>CM062805.1:1025493088-1028239512 GCA_031772625.1 Pinus tabuliformis
TGGTGGCTTTAAATATGTGCCTTGGTTGGGATAAACAAATAGAATGATATATACATAATTTTGGTGACAAAAAGTGTATAAGCTTTGTGAAGTATCAAATTTAATGCATAAGATGTTCCATCACATTGAAGGGATACAAGTGAACCCCTTAGAAGAAAGTAATAGTAATAACCTAGAAGAGACACACAAGATATACAAAAGAATCGTTAGTTAACCTGCAATATAGTTCACAAGATGACAACGATCGCAATAATATAAACAGCATGCATCCAACAAAATTCATACGAAAGCAAATGAATTAGTTCATTATCATTATCATAAGTAAAACAACATACATCACAAATATATAACGAATAGTCTTACTACATCCACGACATATGCATGAAGGTGTGTCGGGTTTGAGATTTTATTATAGATTAAAAGTCACAGACATATAATTACATTGACAAGACACTAGCCATAGTAGTGGAACATGAAGCTAACACTTGTTTCTCCAAAGAATGATATTCCTCATATGCTAAACTAGAGAAGCCAAGGCTCCAAAACAAATCCTCCAAGCCTTCGGTTCCAAGCCCTTTGATTGAGTTATGAGTGTTTATTTATAACAAATGAGATAACTCTTCATCTTCCATTCTGACCTTTGAACTTCCCTCATGACCCTTTGAATTATTTTGTATTTTCCTTACGAATGAATTTTCACATTCCACAATTGACACTTGGACTTCCACTTACATATTTATTTCAAATACAATAATACAAAAACCAATATGAGACAAAAATGGACAAAGGTTAATAAGACAAGCCTACTAAGACAAACTAGGCACATCAAGCTTGAGTTTGAGGAAATTCTAGCTCATCAAATTCAATTTGTAAATCTTCAGTTACATAGTGATGCCAAGATTTGTACTATGTTATGGTCTCTTCAAACTTTGGAAGAAGATTAGGCTGATAACGGACTCTAGCTTCCTTTGCATCTAGGTAGAAAGTTTTGGAAATGTTTTGTGTCTCCTTCTTTAATAAGAACAACATAGTATTGATCTTAGTATGGCCACCAATATGTTTTCGCATGATGTGTCTATTAATCTCCAAATCTTCTTTGGTAGCAATTTGCTTCAGCTAGTCCAAGCATTCTAAAACTTCCTACCTGGTCGTGTTTCTTCCCTTTTCCTCTATGAATGACCCGACTGAAGGGATCTTACGAGATTTTACCATGGATTCTACACCATTGTACAACAATGTATAAGAAGATAAGATGTTGGTTATGAAAGTGTTAATTTGTTTATTGCTTTGAATAAGCATTCTGACTTCAACTTTCTCCAACACAACTTGTTGTATTGTTTTCCTGGCAAATTCTGGTGGTCTGCCTCTATACTTCATTCCCTATTCATGCATTCTCTCATGATTTATTATCCATATCATGAAAGGGCATAACTTCTTTATGCATGGTGCGAACTCCTCATAAATATTCATCATAGTGTCTCCCAATGCTTGAATTTCACCATAGATAGTTGCATGAAGCTCCTTCAAGTGGACATGTGCAAAAGACAACTTCTTAGTTTCTACTTGGAGTTGTTCTATTTGTTTCCTTGCAACTTCCAAATCCTTTTCATTTGTTTTTTTCCATTAGATAATATGTATTTTCCTTTGAAACTCTTACAAAGGCCAAGTTAGTTGCAACAATGATTTGAGGATTCCTCCTCGTATCCATCAAAATCACTTTTTTTTATTAATGAAAGTAGGATGTGTGAGGTCATTGGGGAAATTCTTCTTCATTTCTTGCACAAATTTTAACTTAATCTCATTGAAAGTCAGGCTGCAAATACCCATGACCGAGCTATCATCTAACAAAGAAATTTCTTCTTCATCACTTGGAGCTTTCCCATCTATAAAAGAAGGTGAAGACTAATTGATTATCAGCTTTGTACTGGACAAAATATCAACATCTTGGTTCTACTGCACTTGTTCTACCTCCATGTCTTAGACAACCATTATCTCTTCAATCTCTTGAGAAAGCTCTTGATCATGTTGTTGTTTATTTTCTTCTTCTTGTAGCTTCTTATGTCTTTCTTCTTCTACTTGCTTCAACATTGCTTCTTATTCCTCCTTCCTTCTTAATTATTCTTGCATCTACCTCTCTTGCTGTTCTTTCTTTCATGTTCCTCCTACATTCACTCTTCTTCCTGCCTCTTTAGTTCTTCCTCTTCTTCTCCTCTCGTTATTGCTTCATTTTTCTTTCTATTGCCATAGTTGCTTTCAGAATAACTGGATATGCTTTGAACTTGTGGCTTTGTTCTTTGTTGGGTTGTGGGCAACCTTCCTTTTATATTTAATATTCATTGGGTTGCACTTTTATGTTTTCCTTGCTGTTGGAGTAGTGTCCCGCTCTAGAGCCACATGGGAAGGGATTGCTTGGCTTATTGTTGTGTAAAGCCTAGAGGCATTAAAGCAATTTTTTTATTTTCTCCTCCTCTAGCCTAGAGAAAGTTCCACATGGCCAATTAAAATGCAACTTGGCATGGTGTTGCTTGCAAATACCTCTGGAATTGTACTAATGATAATATATCGTGAAAAACCTAAAGTTCTCCAACTCTTTACCTTCAACTTCTACAACCCTCGGGTTCTTGATTTCGTAGGATCCAACCTACAAAGGAAAAGTAGGCCAAGGTGCTTTCTTTGTCCTCTACAGTATTGTTGATAAGCCTATGGAAAGATGATATGAAACCTCTTGCATGACTAACTTATCTGCGGCATACCTTCATAACAAATGCAATGATTTATGGCAACTAAACACCTTGAGGTAAGTTCCATTTGGTGAGACAAACCAATTGAAAACTTTTGATACTGATTCCATCCCCTCGCGGGACATACAAAGGGGTCCTTCTTCAAAGATAATCTGGTCCAAGACTTTGAAGAAGTGAT
This sequence comes from Pinus tabuliformis, assembly GCA_031772625.1. NCBI lineage: Eukaryota > Viridiplantae > Streptophyta > Pinopsida > Pinales > Pinaceae > Pinus > Pinus tabuliformis. The sequence goes on from CM062805.1 coordinate 1,025,496,008, forward strand.
CAACTAGCTTCTCGATGAATCCTTTGTAATTGCACACTAAAATCAGTTTGCAATGAATGTTAAGATGAGGTTCCTTTGGTTTCCATTTCCAATCCATGCCGGGAAAAGCATTCTGAGCACATATGCCATCCAATAGGTATATATACATGTATAATTTAGCTTTCTTTCCCTTAGGTGGATTATTTGCATTGTTTACATTAATCCTGAGTTGTTGAGCCAAGATATCAGACCAATTAAATACCTTCCCCTCCGTGATGATTTGATGAAACATAGAAACCCATCTATCAGGGAAGGATTCAGTATTGCTTTGTCCATATATTCGATATAATAACACTATCAAGTACTAAAACACATTTCTGAGAAACCTGGTCTTGTAGGTATTACTAAGTGTATGGCAGAACTTAGCTGGCTCTTTTACCCATGTCTCGATAACATCCTTAGTGTTTAAATATCTAGTGACTGCATATAAGTATGAATCCATATATTCCTCAAGATTAGGCATGTGGTACATCAAGTGAATGTCATGGGATAAATAAGAAGCAAGTTGTTGCCCACTAACACTACTGAGGGTCATGCTCTTAGTATCCGTGTTGCAAAATTCATTTAATGACATATGAACAAGGTAGGACTGGGAACCTACAAGAAGCTCTGTGAAAGATGTGATCATTGGATGTTAATGTACACTTGTTTGTCCTCCAGATCTGATTTGAATTTTGAATCTATGAATGCATCTTTGACCATATGTCATGTAATATCTGAGTCATTTTCAATGAAGAGTTGAGTATCTAATAGAATAGGAATGGTAACTAGGGGACTCTCAACCACTTCATCGGTACTTCTCTCTGTTGTTTCTTTTGAGGTTGATCTCTTGGGAGGCATGATGGTGGCTACTGATGAAAAATGTATGAGCTCAAAACCTACCATATTTGTAACAAGAGATGCACTCATGGAAAAACAAGTTAGCTTAAATAGATCAGTTCATCAATCAAACTTAGAGTAGCAACATACTGACTAAGGAGGAGGATTGCGCAATTGCTCAACTCTAGGAGACAATTTAGGCTTCTAGAATTGCACAATACATAGTCTCAATAGACAATGAGCATGATTAAGGCTTGAGACTGCGCAATGTGCAATCTCAGCTGGCAGGAGAGATAAGGGACTGCGCAAGTTTGGGCACTGAAAGATGGATCTACTCAATGCGCCACTAGGTAAGTTAGTGATTGCACATTGCACAGTCTCATAAGCCAAGAGGTGAGCTTGAAGCTTGAGGTTGTGAAATGCGCAACTGGGGAGGCAACAACTACTAAAGGATTGCTCAATTTTTCCTTGGAGAGAGAGAGAGAGAAAAAAAAAACCTTGAGATATGAAGTTAGGGTAGGAAAGAGTGTATATTGGCCTTAGAATGAGATAGATCAGCCAGAAACATGGGCCAGAAGAGATTATGCAAAAGGAAAAACATGCATGCACAAAAAGACCCAGCAAAGAAAACTACTGGTAGGAAAAAAGCAAGAAGGAAACCCGACACTTATAAAAAGTTAATGACAAATTGAAGAAACACTTGTACAAGCTAATAATGATATAAAATCCAACTACCATGAAAAGAAATGAGCAAATTAACACTCATATAGGCAAAAGCGACAGAAAAAGTAGCAAAAAGTGACGCACGAGAAACTTACCCGGAAAAGCATTTCAAACCAAGTCTAAAGCTCCTTGATCTCATGAGGAAGGCTAGAGCTATGAATTTGAGTGTGAAAATGAGCTATACAAGTTTTTATTATATAGATCTAGGCCCTATGGGGTGAGGTTAGGGTTTATGATGCAAATGCCTAAAATTAAGGAGAAAGTGACACTTATCCTTAGATAAGAAATAGAAAATTTGTGCGACTTGTCCAAAGATGATTATGCATTCCCTATTTTCTAGGGATGCACACTTTCTTGCTCCAGGGAATTTCGCAATATCACTGGTAGAAGGGATTCTGCAATTCCCAAGGATAGGGGATTGCGCAATCTGCTGACACAGTGAGTTGTGCAGACTTGACTCTCAGTGAGTGATTACATAGTTCACATGCTCAGTGACTTCCAGTCTCTGAAGGCTGTGCAGTTTTGATTTTCAAGGGATTGTGCAGTTTAAATCCTTAAGGGCTTCCATAGTCTCCAGTGGTAGGGGATTGCGCAATTCCTAGAAGGAAGACTAGCAGTTGGTATAATATCAATGCAGAAGTTAGCTTGTGTTTAGAAGATGTTCAGTTGTTGTCAACAAGACTTAGTTATCATCAAGAAAACCTAATTAAGTCACATTAAGCACTACGTACAAAGAAAAGTGATCTTGATGTTAAAAAACAAGAGGAACACTTCACGACCATGAAAGATAAGTTCTTGTGAATATAAGGTAGGCTAAAAAATCAAGGCATATGAAAATTTTTGGAGGGGGTTGTAGTAGCTACAACACCTTCCAAAAAAAAAAAAAATCTTGAGCCTATGGTATGTCTTCAAGAACCCTAAATGTCTTCCTATAGGAGAAGTGTGTAATTCTAATAGGACCTTTTGTTTGAGTTGATAATTCTCACATAAGTATAAGTGATCTTGATACCATAAAAAACCATTTTTCCATGTAATTTTTTCTACTTCATAAAGGTCCTCCTGTAGTTGTTGAATGATTGTGGTGAAGTAAAATTACAAGTGCGGACACAAACAATTCCTTTAGCCCAAAATCATGTCTAGCCACAAACAAGACATTCTATGAAATATTTCCTTAGGATAGAACCAATTAATAGGGCCTACCTCTTAGTGTGCTTATCCCATTTGGTGATGGCCTTGCCTCCTTACTCCAGCTATCTTCTGTCTCCTTCTATGAACACCTGAAACAAGTCAACAAGAGAAAACAACAACCATGATAACATAAAAATTATAATTCAACCTACTTAACAAGTCAAGAAACATCAAGCCATAAACATGTGAGATGACATATTATATAGGAAATCAATCTATAGTTGCATTTATATTAAATCGAGAAGGTATTACAACCGTTGTCTTGACATTGTTGTTCTCATCCAACAAAACTAGGTTCCCACACACTTCCTTTAGCATTCCATGATGGCCTCAACAATGATAGCCTTAAGGATTTTCCCTTTAGTATTCACACTAAACCAAATTCACATTTCTCCCTTACACACAACTAGAGAGCTACAAACTATGAATAACTTGTTCATTACTCTAAGATCAAAACCTCAACCAGAGAATAATTAGAACTAGCTTGTGCTTGGGAAAAAGGAAGTCTTATATATCAAGGATGGAAGGGAGATGGTTCCACTTCTCGTGGGAGAATATCTTATCTCTTGAGGTAGTTCCATCATAATAGGGGAAATCAGCCTAGATTGACTTCCTCGACTCCATCCAGCCTAACCATTTACCAGACTTCCGTTACGAAGCTTCTAGAGCTGGAAGCTTCGGCTCTTTATTTAAAAAAGTTTCCAAAAGAGGATCGACGTGATTGGAACAAGGCTTAGTTGCTTTGTCTGGTTCTAGGGATAGTTGTAATCCCTTCATAGGTGCAAGGAGGATATTGGTCATTAGCACCAGTCTTGTAAACTGGGAAAAATATAAGATTTTTGGGAAATGATGCAAAGGGGAATTGTTCTGCTCATGAAGAGGGACATAATGGGGGGTTTATTCATGATGGGAAGACATGTAGGGCTCACTGTAGAGGTCCTCTAGGATCATGGGATGGGCAGTACAGGGACAGTGACAAAATTTTGTGTAACAAATGCCCCCTAAAGTGTGAAGGCCGAACTAAAGTGAGGGGTGAAATGCTTTATGAATCAGTGTGGGGAATTGGAATCTGCCTTCCAAGAACCTGCAAGCAAGTACAAATACATATACATAACTGAAAACTCTCTCAAGGGATACATGAATCATGGTATGGACGCAGCCATCCAGAGAATGATCATGAAAATGGAACTAGGCATGGGTGCAACCATCCGTCAAAGAGGATCATATTAAAACCAAGGTATGGTCCTAGCCATCCAATAATGAGAAGGATCACATATGATAATTCATGGTATGGTCGCAGCCATCCATCTGAGAGAGACATGCATATCAACCCAATCATGCCACACTGCCTTGCAACCTGGACTTTTGTAATATGAGCACAGGGTCTTGTGCTCCAACACAACCCAATCAAAGTACAAATTCTAACATGTGAATAGATGTGTTGACGTCGAACATGCTGAAAATCGCTTGATTACCAGTCAATGATGTGAATTGTTAACAAGCACAAGAGAAACCATCAATAATGACAATGGTCCTCAAGGTACTATCAGCACAATCCACGGAATGTGAATAAAGGAACTGAAGTCGAACACCCATGACATCACTCGATCGAAAGCCAATGATGTGAACTTTTCGTCGCGTGTGAAGAACTTTCCACTAGGGTATGCAAGCTCTAAGGTACTGGAAGGGAGTCTCTCGGTCAACATCCTAGATAATAAGCTAAATTCAACAGGAAGTGACCATGTCGAAGGAGGTCCATGATTTATCCCACATCATCGACATGAGACAAAGGGATGAAAAATGATGTTGTGGATGATACAGAGAATCAGGGGTAAGTGTAACTACAGAAGGACAACTCTTGAACATATCAGCGACATGACTCAGAGTTTGGCAGCTTTTCAAGCCATAGGATCGGTGGTCATGATGATGTGGCAAAGATCAAATGGAAGGAAAAAATAAATAGCCCAACCTAGTAAGGTCAAAGATGAAATGAGGATATCCCAACCCGACACGAAGCCGAAAGTGTAATGTTCAAGAGTGAGCTGCTGACACAACTGATAGAATTTTCAAATTTTCCCCCACCATTTTTGGCAAGTACCCCAATTATTTTTTATTACAAGCTTGAAGGGGATAGCATATTCTTGCCCTGTAAGTTCATCCTTTGGATGAATCTGACCTAGTAAGTTTAATGATCCCTAGGAAGGAGAAGCTCACGTTCGTCATGGTGATGAATCCGATGTCATTTAATATTTCAACGAGTCCGACAAATGTGTAACTCAGTATCTTTTTCATGTTTAGAGAGTTTGACAAAGACAAAAAAAATGTCCACATGGTCCCTTTTTGTACATTTGTGTCTCTCGAGCCTGAAAAGGTAGAAAACGATACTTGAGAGAACCGCTTGACCATTTCAATTAAGGAGTACCTTTTTCGTAAATAGTTTATCCCAACCCAAAAAAGGGATAGATGTATACTAGGTAAACAACGTTTCGAAACCTTTAACGAGTTAAAAACAATAAGAGCTCGGCAATATTTTCGTGTTTAAAAGGTTGAAAAAGAGATTGAAAGAGGACCCCCCATTTTATTCTCTTTAACGAGTCAAAAGGGAAAAATAATCAGCAATCTTTTCATTTTTTACGAATCAGAAAAGAGCTTAAAGGTGACTTGTCCTAGAGGAATGAGTGGTATAAGGGTAGCAACAAGTTCTGACAATGGTGGAACTACTCAAAACATGTAATGGTCAAGAGGTTGGCTAATAAAACCACTCATTGTTACGGTTCCTTAGGAAAGGAAAAAGAACCAAGTGAAATCATATGATAGGCCAAAGAGATGTTGGCGATGGAATGAAACAACCAAGGCTCATCTAGAAAGAATTAGCTGATAAAATGGCAATCACGAGATGTAAATTGTGCATGGGTTCATTTTTACACAAGCTTGAACCATGGGGAACTCTGCTTGAATTCGGTTTCATTTTTACACAAGCTTGAAATGAAAAGTATGCTTTAGTTTGGCTTGACGAAAAACTATGCTTGAGTTTGGTTTGCATGCCCCCAACATCATGACTCAATCGAGGTACAGGCCCCCTATTGTAGCTTATATTGTGTTTAAGCTTATTTATCACTTTTATCACAATGTGTGGTCTAAAAATCACTGCATGGGTTCAACCTTAATGAAGCTCCCTTATTTTATTTACATCCGCAGAGTCTAAGGGAAATGAAGTATTTTGTTTATTATATATAGAAATCACAAAAGAAATAAGCGTAAAAGAATTGGCCCCAGTGTAGCCAAGGTCGCTATACGAACAAATCAAATCGTTATATAAATGGTTATATGGATCCAGACCCGATATATGTGTGTGTGTGTGTGTGTGTGTGTGTGTTAGGGATAAAGTTAATTGCAATTGTAAAAAATGTAATGGGAATTTATGTTATCACCACAGAATCACCGATTGCGATTTTCGATGATGAGTTGGACTCGAATAACTATATGTTGCATTTTATAAGTCCAGGTGGTGTTGGTTCCTTTGCCGATTGTGATGAGTGATGGAAAATCCAGACCTGAAAATATATCCGTTACATTTTATAATGTCAGTGGGTCCATGATATCGCATTACGCTTTATGTATATGTACATGGTTATGCTGATTACGATTTACGACAGGCTGGACCCGATATGGTATATATTATGTTTAATTCTTCCGGCGCGCCCATTATGTCGCATGTCGTTAAGTTTTGTATTGATATATCAATTGAAGGCACCGATTGTGATTTGTGATACAAAGTCAATGGAGTATTGAACGAGCGGATCCGATGGATTTATGAAGCAGAATTAATTCTTTTGAGTTACGTATTAATCAAAGGTTCACGTTGATTTCGTTGTGTAAAGAGGAAAATCAGTGTTAGAGCCAAATCTGAAGAGGAAGACAATCGGGTATGTTTTCTTTGTATTTTAGCCAATCAAAACACCCGATACATATGTAGGCCTAGGTTCACACAAGTCAAACACATTTAATTACAACTAAAACAAATTAAACATCATTAAGGCATATACAGAGGAACTCGGCAGTGGATTAACAAAGCAAGCCAACAATTATCGTCCTCTTCTAAATTTAGTTATTTTCCTGTTATTTCATGTTCTTTGAGGTGTCTTTTACCCTCTGTAAAATTTTGTAATAGTTTTACTTCAGATAGTTAGAGAAGTAGTTAAATAACTTGAAAGTTTTAGAAATCAACAACTGTTCCACAATGTATAAAAAGATGAAAATTTACAAAGAAGGGGTTCGAATTTTGGAGAACCTGGAGACTAAGCCACTGTATTCCTGATATAGTTGTTGATTAATGAAAGAATCAAAAGTTTCCATGAATTGTTGGGTATAATTTTGTAACTTCTCTGTCATGTGTCATATTATGTTTTCTTCTTTCAAGTATAGTAATGAAGCTGCAAGTCTTATGTGTTCTTCTTTCAAGTATAGTAATGAATCTGCAAGTCTTATGTGTTCTTCTTTCAAGTATAGTAATGATTCTTGCCTCTAACATTTTTTCAATCATACACTCAATTTCACACTTTTGTGGATGCAGATATCTATAAGGCCTAATGCTATGTGGTACACTTCCAGATTGAAAATAAATAGCATGGTCATGATCTTGGATAGGTGGAAGACCTTTAGGAATTTCTCCAAATATCATAGCATGATTTTTTATAACTTTTTGAAGATCCACTAGAGCACAGGATATAGATGTTTGAACATCTAATGAACACAATTGTGCAAAAACAAATTGGTGTCTATTTTTTAGCAATTTTGTCACACTATTAGAGCTTGTCACTTTACTAGGTTTCCCTTGGATACCTCTGAGCTCAACTTATTTTCCTTCTATGAGAAATCTTGTGAAAATATCTTGGAAAGTAAGGGCCATTGTTCCCAATGATTATAATCATTTGACCCCTAATACAACATTACCACCACCGATTTGGATTGCAATCACATGAATAACAAATAAATACTCCCTCGCATTCAACTTAATTTTATTACACTTCCCTAACTCCATCTGTTATCATCACTTGAAATCTTGGTGCTAGATATACAAAGCAATTAAGAAGTTTCGTCAATTTGTAATTGATGAAGTTATGGGTACTACTTGAATCGATCAATATTCTTACCCTTTTCCTTTCAATATATCCTTCTATCTTGAGGGTTTATGGAGTACTAATGTTGGCCGATGCATGACAATATATTGTTGGAGTAATTTCTTCTAGCTCTATATCTTGTGAAGTTTCCACTTCTTGATCTTCTTCATCTTCACAGTCTATGTAGAATAATTTCTTCTCATTACATTTATGCCTTTTACTATACCTATTGTTAGAGTTGAAACATAGTCCCTTTGCTTTCCTTTCATCCATTTTTTGAGGAGTCAAAATTTTTGGCTTAGGAAACGGAGCATGATTTTATCTAGTTATTAGTGACCAATTTTCTAGTTGCCATATTTTTACTTTCAACTTTCCTTGCTAGAATGAAATCATGTTGTAGAAATTTAGGTTCCAAGAGACACGCCTCATATTGCATTATTTCCTTTAAATTACCCATAAATATGTATAACAACTCATCCTATAAAATATTATTTACTTTGAGACTCAATTTTTGAAGTTGTTAAATGTGTTCTATAAGTGTACCTCTTTGTCGAAGATTTACCAATTCAATAAAGATTGTGTTGTTCTTAATATCGCCATAATGTGTTATCAATTCCTCTGTAAAAATGGACAAATATATAACATAATCACTTTTCCTTTCAGAAAGCCATTGATATCATACATGTTGTTCTTGCTCTAGAAACATGGATACAATATTTAGCTTTTGTAATGATCCCACCTGGTGTAGATCAATCTATTGCTCCATCTGAAATATCCATGTTATAGTATCATTACCATCAAGTTTCCTCATATCAATATTCAGAATGTAGTAATTCCTTGGTGTTGACTTAAATCCCTGATGATGTGGATATTGGATTGAACATTCATGATTATGGTTCTGTGATTCAAAATTTGTGCTCTCCAATTGTGATAAAATACTCCCCATTTGAGATTGATTCTCAACAAAATTATTCTCTTTATGTTCATGATTTACTTAGATCTACGCATCCCTCTCCAGAGGAATATTTTCCATGGAAATCATGGAATTTTATATTTCTCCCTTATTTTCATTCATCTTCTTTTCTATTCCTTCCTTATTTTCATTCAACTTGTTTTCTATTCTTTCCTAATTTCCATTCATATTCTTTTCTATTCCTTCCTTATTTCTATTCCTTCCTTATTTTCCTTAAACTTCTTTTCTTCTCCTTAATTATTTCATTCATATTCTTTTCCATTTCTCTTTTAATATTTTCTTGAGAACCTAGGAAATCCACCTTTTTCAACATACTACCATCAATTTCATTAAATTTATTCTATAATTAAGATAACCTAAAAGATAACTATTCACTTTCTTCATGAGTCATGGATGAACCTTCAGTAGATTTAATTGGTGTAGCAACTTTCTTTGGAGGCATGTTGAAAAACAACAATATCCCTCCTCTTTATTACAACAAAAAAATGGATCTTCTAATGAACAGTTAGGTCACTAGTAATTTATGTACCTTAATTTTGAGTACATCAAAATGGATGAGTCTTTATTGCTATATATTTGATATTTGAGGCCTTCTAGATCTAAAATCTTATTCTGTAATTCCACAAGCATGAACTGAATCTGATGTGCCAACTAAAAGGTATAGTAACTTTGCTAAAATTTGTTGATTTCCTTTTTTTTTTGGCCTCTTCCCACGAGCAAACTTTTATAGTGTTCCATGTGTCTAATTCTTGAAATATGGTTATGGAACTTGTACCTGAGGTGCTTCTCTATGTCTCCTAGAATTTCTAAACATTTCACAGTCTATAAATTTCAAACAATAAGATATAGCAAAATAACCAAGCTGACATGTTTAAAATTTATTACTTGATTGTTCACAAACCCTAACTTCAACAGGGTAAACTCCCATAATATAGCGAACCAAATTATGAAAATGGAAACGTATATTGCTTGATATTTCTCCTTAATATGGTTAATTTTAACTTTATGAATCCTTACAAAAAAAAATATAGCACAAATGCCAAACTAACCTATTTGAGACTAAATTTTGGAGCATATGAAAACCATAAATTCCTTGAAGTATAACAAGCCAATATCTATAAATTGTACTAGATATTCACCACAATTTCATCTCAATGTGGTCTAAGTTTCACTTTTTGAAGCCTTAAAAAAAATTATAGCAAAATTTTTGAATTGTCATGTTTGAGACTAAATTGTGGAGCATTCAAAAAGCCAAGCTTCCTTGGACCATATCTCCGAAAATATAGTGAAGCAAGATCTAAAACTTTAACTAAATAATTTTCGGGTGTATTTTCACACTTATCCTAGTTTCGCCATATAAAACATCCCAGAAAAAGAGTTATAGTGAAAATTCCACAATGACTTGTTTTAAGCAACAAAACCCTTGGATCAAGAGCTTTGATGCCAAATGTTATGATCCTTGCACCTTAAAAATGATAAGAAAACAATAATTACAGTCCACTTCAAGGGGGAAACCTCCTTTTACAATAGAAACAATGAACAAGACAATGTTTTATGATCCAAAGACTTGGTCTCTTTATTATATATATAGGAGACAAAGGATACAATTATAATAAAATGGGACCATGAGGGGTTCTATCCTACATATCAATATAATAATAGAAATGTAATCAACCAATATTTAAGGCTTAATAAGGGGGTTTTGGGTTAACATGGGGCTTAAATAGGTTTTAAAAATTAACCATGTGGGGAGGCCTCACCCTCATTCTTGATCATTGATCTGTGATGGTCGACCATTGATCTGTAATGGTTCATGGATGCAACTTTCCATTAAGCCCCCTCCCCCAACTTTCTTGTTAAACTCAACCATGAGGGGGGACTCAGAATCAACCTATGTTGTTAGATATCAACCATGCAAATTTATGCAAGCCAACTTGCATGTTCTTTAACTCGACTTCTTGGGCGAAAAGTTACTACTAATCTCCAAGTGCGCAGATCAATCAGAACAATTTCAGCCCCATTCAAACAAAGTTATAACCGCTTTATGCATGGGGTAAAACCAACGAAGTAATACCACTTATAAATCCCCCTTCTCTCTAAACTTTGACCACAAGGGAGGTCCCACAGTTTCTCTCATCCATTAGATCTAGCTATGTTGTAGATCAATGGAATTCACCTTGTAAGGTACCCCCTTTTATCAATTTGCATCAAATTTTCAAAAATAGTCAACAATTTTGGTATTTTCACAAAATTTCCCCAATTTTTCATTATTGGCTCTATCTTTGGCCCCTGTTGGGAACCTGTACTATTCCCCATCCAATTTCCTCAATTTTTCTTCTAATATTCCCCAATTATATTTTGGTCATTCTAAAAAACACTTGGCAAGCATACACCTACCAACATTTTATCAAACACTCCACCTGCAACTTCTATCCACCATACTTTTGCTCGACCCAATCAGGCTCAATTTTGCATCTCAAGCTCTAATACCACGTGTAACATACCCTAGCCCACTGCTAGCTTTTTCCATCCTATGTTTAACGTTTAATTCCTTTCCAAAATCCCTTGGCAATCGATGACCTAAAAATTTTCCTTCTTCTGGGAAGTTCTTGTCTGATGGAATGCATAACTAACCACATGTTAAAATGTAATCCATGTGCACATGAAACTTATAACATTATCATATTCTTTCAATTAACTTATAGATACATTTTACTAACACACGCACATACATATAAAATCATTGTAGTAGAAATAAAGAGAAGAGATGGTACTTATCTTTTAATTATGTACACCTGGCAGTAGGCCTTTGAAATTATGCCCAGTCATAGACCATGTTATTTATTTTCTTTCAATATCAAGTCCCCCTCAAGATGTGGCTTTTACTCCATGGGAATAACCTCACCCAAATCCCAGTACATGCTCAGTACCAATAATCATCAGCCAAGGTACCAAGCCTGACAACCTCCAACCAGCAGTACTATGGCTTCCAGGAGTTCCACTGCCCTCACAGGTCTTCCAAGTACCCTTACAGGATCTCATTTCCACACAGACTCCATTCTTCCAATTTTGTATGCTAGCATCCTCCCCAATAATCATTTGTATTTATCCCCTTCAAAGTGTCAACATGTTATTTTATATATGCATGCCTCTTTTTCACCACTTGGAATTCACCCAAGCCACTTCATGGGCCTTGGTTATATGCATCAACTCTTTTTAATGACTATTTAAATCATATGATCCCCTTTAACTCATCCTTGAAGTCTCAACCCCCATTTTTGTTTCGTCTTTTTGGTTTGCAACCATTATATTTTATTAAAATGCATGTGTTATAATAATTAAATTACAAAGCCTTCTAGCCTCAAAATATAAAACATGTGTACATGGGCATACCAGCCCAAAAACACAACACATTCAAACACAAATTACAATGGCCCCCATAACACATATACACACATGCACATGGGCACATATGTAGATTTTAACCACGTACAGAAATTACCTGCATATGAATTCTAAAAACAAAAAATAAACAATGCAAGAGCATAACACATAAAACACATGTACACAGAGAATTCCCCTGGATCCCAAAACCGGGACTACCAGCTTGATTTTTCATTATGTTCCTTTCAATGTTACAATACATATATATACATGTCGAAGCATCCAATACCATGGACCGAAAAACCATCGCGTCCAACACCATGCGTGAAAACCATGCACAAAACCATAGGTAGGTCCGCCCACCTAATATAGGGTCCCAAAAAAATTTCCCTGGGGTGTTGCTCCAAACCTCGTAGACGGGGCTAACCGCCCTCCTCTAACCCCCCAATTAACTAGGTTAGATAGTCGTGGAAAGAATATAACACAACCCCAACTTTAACCCTCAAATTATGTCCTCGACTAACCAGCCCAACTCTGCATATTCATGTTATTTACATTCCAAGGGTTGAAAAAGGGTGTTACAATGATAATAATCCTCCTACTTAATTTCTATTATTCTCTTTTTGCACAATTGTTTTTCTAATTTTCTCATATTGGAAATCACTTCTTATCACCTCATTAGAAATATGTTTTACTTTTTTTAAGAGAAAATTAATTTAATGGTGAATTACTAGGAGTAAAGGAATCCCCATAGGGTGTACTAAAGAGAATAAACATAAATCAGAGGATTTTCTACAATAATACAAGGGAGTGTTCACGGAGACTAAAGAGATACCACCCAAGAGGGAAGTGGAAGTTGAAATATAGTTATTTTTAGACTCCCCATTGTCAAATATTGGGATACATAGGTAGTTTTTTTTGGAAGCAAAAGAAACAAAAAGTAGTTGGAACATTTGTTGGAGCAATGAGTGATTTGACCAAGTACCTCACCTTGTGGCTCACCTATCATCATTGTTCCCAAGAATTATGGGATGTGGAGGATGTGTATCAACTATTTGTTTTCTAAGAAAAAGAAGTAGAAAAGTAGTTGCAACAGTTGTTGGAGCAAGGAGTGATTTGACCAAGTACCTCACCTTGTGGCTCACCTATGGCATCATCGTTCCCAAAATGGATGGGATGTGGAGGAGGTGTATCAACTACTAGGATTTGAATAAGATTGCATTGAAGAATTAGTACCTTATGCCAATAATTGATGATTTGATGGATTAGGTGCATCAAGCTAATCACTTCACCAAGCTGGACTTAAAATAAGGATACCACAAGGATCAAGTCAAAGAAGAACGTGTCTGGAATACTACCTTGAAGCGAAGGAAAGGGTTGTATGAATAGTTGGTCACACCATTTGGTTTATTCAATGCACCAATTGTATTTAAAATACTGATAAATGATGTATTATGCCCATATCTAGATTCACTTTTTATGGTCTACTTGGATGATATACTAATTTACAGTGCTACCTCAGAGGATAAGCTATCATATCTTATGTAGGTGATAGGGACTTCAAAGAAACGCTAATTGTTGGCTAACCTTAGGAAATGTGAGTTTTATCAGTGCTTTTTTGTGTATTGGGGGTACATGTGTTGGGAATAATACTGAGAGGGGGGTGAATCAATATTTACAAATCAATAACTTTTTACATTTCATAATCAGATTTATATATGCTACTTCAGTGAAGGGAAATCGCGTGTGCATGCAACTGCTCTTAAGGAAGCCAACGTGTATCCAATGAAATTATGATTCAATTAATTCATCATATGTTGATCTTTAATCAGTGCATAAATACTTTATTAAACATTAAACACTAACCATGTACATTAATAATAGAATAAACCATCACACATAATAAACACACATGAACACCAAGATTTAATGTGGAAACCCAATGCAGAAGAAAAACCACCTGTTATTGTTGTCTTTGTCTTGTTTTTAATATAAAGAATAAGTTGCTTACAATCTTGTACTAGTGCAAAGTATACTAGTATGCAAGCACCTACCTGCAAAAGGCTACAACCTTCTCTCATTCTCCATCTTTTATTGGAAGGGAGATACAACCCCATGGCTCTTGTACTAGCCAATATGTTTCCCAGTACGTAAGCGCTAACCTACAGAAGGCTTCAACCTTCACTCATTCTCCAGTTGCTACTAGAAGGGATCTCCAACCCCCTGGCTCTTGTAACGGCCGATATGTTTACCAATATGTAGGTGCTGGCCTACAGAAAGCTATGACCTTCTCTCTTCCTCCAAGGACCACGTTTCATAAATTTCCAGACTTGATACTCCTAATACACAACAACACAATATGAAGGCCACGTTTCATCAAATTTTCACATTGGACCCATCAGTAACATTGAAGCTCAAACTCAATAATAACTCCATCAACCAATAATCAGTCAATCTGAACAATCAGATCACTGTCACTAGAATACTATGTTGGACCCAGAAACCTGCATCATCAACCTGAACCAACTGCAACCCCAAAAATCATATGTCAGAATGTATGCACCACTTTAGTGAAGCCAACCTGCATGTATACACTACTTCCTTTAACCAAACCTGCATATACCTCCAAAATCACTGAATCATAAAAACCTTTGAATTAAAACTGTACCAACCAGGATATTCTGAAGATCTATTATCACTTTAAAGAGTTATAAACAAATAGCAGCAAAGATCACCTTTCTCACTTAATCAATCAATCAATCAGACTCAATCTCCTTAAACAATCAGTTCTACTTTCATATCTATGAAGACATCATTGACAGACAACATTAAAACAACAGCACTGATCAGATAGATCAGTCATCTCTGAATAACATGCTTTTCTTCTACATACGCTAGTTGGAAATGTCGAACCAGTGTGTAGATGCGCCTTCACCAAGGCGAGCCAACGTATAGATCTACAAATAATAACTTATAACTTCATAGTTATTCAAGACTTCGGACATACCCAGATCATCACATTTAAAGAGTAGAGAATTTGTTAGCACTTAGATCTAGCCTATCCATTATCAGATCACATAATGATAAGTCATTTCAGGTCTTATGGTCTTAATCCATCATTAGATCTCTTCCATCATCAAACACTCAGTGATCTGATAATGAAGATCTTAAAAAATTATTAAGGTATTACAAACTCATGTAAATGGATTTTCCTATGTTACTTTGTGCAATGGATCGATAAGATTGCGAAATACATAGACAATGAAGCAGTTAAAGAACATAGTAGAAAAACACACATAAACACAGCAAGTTTAATAAGGAGTTCACCCAACACTCTTGGGCTATGTCTCCTGGTCCAACCTTCAATGGTGACCTCTCTATTATGTCTTCAGAAGCAGAGTTTTTACAAAAGTGAGCTCAATTTGAGTCTGACACAATAGATACAAAACAATAAGGCTTTACTTGGATCCCCCAAGTCTTTTTGAGTACACAGACTCTCCTCACTGACTCTCTATCTCTATTTTCTCTCTGTCTCAACACTGCTTGTCTCTGTTTCTGTCAGTTTGTGGCTTTAAAGCCAATCGACATTGTCTGTTCGTTTCTCCTTCTCGGGCTTTTTGGCTTCCCGGCCTCTGTCCGCTCAGATCACCCTCTGAGCGTTAGCAATCATTTCTAAATGCTTTCAAGGATGGTGGCCACCTGTTTTGTAATGGAATGGGTCATCGGGCCTTTGAAATCCCAGAAACAACGTTCTCTGTGTTCACAGAGAAATACACTAAAAAAATAGGAAATTCGCCAAACTGTCGTTTATCTAATTTGAAATACTATAGATTCTACCTTATAACTCCTATCGAATCCACCTTTATGTCGCTTATCGCATCCCCACCATTGATCTGGAAGATCTAGATCCAATGGCTGTGGTTCTTTTCGGGCGGCTCTTTCGTACGAGGGTTAAACACCCGATAAGGGTGGTTTTCTCTCTCCAGGGCTTGGACACGTGGCATCCAATGTATGGGATCGGGCGGAGCCCGGCTAAAACCTCTTACCGCCTTCGGTCCTCCCGAAATCTCGCTTGTTTCGTGGTTTCCTTTTATATTAAAAAATAGGTTTAAACATGAAAATCCTGCTCATATCAGACTTGAAATAATATACATATGCATTCATAAACCCTTTCGAGTCTGGTTTCATTGCATCGGCGCTTTATCCTTTGTATTTCATTTATTCCACGAAAAACGCAAATACAAAGGAAAACCATGTTTTCCGGATCTCAAAATATATCAAATATCACCTATATCTCCATTGGGTCTGACTATCACAAGTTATGTTTATATCGACCTCGCTCCATTGTAATGCTCTGATGCGATGTTGTGATGCGATTGATCGCAATCGCATATCGCACATACCCCCGGGCCATTTGTAAGCGCTCCTCTGTAATTGTCGATTGTGATATCATGATTCAACTTGGGTCATTGATCTACGCGCTTGATCGACTGTCCTCATTGACCACACTAATCACTATCACAATAAGTCTATGGTAGCCTCTGATAGCCTCCGCCGATTGCGATATGTCGATCGGATTTGGACCATTGATCGGCTAGATCTGACGACTCTCATGCAAAGTTGTTTTAAGCCTCTGATAAGCCTTATTTCCTTGTTTTCTTCATGTTTTTGCCTCCCGATAGTGTAATCCGCTATTTCTAAGAGTTCCTCTTTTGCAATAGTTTTGATCTTTAGAAGACTTAGAGGGTTTCTAGGATCCATTTGGATCACGCCTTCCCATTGAAAAAGCTTTTGGACCACCAAAAGTTGGTTTTTAAGCATCAATCAAGTGAGGATATAGCTTCCTCAATTGTCCAATCTCTATCCATCTTGCACTGCTTGGTTTTGAACCCTTGAGTCTGATTCTTAGGTACTCAACATCCCCTCTGCGCATAGTTCTCACCTTCCTATCTAGAACTATATCTTCCTACAACCCATTGAGATATTCAGGCAACAGATCATCAATAGAAGGCAACTAACTTTGCTCTTCGGGATCTTCAATCAATGAAAGTTCAAACAGTCTCAAGTTCTCTACATTAACTACTGAATAGATGTGCATGTAAGCTGGCAAATCAAGGCAAAAATCATTCTCACCAAGTTTCTCAAGTATCTTGAAAGGCACATTCCTTATTGGCTTCAGCTTCTTACCTTCACCTTGCATTCTTTCTTTGTTGATGTACAGCCAGACTTGATCACCAATTTGGAAGTTATGCTCAATTCGACGCTTATCATGCCTTGCCTTGTACTTGTCCTGGCTTATTTCCAGCTGTTCCTGCACTGCCTGGTGAATTTCTTAGATCTGTTCAATGAACTTGGTTTCTTTGTCCGCATCACTGTGTCCATCAACTGTTATGTCTTTACTAAAGACAAAATCCAAGGGAGACCTTGGTATAAAACCAAAACAAGTCTCACAAGGAGATATTTGTGTAGAAGAGTGTTTAGCACAGTTGTAAGCATGTTGCACATAACACAAATGTTCATCCCAAAGTGTGGGATGCTTGTTGCAATATCCTCTGAGCAACTGGATCACTGTCATGTTGACCACCTTTATTTGGCCATATGTTTGTGGATGAAATGTTGTGCTCTTCTTTAATCTGTTGTCCATTAAATCCCATAGACTTGACCAAAAGTTCCCAATAAATCAGGAATCTCGATGAGATACAATAGAAGTGGTGTTATAGACATTTTTGGGCACTGCAACCCCAATCATAAATGTACATAAAACAAGGGCTCTTAAGCCCCTAAAAGTGTTTTTCCAACCCCTAAAAGAACAAGGTCAACTGATTACATCATCTCCCAAAAGTTCTCCATGAAAAACTACTCAGAACTGGTCAAAATTGGACCATCTCACCTGCTCCATGGTCAAAGTGCACTGCATCCCACCTAAATGCACACGGGATGCATACTGGAAATCCCTTCTATGGGGTGTGATGGGCGAGAGTGGACAAATGGCAGGGTCAATCTGCAAGGTGGAGGATCATGGAATCTTCTAGAAACTTCTCCTATGACACTTGCCTCTCTGCATTCGCCCAGGGATGAGTAAGAGATCATCAATCTCCAAGTGGAATCAAGAACTATCAGAGAGAGGACACTAATCAAATCTCAAAAGATGACTCACCCCCC
This sequence comes from Pinus tabuliformis, assembly GCA_031772625.1. Classification (NCBI taxonomy): domain Eukaryota; kingdom Viridiplantae; phylum Streptophyta; class Pinopsida; order Pinales; family Pinaceae; genus Pinus; species Pinus tabuliformis. The sequence continues at coordinate 1,025,514,416 of CM062805.1, forward strand.
TTGCAAAAATCTATATATGGATCCCTCATCCCAGAGATCCGGAGGCTGGAATTTTGTATCTTGTAAGGAAGTGTTGTTGGTTTCTTGGTGTAACATCATAGTGTTGGGTGATCTAAGCTTTTCATGAGGTGAAGAAGAGCTTTCTTACTGAGAGGATGACGTTGGGTCAGAACAATTGGTTGTAATCCTCTTTGCTATTCTTGATTAGTAATAAAGCTATTCAAGTTTTCCTCCACATTCTTGTATGATTGATGATATATGCATTTGTGTGGTCAATATATATCTGGTCCTATATTGTTTATGATAGTAGGTCTCTGTTCTGGGATAGTGTTATGCTGTTTTGATTCCACAAGTACTCTTTGAAGTTTGGTAGACGAGGAAGAGAGTGGCAAAGATCTATCAGAAGGGAGAGGAATCAAGCAAGGAACCAAGCGCAAGACAGAGGTTGGTCTCCTTTGTTCCCCTCTTATCTACTTCTCATAAAGGAAAACCAAAGTGGTTTTAGTTTGTTTGTTTCTAAGGTAGCTACTAGCCTTAGTGGGACTAGCAGCTTTGCGTAGACACTAGATTTCTTGATAACAAGTGGGTAATCCAAAATGAACCCATACATGCTGAAAGAACAACTTTGTTGTTATTTCAGCTATAATCTGCTTGTTACAAGGTATTAAAATACACATTTTGTTGAACATGTCCACAATAACATATAAATAATCATGACCTTTTCTAAACTTTGGAAATCCCCCAACAAAGTCCATGGAAACACTTTCCCAAGGATGAGAAGGAACTGGAAGTGGAGTGTACAAGCCTAGTTTTCTATTGTTGGGCTTGCTTTTAGCACACATGGTACACCCTTTAATATATCTAGAAACTGTTTCATGCATTCTTGGCCAATAACAGAACCTTTACAGTTGTGCAACTGTTTTACTTACACCAAAATGACCTGATATTAGAGCAGTATGTGCTTCTCGGATTATGTTAACTCTTTCAGTCTAAGGAATGCATAACTTTCTCAAATGATACAAGAGTTGGTCCTTAACATGATAATCCAATTCTTCTCCTTGTTTTCTGTTAGTGTCGGTCTTGAGCCCTCCATCGGTGATCAAAAGCTCTTTGCATATGCATAGGTAGGTGTCTCATCAGTGTCAGTTTTTCATCCCGTTAGGCATGCCATAAAACTGATGGAGGAGCTGGTCCTTGTCCCCTTCTTGGCTTTGCTGGATCAGGTCATGTCAGGTATTAAGCTTGTGTCATATTTGTTTTGTTTTGTCTTGAAGTCCCAAGTCTTAGGTCTAGGTTTTTGGTCAAAAATCACTGCAAGGTCATGAGTCAAAGGTCCATGAGTGCCCAGCAAGCCAGAAGGAGGTATGTACATATGTTCCATTGATATTTTTCATCAGGTACATCTCATTTATACCTTGGATTTAAAAACCCTGTTTTTAAACCCAAGGTCATGTAATATTTGTAAAAAATAAGGAAAATTTCAAAAGTCTTCAAAGTGCCGGCAATAACCCTGGTCCCCTCGCCAGAGTCCATCAGATGGTCAACCTGCAAAAAGAATGAAGTTAAAGTGCCTCAAAAGCTAAATTCAGGACAAAGCAACTCAAAAAGCAGTGTTAAAAGTGAATGTCAAAATAGAACATTAGAGAGTGGGTTTTGTAAATTATTTTTTTCAAATTGAACCTACAAGAGGTAAATTTCCCTCTAAACATCTTCATTATGCCTCTATGAGCTAGCAAAGAAGAGAAAGAGGGCGGAAAGAGAGAAAGAGGGCGAATTGCAGAAAAATTAAGGAGATTTCTGGTGCACGACCACTCGGGCAGTGTGCGCGACCACCTGGGCGGTGCGCGACCACTCAGAGCCTCCTCCACAGTTCAAATTTCTCATGCGCGCGACCACTCGGGCTCCCACTCACAGAACCTTCCTAAATCCACTCAAATCGCGTTTTGGTTTGCTAATTGCTCGAGGTAGGCCTCTCTAATGTATTGAATGTTTGAAACATGGATGATGAGCTTGTGTTCATGCATTTTTACCATCAAAAATATGAAGAGAAATAGGTTTAGTGATTGTTGGTTCATGTAGGCAATTTTGCTAAGGTTGGTGTTTGCTTTCAAGGTTTTTAATTCCTCTTTATTCCCTCCATTACTCCTATTAGATTTACAATTGTCATAATGTGTCTCTATCTCATCACATTTGCAATGAATATCAATTCCCCATTCCCTATACCTAAAACCCTAATCCCTCTCATATGCATCCCTTAAACCCTAATTCCTTCCCCACAGCAATAAATATATATATATATATATATATATGTATATATATATATATATAAACATAGCAAGAATCAAAACAAAAAAGACAAAAAACAGAGGAAAAGATTACTATGTGTAGCCAAGCCATTGCAAGAACAAAAGAAACTTATTGTTGTGCATAGTCCTCACAAATACAGTGAAAAGAAGGTTGTGTTATTCAAAGCAAAAATAAAGCAAATACAGCTGTACATATTTATTAAAGGACATGTTGCTCTGAAATATTGTTTGCAAAAGAATGTTGTTGTGTCTCCAAAACCAAACCCTACGAATCCTTTTCCCTTCTATCCCCCTAATACCCTTGATGCAATGCATCTCCTTTCTCTTTTGAATTTGTTAAGTAAAGCCCTCCTCCCCTTATGACAAATGTAAATTAATTCCTTATTTCCCCTTAGCATCAAAAGTACATCAATCCCTTGGAAAAACAGAGTATGCCTAATAATGTACAGTCAAAGGACAAAATCTAAGAGCTATCTGTTGATGCTAGTAATCAGTGCTGCCCCATCTCCTGTATTACATGCTACCTCTTACCCCCTATTGAAAAATGTATTGTCCTTTCCCTTGGTGACCTTATTACATGTCTTCCCTAATAAAGATATTTCTTTGCAAATGATTTCCCGATGATGAGAGATGAGATAACATGTTTGACATTTTGTGAATTATTCCTTAAAAGTTCCCTGTTTTTATATATTTTCCCATTCCTTATGAAAAAGTCCCTCCCCTAACATTTCCCTCATGATTTTTTCCCCTTGAAAACAACATACTTCTCAGCATTTTGCAGGCAGGGCAGCAGTCAACTTTGTCTATTTTCTCCACCTTGCTCAATAACACCATGTCAACCACTGAAACTAATGAGCAAGGTGATGACCGGTCTTCTTCTACGGAGGTTGAGGCACAGCAGAGGCCTCGTAGGGGTGGCAAAGGTGGTCATCATAGGAGAGAAGAGCCCACATCTTTAGAAGAATTACAAGCTTGCCCATTGGCAGTGACTTGTTTCCAGTCATGTCATGTTTCCAGTTTTGCGAGAGGCTTGCCCAGATTCAGCACCATAGGGAGTTGGCCCGGCTATTTGTTTTGCGCCTTCATGATGGGCAGGTTACTCTTGCAGGGGTGAATTTTGTTTTTTCTCCTGAGATGATTTCAGAGGCTACCGGGATACCCAATGTGGGTGAGGTGTGGCCAAAGTGCAAATGGCTGGATTTTGTTTATTTTGAGCCATATGTCACTTGTCAGGGAACTTTCCTTTCAGATTCCTCCGAGAGGAGTATGCTCCGATCATGCGGCTTATCATGTGTTACTTCACATGTGAGGGAAGGTTTTCACGAGTCTTTGCTTTTCACATTCGCCTGTTGATGCACTTTATCCGAGTGAGGATGATGAACATCCCGGTTTACTTCTTCCAGGACATTCAGAGGATGGTGTCCGTGTTTCAGAGGCAGTCCCCAGCTCAGAAGCATAGGAGTTTGTGCCATCATGGTCTCATCCAGCTCATTGTTTCCCATCAGTTGAGTCAGCAAGGCATTCCATGGGCAGACTTCATTTCTCATGAGTTCTTTACAGTGCCACCACAGCCACAACCAGAGCCAGAGGCCATTCATGAGGCGGGAGGTCCATCACACCAGCCCGAGATTATTGTTCCGAGACATGTTGCTTCCCCACCGCAGCTTACATATCATAGGGGTCATAGGACCTTATTTGCAGCAGCTCGACGAGTATTTTCTCCACACCAGGTGGAAGGGGCCTCGCATCCTTCATCAGCAGAGGCAGTACGGGAAGGCAAGCAGCCCATGGTTGAGGATGAGAGAGCTGGCGATACACATCATGATTTCATTGACCTTGACGCTCATTCTCCTTCTTCAGATTTTTATGAGCTTATCAGACAGAGAGAGGAGGAGAACCTCGTGTTGCAGCAGAAGCTCAAAATGGCTCAATGGACCATCACTTATCTGGAGCAGCGCAACAGACAATTAGAGGCGGAGAAAGAACTTGATGAGCTATGGAGGATCCGCGGTAATCGAGGTTTGAACCGTAGGAGGCCCGGGGACCCATTGCCTGCTGACCGGGAGTCTTTGCTCATTCAGGCAAATGCTCGCTTGGAGAAACTGTTGGAGAAATCCAACCAAGACAAAAGGCTGCTACGGAACATGAAAACTCATTATTGGGCGAGAATGCATGTTTGCAAGGCAAAAATGAAGATACTCCAAAGGAAGTTGTCCGAGGCCCGCAAGAGGAGGAAGAAGACCAACCCGCTCCGTATCTTGGCTGAGGCCTCTCTTACTCACCATGATACTCATTAGCCTCCTCCTGGCAGCAAACTCAAGAAATTTTGAGAGTTTTGAGGCATTTTTGGCATTTTTTAATTTTACAGGTTTTGGCCATTGGAGTGGTCTCACCCCGCGCGCGACCACTCGTGGGGACAGCTCAGAACGGGGAAAACTCTACATTTTTGGAATTTTCATGCAAAAATACACTTGCCTATGGATGGACTTCAAATTTTATGGAGATTTGGACTTCCAAAAGCTCAAAATACATGCAAATTTTGACTTTCTGCCCCTTTTTTGAGTTGCAGAAAGCTGCCTTGGGAGAAATGACTTTTGAGGGGTCACATCAACTCCAAATTCAGAAATTCCAGTGGGGTTGGAAATTAGACTCATAGACCTTTCCAACAAGCTATCTTGCACCTGATTTGGACACCAGGAAGGCCCTCAAACACAGCTGCCAATGTGCGCGACCACTCCAAGGGAGGGGCGCGACCACTCAGGGAAATTTCACCATTTTGACTATTTCGGCCTGCAAAACACTGTTTTTACTTTGGTTGACTTTTGATGTATGTAAATGATGGATTGTTGTGTAATTTTCATAGCACTTGGATACATTTGCTCTCCTTTGACACTTCTAGAAGTTTCTTTGATGTAAATAGTGAATATTTAATGCATGGATAGATTACCTAAGTTTTAGTGGCAAGTTGTTTTGACTGCCTATTATCTAGTGCTCAGTTTAGAATTAGTTGAAACAGCTCCTAGGAAGCTGAGCTCGACCCCTAGAGGCAAGGGAAGAGGTTGGCTTGCCTATATTATGTATTTTCTCAATCATTTTCATGGTTGGAGAGGTTGGACTCTTGAGGGAGAAGCTCTATTGTATATTTTACTTGTATCTCTGCAATTTGAGGAAAAGGAAGGCCAGGGTTTTGCAGACATCATTGTGGATTCTTGTGGATTATTGTGTTGATAGTGTGTTTCCTACTTGTCATTGTAAGTGTTTTTATGTGTTCCATATCTTATTCTATTGCTGCTAATTAAACAAAAGAAGTGATAAAGTTTGAATTCATGCATGCCATGCTCAGCTTTCAATTTTGTTTAATATTTATGTTTTCCACTGTCTAAAGAGGATTCAAAGTCATTGTTTGCCATCTTTATCTCCCTCTCTTTCTTCCTTGATTATCCATCTCAGCTTAAGGCATTAGCACAAACTCCTACCTTGCCCCAAAGACCCACCTGCAAAAACTGAGCTCAATCCCCACACCCTGAATTGCACTCCCTCCAATTGCCACCAAAAACCCCAAAAACTTTAAATCAACCCTCCTTATCAGTTTACTAGCCTAATATCAGTGTTCCTAATTGGGTCAGCTCATCCTATTGAAAGATCTACCGAGCTTGACCGGAGAGAGCCTTCTCATACCCCGTAGGGCTAGCTACGAGGTGAAATGGTTTGATGTTGCCTTGAAGGTTTACCTTCCTCAGCCTAGGGTGAAATCTCAAGCGCTAACATAGTGGCGACCATACTGGGGAGAACAAACTTGTTTGTGGGTTGATGTGTTTGTTTCATAAGTCTTAGACGGAGCCTGAAGTTACGCCAGGTAGCCTTCGAAAATGCTCTTGTTTTACATCAGCGTTAGTAGATAAACGCTGCTTCAGTCAATCTCCGTGAGCTTGTGAATACAGCACTTCATTTGCATTTTACCCCAGTACATGTATCAAGTTCAGATCTGATTGTTGATAGTGAACAACGATCAGACACTTGAAAGGCTGAAATCATTCACTGGCGACTCCTTCACTGAAAACTCCAGCAACCTATGCTTCATGGTGACTTCACTGCAGAGAGATCAGTAGCTTTGAGATTTTCAAGATGGATCGGATCGCAAGAAGATATGCTCCCTTGAGCCGAGATCACATCCCCGGTTTTCCAAATAAGATTCCCAAGGTAGATTGGTCAAGGAATCTGCCTATATTTAATGATGATGGTAAGAAGGATGCTGCTTTACATCTAGTTAGATTTCACATGCATATTCACAAGTTGAAGGTTGATTTTCCTGAAGATTGCTTGATGAAGATATTCTTGGCCACTCTGGAAGGTGCAGCCCAATCATGGTATGAAAGTTTGCCGCCTGCTTGTATTTACTGTTTAAAGGATTTTCATGCTATGTTCATTGAAAGATATATGGACTCTTATCCATCATTACATCTAGTTCAAGACTATTGCAAGCATGCTTATAGTTTTATTGAAAGCCTTGAGAAGTTTTATGAAGATGATAATTTCATGGATGAAGAGATCATGGAAGCCCTGTATGAAAATCCATTTCAGCAGCACATAGAAATCTTAGAGGATACTTGTCAAGATCAGCAGGTTGAAAATCATATGGTTGAAAATGAGGAAAGAGCAAATGTTGTTTCAGATTTACCCACAGAAGAAGACAGTAGCATGCAACCCATCAAAGAGAGATCTACTGTTGAGATCATAAACAGAGTTTTGGATTCAGATGTTCATGAACAGCAAGATGAGATCTTTGTTCAAGTAAGTGAAAACTCTTCTTTCAGTCATAATTTGGATAGTTTGATTGCCATGTCATATGAAGATGATCAACAATGTTTCCAAGTTTTAGAAGATCGGGACTATCATTCAGATTTTTCATGTTTTGAAATGTTATTTCAAGAAGACAAGACTTGTTTGAGCAAAGGGAAATGGAAAGTCTTATCTCCTTTGTCTGAAGAGGAGATAGATCAGCTTTTGAAAGGTCAAGCTACAGCAGATTTGCAATGCACACATAGTCAGGAAAGTGTTGGGGAAACTTCTTCCTCTGTTGAAGAAGATGATTGTCTTGTAGATCAACAAATAGATAATGTTTTCCTTCACAAAGATGATAATCTGGCTGTCATATCATTTGAAGATGACCTACAACACATTCACACCATAGAAGATTATAGAATTCAGGATTTCCATTCAGATTCTTCATAGGTTTCATGTGCTGAAATATTTTTCCAAGAAGAGATCTGCTCGTCCATTTGTTCAGAGATTTTTGAAGCCCATGAGCATACTTTTACCGAAGCACATGATGAAGGTAGATCAGAATTTGAAGCAAAGGAAACCTTGTTCTTTCAGCAGGAGGTGGCAATGTCAAGTCTCCATGTTTTCCAGGATCCAATGGCAGATTTGTTGCAGCCAGCAGTGATAGTGTTTATTGCAGTGTTCAGTGATGAAGGAGATCATGGTCAACTATGTTTTTGGATGCCCAGTGATAGGTTTGAATTGTTGACCAGAAGATCTAATCAGGAGAATCAATCAAGAAGGCATCTGCTTGATTGGTTGCATTGGCATTGTGATATAGTTTGATGTATATTGTCTTGTAAGAAACAAGGTGGTTGTCATCATGATTTCAAATCTTGATGGACTGCTGCCCTTTAATAAGCTTTGTAAGTTCTTGTTTTAGTTAAGTCAGTCATGAGTCATTTGTGTTTGGTCTATTGAGTGAGTTTTTCAAGTTATTTCAGTTTGCTATCGAGTCGGTTTGAGTCAAGTTCCAGTTAAGTTCCAGTCAGTTTTCAGTCAAGTTTTCATTCAATAAATGTGTCAAAGTTTTGTGTCAAAGGTGTAAATAATGACTCCATTGCCCAATGAATAAAGCACTGGTCTGCTCTCCCAGAGGTCTAAGGTTCTTAGCACCTCCAAGGAGCTACCATCCCCATTGGAGCCAATGTTAGTGTCGGTCTTGAGCCCTCCATCGGTGATCAAAAGCTCTTTGCATATGCATAGGTAGGTGTCTCATCAGTGTCAGTTTTGCATCCCGTTAGGCATGCCATAAAACTGATGGAGGAGCTGATCCTTGTCCCCTTCTTGGCTTTGCTGGATCAGGTCATGTCAGGTATTAAGCTTGTGTCATATTTGTTTTGTTTTGTCTTGAAGTCCCAAGTCTTAGGTCTAGGGTTTTGGTCAAAAATCACTGCAAGGTCATGAGTCAAAGGTCCATGAGTGCCCAGCAAGCCAGAAGGAGGTATGTACATATGTTCCATTGATATTTTTCATCAGGTACAGCTCATTTATACCTTGGATTTAAAAACCCTGTTTTTAAACCCAAGGTCATGTAATATTTGTAAAAAATAAGGAAAATTTCAAAAGTCTTCAAAGTGTCGGCAATAACCCTGGTCCCCTCGCCAGAGTCCATCAGATGGTCAACCTGCAAAAAGAATGAAGTTAAAGCGCCTCAAAAGCTAAATTCAGGACAAAGCAACTCAAAAAGCAGTGTTAAAAGTGAATGTCAAAATAGAACATTAGAGAGTGGGTTTTGTAAATTAATTTTTTCAAATTGAACCTACAAGAGGTAAATTTCCCTCTAAACATCTTCATTATGCCTCTATGAGCTAGCAAAGAAGAGCAAGAGGGCGGAAAGAGAGAAAGAGGGCGAATTGCAGAAAAATTAAGGAGATTTCTGGTGCGCGACCACTCGGGCAGTGTGCGCGACCACCTGGGCGGTGCGCGACCACTCGGAGCCTCCTCCACAGTTCAAATTTCTAACGCGCGCGACAACTCAGGGTGTGCGCGACAACTCAGGGTGTGCGCGACCACTCGGAGCCTGCGCGCGACCACTCGGGCTCCCACTCACAGAACCTTCCTAAATCCACTCAAATCGCGTTTTGGTTTGCTAATTGCTCGAGGTAGGCCTCTCTAATGTATTGAATGTTTGAAACATGGATGATGAGCTTGTGTTCATGCATTTTTACCATCAAAAATATGAAGAGAAATAGGTTTAGTGATTGTTGGTTCATGTAGGCAATTTTGCTAAGGTTGGTGTTTGCTTTCAAGGTTTTTAATTCCTCTTTATTCCCTCCATTACTCCTATTAGATTTACAATTGTCATAATGTGTCTCTATCTCATCACATTTGCAATGAATATCAATTCCCCGTTCCCTATACCTAAAACCCTAATCCCTCTCATATGCATCCCTTAAACCCTAATTCCTTCCCCACAACAATAAAAAAAATATATATATATATATATATATATATATATAAACACAGCAAGAATCAAAACAAAAAAGACAAAAAACAGAGGAAAAGATTACTATGTGTAGCCAAGCCATTGCAAGAACAAAGGAAACTTATTGTTGTGCATAGTCCTCAAAAATACAATGAAAGGAAGGTTGTGTTATTCAAAGCAAAAATAAAGCAAATACAGTTGTACATATTTATTAAAGGACATGCTGCTCTGAAATATTGTTTGCAAAAGAATGTTGTTGTGTCTCCAAAACCAAACCCTACGAATCCTTTTCCCTTCTATCCCCCTAATACCCTTGATGCAATGCATCTCCTTTCTCTTTTGAATTTTTTAAGTAAAGCCCTCCTTCCCTTATGACAAATGTAAATTAATTCCTTATTTCCCCTTAGCATCAAAAGTACATCAATCCCTTGGAAAAACAGAGTATGCCTAATAATGTACAGTCAAAGGACAAAATCTAAGAGCTATCTGTTGATGCTAGTAATCAGTGCTGCCCCATCTCCTGTATTACATGCTACCCCTTACCCCCTGTTGAAAAATGTATTGTCCTTTCCCTTGGTGACCTTATTACATGTCTTCCCTAATAAATATATTTCTTTGCAAATGATTTCCCGATGATGAGAGATGAGATAACATGTTTGACATTTTGTGAATTATTCCTTAAAAGTTCCCTGTTTTTATATATTTTCCCATTCCTTATGAAAAACTCCCTCCCCTAACATTTCCCTCATGATTTTTTCCCCTTGAAAACAGCATACTTCTCAGCATTTTGCAGGCAGGGCAGCAGTCAACTTTGTCTATTGTCTCCACCTTGCTCAATAACACCATGTCAACCACTGAAACTAATGAGCAAGGTGATGACCAGTCTTCTTCTACGGAGGTTGAGGCACAGCAGAGGCCTCGTAGGGGTGGCAAAGGTGGTCATCATAGGAGAGAAGAGCCCACATCTTTAGCAGAATTACAGGCTTGCCCATTGGCAGTGACTTGTTTCCTGTACATGTCATGTTTCCAGTTTTGCGAGACGCTTGCCCAGATTCAGCACCATAGGGAGTTGGCCCGGCTATTTGTTTTATGCCTTCATGATGGGCAGGTTACTCTTGCAGGGGTGAATTTTGTGTTTTCTCCTGAGATGATTTCAGAGGCTACCGGGATACCCAATGTGGGTGAGGTGTGGCCAAAGCGCAAATGGCTGGATTTTGTTTATTTTGAGCCATATGTCAGGCCAGCATTCGTACATCACTTGTCAGGGAACTTTCCTTTCAGATTCCTCCGAGAGGATTATGCTCCGATCATGCGGCTTATCATGCGTTACTTCACATGTGAGGGAACGTTTTCACGAGTCTTTGCTTGTCACATTCGCCTGTTGATGCACTTTACCCGAGTGAGGATGATGAACATCCCGGTTTACTTCTTCCATGACATTCAGAGGATGGTGTCCGTGTTTCAGAGGCAGTCCCCAGCTCAGCAGCATAGGAGTTTGTGCCATCATGGTCTCATCCAGCTCATTGTTTCCCATCAGTTGAGTCAGCAGGGCATTCCATGGGCAGACTTCATTTCTCATGAGTTCTTTACAGTGCCACCACAGCCACAACCAGAGCCAGAGGCCATTCATGAGGCGGGAGGTCCATCACACCAGCCCGGGATTATTGTTCCGAGACATGTTGCTTCCCCACCGCAGCTTACATATCAAAGGGGTCATAGGACCTTATTTGCTACAGCTCGACGAGTATTTTCTCCACACCAGGTGGAAGAGGCCTCGCATTCTTCATCAGCAGAGGCAGTACGGGAAGGCAAGCAGCCCATGGTTGAGGATGAGAGAGCTGGCGATACACATCATGATTTCATTGACCTTGACGCTCATTCTCCTTCTTCAGATTTTTATGAGCTTATCAGACAGAGAGAGGAGGAGAACCTCGTGTTGCAGCAGAAGCTCGAAATGGCTCAATGGACCATCACTTATCTGGAGCAGCGCAATAGACAATTAGAGGCGGAGAATGAACTTGATGAGCTATGGAGGATCTGCGGTAATCGAGGTTTGAACCGTAGGAGGCCCGGGGACCCATTGCCTGCTGACCGGGAGTCTTTGCTCATTCAGGAAAATGCTCGCTTGGAGAAACTGTTGGAGAAAGCCAACCAAGACAAAAGGCTGCTACGGAACATGAAAACTCATTATTGGGCGAGAATGCATGTTTGCAAGGCAAAAATGAAGATACTCCAAAGGAAGTTGTCCGAGGCCCGCAAGAGGAGGAAGAAGACCAACCCGCTCCGTATCTTGGCTGAGGCCTCTCTTACTCACCATGATACTCATTAGCCTCCTCCTGGCAGCAAACTCAATAAATTTTGAGAGTTTTGAGGCATTTTTGGCATTTTTGAATTTTACAGGTTTTGGCCATTGGAGTGGTCTCACCCCGCGCGCGACCACTCGTGGGACAACTCAGAACGGGGAAAACTCTACATTTTTGGAATTTTCATGCAAAAATACACTTTCCTATGGATGGACTTCAAATTTTATGGAGATTTGGACTTCCAAAATCTCAAAATACATGCAAATTTTGACTTTCTGCCCCTTTTTTGAGTTGCAGAAAGCTGCCTTGGGAGAAATGACTTTTGAGGGGTCAAATCAACTCCAAATTCAGAAATTCTAGTGGGGTTGGAAATTAGACTCATAGACCTTTCCAACAAGCTATCTTGCACCTGATTTGGACACCAGGAAGGCCCTCAAACACAGCTGCCAATGTTCACGACCACTCCAAGGGAGGGGCGCGACCACTCAGGGAAATTTCACCATTTTGACTATTTCGGCCTACAAAACACTGTTTTTACTTTGGTTGACTTTTGATGTATGTAAATGATGGATTGTTGTGTAATTTTCATAGCACTTGGATACATTTACTCTCCTTTGACACTTCTAGAAGTTTCTTTGATGTAAATAGTGAATATTTAATGCATGGATAGATTACCTAAGTTTTAGTGGCAAGTTGTTTTGACTGCCTATTATCTAGTGCTCAGTTTAGAATTAGTTGAAACAGCTCCTAGGAAGCTGAGCTCGACCCCTAGAGGCAAGGGAAGAGGTTGGCTTGCCTATATTATGTATTTTCTCAATCATTTTCATGGTTGGAGAGGTTGGACTCTTGAGGGAGAAGCTCTATTGTATATTTTACTTGTATCTCTGCAATTTGAGGAAAAGGAAGGCCAGGGTTTTGCAGACATCATTGTGGATTCTTGTGGATTATTGTGTTGATGGTGTGTTTCCTACTTGTCATTGTAAGTGTGTTTATGTGTTCCATCTCTTATTCTATTACTGCTAATTAAACAAAAGAAGTGATAAAGTTTGAATTCATGCATGCCATGCTCAGCTTTCAATTTTGTTTAATATTTATGTTTTCCACTGTCTAAAGAGGATTAAAAGTTATTGTTTTCCCTGTTTAGCTCCCTCTCTTTCTTCCTTGATCATCCATCTCAGCTTAAGGAATCAGCACAAACTCCTACCTTGCCCCAAAGACCCACCTGCAAAAACTGAGCTCAATCCCCACACCCTGAATTGCACTCCCTCCAATTGCCACCAAAAACCCCAAAAACTTTAAATCAACCCTCCTTATTAGTTTACTAGCCTAATATCAGTGTTCCTAATTGGGTTAGCTCATCCTATTGAAAGATCTACCGAGTTTGACCGGAGAGAGCCTTCTCATACCCCGTAGGGCTAGCTACGAGGTGAAATGGTTTGATGTTGCCTTGAAGGTTTACCTTCCTCAGCCTAGGGTGAAATCTCAAGCGCTAACATTTTCCATGACTTAAAGTTGCATATACATCTTTAAAATCTACATCTTGAGCATATTGTTCAATGTAGCTTTCATGAGATACTGAATTATGCTTAAGTATAGTAGATGCATTTATGATTGGTCTGGATAACATATCTGCAACCTTATTGTGTATGTCTTTCTTATATCTAATGACAAGATGAAACTGTTGTAGGAACCCCATCCACCTATAGTGTCTTGATTGATGCAATTTATTTTGTGAGTGCAAATATTGAAGTGGCCGATGATCAGTATGTATAACTGTTTCTTTGCCCAATAGGTAATGTTTCCATTTTTCACACTTTGCACTAATGCATACAATTCTTTATCATATGTGGGATAATTAACTACTGCATAATTAAATGTCTCATAGTGATAACATATGGGTTTACCATGTTTCATCAACACTGCTCCCATGGCATAGTCACTGGCATCTGTTTCAATCTCCAATGGTCTTTGAAGATCTGGCAATGCTAGTACTGTGTTGTACTAATTTTTTCTTTCAAGGTGTCGAAGGCTTTCTGCTGTTTGCCTCCCGACTGAAACACCTTGTTCAATCCTGTCAAATCATGTAAGGGAGATGCAATCAAGGAAAAGTTAGCAATAAACTTTCTCCAATATTGTGATGCTCCTAGGAAGCTTCTAACTTCTGTAGCAGATTTGGGTTTAGGCTAGTTCACAATGACTTCAAACTTAGATGGATCTATCTTCAATTCACCACCCCCTATAATATGACCCAAATAATTTAAAGATTTTTTTCCAAATTCACATTTTGATAACTTCACATAGAGATTTTATTTTTTCAAAACATCTAGAGTCTGCTTTACATGCTTTAAATTTTCTTCCAATGTTTTACTGAAAAGAAGAATGTCATCTAAATATACAATTACAAAATCATCAATAAAAGGTCTAGTACATCATTCATAACTCTCATGAAAGTGGCAGGAGAATTAGTTAAGCCAAAAGGCATAACTAGTCATTCATACAGCCCTTGCTTTGTTTTGAAAGCAGTCTTCCATGCATCTTGTTCTGCAACTCTGACCTGATGGTAGCCACTATGCAAGTCCAACTTGGAAAAGTAAACAACTTCTTTCAACTAATCTAATAGATCATCAATGCGAGGAAGAGGATAACGATTCTTGATCGTTATTTTATTCAGTGCTCTATAATAAATGCACATCCTCCATGAACCATCTTTCTTTCTCACCAACACAATTGGAGATCCACATGGTGATGTGCTTGGCCTTATGAACCCTTTATCGAGCAACTTCTCTACCTGCTTCTTGATCTCTACATTCTCTAAAGCGGATAACCTGTACATTCTAATGTTAGGCAATGGAGCATCTTGTTGCAAATGAATATCATATACAATTTCCCTTTTGGGTGGCAGACCTTTAGGTTCTTGAAATAGGATATCATATTCTGAAACAATTTTTTCTAAATCAGCTTTCTGTTTAACATCACAACCTTCAAATGCATCGGTTTTATCAGGGGTCTTTTCCTTTACATCCATTAGTAAAAATTGCTTGCATGAATTTACAATTCCTTTTATCTGCCCAAAGTTTATGAGAGTGTAGTTCTTTTTGAGCTGATGAGCTCTTACAATATATTCTATTCCATCTTTTGTGAGTTGATGCTTATTTTTAGTTCTATAGAAAATAGCTTTTCTATCATACATGTAAGGATTTCCTAAAACAATACCACATATATCCAAGGGAACTATATCTATCTCAACCTCATCTACAAATGTTGACCCAAAAGCAAACCTAAGTTTACATTGTCTAGTCACTTGTAGCTTTTCTTTATCACATACCCAACCTAATGGATATGGCTTCTTGTGAGGTGTGGTTAGTAGTCCTAACTTCTTTACAATTGCTTCATAAATAAATTTTACTTGTGATCCACTATCAAATAAAGTATCAATCTTTTTATGCTTGGAAATAACTCTAATATGAAAAAGCTCATGTCTTTTCCTCTCATTTTCTTCATTATCAATAGATTGTGCAAAATTACTAGTAGATGCTTTAGAATTTTTACCTTTTATACATGTGGTTGTGACTGTTGTTTCATCACCTGAGTCTGACCCCAAATCTTTCTGAATAGCAGTAACAGTCTTCTTCTTCTTACCATCGAACTTCTTGGGTTTCAGATCCAGATGCAAAGACCAACAATGCTCATCATCATGTCCATCCTTCTTGTAGTGAGGGCATGAAGGTTTGTCTTTTTGGACAGCGTTTGCCTTCCTCTCTTTCCATTTCTGCTTCCTCTTTTCCTTGTTCTTGCTTGCAGTGGGTTTTGATGATCCCCCGATCTTTGGGTTCACATTCTTGCCTCTAGCCCTTAGATGTGTAGCCTGAACTGATACCTCATCTATGCTAGTACGGTTAAACATGAGAATGGTGTGCCTCAAGTAGCTATGCAGACCACCTACATACTTCAACAAAGTTTCAGGTGAGTCTAGAGAAATTCCTAGAATTAAAGCTCTTTTTCTAAATTCCTATGTATAGCTTTGTACACTTTGCCCCTTTAATTGGCAAAGAGTTTGCCAACTCATCATTGCTTGCTGCATATAAGCTAGTGGATAGAATTTTTTTTTAATGGCAAAACCAAATCCACTCTAGGTAGAAAGAATTTTAACATGCTTCTTCAAATCAGCTTGTGTCCTACCTTCCCACCACACTAGGGCAATTCCTCCAAGGCGAAGGCTGGCCAGCTGAATCTTTCTCCTTTCTGAATCGATGTTCTGCACCCTGCGATATACATCAATCTGTCTAATCCAGTTATCTAGATTTTCTGCATTTGACTCCCCATCATATATTGGCAAATCAAATTTTACATCTAATTTAATCAAAGGGCTAGAAGGAGGTGTTGATAGAGGAGGCTCTTTCCCTTTCCCTTTGCCTTCTAAATGGCCATCTAGAAGAGGTTCCTCTGTTCCTTTGTCTTGTTTGAAGGTTGAAGTATCTTCACCTTAACCTTTCTTAATTTCTTGATACATATTTTCTACCATGGCTCTCATGGTCATGAAACTGTCCATGAACTGAGAATCTGATTCCAAGGGAATTTCTTCTGCCATTTTCCTCCTACGATAGACTCTTCCAATTTCTGGGTTAGTCTCAACCAGTTCTCCTTCTCCTAATTTGAGCTCTGACCTAGTTAGCATTCAACAATCCAGCACAAGCTTGTCTAACCTTAGGAAACCTAAAGCTCTGATACCACTTGATCTAATAATGAAGATCTTAGACAATTATTAAGGTATTACAGACTCATGTGCATGGATTTTCCTATGTTACTTTGTGCAATGGATCAATAAGATTGCAAAATATATAGACAATGAAGCAGTTAAAGAACATAATAGACAAGCACACATAGACACAACAAGTTTAATAAGGAGTTCACCCAACACTCTTGGGATACGTCTCCCGATCCAGCCTTCAATGGTGAACTCTCTATTATGTCTTCAGAAATAGATTTTTTTAAAAAGTGAGATCAATTTGAGTCTCACACAATAGATACAAAACAATAAGGCTTTATTTGGATCCCCCAAGTCTTTCTGAGTACACAGACTCTCCTCACTAACTCTCTGTCTCTGTTTTCTCTCTGTCTCAGCATTGCTTGTCTCTGTTACTGTCAGTCTGTGGCTTTAAAGCCAATCGGCGTTGTTTGTTCATTTCTCCTTCTCGGGCTTTTTGGCTTTTCGACCTCTATCCACTCAGATCCCCCTCTGAGCATTAGAAATCATTGATAAACGCTTTCAAAGATGGTGGCCACCTGCTCTGTAACGGAATGGGTCATTGGGCCTTTGAAATCCCCAGAAATAGTGTTCTCTGTGTTCATAGAGAAATACACTAAAAACATAGGAAATTTTCCAAACTGTTGTTTATCAGATTTGAAATACTGTAGATTCCACCTTAAACTCCTATCGGGTCCGCCTTTATGTCGTTACCGCATCCCCACCGTTGAACTAGAAGATCTAGATCCAAAGGTTGTGGTTCATTTCGGGTGGCTCTTTCATACGGCGGTTAACCGCCCGATAAGGGTGGTTTTCTCTCTCTAGCACCTGGACACATGGCAACCAATGTATGGGATCAGGAGGAGCCCAGCGAAAACCTCTTACTGCCTTCAGTCCTCCCGAAGTCCCGCTTGTTTCGTGGTTTCCTTTTATATTAAAAATACGTTAAAACATGAAAATCCCACTCATATCGGACTTGAAATAATATACATATGCATTCATAAACCCTTTCGAGTCTGGTTTTATCGCATTGTCACTTTATCCTTTGTATTTCGTTGATTCAACGAAAAATGCAAATACAAAGTAAAAACCTATTTTCGTGATCTCAAAATATATCAAATATCACCTATATCTCCATTGGGTCCAGCTATCGCAAGTTATGTTTATATCAGCCCCAATCCATTGTAATGCTCCAATGCGATTGATCACAATTGCATATCGCACATAACCCCGGTCCATTTGTAAGAGCTCCTTTGTAATGGCCGATTGCGATATCGCGATTCAACCTGGGCCATCGATCTGCGCGCTTGATCGACGGTCCTTGTTGACCACCTTTATTGTTATTACAATAAGTCTGTGGTAGCCTTCGATAGCCTCCGCCGATTGCGATATGTCGATCGGATCTGGACCGTTGATCGGCCAGATCCGACGGCTCTCATGCAAAGTTGTTTTAAGCATCTGATGGGCCTTATTTCCTTGTTTTCTTCATGTTTTTGCCTCCCGATAGTGTAATCCGCTATTTCTAATAGTTCCTCTTTTGCCACAGTTTTGATCTTTAGAAGACTTAGAGGGTTTTCTAGGATCCATTTGGATCACTCAGGTGCATACGTAGCTCAGATCAAGCAAAGCATTAGAAACCCATAACATGCATAGTTTCTTTTGATCTAACTCTTCATAAGATATTCATTTCTTGTACTCTTAGCCCTTTGATCTTCTCCTCCTTATATAGTTTTAGCCTTTCTCAATACCTCATACCAAAACAACACTTAGAATCTATGGTATTCTTAGATGGAATTAAGTAATCGTTACTCCGCTCAATATTGTGGGCTAATGCCATGGTATGGACCCTTGCTATTATTTCACCTTCATTTCCTTAATTTTCCACCGCATATGCGCTTTTCCTCTTGTGAAAGTACGTGCAAACATATATGCTCTTTTTGTGCAGTGAACCCGCTAGTATATGCTCTTTTTGTATAGTGAACCCACGTATACAACTTAACATACCTAAAAACATTTTTTTTCCTCAATTTCTTGATTTTTATCTATAGTCCTTTGTTCACCATCCTGTTATTCTATACCATGACTTTGTTACCTTTGAATAGACCTATTATAATGTGATTTGCCATTGTACATTATTTCTTAACTAATTCCTTTGAACTGCCCTACATTTTGTCACATATGTAAACAAAATAGCCATGCATGCTGTCACATCTTGTTGATACTTTTATTAATTAGCTCATTCATCAAAGAACAACTCTTACCAAGGAAAAAACACACTAACAATCTCGATGTATCAAAACTTTAACCATTATTCTGACCCATCATTTTGTCACCTCTGATATCTCTCTTGTAGATTCATCTAGTTACCATATACAAGTGAGTTGTTCTATTACTAGTGGTTTGCCATCAAGTACAACACATGCATCATAATGCCAACAACATGATCAATGGAGGGGAACTCAAGATAGATGTTACAAAGATGGAGGCCATCATGAAATGGAAAATTCCTATAAATTTTGTTGAATTTATGAGTTTTGTTGGTGTGGCATAATACTTTTAGAAGTACATAGCTTCATTTTTAGTAGCATTTGTACAACTCCACATAATAACAATGAGTGGTGAGGTTTTCCAATGGGGAAAGAATCAATAGAAGGCTTTTGATGGGCTAAAAAAAATAAAATCAAGCACTAGTTCTAGTGTTATGAAACAGGTGAAATCCCTTCTAAGTCGAGACATATGAAAGTGGTTATTCTATGGGAACAATCTTGATGTAAGGAGGAAGGCATGTATGTTATCATTTTAAAATATTTCATGAGGCAGTTCACAACTACCCTACCTATGATAAGGAACTCTATGCCTTAGTTTAAGCTATCAAGAAGTGGAAGCATTATTTGATGGACAAGGAAACCATCATTCATACAAATGAAAAGATGCTACAATATTTTTAGGCCCAAAGTAAAGTACAACAAACTGATCGTTACAAGTGGATGTGATTTTTTACAATAGTTTCATCTAGTTGTCAAGTATTAGATGGGTAACACAAATGGGTTAGAAAAAATTCTTTCAAGGCCACCCACAACCAAGATTACATAGATTGGAACTCTTATGCACATCAAACCATTTTCCCATGAAGAATACAAAGAAGCATACATAGAATATGAGGACTTCAAGGGTGTGTTTCAACAGTTACAAGGCCATAATCATGTATAAGATGGTGACAACAAAGATAAATTCCATCTATGGAATGGGTTACTCTATAGGATGGGAAATATTTGTGTTCCTAAAGATGAGTGAACTACAACTTATTAGATAGGCTCACACCTCCAAGGTTGTAGGAAATTTTGTGTCAGGAACATAGTTTTTTACTTATAAAGGTATGTGCATTAGCAAAAATATAT
Source organism: Pinus tabuliformis (assembly GCA_031772625.1). Taxonomy (NCBI): domain Eukaryota; kingdom Viridiplantae; phylum Streptophyta; class Pinopsida; order Pinales; family Pinaceae; genus Pinus; species Pinus tabuliformis. Next base: position 1,025,534,416 of record CM062805.1, read on the forward strand.
GAATATGTCACATGATACATTAGAGAATTTCTATTTTGTTGTACTAGCAAGCTCAATAACATGAAGAAAAGGTCTATACCATCCCTTATCTATACCCATTCATCCTTGGGAAAGCTTTTCCATGGACTTTGTGGAAGGTTTACCAATAATGAGGGAGGGACATGACCACCTGTTTGTGGTAGTTGATCGGTTTAGTAAGATGCACATTCTCATGCCTTGTCGAAAGAAAATCCATGGAAAAGAAGCAACAAACTTATTGTTTGAATAGATTTGAGTGAACTTTGGTATACCAAGGAACATCATCTCATATTGGGATACCAAATTCCTCACTACATTTTGGAATATGTAATGGGAGAAGATGGACACAAAGTTGATGTATTCTATAGCATTCCATCCATAGATAGATGGAAAAATAGAAGTAGTCAATAGGAATTAGGTGTATATTTTGATAAGTTACAATTAAAAGAACTCAAATACCTAGGATGAAATATGAACTATATACAACATTGTTATAACATAGTAGTCCACAATTCTACTAGTAAGTCACATTTTGAGACTTTCTTTAGATATTTTCTACCTTCACTTGAATACCAAGGATGAGTGAGGGAGAACATAACACAATATGCATTGATAGAATAAAAATATGTTGAGAACATCAGACCAATCCATTTTCTAGTCATAGGAAATGTATAAGGCTCAACATGACTAGCATAAAACAAAGAAGTCATTAAAAGTGGGAGATGGATTTTGTTTACAACTGAATAAGGAAAGACTATAGGGTTTTGGTAACAATATCAAAGCTTTGTAGTGTTTTTCCTTTTAAGATATTGGAAAAGTTGGGAGGTAACACCTACAAACTTAGTCTAGCCCAATATATGCACATTTACTCAGTAGTGAATGTGGAGAATCTGAAACTCTATGATCTTTTAATGTTGGATCAGAAGGAGGGGAAAGTCCTACCTCCCATAGTGGACTTAACACCAAATGATCAAGGAGAGTTTGTAGATCACAAAATTTTATCGAAGAGGTCTAGAACCAAAAGATAGGGGCAACATAAAATTTGGAATATTTGGTTGAAAGAAAAAATTCCAAGCATAGCAAAATGGTACTCCAAGGAGACGGCATAGGAAAAAGTTCATCACCTCATTCAATAACACTTTGGGGGAAAAAATCCTCCCTACATGAGGATTTATGATAGGGATCAAATCATTATATTATTTTCCATCTATATCAATGCTTTTACAATAGAAAGAATTAGAGGAATCATCTTGCAAGGTTATTTTAATGGTGGGTCCCAGTTTGGAAAAATAGGATTTGAAACCTTTAAGAGCCATTTTGAGGCATCAAATGGCATTATTTTGGGTAAAAATAAATCTCACTTGTGACAAGACCCCTTGATACTATTATACACTTAGACCTTTCAAGCAACTCAATAATTGTGTCAATTGGAGCTCATATGCAAATGCTGTGCCTCTTGCAAGTTGACCTACCATCATGACCACCATGGTATGTGAGGATGCCACATTATCCCCTATTACTCATGCATGTGGAGCTATCCATGTGTGGATTTTACAAAAAATTTAGAAGTTTCAAAGCTAAAACTCTAGTTTAAAGTTGGAGAGGTCAAAACGTTATCCCTAGATGGTTATCACGTAATTTTAATTATTGAGAAACTAGTAGGAGAAGGGGTTCCATTTTGTATTATTGTATTTGTTCCATATTTGAGAAAATCATCCAAGAGTGGGAAGATGGGGAGAAAAATAGATGGGGATAAGATTTTATAACATACTTACAAGCCATAGGTTTTAGTTAGGTCCATAGGTGATATCTCTTTCTTTATATTTACATATTTCCATACTAGAAAAAAGAGAGTAGAACAACCTCACCTTCTAGCTAGGTTTTCTCCCATAAGGGTTTCCTAGGGTAAAATCTTATGTTTATTTGTGGATGGTGTGTCTATGTGTGTGTGTGTATTTTTCTCTATTTTTTCATTTCATCTACTTCATCATTTAAGTAGAGAAACAAGAATTAAAGAATTTGAGATATAAAGAAAATTAACCTTCATAGTAAAGATTTTGTATTTTCATCAGATTTGTTGCGATGAACTATTATGATGGAATATCCATGGAAATTTATGAAACATATTGGCATCAAAGTAGGTTTCTTTGGGGTATTTTGTGGGAAGTTGCAAGGACCTAGGAATAGGTTTAACAAGAAAGATGCAGAACCCTAGCAATGGCCAATGAGTCTATTTAAAATAACCCTCAAGATTTAGTACAATAGATCTTTTTGAGGTTATAAGAATAAGTTGCTTACATTAATCACAATATGAATGTCCTCGTGTAGGCTATAACAATAAATATTATACCATTGAAATAGGTTTGAGTTTCTAAATCAAAGATTGAACTAGAAGGGAAATCAAGAGATAATGAAGCCTAGGAAAAGAATTGAGGAAAGAACTAGAGAAAGAGCATCCAATTTCCAATCTCATTAACCATTCATAGTCCCTATTCAAAATGGAAGTGAAATTGGACATCAAGCTATAATAAGGTGAGATCGATACATTGAAATTGAATCATTGGTTGTAGAAACTAGAAGTTTATTTTGAGATTCACTAGACATATGAAGAACAAAAGATATCATTTTCTAGTCTCAAATTAGAGGGAGATGGTTTAACATAGTGGGAAATCCATATAGAAAAACTTAGGCTAGAGGATGGTCCACTAGCATTATAACAACTCAGTTGAAAATTCCATGTAAAAATATATAAGGCCACGGTGATGGGACATGGATTCCATGCTAAATGGTGGGCAAGACATCCTAGTGGGTGTTCATTTGCTCCTTTATGGCTAGGAAAATGGCAAAGGCAAATACTAAGGCATTAAAAGGAATTTTGGCACATTTGTTAATGAAAATAATGGAAATTAGGAGAAAAAGGAGGTGAAAGGTCACTGATTGCATGTGAGGAGGAAATTGAAGGAAAATAATGGAAAATGAAGAAAATAGAGGCCTCATCCATAAAGATGCTTCTAAGGATCAGTTGGCAAGCTTGGTTAGTGTAAAGAATTGGTCTGTTCAGTTTTGAAGCTCTCATTCTACTCTCTCTCTCTCTCTTATACCCATGGAGACTTAGAGTTTTCCTGGAGCACTCTTAAAGGGTGTGACAAATTGGATGTTTGGAGTAAGAAGGCAAAGGAAGAGCAGGAAAGCACAAGAGGTCATCAGGATCAACATCTACATCATATTTTCTTTTAGGCATCGAGTTACATGTGTGTTTACTTCACTAGTTTTGGCATGCATGGCACATGCATGTGGTTTCTTCGTTATGATCTGTCACTGGCATGGAGGATTGCCTGGATTGATAGTGGATTTTCCTAGCCTTTCCATTTCCTAGATAGCCATGGAGATTCTGGGTTTATTTCCTTGTTTAGTTTTGGTTGGTTCTCATGTTTCCTTAGCTTGGTTTGAGTTATTAGTTCTTGGAAGCCTTGGTTGGACAAACACTCTGGAAGCACTGTAACGACTTGGGTTGAGTTACTAGTCCCGTAGCCTTGGCTGGACAAACACTCTAGAGACTTGGAACAACTTGGGTTGAGTTACTAGTCTTGGAGCCATGGTTGGAAAAATGCTCTGGAGCCCTTGGTGGGTTGAGTTACTAGTCCTAGAGCCTTGGTTGGACAAACGCTCTAAAGCCCAGCAATAGTCATGGATTGAGTTACTAGGCTTGGGAGCCGACTTGGAACAAACGCTCTGGAGCCCTGGAAGGCTGGGATAGAGATAAATCTGATGATGGATTTGTGATGTCCGACTGTGAGGTGGAATCATTATTTTATGGGTTGAGGTGGATGGCCACTAGAAGCCCTGAATGAGTTTTTATTGATGTGTTCTATGAGATACCACATTCATCCTTGGAATATGGCACGAGGGTGAATGGCTAAAGAGAGATTTGGTTCAGCCATTCTATGGCCAGGTGGAACATGGAAGTCCCATCCCGGGTTTGGATTTTTCATTAGTAAAGAAAGGTTATTTCTCCTTGTATCCTTATGAGTATTATATTAGATTATATTTGGTTTATATGGGCATGATTTCATTGGTAATTTTGTCCCTATTATGTTGGTTATATGTATATTTTATGATAGCAACTATGTATGGCTCTCAACATGTTTTTACTTGTACATGAATGGATAATCTGTCTATGACCTAATAGATGATAATGCAACAAATGGCATGAGGGAACAATGGTTCATAGCGATTCTCAGATAAGTATTAGATCCTTGCACTTAATTTTGTTATATACACTTGTAGATTACATGTCGATGATATGTTTGATGAAATGTCTGTCATGGCTAGTAGGGGTCCATTCAAGGTCTTGAACAAGTATTTGCCTTAGTACTATCATTTCCATGTTACTTTACTGATTTGAAGAGATGGATCAGTTCTAGGCTGTGACCTGGGTCTGGGCTTGAAAAAGTGGCTCAAATCCCAAAGTTGCTAGCATAGCATTGAAAATTCTAGTCCACAACCGCTAGTAAGTAGGCCTCTAAGAGTGACTTTAGGTTGTTGGCCACTCCCTTTCCCATACCATGAGAACGACTATGCCCCAAGATACCTAAAACAACAGTGGGACCCAGGGACAGGCTATCTGAGTGGCTAACATGTCCTCTGAGGATTTTGTTGATGATGTTGGATGTTTGTATGGTGTGTTTCTATCGGTTCCACTTCCTTAATGTGACTTAGGATGTCGAATCATATCATAGTGGCCTCTCGTCGCATGTTTACCCTGGCTGGCCGATTGCTTGGTAAATATGGGAAGAGGGTGTTATAGAGTGGTATCAGAGCGTGGTTGCACTCTCCTTGGTTTGTGTGTTGGTCATGCATCATGTTGGTTGCATGTGTTCCTTATGCATGTAGTCCGTGTACTTGTTTCATTTTCATGGTGTTGATCATGGTTGTAGTGATGTCAAAATGTGAAGGTTGAAGGTGTGGTCATGGAGTATGTCTTCATGTATGTATGGTTGATTATGCATGTCAATGTTCATATGTTATCAAATGCACGTGAGGAGGTTGTTGTTGTCATGCACGAGGTCATGGTTTGTGTAGTTGATATGGTCATGTATTGATAACTGGACTCTAGCTAGATTGGTGTGTATATGGCTTCATACTCATGTGTTATATGTCTATATGCAGTTGTTATACATGTATGGTCTTGGTTATAGTTATTCATGAATAGTAGGTCAAATATGCCTTGTGAAGTCATTGTATGCAATTTAGGTCATCATGATGCTATTGATTGTTATGATGCTAATTTGTTGGCTGAGATGGAGCAGGAGATGCAAACTATGAAAGTGAGGTTGAAGCATTAGACTTTGGGGTAAGAGAAGACCACCATACAAGTATTGTATGTTTGGAATGCATGTATTAAGTTAAGGATTATTATATGCATTAGGTTTATGTACAAGTATTTTGATGTTAGTTGATTAGTTTAGTTATATGCACATGTGTCAGATAGTCAAGGATGGCAGTAACCTATGGTTGTATGCATTGCTATTTTTGTTTTATGTTAGATAACTTGATGATTAGGGTTATTTCATTAAGATTTTGATGTTATATGTATCATGCTAAAATGGATTGGGCTATGCAGATGGTTAGGGTTACGACATTCAGGTATGAGTCGACTTATTACGTTGCATTGTGTGTTATTAATCTAGACTGATCGTACATGTGTGATTGATATGCATAAATGATAAATGATTATGAGTTTATGATGTGAACATGTTAGTTAGTTAGTGTTATGGATATCGTTATCTTATTGTTGATTTGATATGTTGGGAAGTTGTATCGTGCTAACCTATATTAACTGTGTAGACGATATAGCCTCCCCTGAGTTACACTAAGGTATGAGTTTTCTTATGTAGTATACTTGGTGAAGCTTCATTCTTGATTATGTCGTCTATTTGATGTTGAGTGTTTGGTGTTTATTATGTCGTCTACTTGATTTATTTAACATGGTATGTTTGCAATTTGTTTGGATGTTTGATGAATTTCATATTATGAGTATGTGTTTATAAGGTTTCTTGCCGAAATGATCTTGTTTTAAGAGGATCGTACTAACACATATGTGTTGAGGTAGTTGATATGTACTTGAGTATAGTAGGTGAGAGTTGTAGCATTATGTCTAAGGACTATGAGTTGACTATGAATTATGACATGATTGTTTGTAAAAGTTGATCTCAAATTGATAGATATGATTGTCTTGATATTTGGAACATGTGGTTGACATGTGTGAGTAGTTGCAGGAGACATGCTTGGTATTAGCTTGACAAGGTAATAATTGATGTGTTTATATAACTAATAGTTGGGTGACGTGATAGTATATAGTAAGACTCATTTGCAACAGGGTAAAGGTAAAAGAAAGGAATCAGGTAAGAATTCCTTTGGCTATGTTTGGAAACCCTAATTCCAAATGAATGAGTGTGTTGCATACATGGAGTCTTCTTAACATTGATTTTGTTTGACATTATGTGGATATTTGCTAGATTCATGAACATGTAATTGATAGGTATATTAGCTAGTCTTTAGTTACAATTGGATTTTTCAAAGGATTGGAGTCCCTTGAGAGATGGCATGGATGTGCTCAGTTGCAAGTAACGTGCTTGGTACAACAAGATAAGGTAACTTATATATTGTTATGTTTATTTATGAATTGACAGTTATGTGTTTATGGCAGTATGATGTAGGAAGTTGCATGGCAAGAGAGGTTTCCAGGAAATCTTGAAGAAGGACTTGGTTGGGCTTTCCTTGGGAACCATGGGGATTGAGTCATGGTGTTTGTTGCTAGTCATGTGATTTTGGTCTTTTGGTGCTTTGTTGATCCAAGTGGATATTGGTGGCCACCCTCCTATTCCACTTGGACCCCCACCATTGTTTCTTTTAGTTTTTCAGTTTCCTTAATTATAGCACAATTTACATTTTCGACAGTTTTTTGGGTCCTGGACTTCCGGAGCCGTTTTAAGGCCCTAAACGACATTTTTTTTTTTAAATCATCGATGGAAAATATGGGTTTTCAACATAGTATTAATTGTCAATAATTGTAGTCCTATAATAGATATTTCTGATGAGGTATTGTGCGTGTCAAATGGAGATAGTATGCCAAAGTTATGACCCTGGGAAGTTGATGTACCAATTTACCCCAATGGGGCCCATAGTTTGGTGTTTCATCTCCTAGGATTAGGTTTTTGGATGTTTGGGGTTTTCCATTTCTTCTCAATAATAAATAGGCCTTCAAACCTCATTGTAACACAATTCATAGGCATGTAGCCACCACATATCTTCTTAGAGATAAGCTACCATCACCCGAGCTAGTTTATTTCCATTTTCTATGTAAGTGTATTTCAGTTCCTTGATATTAATGAAATGAAGTTTTATTTCTACTGCACCTCTGTGTTTATGGTTATATCTATAATTTGTTGCATTCTTTTTTAAATTCGGATCAGTGGTATCAAAGCGGTATGCTCTTTCTCGATCCTTCTTTGCATGTCCCCAACAAGGTCAGGGTATGAGGAGTTATGGCTTGATCTGGTTGAACCTTTGCAATATCAGCCTCGCAAACCCCGATGGCCACCCATGGGGGAAGAAAAGAAAGATGAGGGAGCAGGATATCCTATCAAAATATTGCTCGAGGAGGCCCTCGAGAAACAAAGGAACGCAATGATGGATAACTTTGCCCAGATCCTTCAACGGTTGCCCACTGGCGGCGCATCCACATCCAAAAGCCACTTTGGAGGTGCCACTCCTTTTAAGGTACAAGTAAACTTTGACATTCCCATATTTGAGGGCCAAACAGATGCAGATGCCATAGATAAATGGTTAAATCTGCTAGAAGGATATTTTTATGTTTATGATTTTTCCAGCGGGGAAAATATTTCTTTTTCTCTTCTCAAAGTTGCCCCCACGTCAAGGACTGGTGAGAAACCTATTGTGATCAGAAGGATGAAATTACACCCACACTGTTTTCATCTGCACCCACTTGGAATTCATTTCGAGACGCAATAAAGGAGTAGTACTACCCTATTGGGATCTATGAGGATAAATACATAAAGTGGACCACGCTGCGGTAAGGAAGGGACCAAGATGTGCCAAAGTTTACCAATGTTTTTCATACCCTTCTCACGAAGTTAGCTATCAAGGGTTCTGAGAAACATTTGGTACTCAAGTACCACGGCTGCCTACATAGGTACATCCAAGATGAGATGGAGTTCCTGGACATCTCCTTGCTCGGTACGATGTACTGATACACTATCAAGATCGAGTATAAGCTTAAACAGAAAAAGTGAGACTTTGGATATGAAAATTCGAAACAAGGGAAAGGTGCCCCCAAACCGCAGAATAAAGGACAAAGCCAAGGTGGGGTGACCCAGGACAACCTGCCAAAGCCGCAAGAAAAGAACAACACCATCGAAGAAGGACATGTGAAAGTGGTGTGAGTTCCATAATAACTCCACTCACAACACAAGTGAGTGTCGGGCCAAGCAGTCACTTGTGGCCGAGCTGAAGGCTTTTGAATCAGATGCATGTTCTGAATCTGAGTCAAAACCCGACAAGGGGAATGAAAAAGGGAAGTAGATTATCGATGTGGATCCCAATGCCATTTTTGCCACCACGAAGATCCAAAAGGACGAACCCGAAGATCCACAGGAGGAGCACCTCTTCCACTCCTAGATGTGGGTAAAGGGTTCCCTACTACAGTTCATTGTCGACAGTGGGAGCTAAAAGAACCTCATTTTAGTAGAGGCCGCGAAGCGATTGGGCTTACTGACCATAACACACCCACAATCGTACACCATTGGGTGGCTTCACCAAGGATGGGATCTTCGCGTCAGCCAGTAGTGTTGCCTTCCATACAGCATCAAACCCTTCATAGATGAGGTATTATGTGATGTTTCTCCTCTTAATATTTGTGATGTATTGTTAGGTACCCCATACTTGTGGAAGCGACATGTTGTGTATGAGTCAAGGCCTCGCATTGTTATTGTGACCTTGGGAAATAAGTTGTATAGGATACCGGAGGTAGCACCGGCTACCGCCATCTCTTTGGTTACTCCAAAACAATGCAGTAAGCTCATTTCCGAAACCGAGAGATTTTTTTTCATGATGATATGCCCTCAGGGAAAGAAGAATACGGCAGCCACGACCTCTAGACATGGCCCCTCCTCACGACAACAATAGATGGAAAAGGTAGTGAAGGAGTACGAGGAAATCTTCTCCTCCCTCGTAAGGTTGCCTCTGCACTGTCAAGTCAAGCACTCCATCGATCTGACCCCAGGTGCATCGTTTCCCAATGGACCAATCTATCAGCTTTTTGTTCTAGAGAACAATGAAATCAAGAGGCAGATTCAGGAGCTGATACAAAAAGGTCACATCCGACTGATTTCATTGCCCTGTTGGAGCCTGATCGTATTGGTATAGAAGAAGGATGGTACTTCGAGACTCTGTATTGAATATCGGGCGTTGAATAAGATCACTATCCAGAATAGGTACCTGATCCCATGGATTGATGACCTTATGGACCAACTCAAGGGAGGAAAATATTTCAACAAGATCGACTTGAAGTTCGTATATCACCAGGTACCAATCGAACCCTTTGATGTGTGGAAGACTACCTTCAAAACCAAGGAGGGCCTGTTTGAATGGTTGGTTATGCCTTTCGGGTTGACGAATGCTCCTGCAACCTTAAAGAGGCTGATGGATCACATCTTGCAGCCATTCACCAAGTCATTTGTAGTGGTATACTTGGATGACATTTTGATCTTCAACCAAAGTTGGGAAGAGCACCTCCACCACATCCGACAGGTTCTCCAAACATTGCAACAACACAAGTTGTGTGCTAATTTGGAGTAATGCAATTTTGGAATGACCCAGGTTCAGTATCTAGGATACATTATTGATGAACGGGGGTGGCATGTGGATCGAGCCAACATCCAATTCATTCAGGATTACCCAGCCCCAACCACTCTAACAAAGCTCCGCAACTTTCTAGGTTTTGCCAATTTCTACTGCAAGTTCATGTTGGGGTTCTATCATATCACTTGGCCCTTGAGTCAAGTCACCAAGGCAGGAGCGAAAGAAAAATTATTTTGGTCTGAATCTCAATAGAAGGTGTTCGCAGAGTTGAAACATCGCCTCTGCTCTACACCAGTGCTCACATTACCAGACTTGCAACAACCATTTGATATTGAGACAAATACCTCTGATTATGCTATTGGGGTAGTCCTTACTCAACAAGGGCATCCGGTGGTATATCACAGTGAGACACTTTCAGACATAGTTTGTAAGTATCCCACTTATGACAAGAGATGTATTCCATTGTGCAAGTCTGTCGACAATGGAAGCAATACATTTTAGGGAAGGAAATGGTCATCCACACAGACCATCAACCCCTGCAGTTCATACAGATGTAAGGGAAGTTGGAGAATGATCACCATCAGAAGTGGTCCACATACCTGCAACAGTTCCATTTAAATATCAAGTACAAAAAGGGCAACACCAATAATGTTGCAAACTGTTTCAGTACCACCAATCATGGCGTTAACCACAGTGCCCAACTCTTGTGGGCACGATACTTCTAATTGGCCATTTCTCTACAAAAGCAACCCAAAATTCGGCCACACATACCAGATGCTCTTGGAGGGTTAGTAAGTTCCAAATTTTCACCTCTAGGATGCATTTTTATGCCACTTGGGACACCTTTGTGTTCCTTCAAGCGAGTGTGCCAGGATGATTTGGGAAGCGCACTACAGTTGGGTCGTTGGGCATTTCGGGATAGAGAAAATAGTGGCAGTACTGTAGAAGTATTTCTATTGGTTGATTCTTCTACATGATGTCGGGAAGTACATCAAATCAGGCATTTTCTACGCCATTGCCAAACTGACCATCAAGAAGCAAGGCCTCTATACTTCGTTGCTGACACCTAGTCAACCTTGGGAATCCATCTCCATGGATTACATGACGGGCCTTCCTTCTACTAAGCATGGCAACGAATGTATTTTTGTGGTCATCGACAGATTCTCGAGGATGGCCATTATGGAAACCTGCAAGAAGAATATCACAGTATAAGCCACTGCTAAACTCTTCTTTGAATGAGTGTGGGTACACTTTGGGATCCCACAGTATATCATCTCAAATTGGGACAATGGGTTCCTCAATACATTTTGGTCCAGTCTCTGGTCGATGTTGGACACCAAGCTCACTAAGTCCACAAATTTCCATCCCTAAACTGATGGCCAGATAGAGGTCGTCAACAGGATGATCATACAGATTTTGTGCATGTCCAACTTAAAGAATCCACGCACATGGGATGAGATCCTCCCCCATGTCCAGCACAGCTATAATCGGGCTCTCCACAACTCGATTGGACACAACCCCTTTAAGGTGGGCTTGGGATTCCAACCACTATGTCCCATTCATGTGGTCATACCATTTGCAGTTACTCAAACAAATTCGACTCATGTCCATTCTGAAGCCGACAAGGAAAAAATGTTCATTGGTCACATGCGTCAATAGGTCTATGAAATATTAGATAGAGCCAATGCTAAGTACAAGCAGTGGCATGATCAACATCAGGTGCCACACAAGTTCCAGGTGGGCGACAAACTTTGGCTACATTTGTAGAAGGAGCGCCTCGCTGGGCCCCATCGCAAGCTTTTCCCGTTCCAATATGGGCCATACACCATCACCAAGCAGTAGGGGACAATGCCTTCGAGCTGAGTATTCCACCATTCCTTGGTCTGCAATTAGTGTTCAATGTGGACCACCTTCGGTCCTACTTTCTACCATTGTTGGACACATCTGACATTGCAGAACAACTCACACCAATAGAGTTAAACCCAGAATGCATGGAACAAGCCACAACTGATCGGATCATGGACACATAGATCAAGAACACCCAATAGCAAAGGATCCAACTACATCGAGTTGTCAAAACAGGCCAACTCCTTCACTAGGGCATGTGGCTTAGTAGGGACCATGTTCAGCAAAAGTTTCCTCATCTCATGGAGGAACTCAACGCAATGGGGACCATTTTTCCTAAGGGGGAAGGAATGATCCAGGTGTATATTGGTGGCCACCCACCTATTCCACTTGGACCCCCACCATTGTTTCTTTCTTTTTTTCAATTTTTTGGGTCCTGAACTTTTGAAGCCATTTTGAGGCCCTAAACGACGTTTTTTTTGGAAAATGATTGGTGGTGAATATGAGTTCTAAAGTCAATATTAATTGTTATAAGTTTTAGTCCTTAGATAGATCTTTCTCATGGGCTATCGTGTGTGTCAAATGGAGATAGTATACCAAACTTACGAGCCTGGGAAGTTGATGTACCACTTTACCCCAACAGGGCCCATAGTTTGGTGTTTCATCTCCTAGGGTTAGGTTTTGGATGTTTGGGGTTTTCCATTGTTTCTCAATAACAAATAGTCATTCAAGCCTCATTGTAACCAGTTTAGAGGCATGTAGCCGCCACATCTCTTCTTATAGATAAGCTACCATCACCTGAGCTAGTTTACTTCCATTTTGTATGTAAGCATATTTCAGTTCCTTGATATTAATGAAATGAAGTTTTATTTTTGTTGCACCTCTATGTTTATGGTTATATATATAATTTATTGCATTCATGTTTAAGTTCGGATCATTTTTTGTGCTCTATTGTGATTTTGTTTGCGTCTTGTGCATGGCCATGCCACTTGGGTTGTGGTGTCGTTATTGGTTTCATGGGTTGCTTCTTGGTTGTTTATCATCTTTCCTTTTAAGTTTTGAGTCTTGGGAATTGGTGGGGAAAGAGGAAAGTTAGAGGAGATTAGGGAGAGTTGAATGAAATCCAACAGGTGATGTAAACCATGGATGAAGCTTGGTGCATGAGTAAGCACACTAGAAGGTAAAGAATATGACAGTCGGTTGGACTGGTTGGATCCAAGGTGATGGTGGTAGTACAAACATGAGAAAGATAACCAAAAAGGTAAAGTAAAAGGATCTAAGGTGCCACGTGCCTTGGCTAAGTTGGGAACTATTGTTCTTAATGTTGCGCATGTTGTGTACAATAGGGAGGTTCTCTTAACCTAGACCTTATGTTATCTGGTAATTATGTTAGGATCATGATTATGTTGAGGTTTTTATATGATAGGATCATGATTGTTTTATTCTAAATGTTTATATATATGTATCTATTTCACTGTCTGACGAGGTCATCAGGAATCTTTCTTGTGGAGGAATGATTGCTTACACAGGTAAATGACATGAAGAGGTTCTTAGTCTTACGAGGTGTTATGGCCTAAATCTACCTCAAGCTGAGAAAGGCAGGTCTAGAGTAACATCAAACCACACTTAACCTGGTAGCTATCCCTACCAGGTCAGGAGAGGGCTCTCTCCTTGTTAATATCAGGAAAATATGGCCAATAAAACTTGAGATGATTGATATAAAGACTAATTTTAAGCTAGGTATATACTCAGAGGAGTTTGATTGAGTTTTATGGTGGTTTCTGGATCAAATGTGAAAGGAAGTTTTGGGTCCGGGGAATGAGCTCAATTTTGTATAGGTTTCTGTGGGGCGAGGTAGGCATGTGCTTTAGTACTTTAGGTTAAGTGAAATGGAGAGTCTTAAGACTAGTGAGGAGTTTTATAGGGCATGGAAGTGTCATTAGTCCTCTTCAAACAATAGAAAACATGTAAAGCTAAACAAACCCTAAGGTAGAGCACTACAACATCAATGATTTCCACCTTTATACTTGATTCATTTCGTTAAGCTGAAAGAGAGAGATAATGACACACATAAACACATGATAACTTGAATCACAGAAGGAAAAACAATACTAAGTCACCTTGCCACAAGAATCCCACAAAATGCTGCAAACCCTGGTCTATTTCCTTGCCAAACTGCAGAGATGATGTACAATAATGCTCAAAGCATTCACAAGAGTCCAACCTTTACAAATGACTGAAAAAACACATGATATAGACTTCCAAACCACCTAAGCTATCCATCAGGGGTCGAATCCATGAGAAGATAAGTGGTTTCAACCATATCTAAACTAGGAACACAAAAATAGGTAGTGGAACAGCTTGCCTCTAAAACCTAGGAAACTGATTCATCCAACTCAAAACCACCTACAACTGATGTATCTACCTCATCAAGTCAATTTTTATCATTTTTACATCATAATATATCAATTTACATCATGTCACATCATTAATTTGACCATAAGAGAGAAAAATTCAAACTAGAAGAAAACTAGGCGAAAAACAGAGTTTTTGAGCAAAATTGGCACTTTTTCGTCCTGTGCGTAGCGCCATTTATCCTATGCGTAATGCTTTTTCCAAGTTGTTTTTGGAGGGCTTCCTGAGGTCCAAATCAGGTGCAGGATAGCTTTTTGGAAATCCCTGGGAGTCTACTTTCTGGAACAACTTTAATTTTTGATTTGGAGTCCATTTTCCCCTCGAAAATTGCAATCTCCCAAGACTACTTCCTATGTGGCCAAAAACTGGCAAAAAGGGTGTTTTTAAGGTGTTTTTGGCCCTTTTGGAGGTCCAAAACTTGTCAAAATTTCCTAGTAATTTCTGAGCATGCATAAATTTTCATGAGGAATCCAAAAATGTAAAGTTTTCTTTAAATGGAGGTCACTATCAAAAGAAAGCATCGGTGGCGTTACGCACCTGCCGGAAAAAACCTGTTTTTTCCATGAAAAATTCAAAAATGTCAAAAGTTTACCAAATTTCTTGAAATTTGGAATGACTGATCTATGTCAAGTGTTATGCTGGGCCAATGAAGCTTCAGCCAAGATCTTGAGCTTATATTTCTCTTTCTTACTCCTCAAATTCTTCCTTAACTTGGCTTTTAGACTCCTTATCCTTGTTTTACAAATTTTGTTCCCGGCCAAATAGTGATAAGCCATGTGGCGCAACATCTTTTTCTCCTTGTTGGCCTTCTCAAGCAGCTTCTCCAAGTGAATTTTCACCCTCTCTAGCCATGATTCCCGGTCAGCATTGATTTCTTGCTCAAGTGGTGTAAATTTGACTTTCCTTCTTTTGGCTGCTTGTTTGTTTTCCCTTATGGTTTGCAGCTCCGTGGTTGTCTGTTTATCCTCCAATTGCTTGTTTTATTTCTCAAGGTAGTTAATGATCCACTTAGCCCTCTCAAGGTTAAGGGATAAGGCATGGATGTCATCTTCGTTTTCTCTAATGACCTCCTTGAGCCTTGAGTTTTGGGAGATCAAATCAGTATCTTCATCCTGAATCAAAACAAAGTCTCTCTCCTGACCTTCAGAAGGCCCTTCATCATGCAATGGTTGCTTCCCTTTATCCGGTACCTGTACTGTTGAAGAAGAAGGCAAAGCTCCTTTCACCCCGGGTGAAGATAGCACTTGCCTGTGGTCTGATGAAGGAAACGAGACCCCTTCCACCCCAGGTGGAGATAATACTCGTTTGGCAGCTGCAAATAGTCTCCTTGTGCCCTTTTAATAAGTGACAAATACTGGCACACCTCTATTTTGAGTTTCATGAACCTCTGGTTGATTTGAACGCCCTCCTTCCTCTTGAAACACTGATGGGGTCACTTGAGGGCTTTTGAAAACCTCATGTGAAATGAAGGTATCCCATGAAATGTTCAACAAGCTCAGCTGATGCAAAACAACAATCTTGATCAATGAAAAATGATAAATGCTACTGAATTGCTGAGGAAGAGGTTTCCTTTGCACCAATGTAGCCATTTTCTCAATATTTCTGCATATGAAATAGGCGAGGTTCATCATCCTCACTCTAGTGAAATGCATCAATAATCTAACATGGTAAGTGTACAAGTGAGAAAACCTCCCTTCACAGGTGAAATATTTGATAATGAGCTTCATGAGTGGAGCATAAGTGTCCTTTAGGTATCTAAAAGGAAAGACCCTACTGATTTGCGTTTGATAACTAGCCTTGACATAAGGCTCATAATGCTCTTTTCCCACAAGTTGTCCTTTGTTCTACTGTTCACCCACATTTGGAATACCTGTTGCTGCAACTATAGTTTCAGGTGTCAAAGTGAAGGAAACACCTGCTAAGTTCACTTGTCCATTGTGAAGATGAAGGACAAATAGCCTAGCAAGTTCATGGTGGTATTTCACTCTCTCCACCATCTCACAAAACTGGTAGCAAGGCTGATGTTTAAAACATGTTACTGTAAGAGGGCAAGCTAGTAACTCTGTGAGTGTGGTGGGCTCCTCCCGGATGTGTTTTCCTTATGTAGTTTTCTTAGTGCATGAATCTCTTGGGAGGAATCACTCACAGTTTCCTCATCCCTTTCTGTAATATCCCCTATCAGGGGTATCCCTCAAACACAAGCAATATAGTAGTTGAGGTGCTCAAAAAGATAAAACAAAAATAACAGTAGTGCAACATACAATAATGTATACATGGAATATAAGCAAGTACTCGAGAAATGCAGAGAGAAATGCTAAGCCATTTTATTATACTGAGTAATGGAAAGAGTACAAGAGTTGATCAGATAGGTAGCACCTCGACTTACACAGGGCAAGTGAAGAAATACACTCAAAATGGTAGGAAATGGCCTCTCTCTGAACTGCGTCCAAACTTCCGGAGAACTGTTGTGTTGCTGCTACTGCTGGAATCAAATGAGGATTTGGGGTTGTTCTCCTCCTCAAAAAATGCTGAAATTCTGGAATCAGCCTCTACTCAATAAACCCTGAAAATCCTAGAAAGATTTTCTAAAATAGCTAACCCCCGAAAATCATCCCCTTGGGGATCTACGCAATCCCTCAAGGCTTTGCACTGCTCTTGAAGAGAATCCTCCAAAACTCTATCCGAAACTCTGCCAAAATCCTCCAATATGTGAGGGTTGATCCCTTGCTCAATCTTCAAGCTCAAATCCTCCACCAAACCCCAATCCGAAGCTCCTACCAAAAGTAATTGCATCCTCCCCTCTCAAGACTGCACAGTCATCAGAATGCTCAACTCCCCCTCAACTACAACAATCGCTCCTCCTACAAAATACTATTGAAACTACCTTGCCCGAGCAGGCACTCGAAGTCCCCCGGGGCTAAGGGTGAGATATTCAAATGGAGACACTCGATGCACTAAACAGCACTATAGACAGGCTAAACAGCCAGCGTGCTCTAAGTCGAAGTGACTAGCTCAAATGCAACATAATCGAATGTCAAAATGAGGAGGCTCCTCTCTCCTTTATAGTGTTGACCTCTCTCAAAACCCTAAGGCCACCTCTTGCAACGTAGCCTCTCTGTTGCCACGTGTTCCTTCTCATCTGCGCAGTCGCTCCAAGTGTCTATGTGGGCCCCTTCTTTACGTGGTCCTTAGGCCCCCTTGGCTCCCCTTTTAAGTTGCAACATTGTGCTACTAGTGGGTGAATTTATACATAAAGTGATTTATGTCCCCCTTTCCTCACTTTTTTATTTATTAATATCTATGGAAGGCAAAATTTCGCAAAATAGAATATTCCAATTAGCCATGGCTAATTAGGAATATTACAATCTCCCCCGGCAAAATGTTGCTTGTCCTCAAGCAACTGAAGTGATGGATGCTGCAAAATTTTCTCACTCTTCCAAGTGGCATCCTCATCCGGTAAATTCTTCCACCTCACCAAGAATTCCCGGACCGTCCTGCTCCGTAGCTACCTCTCCCTGGTATCAATAATAGCCTCTAGCTGCAACACCAAATGCCCCTCATCATTCGTGGGTGGTAGCTCATCTATCATTGTCACTTGCTACCCCAATGCCTTATTCAAGCATGATACATGAAAAACGCTATGAATCTTGCTCCCTTGGGGCAGCTCCAATTCATACGCAACCTGTCCAATCCTACATATCACCCTGTATGGCCCATAAAAGCGGGGCTTGAGCTTATCAGCCCCCTTCTGCTTCAGTGATGATTGTCGGTATGGCTGTAATTGTAGGTAGACCAAGTCCCCTACCTCAAACTGTATCTCCACCCAACCCTTATCAGCATACAGCTTTTGCTGGTTCTGCACTGTAGCCATATTATCCCTCAGAGCTCGGAGGATATCCTGACTCTCTTGGATCCAAATCTTGGCTCTCAGAGACTTGCTAGCACCAAACATCACGTCAGCAAAAGATAAAGGATGATATCCATACAAAGCATAGAAGGGTGACATACCAATGGACATGTGATGTGTACTATTGTAGCAGTACTCCCCTATATGTAGCCACTTCAGCCATGCTCGTTATTGCCCACTGACATGGTTATGCAAGTAGCCCTCCAGCCACTTGTTAACTATCTCCGTCTGCCCGTCCGTTAGTGGTGATAACTGGTACTCGGTGTCAACTCCGTCCCCACCAATCGGAAAAGCTCCTGCCAAAACCCACCCATGAAACGGCTGTCCCTGTCACTGATGATGGTCTTAGGAAGACCATGTAGCCTGAAGACTTCTCTGAAGAACAGCTCAGCCACCTATGCTGTTGTGTAGTGTGTGGATATGGTGAAAAAATGTGTGTACTTTTTCAATCGATCAACGACAACAAAGATACAATTTTTGCCCTGCACCATGGGCAACCCTGTGATGAAGTCCATCGAAATACTCTCCCATTTCCCCTCCGGAATGGGAAGAGGTTGCAATAATCCTGTGGGATGGCTCATCTCCCCCTTATTCCTCTAGCAAACATCGCACTCCCGGATATGCTGGAGTACGTCCCCCTTGAGGCCCTTCCATGAGAACCTCTCTCTAATGGCCCTGTAAATTTTGGTAAACCCCTGATGGCCGACCAATGGTGAATCATGTGATGCCTAAAGTATCTTCTTCTTGAGCTGAGATCCCTCAGTCAAGAAGATCCGGTCCCTATAATAGATGATCTCATCGATCACCCTGTACTTGTCATCCACCACCTGCCCATCCAGAATCTCACATGCAAATATGTCCTTGGAGTACTCTACTAAGAGTCGAGCCCTCCAGTATGTGTCCAAGCTCATAAGAGACAACATGGTTGGTCTACGTGAAAGGGCATCTGCTACCACGTTGTTCTTACCCTTGACATACTCAATGTCAAATTCATATGCTTGGATCTTATTGATCCACTTCTGCTGCCTCTCCTGTAGCTGTTTCTGATCCAAAAAGAACCTGACGCTGTTGTGATCAATCCTCACCTGAACCTGTTACCCACTAAATACTGCCAGAATTTGGCCAATGCATGCATAATGGCCAGCATCTCCTTGTCATATATAGAATACAACCTCTCATACGGAAGGAGCTTCCGGCTCTCAAAGGCTATAGGGTGACCTCCCTGCATCAACACTGCGTCGATCCCCTCTCCCGATGCATCACACTCCAAAACAAATGGCTGCGAAAAATCCGACAATACAAGCACTGGGAAACTACTCATAACCTCCTTGAGCCTGTCAAAGGCTCGTTGCATTGTATCTGACCAACTAAATGCCCCCTTTCTCGTCAAATCTGTCAGGGGTGCAACAAGCTGTGAGAAACCCTTGACGAACTTCCGATGGTAAGTACAAATACCAATGAATCCCCAGAGTTCTGTCACGTTCCTCGGCTCCGACCAATCTCTCATGGACCTGATCTTCTCCTCATGGACTCTCACTCCGTCAACTCCTATGATGTGTCCTAAGTACAACATCTCTGTCAACCCAAACTCACACTTAGAGAGCTTGGCATAGAACTGCTACTCCTCCAAGATGCGCAACCCTATCTCAATGTGCTAGAGATGCTCCTTCCAAGTCCTGTTGTAAATGAGAATGCCATCAAAGAACACCAACACAAACTTCCTTAAGTGACTGCGGAAGATGTGATTCATGTAGGACTGGAATGTAGCTGGGGCATTGGTTAGCCCGAAGGTCATCACCAAAAACTCAAAGTGCCCATAGTGACACCTGAAGGTGGTCTTGGGAATATCCTGCTCCCTCACGCGAATTTGATGGTACCCAGATCTCAAATCAATCTTTGAGAAGAACCGTGCTCCTCTCAACTCATCCATCCTGGGTATGGGGTACCTGTTCTTTAGGGTCTTCTTATCTAGGGCCCTGTAGTTAATACACATCCTCAATGTGTCGTCCTTCTTCTTCACCAACACCACAGAAGAAGCAAAAGGACTTGTGCTCGGGCGAATGTGCCCAAGAGCCAGGAACTCCTGAATGGCCTGCTCAATCTCATCCCGATAGGCCTTAGGATGCCTATAGGGGGTAGTAATCACTACCTATATGCCCTGCTCAAGCTCAATGGTGTGCTCAAACCCCCGGTTCGGTGGCTATCCCGGCGGAATCTCCCTAAACACTGTGGCATACTGGTCAAGGATGGACTGTATCTTGCCTGCCCTGTAGTCCCTGCCTCTGATGCACACAGCTCCACTGCCCACTCTACGTCTCCCTTCCAAAGACTGCCTCCCTCCGATGAGCCGAAATAGTCTAAGGCGGATATGTGTGTTATCCCCGTATCTTCTCATGCCTCCCTGTCTTCTCATCATCCCACTCCATCTCTAGGGCCTTACAACCTGTCATGACCTTCCCCAGAGTGATAAGCCACTGAACACCTAGTATCATGTTGGTGTCCAGAATGTCGACCACGAAAAAGTGGTCAGTCAGTGTGTAGGTGCCCATCGTCACTGATAGCTCTGGAACATATCGAGCACACACCATGGTCTGATCTCCTAGGACCAAAACTGAAAATCCATCGAAGCTCTCTATCTGTATACCTCTCCGCTCAACCATTTGTGCATCGATGAAGTTGTGGGTTGCCCCATTGTCAACCAAAACTGATACTCGTCGGCCACGTACTGTCCCCCGTACACACAGCGTCAAATACTTGGGAACTCCTCGCAATGCTGCAAGGGCCCCTCTGGTAGGTGCAAAAGCTGCACCACCTGCCACTGGTGGTGGAGGTGGCAAAGGATCCTACGCAACATGACTATCTCCTACATCCACATCATCCTCCTCATCCTCTTCCCTGCTGCTCTTGGAGAAGACCTCAATAAAATTAGCTTTTCCAGCAGGACATCTATGTCCCCGTGCCCACGGCTCCTGACAAGTAAAGCACAATCGCTTCTTCTTCAGCTCCCTCTTGGCATCATCATCAATCTTTACTCGTCCTAGATTCCCCTTTGGAGGTGGAATCCTCACATCATTCCCCTTAGGCTGGAAAGCCTGTCTCTGGGAGTAAGGTGTCTGGGTCCAGCTAATAGCATCCTGGAGTGTGGCTAGTCTAGTGGATCTGACTAGACCCCGAAGTGGCTCTGTTAACCCCTCAACAAACATGTAGATCCTTCGTGCCATGGATAGATCTGACACCATCACTGAAATCCTCAAGAAGTCTGCAATGTAAGTCTCTGGGTTCCCAGTCTGTTTGAGCCTCGTCAGCTCAACAAAGTGTTGTTCTGAATCCCTCCGGTCAAACCTCTCCATCAATCTCTTGGTGAACTCAGCATATTTCGTCACTATGGAGTGTCCGAGTGTAACCAACCCATGGAACCACCAGTCCTGGGCCTCACCATACAAATGTAATGTCGCCACCTTGATGGCCTCTGTCTCCAACATCTGGTTAAGATGGAAATAAATGTCCAGCTACTCCACCCAAGACTTTGCCGAACTATTTGATGAGCCATCAAACATGGGCAAGTGAAATCTACTAGCTATGCGGTGGGTGTCTCCATCATTATAATGCCAGTATCCTCTGTGATGGACGCGGTGTCTACTATCCGCTGGAGCTGAAAAAAGTCTCTGAATGAGAGAACATCCCTAAACTCCTACCCATAGGCCTAGTACTCCACAAAATAATCACCCATATGACCGGGCTCTGCCTCCTGCTGTGCTCCGGCCCCTGTGTCTGCTCCTAAGAAAGTGGGCATGGTAGAGCATATAGGGGCATGTGAGGCCACCTGCTGAGTAGTATCACGCTGAGTGGCACCCTGCTCTGGAAAATGGTGAGATGCACCCGATCCCTCTCCAACCTGGAAAACCCGTGGGCTCTCACTCTGTCTAGCCTCCGTTGTCGTGAATCTCTGCCCCATCACCTCGATCTGCCTCGACAGATCCTACACTGATTTGAGGAGCATGTCCGCAAATTTCTTCCTGTCATCATCTACCATCGGATCCTCTTGCTCTACGTCCACCACAGGCTCCTCCTATTCTGTGTCCACTACCCGAACACAGTCTCCCTCTCCATAGGTGTTCTCCAAACTACACTCAATATCTCTATATTTCCTACCTTTGTAACAGATGTAGGGCTTCTCCCTCAGTGTCATAGACTGCTAGCTCCACAGGCTGAGCCAGATCTATTCTCGATACCATTTTAATATCCCCTATCAGGGGCATCCCTCAAACACAAGCAATATAGTAGCTGGGGTGCTCAAAGAGATAAAACAAAAATAACAATAGTGCAACATATAATAATGTATACATGGAATATAAGCAAGTACTCAAGAAATGCGGAGAGAAATGCTAAGCCATTTTATTATACTGAGTAATGGAAAGAGTACAAGAGGTGATGAGACAGGTAGCAACTCGACTTGCACAAGGCAAGTGAAGAAATATACTCAGAATGGTAGGAAATGGCCTCTCTCTGAACTGCGTCCAAACTGCCAAAGAACTGTTGTGCTAATACAACTGCTGGAATCAAATGAGGATTTGGGGTTGTTCCCCTCCTCAGAAAATGTTGAAACTCTGGAATCAGCCTTTGCTCAATAAATCCAGAAAATCCCAAAAAGATTTTCTAAAATAGCTGACCCCCGAAAATCACCCCCTTGGGGATCTACGCAATTCTGAAGGCTCTGCGTTTCTCGTGAAGAGAATCCTCCAAAACTATATCCGAAACACTGCCGAAATCCTCCAATATGCGAGGGCTAATCCCTTGCTCAATCTCCAGGCTCAAATCCTCCACCAAACCCCAATCCAAGCTCCTACCAAAAGTAACTCCATCCTCCCCTCTCAAGACTGCGCAATCATCAGAATGCTCAGCTCCCCCTCAACTCCAGAAATCGCTCCTCCTACAAAATACCACTGAAACTACCTTGCCCGAGCAGGCACTCGAAGTCCCCCGGGGCTAAGGGTGAGATCTTCGAATGGAGACACTCGATGCACTAAAGAGCGTTGCAGATAGGCTAAATAGCCAGCGTGCTCTAATTTGAAGTGACTAGCTCAAATGCAACATAATCAAATGATCAAAATGAGGAGGTTCCTTTCTCCTTTATAGCGTTGGCCTCTCTCAAAACCCTAAGGCCACCTCCTGCAACGTAGCCTCTCTCTTGCCACGTGTTCCTTCTCATCTGCACAGTCCCTCCAAGTGTCTACGTGGGCCCCTTCTTTACGTGGTCCTTGGGCCCCCTTGGCTCCCCTTTTAAGTTACAACGTTGTGCTACTAGGGGGTGACTTTATTCATAAAGTGAGTTATGTCCCCCTTTTCTCACTTTTTTATTTATTAATATCTATAGAAGGAAAAATTGAGCAAAATCGAATATTCCAATTAGCCATGGCTAATTAGGAATATTACACTTTCCTACGCTGAATCTGTTTCTGTACTTGCAAATTTAGAGTGTAGAATGATGAGTATGAAGAGATTTTCTTAAGTATAGGTGACTGTTGTTTTCTTCTTTGGGATTTGATGAGTTGACTGATAATAAAAATGCAAAGGAGGGTTCTGATGATGGTTGTAGGGTTTTTAGGGAATGATAGGGTTTAGGAAAGGGTAATTAGGGTTTTTGGGGAATAGTGGGAATTATGTATAGGGCTCAGGGTTTAGTGATAGGGGGTAAGGTGAGTGTCAATGGGAAAGGGAAAGGGGAAGGGAATTAGGGAAATTTAGTGCAAGGGGATAGGATGTGGGAAAATCATACAAGGGAGTAAAAACAGTAAGAATGAGAAAAACTACAAAACCCTAGACAATTTTGCAAGATAAATTTGAAGCAACTAGGGTTTGAATTTTCACCATTTGAATC
Organism: Pinus tabuliformis; assembly: GCA_031772625.1. Taxonomy (NCBI): domain Eukaryota; kingdom Viridiplantae; phylum Streptophyta; class Pinopsida; order Pinales; family Pinaceae; genus Pinus; species Pinus tabuliformis. The sequence continues at coordinate 1,025,558,361 of CM062805.1, forward strand.
ACTATGATGGATGACAAATTCTCTTGCTAGGGCAGATGGGAAGGTGTACTTACTTGAAGAGATGATATTTGCAAATTTAGAGGCTTAGAAAATCTATGGAATGAATTTTTTAGCTTGGCAGACAGGTGCGCTGTGCCAATTCCCTGGTGCGTAGTGCCCATTGAAATCTCTTTGCAAATCCTGCGCCCGGTGCGTAGCGCCTGGCAGGTGCGTCGCACCGGTGCCCAGGTGCGTCGTGCCGGGAAAAATCTTGAAATTTGCTGCAACTTTCCCTCTCTATCCTCAAAGTGCAATTTTTCTTCTCGTTCTCTCTCACTTTAGCACAAAATGATGTCTTCTAACACAAAGGATCCCTTTATATACAACTAACTTTAATTTTTCATTTTAAAAAAAAACCCACTTTCTAAAGTTTCCTTTTCACTTTGCTTTTTAAAACCCTGTTTTTGCAGTTTGGCTCTTTTTTGTCATTTGATGAACTAATGCTTGGGTTTTCTTGTCTCTTTTGCAGTAGCTGGAGTGTTGGAGTTTGGCAAGGTGACCAAGGGCTATAGATCATGCTTTATTACATATGAAAACAATAAAATTACATACAATTTGTACATGAAATGGAAATACCCTGTTTTCACCTCAAAACAGAGTTTTGAGGTAAAAACCCTTTATGGAGCAACTCATCAGTAATATTTATGATTTTATGAACTTATTGAACATCCTCATGTGACTGTTGGCCTCTTATTAAGCTTTTGAAGACCATGGTGGTAAACCCTAGACCTAATGAGAAGTAAGAATTTCCAGTGGGGAAAGAATTAGTAGAAGGATTCTAATGAGATGAAAATAAAAATGATTCAAGCAATAGTTCTCACATTACCAAATGTGTAGTATCCCTTCAAAATGGAGATATATGCAACTAGTTATTCCATGGGTGCACCCTTGATCCACGGAGGAAGGTGTGTATGTTATCATTCCAAAATGTTTCATGGGGAAATTCAATTACCCAACCCATGACAAGGATTTTATGCCTTGGTTAAAGCTATCGAGAAGTGGAAGCACTATTTTATGGGAAAGAATACCACCATCAACAAAATTTTCTAACGACTATAATTTTTTTAGGCCAAAAGTAAGCTACAACAAACTAGAAATTACAAGTGAATGGTTTTTATAATAGTTTCATCTAGTCATCAAGTATAAGAATGGAAACACAAACAAGTCGGAATCCATGCTTTCAAGGCCACCCACAACTAATATTATAGCTTTGGTAACTCCCACGCACATGGATCCATTTACCAATGAAGTATACGAAGAGGCATACATAGAAGATGAGGTGTTCAAAAGGGAATTTTGGTAGCACCAGGGAAAAAGCCATATAGAAGATGGTAACGACAAAGTTGACTATCATCTCTAGAATGGATTACTCTATAGGATAGACAAACTTTGTGTCCCTAAAGGTGGGTTATTGCAACTTATCAGAGAGGCTGACAACTCCAAGGTAGCAAGACATTTTGTTGTTGGGACAATAGTTACTAACTTACACAGGTATGTGTACCAGCCCAAAATGCAAGAAGATGTAGGCTGATATGTCAGAGGATGTATATTCTAATGTACTAATAAGCTTGGTAATAAGAAGCAAGGTCTATACCATTCTCTACATGTACCTACTAATCTTTAAGAAAACACTTACATTCATTTTGTGGGAGGTTTCTAACAACTAAGAAGGGACAAGTTTACCTATTTGTGGTAGTTGACAGGTTCAAAAATATGTGCATTCTCATGCCTTGTAAAATGACCATGAAAGGACAAGAAGTAGCAAACTTATCCTTTGAATAGTTCTAGGCGCACTTTGCAATGCCAAGGAACATCATCTCAAATGGTGATACTAGATTCCTGCGTACATTTTAGACTATGTTGTGGGAGAAGATGAGCACAAAGTTGAAGAGGTCTACAACACACTATCCACATATAGCCGAAATAAATAGTCTTATAATTTTTTATTTTTTTATTTTTTTATCATTTGAGGATTTATAATTAGAAGCATCCACATACCTATGATGAAAATATAATCTACATACAACACTCCTACAATAGAGTTGTCATTGTAACAAAGGCTATTTACAAATTAAAAATCTCCATGATAAAATGAGGTTAAATAATCTTGTTCCATGGTTTTTTTTTCTCTGCAAATACTAAAATCTATTAACTGAAAAGAGGAATATTTTTACATGGAGTTGAGGCCTCAGAGATCAGAACTCGAGAGCACTCAACACAGCAGAATTTCCCCCTTACAAAAAGAAGCTGGGGAGACCAGTTACATATAGCTAGAAAGCAGATATAAAACCCAGAGAATGACTTATAGAGCGAAGAGAGAGACATTGGCAACAGAAAGCCTAAATTCTTAGCAAACCAGCCGGTAAGTAAACCACCACTTCCCCGAAGGGATGCCAAAACAACAGGCTGAAGATGCTGAACCTTGACTGTGAGCGGAGATGCCTGGAGGTGGTCATCTGAGCAGTATCAAAAAAAAAAAGGAAAGAAGCAGGCCCAGGTGGCGTTAAACTTCCATATCCTCACCAGGAGTCTTCTCCGCAGCCAGACACGCGCTGCCAATCCTCAGACTTTCATTGCCATCTGTCTCGCTGACAGGGTTCGCCAAGGAATGACTTGTGGCGCCAAGAGTCCCTTCCCCAGCTACTGGGCTTATATCTTCAAGGGGCGGAATGCCTTTAGGAATTTCCTCCTGACCAGACTTATCATTCTTCCAATTCTCCAGGCTTTCTTTATCCATGGAATTCTCACTGCGTTGAGAAGGATCAGGAGCGATGCATGCCAGAGGGGAGATTTGATTTTCTTCTTCCAAAAGGATTATAGTAGTGTGAGCAGTAATAAGAGGCCAATTCAAATTGCTTTGAAATTTGAAATGTGTGGTTTGGAAAGCACTATTAGGAATTGGCCTACGCCCAGAGCTCAAAGCAGGCACATCCTCATGAGAGGAGGAAAGATTAATAGGCGACTGCTCAGGTTCCACAGAGTGACCGGCAGTTAAATGTTTGCCGCTTCCACGTCGCCCCCCGGAGCGACTCCTTCTGCCCTGGCGAACCATTATGGAAGACGAAGGGGAAGGCATAGAGAGACCGGAGACAACAATAGAGGGATGGAAAGAATGACACAGAGACCGAATTGAATGCATAGAGAAAGCCCAAGACGGAGCCACAACACTTCCAATTCTGAATTCAAGAGCTGTAGAGAGCTTACCCCTTAAAGCCGTGCTGAACCTCTTCCGGAGATACAGAGAGTCGGCCTGGAGCTTGCCTCTGTTTGCAAGAATCTGCCTGTCACCATATACCACAACTAACCAGGGCCCGGAGCAGTGAGACTGAGCGCATGGTGTGAGGAAAACATACAGGATCGACATGATTATAACAGCCACAATGTTGCGTTGAACAACGCACTCCATAAATGCAGATATCCTACAGTATCCAACCTTAATAACTCCATCCCTCTTGCGTGAGGTGAAGACCTGGGAAGCCACGCTGCCCTGCAGCTGGCAGTACCGGGTTTTACTGTTTTGCATGACGTTCATTTAAAGCAGATGTGCCACCCGCATCCGGGGAATCTTGTTCCATGGTATATATATATATATATATATATATATATATATATATATATATATATATATATATATATATATATATATATATAATAATTGTAATTTAATTAGTTTTTATAAAAAAAAATTATGTTAGCAATGTATTATGAAATAAATATTTTGATGATTTTTGTGAATTGATACCGTCATTGATTTTAATCTATATAAATTAAGTAATATATACATTATTTTGTGAGTAAATGGACTTTTTGATCCCATCCGCATTCGCTCAAACAGGTTTTGTTTTTTTCTTATTTAAATATATTAAAAAAAAAGTCACTTCAAACAACAAACAAGATCTAACTAGCAAACAACAAGAGGAGAGAAGAAAATAAGTGGAGAAAAATAGAGCAACAAGAAACGAAGGGAAAAGAGCATGGTTGTACAATGGTAAAGTAGTTATTGCATTGTTTGAGCTGGGCAACAATTTGCCAGTAAATAAAATAACAATTAATTCTATAATAGGGGGGAAAATAACATGATCAACGTGGATGAAAAGGGGTGAAGACTCAAATTTGAGTCTTGCATGCCAAGCTGCGTAGCAATCAAATCCCGACCAAGTCTACCTAAGTCTAGTCTGTTGGAACTGTAAAGGTTACCCCATAGGGCTTCACTTAATGAACCTATGACCTATCACATGCGTTCATGGCATATTAAACAATACCCCTAATTTGACTACATATTGGAAAACACCCCTAAAAATCACATTATTTAACCCTCTACCAATACGAACCCAATACACCTTCCCAATTTAGAAAACCCCTACTTCCATTAGATATTGTAAGTATCCAATTTTTCATTAACATTTGTTATACCCCTTTATATTTTTTTCATTAACTTTGAGCTCCATTTTTTATACCTGCCAATATAAAAACCCTTTACTCCCTATATATCCCCCAATATATTATGCCATTTTTTCCTCAATATATATCCCCCAATATGAACCCATGTGGTATGGTATTGCTCCCCCAGTGAATCCCCCGTGGGTTACCCTTGGACGAGGGGACCTGGTTTAGGACCTGTTGCAGAAGATAAAGACATAATTTGTCTCATAGAAACTCATGAACATGATGCTTGTAAAACTCCTATGTTTTATGGCTATTTGAAATTAGCAGTTTGGAACGAGGCAACAGAAAACGGCAAAGGGTATGGAGGAATATTGGTTTTTAGTGAAAGAAAAAAAAGGTCGTCACATTCAGTTTATGAAATAAGATAAAAATAAACAATATTTATGGTTCAAAATACTAGAGAATGAGAACCATGTAAGAATTGTAGCATGCTATTTTGCACCTCAAGTCTCAAAAACTTACAAAAATAAGGGGTTAGATAGTAGAGACCCTTATGCAACTTTAAAGCAAGGTATTGTTGTATATTCTCAGTAGGGAGAAGTTATTTTAGTGGGAAATTTCAATGCTAGAACAACAAATCAACAAGCTAGTATTTTTTATTGCAAAGAGGATCACAATCCTATCTGGCTCATTGAAGAGGAGAATCCCCAATGGTTGAGATGTTCAGAAGATGACAAAGTTAGCAATCATTTTGGAGAGGATTTTCTCACATTGTGCGGTGCTTTCAACTTAATTATCTGCAATGGTCTAGATAAATGGAAAAAGTATGGAAAGTTCACTTGCAACACATACAATGGGGAAAGTGTTGTTGACTACGTTATTTGTTCGCAAGGCTTGATAGAAAGGATAGATGAAGTTAAGATTGGCGAGCATATGTGGGACTTAAAATCAGACCATAACCCAATTTATATAAAGCTATCGTGGTTAGAGGTAAGTTAGCATCGTAGGAAAATCCAATGTTCTCAGCAATCAATACCAAGGGGCAAAATTCTTCTAACACATGAAAATTGAACTATCTTCAAAACAATGTTGGAGGAATCAGTTCAGAAAGGGAAGAGTGCTTCCCAAAGCCTCAATAGTCACGAGCTAACAAATATAATACAGAGTGCACTTGAGAAGTGCAAAAGAGCAAAAAATAGGAAATTTGAATCAAATTGCTTACTTGTAAATGCTTGGTTCGATTAGGAATGAAAAATGGCAAGGAAAACCTTGAAAAAGGTAGGTGAGGAGAAGATGAATGTAAAGTTATATAAGCATATTTTAAAAAAGAAAAAAGATGAGTTCATGCAAACAAGGCGAGAAGAGTTAATATATCTAGGCAAGAATCACCCAAAGCATTTTTTATCTGAATTTGAAACTACTTGAAATTTTTTTCAAGGTATTCAATTCAGAATTGAACATGTTTAAAAGATTTCCATGTCTTGCAGAAAGAAAACACATGAAATTTTCAGCTGTTCATGACCCATTTAAGCATAGCAGAGTTATTTCCTTTTACTGTTTAACACATTAAAACGAATTTTATCTGCAAAATAAATCAACCACAAATGTAAAAGAAGTTGATAACGCAGTTCACCACCTTCAGGGCTACGTCTGCTGGGTCCAAAGCTCCCAACCGGGCTTGTCCTTATTTTTATTAGATGCTCAAATTGAAAATACAGCTGAATAGAAGCATCTACAGGAGAAATAGATGGTAAAAATGGATTCAGAACACTTGAATCCTTCAGGATTGACTTTTGGATCACCTCCAATGGATATCTGCAACCCTATACAGTCTTCACAAAATTGGGCCCTAGTGGCTCCTAGAACTTTCACGGTTCCAAAACCTTGGCAAATGACCTCAGATGGCTGTAAGACCTGCACCAATGGCTTCAGAAGGTCGAAAATACCCAAAATCAAAAAACAAAATAGTACAAAACCGACTTTCCTAGCCAAAGTTATCGCCATTTAAAGTTTCTCCAATTTGCCCCTAGAAAAACTCCAGCTAACTTTAGTTAACTCCAGATAGCTCCGCCATTTATGGTGGGTCCGCCAAATTTGGCGCTCCTGCCAAAATTCTGCCAACTTAACTGCAGTTACATTTAATTTTTGGGTGGTTGCCTCGGATTTCGTGTAGGCGGAATATTCCTTTTTTAATTTTATTTTTTTTAAATTAAAATTTCTAATGTTATGGACAAATTCTTCTTTTTGTCATAACTTCCTCATACGACGACCGTTTTTCGAACCGTTTGCGGCGCCGGAATCGGGAAGACGATCAATTTCCATTCATTCAACTTTGAACCAGTTCTAAGCACTTTAAATTTTGAGCATTTTACGACACTTAGGACATGAGCACCTGATCACGCCTCCCCATTGGGAAGCTTTTGGACCCCAAAAGCCTTCAACTGCCTGTTAAAGAGGTGAGGGTACAACTCCCTCACTCTTTCCACCTCCATCCACTTTGCCTTGTTCAGTTTGTTGCCTTTGAAACCAACCCGAACATAATCTACACTGCCCCTCCTTGAAGTGTGTGTCCTTCTGTCAAGGATTGTATCTTCTTTCAGCTCATCTAAGAATTATGGTGAGAAATATTCTATAGATGGCAGTTGAACAACATTTTCATGATCAACAATCAAAGGAGGTTCATACAAACGTAAGTTCTCCACATTGACAACAGAATACATTTGCATGTAGGAAGGCAAATCTAATTGAAAAGCATTATTTCCAACCTTCTTGAGGATTTTGAATGGACCATAACGAATAGGCTTCAGCTTTTTACCTTCTCCTTGCATCCTTTCCTTACTAATGTACATCCATACCTCATCTCCTTCTTGAAAATTGTGATCGACTCTATGCTTGTCGCATCTTTCCTTGTACTTGCCTTGACTCTTCTCAAGATGTTCTTGAATTTGCTGATGTATCTGCTGAATTCTTTCAATGAATGAACGAGCTTTGTCAATATCACTATGTCCCTCAATGGAAACATCTTTCTCAAGAATGAAATCAAGAGGTGATTTTGGCAAGTAACCAAAACAAGCTTCAAACGGTGAGGTGTTTGTGGAAGAGTGCTTGGCACGATTGTAAGCATGTTGTATGTAGTGCAAATGTTCATCCCAAAGCTTGGGATGCTTGCTGCAATAACCTCTCAAGAGGTGCACAATGGTTCTGTTCACAACTTCGGTTTGTCCATCTGTTTGCGGATGGAAAGCAATACTTTTCTTCAACTTTGTGTCCATCATCTCCCATAGGTTGGACCAAAAATTCCCCACAAATCTGGATCCCTGTCACTAATAATGGAAGTAGGCAAACCAAAGTGAATCCAAACATGATGAGAAAATAATTCAGCAGTTTGTTCAGTAGTTATAGTTTTCTTATAAGGCATAAGTATACACATTTTGCTGAAACGATCAACTACTACATATAAATAATCATGTTGCTTTCGAGATTTTGGCAAACCTCCTACAAAATCCATAGAGATGCTCTCCCATGGTCTAGAAGGTACCGGCAAAGGAGTATACAAACCAAGCTTCCTGTTGCTAGGCTTGCTTGTAGCACATAATGAACAACCTCTTATGAACCTTGAAACATAATCTACCATGTGAGGCCAATAGCAATACCTCTGTAGATGTGCAACTGTTTTGCTCACACCAAAATGGCCAGCAATAAGAGAAGAATAAGCTTCTCTTATGACATTTATCCTCTCCCCCTGTGGTATACACAACTTGACCAAATGAAACAACAAATTGTTATGCATATGATAGTCATTTTCCTCTACATGATTTCCTTTACTCAAGTTAGCATACACATCTTTAAAGTCATCATCAGACGCATATTGTTCTATGTAACTATCATGTACAATGGATTCATTCTTAAGTAAAGTAACAGCACCAATAATAGGCCTCGAAAGCATATCAACAACCTTATTCAAAGTACCTTTCTTATACCTTATTACCAAATGGAACTGTTGCAAGAAGCCCATCCATCTGAAGTGTCATGACTGTTGTAACTTGCTTTGTGATTGCAAGTACTGTAAGGGCTGATGGTCGGTATGTATAACAGTTTCTTTTCCCATCAAGTAGTGTTTCCACTTTTTGACGCTTTGTACCAATGCATACAACTCCTTATCATATGTAGGATAATTTACAACAACACCATTAAAAGTTTCAAAATGAAAAGCAATAGGCTTACCATGCTATAGAAGAACTGCACACATAGCATAATCACTAGCATCAGTTTGTATCTCAAATGGCTGTCTCAAATCCAGTAATGGAAGGACTGGAGCTGAACTAATATTCTCTTTCAAAGATTCGAAAGCTTTTTGTTGCTTGCCTCCCCATTGGAAAGCATGCTTCACACTTGTCACTACATGCATAGGAGCTACTATAGAAGAGAAGTTAGATATAAACTTCCTCCAATATTGAGTTGCACCCAAAAAACTTCTTACCTCTGTTATGGATTTGGGAGTAGGCCACTTCACAATAGCCTCAATCTTAGCAGGATCAATTCTCGAAGCACCTCCTCCTACTATGTGTCCCAAATAAACCAAAGAAGTCTTTCCAAATTCACACTTTGACATTTTAAGAAATAACTGATTCTTCTTCAAAACATAAAGTACTTTTCTAACATGCATGACATGATCTTCTCTAGACTTGATGAAAATTAAGATGTCATTTAAGTAGACAATAATGAAATCATCAAGAAAAGGACGCAAGACATCATCCATTACCCGCATGAAAGTTGCAGGTGCATTGCACAAACCAAACGGCATCACAAGCCACTCAAATAGTCCTTGTTTGGTTTTAAAGGCTGTCTTCCAAATGTCACTTTCTTCAATTCTTACTTGATGATATCCACTGCACAAGTCTAGCTTAGTGAAATATCGAGCATCTTTCAGCTGGTCTAGCAAATCATCTATCCTTGGGAGTGGGTAACGATTCTTTACCGTTATCTTGTTCAAGGCCCTGAAATCAACACACATATGCCAAGTGCCATCTTTCTTTGGAATCAATACAATTAGTGACCCACATGGCGAAGTACTTGGCCTTATGAAACCCTTGTCCAACAAGTCCTTGATTTGCTTCTTTATTTCAACATTCTCCATAATAGACATGCGGTACATGCCTATGTTTGGAAGAGGACAATTTGGATGCAAATGGATTTCATGTTGAATCTCCCTCTTAGGAGGCAAACCTGTTGGCTCCTGAAACATCTCATGATATGCATCGACTACATCATACAGATCTGATTTAAGTTCTGGATCACAATTGTCAAATGACTCATGATTCACATCAACCTTGGGCTTAATCATAAGAAGAACAAAATTCTTACTTGAATTGACCAGCCTTTTTACCTGTCCTGCATTCACCATCGCTATATTTGTCTTCTTGCGATGAGCTCTAACAATGAACTCCTTGCCATCTTTGAACAGATGATATTTGTTTTCATGGCGATGAAAGATAGCTTTCCTGTCAACAAGTAAGGACTTCCCAAAACAATTCCTGCTATATCAAAAGGTACCACATCAATTTCAACTGTGTCAATAAAATGTGCAGTAATTGCAAAGCGCAATGTGCACTTTCTTGAAACTTGTAAATTTGCATCCATGCAAATCCATCCAAGTGGATATGGCTTTCGGATGTGGAACGGTCTCAAGTTTAAGCTGCTTGACCAAGTCCTCTGATATAAGGTTTGTTTGTGACCCACTATCAAAAAGTGTGTCAATTTTAGTATGTTTTGAAATCACCCTCACATGAAACAGTTCAATTCTTTCTTTCTCATTAGGAGCTTGTACATGGCAGTTTGAGGTACTAGTGGTGGCTTGAGTTTCAATTTCTTTTTCCTTCAAGTTTTTCAAACCCATGGCTGTAATTTTGGTTTCATCACCTGAATCTTCCCCTAAATCTTGTGGTGTAGATGTAGTAGCAGCAGTTTTCTGTTTCCCTTTGGATTTGTTAAATTGAGGTCTTTTTTAAGGATATAATTTCCAACAGTTTTTCTCCTCATGACCTGGTTTAGAACAGTGTTTACAGATCACTTTCTCACTCTCCTGTTTGACAGATGCATTCTTTTTGCCCTTTCCCTTGGAGGTTTTCTCTTTGTTTTTCCCTTTGGGGGGCTTGTTTCTACCCTCTTCAAATGTGTTTTTTCCCCTTGCCTCTAAATGGGTAGCTTGGACACAAACCTCGTCCAGGCTAGTAGGGTTAAACATCAAGATGGTGTGTCTAAGGTAGCTATGCAAGCCACTGATGTATTTCAGCAAGGTTTCTTGGGTTTGTAAATCTACCCCTAACAAGAGAGCTCTTCTCCTAAATTCTTGGTTGTAGTCTTGGACACTCTGACCCTTAAGTTGTCAGAACTTTTGCCAATTCATAATGGCTTTCTGCATGTGAGCAAGAGGATAAAACTGTTTTCTAATGGCTAACAGAAATTCAGGCCATGTTAAGGTAACCTTACCAAATTTCTTGATCTCCTCTTTAGTCTTGGCCTCCCACTAGACCAATGCTGCTCCATCCATTCTCAAAGAAGCCAACTGAATCTTTGTGGCATCATCATGCATATTTTGGATCCTCAAGTAAACTTCCAACTGCCTAATCCAGTTGTCAAGCTTTTCTGCATTCACTTCACCATTAAACATAGGTAATTCGAATTTTACATCAATAAGAAGACGAGGATGAAGAGGAAGAAGGTGAAGATGGGGGTGGTGGATCACCATTTCCTCCATGTCCTTTCTTGGAATGATCATCATCCTTCTTACCTCCTGAAGAGCCCTCTCCTTCATGTGGATGTTTGGACCCTTCTCCAGCCAATTTCTCATTTCTTTCTTGGTACAACATCCTCACCATTTCAGTGAGGTCTAAGAAAGTCTTTCTGAAGACTCTTTCTTCTTCTCTTGGATCTGTCTCTATAGGAATTTCTCCTTCATGTTCAGACATCCTTGAAGCTTCTGCTGAGACTCTTGAGGGTGAAATTGAAGGTGGAGGTGATGGCTCTCTGGCCTTCCTTGACTGAGGATTCTCTCGTTCTCTAGTCAACTGTCCTTCCCCTCTTTTAAGTTTCAACCTGGTAAGCATCAATACTTTGCAAGAAAGTTAGAAGATCTTTGCACAAAACCCTGAGCTCTAATACCAACTTGATCTGAATTTGAAACTACTTGAAATTTGTTTGCAAGGTATTCAATTCATAATTAAACATGTTTTAAAGATTTCCATGTCTTGTAGAAAGAAAACACATGAAATTTTTAGCTGTTCATGACCCATTTAAGCATAGCAGAGTTATTTACTTTTACTGTTTAACACATTAAAATGAATTTGATCTACAAAATAAATCAAACACAAATGCAAAAGAAGTTGATAAAGCAGTTCACCCCCTCCAGGGCTACGTCTGTTGGGTCCAAAGCTCCCAACCGGGCTTGTCCTTGTTTTTATTAAATGCTCAAATTGAAAATACAGCTGAATAGAAGCATATACGGGAGAAATAGATGGTAAAAATGGATTCAGAACACTTGAGTCCTTCAGGATTGACTTTTGGATCACCTCCAATGGATATCTGCAACCCTATACAGTCTTCACAAAACTGGGCCCTAGTGGCTCCTAGAACTTTCACGGCTCCAAAACCTCTGAAAATGACTTCAGATGGCTGTAAGACCTACACCAATGGCTTCATAAGGTTGAAAATACCCAAAATCAAAAAAACATTCGTCCAAAACCGACTTTCCTAGCCAAAGTTATGGCCATTTAAAGTTTCTCCAGTTTGCCCCTAGAAAAACTCCAGCTAACTTTAGTTAACTCCAGATAGCTCCGCCAATTATGGCGGGTCCGCCAAATTTGGCGCTCCTGCCAAAATTCTGCCAACTTAACTGCAGTTACATTTAATGTTTGGGTGGTTGCCTCAGATTTCGTGTAGGCGGAATATTCAAAAAAAAAAAAAATTTTCTAATGTTATGGACAAATTCTTCTTTTTGTCATAACTTCCTCATACGGCGACCGTTTTTCGAACCGTTTGCGGCGCCGGAATCGAGAAGACGAGCACTTTCCAGTCATTCAACTTTGAACCAGTTCTAAGAACTTTAAATTTTGAGCATTTTACGACACTTAGGACATGAGCACCTGATCAATTTTTGGCAGGAACTTCAATCAAGGAAGAAGCAAATTGAAAATAATACTCCAGTTAATCAATGGTTTGGCTATGCAAGACAACTTTATGAGAAAGAATCAGAGGAGAAGCCTCCTCCCAGGATCAACACAACCACAAAGCTTTTCACATTACAGGAAGTAGAGGCAGGAATTAAGAAGTTGAAAATAGGAAAGACAAAGGACTTGATTGAACTCCAAGCAGAATATCTAAAGTGGGGAACGAAAATTCTTGCGTCACACATCATGGAAATATTAAAAAACGTCATTCAACAAGGATTCCCAAGAGATTGGACAACTAGACTAGCAATACCCCTTTTTAAAAGTGGGGACATTAATAATCCTTCCAACTATAGAACCATTATGATCAATCATTTGTTTGCAAAGCTCTTCAACAACATGGTGGAAAATAGAATCAATAAGTGGGCAGACGTAAAATAAAAGAGGGCAAAAGGGCAAGCAGGTTTTAGGACAAAGCATTCTACATAGATCATGGTATCATGCCGAGACACATTATAGAAAAGGTTTGGGGCAAAGAAGAAGTATTTTGTTGCTTTGTTGACTTCAAAAAGGCATTTTACACGGTCCCTAGAGATAAGTTGTGGAGTAGAATGGAAGAACCTGAAATTCCTTTGCATTATAGAGCTACCGTCCATAGGCTTTATGAAGAGGTGAAAGTCAAAATTAGAACTTCAACAGGCATTTCATAGAGCTTTAGAAGTAACAACGGAGTCAAGGAAGGTTTCCCTTTATCCCCTACTCTTTTTGGTCTATATATTGATAAATTGGAAGAGTGGCTAAACTTGCAAGGTGGGGATGGTGTTTGAATGGGGTAGTTTGAGATAAAGATTCTTTTATATGATGATGACCTTGTATTGATTGCTAAATCGACCCAGGGATTGCAGATGCACCTATATGCCCTTGACCTTTTTTGTAAAACAGTGATGATGCAAGTCAATACCAACAAGACCAAAATAATGATTTTCTCAAATAAAAAGAATCAGAGCTAGCATGTGTTCTTCTTTGAAGGCAACATTCTTGAAGAAGTAAGGATTACAAGTACCTCGTGATTGATTTCAACAACAAGCTTAATTGGGAGCATTGCAGAAAGACGCGAATTTTAGGAGTGTGGAAAGCATTATATGCTCTTCAAAACAGATGTAGGGAGGCGGAGTTATGGAATTGGAAAATAATTAAAGTGATTTTTGGGCTTGTAACAACCCTGGTGAAAATTCCATGTAAAAATATATAAATACCACGGATGATGGGACACATATTCCAAGCTGAATGGTAGGCAAGACATCCTAGGGGGTGTTCATTTGGTTTTTTATGGCTAAGGAAATTGGCAAAGGCATTAAAGAGGAAAAAAGGTATTTTGGCACATTTATTTATGAAAATAATAGAAATTTGGAGAAAAGGAAGGTGAAAGGTCACATTTTGCATGTGAGGAGGAAATTGAAGGAAAATAATGGAAAATGAAGAAAATATAGGCCTCATTAATAAAAAGGCTTATGAGGATCAGTGACCAACACTTGGTCAATTTAGTTTTGGAGCTCTCTCATTATTCTCTCTCTCTCTCTCACATACTCTTGATTACTTAGAGTTTTCTTGGAGCACTCTTGGAGGGTGTGGCATACTTGGATTCTTGGAGCAAAAAGGCAAAGGAAGAGCAGGAAAGCGCAAGAAGGCATCAGCATCAACAACTACATCAAATTTTCTTGCAGGTACCGAGTTGCATGTATGATTTCTTCACTAGTTTTGGCATGCATGGCACATGCATGTGGTTTCTTGGTTATGATCTATCATTGGCATGGAGGATTGCCTGGATCGATAATGGATTGCCTAGCCTTGCCATTTCCTGGATAGCCATGGTGATTGTGGGTTTACTTTCATTGTTTTGTTTTGGTTGGTTCTCATTTTTCCATAGCTTGGGTTGAGTTACTAGTCCTAGAAGCCCTGTAATAGCTTGGGTTGAGTTACTAGTCCTGGAAGCCTTGGTTGGACAAACGCTTTGGAAGCCCTTGGCAAGTTGAGTTACTAGTCCTGGAAGCCTTGGTTGGACAAACACTCTGGAAGCCCTGTATAAGCTGTGGGTTGAGTTACTAGTTCTGGAAGACTTGGTTGGACAAACGCTCTGGAAGCCCTGGAAGGCTTGGATGGAGACCAATCTAATGATGGTTTTTGGTGATGTCCGACCGTGAGGTGGAATCACTGTTTGATGGGTTGAGGTGGGTGGCCTCTGGAAGCCTTGGATGAGTTTTGATTGATGTGTTATATGAGATCCCACATTCATGCTTGGAATATGGCACGGGGGTGATTGGCTGAAGAGAGACTTGGCTCAGCCAATCTATGGTCGGGTGGAACGTGGTAGTCCCATCTTCGGTTGGTTCATTGCATTTATTAATGAAAAAAATTCATTCCCTTGATTTTCATGTGCAAATGTACTGATGTATATATGGATTTTGATGGTTGATATGTTTATTGTATTTTTATTCCTATTATGTTTTTTTATATGCACGTTTAGCCCAAAGGTTGTTACAAATCGGTATCAAAGCATGGTTCAAACACTTGGACTGGATGGGCTCTATCATAGGTAAAATGAAGAACAAAGGTTAATTTTTAGACCTTTTTGTCATATCTGTTATAAATTTTCTTCTGTGGAATATTAGAAGTCAAAAATTTGTCCATACTGAAGGTAAATTCCACTGATAATGTGGTAAAAACTTGAGATATTGGTTCACAATATTGTAGGAATTATGATCCAAGGAAGATGACCTCCCTGAATGCACCTTTAAACAGGTTATGTTGGCATTTCTGCAATAAATTTTCTTCTGTAGGCTTTCATGAGCTGAAAAATCGTCCACATTGAGGGGAAATACCAATGATTATGTGGTAGAAATTCCAGATATTGGGTCACAATATTTTAGGAGACATGAGCAGAGGGAGTCAAGCCTTTTGAATGCTCCTAAAATCAGGTCTCAAACAAGTCACACTAACAATTTTGTTATAAATTTTATTCTGGGCACTCTCAAGAGCTAAAATTTTTTCCACAATGAGAGGAAATCCCACTTATATTGTGATAAAAATTTCAGACATTTATTTGCTATATTTTAGGAGATATGACCAGTGTAAATCGAGCTTTCTGGATACTCCTAGAATTGTGCACCAAATAGGATTGTGTTGGTATTTTGTTATAACTTTTCATCTATGAAATCTCAGAAGCTGAAACTTGAACCATAATCAAGAATAATTCCACTGATCATATGGTTCAGTTTCCATAACTTGTAATACTACATTTTAGGATATATGCATTGAACCATTCACTATATTAGTTTGCATACAAAGTGTTTGAGGAAATGCTTAAATGGTTCAATGATTAATTGCATACAAACTGTTTGATAAAATGCCCCAATAACTATGTTGTTTGTGGTTGGGGATAGTATTGATGTGTAATATTATTTTTGTATTTGATATATGCTTACTTGTGTGCAAACAATTTGCTATATTAGTTTGCATGTAAAGTGTTTGAAGAAATGCTTACATGTAAGTGTAATAGTATAGTAGTTGTTTGAAAAAAATGTAAAATTATGGTAATTGTTTGAAGAATATGTTATTTTTTGGATGGGATAATATTGTAGTATGATAATATGGATGTAGCTGATCTATGCCTATTTGCATGCAAAGAATTTGAAGAGTTGCATGTAGGGAGTTTGAAAGGTTGCACGCAAGGAATTTGAAAAGTGGCATGTGAGGAAATAGAAAAGTGGCATGTTTTTAGTTATTATGTTACAAGTGGAATAAGTGCAATGTTTTTGACTTGGTCTCATACAAATGTATGAGAAATAAAAAACAATTTCTTTTCAAGTATGGTTAAATTTAATAGAGATTTGGAGATCCCATTTCCATAATTGGACATTGGATATCAGACCATTATAGTAGCTTCCTCCTTCTACCTTAGTGTGGACCATGAATAGTAAGGCGGTATGCTTATAGGTTGTTAGTATTGGTGAATTCTGATTTCAAATTGATAGACATGATGTCTTGATTTTTGGAACATGTGACTAACCGTGTATGAATTTGTCAGGCCAGGGTAACTCCACATTGAACGAGAGACAAAAACTGATTGATATTATTCATTAGTTAGCTTATGTTTATATACAAAAATAAAACGGATCAGTTGATCTTCTAGATGATTGTCCAGTTCACCCATCCGTTTCGAATTAGGTGTCAACATTCCCCCCCTTAATCTGAAGGGATGTTGGTGAGTCCAAGCATCATTCTGAATCTTTCAAGCTTTTCTCTTCCAAGCGCTTTGGTGAAGATGTCTGCAATTTGATCGTTTGTGGAACAATGACGGAGATGGATTATTTTGGCCTCAACATGATGTCGGATCAGATGATATTTAATATTGATGTGCTTAGTACGATCATGGAACTTTGGATTCTTAGCCAACTTTATTGCAGATGTGTTATCAATCATGAGTGGAGTGGATTGTATTTGTTTTACCTGCAAATCTTCAAGAATTTTCCTGAGCCACACAATTTCTTTCGTTGCTTCAGCTGCTGCCACATATTCTGCTTCTATTGTGGAATCTGCTGGTACTGATTGTTTGCGTGATCTCCAGGAGACAGCTCCTGATCCAAGACTCATAGCATATCCTGAAGTAGATACCCCAGTTTCTTTGTCTCCATCAAAGTCTGAATCAGAGTATCCAATCAAGTTGAAGTCGTCCACCTGTGTATACTTGATTCCAAGGTCTTGAGTTCCCTTCAAGTACCTTAGAACTCTTTTTGCAGCAGACCAATGTCCCTCACAAGGCTTTTGCATAAACCTGGAGAGGATTCCAACAGCAAATGAAATGTCTGGTCTGGTAGTAGTGAGGTAGATGAAACTTCCTACAAGCTGTCTATACTTTGTTGCATCCTCAAATTCCTTTCCTTCAATAGATGTGAGTTTCAAGTTTTGTTCCATTGGAGTAGAAAGGGGATTGCACTCTGTCATGCCAAATCTGTTTAACAAATCTCCAACGTATTTCTTTTGAGAAAGAAATATGGACTTTGGATGTTGGGTTACTTCAATGCCAAGATAGTAATGAACATAGCCCAAATCAGTCATTTAAAAAAAAATTCCTAATTCTTTCTTTATGGATGCAATACAGCTTTCATTGTTCCCTGTCATTAAAAGATCATCTACATATACCACAAGATATACAACTGTTTTGCCAACTTTCTTGACAAATAAAGTTGCATCATCAAGATCAAAATGTTTGAAGTTGAGTTTCAGAAGATGCTCAGTTAGTTTTTCATACCAGGCTCGTGGTGCTTGTTTGAGGCCATACAAGGACTTCACAAGTTTGCATACTTTGTGTTCATGTCCTTTCACAGCAAATCCTTCAGGCTGGGAAATAAAAACATTCTCTTTTAGATCTCCATTCAAGAATGCAATTTTTACATCCATTTGATGGACTTTCCAACCGTTCTGAGCAGCTAGTGCAAAGAGTGTCCGGATGGTGGCCCATTTTGCTGTGGGAGCAAAAGTTTCCTCATAATCGACCCCTTCCTTCTGTGCAAAACCTTTTGCCACAAGCCTAGCTTTGTGCTTGTCAAGTGAGCCATCAGCTTTGTACTTGTTCTTGTAGACCCACTTGCAGCCAATTGGTTTGGTTCCAAATGGAGGATTAACAAACTTCCAAGTGCCATTCTTTATGAGGGCATCATACTCCTTCTGCATCGCTTCTTTCCATTCATCATGAGAAGCAGCTTCTTTGAAGGAAGTTGGTTCAAAATCTGTAGACAAGTTCAATTCACAATCATAAGTAACATCCATATCAACAGGTGAATTAGAGTTATCTACATCACCTCCATCTTGTCGATTTGTATTTCTGGTTCCTGTTTTTCCAATTTCATCAGGATGAACACTTTCAAGTGTCTTTGCTAGCCACTTTGGGGGACCTTTCTGAGATGGTCCAGGCTGTTCTGTTGATTGAGTTGGGTCTGAATCAAGATTAAGTCTCCCAATTCTATCAATTACATCACTTAAAGCATCATCCGTTGTTGGAGTGTCATGCAGGGGAGATTGTTCTTCAGAAGAAGATTCCACATGTTGATCTAGTATAGGAATCCCCCCTTCAAGATGTGGAATCTGATTATCAAACTCTTGGAATGATTTCGGTTTTGTGAATCTATCCAAGCGATCAAGTTGCCGCTCAACGACACTGTCAGATTTGGATGATTCAAGAAAAATGACATCTCTGGATAAAACAAACTTTTTATTTACTTCATCATAAAGGCGGTATGCTTTAGATGTGTTTGAATACCCCAGGAAGATACACTTACGACTTCTAGCACCAAGTTTGTTTCTATGTACCTTTGGTATTAAAGCATAACAGGTGGAACCAAATATCCTGAGATGTTTTACCGAAGGAACATGTCCATACCACAATTCATAAGGAGTCTTGTTTCTTATAGCACTAGATGGACATCTATTCTTTATATATGCAGCACATAGAACAGCATCAGCCCAAAACATTGTCTTTACATTTTTGAAGAAAAGCATGGATCATACCATATTCAAAATTGTTCTGTTCATTCTTTCAGCTACACCATTATGTTGAGGATTATAAGGCATAGTTGTTTGATGTTTAATCCCATGTTGGCGAAGATAGTGTTCAAATTCATTGGATGTATATTCTTTTCCATTATCAGTGCGAATAGACCCAATATGAGATTGTGCATCATTTTCAATCCATTTATGAAAATTCTTGAATGTTTGAAAAGCATCAGATTTGTTCTTCAATAAGTAAACCCAACACATTCTGGTGTAATCATCAATAAATGTCATGATATACTTATTTCCATTTGTAGAAGGAACAGGCATTGGACCACATAAATCTGAATGAATAAGTTCAAGCTTCCTATGTGCTCTTGAATGTGAATCATGAAAAGACTGTTTGCTATGCTTTCCTAGAATGCAAGCATCACATTGTTTATGTTTTCTAGGAATTGTAGGCAAACCAGCAACACCATTTTTCTTCAATAAGCGGAGACTATCATAGTTTAGATGTCCAAATCTAGCATGCCATAATAAACTCGATGGAAGTGTACCTTCATCATGATGAGAAATATATGAAAAATGTTGTGCATGAGCAGAGGTTCCTTGCAGTTTAAGAAGTCTTTCTTCTTCTATACCCCTCATGACAAGTGAATGGTCAGATGCCTTTCTTACCTCAAGCTTTCCATCAAACATATGAATGGAGTGACCTTGCTGGCGGATGTGGACCAGGGACAACAAGTTTCTCTTGAGCTGTGGGAAATATAGAACATGATCCAGAAGAAAGTATGGAAGACCAGGCAGTTTAAGTCTGACTGTGCCAAGCCCTGATGGCTTGATTTTTGACTGATCTGCAAAGTATACTGCTCCATCAACATTATCAGTGAAATCTTCAAAAAAATCTTTCCTATGAGTCATATGACAGGTTGCTCCTGAATCAAGCAACCAGTCATTTTTCGAAGAAGTAAGTGAAGCATTAAACAGATCTTCATTTACTCCAATGTTACATTGTGCCTCAATATAGTGAGCGGATTCAGGTGCTTTACCTTTGTCTGTGTCATCAGTTTTACCTTTCTGTTGATTTCTTCTCTGCTCAATCTTTTCCCATGGTATCTTGCATGTAGAAGCATCATGAGATCCATTTTGTTTGCAGCGAATGCAATGTAAGTCTGCCTTTTCTTCTTGAGGGTGTCTGCCCCCCTGCCTCTGAAATATCTTCTTCTTTCTCTTGAATGCATACTGTAACAAAATATCTCTGCTAAAAAGAAACTTCTGTTGATAAAAGACTTCTGCTGGAAAAAAAAAAAAAAAATTCTTATGCCATAGCCTTATGCATTTTATTTTCTTCTAACATATGCATCAGCATTTCTTATATCAGCATCACCATTTCTTATATCACTGTGACACTACTATGTTTTGAGAGAAAAAAAAAAAAAAAGCGCTCAAGGGATCTCTTCAACATATATCACTTCAATATATATACAATGCAGCATATGACTATATCATTTCTCTGTATTAATATATCACTATTTTGAAAGCAGCGTAAAATACTTCAAACGTTTTTAATTTACTGGTGTAGAGAACCAGCAAGACGGCCTTGAATCTGGCAGGTGCTTTGATCAACAGTCTTCACAGCAAATGCTTGAATTAGAGCTTAAGAATTTGACAAACCATGCCAAGTCCGCAACGTGGGAATTCCCCCTTGTTCGATTCTTCTTTGAGAACTCTCACACATTCTTTGAAGGGGGTGACAACTCCGTAGTGATGAAATCAAAGGGGCTGGTGGAATTTATTCAACATCATGGACAGTGCTTCTGGGAGCTATCCAAAGCCCGATTAAGCATGCTTGTTGTGGCAACTTCTGGAGCAGGGTTTGTTCTCGGTAGTGGCGCAAGTGTTGATTGGGCTGCACTTTCGTGGAGTTGCGCTGGTACAATGATGGTTGCTGCTTCTGCCAACTCGTTCAATCAGATTTTTGAAGTTAGCAATGATGCCAACGCACAGTAATATTAACCCACATATAATATACAATATACAGGAATAGGAAGCCGAGGATAGGCGTGGTTTACTGCTTTGGAACCCTCGAAACCCTAGGCGGGACGAAGAAGAGCGAAGCAATTTGAATCAGAAACGCAGGAAAGAAAATAACAGACTTGGCACGCCTCGGGATTAATCCACAGTTTATCACCTAACAGCAGAATTCTCGCTTTAAAAACTCAAATACCTGGCAGTACTCAGGATCACTTGCAAATTTTTTAACATTATATGCGGCAGCAGAATCTAAAACGCATAGCGTACATAGGTCACTGCAATTTTTGAAATTATATGCGGCAGCAGAATCTAAAACGCACTCGTTTTATTACCATATATGCATTCACCATCAAAGTTCTTCAGTCTTCAACGCAGTCACCATTACAAAAACGCAGTCACATTTTCACCAAAAACGCAGTCTTCAGTCTTCAACGCAGTCACCATGTTCAACATAGCACGTCCAAGTTTCGACCAAGCTCAATCTCTGGGCAGCGACAGAGGCAAAGAACGTTTCAGGCAGATGCGTTGGCATATGGACAGATATGTCAGATCAGAGGCAGCGCAGAGAGGGGCAGCGAATTCAGGCAAACGTTTTATAAAAGAATTCGCAGTCTCCAGGACAGAGGCACAGATGAAAACGGATGCGCAGTCTCTCAGGACAGAGGTTTCATGAGGCAGCAGAAACCTGGCAGAGGCAGGAGTTATTTCTGGGACCTGTGCTCTGATACCATGTCAGGCCAGGGTAACTCCACATTGAACGAGAGACAAAAACTGATTGATATTATTCATTAGTTATCTTATGTTTATATACAAAAATAAAACGGATCAGTTCATCTTCTAGATGACTGTCCAGTTCACCCATCCGTTTCGGATTAGGTGTCAACAGAATTATATGTCGCTTACATGTTGATTTCATGATACCTACTTACATCCTTGTATGTTAGGTTACATTTTTGAATATTTTGATTACATGTATCAGTCTTGTAGGTTGATTACAAGAATTGATCGCTTATGTTCGACTACATGCGTTTATGCGTAGGTGTAGTTGATTTGGCATTGTTTATGCATATTGTTGGTTGCATGTGGCAATGTGTACAATGGAGTAATGGTTTTTGTTATGCATGTATGGTCGTGGCTATGATTATGCATGTATAGTAGGTCAAACATGCCTTGTGAAGTCATTGTATGCAATTTAGGTCATCATGTTGCTATTGGATGTTATGATGCTAATGTGTTGGCTGAGATAGAGCAGGAGATGCAGATCATTATAATGAGGTTGCAACATTAGACTTTGGGATAAGAGAAGATCGTCATATAGGAAGTGTATGTTTGGCATGCAGGTGTGTAGGTTAAAGGATTGTTATATGCATTAAGGTTATATACATTAGTTTATGTACATGTCTTTGATGTTGTGGTTACATTCATGATATATGTTAAATGGTTAGTGTAGTTATATGCACAAGTGTCAGATAGTCAAGAATGATAGTAACCTATAGTTGTATGCATTGCTATTGTTGTTTTATAATAGATAACCTGATGATTATGTTGTATGTTGTGGATGAGTATGATATATAGCTTATTGTTGTTATATGCTATTAACTTGATGATTATGGTCATTTCATTGAGATATTGATGTTGTAATTTGGATTGGTCATATGTGTGATGGTTATGTTCATTGTATTGAAGATCTTGATGTTATATGTATTGTGTTAACCTGGTTTGACCTATGCAGATAGTTATGGTTTCAATACTCAGGTATGAGCTGACATATTTGTGATATGGTGTCATACTAATCTAGACTAATCATACATATGTGATTATTATGCATGAATGACATATGCTTATGAGCTTGTAATATGAACATGTTAGTTAGTTACTGTTATGGATATCATGATTTATGTTGACATGTTGTAAATTTATATCTCGCTAACTAGATTGATTATGCAGACAAGATAGCCTCCCCTGAGGTACACTAAGGTATGAGTTTGCTTATGTATCATACTTGGTGTTTCATAGTTGATTATGTCGTCTATTTGATATTTGAGTGTTTGGTGCCTATTATGTCATCTAATTGATTTATTTAACATGGTATGTTTGCAAGTGGTTGAATGATTGATGAATTGCTTAATATGAGTATGCGTTCAAATGATTTTGTTTTAAGATGATTGTACTAAAATGTATGTGTTGAGATAGTTGATATGTATTTGAGTATAGTAGGTGATAGTTGTAGTATTATGATTGATAACTATGAGTTGACTATGGATTATGACATGATTGTTAGTCTTGGTAACGGTTGATTTCAAATTAATAAATATGATTGTCTTGATATTTGGAACATGTGGTTGACATGTGTGAGCATGATGCAGGGAGTTGCATGGCAAGAGAGGTTGCCATGAAATCTTGAAGAAGGCTCGAGTTGAGCTTTCCCTGGGAACCATGGGGATTGAGTCATGGTGTTTGTTTTTAGTCTTGTGCTTTTGGTCTTTTATGAATTGTTGAGCTTGATTTGTGGATTTGTTTATGTCTAGTGTGTGGTCGTACCACTTTGTTTACGGAGTCATGTTGTTGTTGGTTTTTACGGTCTTCTTCTTGTTTGTTTTTTGTCTTACCTTTTTTATGTTTTGAGTCTTGGGAATTGATTGGGAAAGACGAAAGTTGATGGAAATCGGGAGAGATTTGTGGTACCCAACTAATGATATAAGACCCAAATGAAGCTCTGTGCAAGAGTAAGTGCAGCGGAAGGTAAGACTATGATAATTGGTTGGACTGGTTGGGTCCATTGTGCTAAATGGACAGTAGCAACGCAAACATAAGAAATGTAACCAGAAAAGGTAAAGTAAATGGATCAACGGTGTCATATACTTTGGATATGTTGGGAACTATTTCTCTCAATGCTTGTGCATAAATAAGGAAGTTCTCTTAACCTAGACCTTATGTTATCTGGTAATTATTTTATGATCATGATTATGTTGAAGTTTATATATATGTATACATGTATGTATGTATGTTGTTGTCTGACATGATCATGATTATTTTATGCTAACGTTTATATATGTATGTATGTATCCATGTATCTATGTTACTATCTAACAGGGTTGTCAGGGATCATTCTTGTGGAGGAATGATTGCTTATGCAAGAGAAAAACATGAAGAGGTTCCTGGTCTTACAAGGAATCAATTGGGAAGAATAGTCACGACAAATATACGAGGTCAGTATCATGTGGATATGATTTGATATTGTATACTTGTATTATGCCTATGTCTATGTTATAACATGTAATGTTGAAGGATACATCAACAAAGTGAAAGCAGTGTGGTCTGCGGCATGCTAGGATAAGCATGGATGAGATACCGGAAGCAAGGTTTCTTGGTAAGGACAGTATGGTTTTGGATGTGTGGTACTATTGTTGAGCATACGTTGTATATGTTGTACATGTTGCATCTATGATGTGTGCACTTGTGGTGTTGTGTATACATAGCATATGTACATGTTGTTTATGCAATGTTATGTACAAGGTGTTAGTACAGTTAATGTTGTATGAATGGTTCATATTCAGCGTTGGGTATATATGGTGCTATGTACATGTTGGATATACGGTGTTGTGTACATATTGTACTGTGTGCATGATGGATATGTGGCATTGTATGCATGTGGTGCTCTACGAGTGTTGGATATGCAGTGTTGTGTACAAATGATGTTGTGTACATGTTGGATATGCAGTGCTATGTACAAGTGGTGTTGCGTGCATGTGGTACACTGGTACTGTGTACATATGGTGTGGTGTGCATGATTGTACAAGTGGTGTCATGTGCGTGTGGTGTTGTGTACATATTGTACAAGGGGCGTTGTGTGCATGTGGCACTATGTACATGTAGTGTCGTGTACATGTCATGACTATGGTACTGTGTACATGGGGTATTGTGTATGCATTGTATAGTGGTGTAGCGTACATGTGGCGTTGTGTACACGATGTGTAGGTGGTGTCATGCACATGTGATGTTGTGCAAGTGGTGCGGTGTACCGATGGTATTGTGTACATGTTGTACATATGGTATTGGTGCACATGTGGTATTGTGTGCATGTCATACATGTTGGGTTGAGGGCATGTGGTATTATATATGTGCATCATGTAGTCGTGGTATTGCGGTGTGTGTGCTCGTTGTGTTGTACTATGTGTAGGTACATGTATTGGTTGGTATTGCACATTGGGTATAGATGGATGCATTGTATTGTATACATTAGGTGTAGGTGTATGTGTTGTATGTCAGGTGTAGATGCATATATTGCATGGTGTGGTATGTCATGTGGTTGTAAGTGTGTGATGCACACTATGTGTATGTGCACCTGGTAGAGGAGAAAACACTCGGTGTTTGCTGGGTGTGGCAACCGATCTAATGTCTATACAAAAGAACAAAGGCAGAAGTAAGGATTGATGAAAGATAGGTATCAATATTGTATTTCATTTTTATTATGCATGTGACCTATGATTCTGGTATATTATGATTACGTGTGAATTATGATCTATGATTTTGAATTATGATCTATTATTCTAGTTTATGATCTATGATTCTGGTTTATGATGGTTACATGTGATTTATGATTTTGATCTATGATGGTTGTGTTTTGAGCTAACCTGATGTGATATTTTTATACATGTTGATTTGGTCAAAGATGTTAGTTTGAATTCTGGTGACAAGAAGCGAATAGGATTCCAAGTGTACCTTATTGACGAACTAGGAATGAGGTATGATTTGAAGTTATTTCAATTTATTTTGAATCTAATGGAAGTTATTTGCTTGGTATAGGAATGCATGAATGCCCTGTTGGGTGATTGAAATCGACTACAAGAATTAGCAGCAACAACAAAAGAAATTGGAACATGCAGCAGTATGCTAGTAAAGCACTTCAGGAGTAGGGCCATTGTGGGACATTGGTACCCAATAGTGTCCATTGATTTCCATGAGCATGATATGATTGGTATGATGTGTTGAGGTAGGTATATGCCTTGGTTTTTGTATCTTAAGATGCGGGGAAGCCTTGCCAAGGGATGGACTACCCGGGATGGGGGTGCCAGTGGAACTTGGAAGGTGAGTGACTATATGGAAGGGGTTACCGGATTCCCAAGGGATTGTGTAGCAGAGAAGGGAAGGTCACAGATGGATTGTTTTGGTCATTAGCATTGCCATATGGAATCAAATGCATATTGGGAGTGCGCCCTAGAACAATGATCTAGTAACTGTTCGCTGAGAGGACAAGTGGCGCGAGATTATAGTGCTGGACATTGGATGCAAATTTGACTTTGCAGTGGATTCTGGACTTCCTGGGAAGGAGGTGGATCCTAGTATTACTTTGAGGGTGGAGGTGTGAGCCTCTAGATTCCCTTGTTGCGGATTCATATTATTTTATTTGTTGGTTGAGAAAATGTACATATGTGTATATGTATATGTGGTTATTGTAAATACCGTAATGAGCTATGTTATAAAGCTCCAGTATGCGGTATGTTGTCATGTTGTCATGATGTTTTGATTTTGAGTAGATCTTTCATTGTAAATACTGCAACGAGTTGTGTTATAAAGCTCCATGGGCAATATGTTTTGTTTTCAATGGTATTATTGGTTATAGGTGTCATTGAACACCGAGGACAGTGTTACCCCAAGGGGGAGGGTTCTGTAACAACCCTGGTGAAAATTCTATGTAAAAATATATAAATACCATGGATGATGGGACATGTATTCCAAGCTGAATGGCGGGCAGGACATCCTAGGGGGTGTTCATTTGGTTGTTTAAGGCTAAGGAAATTAGCAAAGGCATTGGCTAAGGTATTAAAAAGGAAAAAATGTATTTTGGCACATTTATTCATGACAATAATGGAAATTAGGAGAAAAGGAAGGTGAAAGGTCACATTTTGCATGTGAGGAGGAAATTGAAAGAAAATAATTGAAAATGAAGAAAATAGAGGCCTCATTAATAAAAAGGCTTATGAGGATCAGTAGGCAAGACTTGGTCAATTCAGTTTTGGAGCTCTCTCATTATTCTCTCTCTCTCTCATACTCTTGGTTACTTAGATTTTTCTTGAAGCACTCTTGGAGGGTGTGGCATACTTGGATTCTTGGAGCAAGAAAGCAAAGGAAGAGCAGGAAAGCACAAGAAGGCATCGACATCAACAACTACATTAGATTTTCTTGTAGGTACCTAGTTGCATGTATGATTTCTTCACGAGTTTTGGCATGCATGGCACATGCATGTGGTTTCTTGGTTATGATCTATTACTGGCATGGAGGATTGCCTGGATCGACAGTGGATTGCCTAGCCTTGCCATTTCCTAGATAGCCATGGTGATTGTGGGTTTACTTTCATTGATTTATTTTGGTTGGTTCTCATTTTTCCATAGCTTGGGTTGAGTTATTAGTCCTGGAAGCCCTGGTTGAACAAACGCTCTAGAAGCCCTGTAACAGCTTGGGTTGAGTTACTAGTCCTCGAAGCCCTGGTTGGACAAACGCTCTTGAAGCCCTTGGCAGGTTGAGTTACTAGTCCTGGAAGCTTTGGTTGGACAAATGCTCTAGAAGCCTTGTATAAGCTGTGGGTTGAGTTACTAGTTCTGGAAGCCTTGTATAAGCTGTGGGTTGAGTTACTAGTTCTGGAAGCATTGGTTGGACAAACGCTCTGGAACCCCTGGAAGGCTTGGATGGAGACCAATCTGATGATGGTTTTTGGTGATGTCCGACCGTGAGGTGGAATCACTGTTTGATGGATTGAGGTGGGTGGCCTCTAAATCATGACAAAGTTTAAAATAAAAAAATCCAGTTTCTTATGAGACAACGCTGAATGAAACATGAGCAACTTCCATCGAAAGCAATTGCTATGATGCGTCTTATAAGGTATCTTCAGAGAATTGAGCAAATGGGAGGAGGTAGATGGCCTGAAGTTATCTTCAGTGAAGGAATGAGTGAAAGAAAGAAATCATGGATGAGACAAAACAACAAATGGATGCAAAAATGGAATATTTATGTCAATGCATGTCCCACAAATAGCAAATATTTGAAGAGTTATGTTATGGAGAAGTTTCGTAAGCATATACGAGGAAAAGAGTTGGGTAGAAAGAAGAAGTACTATGTTCAAGAATTCAACCCCACGTGTGATCTCCAACAAAAAGAGTACATTGGAGCTAGCATTCCATGGAGAGCAAAGATTCTTATTGCTCAATTAAGAACTAACTCGCATCAATATTCCACGAAGAGCAAAGATTCTTATTGCTCAATTAAGAACTAACTCGCATCAATTACGGTGCGAAACAGGTCGGTGGAAAAAACCCAAAGAAATTTGGGAAGAGCGTGTGTGTACTTTTTGCACTTCTGGGACAATGGAATTGGAAAAACAGTTACAACAACATGTTAACTTCGGTTCCTTGGCATTGTCTTTTCAGTGAAGGGACTCTTAAAAGGTTGGGTCAACTCGTCATTAACTCAAATAATAAGAAGATTGAATTGCAAAAGAAAAAAAAGAAAAAAACTTGTAGTCTCATAGACCTTAAAATTTCATTCATTGTGGAATATATGACTTCCCAAATAGGATCCTCTTTTCACAACGGTTTAATGTTTTTTGTTTGGCAGTTACACAATAAAGCAATACTAAGCGATTTAAATCACACGCAGAATTCGAACAGAAACCAATTTCAAGAAACTGGCATAACCTCTAAATCTATAAACTGGCATAACCTCTAAATCTATTTATAGCTTCCTGCGATGAAATTCTTTCATCTGGTAATTAATTCTGCGCCGATCAGAAACTGAATTCTAACTTTCGAAGGTATCATCTGGTTTTATTTGTAATGTCCAACGAAATATTCGGAGTTTACAAGCCTTGTGTTTTTACAGTTTTTAGTGCTCTCGCTCTCTTTCTGCATGGTACTTCACTATAACAAATGGCGCGGTTGCTTTCGGTTTTTTAACGGAGGAATTTTTGAAAATTAAGGGCTAAGGACTTCAGTTATGTTATGGGGCAGGGAAGGAAAATGGGAGAAGAGCAGCTATCAGTACCAGCATATAGGCGCTCGAACAAAAATACTTTGACGCGGGGTGTTCTAACCATGGTATTCTATATTTCCTATTGCCCCCACAATCTGCGATTCTTCTGCCAAAATGTAACTAATAAATATCTAGGAATAGGTGTATTCCATTTATTCTGCGTTGTTTTATTTATTACTATGTGCAGATTTTCGTGTTGCGTAGGATTTTGTTAGTTAACGCAATTGTTTATATATCAGGGGAATCGAATCGTGGTTATGATTTTTCTCCTGGGTATCATAACTCCATACAGGCAGCATGTGAACATGCAACTCAGTTTTTCGTTTGTGTATCGATGGCTTGAATGTTTTCATATCTTTTAAACTCAAACAGTAATCTAATCAAGCAAATTTTTTTAATCCCTCAATTGTTTGTTAATCACGAAAACAACTTTTTAATTAGATTTTGCTTTTCTTTTCACTATTTTATATGAGGAATATACATGTACTCTTAACATTGTCAACATCCATCATACCACTTGTGAGAATTGAATTTATATGGGAAAATTTCATTCATTTTCCCACACTACCTAGGGTAACCCAGATAACTAAAGACTTTATCGGGGACTTGTTTGCCATCCTTAAATGTTTCAGACAGATTTCATTGCCCCGCCCCTGCCCCATCGGGGACTTGTTTGCCATCCTTAAATGTTTCAGACAGATTTCATTGCCCCCGCCCCTGCCCCTGCCCCTGCCCCTGCCCCGCCCCAAGGAAAGACTCGTGTACCCCATGTTTTCGCATTTTGGAGATTTAAGAACCGTTAGGAAACATCCCCAAACTATTGGGAACTGTTTGGGACATCTTCTTGCTGTCTCCCATGATTTCAAGGGATCAAACCATGATTTTTGGCATATTTATTTGGAGTTGTGAGAACTTTTTTAAGGTTGGATCCATTGCTTTATGAACTTTTCTCTCACCATATTTTTGGTGAAACTACATAATATTTGTTGAAATTATTCTTTTAGCTAGTAATGTTTTTCAGAGTAGTTGAATATATATATATATATATATATATATAAGTGCAATACATGTGGAAAATATGAATGATATAATGATATGGTTGATATATTTTTCAAAAGAATTAAGATTAAGGTGTTAAAAGTGACATAAATGATTAAGATTAAAGTATATTTCTTTGCTGGAGGAAACAAACCAAATTAAGTTATTTGTAATTGTAAAATAGAAGAAATAAATTGGAAAAAGTAGATTGCAGTCTTTTATTTAATAAACAATACAAAACAATATCATCTTCTATTGAAGAGTATATATATATATATATATATATATTTTTTTTTTTTCCTTATTTTCAAATCTGCTCATCTTTCCTCCTTAATCTCATACACTTGTCTTTTTATTTGTCTCTAGACACAAAGGAGTTTAACGTTTATTCCAAATGATTCAAGGCTTCTCTCGTTCAAGGTTATTGTGGATATGGGAAACATAACAGGTATTTTAGTTCTATTTTTATTTTATTTATTTCATGAATCCATGAAACACTTGAATTACTTGTACAAATGGGAGTTTGAAGTATTTATAGTTAATAAGAATCCATTTTGCATTGTGGTTCTATTAACATTCAAATCCTTACTTTTTATGATAAAATTCCTAAAGCCTAAGTAAGACCCTAGGGGCATTAAAGAAGGCCACCCGTTGTCATCATGGTGGCTCCTTTTCATGCTTTGGTTGGATTTTCTCCAACACAAAGGGGTGTTACCCCTCTTTTAGGGAGACTCCAAAAAAATTTGGCCACACCATATAAGCCCAAAGGATGTGCCCTATATAGCTATAAAGCCATGTGAGTTTGTTCATTTTGTGAAAGTGACTCATTCAAACCCTTACATTTTATGATAAAATTCCTAAAGCCTAAGTAAGATCCTAGGGGCATAAAAGAAAGGCCACCCGTTGTCATCATGGTGGCTCCTTTCCATGCTTTGGTTGGATTTTCTCCGACACAAGGGGGTGTTACCCCTCTTTTAGGGAGACTCCAAAAAAATTTGGCCACACCATATAAGCCCAAATGATGTGCCCTATAGAGCTATAAAGCCATGTGAGTTTGTTCATTTTGTGAAAGTGACTCTTAGATCCTCGTTTGTGTGGATTGTTATGGCTACACCTAATCTTGTTTATTTTTCTTATTCCATGGTATATCTTTTGTGACATTAGTAACTCCCCCCTAGTGGGTAGTGACTCCCCCTAGTGGGTAGTGACCCCCCCAGTGACTTCCCCCTAGTGGGTAGTAACTCCCTGCCTTGATGGGTATTCTTATACCTTGGGATGATGTGTAGGTATCATGGATTAGGCATTACTAGGACTCATGGTTTAAGGGAGCACTTGCATCTTGTAAGTGTGATCACTATATGTACTTTTCCTTGATATTATCTCTTATGATCTTGGTGTACCTCCCTACCCCACATGTGCCATGTGTCTTGGTGTACCTCCCTACCCCACATGTGCCATGTGTCTTGGTGTACCTCCCTACCCCACATGTTCCATGTGTCTTGGTGTACCTCCATACCCCACATGTGCCATGTGTCTTTTGTATTTTGCAGATGTTGGTTATGTTTCTTGATAGCATGGGGACTTCACTAGATAGATAATATTTTAACATGCCCATTCGTATAGGGGGTTAAAAAAAGAGCAAAAGTGAAAAACAATACATTGCATAGTATTTAGGGGTAGAAATGTGTTTTTTTATACATAGCAATATATGTATTTGGAGGGGACGACATTTTTTTCAATGGCCTTCCAACTCTAATTCCATGCCCTGGCAATCCTCATGGTGTTCTGTAGCATACATATTAGTGCGAGATTTGAATTGTTGTATTAATTGGTGGAGAGATTTAAAAAAGAACAATAAATCCTTGTTTAGCTAGTTCCATCCATAAGTAAAAAATATCTTATCCCAATAATACTAACCCGCAAATGTACAGTTGGAAATTAACATGATAATTTCACAAACAATCCATGATAACTTGTTTCATGGATGCTTATATTACTTCTAGAGATTAATTAATCATTAGATTACTACATAGATTACTGTATATAAACATATGATTACTACATAGATTACCAGATTACCGTATATAAACATATTGCAAGGTGTGTTAATGAGAATCCTTGATTCCCAGTTTCTTGTTAAATTTTAATGTCATCAACAATCAAACAATAATGGAGCTAGATGTGGGAATTATAAATGTGCAATAGCCTTGATCTAATGGTGTAGAGTCCCTTGATATGATGATTGTCATAGGTTTTCGCCCAATTAACTTCCACATAGTTTAATAAATGTGCAATAGCTTTGATCTAATGGTGTAGAGTCCCTTCATATGATGATTGTGATATCACTTTTCATGTGCACAGGCCAATCAGCGTGATTTGACACCATTTGAAAGGAGTTCAAACTTGCTTTAAGTGTGGGGTGAAACCATCAGAATTTATTGTTTTTTTCTTCCATAAATTACTTATGTGCACGGGCCAATCAGAGTGATTTCGCACCATTTGAAAATTTATTGTTTTTTTTTTTTCCATAAATTACTCTACACATGGATAAAAATGAGGATATATAATTAAGCACCATAGTTATGACATCAAACAAAGTAATATATAAAATATTTTGCATAAAAATGAGGGTATATAATTAAGCACCATAATTGATTTCGCACCATTTCAAGGGAGTTCAAACATGCTTTATTGTTCATCAACAATCAAACAATAATGGAGCTAGATGTGAGAATTATAAATGTGCATTAGCTTTGATCTAACGGTGTAGAGTCCCTTGATATGACGATTGTCATAGGTTTCGCCCACTTAACTTCCACATAGTTTAATAAATGTGCAATAGCTTTGATCTAATGGTGTAGAGTCCCTTGATATGACGATTGTCATAGGTTTCGCCCATTTAACTTCCACATAGTTTAACAAAAACATCACGGGCAAAAAGGTGATATCACTCTTCATGTGCACGGGCCAATTAGAGTGATTTCACACCATTTGAAAGGAGTTCAAACTTGCTTTAAGTGTGGGGTGAAACCATCAAAATTTTATTTTTTATTTTTTATTTTTATTTTTTTTATTTTTATTTATTTATTTATTTATTTTTTATTTTATTTTCCATAAATTACTTTACCTGTGGATAAAAATGAGGTATATAATTAAGTACCATAGTTATGACATCAAACAAAGGAATATATAAAATATTTTGCATAAAAATGAGGGTATATAATTAAGCACCATAGTTGATTTCGCACCATTTGAAGGGAGTTCAAACTTGCTTTAAGTGTGGGGTGAAACCATTAGAATTTATTGTTTTTTTCCATAAATTACTCTACACGTGGATAAAAATGAGGGTATATAATTAAGCACCATTGTTATGACATCAAACAAAGGAATATATAAAATATTTTGCATTAAAATAATATCCTTACCACAATTTTAACTCCTCACTATGATCTATGGTTATAAGCTTTTTTGACACTGTAACTTGCTTGAGGTTTAACACAATGAATGGGATGGAAAGGTAAAACCATCTTTTATGTGCATGGCAATTTAGATTCATTTCCCCCCTTTGGACGGGATGTCAAATCATTTCATAAGTGTGGGGCGAAACCACCCTAGTTTAGCCCATGGTTTTGTACTTATTGTTTTAGGGTACAACATCCACTATCTTGAATTATTAATTAATAGTGTGTTAATTGTTCAGTGATTTTAACTTATTTAAGATTATAAACCATGTTTAATATATTTTTAATCAAGTTTGAAATAAGTGATTTGTTAAAAGAGGTATGAAGTAACCGATCATTGATTAGACCTTGTAATTAAATATTTGTTTAATTATTGTTTACAATGTAATTACAAGTCTATTTGTGTATTTATAGTTTTCTACAATTTTACAGACTACCTTACATTTATTATTAAACATCTCATAGCCTCTTTCTATTGAATCTTGTATTGTTATTATTATTTTTTAATATCATTAATATACAAGTCCTTCAAAATATAAGCGCATGATTAATGATATTAGTTATAACTAATTCTAATTTAATAAAATATATTTGTGTTTGGTTTATATTATAATTTAAGGTGGGTATCACATTCTAGAATAATATTGAAGATATATTAATAATGTATGCCTTGTTGCTGAACAAACTAGTAGGTCTTGTAAAGAGGCTAAAGCTAGCTAGAGGGCACAACAACACTTGGGACAGAGGATCACTATCACCACAACCTACGTTCCCTACTCTTCTCGGATTTTCACCAACGGGAAGAGTCCCAATATTACCCACTTGTGATAAATGTCTCTATGAAAGGCTTGAAGTGAGGCAAGGTATCTTATTCAATGGAAAGGTTCAACAAAGTGCAAGCTTTGGTATAAGCTATTAAGACTTTCCATGAGAAACCCCTTGGAAAAGAAACTACACAAGATCTAGAGTTGAAGATTGACAATATGTATATGTGCATCCAAGGTCGATGTAGTTGAGAGAAAAGGAAATGAATGATTTATTTCACCAAGTACTAAATATATCGCCTTCAAAGAATCCCCAAGTTGAAGGATTAACTTCAAGGGTTCCCTCTTGATGTAATAACTAGGGCACCAAATTTATGGAGAATATTCATAACTAAATATTATTAAAATAATATTTATTAAAATCATAAATATTAATAGTTAATAATTTAATTAATTAAATGCCCATTAATTATGAAACAACAATAATGTCCAAAAGACCTTTTAAAAATCCAAAACTCTAGCACCTTTAGAGGAGACACTAACTAAATATCATTAAAATAATATTTATTAAAATCATAAATATTTTCTTTTGTGAAGCTTGGTAGGTCCATTCCATTTTCTATTATATAATAAAGAAGTTTACACCACACAGATTAACCAGGTGGCCTCAACTTGCCTTAAGGGGAAACCAAGTCTATTGGCCACTGGTCAACATTATAAGCAATCCAAAAACAATATTGTTTCAATCTTTATAGCCAGGCTAGATACATCTCTATCTCATGTCCAGACACTACATAATTGTAAAAACTGACATTTTCAACACAAAACTTAAAAGCTAACTGCATATACCAAAATTATGCATG
This sequence comes from Pinus tabuliformis, assembly GCA_031772625.1. Taxonomy (NCBI): domain Eukaryota; kingdom Viridiplantae; phylum Streptophyta; class Pinopsida; order Pinales; family Pinaceae; genus Pinus; species Pinus tabuliformis. Next base: position 1,025,593,682 of record CM062805.1, read on the forward strand.
GGATGGATCTAGTCTTTCTGTTCCTCTGAGGTAGATGCGACGGGAGCATATCTTCAGCTGTTGCCCTTGGCATGCCATACAACTCCAGAATGCAAGGGATGTGGCGGTCAATTCTGTCCATCCTGATATCCTGTTTGTGCAGCTGGAATAAAATTTTCTCCATGTCCTTCTTGTAATTCAACATCCTGTTTGTGCAGTTGGAATAGAATTTTCTCCATGTCCTTGTAATTCAACATTCCCTGAACTATCACCGCCATACCCACAGATAGTTGCTCCATCGCCTTGTCGACTTGTAATTCAACATTCCCTGAACTGTCACCGCCATACCCATAGATATCTGTCACCGCCATACCCATAGATATCTGTTGCATCGCTGTTAAGTTATGGTATGTTCTATGCTTATAACAGTTTACTTCTTTTTCTTATTATATTCCACCAAGTGCAGATAGAACATTAAACGATCGACAGAAAACAAGCCAAGACAAGAGACACAAGATGTGGTGGCTAGCCAGGGACAAACCCCACAATGTGTGGGGAAACCCTTTGACTAAATCTTCTTTTATCTTCAATAATTCAGCAGAGAGAAATAGTACAATAAATCTGATTCATATCAGCAGTAGCAAACCCTAGATCAGTAGCATCAACATTAGCGGCTTCATTATCAAACTAGGGCTAACCATATCTCACAAATCGACAGTCGGATTGACTTCATTCCACCACCAAAAGTTTCGGCTTCCAGAGGAGGTTCAGATGAAGCTACATCGCAGTTCAGATGAGGAGATCTTCTAGGCCACGCAAGTCAATCTTTACTTCTGCAGTTGCAGCTTCAGTTTCAGCAGTTTCCGGCTTCAAACTAGGGCAGTTGATATCTTGCAAACGGTTCGTCGGATTGACTTCATTCCACCACCAAAAGTTTCGGCTTCCAGAGGAGGTTCAGATGAACCTACAACGCAGTTCAGATGAGGAGATCTTCTAGGCCACGCAAGTCAATCTTTACTTCTGCAGTTGCATCTTTAGTTTCAACAGTTTCCGACTTCAAACTAGGGCAGTCGATATCTTACAAACCGTTCGTCGGATTGACTTCATTCCACCACCAAAATTTGCGGCTTTCTAAGGAGATTCAGATGAACCTATAGCACAGTTCCAAAGAGGAGATCTTCTAGGCCACGCAAGTCAATCTTTACTTTTGCAGTTGCAGCTTCAAATTCAACAGCTTCCGGCTTCACATGTGAGAGAGAGAGAGACCCATTTCAGCGCAGTAGAGAAGAGACTCATATCTGCGCAGTAGAGAGAGAGAGATGTGATGAGATGAGTGAGTCCAAATGAGGAAAAGTCCTCTTATATTTATACACAACGTTGGTGGGTGAATAGATGCGACTGTTGGGCTTTTGAGCCTACATGAGTTGTAGGTCGGCTTGATAATAATTCCATAATCAAAATAAATTCATATCTCCATGAATACTTATCAGAATCGGAAGATCTTTATGTCAATCCTACACCTCTCGACGAGAGGAATCTAATAAAAATATTATCAGCCATGAATAAGATGACCCACATGAAGTTTTGCCCTGGTTGCCAATTTTAACACTCCCTCTCAACCATGGAGAACTTCATCTGCAATCTGTCTATCGGTCGTTACTATTGATCCATCAAATGAACTGCCCTGTACAGCCTGACCCTTGCCCTGCTCTGCTCTATTCTGCCTGTTCTGCTTTGTCTTGTTCTGCCCTGCACTGATCTGTACTGTTTTGTTCTGTTCTGCTCTGCTCTTGCATTGTTCTGTTCTACTCTGATTTTGTTCGAATTATGAAGAAGAAGAAATGATTGAGGATATATCATACTGACTCAAAGTTAGTCTCAGAGTATGTACCACTGGTCCCAGACTAGTCTCAACCAACCCAAAGTCAGCGTCATAGTGAGTACAACTCCAATGGTCCCAGACCAATATCATCCTCCACTGACTCAAAGTCAGTCTCAGAGTATGTACCATTGACCCCTGACCAGTCTCAACCGACCCGAAGTCAGCGTCATAGTATGGTACAACTCCTACCACTGGTCCCAGACCAGTATCATTGATCCCAGATCAATGGAGGTCATCCTAGCGTAGGGAGTACAGTAGTTACAACAATGCGTCCATCGGTACTACTATGGTCCCTAACTTCATTTCCCTGCTCATTGATCAGATGAGAGGTACTTCCCATGAGTCCCAGACTGCATGGGTAGGATGCCTCGACAGGAGAACTAATCAATTCTGTCCTCACAGGAGAACACATCAATCTTGCAACAATTTCCATGGAGAACACATCAATCCAGGCCTCACAGGAGAACACATCAATCCTGCTACAATTGCCATGGAGAACACATCAATCTAGGCCTCACAGGAGAACACATCAATCCTGCTACAATTTCCATGGAGAACACATCAATCCAGGCCTCACAGGAGAACACATCAATCCTTCTACAATTTCCATGGAGAACACATCAATCCAGGCCTCATAGGAGAACACATCAATCCTGCTACAATCGCCGTGGAGAACACATCAATCCAGGCTGCCATGGAGAACACATCAATATATCCAAGTAGTCTCACATCTCCGGAAGTGTATCTTAATCCATGAGATATTGTGTCCTGAAGACATCTCAGAAGATTCCTGGCATCAATCCAGTGAGGCTCAACCAAATATGAGCTCACAATGCTAACTGCAAAACATATGTTCGGACGGAGGTTCACCAAGAACATCATTGCGAATGAGTTTTTGAAACTCAGAGGCATTTCCCAAGTCTGGTCCGACATCACTGCCATATAACTTCTAAAAGTTAAGATCCTCGAGGTAGTCACAGGCTTGCAGTCCATCATACTGAATCTTTCCAACATATTTACCACATATTTTCCTTGAGATAGGAAAATTTCCCTTGGCTTCTGCCACACTTCAAGTCCTTGGTCCTTCATTTCAAATTCAGAAGCCATCTCCCTCTTACATTTGTGAATGAGAGGGTTTGCACCTGTTAGAAAGAGGTCATCCACATACAACACCAGTATGAGAGGCTTGTCATCTTCAACCTTAAAGTAAAGGTTAGGATCAGCTTCACTCCTAGTGAATCCCAGCTTCATCAAGTAGCTATTGATCCTCTCATACCATGCTCGGGGTGCTTGCTTCAGCCCATAGAGAGCCTTCTTCAACCTGCATACATGAGATTTTCAATCATAATCTCAAATCCTCCAGGTTGCTCCACATAGACCTCTTCTTTGATAGAACCATGCAAGAACGCGGTCTTAACATCCATCTGATGTAGGTTCCATCCTTGTGAAGCCACAAGGGCTATGATCAAGCGGATGGTCGTATATCTGGCAACAGGTGCAAATATCATAGTCTATACCTCCCTTCTGGGATAAACCACGAGTAACAAAATGAACCTTATACTTTTCCATACTTCCATTTGCTGCATGCTTTATCTTGTAAAGCCATTTTGAAGTAACAATTGTCTTGTACAGGGTCTGGGAACTACTTCCCAGACATCATTCTCCATAATAGACTCATATTCTATGGTCATAGCATCCTTCCATAGTTAATGCTTGACGACATCTGAGAACGATGAAGGTTCATTTTGTATGATCGAGCTCATGATGGTCAGGTATCCTTGATACCTATTAGGTTTCTTACTTTCACGAAAGGTTCCTCGCGGTGCAGCATGTCCTTCAGCATCATCAAGTAACCCCTTAAGCCATGAAGGCCTCTTCCTAGAAGAGGAAGGCTCATATGGAGGAGGATCAATCGGATCCATGGGTTCTTCTACATCAGGCATTGATTCATCATCCTTTTCTTTCGGTTCCCTGGTGTCGGCTTCTTGAGAGCTCCTCAAAGTTGGAAGATTGATCACCTTGCTGAGAGCCATATTTTCGTCAAAGGTGACATCAGAACTAATTATGACTTCCCTTTGACCGGCTACATAGATTCTATAGCCTTTAGTATTTTCACCATAGCCCACGAAAATTCCCTTCTTTCCAGATGCTCCCAATTTATTTCTTTTCTCTTTCGGCACATGAAAGTATATAGGGCTTCCAGAAATTTTAAAATGAGAAACATCAGGTTTCTTACCGGTGAATTTTTCTTCAGGAGTCTTGGAACCCAATGCTTGATGAGGGCATCGATTTTGTACATATACGACAGTGTTTGCAGCTTCAGCCCATAGAAACTTAGGAAGACTTTGATCATGTAGCATGGCCCGGACAGCTTCCATAATTGTGCGGTTCTTCCTTTCTGCCACACCATTTTGTTCAGGAGTATATGGTGTAGTAGTCTCCCTCTTGATGTCAACCTCAGGTATGCCTGAGTAAACCAATTGTAATATATCGGAGGTCTTGCTTAGGATTGAGGGGAATGGTCCCCTTTTGAGCTTTCCTTTGGCACATCCCGGACATACACCTTCTTTCTCTACTTGGAATTCGGGCATCCCTGTCACCATTTGTTTTACACCAAGTAGAGCTTTGTAATGAAGGTGGGCAAACCTCTGATGCCAAAGTTCGGACTGAAGAGTTGTGACACAAGAGGAGTCAAGAGGAGTCATCGGAGGAGCTATCGGAGCTATCGGAGCATATAGAAGTTCATTTGATGGCGATCAAGTGAACTACTAATATATACATGCCCAAACTTTCCATTAGAACGACGAGAGCATACACAGGAGCCAATTGACCTTCCATATCAATGGTCCAGATGAAGCCGCAGAGGAGCGGAGAATTTTTGTTGCACCGACGAGATTGGATGTTATCGGAACTAACCAAGGAGAAATTGACATGGGAATAGTGTGATGAGTTGTGAGCCGTCCGATCACTAATCTGGATCGACGGTCCCGATCTAATCGGCAATCGGGCGATCGGAGGAGTGGAGCCTTTCGGGACTGCGAAGTGTAAGCTCCGACAGTTGGAGCCAAAAAGATCATAAAGCCAAGCTGAAGGGTTCGTCGGGTCCGCGGGATAGATCATTACTTAATAAGTCGCCGACAGAACTCGTCGAAACCATTCCGGATCTGAAATCCATATAGGGAGGAGTGGTGAAAGGTGTCGGGTCCGCACCTCGTCGGAGGTCAGGGCTTAAGGGTTTATAAAGGCGGAGTTATAAAGATTTGGAATCCGAGCATTGGAAGTAGAGCGGGGATTATATGGTTTCCATGTATTGATATATTATATGATATATGGCCGCAGGGGTTAAGGCTTGCGGGCTTTAAAGCGCTCGGGTGGTGGCTTCTGATGGTTGATAAAAACGCTCGGGTGGTGGCTTCCGATGGGTGGTTATAAAGCGCCAATAAAAGGTCGCTTCGATTCCTAGTAAGTCCATGGTTATAATAGGCTCTTGGCCTAAAGAACGCTTCCGATAAAGCCTGTAAGACAGAAGAAGCAAAGGAATGGAAGCCGAAGTGTCAAGCGATCAAGTGAGGAGGAAGCCAAAGAGCCAGCACGTAAGAGGAAACGAATGGACAGGGGCATGGAGCATATATAAAAAAAAAAAGCAGAAAAGTGTGTGAGTTGTTGTTGTTGTTCGGGGACGGGATAACCTGAGCATGAGATAGTGGAAGCAGCAGAAGAAAAGGGGGCAGCAGAAGCAGTGGAAGCTGAAAAGAGCGCAGCAACACACTAGTGTATACCAAAGAGGTTGGTGCTCCTAAGTCCAAGATTGGTGTCTTGGAAAAATAGAGTTGGTGCTCAGGAGGTTGGAGCCTCACCTAAGTCCAAGTTGGAGCTTGGCAACCAATTGTGACAATCTATTTATTGTATTTATTTTTACTGCACAATTATATTAATAAAAGCATTTATTCCTGCTGTTCATTTTGTGTTTCTGAACATATATGTTTTAACTAGTAAAACAATAGTGAGAAAAAGAAATATTGATTCACCCCCCTCTCAGTATTTCCAACATTATCTTCAATAATTCAGCAGAGAGAAATAGTACAATAAATCTGATTCATATCAGCAGTAGCAAACCCTAGATCTGTAGCAACAGCATTAGCGGCTTCATTATCAAACTAGGGTAGACCATATCTCACAAACCGACAGTCGGATTGACTTCATTCCACCACCAAAAGTTTCGGCTTCCAGAGGAGGTTCAGATGAACCTACAGCGCAGTTCAGATGAGGAGATCTTCTAGGCCACGCAAGTCAATCTTTACTTCTTCAGTTGCAGCTTCAGTTTCAGCAGTTTTCGGCTTCAAACTAGGGCAGTCGATATCTTGCAAACCGTTCGTCGGATTGACTTCATTCCACGACCAAAAGTTTCGGCTTCCAGAGGAGGTTCAGATGAATCTATAGCGCAGTTTAGATGAGGAGATCTTCTAGGCCACACAAGTCAATCTTTACTTCTGCAGTTGCAGCTTTAGTTTCAGCAGTTTCCGGCTTCAAACTAGGGCAGTCGATATCTTGCAAACCGTTCGTCGGATTGACTTCATTCCACCACCAAAAGTTGCGGCTTTCAAAGGAGATTCAGATGAACCTACAACACAGTTCCAAAGAGGAGATCTTCTAGGCCACGCAAGTCAATCTTTACTTCTGCAGTTGTAGCTTCAAATTCAACAGCTTCCGGCTTCACATGTGTGAGAGAGAGAGACCCATTTCAGCGCAGTAGAGAAGAGACTCATATCTGCGCAGTAGAGAGAGAGAGATGTGATGAGATGAGCGAGTCCAAATGAGGAAAAATCCTCTTATATTTATGCACAATGTTGGTGGGTGAATAGATGCGACTGTTGGGCTTCTGAGCCTACATGAGTTGTAGGTCGGCTTGATAATAATTCCATAATCAAAATAAATTCATATCTCCATGAATACTTATCGGAATCGGATGATCTTTATATCAATCCTACACCTCTCGACGAGAGGAATCTAATAAAAATATTATCAGCCATGAATAAGATGACCCACATGAAGTTTTGCCCTGGTTGCCAATTTTAACAATCGCCTTGTCGAGTAAACTCTTCATTAATCAGTATAGGTAAAGCGTTTGCTTGAACTGTGTGATTCTCCCTCGAGTGTTCCCTAGATCCGAAACAAAAGTTCTCTAGTTATCCATCTCTTCCTCTATCTCCCTTCCTTGCTTTACCTCCTTTTCCCATTCTTCCATCAATTTTTGGATGCTAGCATCCGTCCCCTCACGGTAGGCCTTTGTTGCTTCAACGATGAGGTGCTCTACTGATTTCCGCCCCTTGTGAGTTTCTGTTGTGCTTGGCCCCTTATCTGTCTGGGGGGCCGGGCCTCTCCGGCCGCGCCCACGTCCTCTCGCAGCACGGGCCATGACCTGTTTGGAAGAACACTGTTGACACCTGGAATAAGTTAGATTCAAATTAAGAATTTTCTTGACACACCACCTTGCCCGTGTATGTTTTTCCTCTCCTCCATTCCTCACCGCAGTCGTGCAGGGGTGGGTTGAAGCTCGCAGATCCCAGAGGGGAGGTCTCTAACCCTTACCCCGAGGCCTGCCATTATTCCCTTCCCCTTGCATATGGATTGTATGTAGGTCATCCTGCTCCATCCCAAGCCGAGCCCACAAGCCCTCCTTGAATCTAGCAGATTGCCTATAGTGGTTCCATATCCTTGCTCCCTTAGCCCAAAGAGAAATGGCTTTGCCTCTCAGGTCCCTCCAGCTAGTTTTCCACTCAGGATTCCTGGCCTTGCCATCAATCCTGTGCGGTTTCCAACTATCCCAGTGGTTTCTTTGCAGACTACAGTCGTGGTTGCAGCCCCAACCCCCTGCTATTAGTTTCCCCCTACCACTTTCTACAAACCTCGAGCCCCCTTGAATTGTGGTGCCTCTATCTAGTTTTCCCTTGGCCTTAATTGCAAAGCGCAGAACCTCACAGCCTCGCAGCGCGTTTGTGCCCCCCTCGTAGTCATGGTTTTTACCCATTTGAGAGAAAATATAGACACAGAACCAGGCCATGGCAAGCAATTGCCTCCCCCATTGCCACCAACAACATTCAATTCCCCATATTTTCGGACTTCCCCTTCGTTCCCCCCAGCATAACCCCAACCAAAACATAGATTCAATGCTGAGGCAAAGCCGAATTACATACCCAATTTTTGCAAGCGGACGTTCGCGACCAAGCTTCCTCTTGTAGGTTTTAACCCCGTACAGAAATTACTTGCATATGAATTCTAAAACACATAAAATAAACATTGCAAGAGCATAACACATAAAACACATATACACAGAGATTTTCCCCTGGATCCCAAAACCAAGACTACCAGCTTGATTTTTCATTATGTTCCTTTCAATGTTACAATACATATTTATACATGTCGAAGCATCCAATACCATGGACCGAAAACCATCATGTCCAAAACCATGAACCGAAAACCGTCACGTTCAAAACCATGTACGAAAATCATGCACAAAACCATAGGCAGGTTTGCCCAACCTAATATAGGGTCCAAATTTTTTTTCTCAAGGCGTTGCTCCGGACCCCGTTGAGGGGGGCTACTTGCATACCATTTCTTTCTTACCCTTCATTGCAAAACCTTTAGGTTGCTTCATGTATATCTCCTCTTCTAGATCCCCATGAAGAAATGCTGTCTTCACATCCATCTTTTCTACCTCAAAGTCAAAAGCAGCAGCAGCAACAGATAAAAGTAATCTAATAGAAGGTACCTTGGCAACAGGAGAAAAGTCATTAAAGACCTGTTACCATGTAAAGTCATCATTATGATGGTACACCCTCTAGGTTATTACTATAAGATACATAGTACAAATCTATATCAAATATGTCAAGGTTGTATGCCAATATGTCAAATTATATTCATTATAGTTCTATTGATATCAAGTTAAAGTCAAAGGTCAACTTCCTTATGCCAAGTGTCTATACATATCAAATCTATGAGTCAAGTTAATGTATCGATGTGTCAATGTGTGTCATGTCAATCAGCTCATATGATGTTATTGGCATTGTCACAATCATTTTCATTTCACTATTCAATGTATCAAGTCACTAAATGTGTATCAATTCACCAAAGATTTGTTAGCACTGCTATAATATATTATAGAGTCTCCTGGCATAGATCATCAAGTCAAGTGTCTCATTCATAGAATGCTAACTAAGTCAATCAATACTTCACATCATAATCAAGGTACTTGATGTCAAAGTCATGTAATTGTGTTAAGTCAAAGTCAATATATTTTATCAATGTCAATGTGTTACTTGCTGTCCCATTACATATAATCACATCACTTTCTTAACACTGTATCACTAGATATAGATAGTGCAAATCCTAACAAGCTCTTAAGAGAAGTGTCACTATTGTTGTACTTACCTTTGTTCAAGGTGACATATCAAACTTGTTTTCATAATTACTATGTCATTCAAAATTATAGTATCTTATGTAATTAGCCCATAACTATACTCTCATATACTAAGTCACTTGTAAGATAGTCATATAGTCCAATTTTGCACTAATCGTTATCGGGATAATATCGGCGCGAGGAAAAAATTGTAATAATCGGGAAAAAATTGGTAATAATCGGAAACAAATCGTTTGGTACAAAAATATTCATTTTTTTTCAATTTTTTTAATATCTAAAGTTTTCCCTTTTAAAATCGTGCTGCTCGACGGGCCTGCAATTTTTAAATCGCGATTTTTTCGAAAAAATCAGGCAAAAAAATAAATTCCGATTACTATGGGTGATTTTATCTTTTCTTTGAAATTATCGCGATTATACGATAATATCGTGATTAGTGCAACACTGATATAGTCATCCTCACTTTAGAAGTTATCATATCAACATTAGATCCTCTTACTTGTATATAGATAGTGCAAATCCTAACAAGCTCTTAAGAGAAGTGTCACTAGTGTTGTACTTACCTTTGTTCAAGGTGACATATCAAACTTCTTGTCATAATTACTATGTCATTCAAAATTATAGTATCTTATGTAATTAGCCCATAACTATACTCTCATATACTAAGTCACTTGTAAGATAGTCATATAGCCATCCTCACTGTAGAAGCTATCATATCAACATTAGATCCTCTTACTTGTTCCTCTGCCCTAGTTACTTTCTCATTGCTAATATATTATAGAATGTCTCTATGTCAATAAGCTCTATTGACTGTTGAAGGCTACAATGACTGTTTAAGGGTATGTCACTACACTTGATCCAACTATAGTGAGTGCTGATCAGAACCCTTGCAAGTACCCTTCTTCCACACCGTTTGCTTCAATAAATATTAAAAGATGGTACCAAGAGTATTCTGTTGTAGATTACTCTTTATGTCAGTGAAGAACATACTACTGTGGCTAATATGATAAAATAATAAGACTTCTGCCTGAACCGTCAAATGGCTGCATTAAGAAAGTACCTTAATGATGATCTATACAAGGATGAAAAAACAGTTGATGACAATGATGTCTGAATTCTTAGAGACAAATGGCACTATATTGTGCCCTAGTTTTAGGTCTGCTTGAGGACTGAAATTCCTAAATCACAATATTCTGTAAAGGATTTTAATAAGTGATGTTTCAACAGAGAACCAAGGTCATGGAGTTAATGATCATGCCATGCCTTTCTGTCCTTCAATAGGTCTGTGTAATGTGCTTAGAAAGATGTCCTACTACATAGGTCTGAATCCTAAATTAGATTATTCAAGGTTATGAAATGGATTTCTTCTTGCTGTTGTATGAGGACTGAGGTCCTGAAGTTATTCTTCTCAACCGAAACAAATCTTTGTAGTTTTGCTATTGTATATTCTCCTGTTTTCTTCTGGCATTTCAATTTTTCAGATCTTGGGGGCCTCCCCCCACAAGATCCTAACCAACTCACTTGTTTCGCTATTCCTAAAAGTATGCCCTGACTGCATGGTCTATATACACAAAGAAAGTTTTCCAACCAAACATGAAGTAGGAGATCAACAAGCAAAAGAACCTACCTGAATAAACCGAGTAGAAGAGGACTGATTTCACTGTCTTAAAAGCTGTCCATGTACTTCAGGAAGTCCGAATTCCTTTTCTTCCTTAGACGTCCCAACCACAGGTAGGTCGAAGTTATTTCAGAGATAGACACCAAGATAAATCATTGAGATATGATATGTCTTGAGAGTGAATAGGTCTCCCTTTTATAGATTTGTTTTTAGTTTAGGAGGGGCTTCTAAGTGACCGTTGGAGAACTTAGGAAGGGGTTTTAAGGTAGACGTTACAGGGCTTTAATTATTAAAAAAATGATTTTGTAAGCCTTGTAATTTAATGCTGCCATTAAAATGATTAGATCAGACTTGTAAATCAAGGAAGGGACACTCCTTGTGAGTGAAGGTAGTTTGATGTTATTCTTTAAGTTAGATGTTTAATAAATTTAATTTAATTTAGTAATTGCTAATAACTTGTTTATTAAACTCCAAGTAATTGTATGCTAATCCTCTTTGGTGTGTTTTGTAGGTGACAAGAGTGTATTAAGTCAATGATTGATTTATTGTCTTTGGTTTTGAAGTTATGTAACTAATAATGGGTGAGATTGTAGTGATAAAAAATGTTATATGTTGACAATCGTAGGAGGAGGTGTCATGTCACTACGCTTGGGTATTTTAGCCCAGAAACTGTGGTCACTAACTTCAATTGTGAATATCTCTAAAACCAGGAGGCATCTCGGGGCGTACCTATATCAACAGAAACATATTTTCGAGGAGAATCTAATGACATAGATCTCCAACCTAAACTCAATGATTTGACCTACCAAAAACCCTCGACAAAGTCAGGGCACATCCTTAGTCTAGGGAACACAAACCCTAGGACTTGGGTTTTTAACCATCCAACAATATAGCTGCCATCTTGATGTAATCCAACAATTACTAAGAAGCATTCATTAACCATTTGACATCAATGACTAGTGTTTTTGGTCAAAGTCAAACCCAGTCAACTCCATGGGTTGACATCAATGACAACACCATCCAACAATCTCCCATTTTGTTATTGATGGCAACACACGTACTCCCCTTGTGAGTACAACTCCCCCTGCCTTCATGCTTCACCTCCTTCTCGAGATTTCAATCTCCTTCTTAGGTTTTTTTCTCCCCCTTTGACATCAATGACAAAGGATTACTCCCCCTGAGGACTTGCTTGCTTCATGTGGACCTGTTATCTGATTGTGTTTCCCCTGACGAGATGTCTTCTTGTAATAGTCTATCAGTGACGATCCCTGTGGACCTGTGTCTTGTATGTGCTTCCCTTGAAGAGAAACCTTTGTTTGTGAACCTATAATCCTTCAACTGCTCTGCTTCTCTTGAGCCTGTAATGAAAGTGCCATATTGTTCAAACTATTTGACTATCAATCGTAGACTTGTGCCATATATTGTTGCATAGACGACTCCTCTTCAAATTTCAAGGAGTCGATGAGCTGAATCGTTCAGAATAGTGAGTCATCTAACAGACCATCTTGACTCGAGTCATTAACTAAAGCAATTGCTAATTTTTTGCGACCTGTTACGAACCTTGAAAGCATAACTGTTGAGACCTTCTTGCCTTCCTTCTTTTCTTTCTCATCTTGTACTTGTTTTTTTCTAGACTTTCTTGTTCTTGCAATCTCGAGCCATGTGCCCATAGTAATGACACTTGAAGTTTTCAATGTTGTCCATAAGTGATTCCATTTGATATCTGCAATCGTGAGTGCTATGGCCATAGTTATGGCATTTGAAACATTCAATGTTGGCCCTGTTGACCTCTACTGGTCAACTACCCATGCAGTACACCCCCTTCTTTTTCTTTGTCAGAAAGGGGTAGCACCTGAACGACGTGTCCGTGCCAACCTACAGTCATCAGCAGCTTGATCATTTCATTTGTAAACCCAGTCTGCATGTATGAATTGTAAATAATCTAAGCAGATCAGAGTCATGTATGTAAAATTGCTTAGGTAGACCTAACTTTCTATGATAATCTATGTCCCGGAAGGTTTTTCGTCTCACCGATCCATGGATCGACAGAGTTTTCCTTCAAACCTGACCCCAAAGCCGGGATGCATTTTGTCATTAGAACTTTAGGAGAATCCTAGTGTGTTAATCTGCTAGATTATAGTTGTGTCGCAGAACTGGGTGATTGATGAGGGTCTGTGTTAAGTGGGTTTGTTCCCTTGAGATGTAAATTGTAAAAAGTCATCATGAAATGTGTCTTGAGGGTTGAAAATGTTTTAAATCCCCTCGTGAGTCCTAAGTCCTAGGTCCTAGGTGATGTTTCCAAAGGCTTAGTTCGATGATCCATTTAAAAAATGAAATAAAATAATAAAATATATAAAAAACTAAGAAATTAAAAAAAAAATGAAATAAAATAAAAAATAATAAAAAAATTTAAAAAATAATAATAAAATAATAAATAATAAAAAATTAAAAAATTTAAAAAATAATAATAAAAAATTAATTGAATAAATCGACGAATGAGATCAAGAGATGTCTTGATACTCATCAATGGTCGAGATCATTTCTACATGGATCATTCGAACTAGCCGTTGGGATCATTTCCTTTATATAGAGTCTTAGGTGGTCATTTCAAATTCATTGGATCTGTGAGTCAGATACTAAAGAAGCTCTCTTGTGAATCTGTTTCTGGTTAATAAAAGAAGACTTTGGGGTCCATATCTTGCTGGTGTTACTCTCTTAAAATGCTGTGAGACTGTTTCATTTTCTGTATATGTTATTTTCAGCCGTTAATAATAGCTTTTCGTAGAGTATTGTGAGCACAGGTATCTTGTTCACTTGCTAGGGTTTGGGTGCTGTTAGGGTTTCTGAAGTAATGGCAGGTATCTCCATTACTTCCTGAGATCTAGCAGCATTTTTGCCCTCTTTATTGACAGTTGTTTTGAGCTGTGCAGAAAACATCATTGAAGGAAATTTTGTGCGCGTTCGGAGAAGTTCTCGGTTGAACCAACCAACTCCCGCAAGCATTTTGTGTTGAGCCCAGTTGGATTTGATCCTGGGTCTATCATTCGGTTTATTTTAAATTTGCATGAGAGATTTTCCGAAGTTCTTCGCAGTGAAAATCTGAAAATCTTTATTTCTTTAAAATATCTCTGTGCTTACTGCCGAATCTGGTTGTTGCAGAGTCACAAAACTGTAAATAATTTTTCTGGATCCTAGGGTTTTATTTATTTTTATTTTTTTTCTTTAGGGTTCCGGTTGCTTGATTCATCGCTTTCAGGTCGCAGGTGCAGTTTTTGTGGTGAGTTTCAGTGGCCTTTTTTGAGTACTCCGTTCCATCTCTACGTTGGCATAGTGGTGCATATGGTGAAATCATCAGTTTTCTTCTACGTGAGACGATTTCCGAATTGGCTGTAGCATGCTTTTCTGTTCATCGATGCTTTTGCTTTTACGTGGGTTCTTCTTGGATGCTTAAAGAATATCTTCGCCAAAAAGAAAAAGCTCTCGAATTTGAATTCTCCTTGCTCACGGTTTATGCGTAGCCTTTTCCGATCAGAATAACAGCAAGTTAATTTCTGTGGAGGGTGGATTTGTAGTGAAGCCCATCTGCGTCCCCTGGATATGACTGTCCTTTCATGCCTTGGCCCAATCGTATAGATCTTTGGTAGAATGAAGACAGTGGAAAGCCCTGCGTTTTTAGTGGAACAAGTTGTTCAACGCCGCCGCAGCATCCAGTGCGATAATGACTGTGCATTCCTGCGTGTAGTCATCAGGTGAAATATTCCAGGAAAGAAATCCGGCTTCACATGACTCGTTTCGGGCCAAAACTATCAGATAACATTTTTCTCCCTTCAGCTCTCGGATCGGTGTAATGTTGTAAGCATTGCGTAGAGGGTATTCAAACTAATCGTCGTGACTCACGGGTTTGCGTGAGGAGATTCCTGAACGTGTGTTTTCCTCCATCGAATGAGCTCAACCGAAATCGCCCATGTAATTTCTTGAGTCTACTGCGTATTATCAGTCCATGCAGGCCAGATATCTCACGAGTTTTGGCGTAAGGTTAAGGCATTCAAATTTATGACGTGGAATCTTGCAAAGCCGGCGGATCTGGTTTCAGTTGACTCCATTGTGGATCTGCAAGCGTTCAAAACATTTCTCTCTGCCATCGAACACATCACCCTTACGGACTTGTCTCAGTTCTTTTTCGAACCCATTTGTTACACGTGATTGCAAAACGAATCGATCCGTCGAAGTCCTGTATAGCATAAATCGGATTGGTATAGTGCCGGCCTGTCAACACGCCGCTGTTTCAGGTAAAAGAAAATTTCGCGTTTCAGGTTGGGAGAGCTTCAAGATCATCAGGTAAATCATCTGTCGGCTCACGTAAGAAAACCGATTCATCTTTCTTCTACCCTCCTCCGTCTAGCTGTGCTCTCGATTTTCTGCGTTTCATTCTCTGACGGGGTCGGGATCTTCATTTTAACGCAGAGGGTAAGGGTACGCATCTTCAGGGCGGTAGTCTCACTATAGTTTCGTTTTTATTAAATCATATTTCCTTTTTTTTTGGTCTTTGGTGTATAGAAAAGGGTTAGCATAAAGCGTAATTTAGATTTTAATTAAATTCTTAGTTTAGTTAGACTTTGGTTTATTTTTTAGAGTTTAATTGTTTTGACTTTTATTATATGTAAAAAAAAAAAAAAAAAAAAGATTTTATTTAGTTTTTTAAACTTAGGTTTATCTTTTTGTATAGTTAATTTTTTTAGATTTTTAGAATAGATTTTAAATTTTAATTTTTTAGACTTTTTAATTTTCATTTTTATAATTAAAAAAAAAAAAAAAAAAATTCAAATGGATTTTTAGGGTTATAGTTTAGTTTTAGATTAATTTTTAGATTTTATTTAAAAAAAAAAAAAAAAAATTCGAAAAAATATAAAAAATTTTGTGGAAAATTATTTTTGCCAGTTTCAGTGGTTTTCATGTTATATCTTTCATGCTGAATTTTCAAGTCGAGATACGAAATTGATATCTGGATAATGATTTGCGATTCTCGTGGTGTTTTAAGGCATTTATCTCTTCAAAATTTTCAGTTGCCGGATATCGTTTTGGTCATGTGATTTCGCTGATACCTTTTGATGACAAATGATTGCTGTTCACGATTCATCTTTCTTATCATTTAATGAGTAATCATTGCAATAATAATCTCTTAAGGCACTGGTCTGCTCAATTAATCAAATCCATCGAGTGCTTTTTATATCGTATCTCGTGTCTCCCAACCAACTAGTCGACAGTTGGTCTCATTATCTTACAGGGACTACCCCCCTTAGCCGCAGGAGACAGGCTTAAACGGAGGGATCGGGGATCAGAGTGACAGCCCCCGGTCTGAGCGTTGTCGTGTTAATCTGCGCGACAACATTTTTTGGCGCCGCTGCCGGGGATAGAGTTTTTCTGTCCTTGGTTTTTCAACATCTTTTTATCATTCATCGTGCATCTTTCCATCATTCGCTTGAGCCGGCAACACCAACATTTTTGGCGCCGTTGCCGGGGAAACTTTTTCTCGGTGTTTCAAAAACGACAAATCTTTTTTCTCATTTCTTATCTCTTCATCTAGCCCGGCAACGCCAACATTTTTTGGCGCCGTTGCCGGGGACAGAGTTTTTTTGTTCCTGGAAGTTTCATCGATATTCATCTTCTCATCTTTCTCATCTCTCATTTTGAGCTGGCAAATTCATGTTGGAAATAATACTAAGAGGGGGGGGGTGAATCAGTATTATCAGATCAATAAAACTTTTTCAATGCTCAGAAACATACACGCTACTTTCGTTAAGTGAAACCGCGTGTACACGCGACTGTATCTAATGCAACAAGCGTATACCCAAAGATCTTATAATTCAGTTAGCTTTAATCTTCTGTAAATGCATCAGAACATTATTAAGTATATTAACAGTAAACAGGTGCAGTATAACAGAACAGAACATCACACAAGAGCCACACACATGAACACCATGATATAAGGTGGAAACCCAATGTGGGTGAAAACCACCTGCTGCAATTCGTCTCTTTCTTCTTTAATGAGAAACTTCTTTTACAATGTACTGGTGCAGTCCTTTACCAGTACGCAGGCTACAACCTGCAGAGGGCTACAACCCTCTCTCGTTTTCCAACTACTTCTGGAAGGGAGCTACAACCCCCTCAGCTCTTGTACTAGCTGATCCATTTACTAGTACGTAGGTGCTGACCCTACAACCTTCAGGGACCTCGTTTCATCAATTTTCAGACTGGATCCAAGAGTACAAAACAAACATTACTGCAATACAATCATCAACTTATACTTGCATCATAATTCATTAAACAACCCAATACTGAATCACTGAAACCCTGTCATCAAGAACACAGAACCCAAACTAGAGCCCAGAACTTTGCAACAACCACCAGAATCAGCAGCAACCTGAAATATCAAATCTTATTATGCATACGCTACTTCACTGTACCAAAACCGCGTGTATACGCGCTATCACCGAAGGCAACCCGCGTGCAGATCTAGAAATAGATTCTTATGCCTTCGCTGTCAGATCCGACCCTTGCCAAAACGTCCCGAACAGATAACCAGCAATACCAGATCCTCTCACTGCGTCAGACACACAATACACCTCTTTGCCTAATGATCTTCTCCTTATATAGCCTTAGGCCTTGTTCAATACCAAGAGCCTAAACCATAGTAACACAATACCATCAACTTCAAAACTAGGGATCGACACGCCCGTCAAGACACGATGGTCCGAAACCATAGGCACAACTTCCAAGGACTAACCGCCATGGACCAAAGGTACTTTTCCACATACACGCGCTTTTGCTGAAGCCAACCTGCGTGTACACGCGACTTGGACTTAACGAACCTGCGTGTATGAACTTTCTTGCCATGCTGTACTAAGATCTGTCCTCTGATTAAGTTGCCATCACCTGTACCAACCTCTGAGCACCTGTACCAACCTCTGAGTGAGTTGCCATCAAGGACAACACTTGAATCATAATGCCAACAATCTCCCCCTTTGGACTTGATGGCAACCACCACACCAAGTCACTCTCCCCCTTTGACATCAAGGGCAAAGGGCGTACCAAGATATTCTCTTCTTTGGTATACCTTCTACTGTCCATACTGCTGTCCATACTCCCCCTGAGTACATGCTGAAGATTCTGATTTGGCTCCCCCTTTGTATATGCCAAAATGTACCAATCTATCCATGCTCCCCCTGAGCAGATGCAGGATCTAAGACCAGCCATTCAGATTTGTACCATAATCATCAATCCTGCAAAACTATTCCTTTGATCAAACAACAAGATGTATCATTTAGTTTCATCAGCAATCCATAATGCCAACAATGAATTATTTGAAGTATATGCTCCCCCTGAGTGTGAGCTAACCATGACTGAACCATTTCCTGAGTCTGTTCTGCTGCCCCCTAAGCCTGAGCCAACCATGACTGAACCTGGGTTTGTTCTGCTGCCCTTTCTCCATATACGCGACTTTGCAGCCTGTAACTCGCGTATATACGCTACTTGTCTTCATTATATCAGTGTATGCAGGATGGAATACTGAATTTCATCACTTTCAGATTCCCCTGTGTCTGTTATGTCAGCTGACTGAGTTATGCCACACCTTTTTGTCTTCTTCAATTCCTGCAACTGTGATGATGTATGGTCCTCTTGTCTTGAATTTTGAAATCTGCTCCTGCATTCCCTTGCTTTATGCCCATAGTTGTTGCATGTATAACACCTTATATTTTTCATGTTCCTTCTATCACAATCAATTGCTTTGTGTCCATATGCATTGCAGGCAAAGCAATACCCTCTGAAATACCTGGGATGCGATGATCTTTCTTGAACCATTCTACTTCTACATCTGGCTGCAACATGTCCAAGATTATGACATACATAACATTCAACATTCTTCAGCGGAGGAAATAATCGTCTATCACGTCCATAGTTAGGAGTAAAGGATCTCCCTTGAGGAATTTCTTTCCTTGGTTGTTCCTTGAGCATTTCAGATTTCTCATTAGAGTTTCTTGCCTCACCTTGTGAACTAGATTCACCTTCAACATATTCATGAAAACCAAGACCAGTCTTGATAGCAGGAGATCTTTGACTATTAAGAATATCATCCAAGACTTTAGAACTATCTTGAAATCGTAAAAGCTTATCTTTTTCCTCTAGTTTACCTTTCAAGATATTTACCTCAACTTGATGTTGTTCTTCCTTTTTCAGATACTGCTTCCTTAGGTCTTCTTCAACTTTTCTCCCTTCTTCCACTTGTCGCTTTAGTTTGATCACTTCATGTTCTTGATCTTCAAGATCTTCTTTTAGAGAGAGGACCTTTGATTCAAGTCTCTGAATAGTTGTGCTCTGATCTTTTGCTATATCCTGCAATTTCTCCCTTACCCTGGTTTCTGTCTCCAATTGTTCTTTTAATTTGGCAACTTCTTCAGTTTCTGCATTCTTCTTTTCATGTGCCATGAAACTTTTAATATCTTCGCTATTATTGGATGAAGCATTCTTCTTTTCATGTGCCATGAGACTTCTAATATCTTCACTATCATTGAATGAACTTTTAATATGGGTATAATAGCTTCTACCATCTTCTTCAGATATCTTTCCTTTGTTATGAGGACATCTAGCAACATAGTGACCAACTCTACCACATAGAAAACATTTGAAAGGTAGCTTACCTTTGAACCGTCCAGTTCCCCGTTCAAGATTCTTGACAAAATTTACCTCATCTTCTTCCTCTGACACTTCGAATGCGGCCTCTAGTGGTACCTCTTGTCGCATTTCAAAAGCAGTTAAGATCCCGTGAAGCTGTGACATGGTAATTTTCTGCACATTCTCCTTTTCTTCTATGGCAGATACTTTAGAATCAAATTTAGTAGACAGAGATCTCAAAACCTTTTCAACTAAGACAACTTCCTCAAATTCTTCACCCAGATCCCTCATACAATTCACAATCTCATCCATACCACAATCTCATCCATACGCAGGAAATAATTAGCTACACTTTCATTACTTCGCATCTTAAGAGTTTCATACCGGATTCTGAGAGTTTGAAGCTTTGCTCTTTTTACCTGATCATCTCCTTCGTAGCTTGTAACGATTTTGTCCCATATTTCCTTAGCTGATTTGAAATGCATGATCTTCATAAATTCTGATTGAGTCAAAGTACTCAATAGGACAGTAACTGCTTTGGCATTGAGCTCATATTGCTTTTTCTCTGCTGGATCTGTAGGAGTTGCTGATGGGAATTTGTATCCTCCTTCTACGATTCCCCAAACTTCTGCTCCAAGAGACTGTAGATATGCAGTGGTTCTTATCTTCCAGTGAGTAAAATTGTTCCCGTCAAAGACTGGTGGCCTGATGTGTGCCTCTCTTTCTGGATTAGCCATTCTGATGGATCTTTTCCTTCAAGCGATCAAGCTTCCTCTGAAGGACCGGCTCTGATACCAATTGTTGGAAATAATACTGAGAGGGGGGGGGGGTGAATCAGTATTATCAGATCAATAAAACTTTTTCAATGCTCAGAAACATACACGCTACTTTCGTTAAGTGAACCCGCGTGTACACGCGACTGTATCTAATGCAACAAGCGTATACCCAGAGATCTTATAATTCAGTTAGCTTTAATCTTCTGTAAATGCATCAGAACATTATTAAGTATATTAACAGTAAACAGGTGCAGTATAACAGAACAGAACATCACACAAGAGCCACACACATGAACACCATGATATAAGGTGGAAACCCAATGTGGGTGAAAACCACCTGCTGCAATTCGTCTCTTTCTTCTTTAATGAGAAACTTCTTTTACAATGTACTGGTGCAGTCCTTTACCAGTACGCAGGCTACAACCTGCAGAGGGCTACAACCCTCTCTCGTTTTCCAACTACTTCTGGAAGGGAGCTACAACCCCCTCAGCTCTTGTACTAGTTGATCCATTTACTAGTACGTAGGTGCTGACCCTACAACCTTCAGGGACCACGTTTCATCAATTTTCAGACTGGATCCAAGAGTACAAAACAAACATTACTGCAATACAATCATCAACTTATACTTGCATCATAATTCATTAAACAACCCAATACTGAATCACTGAAACCCTGTCATCAAGAACACAGAACCCAAACCAGAGCCCAGAACTCTGCAACAACCACCAGAATCATCAGCAACCTGAAATATCAAATCTTCTTATGCATACGCTACTTCACTGTACCAAAACCGCGTGTATACGCGCTTTCACCAAAGGCAACCCGCGTGCAGATCTAGAAATAGATTCTTATGCCTTCGCTGTCAGATCGGACCCTTGCCAAAACGTCCCGAACAGATAACCAGCAATACCAGATCCTCTCACTGCGTCAGACACACAATACACCTCTTTGCCTAATGATCTTCTCCTTATATAGCCTTAGGCCTTGTTCAATACCAAGAGCCAAAACCATAGTAACACAATACCATCAACTTCAAAACTAGGGATCGACACGCCCGTCGAGACACAATGGTCCGAAACCATAGGCACAACTTCCAAGGACTAACCGCCATGGACCAAAGGTACTTTTCCACATACACGCGCTTTTGCTGAAGCCAACCTGCGTGTACACGCGACTTGGACTTAACGAACCTGCGTGTATGAACTTTCTTGCCATGCTGTACTAAGATCTGTCCTCTGATTAAGTTGCCATCACCTGTACCAACCTCTGAGCACCTGTACCAACCTCTGAGTGAGTTGCCATCAAGGACAACACTTGAATCATAATGCCAACAATTCAACCTTTTGGGTTATCATTTGGATCTTTTATTGCTTTATTTTTCACCATATCAGTAGCATCTCTTCGGTCTGTTTCTTGTTTGGGTGGCGACTCCACTTCTCTCATTTTTCCCAGACAAGAAGCTTTCCTCATATCTGCTTGTGGTTACTTTTTGGATCCTAGAATCAGATTCATTGTTCAAGTGGCGACTCCACTTCTCTCATCTCTTAATTTTCTTGAGCAGAAATCTCTTTCTATCATCCATTTGATCCCTCATTGTTCATCATGGATTATTCATTTAAACCATGTCATTTTGCTGATAATCTCCATGATCTTCCGAAAGAGGCCGTTGGTAAATTATTTAAGTTCTCGGGTGGTGATTCGGTCACTGTTAGACAACATTTAAACATGTTTACTTGTGTAATGACCTTATATTGTAGATTTCCTCAATATAATCATGAAGATTTTAAGATGCGTCTATTTGTCCATTCTTTAGAGGGTGATGCCTTGAATTGGTTTAATAATTTTCCTCATGATTTTTTCACTTCTTTACAAGACATTCTCAATGCTTTTAAAGATAGATATGATAGTCCAAACAGCTTGCCTTCTGCCTCTAAAATTGTGCAACAAAACGAAAGTAATTATATTAAAGGTCAAGCTGTTAGATTTCAAGATCAGAATGTGTCGTCCACCAGTACTAATGTAGATCAAGTTCATGATAGTCAAATATCAGGGACAAACGACAATGAAAGGGAAGAGCAAAAGCAAATTATACGAGATCTAATGATGCTAGTGAGAAATATGGAAATCAATCAAACTAATTATGTCAATGATGTGAAAACTTTATGCACCCACCTGGAAAAACGTAATAGGGAGATTGAGGTCACACAAAATCAGCATGCTAAAGAAATTGAGGCCATGAAAACTAAATATGAAACAGAAATTGGAAACATGCATAGCAAGATGTCAGTCTTAGAGGAAAATATGGTGACCATGAAAGCTGATCATGATAGGGAAATTGACTCTATGCAAAACAAATTACTAACTATGGAAGAGGAAATGACTATCATGACGTTCAATCATAATAATCAGTTGGCTGACATGCAAGCGAATCATAAAGAAGAAATAAATTTCATGCAGCATTACTTGATGGACATAAAGGAAAAGAACATTAAAGTAATAAAAGACATGCAGGAGCACCATGCCAGACAAATCAGTGCTATAAAGGTTGAACACTCTAGTCAGATGGATGCTATTAAAATACAGGTTCAAAGGTTTCAGCAATTGGAAAATGAGAGAAACCAGGGAACATCAACAGATCAGGAGCCTTCTCATTTGTTGCAACAAGCTCCATCTTATTATGAGGAGGTTATTGATTCGATTGAAAGATGGTTAATTGAAGGTGATCCGGATAGACTTAAGAATGATAAAGATCAGATGCAAGATGAAGAAAGACATAGCACGCATATCTTACATACTTCATCTGATAGCTTTGAAACAGAAAGTACCAGGTCATCAGTAATTCAACCTGCCAGAAAGAAAAAACGTAAGAGAAAGAAGATGAGACGAAGATTTGATACATCAGATGGCCGTGAGCATCTTGATTTTCGGATAGGAAAAAGTCCTACCATATGCAAAATTGGACATGGCACATCCGACAAGCAGCCCACAGATTTGCCTGAAAGCAGGCAAATGCTCAGTATGCACTATATTGAACACATCTGATGCCATGGGGCATCCTTTGCATCGTATTTCTAACCCTACTCCTTGTTTTTTCCGCATTTTCGTTTCTGCTATAGATAGTTAATAAATGAAGAGCTTTTATCTTTATTGTGCTTAACGTATATGCTGATTTTTTGGATGGACGCTACTTATTTTTGTGTTGTATGGATGCAGATTCTGGATTCTCACATTCCTGCAAGCAGCAACGTGTCCCCAAGTAGAGCCAAATGTTGACCTCTACTGGTCAACTACCCATGCAGTACACCCCCTTCTTTTTCTTTGTCAGAAAGGGGTAGCACCTGAACGACGTGTCCGTGCCAGCCTACAGTCATCAGCAGCTTGATCATTTCATTTGTAAAACTAGTCTGCATGTATGAATTGTAAATAATCTAAGCAGATCAGAGTCATGTATGTAAAATTGCCTAGGTGGACCTAACTTTCTATGATAATCTATGTCCCGGAAGGTTTTTCGTCTCACCGATCCATGGATCGGCAGAGTTTTCCTTCAAACCTGACCCCAAAGCCGGGATGCATTTTGTCATTAGAACTTTAGGAGAATCCTAGTGTGTTAATCTGCTAGATTATAGTTGTGTCGCAGAACTGGGTGATTGATGAGGGTCTGTGTTAAGTGGGTTTGTCCCCTTGAGATGTAAATTGTAAAAAGTCATCATGAAATGTGTCTTGAGGGTTGAAAATGTTTTAAATCCCCTCGTGAGTCCTAAGTCCTAGGTCCTAGGTGATGTTTCCAAAGGCTTAGTTCCATGATCCATTTAAAAAATGAAATAAAATAATAAAATAAATAAAAACTAAGAAATTTTAAAATTTAAAAAA
Source organism: Pinus tabuliformis (assembly GCA_031772625.1). NCBI lineage: Eukaryota > Viridiplantae > Streptophyta > Pinopsida > Pinales > Pinaceae > Pinus > Pinus tabuliformis. The sequence goes on from CM062805.1 coordinate 1,025,617,891, forward strand.
AAATGAAATAAAATAAAAAATAATAAAAAAAAATTTAAAAATTTAAAAAATAATAATAAAATAATAAATAATAATAAAAAAAAAATTTACAAATTTAAAAAATAATAATAAAAAATTAATTGAATAAATCGACGGATGAGATCAAGAGATGTCTTGATCCTCATCAACGGTCGAGATCGTTTCTACATGGATCATTCGAACTAGCCGTTGGGATCATTTCCTTTATATAGAGTCTTAGGTGGTCATTTCAAATTCATTGGATCTGTGAGTCAGATACTGAAGAAGCTCTCTTGTAAATCTCTTTCTGGTTAATAAAAGAAGACTTTGGGGTCCATATCTTGCTGGTGTTACTCTCTTAAAATGCTGTGAGACTGTTTCATTTTCTGTATATGTTATTTTCAGCCGTTAATAATAGCTTTTCGTAGAGTATTGTGAGCACAGGTATCTTGTTCACTTGCTAGGGTTTGGGTGCTGTTAGGGTTTCTGAAGTAATGGCAGGTATCTCCATTACTTCCTGAGATCTAGCAGCATTTTTGCCCTCTTTATTGACAGTTGTTTTGAGCTGTGCAGAAAACATCATTGAAGGAAATTTTGTGGGCGTTCGGGGAAGTTCTCGGCTGAACCAGCCAACTCCCGCAAGCATTTTGTGTTGAGCCTAGTTGGATTTGATCCGCGGTCTATCATTCGGTTTATTTTAAATTTGCATGAGAGATTTTCCGAAGTTCTTCGCAATGAAAATCTGAAAATCTTTATTTCTTTAAAATATCTCTGTGCTTACTGCCGAATCTGGCTGTTGCAGAGTCACAACACTGTAAATAATTTTTCTGGATCCTAGGGTTTTATTTATTTTTATTTTTTTTCTTTAGGGTTCTGGTTGCTTGATTCATCGCTTTCAGGTCGCAGGTGCAGTTTTTGTGGTGAGTTTCAGTGGCCTTTTCTGAGTACTCCGTTCCATCTCTACGTTTGCATAGTGGTGCATACGGTGAAATCATCAGTTTTCTTCTACGTGAGACGATTTCCGAATTGGCTGTAGCATGCTTTTCTGTTCATCGATGCTTTTGCTTTTACGTGGGTTCTTATTGGATGCTTAAAGAATATCTTCACCAAAAAGAAAAGGCTCTCGAATTTGAATTCTCCTTGCTCACGATGCGTAGCCTTTTCCGATCAGAATAACAACAGGTTAATATCTGTGGAGGGTGGATTTGTAGTGAAGCCCATTTGCATCCCCTGGATATGACTGTCCTTACATGCCTTGGCCCAATCGTATAGATCTTTGGTAGAATGAAGACAGTGGAAAGCCCTGCATTTTTAGTGGAACAAGTTGTTCAACGCCGCTGCAGCATCCAGTGCGATAATGACTGTGCATTCCTGCGTGTAGTCATCAGGTGAAATATTCCAGGAAAGAAGTCCGGCTTCACACGACTCGTTTCGGGCCAAAACTATCAGATAACATTTTTCTCCCTTCAGCTCTCGGATCGGTGTAATGTCGTAAGCATTGCGTAGAGGGTATTCAAACTAATCGTCGTGACTCACGGGTTTGCGTGAGGAGATTCTTGAACGTGTGTTTTCCTCCATCGAATGAGCTCAACCGAAATCGCCCATGTAATTTCTTGAGTCTACTGCGTATTATCAGTCCATGCAGGCCAGATATCTCACGAGTTTTGGCGTAAGGTTAAGGCATTCAAATTTATGACGTGGAATCTTGCAAAGCCGGCGGATCTGGTTTCAGTTGACTCCATTGTGGATCTGCAAGCGTTCAAAACATTTCTCTCTGCCATCGAACACATCACCCTTACGGACTTGTCTCAGTTCTTTTTCTAACCCATTTGTTACACGTGATTGCAAAACGAATCGATCCGTCGAAGTCCTGTTTTCAGTATATCATAAATCGGATTGGTATAGTGCCGGCCTGTCAACACGCCGCTGTTTCAGGTAAAAGAAAATTTCGCGTTTCAGGTTGGGAGAGCTTCAAGATCATCAGGTAAATCATCCGTCGGCTCAGGTAAGAAAACCGATTCATCTTTCTTCTGCCCTCCTCCGTCTAGCTGTGCTCTCGATTTTCTGCGTTTCATTCTCTGACGGGGTCGGGATCTTCATTTTAACGCAGAGGGTAAGGGTACGCATCTTCAAGGCGGTAGTCTCACTATAGTTTCGTTTTTATTAAATCGTATTTCCTTTTTTTTTTGGTCTTTAGTGTATAGAAAAGGGTTAGCATAAAGCGTAATTTAGATTTTAATTAAATTCTTAGTTTAGTTAGACTTTGGTTTATTTTTTAGATTTTAATTGTTTTGACTTTTATTATATGAAAAAAAAAAAAAAAAAAAAGATTTTATTTAGTTTTTTAAACTTAGGTTTATCTTTTTGTATAGTTTATTTTTTTAGATTTTTAGAATAGATTTTAAATTTTAATTTTTTAGACTTTTTAATTTTCATTTTTATAATATAAAAAAAAAATTCAAATGGATTTTTAGGGTTATAGTTCAGTTTTAGATTAATTTTTAGATTTTATTTAAAAAAAAAAAAATCGAAAAAATATAAAAATTTTTGTGGAAAATTATTTTTGCTAGTTTCAGTGGTTTTCATGTTATATCTTTCATGCTAAATTTTCAAGTCGAGATACAAAATTGATATCTGGATAATGATTTGCGATTCTCGTGGTGTTTTAAGGCATTTATCTCTTCAAAATTTTCAGTTGCCGGATATCGTTTTGGTCATGTGATTTCGCTGATACCTTTTGATGACAAATGATTGCTATTCACGATTCATCTTTCTTATCATTTAACGAGTAATCATTGCAATAATAATCTCTTAAGGCACTAGTCTGCTCAATTAATCAAATCCATCGAGTGCTTTTTATATCGTATCTCGTGTCTCCCAACCAACTGGTCGACAGTTGGTCTCATTATCTTACAGGGACTACCCCCCTTAGCCGCGGGAGACAGGCTTAAACGGAGGGATCGGGGATCAGAGTGACAGCCCCCGGTCTGAGCGTTGTCGTGTCAATCTGCGCGACAACAGGCCCATCTAGCACGTATTTTCTTATGACAAAATCATTGTGTAACCTGTCTTGTGATCCTGTAAACTTGCATCTAGGGTTTTGCAGATAATGATTGTACCCGTCGAAAAATTCACAATCCCTAGCCATATTTCCATCATTAGCACATAAAAAGCGATAACTATTAAATGAGCGTGCACACCTAGATAATTCATTCGGAGGCGGTGGTCCTTGATAATTGTACTTGTCAACAACTCTACAATTCCTAGCCATATGTCCAAAGTTTGCACATGAAAAACAACCATTAAATAAACGAACATACTTGGAAGTTTTTTCATTCTTCTTTGAAGGCGGTGTTGTAGTCATTTGCCGTCCTTTATCCTTGATTGCTTTGGCATCATTCTTCGAAGTTACAAAGTTCTTCTTTGGTTCAATCGTCTTCTCAATTTCATTGTGCGAAGGTGTGGAGCTTGTACCTTCATCAATTGGAGGCTTACCAGTTTTAATTGCCTTCATTTTTGCTTCTTCATCTGTCTTATCTTGTAAGTGTTCTTTTTTCGATCCCTTGAGTTTGTTGATCTCATCAAGTGCCGCATCAAGTTTTTCTTTCTTTTGTGCAAGATCTTCTTGAAACCATCTTTTCAAGATCTCCCTTATTTTTTCTACCTCTTCAATGTGTAGCTTGAAGAGTGGTCTTCTCTACTTCTCTGTTGAGATCCTGCATCTGTTCCTTCTGCTCCTCATTTCAATCCTGAGCCTGCTTAATTCAACTGAAGAGGTTTCCAATTCCTTTTGCTTTTGGTCAACTGCAGATATGTATCTTTGGTCAGATTTCTTCCTTTCAATTTTTGCTTCCTGCATATGTTGTTTGAGCTCGCTAATCTCTGCAAACACTGTGTCGAGTTCTTGTTGCTTCTGTTGGACTTCTCTCTTGAGATCTTGCGTTTTTATATTCTTGACTTCTCCAATTGAGTTCTAGGACTGCTAATCATCTTTTTAGACTCTTCATTTTCTTTGATGAGTTCTTTTTCTATTTTCAATTCTTCTTTCAAAAGTCTTGTCTTTTTTCGATTTGGGGTAGCATCAGATTTGCTCTAGCCACGAAAATTGGTGGAGAGGCTAAAGCACATGAGATCTCCAAGACCCAGATTGGGCAGAATCTAACTAGTTTGGGTGATATTAAAATAATTAATATTTTTAATGGAGTCCCTAAGTCTAAACTTAGGGAAAATAAAATATTAATCTGAATTAATATAAAACTGAGTTAGAATGGTCCAAAAGTCATGGATCAATCCAGATCCAATCTTAGCCATTGATTAGGGACTCAATCTCGGCTGTTGAATTGTCAATGAGGAAAGTATAAGAGGAGGCTTGAGGGTCACTAGGAGAACACACCGAATTGATCAAGAATTCGATTTTTTGGGGCAGGCCTTGTTGAGGAATTGAAGGAGTGATCTGAGTTGCAACTGAGGGGCAGTGAATACAGAAGCAGAGAGGGTACGGGGAGAATTAGCGCAGAAGCTGGGAGAGGGTTGACGCAGAGCCAACTAGAGGCCACGCAGAGGCAGCCAGTGGCCATGCAGAGGAAACCGGGAGCTGCACAGTGGCAAAGAGAGTCAACGTGGGAGATGTAGAGCCTCGAGAGGCTGACGTAGAGCCTCTAGAGGCTGATGCTGGAGGCTGATGGATACCCTAGAGGCTGACACTAGGAGATTTCGTGTGGCAGATTGGAGTTGAGAGCTGTGGGATCATTCATCCAGGGTTTTTAGCAAGAATATCTATCTCCGACTGAGAGGTACTACTACCGAGGGCATTCCTTATTGGGTGAGTGATTTCTGGCACCCAAATTGTATTTTGAAACTGCTTAATAATAAAACCCTCAGATAGTTGTACCGATTTTCTTGCATTGGGTTTTTCCGGGGACATTAGTCCAAAAACAACAGTGTCACTTGTTTGCTTGTTTTCTCCTTCAGTTGATGATTTGTATGTGTTGATATTGTACTTGTATTTATTTTCAGTATTTAAATAGTAAATAACTTGTTAATTAACAAAACAAGTAGGAAGAAATAAATTAGAAAGTACAGTGAGAATTTCTAACAGATAGACTTAGAAATTCCAACATCTTTTCCTTTCGAATTTTGAGTTACTTTATCACCTTGATGACTTGATTTTGAAACTCTGTGTTACTCATTTCTCTATTTTATTCATCATAATCAGAAGGATCCGAATTTTCAATAACATCTTGACCCGATTGTTGTGTTGAATAGAGATTATGAAGCCTTTCCCAAAGAGCTTTAGCTGTTGAACATTGACCAACTTTTGTTTTCACAAAATTTGGCAAAATATTCAAAATTACATTCATGGCCTTTGAATTGTACCTTTTAGCTTCATCGGTAGATGTGTCTCCAGAAACAATTAATTCCCATACTTCATGTGCCTGCAAATGTACTTCCATCTTGGATTCCCATATCTAGTAATTATCTGCATCAAAATCAGGGGTTGGTACACAATACTTATTTTCTTTAGATTTTGTTGTACCTGTACCTTCCTTTGATATCCTTGTAACTTGCCTTTTTGACTTTCCCATCTCTATGCTCTACAAACTACCTTTCAGCGGTTAAGCTGTTACTGAAGGAACCACGCTCTGATACCAATTGTTGGAAATACTGAGAAGGGGGCGAATTAGTATTTCTTAGCAATTAGCACTTTTTAATCTTTTTTCAGAGCATTAGTTAATATTTAGTTATTATTATTGTTATACTCCAAATGATCATAAACAATAATCAACAATAGACAACACCATACAACAATGCAAAAAGATAAAACAGAGGACACAGATTTTTAGGTGGAAAACCCCCTTCGGGTCAAAAACCACTGAACGTTTCTTTAGTAATTGTCTTCTCCTTGTTAAAATAAAATTGATTACGTCAAGATTTTGGCTACAACTGAGGGAGGTGTCAACCCCCTTAATTTACAGGCTACAACCTGTAAGATGCTACTAGACCCTAATATCCTCTTGCAACTAGAAGGACGCCCCAATGCCCTGTAGATCAGGCCATAACCTGCTAAGATAGATAATCTCACCAGGAGATTGGAAGAGGAGGACTGTTCTATGACCTCTCATTTCTTGCAAGGTACTATTAATGACGATGGATGGTACGTGGATAGTGGAGCGACAAAGCATATGACAGGGTTAGAGGAGGTTCTTGAGACTCTAGCTGAATGGGACTCGAAGTAGCACATGGTGTTGGGTGGCGAGAATCAGTTGGAGATCTGAGGATCGGGTGTTGTGCCGTTCAAGATGGAGACAGGACATGTGATGCGGGTTCAGGATGTAATGTTTGTACAGTGACTTAGATACAACGTGATTTTCGTCTCGATGATCGAGAGGAAGGGGAGGTTTTTTTCTAGGATGGGAAGGCAAGACTCAGGCCCAGACACTCTAAGTCCGATGGGATTGTACTCGAGGTTAGAGAGCATGGTCTCTATAGGTTGACGGGCAAGCTTGTGGATCATGGAAAGAAGCAGGTGGAGAAGGTGCAGGTTCCAGAGAAGCAGGCGCAGGTGCAGGTGCAGGCTTTAGAGGAGTAGGTACAGGTTCCCGACAAGAAGGTACACTTTCCAGAAAAGGTCCAAGTTCCAGAGACTCAAAGGGAGTTGAGTTCGAGAGGGAGCTTGCAGGTTCATAGGGAGACTCTGCAGTGCAATAAGATAACATGGTCAATGGGGAGCAAGGGTGCTCCGACAACTGCCAAGAAGGAATCATGGATAGAGTAGAAGATGTTACAGGAAAAGAAGAAGCAAGATGCTTCCAGTGACAGAGACACTTCCGAAAAGGGCGTAGTTCAAAGCACAGGGATTGCTGTGATTGTGAGCACCAGGAGTTGGGCAACTGTTGCGAGTAGTGATGATGATGACGAGATACTTTCTAGTCTTGGAAGTACCTCCCTCGCTGAGAGGGAGTGTTGATTTGTGTAGCTTGGGAGGTACTCCAAGCCTTAGGGTTCGGAGATTGGAGGACAAAGCGTCACAAGGGTCACTTGTGGGCTTGGAACCCAAGGTTGGGGTTTTGCACCCATTGGGGTTTGGGCCAAAACCATGAAGAATTTGAGCATGAGAAAATTTGAGGTGATAGAGCTTGGTGTGCTGACTCCAATGCTCCAAAGATCACTCAAGTTGGAGCTCTAGAAACAAAGATATGACTTTTTGAAGTTGACAATTAATTATGGACATTCAAGTCATGTAGGTTTGGTCCAAGAGACATGTCTCTTCATCAATTCGTGGAGCTGCTTACGCATGTGAGCAGCGCGTTGGAGAATAGACTTCACTGTTTTTGGCCGTAGAAAAGGAGGACAAGCCCAGGAGGTCGAGGTTTGTTCTAGGGAACTTTAGAGGAGGCTGAAGTGCATAAAGGAGGGTCGAGGCCCTATTCTTTGAGGTCGAAGCAGTAGAGGGAAGTCTGGGTTGTTTGAGGGCCAAGTAGAGGGGAGGTAGACCCTATTCTAGCCAATTGCAGGCCTGTAATGCCTTGTTGTAGTAGGCCGCAAGTAGTTAAGGGTAGGACAATTGCAGGCCTGTAGTGCCTTGTAGTAGGCCGCAAGTAGTTAAGGGTAGGCCGAGGGTGTTGGTACGGGCTAGTGTTACATAGTATTTTGTCACGCCTCCTGCACTTTCTTGTGACATACTCTAAAGTGTCTGAAACATGATCGTTATACAATATGCTCATCCATGTATACAACTCAGATCCCTCCTTTAACTTTGCTTGGAAAATGTCTTGAGCTTTCCTTGAAGAAATAGCTCTTAAAACCCTAAAATTATGATCATTGCTCTTATGAAGCTCAAAACTGCGATGGTCGCCTGTTGCACTGTGTTTGACCCGCGATGGCATCACTCTGTTTCGTTTTATACCCGCAATGATCCCAAAAAGGTAATTTTCCCAAAGAGGATGAGAAGCTTCGTGATCTAGAAGCTTCCAAAGCGGCGAGCTGGAGGTGGTTTCACATAGATGAGGTCGAATCCTCCTAACTTGACCTCTTTGTCTTATCCCTATGAGCTACCTCCTTGAGATGTGGGCCTAATCTTATCTTTCGAGGAGTCCTAACTCCCTCTCCGAGCCTATAAATTCCTCCTCTGCCATTCCCAAATGGTTGGTCTATGTCCATTTTCACCCCTATGCTAAGCTTGTGCTTAGAGGCTATTCATTAGACTTGGAGAAGGAGTGTTTGGAGAGTTTTTTGGCTTGGACTTGGATTACCACTCAAGGAGAGCCTTCCGACATCAAGGCTATGGTTGTAAGCTTCCCTTTATTCTTTCAATAACATACAACTGCTGATTTATCTTCCCAAAATATATATGTTCATGTATGTATTAGCTTGGCATTCCTTGATCAGATAAGCAGGTTATTATTGGATTTGCTATTGGTTTTGGCATGCTTTGTTCTCTCTTGATTACTTGTGCAGGTACATAAGCGTTGAGAGAAGCAGGAACAAGTTCGTGACACAAGCAGTTCGAGGATCCCAAGAAAGGAAACCAGAATAGCATTAGAACGAGGTAGGTCATCTCTCTCGTTTTACTTTTCAATTATAATCTAGGAAGATGTCTAGTTGATTGTCACTTTAGTTGCTAGACCCACTCATTGGGCTAGAGGGATCGTCTCTGTCCGCAGAGAGGATTGACCTTGTCAACAAAATGGTGACTCGACTGGGGAGAACCTAAAGCTTCTTTCCATCCAATCCTTCACCTTGATCTTTTGACTAGTTTGACCAACCGTCGATTTTTTGACTTGTCTACATCAGTCTGGGTTTATACCATCACTGATTACTGCCTTAGAGTGCTAATTCTGGATTGTTTCTTGGAATCTTTTTAATTTTTTCCTTGCCCATTGCGGGTTTACCTTTACAATCGCAATGGCATTGCGGTTTTTACCTTTATAGTTGCGATGATTGTAGTGTTTTACCTTTAGAGTCACGATGAATTTTTTTCTTCATTTTTTGGTCGTGCTGAAATCATCACTACTTTTGCTATACAAAGTAGTGATGCCATCGCAGGTTTGCCTGTGCAAAGTAGCGATAATCGCGGGTTTGGGTATATAAAGTAGCGATGATCCTTGAATGTGAGATTTTTTGAGGTTTCTTCCCAAGAATCCAATGTGTCTTGGCCCCTAAGGTCTTTTCCCATCCTATATGCTTGGATTTGTCAATGTTTTGATTGATTGCCTTGATTAATTTGCAAAATTTGTCTCGTTGGCTTTGAAGTGAAATCTGACTGAATTCTAGGGTTTCTAGTCATTGGTCATTGCTTGCTGCTTGTTGATGTCATTGAAATGTTTGTTTTGTTGATTGATTGAGTGTTGTTTTTGGTAGAAATCATTGAAAACATCGTTTTGCATTTGTTTTAGCTTGTATTTCGAAATTTACTTTTTGTGAAAATGCATTAGAATAGTTGCATTGAGAAGTTATTTTTTGAGTTTCATCACTGAGAATAGATCACATTCTTCGATGATTGAAAGCTAAAAACTGTATTAGATGCATCAAATCATTCAAAACGAAAAGACAAGCATAATTCATATAAGTGCATCTTTGTAAAGTAAAATCGTTTTGGTTTCAGAAAAGTTGCATTTAGGATAGTGAAAAGTGGAAAACCATTTTTACTTTTGGCATTGCATTTGGAAGACGAAAATGAAAGTTAGTGGAAGGCATTTTTGTGTAATGCATTATTGATTGAAATTTCTTCCCTTGATTAGTCTAGCTTTCATTGAAATGAAAAGTTAATCTTTTCTCATATAGTTGCATCATAGGTGTTCAAGTGACATCCTTTTGAGCCTTGAAACCGAAACATAATTTCAAGATTGAATTTAAAATCTATCAATTAATCTAAGGAGCATTTGAAACATTAACGCTCATACTTAGTGGTCTAAGCTAGAGACATGTTTCGGCGTCTTTAAAACTTAGCAATTGTCGTTCGCTTTTGCATTAGACAGCACTAGCACGGACTTGTGCTCCCCATATCATCACATATATAAAGGGAGACCCTCATAGGTTGCAAACCTTTATCCATAGGAAGCTGAGTCTTCCACCCTATAAATGTGATACACTAAACACAACATTCGGGGAGATTGCCTGCACGTACGTCAAATCCTTAGTAAATTTATTTGTTGAGGTGTATATTGCAGTTCACGGTTACTTGGTAGTTGGTACTCCTTTTGCCTAGAGTCACCCGAGTAGTCATTTCAATCTTTTTTAACTCTTTAAACTTGAAAAGATCATTGAGCACTTGTCCTTTCAAGTTCGCTAAACCAACGAAACCGACTAGAGTCACCTTTTCGTCCTTTTCTCAACTCTTAAAATAGAAAAGGCGAAGTTTTTGTTTCAAATCTATAACTAATTGTTTGCGGAATAACATCCTTCCTGTGGAAATACTCCTTAGTAGATCATAGGTTGATACCAATGGCAACATTTCCTGAGACTAGAGTCACCTTTTCGTCCTTTTCTCGACTCTTACAACATGAAAAGGCGAAGTTTTTGTTTCATATTCTAAAATTAATTGTCCACGGAATAACATCCTTCCTGTAGAAATACTCCTTAGTAAATCTTAGGTTGATACCAATGGAAACATTTCCTGAGTCTACCAGTCAAGGAATCCCCTCCGATGGGAGCCCTAGTCCTTTTCCTTCGTTTGGAAATAATGGTGCTCTCTATATCGCGAAGTTGTCCCTCCCTGGATTGACCATTGGTCTGCCAGTTTGGTTATTTTCGACCTCAGTGGTTCCGAATGTCCAAACTGCTTTTTAACCAAGTTCTCCTCCACCTGAACAACATCAATCTCATGTTGATCCTAAATTTGACCCCTTGCCTTCTTCACCTATTTCTTCACCTCGTTGTTCCTTTTCGCCTGGTGGAAGTCTGTATTCTAGTAATCAAGAAGCTAAGAAGAAGAAGAAGAAGAGGCCGAAGAAGAAGAAGCAAAATAAGCAAGGGGGCAACCAAGTAGCCATTGCTACGAATGTAACTAATGAAGAAAAATCTTCCAACCAACCCCAGAAAGTAATATTCCCTTGCATGTTATGTAAGGGTGACCACATTCTTCGGAATTGTCCTGGTATTCCCAAGGTCTTAGAAGTGTAGTCCATAGGTTTGCATCGGCCTTTTTCATCAGCGTCTGGCGATCATGCTGGTGATAAACATTCAACTAGTAACAGTAAATATCATGGGAAAAATGGAATAGTCAAATTTCCTTGTAAGTTGTGTGAAGGTAATCATCCCATTCACCTTTGTCCTCTTATGGATGAAGCTTCCAAAGAGTTGGAAAACCTTACAGTTTCCCAGCCTCATCTTCTGGCTGGTTATCAAAAGCTTTCCCCTGATCCTTCACTAGTTGATCCAATGATTGATCAAAAGTCATCTTTGGTCAACCCCACTCTCTCTAAAAGCGAGTCTCATGAGTCTGTTCTCGACCAACCATTGGTTGAGAAATCGGTAGACTTGGCTCCGCCTTCAGTTAATTGTACCTTTCCGGTAGAGAGTGAACGTCATACTGCTCAGTTTCTTCTGGTTTCTTTAGTTTCAAATGAACTAGAGGGAAATCCTCTCATTCCTGAGGTGCATGAGAGTAGTTCTCTTGTTCCCATGGAGCAAGAGGGCAACTCTCAAATTTCTACGACACCCCCTCCAAGTAGTTTAGTCAATTCTTTTGATTGGAGTCGACTAGCAGGATATTGTCTTCCGTCTTATGTGCCTTTCCAGATTACAGTACAGGCCTACCATATGGTCGTACCTGGCACAGTCATAGACGATGGCGCATCTGTTAGCATTCTGTCCTCAACTGCTTGGCAAGCTTTAGGTTCTCCTCAGCTTGTCCACGTCACCCAGAATTTGTTAGCTTTTAACGAGGAATCAATCAACTGTTAGGGATTCTTCCTAAGTTTCCTATTACTTTGGGAGGAAAGACTGTCTATATAGACATGATGGTTGTCCCGCATGAAGGAAAAATTGTGATCATTGATCAGCTTACATTCATTGGTCCTGAATCAGCTCCCAATCGACCATCATCCCTAAGTGTTTCTTATATGCAAGTAATATCACCTTCGCCATAGGTTAATTATGTGGCCACTTATTCCATGCCCGCATCTATTAATGATCTCGTAGGTGATGTAGTACATCATGTACTGGGGGCATTGGAGCCCGATTTTTCATTTGGATCCCTGGACATGTATCCCTTCTAGAGATTTGCTCTCCCATCTGATGCGAACCTCTTGGAAGCCATGGCTTCTTTTGGCCTGTGAAATAGGACCTTGGAGCAAAGTTCCTTGTCTTATGTCAAGCTTGTTAAAAAGGGTTGTGAGGATAGTTCTTTTACTATGTCAACCTCGCTAAAAAATGAAACAAAGACCTTGGAGCAAAGTTCTTTGTCTTGTGTCAAGCTCCTTAAAAAATGAAACAGGATATGAGGATAGTTCTTTTACTATGTCAACCTCGTTATTAAATGACATAGGTTGATGTGAGAATAGTTCTTTTACTATGTCAACCTCGTTAAAAAATGAATTAAGGACCTTGGAGCAAAGTTCCTTGTCTTGTGTCTGTTAGAAAATTATATTTTATAGAGCAACAGAACACATAAAATTTATTGCAGAAATACAAACATAGAAAACACATAAAACAATAGAGACACTGATATATGTGGTTCACCCAATTTGGACTACGTGCACGGAGAAACAGCTAGTCCTTCCTTTTATATTATCCAGCAAACTAAAGAGATACAACCTACAACAAATTCGCTGTAATTCCCTCTTCGCTCTCACACAATCTCCTCTCTTTTTCTCATTCAGAATACAGATCTACATAGACGCAATACAATTCCCTCATATATAGCGAAAGATTGCCTTCTGGGGCAAAAAACCCGAAATTAAACATAACTTCTACCGTCAGATCTCCGCCTAATGAACGGCTCAGATTGACTATGAAATTACAACATTTTACAAGGCAATTTTACATCTATTTTTAGCTTCGGGAGCGCTGCCCCTGATCCCTCGCCAGGGGGGGCTCCCAAAGATCGCAGCTGCTCCCCCTTGGACCCCCTTGTAGCGCAAATATTACGAGCGGCTTACGAACTGGGGTTCAATGTGGTCATACCTTTGAATAAAGTGTTGAAAATAATATTGAGAGGGGGGGTGAATCCGTACTATCAAATTCTTTTTCAATTTATACAAAGATTTGCAGATCTGACTAATGAAATTTGCGTATACTTTCCAGGCTTATAATTCAATTTATTCTTCAGATGTTGATCATTAATCTATGTATTAAGCAGGAACAGAAAAGTAGAGCAGACAGTCACACAAAGGAACACAAGATATAAGGTGGAAACCCAATGTGGGTGAAAACCACCTGCTGCAATATGTCTCTATCTTCTTTCAATTAGAAACTTTTTTTTACAATGATTCTGTACTGGTGCAGTCTTATACCAGTATGCAGGCTTCAACCTGTAGAAGGTTACAACCTTCTCTTGTTCTCCAGACTCTCCTGGAAGGGAGATACAACCCCCTTAGCTCTTGTACTAGCTGAGCTATTAGTACGTAGGTGCTGAACTACAGAAGGCTTCAACCTTCTCTTTTCTTTCAGGGACCACATTTCATAAATTTTCAGACTGGATCCATGAATATAAATCAAACATCAAATAGATCTACAATCAACCAACTTCCTTATACAAATACTGAATCAATGACTTCTCAGAACACAGTACTAGTAACCAGACACTAATTCAGAACCCTGAACACAACAGTAATAGACAAAAGCAGCTAAAATATGTTTCAAGAAAAAGTCCACAACTTCACCAATAGAAACCTGCATATGTACGCAGTATTCACTTTCTTAACCTGCGGATATCTGCGCCTCCGCTGTGTCGAACCTGCGGGTATCCGCACCTGCGCTCTGTCAAACCTGCGTATATCCGTGCTTGCGCTATGTCGAGCCTGCGGGTATCTGCGCCTGCGCTGTGTTAAACTTGCTTATATCGCCCCTGCATTGTGTCGAGCCTGCGGGTATCTGCGCCTGGGCTGTGTTGGACTTGCGGGTATAGATAATTTATCAGACTTCAATTATACCCAGATTATCAGATTTATAGATCTGATCATGCGCCAAAGAGATCTCGACCCATCAGTAGATCCTTCTTGTAATACTCAGGTTTCTCCTTGATTCAGGTCCAGCTATAACTCACCAACCGATCACTAGTATTTTAGATCTTGCTCTTCTCAAGATATTCAACACATTAGTTACACCAAGCCAAATGACCTCCTTTCCTTTTTATAGTCTAGGCCTTACTCAAACCATGGTCCAAAACCATAGAGATCCAATACTAGGGACCCAATACCTCGGTTCAATACTTTAGAGGCAAAACCACGGAACAAAACCATAGGTTCAAAAATGTCGGACTAAATACCATGGACGAACCATAAGATTTCCCACGTGTGCACGCTTTTCTTTGCATGAAAGTGCGTGAATTTTATGTACGCACTTTTTGTTTGGTACACCTGCGTATATGTACGCCCCTTTTGTTCGGTGCACCTGCGTATGTACGCAGCTTTGTGAACAGGAACTTGCGGGTATCTCATTTTCTACTATTTTGAGAGCCTGAACTTGTGATCTACTATTTGAGCGAGTTGCCATCTAGGACAACACTTATGTCATCGAGCCAAACTTGTGCCAAACCTGTGTCATAATGCCAACAATCTCCCCCTTTGGACTTGATGGCAACCCAAAGTCACGTCTTTCCTCCCCCTTTGACATCAAGGGCAAAGGGTTATGCTCCCCCTGAGTACATGCTGAAATCTCTGCTCTGCAGTGCTGTCCAAGCTCCCCCTGACATATAGGCAAGATCTGCAAGAAGATGTTCTACAAAAGAAATCATAACTGACCATCCTATCACTAAAGGCTCATACATACAACTCCCAACCAAGTGGGGATACATGATATAATAAGCATATTACATTATCCATCCCAGGCATAGTGGGGCAACCAAGATAGGCCGTTACATGACCTTGACAAAAGAAATATAGAGACAAAATATCAACAACATCTGTCAATCATTATTCAGATCAGTATCCATGTTCTCCTTCTGCACTTGCTCCTCCTGAAGAATTGAACCAGGATCTTCTATGATAATGCCAACAATGCAAGAATATATGTTCCCCCTGAACCTGTGCCAGATGGTCTCTGACGGACCCATATCGGACTCTTCTCATCCTTGCTTTTCTTCAAGTCGACTGTACCCACATAAACCAGTGTATGTATGCGTATACCCCGTATGAACCTCGCGTACAACCAACAATCTCTGAAACAGACAAGTTTCAACAGCAAGATGATGCATCAACTACCCCCATCTTTTGTCTGAGGTATTCAAAGGTCTCCCTGGGCAGTGGTTTGGTGAGAATATCAGCAACTTGTAGTGTAGGAGAAGGCTCTGCCGCTGAGTGTGTAGAGGCCTAGTAGTCCGTAGCTGAGTGCGCGGACCCCTGCAGTTGAGTGCCTAGTAGTCCGTAGCTAAGTGCGCAGGGCAGGTCGAGTCTGTAACCGTTGGAAGCATTAATAAAGAGAAGTTTTATCATATTTTTGTGTATCTTTTCCTGTTTTATGTATTATTGTGTAGAAATTCTCAATGTAGATTAATCTGATTATGCAATGTACTAAAGCAAAATATTTAATCTACTTCTACAATCAAACTTGCAGAGGCTTAATCTATTTGAGCAAGATCAAACAGAACACATATAACAGAGAAGAAGAAACAGTCACACATGAAACATAGAAGAATACTCTAGGAAAAGCCTCAGCTAAAAACCCCGCTATCTGTATTATCATACAAGTGGAAATATCTCAGGATTACAGAAAGCTTTAACTTTCACAACTATCCAACTCTCAGTAAAATCCCTCACTCCTGCTCATAGACAACACATATGCCTTCTCCTCTGTCCTCCAAGCCTCCTATTTCCTTGTGCTGTTCCTCTGGGATGATTCACCTTCAACCAAGTGGAACACTGCTCTTACACACTGTAAAACTGCGCAATCCTCAAGGAATGAATTCCTTCTGCATGCAAGAGATTTTCTCATAGGAAAATTCTTGCAACTGATAGTACACTGTCCCTGCCTTTAATCTCAACTGGGTCTTTGTCTGAACTGACATGCATGAGTTATTTATGAGAGAATATTCAGTTATCTAGAGTACACTAGTTGCATGCATGCATGCATTAACTGACTGAACTCACAATCAGTTCCACAAATTGTTTGGAACTAATCTAACTGGACTTAACTCAGTTAACTGAGCTAACTAATTACAACTCATCCTTATCTCCTTAATTAAGGGATAACTTCCTCAATCAAAGGGATAACTGTTGCATGACTTCACAAAGACTTCATGTTTGAATTTCTCCATTTAATTAACTCAAGATGAATTAATTAATTATTTTTCAAACAGCTAGTGAGACTAAATTCGAATTTTAATTCTCAATTTTAATTCAAGGACAAGTTAAAATTGGAATATCTTGAAATGCTATCTTTAGCAATGCTATTTTTAGCATTTCTTGTTGCTAGTCTCAACACTCCATCTCAACAAGAAAGGGATTATCTGCCACCCCGATCCTGTCTCTATGGAACTCGAATTTACACTTTGACAATGCCTTAGTCAAAATGTCAACATCTTGCTCCTCGATCGAAATAAAATGCAACAACATGATCCTCCTCGCCACACAGTCTCTGAGATGATGACACTGAATGTTGATATGTTTGGACCTGTAATGAAATACTGGATTCTTAGAGAGTTTGATACAACTCTAATTATCACAATAGATCACAGTTGGATCCATCCTTTGATCAAACAAACCAACTAGAATTTTCTACATCCAAATGGGCAAGGTTCAGGCTGTACAAGGCAGTGCATTTGATGGATGAATAGTAACGACCGATAGACAGATTGCAGATGAAGTTCTCCATGGTTGAGAGGGAGTGTTAAAATTGGCAACCAAAGCAAAACTTCATGTGGGTCATCTTATTCATGGCTAATAATATTTTTATTAGATTCCTCTCGTCGAGAGGTGTAGGATTGATATAAAGATCATCCAATTCCGATAAGTATTCATGGAGATATGAATTTATTTTGATTATGGAATTATTATCAAGCCGACCTACAACTCATGTAGGCTCAGAAACCCAACAGTCGCTTCTATTCACCCACCAACGTTTTGTATAAATATAAGAGGACTTTTCCTCATTTGGACTCACCCATCTCATCACATCTCTCTCTCTACTGCGCAGATATGAGTCTCTTCTCTACTGCGCTGAAATGGGTCTCTCTCTCACACGTTTGAAGCCGGAAACTGCTGAAACTGAAGCTGCAACTGCAGAAGTAAAGATTGACTTACGTGGCCTAGAAGATCTCCTCTTTGGAACTGCGCTATAGGTTCATCTGAACCTCCTTTGAAAGCCGCAACTTTTGGTGGTGGAATGAAGTCAATCCGACGAACGGTTTGCAAGATATCGACTGCCCTAGTTTGAAGCCAGAAGCTACTGAAACTGAAGCTGCAACTGCAGAAGTAAAGATTGACTTGCGTGGCCTAGAAGATCTCTTCTTTGGAACTGCGCTGTAGGTTCATCTGAACCTCCTTTGAAAGCCGCAACTTTTGGTGGTGGAATGAAGTCAATCCTAAGTTGCAGGAAACGTGGCCCTAGGGGTCGTTTCCCCAGGGGAAACGAAACTAACCGCTTTTCCCTGTACCGTACGGCCACGTTTCCCGAAACAGAAACGTGGTCGTACGGCCGGAAACGCGTTTCCAGGCCGTACGGGCCACGTTTCCCCAGAAAAATAGTTGTTTTTAATTTTAATTTTTTTTAATTTGTTTTTAAATTTTTTAGGGTTTCCAGGATGTTCTAGAATTTAGGGATATGCAATTCATGGTAATATTAAATTCTTAAAGTAAAAGTGATATTCTCCTTTATTTTTCATTTTCATCCTTTTACTTAAATTTTTAACATTACCATGAAATGACTCAGGATGTTTGAGAGTGGTTGCACCCTCATTGGATTGCATATGGAGAAAGTAGAATTTTAGATCTCACTCAAAATCCAACAGACTTGTTTGTTTTTCAGGATTTCAGGATTGGAGGGATTGCAATGTTTCCATTGGATTTTATCATGTACTAGGGTATGGAACTTGTATTTAATCAAAAGAACCAAGCCCTCTATGCAGGGGAAACTCCTAATAATCAAGATCATGTAGGGTACTAGGGTATGAAACGTGTATTTAATCAAGTCAGCACTAAGGTCGTTCGACTATGTAGGAGGAGACTCCCAATACAATAGTGGTCCTTCTAAAGAATGGGATGTGGATGCAGAAAATCTTGATTTGGATCTCTCTCTTGCAGCCTTATAGTCTTTATTGTACTTGCAGCCTCATATATTAATATAAATAAAGGCTGATTTTGAGATTTGGATATATAATAAAGGTTGCTTTTGGATATTCCGATATTTTTATTTTCATTATGTGATCATTCATGAGTAAATGTGATGTAAATTAAATCGTAATGTTTAAGTGTAATAAATTATAATGTATCATTTATGCTTTATGATTGCACACACACACACACACACACACACACACACACATATATATATATATTTTCAATATATATATATATATATATTCACGTTTCCCCGTTTCCAAAATTTGGGGAGGTCGCGTTTCGTATCGCTTCCCGTTTCTGAAACTCGTACCCTTTTCCCCGTTTCGTGCAACTTAGAGTCAATCTGACGAACGGTTTGCAAGATATCGACTGCCCTAGTTTGAAGCCGGAAACTGCTGAAACTGAAGCTGCAACTGCAGAAGTAAAGATTGACTTGCGTGGCCTAAAAGATCTCCACATCTGAACTATGTTGTAGGTTCATATGAACCTCCTCTGGAAGCTGAAACTTTTGGTGGTGGAATGAAGTCAATCCGACTGTCGGTTTGTGAGATATGTGTTGACCACTACCGGTCAACTACCCATGCAGTACCCCCCCTTTTTCTTTGCAAAAAGGGGTAGCACCTGATAGACGTGTCCGTGCCATCCTGTAGTCATCAACAGCTTGATCATTTTAATTGTAAACCCAGTTTGCATATAGAAATTGTAAATAATATTAGCAGATATGAGTCATGTATGTAAATTGCCTAGGTGGACCTAACTTTCTAATGGTAATCTACGTCCCGGAAGGTTTTTCGTCTCACCGATCCATGATCGGCAGAGTTTTCCTTCAGCCTGACCCCAAAGCCGAGATGAATTTTGTTATTAGAACTTTAGGAGAATCCTAGTGTGTAAATCTGCTAGATTATAGTTGTGTCGCAAAAACTGGGTGATTTATGAGGGTCTATGATAAAGGGGTTTTCCCCCTTAAGATGTAAATTGTAAAAGTCATGATGTAATGTGTCTTGAAGGTTAGAAAATGTTTTAATCCCCTCATGAGTCCTAAGTCCTAGGTCCTAGGTGATGTTTCCAAAGGCTTAGTTCGATGATCCATTTAAGAAAATAAATAAAAATTAAAAAATAAATAAAAATTAAAAAATTAAAAAATTAAATAAATAAAAAATTATAAAATAAAGCAAAAACCCTAAAATAATAAAATAATAATATTTTGAGTGAATGCATGCAAATATCATTTTTTAATAAATCGACGGATGAGATTAAGAGATGTCTTGATCCTCATCAACGGTCGAGATCATTTCGACATGGATCACTCGAACTAGCCATTGGGATCATTTCCTTTAAATAGGGTGTTAGGGGTCATTTCAGATCATTAGATCTGTGAGTCTGGTACTGAAGAAGCTCTCTTGTAAATCTGTTTCTGGTTAATAAAAGAAGACTTTGGGGTCCAAATCTTGCTGGTGTTACTCTCTGGAAGTGCTGTGAGCTAATTTAGTTTCTGCATATTTTATTTTCAGCCATTAATAATAGCTTATTGTAGAGTATTGTAGGGTTTGAGTGTTGTTAGGGTTTCTGAAGTAATGACAGGTATCTCCATTACTTTTTGAGATCTAACAACATTTTTTCCCTCTTTACTGATGGTTGTTCTGAGCTGTGCAGAAAACCCTTTATGAAGAAAATTTGTGGGCGTTTGGGGAAGTTCTCGGCTGAACCAGCCAACTCCCGCAAGCATTTTTTGCTGAGCCTAGTTGGATTTGATCCTGGGTCTATCATTCAGTTTATTTTTCTAATTTGCATGAGAGATTTTCTGAAGTTCTTCACAGTGAAACCTGAAATTTTTATTCTTTAAAATATTTCCGTGCTTATTGCTGAATCTGGCTGTTAAGGGGCCAAATCTGTAAATCAATTAGCTGATCTAGGGTTTTAATTTTTTGTTTATATACAGGTTTAATTAGGTTTTTCCAGTTTTGGTTTCAGGCATATATTTTCCTTGGGTGATCTTGTCCTTTCAGGTTTGCAGGATTATTAAAAATTTCTAAGGCAAGGGTTTTGCAGGCAACTTGATTCCCTGAGCGCGGAAAGAAGAGTCTCGAGAGAAACATCGTGGAAAATGCGTACAGGCCAAACAACGAAACAACGTTTCATGTGAAATTGTCGGTGTATATTTCTGCGTGGGAACTTCAGAGAGCATTCGAAATTATAAGCTATTTGCCATGTTCACCATCAAACCAGGCAATTGGCGCAAAAATCGTCCTCAGGATTTCTTTTAAATTGATTTCGAATTCTGCTTTTGGGCCGCCGACAGACATTGATACCGAACGACTGATCTCTACCGGCTCCCACAGCAAAGGCCTGTTTATTCATGTGTCCTGCCTTTTGCGTATTATAAGATAAGGTAAATTTTTCTTGAAACTGGCTCCCGTTTCCATCCTCGCCAGTCCCACCGTCAAAGTGCAATCCGTGAAAATCGATTGCAATCAAAGACTTGCAATTCAGTATCACCAGCCTGGTCCATACGTTGCTAAAATCCTTACACCCTCCATTATCATAAGCGTGAATCTTCAAACTGCAATCGGAATCCCCAGCCGCTCTCTTCCGCCATCTTTTTGTCTGACTGCAGCAAACTTTGTGCATCGAGGCAGGAAAAACGTCTGCACTCTATTCCAGATCCACGCACCTGCAAATGCAAAAGGTATAAATCGGGACGCGTTATCACAATTGATCGGGTAAGCTTCGAAACTGGTTCATATTTTCTATCCATCGTTGTCATCTTTTTAATCGATTTGAAGGCCAGGAAACGTTTTCGGCATGCTCACGCTCAGGTAACTTCGGGTCGACTGTTGTGCGAATTCTTTTTTCTGCCTGCGTATTCGTTTTGATTTTAGATTTGGATATTTTTATCGTTTTCTTTAAGGTTAGGGTATTAATTTTTTTTAAATTTATATGCGTTCAGTTGTATTTCGTTTAGGGCTTTTTGTTTTAAATATATATATATATATATATATATATATATATATATATATATATATATATCAGTAGCATAGTTTAGATTTAAGTTTTTCGATTTCATTTTAAAATTTAGTTTTGTTTTATAATTTAGTTTTGATTTTATTTCTTTTAAAATATATATGAAAAAAAATGCGATATGATTTTAGATTTTTTTTTTTTTTAATTTTGACTTTAGCTATAGTCTTAACGTTTTCATAGTTTTTAACTTATATTTAGAATAGATTTTAGGTTTAAAGTTTTATAATTTTTAGATTTTTAATTTTCATTTTTATAATATGAAAAATAAAAAATGAAAAAAGATTTATTTATAAAAAAATTTTAGGGCTTAGTTTTATTGTTATACAGTTAAGTTTTAGATTAATTTTTAGATTTCATTTTTTAGGTTTTGTTTAATACTAAAAAAAAAAAATTTGAAAAAGTATAAAAATGTTGTGGAATGAATGTTTATTCTTTTAGACAGATCTGCGCGTAAATGAATTTTTCTAAGATTTTGCTGCATATGGTATCTAGTTAATGATTCATGACCTTGTCTGGTTTTTTTTCAAAAGCTTTGATCGAAATTTTCTTATGTACTGGATATCGTTATTGAGCGTTACCCATTTTAAGAGCGTTGTTGTTTCAATTGATATCTTGCGTTCTAGCTTTCATGATAAATGCTTGCTCTACATGGTTATTGTTGCAGCATCTGACAATTAAGCGATTAAATATTTACTCAAGGCACTGGTCTTTTAACTTCTAAATCCATTCTAGTGCTTTTCATATCGTGTCTCCCAACTAACTGGTCGCCAGTTGGTCTTTCGTCATCTCATAGGGTCTACCCCCCTTGGCCGCGGGAGACAGGCTTAAACGGAGGGATCGGGGATCAGAGTGACAGCCCCCGGTCTGAGCGTTGTCGTGTCAATCTGCGCGACAACAATATGGTTTGCCCTAGCTTGATAATGAAGCCGCTAATGTTGATGCTACTGATCTAGGGTTTGCTACTGCTGATATGAATCAGATTTATTGTACTATTTCTCTCTGCTGAATTATTGAAGATAAAAGAAGATTTGATCAAAGGGTTTCCCCACACATTGTGGGGTTTGTCCCTGGCTAGCCGCCACATCTTGTGTCTCTTGTCTTGGCTTGTTTTCTGTCAATCATTTAATGTTCTATCTGCACTTTACTTGTTAAATTTGGAAAACTAGGTCCAAACTCCATGTTCTGATGCTCAGATTAAGAGGCTAATATTTTTGTTGGATTCCTCTTTCTGAGAGGTGTAAAATCCATATAAAAATAGTCTTAATCCGATGAGCAGAACTTATATTTTGAATTTATTATTCTTAATAAATTATATGTGCAAGGTCAGCGAGTTTTGTAATGTAGGCTCACATGCCCAACAGATGTGTCACACACCCTCATTGATGGATATATATACAGGAAAAGTTGGAGAGAATTTGATCACAACACAACTCACATCTTCCTCTCTCATCCTAAAAAGTACGAGCTACCTGGAGGACGAATTTCAGCCACACGTGGAAAGGACGAAGAGGATTTTTCTGCTGCTAGGGTTTCGCAGAAGTTTGACCAGCGTTGACTTTGGTCAACGCTTGGTCCAAACAAGCTAAAAACTTGTGGGAGGTTCGATTTTTGAAGGCCGTACTACCTGGCACAAAAATCGAGGTCAAAGGGTTGACCGTTTTGCTACTGCGTTGACTTTTAGCTTGCAGCCCCTGCGTTGACTTTTCAGGACAACGTTGACTTTTGTAGAACTGACTTGGGTTGACTCATCTACTAGTTGGAGGGTTGTTGTGACACATGCTGGGCTGGCTGACCAAAGGAGACTTTGCTGGTTGAAGCATCCTGTTGACCGCCGAAACGAACACATACATTTTTCTTGTTTCTGATTTGTCTTCTGTAAGATCTGCTTATATGTTCTATCTGCATTTTGCTTATCTACTTGTATGATTGCTGTGAGAAAAGTGAAATTGCTCTTAGCATAGAACATCTACAAAACTTTACATGGTATCGGAGCTGAGGTGAAGACAAACTCTATCTATAGCAATCATCATCGAAGGAAATGGATTCCTCTAAGCTTGAATTCAGGGAGAATGACAAACTGACTGGAAGTGATGACTTCCATGCCTGGAAGATGTTATTAGATCTCAAATTAGAAGATCATGATCTCCTAGATCATGTGACAGGGAAGATTCAAGAACCTCCATCAAATGCCTCTGCTGCTGTTAAACACAAGTATAAGAAGGGAGAAATCAGAGCAAAGCTGCTGATCAGGGAATCCATAAATAAGAGTCTGGTTGCCTACATATCTGAACTAGGCACATCCAAGGAGATGTATGACAAACTGATACTTATGTTCCGAGTAAACAATGTGAACCAAGTGCTATTCCTCAAGAACAAGTTGAAGAATATGAAGAAGGGCCGAGACGAGTCTATTCAAACTTTCTTTATGAAGTTGACCGAAACCAGGAACAATCTGCTAGCTATTGGGGAGACAATAACTGATCGTGAGATGGTTCTCACCGCACTTGGACGACTTCCATATGAATGGCAAGTATTCACAACTACCATTCTCAACAATAATACCATCCCTAACTTTGATGAGCTTCTGTCTAGATGTATGCAAGAAGAAACAAGGATGAAGGAATTTGATAATGAAAGAAATGCTGCCTATGTTGCTCATTCCCGAAAGAAGAACTCTGGTGGTTCCAAGGACAAAGGAAGGACTAAGACTCAAAAGAAGAAAGGTAAATGTTTCACCTGCCATAGGACTGGACGCTATGCTAGAGAATGCCCCTTCCAGAAGAATTCTCCCGATAGTGACGACAACAACAACAACCGAAGGAATGGGAATCGAAGAAATGACAAATCCAAAGGAAAGAGGAAGGCTCACTTTGAAGGAAACAATCCACCTTCTAAAAGGACCAGAAATACCAGGTATGAGGAGTCTAATGTTGTTAATAAAAGAAATGAGTATATTCTAATATCTGCTCTCTCAGCTGCATCTCCGCCCGACACTATGGATGTCTGGCTAATCGATAGTGGTGCCTCAAGACACATCACCGGATTCAAGGAAGCACTTTCTGACATGGTTGAAAGGGATACTAATCTAGAAATTATCCTTGGGGATAATGCCACTTATCCTGTGAAAGGGACCGGGACTGTGACCCTCCACTTGTCTCAAGGACAAGTCCTCCATCTACAAGATGTACTCTATGTACCCAAATTGAAGAAAAACCTTGTGTCTGTATCTACCATGGAAGACAAAGGTTTCAATGTAACTTTCTCTGATGGAAAGGTACTCATGTGGAAGAAGAGCTTCAAGGAAGCTATCTCAATTGGTTTTAGAGTTGGTACACTCTACTAGGTTGGAGGGAGTCCGTTGGGAGCTATGACTTGTGATACTATCCGTCAAACCGAACTATGGCACCGAAGATTTGGACACCTTCATTACAAGGCTCTTCCCGAAGCAAGGAAGGTGGTGACAGGGATGCCTGATTTTGGAAATAATCATAAAGGTGTATGTAAGGGCTGTGCTGAAGGAAAACATACAAGGGGACCTTTCCCCTCAAGTGTCACAAAGACATCTAAGATATTGCAACTGGTCCATTCTGATCTTTCCGGTATGTTGCCTGTAACATCCCTGGGGGGATGTTCTTACTATATGACATTTACTGATGACTTCTCTCGCAAAACCTGGATATACTTCTTGAAGAAGAAGGATGAGGCTTTCATGTGGTTCCGTACCTTCAAAGCCTTGATGGAAAATATGACCAGAAAGAAGATCAAGATTTTGAGGACTGACAATGGCACTGAATATGAGTCAAATGAGTTCAAAGACTTTTGCAGAGAAGATGGCATTAAGAGGGAGACTACCACTGCATATACTCCTGAGCAGAATGGTGTTGCTGAACGCAAGAATAGGACTATTGTGGAAGGTGCCCGTGCCATGCTATGTGACCAGGGTCTTCCAAAGTTTCTGTCGGGAGAAGCTGCAAATACTGCTGTGTACATTCAAAACCGATGCCCTCATTCCGCTTTGGACTCCAAAACTCCCGAAGAGGTTTTCTCTGGTAAGAAACCTGATGTCTCACATTTTAGAATTTTTGGATGTCCTGTCTATTTTCATGTGCCGAAAGAAAAGAGAAGTAAGCTGGATGCTACTGGGAAGAAAGGAATGTTTGTGGGCTACAGTGAGACTTCTAAGGCATATAGAGTCTATGTACCTGGTCAAAGGGAAGTAGAGATAAGCCATGATGTCACTTTTGACGAAGATGCTTCCCTGAAGAAAGTAGTAGATCTTCCTAGATCTGAAGAAAACCATGAAGAAAGACCTGGAAATCTGGAAGAACCCCAGGATGAGACTATGCCTGATGTTGAAGGGCCAATGGACTCTATTGATCCTTCCCCTTCTCTAGGAAAGAGGCCATCATGGCTCAGGGACACCCTCGAAGATGCTGAGGGTCATGCTGCCCCAAGGGGAACATTCCGAGAAAGCAAGAAGCCGTGTAGATACCAAGGGTATCTAGCTGCCATGAGTACTATTATACAATCTGAACCTGGATCTTTTGAGGAAGCCATCAAGCATCAAGTCTATAAGGATGCTATGCATGAAGAATATGAGGCTATTATGAAGAATGATGTCTGGGATGTGGTCCCGAGACCGAAGGACAAATCTGTTGTCACCGCTAAATGGCTCTACAAGATTAAACATGGATCTGATGGGAGTGCTGAAAAGTTTAAGGCAACATTTGTTGCTCGTGGCTTCTCTCAAAAGGAAGGAATTGACTATGACGATATATTTGCACCTGTGGCTCGATATACCACCATCCGATCCATCATAGCCCTTGTTGCTACGCAAGGATGGAGTCTTCATCAGATGGATGTCAAGACTGCTTTTCTGCATGGTGCAATAAAGGAAGAGGTGTATGTAGAACAACCTCTGGGATTTGAAGTTCAAGATCGAGACACTTATGTCTGCAGGTTGAAGAAAGCCCTCTATGGGTTAAAGCAAGCACCCAGAGCTTGGTATGAGAGGGTGGATAGTTACTTGATGAAGCTGGGCTTCACTCGAAGCAATGCTGATCGAAACCTTTACTTTAAGGTTGAGGAAGGAAAGCCTCTCATTCTAGTGCTGTATGTGGACGACCTCTTCCTGACAGGTGATGACCCTCTCATTCATCAATGTCAGAGGGAGCTTGCTGCTGAGTTCGAGATGAAAGACCTAGGACTGATGCACTATTTCCTAGGCCTGGAGGTCTGGGAGAAACCTGGAGAGATTTTCCTTTCTCAAGGAAAGTATATTGTGAAGCTTCTGGAAAGATTTGGGATGGTGGAATGTAAGTCCGTGTCAACACCAATGGAACTCAACTTTAAGAAGTTGAGTGGCAGCGCTGCAGGGCCTATCTTGGCCAATCCTACTGAGTATCGTCAACTCATAGGAGCTTTGATGTTCTTAGTGAACACCCGTCCGGACATATGTTTTGCAGTGAATACTTTGAGTCAATAGATGGTTGAACGTCATCATTTTCACTGGGTTGGTGCCAAGAATCTTTTGAGATATCTTCGGGGCACGATAAACCATGGGCTGAGATACACTGCCGGGAGTGTGATACTCCGGGGATATACTGATGCAGATTGGGCTGGCAGTGTGGTGGGTCGTAAGAGCACATCTGGATGCTGTTTCAATCTTGGTTCTGCTTCGATCTCATGGATGAGCAGGAAGCAGAAGTCAGTGGCTTTGAGCACCGCGGAGGCTGAATACATTACTGCTAGTATGGCCTGTTGTGAAGCAGTTTGGTTGAGGAAGCTCTTTAGTGAGCTGTTCCAACATGTGCTAGATACCACTGTAATACTCTGTGATAATCAGAGTGGGATTCGTATGACTGAGAATCCTGTGTTCCACAACCGATCCAAGCATATTGATATCAGGTACCACTTTATCCGGGATATGGTACAGCGAGGCACCGTAAGGCTCGATCATATAGGAACTGATGAGCAGGTCGCGGATATTCTCACTAAGCCCCTGGGGAAGTTCAAGTTCCTAACCTTCCGTGAGAGTCTTGGTGTCGTGGAAAGACCCTATGATGTGGTGCCTGTTGGACGATGAGCTCTGAGAGCTCTGGGGGGCTTTGGGGATAGCTTCTCGGAGCTATAAGCACTCATAATGCTTCTGCCCCACCCTTGTGATTATTGAGCTGGTTCGCCACTCATTTAATCTGTGCCCCGTATGCATCCTACCCATTGAGTTCAGGGCTCATGGGAAGTACCTCTCATTTGGCCAATGAGGTGTGGAAAAGCTAGAGACTATTAGCAAAGACTGATGGATGCATCAGAGATTGCCATACTCTCTATCTAGGATGGCATGGTCCAACCACTTGATCTGGGATCAAGATTTGTGAGGTCTGGGACCTCTGGACTGATTATGTCAGTCAGGGAATGATGTCTTTGTGACTGACCCACTTCTGTTCTGAAATAAAGAAGCCAGCAAAGCAAGTTTCAGCGGGATGACTCACGATGTTAATTGCACTAATAGATGGAGTTCTCCCTAGTTGAGAGGGAGTGTTAAATTTGGACAACTAGGTCCAAACTCCATGTTCTGATGCTCAGATTAAGAGGCTAATATTTTTTTTGGATTCCTCTTTCTGAGAGGTGTAAAATCCATATAAAAATAGTCTTAATCCGATGAGCAGAACTTATATTTTGAATTTATTATTCTTAATAAATTATATGTGCAAGGTCAGCCAGTTTTGTAATGTAGGCTCACATGCCCAACAGATGTGTCACACACCCTCATTGATGGATATATATACAGGAAAAGTTGGAGAGAATTTGATCACAACACAACTCACATCTTCCTCTCTCATCCTAAAAAGTACGAGCTACCTGGAGGATGAATTTCAGCCACACGTGGGAAGGACGAAGAGGATTTTTCTGCTGCTAGGGTTTCGCAGAAGTTTGACCAGCGTTGACTTTGGTCAACGCTTGGTCCAAACAAGCTGAAAACTTGTGGGAGGTTCGATTTTTGAAGGCCGTACTACCTGGCACAAAAATCGAGGTCAAAGGGTTGACCGTTTTGCTACTGCGTTGACTTTTAGCTTGCAGCCCCTGCGTTGACTTTTCAGGACAGCGTTGACTTTTGTAGAACTGACTTGGGTTGACTCATCTACTGGTTGGAGGGTTGTTGTGACACATGCTGGGCTGGCTGACCAAAGGAGACTTTGTTGGTTGAAGCATCCTGTTGACCGCCGAAACGAACACATACATTTTTCTTGTTTCTGATTTGTCTTCTGTAAGATCTGCTTATATGTTCTATCTGCATTTTGCTTATCTACTTGTATGATTGCTGTGAGAAAAGTGAAATTGCTCTTAGCATAGAACATCTACAAAACTTTACATTACTTTATAAGAAAAAGAAGTAAACTGTTATAAGCATAGAACATACCATAATTTAACAGACTTTCAAGGTAAGGATTCTTCTTTTATGGATGAGTCCATGGGGTCATACGACGATGCCTCTAGGGAGCATGAGCAGTCGTGTGGAGTTGTTGATAGCCGACCAACTTTATATTCTAGTGTGTATGGTGAGCAGTTAGTGGACACTATGGGAGACATTCAGGATGATGAGTCACTAGTGATGATTCAGTAGGAGCAACATATGGTGGAGCATGAGTTAGCGGAGGATGATGATATGAACAGTATGCATGATGAGCCCATGATGGGGGAGGGTGAGCAACCATCCTAGGGGCCAACCATCGATGAGGAGTAGGCAGATGTACAGACAACTCGCAGGGTGGTAGTATTTGCAAACCGATGTCCTCAAGAGGTGCGAGGGTTTGACGAGATAGCTTTGCATGAGGTTGGTAGACTGGAGGAGCATGGAATTTCAAGCGAGATGAGGGTGGATCTTTTTGATGTGGTGGTGCATCCATCTTTGGGCTGATCCACTAATGAGGTGCAGGTGCTTGCATAGGCAGCTAGTAGAGCTGCAGTACTTTCAGGGAGCAACCCTCTCCAAGAGTACATGGACAGGGCTTGCATCACAGTTTGGCCACTTGTATCCATTACAGGGAGAGAGGCGGGGTTTTCTTGATGGATATTGTTGACTGACCAGGCAGAGTTGCTTGAGTGGGGGACCATGCAACATAGGGGACTTATCACATATACAGGTGCCTATGCATCTGATCCGTCCCACAGGATGGATTGGCGAGAGACCATGAGTTGGTATCCTATTGATGGTGTGATATCCTCAGTCAGTGGTGTAGTAGAGGAGGGACCGCCAAACATGTAAGAGAATACATACTCGAGTTGGCAGTGGGATACAGCTTGACAACTCTTCAACATTCCATCCTGACATCAGTAGAGCAAGATTAGCATTGGATTGAGTCAAGGGTTGGACTGGAGAGAGGTGATGAGTTGGTATGAAGTCGATGGGGCAACATTCACAGCCAGAGCTATAGCACCGCAGGAGCCGTGGAGCATTGATGCTTGTTCTGGGTGGCATTGGGACCCAGGAGGATTTTTTGTTGACAGGTTCAACCAGAGATTAGCCTGGGATCCGGGCATTGAGGGGTCCATTCATGGTGGGTTGACACAGAGGCAGAGCATCACCCAATGGTTCGTATGGGATTTGGGCATTCGGTCTTAGTGGCGTTGGGCCACCGGACTGGTCCACAGGTTTGGGTTGCTTGAGGGCAAGCAATCTTGAGGCGGGATGACTTGTAATGTTCCTTTTTCTGGTGTTCCTCATGGCATGTTTAGGATGGGTTTTCAGGGCTGGGGCCGATAGGTCACAGGTGCATATTTACTTAATCAACGGGCCTAGGGGCTTCAAGAGGTTTTTCATGGGGTTTTGGGGAGTTTTTATGAGGTCTGGTGGCATTCGCTTGGTATATTCTATCTTCCACACAGTCTATCTTTCGTTATGTTGAATATCGACAACTTTAAAAAACTGAGTTATTAATGGGCCTGACTCCATTAATTATGCTTAAGGTGATATTTCGGGAGGAACACTTGATAGAACAACTTGGTATAATAGCTTGTTGGAACTAGAACGTGAAGACCTATAGGATGGGATGGCTAGAAGTGATTTTCGGTGGCTTGAGGAAGCATGGTGGCCAATTTACCATTTTCCCACAGTAAAAATAATATTTTAATTAAGGGAAATGTGCTCAATGATTAAAATAATAATAAAATAGGAGCTTCTAGAGGGATTCATCATATCTATAAAAGAGGAGGAGAAGGCCATTAGAGGACATCTTGGATTTGAGCATTGTCTTGTATGAGAGGTTTGAGAACCTAGCCCCACGACAGAAACCCTTGGGTGATTTAGTGAGTTTGGGCGAGTACCCATCTCCCCTTGGTGAATTGATCTTGAATTCACAGGAGAGCTTAATAGTGTAGTTCATGTCATTTTGGAGGAGGGACCATGCAGCAATAGAGCAGATTATCTTGGATGCCAGCTTCTTATCTTAGCTATTTTGGTTGTATATGCATGTAACCGTAGATTATCTATTATAATAAAAGTTGAGA
The DNA here is from genome assembly GCA_031772625.1 of Pinus tabuliformis. NCBI lineage: Eukaryota > Viridiplantae > Streptophyta > Pinopsida > Pinales > Pinaceae > Pinus > Pinus tabuliformis. Next base: position 1,025,648,853 of record CM062805.1, read on the forward strand.
TCATTTTCTGCTTGTCATGTTCTTGTGTTGCTAAACTTTATTTGGTTATATTTTACATGGCAATCTTTTGTTAATTGAATAAAATTTTGTTTGAAGCATTTGTGAGTTGAAATTCCGAAAATCTATCCAGTTTTCCCGTTTGGGATATTACAATGAGAAACATAAAGCCTTAGAACCTAAGAGTGAAAAATGTATTTTTGTTGGATATTCTGAAGATGTCAAAGGATATAGACTTCTTCAACCTAAATCCAAAAATGTTATCATTCGAAGAAATGTAAAGTTTGTTGAAAATATATCTGCCTACGAGCCTAGTTTGACAGATGTGACACCTCTCTCTATCCCTTCTACTTTTGAAAATATTCCTTCTTCAGATGATGATCACATGGATGACAATCCTCCCCCACCTTCTTGGGATCCTCCTTCAGCGCCTCAGCTTCCAAAATGGGTCTACTCTACTCGGGATGCAGCAGGTGCTCTTGCAGGTGATCATACAGATCTATGTGTACACGTTCTTAGTTCGATAGAGCCTTTTCTTTGCTTGCTCAAGCTTTAGCCAATTATGATCCTGACACCTTTGCAGAAGCTTCAGGCCATCCATATTGGGACATAGCTATGAATGAAGAATATCATTAATTATTTGCAAATGATACATGGGACCTTGTTCCTCTTCCAAAGGGAAGAAAACTTGTTACATGCAAATGGGTTTACAGAACCAAGTTTGGACTAGATGGAAAAGTTGATAAACTTAAAGCTCGCCTTGTTGCTAAGGTTTTTTCACAAGTTGAAGGCGTTGACTATACTGAAACCTTCTCCCCTATTGCTAAAATGAACTCTATTTGCCTTGTTGTTTCCCTTGTTGCCTCTTTCAAATGGGAAGTCCATCAGATGGATGTTAAATCCGCCTTCTTGCATGGGGACTTGCATGAAGAAATCTATATGGAACAAACTCCTGGCTTTATGAAAACAGACTCCAGCCTTGTATGTCGGCTTAAGAAATCCCTTTATGGTCTCAAGCAAGCCCCTCAGGCTTGGTATGCCAAAATGGATAGCTTTCTTTTAGATACTAGCTTTTCTAGGTGTCATTCTGACAATATTGTCTACACCATGAAAGTGGGCAAGTCTCTTATTATTCTTGTTCTTTATGTTGATGATCTTATCCTTACTGGTAGTGATTCCAACCTTATAAACCATGTGAAGTCCAACCTTAAAAAACAGTTTGAAATGACAGACTTAGGACACTTGCATTATTTTCTTGGTCTTCAAGTCTTGTAATCCAAAGAAGGTATTTCTCTTTCCTAGTCCAAGTATGCCTGTGATCTTCAACGCCACTTTCACATGGAAGACTGTAAGCCAACCTCTTCTCCGTTTCAGTCTGGAGCCAATCGTTCAGGCACTTGTACTTCCCCTGAAGTTGGTGCTACCTTATACGATCAACTTTTTGGAAAAATTTTGTATCTGACCCATACCCATCTTGACCTTTCCTTTGTTGTTGGCCTTGTTGCTCGATTTATGCAAAACCTACATGAAAGTCATTGGAAAGCAGCTAAAAGAATACTTCGTTATGTTCGAGGTACAATTCAGTTTGGGATTCATTACAGTGCAAAAGCATCTCCTCTATTGGTTGGTTTCACTGTTTCTGATTGGGCTGGTGACCATGATGATCGAAAGTCTACTGCCGGTTATGTCTTCACTCTTGGTTATGGACCTATTACATCGGCTTGCAAGAAACAAAGTGCCATTTCTCTTTCTTTAGTGGAAGCAGAGTATCGTGGGTCGTTGAAGCTAGTAAGGAAGCCTTGTGGCTTCGTCAGATACTGTTAGAGTTTGGTTTTCAGCAGCACCATCCGACTACACTTTGGTGTAATAATCAAAGTGCAATTCATGTATGCAAAGATCCAGTCCAACATCAGCGGAACAAACAAATTGAACTACACATGCACTTCATTAGAAAGTTCATTCATGACCATGTTCTTGAAGTGCAATATTGTTCAGTCGATGATCAAGTTGCAGACATGTTTACAAAGGCTCTCACAGAGGCGAAGTTTACTAAACTTCGATTTATGGTAGGAGTTCAGGAAGTTGTCACTAAGGGGGGATAGGCTCTAATGCCCCCTTCCTTCTCCTACTGTGTCATATTTGAACATCCTTCAATCCTATCCCAAGTTGTTCTTAAGGGGGGATGTTAGGATATTTCAACACATAGGAAATAATTAAGTATAACTTGGTCTAGTGTATAGTTAGGTAAAGTGTGTTTATTTACTATGTACTTATGTAACTTACAGTCCGACGGTCACGATATGTTCTAGACATGAGGTGATCCGACGGTTCATTATCTCATCAGTATTATCGACACGTGATCTGTGGCTAACACCCGATTGGTCCATGATCTCTATTTAAAGAGTATGGAGGGTCATTTGTTAGGTGACCATTCATGAGATAAGCTTATGTAAATTTTCTTTCTTTTACATTAATAAATTGCTTGAAGTGGCCGCGTTGGCTCAGGCCGTGGACTATTTCCCTCTTTGAGGGTTTTAACCACATCAATAATACTGGTGTACTGATCTGTGATTAGTTTGTGAACAATGCCTTTTGGTGCTCTATCTAAGGAACTTACCTTGTAAATTCTTACAGTTGTGCTGAAACTCAAACCATGAATGTTGCTCCATCCACTGCATGCCAACTCATCACCTCTCTCCAATTCAACCCTTGGCATGAACTAAGGTCAATCTGATCATATTGATGCTGCGCTGAGATACTGATGAGTGGCCAGCCTACATCCTGCTGCCAACTAAAGCATGTAATATCCCTCACCTCTAAGGGCTCCTGCAGTACACTGCTCCTGACTAAAAATGATACTCCATCAATAGGGTACCAACTCATGATCTCTCGCTAATCCAATGCATGGACACCTGTGCAAGGAACAAGTCTACTGGGCTGATATGGGTCCCTGCTCAATGAATGATGCTCTATCTGGTCAATCAACTAGATCTATCTAAGGAAATTTGCCCCTCTCACTATAATAGGCAAAAGTGGGCAAGATGTGCTACAAGCCCTATCTATGTACTCCTAGAGAGGGTTGTTCCCTGAAATTCTTGCAGCTCTGCCAACTGCCTGCACATCTACCCAGACCTTATCAATGGGTCGCCCCAAAGATGGATGCACCACCATCTCCAACAACTCCTTTCGTCTACTAGCCTCTTGCAAAACTAACTTGTACACCTCCTGAGGACAAGTGTCTATAAATGCGGCCTCATTGGAGGTTGCCTGCACTTCTGTCTACTCCACTCCAATGGCTGGCCCTTAGGGTGTCTGCTCATCCTCCATCATGGGCTCAACATGAGCCACTAGATGACTCTCCAAAAATGGCCCATCCTGCACACTCTGTGTATCAACTGTCTCATGCTCCTCTAGGTGCTCTCTATGCTGAAACATCAGACGCTCATTTGCTCCCAGATCTCTTTCCCTCATGGGAACAGTCAGCTGCTCATCATACTCTTCTATCACACATGGATGCATATCCGGCCTACTGTCATCAACTCCACATGACTGCTCATGCTCCTCAAAGGTATCATCGTATGGACCCATGGACTCGTCCGAAGAAGAATCCTCACCCTGATGGTCAGAAGGAATTTCCATCTGCTCTACCTCTGTCATCTCCTCAGTGTCATTCAAGTGTGAGGGGTCAGGTCCCCTGCAGATGAAGCAAAGTCCCTTTCTCCTCAGCTCATTGCTAATGCATGATCCCCCAAACCTGAGTAGCTCCTCCCTGGTCAATTGTCTCCTGAACAACCCAATGTCTTGCTCAACCAATCTCTCGGCTAGTTCATAAGCAACAGGTGAGACCAATTGTTCTCTCCTCTAAACGGACAACAAACGCGCTTGCAACTCCCGACAAATGGCATCACGACCTCTCATACATGATGACAAGATGGACTGCATGTGTGCTATGACTGTGTCAGGATGATGTTTCCTAATGCTGAAGAAGCATTGGAACATCTGTAGGATCAACCCATCACACTCTAGATCAAACATGATTTCATAAGTCCTAGTCACAGCCATAACTTCTAGAATCTCAAGCTTCTTCCCAAAGGTAGAGCCTAAACTGTTGTCCAAGTCTTGGAAAGTTTCTACTACTCGTCTAAAAACTCTCCTCATAACATCATCATTGTAAGGATCTATAGGGGCAGTTAGTCTCATGATGTTACTGAGACAAGATGCAATTGGAAGTCTAACCCCTTCACAAGGTTCCTAAAAGAACTTGTGTTGTATGAGAGCAAGTATTGCTGGTTTTAAAGCCCAAATTAGTTTCTTCCCTTCTAACTGGCTCAGTTTGGAATGGAGGGCATCTAGTTCATCAAGTTTGAAGAGAACTTTCCATTTGACCCTCATGCATTTTAAATTTGTCCCAAGTGTGAACATCTTGTGTCCTAATTCTTGCCCCTTTTGCAAATCCTTTGGCAATTCTTGCTGGAGAAGGTTGTGGATCCTTTTTGAGAATGGTTTGCTGTTCTATGTTGGGTTTTGGTCCATAGAGGCATTGTGGTTTAAGGTATTATTTGTTGTACTGTTGTGCTGGTTTATGAATTGTCTTAAAATTTCCATCATACAACAACTCTATTGGCACCCTATTAGCGACATATAATGGACTATGAAAACAATAAGCTCAACTCTCACAATAGAAATAATACCTCTCTGATATGCAACAGTGCCACTCAACAAAACAGTCTTTGCTTGAATACAAATACAGAGGGAGTAGAATTAGGAAGATAGAACTTGGTAGTTGCTGGCAGCCAATAATAATAGGTACAAATCAGTCTACCCGAAGTGACACTAGCAATTGGTTGTGAAACATGCTACTCCCCGCACTGCTCAGTAAGTAGAAGACACCAAACTTGGTTCTATAAAAAGTATGCCACTCTTTCCCACATGCAACCCATAACAAAGAGATTCTTTGACCCAAACTAAGGAAACATCAGTCAGCAAGTGAAAGGAACTCGTCCCACTTGGCCTTGAAAGTCACCAAAAGTCATCTGTCTTCAATTAAAATGCAGCTCCCTACCTGAATGATTTTGAGTCCTTTCCCAACTATTCTTCTTCAAATACTAGTAGTTGCAGACAACCAACAATGATAGGCTGGTACAGGCATGAATGTTTGGCATTAATGGAAAACTTCCAGATCTGAAAAATGAACAATTCAGAGGTTTCCTAGTACAGGAATTCGATCTCCCTTCCGCATTGATTTGGTACTTGGCCCCCCTTCAAAATTAATGATCGACTCTTCAATAATTCGTCCTTGGTATAGGAAAGATAACATTGAATCACAATGCCAGGTGGTGCTCTTCGTCCTAAGAAATTCTCAGCCTCGCGAACCTGAAGCTCTCGGTCTACAGAAACCCTTTTTCCAATAATGTTTTTCAATAATTAAGTTTTCGGCAAGAAGTCGCTCTACTTCTAGTAGTGATATCGACCCCTGCAAAAGCAAATTGTACAAGAATTCAACCTCTCTACGGTGCGATGATGAATCGTGGCTTTCTGCCTTCAATCTGAGGAATATGGCTTCTGAAGACACCCTTGACGATTATTGATTTGACCCCATTGCTCCTACTAAAGTGTTGTGTCCTCAAAAAATAATTCTAATGCTTGTCCGACTTCCTTGTCGGACTTTGGGCTGGTTCCCACACTCCTTCTGCTATAGCATCCCCAACAATTAGTAGACTTCGATTGGCATCAAAGGAATCTAGTCACTGATTCGATGCTCAATGATGGACGCTGACACCCCTATAGCTGCATGTAGTCACCATTTACATGTCCCCAGGGTCAGTGATCATCCCCGTGGCTTTTGGTGACCAATTCAGGCCTCCAATTGTCAATCGCTGATTTCCTTACTCGATTGCCATCGACGCCACTTACATCACAGTTCAGATTTTACTCAGCGGAAGTGATTGCATGAGCGGTTCAACATGAAATCGACAGAATGGTGGTACGTGGATTAATATTTCGATTGGGATGGGTCATACCGTGTCTTACGCATTGTCAAGACATCTTGCAACGTGGACTTTTTGCAGCCATCAAGTTATTCCTGGAATGAAGCTTGATCTCGCTGCAATTTTTGTCACTGTGATACAGGTTGGTCCACGGTAATGATTTTTGACTGGGACGTTCCCCTTGATGGGATCCTTGCTCCAATACATATCCACTGATGTACTCAAAACGATTCGGCCTTAGTACGCCGTCTTACGTCCAGAATGACTTTACAGGCATTTATGCAGTCCCAATGATTCATATTGTTAATCGATCTAGCGTACCACCCTAACATGGCCACGATTTCGACCCACATGGCAGTTTCCTCGGAAGTGGTCAGTAATCAGATCAACGTTTCCACTACTTCATAATACATTGCATGGATGGTTGCTCCACCCAGTCAATAGACCCAACAGGGTTGTTCCCTTGTGGCTCGCATCACCCGTCATGAGCTTAGACGCACATTCTTACACTCATCCCCTAGAATTCGATCTCTTAGTCACGGATCGAGTCTTGTCTTCCTAATGGCACACCACAAACGACGCTACCCAATCAAACCAAATGCACCAACAACATTAACGTACGAACCAATGCTATACATACTTTTCATTCGGTTTTGACCCTGGAGCTGGTTTTAGATGATGATTTGACCTCTTCTGCAAAATATATTTTGCAGCTGTAGCTTTCAATTATTTGGCCAGAGGAGAAATACTTCAATTCACCATTGAGACAAGTGCATTACAATGATAACAATTGTGGCCTCCTCAAGCAATTGGCCTTTCCTTGATACAACAATCTGCCCACACAAATTTACCGCTGGAGTATAGAATGGCTCGATTTCTTCACTATATGAATTCATCCTCTATAAAACGCATGGCACATAAAGCCCTCAAACCATAATAGTTGCACTGAAAATCCCACAAGCTGAGCCAAGACCAAGGCTCTGATACCACTGTAATGTCCCAAATGAAAAAAATTTGGAACAAACCCTTCAAATAAAATTCTCACTGATAAACATAAGATTTCCATGTAAAATTTAACAACATAGAACATGCAAATAACGATGATGAGAAGAAGGAAATCTCAGCTTTATTATATTAACCAAAAATAGGAGTATGACATTGAAATCAAACCTACCAAACTCATTAAAGGTCAGGGGTTAGCTAAATTGAGGGCTGAATCTAATTTACATGCTTTGGACATGAATTTTCTAGCTATACTTAATGAATCCGAAAAGATGGCAACTCCACAAGTAGCAGAGGCTTTTGCTACCTCTCCCTGGTATGCAAACCTTATTTTTGTTCTACATCATTTACAAGCTCCTCCTGGTTTGACCAAAATGAATGCTAGATTTCTTAAACTCAAAGCAATGAAATTTTGTATTTTGGATAATAATCTCTATTGGAAAGGTACTGGTGGAATTTTACTAAATTGCTTGTTGAAAGATGAAGCAAATAAAGTGATGCAGGAATTTAAAGGAGATTGTGGTGGACACCTATATTGGAAGACTACTGTCAACAAGATCCTAAGAGCAGGTTTTTATTGGCCAACCTTATTTTCTGATATCGAGAAGAGAGTCACCTCTTGCCACAAATGCCAAATATTTGAAGGAAAAAAAACTATTGCCTTTACCCTTAAAGCCAATATCTGTTGAAACTCTGGTCTGGATTTTATAGGAGAAATTCACCTTTCCTCTTCTACCCAACGTAAGTGGATTTTTATAGCCACTAATTATTTTACCAAATGGATAGAAGCCATACCTACTAGACAAGCCTCTGATGCAGTAATCATTAAATTCCTAGAGAATAATATTCTTTCAAGATTTGGATGCCCTAAGAAAATCATTACAGATAATGCTACAACATTCAGGTCAAAAAGAATGGTGGAATTTTGCAACAAATATCAAATAATGTTGGGACATTCTACAACCTATTACCCTCAAGGAAATGGACTAGCAAAATCTTCCAACAAAAGTCTGGTTAATATTATCAAAAAATTGTTGCAGGATAACAAGAAATCATGGCACAACAAGCTTGTAAATGCATTATGGGCAGACAAACTTACTACTAAGAAGTCAATTGGTATGTCTCCATACCAATTAGTTTATGGGATGGATGTTGTTTTTCCAACTTCATTGGGAATTCCTGTTTTGAAAATGCTGCAAGAATTGGAGGTTGAACCAAATGATCTACAAAGAAGAATAAATCAAACAATTCACCTGCAATAGTCAAGAGAGGAAGTTCACAACAGAACTCAGTTGATCCAGGAAAGTATCAAGAAGATATATGACAGAAGAACTAAGGCGGATGATTTTCAGATAGGCAATCATGTTTTGAAATGGGATTCTAGAAGAGAAGAGAAAGGCAAGCATGGTAAGTTTGATAATTTGTGGATGGGACCTTACATAATTCATGCTTATAGGGGAAATAGTGCATTTTTCTGAAGGACATGGATGGAACAGAGCTACCTGGAGGACCTGTCAATGGTAGGATGCTGAAACATTATGTTTTTCAGGAATAAAAGTAGTTTTTATCACACTCATTGTAGATACCATTTCCTTTGTACTGTTATGATTGGGGTAGCTTATGTCTGAAAGTTGAAGCCCGTGGAGAAGGCCTTGAGCTTTTAGTCATTTTGCCACCATAACTACAATAACTACAAAAAATCAAATGCAGTAAAACACTGAAGACAAGGATTCAAGGCTACTAGTCTATTGTTCTTGACACCTCACAAGGAGAGTACCATCCCCTGTTGGAGTCACTGTTAGGGTCCTATAATTTATAGGATCAACTGATGATTGAATGTTTTCTTTTAGTATTTCAAATTGTAAATAATATTGTATATTGCAAATGATTTCCAAAAAAAGATATATAAATGAAAATAAAAAATGAAAATAGGGTATATATATAAAAAAATAGAAAAAGAAAAAGAAACAATGATAAAAGAACCCCACAGAAAAGAAAAATGTGAAAGTGATGCCAATTGAAGTGCCACTAATAGTACAATAATGTTTGAAGAATAAATTCAAGAAATTATGTGCAGCTTGTTCAAAATCCCACAATACTTCCTCTTGCTTGAAACATACTGTTTAACTATGTTCAAGCAATTTTTAATTTTTGTCAATTAGATTAGAATGAATACATTAGCCAAACAATGTAATCTTGGCTAAGATTAGATTAGATAGATTAAGGTGAATAAATTAATCCAATTGTGTAATATGGATTAATGTAATTGTTAGATTAGTTTTGAATAGATGTTTTTAGTCCTTTAAAAATGGCAGAATAAATGAGGGTTTGCACTCCTAAATGCACCCTAATTGCTTTTAATTAGTTAGTTTAGGGGAAAATTAAACTTGTATGAAACATGTTAATACTTGGTGTTATTTGTTAAAAATATGTGCGTAGTGGGATAATTTGTCGCTAGCGTTTGAAGTGCACTCTTCTCTCCTGTTCCAAATCATATCCCCATCTTATCGAATGACTCCCAGGGCTTTTCAGCTCCCTTGCCATGTTTCCCTTTACCGGCAAGGGAGGGTTCGAAAAGCGGTTTCCTCCCCACTGGTCCCACCCCTACGTGTCACCATTTCGACATTTCGCACCCCCCCTCTCAATACCATATACCACTCCTACCCCCCTCCAAAAGCGGTTTTCCTACCCCTCTTTGAAAGCGGTTTTTCACCATTCCCGCCATAATCTGCACTCTCGGTTATGGCACCCTCCACTTCCGCTCCACCTCCTCTCCCCTATTGCCACGTATCTCCTTTCTCGCCAACAATCCAACACTTCCTTCTGCCTAGCGCTGGTCGCCACGTCAATTAATCATTGCGCCCTCCCATTTGCCACTTCCTCCCATTGTGATTTTTCGTTGCAAAGTAAATCCTCCTCCAAACAACCATTTTAGCCAAACGGTCCCAGTCCACTACAAACCTATAAATCTTCGTTTTCGCCTCCGATCATCCTCTTTCCTCATGCTCATACTCTCACCCTGTTATCAATTTGATCCCTGTTTTCTCTTGCCTATCAACTATTGCTCGCACCCCTACGTGTCACCATTTCGACATTTCGCACCCCCCCTCTCAATACCATATACCACTCCTACCCCCCTCCAAAAGCGGCTTTCCTACCCCTCTTTGAAAGCGGTTTTTCACCATTCCCGCCATAATCTGCACTCTCGGTTATGTCACCCTCCACTTCCGCTCCACCTCCTCTCCCCTATTGCCACGTATCTCCTTTCTTGCCGACAGTCCAACACTTCCTTCTGCCTATCGCTGGTCGCCACGTAAATTAATCATTGCGCCCTCCCATTTGCCACTTCCTCCCATTGTGATTTTTCGTTGCAAAGTAAATCCTCCTCCAAACAACCATTTTAGCCAAACGGTCCCAGTCCACTACAAACCTATAAATCTTCGTTTTCGCCTCCGATCATCCTCTTTCCTCATGCTCATACTCTCACCCTGTTATCAATTTGATCCCTGTTTTCTCTTGCCTATCAACTATTGCTCCCACCCCTACGTGTCACCATTTCGACATTTCGCACCCCCCCTCTCAATACCATATACCACTCCTACCCCCCTCCAAAAGCGGTTTTCCTACCCCTCTTTGAAAGCGGTTTTTCACCATTCCCGCCATAATCTGCACTCTCGGTTATGTCACCCTCCACTTCCGCTCCACCTCCTCTCCCCTATTGCCACGTATCTCCTTTCTCGCCAACAGTCCAACACTTCCTTCTGCCTACTGCTGGTCGCCACGTCAATTAATCATTGCGCCCTCCCATTTGCCACTTCCTCCCATTGTGATTTTTCATTGCAAAGTAAATCCTCCTCCAAACAACCATTTTAGCCAAACGGTCCCAGTCCACTACAAACCTATAAATCTTCGTTTTCGCCTCCGATCATCCTCTTTCCTCATGCTCATACTCTCACCCTGTTATCAATTTGATCCCTGTTTTCTCTTGCCTATCAACTATTGCTCACAGTGAAATTGCCTCCAAGCTCTCTTCCTGCACAATTAACAGTCGTCCTCTACAATTCCGTTTGTCATCCTCTGCGATTCTACCCGAATTATTGCAATGGCCCCCAAAACCAAGACTGATGCCACTGTGGTAAGTTTGATGCTCACTCCCTCTGTGGATTTAGACCACATCCCCTTAGTCGATAGAGACTATAAAATTGCCAAAACACAGTGTGAATTCGACCTCTTCGAATTACACTGTTGGTTTCGTGACACCTATCTTGACCAGTTAGACGAAATTGGGCTATGGCAATCTAGACTACCCCTGTTTGTTTTTCCCCAATCCTATTATTTCCCTGAATTCTTCCTGAAGTGCCATGCCTCTTATCTTTCGAGCAAAAGAGTATCATTTCCCCTAATGGTGAAATTCTTTTCACCATTACCCTTGAGAATATAAACTAGATGTTGTAGGTCCCACACAGTGAATCCCTGACTCCCTTTTCCATTAATGCTCGTCAAGAAATTTACCAAAAGCTTAATTTTCCTGAGAGAGCTAGGATTTTTGAAGTTTTCCTGCCCAAAGATTCTCAATTGCCCAAGAAAAAACCCCCTTATCCCTCTTCTATTTCCCCCAAAGAACCAGACAGACCATAAATTGAGGATCTGGTGTAGCCCCTACAGAAGTTAGCTTTGGTCATGGATCCTCTGCAACTTGAGAAGGAAGGGATCGATTTCTTCTCCCTTCTGCATCTGAAACTGTCTCCGCTGACTCTCAAGCAACATCTTCCACTGAACAAAAGTTCCCTCATACAAGGTGGTCAAGGCCTCCCACATTTCCCTTGTTGTGCCCTTCTCAACAATATGTCGGATCACATGATCCTTGACTCCGTCCAAGATCATGCACTTCACTTTTGCCTGACCCTCCTCGTACTTCTTGAGAGGATCAACATCAACCAGAACAACAACCGTCTTCAAGGCATAATCATTGATGCGATTTTTGTCCAAAACTGCTTGGATCTTGGCCTTCTAGAAGACAAAGTGGGATGCACCATCCAACCTGTCCTAGTTCCTGAGTCCATTAACTTCCATCTCTGCTCAAATAAATGTCGAACTGGTTCTCTTCTCCCTCTTTTGCTGCTGCCGCAACATAACTCGGATCTGGATTTCTTTGGCGCTAGAAATCCTCTAAGGAACAAGCTCCCTCTGAATTTCAATTTCCTTCACGGAAATCCTTCTGCCAACAATTGTCGAACCACCCCTCTCTGATCTGTGTTTGTTGCTGCTCAGCACTGGATCCAGATTTCTTGGCAAGAAATCTACTGAGCAATTGATTCCCTCTACTTTGCTTCTGCCCCACTAGGTATTGTTCTGCCCCAACAAAATCAACACCCCACTAGCAACCCCAGATGAAGTTTGCGCTGCACCTCTAGTCTTGGCAACTGGGAAAACGAGACTCAACAGTCTCTGCGCTGGCTCAGTAATCACTGCGCTGTCCTCTGCAGCAACAACGTCACCCAATCAGGCTGATGTAGGCTCTGTGTGAGCCTCCCTTGGTGACTGTGTCACCTCTCCTTTGCTCTCTTGGCTAGAAACTGCATTGTCTCTCGGGACAACTATCTTTAGCACAGATTTTCCTCTGTCCTTTCGCTGATGGCTTCAATCCTCCTTGATCTGTAATTGCTCTGATACCATGTGAAATTTTTTGAATCTAACAAACTGGAAATCCTCCTGTAGTAAACTGATTTGCATTACCTACTTGTGTTCTTCATTTTAACAAGTTATTTTCAGAAATATTCAGAAAATATTAATGCAAATACACTGCAGCCTACACCAATATACAAATCAAGTATTGAAAATTAAATGAGACAATCATGCAAAGGACACACTTATTTTTGATCTAAACGTCCCTAGAAAAACCCAATTCGGGAAAATCGGTGCAGTAGCTTTGAGGGTTTTCTATTATTAAGCAGAAGTTCTGAATACAAATGTTGGTTGCCCTCCCGAAAAACGACAGAGAAATACAATGGCGGAGAACCTGAGTGAGTTTTACCTCACTTCACCTGGCAGAATCCGTCTGATCCATAGCAAAACTGGCTGGCACCTTTGTGGAGCTCTCTAAGGCTCTGCGTCAACACTTCTGCCCACTGCGTCAACTTTCTCGACTGTTTTGGCAGTTTTTGCCAGCTCCTTGACTTTTTGGGTGGAAGACAACTCTTCCTCTACGCTGGCCTTTCTGGCTCTACGTCAAGGCTGCATGGGCCCAGACTGGCCAAGTGTCAGCTCTCCCAGCTACTGTGCTGCCTCCACAAATTTATCTCCACTTCTCTGTTAGTATTTGTGAACTATCTCTGCCCCTCAGAGGCAACATCTCCCCAATCGATTTTCCTCCTGAGAACTTCTCACCTCAGAAAATTGATTTCCTCAATCTCTCTGTGTTTTTTCCAACTGACCCCAAACCTCCATTTATACTTTTCCTGTTGAGAAATCAATGGCTAAGATTAAGTCTCTAGTCAACAACTAAGATTAAATTAGACTTGATCCTTATCTCTTAGAATCTTCTCACCCATATTTTCATTAATACCCATTAATATTTTAATTTTCCTAAGTTTAGACTTAAGAACCCCATTAAAAATATTAATTATTTTAATAAAATATAATCCAGGTGGAATTTCTCCCAACAATTTCTAGGTCTTGGAGATCTCATGTGTTCTAGCCCCTCCACAAAATTTTGGAGCTAGAGCACATCTTTTGCTACTCAAAAATCAACAAAAATATATCGACAAGCGAAGGCACTTACCTTCTATCCTCCTTCACTGCTTTTCCTTGAAAATCATGTAAACCATTTTGTTGGGGTTTGAATCTCGTGGTGGTTCCTTGGTTATTTGTGTTTGGGGACCCTTTCCTTGAACTCAAACTTGGAATCACCCAAGAAAAACCCTAGCAATTCAATCCACCTTAATCCTAATGGTGAAAGCCTTTGATTGATGGTATTTGAAGTAACAACCTTCGGGGGGTCTTGACTTGGTTTTTTATTGGGCCATTAGATCCCTACGATCTACAAGGGAGAACCCCCCTTAAGTTGGAGGAGAGCCAACCAGATGGAAGAGGAGGGTTGGTGATGTAATAGTGGCCCCTTCTTGAGTGCATAGGGTCTTCCACTTAAACTTTGGACTTTATCTCTGTTGATTTGGGGTAGCATCGGATGTGCTCTAGCCACGAAATTTGGTAGAGAGGATGGGGCACATGAGATCTCCAATACCCAGAAAGGAGATATTAAAATAATTAATATTTTTAATGGCGTCCCTAAGTCTAAACTTAGGGAAAACAAAATATTAATGTGTATTAATATGAATCTATGTTAGAATGGTCCAAAAGACATGGATCAAGCCAGATCTAATCTTAGCCGTTGATTAGGGACTTAATCTCGGTCATTGATACGTCAACACGAAAAGTATAAGAGGAGGCTTGAGGGTCACTTGGAGAATACACCAGTGTGATCAGTCATTCTACATTTTAGAGCGGGGTTTGCTAAGAGAGATAGAATCAGTGATCGGGCGAGCAATTGAGGGGCATTGAGTACAGAGAGACAAAGAGACAGAGATAGTGTCGGGATAGCAGCAGAGCAGAGAGAGAGAGAGAGACGCAGGAGTAGCTAGTGCTCACGCAGGGCTACGCAGAGGCAGCTAAGTGCTGCGCAGAGCACCAGAGAGGTCAGCGTAGCTGACACAGGGTCTCCTAGGGCTGACGTAGGCCAAAGATAGGCTGACGCAGTGCCAACACTGGGCTAGGAGAGGCTGAGGCAGTCCAGATTGGGCAGACGCTGGGGTTTCTAGGGCAGATTGGTGCTGAGTAGATGCCGGAAGGATTATCCGGGGTTTCAGCTAGTAGATCTGTCAGAAACCCCAGTTACTGCTAAGGAAATTCTCTGTTGGGTAGGCCAGTTTCGGCACCCAAATTGTACTATGATATTGCTTAATAACAAAACCCTCAGATAGCTGCACCGATTTTCCTTTATTGGGTTTTTCTAGGGACATTAGTCCAAAAATATGGTGTGTTTGTTCTTGTTTCTTTTAGTTGTTGATCTGTAATATGATGAGCATGCACTAGTTTTGTTTTCAGTATTTACATTGTAAATAACTTGTTAAGGAAAAATAACAAGTAGGTAGGAATAAATCAAATAAAGTGCATGGAGAGTTTCTAACTAAGTAAACTTATAAACTTCAACAATCTCAAGAGGTGTTATATTTTGGTGTAACAATGTGATTAAATTAGGGATAATAACATGTTGGACAACAACAACAAATTATCTAGATGAAGGTTACTTAACTCTTATCATGCATTAGTTAATTAGTTCCAAGATGGGTTCTAAAAAATCTCAAATAATCAATGTCTTTAATATATGTCAGTAAATGCATTTTATTTCAATCGCCATTGAGATGTGAAAGTGCTCTAGTGAAGGTCCTCTTAAAAACAAAAATTGTGTTAGGCGTCAAGAGTACTGTCTTTTGTCTCTATGCAATTACGTAAGTAATTTTGATATGGTTTTTGAAGTTATATCCTTATCCTATTTAGTGTAAGGTTTCAAAAATAGTTAATTTGAAGAAATACTATTTTGTTAACTTATCCTTATGCAACAATTTCAGTTAACTATAATTTCAAAGGTAAAGACCGATTGATGCGCATAGCAACACCGAATAAGGTTGTATCTTTTTTAAGTGACCATATTATCTCCTTTAAGATTAAATGTACAAGGACATATTAGAAAGTATTCTTACATACACAGATGGAGTTTTTCAACAAGAAAAAATGTAAAATTCTATCCTTAGTCTAATATCAATTTCTCGTCTTAACTTATTTAGGTAAACTACGTCTTTGTATTGGACAATGCTGTAGATGCTGATAGTTGCCTAGCTTACACAGGTATATTTATTTCCACTTCAACTTTCTATTCTTTTTTGGTTGTGAATATTTTTGATATATTGTATAGGGTACTTTTGTTTTCTCATGATAGTTTCAAATACATGTATTAAAGTTAAGGCAATATTCAGTTAACCTTATCGAGGCGTTTCCGCAATATTTTCCTTTGTCCTTTTAATTTGTGCTATATCTTCTTGTTTACTCTTTTATTTTTGGTAAAAATTGTTCTATGTAAGGATTGGATATGGTATGGCATACTTTTTATTGACACAATATGTCTATGAATAATCACTAATTTGGGGGAGAGAAGGGGATCCTTTTATGACATTATTTAGGAGGGGGGATCACAAACATAGCTTTGCGTATGTGAGTTGAGTATTTACCTCATAGAGTTTTATGTGTTTAGTTTCAAGGCCATATGATATGATACAACAAATTAATTGCAAGATGACATACATAGTATATTGCTTGGTGTGGGTATTGATGCTATAAATTAATACAGATGAGATATGAATATTGCAAGGTTTCAACTAGTTGAGAATGGTCACTCTTTTTAAATATGAATTTCAAGTTTGATGTTTTTCTTAGGGATATCACATAAGGTCAGAAAAATTCTGACCCAAAAGCAAGAGGAATTATCCTGCAACATCAGTTTCAAATTTCAAGTGCAGTTGTGATGTACCTAGTGGTGCTCACAAGCATTGTTATCAATACTGGATCTGTCATTGAACTGGTCTACCCCAGGAACTAGAATCAAATTGGAACCGACAAAAGCCAGAAATAAAACTGAACCAGAAAACTGGACAATCAAAAAATATATAAAATATTCAAATTTTGAAATATATATATATATAGTTTTGTCGGTTCCAATTTGATATAGATATCCATGTGGATCCAAAACATTATATAATATACACATATATGCAAAGTTTATCATGTATATAGCAACTAGCAAGGGTGCATATGACCAAAAATAACACCGTAATCCATATCTGAAAAAAATACATAAACAAAGAGACCGTAAATGGCCCAAGGAACTGAGCTCAAAAGATCCAAATTGCTCAAATGTATTGTGTGAGTCAAATGGAAGGTGGGGTCCTCATTAAATAGCATTATGGAGGGGCATAGGGTTAAATGTAGTGTTTCTCTTTTTTTGTGTAGCGACCTTTTTAAAAAAAAATATGTTCAGGTGGTCCCCATAGTTAGCTGTATGGTTCTGTGTGGAACCAACTAGTTTTGACATTTATGGCTGGTTCGGTGTGGAATCGGTGAGGGACCTAGAGTTACGTTTGATGTTTTACGTTTTGTTATTTTATCAGTTCAAAAAAAAATGTGTCCAAAGGTCCCCATAACTGGCTATATGGTTTTGTATGGAACCACCTGATTTTGACGTTTATAGCTGGTTTGGACCAGCCAGTTTGGTACAGAACTAGCTATTTTCAAAATGGAACATTCAATTGGATCAGTATGGCCCCAAAACTAGTCAGATTGGTCATCTTTTCTGGATCTAGTCTGGTTCTAATAACATTGCTCACAAGGAGCTAACGTTGAATTATAAGAGGGAACAAATCCAAGTAATCCATGAAAGACAAAATATTATAAATTGATATTAAAGTGATGATTACAATGAGTGAATGGTTTAGGGTTATATAGCTATGAAGATGAATGATTATGATGAATAGCCATGACCATCGGAAAGTGTTCCTATTAATTAAGATATTAACTAGAGCTTTAATAATTAATGTACATGTTATATCTACCTAGGTATGTTACAAGTCGCTCCCTTTAGATTCTGTCTTTGAAAGAGTAGTAAAAGTGTTGCCACAGTTCAACTTCTACCTGTTAGACCCTGTACCAGCCATTAAAAATCAGAGTTCCAGATCAAATTTTTGAGTGGTGTTTTCAGCATTGTATTTCTTGAAGAAATTGTTGCATGAAACAGATGGCCGGAAAGGAAGGCACAGTCATCTAGATACAGAACAGCAGCAAAATCACGGACTTTCTACAGTTATTAAAAACACCCAACCAAGATAATTTATACATGCTTTTGTACCAAACAAAACAACAAATGAGGCACCTCTCTGACTTCTTTTGAGTTCACCTCTATTATTGATCTTTCTTGGATTGTGCACTGTTTCTTGAGTGAGTGCAGCAGCTTGTTATGTGCAGCAAGGAGGGCGTGATCTTGATGTACATTTTCATTAATTCATAAAGGCAGGGGTCATACCTCCTTCAATCTTTAATTGGCTGAAGGTAAGACACCCCCTTTATGAGAATTCCAGCTATTCTGGGCCACAGATTGGGCATTCATCATGGGTGGCTAACCATGTGCCGGTTGGAAAGAAGACTGGAGAAATCAGGCTTTGTATTGACTTCTGAAATTGGAACGAATTGTCCCTTGTAGATAATTATCCACTCCCAGGAAATGGGGCACTTACTATAGAAAGTTACTAAATTAGGTGTGATGTCTATGTTGGGTGGTTTCTCAGATTATAACCAGGTGCTTGTGAAAAATGACCAACATAAGACAATTGTTACTACACCATGGGGGGAATTTGTCTATCCTAGGATGCCATGTGGTTCTTTGAATGCTGGATCTGCATTTCCAAGTCCTATGGACTCTGCATTCAAGGATTTATAACTTATTATTATAATTTATCAAGATAATTTCATTGTTTTAACCATGTGCCGGTCGGAAAGAAGACTGGAGAAATCAGGCTTTGTATTGACTTCAGAAATTGGAACGAATTGTCCCTTGTAGATAATTATCCACTCTCAGGAAATGAGGCACTTACTATAGAAAGTTACCAAATTAGGTGTGATGTCTATGTTGGGTGGTTTCTCAGATTATAACCAGGTGCTTGTGCAAAATGACCAACATAAGACAATTGTTACTACACCATTGGGGGCATCTGTCTATCCTAGGGTGCCATTTGGTTCTTTGAATGCTGGATCTGCATTTCGAAGTCCTATGGACTCTGCATTCAAGGATTTATAACTTATTATTATGATTTATCAAGATAATTTCATTGTTTTTCTCTAATGAAAAGGAATGCACATGTTGTTGAGAAACCAATGCATATAGTTATTAGGGTTTGATTACTCTTTTCTTGATAATTACTTGAGAAACCAATGCATATAATTTCTTGATGATTAAGCTTTAGCCTCTCCACCAGTTTTCATCGCTAGAGCACATTCGATGCCACCCAAAATCAACATTTCCTCTTAGCGGGGAATGTGCTCTAGTAATGTTCCACGTCTGAACATCACTCTGATCATACGACACCAGTACTTGTGCTAATGCTTGGCCTTCTCACCCAACATCCTCTACATTGTTGCATCCTGTACCACTGCCCATGGCTCTACCATTGCCACTACTACATTTGTACGACAACTCTGCATCCGTGCTGCTGCTGGTCCTTTCTCCCAACACCACATTTGCACTGCAACCCTATCTCCTCATGCTGCACCGCGCTGCCCATAGCCCCATTGTTGCTACTGCAACTCATTTTCTGAGACGATGATAACTGATCTACCCAACTACTGACATCCTTGTTAGGCTAGAAAACCCTCCTGATGCTGAAGCTCCCTTTGTCATTATTTCGTGCTCCCTCTGCTATCTCTGTGCTGCTGCAACAATTTTGTGCCTCTCGCACTACTACAAACCTCTCTGTGCCTTCCTGCACTACTGCAACCTCCTCTGTGCTTCTCGCACTGCTGCTATCCCCACTGCATTGCTGCAGATCCCTGCACTCTAGCACTCTGCCGCTTCATCCGCATTCCTTTCTACCGACATCTGCCATCCTGCTATTGTCTCTTCGGGGCTCCTGTAGCTGGATATGATCCAAGAGTTTGGGTACCTCAAGGATCCTGCTCCTCATCGCCTGTAGTCTTCTTGACTACAACTCGATGTCTCCCCACCTCTTCTCTAGAGGTACATAAGCACTCATGGCACAATCATCATCATCCTCTACCTCCTTCTCCGTCTTTTCTGGCGCTAGCTTGGAGTCAAACACCTCTCCCTTATTCTTTTTCTTGGGACATTGGTTTGCATAATGGCCCAACTCCCCACAGTTGAAGCACTTAATCTTGTAGAGGTCCTTTTTCTTCCTCTTCCCCTACAGATTCCAGAGTTGCATCCTTTTCCTCCTCTTTCTTGACCTGGGCTCCTTTGCTGCTACTTCCCGTCTTGGTCAGTCATCTGATCTCTTCTTGGTGAAGAGATGTAGACAATTCTTCCCATCTTGGAAGATTCACTTTGTCCAAAATGATTTGGACAAACGTCTCCCACTCCTCAGACTGTTAGGTCCCTATAATACTAGTGATGCCCCCATTAATATTGTAGTTGTATCCCTTATTAATATTGTTGTGCCCCTATTGTCCCCATATTGTTATTACTGTGGCCCATAGAATCCCTCTATTGTTATTTTTGTGCCTTTATATTATTATTGTTAGGTCGGCTTGGTTATATTGTGACTCCTTAGACTCCTATATATAGAAATGAGGTTTTTCCAGCTGAATCATTCAAAAATTGTTCATTTATGTAATGTAAAGGAGCTTGCCCCCTCGAAGAGGCTGAATTCTAAGGCGTTGATCTATCTTTTCTATCTTTTTGTGAGCTGGTTTCATAACATTTGGTATCAGAGCTTTGGATTCTAGGGTTTTGTTGCTCCAAATAGGTCATTGTGGCATTTTCACTATAATTTTTTTTCAAAAACGTTTCAGAAGCGAAAAAAACCTATTTGAGACGAAATCGCACTGAACCTCGGGTCCGAATTTCAGAGTTTTTTGCGCTGTATTTGTGGAGATATGATTTGAGGAAGTTGGTTTTTTTTGCAGACTCCTGAATTACATTCCAAACAGGTGACTTGGGGAAAATCGTCATAACTTTCTCTCTGAGCATCGGATTGAAATTTTGTAAGAAGATACAGAAAGAGGACAGACTGTAGTTTCTTGTATATATTTTTCAGAGCCAACGGTCGAAACAGTGACACGTGGCACTTCATACAAGTTCGCTCTTCTGGAAAGGTCTATAATCAGGTCATCTTGGGAGATTGTGCATAACTCTTCCTTGGAGAATCCAATTTGGATCAGACTGGTGGCATTGGAAAGAGGACACAAAGGGCTACTATAGGCCGCAATTTCAAAACTGGATGATCGGTTACAGAGATACATCAGATTCAATATCAAGCTCCTATAAAGTGAAAGAAGGTGTGTATTTTTTTTTAAATATTTGCATAAGCCTGGTTTGAAAAATTAGTAAGGAATTCAAAGGGCATAGTAAAGCATTATTATCAGTAATTGATGCCCCGAGGAAAGAAAATGCAAACACCTATTAAACAACCTGAAAGCTCTAGCATGACTCATGAAGAAGAGGAAGAAATGCAACATGATATATCAAAATTACGAGACCAAGTGCAACAAGTGTCACTTGCATAAAAAGTAACAGAATCTAAGATGGATGGTTTAAAGAAAGAAGTAGAAGCTAAGATGGATGGTTTAAAGAAAGATGTAGAAGCTAAGATGGATTGTTTAAAGAAAGGCGTAGAAGCTAAGATGGATGGCATGGAAGCTAAGATGAATGGCATGGATGCTAAAATGGATGGCATGGATGATAAGATGGAAGAATTGAAGATAATTTTGAATAAGTTGCTTTAAGAAATGGTCACTAATGGTGAAATGGTAGTAAAGGAAACTCATGATGAGAACAAAAGAAATGTTAATAATGATTCCATAGACTCTAATGTTGGATCGAAGACTCACCATATTCCAAAAATTGATATGAGGAAGTTTGATGGCAAGGATCTTGCAACATGGATATTACAGATAGAGTAATTTTTTGATCTCAATAATGTGCAAAACACACAAAAGGTACGTATTGCAACTTTATATTTGGAACCAAATCAGTTTGTATGGTATCAATGGTTTTTCTCTCGTAAACAAATTATCACTTGGGCAATTTTTATGGAAGAATTGACTGCACATTATGAGGATACAAAAAGCACACTTTTTTTAGCCAATTGATAAGTCTCAAACAAAAGGGTTCAATAATGGAGTACATTGAGAAGTTCCAAAAATTGAACATAAGGGTAAAAAATATTCCAAAGGAGCATAGGATTTATGTGTTCATAGGGACTTTAAAGGATAATATCCAACATGATGTTCGCCTTTGGGAATTTGATTCATTAGAGAAGGCATTCAGGTTAGCAAGAAAAATGGAAAGCAAAATTATGGCAACCAGGAAGCATACCACTCACAACTATAAAGATGGAATTGTTGTTGCCCCTAGCCTTCCACAACATTTAAGGTTGACACCATAACAATTGGAAGAAAAAAGAGCAAAAGGGCTTTGTTACAGTTGTGATAGCAAATACACTAAAGATCATAAGTGTGCTGAGAAGACATTATTCTACATAGATTGTGGAGAGGAAGAAGAAAAGGAGCAAGAAAGGACAAAAGAAGAGGATAAACTCCAGGAACAAAGCCTAGATAAAGAAGAAATGAATCCGACCATATCTTGTAAGGAATTGGCTGGAATTACCACTCCTCAAACCATCAAGATAAAAGGACAAATCAAGAAGAAAAAGGTAATAGTGTTGATTGATTCAGGAAGTACCCACAATTTTATTCATTGTAAGATAGCAAAAGAATTGAATTTCTTCCTATGTGCCGCAGGAAAACTGGTGCGGCATATAGGTTTGTATCATTAAGCAAGCAGAATCTGAGTACAACAGGTTGCCTCTCACACCGGATAACTTTTGAAAGAAATATCGGCAACAAGAAATACATTCGAGGGTTTACCTCGTCCTCCACTGAATGGCTGACTCAGACAAGCACTGCGAAAATCCCAGCACAATCTGATCTTTGTGGGCCAGTGTCTTGCCTCTAGGACACTGTGTCACTTCTCTGCTGGATTGATTTGCTCTCAGGAGCTTCGACTTCAGCCCTCTCGGCTCAGAACATCGAACTCCCAGCAAAATCTCGAACTTCCGACGATTATCTCGAACTTCCGACGATTATCTCGCACTGCCACTGCAAGAAACCCTTTCGCCCCATGTCAGCACTGCGTGAGCCCCTTCTTGGGCTGCGTAGGCCTTTGCGCTACCTCTTTGATGCTAGTGCCGCCTCTCTGCCTAATACTCGTTAGCTTAGAACTCCCTTCTGATCCAACTCTTTGCTACTGCCCCTCTCACTGCAACTTAGATCACCTATTCGATTTTCTCAGCAAACCTAGCCCCAAAACAATCAAATTGACTGATCAATATGGTGTATCTCCAATTTACCCTCAAGCCTCCTCTTATACTTTTCCTGTTCATGAATCAACGACCAAGATTAATTCCCTAATCAACGACTAAGATTAAAACATACTTGATCCTCGTCACTTAGAAGTTTCTCACCCATATTCTTATTAATACCCATTAATATTTTTATTTTCCTAAGTTTAGATTTAGGAACCCATTAAAAATATTAATTATTTTAATAACTCCTCATTTGGGTGGAATTTCTCCAAACGATTTCTAGGTCTTGGAGATCTCATGTGTTTTAGCGCCTCCACAAAATTTTGGAGCTACGGCACATGTGATGCTACCCCAAAATCAACACTCCCTCTTAGCGAGGAATGTGCTCTAGCAACACTTCTCAACAAAAGTATTACACTAATCCATTTCATTGGTCCTCTGTGTTGCTGATGCTTGGCTTGCTGCCCTTCATCCACTTCACTGATGCATCTTGTACTGCTGCCCATGACTCTGCCACTGTCACTACTACATCTGTACTACAACTCCATCTCAAAATGCTGCATCATGTTGCCCATAACACTGCCACTGGTAACTGCTGCATTGCAACTCAGTTACTGAGAAGTAACTGAAACTTCACCCAAAAATTGACATGCTGGTCAATATGGATGCCTCGTGATGCTGAAGCTACCTTTGCTGCTAATCTGGTATGACCCTCTGTTGCTACTGCGCTACTGCAGTCTACTCTGTGCCTCTCGCACTGCTAGAACATCCACTGCGTTGCTTCAGAATTTGGCACTCTAGCTCTGCCATTGTTGCTCCATCACACCTCGCACCAACCGACACTCGTCATTTACTACTATCGTTAAGGGCTCCCATAGCTGTATGTGATCCAAGAGTTTGGGCACCTCAACGATCCTGCCCTTGTGTTGTCCTCCCAACTACAACTCGATGTCGCCCCACCTCTTCTCTAGAGGTGCATGAGCACTCATGGCACAATCGTCATCCTCGCCTTTCGTGTCAGCTTTCGCTGGAGCAGCCTTCAAGTCAGAAGCCTCCTCCTCGCCCTTCTCCGGGGGCACTGAGTTGCGAAATGTCCTAGTTCACCACATCTGAAGCATATGAGCTTGGATATATCTTTATTCTTCCTTTTCTGTTGCCCATGCTGTCCCGATGATGTGAGAGCTGCATCCTCCTCCTCCATCTTGACCTGGGCTCCTCTGCCACTACTTCCTGCCTTGGTCAGCCTCTTGTTCTCTTCTTGTCGAAGAGCTACCAACATTTCCTCCCAACTGGGGAGAGAAGCTCTACCCAAGATACTTTGGAGAAATGTCTCCCAGTCTTCGGTGAATGCATTCAGGGCAGTCCTGACCATGAACTCAAGATTTGGTGTAGACCCCACGTAAGTCAGCTAGTTTCAAATCCCTTACAACATGAGAAGGAAGGGATCGATCTCTTCTCCCTTCTGCATCTGGTACTGTCTCACCTAATTCTCCAATAGCATCTTTCGTTGAACGGAAGTCCCCTGGTACAAGGTAGTGTCTCCCACATCTCCCTTGTTGTTTCCTTCTTAGCTACCCACAACTTCATGCATTTAACCTTCGCCTGGGCCTCCTTGTACTTCTTCAGTGGATCAGCGTTGACCAGAACAACAACTACCTTCAAGGCATAGTCCTTGATGTCATTCTTGTTTAAGACTGCTAGGATCCTGGCCTTCTAGATGAAAAAATTGGATGCTCCATCCAATCTGTCTTGATCCCTCAGTCCATTGACTGCCATCTCTGCTCAACAAATATAGGACTGGTTCTCTTCTCCCTCTCTTGTTGTTAATCTAGAAAAATTTGGATCTCTTCGGTGCTAGAAATCCTTCTAGGAACAAGCTCCTCTAGACTCCATTTGAGTCGTGATGTGCTTAATGAAAATCCTTCGGTTAGATGCCGAATCACTCCTCTCCAATCCTCCTTTGCTGCTGCAACCCGGATCTAGATTTCGTTGGTTAGAAATCTGTCAAGGCAGTGACTCCCTCTACCTCGGCTTTGTCTCCATAGACACTGTTTTGCACCAACAACAACAACGTCCCACCAGCTCCACTGATTGAATCTGCTCTGCTCCTCCTGCCCCAACAACTGACTGATTTTAGCCTCTCAGGCTCTGCGTTGGCCCAGAGAGCTGACACAATCACTGCGTGAGCTCCTCTCGGGTACTACGTCACCCTCTACAAGCTCGAAATGCTGAGGTAGGCATTGCGTGAGCCTCTGCGTCACCTCTTCTGCACTGCGTCACTCTCCCTCTGTGTCTCTGGCTTTGGAACAACACTGTCATTCGGGACAGTTGCCTCTCAGCAATAGATTTGTTGGATCTCCTGGCTTATGGCTACAGTATCCTATGATCTGCAATACTCTGATACCATGTGAAAATTTTTGAATCTTTACAAACAGAAATCCTATTGCAGTTATTGGTTTAACATCTACTTGTTATTTCATTCAACAAGTTATTTAATTCATAAACAGTGATGAAACACTATTGCAGACTACATTGACATACAGATCATAAAAGTGAAATAGATATGAGACAAACACACAAGGGACATCGTTATTTTTGGACAACACATCCTTGGAAAAACCCAATGCAGGAAAACGGGTGCAGCATATTGAGGGTTTGTATTATTAAGCAATCAAAATCTGAGTACAACAAGTTGCCTCTCACACCAACTAACCTTTCAGAGAAACATTAGCAACATGAAATACATACAAGGGTTTACCTCATTCTCTAAGTCTCAATTGATCCACTAAATGGCTAACTCCGGCAAGCACTATGAAAATCCCAGCACAATCTGCTGGATCAAAGACTGCGTCACTTCTCTGCTGGATCGATTTTCTCTCAGGAGCTTCGACTTCAACCCTCTTGGCTCAGAGCATTGAACTCCTAGCAAAATCTTGAACTTTCGACGATTATCTCGCACTGCAACTGCAAGAAACCCTTTTGGCCTGTGTCAGCACTGCGTCAGCCCCTTCCAGGGCTATGTAGGCCTTTGCGTTGCTTCTCTGATGCTATTGCTACCTCTATGCATGGTACTCGTTGGTTCAAAACTCCCTTCTGATCCAAATCTATGCTACTGCCCCTTTCACTACAACTCAGATCACCTATTCGATTTTCTTAGAAAACCTCGTCCCAGAAAAGTTGAACTCACTAATCAATATGGTGTATCTCCAACTGATCCTCAAGCCTCCTCTTAGAATTTTTCCTATTGATGAATCAATTGGCGAGATTAAGTCCCTAATCAACAGCTAAGATTAAAACAGACTTGATCCTCGTCACTTAAAAGTTTCTTACCCATATTCTTATTAATACCCATTAATATTTTTATTTTCCTAAGTTTAGACTTAGGAACTTATTAAAAATATTAATTATCTTAATAACTCCTCATCAGGGTGGAATTTCTCCAAACTATTTCTGAGTCTTGTAGATCTCATGTGTTCTAGCCCCTCCACAAAATTTCGGGGCTAGAGCACATCAGATGCTACCCCAAAATCAACACACTTTAGGGAGTGGCAGTCCATGGGAGAAGACTTCAGGGAGGCACTCTCTTTCAGAGATTTTTGCAAGCTCAAGCAGAATCAGAAGGGCAAGAACTATGGAGGACAAGGCACATAGAGCTATGAGTTACAACGTACTATTGGGAGGATGTACTTCCCCACATATGATAGCACTACCAAGTGCACAACTTGGGCCTAGGTAGAGAAGATGGACATTTATTTCTAGCTCAATCATGACGGAGATGGAAGCCATGAAGATAGCCACGCTGCACTTGGAGGGGGAAGCCCACGATGGTGGTTCCATGGCTTGGGTAACTTGGGGCATGCTAATTTGACTTCCTATGAGGATTTCACCAGGAGGGTGGTAAAGCGATTTGATCAGAGGGATCAGGAGGCTCACTTCAGGGAGCTAACCCAACTCAGACAAACGGGTAACCCAAAGCAGTACATATCAGAGTTTCTGAGAGTCTCAGTGATGATGTTGGACCTATTAGATGCTAGGAGGGTGTACACCTTTATAGAGGGCCTGCTCGAGCCATTGTGTGGACCCATGGCTTGGGTAACTTGGGGCATGCTAATTTGACTTCCTATGAGGATTTCACCAGGAGGGTGGTAGAGCGATTTGATCAGAGGGATCAGGAGGCTCACTTCAGGGAGCTAACCCAACTCAGACAAACGGGTAACCCAAAGCAGTACATATCAGAGTTTCTGAGAGTCTCAGTGATGATGTTGGACCTATTAGATGCTAGGAGGGTGTACACCTTTATAGAGAGCCTGCTCGAGCCATTGTGTGGACCCATGGCTTGGGTAACTTGGGGCATGCTAATTTGACTTCCTATGAGGATTTCACCAGGAGGGTGGTAGAGCGATTTGATCAGAGGGATCAGGAGGCTCACTTCAGGGAGCTAACCCAACTCAGACAAACGGGTAACCCAAAGCAGTACATATCAGAGTTTCTGAGAGTCTCAGTGATGATGTTGGACCTATTAGATGCTAGGAGGGTGTACACCTTTATAGAGGGCCTGCTCGAGCCATTGTGTGGACCAGTAAAGTCACACAGACCCTCTACGCTGCAGGAAGCCTTGGCATGTGCTAGAGATTTGTAGGGGACCATTCCATAGACATGAGCACCTTTCCTTGCATGCACTCCCTACCCTCAGAAGGGAAGTGATACTAGGCCACCACCACAGGGAGCAGCCCAGGGATGTGGGCAGCTGGATGATGAGACCAGGAGGGACCTCAGGAGGAGGAAGTTGTGTTTTACCTGTCAGGAGCCATGGGCACCAGGCCATCAATGCACAACTGGCAAAGGCTACTATATCGAGGTCTTCTCAGATAGTGATTAGGAGGACGATGTGGAGCTGGAGTGTGGTGTGGGAGATGGTGAGAGTCCGACAAAGAGGGGACCACCACCACCACCTCCATAGGGGGGAACATCTTTTTCTCCATCCATGGGAGTCCTTGCTTCTTTACGCGGGATCCCCAAATTTCTAACGTTGAGGATCAGAGGCACTGTACAAGGGCAGCGTGTCTCAGTCCTAGTTGACAGTGGGGCTACCCACAACTTCATCGATGCCCATATGATTCAGAGGAGGGCCATCGCCACGACAGAGTTTTTGAGAGTTTTTCCATTCTGGTGCTGGGTGATCGAACTATGCAGTGTACTCGGTATGTTCCCTCTCTGACAGTGACCATGGGGAACTACTCGATGCTAGATCACGTCTTCATGCTAGACGTGCCAGACACTTATGTGGTGATGGGTGTCCAATGGTTGTACTCCCTTGGTTGGGTTGCCACCGATTGTAGGAAGCTGGAGATGGAGTTCACTGAGCCCGATGGTAAGCAGGTGGTCCTCAGAGGCATGCATTTTTACCCACCAAAAACAGTCTCAGCACATAGCATGGAGGCAGATTTGCATCATGGAGACATTGCGTGGGTAGTAGAGCTGAGGATCTCAGAGGCTCAGGGACATGCCCAGTCACCACCCCCGGATATACAGGTACTATTAGATAGACACTCGGTGGTATTTGGGGACATTCCACCAGGGCAGTAACCAGATAGGGGATTCGAGCACACCATCGAGTTGGAGTCGGGTGTGCAGGCATTGATTACCACCCCTTATAGGCACCCCAAGGCCTATAAGGACAAGATTGAGCAGGCCATCAAAGATTTGTTGGCGTTGGGCAAATCGAGCCGAGTTCTAGTCGCTTTGCTTCTTCAGTGGTGCCGGTGAAGAAGGATGGAATCCTGCGCATGTGCATCGATTACCAGGTGCTCAACAGGAAGACATTGAAGAACCGGTACCCCATACCCCACATCGTTGAGTTGATGGATGCGCTTAGAGGAGCCAAGTACTTATCTAAGATAGATTTGCGTTCGGGGTACCATCAGATCAGGGTGAGGGATCAGGACATCCTCAAGACGACGTTCCGATGTCATTATGGGCACTTCGAGTTTTTGGTCATGCCCTTTGGTTTGACCATCGCATTGGCCACCTTCCAGTCATGTAATTCCAGAGGTAGTTGAGGAGGTTTGTATTTGTGTTCTTCGATGACATATTGATATACAACAGGACTTGGGAGGAGCACCTCCAACATCTGGAGGAGGTACTGCGTATATTAAAGGAACAACAATTTTATGCCAAACTATCCAAATGTGAGTTTGGCCTAACTGAGATGCTCGGGGCACATTATTGGCGCAGATGGAGTGAAGGTGCATGAGGAGAGAATACGAGCTATTCGAGATTGGTCGATACCCAGAGATGTGACAATGCTGAGGGGATTCTTGGGTATTTGCACTTATTACCGGAAGTTTGTCAAGGGGTATTCGCGGTTAGCAGCTCCCCTCACGGATTTGACCAAGAAGGTGGCTTTCACATGGACAGATGGAGCACAGTCAGCTTTTGATCGCCTCAAGGAGGTGATGAGAAGTTGTCCAGTGTTGGCACTTCTGGATTTCTCCCAGCCCTTCACGGTGGAGTGTGATGCATCAGGAGAGGGGATTGGGGCAATATTGTCCCAGGATGGTCACACCATCGCTTTCGAGAGCCAGAATCTCCTACCCCATGAGAAGTCATATTCTATATATGACAAAGATATGTTGGCCATTATGCATGCCTTGGCCAAATTCCGACGGTATTTGGTGGGTAATCGATTCAGGGTGAAGAACGATCACAACAGTCTTCACCACTTCATGGGGCAACAGGGCCTCACTGATAGACAACCGAGATGGGTCAGTAAGGTGCAGGCCTATGATTTCGACATAGAGTATGTGTGAGGGAAGCACAATGTAGTGGTCGATGCCTTATCCAGGAGACCCACAGGCCTCTCATGAGCATTTGCCATGATTGGAAGGCCCAGTTGGTGGTAGAGTATTCCAAAGACAGGCGGGCATGCGAGATCTTGCAGGGGGCACACACAAAGGAGCACTACTAGGTGATGGACGAGGTAACCTTTTACATGTGAAAATTCCTTAACATGAACCCCTACTGCAGCAAATTGATGTTGCTTCTCCTACTTGCTAATCCATACAAGTTATTTACTGTGTGCAACGGTAAATATCAAAGTAAATGCTACTACAACCTTCACTTAATTAAATATTATGCAAACTGATGTTACTTCTACTTGTTAATCAATACAAGTTACTTACTGTGTGCTACAACAAATATCGAAGTAAATGCTACTGCAACCTTCACTTAATTAAATATTATGCAGAAACAAGAGACTGAGCAAGAAAGAAAATACAACACAATAGACACTGTTATTTTTGGACAAATGTCCCCGGAAAAACCCAATGCAGGAAAATTAGTGCAACAACTCTGAGGGTTTATTATTATTAAGCAATAGTTTTGAATACAACTCTGGATGCCCTTCCAACAATCTAGTTACAAAGAAAAAGATACTGGTGGTGAGCTCCATTATTGCAACAATAATGCTGCAACTCCTGGGGCTTCCTTCTTTACTTTTATCAACCCGGTAGTTTATAACAAACTTGGAAGCGATGGTATTGTATGCACATGTACTAGCTCTTACTGCAGGCTGTCACTTGATCAGCTGGTGCAAGTTCGCTAGGAGCTTAAGCCAACTTCTATGAGTTCTCAGAAGAAGCTTTTAACTGTGATGGAAGAAAGCTAACTCTACGGGGGTTATTCTACTTGCAGAAAGAGAAGGGAAACTAAAATGAAATACAAACCCTAGCAAACCCTAGTTTACCCACTACCCCTACGTTTGCACGAAAAGAGATGGAAATCAATGAAGTGAGTGCCATTTGATTACTGAAAAGGTAAATTGCCTATATTCAAGCTACTTCTGAAAAGAAATGGAAAGAAGTCATCTTTTTGCACTTTTGAATATTTTTATGTGGAATTATTATGCTTGTGATTTGACTAGTTGTTACTGTGTAGAGGGTTAGTGGAAACGGAAGATGGAGTTGGCTTTTGCAGAAGGTGAGGAAGGTGTGGAGAGGTCCTAAGAAGTCCCTAGTACCCTCTGAAGACTTCCATTGCGATTAGACTTCGAAAAATCACTCACAGGGAATTCTACATGAGGCTGCAGGGGATCTACAAGAGGTTCTACAGGAGGATTTACAGGAGGAGGCCGAAAGTGGTTTTTGGAGGTTTGAACATGGAAAAATGATGGGAAAAGGGAAATGAAGGCTGGATGAAGGTGTTGAGGGGTTTAGAGCTTGTCAAGGAATATCGAGAACGAAGGAGGTGGTTGGATTTGTTCAAAGGTCAAGAAAGCAACTTTGTGAAAAAATGCAGAAATTGGGGCAGATTGGCGAAATGTGGCGAATGAGTGGGGAAATATAGGAGAAGTGAGTTGGTGTTGGCTGTTTGATGGAGGGATGGTGAGCTGGGATGTCCTACAATAGATCTGCACATTCACTTAGCAACACTGACCATAGAAAGAACTAAAAATAGAGTTTTGTCTAACTTAACCTAATTTTTGACTTGAAACCAGAGAAATGTTGAACAATATCTTATGAATAGAAAATCATGCGAGAAAACCGTGGTAAATGAACAGGAAACGATTTAAGCATGTGAATCCAAACTAATATCAACTTTTCCAACTCGAACTATCACACTAGCAGTTGCATTGGAAGGGAAAAAATTGTGTTTTTGGTGGTAGCAGTAATGCCTTGACCTCAAATCATAGTTCCAAGGAGGGAGAAAGGAGATCAAGACCTGCTGTTGACCTTTTTGGACCTTTTTCTGTCACTGCAGCAAACTACTTAGCAAAAACAACTATTCTAACCATCAAAAGAAACCTAATCTAATGAAGCAAAATGAGTATATGCAGCAGAAATTAACTCATGAATGGAAACAAAACATCTAAATACAGAAAGGAGGTGCTGGGCAGCTTGGGTTGGGCCCTAACTCAAGAGCTTCAACCCCCTAGAAAAGCTCAGTGTTGGTTCAAAACTTGGTTCATCTTCATCTTTCAAAAAATAGCAGTTACATCACAAAACTGTCTTCAAAAAGAGCTCGAAAATGAGCTGAGTCCAATGCTGCACAAAAGTGCGAAAATATATTAAGAACTGGCTAACCTATTGAGGCTCGAAGCCTTCTTATTTATACAAGTGGGGACTCCCTACAGTCCTCCTAAAATTAAGGAACTCGGCTTCCTAGAACTGAAGATAACAGCAGTCCTACTAGACTTGCTCATCTGCCCCTTGGAATCATCAATGTGGGCCTTTGTACTCCAATCTGTTGATAGAGGATTCGAGGAAAGGGGTCATTAATGAAGGGGACACCCCTCCTACAAGTCCTCATCTCTGTTTCCTCAAGTTTGGCTGCCATCTTGCTCATAAATTCTTGGTCCTTGTCCAAAATTGTCCAAAAAATCTGCAATAAACATTCATTAGACTACATGGCAAAGTGACCAACCCAATCCACTCTATTGACATAAATATATTCAAAAACATGCACAAAACTACTGAGAATGGTGGATTAAATTGAAATAAGAGGCAGAATGAGCCCATATAGTTACCCATTTCTGGGGCTCATCATCACCCCCTGCTGAATGGGTTGCTCATCCTCTGAGCAACTAATCTAGTTCTTCATCTTTAATAGCTCTAATAGATTCCCTGACATCCCAAGCCTCTGATGTGATGTCTTCCTCTCTGTCATGGAAACCTGCTTTCCTGTCCACTTCCTCCCATTGTTTCTGTTCTTCCTCCTCCTTAACCCCTTCCAACAGTCCTAGCAGCAGTGGAGGACTGAATTTAAGACCAATCCAGTTGGCTTTCAAATTTTGCATTGACTGCTTATATAGGGGCACCCTCCTCATGGCTTCCCTCATTCTGGTTGGGGAGTGATACTCCCTGATCCTTAAGCTACGTGACAATGTATTCCACCTTCCCATGCAAGCATGAAGGCAGTCATCGCCAAATAATCTCTCCATATCTTCAAAATGAGCAATAGCCTGTGCTTGCTTGTCAACATAGTCAGGAAGAACTTTAGGATTGGCTGCCAGGTGTTGGTGGGCATAAGCGAGAGCCAAGGGTTCTGCTGGTTCTACCCTTATTATCAGGGGTTCACTTAGCTCCTTTGTCATGATTTTTTGAATTTCCACTGCTCTCTTTTCTTCATGGCTCAACCAAGAAGCCATAGCCATGAGCTGTAAATATCCCAATGCAGCGTTTGGATCCCATAAATTCATGTCAGGAAGTGCCATGTTGTGTAGATAAAATTCAGCTAGCTTTGCTTTATCCTTGGCTGAACTATTATCACATAAATGCATAAATTGGCTATAATCTTGAAATGGTATTGTGCCCCTCTTAACCAATTTTTTAATTTGGAATTGAAGCCACTGATCTTTGAGATACAGTGCATATGATCTAGCTGGTTGTTTGCACTGCAAAGCCTCCATTGCCCAGTTGGCCATGCAGGTCATCTGGGCTTCCTTTTCTTGCAGCTGCCTTTTCAAAATCAGCACTTCAGTTTCTGCCTGAGATTCTTTTTCTTGCTATTGTTTCATCAGTGTCTCACTATCTGTCTGTAGTTGTTCTTCTTGCTGCTGTTTCTCTGCTGCTTCACTATCTGCCTGGGGTCCCTCTCTTTGTTGCTGTTCTTCCAAGATCGACAGCTTATTTCCTCCTTGAGGTCCCCTTTCTTGTAGTTTCTTTTTCAACAGTTCATTTTCTTCTTGTAGTTGGGCTCTTCTGATGCTCTCCGTGTGCCTTACCATGCCCAATTCTCTGCTTATCTCTCTCAACTTGTTTTCCATGTGCCCTATATCTTCAACCCATTTAGATTTGGAAATTTGCATCCAAGTGTGGGTCTTGACTCTCTCCTTTTCTAGTTCGAAGAAAAGAGGCACTGCAAATTTTTGTGGGATGATCTTCCCACCTTCTAGAAGATTGTAATAAGAGCCTAAATTAGGTTGAGGGCTTGGCTCAAGTATCTCTTTTGCTTTACCTTCCTCTTGGCACTGTTCCTCTACCTTCCTTTCCAATTTTTCGGTTTCTTTGAGCTTGGCCAGTGTCTCCTGTAGAGAGTTTTGTGCTTCTTGTAGGACTGTTTTGGAGTCCCTCAATTTGATCCTTTCCTTCCAGGTGGAGGTCTGAGGACTCCCTCTCTCGTAGGTGATAGAGATTTTGGAGGGAGATTCCTCCCTTGTTACAGTAGGTGCATCCTCAATGATAATGGGTTCTTTTGATGGTAGCTGGGGCTTGCCTACCTTAATCCTGGTGCTCCTCTGGGCTTTGAAATACATAGATTTCTGTCTTTTTCTTTTCCCCTTTTGCTTAGTTGGAGTGCTCAATGCAGCAAGGACCGCTATTGCTTCCCTTGTTAGTGTCTCAGGAGACACTTCTTCTTGCTATTCTTCTCCTTCATCCTCTGCAGTTTACCCTGTGTCTGCTGTTTTTGCTTTTGTCTTTGCTGTCTCTGGTGGTGTTTTCTCCTTTTCTTGCTGGGTTTCTGCCTTCCCTGTGGCAATCTTTTTCTGAGGTTTCTTGGGCTTCTTCTTCTCAGCTTTTGTCCTCTTCCTCTTCTCTGCTTTTGATTCTGTTTTCTTTTTTGCCTTAAGTTCAACTGTGGTTTTGTCTTGTTTCTCCTCTTCTTTCTGTTTTTCCTCTTTTTCTTCTTCTATTTGAATATTTTGTGCTTCCTCATGAATTTCCTTCTCAAGTTCCTCTTTCTGCTCCTCCTCTTCACTGCCAGATGGGCTAAGGTCATCAGTAAGAGTTTTGATGTCATCTTCTCTAGACATGTTCCTAAAAATTTCCCAGGCTATAGGGATGGTGTATGTGTGTAGGGCATCCTCTACCAACAATTTGATGAACCCATGGTGGGCCAGTTGGTCTGGAACCCCTGCATTCAACTTGGTGCCACATTCTATCAAAGATTGGAGGAGGAAATATGGGAGACTGAGTTTCCTAGCTGCAAGTAGGTCCATCCCATATATCAATTCATGCAATAACCTGAAGTGATAACCATAGACTATACTGTATTTCCCTTCACAGGAGATATATTTCATGATTTGGTAGCTGACCTCACCCCATGGAGGAGGTATACTTGTCCTTCTGACCCCATTTTTATCCTCTACAGGATGTTCATCAGGCTGAAAAATGTCTTTTTAGCAACCTGTCCTAATGGTTTTTCTTCTTTGCTCCAGGGGAGCCCAAGTGGAAGACCTGTGATTCTGCTGATAAATTCTGGTGTAAGCTCTATGGTCAAACCCCTAAAACTGACTGTAGCATGGGTTTTTGAATGTGGCCTTAAGGACATTAAAAATTCCTTTGTCACCTCCTCATCATATCCATGAATTCTCTCAAAGAAAGACATCTAGTTTGCCTTGGTGAAGAGGGCTACCACTTCTGGGTGTTCATGCAATTTGTTGGAGTTCAAAGGCTCCTTTCTCATAAAACCTCCGATCATTGTGTTTGGTGACTGCTGGAAATGTTCAGGTTAGGAGGAAGGCAACAAACTTTCAAAACTGGAAAGAGAGGAATAGTTGAGGTTTGTTTTTCTGAAACCAGAGAGAGAATTTCTCGTGCTATTTTTTCACAACATCAATTTGCAATTTTTCCTCCCTTCAAACCCTCTTCTCAACCTGAATGTAATTCTCGGGCTTTTGGAGGAAATCAATATTTTGACAGAACAGAGAATATATAAAACAATGTTTTTTCTTCACAGAGTGGATAGACTTGCAAGTTTGTTTTTTCACAGGCTTGATTTCTATGGTTGTATCCCTTCTTTTTACAGGAGAATACGGGAAAGGGAAAAAAAGACAGATTTTTGAGTGCAGAGAAAAAAATGGAGAGACTGTATGGAATTCAGAAAAACGCAGGCAGACTTTTGAGCTCTCTTTCCTTTCCTTTTTCAACCCAATACTTTGCTTATCAATTCCACCACTTTGTATAGATATATCACATGCAGAGTGGGTTTCTGAGCCAACCTCTTTTCAAGCTCGAATTTGGCAAAAATTCCGAGTTTTTCCTCTGCAGAGCTGCTCTCTGGCCTTTCTGTAGAAAGGCTCCTGTAAACGGTGTTCTTGCTCTTGTAGAATACGATAGTGCTCCTGTAGAGCCCGATAAGCAGGAGGGTTTTGAAAAACTGGCAGAAAACGACTGGTTCAATGTTTTGAAGGTGGTAGGTGAGTTGCTGCAGTCAAGAACTCGTTGATGCAAATGAAAACAAAAGGTGGTGGAGGCTTCGACCGCACTGTACTTAAGTTGATGGCGTGATCTGCGGTGACGAGGTGAGGTGGTAGGATGGGTACGTTATCCCCATCCGGACCGTTGGTCCTACTCCAATGTCATTATGGTTTTTCATGTCGCCTACCTGCCATCACTTCCATCATTCCCGTTACGCCGCCACCACTACCGGTTCTGAGTTTCTTCTTCCCGAGTTGACGGGCCACACGTGCTGACTGCCTCTTCTGAACTGCTGTTTGAATTGGACGAGGCTCATTTGAACTCAATGAGGGTGGTTTGAACTGAACGAGGGTGGCCAGTTAGCTGGCCACCAATTCCGTTTAATCGTGACCATCCCAATAGTTCATGCAGTTCCTAAATAATATTCATTCAACAGAGGAACGGGTTTAGCCACTTACCTGTTAGTCGCTGTTGTGCTCTGCATGCTCGAACTTTGGCACTTCATTTTCTCATTGCTGCTGGTGCTCATGGCCTCTGAATTGGTGGCTTATGCTGGTGATTTTTCGATCAGGCTCTGCTCCTTGCATGTTGCATACATCTTGGCTACGTTGACCCTGCCTCTGGAGCTTGTTTTTTAAAGGGATCAGCTGCTATAGGAATCCTGCAGGATTTCCTGTAGCTGCTTCTCCCTCTAAAATTTCAAGTTGATGCTTGAGCAGGGGCTGAAGAGACAGCTGAAGAAGGTTCTGAATGAAATAAATAACAGTTGGAAGTCATTAGGTAAGAACAAGTGAAGAATGTTGTTGTTTTATTCATTATTTAAAAAAAAAAGAAACATAATTTTGTGTTTTTTTTTGTGTGCAGGGAAGAAAAAGCGAGTGGAAATGTGGGTGTGCAGGGATGGAATGGAAAATTAGGAGGGTGAATGGTGGCAGGGAGGTCCACATGCCTTTTGGACAAATTTCTAGCCCTTAGATTCTTTTCTAAACTCGATTTGGAGCTCTCTGTGATTTCTACAAGATTTTCTTGTAATGCACAGAGTTTCCTGTAGGATGCGAAATTTTCAAAACAAATGAGACCAAGGCCTGGGAAAAGATAATGGCAATGGAGGAATGGAATATGAAGGGTGTATGCAGCCTAGTCATGTCCTTTTTTCCTTGTGTGACCCTCCTGCAATCTGCAATGCACTCAAAAGAAGTTAGTTTTTTTTTTTGAGACAGCTGGGGCATCTCCAGGAGGTTTTCACCCTCATTGCCTGCCCTGGGCGCCTCCAAGAGGTTTTCACCCAGGGATCTTTTATTCCTTTTTTTGTTTTTTCTTCTTCTTTTTTTTTAGCTCAGGGTGTGGGTGGAGTGGAGACAGAGACCTGCTCCACTACCAACACTGTTTTACCCAGATTCTCAATGAATTCTTGCTTGGAAAGGGGCTTCCTGTAGATCTTCAACCTATGCCCATTGACGAGCATGGGGATGGCTTCTTCATCGATGGTCCGGATCAGGACTGAACAATTGTTATTGCATTTTTCTGTTGTGTATGGTCCTAGCCATCTTGTCCTCGGTTTGCCATTGAAATATTTATATCTTGAATCATACAGCAACGCCCGATCTCCTTGCTGGAATTGTTTTTCTTTGAGGTGTTTGTCATGCCATATTTTTCTATGAAGTTGGACTACTTTTGAGTGGAGAAGGGTCTGCAATCTTTGTTCATCCAATCCATTTAGCTGAAGTAACCTTTCCTTTTGTGCATGGCTAAGATCTAGGTCCAGTTGAGCTGCCATCCTTAATGTGTTATATTCAAATTCTATTGACAGCAGAGCCTTCTTCCCATAGACCAGCTCATAGGGTGTGAACCCTGTGGTGGTTTTCCAAGTGGTGTTATAGGCCCAGGTGGCCTCAACCAATTGATCTGCCCAATCTTTTCTGCTGCTGCTCACTACCTTAGTCAAAATCCCTTCCAAAGCTCTATTAGTGACTTCCACCTATCCATTTGCTTGCGGATGATAAGGGGTGGAAGTTCTGTGCTTAATCTTGTGATGTGTGAGCAGGTCTTCAACCAGATTGGAGGTAAACTGACTCCCTTGATCTGTGACTAACTCTCTTGGATAGCCAAACTTGTAGAATATATTTTCCCTCAAAAACTCAACTACTTTTTCTTCTGTTGTTGCCTTGATCGCCTTTGTTTCTGCCCATTTTGTCAGATAATCAGTACACACAATGATGTAAGATTTCTGTTTTGAAGGAGGGTTGATAGGACCCACAAAGTCCATGCCCCACTTCTCAAATGGCTCGAAAGTCACTTGAGGTTGCAGGGGCATCTCATCCCTTGGAGTAGGTTTCCCCATCCTTTGACATTAGTCACATTGGCTGATATATCTCCTGACATCTTGATGAAAACTGGGCCAATAGTAATCTGCTTGCAGAATTTTGAAGGCAGTCCTCTTTGCTGCAAAATGGCCCCCACAGGGTCCATCATGACAGGTTAGGAGGATGTCAAAAACTTTCTCCTCCCTGACATATCGACTCAAAATCTTTTCTAGGTGAAGTTTAAAAAGATTGCCCCCAATCCAGGTGAACGGGGCACTTTT
Source organism: Pinus tabuliformis (assembly GCA_031772625.1). Taxonomy (NCBI): domain Eukaryota; kingdom Viridiplantae; phylum Streptophyta; class Pinopsida; order Pinales; family Pinaceae; genus Pinus; species Pinus tabuliformis. The sequence goes on from CM062805.1 coordinate 1,025,687,698, forward strand.
CCTCATGATTTTGCTCCTCTTTTGAGGATAGGTGTGGCGGAAACTCTGCTGAAACCAAATAATTTGCTATATCAACAAACCATGGAGAGAGTACTGAAATAGCAAATAGGTGTTCATCTAGCATTTGGTCGTCCACCATTCCTTCTTCCCCTACAGGCAGATCTAGTCTAGACAGAAAATCAGCAACAACATTTTCCTTACCCAGTTTATCAACAATGGTCAAATCAAATTGCCGCAATAAAAGTAACCATCTAATGATACGAGCATTTACATCCGGTTTATTCATCAAATACCTAATTTCAGCGTGATTAGTGTGTACGAATGTTTGATAGATGGTGATGTAAAGTTTGAACTTATTTAGGGAATGGACTACAGCTAGGAGCTCCTTTTCGGTTACAGTGTAGTTTAGTTCTACCTTGGACAAAAGTTTTACTTACAAAATATATGGCATAAGGCAGCTTCCCATCAACTTGCCCTAAGGCTACTCCTATCGCTTTGTTCGAGGCATTTATGTGAATGTGGAAAGGTAGGGCCTAGTTTGGACCTCTCAAAATTGGGGAAGTTACCAATTTACCTTTCAAGGCATCCAGAGCCTCTTGACAGTTTTCAGTCCATATGAACTCAGCGTCTTTTCCCAAAAGACCAAACAATGGAGAGGCTAGCTTACTAAAATCCTTAATGAATCTTCTATAATACCTTGCTAAGCCTAGGAAACTCCGAACATCTCTTACGTTTTGAGGAGGTGGGACCCTCTGGATGATAGCAATCTTGTTGGGATCCACCTGTAATCCTTGCTGAGAAATTGTATGACCTAGCACGGTCCCTTCAGTCATCAGGAATTCACATTTTTCAGGACTGAGGGACAGGTTCATTTCAATACACTTGGCTAGAACTTTTCCCAAGTTAGTCAAAGCTTCCTGGAAGTTAGAACCATAAGGGGTAAAGTCATCCATATAGATCTCCACTGAATCATGAACCAGTTCAGCAAATATGCTCAATACTGCTCTCTGGAAAGTGGCGGGAGCATTGCACAACCCAAAAGGAAGGACCCGGTATGCAAAAGTACCCCAAGGACAAGTGAAAGTGGTCTTATCTTGGTCTTCCGGGCTGATTTGGATCTGGTTGTACCCGCTAAACCCATCTAGGAAGGAGAATAACTTCTTCCCTGCTAGGCCATCTAACACTTGATCTATGAAAGGCAAAGGGAAATGGTCCTTCTTGGTGGCCTTGTTTTGTTCTTGATAATCTACACAGATTCTCCACTTCCCGTTTTTCTTTGGCACAAGCACCAAAGGAGAAATCCATTCACTATTAGAGATGGGGTAGATGAATCCTGCATCCAACAACTTTTGCAGTTCTTCTCTGACAATTTCTTTAAGGGCTGGATTCATCCTCCTTTGAGGCTGCCTGACTGGTTTACAATCTTCTTTAATGTAAATTTGATGAGTAAAGACTGAAGGGTGGACTCTCTTCATCTCCTTATAGCTCCAAGCAAAAGCATCCAAGTGATTTTTCAATAAGCTACACAGTTCTTTCTCCTGAGAGGTGGATAGGGATGAGTTGATCTTCAAGGTTCTTTCTGGGCCGAATTTCACATTCTTAACTTGGAGAGAGTCGGATCAGCCACAAAGAGATCAACTAAAGGATTGGCTTGGATTTCTTCCACAAGCTCTTCCAATGGCAACCCACTAGGGGGTGGATTCTGAATCAAGTTCTCAATAAGGTCATTCTCGGTTTGTGGACCCCCCGTGGTAGCCTCTACTGTACACAATGGTGCGGAATAGACTTCATCCTCATCTTCCTCCTCCAACCAGAGAGGTAAATCATGTTCTAGCAGAGGTTGGGTAGGAGGATATAAGACTAGCTATTTGGACATATGCCTGTTCTTGATTTTCATGTTCCCAGCTCGACAACTAATGTAGGCATTTGCAGTAGCCAACCAAGGTCTTCCCAGGATGAGAGGATACCCAATGAGCTTTGCCTTAGGCTGGAGAACCAGGAAATCAGCAGGGTACTTCCAGGAATCAATAGAGACCATTACATCTTCCACAATCCCCTCAGGGGTCACGGTGGAGCGGTCTGCTAACTGTAGTACTGTTGAGGACTTTCTCAGGGAACACTGGAGGTTGAGTTTGACCATAGTGTCCCTGGTCACCACATTAAGGGCAGCCCCTAGACCAATCAAGGTATGGGGGATTATGGTGCCATTGATGTGGACATCGACTACAGGACTCCCAGGGTTTAGATATTTCGGACAGATTACCTGCCCCAACATCAGGTCGGACGGTTGTCCTATGACATTGATAGTTGGGGCATCTCTCTTGCACCTGCCTGGGTGCCTGAAGCACTTCTCCTTGATCATCTTGTTGTATATAGGCACATCCTTTATGGCTTGGAGAAGTGGTATCTTTACACAACTGTTTTAGTTCTCCCAGAAGTTCAGTTTCTTCTGGGGTTGGTTGTGTGGTTCCAGTTAGTCTCTCGGGGAGGGGTGGAATGGCTTTTGGTTCACTTTCCCGTTTTTCTTCCTCATCCTCCTTACGAGTAGTTTGGCTGTCTGGGAAAACCTTCCCAGACCGTAGGTTAATCTCTTGAATCTCCACAACATAGCTTGGGCATGATGTTTCTCCACTATATACCTGTTGGTCTTATCTGTTGTTGGGGTTCGGGTTCGGTTGAGCAGGTATTTGGGGTTGTCTTGGTGGAGCAAGAGGTAATGGTTGTGGTTGAGCAGGTGGTGGAGGCAAAAGAGCGGGAGGAGAGTTGTACTGGGGCCTCCACCCCTGATGAGGTGCATTACACTGAGGCTGTGGCTGAGCATAAGAGTGAAACGAATGGGCAATTGGCGAAGCCTAGTATTGAGGAGGATACAACCAAGGAGGGGGTGTGGACTAGGAAGGATGAGCAGGGGGGCCCAAGAAGGCATGGAAGTGGCTTGATTGGGTTGTAATAGTTATGGGGTGTCCCTTGCATTCCCTGCTGGTAAGGTCTGGGTTCATGTGGCCTCTTTTGGTTCATGAAATAGAGTGGTTCAGTGGCTCTTTCAGCCCCCTGATATGCAGCTTTAATTTCGGGCAAGGAAGGACACTGATTCGTTGGATGGTCTTCTTCACAGACTAAACACACTTCTATAGAGTGCAATGGACATTTGTTCCTAGGATGCTTTCTAGTGCACCTGAGACAAAATATGGCCAAAGCTCTCTCGGCTCCCTCTTGTTTCCTTTTGATATGCAAGGTATCCATTTGCATGGCAAGAGTCTGTTGCACCTCGCTCTTGAAATCTTCCAGCTGATTCTCAAGTTCGTTTCTAAGGGATGAACTGGATGAGGATGTACTAGCTAAATGTTGACTTCCCCTACCTCTCTTTCTAGCTGACTTGGAATGGTTTCTAAACACAGTCTTTATGTCATCATAAGGTAGTTGGTAGATGTCTCCCCCAGCCAGTAGATGGAGGGTATCTAGAAGGTTTTCAGGGACTCCTCTGAGCAGAACCAACTTCAGATATTCAAGGTCAAGTGTGCACCTGCCCTTTTATAACTGAGTTGAAACCTCTCTTCATAGTCTTCTAAAGATTAATCACTTCCCATGGTCATTCGGAAGATTTCTTCCTTGGTATTCTTTGACCTACAGTAGTCCTAGTATTTGTTGTTAAAGGCTTACTGCATCTGAGCCCAAGCTGTGATACCGTTTCCAGGTAACCCCATGAACCAGCGCAATGCTGCATTCTTGAGGGTAGAAGGAAATAGTTTCAGTTTCTGTTCATCTTTTTCATAGTCATAGGTTCGACAGAGAACAACAAATTCAAACAAGAAGGTATCAGGATCTTCGGTAGTCAACCCATGGTGAGGTAAGGCTGAAGGGCTTCAGATAGGAAAGGCACCTTCTATTCTTTCCCCATAACGTTTATGTTTGCAGCCATGGTCTCAGGAGGAATGGTTTCTTGCTCTTTTTCTGTTATAGGATCTTCATATATTTTTGGAGGTTCACCATAGGTTCTTCTGGATCACTGGCACCAAAGAAGAGAGAAGGTGACTCAATGATGTGGTGGGGGTGTTAGGTAGGAATTTTCCTGAATTGCCTCTGTTCCTACGAGGTATGAAAGGAAATCTCTTTTTTGGGTGATTTTTGTTTTTTTTGTTTTTTTCCTGCTTGTACCTGCAAAACTGAAATGGATTGAACAAGAAATTGCAACTAACTGAAATGAATCTACTTTGTTGAAATGAAATTGCAGAATTGAAATGCCTAATCTATGCTTGCTGAAATGAAATGAAAGCAAGAAATGACTAATCTACTTTGCTGAAATGAAATTGCAGAATTGAAATTGCGGAATTGAAATGAAACAACTACTCTACTTTTGCTGAAATAACCTACTTAGCAGAATGTTGCAGTAGAAAATAGAAGAAAAGCAGTAATCACAAAATACTTTGACGCTTCCCCAGCAACGACGCTAGAAAAAGTGGTGAGCTCCAGTTTTGTAGCAATAATGCTGCAACTCCTGGGGCTTCCTTCTTTACTTTTATCAACCCGGTAGTTCGTTACAAACTTGGAAGCGACAATGCTGTGTGCACAAGTATTAGCTCTTACTGCAGGCTGTCACTTGATCAACTGGCGCAAGTTCACTAGGAGCTTAAGCCAACTTCTATGAGTTCTCAAAAGAAGCTTTTAACTGTGATGGAAGAAAGCTAACTCTACAGGGGCTATTCTACTTGTAGAAAGAGAAGGAAAACTGAAATGAAATGCAAACCCTAGCAAACCCTAGTTTACCCACTAACCCTACGTTTGCAAGAAAAGAGATGGAAACCAATGAAGTGAGTGCCATTTGATTACTGAAAAGGTAAATTGCATTTATTCAAGCTACTTCTGAAAAGAAATGGAAAGAAATCATCTTTTTGCACTTTTGAGTATTTTTATGTGGAATTATTATGCTTGTGATTTGACTAGTTGTGACTGTGCAGAGGGTTGGTGGCAAAGGAAGATGGAGTTGGCTTTTGTAGAAGGTGAAGAAGGTGTGGAGAGGCCCTAAGAAGTCCATAGTACCCTTCTGAAGATTTCCATTGCGATTAGACTTCGAAAAATCACTCACAGGAAATTCTACAGGAGGCTGCAGGGGATCTACAGGAGGTTCTACAAGAGCATCTACAAGAGGAGGCTAAAAGTGGTTTCTGGAGGTTTGAACGTGGAAAAATGATGGGAAAAGGGAAATTAAGGCTGGATGAAGGTGTTGAGGGGTCTAGAACTTGTCAAGGAAGATCAAGAACGAAGGAGATGGTTGGATTTGTTCAAAGGTCAAGAAAGCAACTTTGTGAAAAAACGCAGAAATTAGGGCAGATTGGCGAAATGTGGCGAATGAGTGGGGAAATCTAGGAGAAGTGAGTTGGTGCTGGTTGTTTGATGGAGGGATGGTGAGCTGAGATGTCCTATAATAGATCTGCACATTCACTTAGCAAAACTGACCATAGAAAGAACTAAAAACAGAGTTTTGTCTAACTTAACCTAATTTCTGACCTAAAACCAGAGAAATGTTGAACAATATCTTATGAACAGAAAAGCATGCGAGAAAACCATGGTAAATGAACAGGAAATGATCTAAGCATGTGAATCCAAACTAATATCAACTTCTCCAACTCGAAATATCACACTAGCAGTTGCATTGGAAGAGCAAAAACTGTGTTTTTGGTGGCAACAGTAGTGCTTTGACCTCAAATCATAGTCCCAAGGAGGGAGAAAGGAGATCAAGACTTGCTGTTGACCTTTTTGGACCTTTTTCTATCACTGCAACAAACTACTTAAGCAACTTGAAGCAAAAACAACTATTCTAACCATCAAAAGCAACCAAATCTAATGAAGCAAATAAGTATATGCAGCAGAAATTAAATCATTGAAACAAAACATATAAATACACAAAGGAGGTGTTGGGCAGCTTGGGTTGGTCCCTAACCCAAGAGTTTCAGCCCCCTAGAAAAGATCAGTGCTGGTTCAAAACTTGGTTCATCTTCATTTATCAAAAAATAGTAGTTACATCACAAAACGGTCTTCAAAAAGAGCTCGAAAATGAGCTAAGTCTAATGCTACACAAAAGTGTGAAAATATACTAAGAACTGGTTAACCTACTGAGGCTTGAAGCCTTCTTATTTATACAAGTGGGGACTCCCAACAGTCCTCCTAAAATTAAGGAATTCGGCTTCCTATAACTGAAGATAACAGCGGTCTTACTTGACTTGCTCCGCTGCCCCTTGGAATCATCAATATGGGCCTTTGTACTCTGAGCTACTAATAGAGGATTCGAGGAAAGGGGTCATTAATGAAGGAGACACCCCTCCTACAAGTCCTCATCCTTGTTTCCTCGAGTTTGGCTGCCATCTTGCTCATAAATTCCTGGTCTTTGTCCAAAATTGTCCAAAAATTCTGCAATAAACACTCATTAGACTACATGGCAAAGTGACCAACCCACTCCACTCTATTGACATAAATATATTAAAAAACATGCACAAAACTATGGAGAATGGTGGATTAAATTGAAATAAGAGGGAAAATGAGCCCATATAGTTACCCATTTTTGGGGCTCATCATCTGGCAAATCCCTGCTGATCCAACAGTAGAACTGACTATCCCCTGCTACAACTGCACTGCCCCTTCGCAGTAACTACGTGGGCCTATGTCGAGCTCTCTAAGGCTCGCGTCAGCTTTGCGCTGGGTCTCCTTGCCTCTTGGAGCTTTGACTTCAACCCTCCTAGCTGATTCGGCAACTCCTTGACAAGTTTCAGACTTCTGCTAGAAGACAACTCTGCCTTTGCACCGATCCTTCTGGCTCTGTATCAAGCATTGCATGGGCCCTCCTAGCGTAGTGTTAGTCCTTCCTGGGTCTGCGCTACCTCCACTGGTGCTTCTCTGCCCCTCTGCTGAGTATTCGAGGTTCCAAAGAAGATACTCCAACCCAACTATCGTTACCCGTCAACTGCAATAAATCTACTCTATCATAATTTCCTCCTGAGAACTTCTCACTTCAGAAATTCGATCTCTTGATCTCTCGGTGTGTTTTCCAAATGACCCTCAAGCCCCTTCTTATATATTTCTGTTGGACAACCAATGACCTGGATTAACTCCTAATCAAAGGCTCAGATCGTTTTGATTTGATCTCTGTCTTTTTCTAGAAGTTACACCCACAATTAGATTAATACTTAATAATATTTTAATTTTCCTAAGTTTAGACTTAGGAACTTTATTAAAAATATTAATTATTTTAATAAAATCGTTTCTGGGTGGAATTTCCCAAAACACTTTCCGGGTTCTTTGGAATACATGTGCCCAAACCCCCTTACAAAATTTGAGGGCTAGAGCACATCCGATGCTACCCGAAATCAACATTATAAGGGGTGCATATTTTTGGTACCTAGCTTGCAGTTGAGTGAGAGAGTACTCCAAGCAGCACATGAATCACCATTGTTAGGGCACTAGGGGTTGAGAAGAACATATATGGTAGTCAGGGAGCGTTTCACATGGAAGGGCCTCAAGGGGGATGTGTTGAGGCACGTACAGGAGTGCGGGGCATGGCAGAGGAACAAAGGGGAGTTGATCCACCCAGCCGAATTATTGCAGCCACTCCCCATTCTTGAGGGGAAGTGGGAGAGTATCTCCATGGAGTTCATCACTCGGCTCCCCACAGTGCAGGGCAAGGATTGCATCTATGTGGTAGTTGATCGCTTAACCAAGTATGCCCATTTCTTTGCCATCCTGACCTGGTATTCAGCTGCACAGGTTGCAGAGCTGTTCTTCAGAGAGGTCTTTTGTTTTCATGGGCTTCCGAAGAACATAGCGAGTGACCGAGATATCAAGTTTATGGGAGGGTTTTGGCAGGATCTCTTCATATTGGTGGGTACTGAGCTCACCCCGAGCACGAGCTAATAGAAAGATGGCCAGACCGAGCAGGTTAACCAGTGGTTGGAGGGGTATCTCAGGAACTACATGACTGTGCAACAAAGGGCCTGGATTCGATGGCTGCATTTGGTCAAATATTGCTACAACACCACCAATCACATGTCTATTGGTATGACCCCTTTCCGTGCCTTGTATGTTATGATGCATTGTCTTTTGCTGACATTGTTTTTGGAGACAGTCGGGCCCCAAAGACCAAAAATTGGATCTTGGAGAGCCAAGACATTCTTAAGGCTCTTAAGGACAACTTAGTGACAACACAAAATCAACAAAAGATGTATGCTGACAAGCACCAGACTGAGAGACATTTTAAGGAGGGGGACTTGGTGTATCTTTGGCTACAACCATGTAGACAGTCTATCTTGAAGCAAAAAGGGGTCGAGAAGCTACATCCACATTTCTATGGGCCATATAGGATAGTTAGGTTAGTTGGAGACATGGCCTATGAGCTGGAGCTTCCCAGGGGAGCAAGATTCACAACATCTTCCACGTCTCATGCCTCAAGAAGGTGTTGGGACAACAGGTGAATAGTTATAAATTGACTCCCACTAGATGATGAGGGACATCTAGTTTTGGAACCAGAGGCCATCTTGGAGACTCAGGAGAGGAAGCTAAGGAGTAGAACCATAAGGGAGTTTTTGGTGTGATGGAAGAATCTGCGAGATGAGGATGCCACATGGGAGGGTGAACACATTTTGGAGCATCCAATGCTGAAGTTGCTTGAGCGCAAACAACGTTTGGAAGGGGAGGACTGTAATGTCCGTTCCCAAAAACATTTGTAATAGGTTTTAGTCTCCCACAATTTTGAATAATTTTTGGTGAATGTGGAACCCATACATTTTTGACTTAGGGACTTAGGAGAAAAGACGCTGAATTATATCACTAGTGGAAGGTGGGGGTCACACACGTGGAGAAAAACGCACTAAGGCAATTCGAATTGCCATGGAGTGGAAGTCAAATGGCTAGGGAGAGGGGCTTACATGGGGAAGGAAGGCCCACGAAGTTATAAGGAGGAGGAACTCCCCATATCAAGACATCATTTTGTCTATCGAACTCATTTGTGTTACTCGAGTTGCTTAGCCAAGTTATGTGTTGTTTAGCATTGAGTTTTCTAGGCGGGAGACTCAACCTTTCTTCGGGGGACTTTGAGTTCCACCCTAGGAAGGCAATTCGTACTACCTTAGAAGAGATCCGGAGGAGTTTCACAATCACATCACTCAGCCTTTGTCTCAGCCAGTGCGTGTTTTTGGAGGACGCGGAAGGGGAACACGCAGGGATTGTTTGGGGGTTCATCCAGGCAGCATTTACTGGGAGAGTTTGGGTATTGGAGCTACAGTGGAGGATCAACCTTTCGGAATAGTTTTGGAGTAGGAGGTTGCTGCATTGGAGTAGTTCGATTTGCAATCACTTGGGCCTGCGTAGAGAGCCATCAATGGGCACACGTGGGAATTAGAGGAAAGAGTTGTAGAGTTGGAGTTTGCTGGGAGAAGTAGGGAAAAACTTAGAGGAGAGCATCTCAACATTTGGGGGTACTTTGGAGGGCCTTTCCAGCGTGAGGAGGAGGACATCGTGCTTGGAGGCCAAATTTTGGGGGTCTGAACTAGGCCAAACCCTTTCTGGGTTTTGGTTGAGGAACTAGAAGCTAGTGGCAACATTTTCTGAACACGAGAGGTGAAGTTTCAAGCACATCCTTCCCAGCAGGCAGAGCAGTTCCTGGGCAGTGTAGTTCATCTTTGGAGCGACAGTTGTGCAACATTTGGGTTGTTGTTTACTCACCTGGGTTTTGTCACGCTTGTCCATATAGGCAAGCCCAGGGGTACCATTCCAAAACCGTTGTACGTTCTTAAAAAAGAATTAATAATATGGCTCAGATGGTTCTTATTTGCAGTGTTTTTATGGGTGTTTACTGATTGTTTCCCATTTTTTGCTGTTTGATTGTTTATTTCTTTCTATATCACTGTTCATCCTAGTTAGGAACAATACATGTAGGGTGTGTGTTGAGAGCCATGGACCTCCATAGCAGTAGACAACACTTCATGGATCCCTAAAGATGTTCAGAGATTGCTCGAGATTCACCTATTGGATGAGTGAGATGCACCTGGTTCACCTTTGCTTAGCCAGCCCCATAGATGTACCATGCACTTGGCAGCTGACCAAGGACTTGTAGGATGATGTGGCATCACCTAGATCATCATCTGAGCCCTTATAGATGCTCTACAGGCATCTTCAACTTACTTGGAGACCAATGAGGTCACTTGTGTGCCCTCACAACCATTGGGAGCACCACAGGTTTATTATGTGGAGAACAAGGGGCCATCCCCTTGTCCATTACTTTTGGAAGTCCAACTCATTATTTTGGCACTTATGGACTTCATCAAACCTCTCTTAGAGAGCCCAATGACATGCATTATTGATCATTTGACCTCTTGGGAGGCTTATTATTTTGTTTGTGACCTAGCATGGCGGGCTTGTCATAAATAGTTAGTTATTTGCACATTATTTTAATTGATGGGCTAATGTAGGTTCAAATTAGGCAATTCGAACTCCTAATGAGGGTATAAATAGGAGAGACATGAATTCATTTGTGTGAAAATTTCTGGTCCCTTTTGTCCTGATTTGGTACAGTCATGGCACTTTGATAATTTTCATGGATCCAATTCGGATCACTGATGCTACCCCAAATCAACAAAAGGGACCATGAGTAGTTAGGGTTTTGGATGTCATGAAGCTATAAATAGTCTTAGATAACAAGGGAAGTGTGATTGAGTTTTATTGTAATTGAGCTCTACTTTGTTAGAGGTTGCCCCCTCGAAGAGGCAAGTGAACATTACATTATGCTTCGATATAATATAATATATTTGCAGCTTGTCTCATTTCATGTGTTATTTCTGTGTTTCTGGCAATATTGTTATAGTATTTATGGCATTTTGATATTCTTCGAAGGTCAAGTGTATAATAAATTGCAATTTGAACAAATGAGATAAGTAAAACAAAATGAAAATTAGATCAAGCACGAATGCATGTGAGTAAGAAAGTGGAAATTAGCAAAGTTGAAAGGGATGAAAATTAGATAAATTTGTTACATGTTCAATATGTAAAGATTACTCCAAATAAAATAGCTCCAATTGAGACAAGTTGCAAGTAAGAATGAAACTACTAAGCTTGGAATAAGAAAGTTTGCATTGTAATTAAAACTTTTCTAATCATATAAGGACAATGAAATGGAAATTGCAATTAGATTTGTTACTATGAGCAAGATGAAACCAACTAGCACATTTAGCATGAAAAAATAAAAATTGTGTGAGCATTAGCAGAATAAGATGTCTGATGAAACCTAGCATGAAATGAGATGAAGCATGAAAATTAGCATGAAATCAAGGCACGTGAATAAACATGAAATTGAAATGAAGTGAGATGAGCATATGAAATAAGGAAATTAGCGTGAAAGTGAGAATGCTAGAAATTAACATGTTAGATCTACTTGAGAGAAACGAAATAAAACACAAATCAAACACCATGCAAAATAATCCTCTCTCAAAGGAGAGAAAGAGGTGGGATGCCAAGGGGATGATCTGCAAGCTCCTTCAAAGAAACTTTTACTTTATTATTGAGATTTGAAGCCTTCTAGTAGAGAATGATGGACTTAGGCCTTTAGGAGAGTTTAAAAATAACTTCAAAGAGAAGCTACTCCTCCTTAGGAAAAGGAAATGAAGCAAGAAAAGAGGTACAATTCTTATTACAAAAATACTATGAGGAGTTCTCCAATGAAATAACTCGCTTTCCTCAAGGAGATATGATCTTGATGTCTTGACTTCTTAGTCTTCAAGAGGAAACCTTGCATGTGAGGAAAGGAAAGAAAAGTGGTTATGAAGAAAAAGCTTGATAGATGAGAAGGCTCTTGTGAGATATCTTTAGTTTCAATCTCTACCTACAAACTCCTTCAAATGAATGCTTCAACAAGCCTTTCAATCCTCTATTAGATTTGCACAAGAGACAAGGGAAACAAGAATTAGGATTACAAATAGTCACAAGAGGTAATGTACACTATAAAACAAGCACATGCCATAAGAGAGGGAAGAGACTTCCCGTCTTGCTCAAGCAAGGAAAGGCTAATCCTTTCCTACAAGCAAGGAAAGTGCATAAGATTTGATAAAGTAAATTGTAAATTGATGATTTAGCAAACTATGGTAAGGGGAATCCCTTCTCAAACTCATTGGATTAGCCCCTTGAGTGTAGTTTATTCGATATGGATCCTTCATTAGGGGAATTTTGAGGTCTAAAATGGGCCTTCTAAGAAAAATGTACAACCAAAATAAACTTTATAAGAACCAATAGGATTCAAGATAATGATGTCAACCATGGGGATGATTCATCATTTATGGGGTAAAAAACTAAAAATACTAAACAATAATTAAATAATAAAACTACTTTTTCAACTTATCTCCCTAATGCTTTATTCAAATTTTGAGCGGGAGTACTCGTTGGATGCAAAATTTAATTCCTCATCCAATGAGTTCCCATGTTGCATACTTTCGATGGACCCTGCTACACGAAAAATGAAAATACATGATAGGAATCAAATTCTGCATCCAACGAGTCTTCCTGCTCGAAATTTGAATAAACTCATAGGGAGATAAGTTGAAAATTCAAGTTGAAAAAGTAGTTTTTTATTTTTTCCCTCTAAAATTTGATGATGTAATCTAATCTTATTTTATTATTTCCACTATTATTTTATAATTTCCTTCAGAGGCACATTTTAGACCTCAAAATTCCCCTAATGCCACCTTTGTCTTTTGAGAGTATGTTCGTCTAACCAAATACTTACCCCACACTCGAACTTGTACACACTTGAAGAGATAATTAGCGTTCACAAAGGATTAAACTAAATAATAAAGGAGGTGGCTAGAGGTTCAACCAAAAACCTACTAGTGCTACTCAATCTAGAGTGGTCTTTTAATCCAAAAATTAAGACAAAAAAACTTGCACTAATTAATCCAATGACGGCAAATTAAGCTAACAAAGTCAAGAACCAATGTAGAACATTAAGAGCAAAGATTACAAACATGGAAGAATAACACCACACCAAAAGGCTTTTTCTTTATTGCATAATGAGAATATTCAAATACAAATTTTGGAGTTTCCACCAGCACAATAGCTCGTCTAAAGATATTACAATGAGGAGCGCAAAACTCATTTAAATAGAGAAATGGGAAAAAATCCCAATGTGAGAGCCAATTACAAGTGGAGAGAGAGAGGAGATCACAAATCCAAATTGAACTCCAACTATGAGAGCATCAAGTCAAGTGTAACCAACTGCTATAGATGATTGTAAACAAATTTTCGAGTTTAATCCCTTGCTGGCCCAATGTATATACTTTGTTGCCATGTGTGAGTGGAGGGGAGACAATGGGGAGCACATCCCACAATTAGCTCCCAATTCAAATGAGTCACAATAACCCTCAAACAAGTATCTCAAACTGCTATATGCAAAGGTTCCAAACTGCTCCTGCATGTACCCTTTTCCTCGACTTGCATAGATTTTAAATCTGTAGTTCATTTGGTTGGTATGCATGTGGGGAGAAAGGTGAGTAAAGTGGAGAACAAACTCCAAAAATTTGTTTCTAGATGATCCCTGTCATTCCCACCAAATCCGTTAGTATGAAGGGAACGTTGCTCTACTGTGTGGAGCTTCTTGCTAGGCTGCGTGGAAACTTTAATTTGCCTGTGTGTTTTCCTTTACAAATGATGATGCATAAACCATGGATGATAGAGGTGGGGTCTACTCCCACACATTTATTTTAAACTTTAGACTTTGGACATTACCACAAATTAAATTTGATCTTCAGCAATTCATGAGCCTTCAAGACTTTAATGTGATGCCTCCTTGACTTAGTACTTGGAACCTTCTTCTTGAGTTATGCTTGATGGGCCTTGTTGCCTCCTTACACACACACCTAAGTTAGTGAGAAAAGCCCTTAATCCCACAAGGTGTGGTTGGTGGAAAAATTAAGAGATGGGTTTGTCACTTATTCACAATTTTCTCTGTTTAAGCTCTCTCTTAGGCAAGCTAAAGGGGGTGGTCCCTAAATGGAAAGCTAAGTAAAAAGTGAAGTGAGGTTTCTAGTAGATGTTAAGGTCAATTTGGATTACTTGAGATTATGAGCAAATATGATGAACAATATGAAATGAAATATACTTGAATAACCATCAACACATAAATCAAAGATGAGCATATACAACCAGTGCCTTCAATATTACTTAAAAATGAAACATCAAGTAATCCTGCAAATCAAATGAATGTTGTAAAAATTTGGCTAACCCCGAATCCTATTGCAGCAACTAATGTTAATTTCTCTAATTGTTAGTTCAATTAAATAGTTTACTTGTGTGCTATGACAAATATCGAATTAAATACACTGCAAACTTCACAAATAAAATATTGCGGAAGAAATAAAAATGTTAGAAGAAATAGATGCATACACACAATATGACAGCATTATTTTTGGACTAAATCCCCGAAAAAACCCAACTTGGGAAAACCGGTGTAGCAGTTGAGGGTTTTAATATTATGCAGTTGTGAAAATTGAGTACAATCTATGGATGCTTAAACTAGCAATCCAAACAGAGAAATAATTGACATAACAACACATGCGATCCAACACTGACCTCAACTTGAATCTAGTTGCTCATTGCGCTCCCTTTGCGCAGTCACTGTGTCAGCCTACGTAATTACTACGTCCCACAAGCTCAGAACTGCATCTCCTCTCACTGTCTAGTCAGGTGCTATCTGGGAAATTGGTACTCTTTGCCTCCGGACCCTCTGCCCATTGTTTGGCGTAGAATTTCTCCTTCTCCCCAACAAATTGGAAATCTACCTAAGAGGGCTTTGCACTACCTCTTTGTGGCAATCATTGCCTCTCTGCAATGTACTTGTTGGATCTGGAAAAGATTCCTTTGACCTCACTATCTCTGCCCCTCTCATTGCTTTGATCTTACTGAATCATCTTCGGCAACTGAATGTTGCTACTCTGGAGATCGATTTCCCAACAAAATCGAATGCTCAACTGATTTGGTGTGCCTTCTCCAAGCCCTATTGACTTCTTATAATCCTCCGTTGAGACTTCAACGACCATGATTAAATATTAATCGATGGCTAGGATTAACTAGAAATCGATCCATGTATTTTTCTTGAACATTCTAACCATGAGTTAATTAATTCTGATTAATTAATGATATTTCGTAAGTTTAGACTTGGGAAATATTAAAAACTGACTAAAAAATATAATTCAGTCGTCTCTAGGTGGAATTTCCAAAAATGATTTCTGGGTATTGAAGAATACATATATTATAGCCTCTCCACCAAATCTCATGGCTAGAACACATCTAATGCTACAAAAACTAACACTCCCTCTTAGAGAGAAATGTGTTCTAGCACTGTGTTGACCACTGTCAGTCAACTGCCCATAGCAGTACACCCCCTTTTTTCTTTGCAAAAATGGTAGCGCTTGATCGATATGTCTGTGCCATTCTACAGTCATCGACAACTTGATCAATTTATGTTGTAAACCCAGTCTGCATGTATAAATTGTAAATAATCTTAACAGATATGAGTCATGTCTGTAAATTGCCTAGGTGGACCTAATTTTCTAAGTGATAATCGACGTCTCGGAAGGTTTTTCGTCTCACCGATCCATGATCGGCAGAGTTTTCCTTCAGCCTAACCCCAAAGCCGGGATGGATTTTGTCATTAGAATCTTAGGAGAATCCTAGTGTGTTAATTTGCTAGATTATAGTTGTGTCGCAGAACTGGGTGGTTTATGAGGGTCTATGTCAAATGGGTTTTCCCCCCTTGGGATGTAAAGTTGTAAAAGTCATGATGTAAAGTGTCTTGAGGGTTAAGAAATGTTTTAATCCCCTCATAAGTCCTAAGTCCTAGGTCCTAGGTCCTAGGTAATTTTCCCAAAAGCAAAGTTCAAGGATCCATTTAAGAAATAAATTAAAAAAATAATAATAATAAAAAAAAAATTAAAAAATAATATATATATATATATATAATAAAGTAAAAAACCTAAAAATAATAAAATAATAATATTTTGAGTAAATAAATATGCAGAATTTCAATTTTTTAATACATTAAAAATTCGACGGATGCGATCAAGAGATATTTTGATCCTCATCGACGGTCAAGATCATTTTGACATGGATCACTTGAACTAGCTGTTGGGATCTTTTCCTTTAAATAGGGTGCTAGGGGTCATTTGAAATCATTCGATCTTGGAGTCTTGTGCTGTAGAAGCTCTTTTGTAAACTTTTCTGGTGCTAATAAAGAAAGACTTTGGGGTTCAAATCTTGCTGGTGTTACTCTCTGGAAGTGTTGTGAGCTATTTTATTTTCTGCCATATTTTGATTTTCAGCCATTAGTAACAGCTTATTATAGAGTATTGTTGAGCACAGGTATCTTGTTCACATGCTAGGGTTTGAATGGTATTATATTTTCTGAAGTAATGGCAGGTATCTCCATTGCTGTTGAGATCTAGTATTGTTTTTCTCTCTTTATTGACGGTTGAAATGAGCTATGCAGGAAACCCTTATTAAAGAAGACCAGTGGGCTTTTGGGGAAGTTCTTGGCTGAACCAACCAACTCCCACAAGCATTTCTTGCAGAGCCCAGCTAGTTTCGATCCTTGGTTAATCATTTGGTTTGTTTTCTGAATTTGCATGAGAGATTTTCTGAAGTTTTTCATAGTAAATCTGATATTCTAAAAATATTACTGCTGTTATTGCTGAATCTGGCTGTTCAAGAGTCAAAAGCTGTAAATTACTTAGTTGATCTAGGGTTTCATTTTTGTTCCATACACATATTATATAGGGGTTTGCCTTTTTCTTCTACAGGTTATAGGTACTTTTGGAGTAAGAAAAATCAAATATAAATTTCGTGGAGCTTCAATGATTTCTTTTGGCAAACTGGTCACATAAAGCACATCAATTTTCTCTTGGGCAATTCCATCTGCCGACAAAGGAAACTGCTGAATGCATTAAGGGAAAACGTATCCATTTGTTGTTTCAGATTTCTGCGGCTACGTCTTTCACCACGTATCATTTCCATCGAAACCGTCGTGGTCCCGCATCCTATCAAACAGAAAATCGTTGAAGTTCCAGAGACACGGTAACGTTCAGGTTTTTTTTTTTTTTTTTTCGTGGGCATCAGGTGAGGGTATTGATTTATACATTTTGCGTTTAAAAAATATTGATCGAATCCTTTTACACCGTTGAATTCACGCGAAAAGATATAGGCGTAGGTGTGCCTTTGCGTTTGATTCCATATACATTCATGTGTTAGGCATAAATCGGCTCTGTATATATTTCTTTAAATGTTGATCGTTCAGTTTTATTTTAGTTTCATTTAAATAAATATATATATCCATCTGCAAATCGCAGTCCCAAATCACAGTCTGAAAATTGCATTTCCAATCAATAGCCGCATTTTTTTTCCAGCGTCTCCATTCCACGCTGCTCTCTCGGCCCGCAGCCATCAGTCCCTCGCGCTATTGGCAATCTTTCCGCAGCTCTACAAGCCGAAATCTTCTTATTGCCTCGTTCTGTTGTCGTCGACCATCCTCCAATCTCTCATCGAAGTTCATCTCGCCGCCAAACTTGTACGCTCTGAAATGAAAATACATCCCTGTGTTGAATGCGTTATTTTTTGGTTAGTGTCGGCATAGTTCAGTTTAGCATGTGATAGTATATTGCATAAAAAAAAGAAGGCAAAAGCAAAATACGATTTTCATTTGTTTTTCAAATAGATCATTTAAATTTTAGTTTTATTTATTTTAATAAATCGTTTTCCTACGTATGCTATAGCTAGGGTTTATTTTACTCTTTTTCTTTAAGTTTTAGCACATTTGTTCTTTTCGTTAAAGTTTTAGTTTCATTTTAATTAAAAAATATAGTAATAAATAAATTTTCATTTTCCTATATAGATTAGATGTTAGATTAGAGTTTTAGATTTAATTTTTTTAATAGTTTAGTTAATTTTCATTTCCCTTAAAAAAAAAATATTCAAATTTTTTTAAAGGTTTCCTTTTTATTTTAAATTTTTGGATTTAAAGTTTCATTTACTTAGGCTTTAGCTTTGCTGTATTTGCAAAACATAAAAATATTTTGGAAATATTTTTCAATCTTGGCTCTGGGGTCTATCACGCTTTATTATCTTTGTTAAGGCTAAATTTTTTTGATGTGGAATGAATGATTATCATTTTATGTGAGTTGGCATGCATGAATGATCATTTTGAAGATTAGCTATATGAATATGATATCTGGTCAATGTTCGTAATTGTGTGGTTGTGTATCAAGCATTTATCTTTTTCGAAATTTTTAATCGCTGGATATCATTATTGAGCCTTAATCATTGTAAGAGCACTGTGGTTTTACTGGATATCTTGCATCGTTCAGGTTGTTTGATGATAAATGATTGTTGTACATGGTTTACATCTCTGCAACATCTAGTAAATAATTGTTTAAACATCAAACCCACAAGGCACTGGTCTTTTACATTAACAAAATCAATTTAGTGCTCATTTCTTCGTGTCTCCCAACCCAACTGGTTGACAGTTGGTCTTCGACAGTTGGTCTTCATTACTTCATAGGGTCTACCCCCCTTAGCCGCGGGAGACAGGCTTAAACGGAGAGATCGAGGATCAGAGTGACAGCCTCTAGTCTGAGCGTTGTCGTGACAATCTGTGCGACAACACGCTGCAACCCACTGAAACAACACCCTGTCTCTGCAACATCTTCCTGTAACGTTGCTGATGTTTGGCTATTGTTGCCCACCAACCACTGTGCAAATCTGATATACGTTGCATTTGTGCTGGGATAACCTCATTGAATTGCTGCCAACACTGCATCTGTACTGCAACTCCCTCTCCATCTACTGCCGCTGCAATTGAAAGGCATCCTAAATACTAAATCAACTGTGATCAGTATGATGCATCTATCACCCAAGTCTCTAACTGCTGCTAGTATATGTGCTGTCACTGATGCATCTACGCTGCTACTGGCTCTGCACTGTGCCACTTTGCACTGCTGCCAAATCTACATTGCGCTGTCCAGTATCTCACTGCAACTAGACTTTGCATTTGTCAGTCTAGCATCTGACTGCATCTACTGCCACTGATCCATCTTGCTACAAAATACTGTGGGCCCTATAGCAAGGTATTGATTCAAGAGGTGGACCTCCTCAAGAATCCTGCCCATCTGTAGCACTCTGAGGGTACAAAAACATGTCATCCGAATTGACCCCTGGGGGTATGTTAGCAAACATGGTGAAGTCTTTCTTCAACCTAGAGGAAAGCATATCGATTTCTGCCGATGCTGCCTGCTGGCTGTTGGAATTTCTAAGTCTATCCGTTAGAAATTCTTCCTGTACTATCTGATTTATTTCTTCCTACTTGTTTAGTTACTTAACAAGTTATTTACTATGTAAATATTGAAAATAAATACAAGTACAATATCAACACATACAGGTCAATTGAAAGAAAAAACAAGCACAAGTGCCACTGTTGTTTTTGGACTAATGTCCCCGGAAAAATCCAATGTAGGAAAACTGGTGCAGCTATCTGAGGGTTTTATTATTAAGCAGTTTCAGAATACAATTTGGGTGCCAGAAATGGCTCACCCAACAGAGAATGCCCTTGGCAGTAGTACCTCTTAGTTAGAGATAGATATTCCGGCTAAATAACCGGATGAACGACCCCACAACAACACTATAGCACTTCTGCTGCTCTCTGTCCCCCTGATAGGGACTGCGTCACCCTATCCAGCTCTCTAGCTCCAATCTGTCCCATGAAATCTCCCAGCGTTAGCCTCTCTAGCCCAGCCTCAACTTATTTGGCCCAACGTCAGCCTCTCGGGGCTCTGTGTCAGCCTTTGGAGCCTCTTCGTCTCCCACGCTGACCCTCCTTAGGCTCTGCGTTAGCCTTTGGAGCCTCTGCGTCTCCCACGCTGGCCCTCCTTAGGCTCTGTGCAGCTCCTGGCTGCCTATGCGTGGCCTCGGACTACCTCTGCGTGGCCTCTAGCTGGTTCTGCGTCGATCCTCTCCCGGCTTTTGCACTGATGCTCTTGATACTATCTCTGTCTGTGCTACTGTATTCACTGCCCCTCAGTTGCAACTCTCATCACTCCTTCGATTTTCTCAACAAGCCCTGCCCCAGAAACTCGAATTATTGATCAACTTGGTGTATTCTCCAACTGAATCTCAAGCCTCCTCTTATACTTTTCTCGTTGGTCCATCAATGGCTAAGATTAGGTTTGGCTTGATCCATGAATTTTGGACCATTCTAACTTAGTTTTATATCAATTCACATTAATATTTTATTTTTCCTAACTTTAGACTTAGGAACTCTATTAAAAATATTAATTATTTTAATATCTCCCAAACTAGTTAGATTTTGCGCAAACCATTTCTGGGTCTTGGAGATCTCATGTGCTATAGCCTCTCCACCAAATTTCGTGGCTAGAGCACATCCGATTCTACCCCAAATAAACACTCCCTCTTAGCGAGGACTGTGCTCTAGTAATACTCCTCACTATCACCCTGATCATCCAGCATCAGTCCCTGTGCTAATGCTAGGCCTCCCTGCCCAACATCCTCTGCACTGCTGCAACATGTACTGCTACCCATGGCCCTGCCACTGCTGCATCCATACTACAACACCCTTTGCATTTGTGCTGCTGCCCATGGCCCTGCCACTACCACTGCTGCATCTGCACTGCATTCCCTCTCATCATGCTGCATCATGCTTCCTATAGCACTGCCACTGCTAACTGCTACACTGCAATTCAGTTACTAAGAAGTAAGTAACTAATTTTCCCAACTTTGACATCTTTGTCAGGCTAGAGACACTCTCGATGCTGAAGCTCCCTCTGTCACTGACAAGTGCTTACTCTTTGACCTCTGTGCTACTGCAACAACTCCATGCATCTCGCATTGCTGCCTCACGCTGTCCCGGGAATCCTGTACTATGGCACTCTCTGTGGCTCCAACTGCATCCGTCTCTACCGACATCGCCAGTCTTGCTACTCCTCTTCGAGGCTCCCGTTGCCAGGTATAATCCAAGAGGTTGGGTACCTTGATGATCATGCCACTCATTGCCTGTAGTCCGTCTCACTACAACTCAATGTCTCCCTTCTTCTCTCGAAGTGCATGAGCACTCATGGCATAGTCGTCATCAGTGTCCACTTCCTTCTTCGCCTTAGCCGGCACAACCTTGGTCTCAAAAACCTCTCCCTTGCTCTTCTTCCTAGGACATTGGTTCGCATAGTGATCCAGTCCCCCACAATGGATGCACTTGACCTTGGAGAGGTCCTTCTTTCTTTTCTCCTGCTTTCCTACAGATGCGAGAGCCGCATCTTCTTCTTCCTCCTTGATTCTGACCCCTTTTCCGCTACTCCCTTCCTTGGATAACCGGCTAATCTTTTCTTGATGAAGAGTCGCCCACAACTCCTCCCAATCTGGAAGGCTCATCCTGCCCAGTATGCTCTGAACAAATACCTCCCAATCCTTTGAGACTGCGTTCAATGTGGTCCTAACCATCAGTTCCTGATCCGGTGTGGCCCCCTATGGAAGTTAGCTGATCACGGATCTCCTTCAATCCATAGAGGAAGACATCTATCTGCCCTCCCTTTTGCATCTGATATGACCGCAGTTGATTTTCAAGTAACATCCTCCTCTGCATAGAAGTATGCTGGTACAATTTCTTCAGGGCCTCCCACATCTCATTTGCCCTCTCCTTCTTAGCCATGTGTGGCACCACATGATCCTTGACACCATCAAGGATGATGCACTTTGCCCTGGCCATTGCCTCCTCGTACTTGTCATTTTCAGGGTCAACCGAGATTGCTATTGTTTTCAAGGCGAAGTGTTTGATGTGATACCTGTCTAGAATGGACAAGATCCTGGCCTTCCAGACTACGATGTTTGAAGCTCTATCCAGTCTATCCTGATCTCTTAGCCCATTCACTAGCATTTCGCTTTCTCCTCTTTCAACTCTTTCAAGTCTCTCTACTTACCGTCTGGAAGTTCTCGGTTTGACTCCCTCTGAGCCTCAATTTCCCTTCTGGAAATCCCTCTGCCAATCCTCGACAACAACTCCCTCCTCCTTTGTCTTGCCCTATTAGGTACTATTCTGACTACAGTACCCCATCAGCTTTGCTCCGCAACTTACCCACAACCTCCTAAGCCTCAACAGTCTGAAGAAGGTTAGAGCCTCTAGGCTCTGCACAATCCCGACACCGACACAATTTGCACCTCCTAGCCACAACATCGATCCTTCCTAGCTGAGAAAGATGACCTGGCACTGCATAGGTCAGGTTTGCTCCTCTCTGCCTCATCGTTGATCCTCCTCCTAGCTCAAATTGATGACACAGGCTCTCTGTGTTACCCTTTTCATGCTGCTTTCTGCTAGGAACAACTTCTGTCTCTCGGGACAGTTGTTTCCACTGCTGCTGCTCTGCTCGGTTGTTGCCCTCAGTTATCCTATGATCTGCAACCACGCTATGATACCTTGTTGGAATTTCTAAGTCTATTCGTTAGAAATTCTCCCTGTACTATCTGATTTATTTCTTCCTACTTGTTCAGTTACTTAACAAGTTATTTACTATGTAAATACTGAAAATAAATACAAGTATAGTATCAACACATATAGATCATCAACTGAAAGAAAAAACAAGCACAAGTGACACCATTGTTTTTGGACTAATGTCCCCGGAAAAACCCAATGCGGGAAAACCGATGCAACTATCAGAGGGTTTTATTATTAAGCAATTTTAGAATACAATTAGGGTGCTAGAAATGGCTCACCCAATAGAAAATGCCCTCGGTAGTAGTACCTCTCAGTTGGAGACAGATAGTTTGGCTAAATCACCGGATGAACAATCCCACAACAACACTGCGGCATTTTTGCTGCTCTCTGTCACCCTGATAGGGACTGCGTCACCCTATCCATCTCTCCAGCTCCAATCTGTCCCAGGAAATCTCCC
Organism: Pinus tabuliformis; assembly: GCA_031772625.1. NCBI lineage: Eukaryota > Viridiplantae > Streptophyta > Pinopsida > Pinales > Pinaceae > Pinus > Pinus tabuliformis. The sequence continues at coordinate 1,025,710,665 of CM062805.1, forward strand.
TGCGTCAGCCTCTAGGGTCTGTGTCAGTGTCTCTGGCCCAACGTTAGCCTTTTTGGCCCAACTTCAGCCTCTCGGGGCTCTGCATCAGCCTCTGGAGCCTCTGCGTCTCCCACGCTGGCCCTCCTCAGGCTCTGCATAGCTCCTGGATGCCTCTGTGTGGCCTCTAGCTGGTTCTGCGTCAACCCTCTCCCGGCTTCTGCACTGATGCTCCCGATACTATCTCTGCCTCTCTGCGACTATATTCACTACCCCTCAGCTGCAACTCTGATCACTCCTTCGATTTCCTCAGCAAGCCCTGCCCCAAAAAATTGAATTCTTGATCAACTTGGTGTATTCTCCAATTGACCCTCAAGCCTCCTCTTATACTTTTCTCGTTGGTCCATCAACGACCGAGATCAAATCTCTAATCAACGGCTAAGATTAGATTTGGCTTGATCCATGACTTTTGGACCATTCTAACACAGTTTTATATTAATTCACATTAATATTTTATTTTTCCTAAGTTTAGACTTAGGAACTCCATTAAAAATATTAATTATTTTAATATCTCCCAAACTAGTTAGATTTTTCCCAAACCATTTCTGGGTCTTGGAGATCTCGTGCTATAGCCTCTCCACCAATTGTCGTGGCTAGAGCACATTTGATGCTACCCCAAATCAACATTGGCCCTGCTTCTCCTCCTTGTCCTTCTTCCTGAGAGGACACTGGATGTTGTAGTGGCCAAGCTCACCACATCTGAAGCTCTTGACCTTTGATAGGTCCTTCTTCTTTTGCTGCTTCCCCTGTCCTTGACTGGGACCCTTTGATGTGAGGGCCACATTCTCCTCCTCCTTCACTTGCTTGGACCCGCTACTACTCCCACTGATGGAGCTCTTCAAAAGAGCTTGTCTCAACTCCTCCTGCTACAAATCGGCCCACATCCTGTCCTAGCCTGGCAAGGTTTCTTTGCCCAAGATGCTTTGGACAAATACCTGCCACTCCTCTGAGACACTGTTGAGTGCCAATTGTACTAGCTCTATGAGTTGAGGTGCTGCCCCAACAACTGACAATTGATCCTGGATATCCTGAATCCTAGTGAGGGAGGGGTCTATGCCTTCCCCCTTCTGCATCTTGGTGCATCTTAGCTTTTCCTCCAAGTACATCTTTTGCTGCTCGGAAGTGCCTTGGTTTAGCATGGAAAGTGTATCCCACATCTCCTTGGCCATTCCCTTGGCTTCTGTGTGATACAACATGATCCTGGACACCATCTAGGATCAATCTCTTGACCCTCGCCATCTCCTTTTGGTATTCCTTAAACTGATCTGCATCCTATGGCACAACTACCACTGCATCAATATATGGCTTCAGACCATATTCATCCAAAAGGAAGGACATCCTTGCTTTCCAGATGACATAGTTGGAAGCACTGTCCAACCTGTCCTGATCTCGTAGTCTGGCAGTGGCCATCTCAACAAAATAAGTCAAAATCCTCCTCTCCTCTTCTGCTCAACTGCTGCTAGGCTCTATGCACTCCCTGCTGGAGTGAGTAAATCTACTCACAATGTGCTCTTTCTTCCTCCTGACGCTATTTTGCACTGGCAACTGCTGCAAAATACTGCGTCTAGCTAGAGATCTCCTCTGCAAGGAAAATACTGGCTACTCCCTCCGTGGTAATGCTTGAATTGGAGAAATTAGATTTCTTTGTCGTTCTCTCAGAGAAATCGATTTTTCCTCAAGAAATTGACCCTCCTGGGCAAGAAATTGTGCTACCTCCGAGGGTTTCGAACTGTTGCTTACGCAAAGTTACGAAATTCCTCTTCCCTTCTATTATTGAGCTCTTTGGCTTATAATCTGCGCTCTGATACCATGTGAAAATTGGGCTAACCCTGAATCCTATTACAACAATTGATGTTAATTCTTCTATTTGTTAATTCAATTAAACAATTTACTTGTTGTGTGCTACGACAAATATCAAATTAAATACACTGCAACCTTCACAAATAAAATACCGCAGAAGAAATAAAAATGTTGGAAGAAATAGACGCACAAACAATATGACACCGTTATTTTTGGACTAAGTCCTTGGAAAAACCCAACTTGGGAAAACTGATGCAGTAGCTGAGGGTTTTAATATTATGCAGTAGTGAAAACTGAGTACAATCTATGAATGCTTAAACTAACAATCCAAACAGAGAAATAATTGGCAATAACTAGTGAGAAAAAATTCTCACTCCATAGGTGATCCAACATTGACCTCAGCTCGAAATGTGTTGCTCCTTGCTCCCTCTGTGCAGTCACTGTGTCAGCCTACGCAGTTGCTGCGTCCCACAAGGTTGTAACTGTATCTCCTCTCACTGTCTCGTCAGCTGTTGTCTAGGAAATTGATACTCCTTGCCTCCAGACCCTCTGCCCCAATTCTGGCTCAGAATTTCTCCTTCTCCCCAACAAAATGAAAATTTCCCCAAGAGTGCTCTGCGCCTCTGCATTGACTCTCTACAATGTACTTGCTCATACTGGAAAAGCTTCCTCCTACCTCGCTATCTCTGCCCCTCTCTCACTGCTTCAATCTTACTGAATCAACTCTGGCATCTGAATGCTGCCACTCTGGAGATCGATTTCCGAGCAAAATTGAATGCTCAATTGATTCGGTGTATCTTCTCCAAGCCCCATCGACTTCTTCTTATAATCCTCCGTTGAGACTTCAAAGACCACGATTAAATATTAATCGATGGCTAGGATTAACTAGAAACCGATCCATGCATTTTTCTAAAACATTCTCACCATGACTTAATTAATTCTGATTAATTAATGATATTTCCTAAGTTTAGACTTAGGAAATATTAAAAACTGACTAATAAATCTAATTAAGTCGTCTCTAAGTGGCATTTCCAGAAACGACTTCTGGGTATTGGAGAATACATGTATTCTAGCCTCTCCACCAAATCTTGTGGCTAGAACACATTTGATGCTACAAAAACTAACAAATGTTAGAACAAATATTTCTCGTAAAAAAATTATTTAAAAATATAACCATTCAAGATTCTAATTCATGTAAAGAAGCAATAAAAATAACTTGCAAATATGAAATAAACTTAAAGCTTCAATAGATATGGCACTTGCCCAAATGCGATATTACAAAATAATCAATTCAAAACATTTTCATCATGATAAGTATATAAATAGATTGCAAGTAGAATAACTTGAAAGGTAAAGTGTGTTAATATGAAATGCACTTAACTAAGATTGTATGCAATTATCTTGGTTAATTTTAAGCTAAATGCGTATTCTAAGTGAGAGATCTTCTTCTTGAACTCTCGCTAAAGGGTAAAAATTGAGGTTATTGCAAGAAAGATGGGATGAGGATACGATGGTGTCGTTAATGATACCCTTCCCCTAAGTCTTACTAGCTGACATGTGCCTTCGTTCCTACAAGGGGACAAACCACCTTCATAACTGTAGGGTCACACACTCTTTACCTTACTTCGTACCAATTGGAAGAATTTTCTAAGAAAGTTTTTTCTCTATAATATCTATCAACCAAGTTTATGCTTGGAGGTTAATTGAGTTAAAATGAAAACTATGCTAAAATGCCTAAATGCTACGCAAGTAAGTTTTCCCAAGAGAGATTTGTGATCCTTCGATATAATGGAAATGAGATAGTGCTCAAAGTAAATTGCAAAATTAGCTTGAAAATGAATTAAAGTGATGCAAGTAAGTTTTTTTTGCTAAAGAGGAATTTCAAAATTGTTCAAGACACATAAACAGAAGCTTCACAAGCAAATGAAATTGTAAATTTGCTTCAAGTAAATGCCACAAACCATAAACTTATAGCAATTGAAAATGAGATGAAGCTAAAAATGAAATGCTTGCTTGTAAAGTATGCTTGGAAAATAAGTGAGCAAAAAAAAAATGAGCCTATAGTGAGAAAATTGTATCTCAAAGAAAACAAATTGTTAAGAAACTAAATTAAACTTGTCACATAACTCCAAATACTTGTATGTAAGAAGTGAATTGCTCTAAAACAAAATATCAGCTTGTACTTCAAAGCAACAATGAAATGCAAAGCATCACCTGAAAATTGTAGCAGGATTTAACCTAGAAATTGAAATGTGATGGTGAGATTGTGTTAATTTTAGAGCATGCAAAGCGAGCCTAAAAGGAAATTTAGAAAAGATGAACTAAAACGTTAATCCACCCACACAAAATCCTCCTTCTAAATAAGGAGAAATGATGCCTTGGATAAAAACCCAAGCTCTCACAAGAAAACAGATATTTTATTATGATATTACAATGGATTGAAAGCCTTTTAGAGGGCTTCCCAAAAGGTGAAGGGGAATTTTTATAAAAATGAGAGCTGGAAATAGCTATAATATCCCTCTAAACAATAGCAACCTCAAAGGTCAAATAAGTCTTTCTAAAATCAGAAAATTACAATTTCCACAAGGGCCCACAACCTAGCCTTCTTTGCAGCTCCTAGTGTCCATGACCTCCTTGGAAATACATCTTGAATGCTTCAGAGGTCCTACAAAAGAGGTAGATAGAGTTTTTAATAGTCTTTCCTCAAGGCACTTATGTCAAAACTCCAACTATGGGCTGCAAAACTAAGACAAGATTAGTGTAAAAAGAGCATGTAATTATGATACAAAATAATATACAAAACCAAATCAAGTGATGTGAGTGAACCCTATCACTTGCCTAGTCTGGGAAATGCTCTTAAATAACTAAATAAATTAATGAAAACAATTTTGTTTAAAGAGATTTAAATTATGAAGTATTTTCTTGTATACAAGCTATGTCAAAGAAAATCCTTGCAAAAAATCACTTCGTAAGATGAACTATGGAATTCAAAGAACCAATGAGAGCTCCTTGGAGAATGTGTCAAGAGGGTAGGTTTCTCCAAAGACTTCCCCTCACTCTTGATATTTGATCCAACAAGATTTTCCTCCACAAAATTTCAATCCAACATTAGTCCCATCTAGATTTAGCAAATGCAATGATAAGAAAACTCTAGAAATTTATTGGAAAATAGCTAGATATTTTTACACCTAGATCATACTCCTAAATCAATTTCCAATGTAAGATAACTTTACATTAACAAATCTACAAGAGCATATGGAAATAACATCAATTAAAGCATGAACAAAGAAAATTATACCAATAGTGAGCCAATCATCATACTCCAATGGAACAACACTCATGAATGAACCCCAAAGTCTTTTATTGCAATTGAGAACAAGTGTACATAAGAGCAGTGCTGCGCAAGCACAATAGCTCGTAACAATGATACATAATGGGATCCCAATGGGTCAATTTAGAAAAGCTGGAAATCTCAATGTATACCCCAATGCCAAGTGGAGGGGAAAATCTCAAGGCAAATTGGAATTTGTTGATTTGAGCTCCAAATGCCAAGTTTAGACACCAAATTTCCTCATGCCCATGTGCAAAAATCATTTTCCTTGTTGTGGATGTGTGGAGTCTTTTGGGTGAGATGGGAGAGCAATCACACTAATTTCTCAACCAACAAACCCATGGAATGACACTTCTGCAATATGGTCACCAAATTGCCTAGTGTTGAAGCTCAAAACTGCTGTAGATGTTGCCTGTTAATTTGTTGTGCGTACAAGTGTGAAGTTGGGTGGTAAATGTGGAGACATATTCCCATAAATGTCTCAACCAAAGTCCCTCCAACATCTGTGTTGATTTTCTCTTGGATTAAGTGAGCTATGTGTGTCCTTGGCTGGTGGGTAGAGATAATTTGCTGTGTGTAGGAGTTACCCTCAATAGTTGCATACAAGTGGTGGTCAATGCATAGTATAGTGGGGACATTATTCCATAATGTTCTCAACCCAAATATTTCCAAAATGTATTCCACTATTCATTGATCTCTAAATAAAATTTATTTGCCAAATATGCAACGTACAATCAATTCTGGCCAACACTTGGATTTCCCCATTTGCTTCAATTCTTGATGATGTGTGATGCCAACTCACCTTCCGCTTGTCCCTTACTTTGACTTTTGACTTGGGTTTTAATTTCCAAGTCATTTGCACACTATTTTGGCATGTGGGAATTTTATTTTCTCCATTTTTTTTAATTTTTGGGTTATTTATTTCTCATTTACCCCTCAAAGTGTGTCTTAGTAGAAAGGTGAGGAGGAGAGGTGTGATTTTGAGCACCCATACACCATACAACTTCTCTAGACATCACTTATTACAATTTACATTCAGAATTTATTAAAATTTTTGCCTTGTCGGAAATTTAAAAAATTTAAAAGTGACCTCTAGACTTATTCAAACTCCACAAAATTTCATGAGTGATATAATATGGTAATATACAATGACTCTAGACACTAGGATATATCCAAGGCTTCATCATCAAGTGGCCCTTCGGTTTTGGGGTTATGCTTGGAGGAAAAAACTCAATTAATTATTAAGTCCCTGTAAGGAATTAATGAAGTGAAAAAAAACGAGTAAACTCACATGATGACAAGGTCCCAAGTTACTTAGTCCTATTACATGACTCAACTCATCATACTAGCAACACTTTACATCATCCCTATAGGACTTGTTGTTGGAAATACTGGGGGGGTGAATCAATGTTCTTTAGCAATTAGCACTTATAAATCTTTTTAGAGCATTAGTTGATCTTAATCTTCAATTATTATTAATGTTTATGCAGTAATAACAGTAAATAAAAGAACACAGTAGACACAAGAATATTAGGTGGAAAATCCCCTCCGGGTCAAAAACCACCGAACACTTTTTTAATAAATTCTTTAATCTTCAGCCCCAACTGAAATGAAAGCAACAACTTCCTAGAATTCTAGAAAAGCATTCTTCTCTAGCTCCCACTGGAAGGACACCCCAACGCCCTGGTTTCTTCACTAATCAACTGAATGAATACCCCAACACCCTAGCGAGCCACAACTCGCCCTAGCACCACCCTACCACCCTGTAGTGTTCACAAACCCCAACCTGTAGGCGACTTCATTCACCTGCCTGGCACCACCCTACCACCCTATAAAGACAAAAATTAAATACAAAAGTGTGGACTCCCGTACCAGGGACAATGATCCATGATACAATATGATTTACAATGATTTTGACCTAACACCCAATCACACTATGACCTGCAACCCAACCATGACATCATCCCAACAGAGACTCCTATACCTCCCAATAATGCCTTTTTGACTTTAGGCAGATTGACTCTTACAATAATGTCTCTTCCAATGATGACACTTTTACAAGTGACTCTTTTACAACTTTACAACGATGACTCTTGGCCTTGACACTTCTTCACAATATACAGATGACTGTCATGTCTTCAAAGGATGTCTCGCTGCAATGCTTCCTTTGATTTGATACTTCTGCTCTTGAATTATTGCTTAAAGTTGTACTTGAATCTTCTTCTACTTGCATGCAAAATTTTCCCAATGAAACCAATACCAAAACAAAACAAAATACCCTTCAACTTACCTCTGCTTGCAAAACACATGTAATACAAATTAAAATTACAATGTGTACCTGAAGTGTGCTTGTCGCTTTTTTTGTTGGCTTGTTGTAGACAAAGACTCCCACTCTCGATCAGTGTTGTGAAAAACACGATCAGGATTAAATCGACGTGGGGAACGAATCGGAAAAAATCGGGAAAAAAACGTTTGGTACAAAAATATTCATTTTTTTTTTTCATTTTTTTCATTTTTTTTAATATCTAAACCATCTACAACATAAAATAAATACATTGACACATAAATATGATAAAAAAACTAATATATAAGATGTTTAATATCATTTCTAGCGCTAAAATCACACATAACATTGAATCATGTCCTGAATAGTAAGTCCTGACTCCTGAGTCCCAACTCAGCCTCAAGATATCAACAAAAAATATGATAATGTATCTCATCATGTCATAATGTCATATACAATAAAATGAAAGTCTAATCCTATTGATTTCCTCTGCCCCTCTTGCGAAAAAATGCCACAGCTTTCCCTTTCCCTTTAGATGTAGATGCTGGTGCCCGTGCTGGTGGAAATGGCAGTGGAGTCTGATGTGCTCTAGAAGCTGAAGAAGTAGAAGTAGGAGCTATAGGAGGTAGACCACGTCCTCTACTGGTGGTAGTGGTAGCCCGGGCAGGCGGTGTCACCTCCTCCTCCTGCTCCTCCTCCTCTTCCTCCTCCATTTGCTCCTCCTCCTGCTCCTCCTGCTCCTCCCCCTCCACTACATCCTGCACTAACCAATCATCAGTAGAATCCATGAGAGGCCTCTCGGCCTCAACCCTCCATGCAGCAGTGGTGTCAATCCCATCCAATGAGAGGGCATCCACATCAGGTGTCCTCTCAAGTTGCCTCACCCACAATCGAAGATTGTAGTAGAAGTAGTCCATGTCATTAAGTCGCTGGGACTCCAACCTGTACAAAGATCATGAAATAATAATTAATAATTAATATTATAAAAAAAATATTGTTTAATGAATTCAAAAATTTATTTGGAAATTTGCAATATTTTAAATGTTTAAGTGTTAACCTGTTGCACATCTTGTTGTGTATTTTTTCAAATACACTCCAGTTGCGCTCATATCCTGAGGAGCTGCATGTTTGGCTGAGGATGCGAATGGCAAGATTTTGCAAAAGGGGTACCCTGCCACCATACATTTTCCACCATGCATCTACCCTCTTCTCCAAGAGCTCCTCTTCCCTCCGCGTGTGCCACTGTCCAAATGAGCAACTGAAAAACCAAAAAAAAAATTATAAAATCGTGCTGCCCCTACCCCGCACGATTTTTTTCAGTAAAATCGCGATTTTTTGAAAAAAGCGTGATTTTTTTTTTTTTTCAGTAAAAATCGGCAAAAAAAAGTAGGCGATTTTTTTCGTATAAAAATCTCGATTTGATCGGCAAGCTGAAAAAATCGTGACTTAATCGCGATTTTCACAACACGGCACTTGATATAGGCTTGGACTCTATGCAAGACTATATCCAAAACTGACTTAAAGATATATACAATAGAAATTGATGACAAACCCTAGACTTGTGATGAACCATGTTCTCAATACAACAATAAAGACCATTCTAACAACTATGACAAGACAAGTAATATGAACTTACAACATCATATAGATTTAGCAGACTTGGTGTAGCATCAAATGTGTAGTATCAAGAATAAAACATCCGAAATGTGGTATCAAAACTAATTGTGACATATAGAGACATAGAGATATAACTGAGACCCTGTATATACTTACGTTGTCCTGCAAAAACATATGTCAGAGATGATACTCAAAATTCAAATGTAAACACTAATCATACATACCTTGCTGTAGGGTACTTACCCTTGACTGTTGATGTGTGGTCCTTATTGCAGTGATCCTTGAATGCATGCTTTTTCTTGCCTTCTAGGAGCTCGATATTGAATCCGTTGTATCTATGTAATTTCGGATCGCTAGGGTTTGAAATTTTGTTTTATGGTAGCCCTCCGAGTCTTCTTTGCGACACCACAGGTTTGATCAAGATTGGATTCTTCAAGAAAGAGTTATGCCCAATCTCCCACGATGACCTGTTTATAGACTGGTTCAGCAAAGCGAACTTGTACGAAATGCCACATGTCACTGTTCCGACCTTAGGTCCTAAAAACGCTACTCAACAAACTACAGCCTGTCCTCTTTCTGTGACTATTTACAAAATTTGAATCCAATGCTGAGAGAGAAAGTTATGATGATTTTCCCAACATCACCTGTTTGACATGGAATTCAGGAGCTTGCAAAAACCCTAACTTCCTAAGATCATATCTCCGAAAATATAGCGAACCAAGATTTGAAATTCGGTCATGAAGTTCATCAAGATTTCGGCTCAAATGGGTTTTAATTTCAGCATTTGAAGCTTCACAGAAAGAAAGTTATGGCGAAAAGTCCATGATGGCTTGTTTGAAACCACGAAATGCCTACTAGAGGAGGATATGAGGGTCATTATTTATATGAATATCTTGAGTTGAGAGAGTCCTCAACAAGTGAACGTTGGAGGGATTTGAGGGGCAAAAAGATTTATTAATGATTGACTATTCAATGACCACAACCAATTATGAGTGCCATGCCACAACCCCGTAGGGTTTTAATCCACTAACTGGAGTTACTAACTTCAAACATGAATATCTTTCAAACCGTGAAGACATGCTTGGCGTGCCATATATCAGCAGAAACATCTAGACGAGTAGAATCCATATAGAAGATCCTTGACTCAAAATAGAGTAAGTTGTCAAGTCAAAATGCTCTTGCAAGATCGGGGTAGCCCTTGGTGCTGCTTGGGTTGACATCAATGACAACCACTGATCAACACTTGTGGAATTTGAATACAACATAAGAAGATGAGAAGTAGAGTTGAAAAACTCCGATGACACAGTGAACTTTGATGGTACATGAAGCCTCTGATACATCTGTGGGCATGGAGTCTTCAAAATATTTTGGGTACACTTCAGTGGTCAACAGACCATATGTGGCTGCCACATCACCTTTGGCTTCCCCTTAAAGTTCCATGTTACTTGCTTGACTCCCTTTGACTTTGGAAAAATTTACAAATTTTCTAATTATTAAATTTTATTGAAATTTTTCTCATTTTTCGCCACTAACAGTAGAAATATTAGCTTTTGAGGGATTATAAGTCATTTTTTGACCCTCAAAGTAGGTCATACAATAATGTTGGGGTTCTGAGGATGACTTTTGAGTAGTCAAATGCCCTAGACATTTCCTAGGAATGCTTATTTACTTCATTACATAGACAATAATTAAAAAATCTCATTTTGTGGGAGATTTTTAATTATTAAGAAATCTTAGTTAGATAGTCAAATTCTGCGAAATTTCAAAGATGTCGTAGCATGATAATATACATTGACTCTAGAAGTTAAAATGGACCTAAGGCACAATCTTCAAGCTGTTACCTTGAGTTTGGGGTATGCGATGAGTGAAAAAACGTAGAAAATTATTCGCCACTAAAAAGTGGGAATAATTAACCAATTAAAAAAAAACACTCCAAGTTGTACTCGCTTGTTGGAGTGTCAACATCCTAGGTTTGTTACATGACTTTATTCATCATGCTAGTATCATGTTTACAATATCCCTGTAGGGGTGCGAAATCTGAGTACAAAATGAAGAGAGAGAGAGAAGGAAGGGGCTTAAAACCCCTACTGAAATTTGGAACTATGAGTGATCTAAAAGTGCAGGAATTCTCTAAGATGTACCTGGGCATGGAGTCTTTAAAAAATCTTCAATTGCAACTTTAGTGGTCAACAAAACTCTACAACTTTGAAGCGCAGTTTGGAAGGTAACACAACCCATCTTGTAATGTCTGACAAGTAACTTTGTTAAGCGCTATAAATTGGCTTTTGGAAAAATTCAATCTGTGCATTTAAGAGGATGATTGAAAATTCTGGACTTCTTCACATCTTTCATGTTTTGATTTACCTTTGCGAGTCTTCTTTTGGGTCCCAAAGTTGCTTTGCTGGATTATGTTTTGGATATATTATCATAGATAATGGAAATATCTTTCTTATATAAGCTAAGTATTTTATCCCTCTTGAGGTATATGTTTATAACTTATTCGTTATCATCCCAACTTCAGATAATACCTTAAATGAAGCCATAGGATTCGTTGAATCTCTAGAACATTGGCTAATCAAGTCATTCTTGAAACATTATTGTGAAAGTCAGGAGAGTTTGATGGATAATATTTAAAAGGGTGGGTCTAGCAAGCTTTCTTGCTTCCTCATTTTTATAGAAACCTGATTCCCTTCTTCATATGTTTTTATATTGAGTTCTTTTTAGTTTTTTCTTTTATAAAATCCAATTTCAGTTCTTTGGATGTGTTTACATCGAATGCTTGTTTAATTTTTGCTTTGATAAAATCCAAATTCAGTTCTTTGGATGTTTTATACTGAATGTGTCATGTCCTTTCTCAAACACATTTGTAACAGGTTGTTGCTACACAATTTTGCACAATTTTGGATAAGGAAGAGAACCCATCATTTTCGACTTAGGGACTTAGGAGGCAATTTGACTTAATTTGGTTGCTAGTGGAATGTGGGGACCACCCACATGGGAATTCAAATTGGCCCATTCGAATAGCTTGGAGGGAAAGTCAAATAGGTGGATGGAGGGGCCCACATGAGGCAAGGGGATTCATTCATACATCTTGCAAACAAAATCACTTCACTGTTCACTTTGCTGTTTAGTTGAGTCAACTGATTGTTTAGCCACAAATCTCTCAAGTAGGAGATTCAACCTCTACTTCGGGGGATCATCCGTGCCCACCCTAAATAGGCAGTTCTACAAGGATTTCAGGAGTTCTAGAGCAGTGACATAGCACCATCAACCACCGCAGAGCAAAGAGTGCGTATTTTTGGGCAACCAGGAAACACGTAGAGGGAGATTGAGGCAATCAGAGATCTGAATGCTTGTCCGGGAGTTGGGGAGCTGAGGTAGCAACATTAGACTAGCGTTCTTGTTGGGTTTTACAGCCAATTGAGCCAACATTCCAACAATTCGAATTGCTGGTTTGGGGGACAACGCAGCGACCACACAACAGATTTTCGTGGTACTTGGGAGCAGCTAAGCTAGGCCAAGAGATCATCCTGGGAGTTAGGGATTGGATAACAAGGGTGAAATCAGCATTTTGGAGAAGTTTTCAGGTGGATTAACAGGCAGTTTCCAACAAGTTGAAATTGGCAGCTAGAGTTGAGGTGAGGCTCCAAGGGGGTCGAAAATCAAAATTCTAAACTAGCCAAAATCCTTTACGTGTTTTTCTGGGTTTTCGACAAGGATCCCAAATATAATTTTTTATAATTTTCTGAGCACTGGAGGTGGGGTTTTAAGCCGTATCTTTGCAGCAGACAATGTAGAATCGCTGGGGATTGAATAGTGCCTTTGGGGGTCGATTTTGGGAAGTCCAAATCAGGCCAAACCATTTCTAGGCTTTTGTGGGTTTTGGCCAAGGAGTCTGGGATTAAAAGCATTTAAATTTCTGGGCAGTTTCAGTGCACCTTCCAGCCATTTGAACTTCAGGAGAGCAGTGGTTTCTGAGCAGCGCAGTACACAGTATAGATTGGTGCAACAACTGGGCAACCTTTAGCTCAACCATTTTCCTACTTGGGTTTGGTCCTGATTGTCCTTTCAGAAAATCCCAGGTGTACCACTACATCATCTATTGTATTTGACTTGCAGAGATATAATAAAATGGCTCAAGTTCTCCATTTGCAGCTTTTATATGGTTGTTTGCTGAATATTTCGTTTTTTTAGTTTGTTGCATGTATTATTTGCTTGTTATCACTTATATTCCTATTAAGGATCATTATAGTGGTATCAGAGCATGATCTTGGCCCAACAATGGGAAATTAGCTAGAAGATCATGGAAGCTTTGGGTATAAGTGCATAGTGACGAGTGAAACCGAGACAAACCCATGGCTCGAGGGAAATCCAATATGCATAAATTATGGGGTAGAATTCATTGGGACGATGAGAGGTTGGCCTAGTTGAGGAGGGTGATACACCAAACCCATCTTCACCCTTACAACAAAGATGTTAGAGGTGAGCAGGCCGTGGGGGTGCAACCATCTACATCATGTGGGGAAAGTCGACTAGATCAGGGCACCAAATCTCTTGAAAAGTAGCAGAAAGGACAAAGATGGTTAGAGGGTGAGACCAAGGGGCGCTTTTGTTGGCAGAGACCTGGCTTTAGATATAAGGACCCTGAGGAGGAGGTTGAGCATGATGTTGAGAGCCCACAAGATGGTGAGGAGCAAATCGATATACCTGGTCTGGCGCAGGAGTCACCTTTATTAGAGACCTCTTTGAAAGCCTTAATTGACACCCTGGTGGAGAGAATAGAGCCCACTCGCATAGAGCCATTTGTTGAGGGGGTGCCATCCCTAGACGAGATGCCAACAATTGCTGAGGTATCTGGAGCCGTGACTGAGTTTACAGTTGATAGATGCGCACGATAATTCCATTAGTTTCAGTCCAACCTTCTAGCATTAAAAAGGAAGACCGTGTTAGTGCGAGAGGCGATTCTGCAGCAGAACGAGGATCTGAAGGGCATGAGAGCAGTTTGTTCCCAGTCCATGACCAAATTGACTTATGTTGGGGAGCAGTTGGATTCCCTACTGGTGCAGCTAGAGTGCACGTTGGAGCATGAGAGCAGCCCTCTTCGGGCATACATAGACGGGGCTGGCAACACTGTTAGGTTACCTTGGCCCATTGGACAGAGGGAGACAAAGCTACCTAGTCAGATTGTATGTATTGACTAGGATAGCGAGATGAGACGACCTGAGTTGCACAGGGTGCAACACCCGCATGCTAGGGTTGTTCTATGTGCGGGAGTTCGTGCATTCAATCCCTCTCTTGGGGTTGGGTGGCGAGAGATTCTGAGTTGGTACCCGGTGGAGTGGACTATGGAGATGGTAGTGGACCCAGGTGGAGCTCAGCAGGAGTTTCCAGGCACTGGGGATGCTGGAAGCCCCGACTGGCATTGGGATCTGGGAGGGACCACCTATCATTTCCCATGTATGTCGGTTGACTACAACCGGGATGGTGCAGTTGACCTAGCAGTTGAGCATGCACATTCGCTAGGGAAGTCTCCGTTAGCACCAGTGGCCGACTAGTTTATGGACAGAGTTTTTGGGTTTTCTTGGTATGGCATTTTTACATAGGATCACTAGGTGATCAACATACTCTAGCAGGAGTTTGTCGGAGGAGGTGGCATTGGCAGACCACCAGACGGTGCCTTGCATGGAGCTGGGGGCTCTTTACTTTTGTGCGGGGCACATAGGACACAAAGGAGAGGAGCAGTGGTGGCATCACTGCTGACACATAGGGAGAGTCACTTCTTGGACTCCTCAGGGGGGATTTGGAGGGAAGATTCATTCATTGGTCGAGATAATGATGCGATGGTGGAGGTGATGAGACTGGGTGTGGCATGACATCTAGAGACATAGCTCTTGGCCATCATATCCATAGATGTGTGGGAGCATCTAGCGTTGAGTAGTGGTCTACAGGTGGGCATGGAGATGCATGGTGGTGTGTTGTAGTGTGTTGGACTGCGTTGCGAATTGGGAGTGCCTCACATCGTAGTGAGTACATGTGCGGAGTGACTGGTGCAGTGACACATGTAGGAAGCAGGACGGTACAGGATGGCGTAGCTGCAACCGAGGGTATCCAACAACGTACAGGGGTAGGCTGCAGTGTATGTGGCATGTCTAGGAGTACTAGGATGATCGGTGGTATGCAGAGGCGTATGGTGCTGCACAACGAGGTCTTGGAGTGTTGCCTCCAGGGACACCCATGGATGAAGATGCCGGGCATATCTTTGGGTGTAGTTCACTCAGGATCGATGGGGACACAAGTAAGCGATACTTGACGGTATCTGCGGGGACTCACACTCCTGACCCTCTTCTACCTCACTTACATGAACGGGCGATCTGGTTGTTGTCCTTAGACACTCTGGGCACGAGCAATAGGGGATGAGGAGCTCACCCAAGATATTTGGATGACACGGTGTGATAGAGGCGAGACTTCTCAATGGGGGCATCGAGTCGGTGCGCGAGTTGACAACCACAGGTTGAGGGATGAGTTGATCACCGACAGGGATGGCATATCATTCATCATTGATCCTATGCCTGGGGAGCTGGTCACAGGGGAGACATGTTTTACTCATTCCACAGGACATGTCTGGACCATGCATGAGCAGAGGATACGTGTACGATTGAGATACTTGTCCAGTATGTGTCTGGGTTCCCGACATTATATTGACACATTCTCCAGGGGACGGGTAGCCGAACCAGTGGCGATGGTTGGCAGGAGCAGGATGGATCCACATACATTGAGTCGATTGCGCATATCAGATACCCATCTATTGGTTGCATTAAGGGGGTAGCTATTTGGCACATGTGGTTTCCAGTAGTCATCAGTACTACACAGTGGTAGGCACTGGACAGTTTAGCATGCCTCAGATTAGTTCATGATGTATGGAGCCTATATATGGGTGGCATGCAGGGACTAGAGATGAGGGCCAAAGGGATTCCATTGGTTGTTAGGGCTATGCTGCAGCAGGTATGCCTATGGGATGTAGGGATTCAGTGGATCGATAGATCACTCGTGATGAGTGTAGTCGTGGCAGAGAGTGATATAGTTCACTCTTGGGATGACACATTTGTAACAGAGTGTTGGTACACAATTTTGCATAATTTTGGCTAAGGAAGA
The DNA here is from genome assembly GCA_031772625.1 of Pinus tabuliformis. Classification (NCBI taxonomy): domain Eukaryota; kingdom Viridiplantae; phylum Streptophyta; class Pinopsida; order Pinales; family Pinaceae; genus Pinus; species Pinus tabuliformis. The sequence continues at coordinate 1,025,726,885 of CM062805.1, forward strand.
GAACCCATCATATTTGACTTAGGGACTTAGGAGGCAATTCGACTTAATTTGGTTGCTAGTGGAATGTGGGGGCTACCCACATGGGAATTCGAATTGTCCCATTCAAATAGCTTGGAGGGAAAGTCGAATAGGTGGATGTAGGGGCCCACATGAGGCAAGGGAGGCCCAAGGAGTTATAAGGAGGGAGCAACTCTCATTTTGGGATTCATTCTTACATCTTGCAAACAAAATCAATTGACTGTTCACTTTGTTGTTTAGCTGAGTCAATCGGTTGTTTAGCCATGAATCTCTCAAGCAGGAGATTCAACCTCTACTTCGGGGGACTATCCGTGCCTGCCCTAGAGAGGAAATTCTACATGGATTTCAGGAGTTCCGGGGCATTGACATAACACCACTAACCAGCGCAAAGCAAGGAGTGCGTATTTCTGGGCAGCTAGGGAACACACAGAGGGAGATTGAGGCAATCAAAGATCTGATTGCTTGTTCAAGATTTGGGGAGCTGAGGTAGCAGCATTAGACCAACGTTCTTGCTGGGTTTTACAGCCAGTTGAGCCAACATTCCGGCAATTCAAACTGTTGGGCTGGGGGACAATGCAGAGGCCACACAACAGATTTCCGTGGTACTTGGGAGCAACGGATCTGGGCTTAGAGATCATCCGGGAAGTCAAGGATTGGATAGCATGGGTGAACTCAACATTTTGGAGAAGTTTTTAGGTGGATTTACAGGTAGTCTCCAGCAAGTTGAAAGTGGCAGCTAGCGCAGAGGTGAGGCTCCAAGGGGGTCGAAAATTATAAGTCTAAACTAGCCAAAATCCTTTATAGGTTTTTCTGGGTTTTCGACAAGGATCCCAAATATAAATTTTCATAATTCTTTTAACACCGGAGGTGGGGTTTTAAGCCGTATCTTTGCAGAAGATAATGTAGAATTGTTGGGGAGTGAATAGTGCCTTTGGGGGTCAATTTTGGGAATTTCAAATCTGGCCTAACCATTTATAGGTTTTTGTGGGTTTTGGCGAAGGAGTCTGGGGTTAAAAGCACATAAATTTCTGGGAAGTTTCAGTGCACCTTCCAGCCATTCGAACTTCAGGAGAGTAGTAGTTTCTGGGCGCAGTGCAGATTGGTGTAGTAGCTGGGCAGTCTTCAGCTCAGTGATTTTCCTACCTGGGTTGGGTCCTGCTTGTCCTTTCAGAGAAGCCCAGGTCCACCATTCCATCAACTATTGTATTTGACTTGCAGAAATATAATAAAAGGGCACAAAAGTTCTCCATTTGCAACTTTTATTTGGGTGTTTGCTGAATATTTCGTTTTTGTAATTTGTTGCATGTATTATTTGCTTGTTATCACTTATATTCCCATTAAGGATCATTACAGAATGCCTACTTAGTCCTTTCTTAAGTAACTATAGATTTATCAGAGGTGATTAACTTGATTTTATTGCACTTGATGCCATCAAATTCTATCTTTTCCGAGTTTGAGATAGGTGTTGTTGTTATTATTATTTTAGGCCTTTTAAAAAAAATTATTTCTGAGGGCATGATTGCAAATTTTGTTGGTACTCCAAAAATGAATATTTAGTTAAAAGGAGGGTTTGACAAGTGTTTCTTTCAAATAAGTGCTGCTACGTTGAAAATTTCATCCTATCAACATAGGCATTGTGGTTGTGAGTAGTTTAGGACCTTTTTAAAATTTTATTTTTGAGTTCATGATTGTAAATTTTGTCGATAGTGCAAACATTATTGTCATAATTAAATGTGTAGAGTTTGGTTGAGTGTCTTTTTTAAGTGAGGGATGAAAAGGTGAAAATTCATCTGATGAAGGCAATCCATCTTGGAAAGTAACGAAAATCTTTTTTTTTTCTCAAAATAATGTGTAGAAGTTCAGTTCTTTCAGGTTCCATTGCACATATTTAGTAGTTTATGTTTTATGATTAATACAAGTACTTTATTTTGGCATTGTTGATTGCAAATGTCATAATGAGGTAGATAGTAATTGGATACCTTGTTCATTTCATAAATGTTTTTGTATTCTACCGTGTAGAGAAGTATGCTGGAAAAGAGCCTCAAGATGCAGCTGTCCTTATGGAGCGAAGATTCACAGTATTAGATAAAAATCAGTAAGTTCTCATTAATGTATTCAAGATATGAAGTACTTTGTCTCTACGTCAATATGGGGTGTGTATAAGGACAAATAGGTCTATATAGAGATGAATGGATGCAGGTTTTTTCCAAATAAAAAATTTTCTACATTACCCATATCATCGGTTTTATTATTTTTAATAACATACATGACTCAATATTTCTTTGACAGGCCCGTCCTTTTTTTTGGGTCTGTCAACGATGAATTTAGATTCATTATGGTCCCCAAGCATTAGGGGACAAAGCAATGCTGGAAGCATCAAAATATCTGGAAAAAAAACTTAAATTTCTTTATTTTGAATATGCCACACGGATAACACATACAAAGACATTAATAGATCAAGATGTAAAAGTATTCAACAGCACTAAAGCTGAACATTAAAATTAGAACAAAGCTAGTAGTAGTTTTAAAGAAATATTATGATGAGTTTACATATATGCCTATTTTGTGCATCTTAACTATTTTACTATTTAGATATATGATTGGCATAAAACACGTTTGTTCAATATAAGAGAACCAAAAGTAATTCCTAAATAGAAACTAGCACTAATTCGGGAATTGTTATTGACAAGTAGAGATCTACGATATCTTTAATGATGTTGACTATCAATGTCACATTCAATAGTCATTGTCAGTGGATTACACACACGTGGAATGAATTTAATGAATTATTAAAGTATTTTCATTAATAAATTAGAGATTACATAAAACATTTGTGTTTTTATGATTTGTGTTTTAAAGGAATTATTAAATTATTTTCATTAATAAATTAGAGATACATAAAACATTTATGATTTTATCGTACTAGGTGGAACTTAGCAGGTAACATTTGGCTCCATATGGGGATGTGTGCTAGATCTTCAGGAGAGCATACGAGAACCTAGAATCTGTAATAAAAACATCTCGCAACAAACATATCAGTACCACATGCACCATATATGTAAATCATCAATATCCAGTTGAACATAAGAAAAATTATACTAAAAAGAAGTGCTGAACTAAAATGCTGAAAAGGGAAAAAGCAAGAAATGAAATGCAAGAATGGTTAGGTAATTTACAAAGGATGCCCCTTGGGCGGTAGATGTTTTCTGTGAAGAACAGGTTAAGCATTTTCCCATTTGCAGGCAAATCAATTGGTTCTCCATTGAGTGTGCTAATATGAAATGATATCTGACCAGCAATGTCTCTGATGATATATGGGCCTGACCATAGACTGTCAAACTTTTTGTGTTTTCCTGGATCTCCTTTTCTTTTATACCAAAGTAGGACTATATCACCTTTTGTGAAATGATCTCTTCCTAGAAGATTTATCAAAATCCCTCTTAACCTTAGTCTGATTCTTGCAACTTTGATCAAATGCCTGCCTTCTGATTTCATCTAATTCCACAGTCTGATCAATTATCTTCTGAACCACATCCTTCTTTGTGGTGAAATTTTGAAGCCCTTAATACACAAGGAGTTTCAAATGCACTGGTAGAGTAACATCAAGGCCATATACATGCTCAAAAGGTCTTTTCCCTGTGGAAATCTTCTTTGTAATCCTATCTTCCCACAATGCCTATTTCATTTTACTATCCCATGCTCTCTTGTTATCTCCTACTACCTTCTTAATAATGGTCATTAAGTTCTTATTGGTAGATTTTGCAAGACCATTTTGTTAAAATTGGCAACTAGGGCCAAACTCCATGTGGGTCACCTTATTTACGGAAGCTGATATTTTTTTTGGATTCCTCTCTCCGAGAGGTGTAGGATTGATCTAAAGATCATCCGATTCTGACATGTATTTATGGAGATATGAATTTATTTATATTATTTGACAATTTGTCAAGGTCAGCCAGCAAGCAAATTACCCCCAGCTCAACCCCAACGTTGCATATAAATAGAGGAGTCTTCAAGTCATTTTATACACTCATCTTATGTTCTCTCTCCATTGGTTTGGGTTTGTCTTCTTACAAGACATGGTGGAAAGAGAGATATGAGATGCCCTAGCCACAGTCAAAAGGGAAGACTCCCATACGCAGTGATGAAGTGAGAAGCCCTAGCCATGGTCCAAGGGAAGGATCTAGCTGCAGTCATCTAAGGATCTAGTCACAGTCAATAGAGGAGGCCTAACCGAGATCTAAAGGAGCCTAAGCCACAGAACAAAGGAAGTCACTAATCCGCAGCAAGGAAGGGACGTTAGGGTCACTAATCTGCAGCCAAAGAAGGAGAGACCCTAGCCACAGCCAAGGGAACCCTAGCCAAAGCAAAGGAGAGACCCTAGCCGCAGCCAAAGGGACCTTAGCCGCAGCCAAAGGAAACCCCAGCACAACAAGAAGCATGAAAGAATCATGGTCAGATTGTTGTAGATGACAGCACAGTGATAGAGGTTGTTCCAGGTATGGGTTAAAGACTGCTTGCAAGGAATGAGAGCCAGAGTCATAAGGTGAGGCTGTGTTTTGAAGAACTGTGTCCCCAGACTTAGATCAGATCTATGTAGGGCTAGTTTCATATGCGGATTGGGTGCTAACATTAAGTTGAGTTCTTGTAGTCCCATACTGATGCGTTGATGATGTTTGTGTAACTGTTTTGAGGACATTTACTATAGGACTTGCTATGTGCTAGGCCACGGGCCATATCACCATAGCAAGGGTTACTTAGGGCTGTCTAGATGTGCCACTGTTTCATAGAAAAAGGACTTACTCTAATATATGCTGCAGCATTGTTTGGAGATTGTGAAGGAAGTTTAGGACTACTTCAAGTGCCCTTATCATATCTACAATTCATCACAGTCAAGGGAGTTTAGGGCTGCATATTGTGCCCTAACCAGAATTGCAGGAGCAGCTAGCAATCAGAGGAATGTTGAATCAGTGTTATGTGTAGGGCCATTAGTTTGATGATCTACTCAAAGGATATGCTACACCACTCTTAATGATTGGTTGAAGACTGTCATGAGATTTTCAGGGCTGCATCTTGAACTGTCATTATTAGCAGAATCATAGACTTTCTACTGCTGTCATAAAATCTCAGATTTGTATATTTGTACTATCTCTCTCTGCTGAACTATTGAAGAATATAAGAAGAATTGATCAAGGGTTTCCCCACATTGGGGTTTGTCCCTGGGTTTCTACTGCTGTCATAAAATCTCAGATTTGTATATTTGTACTATCTCTCTCTCCGCTGAACTATTGAAGAATTTAAGAAGAATTGATCAAGGGTTTCCCCACATTGGGGTTTGTCCCTGGTTGGTGCCACATCTTTTATCCTCTTATCTTGGTTTGTCTTATACTGTTTATGTTTATGTTCTATCTGCATTTTACTATCATGCTGATGTGATTGCTAATTTGGATATTGATATTGGACTTATAAGAAAAATTGAAGTAAATTGCTCTTAAACATAAAACATACCAAAAATTAACATGGTATCAGATCTGAGGTGAAGACAAATTCCAAGCAAGAGTAAAAGAGCAATCACCAAAGACAATTGGAAAGGACAAAAGGCTCAATGGGTTCCTCATCCCACTTCTCGGTTGAAGATAAGCTTCATGAAAAGTCTGACTATCACGGATGGAAGATGTCTCTTGATCTGACATTGGAAGAACCAGAAGTGTTGGATTATGTGAAGGGTAAAATCCCTGAGCCTCCATCAAATGCACCGATTGCTACAAAGAACAAGTACACCAAGGGTGAACTCAAAGCAAAGAAGATTATCAGAGATTCAATTGACAAGCGTCTGGTGGCCTACATCTCCGATTTGAACACCTCCAGGGAGATCTACGACAGATTAGTAAGCATGTTCATGGTTAGTGATGCAAATCAAATTTTGTTCCTCAAAAATGAGTTGAAGGATATTAAGAAGGGCAAGGACGAGGATATTCAATCCTACTTAAGGATCACTAAGATCAACAATGATCTTCTATTGATCGGAGAAGTCATTCCTGACAGGGAACTTACTATCACTACCCTTGGAGGGCTCCCACCTGATTGGTATATATTTAGAACCACTATTCTCAATAATGATCGAATTCCAGGGTTTGAAGAATTGATGTCTAGATGCATTCAAGAAGAAACCAGAATGGTGGAGCAAGAGATGCCCTCTAATAGAAGTAACCCTACTACTTTCTTTGTTGTTAATTTTGGTATGTTCTATGCTTAAGAGCAATTTACTTCAAATTTTCTTATTAGCCCAATATCAATTTCCAGAATAGCAATCACATTAAAATGCAGATAAGACATAGTAAAATGTAGATAGAACATAAATATAAACAATAGAAGACAATCCAAGACAAGAGGACACAAGATTTGGCACCAGCGAGGGACAAACCCCAGTGCGGGGAAACCCTTGATCAATTCTTCATATATTCTTCAATAATTCAGCAGAGAGAGAGAGAGATAGTACAAATATACAATTCTGTAATTTTATGACAACCACTGCAAAACCCTAGCTAGTCAAAGCTGGTCAAACTGGTCAGATTTGACCTCTAGACAATCGCGGTCAATGCTCAGTCAACTCGGCCTCCAACAACAATGAAAGTCAATCCAAAACAGTTCGACATATCCAGTCAACCTTCAGTCAATTTTGGTCAAACTTGGGGTCAGCCTTTGATAGTCAACACTAGTCAAACTATGGTCAAACAAAGGTTCAAATTGCTGTTCAGAAATGCGGCCTGCCTAGGAGAGGCAGCCCAACCCAATCCGCAATCAAAGAGGAGACTATGCTGGTCAAAACTGTCAAATCTGCCCACTTGCAACTCGGTCAATCCAAGTCAACTCTGCCTTAACCAGAATCTGCATCCTCCTTCTTTCAACCACACGTGTGAGAGAGAGATGCTCCTCTAATGTGTAGGAGGGAGAGAGAAGAATGTGAGATGAGATGAGTGAGTTTATGCCACAAAACGTTGAGGATAACTTGGGGGTGAAAATCATTGTTTTGCTTGCTGGCCAACCTTGACAAATTGTCAAGAATACAAATAAATTCATATCTCCATGAATACACGTCGGAATTGGATGATTGTTAGATCAATCCTACACCTCTTGGGGAGAGGAATCCAAGAAAAATATCAGCTACCATAAATAAGGTGACCCAAATGGAGTTTGGCCCTAGTTGCCAATTTTAGCACCCTCTCAACTAGGGAGAACTCCATATGCTAATCCATCTGTCTGTCGGTACTATATCTGCCATTAATGCATTGCTCTGCATTGTCTTCTCTGCTAAACTATGAAGAAGAAGAAGTGATCGACAATGTATCATCCCATTCTCTACTGACCCGAAGTCAGTCCTAGATAATAGAGAGTGTCTCATAGAACTCTTATTGACCCGAAGTTAGTCCCAATGAAGAGAGTGTGTCATACCACTCTTACTGATCCAAAATCTGTTTCAAATAAAGAGTGTCTCACACCACTCTTACTGACCTGAAGTCAGTTCCAATTGATTCCAGATCAATATCATCCTAGCATAGGGAGTACGGTAGTACACGATGCGTCCATCGGAAGTACTATTCCATATCCTCATTTCCCTACTCATTGGCCAGATAAGAAGTACTTCCCATGAGTCACTACTTGATTACCTAGTATTTATATTATTTATATTTATTAATTTTGTTATGAATTATATTCATAACATAGCCCTTTCCTTCAGAAGCGTTGTCCTCAAAGCTTGTTGATGAAAGGACTTGATCTCTTATTTGACACGAATGTCTTTTTTTCACTTGACCGCTAATACTTTCTTCATTTGACTGCGTCATTGGTAGCTCATCTTCTATGATTCATTGGTAACTCTGATTTGAGTCCAGGGTTATTGATTTTTTTTATTTTTATTTTTTTATAACTCTAATATTTTTTTAATAACTCTAATATTTTTTTAATAACTCTAATTTTTTTTTAATAATATATATATATATATATAGATAGATATTAATTAATTAATTAAATTATTTTAACTTAGTTTATAATATAACCATTATAACTATTATAACTATGTCACGCGGGCAAATCAACTTGAATATGTATATATCGAACATATATATATATATATATATATATCATATATATATATATATATATATATATATTTATATATCGAACCGAAAACTCGAACGCATCATTTGATTATCGACTACGCCTGCTGATGGAGACCCCTGTTGATCGAGGGGTTATGCCTCTTGGCAACGGAGCACAGATAAAAAATCTTGGCAATAGAGCATAGATAAACATTTTTTTTTGTCGGCCAACAGACAAAATGCGGACGCATGAGGAAAGTTGAGGCAACGTCCGGTGGGGTTTTTAACGCTGGCAGGAAAACAACGATGCAGAGCGAACAGGTAGCAGTAGACGGTTGACGTGGGGGAGCGATGGCAAAAGGGGCAGTGGAACTGTGGCAGAACTTCAGCGGGGGAAAACGAAGTCCAACGGATGGTAGACGTGGACGAAAGAAGAGGTCGGGGCCTGTGGAAAGCAGGGAAGCGGAACAATGGCAATGGAATGTGTAACGAAATGTGTTAAAATTCAAATTTCGGCAGGTGATTGTGCGCGGTAGAGCTTAACTGCCACTTGTGTGGTTGCTTTGCAATGCGGGGACTTTGAATCTGTTCTCCAATTCAGAATTGAATTATGCTTTCTCTGCGTGGATGATTGGGTCATAGATATTGATCCGGAATCGTGCCCCAGGCTCACCCAAGAATTCGTTAAGGAAGTCGAAGCCTTCGACATAATACCCCACATTATCCATTTCTACTTTTGATATGCACAACAATACATCATTTCTGTTTTCTTATACATGAAAGCGACACAAGTCGCAATAGATTAAAGGACGGTTGTCATCGTTGGGACGTCTTCCGTTTATAGTCAACTCGGTATTGGGAAAGAGGTCGGGAATGACACATCTTTCGTATACACTTTTGTGAATAAACTCGTCATTAATCCTACGATTCAACAAAATATAGGTTGGCAGCCTCTTTGATTTATCCAGAATCAAGTTTCGGGGAGGTTGTGTATTACTGTTAACATGTTGCCATTGTCAGTTGCTCTCATTTTCTACATTTCTCGGCAATTTCCATACGTCGGCTTCTGAGGAATGGGATCCTTTTCGCTGCCATACGTAGCTATGTCCCTCACAACTAGTGGAGACATAAATATAATTCTCTAACCTTGGTAGGTGGGGGAGTCTTTTCTAGACAACATTAAACTTTCTTAGATTGAGCACCCACACATTGTACACATTATGGGGTGCCTTGCATCCTTCTCTTACAACATCTAGAGTGAAGACATATAAGCTCTTGCCGTCGCAAACAAACACTGCATCAAATGGCACCTTCGGAGGTGGTGGAAGTGCGTTCTCAATGCCACGAGAGAGATTCCACACACACATACTCATCTTTTTAACACAACGCATGTTGTGGCAATCATGTTGGGCGCCATCATGTCGCCTCTTGGACTCATGCGGTCATGCAAAAACACGCAATACGATGAATTCCCCAGGGAAAACAATAGCAACCTATTGATTTTATCAGGGGGTAGCAAGCTAAGTGGGCTTGATTGTGGGGAAAATCTCCACAGTTAAGCGTGCTTGAGCCAGAGGAGTTCTGGGATGGGTGACCTCTTGGGAAGTCCTGGTTACCGGGTGCAAGCCCCGGAAGTGATGATTGATGCTATGTGATTCGTTCTCCACATTTCACTAGTTTCAATCCCACTTCTTCACCCCTGTGAGCATCACCCGATGCAATGAGTGCTAAGTGAACTATTCAAAAATCATGAGAAATTAGTCAGTTACGACTACCTCTCATGGAAATGGTCATACGTGAATGATCTTACTTAACGCAGGTGAATCCCAAAAATGATATCTAATATAATGCACTGCGTAAAACCCCCATACTTAAATTCAAAAAGAGTCAAGGGATCTCTACTTGAATGGTTCATGAGGCACAATACTTGCTAAGGTTTTGCAAATGGGGTAGAAAGCTAAGTGGGCTTGATTGTGGGGAAAATCTCCACAGTTAAGCGCGCTTGAGCCAGAGGAGTTCTGGGATGGGTGACCTCCTGGGAAGTCCTGGTTACCAGGTGCAAGCCCCGGAAGTGATGATTGATGCTATGTGATTCGTTCTCCACATTTCACTAGTTTCAATCCCACTTCTTCACCCCTGTGAGCATCACCCGATGCAATGAGTGCTAAGTGAACTATTCAAAAATCATGAGAAATTAGTCAGTTACGACTACCTCTCATGGAAATGGTCATACGTGAATGATCTTACTTAACGCAGGTGAATCCCAAAAATGATATCTAATATAATGCACTGCGTAAAACCCCCATACTTAAATTCAAAAAGAGTCAAGGGATCTCTACTTGAATGGTTCATGAGGCACAATACTTGCTAAGGTTTTGCAAATGGGGTAGCAAGCTAAGTGGGCTTGATTGTGGTGAAAATCTCCACAGTTAAGTGCGCTTGAGCCAGAGGAGTTCTGGGATGGGTGACCTCTTGGGAAGTCCTGGTTACCGGGTGCAAGCCCCGGAAGTGATGATTGATGCTATGTGATTCGTTCTCCACATTTCACTAGTTTCAATCCCACTTCTTCACCCCTGTGAGCATCACCCGATGCAATGAGTGCTAAGTGAACTATTCAAAAATCATGAGAAATTAGTCAGTTACGACTACCTCTCATGGAAATGGTCATACGTTAATGATCTTACTTAACGCAGGTGAATCCCAAAAATGATATCTAATATAATGCACTGCGTAAAACCCCCATACGTAAAACCCCCATACTATTATTCTTCATCTCAGTGATCCTTTTAAGAAGTAGGATTGAATATCCTCGCCGTTGCCCTTCTTAATATCTTTCATCTTATTTTTGAGGAACAAAACTTGATTTGCATTAGTAACTTTAAACATGCTTACCAATTTGTCGTAGATCTCCTTGGAGGCGTTCAAATCATAAATGTAGGCCACCAGACGCTTGTCAATGGAATCTCTGATAATCTTTTTCTCTTTGACTTCACCTTTGGTGTACTTATTCTTTGTAGCAGCCAGTGCATTTGATGGAGGCTCCGAGATTTTACCATTCACATAATCCAACACTTCTTGTTCTTCCAATGTCAGATCAAGATCATCTTCCGTCCGTGATAGTCAGACTTCTCATGGAGCTTGTCTTTGGCCGGGAAGTGGGATGAGGAACCCATTGAGCCTTTTGTCCTTTCCAACCCTGTTGCTTCATATTAAAACCCTCAGTTGCTGCAACGGTTTTCTGAAGTTGGGTTTTCCGGGGACATTGGTCCAAAAATAACTGAGTTATTTTATGTGTGTGTACCAGCATTTCTTCCAATGTTTATTCTTCCATAGTTTTATTTGTGTAGATTGCAGTGTGAGTTATTTAGTATTTGTTGTAGGAAACATTAAATAAATTGTTAAATTTAATTAACAATTAGGAGAGTAATTTCTGGTTGCTGCAATAAGATTTCGGGTTATGGAATTTTCACATGGTACTAGAGCGTAGTTGATCAGCCGGAGATCTCAGTAGCGAAGAAAATGTTATTTTTTTGTAGCATTGGATATGTTCTAGCCTTGAAATTTTGTGGAGAAACTAGAATACATGAGATCTCCAAAACCCAAAAATCGTTTCTGGAAATTCCACCTAGAAATGACTTAATTAGATTCTTAACCAGTCTTTTAATATTTCCTAAGTCTAAACTTAGGGAATATGGTTAATTAATCAGAATTAATTAAGTCAAGGTGTGAATGCTCTAGAAACTCACACGGATCAACTTTAAGTTAATCCTAGCCATCGATTAAGATTTAATCTTGGCCGTTGGAGTCTCAACAGAGGATTATAAGAAGTCGATGGGCACTTGGAGAGAACACAAGAGGTTCGATTTCATGAGCAGATCAATTTCCAGAGTAGCAGCAGTCAGTTGCCGGAGAGAGAGCCAGTGAGGTCGAAGCAGTGAGTGAGGGGTAGGGACAGTGATCTAGAGGAAAGATTTTCTATATCCAGAAAGGCAACAGCAAGTGAGTCGAATTATCCCATAGAAGAAGCAATGAGGGACTGCGAAGTGCTTCAATCAGGCAGATTGATTTGGAGAAGAAAAATCATTCTCAGTTCCAAAGGTCGGGAAGTGTCCCAGAGAGTCGGAGAGATGATTTTCTCAGCGTCTAGAGGCAGAACGACTTCATTTGAGCCCAGTCCGAAGCAATCCGTTCATCCAACTAAGCAGAACAGTGCAGAGGTTGACTTAGTGCTCCAGGAGGCCAAGTTTTTGATAGGGAAAGTCCAGCTAAATATTTCTTGTGGGAGAAGGGTAATTCACTTTAGTATTTTACTCAGTTTTTCTTGTTGTTTGGATAGCCAATTGGGCATCCATAGATGTACTCAGATTTCATTACTGCATAGTAAAATAAACCCCCACTCACCGGTTTTCCCAAGTTGGGTTTTTTCTGGGACACCGTGTAAATTTATGTGTGTGCTAGAATTTCTACGAGCGTTTATTCTTCCACAATTTTATTTGTGTAGGTTGCAGTGTGAGTTATTCAATATTTGCTGTAGGAAACAGTAAATAAATTGTTAAATTTAATTAACAATTACGAGAAAAAATTTTAGTTGCTGCAATAGGATACATGTTTTCGAATTTTCACATGGTATCAGAGCCCCGATGATCAGCTGGAGAGCTTAGTAGCGAAGAAAGAAGGATTTTCGTTGTTCAGTGTGGGCAGCAGATCGAAACCCCAGAAGGCATCGCAGTCACTTTTCCAAGAGGCCAAATTTCTTGAGGAGATTCGTTTTCTTTGAGTGTGGATAGAAAATTTCGATCTCTCTAGATCGAGGGATTCCAGAGGTAGAAGGAGCAACCCAGTATTTTCGCAGACCATATCTCTAGGTGGACGCAGTAGTTTTGCAGCAGTTTGCTAGAGGAGAGCTAGCATCAGGTGGAAGAATAGCACACACTGAGAGAAAATTTTCCTCAAGGAACTTCTAGACTCAAGAAGTTTGATTTCCCTTGCAGATCAGTAGTTGTTGTGAGTAGATGTTCTCACTCCAAAAGGGAGTGCGAACAGCCTAGCAGCAACTGAGCAAAAGGGAAGAGTATATTTTTGACATTTTCTAAGATGGTCACTGATGGGCTTCGAGATTAGGATAGGTTGGATGGAGCTTCCAGCTGTCATCTGGAAGGAAAGAATGTCCTTCCTTCTGGATGATTTTGGCCTGAAGACATGCATAGATGCAATGGTAGCAGTAACCCAGATGTAGATTAGCTGAAGGAGTACAAAAAGGAGATGGCGCGGGCGAAGAGGTTGATCCTTGACAGGGTTCGAGTCACATTGTTTCACACATAGCTGGCAAAGGTATTGCCAGAGAGATGTGGGAGACTCTGTTATGAAACCAGCTCAAGAAAAGATAGATCAACGCCTTAGAATTCAACCTCTTCGAGGGGAAAACCTCCTTTACATTACATGAATGAACAATTCTTGGATGATACAAATGATAAAACCTCCTTTCTATATATAGGAGTCTAAGGAGTCACAATATAATCCAGCCGACCTAACAATAATAATATAAAGCCACAAAAATAACAATAAAGGGATTCTATGGGGCACAGACATAACAATATGGGGGTAATAGGGGCACAACAATATAAATAAGGGTATAACTACAATAGTAATGGGGTAATCACTAGTATTATAGGGACCCAACATGCCCCTCTCCTTCAAAAAAGTGTTGTCCTCAACGCTTGAGCAGTTCTAGATACTTCTGCATAAAATTCTCATCCTCCCATGTTCTTCCACTTGATAAGATGCTCTGAAATTGATCGATTTCATAGCTGTCGAGTTCTTGTTTCTGTCACTGCTTACGGTTCCAATATAATTTTTCCTTTCTCGTCAAGTTCTGGCAATATTGTTTGAACTGGGAGCTTGTTGCCTATAACCTTCTTTAAACATGAAACATGGAAAACTGGGTGCAATCGAGAAGCTGCAGGAAGCTCCAATTTGTATGCCATAGTACCAATCTTTTCCAACACCTTGTATGGACCATAATACTTTGGTGATAATTTATTATCCTTCTTAGCTTGCTTTAGGGACATTTGCTTATATGGTTGTAGCCGTAGGAATACCCAATCACCTACATCAAAACTTCTTTCACTGCGATGTTGATTTGCCTGTTGTTTCATTCAATTTTGTGCCAACACGAGGTTATCCTTTAAGAGTTGGAGGACTTGTTGTTGATGTTCGATGTGATGTTCCACTGCCTGAACCTTAGAATTTTCTCTTAAATATGATGTGATTGATGGTGGTTGGTACCCATAAAGTGCCATAAATGGGGTCATTTTTGTTGCTGTATGGAAGGAAGTGTTATACCACCATTCAGCCAGAGGCAACCATTTGACCCATTGTGTCTGTTTATCAGATACAAAGCAACGAAGATATCCTTCCAAACGTTTGTTTACTATCTCAGTTTTCCCATCAGATTGAGGATGATAAGATGAGCTATGAGCTAACTGAGTACCAAGACAAGAAAATAATTATGTCCAAAAATTTCCAGTGAAAATGGGATCTCTGTCACTTACAATAATCTTTGGGTTTCCATGTAGCTTTTGAACTGTTTCCATAAATGCAGTAGAAACTGTACTGGCTTTAAATGGATGTGATAATGCACAAAAGTGTGCATACTTGGTAAGTCTGTCAACTACCACCATGATGACACTCTTTCCCTCAGACTTGGGTAAACCTGTGATAAAATCCATTGAAACCTCCTCCCAACGTTGGCTTGGAATGGATAAAGGTTGTAATAGACCCGGTGTCTTAATTGTTTCAACTTTATTTTGTTGGCAAACCAAACATTCCGCCACAAACTTTTGAATATCTGATTTAAGGCCATCCCAAAAAAATTCCTTCTTAACCCTGTGGTAAGTTTTTAAAAATCCTGAGTGCCCTCCTAAGGGAGAAGTGTGCAATTCCATAAGAATCTTTTGTTTTAGCTTGGAATTCTTACAGAGGTATAAGCGATCTTTGTACCATAACGAATCATTTTGCCAGCTAAATGTATCAGAAGTACTGGAATCTTGTTGTAGCTTTCAAATAAGTTCCCACACTTCTTCGTCATTCTTCCATTCCTCCTTTGCTTCGTTTATCCAATCTGGTTGGATAATAGAAATGGCACACAACAATGCTTCCATATCCTCATCCTTTCTTGAGAGTGCATCTGCCACCACATTTTGCTTCCCTTTTTTGTAGATGATTTCAAAGTCATAACCCAACATCTTTGTGACCCACTTTTGTTGCTCTTCAGAGGATAATCTTTGTTCTAAAAAGTATTTAAGGCTATCATGATCCGTTTTTACCTTGAATTGTCTTCCCATTAGGTAGGGTCGCCATTTCTTAAGTGCATGGAGTATTGCCAACATTTCCTTCTCATAAATAGCTTTGCTTAAAAACTTTCCCTTGATTGGACGACTTTCAAAAGCAATGGGTCTTTCATCTTGCATTAGAACAGCACCAATTCCATTTCCTGAAGCATCACATTCCACAATAAAGGTTTTTGTGAAGTCCGGTGTAGCTAAGACCGGTGCTTGGCACATTGCCTCTTTAAGATGTTTAAAGGCCTTTGTTGCTTCCGGAGTCCATGACAATGAATCTTTCTTCAATAATGTTGTTAGAGGTGCTGCTATTCTCCCATAATTCTTAACGAACTTGCGATAATACCCTGTCAACCCAAGAAATCCTCGCAGATGCTTTATGGATGTGGGGATTTTCAATTCCTTAATGGCTTTAATTTTGCTAGGGTCTACCTTAACTCCTTCATGAGATACAATATGACCCAAATATTCCACCTCCTCGACTCCAAAGAAACATTTGGATCTTTTTGCATATAATTGTTTCTCCTCCAATAGTTGTAGAACCTTGTCAACATGTTCAACATGATCCTTCCAAGACTTGCTGTAGATTAGTATATCATCAAAAAATACCAACACAAATTTTCTAAGGAATGGTTTGAAAATTGAATTCATCAAACCTTGAAATGTTGAAGGTGCATTGGTAAGGCCAAAAGGCATGACCAAAAATTCATAATGACCATCATGAGTTCTAAATGCCGTTTTTGGAATGTCTTCAATCTTTATTCTGATTTGATGATATCTCGAACGAAGATCCAACTTGGTGAAGTAAATTGATCCATGCAATTCATCCAGTAATTCATCAATGACAGGAATGGGGAACTTATCTTTAATAGTGAGCTTGTTGAGCTCCCTATAATCTGGACACATGCGCCATGATCCATCCTTGTGCACCAATACTACTGGAGCTGAGAAAGAACTTTGACTCGGTTGAATTATACCAGCCTCTAGCATTTCTGCAACCATACGTTCAATTTCACTTTTTTGGACATATGGATATCTGTACGGCCTGATGTTTGGAGGAACACTTCCTGGAATCAGATGAATAGCATGATCATGATCACGCATAGGTGGGAGACCTTTGGGAGTCTCAAATACCTTGGAATGATTGTCCAGGACTTTTTGGAGATCTGGAGAAATAGATGATTCCAATGTGGAAACATCTAGCGAACATAATTGTGCAATTACACCTCTTTGCTCCTTTTTTAGAAGCTTTGTCATGCCATTAGAGCTGATTATCTTTCCTGGTTTCCCTACAATACCCCTTAATTCAACTTCCTTTCCTTCCACAAAAAATTTCATGAAAAGTTCTTGAAAATTAAAAGCTATTGTACCCAAGGATTATAGCCATTGGACTCCTAGTACAACATCAGCACCTCCCATTGGAATGGAAAGCATTGGGCTAGTCAATACATATTCTCCCATGGATAGCTTGATATTATGGCACTTTCCAGAACAATTTATTGTTCCTCCATTTGCAATCATCACTTGACACTCTGGTGCTGGATATAGGAAGCAATTCAATTCTTTTGCTACCCTACAATGAATAAAATTGTGGGTGCTTCCTGAATCAATCAACACTATTACCTTTTTCTTCTTGATTTGTCCTTCTATCTTGATGGTTTGAGGAGTGGTAATTCCCGCCAATGCATTACAAGATATGGTCGGATTTATTTGTTCTTCATCTAGGCTTTGTTCGTGGAATATATCCTCTTTTTTTGACCTTTCTTGCTCTTTTTCTTCTTCCTCTTCACAATCTATGTAGAATAATTTCTTCTCAGCACACTTATGACCTTTTGTGTATTTGCTATCACAATTGTAACAAAGCCCTTTTGCTCTTTCTTCTTCCAATTGTTGTGGTGTCAACCTTGTAGGTTGTGGAAGACTATGGGCAACAACACTTCCATCTTTATAGTTGTGAATGGTATGCTTCCTAGTTGCCATAATTTTGTTTTCCATTTTTCTTGCTAACCTGAATGCCTTCTCTAATGAATCAGGTTCCCAAAGGCGCACATCATGTTGGATATTATCCTTTAAAGACCCTATGAACACATCAATCCTATGCTCCTCTGGAATATCTTTTACCCTTATGTTCAATTTTTGGAACTCCTCAATGTGCTCCATTATTGAACCCTTTTGTTTGAGACTTATCAATTGGCTAAAAAACGTGTTTCTTTTTGTGTCCTCATAATGTGCTATCAATTCTTCCGTAAAAATTGCCCAAGTGATAAATTGTTTACGAGAACAAAGCCATTGATACCATACAAACTGATTTGGTTCTAAATATAAAGTTGCCATACGTACCTTTTGTGTGTTTTGCACATTATTGAGATCGAAGAATTGCTCCTTCTGTAATATCCATGTGGCGGGGTCCTTGCCATCAAACTTCCTCATATCGATTTTTGGAACATGGTGAGTCTCCGATCCAACATTAGCGTCTATGGTATCATGATTAACATTTCTTTTGTTCTCATCATGAGTTTCCTTTACTACCTTTTCACCATTAATGACCCTTTCTTGTAGCAACTTCTTCAATTCTTCCATATCTGTCTTCAAATCTGCCATGTCACTCTTCAAATCTGTCTTCGAATCATCCATCTTAGCTTCCATGCCCTTTATCTTAGATTCCACGCCACTTATCTTAGCTTCTGTTAGCTTTTGTGAGCGTGACATTTGTTGCACTTGTTCTTGTAATTTTGATATATCATGTAGCATTTCTTCTTCTTCTTCATGAGTCATGCTAGAGCTTTCAGGTTCCTTACTAGGTGTTTGCATTTTCTTTCCTCGGGGAATTTGTTACCGATAATAATGCTTTACTATGCCCTTTGAATTCCGTTAAACCAATCTTACACAAAAATTTAAAAAAAAACTACACACCTTTTTTCACTTTATAGAAGCCTGATATTGAATCTGATGTATCTCTGTAATTTTGGATCATCCAGTTCTGAAATTGCTGCCTGCAGTAGCCTTCTGCGTCCTCTTTCCAATGCCACAAGTCTGAGCCAAATTGGATTCTCCAAGGAAGAGTTATGTGAAATCTCCCACAGTGACTTGCTTTTAGACTGGTTCAGTAGAGCAAACTTGTACGACGTGCCACGAGTCACTGTTTCAACCTTTGAATCTGAAACCCACATACAAGAAACTACAGTCCGTCCTCTTTCTGTACCTTTTTACGAAATTTCAATCCGATCCTCAGAGAGAGAGTTATGACGATTTTCCCCAGGTCACCTGTTTTGAATGTAATTCAGGAGTTTGCAAAAAGACCAACTTCCTTAGATCATATCTCCGAAAATATCGCGCGAAAAGCTCTGAAATTCGGACCCAAGGTTCAGCGCCAATTCTTCTCAAAACCTTTGAATCTGAAACCCACATACAAGAAACTACAGTCCATCCTCTTTTTGTACCTTTTTACGAAATTTCAATCCGATCCTCAGAGAGAGAGTTATGATGATTTTCCCCAGGTCACCTGTTTTGAATGTAATTCAGGAGTCTGCAAAAAGACCAACTTCCTCAAATCATATCTCCGAAAATATCGCGCGAAAAGCTCTGAAATTTGGACCCAAGGTTCAACGCCAATTCTTCTCAAATGGATTTTTTTTGCGACTTCTGAAACGTCACAGAAAAAAAGTTATAGCGAAAATGCAACGATGACCTGTTTGGAGCAGCGAAACCCTAGAATCCAAAGCTCTGATACCAAATGTTATGAAACCAGCTCAAGAAAAGATAGATCAACGCCTTAGAATTCAACCTCTTCGAGGGGGCAACCTCCTTTACATTACATGAATGAACAATTCTTGGATGATACAAATGATAAAACCTCCTTTCTATATATAGGAGTCTAAGGAGTCACAATATAATCCAGCCGACCTAACAATAATAATATAAAGCCACAAAAATAACAATAAAGGGATTCTATGGGGCACAGACATAACAATATGGGGGTAATAGGGGCACAACAATATAAGTAAGGGTATAACTACAATAGTAATGGGGTAATCACTAGTATTATAGGGACCCAACAGGCTCTCCATGCTATACCAGGGCACTTCTGAGCAATGAAAGATATACTTAGAAGAGAAGCTTAGATGTATCAGGATGCAGAAGGGGGAACATAGACCCCTTCCTCAACAGGATTCAGGAGGTCCGAGACCAGTTTCAGCTGTTGGGGTAACGCCTCAACCCACAGAGCTAGTGCGATTGGCACTAAATAGTGTCTCTGAGGAGTGGTAAGTGTTTGTCCAACGTATTTTGGGCAGATATTGTGAATATTTGAGGATCCCACCCAAATCAACTACTGCAACAATTGATTAAACTTCTCCTATTTATTAATTATTAAAACAAATTATTTACAGCTTCCTACTACAAATATCGAAGCTAATACAGTGTAGCCTACACCAATTAAATAATATGCCCAAAACAAGAATAGAACAATAGAGAAACATACACAAGTGACACAGTATTTTTTGGACAAAGGTCCCCAGAAAAACCCAATGCGGGAAAACCGGTGCATCAGATCTGAGGGTTTTTATTGTTATGCAGAAGTATTTTGAATACAACTCTAGATGCCCTCTCGACAATCCAGTTATAGAGAAAATCACTTGGCAAGAAAGACCGGTGAGATTACCTCACTCAACACTGCTGATCCCCACTGATTTGGCAGTTGCATTGCAAGTTCCCAGGCTACTTTTGTGCTGCCCCTGCATGGGCCTTGCGTCACCCTCTAATTCACTGCGTTTGCCCGAATGAGAATCAATCTGCCTTCAGGAGCCTTTTCCAACCCTCTCGGCTCATAAACGACAACTGCTTCAACAAATTCGGACATCTGCGTTGGAAGTTATTGTGTTGCTCTGTGTGGATCCTGCGTGAATGCTTCCTAGCTTTGGGTCACCCCCTTTGTGTTGCCTCCTCTGTGTGTATTTGCCTCTCTGCTGAGTATTATTGGCTTCGGAGAAGATCTTCCAGCCAAAACTCTCTCTGTCCCTCTCTGCAACAGCTCAGTATCAAAATTCTCTCGACAGTTGTTCTGCTTTAAAAAATCGAACTTTTGAACTCTCTGTGAGTCTTTCCAAGTGGCCTTCAAGCCTCCTTAAATAATCTCTTTGTTGACATTCAACGACCCAAATTAGAAGCTAATCAATGGCTAAGATCATTTTTGCTTGATCCTCGTCTTCTTTTAGAAGTTACACCCACAGTTTATATTAATACCCTTTAATTATTTTATTTTCCTAAGTTTAGACTTAGGGTCCCGTTAAAAAAATTAATTATTTTAATAAAAATGTTTCTAGGTGGAATTTCCCAAAACGCTTTCTGGGTTCTTTGGAATACATGTGCCTAAGCTTCGCTGCAAAATTTGAGACTTAGAGCACATCCGATGCCACCAAAAATCAACAAAGATACCTTTCCAAGTTGGGACAAGATGTGGCTCGATTTGCAGCAAGAGGAGTTGAGGCGAGCTCTTTTAAAGAGCTCCATCAGTGGCAGCAACAACAAACAAAAGCAGGTGAAGGATGAGGAGAATGTTTCCCTCGCATCAAAGGGTCCTAGTCAAGGACTCGGGGGAGCAGCAAAAGAAGGACTTGTCAAAGGTCAAGTGCTTTAGGTGTGGTGAGCTCAGTGACTACAATGCACAGTGTCCTCTCAGGAAGAAGGACAAAGAGGAGATGCAGGACCAATACACAGTGTTAACAGAGATCGATAGGCTCTCCTCCAGTTGGATGAAGACTTTACCATGTTTGCTAATATACCCCCAAGAGTAAAGTGGGGTGACTTGGTGCTGTAGCCCCAGAGTGCTACAGATGGGCAGGATCCTTGAGGAGATACACCTCTTGGATCAATACCTTGCTATGGGGGCCCACATTGTTCAGTAGCAAGATGGATCAGTGGCAATTGATGCAGTGAGATGCCAGAGTGATAGATGCAAAATCTAGTAGCAGTCGGATGCTGGGGATCGCAGTGCAGAGTCGGCAGCCGTGCAGGTGGCACAGTGCAGAGTCAACAACAACATAGATACCTCAGTGACAGCACATGTACTAGCAACAACCAGAGACTCTGAAGACAGATGCATCATACTGATCACAGTTGATTCAATATTTAGGATGCTTCTTAGTCGCAGTTGTTGCAGTTGCAGCAACAACAGACGAGAGGGAGTAGCAGTGCAGATGCAGTGTTGGTAGTAGTTCAACAGTAGCACAAATGCAACGTCTAGTAGATTTGCACAGTGCTTGGTGGGTAGTAGTGCCAAACATTAGCAGCGTGAGAGGAGATGATGCAAAGACAAGGTGGTCTCACTGGATGTGTAGTAGAGCATTAGAACACATTCCTCGCTAAGAGGGAGTGTTAGTTTTTTGTAGCATCGAATGTGTTCCAGCCTTGAAATTTTGTGGAGAGGCTAGAATACATGAGATCTCCAAAACCCAGAAATCGTTTCTAGAAATTCCACATAGGAATGACTTAATTAGATTATTAACCAAGTTTTTAATATTTCCAAAAGTCTAAACTGAGGGAATATGGCTAATTAATTAGAATTAATTAAGTTAAGGTGTGAATGTTCTAGAAACTCACACGGATCGACTTCAAGTTAATCCTAGCTATTGGTTAAGATTTAATCTTGGTTGTTGGAGCCCCAACAGAGGCTTATAAGAAGAATTCAATGGGTACTTGGAGAGAACACTTGAGATGTTCAATTTCATGAGCAGATTGATTTCCAGAGTAGCAATAGTTAGCTGTTGGAGAGAGAGACAGTGAGATCGAAGTAGCGAGTTAAAGGCAGGGACTGTGATCTAGAGAAAAGATTTTCTAGATCTGTAGGGGCAACAACAAGTGAGTCGAATTATCCCGGAGAGGCAGCGTGGAGGGATTGCGCAGTGCTTCAGTTAGGTAGATCGATTTGGAGAGAAGAAAAATCGTTCTCAATTCTAGAGTGTCGGGAAGGAGTTATAGATAGAAGGAGTTTCAATTTTCAGTGTGGGCAACAGATCGAAACCCCAGAGGAAGTGCTATAACTTTGCAGAGAGTTTGAGTTTCTTGAGGAGATACAATTTTTTTGAGTGAGGGACAAAAAATTTGATCTCTCCAGATCGAGTGATTTGATAGGCAGAGGGAGTAGCCTAGTATTTTCGTAGAGTAGATCTCTAGTTGGACGTAGTAGTTTTGCAGCAATTTGCTAGAGTAGAGATAGCGTCGGGTGGAAGGAAGAAGAGCACACAATAGAAGGAAAAATTCTCTCAAGGGATCTCGAGTTTTAGAGATCTAATTTTTCCAGTTGTAGATTGGCAATAGTTGTGAGAATATCTTTTCACTCCAGAGGGAGTGAGAGTAGCATATCCAATAGCTAAGGAACAAGAAAGAGCGAAATTTTTGGGTTTATTTTCTCCAGTTTTTGAGTTTCCAGATTTTGTAGCTCTACAAAGATGACCGTATGAGATTGCAATAGGAGGCTCTGCGAGTTAACCAGAATGCAGGTGTGCGCAGCAGATCAACTTCCAATTGTCAGTAGAAGTTTAATTAACCATTAGGAGAATGATTTTCAGTTGCTACAATACAATTTGGGTTTATGAATTTTTACAGAAGGAGTTTCGCTATTCAGTTGGGCAGCAAGTCGAAACCTCAGAGGAAGCGTTTTGAACTTTCTAAGTCTATCCATTAGAAATTTAAACTGTATTCTTTTGGTTTATCTCTTTTACTTGTTAAATTTGAACAAGTTTTTTATAACATTTAAATAATTAAATAAACACAATACAGTGTCGACATCTACAGATCATTAGCTGAAAGAAAACAAACACATAAGTGACACCGTTATTTTTGGACAAATGTCCCCGGAAAAACCCTAATGCGGGTAAACCAATGCAACTTTTTTGAGGGTTTATTATTATGTAGTATTTCCTCGAGTACAATTGGGTGCCAAATTGGCTTACCCGACAGATAAAAATAACTGGCAACAATACCTCTATTCGGAAACAGGTATTCAGAAAACTTATCCCACGAAACGCTCTCCGGCCTCTTTGAAGCACTGCGTTGGTCTTCCTGGCCTCTGCATCAGTGCCAAACCCCTCTACATTAGCCTTGTGAGGCACTGCGCAGCCTCTGGGATCCTCTGCATCACTCCAATTGCCCTCTGCGTGGATGACGGAGTCCTTCTGGCCTATGCACTGTCTCCACTGGGCTCTGTGTGGCTTGCTCTAGTTGCTGCTTCTCGCTCTTTGCCTCTGCGCTGGTCTCTCGACACTGTCTCTGCCTCTCTGTCCAATACTCACTGCCCCTCGCTGCTAATCACTGATTCAACTTTGCTTAGCAACCATGCTCTAGCAAATCAAATGACTGATCACTCTGGTGTATTTTCGAACTGACCCTCAAGCCTCCTCTTATACTTTTCTCATTGGTCCTTCAACGACCGAGATTAAATCTCTAATCAACAGCTAAGATTAAGTTTGGCTTGATCCATGACTTTTAGGACCTTCTAACACAATTTTATATTAATACCCATTAATATTTTATTTTTCCTAAGTTTAGACTTAGGAACTCCATTAAAAATATTAATTATTTTATTATCTCCCAAACCAGGTACAATCTATCCAAACGATTTCTGGGTCTTGGAGATCTCATGTGCTTTAGCCTCTCCACCAATTTTCATGGCTAGAGCACATCCGATGCTACCCCAAATCAACACTCCATCTTAGTGAGGACTGTGCTCTAGTAATACTCCATATTGAGCATCACTCTGATTATCCGGCACCGGTACCTGTGTTGATGATAGGCCTCCCCGCCAACATCCTCTGCACTGCTGCATCCTGTATTGTTGCCCATGGCCATGCCAGTGCCGCTGTTGCACCCGTATGACAGCTCCTTCTGCATCTGTGCCGCTGCTAATCCATACTCCCAGCATTGCATCTTCACTACATCCCCCCTCTCATCATGCTGCATCGTGCTACTGCATACTACTACTGCATTGCAACTCAGTTACTACGAAGTAAGTAATTGATCCACCCAACTTCTGACATCCCTGTCAGGCTAGAAACATTCTTGACGCTGAAGCTCTCTTTGCTGCTAACAAGTGCTCCCTCTATTGACCTCTGCACTGCTGCAACAACTCCTTGCATCTCACACCATTACACACCTCTCTGTGCCATCCTGCACTGGTGCAACACTTTCACACCTCTTGCACTAGTGCAGCCTGCTAGCCTCACGCTGCCCAGAGACTCCTGCACTTTATCACTCTCTGCCACTTCATCTGCATCTGTCTCTACCCACATCTATCAGTCCTGCTACTCTCTTCGGGGCTCCCGTAGCAAGGTATAATCCAAGAGGTTGGGTACCTCAAGGATCTTACCCCTCATCACCTATAGTCCGTTTGACTGCAACTCGATGTCTCCCCACCTCTTCTCTAGTGGTACATGATCACTCATGGCACAATCGTCATCCTCCTCAACTTCTTTCTCCGCCTTCGCTAGCGCTGCCTTAGAGTCAGATGCCTCTCCCTTCTTCTTCTTCCTCGGACAGTGGTTCACATAATGACTTAATTCCCCACAGTGTAAGCATTTGACCTTGGAGAGGTCGTTCTTCTTCTTCTTCTCCTGCTTTCCCATAGATGCTAGAGCGGCGTCCTCTTCCTCTTCCTTCTTGATCCAGACTCCTTTGTTGCTACTTCCCAGCTTGCTCAACCGCCTGATCTCCTCTTGACGAAGAGCCGCCCACAATTCTTCCCAATCTGGAAGATCGGCCCTGCCCAGTATGCTCTGGACAAATGTCTCCCAATCCTCAGAGACTGCGTTAAGTGCGATCCTTACCATCATCTCCTCATTTGGCGTGGCCCTTATGGAAATCAGTTGTTGGAGAGAGAGCCAGTGAGATCAAAGCAGTGAGAGAGGGGCAGTGACAATGAGGCTAGAGGAAGGATTCCATATCTGGTGAGTGCATTGCAGAGAGGCAAAAGAGCCACAGTGAGGCTGACACAGAGTAGCGCAATAGCCTCGAGAGGCAATTATGAATCTGCTGGGGAAAGCCGAGTTTTAGTGCCAAAAGCTGGACAAAGTTTTTGGAGGCCAGGAGAGACATTTTCCCAGATAGAAGCAGACCAGATAGCTTGAGGAGATGATGGTTTGAACTGAGTGCGGAAGGGACTGTGCTAGGGTGACGCAATAGCTATGCAGAGCTAGTTTGGGTGGCTCAATTTGAGCTGAGGTCAGAGCCCGAATTTTCTTGTGGAGTGATGAAATTTCCTCACTAGATTTTTGTTGCCAGTATTTAACTGTAGGATTGCCATTTTTGGCATCCAGTTGTACTCAGATTATTTCACTACTACTTAGCATTAAAACCCTCAGTTGCTGCACCAATTTTCCCAAGTTGGGCTTTTTCTGGGACATTGGTGCAAAAATAACTTTGTTATTTTATGTGTGTGCTAGAATTTCTTCTAGCGTTTATTCTTTCCCAGTTTTATTTGTGTAGATTGCAGTTTGAGTTATTCGGTATTTGCTGTAGGAAACAATAAATAAATTGTTAAATTTAATTAACAATTAGGAGAGTAATTTCCAGTTGCTGCCATAGGGTTGCAGGTTATGGAATTTTCACATATATGAGTGCAGGGGGGAGAAATAATGGTACATAAGTTACCAGAAAATGAGGCATGGTAGGACAACCAAACTGGCCATACGTATGGGTGTTGAACATTTGGGCTATGTGTGCACATACTTGGCTTCTCTCTTGGTTACGTATCGTTTGATGCATCCCCTCGAGAATCTGCTAGTTCTACCTCAACAATTGTTGGCTTTGCTTGACCAATTGTTTCCCCTACCTCATCAACTCCTCTATGATCTTGCTAGCTTACCCACAGCTGGCCAAGATGCTTTGATATCACTGTAGTGTCCCAAAATAGGAAAAACAATGAATATCAAATACATGCCCGAAGCTACAACAAAACATTTACACATGCAAACACAATTCAAACATGCAAATATAAATTAGTGAACCATAGAATAGCAACCATAAATCTGAGCCATATTATTAAATTTTCAACTGGAATTGAGTAAAATGGAGTGGAATGATCGAACCTTGGTTTGCAAATGCAAGCATGCAATCCCCCGGTGAATATCTAAGCAAAAGTCCAACTGAAATGGCTAAATCTGTCCCAATGCACTATCCGTAAAATTTTGTTGGTGCTGCTGGAGGTGAAATGTGATTTATGTCGTCAATTTGCTCCAAAAATTCTGCAAAATTACTTGGAGGCTTCGCTCACCCAAATCTAGAAAACTCATAAAATACCTGGGCTAATTCCAGCTAACACGGAAAGTCCTAAAATGTGCAAATTACCATAAAATGATGTTGTTGTTGCTATTGCTACTAGAGAAGAAACTGAAATTCCAACCTCAATAATGCCCGGATCAGATTGAAATTGCAACCCTAGAGTCCTCTTCTATAACCCAAAAATACTCATAAAAGGTTTGGCCTAACTCCAAGCCAAAATCAAACCCATAATGTGATGCAAACAACCTAGCTAACCAATAATACACCCTACTATAAGAATGTATGATTCTGGGCCGAATACTACTCGAAAAATTCTATAAAATTAGCTATAGGCTCCTCACACCAGAACCAACAAAACCCAGAAGTCGTTTGGGCTTATTAGTGTTGACCCAAAATGCCCAAAATAGAGTGGATCTCCCAACTACACAGTTTTGCGCCCAACCAAAGAAAAATTGTTGAGAAATGATAAAACTCTCCTGCAAATGGCTAAGAAATTATGCACAAATATCCTCTGGCAAATAACTATCACTCCCAACTAAAAATTCCCAACAAATATCAACATGAAACACCAACAAAAGCTTTGTTTTCCAACCCTTACATAGGCTCTATAAGAGAAAATTCACCCTAGCCAAAAGATGCAGGAACATCTCTAGAAAATGGTGCCAAACTCTTCTAACTATTAGAAAATCTCTTGCAAATACCCTAAACCTGCAATAGAAAGATGATGCTCCAAATAACCTCAAGGGTTTTATTTTGTACCTAGAAATAGTGAATTTCTAAGTGAATACTCTACAATAAAATCCAATGGAAATCTTGAAATAGACTCCCCCAAGTCCTCACGAGGGAGACATTGTTAGTTTTTGTAGCATCAAATGTGTTCTAGCCACGAAATGTTGTGGAGAGGCTAGAATACATGTATTTTCCAAAACCCAGAAATCGTTTTTGGAAATTCCACCTAGAGACGACTTAATTAAAATAATTAATGAGTTTTTAATATTTCTTAAGTCTAAAGTTAGGAAATATGATTATCTAATGGGTATTAATTAAGTTATGGTGAGAATTTTCTAGAAAAAGACTTGGATTGAGTTCTAGTTAATTTTCGCCATTGATTAAGTTTTAATTGTGGTCGTTGATGTGTCAATGAGAGATTATAAGAAGATACTCAATGGGGCTTGGAGAAAACACACCAACAGTTTGATTTCACTAGCAGATCGATTTCCAGAGTAGCAACAGTCAGTTGTTGGAGAGAGAGCTAGTGAGATCGAAGCAATGAGAGAGGGGCAAACACAATGAAGCTGGAGGAAGGATTCCAGATCCGGTGAGCACATTTGCAGAGAGGCAAGTGAGCCACAGTGAGGCTGGCGCAGATCAGCGCAGTAGTCTCTAGAGGCAATTTCGAATCGTTTGGGGAAAAACAGAGTTTCAATGCTAGAAGTTGGGTAGAAGTTTCGGAGGCTAGGAGAGACATTTTCCTAGATAGCAACAGACCCGACGGCTTGAGGAGACACTGGTTGGAGTTGAGTGCAAAAGTGATTGCACTAGGGTGATGTAGTTGTTGCGCAGAGCCAGCTTGGACGACTCCATTTGAGCTAAAGTCAGAGCCCAGATTTGTCTGTGGAGTGAGGAAAATCCCTCACTAGATTTTTCTTGCCAGTTTTTCTCTGTAGTATTTCCAGTTTCGGCATCTAGTTGTACTTAGATTATTTCACTGCTGCATAATAATAAAACCCTCAGCTGTTGCACTGGTTTTCCCAAGTTGGGTTTTTTCGGGGACATTGGTCCAAAAATAACTGTGTAAATTTATGTGTGTGTGCTAGCATTTCTTCCAATGTTTATTTTTTTCGCAGTTTTATTTGTGTAGGTTGCAGTGTGATTGATTTAGTATTTGTTGTAGCAAATAGTAAATAAATTATTAAAAAATAATTTAACAATTAGGAGAATTATTTCTGGTTGCTGCAATACGATTCAGGTTTCCGAATTTTCACATGGTATTAGAGCATAGATTGTAAGCCGGAGAGCTCAGTAGCAGAAGGAAAGAGGAATTTCATACCTCTGCATAGGAAGCAGTTTGAAACCCTCAAAGGCAACGCAGTTCCTTGTCCAGGAGGGTCAATTTTTGAAGAAACGTTTATTTCTCTGAGAGAGTCGACAGAGAATAAATTTTTTAGATCAAAGATTACTGGAACAGAGGGAGCAACAATATTTTCATTGTAGAGTAGATCTTCATCTGGGATGCAGTGATTTTGCAGCAGTTCCTAGTGCAAAATAGGAGGAAGAAAGAGCACATATTGAGGGAATTCTATCCTCAGAGAACTTCTAATCTAGAAGTTTGATTTTTCACTGCAGAGCAGTAGTTGTGAGCCGATTTGTCCACTCCAGCAGGAGTGCATAGAGAAAGTTAGTGGCTGCGTAGAGGAGAAGAGGAGGAATTCGACCTTTTGCAGAGATGGCATCAGTAGGGCTGAGAGATCAGGATCGGTTGGACGGAGCCTCCAACTACGAGATCTGGAAGGCAATAATTTCCCATCTTCTAGATGAATACGATCTCAAAGCCTACATCGATAGCATGGTAGTTGTACCCGCGGATGCAGATCCGCTGAAGACCTACAAGAAGGAGATGGAGAAAGTGAAGAGGCTAATTCTTGATGGGGTTTGAGATCACGTGGCATCTCACTTAGCTAGCAAAGATAGTGCCATGCAGATGTTGGAAGCTCTCGCTACGCTATACAAGGGATCTTCCAAGCAGCGGAATATGTATCTTGAGGAGAAGCTGAGATGTACGAGGATGCAGAAAGGGGAGCGCATAGACCCCTTTCCTCACTAGGATTCAGGATGTCTGGGACTAGTTGTTTGTAGTAGGATCAACACTTCAGCCTACATAATTGGCATGGTTAGCTCTAAACAACTTTTTCGAAGAATGGCAAGTCTTCGTCTAGAGTTTTTTGGGCAGAGACAAGTTGCGAGAGTGGGATCGAATGTGGGCTGATCTGCAACAGGAGGAGATGAGGTGAGATTTGGTGAAGAGCACCATTAGTGGCAGTAACAGCAGTGGTGGGACAAAGCAAGTAAAGGAAGAGGAAAATGTGGCCCTCGCATCAAAGCGGTAGTAGGAGCAGCGTAGGAGGAAGAAGGACCTTTCTAAGGTTAAATGCTTCAGATGTGGTGAGCTTGGCCACTACAACACCCAGTGTCCTCTTAGGAAGAGGGGCAAGGAGGAGAAGCAGGACCAGGCAACAGCTCATGCAGACATCAACAGGTTGTCCTCTAGATTGGAGGGATAGTTTGCCATGATCACCAATATACCTCCAGGAGTGAGGTGGGGTGATTTCATTTTGTAGCCCCAGAGAGCTACATGATGGGCAAGATTCTTGAGGAGGTCCACCTCTTGAATCAGAACCTTGCTACAGGAGCCCACAATATTTTGTAGCAGGATGAATTAGTGGCAATGGATGCAGTTAGATGCCAGAGTGACAGATGCAGAGTCTAGTTGCATGTCAGATACTGGGGAGCACAGTTCCGAGTTGGAAGCAGTGCAGTTGGCATAGTGCAGAGTTAGTAGCAACGTAGATGCCTTAGTGACATCGCAGGTACTAGCAGCAATCCGAGACTCGGACGACAAATGCATCATATTGATCATTGTTGATTCAGTGTTTTGGATGCCTTTCAGTTGCAATTGTTGTAATTGCAGCAGCAGCAGATGGAGAGGGAGTAGCACTGCAGATGCAGTGTTGGCAGCAGTTCAGCAGGGCCAGTAGCAACATGAATGCAATGTATAACAGAGTTGCACAGTAGTTAGTGGGCAACAAAAGCTAGACATCAACAATGTGACAGGAGATGGTGTAGAGACAGGATGTTGCTTCAGTGGGTTGCAGCATTAGAACACATTCCTTGCTAAGAGGGAGTGTTAGTTTTTGTAGCATCGAATGTGTTCTAGCCACGAAATTTGGTGGAGAGGCTAGAATACGTGTATTCTCCAAAACCCAGAAATTGTTTTTGGAAATTCCATCTAGACGACTTAATTAAAATAATTAATTAGTTTTTAATATTTCCTAAGTCTAAACTTAGGAAATATGATTAATTAAAGGGTATTAATTAAGTCATGATGATAATCTTCTAGAAAAAGACTTGGATCGAGTTCTAGTTAATCTTAGCTATCAATTAAGTTTTAATTGTGGTCGTTGATGTTTCAACAAGAGATTATAAGAAGAAACTCGATGGGGCTTTGAGAAAACACATCAACAGTTCGATTTCACTAGCAGATCGATTTCCAGAGTAGTGACAATCAGTTGCCAGAGAGAGAGGGGTAGAGACAGTGAAGTTGGAGGAAGGATTCTAGATCCAGTGATTGCATTTGCAGAGAGGCAAGTGAGCCACGGTGAGGCTAATGCAGAGCAGTGCAATAGCCTCTAGAGGCAATTTTGAATCTATTGGGGAAAAGCATAGTTTCAGTGCCAGAACCTCAGCAGAGGTTTCAGAGGCCAGGAAAAACATTTTCCCAGACAACAGCAGACCCGACGGCTTGAGGAGAATTTGGTTCGAGCCGAGTGCAACAATGACTACACTAGGGTGACACAGTGGTTGCGCAAAGCCAGTTTGGACGAATCAATTTGAGCTGAGGTCAGAGCCCGAATTTGCCTGTGGAGTGAGTAAATTCCTCACCAGATTTTTCTTGCCAGTTTTTCTTTGTAGGATTGCTAGTTTTGGCATCCAGTTGTACTAAGATTATTTCACTGTTGCATAATAATAAAACCCTTAGTCATTGCACTAGTTTTCCCAAGTTGGGTTTTTCCTGGGATATTGGTCGAAAAATAACTGTGGAAATTTATGTGCGTGTGCTAGCATTTCTTCCAACATTTATTTTTTTTGTAGTTTTGTTTGTGTAGGTTGTAGTGTGATTGATTCAGTATTTGCTGTAGCAAACAATAGATAAATTGTTAAAAAATAATTTAACAATTAAGAGAATTATTTCCAGTTGCTGCAATAGGATACAAGTTTCTGAATTTTCACAGACACTCGGAGTTCTCCGAAATGAGGAAGAGTCTTGCTTGAAACTCTTGAGCTAAAAAACCTTTGCTTCTCTTCTGCTAAACAACCTCCAAGAGAGAGTTCGATCTTCATAACATAATGAACAAAAAATGCAAAAGTGGAGCCCCAATGTGTTATTTATAGATGTTGGTCCTTTTTCACTTAGTGGTCCCCTCTGTCCACAAGTTTGAACTCTCCTTTTCTTTTTCCTTCTCCTGGTGTAAATTTCTCAAGGGGGTCGAATTTCCCTCTTTGGTTTGTTGATTTGGGGTAGCATCAGATGTTCTCTAGCCATGGAAATCGGTGGAGAGGCTAAAGCACATGAGATCTCCAAGACCCAGAAATGGTTTGGGCAGATTCTAACCAGTTTGGGAGATATTAAAGTAATTAATATTTTTAATGGAGTTCCTAAGTGTAAACTTAGGAAAAATAAAATATTAATGGATATTAATATAAAACTGGGTAGAAGGTTCCAAAAATCATGGATCAAGCAAAATCTAATGACTTAGCTATTGATTAGAGATTTAATCTCGGCTGTTGAAGGACCAACGAGAAAAGTATAAGAGGCTTGAGCCTCAGTTGGAAGAGACACTAGAGTGATCAGTTATTCAATTTGGTAGAGCATGGTTGCTAAGCAAAGTCGAATCAGTGATCAATAGCGAGGGGCAATGAGTACTGGCGAAGAGGAAGAGACAGTGCTAAGAGACCAACGCAGAAGCAGTGAGTGAGAGGCAACAACCAGGGCAGGCCACACAGAGCCCAACAGAGACAGCACAGAGGCCAGAGGGAATGCGTCATCCATGGAGAGGGCAACTGGAGTGACGTAGAGGGTCCCAGAGGTTGTGCAGTGCCTCAGAGGGCTGATGTAGAGGTCAAAAGGGCCAGCGTAGAGCTTCAGAGTTGCTGGAGAGGGTTTCTTGGGACAGGTTTTTTGAATACTTGTTTCCAAATATTGAGGTATTGTTGCCGTGTATTTTTCTCTTTCGAGTGAGCTGATTAGGCACCCAGTTGTACTCAAGGAAATACTGCATAATAATAAACCCTCAGAATAGCTACACTGGCTTTCCCGCATTGGGTTTTTTCGAGGAAATTTGTCCAAAAATAATGGTGTCAGTTGTGTATTTTTTTCTTTCAGATGTTGATCTGTAGATGTTGTGACTGTATTGTGTTTATTTCGGTATTTAAATGTTTTAAATAACTTGTTCGAATTTAACAAGTAGAAGAAATAAACCAGCATAATACAAATTAAATTTCTAATGGATAGACCTAGAAATTTCAACATGGTATCAGAGCATGGTTGCAGATCAGAGTAAAGTTGAAGGCATCAGCTAAGATGAGCATTTGCAACAGAATCGGCTGTCCGGAGTGACAAAAGCTGATCCTTGCAGAAGCGACAGAGGAAGTGTTGATGCAGAGGGACTGCACAATCAGTCCGGGCCAGAGAGAGGCCAGCGCAGAGAATGAGGAGGGCAGAGAGAGGTTCACGCAGAGCCACACAGAGACCAGGAGGGTTGACATAGTGGCTGAGGGAGTTGTTTTTGCTAGTGTCGGGATTGCGCAGAGCCTAGAGGTTCAACCCTTCAGTTGATGGGCATAGGAAGCTGTGGGGAGTTTGTGGGAGCGAAGCTTGTGGGGTATTGTGGTCAAAACAGTACCTAACAGGGCAAAACCAAGGTAGAGGGAGTTGCTGCCGAGGCGGATTTCTAGCCAATGAATCCAGATTAGTGTTGCAGTTGCACAGACGATCGAAGAGGGGCAAGTTGACGATTGGCAGAAGGATTTGTAAGAGGGAAATCACGACTCAAAGTGAGTCTAGCAGAGAACTTCTAGATGGGAAGTAGAGAGACTTAGCAGGAATCGAACCGAGAACTTCCAGGCGAGAAGTAGAGAGACTCGGAGGAGTCGATAGAGAAGAGCAGAGAGATGGCCGTGAATGGGCTGAGGGATCAGGACAGGCTGGATGGGGCATCCAACTTTGTGGTTTGAAAGGCCAGGATCCTGTCCATTTTAGATAGACATCGCATCAAGGGCTTCGCCTTGAGAGTAATGGTTATCCCAGTTGACATAGTAGCTAATGAGAAGTATGAGGAGGCAATGGCCAAGGCAAAATGCATCATCCTTGATGGGGCCAAGGATCATGTGGTCCAACATATTGCCGAGAAGGAGATGACAAAGGAAATGTGGGACACCTTGAAGACGTTGTACCAACATACTTCCGTGCAGAGGAAGATGTTACTTGAGAATTAGCGATAGTCATACCAGATGCAGAAGGGAGAGTAGATAGATCTCTTCCTTGGTTAGTTGAAGGAGATCCGGGACCAATTGACTTCTGTAGGGGCCATGCCAGATGAGGAGTTGATGGTAAGGACCGCACTTAACACAATCTCCGAGGATTGGGAGACATTTGTCCAGAGCATACTGTGCAGGGTAGATCTTCCAGATTAGGAAGAATTGTGGGTGACTCTTCGTCAAGAGGAGATCGGTCGGTTAAGTAAGGTGGGAGGTAGCAGCAAAGGAGTGCGGATGAAGAAGGAAGAGGAAGAGGATGCAGCTCTGGCATTTGCAGGAAAGCAGGAGAAGAGGAAGAAGAAGGACCTCTCCAAGGTGAAGTGCTTCCATTGTGGGGAACTGGGTCACTATGCGAACCAGTGTCCAAGGAAGAAGAGTAAGGGAGAGGCTTTTGACTCTAAGGCAACACCAGTGAAGGTGGAGAAAGAAGTTGAGGAGGATGACGATTGTGCAATGAGTACTCATGTACCTCTAGAGAAGAGGTGGGGAGACATCGAGCTGTAGTCAGGAAGAATACAGGTGATGAGGGGTAGGATCCTTGAGGTACCCAACCTCTTGGATTATGCCTGGCTATTGGTGGATGTCGGTAAAAACGGATGCGGATGAAGCGACAGAGAGTGCTATAGTGCAGGAGTTCCCGGACAACGCGAGGCTAGCAGGCTGCAACAGTGCGAGAGGCACGAGAGTGTTGCAATGTTGGAATTTCTAAGTTTGACACATTAGAAACCCTTCATGTACTTTACTGATTTATTCCTACCTACTTGTTCTGTTAATTAACAAGATATTTACCATGTAAATACTGGAAATAAATACAAGTACATGCTCAACACATTACATGTCATCAACTGAAGGAAACATAAACAAGCACACAAATGACACCGTTATTTTTGGACTAATGTCCCCGAAAAAACCCAATGCGGTAAAACCGGTGCAACTATCTGAGGGTTTGATTTATTAAGCAGTTTCAGAATACAATTTGGGTGCCAAATCTGGCTCACCAATAGAGAAAAATCTCGGCAATAGTACCTCTCCTTCGGAGATAGATGCTCCGACTGAAACCTCGGATAAACACTTTGGCAACTCCTCAGCTCCAATTTGCCCCACGAAAAACCCCAACGTCAGCCTCTTCTGCCCTCCACGTCAGCTTTCCCGACAGTTCTAGCAGTTCTCAGCAGTTCTGGTTGTTCCCGGCAATTTCGACTGTTCTCGGCAGTTCCAACTTCTGCCCTCTGTGTCAGCTTTCCCTGCAGTTTCGACAGTTCCCGACAGTTTCGGCTGTTCCCGGCAGTTCTGGATTTTGCCCTCTGTGTCAGATTTCTCTGCAGTTCAGGAAGTTCCTGGCAGTTCCGACTGTTCCCGGCAGTTCCGGCTTTTGCCCTCTGTGTTAGCTTTCCCGACAGTTCCGGCAGTTCCAGCTATTCCCGACAGTTTCGCCTTCTGCCCTCTGCGTCAACTTTCTCGGCTGTTCTGGCAATTCCCGACAGTTCCAACTGTTCCCGGCAGTTCTGTCTTCTGCCCTTTGTGTTAGCTTTCCCGGCAGTGCCGGCTTCTGCACTGATCCTCTCGGCACTATCTCTGCCTCTCTGCTTTTGTATTCACTGCCCCTCAGCTGCAAGTCCAGATAATGCTCTCAACTTTCTCAGCAAACCATCCCCACAGAGTCGAAATCTTGATCTCTTGGTGTGTTCTCCAAGTGACCCTCAAGCCTCTTATACTTTTCTCATTGACAAATGAACTGTCGAGATTAAGTCCCTAATCAACAAATAAGATTAGATTTGGCTTGATCCATGACTTTTGGACCATTCTAACACAATTTTATATCAATTCACATTAATATTTTATTTTCCCTACGTTTAGACTTAGGACTTCATTAAAAATATTAATTATTTTAATATCTCCCAAACTATTTAGAATTTGCCCAAACCCTTTCTAGGTATTGGAGAACTCATGTGCCTTAGCCTCTCCACCAATTTTCATGGCTAGAGCACATTTGACGCTACCCCAAATCAACACTCTCTCTTAGCGAGGACTGTGCTCTGGCAATACTCCCTACTGAGCACCACCCTGGTCATTCGACATCGATCCCTGTGCTGATGCTAGGCTTGCTGCCCAATATCCTCTGCATTGCTGCATCCTGTACTGCTACCCATGGCCCTGCCATTGCCACTGCCACATCCGTACTACAACTCCCTCTTCATCCTGATGTTGCCCATGGCCCTGCCACTGCAACTGCTGCATCTGCATTGCAACCCCTCTCATCATGTTGCATCGCGCTGCCCATAGCACTACCATTGCTAACTGTTGGACTGCAACTCAGTTACTGAGAAGTAAGTAACTGATCTCCCAACTCTGACATCTCCGCCAGGCTAGAAACACTCCTGATGCTGAAGCTCCCTCTGTCACTAACAAGTGCTCCCTCTTTGACCTCTGCGCTGCTGCAACAACTCAGTGCATATCGCACCGTTTTACACCTCTCTGTGCCATCCTGCAGTGGTGCAACACTCCCGTGCTTCTCACACTGCTGCCTCATGCTGTCTTGGGAATCCTGCACTGTAGCTCCCTCTGTCGCTCCATCCGCATCCATCTCTACTAACATCTGCCAATACTGCTACTCCTCTTCGGGGCTCCCGTAGAAAGGTCTAATCCAAGAGGCTGGGTACCTCGAGGATCTTGCCCCTCATCGCCTGTAGTCCGTTTGACTATAGCTTAATGTCTCCCCACTTCCACTCAAGTGGTGTGTGAGCACTCATGGCACAATCATCATCCCTCAAGGCAAAGGCCTTGATATAATGTTTTAGTATTGACAGGATCCTGGCCTTCCAGACCACAAAGTTGGATGCTCCATCCAGCCTATCCTGATCCCTCAGCCCATTCACGGCCATCTCTCTACTCTTCTCTGTAGACTCCTCCAAGTCTCTCTACCTCCTGCCTGGAAGTTCTCGGTTCGACTCTTGCTGAGTCTCTCTACTTCTCGTCTTGAAGTTCTCTGTTCGACTCCTCTGAGTCTCTCTACTTCCTGCCTGGAAGTTCTCTTTTGGACTCCCTCTGAGTTCTGATTTCCCTCTTGGAAATCTTTTTGCCAACCGGCCCCTCTCCAATCGTCTGTGCAACTGCACCACTGATCTAGATTCCTTGGCTAGAAATCTGCCTCGGCAACAACTCCCTCCCCTTGGTCTTTCCCTGTTAGGTACTGTTCTGACTACAGTACCCCATCAGCTTCATTCTGCAACTTACCTACAACCTCCTAAGCCCCAACAAACTGAAGGTTAGAGCTTCTAGGCTCTGCACAATCCTGGCACTAGCAAAATTCACACCTCTTGGCCATGGGTGTCAATCCTTCCTGACTGAGAAAGATGACTGGGCACTGCGTAGGTCGAGTCTGCTCCCATCTGCCACTGTTCTGATCCTCTTCCTGGCTCAAACTTGATGACGCAGGCACTGCACCACCCCTTGTTGCTTCTCTGCTAGGAACAACTTTTGTCACTCAGGACTACTGTTTTCTGCTGCTGCTGCTTTGCTCGGGTGATGTCCTCAGTTCTACTGTGATCTGCAATCACGCTTTGATACCATGTTGGAATTTCTAAGTCTAACACGTTAGAAACTCTTCACGCACTTTATTGATTTCTACCTACTTGTTCTGTTAATTAACAAGTTATTTACCATGTAAATACTGGAAATAAATACAAGTACATGCTCAACACATTATAGATCATCAACTGAAGGAAACAGAAACAAGCACACAAATGACATCGTTATTTTTGGACTAATGTCCCCAGAAAAACCCAATGCGGGAAAACCGGTGCAGCTATCTGAGGGTTTGATTTATTAAGCAATTTCAGAATACAATCTGGGTGCCAAATCTGGCTCACCCAACAGAGAAAAATCTCAGTAGCAGTATCTCTCCTTTAGAGACAGATGCTTCGGCTGAAACCTGGATAAACACTCTGGCAACTCCTCAGCTCCAATCTGCCCCACGAAAAACCCCAACGTTAGCCTCTAGGGATTGCGTCATCCACTTCTTCCCTCTGCATCAGCATTCTCGGCAGTTCCTAGCAGTTTTGACTGTTCCCGGCAGTTCCGGCTTCTGCCCTCTGCGTCAGATTTCCTGAAAGTTCTGGCAGTTCCCGGCAATTTTGGTTGTTCCAGGCAGTTTCGGGTTCTGCCCTCTCTTCTCGGCAGTTCCCAGCAGTTTTGGCTTCTACCCTCTGCGTTAACTTTCCCTGCAGTTTCGGCAGTTCTCGACAGTTCCAGCTGTTCACTGCAGTTTTGGTTTCTGCCCTCTGCGTTAGCTTTCCTGGTTGTTCTGGCAGTTCCTAGCAGTTCCGGCTATTCCCGACAATTTCGGCTTATGCCCTTTGCGTCATCTTTCTCGGCAGTTCCCAACAGTGGTGGCAATTCCCGACAGTTTCGGCTTCTGCCCTCTACGTCTGCTTTCCCAACTACTGCGTTGATCCTCCCAATATTATATCTGCCTCTCTACTTTTGTATTCACTGCTCCTCAGCTGCAACTCCAGATCACTCTCTCAACTTTCTCAGCAAACCCAACCCCAAAAAGTCGAAATCTTGATCTTTTGGTGTGTTCTCCAAGTGATCCTCAAGCCTCTTATATTTTTCTTGTTGACAAATCAACGGCCGAGATTAAGTCCCTAATCAACAAATAAGATTAGATTTGGCTTGATCCATGACTTTCAGACCATTCTAACACAGTTTTATATTAATTCACATTAATATTTTATTTTCCCTAAGTTTAGACTTAGGGACTTCATTAAAAATATTAATTATTTTAATATCTCCCAAATTGTTTAGAATCTGCCCAAACCCTTTCTGGGTATTGGAGAGCTCATGTGCCTTAGCCTCTCCACCAATTTTCGTGGCTAGAGCACATCCAATGCTACCCCAAATCAACATGCAACGGTGTAGGATGGAACAGAGAGGGTTGCAATAATGAAGATGTAGGGAGTTGTTGCAGCAACACAGAGGTCAGTAGAGGGAGCACTTGTTAGCGGTAGAGAGAGCTTCAAAATCGGGAGTGTTTTTAGCCCGACAGGGATGTCAGAAGTTGGGTGGATTAGTTACTTCTCAGTTACTTAGTTGCCGTGCGGTAGCAGTTGGCAGTAGCACGATGCATCATGATGAGAGGGGGATGCAGTGTTGGGAGTATGGACCAGCAACAACGCAGATGTAGAGGGAGTTGTCGTACGGATGCAGCAGTGGCAGTGGCATGGCCATGGGTAGCAACACAGGATGTAGTTGTGCAGAGGATGTTGGGCAGGTAGGCCTAGCATCAACACAGGTACTGGTGCCGATAATCAGTGTGATGCTCAGTGAGGAATATTACGCACAGTCCTCGCTAAGAGGGAGTGTTGATTTGGGGTAGCATCGAATGTGCTCTAGCCATGAAAATTGGTGGAGAGGCTAAAACACATGAGATCTCCAAGACCTAGAAATGGGTTGGGTAGATTCTAACCAGTTTGGGAGATATTAAAATAATTAATATTTTAATGGAGTTCCTAAGTCTAGACCTATGTTGCAGGAAACGTGGTATAGAGGCTCGTTTCCGTACGGAAACGGGTACGAAATGCGGAAACGCGTTTGGTACGGCCGTGAAATGCGTTTCTGCCGTACTACCACGTTTCCCGAAACGGAAACCTGGCCAGTATGGCCGGAAACGCGTTTCAGGGCCGTACGACCCACGTTTCCTCATTAACTTGTGTGTGTGTGTGTTTTTTTTTTTTAATTTGTTTTTTAATTTAGTTTTAGGGTATGTTAGTGACTTCTTGTTGCTTCTAGATGCGTGTCTAAAGTTATAAAAGTGAATTTTTTCCCTAGTGTTGATATGCAGTTCATCAGGAAGTTTGAGGGATATGTAGTTCATGGTAATGTTAAATTCTTAAAGTAAAAGAGATATTCTCCTTTATTTTTCATTTTCATCATCCTTTTACTTAAATTTTTAACATTACCATGAAATGACTCAAGATGTTTGAGAGTGGTTTCGCCCTCATTGGATTTCATATGGAGAAAGTAGAATTTTAGATCTCACTCAAAATCCAGTAGACTTATTTGTTTTTCAGGGTTTCAGGTTTGGAGGGATTGCAATGTTTCCATTGGATTTTATCATGTACTAGGGTATGGAACTTGTATTTAATCAAGAGAACCAAGCCCTCTATGCAGGGAAAACTCCCAATAATCAAGATCATGTAGGGTACTAGGGTATGAAACGTGTATTTAATCAAGAGCACTAAGGTCATTCGACTATGTAGGAGGAGACTCCCAATACAACAGTGGTCTTTCTCAGAATGGATGTGGATGCAGAAAATCTTGATTTGGATCTCTCTCTTGCAGCCTTATAGTCTTTATTGTACTTGCAGCCTCATATATTAATATAAATAAAGGCTGATTTTGAGGTTTGGATATATAATAAAGGTTGCTTTTGGATATTCTGATATTTTTATTTTCATTATGTGATCATTCATGAGTAAATGTGATGTAAATTAAATCTTAATGTTTAAGTGTAAATTATGAGTATATATATATATATATATATATATATATATATATATATATATATATATATATATATATATATATATATTCGCGTTTCCCCGTTTCCAAAATTTGGGGAGGTCGCGTTTCGTATCGCTTCCCATTTCGGAAACTCGTACCGGTTTCCCCGTTTCGTGCAACTTAGGTCTAGACTCTAAGCCTAGAAAAAATAAAATATTAATGGTTATTAATATAAAATTGGGTGAGAAGGTTCCAAAAGTCATGGATCAAGCCAAATCTAATCATTGTCGTGGATTAGAGATTTAATCTCGGCTGTTGAAGGACCAACGAGAAAAGAATAAGAGGAGGCTTGAGGGTCAGTTAAGAGACATCATAGTGATAAGTCATTCGATTTGCTAGAGTGGGGTTACTAAGCAAAGTCGAATCAATGATCAGCAGTTAGGGGCAGTGAGTACTGGGCAAAGAGGCAGAGACAGTGCTAAGAGACTAACCCAAAAGCAGTGAGCGAGAGGCAACATGCAGAGAGCAGTTGGAGTGACACAGAGGGTCCAAGACGCTGCACAGTGCCTCAGAGGGCTGGCGCAAAGAGGTTTGAGGTTGACGCAGAGCAGCAGGAGGTTGACGCAGAGGCCAGAAGGGCCAACGCAGAGCTTTAGAGTCGTTGGAGAGGGTTTCGTGTGACAGGTTTTCTAAATACTTGTTTCTGAATAGAGAGGTATTGCTGCCGTGTATTTTTCTCTGTCAAGTGAGTCGGTTAGGCACCTAGTTGTACTCAAGAAAATACTGCATAATAATAAACCCTTAGAATCGCTGCACTGGTTTTCCCGCATTGGGTTTTTTCGAGGACATTTGTCCAAAAATAACGATGTCACTTGTGTGTTGGTTTTCTTTCAGTTGTTGATCTATAGATGTTGTGACTGTATTGTGTTTATTTCAGTATTTAAATGTTTTAAATAACTTGTTCGAATTTAACAAGAAGAAGAAATAAACTAGCAGAATACAGATTAAATTTCTAACAGTTAAACTTAGAAATTTCAACATGGTTGTCCCCATATTTCACGTAAGAAAAATTATTTCCTTTTCCTCTAATGTTTATTTCTCCTTTTTTCCTCCAAAAATTGAGTGGGGCCTCCATAACCCTCCTTTCCTAAGTTTTATATGCCAAAATATTTCCTAACGCCAAAATTGCAAAAATGAGGATTTTGATGGGGAAAATTATTTATTGGGGACATGACATCATCACGTCACTTGGAATTTAGGCCTCTTGAGCTAATTCACACTCTTTTATTGTGGAGAATTTTGATCTAATAATAGAGTTCAGGATTCTGTGATCCATATCAATTTAGAGAGAGAATCTTCGGCGAAATTACCCTTCAATTTATATTTTGGTCCTAATTCTGCTAACTAAACTAATAAAATATTTTTGACCCCAATCCTTGAGTCAAACTAGCTG
The DNA here is from genome assembly GCA_031772625.1 of Pinus tabuliformis. NCBI lineage: Eukaryota > Viridiplantae > Streptophyta > Pinopsida > Pinales > Pinaceae > Pinus > Pinus tabuliformis. Next base: position 1,025,768,881 of record CM062805.1, read on the forward strand.
TTAGTCAGGAGTCTCTGCTCAGCTGGATCTGTTTCTTCAACCTGTCCTGATGATGAACCACACTTGTTGGTTCGAAACGCGTCGACAAATGATTTTCCTTGTGATTTTCGCTGAAGATTCTCTCTCTAAATTTTGATCTATTAACGCATTTTGACATTTGGAGCTGATTTGCTTATCTTTGGAGCTATTCTTTGGATCAAATAGGTGGATTCATTTTGCATTTTATCTTGTAAGTGTACCTATTGTTGAATATATATATTGTTTTGTCTAGTGTCTGGAATATGTTGAATCTAAGGTTTGTTATTGTGTCCTAATTTGTTAAAAATTTATTAAAGCCTTCTAGATGATCTATTGCATGCATTACTTATACATAACATGTGAATAAATCTTATAGGGGTGAAATTTAACTAGCTCTCCCATGAAAATTCCATTATCGATTGCATATATAAATGCTTGAGTTTTGGTGCTAGGGCATCAAGATTTTGGCCTCCTTAGAAACCTTTTGGTTGATCTATCACATCATAGACTCCATACTCCCAAGGAACAATGGATTGGTCCATATTGTTGGTGATCAAACTTGTTTTTATCCATAAATTTTCCTCATCTAATTTGGCCTTTTTAAGGCCAAGCTTGCTTACTAGGGCTTGGTGTGAATTCCTAGGCAAGGTAGATTTGTGGGTTTGGGGAGCCTAAACATCAAGAGGAGGGTATTTGCCACAAAATCCCTTCTTTTGGCATGCATCCACTTCTAACTTATCCATAAATGTTTTTGTCGTAGTTTTTTTCCCTAAGGTAAAACTATAGTCTAGTCTTGCTTCAACTTAGGGGCTTTTTTGAGGGTTTCATTTACCTTGATCTTGTTGATATACATTGTTGGAAACCCTTTCTCATTGCCTCAACCTTTGGCCATCCCGACACAACTTATCAAACAATTCATAGGTCTTTGTCTCATATAATAAGCCACCATCAATAAAGCAAATTGCCTCCTATTGGAGCCTTGGTCCTTAAATTGTGCCTTTCTCAAGGAAAGCCTCCTTAAGTCACCTAATACCCCAACCCTATAATATTTATTAGGTGACCTTTTCGCATACTGTGACTCCTCCCATTGGTGAAAATCCATAAAGAATAGTGGGTTTGGCTATGGTGACAATGGGTAACCAGTGTTGCGAAAAACACAAAATCGCGATTTAATTGATTATTTTTTCCAAAATGAATAAAATTGCGATAAAATTGTAAAAATCATCAAAAAATCATACAAATCACCAAAACATTGTGAAAAAATCGCGATAAAAGTGTGGTGACAATGGGTAACTACCAGTGTTGCAAAAATCGCAATCGCAAAATCTCTGATTTTTTCAAAAATGGAAAAAATTGTAAAAAGCGCCAAAAAATTGTAAAAATCACTAAAAAATTGTGAAAAAATCGCGATAAAAGCGTAAAAATCACCAAAAAATTGTAAAATAGTAAAAAAAATCGTGGCTGCTTTAGATACTAAAAAAATTGATAATTTTTTTTTTTTTTTTTTTTTTCATAATGTTGTTGATGTTTTGTCGATTTTTATTGATTTTTTTTTAGATTTTTTCCTTTTTCTGACCCCTTTTACTGTTTTTTTCCTGGATTTTTACGATATTTTTCCTTTTTCAGACCCTTGCTGATTTGCGATTTTCGCAACATTGGTCACTACCCCATTGTTGTCACTTGGTCTAGTGTTAGCCTTTTAGGGTACCCTTCTCCAAGGCTTGCTAAATTTTGTGACAAGAGAGTTTATTTATGATATTTCATGTATAATATCCCAAGTTTATGCATTATATTGTTGTTTATTTTTACATGAGGTAAACAGGTACACTTTCACAAAAAGTGGGAAACCTTTCTAAACCACAAACTGAAAGAGCTTCTAATAAATAAGCAATTTTTCTTTCAAATTAATATTATGTATTGAAAACTCGTATCATTTGTAAATTTGTAAACAGCATATGTATGTTCATTATTTTATTTTATTCTGCTGGTTGATTGGGCCTGATAAATGTTTACACCAAGTGGCTATTTTAATTGTAGTGAGAGAAGAAAGATACTTTTACAGCCCAGGGAAAGGAAGGTTAATTTGTTATTGATTATCCCAATTGCGATTTTCAACATTGGTCACTACCCCACTGTTGTCACTTGGTCTAGTGTTAGGCTGGTAGGGTACCCCTCTCCAAGACTTGCTAAATTTTGTGACAACAGAGTTTATTTATGATATTTCATGTATAATATCCCAAGTTTATGCATTATATTGTTGTTTATTTTTACATGATGTAAATAGATACACTTTCACAAAAAGTGGGAAAACCTTTTTAACCCACAAATTGAAAGAGCTTCTAATAAATAAGCAATTTTTTCTTTTCAAATTAATATTATGTATTGAAAACTCATATCATGTGTAAATTTGTACACAGCATATGTATGTTCATTATTTTAATTTAATCTGCCGGTTGATTGGGTCTGATAAATGTCTACACCAAGTGGCTATTTTAATTGTAGCCAGAGAAGAAAGATACTTTTACAGCCCAGGGGAAGGAATGCTAATTTGTTATTGATAATTTGATAGGTGTGATACTAATAAAATAATAATTCTCTCTAACATAAAAAAAAATAAAAAATACATATATTTAGAAAAGGTTAATGTACAAAAATGAGTTGCTTAAAATCAATGAAGTATTAAATAGCACATATCCATACTACTTTGGATCTCTTACTCATGAAGAAGTTTCATGACTTTGGTATTAAGATAGATTTATGCTAATGTCAATAAACATCAATTTCTTGTAATGTGTGTTTGTACTGTTATCATCCTGGTACGTAATATCTAGATTTCTGTCATTAACTCACAATATTGAATACTGCTCTAGAATTCTGCCGTTGGCTCACAACAGTGAATATTTCATATGTTTTATCTACATTGCTGTGATGAATCCTTAATATCTTATTACAGAGAGGCTTTGAGATTGCACAGACAACTTGTCGGGGATAAAATAATTGAAGACGATGAATTTTGGGCCAAAAGGAAGGTTTGTAAAAATGAATGCCAATATTTTAGATCATGCAGGCCGTGGAGCATGTTTCATAAGGAGTTAAGGTTAACCTTTATTAAGTTACAGCAGTTATCTGAGTTAAACATAACAATCAATTCTCAAGTTTACTACAATGTTTGTCGCATTAAATTCTTGATGCTTTGTCCAAGTTTATTACAATATTCCAAGTAATGAAAACATTTGTATTAATGCAGAAATTACTTCAGGCAGTTGCTTGTGAACCTACAAACCAACAGACTGGATTAGAAAGTGTCATACTTTCATACCAACTAATGTCTGGTCTCCAAGTAAAATCTGCGCTCTTATATATATCTATCCAATATTTGTCCACGAAAACCTGTTATTGGGATGTAGATTGGCTTTTTAATGACCTCAAATATTGCATCTATGTCTAGTATTTTGTATTAAATCCTGTTGCACCATATGGAAAATAATTGGAAGAAAGCAAGCAAGAAATATAATCTTAGAACAGCTTGAGGTTACTGTATTCTTGTTATTGGGCTAGATAGTGTGTTTGTTTGTTTGCAACATGACATGATATTCATGAAATATTCTTAGCTGGCGTTGAAGCTTATTTCTCATCTTATGTTTCTTTTTTCTGGTTAATGATTATTGCGCTAGCAGACAGAGAATGCACAAATCAAATCAGAGATCATTGAGCAGGTAATAAATTGAGGGCCACTCTGTAAACTTTGCAATCAAATATCGAGCATAGATGTTCATATTACTAGTTGTGATCAAATGAATTATTGTATCCCCCAGGAGTATTGAAATCCTTTCTGTGGTACAATCCGGAATTGATTGGCTGACCACAGGGATTGTCCATCTGGCGGGTTTTATACTTGTCGTAGCTGCACTGATCAGGGATTTGACCTAACTAATATGGCTTTATTCTTATAATATAAAGAAAGAATAGACTGTGAATTGAAATGATGTCTAAGAACACTGAGGAATAAGAAATTTTCTTACTCCACTACTTATTAATGCAGATTTTTACTGAGAAACCAATGGTGCTTCGGGAGTTTCTGACAAAAGTACCTAATTCGGTGAGATATACTAACTGAGCATGAATGTATTGTAGATTTTACCTTTCAGATACACTATTGGGATTTAAATCCCAATTAAAGTTACCTAAGGTATCTTAAAAATTGCTTGTTCAAACACTTTAAAAGTGGCTCACGAATGGGAAGTTCATGAATATACGGTGTGGCACTGAGCAGCTCAATAAACAAATAGCAATAAGTGTATTACAATTGGTGAAATACTAATTCTGTTGACAGATGAAGGAACCTGAATTTTGGAAGAAATTCTTAACTGCGGAGGAATATCGTCGTAGGGAAAATATAGCTCTTGGAAGGGCACAGGCACATGTAGACAGCCAACTTGCGATTTTCTTGAAAGACGATGATATTGTAGCAGATGAAGTTCAGCACAAGGTATATGAAAATATTAGTTTATATTCAGCAAATGCAAATGGTCATTACAATTAGTGTGCATGATTCAAGTCTTAAATGATGAATATGGACAATTAAAACATTCTGTCATAACTTATAAGCATATAATTTATGTACTCGTGAATTAATTGCTTGGGTTACCATGCGTTAAATATAGGCTAGTATACTAATGACTCCATGCTTTATAATTGCATATGAAAACCTAAGAAAAGGTAAAAATGATGATAGAAAAATAACACACACACATACATCTTAGGAATTCATACATTGTGATATTCCCACTTAGCAACATTGCTAAGGGGAAATATCAATTTTTCCAATTTTGTCACATTTTGCAGTTACACTTAGGAAAAGTGGGTTGCGGGACCTCACTTGTGTTTTGGAGCTAAGGAAAGGCCCAACTTAGGAGAAAAGGGAAAATCGAAATGCTAGTAGGTGGTGGGACCACTCCAAGGAGGAAATACGACCCCCCTTGGAAATACACATTCCTTGGAGGGAAAAGAAGAGAGATTCGATGGCTGGGACCCACATGGGCAATTGGGAGGCACAATGACAAAATAGGAGGAGGCACTCATTTTGGGCATCTTTGATCACTGAGCATTCACCTTGACTAGCACACTCGAGGTGGAGACCAAGTCTGCATGTGCTGTTGAGCACAAGAGATTTTCAGGCGAGAATCTCACCCTTGTTTCAGTGTACTTCGAGTGCCAGCCCTAGGAGGGGATTTCCATCATTTTGAGATTGATCTGAGAGCATTGCAGTGTGTGCGTGGAGAGGGTTTAGTAGTGACTGTGCAGGGCTTGCACACCTCTTTTTCATGCCATACGTGGGACACAAGGAGTGAAGGAATTTGAAGTTGAGATTTGTGGAGGAGTTCTGGGAGGAGTTCTGGGGAAGATTTTAGCTGTTTTGGGGCCATTCAGCAACAACACTTATAGGTGGGTCGCAATACCCAACAACTGAGGAGCTAGGGGAAATTGGGCCGAACTTTCGAGTCAACATTTGGCCAATTACTAAGTGGGTTTTTGTGGGTTATTGGAGAAGGGACCGAGGCTAATTTCCCGGAATTTTCTGAGCACCGGAGGAGGCCCTAGCAGCCATTTCTTGCAGCCAACAATTTAGTTTCCTGGGGAGATCAGCGCAGAGCCATAGAGAGATCAATCAACAACATTTCGGGACTTGCTTTCATCACTTGGGCTTTGTTAGCTTGCCTTGAGCAAGCCCAAGTGCACACTTTCCAAACACCAAATTGTAACCCGATGATTTTATAATAAAATGGCCCAGAACAATGCAGTTTTTGGCTCAATTCATGGTGTCTGATCTGTATGTAAAATTCGTGTGTGTTTTTTCTATGTTTGCTTTGTTTATCATTGTATATTTCGGTTAGGAATATTACATACATTCATACATGTAATAGGTGTTCACACATGATATAAAGATTAAAAATAATATAAAGACAATAAGGAAGGGGAATATATGTTGTTATGAACATTTTCTTAGTTAATATGTAGTTAGTCCATTTGTTTTTTTGTTAGTTTATGGATTTTTGGTACCATCAAATAGGTGTTCTAGTCTCAATTTGTATCTAAGAGGCTAAGGAACACGAGATCTCCAAAACCCAAAAAATGTTTGAGGAAACACCTAGAGACCACTTAGTTAAATTAATTGATTAATAATTAAAAGGTTCCTAAGGCTAGCTTAGGAAAATTGATTAATTAATGGGCAGTAATTGAGGAAATTGACTTTTGCTCTAGAGACTTCTAGAAAATTCATTTGACAAAGTCTAAGGTGATCTTAGCCAATGATCACGATTAGATCTTGGTCGTTGATCCCTTCGGAGATTATAAAAGCAAGTTGATGTGATAGAGATAAACATAGTTTACAATTGTGAGAGCAAGGCAGTGTGAATTTCCTAGTGCGTAGTATTCAGCGAGGCAAGAGTTCGAGCCAGAGGGAGAGCATCAGAGAGAGGGAGCAACAAAAAATTCAAGACTAGGGTTCCAGAGAGTTTTCCAGTATTTCTCTAGTGTCGAAGTGGCAGGAGATAGGAGGCTGAATTATCTGCAGAGGTTTGCAGAAGCCAATGTGAATTGCCAAAAACCCTTGAGCGAGTTTCCAGACAGAGGATTCGGTCGCTGGAGGCAGGATAAGCTTCCAGGAGGCAGAGCAAGTCACCTCCAAAGGTAGAGGGAGGCAGGACGACTCACTTGGAACCAATTTGTAGGTAGTGCATGTGATCCAGTGCTAGCAGTGCGAATACTAGGCTGCAGTGCGAGTGGCCAGTGTGGGTTCGAGTAGGGTAGAGGAGTTTGAGTTGCTTAGCAGAGGAGAATCATGATCTCCAGATTACTTTGGCCAATATATTTTCCGGAGGATTTGTAGTTGGCCATCCAGATTATTGTACTCCCAAATTTGTTGTATAATAATAAAATAAACCCTCATATGCTACATCGGTTTTCCATTTGGGATTTTTCTAGGGAATTTTTAGTCCAAAATAATTGTGTCAAATTTTTATGTGTTTGCATATATTTCTCAGTTTCTTATTTTACTTCCGTAGCATAATTTATTTGTGAAGAATGCATCAATGAGTTATTTGCTATTTGCTGTAAGCAAATAAATTGTTAATTAGTTAGGAGAATAATTTCTTGTTGGTGCATTCGTGGAAATTTCACATGGTATCATAGCGTTATTGATCAGATCAAAGGTTGTAATGCCCCTTCATAGAGTAATTTGGAACAGGATTAATCCCTACATTTTGGGGCCAATTTTGGAGGAGATGGGGCCCTTTCAATTTTATTAGGAGACTTAGACTTTAGTAGCAAGTTATTTTTGTTTGATTAAGTTGTGTGGGGGCCACCCACACTAGGAAAATACACACCCCCTAGTTCGAATTTCATGAGAGGGGAAGTCGATGGTTAAGTGAGGGATCCACAATGGAGGGAAATGGAGGGAAAAGAGCTCCACGAAATCTATAAAAGGAAGGCAACACTCCTCATTTGAGCATCTTTGGCATATTGAATTTCTCTTTGGTTGCTCGATCTGCTTAGCCGAGTCACTTGCTCTTTAGCAAGAGTTCTTCAAGCGGAGAGCTCACCTTTTCTTCGGGGGACTTCGAGTGCCACCCTAGAGAGGTTCATCTACATTCTTTCGGAGGAGGGTTTCATTGTGATTTCCCGCAGTTGTATCTAGTGTCTCCATGTGGTGCGTATTCCTGGAGGATGCAGTGAGGAGAGGCCAAGTTCTGATTTTGATATCTTTTAGATGAGCTTTGTGAGAAATTGATTACCTAATTCCCTACTGCAACAACTGATTAGATTTCTTCTACTTGTTAATTTCATAATCAATTTATTTACAGTGTTACACAGTAAACACCAAAATAAATCTATTGTAGCCTTCACAACATAAAAAATTTTGTGGAAACAAGTACTGAGCAAGAAATAAATAACACACACACATTTACACAGTTGTTTTTGGACAATGTCCCCGGAAAAACCCAATGTGGGAAAACTGATGCAACAACTGAGGGTTTTAATTATTATGCAATAGTTTCTGAATGCAATCTTTCGATGCCTTATTGGCTATCTGATACAGAGAATATGACTGGCAGAGAATTAGTGAGAAATACTTCACATTATCACTAGAGATTCGACCCTGATCTAGCCACTCAATGGCTAGTCTTAAGCTGCCTCTGCGTAGTCACTGCGCTGCTCTCTATCACATCTTCTAGGGATCGCGTCACTCCTTTTGGATGATCGATTTGCTGGTTGGATGCTCTATCCTCTGGCCCTCCAGTCTCACACCCTGGATCCTGACACTGGATCTGATCTGCTACTCAACAAATCCATGAATCTCCTCAAGGTCTCTGCACTACCTCAACGTGGTTTTATGCTACCCAACGTGGCTCTACGTTTCCTATTTTGGATCTCTCTCTGCCTTCTTTGCAATGTATCCCCAAATTAGGAAACTCTGTAACCGCAAAACTATCTCTGCCCCTCACTGCAAGAAATCTCCTCAATGACTTCTCTGTTGATTTTTCTGAATCTAACACATCAGAAATTCCTACTATATTGTCTGGTTTATTTCACCTACTTGTTTACTCAACAAGTTATTTAACCATATAAATACTGAAAATAAACACAAATGCAGTTTCAACTCATCTACAGTTCATCAATTGAAATAACAGACAAACACACAAGGGACACCGTTATTTTTGTACAATCGTCCCTGGAAAAACCCAACTTGGGAAAATCGGTGCAGTAGTTCTGAGGTTTCTATTATTAAGTAGCTTTCTTGAGTACAACTAGGGTGCCAAACTGGCTCACCCAACAAAGATATCTATCTGGAAGTAATACCTCTCTTTGGAAGCAGATATTTAGCAAGTCTACTCCACGAAAATCCTTCCAATGCTTCTCTGAGGCTTTGCGTCAGCCCTCCTGGCCTTTGCGTTGCCCTGGAACCCCCTGCGTCAGCCCTGTGCTACTCTGCGCTGGCTCTCTGGCCTTTTGCGTCATCCATGCAGGCCCTGCTAGCTTCTGCGTAGTCACTTTGGCCTTGTGCTTGGCTCCTGCTAGCTCTGCGTAGCCTCCTCAATCACTGCGCTAGTCCTCCAACACTATCTTTCCCTCTTTGCTATGTAGTCACTACTCCTCGCTGCAACTCAGATCACTTTTTCAAATTTTCTCAACAAACCCGCCTCCAGAAAATTGAACTGAGTGATCAATCTTGGTGTATCTCCAACTGACCCTCAAGCCTCCTCTTATACTTTTCCTGTTGAATGTTCAACGGCTGAGATTAAGTCTCTAATCAATGGCTAAGATTAGATTTGGTTTGATCCATGTCATTTAGAACATTCTCACCCAGTTTTATATTAATACCCATTAATATTTTAATTTTCCTAAGTTTAGACTTAGGAACCCCATTAAAAATATTAATTATTTTAATATCTCTCTAACAGGGTGGAATATCCCCAAACCATTTCTGGGTCTTGGAGATCTTATGTGCCTTAGCTTCTCCACCAATTTTTATGGATAGAGCACATCTGACGCTACCCCAAATCAATGCTTTCTCTTAGCGAGGAATGTGCTCTAGTAATGCTCACTGAACATCACCCTAATCATCTGACACCGGTACCTGTGTTGATGCTTGGCCTGCTGCCCAACATCCTCTGCACTGCTGCCTCCTGTACTGTTGCCCATGGCTCTACCACTACCGCTTCTACATTTGTACAACATCTCCCTCTGCAGCTGTGCTGCTACTGGTCCTTCCTCCCAACACTGCATCTGCACTGCATCTCTTTCTCATCATGCTGCATCATGCTGCCCATAGCACTACCACTGCTAATTGCTGCACTAAACTTAGTTACTGAGAAGTAAGTAATTGATCTACCCAACTAATGACATCCTTGTCAGGCTAGAAGCCCTCCTGATGCTGAAGCTCCCTCTGTTGTTATCCAGTGCTCCCACTGCTGCCTCTGCGCTGCTGTAACAACTTTGTGCCTCTCGAACTGCTTTAAACACCTTTGTGCATTTCTGCACTGTTGACCACCTCTGTGCTTCTCGCACTACTGCAACCCTCATTGCGCTGCTATAGATCCCTGCACTCTAGCATTGTTTTATCGCTCCATACGCATTTTGTTTCTGTCGACATCCGCCATCCTGCTGCTGTCACTCGGGGCTCATGTAGCCGGATATGATCCAAGAGTTTGGGTACCTCAAGACTCCTGCCTATAGCTCAATGTCTCCCCACCTCTTCTCTAGAGGTGCATGAGCACTCATGGCACAATTGTCATCCGCCTTGACTTCTTTCTCTGTTGTAGTCGGAGTTGCCTTGGAGGCAAAAGCCTCTCCCTTATTCTTCTTCCTGGGACACTAGGTTGCATAATGCCCCATCTCCCCATAATGGAAGCACTTTACCTTGGGGATGTCCTTTTTCCTCTTCCCTTGTTGTCCCGCAGATGCCAGAGCCACATCCTCGTCCTCCTCTTTCTTGATTCAACCTCCTTTCCTGCTACTTCTCGCCTTTGTCAGCCGTCTGATCTCTTCTTGGCGAAGAGCTGCCCACATCTCTTCCCATCCTGGAAGAGTCGCTCTGCCCAAAATGCTTTGGACAAATGTCTCCCACTCCTCGGAGATTGCATTCAGGGCGTCCTCACCATGAACTCCTGATTCGGCGTGGCCCCTATGGAAGTAAGTTGGTCCTGAATGTCTTGCAACCTACTGAGGTATAGATCTATCTGCTCCCCCTTCTGCATCTGATACGACCATAACTGATTCTCCAGTAACATCTTCCTCTGCACGGAAGTGCCTTGATACAATGTCGTCAAGGTATCCCACATCTCCTTTGCCGTGTTCTTCTCGGAAATATGTTGAACTACATGATCCTTGACCCCATCAAGGATTATGCACTTTGCCTTGGCCATTGCATCCTCATACCTTTCGTTATCGGATGGGTCGACTGGGATAGCCACGATTCTCAAGGCGAAGCCCTTGATGCGATGTCTATCCAGAACAGACAAGATCCTTGCCTTTCAGATGACAAAGTTGGATGCCTCGTCCAACTGTCATGATCCCTTAGTTCGTTCATTGCCATCTCTGCTCTTCTCCTCAACTCCCTCTAAGTCTTGACTTCCCTCCTGGAAGTTCTCTCTTAGACTCCCTCTGAGTCTCAATTTCCCTCCTGGAAATCCTCTGCTTGACTCCCTCTGAGTCTCGATTTCCCTCTGGAAATCCTCCTGCCAACTGTCGAACCGCTCCTCTCCGACCTCCTTTGCTGTTGCAACACTGATCTGGATTTCTTGGCTAGAAATCTGCCTAGGTGACGATTCCCTCTACCTTGGTTCCGTTTCATTAGGTATCGTTCTACTTCGACAGCAACAACACCCCCACTAACTTCCCAACCCACAATCTGCCCACAACTCCCTAGGTCCCAGCAGCTGAAGAAACTGAGCCTCTTAGCTCTACGCAATCCGGGCAAGGTTGAATCGCTCCTCTGGCCAACTGCGTCAAGCCTACATGACTGAGTAGGATTACGTGGCTCTTCGTGAGCCTCTTCTGCCTCTCTTTGCCTCTGCGCTGGTCATCTCTATGGCTTGAAATGATGATGTAGGCCCTCTGTGTCACCCCTTCTCTGCTACCTTATGCTTAGGAACAACTCTGTCTCTTGGAACAGTTGTTTCTGTTGCAAATTTTCTGATTTCGCTAGTGCGTTCAGTTCTCCTGTGATCTGCAACGCTCTAATACCATGTTGATTTTTCTGAATCTAACACACCAGAAATTCCTACTACATTGTCTGGTTTATTTCACCTACTTGTTTATTCCTTAACAAGTTATTTAACCATATAAATACTGAAAATAAACACAAATGCAGTCTCAACTCATCTACAAATCATCAATTGAAATAACAAACAAACACACAAGGGACACTGTTATTTTTGGACAATCGTCCCTGAAAAAATCCAACTTGGGAAAATTGATGCAACAGTTCTGAGGGTTTTATTATTAAGCAACTTTTTTGAGTACAACTAGGGTACCAAACTAGCTCACCCCACAGAGATATCTATCTGGCAGTAATACCTCTCTTCAGAAGCAGATATTCAGCAAGTCTGCTCCACGAAAATCCTTCCAACGCTTCTCTGAGGCTCTGCGTTAGCCCTCCTGGTCTTTGCGTAGCTCTGGAACCCCCTGTGTTAGCCCTTTGCTGCTATGTGCTAGCTCTCTGGCCTTCTTCGTCACCCATGCAAGCCTTGCTAGCCTTTGCGCAGTCACTCTGGCCTTCTGCTTCGCTCCTGCTAACTCTGCGTATCCTCCTCAATCACTGCGCTGGTCTTTCGACACTATCTCTGCCTCTCTGCTATGCACTCACTGCCCCTTGCTGCAACTCAAATCACTTGTTCAAATTTTCTCAGCAAACCTCACTCCAGAAAATCAAATTGACTAATCAACCTTGGTGTATCTTCAACTAGCTCTGCGTATCCTCCTCAATCACTGCGCTGGTCCTCCGACACTATCTCTGCCTCTCTGCTATGTACTCACTGCCCCTCACTGAAACTCAGATCACTTGTTCGAATTTTCTCAACAAATCCTGCTCCAAAAAATCGAACTGACTGATCAATCTTGGTGTATCTTCGGCAGATCCTCAAGCATCCTCTTATACTTTTCTTATTGAATCTTCAATGGCCGAGATTAAGTCTCTAATCAACCGCTAAAACTAGATTTGGCTTGATCCATGTTATTTAGAACATTCTCACCCAGTTTTATATTAATACCCATTAATATTTTAATTTTCCTAAGTTTAGACTTAGGAGCCCCATTAAAAGTATTAATTATTTTAATATCTCTCTAACCGGGTGGAATTTCCCCAAACCATTTCTGGATCTTGGAGGTCTTATGTGCCTTAGTCTCTCCACCAATTTAGATCATCTTGACTTGATCCTCGTCTTCTTCTAGAAGAGACTTGATCCTCGTATTCTTCTAGAAGATTCACACCCAGTTTAATAAGTACCTTTTAATTATTTTAATTTCCTAAGTTTAGACTTAGGCATCCATTAAAAATAATTAATAATTTAATTAAACCTCATCCGGGTGGAATTTCCCAAAACGATTTATGGGTATTATGGAATGGATGGGTCCTAGCCTCCATGCAAAATCTTGAGGCTAGAGCACATCCGATGCTACCAAAAATCAACATTTCCTCTTAGCGAGGAATGTGCTCTAGTGTTGCAAGCCACTGAAGCATCACTCTAACTCTGCAACACCTCCTCCTGCGCTGTTGATGTCTGGCCCTACTGCCCACCAACCATTGCGCAATTCCAATTTATGCTGCATTCACGCTGTTGCTGACTTTGCTGAACTGTAGTCAACTACTGCATCTGCATTGCAACTCTGTTGTTGCTGCCACTGCAACGTCTACAATGGAAAAATATCCAAAATACTGAATTAACTGTGTTTAGTATGATGCATCTGTTGTCTGAGTTCTGACTGCTGCTAGACTCTGCGCTGTCACTTAAGCTTCGGCACTGCGGTTGATTTTGCTCTGTGCCAACTGCATTGCTGCCAACACTAGCTCTGCGCTTCTTAGTATCTGATCGATACTAGTCACTACATTTGTCACTCTGGCAACTGACTGCACCACCTGACACTGGTCCATCCTGCTACTGCTGACTATGGGCTCCCGTAGCAAGGTCTTGATCCTAGAGGTGGACACCTCAAGGATCCTACCCATCCTGTAGCTTTCTGAAGCTACAACTCTAGATCACTCCACCTCACCCCTGGAGGTATCTCAGCAATCATGGAAAGCTCTTCCTCCACCTTAGAGGAAAGCTTGTCAATATCAGTGGATGCAACTTGTTGATCCCGCTTCTCCTCCTTGTCCCTCTTTCTGAGAGGACATTGAGTGCTGTAGTGACCCATCTCACCACACCTAAAGCACTTGATCTTTGAAATGCCCTTTTTCTTCCTTCGCTACCCCTTTGATGCAAGGGCCACGTCCTCTTTCTTCATGGCCTTTGTCCCACTGTTGCTACTTCCACTAATTGTGGTCTTCACCAGGTCACACCTCATTACCTCCTGCTGCAGATCATGTAATGTCCCAAAGAGTAAATAACAATGCTAAACAAGAAAAATACACATGACTTAGAAAAATCTAGACAACAATTAAACACCCATAAAATTGCACCAAAACTGCGCCAAATTGAGCCATTTTATTATCAAAGGAGAGTACAATGCATGGACTGTGTGCACTTGGCTTGCCAAAGCAAGCTAGACAATCCTAGGTGAGAAAAATGTTTCCCGGATGAAAAGGAAAGACTTCTCAATGATTGTGCTGGCCCTAGAAATTCAGCAACTGATGGCTGGAAGAAACCCCTGTTTGAGCCTCCAAAACTGCTCAGAAAATTCTGTCACATTAATCTTGAGCTCTCCACCAAAAACCCAGAAAAACCCGGAAAGCGTTTGACTTATCTCCAAGCCAAAGTTGAACCCACAAAATGGTGCAAATTCCCCACCTAACTAGCAATTCGCCCTGTTATAAGAATTAGGATTTCAGGCCCTAATATCGCCCAAAAATTTTGAAAATTTAGCCACGGACTCCCCTCACAAAACCCACAAAAACCCTGAGATGGTTTAGCCTGGTTTTGACCTTCCAAAATCGACCCCCAAAAGCCCTACACTTTCCAATAGCTGTTGAAGCACGTTGTCTTTCAAACCACTAACAAAATCCTCGCCAAACACCCTTGAAATATAGCAATCAACTCCATCGATACTTCCCTTATTTCTCCCAGCAAGCAATAGCCCCAATGGTTGTGTTGTCGCACAGATTGTCACGACAACGCTCAGACCGGGGGCTGTCACCCTGATCCCCTATCTCTCCATTTAAGCCTATCTCCCGCGGCTAAGGGGGGTAGACCCTATGGGAAAATGAATGACCAACAGAGGACCAGTTGGGTTGGGAGACACGAGGGGGAACAAGAACTTAGTTGATTTTATTAAGTTAATAGACCAGTGCCTTATGGAGTTAATGTTTAAATGACTACTTGCTAAATGTTGCAGAAATGTAAACCATGTAGAGCAATCATTTATCATCAATTAACCTG
Organism: Pinus tabuliformis; assembly: GCA_031772625.1. Lineage (NCBI taxonomy): Eukaryota > Viridiplantae > Streptophyta > Pinopsida > Pinales > Pinaceae > Pinus > Pinus tabuliformis. The sequence goes on from CM062805.1 coordinate 1,025,783,994, forward strand.
AGCGAAGATTAACTTTTATCAAATGCGAGAAAAAACTCAACGGTTTAATGATACTCCAGCAATTTAAAATTTCGAAAGATAAAGTGCTTTGAACAATCATGTAAAATATTAACCAGAGATCACATTCACGCAGTTAATCCTCAGATGAACGTTGAATCACAGTAAACACTAATTCCCACGTCAAAATTTTTAGACTCAGCATAAAAGATGAAACCTAAGAAATTCCCGAGCCAAGACTGAAATTGGCAAAAAGTTTCCAATTTTTTTTTTATATTTTTAAAATGAAAATGAAACTTTAAATCCAAAAAATGAACTAAACTAAAAAGGAAACCTTTTATTAAATTTTATATTTTATATTTTTAATGATTTCTTATTTTTATAATTTTAAAACAAAACTTAAAATTGAAATCTAAACTAAAACTAAAACTATAAAAATCAAAACTAAGTCTAAAGCCTAAAGAAATTTTATGAATGAAATCTTTCTTTCTTTTTCTCTTTTTTTTTAAAGCTTTAAACTTAAAACTGAAAAAATAAAATTTAATCTAATCTAAGACTAAACTATAAAAATTTAAATCTAAATTAATAAAAGCTTTAAATCTATTTAAAATAATACTAACTCAAAGCCCAAAAATATAAAATCGACTTTTCCCTTTTTTTTTATTAAAACCTACAACATAAAAAGATTAAATTAAAATCTAAAAAAAAATGAACTAAACTAAAGCATTAAATTAAAATCTAAAAAATGTGAACTAAACTAAAGCATTAAATTAAAATCTAAATAAAATTAAAAAATGTGAACTAAACTAAAGCATTAACCAACGCCTAACTAAAACTCACGCGACTCATATCAAGACCCAAGAAAAATCGAATTTTGTGACTGCAGGTTCTGCGTAGTGACTGCGTGAGGTGCGTTTTTGCAGGTGGTAATGTTGAACCACGCATATGGTTGAGGTTGGACGGACGTAGGAAGAAGACTTTCAAATGGTTGTAGTGCAGGTAAGCGTGGAAAGAGTGAGGTAATGGCAGCGGATGGATTGGCAACGTATGAGCAATGGCTTTGCAGATTTGTGACGGCTAGACCACGCATAGCAGGAGCAAGGTATTAGGTGGTGTTTTAGAAGATTCGATTCGAGTGATGGCAAGAAAGAATAAGGCTGTACGGATAGAGCAAATGGCCTATGTAAACAGATTGAGGTTGTATGCAGCGGTGGAGGTGCTATGAAGGAGTGCATAGATGAATTCGGCGGGTTTTGTGAATAGAGTGCGGAACCAAGGTTCTGGGCAGAGCTTGGAGATGGATTGATGGCTGCAATGTGGGAATTGGAGTGAGAAAATAGCAACCTGAAACCTGGCAATAATCTGGGAGCTCCACACAGCCTCCTTTCAAAGAAAAAATTTCAAAATAAACCCTTGGAAATATTCAGAAACCCTGCAACCTGGAATGAAGAATCACCCAAAATGATATGTGCATAAAACAAAACTGAAAACCCTAAACCCAACAAAAAATTTACAGTATTTACAAACTGAAAGCTCTTAAGCAGCGAGATTTATCAATAATCACAGTAATATTATCAGAATTTAATTTTAACGTAAAACGCTTCAGAAAACCCTGCATGCATTCATAAAAAATATTTTGAATGATAAGCCCGGGATCAAGAACTGGCTGGGCTCTTTCAGAAAACGCAACCCGAGAGTTGGCTGGTTCAGCCGAGAACTTCCCCTAACGCCTTGTAATCTGAAAAAAGGATTTCCTGCACAACTTAAAATCAACCATTAACATGGAAGGAGAAAACAATAGTGAAACCCCGATCAAATGGAGATACCTGCCACTATATTTCAGAATCTAAACTATCATTCAAACCCCAAAGATCAGACAAGATACCTGTGCCTAGATCAATCTTCATTAAGCTATCATCAATGGCTGAAAATAAAATTATGCAGAAAAAAATAGAACAATCTTACAGCATTTTCAGAAGAGTAACACCAACAAGATTTTTAACCCCAAAGTCTTCTTTATTGCACAAAAAATGACTACACGAGAGCTTTCTTTAGCACCAGACTCTCAGATCAAATCTAATCTCAAATGACCCCTTAGCACCCTATTTAAAGGAAAAATTCCCAACGGCTAGTTCGAGTGATCCACGTCAAAATGATCTCGACCGTCGATGAGGATCAAGACATCTCTTAATCTCATCCGTCGAATTTTTTAATGCATTAAAAATTGAAATTCTGCATTTATTTACTCAAAAATATTATTATTTTATTATTTTTAGGTTTTTACTTTATTTATTTTTTATTTTTTTATTTTTATTTATTTTTTTTATAAATTTTATTATTTTTTTATTTTTTAAAATTTTTATTTTTCAGTTATTTTTTTAATTTTTATTTTTAAATGGATCCTCGAACTTAGCCTTTGGAAAAATCACCTAGGACCTAGGACATAGGACTTAGAGGGGATTAAAACATTTTCTAACCCTCAAGACACTTTACATCATGACTTTTACAACTTTACATCTCAAGGGGAAGAACCCATTTGACATAGACCCTCATAAACCACCCAGTTTTGCAACACAACTATAATCTAGCAGATTAACACACCAGGATTCTCCTAAGATTCTAATGACAAAATCCATTTCGGCTTTGGGGTTAGGCTGAAGGAAAAATCTGCTGATCATAGATCGGTGAGACAAAAAACCTTCCGGAGCGTAGATTATCACTAGGAAATTAGGTCCACCTAGGCAATTTATACACATGACTCATATCTGCTAAGATTATTTACAATTCACACATGCATACTGGGTTTACAACATAATATGATCAAGTCGACGATGACTGTCGAATGGCATGGACATGTCGATCAAGCGCTATCCCTTTTGCGAAGAAAAGGGGGTGTACTACTATGGGAAGTTGACACGTAGTGGTCAACAGGCTGAAACTCTATCTCCCATGTATGCCCAGTTTCTCTATTTTGCGCTAGCCACAAAGTCTGCAAAATCACTCCTGAATATTGTTGCCACTTCCAGCCCTCAAACTCACCCAATAGACAACAAATCTATTGAGCCCTCTTCTCCTTATTTCTCCCGGCAATAGCCCTCCGGAAGAATCTTGCAATGGCCACACTAGATCCACTACTGCGTCCTCCAAAAATATGCATTGCTAGGGCGAACTGAATACAAATGCTGGAAATCTCTCTATAAATCCTTTGGATGATAATGGATGAACCTCTCTAGGGTGGCACTCGAAGTCCCCCGAAGAAAGGGTGAGTTCTCCGCTTGGAAAACTCTTGTTCAACAGCAAGTGACCCTGCTAAACAACTCGAGCAACATAATCAAATTTGATAAGCCAAGAATTCCAAATGAAGTGTGTTTCCTTCCTTTTATAACTCTCGTGGAGTCTTTCTTCCCGCCTTTTCTTCCCCCTCATGCATTTCGAATCATTGGCTTAGGGAGTGCGTATTTCTTATGTGGGTGGTCCCTTATTTGTCCTCAAACAATGCCTGAACATGTGCCCTCTCTGATTGTTGATCACCACTGTAACCACCAATAATACCAGGGTCCCAAATGTACCATTGAGTCATCCCTAGTCTCAGGACTGTCCTAACATGAAGGAATCCCTCTATACTAGGATCCCAAGCCATCCTAATCAATGTGAAGAACACCTTGCTCCACTCGCTATCCAACCAGATAGCAGAAGCCCTCTTGATACTAACAATAAGTAGAGCATCATGATAATGTAGGACTTTGTCCAACTCCCCATGAAATTTCCCTACCGAGTAGTCCATCTCATGCACTACAAGAGTAAACTCCTAAAGATGCAATCCAATCCTAGTGGGATTGAACCCTCGTCTACCCGGGCCTCCCCTGATCTCCTCCTGTTGATCACCCTGCCACATTGGTGAAGTTCCCCACACCATCAACGAATCACTAAAACCAAATGGAAGATCTGGATGACCCTCCCCTGTAGAAACCATCTCAACTCTATGGGTAGTTGAATTGCTCAGCCCTGTTATGCCAGAATCTCTTGCCCGTCACAAAAGCACCCTATCTTGCTGACATCGTGACACTCTGGTTATGCCAGAATCTCTTTCCTGTCGCAAAAGGAACCTATCTTGCTGACATCGTGACACTCTGGTTATGCCAGAATCTCTTTCCTGTTGCAAAAGGAACCTATCCTACTAACATCGTGACACTCTGGTCATGACTGACTGCCTAACATGCTTGTAGCAGAGCCTCCTCTCCCATAACTCTCGGCCATAATCTATGCAATGATTGAGGCTAGGCCAATCTTGCCAAAGTGACTCAATAGTGCCAGCGCCTATCACTCCATGCCTAAGTTGCACGAAACGGGGAAACGCGGAAGCGAAACGAAACGGGGAAGCGAAACGAAACGCGACCTCCCCAAATTTTGGAAATGGGGAAACGCGAATATATATAATAATATATATATATATATTAAAAACATTTAAAAATTATTAATATATATATGTGCAATCATAAAGCATTAATGATACATTTACTTAAACATTTTAACATTAAGATTAAATTTACATCACATTTACTCACGAGTCATCACATATTGAAAATAAAAATATAGGAACTGCCAGAAAAGAGAAGAGAAATATGGCTGTAGCTGAGCCAAATCTGCTGCTACAGAAATCTCCTGCTGAAATCTCCTTCTCTTGCTGCTGAAATCTCTTTCTCCCACTGCTGAAATCTACTTTGCTCACTGCTCAAAACACCAGCTACTGAAACAACTGCCAATCTCCAAGAGAAACTCCTTGCTGAATAGTGTGATGAGAGAATGAGAGGCACTGCTCTTTTATAACTTTAGAAATGGTTTCTAGAACAGCTTAGAAACCCTAAAAAAATTTAAAAACTAATTAGAAAAAAAAAAAATTTAAAAACAAGTCATTTTTTTGGGGAAACGGGGCCCGTACGGCCTGGAAACGTGTTTCCGGCCGTACGGGCACGTTTCCATTTCGGAAACGTGCCCGTACGGCCGGAAACGCGTTTCCAGGCCGTACGGTACGCCGAAACGCGTTTCCGTTTCGTTTCCAGGCAGAAACGCCCTCTGTACCTACGTTTCCTACAACTTAGCTCCATGCCTAGCCCCAATCATGAACAACAATTACCTCATCCTATGGTGAGGGCTTTGGTGATCCCTCATGTGTCCGCCTGTGAATGAATCAGTCCACCTGTTATCTCGACCATGCTCACTAAGGAGTGGAGTATCCCACCAATCTACTGGATCCCCGGATCCCATAACCATACTAGAGGTCCACAACCCCCAATCCTCTCTACTTGCCGCTGTGATATGCTGCTAGTTGTTGGGACCCCTCTGTGCCTCGTCTTTGCCTCCTGTAGGAATCCAATAGGTAGGCATCGAGCATCAAGAACCTGTGCGGCGCATATCCAGTTGCTTTGTGCCTGCCAAATCACATAGCGAGATCTTCTATCCCAACTCCTGATGATGTGCTTGGGTACTGTCGGAAGCCTTGGCATCATCTTGCCAACAAGGACTATTGTCCTCCGCACCTCATGCTCACCTAACGGCTCGAGCTGTCCAACGAAAAAAGCACCATGTAACTCCCTCTCTGTCACCTCCCCAAGTGTGAGCCTAGGGGTGGAACATATGCTACCTCGACAATCAACCATGCCATCCATAAGCTTGTAATTGTCAAGTCGTGCACCTACCAAGCATCTCAACTGGAGAATCTCTCTCGGCCCATGACATGCGGTGTCTCATCCAACTGCCTAGGGTGAGCCTAACATGCCTTGCTGCTTAAATGGAGAGTGCCAAAGGGCAACAACCAAACCCTCTGTGATTATAAGGAACACTGTGGATGATGGGTGGGTATGTCCCAAAGAGTATTATTAAGAGTCTGCTGGAATGCTCAAGAGTAATCCTACGAACGACTCTCTCTTTGCCTCGAATTTGCTTATAACCCCCTCGAGGCCCTGCTTCCAATAAACATGGTGTCCTCAGATGCTCAACAATGTCCTCATCGATCCTAGGTGAGTTGTGTCCAATGGTACACCTACCATCCTTTTCCATAAGTCTCCCTAGAGGCAACACTCCAAGAGCCTGCTGCGCCACATCATATGTGACTACATACCACCAAGTACCACTGCACTCCACGACATGCCACTGTATGTCGCAACCTATCCCTGAACAACCCTGGATACCCCTGGTTATGGCTATACCATCCTGTGTCCTGCCTGGATCCATGTTTCCTATGATGAAATGATGCACCTGGTGTTGAACATTTTGATTTTCTTGAAACCATATGAGGCTATCTAATGTTGATACATTGATACACTTGATGTTTGGCTAACATCTATGATCTATTTGTTGGATATCTTCATCCTATAAAGAAGGCTAGCACCTTGACTCTAGTAAATGATACTCTTGATACTTCGCATGATGGATTTCATATTGGAGGATAACTCATTGAGTCCTATGCATGAGTCTACCGGCAATGCTTGCAATAAGCATGATGAAAGCATATGGAAAGAGAGATTGACACTCTTGTTGTTTTGATCAAATGATCTAATTTGATCTCATTCGTCATGAAGAGCATGGTAACCTTGATGTGTGAGGTATAAGTGTAAGATTGATAAGTAGATCTCTTACTATCTATGGTCATGTCTTTTTGGTATATGGTTAAATTGAATGTCCTAACTTGATGGAGTGACTTGATAGAAGGTGTTATTGTGTTCATAAACTCTGAGATATGATGTTGCATCTATCTGTTGCTTTGAGTCTAAACCTTTGATGAAAAATTGATTTCAGAACACTGATAGCCATGATAGATATATGTTTATGATCTAACAGATCTGTTGTTGCTTGACTCTAGTAGAGACATGCTGATGACATAAATGAAGATGAGATGTAGATCCCCAGTTAGAGGGAGAATCTCTTCTCAAGACTCTTACTCATATTACTATTTTCATTCTGTGCTTTTGACAGCATTGATCTGCAACAAACTCTCAGATCTGAAGATTTTACATAAATTAGGGTTTATGCTTTGGATGTTGTCACAGATCTGGGAGATCTCGTACCTAGGTGCTCACATGCTAAGGCCCAAAGAGCTAAAGATGCTCCCATGCTAACCTCAAGGGAGTGTCTAGAGGTTTGACTATAGTTGACCATCATCTGAAGCTTTTTGAAGCTGTCTGAACTCTAATCCAAGGTACCTCTAACATATTCTGCCTCTGCAATCTGATTTCTGAAGTTGCTAGGTTAAATTGCTGATCACATAAAAATGAATTATTGTGCATGAAATCGGACGGTCCCTTGGAAGATGTCAGTTCCACAAACATGTTGCTTATAGAAAGATCTGCTAGGGGGAAAAGCTTGAATATTTTTCATAACATGAACATGCAGACTGAACTTGTGTTTGCAGGTGACTAGGACATATATCTAGATATGTCACTATGTTTGTGCTACAAGAGGTTTGCATGATTTGGCTGATTGATATAGATGAATAGTGTTTTGTCATAACTTTGAATTAATGATTGAGATATGTTTTGACTATAGATATCTACGATAGCAAATTTGGACTTGACCTGATGACTAATGATCTGATTTGACGATTGTTGATTTGCCCTGATGTTTATGCTATGTAGGCATACTGACTTATGTGAATATTCGGAAAAATGATTTTGTATTGGCCTCCTTGTTCCTAGCACAATGGTTGAGGTAATGATAGCTGGGATTCAACATGAAAATGGAGCCTGCATGACTCATCCTTGGTCTATGCATTTGCACTTAGTGACATAAATGACTTGTATTATGATTATGAGAATGAATTGATCAAGTTTGGATTGATAATGCATGGTTGATGACAACTTGTTGGCATGATGAAGTCATGATTTGATATGAGCTCCACCTGTCTCCTGGTTGAAAGAATTGATACTATGATATTGATGACTTTGATAATGGTCGTGATCTAGCTTCTAAACTCTGATGAGTTGACTTTGTTTTTGTGATGGTACAACATTGATTTATTTAAGGCTGATTATGCTGCCTTAGTAAGGCATTATGCTTAGAGCATTGCATGAAGCACGCTCCCCATTCCAGATATGTCTATATTTGACAATTATTTGATGAAGTTAGGATGAGGGGTTCCAAGATATGGCTTTGATATTGATTATGGTTTTGGTTTTATGTGCTGATGATCTACTTGTGACAGGTGATGGGCCTCTGATGATCTAAATCAAAGGGAGATGGCTTTTGAAGCCTGAAATAATGTATCATGGCATGATGAATCAATTTTTTGAATTTGGGAAAGAAATTCCATATTGCAAATCCATTGGAAAATGTTTTTGAATAATGAAAATGCAAATCCTTGGATACTCTGATTTGTCGTTCAAGATGTTGTTGAACTTGAAATGGCATCCGACAATTGTTTTAAGCATTGATGTTCTGTTTTGAACATCCATCTGTATATATGTGATGTGCATAGAACCAGAATAAATTCATGATTGAGCTGCTTCATTGATATAGAGCTGCCACCGAGCATACTTTGAAATATCTGCATAAGGTGTTCTATTTGTGAGAATGAGATATTTCTCCTATGATATGTGACTACATGGATGCATTGTTGTTGAAACTTGATAGAGGTTTTTTGTTAAGCACATTAGAATGTTGCTTTAGTAAGAGATCTGCCATGATATCTTGGATTGGAGGTCCATAGTATGATTGATGATGAGTACGATGTTGGTAGCATAGCTAGCTGTGAGGCAGGATGAAGAAGCTCCTTAGAGAGTTTTCTGAGCATGATCTCGATATGACATGGATACATTGTGATCCGGTTAGTAGAAAGTCCCATATTTATTGTTGGGACTGAGATACTCTCATATATTGAGACAATGCAGCTGTTCAAAACAAGCTTAGGTTTGTGGTTGGCACCTCCTTGAGAGGGAGGATGATTATGGTATCCTTTTGTGATTTATATGATTATTTATGTTTTGACATGATATTTGATTTGATGTCTTGTATGAACAAGAAATAGTTGTGTTCTTGCATAGAATGTCTAGGCACTGCGACAACGGCTTAGATCGGGGGCTGTCACCCTGATCCCCAATCTCTCTGTTTAAGCTATCTCCCTACAATAGGCTAAGGGGGGTAGAACCTATGGAAATGGAATGACGGAGAACTAGTTGGAAACCATCTAGTTCGGGAGACACAGTGAAGCGACCAAGTACTTGATTTAGATTTAACAAGGTTTATAGGATTTGATTAGATTTTAAGCAATTGATGCCAGTGCCTTATGGAGTCAACTATCTTGCTAGGAAATTTAGGACCAATTAATTGATTTGCAACTGTTTCTTGGATGAATGACTATAATATATGAAGTGTAGATCCTAAAGCTAATATGAGATGCAAGAATCTTGGTTAATTTTAGTTAAATGCCTATCTAAGTTTTAACCCTTCGATCCTTCCTATATTGACCCTGATTTCGTAGTAATTGGCAGAGACAAGATAAGGTGAAGCACACTAAAGTGTGATTAAAGATACCTTTCCTGAAAATCTAACATATCTGGTGCTTCCGACGCTACAGAGAGTTGTGGCTCTGACGATAGTCAGGTCACTGTTATAAGTACTATTAAAAGCAGACTTCTCAAGCATAGATGGATGGGTACCTATCTCTCTATCGACCAAGCTTATTCTTGGAAGTAAATTTTAGTTATGCAAAACTAACTTAATATGCAAATGCACGAGATGATTAGAAGATGAGATGAAGTTAGATTCAAGGATGAAACGTGCTTATGCTACATAGTTATATATCAAAGCCCTTAATTGCCAAAATGAATGTTCACTTCACTAGACAAAGATTGAAAGATAAACTTCTCAGCAATATCACAATTAGACCACAAGCTTACTTCAAATCTTCTAGATTCTTTCAAATGCCATTATAGCTCAAAGAGAACAAAAGCGTCTGTTGGAATTTCTAAGTTTAACCTGTTAGAAATTCTTTCTGTACTATCTGGTTTATTTCTTCCTACTTTTTTAATTACTTAACAAGTTATTTACCATGTAAATATTGAAAATAAACACAAGTAGAGTATCAACATCTATAGATCATAAACTAAAAGAAAACAAGCACAAAGTGACACTGTTATTTTGGACCAATGTCCCCGGAAAAACCCAATGCAGGAAAACCGATGCAACTATTCAGAGGGTTTTATTATTATGTAGCTTTTAAAATACAACTAGGGTGCAAGAAATGGCTCACCCAACAAAGAATTCCCTCGGCAGTAGTACCTCTCCTCGGAAAAAGATATTCCAGCTGATTAATCATGGATGAACAATCCCACAACAACAATTGCAGCTCCCACTACTCTGCGTCACTCTGATAGGGACTGTGTCACTGTACCCGGCTCACTAGCACCCAGTATGTCCCACGAAATCCTTCCAGTGCCGCGTCAGCTCTGCTAGCCTCTACATCAGATTTTAGAGCTTCTATGTTAGCCCCTAGACCCTCTTTGTCTCACACGCTGGCCTCTCCTGGCTCTATGTAGCTCCTGGCTGCCTCTGCGTCAACCTCTTTGGGCTTTGCGGTGTCTTTTTGTTACAAACTTTGCCTCTCTGCTACGTATTAATTGCCCCTCTTTGCTGATCATTGATTCTATCTCTCTTAGCAAACCACACTCTAGAGAATAGAATGACTGATCACTCTGGTGTATTCTCCAACTGACCCTCAAGCCTCCTTTTATACTTTTCTCGTTGGTCCATCAATGATCGAGATTAAATCTCTAATCAACGGCTAAGATTAGATTTGGCTTGATCCATGACTTTTGGAACCTTCTAACCCAGCTTTATATTAATATCCATTAATATTTTATTTTTCCTAAGTTTAGACTTAGGAATTCCATTAAAAATATTAATTATTTTAATATCTCCCAAACCAGTTAAAATCTGCCCAAACCATTTCTGGGTCTTGGAGATCTCATGTGCTTTAGCCTCTCCACCAATTTTCATGGGTAGAGCACATCCGATGCTATCCAAATCAACACTCCCCCTTAGCGAGGATTGTGCTCTAGTAATACTCCACACTGAGTATCAGCCTGATTATCCAGCATCGGTCCCTGTGTTGATGCTAGGTCTCCCTACCCCACATCCTCTGCACTGTTGCATCTTGTACTGTTGCTCATGGCCCTGCCTCTGCCGCTGTTGCATCTGTACAGAAGCTCCCTCTACATCCATGTTGCTGCTGGTCCATCCTCCCAACATTGCATCTGTATTGCATCCCCCTGTCATCATGCTGCATCTTGCTACTCATACTGCTATTGCACTGCAACTCAGTTACTGAGAAATAAGCAACTGATCCTCCCAACTTCTGACATCCCTGTGAGGCTAGAAACACTCCCAATGTTGAAGCTCCCTCTGCCGCTAACAAGTGCTCCCTCTACTACCTCTGCGTTGTTGCAACAACTCCCTGCATCTTGCACTGTTGCACACCTCTCTGTGCCATCCTGCACTGTTGCAACACTCCCGTGCCTCTTGCACTATTGCAGCTTGCTAGCCTCGCGCTACCTGCGGACTCTTGCACTGTAGCACTCTCCACTGCTTCATCTGCATCTGTCTCTACTGACATCCGCCAATCCTGCTACTCCTCTTCGGCGCTCTCGTAGCAAGGTATAATCCAAGAGGTTTGGTACCTCAAGGATCCTGCCCCTCATCGCTTGCAGTCCTACTGACTACAGCTTGATGTCTCCCCTCTTCTTCTCAAGTGGCACATGAGCACTCATGCCACAATCGTCCAGCTCCTCGACTTCTTTCTCTGCCCTCGCTGGCGCTGCCTTGGTCTTAGAAGCCTCTCCCTTACTCTTCTTCCTAGGACACTGGTTCGCAAAATGACCCAGTTCCACACAATGGAAGCATTTGACCTTGGAGAGGTCCTTGTAATATCCCTCATCAGGAGTATCCCTCAAACGCAAGCAAACTCCAACCAAAGATGGACTGGGAGGGTGTTTACCAGATATGTCGCCTCTAAAAAGAGGACGAGATCTAGAGGCTACCTGGCCCTTTCCAGACTCTGTCTAAGAGTATAGGAGAAAAACACACAAGTGGTATAGTAGTCGAGGAGCTCAAAGAGATAAAAATAACAGTAATGCAACATACAATAGTGTATACATGGAATATAAGCAGATACTCGAGAAATGAAGAGATAAATGCTAAGGCATTTTATTATACTGAGTAATGGAAAGAGTACAAGAGGTGATCAGAAAGATAGCACCTCGACTTGCACAAGGCAAGTGAAGAAATACACTCAGAATGGTAAGGAAATGGTCTCTTTGAACTGCTTCCAAGCTACTGGAGAACTGCTGTGCTGTTGCTACTGCTGGAATCAAGTGAGGATTTGGGGCTGTTCCCCTCCTCAGAAAATGCTGAAACTCTGGAATCAGCCTTTGTTCAATAAAGCCAGAAAAGCCTAGAAAGCTTTTCTAAAATAGCCGACCCCCAAAAATCACCCCCTTGAGGATCTACGCTATCTCTCAAGGCTTTGCGCTGCCCCTAAAGAGAATCCTCCAAAACTCTACCCGAGACTCTGCCAAAATCCTCCAATATGCAAGGGCTGATCCCTTGCTCAATCTCCAAGCTCAAATCCTCCACATACCCAATCCGAAGCTCCTACCGAAAGAGCTTGCGTCCTCCCCTCTCAAGACTACGCAGTCATCAAAATGCTCAGTTCCTCCTCAACTTCAGAGACCGCTCCTCTTGCAAAATACTGATGAGACTACCTTGCCCGAGCAGGCACTCCAAGTCCCCCGGGCCTAAGGGTGAGATCTTCGAACGGAGACACTCGATGCACTAAACAGTGCTGTAGACAGGCTAAACAGCCAGCGTGCTCTAAGTCGAAGTGACTAGCTCAAATGCAGCATACTCCAATACCCAAATGTGGAGGCTCCTCTCTCTTTTATAGCGTTGGCCTCTCTCAAAACCCTAAGGCCCACCTCCTCCAATGTAGCCTCTCTCTTGCCACTTGCTCCTTCTCCATCTGCGTGGTCCCTCCAAGTGTCTACGTGGGCCCCTTCTCTACGTGGTCCTTTGGCCCCCTTGGCTCCCCTTTTAAGTTACAACGTTGTGCTACTAGGGAGTGACTTTATTCCAAAAAGTGAGTTATGTTCCCCCTTTCCTCACCTTTTTATTTATAAATAACTATAGAAGGCAAAATTGAGCAAAATTGAATATTCCAATTAGCCATGGCTAATTAGGAATATTGCAGTCTCCCTCGGTAAAATGTTGCTTGTCCTCAAGCAACTGAAGTGATGGATGCTGGAAAGTTTTCTCACTCTCCCAAGTGGTATCCTCATCTGGTAAATTCTTCCACGTCACCAAGAATTCTTAGACTGTCTTGCTCCGTAGCTGCGTCTCCCTGGTATCAATAATAGCCTCTGGCTGCAACACCAAATCCCCCTCATCATCTGTGGGTTGTAGCTCATCTGTCACTGTCACCTGTTTCCCCAATGCCTTCTTCAAGCATGATACATGAAAAACGTTATGAATCTTGCTGCCTTGGGGCAACTCCAATTCATACGCAACCTGTCCAATCCTGTGTATCACCCTGTATGGCCCATAAAAGCGGGGCTTGAGCTTCTCAGCTCCCTTCTGCTTTAGTGACGACTGTCGGTATGGCTGTAATCGTAGGTGGACCAAGTCCCCTACCTCAAACTGCCTCTCCACCCGATCCCTGTCAGCATATAGCTTCTGCTGGTTCTACCCTGTAGCCATATTATCCTTGAGAGCTCGGAGGATATCCTGACTCTCTTGGATCCAAATCTTGGTTCTCGGAGCTTTGCTAGCACCAAACAATACGTTAGCAAAAGATAAAGGATGATATCCATACAAAGCATAGAATGTTGACATACCAATGGACATGTGATGTGTAGTGTTGTAGCGGTACTCCCCTAGATGCAGCCACTTCAACCATGCTCACTGTTGCCCACTAACATAGTTACGCAAGTAGCCCTCCAGCCACTTGTTAACTATCTCTGTCTGCTCGTCCGTCTGTGGGTGATAAGTGGTACTTGGTGTCAACTCCATCCCCACCAATCGGAAAAGCTCCTGCCAAAACCCGCCCATGAAACGGTTGTCCCTGTCACTGATGATGGTCTTAGGAAGATCATGTAGCCTGAAGACCTCTCTGAAGAACAGCTTGGCCACCTGCGCTGCTATGTAGTGTGCGGATATGGCGAAAAAGTGTGCATATTTTGTCAGTCGATCAACGACGACAAAGATACAATCCTTGCCCTGTACCATGGGCAACCATATGATGAAATCCATGGAAATACACTCCCATTTCCCCTCTGGAATGGGAAGAGGCTGCAATAATCATGCGGGATGGCTCATCGCCCCCTTGTTCCTCTAGTAAATATCACACTCCCGGATATGCTAGAGTACGTCCTCCTTGAGGCCCTTCCATGAGAACTTCTCTCTAATGGCCATATAGGTTTTGGTAAACCCCTGATGGCCGGCCAATGGTGAATCATGTGATGCCTGAAGTATCTTCTTCTTGAACTGAGATCCATTAGTCAAGAAGATCTGGTCCCTATAGTAGATGATCTCATCGACTACCCTGTACCTGTCCTCCGCCACCTGCCCATCTAGAACCTCACATGCAAATCTGTCCTTGGAGTACTCTTCTAAGAGTCGGGCCCTCCAGTTTGTGCCCAAGCTCATAAGAGACAACGTGGCTGGTCTACGTGAAAGGGCATTTGCTACCACGTTGTTCTTACCCTTGACATACTCAATGTCAAAGTCATACGCTTGGATCTTACTGATCCACTTTTTTTGCCTCTCTTGTAGCTGTTTCTGCTCCAAAAAGAACCTGAGGCTCTTGTGATCAGTCCTCACCCTGAACCTGTTACCCACTAAATACTATCGGAATTTGGCCAATGCATGCATAATGGCCAGCATCTCCTTGTCGTATATAGAATACAACCTCTCATGCTGAAGGAGCTTCCAGCTCTCAAAGGCTATAGGGTGACCTCCCTGCATCAACACTGCGCTGATCCCCTCTCCCGACGCATCACACTCCAAGACAAATGGCTGCGAAAAATCCAGCAATGCAAGCACTGGGCAGCTGCTCATAACCTCCTTGAGTCTGTCAAAGGCTTGCTGCGCTCTATCCAACCAACTGAATGACCCCTTCCTCGTCAGATCTGTCAGGGGTGCAGCAAGCTGTGAGAAACTCTTAACGAACTTCCGGTAGTAAGTACAAATGCCAATCAATCCCTGAAGTTTTGTCACGTTCCTCGGCTCTAGCCAATCTCTGATGGCCTTGATCTTCTCCTCGTGGACTCTCACTCCATCCACCCCTATGATGTGTCCCAAGTACAACATCTCTGTCAACCCAAATTCACACTTGGAGAGCTTGGCATAGAACTGCTGCTCCTCCAAGATGCGCAACACTGTCTCAATGTGCTGGAGATGCTCCTCCCAAGTCTTGTTGTAAATGAGAATATCATCAAAGAACACCAACACAAACTTCCTTAAGTGACTGCAAAAAGATGTGATTCATGTAGGACTGGAATGTAGCTGGGGTGTTGGTTAGCCCGAAAGGCATCATCAAAAACTCAAAGTGCCCATAGTGACACCTGAAGGCGGTCTTGGGAATGTCCTGCTCCCTCACGTGAATCTGATGGTACCCAGATCTCAAATCAATCTTTGAGAAGAACCGTGCTCCTCTCGACTCATCCATCAACTCATCGATCTTGGGTATGGGGTACCTGTTCTTCAGGGTCTTCTTGTTCAGGGCCCTGTAGTCAATGCACATCCTCAATGTGTCGTCCTTCTTCTTCACTAACACCAAATAAGAAGCAAAAGGACTCGTGCTCGGCCGAATGTGCCCAAGAGCCAGCAACTCCTGAATGGCCCGCTCAATCTCATCCCGATAGGCCTAGGGATTCCTATAGGGGTAGTAATAACTGCCTATATGCCCTGCTCAAGCTCAATGGTGTGCTCAAACCCCCGGTCCGGTGGCGTCTTGGTGGAATCTCCCAAAACACTGTGGCATACTGGTCAAGGATGGACTGTATCTTTGGGTGCACCGTCTGCCCTGTAGTCCCTACCACTGATGCACGTAGCTCCACTGCCCACTCTACGTCTCCCTTCCGGAAGACTGCCTCCATCCGGTGAGCCGAAATAGTCTGAGGCGGATATGTGTGTTGTCCCTGTATTTTCTCATGCCTCCCTGTCTTCTCATCATCCCACTCCATCTCTAGGGCCTTCCAATTTGTCGTGACCTTTCCTAGAGTGATAAGCCATTGAACACCTAGTATCATGTTGGTGTTCGGAATATTGACCACGAAAAAGTGGTCAGTAAGTGTGTAGGTGCCCATCGTCACTAATAACTTTGGGACATAACAAGTACACACCATGGTCTGATCCCCTGGGACAAAAACTGAAAAGCCATCGAAGCTCTCTGTCTGTATACCTCTCCAGTCAACCATCTGTGCATCGATGAAGTTGTGGGTTGCCCCACTGTCAACCAAAACTGATACTCGCTAGCCACGCACTGTCCCCTGTACATGCAGCGTCAAATACTTGGGAACTCCTAGCAATGCTGCAAGGGCCCCTCTGGTAGGTGCAAAAGCTGCACCACCTGCTGTTGGTGGTGGAGGTGGCGAAGGATCCTGCGCGGCATGACTATCTCCTGCCTCCACATCATCCTCCTCATCCTCTTCCCCGCTGCTCTCGGAGAAGACATCAATGAAATGTGCTTTTCCAGCAGCACATTTATGTCCCGGTGCCCACGGCTCCTGACAGCTAAAGCACAACCGCTTCTTCTTCAGCTCCCTCCTGGCATCATCATCAATTTGTGCTCGTCTTGGATTTCCCCTTTGGAGGCGGAATCCTCACATCCTTCCCCTTAGGCTGGAAAGCCTGTCTCTGGGGGTGAGATGTCCGGGTCCTGGGTAAGGCATCTTGTAAGTCCCGGGTCCTGCTAATAGCATCCTGGAGTGTGGCTGGTCTAGTGAATTTGACTAGACCCCGAAGTGGCTCTGCTAACCCCTCAACAAACATGTAGATCCTTCGTGCTGCAGATAAATCTGGCACCATCACTAAAACCCTCAAGAAGTCTGCAATGTAGCTCTTTGGGTTCCTGGTTTGTTTGAGCCTCGTCAGCTCAACAAAGTGTTGTTCCGGATCCCCCCGGTCAAACCTCTCTATCAATCTCCTGGTGAACTCGGCATATGTCGTCACTGTGGAGTGTCCAAGTGTAACCATCCCATGGAACCACCAGTCCTGGGCCTCACCATCCAAATGTAATGTCGCCACCTTGATGGCCTTTGTCTCCGACTTCTGGTTAAGCTGGAAATAGATGTCCAGCTTCTCCACCCAAGACTTTGCTGAACTATTTGATGAGCCATCAAACATAGGCAAGTGGAATCTACTAGCTGTGTGGTCGGTGTCTCCATCATGATAATGCCGGTATCCTCTATGATGGTCGCGGGGTCTACTATCCCGTTGGAGCTTAACAAAGTCTCTGAATGAGAGAGCATCTCTGAACTCCTGCCCATAGGCCTGGTACTCTGCAAAATAATCGCCCATACGATCGGGCTCTGGCTCCTACTGGGCTTCGGCCCCCGTGTCTGCTCCTAAGAAAGTGGGCATGGTAGAGCGTGTAGGGGCATGTGAGGCCATCTGCTGAGTAGTATCACACTGAGTGGCACCCTGCTCTGGCAAATGGTGGGATTTACTCGATCCCTCACCAACCTGGAAAACCTGTGGGTTCTCACGCTGTCTAGCTTCCACCGTCATGAATCTCTGCCCCATCACCTCGATCTGCCTCAATAGATCCTGCACTAATTTGAGGAGCGTGTCCGCAAATCTCTTCTCGTCCTCATCTGCCATCGGATCCTCTTGCTCTGCGTTCACCACAGGCTCCTCTTGTTCTGTGTCCACCACCCGAACACAGTCTCCCTCTCCGTAGGTGTTCTCCAACCTATGCTCAATATCTCTGTATTTCCTACCTCTATAACAAATGTAGGGCTTCTCCCTCGGTGTCATAGACTACTAACTCCACAGGCTGAGCCAGATCTATGCTCTGATACCATTGTAATATCCCTTATTAGGGGTATCCCTCAAACATAAGCAAACTCCAACTAGAGATGGACTGGGAGGGCGTTTACCAGATATGTCGTCTCTGAAAAGAAGACGAGATCTGGAGGCTACCTGGCCCTTTCCAGACTCTGTCTAAGAGTATAGGAGAAAAACACACAAGTGGTATAGTAGCCGGAGAGCTCAAAGAGATAAAAATAATAGTAATGCAACATACAATAATGTATACATGGAATATAAGCAGATACTCGAGAAATGCAGAGAGAAATACTAAGGCATTTTATTATACTGAGTAATGGAAATAGTACAAGAGGTGATTAGAAAGATAACACCTCGACTTGCACAAGGAAAGTGAAGAAATACACTCAGAATGGTAAGGAAATGGCCTCTCTCTCAACTGCGTCCAAGCTATCGGAGAACTGTTGTGCTGCTGCTACTACTGGAATCAAGTGAGGATTTGGGGCTGTTCCCCTCCTCAGAAAATGTTGAAACTTTGGAATCAGCCTCTGTTCAATAAGCCTAGAAAAGCCCAGAAAGCTTTTCTAAAATAGCTGACCCCTGAAAATCACCTCCCTTGAGGATCTACGCTATCCCTCAAGGCTCTGCGCTGCCCCTGAAGAGAATCCTCCAAAACTCTACTCAAGACTCTGCCAAAATCCTCCAATATGCAAGGGCTAATCCCTTGCTCAATCTCCAAGCTCAAATCCTCCACATACCCAATTCAGAGCTTCTACCAAAAGAGACTGCGTCCTCCCCTCTCAAGACTGCGCAGTCATCAAAATGCTCAGTTCCTCCTCAACTCCAGAGACTGCTCCTCGTGCAAAATACTGATGAGACTACCTTGCCTGAGCAGGCACTCGAAGTCCCTTGGGGCTAAGGGTGAGATCTCCGAATGGAGACACTCGATGCACTAATAGTGCTGTAGACAGGCTAAACTGCTAGCGTGCTCTAAGTCGAAGTGACTAGCTCAAATGCAACATAATCCAATACCCAAATGTGGAGGTTCCTCTCTCCTTTATAGCATTGGCCTCTCTCAAAACCCTAAGGCCCACCTCCTCCAATGTAGCCTCTCTCTTGCCACGTGCTCCTTCTCCATCTGTGCAGTCCCTCCAAGTGTCTACGTGGGCCCCCTTCTCTACGTGGTCCTTTGGCCCCCTTGGCTTCACTTTTAAGTTACAACGTTGTGCTACTAGGGAGTGACTTTATTCCAAAAAGTGAGTTATGTCCCCCCTTTCCTCACCTTTTTATTTATAAATAACTATAGAAGGCAAAATTGAGCAAAATCGAATATTCCAATTAGCCATGGCTAATTAGGAATATTACTGTCCTTCTTTCTCGTCTCTTGCTTTCATGCAGTTGCTAGATCCACATCCTCTTCTTCCTCCTTGATTTTGACTCCTTTTTCGCTACTTCCCACCTTGGTGACCCGTCTCATCTCTTCTTGATGAAGAGCCGCCCACAGTTCCTCCCAATTTGGAAGGCTCGACCCCCCCAGTATACTCTGGACAAATACCTTCCAATCCTCTAAGACTGTGCTCAATGCGATACTCACCATCAATTCCTGATCCGGCGTGGCCCCTATGGAAGTTAGTTGGTCACAGATCTCCTTCAATCGAGCAAGGAAGACATCTATCTGCTATCCCTTCTGCATTTGGTATGACCGCAGTTGATTTTCAAGTAACATCTTCCTCTGCATTGAAGTATGCTAGTATAATTTCTTTAGGGGCTCCCACATCTCATTTGCCGTGTCCTTCTCGGCAATATGTGGCACCACATGATCCTTGACCTCATCAAGGATGAGCACTTCGCCCTCGCCGTTGCCTCCTCGTACTTCTCATTTTCAGCTGGGTCAACTGGGATAGCTATTGTTTTCAAGGCGAAGTCCTTGATGCAATATCTGCCTAGAATGGACAAGATCCTGGCCTTCTAGACCACGAAGTTGGATGCCCATCCAACCTATCCTGATCTCTCAGTCCATTCATGACCATTATGCTGCTCTTCTTTTGACTCCTCCGAGTCTCTCTAATTCCCTCCTGGAAGTCCTCTGTTCGACTCCTGCTGAGTCTCTCAACTTCTCGTTTGGAATTCCTCTGTTCGACTCCCGTTGAGTCTCTCAACTTCTCGTCTGCAAGTCCTTTGTTCGACTCTTGCTGAGTCTCTCAACTTCTTGTCTGGAAGTTCTCGGTTCAACTCCCTCTGAGTCTCGATTTCCCTTTAGAAATCCCTCCTCCTTGGTCTTGCCTTGTTAGGTACTATTTTGACCACAGTACCCCACCAGCTTCGCTCTGCAAATTACCCGCAACCTCCTATACCCAAACAACTGAAGGATTGAGCCACTTGGCTTTGCGCAATCTCGGCACCTGCAAATCAACTCCCCTAGCCAACTGCGTCAGCCCTCCTGGCCTTTGCTTGGCTTTTCGTGAGCCTGATTCAAGCTCCCTTAGCCTTTGTGGTGCCTTTCTCTGGCCCAGAATGATGACACAGTCCCTCTGCCCCTTCCTCCGTCACCTTCTACAAGGATTAGCTCTGTCACTCGGGACAACTGAATCTGCTGCAAATGCTTTGCTCAATCGATGCCTTCAGTTTTCCTGTGATCTGCAACCACGCTCTGATACCATGTTGAAATTTCGAAGTTTAACTCCTTAGAAATTCTTCCTGTACTATATGGTTTATTTCTTCTAACTTGTTTAATTACTTAACAAGTTATTTACCATGTAAATACTGAAAATAAACACAAGTATAGAATCAACATCTATAGATTATCAACTGAAAGAAAACAAGCACACAAGTGACATCGTTATTTTGGACCAATGTTCCCGGAAAAACCCAATGCGGGAAAACCGGTGCATCTATTTAGAGGGTTTTATTATTATGCAGTTTTCATAATACAACTAGGGTGCAAGAAATGGCTCACCCAACAGAGAATGTCCTCGACAGTAATAGCTCTCCTCGGAGACAAATATTCCGGCTGACTAATCACCAGATGAATAATCCCACAGCAACAATTGCAACTCCCACTGCTCTGCGTTGCTCTGATAGGGACTGCATCACCCTACCCGGCTCACCAACACCCAATTTGTCCCACGAAATCCTTCCAGCATTGCCTCTTGGCCCTGTATCAGCTTTGCTAGCCTCTGCGTTAGTTTCTGGAGCTTTTACGTCAGCCCCTAGACTCTCTGCATCTCATACGTTGTCCCCTCCTGGCTCTACATAGCTCCTGGCTACCTCTGTGTAGCACCTAGCTGCCTCTGCGTCAACCTCTCCGGGCTTTGCGCTGTCTTTCTCGTACTAACTTTGCCTCTCTGCTATGTATTCACTGCCCTTTGCTGTTGATCACTGATTCTATCTCTCTTAGCAAACCCCGCTCTAGAGAATAGAATGACTGATCACTCTGGTGTATTCTCCAACTGACCCTCAAGCCTCCTCTTATACTTTTCTCGTTGGTCCATCAACGACCGAGGTTAAATCTCTAATCAACAGCTAAGCTTATACTTTTCTCGTTGGTCTATCAACGGCCAAAATTAAATCTCTAACCAATGGTTAAGATTAGATTTGGCTTGATTCATGAATTTTGAAACCTTCTAACCCAGTTTTATATTAAGACCCATTAATATTTTATTTTTCCTAAGTTTAGACTTAGGAACTCTATTAAAGTATTTATTATTTTAATATCTCCAAAACCGGTTAGAATCTGCCCAACCCATTTCTGGGTCTTGGAGATGTCATTTGCTTTAGCCTCTCCACCAATTTTCATGGCTAGAGCACATCTGATGCTACCCAAATCAATATCTTCACAAATTAATATCAGATGCTCAAAAAATACTCAGTTTATAAAACAAAAGATATGCAATTGATCATAATTCCATGACAGAGTACTTAATTTTTAGAAATCGGTTTTTAGGAAAGTAGTAAGAAAAACTTTATGACAGCAACAATATGACAATGAAAACAATAAGCTGTCAATGCTATCTTTATGCCAAAAATTTACCGAAAATTTTCCAAACTTGTTCATATGAGTTATAAAAAAAATTCAGCCTGTTATGATGTGATTTGCAGAATTATATCAGATCTGATATACTTATTACAACTAGCAATTAAAACATGAAATAGGCCTAATGATGGATTCCCAACTCAAGAAATTAATTCCTTAATGTATTAAACAACTTAGGAACTGATTTTAGGCTAACCCACATGAAATTTTTCCACTATTGTATTTCAGACCTCAGAAATAGAATTATTCAAAAATAACAATCACCCAAAAATGTATATCTAGGCCAAATTTTTGATACCCATCAAACATAAATGACTTATTAATATATTTAACAATTTTTTTAGTTAGTTTCAAACCACTTAGATATGTTTTTCACCACTATTAGAAAGGTATATGATTGTTGTAGCAAACAGTGAGAAAAAAGAGGGTTTAGAGATCAAACCCTAGGCCCTAGGCCTTAAAGATCACTTGCTCAAGTTGCCAAAAAAATTTCAATACCTGAAACACAGCTTTTTATCATTTTTTTTTTGCAAAAACCACCAATGAACAACTTAAGAAAATTTAAATATTCAAATAAAAAATGGAGCAAGGGGAATCCAGGCTTAGGAGGGCTAGCGTTGGGCTTGGAGAAGGTAGATTTGGCTTTAGGAGCCCCAAAACTTGAAACCCTTGTTCTAAAAAAATAATTTGTTTTAGATCTTTAGATTTATTGCAAAATTTTTAATGGCTAGCCCTGCAAAAATATTTGGGACAAGATCTTGCCCTCCAATTTTTGTAGAGCACTTTTCTCTCCAATTTTCCCTCCATTGTGGGTCCTCACTTAACCAATGACTTTTCCCCTTCATGCAATTCGAACTAGGGAGTGCGTATTTCCCTAGTGTGGGTGTCTCCCACGTGGAACTTAACCACAACAAAATAACTTCTCCTAAGTCTAATCTCCTAATAAAATCAAATGCGCTCCACTATCTCCAAAATTGGCCCCAAAATGCAATAATTAATTTTGTTCCAAATTAATTTAGGAAGGGACATGACATTCCTCCCCTCCCAAATGTTGTTTGTCTCAAGCAACTTCAATGCTGGATGCTCAAGTGTGTGCTCCCCTTACCAAGTAGCATCCTTATCTGGTAAGCTCTTCCAATGCACCTAGTACTCTCTGTGACCTTGCACCTAAGCTTCCTCTCCCTGGTCTTCAAGATGGCCTCCGGCTCTCGAATCAAGTGATCCTCATCATCAAGTGGAGGCAACTCCACAATTGCTATAACTTGTTGGCCCAACACCCTTTTGAGGCATGACACATGAAAAATGTTATGGATCATGCTCCCTGGTGGTAGCTCCAACTTGTAAGCCACCTCTCCAACCTTCCTGATCACCTTGTAAGGCCAAAAGAATCTTGGTTGCAGCTTCTCGACCCCCTTCTGCTTTAACATGGACTGTCGGTAAGGCTGCAATTGAAGTTAGACCAAGCCCCCCTCGAAATGCCTCTCTACTCGATGCCTATCAGCCTACACCTTCTGTTGCTTCTGAGTTGCCTATAAGTTATCCTTAAGAACCTTAAGGATACCTTGGCTCTCTAGGATCCAATCCTTGGCCTTTGGGGCCTTGTTGTCTCCAAAAACAATGTCAGCAAAAGACGAAGCATCATAACCATATAAAGCACGGAAAGGAGTCATACCAATGGACATGTGATGTGTGGTGTTGTAACAATACTCTCCCAGATGCAACCATTGAATCCAAGCCCTTTGCTTCCCTGTCACATAGTTCTTGAGATATCCCTCTAACCACTGGTTCACCCTCTGTCCGGCCGTCGGTCACTGACTATAGTCTTAGGGAGTCTGCAAACGAAATACCTCTCTAAAGAACAACTTTGCCACCTGTGAGGTTGAATATCGTGTTGGAATGGAAAAGAAATGCGCAAACTTGGTCAACAGGTCGACCATCACAAAAATATAATCCTTCCCTTCCATTGAGGGAAGTCTGGTGATGAAATCTATAGAGATACTCTCCCATTTCCCCTCAGGGATGGGAAGAGGCTGCAAGTTGCAACAATCCTGCTCAAAGGGTCAACTCCTTTGTTCCTATGGAAAGCTTCACACTCTTGCACATGCCTCAACACGTATCCTTTGAGGCCCTTCCAAGTGAATCACTCTCTCACTGCCATATAAGTCTCCCTGGACCCTTGATGCCCAGACAAAGGAGAACCATGAGCTGCTCGAAGGACGCGCTCCTTCAACTAGGATCCCGAAACCAAAAATATGCCCTCTTTCTAATAAATAACCTCATCCATCACCCTGTAGTGCTCATTTGCATATCTTCCCTCCAGGATCACGCATGCCTGATGATCCTTGGAGTACTCTACCAATAACTGAGCCTTCCAGTCATGGCAAATGCTCATGCGTGAAAGTCTTGGTCTTCTGGATAGTGCATCCGCCACCACATTGTGCTTCCTTTGCACATACTCAATATCAAAATTATAGGCCTGCACCTTGTTGAACCACCTTTATTGCCTGTCATTGAGGCCCTGCTGCCCCATGGAGTGGTGAAGGCTGTTATGATTTGCCTTCACCCAAAACCCGTTCCCCAACAAGTACTGTGTAAATTTGGCCAATGCATGCATTATGGCCAACATCTCCTTGTCGTATATGGAATACGACATCACATGTAGTAGGAGATTTCAGTTGTCAAAAGCAATGGGGTGCCCCCCTTGGGACAAGACTGCTCCGATCCCCACACCCGATGCATCGCACACCAATGTGGAAAGCTGTGTAAAATTTGGAAGTGCCAATACCGGGCAACAACTCATCACCTCCTTGAGGCAATCAAATGTTTTTTGAGCTCCATCTATCTATGCAAAAGCCCCCTTCTTAGTCAAATCAGTAAGGGGTGTTGCCAATTGTGAGAGACCCTTCACGAACTTTTGATAATAGGTATAGATGCCAAAAAATCCTCTTAGCGCTATCACATCTCGAGGCTTTGGTCAATCCCGAATGACCCAGATCTTCTCCTCGTGCACCTTGACCCCATCTGCGTCTATGATGTGCCCCAAGCAAAGCATCTCTGTCAGCCCAAACTCGCACTTTGACATCTTGGCATAGAACTGTTGCTCCTCCAATATACACAAGACTGTCTCTATGTGCTGTAGGTGCTTCTCCCATGTTCTGTTGTAGATCAAAATGTCATCAAAGAATACTAGTACAAACCTCCTCAACTGGCCTCTGAGCACATGGTTCATGCATGACTGGAAAGTAGCCAGTTCATTGGTCAACCCAAAAGGCATGACCAAGAACGCGAAATGCCCATAATGACATCTGAAATCTATCTTCTGGTAGCTGAAGAGATCTGGATCAAGTTTGGTATCAAAGCAGTCTTCTTGTTGATTTGAATTGCGAGTGTGAAGGATTGAACATGCAACAAGAAAGAAAATGAAGGATGACAGAGATATGTACGAGGCCTTCCTTAGGATGTCAAAAATGGTGGACATAATGTATGTAGCCTATGAGGAGAAGATGGCGAGAGAGGAATGGGAGAAAGAAAGCACTGAGGACAATACTCCATCTACCCCCTCGATTGTACATTCATCTTCTTCATCGTCTTCTCGTCATTCAGATGAGGAGATCAGTTAGAGCCTTCAAGCAGAGAATGTTGAATTGAGGAGACTTCTATGAGAAGAGAAAGAGGAGAAGCAGAGATTGCAGCTTCAACTACGAACCACGGAAGAGGCCTTGGAAGAGTTGAAGTGCAGTGAAGGCTTAGCGAAGCCATCATCACCTGCTTCAGAATCGAAAGCTGAGGTAAACATTGTTGATAGTTCTTCAGTTTCTTTTTCACATGACGCTATTTCTATTGGAAACATGGAGGTACCCATTTCAAGAACTGGCATGAGACTCTTTACCAATATGGGATATAAAGGAGGACTTGGTGTTAATGGCCAAGGAATGACTCAGCCATTGGAGGTTGTACAAAGACCTCGATTTGCAGGTTTGGGGTACACTGAAGGAGAGTGCTCAAAGGTGTCAGAAGCTTCCAAGACATTTTTGAAACCGTCGAGGAAAGAGGATGATGGGAACACATCACAATCCTCCCATGACAGTGCACATTGCCGAGGAAGAGCTAAGGCAGGCTCTCATCATTAGAATTGCACCAGAGATCGTTGAGAGAGGTATAACAAGTCTCAATACTCTAAAGTTCATTTTGATTACAAACATATTGTTAATGATGAACATAAATCATGGCATAGAAAACCATGTAGTTTTTGTGGTTTACATAACCATGTGATTGCTGAATGTTGAAAGAGAATGACAACAAGAAAGAGGATGAGGCGTGAAAAACCTTCTACACATTGGGGAAGGAAGCAGGTTAAGTAGTTCTGGAGGAAGAATAATTTTTGCAGTCATTGCAACAGAGGTGGACACCAAAAAGCCACATGTTGGAGGCTTCATCCAGAGGAGTGTCTCAAGGACAAAGCATCTGTGCAGGAACCAGTTGGAAAATTTGTTCGACAAGCGAACTAGCTCCAGGATGATGACCCATTCACCTTTATGAGTGAGAGATGGTTTTATTAGATACGGTAGCTTGTCATGGCCACATTTTGTTAGATACGGTAGCTTGTCATGGCCACATTTTGTAAATCATGTGTTGCAATTTAAATTGTAAAAGTGATGATGTGTTTTCCATCGCTTATTAAAGCAACAATGATGTTTTGGCCTTTTATTGATAGTTGGGGTAGTGGATTCTATCATGATATAAACTTGAATGAAGAGTTTGTTATAAACACTTGGGAAGTATGGGGATGCTTGGGTCTGTGAAAATTCCTTAAACATGGGAATTCCTACTGCAACACTGATGATATTTCTCCTACTTGTTAGATTTACATGAACAAGTTATTTACAGTTTCCTACTGCAAATATCAAATTGCATACACGACAGCCTACAACATTTAAATAATATGCCAAAACAAGAAACTAAACAATAGAGAAAGATGCACACAAATGACAGTTGTTTTTGGACAAACGTCCCCAAAAAACCCAATGCAAGAAAACCGGTGCAATAGATTTGAGGGTTTTTATTATTAAGCTGAAGTATTTCCGAATACAACTATCGGATGCTCTCCCGATGATCCGGTTACAGAGAAAATCACTTAGTAGAGGAAATTGGTGAAATTACCTCACTCTACACTGCAAGTCCCGGCTGATCCGATAGTTGAACCATGAGTTCCCTGACTACTTCTACGTTGCCCTTGCATGGGCCTTGCGTCAACCTCTAAAGCCCTGCTTCAACTCAACTGAGAATCGATTTGCCATCAAAAGCCTTTTCCAGCTCTCTCGACTCAGAAACGTCAGCCTCCTCAGCGAACTCAGAGTTTTGCGTTGAAGGATTTTGCATTGCTTTGCGTGGGGCCTGCATGAGCCCTTCTTGGCTCTACATCACCCTCTCTGCCCTCTGCGCTACCTCCTCTGTTTGTCTATCTGTGTCTCTACTGAGTATTCTTGGCTCCGGAGAAGAGCCTCTAGCCAAAACTCCCTTTTCCCCTCTCTGCGTGATCACTACAAATCACTGTGTTGCCTCTAGCTTCAACAATTCGATCTGACTGATAACTCTCTCTGTGTTTTCCAAATGACCCTCAATCTTCTTTAAATAATCTTCTCGTTGACATTCAATGGCTCAGATTAGAAGCTAATCAATGGCTAAGATCATTTCTGCTTGATCCTTGTCTTCTTCTAGAAGTTACACACATAGTTAGATTGATACCCATTAATTGTTTTATTTTCCTAAGTTTAGACTTAAGGTCCCATTAAAAATAATCAATTATTTTAATAAAACTATTTTTGTGTAGAATTTCCCAAAATTCTTTCTAGGTTCTTTGCAATACATGTGCCCAAGCCTCCTTGCAAAATTTGAGTCTTAGAGCACATCCAATGCTACCAAAAATAAACAGGGTCATGATTGGTCATGTAATTGAGCATGTAATTTGCAAAGATGAACTACAAGTTTGCAAAGGATGCAGGTGTCGGCTCATCACTTATCGCTCTGAAGAACAAGGGTGAAGGAGAAGGAAGTGTGACCTGTCAGAACACTTGTTGTGCAAACAATGTAACACATCAGTTGCAAATTATATTCATGCTTTTGGAGGACCAAAATATCTTTAGTGGGGAGGAATGATCTAGGTGGTTCCAGGAATGCTTAGAATATAGAAATAACTCAAAATCAAAGTCCGCATATTGAAGTGAAACTAGAACTAGATCGCGGTGTTTGTTTTCTTGATTCTAACGACGCGATTGACACTCAAATCTAAGTTCGTTTGCAAGATATTTGCGGTCAAAGTTTTGGTCAAACTTAGCAAAAAGTCAAAATTCAATTGATGACATCAACAATTTACTGACATGAGCATGGTGATGTGGCAACACTATACAACCCAGTGAGCAGACACAGTCGACAGGTGATGTGGCATTGCCAGGAGAAGACATATGGCACCCAGTCAACATATAAGTGGCACATTCATGACTCAACACATGTCGCATAGTTAATGGTTGAACTAGCAATTAAGTGACCTATCAGAGCCACCACATGGTAGCACCCGATTGTGTTAATTTTGGTAGCATCAGAAGTGCTCTAGCCCTGAAAATTGGTGCAGAGGCTAAGACACATGAGTTTTAAAGAACCCAGAATCCGTTTGGTGAAATTCCACTCAGATTGTATTTTATTAAATTAATTAATATTTTTAATGGAGTTCCTAAATGTGTAAAATGGAGGGGGGTTCATTTGAAAATACACTCAGAGATCGAGGAAAACGATTTTCTGAGGTGAGAAGTTCTCAGGAGGAAATCGATTGGGGAGATCTTATAGTTGAGCAGTAGAGAGAACCTGGGAGGACTTTCCGAAAAATACAAAATTGAGAGACGAAGAGAGCTCGCAGAGATGTAGCGTAGTAGCTGAGAGAGATGATGCAGAAAAGCTTCCTGTCACGCAAAATTCAAAAATGCTAGAACAACTGAAACTGTTGGGAACAACTGAAACTTCTGGGAACTACTGAGAGAGCTGACGCAGAGGTAGCGCAGTGGGTGGGAGAGCTAATGTAGAAAAGTTGCCTGTCACGCAGAATCCAGAACTGCTGGAACAATCGAAATTGTTGGAACAACCGGGAGAGCTGATGTAGAGGGAAGAGAAGGTGACGCAGGGATGACGCAGAGCCAATGCAGAAATAGCCAAGGTTAGCTGTGAAAAATCTATCACTGCAACATCTGATTTACTTTGCCTACTTATTTTCAATAAGTTATTTATGAAATTCTTTCAATAAATATTAAAATAAATTCTGTTGTAGATATCACATCATAATAAAAAAACAAACACATGTAGAAATTTCTGTTTTCCCACCCCGGTTTTTAGTTTCTCCTTATTTCTCCCATGTAGTTAAATGCCCTTTCCCATAACCATACATTTAACAAGCTGAAAAAAATAAATTTGTTGAAAACACAAATTCTGGAAATTTTACAGAATGTTGGAAATTGCAGAAATAAAAATCAGCAGTAATAAACAGCCATTAAAACACATTTAAACATTGAGATTTTTGGTCAATGTGACCCTAGAAAAACCCCCTACAACTCTTGGGGAAAACCAGTTTGAGAGCTCTTCTTTATTTCTGAAAATTGTCTTTTTACAGTGAGAATTATTCAGCAAAAAATCAGCAAGCAAATTTACAACTTATCTCCTTTCCCGTGCCTCACAACAATCTGGAAATTACAGCGAACAGGACAGCAATAAATGCTTTACGGCCTCCGTTTTGTGTGCAGAAAAATCAGCAAACTGCTCCTCGATTTTTGTGCAAAAATCTGCCTTTCACTATGTGCTGAATCAGCGGTACAAATCTGCTCAACTGCTGCCTCGGAATGTGTGCCAAGCTGCTATCTCCTTCTCCTCCCTGCTCAGAAATCTCTCTTGCTCTCTTGCTCTCCTTCTCCCAATCTGCTCATGAAAGAATGAATGACATTTTCCTCCTTTTCCTCCTTTAATATAACTCCAAGTGACTTTTGGGTGATCCAAGTGACTTTTGGGTGATCTCTAAATCCAATGGCTGAAATAGATTTAGATCAATGGCTGAGATTAAATGCTCATTTAAATCTCACTTTCCATTTTTTAATTCACCCCACTTTAATAAAGACCCACTTAGTCATTTATTTCCAAAGTCACTTTTCCTTTCTAATTTTTCATTAACTTTATAAAAGTTACTTTAAAATTAGACTTAGTAACTTTATCACTTAAAGTCACTTTTAAATTAGATTTAACTTTATAAAATTATAAAGTCACTTTAGGAGAAAAATTAAATTCTTTTGAACACTTTTCCCTAGGCCAAAGATCAAAGCCTAAGGGAACCACCTGTCCTCCGGTACCAAATTTCAACACTCCCTCTTATCGAGGAAGGTGTTCCTCACCACACCCATCTTGTCTCTGAAGTAGACATGCTTGCCCCGTGGTAAGGCTTTGGTAAGAATATCTGCAACCTGCTCATCAGTGGAAATATACTCAAGCTTCACAACTCCCTTCTGAACATAGTCTCTGAAGAAATGATATCTGATCCCGATATGCTTTGACCTGTCATGAAACACTGGATTCTCCGTGAGTTTAATGCAACTCTGATTATCACAGTAAATCACTGAAGGTCTCAACGGCTGACCAAATAAGCCAAACAACATCTTGCGAAGCCAGATAGCCTCACAACTAGCTAGACTGGCTGCCATATACTCTGCTTCCGCTGAACTCAGTGCTACTGACTGCTGCTTCCGGCTGAACCATGACACTACTGCTGAACCCAACCCAAAACAACACCCTGAAGTGCTCTTCCTATCAGAAGCACAACCTGCCCAATCAGAATCAGTGTATCCTGCCAATCTCACTCCATCTCCCTGCCTGTAGTCCAGACCATAATCTATTGTCCCCTGCAAGTACCGCAAAATGTGTTTTGCAGCCACCCAGTGAACCTTCCTAGGCTCACACATAAACTGACTCATCGTGTTGACTGCAAAACAGATGTCTGGTCTAGTGTTGACCAAATACATCAAGGAACCAATCAGCTGCCTGTACAATGTGGGATCCACCAACTCGGAATCCGAAGCATGAAGCTTCTTCCAGTTGGTGATCATCGGTGTCGACATGGGTATACAATCCTCCATGTGGAATCTGCTAAGGATGTCCACAATATACTTCCCCTGCCC
The DNA here is from genome assembly GCA_031772625.1 of Pinus tabuliformis. NCBI lineage: Eukaryota > Viridiplantae > Streptophyta > Pinopsida > Pinales > Pinaceae > Pinus > Pinus tabuliformis. The sequence goes on from CM062805.1 coordinate 1,025,815,260, forward strand.
CAGGAAGAAATACCCCTCCTCCTGCCACACCTCCAAACCCAAAAAGTAATGCATCAAGCCGATGTCCTTCATCTCAAACTCCGCCGCAAGATCTCTCTTGCAGTGCTCTATGAGTCTCTCTGCACCTGTAATGATCAAGTCATCCACATACAACACCAGAATGAGAGGCTCCTCACCAATCACAGTAAAGTAAAGGTTCGGATCTGCCTCACTCTTTGTGAAACCCATCCCCTGCAAGTATGCATCTATCCTGGAGTACCAAGCTCTGGGAGCTTGCTTCAGGCCATAAAGGGCCTTCTTCAATTTGCACACATGGGACTCCTTCCCATGCACCTCAAAGCCCTGTGGCTGCTCAATGTACACCTCCTCCTGTATGAAGCCATTGAGAAATGCGGTCTTCACATCCATCTGGTGGATCTTCCAACCCATCTCTGCTGCTATCGATATAATGGAGCGGATCGAAGTATATCGAGCCACGGGAGCGAAGGTCTCCTCATAATCAACTCCCTCTACCTGGGAGAACCCTCTAGCCACAAACCTCACTTTGAATTTCTCAACGCTGCCATCTGCAGCATGCTTTACCTTGTAAAGCCATCTGGAAGTAACCACGGATTTGCCCTCAGGCCTCGGCACCACCTCCCAAACATCATTCTTCATGATAGAAGAATACTCCTCCTGCATGGCCTCTCTCCAGACCTGCTGGCTAGCTGCCTCCTCATAGCTAGAAGGCTCAGAGTCAAGGATGCTGGTAACCATAGCCATATAGCTACAAAACTTCTCAGGTGGTCTACTCTCTCTGACTGACCTCTTCGGCTCAGCAATAGATGTGGCATCTCTCAAGGTGTCCTGAAGCCACTTGGGTTTCCTCTTCCCTGAGCGCACTTCTCCCACCGGAGAATGAAACTCCTCCTCCTCATCATCATCAGTAGCCTGAACTCCTGACTGTCTGTCTGCTGTCCTCCTGCCTGCACCTGAACCTGTAGAAGCTGAGGTACCGTGTGAACTGTCCATCAGTGGACTCCCTAGTGAACTGCTCTGTGAATTGCTCTGCATGCTGCCCGAAGCACCACCCCTCTGGCTCGATGACCCACTGCTCACTGACGGACCTGACATCCTCATAGATGTACCTCCTGATCCTTCTGATCCCTGCCCACTGGATCCCTGCGACTGACTCAACTGCTGCTGTGGGTCTGGTTGATCCAGATACTCTAACTCCCGTGACCTCCTAAAGGCCCTGTCCTCCTCGAACTTCACATCCCGTCTGACAACAACTCTCCTCTGTGCAGGAATGTAAATCCGAAAGGCCTTTGAGGTCTCACTGTAGCCCACAAAGATACCCTTCTCTGCGGTGGGCTCTAGTTTGGTCCTCTTCTCCTTGGGTATATAGGAGTATGTAATGCATCCAAAGATATGAAGATGACCAATATCAGGCTTCTTCCCAGAGAAAGCCTCCTCCGGAGTCATGTGCCCCAAGGCACGATGCGGACTCCTGTTCTGCAAGTAAACAGCTGTGTTGCAGGCCTCTGCCCACAAGAACAATGGCAACCTCTGATCATGTATCATGGCTTTGGCAACCCCTATGATGGATCTGTTCTTCCTCTCTGCAACCCCGTTCTGCTGGGGGTTGTAAGGAACAGTGAACTCCCTCCTAATGCCTGCCTCCGCACAATAGTCAACAAACTCTCCAAGGGTGTACTCTCCTCCATTGTCTGACCTCAAGGACTTGATCTTTCGACCTGCCTGAGTCTCCACAAGAGCTCTGAACTCCTGAAACCGCTTGAACACCTCACTCTTGGTCTTCAAAAAATAAATCCAGGTCCTCCTGGAGTGATCATCAATGAGTAAAACATAGTACTCATATCCACTCAAGGAAACATGAGACTTCCGACCGCTCACATCGGAATGAATCAAATCAATTATCCCCGTCGCTCTGCTATCACTGCTGGGAAAAGGGGATTTGGCAAACTTGCCCATTGCACAACCTTTGCAAGTATCAAAGTGATCAGTACTGAAATCTGGCACACCTGTAGTGATCTCCCGCAATGTCCTCAAGGCTCCATGATACATATGTCCCATCCTGCGGTGCCAAATCTCACACAGCTCAAAACTGCTAACTCTGCTGTCGGTACTACTGCTCAATGCCAAAAGGGGTTGGAATGCAAACTTGTACACCTTTGCATGGCGTACACCTATCACTCTAGCTGAATCAGCGGGAGCGCCCCTGGGATACATCAACACCTGTCCTCCCCTGAACAATACCTCATATCCTCTGTCCTCCAAAGCTGAGACGGATATGAGGTTCTTCCTCATCCCTGGCACATAAAGAATCTCTGACACCTTCAAGGGAGGTTTGGACTCCCTCTGAAATGTCACTGTCCCCACCCCGACTGCTCTAACAACTCTGTCATCACCGAGTACTACCTCAATATCAGTGCCACTCTCTGAAAGCTCTGAGAAGTACTCACGGACTCCTGTCATGTGACGTGAAGCCCCACTGTCCACATACCAGATACCTGTAGATGCTCTGCTAATCGAGGGAAAAGCATGCTCCCTCTGAACCTGTGTGGCAGGTGATCCAGCACTAGAGGACTCACATGTAGTGAACGCAAACTCCCGTTCAAAACGACCTGCAATGTCCTCAATCTCAGCTGAAGCTGCCACATCCTGGTTCTTCCCCTTCTTCTTCTTCTTCTCCGAACACACAACTGCATAGTGTCCCATCTTCTGACAATTCCAACACTTCACCTTGGAATAGTCCTTCTGTGTGTTCCCCTGTTTACCTTTACCTTTGCCTTTGCCTCCACCACCGCTTGTGGAAGCCTGCTTCTTCCTTTTGCCTTTCTTGCCTCTTGCCACCAATGCTACATCCTCATTCTGCTCAACTGGCTTAGCTGCCCCAAGATGACCTTTCCTAATCTCTGTCTGAATGCAATCATCCCAAAACCTCTCCCATGTGGGAAGGGTCTCATGTTCACAAACCCCATCATCAAAGTTCAACCATGAACGGGGGAGACCATTCACTGCAATCCGCACCAACTCAGTGGGTGGAATAGCCTCTCCAATCGCTGCCAACTCATATCTCACATTGGTAATCTTTGTGAGATATCCAGCTGCACTATCATTACCCATCTTAATGTTCTTCAGCTTCTCCTTCAGGACCATCTTCCGGTTCTCATTGGTACTCTGGTAGAGATTGGACAATGCTGTCCGCATCTCATGGGCATTGCTCTTTCCTCTCACATGAGGAATGCAATGGTCTTTGATTCCGTCTAGAATCAGCCTCTTACCCTTATTGTTCTTCTTTTTATACTCAGCCAACTAAGTAATATAAGTGGGCACAACAACAGGGTTCTGTGCGGTATGCACCATGATATCTTAGACTTCTGCCTCCTCAAAGACACTCTGCATTCTCTCCTTCCAAATGCTGTAATTTATATGCCCATCCAGCCTATCCTCCACCCTTAATCCCAATGACATCCTGTTGTCCTAAAACTGAAAAATAACACTGCTGTAGTAAAGATAAAACTGCTGTTTATGAAAAAATCAGCTTGCTGGAATTTTCTGAGTGAAAAATCAACAACTGTAATTTTTCCTTTTGCTGTCCCAAACTGCCCTTCAGCACTCAAACTCCGATACCATGTAGAAATTTCTGTTTTCCCACCTCGGTTTTCAGTTTCTCCTTATTTCTCCCATGTAGTTAAATGCCCTTTCCCATAACCATACATTTAACAAGCTGAAAAAAAAAAATTGCTGAAAACACAAATTCTGGAAATTTTACAGAATACTGGAAATTGCATAAATAAAAATCAGCAGTAATAAACAGCCATTAAAACACATTTAAACACTGAGATTTTTGGTCAATGTGACCCTGGAAAAACCCCCTACAACTCTTGGGGAAAACCAGTTTGAGAGCTCTTCTTTATTTCTGAAAATTGCCTTTTTACAGTGAGAATTATTCAACAAAAAATCAGCAAGCAAATTTACAACTTATCTCCTTTCTCGTGCCTCACAGCAATCTGGAAATTACAGCAAATAGAACAACAATAAATGTTGTACGACCTCCGTTTTGTGTGCAGAAAAATCAGCAAACTGCTCCTCGATTTTTGTGCAAAAATCTGTCTTTCACTATGTGTTGAATCAGCTGTACAAATCTGCTCAACTGCTGCCTTGGAATGTGTGCCAAGCTGTTGTCTCCTTCTCCTCCCTGCTTAGAAATCTCTCTTGCTCTCCTTCTCCCAATCTGCTCATGAAATAATGAATGACCTTTTCCTCCTTTTCCTCATTTAATATAACTCCAAGTGACTTTTGGGTGATCCAAGTGACTTTTGGGTGATCTCTAAATCCAATGGCTGAAATAGATTTAGATCAATGGCTGAGATTAAATGCTTATTTAAATCTCACTTTTTATTTTTTAATTCACCCCACTTAGTCATTTATTTCCAAAGTCACTTTTCCTTTCTAATTTTTCATTGACTTTATAAAAGTTACTTTAAAATTAGACTTAGTAACTTTATCACTTAAAGTCACTTTTAAATTAGATTTAACTTTATAAAATTATAAAGTCACTTTAGGAGAAAAATTAAATTCTTTTGGACACTTTTCCCTAGGCCAAAGATCAAAGCCTAAGGGAACCACCTGTCCTCCGGTACCAAATTTCAACAACACATGCATAAGAATCAACACATTGACATAGATATTTTGGACAACAGTCCCTGGAAAAACCCAACGTGGGAAAATCGGTGCAGCAAGGGAGGATTTTATTATTCAACAATTCTTCAGTACAACCTGGTGCCAAACTGGTTTACCCAATAGAGAGAAATTCTCCAGCACTTCTCCCAGTCCCAGCGTTAGCTTGACTGACCTCTGCGTAGCTCCCAGACACTCTGCGTCGACTCCTTCTTGTTTGTGTAAGCCCTGGGCCTCTCTGTGTCACCCACACAGGTCCTCTAGTGACTACGCAGTCTCTTGCTGCCTCAGCGTCTACTTGAAAGGCCATGCGTCTGTCTCTCCTGCCTCTACACTGGTCTTCTGTTGCTAATCCTGACTCTCTGCTCTGTACGTGCTGCCTGCTGCTGCTCTCCAGACCACTAGTTTGAATTTCTCAGCCAACCCCGCTCCAAAAATCGAATTGACTGGTCTCCTTCAGTGTGTTCTCCAACTGAGCCTCAAGCCCCTTCTTATACTTTTCTCGTTGGGCCATCAACGGTTGAGATTAAGTCCCTAATCAACGAATAAGATTAGATGGCTTGATCCATGACTTTTGGACCATTCTAATTCAGTTTTATATTAATTCACATTAATATTTTATTTTCCTAAGTTTAGACTTAGGGACTCCATTAAAAATATTAATTATTTTAAATCTTCCAAATTGGTTATATTCTGCCAAAACCATTTCTGGGCCTTGGAGATCTCGTGTGCTTTAGCCTCTCCACCAATTTTCATGGCCAGGGCACATCTAATGCTACCCCAAATCAACACTCTGTCTTAGTGAGGACTGTGCTTTAGTAATACTCTTCACTAAGTATTACTTTGATCATCTGGGATTGGTCCCCGTGTTGATGCTAAGCCTCCCTGCCCAACATCCTCTGTACTATTGCATCTTGTATTGCTGCCCATGGCTCTGCTACTGCCACTGCTGCATCTGTACGACATATTTCTCTTCATCCGTGTTGTTGTTTGTCCTTTTCTCCCAACATTGCAACCGCATTGCAACTCCCTGTGCATCCATGCTGCTGTCACCCCCATTTTTGCTACTGAAAGAGGTACTTTATCATCCCCATCTTTTCCCTGAAGTAATCAAACTTTGTCCTTCCAAGGGCCTTGGTGAGGATGTCCGTCATCTGTTCTCCTGTAGGAGTGTAGCCCAATTGAACAGCTCCTCATTGGACAGTCTCTGACAAAGTGACACCAAATATCAATATGCTTTGACCGGTCATGGAACACTGGATTCTGAGAGAGCTTCATGAAACTCTGATTATCGCGCATGACCTTGGTCAACTCCATTTTCCTTCTGAATAGGTTTACAAGCAGTGTTCTAATCCATATGGCCTCACACAAAGCTGTGCTTGCCGCCATATATTCTGCCTCAGATGCACTCAAAGCCACGGACTTCTGTTTCCTACTACACCAGGAAGTCATTCCTGATCCAATGTTGAAATAGTACCCAGAGGTACTTTTCCGATCTACTGAACTTCCTACCCAATTTGCATCAGTAAATCCACTCAATCTGATATCCACTCCATTATCAATGTGTTTTGTGTTCTTGATTTGATGGTCGCCATTATGATTTCTTTCCTTTTCAGCATGCATATGTGGTTGTTTCATGTTCTTTCACATGCAATTCTGATAACATCACAGAAGTAAAAGGTCTTAGTTAATTTTGGTAGCTGAAGAGATTCGGAGCAACACGTCTTATCTCATATTGCGGGTCAATGCGGTAAGCCTTAAGATATTGTTCGAGAATTGTCTTGATGGGGCCCTATGAACCAGGGTGATCGCTATAATGATAAGGGCTAGAGCTCATGTTTGACTTTTTCCCATTTGTTATTTTTAATGTTACGACCAGATTTTTCATTTTTACAATATTTTTTCCTTCCTTTCTTGCTTGTGGCCATGATATGCTTTTAACTTTCTTTTAGTTGCATCAATCTCTGGGGCAACATTTTCAGTCCCGACCCAGACATGTGGACAAGGGGAGGGGGCATACCAGATCCTTGTGGACCCAGAGAGGGAAAAATGATGAAAAAAGGCTTGTAATGTGACGAGGGGAGTGAAAAATGCAAAATGGGAAAACTGGACCACGCTACCAAAATCGAGGTTTCCTAAGTAGTACCCTTCCTAAAGCCATAGGCCAATAGGGTAGATCCCAAGGGACTAGGATCGAGGATTAACCCCCAATTTAAGGTGAGGGAACAAGACTACAATCAAAACACTTCTTCCAAGTCACCGTATAATCCATGCCCAAAGTGCCCAAGGAAAAACAAGCATAAACATCTAATTGCACAATGAAAAACATACCTTTAGGATTGGATTTTCCACCTTCAAACATATGCTCTCAACAGATGGGTGAGGGGACATATCACTTGCTTAGGGAGCGAAGATCAAATGGCACAATATATTGGCTACATTGGTGGCTATCAGAGGCTATTGGTTGTCGGTTGAAGACAAATCTAGGAGAAAATTCTCCTATGGAGTCACCCACTTTTGGTGGGTAGTAGTACCCAATGATCTTAAAAAAATAAAATAAAAAAAAGGTAAATTGTAGCTATTAGACGTTATTGGTTGTCGGCTGAAGACAAATCTAGGAGAAAATTCTCCTATGGGGTCACCCACTTTTGGTGGGTAGTAGTACCCAATGATCTCAGAGGTATTTTAAAAAATAAAATAAAATAAAAAGTAAATCGTACATCTCCCCTTCTACTTCATTAAACTATTCAATAGATTTCGATATGAAACTATTCTCCTTAAAGTTATTTCAATGTTTCAATATTCTAAACTATAACTTATGTTTTCAATATTTCAATACGAACAACCGTGTGAAATTCTTCTCCGTCATATACACGTCTGAGAATAATTCTTCAATTATAAGAGCAAATAGATAATATATAGAAAGAAACTATGTATTTTAAAATCAAATAATATAAGTTTGTGGTAACAAGGAAGTCAATAGTTTTATCTTCGTAATTTTTTTCCAAATAGTTGGATTAAATCTAAAAACATATTGAAATGCGTGTGATAAAGGATTTCCTTTTAAATCTAGAAATGATCCGAATGTGATTAAAGATTTTATGTTACAGCTTTGCCTTTATTGTATGTTGTAAAATATTAATTTTCTTTCATTGAATTTGATGGTCTTACATTTTTCAGATGTTTGATATTGAATATTATATGAAAATATTCTATTGCAATATTATAGATATCACCATTTAATAGTTACGGCATTCAATAAGAATTATCATTTTGTAGATTGGGAGTGTCGATCCTACTATAGGCATGGTAGAAGATTTTTCAGATGACTATACACACTTACAGGTGATTCCGTGCGACTCTTTATTTGTAATCTAGTCCTTAATATAATTATATGGTATGAATTATTTCTATAACATATTTCCCAGTTTTGATAATTGGCTATAGTTTTATATTCATGTAATAATTTAATAGGCATGATAGGATTTAAATTCATTTCTGTGAAAAGAAACCAATTTTGATAGAGAGTTAAGTTCATTGTATGCAAAATCCCTAAAAATTATATCATGCAAAAAAAATTTCAAACATGAACACTTTTTGAGTGATATATAGCTGCATTTTACCAAAGATATCAAACAGATTATACGTATAAATAATTAATTGTATTAATCCGTCAAATCCTCATCACATAATAATTTTATGGTTACTATGGGAATTAAGTTCATCTACAAAAGAAACCAATTTCGAAAAAGAGAGTTAGTTATATTGTATGTCTTTTTCTTTTGTAAATAAAAAGCCAAAACATTCATATCATACACAGAAATTTTAAACATAGCTTTCTCTTCAAGCGATATATAGCTACATTTTACAAATGATATCAAACTATTTCTACATGTAAATAATTAATTGTATTTACTCATCAAAGTTACATATTGGCTTCAACAACTTTAAAAACATTATGCAAATTCCTTTTGACTGCAAAGGGAAGATCACACTCCCCCATTTCTACTCTTTTTACCTTTTGATTGCCTAATTTTAGTCTGATTAGCAGCTTGATTCAACATTATAGGACATTCAATCATCCCTTTACCCCCAGGTTTTAACTAGATCCAAAAGTTCAAATCACGAGTTTGCAACCCTTAGGGCAACTATAGGTAAGCAACCACTGTCAACTTAGTGGCTTTGCCTTCTTCACTTTTGACTTTAGGGATCTTAGTCAAAGTGGTATTCATTAGGTCAACTTAAGCTCAAGGGGTAGTAGTGTGTAGTGGGAGCAAGTGAGAGCTTAGTGTTGTTGTTATTCAATTTAAGATGTATGATTATTGTGTGTCATGTGCCTTCCTAAATTATTTTGGAACAATATTAATTTCTACATTTTGGGGCCAATTTTGGAGGTGATGGGGGGCCATTTGATTTTATTAGGAGACTAGACTTAGTAGAAGTTAATTCGATGTGGTTAAGTATATGTGGGGGCCACCTATACTAGGGAAATAGCATTCCCTAGTTCGATGTGCATGGAGGAGATATCGATGGCTTTTTGATTTGGGGTAGCATCAGATGTGCTCTAGCCATGAAAATTGGAGAGGCTAAAGCACATGAGATCTCCAAGACCTAGAAATGGTTTGGATAGATTGTACCTAGTTTGGGAGGTATTAAAATAATTAATATTTTTAATGGAGTTCCTAAGTTTAGAAAAAATATTAATGGGTATTAATATAAATCTGGGTTAGAAGGTTCCAAAAGTCATGGATCAAGGCAAATCTAATCTTAGCTGTTGATTAGAGATTGAATCTCGGTCATTGATGGACTAATGAGAAAAATATAAGAAGGGGCTTGACGGTTAGTTGGAGAACACACCAGAGTGATCAATCATTCTATTCTCTAGAGCGGGTTTTGCTAAGAGAGATAGAATCAGTGATCAGTAGCGAGGGGCAGTGAATTCATAGCAGAGAGGCAGAGTTTTTACTAGAGAGACAACGCAGAGTCGGGAAAGGTTGACACAGAGGCAACTGGGTGCTACCCAGAGGCAGCTAGGAGCTGCGCAAAGCCAGGAGAGGCCAGCGTGTGAGACGTAGAGGGTCTAGGGGCTGATGCAGAAGCTCCAGAAGCTGACGCAGAGGTTAGCAGAGCTGACGTAGAGCCAAAGAGGCAGTGCTGGGAGGATTTCGTGGGATAGATTGGGAGCTGGTAAGCCGAATAGGGTGACACAGTCCCTATCAGAATGACGCAAAGTAGTGGGCGCTGCGATTGTTGCTGTGGGATTGTTCATTTGGCGATTATTCAGCTGGAATATCTGTCTCCGAAGAGAGGTACTACTGCCGAGGGCATTCTCTATTGGGTGAGCCATTTTTGGTACCCTAGTTGTATTCTGAAAACTGCATAATAATAAAACCTTCTGAATAGCTGCACTAGTTTTCCCGTATTAGGTTTTTCCGGGGACATTGGTCCAAAAATAACAGTGTCACTTGTGTGCTTGTTTTCTGAATAGCTGCACTAGTTTTCCCGTATTAGGTTTTGCACTCTGATGTTTTTTCAGGAAGAATTTCTAACGGGTTAAACTTAGAAATTCTAGCATGGTATCAGAGGGTGGTTGCAGATCATAGGATAACTGAAGGTATCTACTAATAGAGTAGTAGCAGCAGAAACAACTGTCTTGAGTGACAAAAGTTGTTCCTAGCAAAAATTAGCAAGGGGTGAAGCAGAGGGCCTGCTTCATCAGCTCGAGCCAGGAGGAGGATCAGCGCAGAGGCAGAGAGGAGCAGATTTGACCTATGCAGTGCCCGATCATCTTTCTCAGTTAGGAAGGATTAACGCTGTGGCCAGAAGGTGCAGATTTTGTCGGTGCCGGGATTTCGCAAAGCCTAGAGGCTCAGTCCTTCAGTTGCTGGGGCATAGGAGGTTGTGGATAATTTGTGGAGTCAAATTGGTGGGGTACTGTGGTCAGAACAATACCTAACAGGGCAAGACCAAGGAGGAGGGGACGTGTTGTCCAAAAATAACAATGTCACTTGTGTGTTTGCTATTGGTTTCAGCTGTTGATCTGTAGATGGTTGAGACTGTATTGTGTTTATTTCAATGTTTATATGTTTAAATAACTTGTTTGTAATTAACAAGTAGGAAAAATAAACCAGAAGAATACAGATAAAATTTCTAACGGTTAGACTTAGAAATTTCAACAGTTTCCCCCTCCAAATGGCCAACAACTCAGACTGCAACTCCCTACAAATGGCATCACGGTCTCCTATAACTTAAGACGAAATGGAAAACATGTTTGCTTTGACCTTGTCAGGTTGATGTTCCTTATGTTGAAATTTGGTACCGGAGGACAGGTGGTTCCCTTAGGCTTTGATCTTTGGCCTAGGGAAAAGTGTCCAAAAGAATTTAATTTTTCTCCTAAAGTGACTTTATAATTTTATAAAGTTAAATCTAATTTAAAAGTGACTTTAAGTGATAAAGTTTATAAGTCTAATTTTAAAGTGACTTTTATAAAGTCAATGAAAAATTAGAAAGGAAAAGTGACTTTGGAAATAAATGACTAAGTGGGTCTTTATTAAAGTGGGGTGAATTAAAAAATAAAAAGTGAGATTTAAATGAGCATTTAATTTCAGCCATTGATCTAAATCTATTTCAGCCATTGGATTTAGAGATCACCCAAAAGTCACTTGGGTCACCCAAAAGTCATTTGGAGTTATATTAAGGGAGGAAAATGAGGAAAAGATCACATTTCAATTCAATTCTTTCATGAGCAGATTGGGAGAAGGAGAGCAAGAGAGATTTCTGAGCAGGGAGGAGAAAGAGACAGCAGCTTGGCACACATTCCAAGGCAGCAGTTGAGCAGATTTGTACAACTGATTCAACACACAATGAAAGACAGATTTTGGCACGATTTTCGAGGAGAGGTTTGCACAAAAATCGAGGAGCAGTTTGCTAATTTTTTTGCACGCAAAACGAGGGTCATACAACAACATTTAATGTTGAAAGTGGGCACGGAAATCGAGGAGACCGTACAGCATTTATTGCTGTCCTGTTTGCTGTAATTTCTAGTTTGCTGTAAAGCATGGGAAAAGAGATAAGTTGTAAATTTGCTTGTTGATTTTTTGCTGAAAATTTCTCACTGTAAAAGGCAATTTTCAGAAGTAAAGAAGAGTTCTCAAACTGGTTCTCCCCAAGAGTTGTAGGGGGTTTTTCCAGGGTCACATTGACCAAAAATCTCAGTGTTTAAATGTGTTTTAATGGCTGTTTATTACTGCTGATTTTTATTTCTGCAATTTCTAGCATTTTGTAAAATTTCCAGAATTTGTGTTTTCAGCAATTTTTTTTTTTTTTTTTTTTTTTTTTTTTTTTTTCAGCTTGTTAAATGTATGGTTATGGAAAAGGGCATTTAACTATATGGGAGAAATAAGGAGAAACTGAAAACCGGGGTGGGAAATGAGAAATTTCTACATGGTATCAGAGCTTGAGTGCTGAAGGGCAGTTTGGGACAGCAAAAGGAAAAACTACAGTTGCTGATTTTTCACTCAGAAAATTCCAGCAAGCTGATTTTTTTCATAAACAACAGTTTTATCTTTACTATGGCAGTGTTATTTTTCAGTTTTAGGACAGCAAAATGTCATTGGGATTGAGGGTGGAGGATAGGCTGGATGGGCATATAAATTACAGCGTTTGGAAGGAGAGAATGCAGAGTATCTTTGAGGAGGCAAAAGTCTGGGATATCATGGTGCATACCACACAGAACCCTGTTGTTGTCCCTATCGATGCTACTCAGTTGACAGCTTATAATAAAAAGAACAACAAGGGTAAGAGGCTAATTCTAGACGGAATCAAAGACCATTGCATTCCTCATGTGAGAGGAAAGAGCAATGTCCATGAGATGTGGACAGCATTGTCCAATCTCTACCAGAGTACCAATGAGAACCGGAAGATGGTCCTGAAGGAGAAGCTGAAGAACATTAAGATGGGTAATGATAGTGCAGCTGGATATCTCACAAAGATTACTAATGTGAGAGATGAGTTGGCAGCGATTGGAGAGGCCATTCCACCCACTGAATTGGTGCGGATTGCAGTGAATGGCCTCCCCTGTTCATGGTTGAACTTTGCTGATGGGGTTTGTGCACGTGAGACCCTTCCCACATGGGAGAGGTTTTGGGATGATTGCATTCAGACAAAGATCAGTAAAGGTCAGCTTGGGGCAGCCAAGCCAGTTGAGCAGGATGAGGATGTAGCACTGATGGCAGGAGGCAAGAAAGGCAAAGGGAAGAAGCAGGCTTCCACAAGCAGTGGTGGGGGCAAAGGCAAAGGTAAAGGTAAACAGGGGAACACACAGAATGACTATTCCAAGGTGAAGTGTTGGAATTGTCAAAAGATGGGACACTATGCAGTTGTGTGCCCGGAGAAGAAGAAGAAGAAGAAGGGGAAGAACCAGGACGTGGCAGCTTCAGCAGAGATTGAGGACTTTGCTCGTCGTTTTGACCGAGAGTTTGCGTTCACTACATGTGAGTCTTCTAGTGCAGGATCACCTGCCACACAGGTTCAGAGGGAGCATTCTTTTCCCTCGATTAGCGGAGCATCTTCAGGTATCTGGTATGCGGACAGTGGGGCTTCACGTCATATGACAGGAGTCCGTGAGTACTTCTCAGAGCTTTCAGAGAGTGGCACTGATATTGAGGTAGTACTCGGTGATGACAGAGTTGTTAGAGCAGCCGGGGTGGGGACAGTGACATTTCAGAGGGAGTCCAAACCTCCCTTGAAGGTGTCAGAGGTTCTTTATGTGCCAGGGATGAGGAAGAACCTCATATCCGTCTGAGCTTTGGAGGACAGAGGATATGAGGTACTGTTCAGGGGAGGACAGGTGTTGATGTATCCCAGGGGCACTCCAGCTGATTCAGCTAGAGTGATAGGTGTACGCCATGCAAAGGTGTACAAGTTTGCATTCCAACCCCTTTTGGCATTGAGCAGTAGTACCGATAACAGAGCTAGCAGTTCTGAGCTGTGTGAGGTTTGGCACCGCAGGATGGGACATATGTATCATGGAGCCTTGAGGACATTGCGGGAGATCACTACAGGTGTGCCAGATTTCAGTACTGATCACTTTGATACTTGCAGAGGTTGTGTGATGGGAAGATTTGCCAAATCCCCTTTTCCCAGCATTGACAGCAGAGCGACGGGGATACTTGATTTGATTCATTTCGATGTGAGCGGTCGGATGTCTCATGTTTCCTTGAGTGGATATGAGTACTATGTTTTATTCATTGATGATCACTCCAGGAGGACCTGGATTTATTTTTTGAAGACCAAGAGTGAGGTCTTCAAGCGGTTTCAGGAGTTCAGAGCTCTTGTGGAGACTCAGACAGGTCGAAAGATCAAGTCCTTGAGGTCGGACAATGGAGGAGAGTACACCCTTGGAGAGTTTGTTGACTATTGTGCGGAGGCAGGCATTAGGAGGGAGTTCACTGTTCCTTACAACCCTCAGCAGAACGGGGTTGCGGAGAGGAAGAACAGATCCATCATAGGGGCTGCCAAAGCCATGTTACATGATCAGGGGTTGCCATTGTTCTTGTGGGCAGAGGCCTGCAACACAGCTGTTTACTTGCAGAACATGAGTCCGCATCGTGCCTTGGGGCACATGACTCCGGAGGAGGCTTTCTCTGGGAAGAAGCCTGATATTGGTCATCTTCATATCTTTGGATGCATTACATACTACTATATACCCAAGGAGAAGAGGACCAAACTAGAGCCCACCGCAGAGAAGGGTATCTTTGTGGGCTACAGTGAGACCTCAAAGGCCTTTCGGATTTACATTCCTGCACAAAGGAGAGTTGTTGTCAGACGGGATGTGAAGTTCGAGGAGGACAAGGCCTTTAGGAGGTCACGGGAGTTAGAGTATCTGGATCAGCCAGACTCTCAGCAGCAGTTGAGTCAGTCGCAGGGATCCAGTGGGCAGGGATCAGGAGGATCCGGAAGTACATCTATGAGGATGTAAGGTCCGTCAGTGAGCAGTGGCTCCCCGAGCCAGAGGGGTGGTGCTTCGGGCAGCATGCAGAGCAGTTCACAGAGCAGTTCACTAGGGAGTCCATTAATGGACAGTTCACACGGTGCCTCAGCTTCTACATGTTCAGGTGCAAGCAGGAGGACAGCATATAGACAGTCAGGAGTTCAGGCTACTGATGGTGATGAGGAGGAGGAATTTCATTCTCCTATGGGAGAAGCATGCTCAGGGAAGAGAAATCCCAAGTGGCTTCAGGACACCTTGAGATATGCCACATCTGTTGCTGAGCCGAAGAGGCCGGTCAGAGAGAGCAGACCACCTGAGAGGTTTTGTAGCTATATGGCGATGGTTACCAGCATCCTTGACTCTGAGCCTTCTAGCTATGAGGAGGCAGCTAGCCAGCAGGTCTGGAGAGAGGCCATGCAGGAGGAGTATTCTTCTATCATGAAGAATGATGTTTGGGAGGTGGTGCCGAGGACTGAGGGCAAATCCGTGGTTACTTCCAGATGGCTTTACAAGGTAAAGCATGCTGCAGATGGCAGCATTGAGAAATTCAAAGTGAGGTTTGTGGCTAGAGGGTTCTCCCAGGTAGAGGGAGTTGATTATGAGGAGACCTTCGCTCCCATGGCTCGATATACTTCGATCCGCTCCATTATATCGATAGCAACAGAAATGGGTTGGAAGATCCACCAGATGGATGTGAAGACCGCATTTCTCAATGGCTTCATACAGGAGGAGGTGTACATTGCGCAGCCACAGGTCTTTGAGGTGGATGGGAAGGAGTCCCATGTGTGCAGACTGAAGAAGGCCCTTTATGGCCTGAAGCAAGCTCCCAGGGCTTGGTACTCCAGGATAGATACATATTTGCAGGGGACGGGTTTCACAAAGAGTGAGGCAGATCCGAACCTTTACTTTATTGTGATTGGTGAGGAGCTTCTCATTCTGGTGCTGTATGTGGATGACTTGATCATTACAGGTGGAGAGAGACTCATAGAGCACTGCAAGAGAGATCTTGCGACGGAGTTTGAGATGAAGGACATCGGCTTGATGCATTACTTTTTGGGTTTGGAGGTGTGGCAGGAGGAGGGGCATTTCTTCCTGGGGCAGGGGAAGTATATTGTAGACATCCTTAGCAGATTTCACATGGAGGATTGTAGACCCATGTCGACACCAATGATCACCAACTGGAAGAAGCTTCATGCTTCGGATTCCGAGTTGGTGGATCCCACATTGTACAGGCAGCTCATTGGTTCCTTAATGTATTTGGTCAACACTAGACCAGATATCTGTTTTGCAGTCAACACGATGAGTCAGTTTATGTGTGAGCCTAGGAAGGTTCACTGGGTGGCTGCAAAACACATTTTGCGATACTTGCAGGGGACAGTGGATTATGGTTTGGACTACAGGCAGGGAGATGGAGTGAGATTGGCAGGATACACTGATTCTGATTGGGCAGGTTGTGCTTGTGATAAGAAGAGCACTTCAGGGTGTTGTTTTGGGTTGGGTTCAGCAGTAGTGTCATGGTTCAGCCGGAAGCAGCAGTCAGTAGCACTGAGTTTAGCGGAAGCAGAGTATATGGCAGCCAGTCTAGCTAGTTGTGAGGTTATCTGGCTTCGCAAGATGTTGTTTGGCTTATTTGGTCAGCTGTTGAGACCTTCAGTGATTTACTGTGATAATCAGAGTTGCATTAAACTCACGGAGAATCCAGTATTTCATGACAGGTCAAAGCATATCGGGATCAGATATCATTTCATCAGAGACTATGTTCAGAAGGGAGTTGTGAAGCTTGAGTATATTTCCACTGATGAGCAGGTTGCAGATATCCTTACCAAAGCCTTACCATGGGGCAAGCATGTCTACTTCAGAGACAAGATGGGTGTGGTCAGGAACACCTTCCTCGGTAAGAGGGAGTGTTGAAATTTGGTAGCGAAGGACAGGTGGTTCCCTTAGGCTTTGATCTTTGGCCTAGGGAAAAGTGTTCAAAAGAATTTAATTTTTCTCCTAAAGTGACTTTATAATTTTATAAAGTTAAATCTAATTTAAAAGTGACTTTAAGTGACAAAGTTACTAAGTCTAATTTTAAATTGACTTTTATAAAGTCAATGAAAAATTAGAAAGAAAAAGTGACTTTGGAAATAAATGACTAAGTGAGTCTTTATTAAAGTGGGGTGAATTAAAAAATAAAAAGTGAGATTTAAATGAGCATTTAATCTCAGCCATTGATCTAAATCTATTTCAGCCATTGGATTTAGAGATCACCCAAAAGTCACTTGGGTCACCCAAAAGTCACTTGGAGTTATATTAAGGGAGGAAAAGGAGGAAAAGATCACATTTCAATTCAATTCTTTCATGAGCAGATTGAGAGAAGGAGAGCAAGAGAGCAAGAGAGATTTCTGAGCAGGGAGGAGAAGGAGACAACAGCTTGGCACACATTCCAAGGCAGCAGTTGAGCATATTTGTACAACTGATTCAACACACAGTGAAAGACAGATTTTGACACGATTTTCGAGGAGAGGTTTGCACAAAAATCGAGGAGCAGTTTGCTGATTTTTCTGCACGCAAAACGAGGGCCATACAACAACATTTAATGCTGAAAGTGGGCACGAAAATCGAGGAGACCGTACACGTTTATCGCTGTCCTGTTTGCTATAATTTTCAGTTTGCTGTGAAGCATGGGAAAAGAGATAAGTTGTAAATTTGCTTGCTGATTTTTTGCTGAAAATTTCTCACTATAAAAGGCAATTTTCAGAAATAAAGAAGAGCTCTCAAACTGGTTTTCCCCAAGAGTTGTAGGGGGTTTTTCCAGGGTCACATTGACAAAAAATCTCAGTGTTTAAATGTGTTTTAATGGTT
Organism: Pinus tabuliformis; assembly: GCA_031772625.1. NCBI lineage: Eukaryota > Viridiplantae > Streptophyta > Pinopsida > Pinales > Pinaceae > Pinus > Pinus tabuliformis. The sequence continues at coordinate 1,025,832,784 of CM062805.1, forward strand.
GTTTATTACTGCTGATTTTTATTTCTGCAATTTTCAGCATTCTGTAAAATTTCCAAAATTTGTGTTTTCAGCAATTTTTTTTTTTTTTTTAGCTTGTTAAATGTATGGTTATGGGAAATGGCATTTAACTATATGGGAGAAATAAGGAGAAACTGAAAACCGGGGTGGGAAATGAGAAATTTCTACACCTTAATGGTGAAGAAGCATTGGAACATTTGATGGATTAAGTCATCACACTCTAGATCAAACATGATTTCATATGTTCTAACCATGGCCATGATTTCTAGAATCTCAAGCTTCTTCCAAAAGGTAGAACCCACATTGTTGTTCAAGTCTTGAAAGGTCTCTACTATCATTCTAAAAACTCTCTTCATAACATCATAATTTTAACGAGCTATAGTGGCGGTCAGTCTCATGATGTTACTGAGACAAGATGCAACTGGAAGTCTAACCCCTTCATAAGGTTCCTCCAAGAACTTGTGTTGTATGAGAGCAAGCATAGCTGTGAAAATTTCGAACATGAAATTATACTGCAGTAACTGATTTATTTCTCCTACTTATTTTCCACAATTAGTTATTTACAAAACCCTTCCGTAAACATTAAAATAAATTCTACTGCAGTTATCACATAATAGCATAGAGAAAAATAGCAGTGATATACAAGCACAAGAATCAATCACATCAACACAGTTATTTTTTGGACAATTGTCCCCGGAAAACCCAATGCGGGAAAACCGGTGCAGTAGATGAGGCTTTATTTGTTAATCTTTAGCAACAATCTCTTTACACAAAAAATATTCTATAGAATACTGAGACACTTCTTAGAGAAAACAACTGAGACAATTTTTTCCCTCCTCCTGGAGAAGTCCTGACACTCTGGGGACCCTCTACCCTGCTCTGCGTCACTTCTTTGTCAACCTGCGTGAGGATTGCATCTCCAGCTGCGCTGCCTCACTTCCCTCTGCACTATCTCTCAAACGCTCTGTGTCACCTCTTCCACAGTCTTTCACTGAGGCTGATACCCTCCTCTTCCTTCACCCTGCTACTTTCCCTCTGAAATTGAACTTCTTCTCCTTGAGAATCGATTTCCCTCGAGTTACAGAGTATTTTCCGGGTGCGTCTCGAAATGAATCTCAAGTCTTTTTTTATACTTTTCCTGTTGATGAATCAATGACCGAGATTAAGTCTTTAATTAACGGCCAAGATTAAAACAGACTTGATCCTCGTCTCTTAGAAGCTTCTCATCCATATCTTTATTAATATCCATTAATATTTTTATTTTCCTAAGTTTAGACTTAGGAACCCCATTAAAAAATATTAATTATTTTAATAACTCATCATTCGTGTGGAATTTTTCCAAACGATCTCTAGGTCTTGGAGATCTCATGAATTAGTCCCTCCAAAAAATTTCGGAGCTAGATCGCATCCGATGCTACCCAAAATCAACACTCTGTCTTAGAGAGGAATGTGTTCTAGCTATTCCTCCCAATAGAATATTCACACTGATCCACGTCATCGGTGCTATGTGTTGTTGATGCTTGGCTTGCTGCCCCTCATCTACTGCGCTGCTGCACCCTGTACTGCTGTCCATGACACTGCAACTGTCACTACTACATCTGTACTGTAGCTCCATCTGAATATGCTGCATCATGTTGCCACTGCTAACTACTACACTGCAACTCCCTATACTATCCGCTTCTGCTGTTGAAACAGATTCTTAACCATCCCCAACCTCTCCTTGAAAGAAACAAACTTTGTTCTTCCTAGAGCCTTGGTGAGAATGTCTGCTACCTGTTCTCCTTTCGGGGTGTACATCAACTGTACGCCCCCTCGTTGGACAAAATCTCTGATAAAGTGACACCTGATGTCAATGTGCTTCGACCAATCATGAAAAACTGGATTCTCAGAGAGATTGATGCAACTTTGATTATCACACAAAATATTGGTCGCTTCCATCCTTCTCCTGAAGATTCACAAGCAATTTCCTAAGCCATATGGCTTCACACGAAGTTGTGCTAGCTGCCATATATTCGACTTCAGCTGAGCTCAGAACTACGGATTTCTCTTTCCTACTACACTAGGAGGTCATTCTGATCCAATGTTGAAACAGTACCCAGTGGTACCTTTCCGATCTATTGAACTTCCAGCCCAATCTGTGTCAATGGACCCATTCAGCCTCATGTCATTCCCTTGGGTGTACATTAGTCCATGCTCAACTGTTCCTCGTATATATCTGAGAACATGCTTGGTTGTTGCTTAGTGCGCCCTCTTTGGTTCCACCATGAATTGACTGAGAGTGTTGGCAGTGTAACAAATGGCCGGCCTGGTATTGACCAGATACATCGGGGACCCTATGAACTGCCTATACAAGGTGGGATTGACTTCTTTATCTTTAGATGTATCAATTTTATTCCAGTTGGTAATCAGTGGAGTAGCCATAGGTCTACAGTCCTGCATTTTGAACCTTTTCAAAATTTCTGTAGCGTATCTCCCTTGTCCAAGGAAAATTCCACCCTTCTGCTGCCAAACTTCCAACCCCAGGAAATAATGCATTTGTCCCAAATCCTTCATGTCGAGTTCTATCGCTAGGTTTTCCTTGCAATCTTTGATGAGCCTAGATGAGTTTGTCAAAAATAGATCATCCACTTATAACACCAGGGTTAGCGGCTCATGCTCTACAACCAGATTGTAGAGGTTAGGATTTGCGTCACCCTTGACAAATCCCATCTTCTGTAAGTAACCATCAATTCGACCGTACCATGCTCTAGGTGCCTGTTTAAGCCCATACAAGGCTTTCTTCAACCTGCATACATGAGATTTCTTCTCATGAGTCTCAGAACCCTCTGCTTGTTCAATGTATACTTCTTCTATCACCCTGTCCAAGAATGTCGTCTTGACATCCATCTGATGAATCTCCCACCCCATCTGTGCTGCAAGGGATATCATGGATTTAATAGAAGTATACGTGGCTACTGGGGTGAAGGTTTCTTTGTAGTCTATCCCTTCCTTCTGAGCATACCCCTTAGCCACAAAACTGGCTTTGTATTTTTCCACACTGTTGTCTGCAGCGTATTTGACTTTGTAGAGCCATCTCGAGCTTACAACTGACCTGTCCTGAGGCCTAGGTACCACTTCCCATACATCATTGACCATTATGAAACTGTATTCCTCCACCATAGCATCTACCCATACTTGATGTTCAACGACCTCCTGAAAACTAAAGGGTTCTCTAACTTGAGCCACCAAGGCTTGGTATCTGTCTTGCTCTCTATGCTCCCTTTTCTCATTCCTCGGTGCATCGACAAAATCCTCTGCATCTCATAGTATCTGTCGAAGTTCCCGACTCGTTCTTCCACTTGTAGTGGGTATGTCTATCTACTCCTCCTCTTCCCGAGACTCCACTTGTTGTGATACCTCTGGAGTTTTTCCTTTAGGAGAAATTTTGGTGCTAGTTTCTATTGGTGGAAGCGGCTGGACATTTGGATCAACCTTTGACTGCTCTTTGGAAGGCGTTTCTCGGGATTTCTTGAAAGCTCTGCCCTCCATGAGCTTTACATCCCATCGAATTACTATCTTCCTATTCCCTGGAAGATAGACTCTATATGCCTTAGCATTCTCGCTATATCCCACAAGATATCCTTTCTCCGCAATCTGATCCAATTTCTTCCTCTTTTCTTCTGGTATATGACAATATGCCAACTCCCAAATATCCTGAAATGACCCACTCCGGCTTGGTTACCGGTGAAGACACTGTCCAGAGTAATCTTACCTAATGCCCTGTGAGGAGTCCTATTTTGGACATAAACAACTGTGTTGCATGCTTATACTCATAGAAACTTGGGCATATCCCGATCATGCAACATTGCCCTGGTTGCTTCAAAAATAGTCATGTTCTTCCTTTCTACTACTCCATTTTGGTTCACATTATAGGGAGTTGTCCACTCTTCTGATGTCTTCCCTTGCGCAAAAATCAGTGAAGTCCTTGTCGATATATTCTCCACTATTGTGTGAACGCAATATCTTTATCTTCTTTCCTGTCAGATTCTCAACTAGAGCCTTGAACCCTTTGAATCGACCAAAAACCTCATCCTTGGTTTTTAGAAAGTAGATCCAAGTCTTTTTGGAATGGTCATCAATGAAGGTGATGAAGTATTCGGCACCACTAAGAGCTTTTGTGGACATGGGTCTATAGATATCTGAGTGTATCAATCCTAGAACAATCTTAGCCCTATTGTTACTTCTAGAAAATGCCGCTTTGGCGTACTTTCCTAGTGTGCACCCTCTGCACACATCATCTCATTTGGTGCTCAACTCTGGAACTCTTGTTACTGTTCTTCTGAGAATTCTTAGAGCCCCATGGTGTAAGTGTCCCATCCTCCTGTGCCATAGTTTATTGAAATCCTTTTCCCCACTGCTGCCTATCAGTGCCATTGGAGATTCTAGCTGTAATTTATATAGCCTGTTGCTTCTGACTCCAATCTGGGCCTTCTCTTTCCAACTCGGGTGTTTAACATATAATTTCTCCTTAATGAAGAAAACATCATAGCCCTTGTTTTAAAGCTGACATACAAAGAGTAAGTTCATCCCCAATCCTAGCACATGCAACACATTGGTTGCTTGAAGCCGATCCCCTGCTTCTGTTTGAAAGACTACAATACCTCTTCCTACGGGGGTACATTTTGACTTATTTCCCAAGGTGATCTGGAAGTTCATCCTCTCTTCCTGATAATTCAAAAAACATTCTCGTATTCCTGTCATATGCTAGGAAGCTCCACTATCTATATACCAGACCTTAGAGGAGGCAAAACTCGCTAGGCAAGCGACTTCTTCTTCCAGTCTGGAAGCTAACATAGAATAATCAAGATCCATGTTATTCGTGCTCTCTTATTTCTCAGGAGATCTGCGTCTCTCTGAGTTGATGCCCCGACATCATGCTTCTGTCTCATAGCAGATTCATTAATCTTGTTGCCCCATCTCTGCTCCGATACCATGTGAAAATTTCGAACACAAAATTCTACTGTTGTAACTGATTTATTTCTCTTACTTATTTTCCACAGTAAGTTATTTACAAAACTCTTCAGCAAACATTAAAATAAATTCTACTACAGTTATCACATAATAGCATAGAGAAAAATAATAGTGATATACAAGCACAAGAATCAATCACATCAACACAATTATTTTTTGGACAATTGTCCCTGGAAAAACCCAATGCGGTAAAACTGGTGCAGCATATGAGGCTTTATTTATTAATCTTCAGCAACAACCTCTTTACACAGAAAAGATTCTACAGAATACTGAGATACTGCTGAGAAAAAACACCTGTGAAAATTTTTTCCCTCCTCCTTGAGAAGTTCTTGACACTCTGGAGACCCTCTACCCTCCTCTGCATCACTTCTGCGTCAATCTGCGTGAGGACTGTGTCTCCAGCTGCGCTGTCTCATTGATCTTCCTTCTGCTGTCTCTTAGATGTTGAAGTTTCTAAGTTTACTTAGTTAGAAACCCTCCTGCACTTTATTTGATTTATTCCTACCTACTTGTTATTTTCCTTAACAAGTTATTTACAATGTAAATATTGAAAATAAACACTAGTGCATGCTCAACATATTACATATCAGCAACTAAAAGAAACAGAAACAAACACACGATATGACTCCATTATTTTTGGACTAATGTCCCCCGAGAAACCCAATGTGGGAAAATCGGTGCAACTATCTGAGGGTTTTCTTATTAAGCAATATCAGAGTACAATCTGGGTGCCGAAACTGGCCTACCCAACAAAGAATTTCCTTGACAGTAATACCTCTCAGTTTCTGACAAATCTTCTGGTTGAAACCCCAGATAATCCTTCTGGAAGCTACTTAGCACAAATCTGGCCTAGAAACCCCAACGTCTGCCTAACGGGACTGCATCAGCCTCTCCTTGCCCAGTGCTGGCCCTGCATCAGCCTATATAGGCTTGCGTTAGCCCCAGGAGGCCCTGCGTTAGCTCTTTGACCCTCTGCGTCAGCTATGCTGGCCTCTCTGGTGCTTTGCGCAACACTTAGCTACCTCTGCATGGCTATGTGTGAGCACTGGCTGTTCTCGCGTCACTCTCTCTGGCTGCTTTGCTGCTCTCTCGGCACTATCTTTGCCTCTCTGTACTCAATGCCCCTTAGCTTCTCTCAGATCACTAATTCTATCTCTCTTAGCAAACCACGCTCTAGAGAATAGAATGACTGATCACTCTGGTGTGTTCTCCAAGTGACCCTCAAGCCTCCTCTTATACTTTTCTCGTTGACATATCAACAGCTGAGATTAAGTCCCTAATCAATGACTAGGATTAGATCTGGCTTGATCCTTATCTTTTGGAACACTCTAACACAGATTCATATTAATACACACTAATATTTTATTTTCCCTATGTTTAGACTTAGGGACTCTATTAAAAATATTAATTATTTTAATATCCCTTGATCTGTTTAGAATCTCCCCAAACTCTTTATGGGTATTGGAGATCTCATGTGCCCCAACCTCTCCACCAAATTTTGTGGGATCTCATGTGCTCCAACCTCTCCACCAAATTTTGTGGCTAGAGCACATCCGATGCTACCCCAAATCAACACTTCCTCTTAGCGAGGACTGTGCTCTAGCAATACTCCTCATTGAGTATTACTCTGATCATTTGGCATCGGTACCTGTGCTGATGTTAGGACTTCCTGCCCAACATCCTCTGCACTGGTGCATCCTGTACTGGAAGCCCATGGTTCTGCCATTGCCACTGCTGCATCTGTACGATAGCTCCCTCTGCATCTGTGTTGTTGGTGGTCCTTTCTCCCAACACTGCATCTGCATTGCACCTCCTCTCATCATGCTGCATTGTGCTGCTCACTACTACACTGCAACTCTGTTACTGAGAAGTAACTGATCTCCCAGTTTGACCTTCCTGTTGGGCTAGAGACACCTACTGATGCTGAAGCTCCCTCTACCGCTAACAAGTGCTCCTTCTCTAACCTCTGTGCTGCTACAACAACTCCATGCATCTTGCACCATTGCACACCTCTTCGTTTCATCTTACACTGGTGCAACACTCTTGTGCCTCTCGCACTGCTTCAGCCTGCTAGCCCTGTGCTGTCTCGGGATTCCTGCACTGTAGCTCTCTCTGCCGCTTCATCCGCATCCATCTCTACCCACATCAGCCAGTCTTGCTACTCCTCGACAGGGCTCCCGTAGCAAGGTCTAATCCAAGAGGCTGGGTACCTCGAGGATCTTGCCCCTCATCGCTTGTAGTCCATCTAACTATAGCTTGATGTCTGCCCACTTCTGCTCAAGTGGCGTGTGTGCACTCATGGCATAGTCATTGTCTGTCTCCACTTCCTTCTCTGCTCGTGCTGGCGCCGCCTTAGTCTCAAAAGACTCTCCCTTACTTTTCTTCCTTGGACACTGGGTCGCATAATGACCCAACTTTCCACAATGGAAGCACTTGATCTTGGAGAGATCCTTCTTCCGCTTTTCTTGCTTTACCTCAGATGCTAGGGCCATGTCTTCCTCCTCCTGCTTGACTTTGATCCCTTTGCTGCTGCTACCCGTCTTCGACTGCCATCTGATCTCTTCCTGGTGAAGAGCCCACATCTCGTCCCAAGGTGGAAGTGTCCCTCTGCCCAGTATACTCTGGAAAAATACCTCTCAGTCTTCTGAGACAACGTTCAAGGTTGTCCTCACCATTAGCTCCTACTTCGGTGTCGCCTCTATAGCAGTGAACTGATCTCGGATCTCATTCAGCCCTCCGAGGAAGGTGTCAATCGATTGTCCCTTCTTCATCTGATACGACCTCATTTGATTCTCAAGCAGCGTTCTTCTCTGCACAGAAGTATGCTCGTACAACTTCTTGAGAACCTCCCACATCTCAAATGTTGTTTCCTTCTCAGCTATGTGTGGTACTACATGATCCTTGACCCTATCAAGGATAATTCTCTTGGCCCTCACCATCGCCTCCTCGTACCTGTCATTATCACTGGGGTCGACTGGGACAACTATTACCTTCAAGGCAAAGTCTTGACACGATTCCTGTCAAGTACGAAGAATATTCTGGCCTTCTAGACTGTGAAGTTCGATGCTTCGTCCAGTCTATCATGGTCTCTTACTCCGTGTAGTGCCATGATGCTCCTCTACTTCCCTCCTAGAAGTTCTTTGTTTGACTCCTCTGAGTCTCTACTTCTTGTCTAGAAGTTCTCTTCTAGACTCCCTCTGAGTCCTGATTTCCCTCTTGGAAATCCTTTTGCCGCTTGTCGAGATGCCCCCTACTCTAATCGTCTTGTGAAACCGCACCACTGATCTGGGTTCCTTAGCTAGAAACCCTCGGTAGCAACTCCTCTGGCCTTGCTTTGTCAGGCACTGTTCTGACTATAGTACCTCACCAGCTCCACTCTGCAATATTCCTACAGCCTTCTAAACCCCAGCAACCTGAAGGTGAGAGCTTCTAGGCTCTGCGCAATCTCAGCACTGCAACCCGACCTCCTCAGCCAACTGCGTCAGCCCTCCCAACTACTACGTGGCTCTGCGTGAGGCTTCTCCTGCCTTCCTTCGCCTCTGTGCTGCCTCTTCCCGGCTCACCCTTGATGACACAGGCACTGCATCACCCTTCTTTGTTGCTGCTATGCTAGAAACAACTTCTGTCACCTCGGGACAGTTGTTTTCTGCTGCTATTGCTCTGCTTGGCTGATGTCCTTTATTCCTCCTGTGATCTGCAATCATGCTTTGATACCATGTTGAAGTTTCTAAGTTTACTTAGTTAGAAACCCTCCATGCACTTTATCTGATTTATTCCTACCTACTTGTTATTTTACTTAACAAGTTATTTACAATGTGTTGTCGCGCAAAGTGTCTAGGCACCACGACAATGCTCAGAGTAAGGGCTATCACTCTCGATCCTTACTCATTCAGTTTAGACTCTCTCCTAAGCAAGTCAAGGCAGGTAGTCCCTAGGAAAATGGATTAGGCTAACAGGCTCTAGGAGATTTTAATGATGGACAAGTTAACGAAAGTAAACGAATCTCGATTAACTTAGATGAAAGATTAAATGCAAATGTAGCCAACACGACCATAAGATAGAAATGATTACAGACCAGTGCCTTTAATATTCAATCAACCGTGGATTAAGTAAAACAAGTTATCCAGAACAATTTTCCAATATGTGACGAATAATGACAATCAATATAAACGCCCAAAACTGTATCATGCAAGAGATTCCAGATTTAAAATAATTATCGATAATGACCAAGATCTAGAATTAATTAATTTTCTCCAACAATCAATATAACTTGAAACATTTATCGTACTTTGACCATAGAAGAATCATGCGAATTTAAGATTTAGCATTTAACATCAAAAACACCAAAGAACTTTAGATTAGCGTTTTAATTATTCTTTAGGCAATAACCTCAATGTGAAAAATGAATAAGTAAAATAATTCAAAGGGTTAATAAATCGAATTTTTAATGGGCTGTAGGCCATGTTAAAAATTGTAATTTTAAAGCGCAATTCCTTTAATTTACTTTTTTTTTTTAGGTTCTTTAAGATTTTTTTTAGAAAATATAATGAAACAAAAAAGTAACAAAAATAAAAATTTAAATCAAATGTCACACAAAAGAGAAAGAAAAACCCCTTTTTAAGGTTTTTTAAATGTTTTAGATTTTAGATTTTTTTTAAAATTTTGTAATTTTTAAATATTTTTAAATTTTTAAATGTTTTTTAAGATTTTAAGATTTTAAGATTTTTAGAGTTTTAGATTTTTTTAAAGTTTAGAATTTTAAATAAAAAAATAAAAATCATAAATTACAAAATAAAAATGAAATGAAAACAAATCAAGTTAAAAGTGAAAATCAAAATCAAATTTGAAAAATTAAAAGGGGCTTAACCATTATATACAAATGAAACTGAAAAATATATACACCCTAATCTAAAACTAAGCCAAACGCAATTCATCCAAAGTCGAATATATAAAAAAAGGGAAAAAGAAACGCATTTGTTGTTTGTTGTTGTAGGTCCGCAGGAAGGAGAAGACGCAACTATGGAGAGATAGCAAAACGGGGCAGCGATGAGGGTTTGCGGATTAATGGGTGAAGCAGCATGAGGAAGAAGGTATTGCGAGCAGGGTTATGGAGCGGGCAATGTGTAGGCAGAAAGAATGAGGGACTGCGTGAGGGTTTGAAGCTACAGTTGCGGGCTTGAAGGAGCTGGATGAAGCAACAAGGAAGAGGGTCAACTGCGGAGAAGGCATTCTGTTGTGGAGATAGGTAGAAGGTTTGCAACAACATGAGGAGCTTGGGCAAGCAGCGGCTGAAGCGAAGGAGCTGGCAAAGGAGTTTACACAGATGAGGAATGCGGAGCTGCAGGTGGACATGCGGATAGAGCAGCTGAAGGTAGCCACAGAGAAGGTTCAACGAGGAGGGGTTGAAGCTACGTGGAGAGGGTTTGGAAGCAGCGTAGGCAGTGCTGATGGATAGGGAGGAAGCTGGAGCAATGGGCAATGATGACGCTGAGGAGGCTATGATGGTAAAGAGAGCTGGACAAAGGGATGGATGTTGCGGGAATGATGGAGCCATGGGGAGCCAGATGAGGACAACAGGTGAGGGAAATAAAACTGGGATTGCAGGCAGAATGGCAACAACAAATTTGATGTCAGAGGATGAGAAAATACAGGGTTTGGTGGCAGCAAGGGTCCTGTAAAAAAATAATTCGAAATTGCACAGTGAACCCTGAGACCAGGCAACAAATCGATCTGCAAAATGGTGGCCCAGAAATTCTTTAAATCACCAGAACCTCAAAAAAATTCCAGCAATCTTAATTTAAAATTTTAAATCCTTCTGCTTCAGATTTCTTAATGAAACCTTTACGAAAATTTCTAGATTTAAAAAAAAAAATAAAAGTCAAATCTGGATATGATCCCTGCCAAAATGATGCTGATGGACCCCAGAGATCCAGATCTTAACCTCGAGGGCCTAGATCTAGACTCTGCATAGCTTTCAGCTTCAGATCTATAGCTACAAGACAACAAGAAACAACGAAATGATATATACAATGACCCCAAAAAACTAAAACCCCTAAAACTGAAGTCAAAAAATTGAAGAAAATTACAGATCTATGTACATGAATATCAGATCTAGGGAGTGAGTCCAACTCCGCTCTCAAATTTGATAATCTGAAGCTCTCAACAATTAGATCTATTGATTTAGCACAAAAAAATTAAATATTTTGAATTTTAGAGGAGGTACTGAGCTCAAAACCCTTCATGCATTACCTATAAAAAATATCTTATGATAAGCCCGAGATCAAATTTAAGCTGGGCGTTTCAGAAAACACGGATCGAGAGTTGGCTGGTTCAACCAAGAACTTCCTCGAAGGCCCGATGATCTAAAAAATAAAGACTTTCCTGCAAAACTCAATTCAACCATCAACATAGAGCGAGAAAACAATAACAAAATTTAGATTTAATAGAGATACTTTCTATTATATTCAAAATTTAAATTATCATTCAAACCCCAGCGACTGAGCAAGATACCTGTACTCAAATCGCTCTTCAGAAAGCTATCATCAATGGCTAAAAAGAAATCTATGCATGAAAACGATACATCTTACAATATTTTCACGAAGAGTAACACCAGCAGAAATTAACCCCAAAGTCCTTTTTTATTGCTCATAAAAAGGTTACAAGAGAGCTTTTTGCTGAGTACACGATCCAGAGACCGGATCCACTGACTGACAAATGACTTCCTATTTAAGGATAAATCCTCCAACGACTAGTTCAAGTGATCCTCGTCAAAGCAATTTCGACCGTTGATGAGGATTAAAATTTCTTTTAATCTCATCCATCGAAATTTTAAATTATTGACGAAATTCGGAATTTTCAATTAAATGCATTTAAATTAATTCAAAAATTAAAATTTTGAATTAATTTCCTCAAAATTTTGACTTTGACTTAACCCCAGGGACTAGAGGCTTAAAATTTAGCAAAATAATCAATTTACTTTAGTCCTTGGACCTCTTAAAATTTAATTTTTAAGGACCAACGAATTTTGCCTTCGGATAATTTAAATTTACCTAGGACCTAGAATTAATTAAATTTCTGGCTTAGAATTTTATTTAATTTTGGCCAGAAAATTTAATTAATTAACATATGAGGGGATAAATTATTTTTCTAACCCTCAAGACACTTTACATCATGATTTTTACATCTCAAGGGGGAAAACCCATACGCAAAAGACCCTCACAGACTACCCAGTTCTGCGACATAAATATAATCTAGCAAATCATGAAATTTGTAACAAAATAACCTAACCAAATAGTTAGGATTATTTCCAAATCACTTTTACGTAGACTCGATCTAGAACACTAGGACTCCACGAATATCCCAGAGACAAAATTCATTCCGGCTTTGGGGTAAGGCTGAAGGAAAACTTTGCCGACCATCCGAGAATGGATCAATGAGACAAAAAACTTCCTGGAATGTAGATTGTCACCAGAGAAGTAGGTTTACTTAGGTAATTACATACACGACACGGATCTGCTGAGATTATTTACATTATACACATGCAGACTGGGTTTACATTATAAGATGATGATCAAGCTGATGATGATAGCTGGACATCACGAGCACATCAATCAGGCACTATCCCTTTTGAAAAAAAAAGGGGGGGGGTACTGCTATGGGTCGTTGACACGTAATGGTCAACACAATGTAAATACTGAAAATAAACACTAGTGCATGCTCAACATATTACATATCAACAACTAAAAGAAATAGAAGCAAACACACCATATGACACCATTATTTTTTGACTAATGTCCCCGAAAAAACCCAATGTGGGAAAACCGATGCAACTATCTGAGGGTTTTCTTATTAAGCAATATCAGAGTACAATCTGGGTGCCGAAACTAGACTACCCAATAGAGAATTTCCTTGGCAGTAATACCTCTCATTTTTTGACAAATCCTCTGGCTGAAACGCCAGATAATCCTTCTGGCAACTACTCAGCACAACTTTGCCCCAGAAACCCCAACGTCTACCTAATTGGACTACGTCAGCCTCTCCTTGCCTAGCGCTGGCCCTATGTTAGCCTATATAGGCCTGCGTCAACCCCAGGAGGCCCTGCGTCAGCTCTCTGACCCTCTGCGTCAATTACACTGGCCTCTCTGGTGCTTTGCGTAGCACTTAGCTACCTCTGCATGGCCTTGCATGAGCACTGGCTGCTCCTGTGTCACTCTCTCTGGCTGCTTTGTTGCTCACCCGACACTATCTCTGCCTCTCTATCTCTTTGTACTCAATGCCCCTCAGCTGCTCTTCGATCATTAATTCTATCTCTCTTAGCAAACCCCGCCCTAGAGAATAGAATGACTGGTCACTCTAGTGTGTTTTCCAAGTGACCTAGTATGCAATTTGTGGGGCAACATTCACAGTCGGAGCTATAGCACAGTAGGAGCCATGGAGCATATTGATGCTCCTTGGTGGGCATTGCAGTCTAGGTGGATCTACTAGTAGCTTGTTGAGTCAGAGATGGACATGGGATCCAGGTATTGAAGGATCTAGTCATGTTTTGATAGCTTGGAGGCGTGACGTGGACCAGTGGTTCGTGGATTGGGTCTCAGTTGTGTTGGGCCACCAGATTGGTCCACAGATTTGGATTGCTTCAGGGTAAGCAATCTTGGGGCAGGAGGACTGTCATGTCCCCACTTTATTCTTCTTCATCGGACAACCATGGTGGATTTCTAGGGCAGGGATGGCCAGAACAATGGAGTAGGTTTATGTCATCAGGGGTCCCGATGGAGTTTTGAGCATTTTTATGGGATTTGATGGCATTTTCTTGGCATATTCCATCATCTGCACAATTTGCCTTTCGTTTTGTCGCATTCCAACAACTTTCAAAAATTAGCATTATTATGGAGCCTAATTTAATTAATTATGCTCGAGCTGGCATTCTGGGGAGATTAATTGATGGAACACTTCAATGTATCGTTGGAATTGGAAGGAGAAGATCTACAAGATGGGATGTTGAGAAGTGACTTCCAGTGGCAGAAGAGAGTATGGTGGGCGATTTTCCATTTTGCTTAATTAAAAATGACTTTAATTAGTCATTTAATTAAGGAAAAATAATTAATTGGGGAAAATGGGCCAAAAGTGACTTAAGTGAAATAAAATAAAATTAAAGGGTCACTTGATAAAGTTAATGGAGGAGCTTCTAGAATAATAATAAAATAATAAAATAAGATGCTTCGAGAGTCTTAGATATATATCTATCAGACCTATAAAACAGGAGGAAGAGGACATTTGGAGACATCTTGGAGTTGATATTGTATTTTTTTATGAGAGGTTGAGAACTTGGTTCTCTACTCCATTGGTAGTCCAAGGATGAAAACCCTCTGGTGATCTAGAGAGTTTGGGCGAGCACCCATCTCCCCTTTGTGGATACATTTAGAATCCACAGGTGTAGTGATTGTTTTTCTGTTTCAGTTTGGAGATCAGAGGGTCATTTCCAGCTATTGTATTGGTGTATATCTATATATAATAAAGCTGGATTTTGGTTGCAGCTTTTTTTACTGTTCCTCATGTTGTGATTTTTATGCAATTTGTGGGTTTATGGCTTCAGTCAAATTTCTGGTGTTTGGGTTTTTCATGGCAATTTCTTGTTAGGTGCTTGGTAATTTGATTTGAAGGATTTGTTCCAAATTTTCTCCATTTGGAACATTGCACTCTTTATTAACTAGGGACTTTCTTCTAGTAGCTCTTCAGGTGAAGATCATGGGACAACCAGTTGCTTGTATAACTCTTTCCTTTGATGTCATGAATTTCTTCTATCATAGAGTGTACATCTTTCAGGACTTTTTCATAGTGCATAGACCATCAATCACTTTCATTCATGAGTCAGTCATGTCATTATTCCTTTCATCGGAAAGTGATCCATTAGTTCCTCTCTAGCCTTCCTTTGTGCCATGCTGCCTTCGTCATGCCATGTTTCCTTAAGGATTTTTCATCCTACTACATGGTTATTAGGGGTGGAAGATATCCATAAATCGTCCCTTGGCAGCCCTGCAAAGACCATCTAGATATCATTCAAAAATAAAGGAATGAACATTAAATCAAAATTACCTTTGTGATGATCTTTCATCATGACATCTTCTAATTCACATCAACATCCTGCATACATATTGACACATATCCAAAAGATATATACTGTCAAGTGGCTCTTTCTTTTTTAGACTTCATCAAAGTCTTCATATCTTTCATGGAGATATCCTAGTCAAATCTCTCATCCCTTGGATGTTTATTTCCTTTTCCATAGTTGCATATTTCATAATCTCTTCCTTTTTTCTTCACACATTTCCTTCTAGGAACTTCTAGTCATAGTTCCTCCAATTTTGTCAACCACCTCATATATCATATGAGGACATATTATGTTGATTCTATCTAGACAATGTGTGACCCATGCCTTTCTGCATCCTTTCAAAAGAGGAGATCCTTTCTTTTGATCATGCTCTCAAGATAGAGCATTTACCCATTATACCTGCAACCATATGACATGACTCCAAAAATATCGAATACAAGCCTACATACCTCATTTTTATTTAGGTCATCTAGATTTCCTTCGACAACTTCCTTGATTGAAAGAACTCCAATCCCTTGATCTTCTTTACCTCCCTTGTCATCATACCATCATCCCATGAATCCCACAGGTTGGAATTCTTGATAAAACACTTGCTTCTCCTCTAGATTGGTGAACCTCCCGTTGAAGATCCCATCAGAGAATTTTGAGGATCTTGAGTATCCCCATTCGATAGATGTTTCCTTTTGATGTATGATGAGCCTTTGTCCTGGATGACTTTTTCCCTTTTTACCATAAGTGCCACTTATGTTTTTAATGAGGTTACCAAGAGCTATATCATTCAATAGCTGACTGCCATGGACTTCAATTTCAACCATCTTTCATGCTTCTCTATGATGTCATGAGCTCTAGATTTTAATGCTTCTATGATGCTCTAGAAAAGTGAAAGATTTTAGCATCCCAAGTAAGAAAAATTTGAGTTTGGACCGAATTTCTTCAACAAAGCATTGTTTTCATGTATGGGCACCAAATTTAGCTATTTTTTTGGTTTTTTTCTTGTTTTTGCTTTGGTTTCTATAATCCATTGATTATCAATATTTTTGAGTGGATTTGGTTGTTTGTTTTTGCATAGAATGGAGAGGGTTCATTTTGGTAAAAAATGCAAAAACATGATGGTTAGATTTAAAAGTTTAATTTCTTCTTGTGCTCTATTTTTTTGCATCATTTTTGTTTGGGTTCGAATTCGCATTTTTTCCATTATTGTTTTATTGAGTTGAGTTTTTATTTGGTCAAAAATTCAATGTGTTGTATGTAAATTTTATTTTTATTTTTTTAACTTGCAATTCTTCTTGTGCCCTAGGTTCAACTTAAAACTTCATCTTACATTAAAACCCAAGAGTTCAACCAAGTTACAAACATACCAAGGAAATTGGATCCTCATTGGGAATTTAGTGAATCTGATGGAGGGTTTGACAGATCAAACTTGACTTGCAAGTTGTGTGGGCATCATATGATGGGAGTTATACATATTGAAGTATCACCTTGCACAAATCCCTAGACATGAGGACTTGCAAGTTGTGTGGGCATCATATGACGGGGGTATACATATCGAAGTATTACCTTGCACAAATTCCTAGACATGAGGTAGGGCCTTGCACCAATACAAAATTTGGAAATCATTCGAAGAGCCCTAAGATCACTGGAAGAAATAGAGCAAACCAAATTGTCCAAGTTAGCTCTGAAGAGTCAACTAGCAGGGAATTGAGTATTAGGGGGTGAATATGAGAGTGGTACTGGTTCTACTTCAGCATCAATATCTACAACCAACCCTATAGTTGCCTTATCATATTCTGTTCCTAGAACCACGTCTAGTTCACAACATCTATCTCTTCAATTATTAAAAAAAAGGAGAAAGAAGAAGCTTACAAGTTGTTGGGCAAGTTTTTTCTTTGGAGAGATATTCCTTTTAGCGTTGCAAGGAATAATTCGTTTTTCCAGCCTGTCGCTGATGCTATTGCAATTGTTGGCCCAGGGTACAAAGTCCCTTCTTATGATGACTTTAGAGGCCGCATTCTTCAAAATGAAAAGGTTGACTATACCAAGAGATTGGAGGAGTTTAGGGCATCATGGGCACACACAGGATGCATTGTGATGTTAGATAGTTGGACCGATCAAAAGGGTAGAATATTTATAAATTTCTTGGTTAATTGTCCCAAGGGGACAATGTTTATGAAATCTATTGATGCATCTGCACATATCAAAGATGTACGATTATTATGTGATTTGTTGGATGTGTTTATTTTGGAGGTGGGTCCAGAACATGTTGTCCAAGTCATAACGAACAATGCTGCAAATTATGTGGCAAGATGCTTATAGAGAGACATCTTACTTTTTTTTGGACACCTTGTACTGCACATTGCATTGATTTGATGTTGGAGGACATAGGAAAAATTCTTTTTGTCAAAGATATTGTTGACTCATCAAAAGCGTTACAAAATTTATATATAATCATGCATCTGTGCTTCATTTAATGAGAACATTCACCAACAACAAGGATTTGGTGTGCCCCGCCATTACATGGTTTGCCACCAATTTCATATCTCTTCAACCCCTCTTGAATTCTATGTGGGATGTGAAGAGAATGTTTCTTTCAGATCAGTGGCGTGCTTTGGCATTTAGCCACAAACGAGAGGGAGAGGCCATATGCAGGTTAGTTTTGTTAGGCCAGGCAGTAATTCCATTAGGCAGAAAAACTGATTCGTATTATTCCATTAGGTAGGTTTTTGTTATATACAATAGGGAGTGCCTGTTCAGTTCATCTCCCGATGACTGTTCACATTTCTAATTTAATTATTTACATAAATTCACCCAATCATGAAGATTAGGTGTCAACATTCCCCCCCTTAATCTGAAGGGATGTTGGTGAGTCCAAGCATCGTTCTGAATCGTTCAAGCTTTTCCCTTCCAAGTGCTTTGGTGAAGATGTCTGCAATTTGCTCATTTGTGGAACAATGACGAAGATGGATTGTTTTGGCCTCAACATGATGTCGAATCAGATGATATTTAGTATTGATGTGCTTTGTTCGATCATGGAACTTTGGGTTCTTGGCCAACTTTATTGCAGAGGTGTTGTCAATCATGAGTGGAGTTGATTGTACTTGTTTTACCTGCAAATATTCAAGAATTTCCCTAAGCCACACAATTTCTTTTGTTGCTTCAGCTGCTGCCATGTATTCTGCTTTTGTTGTGGAATCTGATGGAACTGATTGTTTGCGTGATCTCCAGAAGATAGCTCCTGATCCAAGACTCATAGCATATCCTGAAGTAGATACCCCAGTTTCTTTGTCTCCATCGAAGTCTGAATCAGAGTATCCGATCAAGCTGAAGTCATCCACCTGTGTGTACTTGATTCCAAAGTCTTGAGTTCCTTTCATGTACTTTAGAACTCTTTTTGCAGTAGACCAATGTCCCTCACAAGGCTTTTGCATAAACCTGGAGAGGATTCCAAAAGCAAATGAAATGTCTGGTCTGGTGGTAGTTAGGTAGTTGAGACTTCTTACAAGCTGTCTATACTTTGTTGCATCCTCAAATTCATTTCCTTCAATAGATGTGAGCTTCAAGTTTTGTTCCATTGGAGTAGTAAGAGGATTGCACTCCGTCATGCCAAACCTGTTCAACAAATCTCCAATGTATTTCTTTTGAGAAAGAAATATGGACTTTGGATGTTGGGTTACTTCAATGCCAAGATAGTAATGAACATAGCCCAAATCAGTCATTCCAAAACTTTTTCCCAATTCCTTCTTTATGGATGCAATGTAGCTTTCATTGTTCCCTGTCATTAAAAGATCATCTACATATACCACAAGATATACAACTGTTTTGCCAACTTTCTTGACAAATAAAGTTGCATCATCAAGATCAAAATGATTGAAATTGAGTTTCAGAAGATGCTCAGTTAGTTTTTCATACCAAGCTCGCGGTGCTTGTTTGAGGCCATACAAGGACTTCACAAGTTTGCATACTTTATGTTCATGTCCTTTCACAACAAATCCTTCAGGCTGGGACATAAAAACATTCTCTTTTAGATCTCCATTCAAGAAAGTAGTTTTTACATCCATTTGATGGACTTTCGAACCGTTCTGAGCTGCTAGTGCAAAGAGTGTCCGGATGGTGGCCTATTTTGTTGTGGGGGGAAAAAGTCTCCTCATAATCGACCCCTTCCTTTTGTGCAAAACCTTTTGCCACAAGCCTAGCTTTGTGCTTGTCAAGTGAGCCATCAGCTTTATACTTGTTCTTGTAGACCCACTTGCAGCCAATTGGTTTGGTTCCAAATGGAGGATCAACTAGCTTCCAAGTGTCGTTCTTTATGAGGGCATCATACTCCTTTTGCATCGCTTCTTTCCATTCATCATGAGAAGCAGCTTCTTTGAAGGAAGTTGGTTCAAAATCTGTAGACAAGTTCAATTCACAATCATAAGAAACATCCATATCAACAGGTGAATTAGAGTCATCTACATCACCTCCATTTTGTCGGTTTGAATTTCTGGTTCTTGTTTTTCCAATTTCATCAGGATGAACACTTTCAAGTGTCTTCGTCAGCCACTTTGGGGGACCTTTCTGAGATGGTCCAAGCTTCTCTGTTGATTGAGTTGGGACTGAATCAAGATTGAGTCTCCCAATTCTATCAATTACATCACTTAAAGCATCATCCATTGTTGGAGTTTCATGCGGGGGAGAGTGTTCTTCAGAAGAAGATTCCACATGTTGATCTAGTATAGGAATCCCCCCTTCAAGATGTGGAATCTGATTATCAAATTCTTGAAATGTTTTTGTTTTTGCGAATCTATCCAAGCGATCAAGTTGCCGCTCAACAACATTGTCAGTTTTGGATGATTCAAGAAAAATTACATCTCTAGATACAACAAACTTTTTATTTACTTCATCATAGAGGTGGTATGCTTTGGAGGTGTTTGAATACCCTAGGAAGATACACTTACGACTTCTAGCACCAAGTTTGTTTCTATGTACCTTTGGTATCAAAGAATAACAGGTGGAACCAAAGACCCTGAGATGTTTTACCGAAGGAACATGTCCATACCACAATTCATAAGGAGTCTTGTTTCTTATAGCATTAGATGGACATCTATTCTTTATATATGCAGTACATAGAACAACATCAGCCCAAAAAATTATCTTTACATTTTTGAAGAAAAGCATGGATCGTACCATATTCAAGATTGTTCTATTCATTCTTTCAGCTACACCAT
Organism: Pinus tabuliformis; assembly: GCA_031772625.1. Classification (NCBI taxonomy): domain Eukaryota; kingdom Viridiplantae; phylum Streptophyta; class Pinopsida; order Pinales; family Pinaceae; genus Pinus; species Pinus tabuliformis. The sequence goes on from CM062805.1 coordinate 1,025,853,124, forward strand.
TATGTTGGGGATTATAAGGCACAATTGTTTGATGTTTGATCCCATGTCGGCGAAGATAGTTTTCAAATTCATTTGATGTGTATTCTTTTCCGTTATCAGTGCGAATAAACCCAATATAGATTGTGCATCATTTTCAATCCATTTATGAAAATTCTTGAATGTTTGAAAAGCATCAGATTTGTTCTTCAATAAATAAACCCAACACATTCTGGTGTAGTCATCAATAAATGTCATGATATATTTATTTCCATTTGCAGAAGGAACAGGCATTGGACCACATAAATCTGAATGAATGAGTTCAGGCTTCCTATGTGCTCTTGAATGTGAATCATGAAAACACTGTTTGCTATGCTTTCCTAGAATGCAAGCATCACATTGCTTAAGTTTCCTAGGAATTGTAGGCAAACCAGCAACACCATTTTTTTCAATAAGTGGAGACTGTCATAGTTTAAATGTCCAAATCTAGTATGCCATAATAAACTTGATGGAAGTGTACCTTCTTCATGATGAGAAATATATGAGAAATGTTGTGCATGAGCAGAGGTTCCTTGCAGTTTGAGAAGCCTTTCTTCTTCTATTCCCCTCATGACAAGTGAGTGGTCAGATGCTTTTCTTACCTCAAGCTTGCCATCAAACATATGAATGGAGTGACCTTGCTGGCGGATGTGGACCAAGGACAACAAGTTTCTCTTGAGTTGTGGGAGATATAGAACATGATCCAGAAGAAAGTCTGGAAGACCAGGCAGTTTAAGCGTGATTGTGCCAAGCCCTGATGGCTTGATTTTTGATTGATCTGCAAAGTATATTGCTTCATCAACATTGTCAGTAAAATCTTCAAAAAAATCTTTTCTATGAGTCATGTGACAGGTTACTCCTGAATCAAGCAACCAATCATTTTTCCAGGAAGCAAGTGAAGCATTAAACAAATCTTCATTTACTCCAGTGTTACATTGTGCCTCAACATAGTGAGCGGATTCAGGTGCTTTACCTTTGTCTGTATCATCAATTTTACCTTTCTGTTGATTTCTTTTCTGCTCAATTTTGTCCCATGGTAGCTTGCATGTAGAGGCATCATGTGATCCATTTCTTTTGCAGCGAATGCAGTGCAAATTTGCCTTTTCTCCTTGAGAATGTCTGCCCCCCCTGCCTCTGAAATATCTTCCTCTTCCTCTTTGTCCACCTCTTCCTCTTGTAGAATCTTGAGCAGGATGCTTTTCTTTATGAGCAAGGCACACAGTCTCTTCAGAAGATTCAGGGCTGTCTTCTTTCCAAAAGCTTTCTCTCTTTCAGCAAACTTTTTCACAAGAGAGTCAAAGGTTATATCTTTGAGATTTCCATTTGCTTGCAAAGACTCAAGATAATTGGAGTAAGTAGGATAAAGTGCCTTGAGAAAAGAAATAAGAGGGATATCCAGCTCAACCTTAGTGGAATTGATATCATGCATTATAGACTTTACTTTAGATGCAAGAGCAAGAGGATCATTATTTTGCAGTTCAAGAGTGAAGAGTTTAATCATGAGTTGAACAACTTCAAGTGCAGAATGTGAGTCATAGAGTTCTTTCAGCTTTTGTAAGGCTTCAAAGGCAGTTGAATATGACGAAATATGGCGACTCACCTCTTCATTTACAGATGTTGCGATTAATGAATAGGCTTTGCTGTTCTTGTTTTCCCAAATGACGAGCTCTTTGTCTGAGGTAGGCTGTACTGGGTCATTTTCTCCTTCTCCGACACTCATCCAGGACCATTCAGGATAGTTATCCTTGCCAGTGAGAACTATTCCTACCATGGATACGATTGAATGCATTCTGTAAAAAAACTTTTGCTGATAGAAAAAAAATACTTCTGCTGATAGAAAAAAAAATACTTCTGCCAATATACAGTAAAATGTACTCAAAAGGGCATTCTCAAAGGGTATTATCTTCCACTAAAACTTCTTCATGTACCCATTGAATCATTGCCATCACAACTTCAATACATAGAGAGAAAATGACTTTCAAAACGTACACGGCTACCAAAAACATTCAATGCATACGCAATATACAAAGCCAATTCTTCATACCATATGACCTCTTTTAAAAGGGCTCAACACGTCATGGACGTTCTGCCTCCACCAAATATTCTGCTACAAATTTGTTGTCATCGTTCAAATGTATATACCATGACCAGCGTTCAAAATATTACAACAGGCAGCGTTCAAATATTACAACAAGCAGCGTTCAAATATTACAACAGGCCAGCGTTCAAATATTACAATAGTCAACGTTCAAATATTACAACAGGCCAACGTTCAAATATTACAACAGGCAGCGTTCAAATATATGAAAGAATATTAGAATAGTCAGATCAAGTCCGCTTGCTGTTCATGTAACCCGTGCATCCATGTGTATGGTAGCGGCCAAGAGATGTCTGCATGCGGCAAAGGAAGGGCGAGGCTCCTCAAACCGCCTTCCTCTAGTGATGGTCTCCAGTTATGGTTGTAGTCTCCTCTGACTGGAACAAAACTCTCTTTACGATGATAGCCCAAAGCCCAGCGCTCTGCGTCGCCAACAACTCATCAGATAGTGCCCAATCCTTCACACGTCAAGCCAACAATGTGGACTATCAAGCCATTGAAGTGAATTGCGCAATATTCATTCGGGCTGGCAAGTTCCAAGGAGAATCCATTGAAATGGAAACGGAGAAATATCACGCTGATACCAGAATAAAAATACGATTCCTCAAGCTACCAATAAAAATACGACTCCTCAAGCGATTCAAACATTATTAAAATGGCAATCAATCGAATTAATATAGAAGATTTTTATACCAACAGAAACCTGAAATCCAGTATTCTGCTTTCTTCTCTATTCATTCTAAAACCTACCAGAAAAAGAGGGGCTAATAGAAAGAACCAGGGCGAAACCTAAGGCACTGCTTTTGACACCTCCTGAGGCAAATATCATTCCAATTAGGCAAATGGTGCTGGTTGGCACACACACTGCGTGTACATGCATCAGTACAGGCATCCAATTCCGAGACCCCACACACTGTAACACAAGCGTCAAACGTTCAAACGTATGAAATGTCCATCGTTCAAACATATGAAACTATTGTTAGGCGAATGTCAGACAGAGAGCGCAGGTACAGAGAGCGCAGAGATGGCAGATAGAACGTAGGTAATCAGTGGCTGAATTATATGGGGAGCAGTGGAGCAGACCAGGAGTTACAAAGATACAAAGGCGAAAAAAAGGAGCTGGCTCTGATACCATGTTAGGCCAGGCAGTAACTCCATTATGCAGAAAAGTTGATTCGTATTATTCCATTAGGTAGGTCTTTGTTATATACAATAGGGAGTGACTGTTCAGTTCATCTCCCGATGACTGTTCACATTCCTAATTTAATTATTTACATAAATTCACCCAATCATGAAGATTAGGTGTCAACAAGTTTGATACCATGAAAGCTTCTGGGTGGGAGTGCAAGAGGTGTGCAACATTACTGAACCTTTGGTAAATATTTTTTGATTAGTTGATGGTGACAAGCCCGCAATGGGCTACTTGTATTAGGTCGTGGATAGGGTCAAATCCATTCGGATCTACTATGATGATGAGGGAGATGAGGGGTTTCAGAAACAACCTATGGGAAGTGATTGATGAATGATGGAACAACACACTCCATCGTCCCATTCATGCTGCAGGGATCTACCTGAACCCCACATTTGCTTACCCCTATGGGTTCTTATTTGATGCTGAGGTCATGGATGGATTCTTCACCTGTGTTCAGAGGATGGTGCCATCTCCAACAGAACGTGTAGAAATTTCCAAAGGAATGGAGATATACAGGATGGCAGGTGACACATTTAGCTTTGACATGGTTGTGGTTGATAGAAAGACGAAAATGCTAGGTATTTTTTAGTTTGTTTCAAATTTCATTGTCTCTTCAAGTTCATAACTTCATACTTTGCTTCAACTTTCAAATTTCATTTTTTTCTTATGTTTATATTATTTGTAATTTTGTTGTAGATGCATGGTGGAGAAGCTATGGTGTCAGAGTACCCAAGTTGCGAAGGCTTGCAATTCGAGTGCTCAGCCAAACATGTAGCTCCTCCGGATGTGAGCGCAACTGGAGTGTATTTGAAAAAATACACACCAAGAAGCGCAACAGCTTAAAACTTAAAATATTCCAAATTTCCAATTAACTTTTTGAATTCATTAAATAATATTTTTTTATAATTATTATTTTATGACCTTTGTACAAGTTGGAGTCCCAACAACTTAATGACATGGTCTATGTCTACTACAATCTTCGATTGTAGGTGAGGCAACTTGAGAGGACACTTGATATGGAGGCCATCTCATTGGATGAGATTGACACCACTGCTGCATGGAGGGTTGAGGCCGAGAGGCCTCTCATGGAGTCTGTTGCTGATTGGTTAGAGCAGGAGGTAGTGGAGGGGGTAGAGGAGGAGGAGGAGGAGCAACAGGGGGAGAAATAGGAGGAGGTGACAACACCTACCCAAGCTACTCTTGTCACCAATAGAGAACGTGGTCTACCTCTTGTAGCTCCTAGTTCCTCAGCTTCTAGAGTAGAGCAGAGTCCACTACCAACTCCACCACTGTCTACATCTAGAGGGAAAGTTATTGCATTTTCTCGCAAGAGGGGCAAAGGAAATCAATAGCATTAGTTATTTGGTTCATTTCATTGTATATGACATTATGACTCATGATATGAGATACGTTATTATATTTTTTGTTGATATGTTGAGGCTGAGTTGGGAATCAGGACATACTATTCAGGACATGATTCACTGTTATGTGTGATGTAGTACTAGAAATAATATTACACATTTTATATATTAGTTCTTTTATCATATTTATGTGTCAATGCATTTATTTTATGTTGTAGATGCTTTAGATATTAAAAAATTTGAAAAAAAAATAATATTTTTGTATTTGCCGATTTTTTCCCCTTCACCGACTTAATCCCTATCGCGATGTTCGCAAAATTGATTCAGATAGTGCTTGTCCTTCGGATGGTTTGAATACTTTTCCATTGAGATGATCAATAACTTCATTTTCTTCGAGGAATATGTCTATCCTCTTTTTCCATGCAAGGAAGTTTAATGACCCAACCAACTTATAGATCTCCTTGCAAAATGAAGTCATTTTACTAGATTAGATTATAGAAGAAAAGGTACTTGCTTGAGAAGTGAATATAAAATATTCAACTTGATTCCTTTGTTGATGATGATTGATGAAGATGTCTTAATGCTTCTTGGATGATCTTCTTCCAGATTAAATCATTGCTTCAATAAAAGGGAGATTGCCTTTTTGATGATGATAACGCCTTTTGATCTAACTTCTTTTGGATGAGTAGTCTTTTAAGATATATTCCACTAAAAGATTAAGTGCGGATCTCACGAATGTTTCTTTGATTGAAATAGGGTTTTTCTTCAATCTAATAATGTGATCTTTGTCCTTGAAGTGCTTCTCTTGGATGAATAGATTTCAAGATGCTTGGATTTGTAAATTGCTTTAACTTGAGTAGGGTCTTGGTCTTGTTCTTTTGATGATGACATGAGGATCCCAAGGCTTTGTTGGTGTAGACCTCTTCTTCGATCTAGGGTTTTGATGAAGAAATTTCAACCCCCACTCTGGTTATCAGTTTTCCTATCACTCCATGCATTTAGTTTTAAATCCAAGCATGATAAAAATTCTAAAATCTGGAAATGATTATTTTCTGAAAACACAAATTTAGAGATTTTACAACTGCTGAAATTCTAGAGATAAAACACAGCAAAATTATGACAGCCACACAAAAAATAACGTAGTGATTTTTGGTCAATGTGACCCTGGAAAAGGCCCCTACAACTCTTGGGGAAAATCAATTTGAGAGTTCTTCTTTATTTCTGAAAAATGCTTTTACAGAGAAACTGAAATACACACTAAAAATTCTAGCAACCACAAATTACAACTTATCTTGATTTCCGTGCTTGAGCTCCACCTCAAAAATCATGTCAATCAGCGAAAAACCAAAACATAAATTTTCCAGCAATAAAACAACATTAAATGTTGTACGACTTGCCTCAAAAACTGTGCCCAGAACTTGCTGTATGGATTGTACAGAGTGTACATATTTCAACACTACGGTTGCCTCGAAAATTGTGCCCAAATCTACCTTGAAATTTGTGCCCTTGTTGCTGTCCCTCTTCCTCGATTTTTGTGCCTTTTTTCCTGTTGTATGGTTTTGCCTTGGGATGCATGCCAATAAATGCTACTACCCAGATTCGCTGAAATGTCTACTTGTTGCTCTCCTTCACTTCCTCATTACTCAAAAATTTTCTCCTCACTCTCTCTTTTCTTTCTTTCAAATGCTCATGAAAGAATGAATTGATCTTTGTCTCTTCTCTTTTCCTTTTACTCTCTAAATGACCTTTTGGGTTACCCTAAGATCTAATGGCTGAGATTTATTTAGATCTAGAGATGAGAATAAATGTGCATTTAATTCTCACTTTCTATTTTTAACTCACCAACTTAAATAAGGACCCACTTAGCATTTTATTTCCATAGTCACTTTTTCACTTTTTAATTCTTCATCGACTTTAATAAAATCACCTTTAAATTAGAATGTAATTTTACCACTTATAAAGTCACTTTTAAAATAGAATGTAACTTTATCACTTATAAAATCACTTTTAAATTAAATTGACTTTACCACTTATAAAGTCACTTTAGGAGAAAAGTATGAATAAATTTGGACACTTTTACCTAGGCCAAAGATCAAAACCTTAGGGAACCACTTGTCCTCTGGTACCCAAATTTTAACACTTCCTCTTATCGAGGAAAGTGTTCCTCACCATTACCGTCTTGTCTCTGAAGTACACATGCTTGCCCTGTGTTAAGGCTTTGGTGGAAATGTCCGCTACCTGCTCATTTGTGGAAATGTACTCAAGCTTGACAGCTCCCTTTTGGACATAGTCTCTAATGAAGTGATATTTGATCTCAATATACTTTGACCTATCATGAAAAACTAGATTTTATGTGAGTTTTATGCAACTCTGATTATCACAGTAAATTACTAAAGGTCTCAATGCCTGCCTAAATAGACCAAACAACATCTTGCGAAGCCATATGGCCTCACAACTAGCCAAACTAGCAGCGATATACTCTGCCTCAGCTGAGCTCAATGCAACTGACTGTTGTTTCCGGTTGATCCACGACACAACTGCCGAACCCAACCCAAAACAACACCCGGAAGTACTCTTCCTATCTGAAGCACAACCTACCCAATTTGAATTTGTGTACCCTGCCAGTCTTACTCCATCACCCTTTCTATAATCCAGACCAAAATCCACAGTCCGTTGCAAGTAACGAAGAATGTGTTTTGTAGCCACCCAGTGCACTCTCTTGTGCTCACACATGAATTGACTCATAGTGTTAACTGCAAAACATATATCTGGTCGAGTGTGGACCAAATACATCAATTTACCAATCAACTGTTTGTATAGAGTAGGATCCACCAACTTGGAATCAGAAGCGTGAAGCTTTTTCCAGTTAGTGATCATAGGTGTAGACATGGGTTTGTAGTCTTCCATGTGAAATTTACTAAGAATATCCACAATGTACTTCCCTTGTCCTGATAAGAAATGCCCCTCCTCCTACCACACCTCCAATCCCAGAAAATAATGCATCAAACCGATATCCTTCATCTCAAACTCTGAACAAGATCTCTCTTGTAGCCCTCAATGAGTCTCTTTGCACCAGTGATGATCAAGTCATCAACATACAACACCAGAATGAGAGGCTCCTCACCTAAGTTGCACGAAACGGGGAAACGCGGAAGCGAAACGAAACGGGGAAGCGAAATGAAACGCGACCTCCCCAAATTTTGGAAACGGGGAAACGCGAATATATATAATATATATATATATATATATAGAGAGAGACAAGTCACAGCTTAGAAACCCTAAAACAACTTCTAGAACAGCTTAGAAACCCTAAAAAAATTTCTAGAAACAGCTTCTAGAACAGCTTAGAAACCCTAAAAAAATTTAAAAACTAATTAGGAAAAAAAAAAAATTTAAAAAACAAGTCATTTTTTGGGGAAACGGGGCCCGTACGGCCTGGAAACGCGTTTCCGGCCGTACTGGCACGTTTCCATTTCGGGAAACGTGCCCGTACGGCCGGAAACGCGTTTCCAGGCCGTACGGTACGCGGAAACGCGTTTCCATTTCGTTTCCGGCCGGAAACGGACCCCTAGGGCACGTTTCCTGCATTTTAGCTCCTCACCCACCACAATGAAGTATAGGTTCGGATTAGCCTCACTCTTTGTGAAACCCAACTGCTGCAAGTATGTACCAATCCTAGAGTACCAAGCTCTAGGAGCTTGCTTCAGGCCATAGAATGCCTTTTTCAATCTGCATACATGGGACTCCTTTCCATGCACCTCAAAGCCCTGCGGCTGCTCAATATAAACCTTCTCCTGAATGAAGCCATTGAGAAATGCGGTCTTCACATCCATTTGGTGGATCTTCCAACCTATCTCTACTGCAATCGATATAATGGAGCGAATATATGTATACCGAGCTACAAGAGTGAAGGTCTCTTCATAGTCAACTCCCTCTACCTGTGATAACCCTCTCGCCACAAATCGAGCCTTGAACTTCTCGATGCTGCCATTTGCAGCATGTTTATCTTGTAGAGCCATCTAGAAGTAACAACTGATTTATCTTCAGGCCTCGACACTACCTCGCAAACATCGTTCTTCATAATTGAAGAATACTTCTCCATCATGGCCTCTCTCCAAACTTGTTGGCTCGCTGCCTCTTTATAACTAGAAGGCTCAGAGTCAACAATGCTTGTTACCAATGCCATGTAACTACAAAACCGCTCAGGCCGTTTACTCTCTCTAACCTGTTTCTTTGGCCCAGTAACTAATGTGGCCTCGCGCAAGGTATCTTGAAGCCACTTGGGCTTCCTCTTCCCTGAGCATCCTTCTCCCACTGGAGTGAAAGAATCCTCATCATCATCAGAAGCCTGAACTCCTAAAGGCTTGCCAATTGACCTCATGCCTAAATTTGTGCTTGTAGATGCTGAAATATCGTGCGAACTGTCCATTAGTGAACTACCCTGTGAATTGCTTTGCGGACTACCCTGCATGCGGTCCGAAGAACCACCCACCTGACTTTGAGAGCCACTGCTCACTAATGGACCTAATACTGTAATCGATGTACCTCCTAATCCCTGTGACTGACTCAGCTGCTCCTAAGGGTCTGGTGACTCTAGATACTCTAACTCCCGTGACCTTTTGAAAGCTCTCTCCTCCTCGAACTTCACATCTCGCTTGAAAACCACTTTCCTCTACGCAGGAATATAAATCCGATAAGCTTTTGAGGTCTCGCTATAACCCACAAAGATGCCTTTAGCTGCAGTGGGGTCTAGCTTGGTCCTGTTCTCCTTGGGGACATAGGAATAAGTAAGGCACCCAAAGATACAAAAGTGCCAACATCAGGATTCTTCCCAGAAAAAGCCTCCTTCAGAGTCACATTCCCCAAGGCACGTTGTGGACTCCTATTCTGCATGTACACAACAATGTTGCAGGCTTCTGCCCACAAAAATAAAGGTAACCCTTGATCATGAAGCATGGCTTTGGCAGCCCCTACAATGGATCTGTTCATCCTCTCTGCAACCCCATTCTATTGGGGGTTGTAAGGAACTATGAATTCCCTCCTAATGCCTGCCTCAGCACAAAAATCAACAAATTCACCAAGGGTATACTCCCCTCCATTGTCCGAATTGAGGACCTTGATCTTCCTACCTGTTTGGGTCTCTACAAGGGCTTTGAACTCTTGAAACCGCTTGAAGACCTCACTCTTGGTCTTCAAGAAATAAATGCAGGTCTTTCTGGAGTGGTCATCAATGAATAAAACATAGTACTCATAGCCACTCAAGGATACATGAGACATTCGACCACTCACATCGATATGAATCAAGTCAAGGATCTTGGTCGCTCTACTGTCACTGTTGGGAAAAGGGGATCTGGCAAACTTCCCCATAACACATCCTTTGCATACATAAAGGTGATAAGAACTGAAATCTGTCTCACTAGTGGTGATCTCTCGTAATGTACTCAAGGCCCCGTGATACATGTGCCCCATCCTGCGGTGCTAAATCTCACACAACTCTGAACTGCTAGATCTGTTGTCGGTCCTGTTTCGGGTGTTGCGATTCAATGCCATCATGGGCTGGAATGAGAACTTGTAGACCTTGGCATGGCACACACCAATCACTCTAGTTGAAGACGCTGCAGTTCCCCTAGGATATATAAGCACCTGCCCTCTCCTGAAAAGCACATCATACCCTCGATCGTCAAGTGCTGAGACGGATATCAGGTCCTTATTCATTCCAGGTAGATATAGAACATCTGACACTTTCAAGGGAGGCTTGGGTCCCCTATCAAATATCAATGTCCTCACACCGACTGCGCTAAACATGTTGTCATCACCAAGTACTACCTCCATATCAGTATCATCCCCTGAAAGCTCTGAGGAGTACTCTCTGACTCCTGTCATGTGGCGGGAAGCGCCACTATCAACATACCAAATACTAGAAGATGCTCTATTAGAAGTGGGGAACACACACTCCCTCTGAACCTGTATGGCAGGTGATCCTACACTAGTGGCTTCACAAGCTATGAACCCAAACTCCCGATCAAAGCTCTCTGAGAAGCTCTCTATCTCTGTAGAAGCCGCCATGGGTTTGTCTCTCTCTTTCTTGTTCTTCTTCTTCGGACACACAACAACGTAGTGTCCCAACTTTTGACAATTCCAACATTTGACTTTGGAATAGTCCTTCTCCTTATTCTACTGCTTGCCTTTGCCTTTGCCTCCACTGTTGGAAGCTTGCTTCTTTGCTTTGCCCTTCTTGCCTCTTGCTAACAAATGCCACATTGTCATCCTCCTCCACATGTTTGGCAGCCCCAAGATGGTTCTTTTTGATCTCATTCTGAATGCAATCATCCCACAACCTCTCCCAATCGGGAAGGTTTTTCCGTGTAACAATGCCATCCACAAAATTCTCCCAAGTCTTGGGAAGACCATTTAAAGCAATCCTCACCAACTTAATGGGTGAAATGATATCACCTACAGCTGCCAACTCATCTCTCACCGAAGTGATCTTTGTGTGGTATGTTGTAGCACTATTAGTGTTAGCCATTTTAATGGCCTTCAGTTTCTCCTTTAAGACCCTTTTTCTGTTTTCATTTGAGCGTAAACACTGGTCAAGGTTGTCCACATCCCGTGGGCATAAGTATTTCCTCTCACACGAGGAATGACATGATCTTTGATTCCTTCTAGAATCAATCTTTCTGCCTTAGCATTCTTTTGTTAAACTTTGCCAACTGTACAGGGTCAACAGGTACTACTACTGGGTTCTATGTGCTATTTACCATAATGCCCCAGGGCCCAGACTTCTGCTTCCTTAAAGATGCTCTGGATTCTCTCCTTCCATGCACTGTAGTTGTTTTGCCCATCCAACCTGTCTTCGACTCTCAAACCCAAAGACATGTTTCACTGTCCTACCAAACTGAAATTTCAAATAAGTGGTAAATGAATCTGTTTTCTATGTAAAAATCAGTTTGCTGTAATTTTCACTTTGTTGTCCCAAATTGCACTTTTCGGCCAACCAAGCTCTGATACCATGAAGAAATTTCAACTCCCACTCCGGTTATCAGTTTTTCTTATCACTCCATGCATTTAGTTTTAAATCCAAGCATGATAAAAATTTTGAAATTTGGAAATGACAATATTTTCTGAAAACACAAATTTAGAGATTTCACAACTGTTGAAATTGCAGAAATAAAACACAGCAAAATTATGACAGCCACACAGAAAAAAACATAGTGATTTTTGGTTGACATTTCAGTAGTGGCATTGGGCTGTTGCGTCAGTGGATAGCCACATATTGGTGGATGAGGTGATCATCTGCAAGGGTGGCATATCGTTCATCACCGAGCCTATGTCTAGGGAACTAGTCACGAGGGAGACATGTGTCATTCTTTTCTAAAGGCATGTCGAGACCATGCATGAGCAGAGGGTACTGGGTACGACTAAGGTAGTTTCCTAGTATGTGTCCTGGCTCTAGACCTTATATTGGCACATTATCGAGAAAGCGGATGGTAGACCCAAGGGAGATGGTTGGCAGGGACAGGAAGGATCCACATAGCTTGAGTCAATTACGAGTATTCAATACCCGATATTTTGGTTGCATTCAGGGGGTAGCTCTTTGGCACACATGGCTTCTAGCGATCATTTGTACTACACAGTGGCAGGCACATGGTAGATTAGCATGCATCAGATTAGCTCACAATATATGGAGCCGATATAATGATCACATGCAGGGACTAGAGACAAGGGCCAGAGGGATTCCATTGGTTGACAAGGCTATGCCATAGTCGGTTTGGCTATGGGATACAGGGATTCAGTTGATCAATAGATCACTCGTGATGACCGAAGTCGTGGCAGAGAGTGATATAGTTTGCTCTTGGGATGACATGGGGGTTTAGAGAGGGTTTCATCATATGGGGAGGCAGACATTCTCTGTTGCTGCATAGGTTCGGAGTTAGATTTGGGTGGGTAGGCCTTGGTGCCACGGAGATGCCCAGGCAGGATGTGTCTCGCCTCTTTCAGTATTCCACCATCGAGTTCAAGGAGAGGAGGATATTGATTGTTCACGATGGGGAGTATGACATAGTCATAGTAGTGCAATGTCAACATGGTGGCACCACTCTGGGATTGGTAGGAATCGAGGCATCACAACTCTTCACAACGCAATAACCTATTGAATTTTGGTAGCATCGGTTGTGCTCTAGCCATGAAAATTGGTGGAGAGGCTAAGGCACATGAGATCTCTAACCCAGAAATTGTTTGGAGAAATTCCACCCGGATGAAGAGATATTAAAATAATTAATATTTTTAATGAGACCCTAAGTCTAAACTTAGGAAAATTAAAATATTAATGTGTATTGATATAAAATGGGCGAGAAGTTTCTAAGAGACGGGGATCAAGCCAAATCTAATCTTAGTCGTTGATTAGGGACTTATCTCGGCCGTTGAATCGTCAACAGGAAAAGTCTAAGAGGAGGCTTGTGGGTCAGTTGGAGACACATCCAGAGAGATCAAGAATTTGATTTTCTGGGACGAGGTTTGCTGAGAAAATCTAGTGAGTGATCAGTTGCAGTGAGGGGCAGTTCAGCAAGGGATTTCGATCCAAGGGTAAAGAATACATATCAGAGAGGCAACAAAGTACCGGAAGAGGCAGTGCAAAGCCTAGGAGGGTTGACGTAGAGGTTGAGGAGGCCAGCGTAGAGGACGCAGAAGCCGAAGAGTGAGACTCAGAGGATGACCCAAAAAGCCGCAGAGGTTGACGCAGACAGTGCCAAGGGTTGTAGAGGCTGACACTGGACTGAAGAGGCTGTGCTGTGGGGTAGACTAAGAGTAGATTAGCTGGGAGAGGGTGACACAATTCCAGAGGAGTTCTTAGAGCAACTTTTGTTGTCCAGCACAAGGAAGAGCCAAAGTCACTGTGGGCTTGTTCATCTAGTTGCTGATTTTCTGAAATATCTGTCTCTGGATAGAGGTACTACAACCAAGGATATTCTTTGAAGGGTGAGCCATTTCTGGCACCCTAGTTGTATTAAAAAATCTGCTTAATAATAAAACCCTCATATATGCTGCACCGATTTTCCCGAACTGGGTTTCTCCGAGGACAATTGTCGAAAAATAACGATGTCCCTTGTGTTGTCTCAGTTTTTTATCTGTATATTTGTGAGGGTTGCATTTGTGTTTACTTCGACGTTTATGCTAATAAATAACTTGTTAATGTAAAGAAAAAGTAGTATATAGTAAATCAAATATTGCAATAGGGGTTTTTGGTGTGTTAGGTTCAGAAATTTTCACATGTTATCAAAGCCATTGCAGATCAAAGAAGACTGAAGACACCAGCCGAAGAAATCTGAGAATTTGCAGCAGAGAAGCAGTTGTCCTGAGAGAGAGTGTTGTTTCAAAGCTGATGAGGTAAGAGGAGTGACAAAGTGCAAAGAGGGTGACGTAGAGGCTCACCCAGAGCTTGCGTCAACATTTTGAGCTAGGAGAAGGGTCAGCACAGATGCAGAGAGGGGAAAAACAGGCTAACGTAGAGCCACACCATCCTTCTCAGCTAGGAAGGATTGACGCAGTTGGCCGAGAGGAGTAGATTTAGCCAATGTCGTGATTGTGCAGAGCTTGAAGGGCTCAGATTTTTCAGTTGTTGGGGCTAAGGGAGCTATGCAGATTGTGATTTGAGGAGTTGGTGGGATGCTGTTTCTGTATGTGCAGAATAGTGTCTAAGGAAACGGAACCAAGGTAGAGGTATGCACTACCTCGACGGATTTCTAGCCAAGAAATCCAGATCCAAGATGCAGCAGCAAAGGGGGATTGGAGAGGAGTGATTTGACAGTTGGCAGGAGGATTTCCTGGGGGGAAATTAGTTCTTAGAGGGAGTCTAACAGAGAAGACCAGAGATAGCAGTGAACGGATTGAGGGATCAGGAGAGATTTGATGGGGCTTCCAATATTGTCATCTGGAATACCAAGATCCTGACAATCCTGGATAACATCACATCAATGACTATGCCTTGAAAACAATTGTTGTCCCAGTTGACCTTGATGAAAATGAGAAGTATGAGGAGGCCATGGCAAAGGCGAAATGCATGATCCTAGACGGGGTCAAGGATCATGTAATACCACATATTGCTGAGAAGTCAATAGCAAGGGAGATGTGGGAGACCTTGACAACTTTATACCAAGGCTCTTCCGTGCAGCGGAAGATGTTATTGGAAAATTAGCTGAGGTCATATTGGATGCAGAAAGGAGAAGAAATAGATCACTTCCTTCTCAGGTTGCAAGGAATTCACGACCAGTTTACTTTCGTGGGGTCTACACTGGATCCAGTGTTTATGGTCACAATTGCTCTGAATGCAGTCATTGAGGACTGGGAGACTTTTGTCCAAAGCATTTTGGGCAGAGCAACTCTTCCCAGTTGGGACGAAATGTGGGCATCTCTTCGACAGGAAGAGAATCAGGAGGTTGACCAAGGCGGGGAGTAGCGGTAATGGAGTTCGAGTCAAGAAAGAGGAGGAGGAGGATGCAGCTCTAGCATCTGCGAGATAGCAGGGGGTTCAAAAGAGGAAGAAGAAGGGCATCTCCAAGGTTAAGTGCTTCAATTGTGGGGAGCTGGGACATTATGCATTTTAGTACCCCTGGAAGAAAGGAAAGGGAGAAGCTTCTGACTCAAAGGCAACTCCAGCAAAGGCGGAGAAGGATGTCGAGATTGATGACGATTGTGCTATGAGTGCTCATGCACCTCTAAAGAATAGGTGGGGGGACATAGAGTTGTAATCGAGAGGACTACAGAAGGAGGGAAGGATCCTTGAGGTGCCCAAATTCTTGGATCACACCCGGCTACGAGAGCCCTTAACGGCCATAGCATGATGACAGGTGTCGGATGGAGCAACGTGTGGTGGAGTGGCAAGGTAGGGCTTGAGTGCAGAAGACTGTAGCAACGTAGTGGAGGTTGTAGCAGTGCGAGAGGCATAGAGGTGTTTACAGCAACAAAGTGGCAACAAAGGGAGCACAGGATAACATAAGAGGTAGCTTCAACATCACGAGGTTTCCAGATTGACCAGGATGTCAGTGTTTGGGTGAAGTCAGTGACTTGTTGGTATCTGAGTCGTAGTGCAACAGTTAGCAGTGGCAGTGCTATGGGCAATATGATGCAACATTTTGAGAGGGAGCTGCAGTACAGATGTAGTAGTGGTAGCAGTAGTGTCATGGGCAGTAGTATAGGAAGCAGTAGTGCAGGGGATGTGAGGCAGCAGGCCAAGCATCGACACAGGTATCGAGGCGAAAGATCAGTGTGATGTTTCTATGGTGAAGCATTATTAGAGCACATTCCTCGCTAAGAGGCAGTGTTGAATTTTGGTAGCATCGGATGTGCTCTAGCCAAGAAAATTGGTGGAGAGGCTAAGGCACATGAGATCTCCAAGATCTAGAAATCTTTCGGAGAAATCCCACCCGGATGAAGAAATATTAGAATAATTAATATTTTTAATGAGACTCTAAGTCTAAACTTAGGAAAGTTAAAATATTAATATGTATTAATATAAAATGGGTGAGAAAGTTCTAAGAGACGAGGATCAAGCCAGATCTAATCTTAGTCGTTGATTAGGGACTTAACCTTGACCGTTGAATCATCAATAGGAAAATTATAAGAGGAGGCTTGAGGATCAGTTGGAGGCACACCAAGAGAGATCAAGAATTTGATTTTCTGGGGCGAGGTTTGCTGAGGAAATCGAGTGAGTGATTGGTTGCAGTGAGGGGCATTTGAGTAAGGGATTTCGATCCAAGGCTGAAGAATACATATCAGAGAGGCAACAAAGTGGCGGAAGAGGCATCGCAGAGCCTAGGAGGGCTGACGCAGAGGTTGAGGATGCCAGCACAGAGGTCGCAAAAGCCGAAGAGGTAGACGCAAAGGATGCAGAGGCTGATGCAGCCAACGCAAAGGGTTGTAGAGGTTGACGCTAGGCTGAAGAGGCTGCGCGGAGGAGGTTCTATGGGGAAGACTGAGAGCAAATTAGCCGGGAGAGGGTGACGCAGTTCTAGAGGAGTGTTTGGAGCGACTTTCGTTGTTCGGCACAAGGAACAGCTAGAGTCACTGTGGGCTTGTTCATCCGGTTGCTGATTTGCCGGAATATCTGTCTTCGGATAGAGGTACTGTTGCCAAGGATATTCTTTGAAGGGTGAGCCATTTCTGGCATCCTAGTTATATTCAGAAATCTGCTTAATAATGAAACCCTCATATATGTTGCATCGGTTTTCCCGAATTAGGTTTTTCCAGGGATGATTGTCCAAAAATAACGGTGTCCCTTATGTCGTCTCAGTTTGTTTCAGTTGTTGATCTGTATATTTGTGAAGGCTGCAATTGTGTTTACTTCGATGTTTATGTTAATAAATAACTTGTTAATGTAAAGAACAAGTAGGAGATAGTAAACTAGATATTCCAGTAGGGGTTTCTGATGTGTTACATTCAAAATTTTCAGATAACCTTTAGGGATGCGCCAGCTACTGCAGGGGAGATCATACTGATCTTCCATTGGGCTTTAGCCTGTGAAAATTTCTAACCCTAAATTCTACTGCACATACTGATTTATTTCACTTACTTATTTCTCACAATAAGTTATTTATGAAATCCCTTCAGTAAAAATTAAAATAAATATCACATAATTACATAGAGAAAATAACAAGCACAAGAACCAATCACATCAACACAGTTGTTTTTGGACAATTGTCCCTTGGAAAAACCCAATGTGGGAAAACTAGTGCAGCAAATTAGGGTTTTATTGATCTTTAGCAAGAATCGCTTTACAAGGAATGATTTTACAGAGAAACTGAGACACTACTAAGAGAAAACACCTGACACAAGGTTCATCCCTTTCCTGGAAAATTTTTGACACCCTGGAGACCATTCTCCCACTTCTGCATCACTTTTGCATCACTCTGCGTGGTTCTGCATCGCTCTACATCAACATGCGTGAGGACTACATCTTTTGGACAATGTCTCCCCTTTGCGTTGTCTCTCAACACCCCTGTGTCACCTCCTCCTCAGTCACTGGCTGCTGTTGATGCTCTCCTCTTCCTCCACCCTGCAACTCTCCCTCTGAAATCGTTCTCCTTCTCTTTGAGAACCAATTTTCTTTGGGCTATTGAGTATCTGTTGGTGTGTCTCCAAATGATCCTCAAGTCTTCTCTTATACTTTTCCTGTTGAAGAATCAACAACAGAGATTAAGTCTCTAATCAATGGCTAAGATTAAAATAGACTTGATCCTCGTCTCTTAGGAGCTTCTCACCCTTATCTTTCTTAATACCCATTAATATTTTTATTTTCCTAAGTTTAGACTTAGGAACCCATTAAAAATATTAATTATTTTAATAACTCTTCATCGGGGTGGAATCTCTCCAAATGATTTCTGGGTCTTGGCGATCTCATGTATTCTAGCCCCTCCACAAAATTTTGGAGGTAGAGCACTTCCGATACTAACCAAAATCAACACTCCCTCTTAGTGAGGAATGTGCTCTAGCAATGTTTCTGAATAGAAGCACCACACTGATCCATGGCATCGATCCTCTGCCCCTCATCTACTGTGTTGGTGCAACCTGTACTGCTGCCCATGACACTCCAACTATCATTGCTACATTTTTACTCCAGCTCCCTTGGAATATGCTGCATCATGTTGCCCATAACATTACCATTGCTAACTGCTGCATTGCAACTCCCGATACTTATCCATTTCTGCTACTGAAATGGATTCTTCACCATCCCCATCTCCCTGAAATAAACAAACTTTGTTCTTCCTGGAGCCTTCGTGAGGATGTCTCTCACTCGTTCTCTTGTAGGAGTGTACCTCAACTATACTGCCCCTCGTTGGACATAGTCTCTGACAAAGTGACACCTGATATCAATGTGTTTCGATCGATCATTAAATGCTGGATTTTCAGAGAGCTTGATGCAACTCTGATTATCAAACAAAGTCCTGGTCTCTTCCATCCTTCTCCCGAATAGTTTCACAAGAAATTTCCTAAGCCATATGGCTTGGCACGAAGCTGTGCTAGCTGCCATATATTCTGCTTCAGCTGAGCTTAGAGCCACAAATTTTTGGTTCCTACTACAGCAAGATGTCATTCATGATCCAATGTTGAAACAGTACCCAGTTGTACTTTTTTGATCTATTGAACTTCTAGCTCAATTTGCATCAGTGAACCCACTCAGCCTGATGTCATTGCCTCGGGTGTACAATAGTCCATGCTCAATTGTTCCTTGTATATACTTGAGAACATGTTTGGCTGCTGCCCAGCGTGCCCTCTCGGGTTCCACCATGAACTAATTGAGGGTGTTGACAGTGTAACAAATGTCTGGCCTGGTATTGACCAGATACATCAAGGACCTTTAAGTTGCCTGTACATGGAGGGATCACTGTCTTTATCCTCTGATGCATCAATCTTCTTCCAGTTGATGATTATTGGAGTAGCCATAGGTCTACAACCCCGCATCCTGAATCTCTTCAAGGTCTCTGTAGCATATCTCCCTTGTCCAAGGAAGATCTCACTCTTTTGCTGCCAAACTTCCATCCCCAGGAAATAATGCATATGTCCCAAATCCTTCATGTCGAATTTTGTGGCTACGTTCTTCTTGCAGTGTTTTATGAGCCTGGATGATCCTTTCAGGAAAATATCATCCACATAGAACACCAGGATTAGAGGCTCATTCTCTATGATAAGATAGTAGAGATTAGGATCTGCATCACTCTCGAGGAACCCCTCTTCTGCAAGTAGCCAACAATTCGATTGTACCATGCTCTAGGTGCCTGTTTAAGCCCATACAAGGTTTTCTTCAATCTGCATACATGAGATTTCTTCTCATGTGTCTCAAAACCCTCTAGCTGTTCAATGTATACTTCTTCTTCTATCACCCCATTCAAGAACACTGTCTTGAAATCCATCTAGTGAATCTCTCACCCCATCTATGTTGTAAGGGATATCATGGTTCTAATAGAAGTATATCTGGCTACTGGGGCGAAGGTTTCTTCGTAGTCTATCCCTTCCTTCGGAGCATAGCTCTTAGCCACAAACTTGGCTTTGTATTTCTCCAGATTGTCGTCTGTAGCATATTAGACTTTGTAGATTCGTCTTGAACCTACCACTGACCTATCTCGAGACCTAGGTACCACTTCCCAGACATCATTGACCATTATAGAACTGTATTCCTCCACCATAGCATCTCTACCCATACTTGATGTTGAACAACCTCCTGAAAACTAGAGGGTTCCCCAACCTGAGCTACTAAGGCCTGTTATCTGTTTGGCTGTCTTCACTCCCTTTCATCATTCTTGGGTGCACCAATGAAGTCCTCTGCATCCTGTAGAATCTGTCAGAGTTTCCGACTCGTTCTTCCATTGGTACTGGGTACATCTATCGACTCTTCCTCTTCTTGAGATTCCTCTTGTTCTGAAGCTTTGCCTTTAGGAGAATTGTTGGTACTAGTTTCTATTGGTCGAAGTGGTTGGACCAACGGATTGTCTTTTGACTGCTCCTCAAAAGGCATTTCTCGGGGTTTTCTAAAATCTTTGTCCTTCATGAACTTTACATCCCACCAAACTACTACCTTCCTACTCCCTCAAAGATAGACTCTATATGCTTTAGCATTCTCACTATATCCCATAGGATATCCTTTCTCAGCAGTTTGATCTAATTTCTTTCTCTTTTCTTTGGGTATACGATAATACGTCAAACTCCCAAATATTTTGAAATGACTAACTTCAGGTGTCTTCTCGGTGAAAACACTTTCTGGAGTGATCTTGCCCAATGCCCTATGAGGATTCTTGTTCTAGACATAAACTGCCATGCTGCATGCTTTTGCCCACAGGAATTTGGGCATATCCTGATCATACAACATCGCCCTAGCTGCTTCCACAATAGTCATGTTTTTGCTTTCTGCTACTCCATTCTGCTCCGGATTGTAGGGAGTTGTTTGTTCTCTTTTGATGCCTTCCCTAGCGCAAAAATCGGTGAAGTCCTTGTCAACGTACTCTCCACCATTGTTAGAGCGCAACACTTTTATTTTCATTCCTATCAGATTCTCTACTAGAGCCTTGAACTCTTTGAATCGACCAAAAACCTCATCCTTGGTTTTCAGAAAGTAGATCCAAGTCTTCCTGGAATGGTCATCGATGAAGGTGACGAAGTATTTGGCACCACTACGAGCTTTTGTGGACATAGGTTCACAGATGTCTGAGTGTATCAATCCTAGAACACTCTGAGCCCTCTTGTTACTTTTGGAAAACGTTGCTTTGGCATACTTGCCTAGAGTGCATTCTCTGCATACATCATCTCGTTCAGTACTTAATTCTGGAACTCTTGACACTGTTTTCCCGAGAATTTTTAGAGCTCCAAGGTGTAAGTGTCCCATCCTCCTGTGCCATAGTTTATTCAACTCTTTATCTCCATCACTGCTTATTAGTGCCATTGGGGATTCTAGCTGTAATCTATACAGCCTGTTACTTCTGATTCCAATCTGGGCCTTCCTTTTCTAGCTAGGGTGTTTGACATATACTTTCTCCTTAATGAAGAAAACGTTATAACCCTTGTTTTGAAGTTGAGATACGAAGAGTAATTTCATCTCTAATCCTGGCACATGCAACACATTGATTGCTCGAAGCCTCTCTCCTGCTTCGGTTTGAAAGACTACAGTACCTCTTCTTACGGGGGTACACTTTGCCTTACCTCCCATGATGATTTGAAAATTCATCCTTTCTTCCTGATAATTTGAAAAACATTCTTGAATTCCTCTCTATTTTTGAGATAATGACGAAAAAACACACCCTTATGGCTTTTCATATGCCAGGAAGCTCCACTATCTATATACGAAACCTCAGAGGAGGTAGAGCTTGCTAGGCAAGCGACTTCTTCTTCCAGTTTCTTGTGCTTTCTTCTGTTTCTGGAAATCTGCATGAGTCCCTTTGAGTTGATGCCTTGGCATCATGCTCCTGACCCATAGTCGGTTCTTCTCTCCTCTGCTAGATCTCTCCTCTGATACCATGTGAAAATTTCTAACCTAAAATTCTATTGCAGTAACTGATTTATTTCACCTACTTATTTCTCACAATAAGCTATTTATGAAATCCCTTCAGTAAACATTAAAATAAATTCTACTATAGTTATCACATAATTACATAGATAAAATAACAAGCACAATAACCAATCACATCAACGTAGTTGTTTTTCGACAATTGTGCTCGGAAAAACCCAATGTGGGAAAATCGATGTAGCAGATGAGAGTTTTATTATTCTTCAACAACAATTACTTTACAAGGAATGATTTTACAGATAAACTGAGACACCACTGAGAGAAAACACCTGATACAAGGTTCATCCCTTTCCTGGAAACTTTCTGACACCCTGGAGACCTTTCTCCCACTTCAGTGTCACTTCTGCGTCACTCTGTGTGGTTCTGCATCCCTCTGCGTCAGCTTGCGTGATGACTACGTCTCCTGGACTATGTCTCCCCTTTGCCTTTTCTCTCAACACACCTGCATCACCTCCTCCTCAGTCACTGACTGCTGCTGATGCCCTCCTCTTCCTCCACCCTGCAACTCTCCCTCTGAAATCAATCTCCTCTTTGAGAATCGATTTTCCATGGGATACTGAGTATCCGCTGGTGTGTCTCCAAATGATCCTCATGTCTTCTCTTATACTTTTCTAGTTGAAGAATCAACGACTGAGATTAAGTCTTTAATCAACGACTAAGATTAATACAGACTTGAACTACGTCTCCTGGATCGCGTCTCCCCTCTGCGTTGTCTCTCAACACCCTTGTGTCACCTCCTCCTCAGTCATTGACTGTTGTTGATGCCCTCCTCTTCCTCCACCCTACAAATCTCCCTTTGAAATCGATCTCCTTCTCTTTGAGAATGGATTTTCCTTGGGATACTGAGTCTCTGCTGGTGTGTCTCCAAATGATCCTCAAGTCTTCTCTTATACTTTTGTTGTTGAAGAATCAACGATCGAGATTAAGTCTCTAATCAATGGCTAAGATTAAAACAGATTTGATCCTCGTCTCTTAGAAGCTTCTCACCTTTATCTTTATTAATACCCATTAATATTTTTATTTTCCTAAGTTTAGACTGGGCTTGGGGACAAAGCAGAGGGCCAGTCCAGCGTTTTTCGTGGAGCTTAGGAGTAGGTGCCATAGGCCGGAAGCCCATCCATGAAGTCAGAGGATTGATAGTAGGGGTCAACCCATCACTTCGGGACCTTTTTTGGGAGGATTTACAGGCATATTCCAACATGACGAGTTTTGCAGTTGCAGCTGAAGTTGGGCTCCAAGGGGGGTTGAATTTCAGAAGTCTAAACCAGTCAAATTCCTTCGTGGGTTTTTTTGGGTTTAGGCCAAGGAGTCCGGTGTTAAAAGCATATAATTTTCTGGGCTTAGGAAGTGGACCTTTCAACCATTCGAACTTAGCAGAAAGGTAGTTTCCTAGGCAACGCAGTGCAGATTGGTGCAACAGTTGGAGCAGTGATCGGAACAACGATTTTCTCACCTGGGTTTGGTCATGCTTGTCCAATGAGACAAGCCCAAGTGCACCATTCTACTATCCATAATATTTTTCCCTCAAAGAATTAATAAAATGGCTCAGCAGTGCCATATTTGCAGCATTTCTATGGGTGTTTAATGTGTATTTTGTTTTTATATTTTGCTGCATAGGTTATTTTCTTTAAATCACTTGTATTCCTATTTAGGAACATTACATTGTGGGTCTTGCTCTCCAAGTGCAAGGTAGCCATTTTAATGGCTTCCACCTCAGTCATCCAGTTAAGCTGAAAGTATGTGTCTAACTTCTCCATCCATGCCCTAGTTGTGCACTTGGATGAGCCATCAAATGTGGGTAGGTACATCCTCCCAATGGTACATTGCAACTCCGAGTTCTATGTGCCTGAACCTCCTGTGCCATTGCCCTTATAATTCTACCTGAGTTGATAGAAATCTCGAAAACTCAATGTAGCTCGAAACTCTTCACCCATCGACTACGATTCCCTGAAATACTCCCCGATAAGCATCTCATGCTTCCCAGACTGCTCACTAGCTCTTGAGGGTAAAAATGTGGGCAATGTGGTGCTGGTTGGCCCACTGAAAGCGTGTGGGTGAGTCAAAGGAGAATGGTGGTCATACAAGTGGAAAGCCTTAGAGGTCTCCCTAAACACAAAATCCTGGTGGATACTCTTAACCTCCTCCAACATTTCTATTTGTCCCTTTTCTAGGTCATTCAAGGCCTTCAAGATGTTACTGAATCCTCCACTTTGCTTGTTGGTTCTGTTAATTTTGCAACTGCAGTAAAATTCCACCTTGGACAGCTCAAAGAACCAAGATAATGATTGCATTAGATTCCTCTTTGCAAGAGGACCAAAATTGACCTAAAGATCACCCAACTTGGTTAAGCGAAGTTGAGTTATGAATTATTTTATTCATGCATACATTATGGAATGGGTTGTCTCTAACCACATGAGTAACTGCTTGGGTCAATTTTAACCCCAAGTAAACCCTCAAGAAAAACTATAAAAGGAAGAGACCTCAAGTTCATTTGGATACACTCAATCAAGACATGTTTTGTTCTATTTTGTTTTTGCTCGCACAGGTTCATCAACAGAAGTTCGTATTAGTTCCACAAGTACAGGCGTAAGGTTTTCTTTGGGTTTGGGTAAACCAGATCTCGGTCACTGTCACACATCGAAGGTTTTTCGTCCACGATTGCAGGCACAAAGTTGTCATGAGAGCGAATTTGGCTCTCTGGTCGCTCGCACACAGTTCAGAGAGAGTGACTCTGAGTTCTAAAGGGTTCAGTCCCTGGTCGCTCGCATTAGGAAGCCTTGGAAGTGACTCTGACAGTACGCTCACTGGCACAGCTTAGCCAGAGAGCGACTTTGGCCCTTCTAGTCACTCGCACATCTCCTTAAGGGTGCCACTGTGGTTTTTTATAGTCCCGAGCCGAAGTCTCACACACAGTGACCTCCTGAGAGCGACTATGTAGATACAGTCATACTCATACTTTCTTCATGAGAGCAACCCTGAAGTTTAAGTCGATCGTAGACAGTGTTTGAGGGCAACCCAATCCAAATCTAAGTTTTCGACATCTCGGCTTCAGTTATCTTCAGTGATCCGCAAGATTTGAGTTTCTCTGATGTTATTACAAATATGTACATTTGGTTTGTTATTTTCCACTGCAAACATATGTATTGGGCTCATTGACGGTGACACCAATACTTAGAAGTATTCGACATAGTGACAGCAGTATCAACAGTTGAAATTAGTTTGTAACAACAGGTTACAGTCATCAGTATGAGAGTTCTGATTCCTAGCATGATTAGATCTGTTTCATAGATATCTTTATTGTTTTGCTGCATAGATAAAGTGATGGACCATTGTACTCTCTTTTGCTGCATCATTTGATGACGATCTAAGAAGAAGATTTGCAAGGGTTTTCCCCATAGTGGGTTTTGCCCTAGTCTCAGACCAATCCTGGTTTCTCCATGTGTGTGCATGGTTTCTTCTACTATTCCTTTTATATTCTGCTGCATTGATGATTATGGTGATGTTGTTTCTTCCTATGTAATTGCATGCATTGATGTATAATGGCACAAAACTGAATAATGTAATAACGAAATGGCATGAAATCAATGTATTAATGATGAAATGCAACTATCATAGCAAAGACCAATGTTGCCTTAAGAAAAATTAGCAGGTTCCAGCATGGTTGCTTCCACTACCTCCTATTTGTGGGTCCCAGTATCAGGTGTGATCTCCCATTCCCTCTCTCGACTCCTATATATATGCCTCCTTTAGGTAATGTTCTGCTTCTATTTTGTGGTCATAGAAGATTTCCCACACAGTTGAGCCAAGATCGGTGCTTTGACACCACTGTAATATTCCTATTAGGAATTTAGTAGGGATAATCAAGCAAAAACACCATATGCAACACAAAAGTTCAACATGCAATTAGACACCTAGAAATTTTGCCAAGAACTGTTTCAAGCTGAGCGATTTTATCAATATATCAAGGAGAGTACAATGATGTATGGAGTAGGTTCAGCAGGTCCTGCAAAAGCAAGATAGACAAGTCCTAGGTGATACAATGTGTTTCCCAGATGATAGGAAGTAATACTCCTTCAACCCTTGCATTGGTCCAAAAATTCTGTCGCTGCTAGCTGCAAAGGAATTGGATTTTGACTCCTCTAGAGTGCTCAGAAAATTCTGCGAAATTAACCTTGAGCTTTCCTCACGAAAATCACAAAGACCCAGAAAGGGTTTGGCCTCGTTCCAACATCCTGGAAATACCCCCAAATAGTGCGAGTTCTGTTGATTTCGGGTAGCATCAGATGTGCTCTAGCCATGAAAATTGGTGAAGAAGCTAAAGCACATGAGATCTCCAAGAGCTAGAAATAGTTTGGACAGATTGTACCCGGTTTGGGAGATATTAAAATAATTAATATTTTTAATGGAGTTCCTAAGTCTAAACTTAGGAAAATTAAAATATTAATGGGTATTAATATAAAACTGGGTTAGAAGGTTCCAAAAGTCATGGATCAAGCCAAATCTAATCTTATTTGTTGATTAGAGATTTAATCTCGTCCGTTCAAGTGCCAACGAGAAAAGTATAATAGGAGGCTTGAGGGTCAGTGGGAGAATACACCAGAGTGATCAATCATTCATTTTGTTAGAGCAAGGTTGATAAGCAAAGTTGAACCAGTGATCAGCAGCGAGGGGCAGTGAGTAAGAGGCAGAGAGGTAGAGACAATACTGAGAGACTAGCGCAGAAGAAGAGAGAGCGAGAGCAGCAGCTAGTCCAGGCTATGCAGAGCCCAACAGAGATAGTGTAAAGGCCAGAGGGATTGCGTCGTCCACGCAGAGGCTGCTGGCGTGATGCAGAGGTTCCTAGGGGCTGTGTAGTGGCTCAGAGGGCTGATGTAGGTCAACGGAAGGCTGACGCAAAGGCCAGAAGGGCCAACGCTGAGCTTCAGTTGTGTCGGAGAGGGTTTCGTGGGACAAGTTTTCTGAATACCTGTTTCCGGATATAGAGGTATTGTTGTCGTGTATTTTTCTCTGTCGAGTGAGCTAGTTAGGCACCCAGTTGTACTCAGATGGACTGCTTAATAATATAACCCTCTGAATAGCTGCACTGGTTTTCTCGCATTGGGTTTTTCTGGGGACATTTGTCCAAAGATAATGGTGTCACTTGTGTGCTTGTTTTCTTTCAGTTGATGATTTGTAGACGTTGTGATTGTATTGTGTTTATTTCGGTATTTAAATGTATTAAATAACTTGTTCGAATTTAAACAAGTAGAAGAAATAAACCAACATAACACAGATTAATTTTCTAACGGATAGACTTCGAAAATTCAACATGGTATCAGAATGTGATCGTAGATCACAAGAGAGATGAAGGCATCAGCTTAGTAGAGCATTTGCAACAGAATCAACTGTCTCGAGTGATTGTAGATCACAAGAAAGCTGAAGGCATCAGTTGAGCAGAGCATTTGCAACAGAATCAATTGTCCTGAGTGACAGTAGTTGATCCTTGCAGAGGCGATAGAGGAAGGGTCGATGCAGAGGGTCTGCATCATTAGTCTGGGCCAGAGAGAGGCCAACGCAGAGGCTAAGGAGGGTAGAGAGAGGCTCACGTAGAGGCTAGGAAGGTTGATGCAGTTGGCTGAGGGAGTTGTTTTGCCGGTGCCGAGATTGCACAGAGCCAAGAGGCTTAATCCTTTAGTTGCTGGGGCATAGGAGGCTGTGGGTAGTTTGTGGAGCAAAGCTGGTGGGGTATTGTGGTTAGAACAGTACCTAACAGGGCAAGACCAAGGTAGAGGGTGTTTCTTTCGAGGCAGATCTCCAGAGGGGCAACTTGTTGGTTGGCAGAAGGATTTCCAGGAGGGAAATGGGGACTCAAACCGAGTCCAGAAGAGAACTTCCAGACGCGAAGTAGAGAGACTCGAAGGAGTCGAACCAAGAACTTCTAGACGGGAAGTAGAGAGACTCAGCATGAGTCGAACCAAGAACTTCTAGGCGGGAAGTAGAGGGACTCGAGGGAATCGACAGAGAAGAGCAGTGAGATGGCAGTGAATGGGTTGAGAGATTAGGACAGGCTGGACGGAGCATCGAACTTTGTGGTCTAGAAGGCCAAGATCTTGTCCATTCTAGACATACATCATATCAATGGCTTCGCCCTGAGAGTGATGGCTATCACAATTGACCCGGTAGCTAATGGAAGGTACGAGGAGGCAATGGCTAAGGCAAAGTGCATCATCCTTGATGGGGTCAACGATCATGTGGTACCACATATTGCCAAGAAGGAAACGACAAAGGAGACGTGGGACACTTTGAAGACATTGTACCAGCATACTTCCGTGCAGAGGAAGATGCTCCTGGAGAATCAGCTAAGGTCATACCAGGTGTAGAAGGGAGAGCAGATAGATTTCTTCCTCGGTCTGTTGAAGGAGATCTGTGACCAGCTAACTTCCATAGGGGCCACGCCGGATCAGGAATTGATGGTGAGGACCACACTTAACGTAGTGTCCAAGGATTGAGAGACATTTGTCCAAAGCATATTGGGCAGGACGAGTCTTTCGGATTGGGAAGAACTGTGGGCTACTCTTCATCAAGAAGAAATCAGACAGCTGACCAAGGCGGGGAGTAGCGGCAAAGGGGTCAGGATCAAGAAGGAAAAGGAAGAGGATGCGGCTCTAGCATCTTTAGGGAAGCAAAATAAGAGGAAGAAGAAGGACCTCTCCAAGGTCAAGTGCTTCCATTATGGGGAACTGGGTCACTATGCGAACCAGTGTCCTAGGAAGAAGAGTAAGGAAGAGGCTTCTAACTCAAAGGAAGCACCAGCGAAGGCGGAGAAAGAAGTCAAGAAGGATGAAAATTGTGCCATGAGTGCTAATGTGCCACTTGAGAAGAAGTTGGGAGACATCAAGCTATAGTTAGAAGGACTAAATGTGATGAGGGGCAGGATCCTTGAGGTACCCAACCTCTTGGATTATACCTTGCTATGGGAGCCCTGAAGAGGAGTAATAAGATTGGCGGATGTAGGTAGAGACAGATGCGGATGAAGTGGCAGAGAGTGCTACAATGCAGGAGTCCCTGGGCAGCACAAGGCTAGGAGGGTGCAACAATGCGAGAGGCATGGGAGTGTTGCACGAGTGCAGGATGGCACAAAGAGGTGTGCAATGGTGTGAGATGCAGGGAGTTGTTGCAGCAACACAAAGGTCAGTAGAGGGAGCACTTGTTAGCGGCAGAGGGAGCTTCAGCATTGGGAGTGTTTCTAGCCTAACAAGGATGTGAGAAGTTGGGTGGATCAGTTACTTACTTCTCAGTAACTAAGTTGCAGTGCAGTAGCACGATGCAACATGATGAGAGGAGATGCAGTGTTGGAAGGATGGACCAGCAATAGCACGGATGCAGAGGGAGTTGTCGTATGGATGCAGCAGTGGCAGTGGCAGAGCCATGGGTAGTAGTACAAGATGGAGTAGTGTAGAGGATGTTGAGCGGTGAGGCCTAGTGTCAGCACAGGTATGGGTGCCGGATAATTAGAGTGATGCTCAGTGAGGAATATTATTAGAGCACAGTCCTCACTAAGAGGGAGTGTAGGTTTGGGGTAGCATCGGATGTTCTCTAGCCATGAAAATTGGTGGGGAGGCTAAAGCACATGAGATCTCCAAGACCTAGAAATGGTTTGGACAACTTGTATCTGGTTTGGGAGATATTAAAATAATTAATATTTTTAATGGTATTCCTAAGTCTAAAATTAGGAAAAATAAAATATTAATGGGTATTAATATAAAACTGGGTTAGAAGGTTGCAAAAGTCATGGATCAAGCAAAATCTAATCTTAGCTGTTGATTAGAGATTTAATCTTCATCGTTGAAGCACCAACGAGAAAAGTATAAGAGGAGGCTTGAGAGTCAGTTGGAGAATACACTAGAGTGATCAGTCATTCATTTTGCTAGAGCGGGGTGGCTAAGAAAAGTCGAATTAGTGATCAACAACGAGGGACAGTGAGTAAAAGGCAGAGAGGTAGAGACAATACCGAAAGACCAGCGCAAAAGCAGAGAGAGCGAGAGCAGCAACCAGTCCAGGCTACGCACAGCCCAACAGAGATAGCGTAGAGGCCAGAGGGATTGCGTCATCCACGCAGAGGCTGCTGGAATGACACAGAGGGTCCTAGACGCTGTGTAGTGCCTCAGAGGGTTGACGTAGAGGGTCTTGGGGTTGATGCAGGTCAGTAGAAGGTTGACGCAGAGGCCAAAAGGGCCAGTGATGAGCTTTAGTTGTGCCGGAGAGGGTTTCGTGGGACAAGTTTTCTGAATACTTGTTTCCAGATATAGAGGTATTGTTGCCATGTATTTTTCTTTGTTGGGTGAGCTGGTTAGGCACCCAGTTGTACTCAGATAGACTGCATAATAATATAACCCTTTGAATAGTTGCACCGGTTTTCCCGCATTGGGTTTTTTTGGGGACATTTGTCCAAAAATAACTGTGTCACTTGTGTGCTTGTTTTCTTTCAGTTGATGATCTGTAGATGTTGTGACTGTATTGTGTTTATTTCAATATTTAAATGTATTAAATAAGTTGTTCGAATTTAAACAAGTAGAAGAAATAAACCAACATAATATAGATTAATAACACAGATTAATTTTCTAATGGATAGACTTAGAAAATTCAACAAGTTCCTCCTTTAGCTGGGTATTCGCAGCCTTGTGAATCTGTTGCCAAAATGACCACCAAAATGCTGAGAAAGCCCTCCAAGAATTCTCTTTATGACCCCTATCAAAACGTAGCCTCAAACCCCTAGTCAAGCCTTCGACAACAAGTGCACTCCTCAAGTCAATGCGCAGGCCCAGTTAACCCACTCCTGCACATGTCTAGGAAGAACGAATTCAGCCTAAAGAATGGCCACGTAAACAACCCACCAAACCATTGCAAAAATGTTGCCAAATGCCAAGGAAATGTGCTCGTAAATCCCCAGAACCAACTTTGACTTGAAATTATCTCTCCACTAGAATGTTGGTCCCTTTTTTGTGCCTAATATGCTCCAAGGATAGCTCGAATATTCTTGAATAATCTCCGGAAACAACTCTTCAAGTGTAGTAAGGCTCCCCTAGGGCGGCACTCGAAGTCAATCGAAGAAGGTCAGACCTCCCCTTGGAAATCTCATGTGCTGAAAAACACTTCGTAGACTTGGCTTAGTAGCTCAAGCGTACAAGAGAGTTTTTTTCAAATGATCAAAATCCCCAAGTTGATGCATGCTCCTCCTATTTATCCTTGAGCCCCCCTATCCTCCATGTGGGTCCCATCCATCGACCCCCCTTTTGCCTTTCTCCCTTCAAAAGTGCATGTTTCTCTAAGGGTTGCATATTCCCATTGGGGTGGCCCCCATCATCCACTAAGAATTCGATTTTCCTCCTTTCTCCTATGTTGGAGCCTCCCTTAGCCAAAAATTTACAATTTGGGTCCAACTAACCCACTTTTCCTAAGATTTCCTTGACCAAACTCAGAAATTGTGCAAAATTTTGACCACTTAGCAAAACTCATAAGTAGGAACATCACATATAAGTGCACTAATATATCACATATACTAGAGATCAGACTCACTTTCATATGCGTGCATGAGACATTTATGAAGGTGATATTCTCTTTATATCTCAGTGCCCACCTTGTCATCCAATATTGCAACTACAATACTGGAACAATGTACTATAAATACCTTGTAACGTTCAGGTACCTTTGCAACTTGTAGTTCTTATTTGTCGTTGGTATTTTTAGCATTTGCATATTGTAATTTCTGGATGCTACTTTGAAACCTTTTCATCAAGTACCACAATCTCTTTTCTACTTGCACTAGCTTTCTTTTCCTGCATCTTAGATGATCCTCAAGAAGATATCCTTATCACATGTTATCTATATGTTAGAAGTATTCACATATACTCAAATATTCATGTAGGGAGTGTTGACCACTACGTGTCAACGACCCATAGTAGTACACCCCCTTTTTTCGCAAAAGGGATAGCGCTTGATCGATGTGTCTGTGCTGTTCGACTATCATCATCAGCCTAATCATGCTATTTTGTAAGCCCAGTCTGCATGTGTAAATTGTAAATAATCTAAGTAGATCTGTGTCATGCATGTAATTGCTTAGATGAACCTAATTTTCTAGTGATGATCTACATTCTGGAAGGTTTTTTGTCTCACCGATCCATGATCGACAGAGTTTTCCTTCAGCCTTACCCCAAAGCCGGAATGGATGTTGTCATTAGAATCTTAGGGGGGTTGTAGTGTGTTATATCGAGTCTATGTAAAAGTGATTTGGAAATAATCCTAACTGTTTGGTTAGGCTATTACAAATTTCTTGATCTGCTAGATTATGTTTGTGTCGCAGAATAGGGTAGTCTATGAGGGTCTATGTCAAATGGGTTTTCCCCTTTGAGATTTAAAAATGTAAAAATCATGATGTAAAATGTCTTGAGGGTTAGAAAATAATTAATCCCTTCATAAGTCCTAGGTCCTAGGTAAAATTCCCAAAGGCTAAGTTCGAAGGTCCAATATATATATATATAATAAAATAATAAATAATAAAGTTAAAAATAATAAAAAATAAAATAAAATAAAATAAATTTTTTAATTTAAATCTTAATTGCTCCACGGACTAAGGTTAGTTAATCATTTTTGTTAAATTTCATCTTAGGTCGGTATATATATATATATATAATAATAATAATAATAGTAATAAAATAATAAAATTAAAAAATAAAATTTAATAATATAAAATAAATTTTTTAATTTAAATCTTAATTGGTCTAGGGACTAAGGTTAGTTAATCATTTTTTTAAAATTTCATCTGAGGTCCTTGGGGTTAAGTTAAAGTCAAAGTTTTGAGGAAATAAATGCAAAATTTTAAGTTTTTAATATATTAAAATGCATTTAATTTAAAAATGTGAAATTTCTTCAACTTTTAAAATATTTCGATGGATGAGATTAAAAGAGATTTTGGTCCTCATCGACGGTCGAGATCAATTTGACAAGGATCATTCGAACTAGCCGTTGGGAAATTTATATTTAAATAGGGGGTCAGTTCTATTTGAGATCACTTGATCTGTGAGTCTTGTGCTAAAGAAAGCTTTCTTGTAATCGTTTTTTATGTGCAATAAAAAAAGACTTTGGGGTTAAAATCTTTCTGGTGTTACTCTTCGTGGAAATGTTGTAAGATGTTTTATTTTTATGCATAAATTTAATTTCAGCCATTGATGATAGCTTTATGAAGAGTGATTTTAAACATGGGTATCTTGTTTATTCGTTAGGGTTTGAATGGTAGTTAAATTCCTGAATATGATGGCAGTTATCTCCATTAAATCTGGATTTTATTGTCGTTTTCTCCCTCTTTTTTAATGGTTGAGTTAAGCTATGCAGGAAAATCTTGATTTCGAAGATCATCGGGCGTTTGGGGAAGTTCTTGGCTGAACCAGCCAACTCCCGAGAGGCATTTTCTGAAGAGCCCAGTTAGTTTTGATTCTAGGCTTATCATTAGAATTTTTCTTGTGAATGCATGAAGGGTTTTCTGAAGCACCTCATATTAAACTTAAAATTTTGAAAATATTTCTGTGGCATACTGACAAATCTGGCTATTTAGAGCTTTTAAATTGTGAATACTGTAATTATTTAGCATGATTTTTTTGGTTTTTTTTTAGTTTCATCCTTGCATATATTGTTTCTGGGCATTTTGTTTTGCTATTGCAGGTTGCAGATCTGAAGAAGAGAATTTGTCTGAAGCCAGATCTAGGCCCTGGAGGGTAAGATCTAGCCTCAAAACCAGCCTTTGTAGAGGCATTAATTTTGCAGTCCAAGAGTTTTCAAATGTTTTAAATCTGGAAATTTTCCCAAGGGGTTTTACATATGAAGGGCTTCATATTTCTTCTAAAAAATTTTGAAGATCTAGAGAGAAAATTTTAAACAGAATTATTTTGGAAAATTTCTGGGTATTTTGATCGCTTCTTGAGGTTTTCTCGGACTTGTCTACCGCTTGGGGTTTCTATTTTATTCACTGTAGAGAGATTTCGGTTTGTGAGAAACCTCCTCCTCTCCTTGCAGGCCCGCGTTTTCTTCCTTCAAGCGAGCGCTATATCCTGGATTTCCAAAACCCCTGCCCGTTGCAAGCCCTTTCCTCCATTTTCATTACCATTTCTCCCTCACGCAGTCTTCTCCCTAAACGTCCAACGCTCTCCATTAGTCTCCAAACCCCCCTGCATGCTTTTCGTCCTTATCCGCATTCATTCTAGCTCCTTTCTCAGCGACCTTAGCTCGAGTTGCAGCCATACCTGCAAAAACCCTGCGCGCGGGTCCTTCTCCCCTTCAACTTGCATCAAAATAAACCATCAAACGTGTCTTCGACCTGTTATCCCTTCCCCTCACTACCCTCACCTTCGTCGACCTGCATACGCAGCAAACCAGCAAGTCTGTTGACCCTCATTCCCTCATTGCGTCTCGTCTGTTCCACGGGCTAACTTGCACACACCGAACATGCAAACCTCCAAACCCCCCTGCGTGCTTGTCGTCCTTATCCGCATTCATTCTAGCTCCTTTCTCCATGACCTTAGCTCGATTTGCAGCCATACCAGCAAAAACCCTGCGCGCGGGTCCTTCTCCCCTTTAACCTGCATCAAAATAAACCATCAAACTTGTCTTCGACCTGTTATCCCTTCCCCTCACTACCCTCACCTTCGTCGACCTGCATACGCAGCAAACCAGCTAGTCCGTTGACCCTCGTTCCCTCGTTGCGTCTCGTCTGTTCCACGGGCTAACTTGCACACACCAAACATGCAAACAAAATTTGATTTTATCTCGATTTTCTATATGTTTTAGGTTAGATTCGTGGTTATTCAAAGTATTCGATCTTTTGAAAATTTAATTGCTGGAGCTTTGCTATGTCATTGAAATTGATCATTATTGCTTGATTGTTTTAATGCTCATCGTATGCTAGACATTTCAGTAATTATTTTCAAGCAATTATTAAAGGGTTTGTTCATATTTCTATTTCTTAAGCAGCCACAACAAACTAATTACTCAGATTTCAGTTCATATTACTCAGTTTTCACTTCATCTAGCGAAGGCACTAGTCTTAAACATTTAAAGATCCAATCAAATTTTAAATATTGATCAAGTGCTTGTTTCCCCCGCAGTGTCTCCCAAGCCAACTGATTCACAGCTGGTTCTCTTTTATCCCATAGGGTCTACCCCCCTTAGCCTGCTAATAGACAGACGGCTTAAACGGAGAGATTGGGGATCAAGGTGACAACCCCTGATCTGAGCATTGTCGGGGTGCTTAGACACTATGTGCGGCAACATTTTTTGGCGCCGTTGCCGGGGATAGCGTTTTTTCTGTCCTTAGTTTCCTTGACATTCGTCTCATTTCTTTCCTCTCGTCCTTTCCTGTCTTTGACTCCTTCCTTTCGAGTTTTTCCGTGTTACACTTTTTGTCCGGGTGGCGACTCCACTTCATCTATCCTCTGCAAGAGTGTGTACTAGAAGTCATCAAAGCAGTTTGGTCAATCCTACTCTTGATCCTGAAAGGGCTCTCAGAGTATGATTGCACAAACTCTCTTCTCGTACACTTCTTGTTAACCTCGGACAAGAAGCCCTCTCTGATATCCATTTTCTTTTTACTAGCCCGGTCGAGCATGACATCATGGACATATTTGCTCCTTGCGATTTTAATAACATTCTAGGTTATCCCAATGATATTCCAAAGAATGGGATGGATAAATTGCCTATCTTTCAGGGAAATAATGCAATCAGTGCTAACTCTCATCTGAAATCTTTTAGCTCATGGTTGGGAAAATATGCAAGGGTTGCTGATTTTAATCATGAAGATGTTAGAATGACCCTTTTTGTTCTAACCTTGGAGGGCGACGCTTTAGATTGGTTTATGGAAAAGCCCCGTGATTCATTTGATTCCTTGCAATCGATTGTTAATGCCTTTAAAGAAAAGTATGGAGATAAGAGAGAAGGAAGACACCTCATGAAAGCTATTAGCATAATAAAAAAGAGAGAGAATGAAACCACTGAAGAATTTAACAAAAGGTTTAATGATATTATTAAGGAATTACCTCAATATTATAAACCTATCGACAAATCTCTTCGAGATTTTTATGTTGATGCCTTTAGCCCTAAGCCTTCCTATGAGTTGAGACGCGCTAAACTTCCTGATTACATGGATTGTCAAGCCTTAGCAATAGAGCTTGAAAAGGACAAGGCAACATCTGGGAAGTCTGAGATCCCAGGGTTTGATAGGGCTGCAATGAAATTAAAGGAACCTAAAGGAAAAGTGGTTCAAGAACCTGATAGCGAGCTTGTTCAGAAATTGCTCCAAAAGATTGAAAGCATGGAGATTAACCAAGAGAAATTAACCTCTAACCATGTTAAGGAATTAGCTACTTTGCAAAATAAGTTGGTCCAAATGGAAAGAGCTCAAACTCAAAATTTCCAGCCTAGAAATAATAATAATAATCGAAATAATAATTGGCAAAAGAAGGCTCAATCTAGTGAGCAGAGACCTCCTAATCCGCTTACTAATTTGGTCGATGACGCTCCGCCTTAATGTTGGGCTTGTGATGCTCTTCATGAAGAGGCTACTTGCCCCATTGTTAGAAGAATTTTGGATAATGGAATGTTTTGGGCAGGTGATCAAATAAATGTAGTGGGTAAAGAGTTTCCTTTGGCCTTGAATGACTGGATGGAAGTTAAGGAAAATAGTCGAGATGTTATGCATCCCTTGTCAACTTTTGGTATAAATAATCTTGAAAATGAAGATGATGTTTTGGCTAAGTTATATGGCGAAAAACCCTCTCTAGAGAAAATCATGGAAATTGCTAGAGACAAAGGTTTAACTTATCAGAGAAGGGATAAAGATCAGAGCGGGAATCCAATTCCCCCTCGAACCTTTAAACCAGGTTTAAACTCTAGATTAGATGTTGATTTGGGAAGTTGGTTTAACAATGCGAAAATCTGGGTTCCTGTCTCCGAGATTGTGAAAATCCCTTCCCAAAGAAATAAGTTACTAAAAGCTATTCAAGGTCCTCAAGCAAATATTTCTCAACAGAAGACCGCAGAAGTTGATTTTCACAATGCTCTCATATACTTGCAAAGTTTAGACTCGGATAACAAAGATCATCAGCCTTTCTTTATCACTTTGATGGTTAATGGGTACAAATTGAATAATTACATATTGGATTCTGGTGCATCAGCTTGTGTCATGACTAAGAGGGTCATGGAACAACTTAATTTAAGAGTTTCTAGACCCTATTACAATATATGTGCCATGGATTCTAAGAAGATTGAAGTACATGGTTTGATCAAAGATTTACAAGTTCATTTATCAGTTTACCCTGACATTATGATTGTTATGGACATTGTTGTTTTTGATGTGCCTGATGCTTGGGGTACGCTTTTATCTAGAAAATAGGAATTTGATTTAGGTGGGAGTATTCAAATGAATTGGTCATATGCTATGATTCCTTCTCCTAGAGGTGATGGTTTTGTGAGACTTAATAGAGAGCTCGAGAGAAAATTCCATGTTGAAGATCCTAAGAGACCTCATAACGAGATAATTAAAGAACAATTCGACATTGGGAATTATGCTATCATGTCTAATTTCATAGTTCCTTCTGATGATAAAGTTGATAAAAAGATTAGGGATATCAATGATAAATTTTGGTACATGTATTTTGATGGTGCATCGTCTAGGCATGATAAAGGTGCAGGAATAGTATTGAAATCTCCCCTTGGTCATATTTTCAAGTTTGCCTATCGATTGGAACCGAAGCAACCAACAACGTTGTTGAATATGAATCTTTGTTGTTGGGTCTTGAGTTGGCAAAGGCTTTAAGAATTAAGTTGCTTAGCATCAAGGGGGATTCTGACTTAATTATCATGCAACTTAAAAATAAATTTACATGCAAAAATCAAAGGTTAAAGAACTATCGAAATGATGTATGGGGTACTATGGAATACTTTGATGCCCTTGACCTTGAAGCTATCCCAAGAGAGCATAATAGTTTGGCAGATGAACTTGCCGTCACTGCTTCTAATTTGCAATTGTCTAATGGTCTAATTGACGATAAGATTAAAATGGTTATATTTAGACCTTCTGTTTTAGATAACTCAGAGGATTGGCAAGTCTTTAATGATGAAAAGCAAGTGATTTGTTTTCTTGATAATTTGGATGAGTTCGAAAATTTTCGGATAAATTCTGAGGAGGATGGATTTGATAATCATGAGCATATCATAAATCCTACTCCTAGGAATGTGGTTTCTTTAGAACAACACTTTGATAGGCATGATGCCACAAAGTTGAAAGAAGGTACTAATTGGTAAGAAGTCATTGCTTTTGTCCCACATTCTGCTGTTAAAGATATATTAACTCAAACCAATTGCCTAGGGACTCGCGCTAGGCGGGTTACTAAAATACAAGAATATGATTTAGAGATCAAACCCACCAAGCTAGTCAAAGGCCAAGGCTTGGCTCAAATTTTGACCGAAGGTAATGAAAAGGCTCTTAGTTTGATTTGTCTTAATGATCTATCTTCGTCTGAGTTTCAAAGATTAGGAGAGCATGAGTGGTACAAGGACATTATTTAGTACTTGTTAAATCTTACATGTCCTAACCATTTAGTCGCTCATAAGAGAAGGGCTCTTAGGCTAAAAGCCACTAAGTATTGCCTTATGAAGGATGGCCTTGGATGGAGAAATCTTGAGGGCATAATACTTAGGTGTGTTGATGAAATTGAGTCCAAAAAGTTAGTTTCTGAGTTTCATTCAGGATTTTGTGGTGGTCATTAAGCTGCTAGAACTATTGCCCACAAATTTCTGAGAGTTGGTTATTATTGGCGTTCGATTTTTTTTTGATGTGCATAAGTTTGTTAGAAGTTGTCAAGCTTGCCAACTGTTCACTGGGAAACAAAAGCTTGCTGCCCTGCCCTTACAACCTGTCGTTGTGAAGGCACCTTTTCAGCATTGGGGTCTGGACTTCATTGGGAAGTTTCATGAAATTTCTAGCAATGGCTACTCATGGATTTTGACTGTTATTGATTATTTCACTAAATGGGTTGAAGCCATCGTTGCTAAGAATGCCACTGAAAAGTTCATTATGGATTTCAATGAAAATAATATCATTACTAGATTTGGCATCCCTACTAAGAGCACTACTGATAATGCCAAGGCTTTTAGTTCTTTAGAATTTTCATCTTTTTGTTTCAAGTATGACATTGTTTTATCTCATTCATCAAATTACTATCCTCAGGGTAATGGCCTTGCTGAATCAAGTAATAAAAATCTCATAACCATTATCAAGAAGATAGTAGGAGATAATAAAAGATCTTGGGATAGCAAAATCAAGTATGCTTTATGGGCAGATAGGATCACTAAAAGGGGCTGGCTTACAGTCTTCCATGTGAAAATGACGAAGAATATCACAAGCATACTTGGACTGGGAAAGGGAAATACCCTCCTTGGATTGCAAGACTTGAAGACCGAGAAAATAGTGGAAGTGTCCTAAGTCTGTCATTTCAAATTTCCTTTTGAGGCTAGACTTCACATGGTTTATAAGGTTGGGATCACTACCAGTAAGGATAAGATCATCAACATAAAGAACAAGGATGATAAGAGAGTTGCCCACTTTCTTGGTGTAGACAGTATTGTCAGAATGACACCTAGAAAAGCCAGATTCTAAAAGAAAGCTATCCATTTTGGCATACTAAGCCCGAGGAGCTTGCTTGAGACCATAAAGGGATTTCTTAAGTCGACAAACAAGGCTGGAGTCTGTTTGTATGAAGCCAATGGGTTGTTCCATATAGATTTCTTTCTGCAAGTCCCCATGCAAGAAGGCAGATTTAACATCCATCTGATGGACTTCCCATTTTAAAGAGGCAGCAAGGGAAAGAACAAGGCGGATAGAGTTCATTTTGGCAACAGGGGAGAAGGTTTCAGTGTATTCAATGCCTTCAACCTGTGAAAAGCCCTTAGCAACAAGACGAGCTTTATGTTTATCAACTTTCCCATCTGGTCCATACTTGGTTCTGTAAACCCATTTACATCTTACAAGTTTGCGTCCCTTTGGTAGAGGAACAAGATCCCATGTATCATTTGTCAACAATGAATGATATTCTTCATTCATAGCTGCTTCCCAATGTGGATGGCCTGAAGCTTCTGCAAAAGTGTCAGGATCATGATTTACTGGAGCTTGAGCCAGTAAAGAAGAGGCTCTTTCAAACTGAGAACGTGTACGTCCTGATCTGTAGGATCACCGGCAAGATCACCTGCTGCATCCCGAGTAGCACGGACCCATCTTGGAAGTTGAGGATCCTGAGAAGGTGGGGGAGGATTATCATCCTCACTTTCATCATCTGAAGAAGAAATGTTTGCAAAAGTAGAAGAGATAGGAAGAGGTGGCACATCCGCCGGACTAGGCTCGCAGGCCGATTTATTTTCATCAAATTTTACATCTCTTCTAATGATAACATTTTTGGACTTAAATGGAATAAGTCTATAAACTTTTACATCTTCAGAATATCCAACAAAAGTACATTTCTCACTCTTAGGTTCTAAAGCATTATGTTTTTCATCTGGAATATGGGCTCATGATTCACTTCCAAAAACACGAAAGTGACTTACATCTGGTTTAATGGAACTCCAAGCTTCTTCTGGAGTGATATTCTTTAGAACCTTAGTAGGAGATCGATTGATTATATAATTTGCACAATTAATTGCTTCGGCCCAAAAACTAAGACTGAGTCCTTTAGATTGCAGCATACAATTAGCCATTTCCTTTAAGGTGCGATTTTTCCTTTCAGCTACACCATTTTGTTGTGGAGTGTATGGAACAGTATGTTGCATTTGAATTCCATTTTCGGTGCAAAAGTTGATGAATGTGTTTTTAACATATTCTCCACCATTATCAGTTCTTAGCTTAAGAATTTGATGTCCAGATTGTTTTTCAACAAAGGATTTGAAGGCCAAAAATGTGTTAAATACTTCGCTCTTGAGTTTTAAGAAGTATACCCAAGTGCGTCTGGAGAAATCATCAATGAAATTTAAGAAACACTTGCAGCCAGAGAATGAAGCAACAGGAAGTGGACCACATAAATCACCGTGCACAAGCTGTAAAGGGGCTGAGGCATGCCAAGAGGCACGTTTGTCAAAACTGTCCCGATGATGTTTTCCGAGTACACATCCGGAACAAACACCATCTCTGCAAGATACCATAGGAAGACCTGTCACCATATTTTCTTTACATAGATGCTGAAGGGAGCGATAGTTAAAGTGACCAAATCGCTCATGCCAAAGTTTGCTCACTTCATCATTATGAGCAACAAATACTGAGGGAAGATTTGATGACCCAAGGTTGTGAAACTTATACAACCCTGTGGAATCATCAGCAATACCAGTAGCTAGAATCTGTTTAGGATCTCTCAGATCCTTGATTACAACATCATGAGGTGAAAATTCAACAATTTTACCTTCACCTGAATGAGTTATCTGATATACAGATAGAAGGTTGCAGGATAAGGTTGGAACACATAATACATCATTAAACTGACCATTGTCTAGATGAACAGTTCCAGTCCCTACAACATTAAGAGATCTATCATCACCAACATATATATTTTTGGTGTTACAATCATTTAAAGAAGAAAACATGTCTTGGTTTTTGGCCATGTGATAAGAGGCTCCAGAATCAATGAGCCACTCATGAGAAGGAGAAGAAGAAGATACATTTAATGCATAACCAGACTGAGATGATTGACAACGACATGCAGAAAGTGCCATTCCGGAAGTTGAAGTTGAAGTATGCTCCACATGGATGTTATGTTTCTTCATTGCGGCTTCCAAGGCTTCCATCTTCTTAAAGCATTTAGATTCTAAGTGGCCATCTCGATTACAAAAGTTACAATGTCTATCAGTCTTCTTCCATTTGTTTTTATTGGTCTTATCATTTTGCTGAAATGATCTTTCATTTTGAGGCTGAGTTTGCTTAGGACCCTTGTTTGGTTTAGGACCATTCTTTTTAGGATATGACTTAGGATTCTTTGAATTTGGTTGCTGCTGGGCGGCTAACGCTTTCTTGGAAGAGTTTCCAAGATTAAGAAGACCAAGGTGTAAGAGTTTTTCTTGTTCTCTTATTAAGGAATCACAAAAGGAGTCAAAGGAAGGGGCCTTGTATTCTTTTCCTTGACAAATGAAAGCTTCCCTTGTAGAATGGAAAGTGGAAACAAATACAGAGTAGGCTGGTCCCAACTTAGTAAGGATGGAATAAATAAGGTTACCATCTTCTTTCTTAACCTTAACACCTTCCAAGAGATATCTAAGGGTCTTGAATTTGGACAAGAAATCTTCAATGCAAGAAAAATTATTAGGATCCAAAGTAAGCAACTCATTTTCAAGTTGATGGGCACTAATTTCATTTTTAATCCCAAAAACTTTAGCGATTTTTTCCAATGCTTCATGAGGAGTCTCAAGTTCTGCAATATGGAATCTAAGATCAGGAGAAATAGACATCCCTATCAAACCACGTGCTTGATCTTGTCTATTTTCCCATTTTGCAGCCTTGTCTTCATCTTTTGGTTTCTTCTCTTGGTCTGTGGCTATTCTGTAGAGACCTTTACTTCTAAGTAAATCTTCCATGTAGGCTACCCATTGGAAGTAGTTAGTGTTGTCAAGAATGACTTGGCATGGACTTTCCATTTTTTTTTAAAAACTGAAGCTGAAGATGTTGAAAGTAAGTGTTCCAATGGATAGATCTCGAAAAATTAGGCTGTTTTAAAAAAAATGGCTCTGAAAAAGGCTTCCGGATGAAGAAGTTATGGCTTTTTGAAAAAAAATTGTTGAAGTTGCCGACAAAGTGCGCGAATGTGCGGGAATGAAAAAATCCGCCCCCACAAAATGGAGACTTGAACCCAAGACCTCTACTCTCTTAAAATAGCTTTGAACCAATTGATCTATACAAAAAATTTGAGAGAGAGAGAGAGAGAGAGAGAGAGGGGGGGGGCCTTGGTTTGCGTGCTCGCTTTGAGAAAGCTCTTTTTCCCTACAAAACACAAAACACAAAACCCAACACGAATATGCAAAGAAAAACGAACCTTGCGGCTCGAGGTTAGCTTTAGCCAAAAAACTAGATATTTTAAAAAAATGAACCTTGCGGCTCAAAGTTAGCTTTAGCCGAAAAACTAAATATTTTTCTCAATGTTTCTGATTTTCCGAGATCACACTAAGGTGTAGGGAAAAGAGCATACGCATGAGAAAAATCCTTCCTTTCTGTTTCTGATTTGCCCAGATCACACAGAGTCGCAGGGCAAAGAGCATACGCAGAAATGAAAGGTATAGATCCGGTTAAAAAAAAGGCTAAATAAAACGAAACCGAAATAAGAAGAGAGAAAATAACAGTAAACTGCAAAAACACTGTATACCTCCCGATCTGAAAAATGACGCAGCTAGGGCTACCAGAAACCTTTTCGCGTGAAACGAAAGGGGTTCCTCACTGGAACAGATGCTTCGAACGCAACAGAGCAGTCCTCTCGGCCCGAAAGCAGTCAGAAACAGCAGATCTAGGAAACGACAGCCGCATGCAGTTCTACCGGCTTCAGATTTGGATCACCAACGGACGCGGCCCTCAAATAGCTCTGATACCATGTAGGAATTTACAGGGTAAGTTCCTCAGAAAGAATACCAAAAGGACACCGCTCACAACCAGATCACAGATCAATACACCAGTATTTTTGACGTGGTTAAAACCCTCAAAGAGGGAAACAGTCCACGGCCTGTCCCAACGTGGGTACTACAGGCAATTTATTAATCAAAGAATGAAAATTTACATAAGCTTCTCTCATGCACGGATTACCCGAACAATGACCCTCCATGCGCTTTAAATAGAACTCATGGACCAATCGGGTGTCAAGCCACGGATCAAGTGTCGGTAATACCGAGGTGAGATTGAACCGTCGGATCACTACATATCGTGACCGTCGGATTGTAAGTTACAAAATGTACAACGGTAAAGAAACACACTTTACCTAACTCTATACCTAACTCTAACCTAGACCAAGTTGTACTTAACTATTTCCTATGTGTCGGAATATCCTAGCAAAGAGATTGTTGGTCTATTGCTTCTCTCCCAGTCCACTTACTCTTCCGGCAAATACTTGATCTCTGATGGCTCCAAACCCCCCTGCGTATTCTCCAACTACCCTGAAATACACATTCCCTGTTCTGACTGAATGGTAGTGCTATAACACACCCTTGAAACTCCTGAAATACTTATGGAACTACCTCTCTAGGTGGGCATGGAAGGTCCCCCGAAGAAGAGGTTGAATCTCTTGCTTGAGAGATTCGTGGCTAAACCTCCAGTTGACTCAGCGAAACAGTAGAACGAGTAGTCAAGTAATTTTGTTTGCAAGAGGTAAGACTGAATCCCAAAATGAGAGTTGCTTCCTCCTAATAACTCCTTGGTCCTCCCTTACCTCATGTGGGCCCCTCCATCCACCTATTCGACTTCCATCCAAGCCATTCGAATGGCACAACCCGAATTCTCATGTGGTTGGCCCCCACATTCCACTAGCAACCAAATAAAGTCGAATTGCCTCCTAAGTCCCTAAGTCGAAAATGATGGGTTATCTTCCTTAGCCAAAATTGTGCAAAATTGTGTAGCAACACCCTGTTACAAATGTAGAATCCTCACTAAGGCTTTGCATTAGGTTGTCAAATTTTGTGGTAATAGGTATTATAAGGATGTCTCTTGTGTTCATCATTTAAGTGTTTTTTCATTTTTGTTGTATTTTTTTCTTGATTGGATTAGGTTTTATTGGAGATTTCATTGTGAATCCATCATGTTATGATTTGAATAGTTGTTCCTTATACAAACAATTAAGAATTTCT
Source organism: Pinus tabuliformis (assembly GCA_031772625.1). NCBI lineage: Eukaryota > Viridiplantae > Streptophyta > Pinopsida > Pinales > Pinaceae > Pinus > Pinus tabuliformis. Next base: position 1,025,897,715 of record CM062805.1, read on the forward strand.
TTATTTATCATGATATTAGTTTTAGTATTAAAGAGATTTAAGAGGAAGAGATTCATTGCACAAAACTTTAGGTAAAATCTTTTATATAGAGCTAAATTGAGCCTTCTAATGCAGAGAATTAGTTAATATGTTACCTTCTAACTTAAACAACATTTCACCCCAGTGGTGTAGATCAGTTGGAGTTTATTGTTAAGGAACTCATTGTAACATCTGGTTCAAACCTTACCTAGCCCATGTGTGGTGACTGGTGGGTGTGTGGTTCACCTAGATTTTATAGTGATATCAGTTAGAGTTAGCCTAACTTGGTTGTCAATTCCTCTAGAACTTAAACAAGGTTTAAAGACTAACTAGACCATATTGAATTTTGGTAGAAGTTATATCGATGTAAATAACACAGAATAAAAATATAATTTGAATCCCCAAGGGTTAGCTCAGTCAATTAAACCATTTGTCTAGGGAATGCTATCGATGAGGAGGCCATAGTTCACAGATTCAAAGCCCATTGAGTCCTTTGAGGTTACCAACAACTATTTTGTCTAGCGGTTGAGCTTCCCTTGGTTAAACCATTTGTAGGGCATATTGTTGATGAGGAGGCCATTAGTTGCAAGCTCAAACCCAGTTGAGCCTTTTGGGTTATCAACCACTATTTTGGCTAGTGGTTGAGCTGCCCTCCATTCAGATATTCTAAGGAAGAGGGGGGATTCCATGAAATTTTCCTTCGAAATAAAAGAACGCAAATCCTTTGTGATAGAATCTCTTCTTTTGTAAAAGAATCATCACTACTCGATTTTTTTATTTAATGAAAGAAGATCTTTTAATCTCGTCAATGAAATCTCCATCTTAATAATATTTTATTATACAATTTTGTTTGAAATGTACAAAATCATTAGTATTAGATTTCTTTTGATTTGTTCAAAGCAAATAATTTAAACCGATTAATGAAAGAGATATCTTGATTGTATCTTTATACAAATTTATACGAATCTATTTAGAACATAGACCATTCACTATTATTTCTAAGATAATCTCTTCTCATTTTGCACCAAGATAAAACATGTTATTAAAAATGTACATATAAATTAAAAGCTAAATAATACTTATTTATGAACAAGTTGCATACTCCTTTCTCAAATTAATGATATCTCTTAAAGTCTTGAAATATGTCACTCTCTCACGCTTGTATAAAAAAATATTGAACAACCCAATTGGTGCATATTTTCTGACGCATTGAAAAGTTTAAATCTATTCATATTTTTATTGTTATTTTCATAGATTTTCAACTCTCATTTTGAGATGATTATGCTTTTTCTTTTGTAGGGACATGGAATTTTTGTACGTGAAAATGATGATAATTTCGGTGTGGTCACTGACAAATTACAAGAAGCCTTGTTCCATGATATTAATAGGCATGCAATTATAGTTCTTGAAGGACGTGCTATAGGTAATTCTCTATTTATTTTTTATGAATCATTTGCATATTTCATATGAATAGATAAGATTCATGTTTGCACTTTACTATCCTCATGTGGGCATATGATTCACACATTTTTATCGATGCTTGAGCACATCTTAACCTTCAAAGTAGACATTTACACATTTGTAAGGTTCACTAATTTACTCATACATGAATGTAAAGTTGTAATTTATTCAACAAGAATGTAAGGTTCTGATTTACTCATACATTTTCCTTTAACAAAATATGGAAACTATTTTGTGAACTTAAACATAATTCATAACATCAAAATTTCATTGATTCATTGTTGAGTACTTACCTAGCTTACTGTGGTTGAAGATGCCTCAGAATTTGCTCCTGCTGCCGTTCTCGCTCCCGTTACCAAAAGACCAAAATCACCCAAAAACTTAAGAACAATTGAACTCTTCCTCTCAGTAAGATTGATTCTCTGAAATTTTCCTTTCTTAGCCTCCTCCCTTTCCTCAAAATTTTCTTCCTCCTTTTATTTTTCTACCCACTGCCTTCTTCCCATAATCGTGTCATTATTTAGTTACGTGTAACTTTTTATAAAAATCAAATCTCATTTGATTTTATGGATTTTATTTTCAATACATAGGATTTGATTTATTTAAAGTTTATTATTATTTTAATAAATTAATTTGATTTATTTAGTTTATAATTTTAATTAATTTATACTATTATTTTATTAATTTAAATTTAAATTTAAATATAATTTGTAATTAAAATTAACATTTTCTTTTAGTTTAAGGATTTAATATGAATATTAGCATACATACGAGACCTCCATACAATAGCTACGTATGCATGGACCCGCATATATCGCACTATATATAGGCTGGTTACTACAAGAAGAGATAAATTAAGGTAATGAATTAATACCTCACCAGAATATCATATATATATATATATTACCTACGTGTATATATATATATTACCTACGTATATATATATATATATATTACCTATATATATATATATAGGTATACGTATTACCTGCCTAATTTGATATATATGATATTCTGGTGAGGTATTAATTCATTACCTTAATTTATCTCTTCTTGTAGTAACCAGCCTATATATAGTGCGATATATGCGGGTCCATGCATACGTAGCTATTGTATGGAGGTCTCGTATGTATGCTAATATTCATATTTTATTTATAGTTGTAGTGGGTCATTACAACATTTCAGTTGAAAGATAAATATAGGACTTGTCACAAGATCTTAATAGGAATGCAATTGTGGTTCTTGAAGGACATGCTATAAATAATAATGGGAAATGAGTTGTAAAGCAGCTTAGTCCTTTCTTTTATAATGGTACTGTGCAAATTGAGGTTATTGCACCACAATATCTTCTTGTTTACAATACCAAAATGATATTAGTCTATAGAACCTAAAATAAAGTATGGTGTTGTAAACATAATAAATAGGTAATTAGTAAATGAAAGATGTGTCTTATTAAAGGGACATGTCCATTAGTGGAAGGGCACCTCACCTGGGTATTTATAATGAGGGCCTTCATTGTAATATTCATCAATTTTACTAATCTTATAAATAAATGCATTTAGAAATTTATATCTATTTTGTCTTTAATAAACAAGCATAATCTATTTTTTTATAGTGGTATCAAAGTCATGTTATTGGTCCCTGCGTAGTTGTACATCCATTGTCATCATGTGTCCATAGATGCCTTGTGCCTATCCCCGTGCCACATCCATTATTTCTTGTTGCCACTATCTTGTCTAACGTGCTGTACCATAGTCTAATCCACTTAAATATCATCTGTATAGTTATGGGTTGCCTCCACACGATCGTGTGATTGTGCCCATATGGAAAAGTACAATCAATTTCCCAAATTTTAATTTAAGAAAAGTGACTTTATCATTACTTTTTTGGGGGTTATATATATATATATATATATAGATATATAGATATGAAAATTAAGAATAGAAAAAGGAAAACGAAAGTAACTTTTTATAAGTTATACTCATATACTTTTATAAAGTGAAAATAATAAAATGGAATCAAGTAAGAGAAAGAATGATGAAATACATGCTAATTGCTATAGAGATGAGGTCAATAGCGTAAGAAAAGGTGTATATGAAGTTGGAGAAGTACAAAAATATTTAATAGAAGAATATTAATAAACTAATAGAAAAGGAAGATCGAAATAATAATTTGATAGTTCTAGAGGATTGATGGGAAACCCCATCAAGAATGAGGAAAGACGACAAGGATCAAACTACTAGGACACTTAACGACTATGGTGAGTGAATTGACTAACTAACCGTGAAGATAGATGCATTATTGGCAAAACTTTTAGTCTATGCGAAGCCGACATCAATCCCACAATAACAAAATACAAGCGAGAAAGAAAATCTAGAAAAGTAATTTTTTCAGGCAATAATCATTATGCAAGAGTTCTCGATAGAGATTATAGACGAATCAAGAAGGGGTTAACGTAGTCTGTGTTGCTTTCCGGTAGCATCGGATGTGCTCTAAGTCTCAAAATTTGCAGGGAGGATTAGACACATGCATTCTCCACACCCAATCATTTTGGGAAATTCCACTCGGAGACAGTTTTATCAAAATAATTAATTATTTTTAATGGGACTCTAAGTCTAAACTTAAGAAATTAAAATAACTAATGGGTATTAATCTAAACTGTGGGTGTAACTTCTAGAAGAAGACGAGGATCAAGCCAAAATGATCTAAGCCATTGATTAGAAGTTAATCTGGGTCGTTGGTTCTCCAACAAAAATATATAAGAAGAGGCTTGAGGGGCACTTAGAGAACATATCGAGTAGAGTTCAGAAGATCAAATTTCTGAAGTAGAGCAATTGCTGGTGAGAAATTCGAAGTGAGCTTTTGCGGAGAGGAGTAGGGATAGTTCTGGTTGGAGATTTCTCCTGATCCGGGAATACTCAGCAGAGGAGGTAGAGAGAGATTCGAGAGAGGTAGTGCAGAGCAAGAAGAGGTTGATGCAGGGCCACGCAAAGGCAGTGTAGGTTGATGCAGAGGCAGCGCATAGTCTTGAGGAGGTCCAAAAATTTGCTGAAGGAATTGATTTCAGAGGCCAAAAGCCTAGGTGTGATACTGGGAGGTCAAAATCAAAGTTCATGGGTAGAAAATCGATCAATAGAAGGGGTGACACAGTCCCTAGAGGCTGTGACGCCAAGCTAACGCCGTCCCTAGAGGCTGTGATGTCGGGCTGATGCAGACGCTGCCGAGAGACAGCCGGGGGTTGTTCATTCAGTGGCTGGATTAGTTAGATCTCTAGTGATAGTGTGAGGCAATCTCACTTAATCTCACTTATCTCTCTGTCAGTGATATTCTTTGTACTAGATAGCCAGGAAGGCATCCAAAGATTGTATTTAGAAATTACTACTGCATAATAATAAAACTCTCAGAGTTGTTGCACCAGTTTTCCCACACTTGGTTTTTCTGGGGACATTTGTCCAAAAATAACTGTGTAGATGTGTCGTATTTCTTTCTTGTTCAATGTCTTGTTTTCACATTTTATTTAAATGGTGAAGGCTCCAGTGTATTCGTTTGAGTGTTTACAGTAGGAAACAATAAATAAATTGTTTCAGTAATTAACAAATAGGGGAAACATAATCAGTTGTTGTAGAAGGAATTTGGGCATCCAATTTTCACATGGTATCAGAGCTGAAGGTGAAACAAGAGAACAGTGTCAGAAGAGGCAGCAATTCGAATCCTTAAAGGGATTGCGTAGTTTAGGCCAGGAGGGCTAGATTTTTGTGGTAAATCTCTCTCTACGTGAGTTGACAGAGAGGTAGGATTTCCAGATGAAATTCTATCAAGGGTAGAGGGAGTAGGGCAACAGTAGCTTCAGCGAAGAGGGATTTCTGGTGTGACGAAGTTTTCTACAGGCAATTACTAGGAATAAAGATGTCAGAAGGAGGAAGAGACACTTGAGGGAATTTCTTCCTTAGAGAATTCCTAGCCAGGGAATTCAAATTCGCATTTGCTGAGCAGCAGCAGGAGAGAGGAGGTCATTCGACTTTTTCGATTGGCAAAGATGGCAGCTAGGGGACTGAGAGATCAAGATCGGTTGGATGGTTCATCCAACTATGTGATCTGGAATGCAAGGATGTCGTGCCTTTTGGATGAGCATTTTCTCAAGATCTACGTCGACAGCGTGGTAGTTGAGCCTGCGGATCTAGATCTTCTCAAGAAGTACAAGGGAGAGATGGTGAAGACCAAGAGAATTATCCTCAACAAAGTGAAGGATCATATAGTATGTCACATCGCTGGTAGAGACACTGCCAAGGATATGTGGGATGCTTTGTCGACGCTATATTAGGGATCTTCTGAGCAGCGAAAGATGTACTTGGAGCAGAAGATGAGATCTATGCAGATGCAGAAGGGGGAACACATTGATCCGTTCCTTACTAAGCTTTCGAAGACTTGAGATGAGCTGGCAGCTGTGGGGTCAACACCTCAAGGTTTTGAGATGGTAAGACTGGCCCTAAATTTGATATTTGAGGAGTGGAAAGTTTTTTTCCAGAGCATCCTAGGCAAGGGGACTTTGCCAGACCGAGATGTAATGTGGGAAGCTCTTAAGCAAGAGGAGTTGAGGAAAGACTTGGTCAAGTGTAAACTTGATGGAAGCAAAAGCAATGGGTCGAAGCCCAAGGAGGAAGAAGAGAATGCAACCCTTGCATCCAAGGGGCAACAGGAGCAACGGAAGAAGAAGAAAGATGTTTCGAATATCAAATGCTTCAGGTGTGGTGAATTTGGTCATTGCACAACACAGTGTCCTCTCAAGAAGGAGGAAAAAGATGAGAAGCATGATCTGAAGGTTGTGGTCGCAAAGATCGAGGAGTAGTTCACCATGATAGTCCAGGCTTCTCCATAACGGAGGTGGGGAGATCTAGAACTGTAGTTCTAAAGGACTACAGTTGGGTAGGATCCTTGAGGAGCTCACCTCTTGGATCAATTCCTTGCTACAAGAGCCCAGATCAGAAGTAGCAGGATGTACTAGTGTTAGTTGATGCAGAGGAGTGTCAAAGTGACATTTGCACTGGCTAGGAGTGCCAGAGACTGAGCATCACAATGCAGTAGTTGGTGGACAGGATGTCGGACATCAGTAGCGTAGAAGGAGATGTTACATAACAGAGTGATTCTTCAGCAGGTTGCATTGCTAGAGCACATTCCTTGCTAAGAGGGAGTGTTGTTTTTTGGTAGCATAGGATGTGTTCTAAGTCTCAAAATTTGTAGGGAGGCTTAGACGCATGCATTCTCCAATACTCAGAAATCATTTTGGGAAATTCCACCCGGATACAGTTTTATGAAAATAATTAATTATTTTTAATGGTACCCTAAGTCTAAACTTAGGAAATTAAAATAATTAATTGGTATTAATCTAAACTGTGGGTGCAACTTCTAGAAGAAGACAAGGATCAAGCCAAAATGATCTATGCCATTGATTAGAAGTTAATCTGGTTCGTTGGTTTTCCAACAGAAAGATATAAGAAGAGGCTTGAGGGGCACTTAGAGTACATATTGAGTTGAGTTCAAAAGATCGAATTTCTGAAGCAAAGTCGCTGCTGGTGAGAAATTCGAAGTGAGATTTTGTAGTGAGGGGCAGGGATAGTTCTGATTAGAGATTTCTCTTGATTCGGGAATACTCAGCAGAGGAGGCAAAGAGAGATCTGGGAGAGGCAACGCAGAGCCAGAAGAGGCTGATGCATGGCCACACAAAGGCAGTGTAGGTTGACGCAGAGGCAGCACAGAACCTTGAGAAGGTCCAAAAATTTGTTGAAGGAATCGATTTCAAAGGCTAGAAGCCGAAGTGTGAGACCGGGAGGTGAAAATCGAAGTTCTTGGGCAACAAATCAATCAACAGAAGGGGTGATGAAATCCCTAGAGGTTGTGATGCTAGGCTGATGCAGTGACTGCGCGGAGGCAACCAGAGGCTATTCATTCAATCGTTGGATCAGTTAGATCTCTAGTGATAGTGTGAGGTAATCTCACTTATCTCTCTGTCAGTGATATTCTCTGTACTAGATAACTAAGAAGGCATCCAAGGATTGTATATCAAAAGTTACTATTGCATAATAATAAAACCCTCAGAGCTGCCACACCAGTTTTCCCACACTGGGTTTTTCTGGGGACATTTGTCCAAAAATAACTGTGTAGATGTGTTGTATTTCTTTCTTGTTCAGTTTCTTGTTTCCGTATTTTATTTAAATGGTGAAGGTTGTAGTGTATTCATTTTAGTGTCTACTGTAGGAAATAGTAAATGAATTGGTTCGGTAATTAAGGAATAGGAGAAACGTAATCAGTTGCTGCAGTAGGAATTTGGACATCCAAATTTTCACAATTTGATGTTAAGGACCATGCAGGAGTAGTTGTATGGGTCAACAAAATGGAAAGCATTTTTGAATCAAACCCCCCGATTAGGGGAAAGAGATAAAATAATGATGCCTTCCAACAACTTAGAAAGGAAATCTTACAATCAGTTTTGTTGACTACTCTGTGTCAACTACCCTATAGCAGCATACATTTTTTTTCAAATCATTCCATCTTGTTCGAGCAATCAGACATCTAGATATCATCATCATCATCTCTAAACAGTTTTATCAAAGTTGTAATTCCAAATTCTGCAGCCCTATGTAGCCATTGTAAAAATTATTCTAGTATGACTATGAAGCCATGTAAAAACATCTAGGTAAGCCTTTGATTCTTAACAAAGAGTTTCATTATAGGGATTTTTTTACTCTTCGCCAATTATTCGTGTTTTCTAACCCAAATAATTAGCAGAATGAAAATCCGAGAAGAGAAGGGGACATAGGCTGTGGTGACAATAATCATTTGTCCCATATTGTTGTTGTGCCATAGTAGTTGCCCCTTTAGGTTCCACTTTAGGACACTAGCTAGGTTGTGCGATAACATTTTTGGTGCCGTTGTTGGGGACATGATACATGTGTCTTGTTTCTCATATGACAATATTGATATATCATTCTTGGCGATTACATTGGAAGAACAAAGCCCTAGTTTTTCATTGAACTTTAAGGTCAATTCTTGTAGAGTGGAGAAAGCATTTCTCTAGGCTTCTCTAAATTCACCTTGGCAATTTCTACATAATTTACATGTATATCTCAATAGGATGTCTTTCTTTGATGATTTTCCCTTTTTGGACATCATGAGCATCCCTAAGTACCCTAATCATGTCACAAGGAGGGTGGTACATGGGGTTCCCATGTTTGATGGTGATCCATGCTCTTCAATTGATCATGTAGAAAGATTTATTGCACATACTTCAAATATGAAAGTGGTCCATTAGGATGTCCTTATACTGTTGTTCATGAGATCCTTCCATGGTCGTAATTCATGGTTGCATAATCACAAACCTAGGAGCATCTCATCTATTGAGGAATTCTTTGATGTCTTTCTTAGACATTTTCAATCATGCCCCACATTAAATATTCAAGAGGAAGCCTTCATTAAGCATCATGATTACCTTAGGAATCTAGGTGATGAGTAGGAAGGAGGATTCTCCCTGGGTCCACATGATGAAAATGATGATGAAGATGATTTTCAGAACACGTGTGATATGGAGGATGAGTTTATGGAAAGTGAAGTTGAGGTTGACCCTACCTTTTTCGAGGATACTATTTATGACAATCCGCTCTTTGAAGACCTTGGAGAAGGTGATCTCGTAGCCCCTTCAAACATTGATACTAGTGATTAGTTACATATTGAATAAGGGAAATGGGAGGTTCATGGGAATCATTTTGACAAGGACCCTATCTATGATATCGATGATGATGATATAAATAAGACCCTTGTCTCTCCTCACAATCCTGGGGTTGTATTTGAGTTGAATGTGGACCCTTTCCTCAACCCTTCTTGTAGTAATGAATCCTTTCTCTTGCCTAAGTATAGTCATCATGGGAAACATGCTTGTTGTGTCTCCCCATGTCATCAGTCTCCGTTTCCTTCTAATCATGACTCTATGATGGCCATAGATCACAATATAAATGATACGGACTATGATGGGGATGGTATGCCTAAGGTTGTCATCCATCAGAGGTTAATGAGCTTGGTTGTTGACATCTCAATCTTTTGGTTAGAAGAAAGGATCTCATGGAGTAGATTATATCCCTCTGTTCCCTCTTCCCCCGTGATACTCCGTGTGTGGACATTTTATTTTCCCACCTCTTGGCCTTGTGACCCTCCATATAGCCATTCTTTCCCTTGCCTTTGGATCTATTTCCTTAGTAAGGTAAGGGGTAATTGATCCCATATTAATTGAATGATACGTTTGTTGCATTGGGTCTATGATTACACTTAGTATTTGTATGATGTAATATGCATGTTAGAGTAGGATGCATTGCATGTTGATTTTCACATTAGAATTAATATCATATTCGTTTTCATGCTAGAGTAGGTGCATTTAGATTAGAATTGCACCTAGAATAAAATCTTATTTCTTGTTGATTTGTATTGCCTAACATAAGCATGGACGATCATGAGATGCCACAAAAACATGCTACCCATGTGCTTAGTCTTTGATGTGCAGGTAACAGGTTTGTGGTCCCAAGAGATTTTGGTGGTCTCATGACCTCCTTGTTCAAGTATGTTTGTGCACTCTACTAAGAGATCATGTCCTAGTTGGAGCTAGATGTTACCCACCACCTGTGGGTGATACCAATAGGAGAAAATTTTCTCCTAGATTGTCCTTGATCAGCAACCAACAACCCTTTTCAACCAACAGATAGCTCGATGTGCTATCATCTCCACCTCCCGAGCCAACCATTATGCACCCTCGCCCATCTATCATGATCATATGTTTGAAGGTGGGCCTTCCAAACTCAAAGGTATGGCTTTCATTATGTAGCTATGTATTTTTGCTTACTTATCATGGACACTTCTGGGCATGGATTAGTGGGGGGATTCGGTGTAAAGAATGGGCTTGGTTTGTACTCTTGTTCCCTTGTACAACTTGGTGGTTAGCCTTGTATCCTAGTCCCATGGGATCTCCTGTATTGGCTACTAGATTTATAAGTGGCACAACATGGGAAATCTCAATTTTGGCTGCGTAGTCCCATTTCGACACCACATACATCACTCCCCTCCACTCATTATAACCCCTTTTCACATATTTCCCATCTAGGTCACATTTGTCCATTGGGTCCACAAGGTGTTAGCCTCCCTAGCCCCTTTTCCACACTTTATGTTGGACATGGAACGATGCCCCAAAGGTTGATGTAGCTAAAAAAATAGTAAAAAGCATAATTTGGCCACTCTCAATAGGAAATGTACCATAAAATGCAAAAGATGGCCAGGTCATACAAATTTAGCACATGAAAAAAGGCCAACATTAGATCTACCCCTTATCATTATTGCCATCACCCTAGTTCTTAGGTCCTCTACATGAGCCCCCTGCATCATTAAGGAATGTGAAATTTTCAATCTATCACAACAACTGGAAATTATTTTCATAGTTATTGTTCTAAGGCTTTTGTGATTAGTCTCTTGTGTAGTGTTTTCTTCTTCCGGGATTATTGCATCCATGACTGTTTAAATCAATGTTTAGAGCCATACATTGTGGCTCATCATCAGGATAGATCAAAAAGATGTATAAGCTAGATCGCAACAGGATGTATATGTAGAGGTGTGAAAGAATGGGAATGATGTTAGCCGACATGTTTTTAGGTTAAGTTAATTAGTAATTAATAATATTTAATAACTATTATAGTTAGTCATTTTATAATATTATTAAGGTTATAAATCAATATTGAACTTATTTTAATTGTGATTAATATTAATTTTAGTTTCTTTTAATTTGTAATTATAAGAATTTTTATTTTTAATAATATTAATAATATTGTTAAATTCATAATTCATTATATTATATGTAATTGAGTTTATATAAACAATTGATTTTTATGATTGAATTAATGGAATTTATGTTATATTAACTAATATTAATTAATATATTGGATCTTTATAAATTTGCTTTATGTGAATTTAATTAATTAGTTTTAATTTTAATTTAATTTAATTTTAATTCTTGTGTTTCCTTATATATACTTCAAAATTTTATGTATTTTCTTAGTTATTTAATTTAGTGAAGGTAATGTTGATTAATGATTAATTCTATCTATGATATGTTTAGGATTAATTCAAATTAATTATTTATGAAAATTTTCTTAGTTTGATTAAATTCAAATTTAATTAATTCTAATTGATTTTTATTTTTATTTTTGGTGTAAATCTAATGATATATAATTATAATTTTATTGGGTATATTTAAATTTTAGGTGTATTTAGAATTGTTTAATTTGACGAAGGTGATGTTAATATCACTTTTGATTCAATTTGTAATATGTTCTGGATTAATTCAAATTAATTTTTATAAATTTTTCTTAATTTAATTAATTTCAAATTTAATCATGGACTAATTAGGACCAGAATTAGGGTTGTAAATTGGTTGAGAGAAGTGTAGAGAGGTGGGGAAGTTCGAGATAGGGGTAATTAAGGAGTTTTAAGGTTGATTTAAGAGGTTAAGGTCGGAATCTAGTCGTCACTTATTTTCCATCTTTCATCACGATTGAGGTTGTTTGGGTGTTTTCCTATTTTTATGGCTTCTCTAAATTTTCTATGGTGATAATGATCAATTTTGGCCACTACACTTGAGTTTTCGATATTGAAATGATGATTAGTTTTACTAGAATGTTCAGCTAGGGCTGAGGTTTTTGAGCGGTTGTGTTTGATGTCAACTGCATGTTCTTGAATCCTAGTTTGGATAGATTGCCTAGTTTCCCCTATGTAGGTTCTTCCGCAAGAACAAGGAACCGTGTAAACTCCTTTGTGGCATTTGGGATCAACGGGGTCTTTGACTGATTTAAGGCATCTTCCGATTGTTTTCATGGGTTTAAAGGTGGTCCTAATATTGTTCTTTTTTAAAATGTATGCAATTTTGTCTATAGTGCCCAATATGTAGGGGAGGTGAACCTTACTTATTTGATTGTCCAAAGGTTGTTTGCTTATGGGATTTTCAGCTTTCCTAAAGGCTTTGATCATCTGGTGTTTGTGGTATCCATTCTTTTTAAATACTTTCATAAGATGGTTTTTCTCTTCCTCAAAATGATCCTGATCCGAAATGCGTATTTCCCTGGTTGTTAGAGTGTTGAGAACACCGATTTTTTGGGACGGATGCTGGTGGGAATTAGCTTGCAGGTAGTGGTCTGTGTGGGCTTTCTTACGATAGACTTGGTGAGATATGGAACTATCCTGATTTCTATTGATTAGAATGTCAAGAAAAGGAAGGCTACCATTTTCCTCCATTTCCATGGTAAACTTGATGGAATTAGATTGGTTGTTTAATTGTTGTAGGAACATGTTGAGTTTCTCTATTCTATGAGACCAAACTATGAAAGTATCATTGACAAATCTTTTCCAAAGTTTGGGTTTCAGAGGGGAAGAATGAATGGCTCTAGTTTCAAAGTCCTCCATAAAGAGATTGGCAATGACAGGTGATAGAGGAGATCCCATGGCCACACTGAAGGTTTGCTCTAAAATATCATCTTTAAAACTAAAGAATGATTTGAGACAAACCTCAATTAATTTGGTTGCGTCAGAGCTTGTGGTTTTTTCGACTATTTTCATGGCTTCATCTATGGGCATGTTGGTATATAGAGATTTTACATCAAAACGGACTAATATGTCATTTGGGTCAAGGTTTAAATTTTTGATTTCATTGATGAAGTGGGTGGAGTCTTTGACAAAGGAACTTGTGTTGCCAACCAAACGCTTATGTTTCTTGGCTAGGTATTTTGCCAGATGGTAAGTGGGTCCTCCTATGGTATTGACAATGGGTCTTATGGGGACACCCTCTTTGTGTATCTTAGGGGCTCCATAGATCCTAGGGGTGTAGGGGTTGTTTTCTGTTAGATTTTTGATGCTATGTTCCTTGTTTTTATTAGATTTTTTACAATTTTGGAAATCTTTTTTAAGGGGTTCTTCTTTAATTTATTGTAACAACCGCTATTGGTGAGGTGGTCTATCATCTTATCAGTATAATCATTTGTGTTCATAATGACTGTTGCACCACCTTTATCAACTTTTAGAACGACTATATTGGGGTTTTGGTTTAAGTTTTTGAGTGCCAGATATTCTTTCTTGGAAATGTTGCTTTTGGGGGGGTTGGATTTTCTTAGTATGATGGAACAGTCTTGTCTAATGGTTTCTTTGATGTCGTCAGGTAATTCCTTGATCCCGTACTCAATGCTGCACAGTATGTCTTCCTTAGGAATGGTGCGAGGGGCAATGGCAAAGTTTAAACCTTTTTCAAGGAGATTGATTGTATTTTGGTCTATATGGTTGCTCGGTAGATTCACAACGTGCTTATTTTGTGTCTCTGCATTAGTCAAGGTCACTGTCTCTGCGTTAGTTAAAATTGTTGTCTCACACCTGTTATTTGTGATGTTGATGTTGCTTCTTTTATTTGTTGTGCATTCATCATTCGTGGTAATCGCATAGCTGTTATCGGCTATAACCTTCCAAACTCCCCCATCTGCGTGCGCACCTTCTCGTTTCCTCATTTGTTCATTACCGCTTTCTTTTTGGTTTTCAGGGACATCGGTTTTACACGGTGTTGGGTTAGTATGGCTGTGTATTTGAGCGACTGCAATTAACTTTATTGCGGTTGACCTTGGAGTGTTAATTTGATTGTCTATGACTGTGGTTTTTGTATGAGGAACAGCGTGCTCAACTATGGGAGTCGTAGTTTTATCTGCTGAATCATCCTTTTTTCCCATTACAGAACCATCTTTCCCCTTTGTTTCCATGTCATTGATGTCTGCAGTTGTGGTGTTTGCTGACAGCGTGCTTGACATTGGGATGGTTGGAGGTGCTTTCGTGTTTGAGATAAGAGAGCTCAAGAAAGATATCTGGGTTGAGTTTATCCTGGAGTTTGCGTTGTGGTTATTCGAGCTTATCAAAGCCCTGTGTGTGGGAATGGAAATCTTGCTTAGTTTCTCAAATTTACGAGTGTGTTTTATGCGTTTGTCTTCTTCAGTTTTAAGGGCTTTCAGGGACGATTTATTTAACAATTGATTTTCCTAGTTGTTAATTTATTTAACAATTGATTTGCAGTTTGCTACAGAAAATACCAAATAATTCACTGTGATTTTTACAAACAAATACTGCAAAAGAAAAATAGTGCTCAAATTTGAGAAACTACTAGCACACACGCACACATAAAAATGACACCGTTAGTTTTGGACAATTGTTCCTGGAAAACCCGACATGGGAAAAACAGTGCAACAATTGAGGGTTTTATTATTATGCAACAGTGAAATCTGAGTACAATCTATGGATGCCAAACTAGCATTCCAAACAACAGGAAAATCTGGCCAAATATCTAAGGGAATTTCTCTTCCTCCACAAGCAATCGCGACACAACTATACCTCAGAAAACTCGTCCTTCCCTTAGATGTCTAGCTTTATCATCCATAGTTGTAATCTTTAAAAGAGGCTTGAAGCCCTATCACATCTAAAACACATAATCAAGGGTTTCAACATTTAAAATTAACCATAAAAAGGATTGAACTAATTAGATTCATTACATCTCATTCACAATTGTTACTTTGATTTTTCTAGCCTTACTTCCTTACTTGGCTGTGGGTTTCCATTGACTAATTTGTATAGGTCGTGAGGGGTTTCAGAGGTTTGGTGCATACTGCTCATCTCCTGTGTTGTAGCCTGTCATTTGATAGCTTGAAGAGCAGCGGTTGGTGATCAAATTGCTTGTGATCTTGGTGGACTTTCAGAGATATTGACTCCTTGATTGATCTCTAATTAGCTTAAAATTGCATTTGCATTTTTAGCTAAATATAATTGTCATGTTGCTTCTTACATAAATCACTATTGGAAATTCCATTTAGCTTGGGTTATTTGTGCTTTTGTGCTTTTAAACTCACTTGTTCTTAATTACTATTTTGTAAAGTGAGGTGCACTCTAAACAAGTAACATAACTTAAGGTATTTGGTATTTGGATGTTTCATTGGTCTATCATTAAAAGAGATCTTGTGTTTCAAGTGATACTTCATAAGTTTGGTTGCAATTCACTTACATTGAAAAGCTTACCTATAAGTATTGAAGCAGCCTAACCATATTTCCTAACTTGCATTGCTACTTGGTCTAGTTTCATTTGGATATAATTGGCTGATCTAAGTAGTAGTTCTCTTTCTTGTTTCTATTAGCAATCTCATTTTCCATCTAATAAGTGTTGTTTCATTAAATGATCTTTGCTTATCTCAACTATCTAAGTAAGTGAAGAATACCTTAAAAAAACTATTGGCATTGTGAGATATTGCTTCAACATTGTCATTGTTTCATTGAGAATTTCTTAGTGCTTCATTAATTATTGTCAATAAGGTAATACTCTTGTGCTCAAACATTTATCTCATATATCGAGTATAAGTATATAGGCATCTATTTTTTGGAAGCATATCGATATCATTGTCTCTCTTGAAACAATTGCATTTTCGTCATAGAGTGAAATTTGCATTCCTTAAAATTTACCTGCAAGCATAAGCTTGCTTGATAGAAAGTTAAGAACTCCTTCTTCACCAAATTTGCGACACTTGAGCCTTGCTCAATAGTTAAATCAGGTGACCTTGCAATTCTCTTTTGGGCAATCCCTTGTAGGAACGGAGGCACTTGGTTCGTTAGAACACCAGGGTAGGTATCGTTAATGAGGCTTTAGCCTCCTTCCACTGGATTTCTATCTACCACTTTGTGTGAGACTTGCTTCAAAACAATTGAGGAGAAGGATCTCGTTTAGATTAGACATTTAATTAAAAACAACCAAGATCTTGTGATCCAAGTGGATATTGGTGGCCACCTATCTAGTCCACTTGGACTCCCAACACTGTCTCTTTTAGTTTTTCGGTTTCCTTAATTGTAGCATAGTTTACTATTTTTGGCGGTTTTTTGGGCCCTAAACTTTTGGAGCCGTTTTGAGGCCCTAAACGATGATTTTAGGGAAAACGGAGACCGAAAACATCCCAAACCAGCTTGTCAATTTGTTTTCAGCCTTCTCCTTGAGATTTCGAAACGAGTTATTATGATAGCCAAATGGAGATTGTATGCCAAAGTTACGGCCTCGGGAAGTTGATGTACCAATTTACCCAAACATGGCCCACAATTCTGGTGCTTCATCTCCTAGGGTTAGGTTTTCAGATGTTTAGGGTTTTCCATTGTTTCTCAATAATAAATAGGCCTTTGAGCCTCATTGTAACACAATTCAGAGGCATGTAGCTGCCACATCTCTCCTCAGAGATAACGTAACATCGCCCGAGCTATCTTATTTCCATTATGTTTGTAAGCTGTTAAGTTATGGTATGTTCTATGCTTATAACAGTTTACTTCTTTTTCTTATTATATTCCACCGATTAGCAATCACATGTACATAAAGTAAAGTGCAGATAGAACATTAAATGATCGACAGAAAACAAGCCAAGACAAGAGACACAAGATGTGGCGGCTAGCCAGGAACAAACCCCACAATGTGTGGGGAAACCCTTTGATCAATTCTTCTTTTATCTTCAATAATTCAGCAAAGAGAAATAGTACAATAAATCTGATTCATATCAGCAGTAGCAAACCTTAGATCAGTAGAATCAGCATTAGCGGCTTCATTATCAAACTAGGGCAGACCATATCTCACAAACCGACAGTCGGATTGACTTCATTCCACCACCAAAAGTTTCGGCGTCTAAAGGAGGTTCAGATGAACCTACAGTGTAGTTCAGATGAGGAGATATTCTAGGCCACGCAAGTCAATCTTTACTTCTGCAGTTGCAGCTTCAGTTTCAGCAGTTTTCGGCTTCAAACTAGGGCAGTCGATATCTTGCAAACCGTTCGTCGGATTGACTTCATTCCACCACCAAAAGTTGCGGCTTTCAAAAGAGGTTCAGATGAACCTACAACACAGTTCCAAAGAGGAGATCTTCTAGGCCACGCAAGTCAATCTTTACTTCTGCAGTTGCAGCTTCAAATTCAATAGCTTCCGGCTTCACATGTGTGAGAGAGAGAGACCCATTTCAGCGCAGTAGAGGAGAGACTCATATCTGCGCAGTAGAGGGAGAGAGATGTGATGAGATGAGTGAGTCCAAATGAGGAAAAGTCCTCTTTTATTTATACACAACGTTGGTGGGTGAATAGATGCGAGTGTTGGGCTTCTGAGCCTACATGAGTTGTAGGTCGGCTTGATAATAATTCCATAATCAAAATAAATTCATATCTCCATGAATACTTATCGCAATGGGATGATCTTTATATCAATCCTACACCTCTCGACGAGAGGAATCTAATAAAAATATTATTAGCCATGAATAAGATGACCCACATGAAGTTTTGCCCTAGTTGCCAATTTTAACACTCCCTCTCAACCATGGAGAACTTCATCTGCTATCTGTCTATCGGTTGTTACTATTCATCCATCAAATGCACTGCCTTGTACAGCCTGACCCTTGCCCTGCTCTGCTCTATTTTGCCTGTTCTGCTTTGTCTTGTTCTGCCCTGGACTGATCTGTACTATTTTTTTCTGTTCTGCTATGCTCTTGCATTGTTCTGTTCTACTCTGCTTTTGTCCGAATTATGAAGAAGAAGAAATGATCGAGGATGTATCATACTGACTCAAAGTCAGTCTCAGAGTATGTACCACTGGTCCCAGACCAGTCTCAACCAACCTAAAGTCAGCGTCATAGTGAGTACAACTCCAATGGTCCCAGACCAATATCATCCTCCACTGACTCAAAGTCAGTCTCAGAGTATGTACCACTGATCCCAGACCAATCTCAACCGACCCGAAGTCAGCGTCATAGTATGGTACAACTCCTACCATTGTTCCCAGACCAGTATCATTGATCCTAGATCAATGGAGGTCATCTTAGTGTAGGGAGTACGGTAGTTACAACGATGCGTCCATCGGTACTACTATGGTCCCTAACTTCATTTCCCTGCTCATTGATCAGATGAGAGGTACTTCCCATGAGTCCCAGACTGCATGGGTAGGATGCCTCGACAGGAGAACTAATCAATCCTGTCCTCACAGGAGAACACATCAATCCTGCTACAATTGCCATGGAGAACACATCAATCCAGGCCTCACAGGAGAACACATCAATCCTGCTACAATTGCCATGGAGAACACATCAATCCAGGCCTCACAGGAGAACACATCAATCCTGCTACAATGTCGCCACGGGGTGTACATGTATACCACCAGGGGATAGTGAATAATCCTGTGGTCATATGCTGCTCCAAGAAGCACCCCGCACCCCCCTGGAGCTCTCAGAGCTCAATGCATCATACATGACCCTCATTGGAGGGTCTTTGAACAACTCCAAGTTGTTCACGGAAAGTCAGAAATTTTACTTTCCCAAGGGGTTTTGTCAGAATGTCGGCGACCTGTTCATCTGTACCGATATGATGGAGCCTTATAGCTCCCCGTTGCACCATATCTCGAATATAATGGTATATGATATCAATATGCTTGGAGCGATCATGGAATATGAGATTCTCTGACAAACGAATCCCCTTTTGGTTGTCACAAAGGATCACAGTGGTATCCAATGTGAATCCAAACAACTCACTGAAGAGCTTTCGCAACCAAACTGCCTCACAAGAAGCCATGCTAGCAGCAATATACTCTGCTTTGGCGGTGCTCAAAGCCACCGACTTTTGTTTCCTGCTCATCTAGGATATCGAAGCAGATCCCAAGGAGAAACAACACCCGGAAGTGCTCTTACGGTCCTCCACATTGCCTGCCCAGTCAGCATCTATGTATCCAAATAGTCTCACATCTCTGGCAATGTATCTTAACCCATAAGTGATAGTGCCACGAAGATATCTCAGCAGATTCTTGGCACCAATCCAGTGTATGTGGTGGGGTTCAACCATATGCTGGCTCAACGTGTTGACTGCAAAGCATATATCTGGACGGGAGTTCACTAAGAACATTAATGCTCTGACGAGTTGCCGATACTCGGTAGCATTTCGTAAAACAGGTCCAGCAGCACTACCACTTAACTTCTTGAAGTCAAGCTCCATCAAAGTAGTTACAGGCTTGCAGTCCACCATTCCGAATCTTTCCAATATCTTCACCACATATTTTCCTTGAGATAGGAAAATTTCTCCTAGCTTTTTCCACACTTCAAGTCCTAGGAAGTAGTGCATCAGTCCTAGGTCTTTCATTTCAAATTCAGAGGCCAGCTCCCTCTTACATTTGTGAATGAGAGGGTCTGCACCTGTTAGAAAGAGGTCATCCACATACAACACCAGTATGAGAGGCTTGTCATCTTCTACCTTAAAGGTTAGGATCGGCTTCACTCCTAGTGAATCCCAGCTTCATCAAGTAGCTATCGATCTTCTCATACCATGCTCGGGGTGCTTGCTTCATCCCATAGAGAGCTTTCTTCAACCTGCATACATGAGATTTTCGATCATAAATCTCAAATCCTTCGGGTTGCTCTACGTAGACCTCTTTTTTGATCGAGCCATGCAAGAACGCAGTCTTGACATCCATCTGATGTAGGTTCCATCCTTGTGAAGCGGCAAGGGCTATGATCGAGCGGATGGTCGTATATCTGGCAACAGGTGCAAATATCTCATCATAGTCTATACCTTCCTTTTGGGAGAATCCTCGAGCAACAAAACGAGGCTTATACTTTTCCGTGCTTCCATCTGCTGCATGCTTTATCTTGTAAAGCCATTTGGAAGTAACAACAGTCTTGTCCTGGGGTCTGGGAACTACTTCCCAAACATCATTCTTTATGATAGACTCATATTCTTCAGTCATAGCATCCTTCCATACTTGATGCTTGACGACATCTGAGAATGACGAAGGCTCATTTTGTATGATCGTGCTCAAGATGGTCAGGTATCCTTGATACCTATTAGGTTTCTTACTTTCACGAAAGGTTCCTCGGGGTGCAGCATGTCCTTCAGCATCATCAAGTAACCCCTTAAGCCATGAAGGCCTCTTCCTAGAAGAGGAAGGCTCATATGGAGGAGGATCAATAAAATCCATGGGTTCTTCTACATCAGGCATTGATTCATCATCCTTTTCTTTCGGTTCCCTGGTGTCGGCTTCTTGAGAGCTCCTCAAAGTCGGAAGATTGATCACCTTGCTGAGAGCCATATCTTCATCAAAGGTGACATCATGACTAATTATGACTTCCCTTTGACCGGCTACATAGATTTTATAGCCTTTAGTATTTTCACCATAGCCCACGAAAATTCCCTCAGATGCTCCCAATTTATTTCTTTTCTCTTTCGGCACATGAAAGTATACAAGGCTTCCAAAAATTTTAAAATGAGAAACATCAGGTTTCTTACCGATGAATTTATCTTCAGGAGTCTTGGAACCCAATGCTTGATGAGGGCATCGATTTTGTACATATACGACAGCATTTGCAGCTTCAGCCCATAGAAACATAGGAAGACTTTGATCATGTAGCATGGCCCGGACAACTTCCATAATTGTGTGGTTCTTCCTTTTTGCCACACTATTTTGTTCAGGAGTATATGGTGTAGTAGTCTCCCTCTTGATGCCAATCTCTTTACAAAAATCATGGAACTCATTAGATTCATATTCAGTCCCATTGTTAGTTCTTAAGATCTTGATCTTCTTTTCGGTTTGATTCTCGATTAGGGCTTTGAAGTGTCGGAACCAAGGGAACACTTCATCCTTCTTTTTCAAGAAGTATATCCAGGTCTTTCGAGAATGGTCATCTGTAAAAGTGAGATAATATGAGTATCCTCCCAAGGAGTTCACAGGCATCATACCTGATATGTCTGAGTGAACTAGTTGTAATATATCGGAGGTCTTGCTTTGACTTGAAGGGAATGGTCCCCTTTTGAGCTTTCCTTCGGCACATCCCAGACATACACCTTCTTTCTCTACTTGGAATTCAGGCATCCCTGTTACCATCTGTCTTACATCGGGTAGAGCTTTGTAATGAAGGTGGGCAAACCTCCGATGCCAAAGTTCGGACTGAAGCGTTGTGTCACAAGACATGACACCTAGCGGACTTCCACCGACTTGATATAAAGAATCAACTCGACACCCAAGAGTGAAAGCATCTTTAACATTATTTTTCCATATGCGTACCTTACCATCGCTGAAGGTTACCTTATAGCCTTTGTCTTCCATTGCCGAGATGGATACCAGGTTCTTTTTGAGATCAGGTACATATAATACATCTTGTAAGTGAATCGTATTACCTTGATTCAGTTTAAGAGAAACATTGCCTACACCTTTCACTGGGTATTTCATGTCATCTCCAAGGACAATTTCCAGGTTAGTTTCTTTCTCTACCAGATTATAGAGTACTTATTTGTAACCAGTGAAGTGTCTTGAGGCACCACTATCAATGAGCCAAATTCCCATTGAGTCCGAAGGAGCGGAGATAGATAGAGCAACTGGTAGATAATATTCAGCCTGCTTATCGTCAACAGTGTTAGATTCATACCTGGAATTTCTAGCCTTCTTGAATGGTTGCCCTCTTCCTTGATTTCCCGCATTTCTTTTTCCTTTGATGTTGAATTTTCCATTCCTTCGATTACCATGAGAGGGATTTTGATCATCGTCACGGTGAGAGTCCTTTCTATCAGGGCATTCCCTTGCATAGTGACCTGCTTTATTGCAAATGAAACATCGTCCTTTTCTTCCACCCTTAAATCCAGCCTTTCTTTTCGATTTAGACCCAGAATTATTTCTTTTCTTGGCATGAGAAGAAAAAGCAACAGGAGGACCTTTAGGCAAGGGCATTTCCTGCTCTTCTACCCTTGTTTGTTCTTGAATGCATCTAGCCATTAATTCCTCGAAACTAGGAATTACATTATTGTTCAAAAGAGTAGTCCTGAACACATACCATTCAAATGGTAATCCTCCGAGAGTTGTGAGTGCCATTTCTCTGTCAGTAATGGTTTCCCCAATAGATAGGAGATCGTTCTTGATCTCGGTGATTCTTAAGAAGTATGCTTGCATACTTTCATCTTTACCCTTCTTGATTTCCCTCAACTTATTTCTAAGAAACAAAACTTGATTTGCATCATTAACTTTAAATAAACTCACCAGTCTGTCGTAGATTTCCTTGGAGGTGTCTAGATCAGAGATGTAGGCCACCAAGCGCTTGTCGATAGAGTCCCGGATGATCTTCTTTGTTTTGACTTCTCCATTTTTCCAAGCAGATGCATTTGATGAAGGCTCAACAATATTGCCTCTTACATGGTCCAGCACTCCTTGATCTTCAAGGGTTAGATCGATAGACATCTTCCATCCGTGATAGTCAGCTTTCTCACGGAGCTTGTCTTCGGCAGGAAAGAGTGTTGAGGACCCCATAGTTCTTTTAGGATAGCCTTGCCAATCTTCTCTTCAATGATTGCTTTTGCTCTTGCTCGGGCTTTGTCTTCACCTCAGCTCTGATACCATGTTAAGTTATGGTATGTTCTATGCTTATAACAGTTTACTTCTTTTTCTTATTATATTCCACCGATTAGCAATCACATGTACATAAAGTAAAGTGCAGATAGAACATTAAATGATCGAAAGAAAACAAGCCAAGACAAGAGACACAAGATGTGGCGGCTAGCCAGGAACAAACCCCACAATGTGTGGGGAAACCCTTTGATCAAATCTTCTTTTATCTTCAATAATTCAGCAGAGAGAAATAGTACAATAAATCTAATTCATATCAGCAGTAGCAAACCCTAGATCAGTAGCATCAGCATTAGTGGCTTCATTATCAAACTAGGGCAGAGCATATCTCACAAACTGACAGTCGGATTGACTTCATTCCACCACCAAAAGTTTTGGCTTCCAGAGGAGGTTCAGATGAACCTACAACGCAGTTCAGATGAGGAGATATTCTAGGCCACGCAAGTCAATCTTTACTTCTGCAGTTGCAACTTCAGTTTCAGCAATTTTCGGCTTCAAACTAGGGCAGTCGATATCTTGCAACCCGTTCGTCGGATTGACTTCATTCCACCACCAAAAGTTGCGGCTTTCAAAGGAGGTTCAGATGAACCTACAACGCAGTTCCAAAGAGGAGATCTTCTAGGCCACGCAAGTCAATCTTTACTTTTGCAGTTGCAACTTCAAATTCAACAGCTTCTGGCTTCACATGTGTGAGAGAGAGAGACCCATTTCAGCGCAGTAGAGAAGAGACTCATATCTGCGCAGTAGAGAGAGAGAGATGTGATGAGATGAGTGAGTCCAAATGAGGAAAAGTCCTCTTATATTTATACACAATGTTGGTGGGTGAATAGATGCGACTATTGGGCTTCTGAGCCTACATGAGTTGTAGGTCGGCTTGATAATAATTCCATAATCAAAATAAATTCATATCTCCATGAATACTTATCGGAATTGGATGATCTTTATATCAATCCTACACCTCTCGAGGAGAGGAATCTAATAAAAATATTATTAGCGATGAATAAGATGACCCACATGAAGTTTTGCCTTGGTTGCCAATTTTAACATAAGCATAGTTCAGTATTTTTCCATTAATGAAATGAAGTGTTTTTCTACTGCATCTCTGTGTTTATGATTATATCTATAAGTTGTTGTGTTCCTGTTTAAGTTCAGATTAGTGGTATCATAATGGTCTGCTCATTCTTTGTTTTTCTTTGCATGTCCCCAACGAGGTCGGGCTATAAGGAATTAGGGCTCGATCTGGTTGAACCATTGCAGGATCAGCCTTGCAAAACCCAATGACCTCCCATGGAGGAAGAAAAGAAAGATGAGGGGGCAAGAGATCCTTTCAAAATGTTGCTCAAAAAAGCTCTTGAGTGACAGAGGGACGCAATGATGGATAACTTTGCCCAGATCCTTCGACGGCTACCCACAGGCGATGCATCTTCATCCAACAGCCACTCCTTTTAAGGTACAAGTTAACTTCAATATTCCCACATTCGAAGGCCTGATAGATGCAGATGTCGTAGAAAAATGGTTAAATCTATTGGAAGGATATTTTTCAGTTCATGACTTTTCCACTCTAGAAAAGATTACGTTTGCACTTCTCAAAGCCCTGCCCCACACGTCAAGGACTGGTGGGAAACCTACTGTGAACAAAAGGACGAGAGTGAACCCTTGTTGTTTTTAGTTGCACCCACTTGGAATTCTTTTCGAGATGCCATCAGGGAACAGTATTACCTTGTCGGGAGCTATGAAGATAAATACATAAAGTAGACCATGCTATGCCAGGGAAGGGACCAAGATGTGTCAGAGTTCACAAATAGTTTCCATACCCTTCACACGAAGCTCGGTATCAAGGATAGTAAGCGACATTTGGTGCTCAAGTACCGTGGTTGTCTACACAAGTACATCCAGGATGAGATGGAGTTCCTGGACATTTCCTCGCTTGGCACGGAGTATCAGTACGCTGTAAAGATTGAGCAGAAGTTTAAACAAAAGAAGCAGGTATTTGGAGCTGCGAATCCAAAGCAAGGACCCAAACCACAGAACAAGGGACCAAGCCAAGGCGGGGCTACCCAGGACAACCCACCGAAGCCGCAAACAAAGAAAAACACCACAAAGACGAAGAAGGACACGGGAAAATGGTGTCAGTTCCTTAAGAGCTCCACTCACAATACAAGTGAGTGTCGGGCCAAGCAGTCACTGGTGGCGAATTGAAGGCTTCCGAATCAGATGCAGGTTCCTACTTCGAATTAGAATCCAATAAGGGGACTGGGAAAGGGAAGTAGATCATTGATGCGAAGTCCAGTGCCACTCTGGCGGCTACAAAGATCCAGAAAATTAAGCCTGAAGATCCAGAGGAGGGAGAATGCCTCCTCCACTCACAGATGTGGGGGAAGGGTTCTCCGTCGTAGTTCATTGTCGACAACGGGAGCCAAAAGAACCTCATTTTAGTAGAATTCGTGAAGCGGTTGGGCCTAAACTTTAAAGACTACAACACATCCACAACCGTACACCATTGGGTGGATTCACCAAGGAAAAGAGCTTCGCGTCAGCCAGAGGTGCTGCCTTCCCTATATCATCAAGCCCTTCGCAGATGAGGTATTGTGTGACATTGCTCTTCTTGAAGTTTCTGATGTATTGTTAGGACAACCATACTTGTGGAAGCGACATGCTGTATATGAGTCTAGACCTCGCTCTGTGATTATTACTTTGACTAATAAGTTGTACAGGATACCGGAGGTAGCCTCGCCTACTTCCATCTCTTTGATCACTGCAAAGCAATGCAGTAAGATCATTTCCCAGACCAGGAAATTTGTTTTCCTTATGATTCGCCCCCAAGGCAAGAAGAAGGTTGTGGCCACGACTTCCAGGTAGGGCTCCTCTGCATAGTAGCAACAGATGGACAAGGTCGTGGAGGTGTACAGGGACATTTTCGTTGCACCCACAGGGGTACCTCTACACTGTTAGGTCAAGCACTCCATCGATCTGACCCCGGGTGCGCCGCTGCCCAATGGACCGATCTATCAACGCTCTGTTCTGGATAACGATGAGATCAAGAGGCAGATTCAGGAACTACTGTAGAAAGGTCACATTAGGCCAAGCTCATCACCCTGTGGGAGCCCGATTGTATTGGTACAGAAGAAGGATGGGACCTGGAGACTCCGTATTGACTATCGAGCACTAAACAAGATCATTGTCTGGAATAGGTACCCAATACCGCAGATGGATGATCTAGACCAGCTCAAGGGGGCCAAATATTTCAGCAAGATTGACTTGAAGTCAGGTTATCACTAGGTGCCTATCGAACCCTCCAATGTGTGGAAGACTACCTTCAAATCCAAGGAGGGCTTTTTCGAATGGTTCGTGATTGTAATATTCCTAATATTGACTGACCACCTTTTCGTGGTCGATATTCCAAACACCAACATGATACTGGGTGTTCAGTGGCTTATCACTCTAGGGAAGGTCACGACGGATTGGAAGACCCTAGAGATGGAGTGGGATGATGAGAAGACAGGGAGGCATGAGAAGATACGGGGACAGCACACATATCCACCTCAGACTGTTTCGGCTCATCGGATGGAGGCAGTCTTCCAGAAGGGAGACATAGAGTGGGCAGTGGAGCTGCGTGCATCAGAGGCAGGGACTACAAGGCAGACGGTACATCCAGAGATACAGTCCATCCTTGATCGGTATGCCATAGTGTTTGGGGAGATTCCACCAGGACAGCCACCGGATCGGGGGTTTGAGCACACCATCGAGCTTGAGCAGGGCATACAGGCCGTGATTACCACCCCCTATAGGCACCCCAAGGCCTATTGGGACGAGATTGAGCGGGCTATCCAGGAGTTGCTAGCTCTTGGGCACATTCGACCGAGCACGAGTCCTTTTGCTTCTTCCGTGGTGTTGGTGAAGAAGAAGGATGGTACATTGAGGATGTGCATTGATTACAGGGCCCTGAACAAGAAGACCCTGAAGAACAGGTACCCCATACCTAGGATCGATGAGTTGATGGTCGAGTTCAGAGGAGCACGTTTCTTCTCAAAGATCGATTTGAGATCTGGGTACCATCAGATTCGCGTGAGGGAGCAGGACATTCCCAAGACCGCCTTCAGGTGTCACTATGGGCACTTTGAGTTCTTGGTGATGCCTGTTGGGCTAACCAACGCCCCCACTACATTTCAGTCCTACATGAATCACATCTTCCGTAGTCACTTGAGGAAGTTTGTGTTGGTATTCTTTGATGATATTCTCATTTACAGCAGGACTTGGGAGGAGCATCTCCAGCAGATTGAGACAGTATTGTGTATCTTACAGGAGCAGCAGTTCTATGCCAAACTCTCCAAGTGTGAGTTTGGGTTGACGGAGATGTTGTATCTGGGACACATCATAGGGGTGGACAGAGTGAGAGTCCACGAGGAGAAGATCAGGGCCATCAGAGAATGGCCAGAGCCGAGAAACGTGATAGAACTTCAAGGATTCATTAGCATTTGTACTTACTACCGGAAGTTCGTCAAGGGTTTCTCACAGCTTGCTGCACCCTTGACAGATTTGATGAGGAAGGGGGCATTCAGTTGGTCGGATATAGCGCAGCGAGCCGTCGACAGGTTCAAGGAGGTTATGAGCAGCTGCCCAGTGCTTGCGTTGCCAGATTTTATGCAGCCTTTTGTTTTGGAGTGTGATGCGTTGGAAGAGGGGATTGGCGCAGTGTTGATGCAATGAGGTCACCCTATAGCCTTTGAGAGCCGGAAGCTCCTTCCACACGAGAGGTTGTATTCTATATACGACAAGGAGATGCTGGCCATCATGCATGCATTGGCTAAGTACTGACAGTATTTGGTGGGTAACAGGTTCAAGGTGAGGACTGATCACAACAGCGTCAAGTTCTTTTTGGAGCAGAAGCAGCTACAGGAGAGGCAACAAAAGTGGATCAGTAAGATCCAAGAATATGACTTTGACATTGAGTATGTCAAGGGTAAGAACAACGTGGTAGCAGATGCCCTTTCATGTAGACTAGCCACGTTGTCTCTTATGAGCTTGGATACAAACTGGAGGGCTCGAGTATTAGTAGAGTACTCGAAGGACAAGTCTGCATGTGAGATTTTGGATGGGCAGGTGGCAGATGACAGGTACAGGGTGGTTGGTGAGATCATCTATTACACAGACCAGATCTTCTTGACTGAGGGGTCTCAGCTCAAGAAGAAGATACTCCAGGCATCACATGATTCACCATTGGTAGGATATCAGGGGTTTACCAAAACCTACAGGGCCATTAGAGAGAGGTTCTCATGGAAGGGCCTCAAGGCGAACGTACTCCAGCACATCCGGGAGTGCGATGTTTGCCAGAGGAACAAGGGAGAGATGAGCCATCCCGCGGGTTTATTGCAGCCTCTTTCCATTCCGGAGGGGAAATGGGAGAGTATTTCGATGGACTTCATCACAGGGTTGCCCATGGTATAGGGCAAGGATTGTATCTTTGTCGTCGTTGATCGACTAACAAAGTACGCACATTTTTTTGCCATATCCGCACACTACACAACAACACAGGTGGCCGAGCTGTTCTTCAGAGAGATCTTCAGGCTGCATGGTCTTCCTAAGACCATCGTCAGTGATAGGGACAGTTGTTTCATGGGCGAGTTTTCACAGGAGCTCTTCTGGTTGGTGGGGACGGAATTGATACCGAGTACCAGACCCATAGACGGATGTAGTGTTGTGGGGGAGCGCCCCCCCCCCCTTCGAACCCGCTCCCGAAGCGTGCTCCGGGCGGGAGCGGCTCGGGAGCGCGCTCCCAAAATCGCTCCCGTAAAGAAATTTACGCTCCCTGGTTTGTTAGGGAGTGACTCAGGGAGCGATCGCTCCCGGAGCATTTTTTAATGCCCAGGAGCGATCGCTCCCTGATCGCTCCCGGGCATTAAAAAACGCTCCGGGAGCGAATCGGGCCGGGCCGGGAGCGGTTCGGCGGAAAAAAAATCCGCCGGACCCAAAAAAAATATTTTTTTTTTTTTTGTTTTATAAGGCCAATGGGCCAAAAAACTTTCATTATCACTTCATTGAGCAAGTTGGAGCTGGAGCAAGAGCATTGGAGCGAAGAGCAAGTGCTGAGGAGCGAGGAGCAACTGCCAAGGAGCGAGGAGCAAGCCTGCAGAGGTAAGTAACTTAGTAATCTAGTTAGTTTAGCTGGTTAGGTAGTTAATTTAGTTGATTTAATTTAGTTGTTTGAGTTTAACTGATTAAAAATCATGTATTTAAATTAAATTAATAAATTAAATGAATTAATCCCAAAAAACTAAATTAATTTGCAGATTCAAGACTCAGAACCCTACAAACATCAAACACCATGGACTTGGGGATATTTATTGGCATTTTCCTCTTCCTAGTCCCTTTTATGGTTATTATGGTGGTGGAGAGTAGGAAACGGAGGGGGCCTGAAACTGAAGAGGTGGATGAAGAAGCCGGAGGAAGTCAAATGGGTGAAAACCCCAGTGAGGAGGAGGTGGAGGAGGGTGAACATGACCCTCAAAAAACTAAACAAGACCAAACTCCATTGTGGAAATATGTTCACAGGGCTGAAACAGGGAGAGGGGGTGGAACCACTAAATTTCATTGCCCCCATTGCAACATTGATTACACAGGCTCATACACCCGTGCTAGAAGACACCTCTACGGGAAAAGGCCATGGGATGGAGAGAAACAAATAGGAATCAAAACTTGTGCAGCGGTGTCAACAACAGATAGAGCCAAATACATAAAGGAAGAGGAGGATGCCCAATACAGAACAAAAAGATCAAGGGGTTTCTTTGAACCAAGCTCACAATCACAAAGAACTCCTTCAGCATCCTCCCAAGGCAGTGGATATGGACATGGAGGCACAGGGTCATCATTTTTAAGGCGTAGAACCATATCAGATTTCCTTGATGAGGGGTGTAGGAATGATGTGGATTCAAAAGTTTACAGGTTCCTCTATGCATGTGGGATACCATTCAATGTTCTATGCTCACCTTATTGGCACGAAATGGTTTCTGCCATAAATGATGCCCCTAAAGGATACAAGAGCCCTGGGTATGACAAGGCAAGAACTGTTGGCCTTGATCATGAAAAAGCAAAAATATCACATTCTTTGAATAAAATGACAAGTTCTTAGACTGACAATGGGGTGTCCATTGTATCTGATGGATGGACAAATGTAAAAGGCAAGCCATTGATAAGTGTTCTTGCTGTGTCTGTTAGTGGTCCCATCTTTCTAGCTGCACATGATTACTCAGACAAGTTCAAGACCGCTATCAACATTGCAGAAGCATTACTTGAAACAATTGAGCGTATTGGCCCATACAATGTCATCCAAGTCATCACTGATAGTGCTCCTAATTGTAAGGCAGCGGGAGCAATTATTGAGGATAAATACCCGAACATATTTTGGTCTGGATGTTTGGTTCACACATTGAACCTTCTGTTGCATGATATTGTCAAAAACAAAAATGAACAATACCAATGGATTGGTGATTTGTACAAGAAAGGAAAAAAAATGATAAAATTTATTACAAATCATAGCAATACCCATGGCCTTTTCCGCAGTCACTCGAGATTGGAGTTGCTGAAGATTGCGAGGACTAGATTTGATAGCTATTACCTCACCTTCAGGCGCCTTTTGAAGGTAAGAGAGGCATTAGCTAGCATGGTATCAAGTCCACATTGGCAGGTGTTAAAGGAAAGGGCTACAAATGTAGCTGACATGGTAGGTTTTGAAACGGTGGAGGAGGCTGCTCTTGATGGGCAGTTTTGGACAACTATGAGGCAGGTATTGGATTTCACCAAGCCAATTTATAACATGATTCGGTTTGCAGATACAGACAAACCAGTGATTGGCGAGGTGTATGAGCAAATGGATACCATGTTGGGGGAAATAAAAGACATTGTTCATAATAGAGATCCCAACTTGTACAAACTGATTCATGATTGTGTGTGTGAACGGTGGAATAAGCTTAACCTTCCACTACATTGCTTGGCGTATATCCTTACGCCAAAATACTACTCAGCATCTTGGTTGGGCCAACCTGCAGCAGGGGGTGGTGTTAGGACCAAACCCCATTTAGATCAAGAGGTAACTAAAGGATATCTGGAAGCATTAGAAAAGTTGGTGCCTGACAGGGAGGAATATGCAGCTGTGCGCCTTGAAATAGGCAGATACTTCAGTGGCAGTGGTTTGTATGGTAACTTCCATGCAATGGACGACAAAGATAAATTTGATTCTCTCACATGGTGGGAAACATATGGCGGCCACGGACTTTTGCCAAAATTGGCAAAAAAAGTTCTTTCACAGGTTGTAAATTCTTCTTCTGCAGAGAGGTGTTGGAGCACCTACAGTTATATACATAATGTGAAAAGAAACAGACTCAACGAAAACCGAGCAGAAAGCTTGGTTTATGTGCACTACAACTTGAGGTTGTTGAGCCATTACTGTGATCGGGCTAATGAAGATCCCACATATTAAATTTGGGACAATCACCCTGAGGACGACAATTTGGAGGATGGCATTGTACATATTGAAGAACTAGAAGAGGAGCTTGTATGGGATGAAAATGAAGCAGCTGCAGCAGCCATGCCGCCTCCACCTCCACCATCCAGTAGCAGTGCTCGAGGCCCGAATCTTGTTCCATTGCTGTCGCCACCTCCATCGACACCCTCGCGTGGAGGTTCTAGTTCTGGTCGTCGGTCTGTGCGGGAGACTCCTAGAAGACCACCACGACCTGCTTATACTCCTGGAGACTCTCGTGGCAAGGGCCACTTGTAGATTTACAGTTTACTTGTCTTTTTTAGTTTCTATTAGACTTTAGTTTTCATAACTGTTGAGTTTTGAGTCCTTGACTCTTGACTCTTGACTCTTTCATATCATTATGACATTATGATATTTTTGTAAACATTATATCACTGTGACAATGAAAATTTGAAGTTTGAAGTTGGGCCTTGGCAATTATAACTCATTGGTAATGATTGTGAATTATGAATATGATGCTTTGTGAAAGACTAAAGTCTAAAGTTGTTTCATTTCATCTCATTATTCATGTTTCATTTTATAAAGTTTTAACATTTCATATCATGTTAACAGTTAGAAGTTAGGACTTAGAAATATCTTCGGTATTACTTCTTGTAATGGTTAAACTTGGCTTACAAGTACAACTTTGGTGATCAATGATGAAAAATGTTATTGAATTTTCAATTCTGAAAGCTTGAAGTTGAAACTTTAATATTGAATTTGATGAATCATGATTTATAAGACTCAATATGTTGCAGTTGTAATATGTATTTTACTAACTTGTGGACATGGTTGATGACGATTATAATTTCTAGATGATTGATGTGACATGGTTCAATGATCAATTTATGTTTTTTTATGTTTTTTATGTCTATTTCATCATTCTACATGTTTTTTTTTGACATATATGTATCAAAAATTAAAAAATATAAAATATATATATATTTTTTTTAAAAATTGCTCCCGGATTCGCTCCCAAACTGGGAGCTTCTGAAAATGGTCGCTCCTGCTCCCGCTCCCACTCCCGCTCCCAAGTAACATTGGACGGATGGGCAAACTAAGATAGTTAACAAGTGGCTGGAGGGCTACTTGTGTAACTATGTCAGTGGGCAACAGTGAGCATGGCTGAAGTGCCTGCATCTGGGGGAGTACTGCTAGAATACTTCACATCACATGTCCATTGGTATGTCACCATTCGATGCCTCATATGAGTATCATCCTTTATCTTTTGCTGACGTGATGTTTGGTGATAGCAAGGCTCCCAGAGCCAAGATTTGGATCCAAGAGAGTCAAGATATCCTCCGAGCTCTCAAGGATAACATGGCTATAGCGCAGAGCCAGCAGAAGCTGTATGCTGACAGGGGTCGGGTGGAGAGACAATTCGAGGTAGGGGACATGGTCTACCTACGATTACAACCATATCGACAGTCGTCACTGAAGCAGAAGGGGGCTGAGAAGCTCAAGCCCTGCTTTTATGGGCCATACAGGGTGATACGCAGGATTGGACAGATTGCATATGAGTTGGAGCTACCGCAAGGTAGCAAGATTCAAACGTTTTTCATGTATCATGCCTGAAAAAGGCATTGGGGCAACAAGTGACAGTGACAGATGGGCTACCACCCATGGATGATGAGGGGCATTTGGTATTGCAGCTGGAGGCTATCATTGATACCAAGGAGAGGCAGCTGCGGAGTAGGACGGTCCTGGAATTCTTGGTGAGGTGGAAGAATTTGCTGGATGAGGATGCCACTTGGGAGAGAGAAGATCTTGCAGCATCCATCACTTCAGTTGCTTGAGGACAAGCAACATTTTGTCGTGGGAGACTGTAATATTCCTAATTAGCCATGGCTAAATGGAATATTCGATTTTGTTCAATTTTTGCCTTCTATAGTTATTTGTAAATAAAAAAGTGAGGAAGGGGGACATAGCTCATTTTTAGAATAAAAAGTCACTTCCTAGTAGCACAACGTTGTGACTTAAAGGGGAGCCAAGGGGGCCAAAGGTGGACCTAGAAATGGAGCCCACGCAGACACATGGAGGGACTGCGCAGGAGGGAAGAAACACATGGCAAGAGAGGAATCACGTAGGAGGAGGTGAGCCTTGGGATTGAGAGAGGAAAAGGCTATAAAGGAGAGAGGAGCCCCCTCATTTTGGATCATTTAGTTATGTGTATTTGTGATAGTCATTTCGACTTAGAGCACGCTGGTTGTTTAGCTAGTCTGCAACACTGTTTAGTGCATTGAGTGTCTCCGTTCGGAGATCTCACCCTTAGCCCCAGGGGACTTCGAGTGCCTGCTCGGGCAAGGTATTTCCATTGGCATTTCAGCAGTAGTTTCATCAGCATTTCAGCAGCAGTTTCACCAGCATTTTGGAGGACTGCGCAGCTCTAAGAGGGGGACGTAGTTCTTTCTGGCAAGAGTCGGGGTTGAGGGTTTGCAGGAGGATTTGTGCTGAGAGATAGAGCAGGGGATCATCCCTTGCATATTGGAGAGTTTTGGCGGGGTTTCCGGCAGATTTCTGGAGGGGGTCATTCAGTGGCAGCGCAGAGCATTAAGGGACTGCGCAGAACCCCAAGGGGGTGATTTTCGGGGGTCGACCATTTTAGGAAAGCTTTCGAGGCTTTTCTGGATTTCTTGAGTAGAGTCCGATTCCAGAGTTTCAGCCTTTTCTGGGGAGGGGAGCAACCCCAAATCCTCATTTGATTTCTAGTAGCAGCAACAGCACGACAGTTCTGTAGCAGCTTGGACGTAGTTCAGAGAGGGGCCATTCCTTTGCTATTTTGAGTGTATTTCTTCACTTGCCTTGTGCAAGTCGAGGTGCCATCTTCTTGATCACCTCCTGTACTCATTCTATTACTCAGTATAATAAAATGGCTTAGCATTTCTCTCTGCATCTCTCGAGTATCTGTTATGGTTATATTGTTATTTGTTGCACCATTGTTATTTTTATCTCTTTGAGCATTCTCGACCATTATACCACTTGTGTGTTTTCTCCTATACTCTTAGATAGAGCCTGGAAAGGGCCAGGTAGCCTTCGGATCTCGTCCTTTTTTCTGAGGCGACATATCTGGTAAATGCCCTCCCAATCCATCTTTGGTTGGAGTTTGCTTATGTTTGAGGAATATTCCTGATAAGGGATATTACAGTCATGCCTTTCGGATTGATGAACGCCCCTGCAACCTTCATGATACTGATGGACGACATCTTGCGGCCCTTCACCAATGCATTTGTGGTGGTGTATCTAGATGACATCTTGATCTTCAGCCAGAGCTGGGAAGAACACCTCCACCATATTCGACAGGTCCTTCAAACCCTTCGACAACACAAGATATGTGCGAACTTGGAGAAATGCACCTTTGGCCTGACCCAGGTTCAATACTTGGGGTACATCATTGATGAGGAGGGTGTACATGTGGACCCATCCAAGATACAAGTCATTCAAGATTGGCCAGCCCCAACCGCTCTAACAGAGCTCTGCAGCTTTTTTCGTCTTGTCATTTTTTACTACAGGTTCGTGTTGGGGTTCTCTCATATCGCTTGGCCTGTAAGTGAAGTCGCCAAGGGTGGAGTGGAAGCAAAGATCTTTTGTTCGGAAACCTAGCAGTGAGCATTTTCCGAGTTGAAGAATTACCTCTGTCCTCCACCAGTGCTCACATTACCAGATTTGCAACAACCATTTGAGATTGAGACAGATGCCTATGACTATGCTATTGGGGCAGTTCTTACTCAACATGGGCATCCAGTGGCTTACCACAGTGAGACACTTTCAGACATAGTTCGAAAGTACCCCACTTACAACAAAGAAATGTATTCCATTCTGCAGGCATGTCGTCAATGGAGGCATTACATTCTGGGGAAGAAAACGGTCATCCACACAGACCATCGGCCTCTACAGTTCATACAGACACAAGGGAAGTTGCAGAATGCTCGCGATAAAAAATGGTCCACCTATTTGCAACAATTCCATTTGAACATTAAGTATAAGAAGGGCAACACCAATAATGTCGTTGATTGCCTCAGAAGACCACCGGTCATGGCGCTGATTGCCTCAATAGACCACTGGTCATGGCGCTGATCACTATGTTCGACTCTTGTGGGAACGAGACATCGGGGTGGCTACATGTTTACAAGAGCGATCCAAAATTCGCCAACATATACCAGACACTCCTGGAAGGGAAGAAAGTTCCAAATTTTCACCTTCAGGGTGCATTGTTATGCCAATTGGGACACATATGTGTTCCTTCAAGTGAGTGTGCCAAGATGATTTGGGAGGCGCACTACAGTCAGGTCGTTGGACATTTTGGAGTAGAGAAAACAATGGCGATATTGCAGAAGTATTTTTATTGGCCAAAACATCGTCAGGATGTTGAGAAGTACATTAGATCCTACACCACTTGCGCCATTGCCAAACCAACTATCAAGAAGCATGGCTTGTATACTCCTCTATCTACTCCTAGCCAGCCTTGGGAATCTGTCTCCATGGAATATATGTCGGGCCTTCCTTCCACTAAGCATGGCAATGATTGTGTTTTCGTGGTCATTGACAGATTCTCTAAGATGGCCATTATGGCGGCCTACAAGAAGAGTATCTCAATAGGGGTCACTGCTAAGCTCTTCTTTGAGCGAGTGACGGTACACTTTGGGATCCCACAGTCCATTATCTCAGATCGAGACAACAGATTTCTGGGTGCGTTTTGGTCAAGTCTCTGGTCGATGCTGTATACAAAACTCACTAAGTCCACAACTTTCCATCCCCAAATTGATGGCCAATTAGAGGTTGTCAACAGAATGATCATACACATTTTGTGCATGTACAACTCGAAGCGTCCATGCACATGGGATGAAAGTCTCCCCTATGTCCAACACAGCTACAATAGAGATCTCCACAGTTCAATAGTCCACGGCCCCTTTCAGGTAGGGCTGGGATTTCAGCCATTATGCCCCATTGATGTGGCCATACCATTTACAACCACTCGGGTAGATATGGCTCACATGCAGTCTGAAGCTGAAAGGGCTAACAACTTCATTGAGCGCATTCAACACATCTGCCAACAAGTCCATGATATATTGGACAGATCCAATGCTAAGTTCAAGCAACGTCACGATCAACATCGAGTGTCGCACACGTTCCAGATGGGCGACAAAGTTTGGCTTCATTTGTAGAAAGAGCGCCTTGTTGGGCCCCACCGCAAGCTTCACCCGGTCTGATATGGGCCATACACCATCGCCAAGGCCGTTGGTGACAATGCCTTCCAGCTCACCATCCCACCGTTCCTTGGTCTGCATCCAATGTTAATGTAGATCGCCTTCGGCCATACTTCTCTCCATTGTTGGACCCATCTAACATTGCAAAACATCTCACACAGACAAAGCTAAACCTATACTGCATGGAACAGGCCACCACTGATCGGATCATGGACACACAGATTAAGAGCACTCGCCAGCAGAAGATCCAACTCTATTGGGTTGTCAAAGCTGGCCAACTCCTTCACCAAGGCAAGTGGCTCACCAGGAACCAAGTTCAACAAAAGTTTCCCCATCTCATGGAGGCACTCAACGCAATGGGACCATTGCTTCCTAAGGGGGGAGGAATGGTGGATATTGTTGGCCACCTACCTAGTCCACTTGGATCCCCAACACTGTCTCTTTCAGTTTTTTGATTTCCTTAATTGTAGCACAGTTTACTATTTTTGGCAGTTTTTCGGGCCTTGAATTTTTGGAGCTATTTTGAGGCCCTAAACGGCGTTTTTAGGGAAAACGGAGAGAACTGAAATGTCCCAAACTGGCTTGCCAGTTTGTTTTCAGCCTTCTCTTTGAGATCCTCGAAATGATCATCTTGCATCCCACCTTAGATTAGATCTTGCATCTCATCATGCATTTGATCCCTTGATAATTAGAATTGTGAGCTCAACCTTATAATTGCAGGCTTCTTGTTCTTTTGAATATCATAATTACTTGGAAGCATAAGTTTCTTTCTTGAAATTGCTCTCAAATTTGTGTATTGCTCATATATTTCTAGTTATCTTGATCTGTTGTACTAACATTCTTCTTGCAGCATTGCTTATCTAGTAACTTGAAACTTTTCATTATGGTCAAGCGATATAATCTGTGTTGAACATCGTTCATTAGGCACTGGCCTATATCTACTAATCTTACTATTGCCTCATTTTTCTCAGTTGCTTAATCTTGTCAAGATATACTTTACTCATTTAATAAACACACTTGCTAATTAATATCAATTCAAGTTGCCTAGAGAGGTAGTGATCTTGTTCTTAGTCTCCTAGGTCTTGTCGTTTCAACATGTTTCCCCTTTCCATCCACCCTTAGGGACTACCCCCCTTAGCTCGTCTAGGAGAGAGCATAAAGGAAATGACAAGAAGTTCCTATGGTGGACTAGAAAATGTGTTGTTTATTCTTTTCATTGGAAAAGTTTCACGACTGCCTCATTAAAAGGTTTCATGTTGAATAAGATGATGACCTATATAACAAATTCATACATCTTAAATAGAAAAGAAACATAAATGATTACATGCACGAATGGGAAGTTCAAGAAATAAGACAAAATGGGTTCACGAATAAACAATTGCTAAAGATGTACATTTGTTGGTTGAAGGATTACGCTCGTAATCAAATCAAGCTATGGAACCCTAAAATGACTGAAGATGTTGGACACGCAACAAAATTAATTGAGAAAACAAAATTCAAGAAGCCATCATTTACAAGTCTACAAAATTGAGAAAATACTTAAATGAAATGGGCAATTGGAGGCTCCTAGGACAAATCCAAAGAGAATGACTTTGTTGACGTGGGTGGGATGACTAAGTGTTAAAATTGGCAACTAGGGCCAAACTCCATGTGGGTCATTTTATTATGGTAGCGCATATTTTTATTAGATCCCTCATCGAGAGGTGTAGGATTGATCTAAAGATCATCTAAATTTATTTGTGTTATACGACAAATTGTCAAGTCGGCCAGCAACTTGTGTAGGCTCAGAAGCCCAGTATTCATGTCTCTTCATCATCTACGTTTTAGTATAAATAGAAGATGATTTGAAGTCATTTTGACACACTCTTCATGTGATCTCCTCCTCTCCACATCTTTGGGTTTTTGGTGAAGGAGAGAGACACTAAGATTACATTGGGCTAAATAGTGATGCCCTAGCCGCAGGTAATGCCCTAGCTGTAGTGATGTTCTAGCTGCAGTGATGCCCTAGCCACAGTAAGTAGCAGGCTTATGAGGAAATCTAAATGCAGTCAAAAGGAGACTTGTTCCCGCAGTAAAAGAAGACCAGTTCACGCAGTCATAGGAGACATGTTCCCGCAGTTAAAGGAGACATGTTCACTCATAAGGTATCCGCAGATGAATTGAATTGAACTCAGGTAGAGGGACCCCGCATTCAGGGTGATAGATCTCATTAAGGAGTAATAGATCCACATTGAATTAAGGAATCGTATAAGGTGCAATCAAGCTGGATCCTAGATTGATGGAGCAGCAAGGTCACCAAATAGACAGTCTTGGCATAGAAATATCTCTGAGGTATAGTCATAACTAGATCTAGGAGGTGTGATGAGGACGCACTCTCGACATACCTATGAATAGAAGTAGAGAAAAGCTCGGACGAGGGTACCATATTGTCCTGGTATATAAATCTCGGTGACATACCTATAGCAGCCCAAACACAATGAATAGC
Source organism: Pinus tabuliformis (assembly GCA_031772625.1). Classification (NCBI taxonomy): domain Eukaryota; kingdom Viridiplantae; phylum Streptophyta; class Pinopsida; order Pinales; family Pinaceae; genus Pinus; species Pinus tabuliformis. The sequence continues at coordinate 1,025,936,879 of CM062805.1, forward strand.
AGTGATAGAACTGTAACTCTCGACATACTATCTCTGCAGAACCGTGTCGATGGAATGAGTTTCCATGATGCACAGTATTCAGATCTGTGATCTCAATCTGAATATTAGTACCGTACACTTGCTCAACATATTAATATGTAGTCACAATGACAAGGATCATAAGTAGTAATGTTCATGATGATTACAGTCTCAACATAATGAGAATGATGAAGATAAACAGTGTCAGATCATGATGATAAATAGGGTTCCATGATGATGGAAGATGCAGCATAATGGGCATGTTAAGTAAGGAGCAGCATGATGATGGAAGATGCAGCATAATGGGCAGCATGATGATGAGAGCAGATGAGAGCAGCTCAGTCATCAAGATCCAACACTGTGATGGTACAACATAGTGCTACACGGTAAGGTGCAGCTAATGGACGAAATGCAACACTACGATAGGTGAAGCAGTCACCTTGGAGAATCAATTGAAGCAATATGTCTTCAACTGATCTCATGCAGATATCAAAAGTCAAAATGTTGACTTCTATTGTAAATGTACTATCTCTCTCTCTTTCTCTGCGGAACTTTGAAGAACATAAAAGAAGAATTGATCAAGGGTTTCCCCACATTGGGGTTTGTCCCTCGCTAGTGCCACATCTTGTGTCCTCTTGTCTTGGCTTGTCTTCTGCGATTTATGTTTATGTTCTATCTGCAGTTTACTTTAATGATGATGTGATTGCTAATCTAGAAAATATATTGTGCTAACTGGGAAAATTGAAATAAATTGCTTTAGCATAGAATATACCTAAAATTAACATGGTATCAGAGCAGAGGTGAAGATAATTCCTAAGAAAGAGTGAAAGAGCAATCACCGAAAACAGTTGGGAAAGGACAAAAGGATCTGTGGATTCCTCATCCCTCTTCAAATTCACCAAGGGTGAAGTCAAAGCAAAGTATATTATCAGAATGGAACAATAGAAGTGTTTGATGGCCTACCTAAAGATCACCTCATCGGGAAGTTCAGATCTAAGGGTGGAAGGAAAGGCGGATGCCTTGGTTGCAATAAGTTCCACCATCATGCGAAGAGTGTCCGAATGGCAGAGACACATCACTTGATGATGATAACAATCATTCCAGGGACATCTTCAATGATCAGAGGAATGATAGATAATGCAGGTCATCAAGGACATGGCCAACTCGTCAGAGAAAGCAAGGAACCCCAATGCTTCAAGGCACTTCATTGGATAGATGAATGCACTCTCTAATTTGGTAGAGATGGAAACAATCATGGGATTATACTTGGAGCCGATGCCACCTATCCCGGAAGGGGTGTAGGGAATGTGATCCCTCAATTGAATGAGGGTAACTCGATTCATTTACGAAGTCTCTTTTATGTACCTGATTGCAAGAAGAACCTGGGGTCTACTTCAGCACTGGAAGTCGAAGGTTACAGGGTAGCACTCATCGATGAAAAGGTACATGTTTGAAAAATAGAACATTAAAGATGTTCTTGAGTTCAAGGTTGTATCAAGTTGCAGGAAGTCCACTGGGGATCATGTCCATTGACACATAGCATCGAAGGTCTGTAAGTCAGATGGTGACATGGATGCCTGAATTCAAGAAAAGTGTGAAAGTACATGTCTGAGATGTACCGAAGGAAAATCTGACAGGAGGGGACCATTCCCCTCATGTAGTAGGTTCATTGGTATGAAACAACCCGACGGGTTTGAGATTGATGATCAGGAATCTCATGTATGCAGGTGGAAGAAAGCCCTCTATGGCTTGAAGAAAAACTCCTCGAGCATAGTATGAGAGGACTGATATCTATCAGATGAAGCTGAAGTGAAACTGATCCAAACCATTACTCGAAGGTTGTGGATGATAGACCTCTCATACCAAGCACCCCCTAAGGACAACCTCTTTCAAACAGGTGCAAACCCTCAGAGATCTGGGAGAGGCAGCGCATGGCTACACTGGCTAGCGTAGGCTCACGCAGAGGCAACGCAGAGCCTTGAGGAGGTTTGTATTTTTGCTGGAGAGATCGCTTTCTGAATCCGGAAGCTGGGGTGTGAGACCGCGAGGACAGAATCGAAGTCTCAGAGAGGCAAATCGATCAGCGGAGGGAGTGACGCAAACCCTAGGAGCTGTGACATTGGACCTACGCAATGACTGCGCAGAGGCAGCAAGGGGCTAGCCATTTTGTGGTTGGTGTTATCCTCCACAATATTGCAACGCTGAGAATGGAGATTGAAGGAGGTAACCTCAAACCACTTAGGGTTCAACAACTAGCCCTGCTAAACTAGAGAAGGATCTCTCTATGAATTCATTGCCAATGATGACTGGAATGGGAAAATATACTAGGCTAAATATGTTCAGCTCTAGGGTTTTGAAGATTTTAGGGTTTTGCTGGATCACGAGGGAAAATCAGGGAACTAGATCAAAAGATCAAAGGGTTTAGATACAAGAGATATAAAGTAGTAGGGTAGTTATGCCTTTGTGATACTTTTTGGTTTTGTCGATGTAGTGAAGGGTGGAAATGTAGAGATCAAAATGAGCATGGGAAGCATGAATTCATTTATCAGAAGACAAGAGACATAAACATGAAGTTCCTAACAAAACAAAGCTTAAAATTAAGAATTTTGTTTATAACCTTTGAGGAAACTCATTGAAAAGCATAAGCATGGAAATAGGATGAAGTATCATCCATATAAAGCTATAACAGAGAGAAGACATTATCACAAACTCACAACACAAGAATTCCTGAATAATCCCTGCAACTGTCCTTTGAATTTCTGCAAAAGTGATGAAGTACAAGCTCCAAGAGTTCAACTCACTAATATCCAACCCGTTCTATGACTGAAAACTAGATACGTATAGACCAAAACCATTTTCCCCTCTCTCAGGGTAGAATCCTTCAGTTTAGGAACTGATTACATGAGGTGTTCAACAAAACTCTAATGTCTAGGGAGTTTAAAAGAAATCCTTCATTTAAACTTTGACAGAATTGCCCTCATAAATGAGGCCTAAACTTACATGAAAATAACTCTAACAATCTCATTTATCTCTCATTACATCATAATTACATCAATGACAATTAATTACATCATAAAAACTCGAATCTCGTTGATAGAACTAAGAAAAGTAGTTACAGGAAAAAACGCAGTGTGCCAGGAGAAAGCATAATGAAATTGGTAGAATTGATTTTTGGAGGCCTTCCCAAGGTCCAAATCAGGATCTTGATGGATCATTGAAAAGTTGTGGATGTCTGCTACATGATGGAATTTTCAAGAACTGAAAAAGGTTGTTCCGAGCCCTCCAAAACTTCATTCTCCTAGAGGTACTCTCAAAAGCGCAACGAGCTCTTCAAAAAAAGGGCAAAAAGGTTTTTTGAGTAGTTTTTAGCCTTTTCCACATACCAAAACCTGTTGAGATTTTGCTCCCAAGGGCTAGAAGTGATGTACAAGTGATAAGGAGTCCAAATATGCAAACCAAATGTCATTTAGAGCTCCCCATAAAAAGCGCAGCGTGAGGCATGCTGCATTTTTAACCTAGTGACTGTTTCAAAAATTGCCCAAAATTCTAGGTTTTCTACAAAAATAGGACTCAAAGATGGATCCATATCTCTCTAACCATAACACTTTTTACAAAACTGAGAGAGGTTTTTGTTCTTTGCTATGTGATGAACAAAAACCACCTTCAGTTTTCAAAAATACTCATTTTTTCGAAATCCAAGTTTGAATTTTATCACTAAAAAATGCAAAAGCGCAACATGCTCACAACAAAGTGCAACGAAAAGTTTGGAGAGTGATTTGGGGGCCTTCCCAGAGGAGTTTTAGGCTGAAAGTGATATGGTTGGAAAGCTAGGGATGTTTGCTACACAATAGAGTCATCAAGCACTGCAAACACCTGCTCCAAGAACTGAAAGAGGTTGCTCCTAGCCCTCCAAAACTTCATTCTCCTAAAGGTACTCTCAAAAGCGCAGCGAGCTCTTCAAAAAGAGGGCAGAGAGGTGTTTTCTAAGTAGTTTTTGGCCTTTTCCACCTACCAGAACCTGCTGAAATTTTTCTCCCAAGAGCTATAAGTGATGTACAAGTAATGAGGAATCCAAATATGCAAACCAAATTTCATTTATAGCTCCCCATCAAAATCCCAGCGTGAGGCACGTTGCATTTTTGACCTAGTGACTCTTTCAAAAATTGCCAAAAATTATGGGTTTTCTACAACAATAGGGATCAAAGATGGAGCCATATGTCTCTAACCATAACACCTTTTACAAAAATGAGAGAGGTTCTTGTTCTTTGGTATGTTATGAACAAAAACCTCCTCCAGTTCTCAAAAATACTTTCCCATTTGTTCAGAAATCAAGTTTGAAATTTATCACTAAAAATTGCAAAAGCGTCGTGTGCTCACAGTAAAAGCGCAACAAAAAGTTTGGAGAGTAATTTGGAGGCCTTCCTAGAGAATTTTTGGGCTGCAAGTGGTATGGTTGGAAATCTAGGGATGTCTGCTACACTATAGAGTCATCAAGCACTGCAAACACATGCTCCAAGACACCTAAAAATTCAATCTCCCAAGACTACTCCACAGGTGTAGCAACTCTCCTGTAGCAACTATATTTTGGGCATTTCTCCCCAATCATAATACTCGTGCATAAACTGAAGGACTTTTTTGTTCCTTGGCCTATCATTGACAAAAACCTCTTTCACTTTTGTAAAATTCATCTCCATTTGGTCAGAAACACATTTTGAAGCAAAACTGTCCCTATGTGCAGCAAATGATTTGTCAATGTCCCTTTGACCTAGTGGAGGAAATGGCTCACTCTCTTGCTCTTTCTGCCTCTTGAGATCTCTTTTCCTTGGCCTCTTTTATGCTTCCTCTGCTTAGTAGTGTCATATTCCATAGCAAACCCTAGCACAATGGGAAGGGAAATTAGGGTTTGGTGTAGGGAAAATAGGGGATATGGGCAGTTTTTGAAATTGAGGGAGATGAAGGGGTTTTAGGGTCTCTAAATTCTTGGGAAAATTATGGGTGGTATGGATAGATGTTAGGGAGTGTAGGGAGGTGTAATTTTAGGGAATGGGTGAGGGGAAAGGGTGCAAAAGTTGAAAAAACAGTGCTAGCCTAGGAAAGTGTCAAAAGTGTAGCAATAGGCTAGGGTTTGTGGGAAAGTAAAGGAAATGAGGGTAATGGGCATGGGAAAAGCTTAGGGGAGGATTTAGGAGGTATTTAGATGTGTTGGGAGGCTTGATTTGATAGGTGACATCAAAGGTACTTGATTAGAGTAACTTGTAACTGAAAGTACTTGCAGCAATCTTACTTGAAGTGGAAAATAAGATCTCAATGTGAACCATTTCACTTTAACCTTTATTCCCTAAATTCACTAACTCCCATGATAGTGACAAGAATGATGACATGACTCTCATTGGATATGGATGACACAAGCAAATGATGAGACTAGGTGTACTCTTAACTATATGAAACTTTGAACTTTTCAACCACAATGATGACCTAGACCAACATTTAGACTTATGATAATAAATAATGACATGACCATGCTTAGGGTGGTGACTTTGCAGACCAAGGGAGTAGTGATGACCTAGATCAACACCATCCAGTGACCAAATTTTTATTTGAGGATTGACTTGAAAATATAAGAATTTGACCTAAGACCCTAACAAAAACTTTGAAAGAGCACATTTGATCATTGGTGACTGGCAGGACTAACAACCAATGATAGTGTGAGGTATTTCTCCCTAATCCTTTGTTAGTGATATTCTTTGTGCTGGATAGCCAGCAAGGTATTTAGAGATTGTAGTCAGAAAAACTACTTCTTAATAATACAAACCCTCGGTGCACCACTTTCCTCGCATTGGGTTTTAACAGGGACTTTTGTCTAAAAATAACGGTGCAATGTGTTGTGTATTTCTTTCTTTCTCAATTTCTTGTTTCCGCTTATAATTTAATTGGTGACGAATGCAGTGTATTAGTTTCGGTGTTTACTATAGGAAATAGTAAAGATTTTGTTCAGTTTTAACAAATGGAAGGAACTTAATCAGTTGTTGCAGGGGTGATTTAGGTAATCGAATTTTCACATGGGATCAGAGCTGCAAGTGAAGTAAGAGAGTAGATCCGGAAGAGCCTAGAATTGAAGAGAAGGAGGCTCAAAGTGTTGCATATGCAAAAAATTGATCCCTAGAGGGATTATGCAGTCCAGGCCAGGAGGGCAAAGATTTTCGAGGAAGGTCTCTCTCCGACTGAGTCGAAAGAGGTAAGACTTCCAAATCAAAGTTTTCCAGTGTTAGAGTGAGCAGAGCAACAACTTCAACGAATAGGCAGTTTTTTGGTTCAACACAGTTTTCTGCAGCAGTTGTTGGGGCAGAAAATCATCAAAAGGAAGAAGGGAGACATTGTTGAGGGAGTTTCTTCCTTAGAGAATTCCTATCCAGGGAATTTGATTTCTCTATTGCTGAGAAGCAACAGAGAGGAGCAGATCTACTAACTCTTGCAGGGAGTGTGTAGGCTAGCCTAGTGCTGCGCAGAGGAGAGAGGAAGCAGTTTGACACTTTTGTTGGCAGACATGACAGCCAGTGGGTGACAAGATCAAGGTCGATTGGATGGTGCATCCTGTTGATTTGAGGTAGCATCAGATGTTCTCTAAGCCTCAAATTTTGCAGGGAGGCTTGGGCATAGGTATTCCAAAGAACCTAGAAAGCGTTTTGGGAAATTCTTCCCATAAATGATTTTATTAAAATAATTAATACTTTTAATGGGGTTCCAAAGTCTAAACTTAGGAAAATGAAAATACTAATGGGTATTAATCTAATCAAGGGTGAAACTTCTAGAAAAAGCCATGGATCACGCTAAAACGATCTAAGCCTTTGATTATGTTGTAATCTAGGCCGTTGGTTGTCCAGGAATATATAAGAAGGGGCTTGACGGTCATTTAGAAAACACATTGAAAGATAGAGAGAAATTGATTTCCTGAGGTGAGAAGTTCTCAAGAGAAAAAATCGATTGAGGAGATCTCTTGTAGCAGAGGGGTAGGGATAGTTGGGTTGGAGGATCTTCTCCGAAACCCAGAATACTCAACAGACAGGTAGATATACACTAGTGGAGGCAACACGGACCCAGGAAGTATTGACGCTGGGCCAGGAGGGCCCACGCAGTGCTTGATGCAGTGCCAAAAGGGCCAGCCCAGAGAAAAAGATATCCTCCTGCAGAAATCCAAAACTTGTCGGGGAGCAGCCGAATCAGCCGGGAAGGTTGACGTCAGAGCTCTAGGAGGCAGTGAGACCTAGCGCAGAGCTGACGCAGAGCTTGGGAGAGAGCTCCACGCAGTTAGTGCGAAGGGGCGACGCAGTTGTAGCTGGGGATAGTCAGTTCAATTGCCAGATCAAAGGGATTTGTTGGGTGAAGTGAGGTAATCTCACTAAGTTTTATGCCAGTGTCTTTTTCTCTGTAACTGGATTGCCAAAAGGGCATCCAGAGATTGTATTCAGAACTATTGCTTAATAATAATAATCCCTCATAGTCGCTGCACCGGCTTCCCTGCATTGGGTTTTTCCGGGGACTATTTGTCCAAAAATAATTGTGTCTTGTGTTGTATTTTTCTTTCTTGCTCAATATTTTGTTTCCCCATATATATATATATTAAGTGAAGATTACAGATGTATTTACTTCGAAATTTACACAGTAAATAACTTGCATGATTTAATCAAGTAGGAGAAGTAACATCAATTTGCTGCAGTAGGGATTCCAGCTTAGGAATTTTCACATGGTATCAAAGTGAGTGTAGGTGAGACAAGAAGGCAGAACCAAAAACCCCAACGCTGAGCAGAAGGGGAAATCGAAAAGCTGCAAGAGGCAACAAGTTGAAACCCAAGAGGGTTTGCGCAGTTCTAGCCAGAGGGTCAAAAAAATTGAGGTAAGTCTCTCTCCGAGTGAGTTGATGGAGAGAAAGGACTTCCAATTCGAATTTTGCCATGGCAGAGGGCGCTGCGCTGAGCCTCAGTGTGAGGAGCAGTTTGTGGACACAGATTTTTCAGTAGGCAACTTTTCTGGGTTGAAAAGACGTCAGAAGGAAGAAGTAGCGGATCATAGTGAGGGAATACTTCCTTAGTGATTTCTTGCCAAGGAAATCAATATTTCTCAATTGCTGAGAAGCAGAGGAGCAGTAGCTTACCAGCTCCATCAGGGAGTGCATAAGTCAGCCCAGGAGCTACGCAGTAGGGAGAAAGAGGGAGTAGTTCGACAAGTTTTCGGAGGAGATGGCAACCAGTGGCTTGAGGGATCCAGACATGTTGGACGGGGCTTCCAACTATGCTATCTGGAAGGCTAGGATGACCTTCCTACTATATGAGCATGCCCTCAAGATGTACGTTGATAATGTGGTGGCTGAACCAAAAAAGTACAAGGTTGAGATGGATAAGGCGAAGAGGATGATCCTGGATGGAGTCAAGGATCACATGGTGTGCCACATTGCTAGCAAAGGGACTGCTAAGGAGATGTGGGATGCCTTTGCCACATTGTATCAAGGATCTTCTGAGCAGCGAAAGATGTACTTAGAGCAGAAGTTGAGATTTGCTCAGATGCAAAAGGGGGAGCGGGTGGATCCTTTCCTTACGAAGCTAAAGGAGACTCGTGATGAGCTGTCAGCTACGGGACATACACCTCAAGACTCAGAGTTAGTGAGACTGGCTCTAAATTTTGTCTTAGATGATCGGCAGATCTTTGTCTAGAGTATCCTGGGTAGAGCAGCGCTGCCAAATTGGGACACGATGTGGGCATCTCTGAAACAAGAAGAGTTGAGGAGAGACCTATTCTAGGTCAAACTTGATGGGAGCAATAGTAGCAATGGGTCGAAGTCCAAAGTGGAGGAAGAGGATAATGTAGCCCTTGCATTGAAGGGACAGTAGGGGCAACAAAGACGAAAGAAGGATGTCTCCAAGGTGAAGTGTTTTAGATGTGGCAAGATGGGCCACTATGCATCCCAGTGTCCTTTGAAGAAAAATGACAAGGATGAGAAGCATGATCCCAAGGTTGTTGCTGCGAAGATTGACGAGGTATTCGCCATGACAGTCGAGATACCTCCAAGAGGGAGGTGGCCTGATATAGAACTGTAGTCGAGGGGATTGCAGATGGGTAGGATCCTTGAGGAGGCTACCTCTTGGATCATCACCTTGCTACGGGAGCCCATGATCAGTAGTAGCGGGATGGTGGAGCTTCATTTGGAGCCATGGAGTGTTGATTCGACAGATGCAGTGGCTAGAAGAGCCAGAGACTAAGCATGACAGAGCAAAGAGGTAGCAGTGTGAGGAGGCACAGTGCAGAGCTTCAAAAATGCAGTGGCTTTAGAGGCAGCATGGGACTAGCAACAGTCAAGATGTCAGCACCGAGGTGTATCCACTGAATACTTGTCTAGTTTTGGGTGTTTTCAGTTGCTTCTCTCAAGAACTGAGTTGTAGTACGGATGTAGTGTTCGCAGTGGCAGTGCTAGGAGCATAGCAGATGCAACGGTTGAGAGGGAGCTGCAATGCAGATGTAGCATTGACTATGGCGGTGTCAAAGGCAGCAATACAGTAGCAACAACAATGTAGTGGTTGGTGGACAGTACGTCAAACATCAGCAACGCAGAGATGATGCTTTAGAGTCAGAGCAGTATGCAAAGAGGCAATGTATTGCTAGAACATATTCATCGCTAAGAGGGAGTGTTAATTTGGGGTAGCATTGGATGTGTTGTAAGCCTCAACTTTTGCAGGGAGTCTTGGGCACAAGTATTCTAAAGAACCCAGAAAACGTTTTGGGAAATTCCACCCATAAGTGATTTTATTAAAATAATTAATATTTTTAGTGGGGTTCATAAGTCCAAACTTAGGAAAATTAAAATATTAATGGATATTAATCTAATCAGGGGTGAAACTTCTAGAAAGAGCTGCGGATCAAGCCAAAACAAGCTGAGCCTTTGATTATGTTTTAATATGGGTCGTTGGTTGTCCAACAGGAAGATATAAGAATGGGCTTTAGGGTCATTTGGAAAACACATAGAGAGATAGAGAGAAATCGATTTTCTGAGGTGAGAAGTTCTCAGGGGGGAAAACCGATTGAGGAGATCTCTTGCAGCAGAGGGGCAGGGATAGCTAGGTTGGAGGATCTTCTCCGGAACCCCGAATACTCAACAGAGAGGCAGAGATACACCAGCAGAGGCAACACAGACCTAGGGGGGACTGATATTGGGCCAAGAGGGCCCACACAGTGCTTGACACAATGCCAAAAGGGCCAATGTAGAGGAAGAGTTGTCCTCCTGCAGAAATCCAAAACGTGCCGAGGAGCAGCCGAGAAGGTTGGCATCAGAGCTCCAGGAGGCAGTGAGACCCAACGCAACGCTGACGCAAAGCCTGAGAGAGCTCCACCCATGACCACGCAGTTACTACAAAGGGGCAGCGTAATTGTAGCCGGGGATAGTCAGTTCAGTTGCTTAGAGGGATTTTTCGGGTGAAGTGAGGTAAACTCACTATGTTTACTGCCAGTTTCTTTTTCTCTGTAGTTGGATTGCTAGAAGGGCATCCAGAGATTGTATTTAGAACTACTGCTTAATAATAATAAACCCTCAAGCTAGTGCACCAATTTTTTAGCATTGAGTTTTCCGGGGACTATTTGTCCAAAAATAATTGTCCTATGTGTTTTATTTTTCTTTCTTGCTCAGTATGTTGTTTCCCCATATATATAAATTAAGTGAAGGTTGTAGATGTATTTACTTCCAAATTTACCATAGAAGATAGTAAATAACTTGCATGATTTAATCAAGTAGAAGAAGTAACATTAGTTTGTTGCAGTAGGGATTCTAGCTTAGGAGTTTTCACACATCCAACTATGTGATCTCGAAGGCGAGGATGTCATGCTGCAGTAGGGATTGTAGCTTAGGAATTTTCACACATCCAACTATGTGATCTGGAAGGTGAGGATGTCATGCCTTCTGGATGAACATTTTCTCAAGATCTAAGTCAACAGTGTGGTAGCTAAGCCCGCAGATACAAATCCTATCAAAAAGTACAAGGGAGAGATGGGCCATGGCGAAGACCAAGTGGATGATCCTTAACGGAGTGAAGGATCATGTAGTATGTCACATCTCAGGCAAAGGGACTGCCAAGGAAATGTGGGATGCCTTGCCCACGCTATATTAGGGATCTTTTGAGCAACAGAAGATGTACTTGGAGCAGAAGATGAGATTCACGCAGATGCAGAAGGGGGAATGCATTGATCCGTTCCTTGCAAAGCTTCAGGAATCCCGAGACAAGTTGGTAGTTGTGGGGTCAACAACTCAGCCTACCAAGATGGTGAGGCTAACTCTAAATTCAGTTCCAGAAGAGTGTTTGTCCATAGCATCCTAGGCAGAGAAAGATTGCCAGATTGGGAAGGGATGTGGGCCGCTCTTCAGCAGGAAGAAATGTGGAGAGACTTAATCAAGTGCAAGCTTGACAGTAGCAGCAAGTGGGACGAAGCAGAAGGAGGAGGATGAAAATGCAGCCCTCACATCTAAGGGGCAGCAGGAGCAGTGGAAGAAGAAGAAAGATATTTCGAAGATCAAGTACTTCCGATGTGGTGAACTTGGTCACTAAGCTATATAGTGTCTTCTCAGAATGAAGGACAAGGACGAGAAGCATGATCCGAAGTTTGTATCCGCACAGATCGAGGAGTTTGCCATGATTGCCCATAGGTGGGATGATATAGAATTGCAGTTCGAAAGAACTACAGATGGGAAAGATCCTTGAGGAGTCCACCCTCGAATCAATACTTTGCTATGGGAACCCAGATTTCAAAAGTCACAGGATGGACTAGGTCAGTTGATGCAGAGGAGTGTCAGAGTGACAATTGCGGTGGCTAAGATCACTAGAGACTAAGCAGTGTAGAGCTAGAGTTGGCAGCAATTTAGATGGCACAATGCAGAGTCAGCAACAATACATAGACTTCTGAGGGTTAGCGCAGAGACTAGCAGCAGTGAGAACTTCAACAACAGATGCATCATAATGAATACATGTTCAGTAATTTTGGATGCTTTTCCGTTGTTGATGCAGTAGCAGCAGTAGTTGGAGAAGGGTGCAGTGCATATGTGATATTGGTAGTGCCAGTGCCAGTAGCAGCACGGATGCAGAATTTGAGAAGAAGTTGCAATACAGATGTAGTGTTGGCAATGTCAGCGGTAGTACAGATGCAACATTTGTGCAGTAGTTGATGGGCAGAGATGTAGGACATCAGCAGCACAGAGGGAGATGTTACAGTGTTGGTGTGATTTGGGGAGCTTTTTCTATGAGTTACAGGCAGGTCGTATTTTCTAGTCGCTGGAGCAGGACGTGGTATTCGGGGGTCAAAACCAGACCAAACCCTTTTTGAGTTTGGTGAAGAACTTGAGATTAATTTTGTAGAATTTTCTAAGCATTGGAGGTGGGGTTTCCATTAGTTTCTTTCCAGCAAACAGTGCAGATTTCTGGGGCAGCGCATGGCATCATTGAAGCAGCTGATTCTAGCACTTGGGCTTGCTGTTTTATCACTTAATCTTTGTCACACTTGACATCGAGGCAAGCCCAGGTGCATTCCTTCCACACTATTTCTAGAGTTTACATGGGTTGTTGAATGTTTGAAATTTCTAATGTTGCATTTGTTATTTGCTTTGCATATCACTGTTTTTTCTAGTTAGGAACATTACAAAGAGTATGGACGTATTACATACTCTTGATACTCCGAATGCAAAACCAATAGGTTGTCTCCCCAATTACAAACCAAAGGGCCAAATTCTAACAGGTTCCCCAATTATGGGACATAAAATTCCACACATCAACAGTTCTGTCGCCCTCAACACTAGTCACTACATGCAAATTTGAACCCAATCAAATTACAATGAGAAGACCACAACAAAACAGAAGTAAGGCCCAATAACTAAAATCCAATAATCCCTAGGGGGCGAACCAGTAAAGCCCCGACAAAGTTGACCCTTTAGCACACAATACAATTCAAACACAGTGAAGTAGACCCAATTGAAACCCAAAAATACCAGAAATGGAAACCAGCCCAAAAAATTTCGAAGGTGGTGCAACACAATGACAAACCAAACAAAGGTATGATTGTAGGCATGGAGCCGAAAGTACCATTAAGAGACACGTGTTGAGGATGCAGAAAACCTCACCGCACCATTAAATATATTTCACATAAATAATCTCCTTTTACATTTTTTCTCTTTCTTATTTATATGACTGTAGCAATTTATAAATTAAGTAATCATATAATTCTAGATTTCCATTGAACATCCATATTATGTCAAATACAGCTTACCTTAAAATTATGAAAAATTTACATGTATCTTATTATTAATTTTAAACTTATTGCACGAATAACCATATAATTACAAAATATGCTGATGTGAAATTACATTTTCTTTCTTATTACCGTATGGATGATTTTTCAATTATTCTTTAAATTATGTACATTGTATATCTACTTATTAATTTTTAAACTTATTGCACGAATAACCATATAATTACAAAATATGCTGATGTGAAATTACATTTTCTTTCTTATTACCGTATGGATGATTTTTCAATTATTCTTTAAATTATGTACATTGGATATGTACTTATGTTCTTTCTTTTCTTTGTGAATGTAGATTCTAAAGTGCACAATACAACGGAAATTGCAGAAGCACTTGAAAAGAGTCAAAGAGGTTCGAATGACGTACCATACCATTTTTCAATAAATCCTTCTATTAAAATTAATATAGTTTATGTTTAGTTTGAAGGATTTAATTTATTTCTTTATTTCCTAGAAATAAACTAGATTTTTTTCTTGAATAATGTATTGTTATTGTTTTAGCTAAAAGGAACATTAAAGGTCGGGATGAACTCATACAGAAATACCGAATACAAAAAGCTAACAAGATGGTTGAAATCGATGATTTGCAAATGCCTCATGAATTTTATGTTCCCTTACACGTTGAGGTGAGACTGTACATCCTTTTGTTATGTTCCTATTTTAAATTTGTTATAAATGGAACCCTTACCATGAAATCTGAAATCTGATTCAGGATTCTCGCCAATATTCTGCTTCACAAAAAGCTAATGATTTGGGTGTTCATGTTGAACATATGGATGTGGATTCCAGCGATGTTTATGCGGACTTACAAAAAATATCATTGAAGATTAAGAATAAAGGATTAAATAATCCCATTGTTAAATCTGACGTCACATTTAAGGTAACTGTAGGATTTCTTGACACAAGTTTCTTTCTTTACCTGTTTTTTTATTTCTTTTCCTTTTTAAGTTCATCGTATTTAGTGATAATAGCATGCCATTTTCATAAGAGAATAAATCATTTTTATTATTAATTATATATGCTGACAACACCTCATTCAATGCAAACCGTTACTTGATTAAATTGTGTGTTCTCTAACTTTCTTGAATCAGAATTGAATATTTCAACCAACATTTTTTCTTAGATCTTGATTATAATGTGCTCTTTCACTTTTCTTGAATGACTTGAATGTCATAGTAACATTTCCCCTCAAATATATCAAAATGGATTTTTTTTTGTTTCCAAAGGTATTTCATAAAGTATCATATTGAGGGAAATTTGTGCCTCACTTCTGGGAGTTATTAGAGGATATTTTTCTTCAATGATCCACACCATAGATTTTGGTCTTGACGATGACATTTGATATTCTCCATTGACAGCAACTCACAAATGAATTTTATATCATGCTTAGCTCAGTCATTGATGAGTATGGTGCCTTGGCACATATGAGGTATGTTTGCCCCTCACTCCATACTAAGTGTTTATGTTTAATGCATTTGGAATGATAGTAGGAACCATGGGTTGAATTAGATAATGAATCATGATGCTTGGAAGTTGTGCCTTTTTCCTTGGTTTCACCTTCATCATAAATATCTTAGCAAGTGTTGCCACCTTGGGGAAATGGGTACTATTGAGGGGCACTGATAAGGGTGATGTTCCCATATTTTTTTTGTCATGTCCCTTCCTAAAGAATTTTGTTACAGGTTTTAATCTCCCACAATTTGGATAATTTTTGGTGACTTTGAAACCCATCCAGTTTTGACTTAGGGACTCAGGAGAAAAGAGGCCGAATTACATCATTAGTGGAATGTGGGGGCCACCCACGTGGGGAAAAGCACACTTGGTCCATTGAGAAATTCGTATTGCCTTGGAGGGGAAGTCGAATGGTTAGGGAGAGGGGCCCACATGGGAAAGGAAGGCCCACGATGTTATAAGAGGAGCTCCCCCGACTCAAGACATCATTTTGTCTATCAAACTCGTGTGTTGCTTGAGCTGCTGCTTAGCCGAGTTACCAGTGGTTTAGCAACCTATTTTCCAGGCGGGAGACTCAACCTTCTTCAGGGGACTTAGAGTGCCATCCTAGGAAGGCAATTAGTTCTATCTTGGAGGAGAGCCAAAGGAGTTTTACAATCACATTACTTAGCCTTTGGCCCAGCCAGTGCGTGTTTCTAGAGGACGCAGGAGGAGAACACGTAGGAGTTGTTTGGAGGTTTTTCCAGGGAGTATTTGCTGGGAGAGTTTGGGTGTTGGAGCTTCAGTGGAGGATCAACCTTTGGGGAGAGTTTTGGGGCAGGAGATTGCAACATTTGGGAAGTTCGATTTGCAGTCAGTTGAGCCTATGCAGGGAGCCATTACTGGGCACACGTGGGAATTGGTGGAAGGAGTTTTAGAGCTGGAATTTGCCGGGAAAAGTAGAGGAAGCCTTAGAGGGGAACATCTTAGCATCTTGGGATGATTTGGAGGGATTTTCCAGCAAGTTACAGGCAGGCCGTACTTCCCAGTGTTTTGAGGAGGACGTGGTGCTTGGAGGCCGAATTTTGAGGTGTGGACTTAGGCCAAACGCTTTCCAGGTTTTGATGGGTTTTGGTTGAGGAGTCGGAGGCTAAAATTGCAGCATTTTCGGAGCATCAGAATAGGAGTTTCAAGCCATTATGTTCCAGTAGGCAGTGTAGTTTCTGGGCAGCGCATAACATCCTTGGAGTAGCAGTTTTGTAGCATTTGGGGTTGATATTTGCTCACTTGGGTTTTGTCATGCTTGCCAATTAGGGCAAGACCAGGGGAACTTTCCATCACCATTGTACTTTCTCCAGGATTCAGGAAAAATTAATAATATGGCTCAGATGGTTCTTGTCTATGGTGTTTTTCATGGATGAATGTTGATTGCTTTCCCATTTCGGGTGTTGAATTTGTTCATTGCTTTGTATATCACTATTATTCCTAGTTAGGAACATTACATTTTTCCATAATTAACAAACCCCATCTGTTCCCTTTCCATTGTCCTTTCTTTTGGGTTAGATGTTAGACGTATCCCAAAAAGGTTCATATTTCATAATTCCATGTAACATACTCCCTCTATTCTCTTTCCATTGTCTTTTCTTTTAGGTTGGATGTTACACATCCCCAAAAGGTTCATATTTCATAATCCCATGAGAGGGGTTTGGATTCATGAGGTTGATGTAGTTGTTAAAAAAAAAGAGGTTGATGCAGTTGTATATAAAAAAAAGAGAGAGCATGATATGAATTTAAAATGCAAAATAAAATAAAAATAAAAGGGATATTAAAGATAAATAAAAAGTCATGCTTGGGCTCTACCCCTTTTCTATGAGGCCCATTACTGCAAAATCTAGTAGGCCTTGTGAGGCGACTCACAAGATGAGGGAAAGACACTATGGCAACAATGGGGAAGGATTTTCACTATCATCTCAACACTTTTTCGCTTGCTATTTAATGGATTTTCACCACAAGGGAGGCTTCCTTGTATTTACCTATAAGGGTATTCTAATTGGAGGTCTCAATGTGATATGAGTAGCCTAGGGATGACATCAATCCTACTTAGGTAGGTTTTACCACAATCAATGTTAGATTTTAGAAAATAATAAACCTACAAGCGCTAAAATGAGTTTGAATTTGAGTGTTTGACAAGACACGGGGTTACAAGCCAAGCCCATAGCTAAAAACAATAAAATAATGCCATAAATTCCCACATGTATGGGTCAATATCTTCAAAAGCATGACATCATTTCCATTCTGAGCAATAAATGCGACAACAAGGTGTGGAATGGGCTAAGGAGATGAACCATCATCATAATCAACTCTAAATCCCAAGTGGTTCCAACAATGAGTACAAGTAATGATCATCGTGGGGATGACCATCATTATTTCGACTCTAGAAAAGGTAATTCCCATCAAACAATGTCAAGGCCAACCTCAGGGCATCCTAAGTTTGTTGGGTACAACATCAAGTAAATCAAACATGAAGCAACAGGAGCTCAACATTTCTGCATCTAAGGGTACTTCTGGGTGTCAATCATAATATGGAACCATCCAAGTTCCCAATGCTATGCTCTAGAGGGGAAGCACTGCATTTGCAAGGTCATCATTACTCTTTGGAGGGTGCGAAACTACTTGGGCATGCTATGTAGTGGAGTGATGTAGTGTGAAGATCGAGTGAGAGACACAAATCATTAGGGACAATGACCTTATGCATCATCATGGACCATACTTAATTTTTAAGGAAATAATAACACTTCCAACTAAGATCACCTTCGAACATCTAAGTAGACCAAAGTGTTCCCTACTTGTGTTATGGATGGCTAGATAGTCAACCTTATTAGGTGTTTCCAACCACTGAGGGGAGGTGACATGTCCTAGATGAACCTTTCAATCATTAGGTGCTTGTGATAATAGTGGCAATGGAGGGGAAGAACAAGGTGTCATGGCTATGGAACTAGATGATGGAGGTCCATCATCCTGAGTGTATATATGTAAGGAGGGATTAATCATGGAGGCATGAGTTACCCCTTTCCTCAGTCTTCCACCCCTCTAGTGCATCCTTTATATCTTTTTGATAATGCTTTGAAGAGGAGTGTAACTTAGGATCCCAAGCTTACTTTTAATTATTTAGCATATATTTACCCCTTAATGATGAGTCAGTTTATCACTCATTGGGTTTGGTACATGCAATATTTACTTTATTATGTGATAGAGCATCAAGTGCTCAAGGAACTAGGTGATACCTAATGAGTGGGGTAGAGCTCATTATAGGATTTTTCTCACATGCTAATTAATGTCCCAACCATATTTTGCATTTTAATATTCTTTTAGTTGCATCAACCCTTGCAACAAAATTTTTGGCCCAGACTAAGGATGAGTATAAGAGGGTGCTAATCCCAATGAACCAATGGCCACAAGCCTAGAGAATGGAGATGAAATTTGGGGAATGATGGAAAATGGTATGGAATATCATGGACATGCTACTTCAATCCAAGTCTCCTAAGAAGTGCCCCTTATATAACTCCAAGGCCTCAAAGGATGTCCCACTAGACTAGGGTAAAAAACTAACACACTTGGTAAAGTGAGAGAACAAGTTTAGAGTCAAGATCAGTCAGTCATCTAGATCACCCCTTAATCCATGTTTGAATGCCCAAAATATTAAGTAAAAACACATGAATGGAAAATGGTTAAAGTACTCATCGAATGATGACCCACCTTCGTTCAAGAGGAATGTTGGATGGTGAGAGGTGTTTGACTAGTGCAAATGATGGAGGATCATAGCATAATATCATGTACTAAGCAAATGCAAGGTTGTCGGTTATATAAAGAAGGAGAAATTTTTTCTTCTATGGGGTTTCTCGCATTTTGGTGGGTAACATTTGGCTTCAACTTGGGGACATGTGCTCATCATAGATTGCATGATCCATATGCTCAAACGGAAAGTGCATGAGAACCGTAGCAATTCCTAGGCTCATAGACTTGTTACTTGTACACTCAAAGAAACTCATTGATAGGATGTGAGCAGGGTGTTGATTGTCACTCTTGTGATTATAGGTCATAAATAAAACTTTACTTTAAAAATAAGCTAAATGAAATCTAATCTACTGCACATACACATTAGCATGAATAGTGAATAAAGTACAATGTGCACACAATAAAGCAAACACAAAAGTGCACACAATAAAGCAAAAACAAAGTGAGTTGCTTGCATTCCATAGGGCAGGACAAAGGATTACCATCAAGGTTCGCAATGTAAAAGTATCCTACCCCTACTTTACCATGGACCCTAAAAGGACATGGGTTGTCATCAAGGACTGATCCCTAGCTTGGAAATCCTTGCCTTGTTTTTGAACCCAAAAGAAAGGACAATGGAAAGGGAATAGAGGGGGTTTGTTAATTATGGAAAAATGTAATGTTCCTAACTAGGAATAATAGTGATATACAAAGCAATGAACAAATTCAACACCAGAAATGGGAAAGCAATCAACATTCATCCATGAAAAACACCATAGACAAGACCCATCTGAGCCATATTATTAATTTTGAAAAAACAAGGCAAGGATTTCCAAGCTAGGGATCTAGTCCTTGATGACAACCCATGTCCTTTTAGGGTCCATGGTAAAGTAGGGGTAGGATACTTTTACATTGCGAACCTTGATGGTAATCCTTTGTCCTGCCCTATGGAACACAAACAACTCACTTTGTGTTTGCTTTATTGTGTGCACATTGTACTTTATTCATTATTCATGCTACGACCACATTCTCCTCCTCCTTCACCCATTTCACTCCGCTGTTGCCACTGATGGAGTTCTTTGATAGAGCTCGCCTCACCTCCTCTTGTTGCAAATCAGCCCACATCTTGTCCCACCTTGGCAAGGTATCTCTACCCAAAATACTTTGGACAAATACGTACCACTCTGAGACATTGTTGAGTGCCAGTCACACTAGCTCCGTGGGCTAAGGCGCTGCCCCAACAACTGACAATTAGTCCTAGAATTCCTGAATCCTGGCGAGGAAGGGGTCTATGCCTTCCCCCTTTTGCATCTTGATGCATCTCAAATTTGTAATAAGTACATATTTCGTTGTTGATTTTGCATAGCATCGGATGTGCTCTAGCCATTAAATTTGGTGGAGAGGCTAAGGCACATGAGATCTCCAAGACATGGAAATCGTTTGGAGAAATTCCACCCGAATGAAGAGTTATTAAAATAATTAATATTTTTAATGAGTTCCTAAGTCTAAACTTAGGAAAATAAAAATATTAATGTGAATTAATAATAAATGGGTGAGAAAATTCTAAGTGACGAGAATCAAGCCAATTCAAATCTTAGCCTTTGATTAGGGACTTAATCTTAGTTGTTGATTCGTTAACAAGAAAAGTATAAGAGGAGGCTTGAGGATCAGTTGGAGACACACCAAGTGATCAAAGAATTCGATTTTCTGGGGCGAGGTTTGCAGAGGAAATCGAGTTAGTGATTAGAGTTGCAGTGAGGGGAAGTTCAGCAAGGGATTTTCATCCAAGGTAGAAGAATACATAGCAAATAGGCAGCGCTGTGCCGGGAGAGACAATGCGGGCCCTAGAAGGGCTGATGCAGAGGACGCAGAAGGTTGATGCAGGTGACACAGAAGCCATAGAGGCTGACGCTGGGCCTTAGAGGCAGGCTAGGGAGATTATGTGGGGAAGACTGGGAGCAGATCAACAGACCTTGAGTTGGGAGACTGTGACACAGCTCCTGGAGGAGTGACGCAGTTCCAGAGCAGTTATTGGAGCAGCTTTCGTTGTACAGCATAGGGAACAACCGGATTCAATGTGGGGTTTGATAATCTGGTTGCTGATTTGCTAGAATATCTGTCTCTGAATAGAGGTACTACTGCCAAGGATATTCTCTGTTGGGTGAGCCATTTCTGGCACCCTAGTTGTATTCATGAAATCTGCTTAATAATTCAAACCCTCTATATGCTGCACTAGTTTCCCAAATTGGGTTTTTTTTGGTGACGATTGTCCAAAAATAACGATGTCCCTTGTGTTATTGGCTCTGTTTATTTCAGTGCATGATCTGTATATTTGTGAAGGCTGCAATAGTGTTTACTTCGATGTTTATGCAATTAAATAACTTGTTAATGTAAAGAATAAGTAGGAGATTGTAAACCGGTAATTGCAGTTGGGGTTTCTGATGTGTTAGATTTAGGTATTTTCACATGGTATCAGAGCGATTGCAGATCATAGACAACTGAAGACACTAGCCAAAAAAATCTTAGAATTTGCAGCAAAGAAGCAACTGTCTCAAGAGACAACACTGTTCCAGTGCCGAAGAAGTGAGATGAGTGACGTAGTGCAGAGAGTGTGACGCAGAGGCTCACGCAGTTCCTACATCAGCATTTTGAACCAGGAGAGGAAGACGCAGTAGCTAGGAGGAGCCCACGCGGTAGCTGCATCAGCCATCAAGGCCAACATAGAGGTAGATGAGGGCAGATCAGGCTCACGTAGAGCCACGCCACCTTTCTGAGCCAGGAAGGATTGTCGCAGTTGGCCGAGAGGAGCAGAATCAGCCCACGGAGAGATTGCATAGAGCCTGAAGGGCTCAGATTCTTTGAGTTGTCGGGAGTAAGGGAGTTGTGCAAATTTTAATTTGTGGAGCTAGTGTTTCTGTTGATGCAGAACAGTGTCTGAGAAAACTGAACCAAGGTAGAGGGAAGCACTACCTAGACAGGTTTCTAGCCAAGAAATCTAGATCCGGGTTGCAGCGACAAAGGAGGATTGGAGAGGAGTGATTCGACAGTTGGCCGGAGAATTTTCGAGAGGGAAATCAGGACTCATAGGGAGTCTAGAGAAGAGGAGCAGAGATGACAGTGAACAGATTGAGGGATTAGGACAGATTGGATGAGGCTTCCAATTTTGTCATCTGGAAGGCTAGGATCTTGGCAATCCTGGATAAATATCGCATCAAGGACTATGCCTTGAAAATAGTAGTTGTTCCAGTTGACCTTGATGCAATTGAGAAGTATGAGGAGGCCCAGACGAAGGCGAAATGCATGATCTCAGACGAGGAAAAAGATCATGTCATACCACATATTGCTGAGAAGACAACAACAAAGTAGATGTGGGACACCCTGAGCACCTTATACCAGGGCTCTTCTGTGCAGCGGAAGATGTTATTGGAGAATCAGCTGAGGTCATATCAGATGCAGAAAGGAGAGGAGATAGATCCCTTCCTTCTCAGGTTGCAAGGGATTCGTGAACCACTTACTTCCGTGGGGTCTACACCGGATCCAAAGTTCATGGTCAGGACTTCCCTAAATGCAGTCTCCGAGGAGTGGGAGACATTTGTCCAAAGCATTTTGGGCAGAGCAACTCTCCCCAGTTGGGAGGAGATGTGGGCAGCTCTTCGACAAGAAGAGCTCAGGAGATTGACCAAGTCAGGGAGTAGCGGTAAGGGAGTTCGAATCAAGGAGGAGGAGGATGCAGCTCTTGCATCAGCAGGACAACAGGGGCTACAGAAGAAGAAGAAGAGAGACATCTCCAAGGTCAAGTGCTTCAACTGTGAGGAGCTAGGACATTATGCCTCTTAGTGCCCCAGGAAGAAAGGCAAGGGAGAAACTTTTGAATCAAAGGTTGCTCTAGCAAAGGCGAAGAAGGATGTCGAGATTGATGATGATTGTTCCATTAGTGCTCATGTGCCTCTAGAGAAGAGGTGGGGAGACTTGGAATTGTAGTCGAGGAATATAGAAGAGGGGTAGGATCCTTGAGGTGCCCAAACTCTTGGATCACATCCGGCTACGGGAGCCCTTAAAGACGGGTAGCATGATGATAGGTGTCGGGTGGAGCAAGGTGTGATGGAGCGACAAGGCAGAGCTAGAGTGAAAAAGTTTGTAGCAACGCAGTGGAGGCTGTGGTAGTGCGAGAGGCACAGAAGAGGTTGCAGCAGCGCAGTGGCAGCAGACGGATCACAGGGTAGCAGCAGAGGTAGCTTCAGCATCACGAGGCTTCCAGACTGACCAGGATGTCAGTGTTTGGGTGAAGTCAGTTACTTACTTATCGGTAACTGAGTTGCAATGCAGCAGTTAGTAGTGGCAGTGCTATGGGCAACATGATGCAACATTTTGAGAGGGAGTTGCAGTACAGATGTAGTAGTGGCAGTGGCAGTGTCATGGGCAGCAACACAGGAAGCAGCAGTGCAGTGGATGTGTGGCAATAGGCCAAGCATCTGCAGATAGGACCGATGTGGAGGATCAGTGTGATGCTTCTATGGTGAAGCATTTCTAGAGCACATTCCTCGCTAAGGGGGAGTGTTGATTTTGGGTTGCATCGAATGTGCTCTAGCCATGAAATTTGGAGGAGAGACTAAGGCACATGAGATCTCCAAGATCGAGAAATCGTTTGGAGAAATTCCACCCAAATGAAGAGTTGTTAAAATAATTAATATTTTTAATGAGTACCTAAGTCTAAACTTAGGAAAATAAAAATATTAATGTGAATTAATAAGAATTGGGTGAGAAAGTTCTAAGTGACGAGGATCAAGCCAGTTCTAATCTTAGTCATTGATTAGGGACTTAATCTTGGCCGTTGATTCGTCAACAGGAAAAGTATAAGAGGAGGCATGAGGATCAGTTGGAGACACACCAAGTGATCAAAGAATTTGATTTTGAAATCAAGTTAGTGATCCTAGCTGCAGTGAGGAGCAGTTCAGCAAGGGATTTTCATTCAAGGCTGAAGAATACATAGGAGAGAGGCAACGCAGTGCTGGGAGAGACAACGCAGGCCCTAGAAGGGATGATGCAGAGGATGCAGAAGCCATAGAGATTGACGCTGGGCCTCAGAGGCAGCACTGGGGAGATTTTGTGAGGCATACTGGGAGCAGATCAGCAGACTCTGAGCCGAGAGAGGGTGACGCAGTTCTAGAGCAGTGCTTGGAGAAGCGTTCGCTATCCATCATAGAGAACACTCAGAGTCATAGTGGGGTTTGATCATCCGGTTGTTGATTTGTTGGAATATCTGTCTTCGGATAGAGGTACTACTGCCAAGGATATTCTCTGTTGGGTGAGCCATTTCTGGCACCCTAGTTGTATTCACGAAATCTGCTTAATAAGACAAACCCTCTATATACTGCACTGACTTTCCCGAATTGGGTTTTTCTGGGGACGATTGTCCAAAAATAACGGTGTCCCTTGTGTTATTGTCTCTGTTTATTTCAATGCATGATCTGTATATTTGTGAAGACTGCAATAGTGTTTACTTCGATGTTTATGCAATTAAATAACTTGTTAATGTAAAGAACAAGTAGGAGATTGTAAACCAGTAATTGCAATAGGGCTTTCTGATGTGTTAGATTCAGGAATTTTCACATTCACTGCTCGGAAGTGCCCTAGTACAACATGGATAGAGTCTCCCACATCTCTATGACAGTACCTTTTCCAGCTATGTGTAAAGCAATGTGATCCTAGACGGAGTCTAGGATCAACCTCTTTCCATTCGCCATCTCCTTTATGTACTCCTTCAATTGATCTACATCCTGAGGTACTGCTACCACTGCATCAATATATGGCTTCAGGCAATATTCATCTAGAAGAAAGGACATCCTTTCCTTCGAGATGACATAGTTGGAAGTGCCATCCAACCTGTCCTGATCACAAAGTCCAACAGTGCTGCAAGGAAAAACGAAGTTCTTGAGACTAGAAGATCCCCGAGGAAAATTTTTCCTTAGTGTGTGTTCTTCTTCCTTCCACACGACAGTAGCTCTTCTCTAACAAACTGTTGCAAAACTACTGCGTCCAGTTAGAGATCTGATCTGCGAAAATACTGGGTTGCGCCCTCTGCCTCTGGAATCACTTGATCTAGAGAGATCAAATTTTTCTAAATCAAATCTCCTCAAGTAACTTGGCCTCTTGGAAAAGTGATTGCGCTGTCTCTGGGGTTTTGATATGCTACCCACATTGAACAAAACTCCTTCTGTCTTCGCTACTGAGCTCTCCGGTTGATCAACTATGCTCTGATGACATGTGAAAATTCCAGAACCGGAATCTCGTTGCATCAACTGAAAAATATTCTCCTAATTGTTAATTAAATTTAACAATTTATTTATTATTTCCTATACAAACATTGAATAACTCACTGCAACCTACATAAATAAAAATGCAAAAGAATAAACATTGGAAGAAATGCTAACACACACACATAAAATAACACAGTTATTTTAGATCAATGTCCCCAGAAAAACCCAACTTGGGAAAACCGGTGCAACAGCTGAGGGTTTTAATATCAAGCAACAGTGAAATAATCTGAGTACAACTAGATGCCGAAATTAACAATCCTACAGAGAAATACTGGCAAGAAAAATCTAGTGAGGAATTTTCCTAACTCCAAATGTAAATCCCAGTTCTGACCTCAGCTCAAATTGAGTCATCCAAATTGGCTCTACCCAGCTACTGCGTCACCCTAGCGCAGTCCCTTCTGCACTCAATTTGGACTGTTGTCACACAGATTGTCACGACAACGCTCAGACCGGGCGCTGTCACCCTGATCCCCAATATCTCCGTTTAAGCTGTCTCCCGAAGCTAAGGGGGGTAGACCCTATGAGATAAAGGATGACCAACTGTGGACCAGTTGGGTTGGGAGACACAACAAGGCAAATTAGCACCTGATTGATTTTAGAAGTTAATGTACTAGTGCCTTATGGAGTTAATGACTAAATAATTGTTTATCAAATGCTGCAGAAATATGAACTTTGTAATTCCATCATTAACAATCATTTATCATCAAATAATGCAAACAAAGATTAATTTTACCAAATGTGAGGTAATTGATAAATGCTTGATGCCTAAATAATATTCTAGCAATTAAAATTCAAAAGATTAAATGCTTTAAATAACCACACAATTTTAAATGTTGACCAATTACCACTTTCACATAGCTAACTTCAAATAAACATTTAAGCATGTTTAACTATGGAGAAGTGTAACATAAATACCACAAAAGACAAAAATGAATTTTCAATTTTTTAGTTAATCCTTTTCAAAATTTCTTTTAAATTTTTTATTATATATTTTTATATTTTTTAAATAAAACAAAACTAAACTTAAGCCAAAACAAAAATGAACTTAAAATTATTAACACTAAACTAAACTAAATGAAAAAGAAAATAAACAAAAACTAAAAGCTAACTTAAAAAATCAAATATTAAACTAATCTAAATCTAAAATA
Source organism: Pinus tabuliformis (assembly GCA_031772625.1). Classification (NCBI taxonomy): domain Eukaryota; kingdom Viridiplantae; phylum Streptophyta; class Pinopsida; order Pinales; family Pinaceae; genus Pinus; species Pinus tabuliformis. The sequence continues at coordinate 1,025,962,893 of CM062805.1, forward strand.
AAAGAGAACTAAAAAAAAATTATGCCGTTTTTAATTTTTAAATTTTCATGGTTTTTTATATTATTTTAAAATCAAACTTTAAAAAATTAAATCTAATATGCTAAAGAAATCTAAGTCTAAAACTAAAACAGAAATGTAATGAATCTAAAAGTAAAACTTTATCATATATACATAAAAAAGGGAAAATCTAAATTCTAAAAAAAAACTCAAATCTAAAACCTAAAAAAGAAACTTTTTATATTTTTTAAATCATTTATGATTTTTATATGAGATTTTTTGAATTTATTTAAAAATAAAACAAAATTAAACTTGAAACTAACAACGAATCTAAAAAAAATGAAAATCGATTTTTTTATTTATTTTTTAACTTTTTATATAACCAAACCAAATAAAAAGAGGGACCTACACTAAATTGAAATAAAAATATCATGACCCATCAAATTTCGGATGAAAATACAAAAATCATATTCTAATAAAAACAAAAATAAAAAAAAAGGTATCGAAATGAGACTCTACGCTTATGCTTTGCAGGTTTACGAGATGATGAGGAGCAACGTTTCGATGGCGAAAAGGTAGAAATGCTTGAGCTAGGAGCGCTGGCCGCGGATTGACTGTATATGGAGATGCCGCAAAGGAGAGGTGGGCAGCAACGTAAGGAGTTGTAGGTATGATGGCAGCAAACAAAAAAAATCGTGGATTTCTGGCAGTGTAGAGAGGTAGCTGCATGTAGATGGCTGCAGGGATAGCGTGGAAAGTCTGGGAGGCTGAGAGTGAGAATGCTATTGTAAAATGGAGCGAAATGGCCAGCGTTTGGATGAACAACAGAAGCAAAGGGAAGTGATGAAGAGGGTTTCTTGCTATGTAGGCATGATTGATAGACAGGGTTTGGGTGAGGAAAAAACATGAGGGTTTTTGGACAAATGCGTGGGCAGTGAAGGGTGAAGGAGCAGTGAATGGCAGTAGTTGATGAGGTTGCAATGGCAGAGAGGGCGTATTTGCAGCCTTTGGGCAGCGATGGAAAGGAGGCACGTAGATCTGGAGGAAGGATAGATGAAGAGGTTGTGGGTTTAAGAGAAATGCGATGAGGGGAGAGTGAGATGTCCAACATATGCAGAAATAATGGATACCGGGAGATTTTGCAACGTTTTGCAGCCTGCTTAAAAAAATTTCGAAAAATTTTCCTGCAATAAAGATGAAGCCCCGAGCAGCAAAGAAACTGAAACTGGTGGCCCAGAAACCCTAGGATGCCACAACATAAAAAAAATTCCAAAAATTCTGTCAAAATGAAATCTCAAGCAGCAAACAGATAGCCTGGAAAAACCCTCGAATTTCCTCAGAAAACCTAAAAATCTTTTGAAGAATATCCCTGCAAAAAATGACGCTGAGGTCAGATCTTACCCTCCAGGGCCTAGATCTGGCTTCAAGCAAAAATCTGCTCTTCAGTCCTGTATTTTGCAATAGAAAAAAACTAAATACCTCGAAATAATATGTGCAAGAAACAAAACTAAAAACCCTAAATCAGCGAAATAATTACAATATTTACAGATTAACGACTCTAAGCAGCCAGAGTTATCAATAATCCACAAATATTTTCAGAATTTTAAATTTAATGTGAGGTGCTTTAGAAAACCATTCATGCATTCATAAAAAAAATTCAAATGATAAGCTCGGGATCAAAAACTAGCTGGGCTCTTTCAGAAAACGCAATCCAGGAGTTGGTTGGTTTAGCCGAGAACTTCCCATAATGCTCAGTAAACTCAATATTAAGGATGTCCTGCACAACTTAATTCAACCATTAACATAAAGAGAGAAAACAACAGTGAAGTTCAGATCAAATGGAGATACCTGCCATTATATTCAAAAATTAAACAACCATTAACATAGAGAGAGAAAACAACGGTGAAATTCAGATCAAATGGAGATACCTGCCATTATATTCAAAAATTAAACTATCATTCAAACCCTAGAGATCAGACAAGATACCTATGCCTAAATCAATCTTCATCAAGTTATCATCAATGGCTGAAAATAAACTTATGCGGAAAAATAAAACATCTTACGGCATTTCCAGAAGAGTAATATCAACAAGATTTTCAAACCCAAAGTCTTTCTTTATTGCACAAAAAATGACTACAAGAGAGCTTTCTTTAGCACAAGACTCACAAATCGAATGATTTCAAATGATTCCTAACACCCTATATAAAGGAAAATTTCCCAACGGCTACAACATGATCTCGACTGTCGATGAGGATCAAAATCTCTTTTAATCTCATTCGTCGAAATTTTAAATGCATTTTAATATATTAAAAAATTAAAATCCTGCATTTATTCCCTCAAAACTTTGATTTATTATTATTTTATTTTATTTTTTTCAAACTTTTATTTATTTTTAAATTATATATATATATATATATATATATATATATATATATATATATTGATATTTTTTAATTTTTTATTACTTATATCTTTTATTATTTTTATTGGATCCTCGAACTTAGCCTTTGGAAAAATCACCTAGGACTTAGGACTTATGAGGGGATTAATTATTTTCTAACCCAAGACACTTTACATCATGACTTTTACAATTTTACATCTCAAGGGGGAAAACCCATTTGACATAGACCCTCATAGATCACCCAGTTCTGCAACACCACTATAATCTAGCAGATCAAGCAATTTGTAATAACCTAGCCAAATAATTAAAATTATTTCCAAAATACTTTTACATAGACTCGAAGCACACTAGAATTCACCTAAGATTCCAATGACAAAATTCATTCTGGCTTTGGGGTTAGGCTGAAGGAAAACTCTACCGATCATAGATCGGTGAGATAAAAAACTTTCCAGAACGTAGATTATCACCAGAAAATTAGGTTGCCTAGGCAATTTACATACATGACTCAGATTTGCTAATATTATTTACAATTTACACATGTAGACTGAGTTTACAACATAACATTATCGGGCTGATGATGACAGTCAAATGGAACGGACACGTCGATCAAGCACTGTCCCTTTTGCGAAAAAGGGGGTTGTACTACTATGGGTATTTGACACGTAGTGGTCAACACGGACCATATTTTCCTCAAGCCTCCTGGTCTGCTGTTGTTTGGGAAAATGTCTCTCCTGGCATCCAGAATCTCTACCCAGCTTCTAGCACTGAAACTTGGCTCTCCTCAGCAGATTTGAAATTGCCTCTAGAGGCTATTGCGCTACTCTGTGTCAACCTCACTGTGGCTCACTTGCCTTTCTACAAAAGCACTCACCGGATCTAGAATCCTTCCTCTGGCTTCATTGTCTTTGCCCCTCTCTCACTGCTTCGATCTCTAGCTCTCTCTGGAAACTGATTGTTGCTACTCTGAAAATCGATCTGCTCAGAAATCGAACCTCTCAAGTGTCTTCTCAAAGTGCCCATTGATTTCTTATAATCCTATGTTGGGACTCCACTGACCAAGATTAAAACTTATTTGATGGCTAGGATTAACTTGAAGTTTATTCATGTGAGTTTCTAGGACATTCACACCTTGACTTAATTAATTATGATTGATTAACAATATTCCCTAAGCTTAGACTTAGGAAATATTTAAAAACTAGCTAATAATCTAATTATGTCACTTCTAGGTGGAATTTCTTGAAACGATTTCTGGGTTTTGGAAATCTTCTGTATTCTATCCTCTCCACAAAATTTCAAGGCTAGAACACATCCGATGCTACAAAAACTGACAAGGATGTTATTTGTCTTGTTCTCACTGAAGGGGGAATGGTCCCCTTGTTTTTTTCCCACTAGCACATCCTGGACATACTCTATCTTGTTGGGCTTGAACATTGGGAATCCTTGAGATCAATTTTTCCAATTTTGAAAGAGAATCATAATGTAGATGGGTCAATCTTTGGTGCCATAGCTCACTTAGATAATTAGTATCATGGACCAATGTTATAAGTGGTCTTCCAGTAACCTTGTAGAGTCCTTCATATCTTGATCCTAATGTGAATGCATCTCTCATAGCTGATCCAACTGGCCTAGTAAGAACCTTTCCCCTGATGAAGGCAACCTTCATCCCTTTGTCTTCCAAAGTGGATATTGATACCAAGTTTTTCTTTAATCCTGGCACATACATCACATTGTGGTGCAAAATATATTCTCCTCAATTCAAATGAAATTTGACAGACCCAATACCTTTAATGGGATGAGTGGAGTTGTCTCCAAGAATGATTTTCAAATTTGACTCCCTCTCCACCAAATTAGAGTTAAATTCCCTATAACCAAAGAAGTGATGAGTGGCCCCACTATCAACCAACCAATTATCCCATGAATCTAGAGGAGAGGAACTAGTAAGAGTGGAACTAAGAATATATTCAGATTTTTTTCCAACATTGCTTTCATACCTGGAGTATCTTGACTTCTTTTGAGGATGACGATCTTCTTCATGGTAACTTGAAGCATCTCTTATCCTCTCATCTGTTCCATTGTGATCATTCCTTCGGTCATGTCTTCTTCATCGACCTTCAAACCTATTGTTGCTTCTAGTGTTGTAGTGTGGACCATTGTTCTTCTCGGGGCAATATCAAGCATAATGACCCTTCTTGTGACGATTGTAGCATTCCATATTGCAGAACTTGATACTCCTGATGAAGCAATGAAACAGATCACTAAAGTTTTTGGAATTAAAAATGAACTTAAAGCCCAACAACTTGAAAATGAGTTTCTTACATTGGACCCCAATAATTTTTCTTCCATTGAAGATTTTTTGTCCAAGTTCAAGACCCTTAGACTTCTCTTGGAAGGTGTTAAGGTTAAGAAAGAAGATAGTAACCTTATCTATTCCATTCTTACTAAGTTGGGACCAACCTACTCTGTGTTTGTTTCCACCTTCCATTCTACAAGAGAAGCCTTCATTTCTTAAGGACAAGCCTACAAGTCCCCTTCCTTTGATTCCTTTTGTGATTCTTTAATAAGAGAACAAGAAAAACTCTTACATATTGGTCTTCTTAATATTGGAAACTCTTCTAAGAAAGCCTTAGCCGCTCAGCAACAACCAAATTCAAAGAATCCTAAGAAGTTGTATCCTAAAAGGAATGGTCCTAAACCAAATAAGGGTCCTAAGCAATTCCAGTCTCAAAATGAAAAATCATTTCAACAAAATGATAAGGCAAATAAAAACAAAGGAAAGAAGACTGATAGACATTGCCACTTTTGTAATCGAGATGGCCACTTAGAATCCAAATGCTTTAAGATGATGGAAGCCTTGGAAGCAGCAATGAAGAAGCATAACATCCATTTGGTGCACTCTTCAACTTCAACTTCATCTTCAGGAATAGCACTTTCTGCATGTGGTTGTCAAGCATCTCGGTCTGTTTATGCACTAAATGTATCTTCATCTTCTCATTCTCATGAGTGGCTCATTAATTCTGGAGCTTCTTATCACATGGCCAAAAACAAAGCCATGTTTTCTTCTTTGAATGATTGTAACACCAAAAATATATATGTTGGTGATGATAGATCTCTTAGTGTTGTAGGGACTAGAACTGTTCATATAGACAATGGTCCATTTAATGATGTATTATGTGTTCCAACCTTATCCTACAACCTTTTATATGTATATCAGATAACTCATTCAAGTTAAGGTAAAATCGTTGAATTTTCACCTCATAATGTTGTAATTAAAGACCTAAGAGATCCTAGACAGATTTTAGCTACTGGCATTGCTGATGATTCTACAAGGTTGTATAAGTTTAACAACTTTGGGTCATCAAATCTTCCCTTGGTATTTGTTGCTCATAACGATGAAGTGAGCAAACTTTGGCATGAGCGATTTGGTCACTTAAACTATCGCTCCCTTCAGAATCTATGTAAAGAAAATATGGTGACAGGTCTTCCAATGGTATCTTGTAGAGATGGTGTTTGTTTCGGATGTGTACTTGGAAAGCATCATCGAGATAGTTTTGAAAAACATGCCTCTTGGCACGCCTCAGCGCCTTTACAACTTGTGCATAGTGATTTATGTGGTCCACTTCTAGTTGTTTCATTCTCTGGCTACAAGTATTTCTTATCTTTCATTGATGATTTCTCCAGACGTACTTCGGTATACTTCTTAAAACTCAAGAGTGAAGTATTTAACATGTTCTTGGCCTTTAAAGCCTTTGTTGAAAAACAATCTGGACATCAAATTCTTAAGCTAAGATCTGATAATGGCGAAGAATATGTTAACAACAAATTCATCAACTTTTGCACTGAGAATGGAATTCAAATGCAACATACTGTTCTATATACTCCACAACATGGTGTAGCTGAAAGGAAGAATCACACCTTAAAGGAAATGGCTAATTGTATGCTTCAATCTAAAGGACTTAGTCTTAATTTTTGGGCAGAAGCAATTAACTGTGCAAATTACATAACAAATCGCACTCCTACTAAGGTTTCAAAGAATATCACTCCAGAAGAAGCATGGAGCTCAATTAAACCAAATGTAAGTCACTTTCGTGTTTTTGGAAGTGAAGCATGGGCCCAACTTTAGAACCTAGGAGTGAAAAATGTATTTTTGTTGGATATTCTGAAGATGTCAAAGGATATAGACTTATTCCACTTAATTCCAAAAATGTTATCATTAGAAGAGATGTAAAGTTTGTTGAAAATATATTGGCCTACGAGCTTAGTTCGGTGGATGTGCCACCTCTCTCTATCTCTTCTACTTTTGAAAATATTTCTTCTTCAGATGATGAAAGTGAGGATGACAATCCTCCCCCACCTTCTCAGGATCCTCCTTCAGCTCCTCATCTTCCAAAATGGGTCCGTGTTACTCGGGATGCAGCAGGTGATCTTGCCGGTGATCCTATAGGTCAGCGACGTACTCGTTCTCAGTTCGATAGAGCCTCTTCTTTATTGGCTCAAGCTTCAATGAATTATGATCCTGACACCTTTGCAGAAGCTTCAGGCCATCCAGATTGGGACGCAGCTATGAATGAAGAATATCGTTCATTATTGGCAAATGATACATGGGATCTTGTTCCTCTACCAAAGGGACGAAAACTTGTTAGATGCAAATGGGTTTACAGAACCAAGTATGGACCATATGGAAAAGTTGATAAACATAAACCTCATCTTGTTGCTAAGGGTTTTTCACAAGTAGAAGGCATTGACTATACTGAAACCTTCTCCCTTATTGCCAAAATGAACTCTATTTGCCTTGTTCTTTCCCTTGCTGCCTCTTTCAAATGTGAAGTCCATCAAATGGATGTTAAATCTGCCTTCTTGCATGGGGACTTGCATGAAGAAATCTATATGGAACAACCTATTAGCTTTATACAAACAGACTCCAGCCTTGTATGTCGGCATAAAAAATCCCTTTATGGTCTCAAGCAAGCCCCTCGAGCTTGGTATGCCAAAATGGATAGCTTTCTTTTAGAAACTGGCTTTTCTAGGTGTCATTCTAACAATACTGCCTACACCAAGAAAATGGGCAAGTCTCTTATCATTCTTGTTCTTTATGTTGACGATCTTATCCTCACTGGTAGTGATCCCAACATTATAAACCATGTGAAGTCCAGCCTTAAAAATAAGTTTGAAATGACAGAATTTGGACACTTGCATTATTTTCTTGGTATTCAAGTCTTGCAATCCAAGGAAGGTATTTCCCTTACCTAGTCCAAGTATGCATGTGATCTTCTATGACATTTTCACATGGAATACTGTAAGCCAACCCCTTCTCCCTTTCAGTCTGGAGCCAAATTTTCAGTCACTTGTACTTCCCTTGAAGTTGATGCTACCTTATACCGTCAACTTGTAGGAAAACTTTTGTATCTGACCCATACTCGTCCTGACCTTTCCTTTGTTGTTGGCCTTATTGCTCGGTTTATGAAAAACCCACATGAAAGTCATTGGAAAGCAGCTAAAATAATACTTCGTTATGTTCGAGGTACAGTCCAGTTTGGGATTCATTACAATGCAGAAGCATCTCCTCTATTGGTTGGTTTCACTGATTTTGATTGGGCTAGTGACCTTGATGTTCAGAAGTCTACTGCAGGTTATGTGGCCACTCTTGGTTCAGGGCCTATTACATGGGCTTGCAAGAAACAAAGTGCCATTTCTCTTTCTTCAGCAGAAGCGGAGTATCGTGGTGTCGTAGAAGCTAGTAAGGAAGCCATGTGGCTTTGTTAGATCCTGTTAGAGTTTGTCTTTCAGCAACATCATACGATTACACTTTGGTGTGATAATCAAAGTGCCTTTCAACTGTGCAAAGATCCAGTCCAACATCAGCGCAGCAAACACATTGAGCTGCACATGCACTTCATCAGAAGGCTCATTCACGACCATGTTCTTGAAGTGCAATATTGTTCAATAGATGATCAAGTTGCAAACATCTTTACAAAGGCTCTCAAAGAGGCGAAGTTTACTAAACTTTGATTTATGGTTGGAGTTCAGGAAGTTGTCACTAAGGGGGGATAGGCTCTAGTGCCTCCTTCCTTCTCCTATTGTGTCATATTTGTACATCCTTCAAACCTATCCCAAGTTATTCTTAAGGGGGGATGTTAGGATATTCCGACACATAGGAAATAGTTAAGTATAACTTGGTATAGTGTAGAGTTAAGTAAAGTGTGTTTCTTTACTACGTACTTTTGTAACTTATAATCCGACGGTCACGATATGTAGTGACATGACGGTTCATTCGTTCCTCGGTATTACCGACACTTCAGTGGCTTAACACCCGATTGGTCCATGATCTCTATTTAAAGAGCATGGAGGGTCAATTGTAGGGTAACCGTTCATGAGAGAAACTTATGTAAATTTTCATTCTTTTATTAATAAATTCATTGAAGTGGCTGCGTTGGCTCAAGCTGTGGACTGTTTCCCTCTTTGAGGGTTTTAACCACGTCAACAATACTAGTGTATTGATCTATGATCTATTTGTGAGCGGTGTCCTTTGATGTTCTGTTGAGGAACTTACCCTGTAAAATCCTATAGATGATGTTCTATCATTCTTTCTTTTTGTATCTCAAGGTGGAGGATTTCTTGAATTTGATGGACCTCCTTTTCCTTTCTTCTTATTTTGTGTGATGAATGCAGCGAGTTCCCCTTCTTCATGCTTTTGAATCCTTCCTCTTTATATCATCCTTGATTCTTATTGAGTAAGATTTCCAACAATTTCATCAAATGACGGGAGGACATTGTTGTTTCTTATGGTAGTGATGAAGGTTTCCCAAATAGGAGGGAGACCTCTTAGAGTTACGATCACCAATTCCCTGTCAAACACAATTTCCCCAACTCTTTGCAATTGATCTCTAAGATGAGATATCCTCATAATGTAGGATTGCACAAACTCCCCCTTGCTCATTTTTGTGCCTTTGAGTCGATCTTTCAAGGAGATGATTTCATTCAAATTGTTGACTTCATACATGCCAACTATCTTATCATACATATCTTTAGACCTCAAAATTCCAACATATGCAAGTAGATTATCTTGTAAACCATCAGCTATAATTTGCTTTGATTTTAACTCACCTTTCTTGTGCTTGTTCTTGGCAGTAGCGGAAGCATTCTCTGGAAGCTCAGGTACTTTTCCTTGAATGTAATCTAGAACATCATTGTTATCAACTATGATCTCCAACCTGAATTTCCATGCAACAAAATTAGATGAGTCACCCAAATTTTCATTTTCTTGAAGAAGGAAGACATCTTGACTTGACTAGATTAGATCCTTCAGCTTTCTTCAATGTGACTTGTCCTCCACCTTAGCTCTAATACCATGTTAATCTTTCGATTGTTCTATGATGTATCAATTTACTTTAGCCCAATTCAATACTTCAATTATCAATATTTCCAAATACAACTAATCTTTCCATTCATCAACAATAATTAAAGATAGAACAAGAAATGCAATGACAAAGGAGACAATCAACACATAAATAAGAGACACTAGATTTGTCAAAGACCTGGGAAAAAGCCCACTAGGGGGAAATCCCTTTGAAAAATCTTCTTCTATTAGATTGTCACAAAATGTTCAAGTGTACAATGAGCCCAATACAATATCTTCCAGCAAAACAACCCAACAATATTTAAAAATGTGTTTACAACATCAAAATTTATCAAAGATAACTTTTCCTGTTTGCAGTCAACTTCAGTGCTCGGTCAAATTTGAGTCAAACTTCTTGGTCACATGGATAAGATGTCGTGCGACTAAATTTTTCCAATTGCTCCCTTGAGCCTGTGATGCCTATGACTGTGGTCAAATTTTCCCTATGGCAAACCAGTGACTGTAACCCAAAACCTTAAAACAGAGGCGAGCCTTAGACCCTGTAATTTCAGACCTTTGCAAACTTCTTTTGTCGTCCCTACTTCAGACCTGTGCAAGCCAAACAATGAATAAGAGAAGAAGAAGATGTTTGGTGATGTCCAAATGAACTTGAGGTCGCTTGTGTTTATAAGCTTTCAAAGGTGTCCAATTTTCTCTAAGGTTGACCTTGTTCAAATGTGCATTGTGGGCTTTCCTTATCCGATTTGAGTGATCTTTAAGTCAATTTTGGTCCTCTCAAAAAGAGGAATTCAATGTCATCATCATCTCCATCAAATGAATTTTCAAAAGTGGAATTTGACCATAGTTGCATATTTTTAACATGAGGAAGAGTATGTGATCCCCTGTATTATTAAATATTTGGAAAGATTATAATAAATAAATATAACTATTTTTAAATAAAAATGAGGAAAAATAAGAAAAATAAATTTTGAGAAAAATAAATTTAAGAAGGGTTAATATAAAACTAGAAATACATGATAACAAGTGCATTATGTGCATTTGTTTTTTCATCCATATTTGGACAAATGAGTTATATTTAATGAATATTTGGAAAGATTATAATAAATAAATACAACTATTTTTAAATAAAAATGAGTAAAAATAAGCAAAATAAATTTTGAGAAAAATAAATTTAAAAAAAGGTTAATATAAAACTAGAAATACATGATAACAAGTGTATTATGTGCATTTGGTTTTTCATCCATTTTTGGACAAATGAGTTACATTTAATGAATAAGTTAAAATGCGAGATATTATTTTAATATTAGAGCATAGAAAAATTAATGTTTTTACATAGTATTTTTTTCTTTAATAAGAGAATAAAATTAAATCAATCACACATTAAATTGCATGTTTGTGTAATATTTGGAAAGATTATAATAAATAAATACAACTATTTTTAAATAAAAATAAGAGTAAAAATAAGCCAAATAAATTTTGAGATTTTTTTTAAAGGTTAATATAAAACTAGAAATACATGATAACAAGTGTGTTATGTGCATTTGGTTTTTCATCCATTTTTGGACAAATGAGTTATATTTAATGAATAAGTTAAATGCGAGATATTATTTTGATATTAGAACATAGAAAAATTAATGTTTTTACATAGTATTTTTATTTATTTATTTATTTATTTTTTTTAAATTAGAGAATCAATCACCAATAGAGAAAATTAAATCAATCACACATTAAATTACATGTTTGTGTTGAATCTTATAAGGTTTTAGAGGTGCAATCAAGATTTGGTACCATATTGTAATGGCTTGAACTTCAAGTATAATTATGCAAAAGTTCAGGGCTATTAATAGGAAAACATGGAAAAAATCTATTAATAATTACATAGTCTACTGGAGTAATGAGTGGTGAAAAACTTACCTACAAGATGAACAACTTATAATATTGTGATTTTATAATCGTCATGCACAAATCTGATCCAATTGATCACATCCAACATGTGGGGATTGTCTCCACCTAACTATAAGTTTAATTGCGTCATATATTTATACAATTGGCCATGCTTGAGCTCTCAATCAACTATTTTCACCAATGTCTAATCTTTTATTTCCATTCATTCTCTAGGGAAAAGAAGATATCATTTTCTTCTCCTCATCCATTAAATAAAACTCATTTACCCAAAAATTGATCAAAAACTCCATATACATAATCCACTTATCATCACGAACTTTTATTTTTATCTTAAACTTTTTTAATTGATTTTTTTTCTAAATTTATCTTTGCTTAATTTTACTCTTATTTTATATTTATTTACTATAGTCCTTCACTTTATTATAAAAATATTTTATTATTATTATTTATTAATTTAATAATATGGGGCATTATAATTGGACTTTTGATCAGGATCGCCCTTGCCTTAAAGGTTTTCTTGTAGATTTTCGTCACCTTAGAGATTTACATGTGTCACTTCTAAGAGGGTTTTGCATGTGTGGACCTAATTTCATATTGCAAGTTGTTTATAGTGGACTAGTTGCACTTGACTTGTAGACTTCCCTTCACCTTATATAAATAAAGGAGAGATCCATTTTAATTGTCATCATTGTACTCGTTTCTTTGTACTTCTTTTATAGAGTAAGGATCTAGGGTTCAAGAGAAAACCTTAGGAGAATTTATGAAGAGGAAACATGATGTTTTTTGTGAGATGCTAGGGTTTGATCTTGGGTACAAGACATCAAAGATGTTGATATCATGATCACATTACTTGGAGACCCTACATCTCATATTTCTTGACATTGGATATGGAGGATAATTATTTTCTCTCTACTCTCTCTTCTAAATCCATTTTTATTTGTACTTTATGTCTCTTGTATTGAGGTGATGGGGTTTCTTAAGCATTCTTGGATTTGAGGATTATAGGTTCATCCCTAAGGAGGCATTTGAGTTAGAGTTTCATGATAAACCCTAACTTGTACTTGTTAAGGATGATGAGAAGAGGAGATGCCTCACATGAGGCCAATGAAGACTTCCTAATATGACTTTCACTCATTAGAGTATCTTTGGTAGAGCTAGGGTTTTTTTATGTTTGCCCATAGCTAGGGTTTTAGTGGGTTGTAGTAACTTATCTTAAGCTAAGATTATGTATTTGAATTTCATATCTTATGTGTATGTGTGTGTGAAGTTTAATGCTATCCAAAATTCTTTTGTTGTAGATTTGATTTTCATCTATCATTGCATTCATGCTTTGATCATTTCTATCTCTTATATGTCTTGTTGATTTGACATAAGTTTAGGCCATAAAGTAGTTAAGTGTTTAACATTGATATTGAAGAAATTAGAATATACTTTGTTGTTGTGTTTTTTGATTTCATAAAGTGATATTTAGATTTATTTTTTGCATGATAAGATATCTCTAGAGGGATGAAACTTGTGGGACAAGTTTTGATATATTTTCTCTTGAATTTCCTATTGAATTGGGGTTGTTTAAAAGTGAAATTTGTTCGTAGCATGCTGATATTTTACTATATTTTAGACTGACCCTAAGTTTGTAAATTCACTTAGATTAGATCCATAAAACATCAATGACTAAAATTTTTAAGTTGCATTAAAGCTTGAATTCTGGAAATATCTACACACATTAGTGATAGATTCATTATGAAGGAGGTAATAAATATATCTAGATATAATAGAATCATCTCCCTGAAGGTATTGGATTGCCTCTAGATTCTTAACTATGTAATTACATTCCATAAACCTAAGTTATCTTTCACTCTTACCATTCACTTAAACCTACTTTGTTTCATAAAGATAACACTAGTCATTAAATTCTAATGAGAATAGGGATTTTAGTCTAGCAAGGACAACAAGAGAATGCTTAACTAGTATGTAAGCTAGAAAAAGTCTTGATTATTGTTGTAACATTTCCTTTTTGCATATTTGTGTTATTATGTTTCTTATTTTAGCATATGTTATTATGTTTCTTATCCATTCCACGAAGATCTTAATATTTGCAAATATTATTTTTGCTTTTAATATTGATTGTTGTTTTGAATTTATATACTATTTTAAACTATCCTAGTTTTGAATAATTATGAGATTTATGTTTGAATCTTATTTTATAGTTTATGAGTTTCTTATACGCTTAATTAATTTATCATTTTATTTAAATTGTAAAATAATTATAGGGATGGGCATAATTAATTGATTACACAACTATAGTGTTATTGAGATGTGCTAAGATGACTCATGGTTGAATATGTGGCTAGCTAGTTACATCAGTGTCTCATTTTCTCAAGGAGGAAAATAACTACAATAGGATATTTAACCAATATACTTACCGCCGTTGATATAAGACATAACCGCTCAAAGACCTCAGCTTTGGCTGAACATTCCAGTAAAACCAATCATCACATATGCATTGAAAACTCTAAAGTAGTAGCCAAAATCAATCATTATCACCATAGAAAACTAAGAGAAGCTATAGAAATAGGTAGAAACCCTAACAACCTCAATCGAGACGAAGGATGGAAAATAAGTGACAATTGGATTCCTACTTCAACATCCTAAAACACCCTCTCCCAACTCAACCCTTCCCCCTGTACACTTCACCAACCTCCCCAACCTTCTCCCTCCACACTTTACATGAGTACTAAACACTTACCCTAATTTCCAATTCTTAAAATTAAAAACATTAATTTATATCTGAAACTAAAAACTATGAATCTTAAATTACTAATATCAACATTAATATTAATTAACATTAATAGCTTTTAGAACTATAATTTATATCATAATCTTAATTTTACATCTTAAACTAAAAACTATGAATCTTAGATTACTAATATCAACTTTAATATTAATTAACATATACCTTTTAAAACTATAATACCTAGTCATATCAACTCAGATTAGAAGAATTCTATAAGTATTACTAATATTAAAAACATTAATTTACATCTTAAACTAAAAACTATGAATCTTAGATTACTAATATCAACATTAATATTAATTAACATTAATACCTTTTAGAACCATAATACCTAGTCATATCAACATAGATTAGAAGAATTCTATAAAGATTTCTTTTTAATAAATTAATAGAAAAATCACTAACTTTAACATTAATATTCATAATATTTAAACATATGAACCATTAGATTAGAATTATTAAATAATCTCACATATATATATATATATATAATTAAAAATAACAATTAAACAAAGAGTCTTAAATTAAATAAATAAAATATTTTGCATTACTAATATTAACATTAATATTAATTATCTTACTATATAATTAAATATTTCAATTATATAATTAAATATTTTAATTTTAATTTAAATCATTCTATTTTATTATTAGTATTTAATTAAATTAAACCCTAATATTATAAAACAAGTTTGATAAGGTCGGCTTCCATTCCCTGTGCATCTCTTAACCCTATTTATTCAAGTCCAATGAGATCTGTCCTACATAATTACTGATCTATCCTGATGATGAGCCACGGTGGATGGCTCGAAATGTCGATTCAAACAATCATGGATGCAAGAACTCTAGAAGAAATCTACACACAAAACACTGATCACAGAAGCCTCAAAACAACAATATTACATTGTCCACATGGATTTGGATAGACATTGATTAGGTGTAATGTTAAGAAACTCCAAGATGTTAAGTCACTTGTTCAATTCTCGACCCTATTCAAGTGTTATTCTTCGACATGGCAATGATGTAGCGTTAATGTTATCGAACTTACAAAAAAAACCAATATTCTTATACTGAAACAATGGAATTTCATTAAAAGCTAAAATGAATCCACTTTTCCATTCACAAATAAAATAAATAGAAGTAATTCATTACATAGTAAGTATAACATAAAGAGACCAATATAATTTTTCTTTTTCCTCTTTTAATTTTAGTGGGGTTGACTATCGAGTCACAAGTCTACACACAAAACACCGATCACAGAAGCCTCAAAAAAACAATATACTTACATTGTCCACATAGATTTGGATAGACATTGATTAGGTGTAATGTTAAGAAACTCCAAGATGTTAAGTCACTTGTTCAGTTCTCGACCCTATTCAAGTGTTATTCTTCGACATGACAATGATGTAGCGTTAATGTTGTTGAACTTACAAAAAAAACCAATATTCTTATACTGAAACAATGGAATTTCATTAAAAGCTAAAATGAATCCACTTTTCCATTCACAAATAAAATAAATAGAAGTAATTCATTACATAGTAAGTATAATGTAAAGAGACCAATATAATTTTTCTTTTTTCCTCTTTTAATTTTAGTGGGGTTGACTATCGAGTCACAAGATGGGTGGGTTGATATTTTCAGCGAAGCACTCAACAATGAAATGTTTTAGAAATTTAACATTTTCATGGATGAAAAAATAAGCATTAAGGGAGATGTTAGAAAAATATTGCTATGATTATTTTATAATGTTTAAGTCATGCAGCTAAAATTAGTATTAAATCTTAAAATTATTCATATAACAATGTGTGGTTAGAACAAATTTAACATAGAAAATTTTAGGGGCGAATGTTCGCCCTTTGGGGAAATTAAGGGGTTTTAAATTTTTAGTGGGCGAATATTTTGTATCATAGTACATTTTTACAAATCACTTCAAATAGCCCACCTTATTTTAAGGGAGAGGGTAAAAAAGGTAAATTTAGCCCTTGAAATTAGGAGTTACAACCTTCCATTTGCCCATTTTCAAGAATAGGTTTTATTTAAGTGAATCCTATGGGCCAAAGGCCCAAATACCATATTTATAAAAGAGGTATGGTAAATTAATAAAAATATAAATAAATGAGAGGTATGGTAAATAAATAAAACATTTTTTATATTTACTTCATAAGTCACCTTATATACATGCAAGGGTGTAAACAAATAAAAATATAAGTAAAGTGGAGGTATGGTAAATAAATAAAACGTCTTTTTATACTTACTCAAAAGATATGGTAAATAAATAAAAATATAAATAAACTAGACGCATGGTAAATAAATAAAACATCTTTTTATATTTAGTCCATAATCCTCATTCTATTTATGAAGGCTCAAGAAAGAGATTTTATTTAAGTGAATCCTATGAGCCAAATACCATATTTGTAAAGAGGTATGGTAAATTAATAAAAATATAAATAAACGAGAGGTATGGTAAAGAAATAAAACATTTTTTTAATATTTACTCCATAAGTAACCTTATATTTACGAACTCTCAAAAAATGTGTTATATTTAAGTGAAACCTACGGGCAAAATAATATGGGACAAATACCATGGACTAGATTGTTATTAATACCATGCAAAAAAACATTATTAACCCTAATATCAGTATTAATAAAAATAAAAATAAAAATGGCACATGGTATTGACCCATGGTATTCACCAAAATGGCACATGGTATTGACCCATGGTATTCACCTGGAATGTAGCCTATTTAAATGGGGGAACTAAACCAGCATAAATCCATCTTTACTCTGGATGTACTAACCCCCGAGAGGTATCAAATATTGTGATATGCAAACTAGCATAGAGTGAAAAAATATTTGATCTGATCAAGAGTAAAAATGGATGTTGTAATTTAATGTATGTTAAAATAAAAAATAAAATAAAAATCAACTATTAATTTTATTAATTTTTATAAATTACTAATAGTAATTTTTAAGCTCCAGGTTTATGATAACTCATGGTATTGACCCATGGTAATACCATGGTATTCATGTGAGCATGGACTATTTAAAGAGGAAATTCTATCATCTTAGATCCATCTTAATTCTGGGTCTACCAAGTGCTCAGAGGGATAAATAGATTTCATCCCCTAAGAGTGGTAGATGTGGAGTTAAGATGGATATCGGTTGGTTTTTATGATAATGAAGATATTAAATAGACTTAGGAAATTATATTCTAAAAACATCTTAAGGTGAATGGTTAAAGCATAGACATTGGACAAGTATATTTGTATACTTCTGTTTTAAACTGAAACAAATCCAGGGCTAAAAGGAATGGATTGATTGCACTAGTCATCCTTCTATAACTTTCCAACATACGCTGGAGTAAATAGATTGTAATTAGGGTAATTTTTCTAATTGCAAACAGGAACATACTTGTGTATTGGCAGGGTGGTTACAAGGTCCCTAGAAGTGATGAATTTGAATTTTTCTTGGTTTTATATATAGTATTAGGTTTTTTCTCATGCTTTTTGTGAATGACACGAGTGAATTTTATCCTACACCCACTAGGTTATCGATATGTAATTTCGGTAATTTTAATTTCAAAAGATATTTTAAAGAAATGCAATGCTTTCATTTGTGTATTCAATAAACACAAGATTTTATAATTGAGTAAAATATTCGCCATGCCTAGTGAGAGATTCGCTAAAAAATTATATATACATATCATATTATTGATAAAATCGCCTTCCATTTTTCTTATATACCATGGAGATTCGCCCATTTATTATACATGTAAATTTGGGAATTCTTAAATTTTTCCTTGAAATTTAATAACATGTCCAAAAACAAGCTTTTAATAACATGATTATGATGTAACAAGATACTAGTTTTTTAGGGGAAAAGTAAAATGTGTCTCTCCACTTCTATAACTATTTATACCCACAAGTAAATGATTTGAATCATTTATAATGTATTCTTCTAACATGTGTCTTCCCATATGTGTAATATATGATTATAGAGGGAAATAATAGTAACATTTCCCATAAGCACTTTGATAATGACACGTTATTTACGAGTCTAGTTTGCAAGGGACCATAAAGGAAAGCTTATGGTGTATGGTGTCAAACACCTAATTAAAGGGATCATTGTGTGTCTAGGTGAGTTGTATATGGATAGTGAAGTGGCTAATAGAGATAAGAAGTGAAAAAGACTCTTAAAAAATGGAGAGATGTTATGAAAAGTTGTAATAATCAAAATGGATCCAGAATAGGTGAATGGTGTGAATCAAGTGTAATGTTGATCCTTCTAACATATATATTCTTACATGCATGTTAAATTATTCGAACATTATAGGGTGTAATAACAATAACATTGTGCATTCTAATAAAATATGTGATATGATAAATGACGCACCATTTACAATTTTAGTTTGAATGGACCATGAACCGAAGACAATGATAAGGGGATTGTTGTGTCTCTATGTGTAGTTAAGAGAGATAGTGAAATGATTAGAATTAAAGAAGTAAAAATAGATCTTAAATAGAGAGGAGCTCGAAGTATTTATGTAAGTGTATGAAGTTCACATGAATATATAAGTTGTTCCTTAAGTTAAACATAACATAGTGCAAAAATACTTATTTTATTCATCAAAATTTATCAAAAAATGAAGTGACCATTCCATATTTATCTTTCAATATATTTACAATTTTCGATTAATTTTCCAACCACATATATTATGAAATTGTGATCTTATTTTAAATTTAAGATTTAAAATTATTATATAATTCATAATACAATAGGAATATTCTTCACAGTTTCTCTATATTAAGTTTATTATGTACGAAAAGGTGTTTGAAAAGTTCTTTTATTTCATTATTACATTTGAAACAAATTTTCTATTCATTCCTTTACCTTTCAATATTGTTAAATACATCAATATAAAAATCAAATATCTTATTTATGGTTTTTAATTAATTTTTATTTTGATAGATGATTATTATAATATAATAATGTGATTTTATATGAAAAAATTTCGTAATAATATTTTTTTTAATAGGTGATAGATCAATGTGCTTATATGACAAAAGGTCAAATTGATAATACTTCTAAAACAAATGTTCTTGAAAGTCTTCCCCAAGAAGCAAATAAAGAAATATCGCAGGTAGTTATTTGTATGTTTTTCTAATATCTATTTTTATTATTGGAAACAAAAAGTTGGTTAAGTATATATATTATATATACTTTTTTATATTTTTAGATAATAGATCGTAACATGTAATAATATGTTGATATATTTCTTTTGATCTCAGCACTTGGAAATAATTCTAGAATTGCTTTGGCATTTTTGGGCTTCATATCCACCTACAAATGAGTCGCTTAATAGTAAGGTAGCTATATTGTTTTATGTTCTCATTTGTACTTACATTAATTCCTTTGGTTTGCATTAATATTGTTAAAGATTTTCCTATCTTTTTATAGAAAAAGAATATGGATTAACTTGCAAATCATGTTGAATTTTCCAAATTATATTCCATATAAAGGAAGTATATTTTTCTGATTATTCTTATGTTACTTCAAATTCTTTTCAACTTTCCAACATGTCCTAATACTCTCTATGTAAAATGTAACATTGGATTGTTCCTTTTCATTTGAATCTATAATACAACAATATAATCTATTGAAATATACCAATAAATATTCACATACATTATATAATATTAACATTAATAATATATCATAATAGTGCACATAGCTACATACATAAAAATGACATGTATGCATGAATACAATCAATAAGATCAAAACTTCATAAGCAATTTTATAAACCAAATAATGAAAAAATTACATCATTCCTCTCTTGGAAGAAAGATTCATATCCATGATTTTTATTGGAAATTTTACCACCCTACCAAAGGCCTACACTAGAAGAGATATCTTAGATATTTGAGGAAAATTTGTGATTAGGTAATCTCTCAACCCAAATCCTATGTAGTTGGGGAAAAATATGAAGCTATTATTATCAAAATCCCTATGATCCATGTTAGATCATGGGAATTCTAACACTAGGGTATTGAGAAATTGCAACTTAACATTCTACAAGAAGACATTCCTACCCCTAAAATTCAACATTGTAATAACCCCAACTAGATTAGAGTTATGATGATCTTTAGTAGATGACACTACAATAGAGTAGGGCCTATTGTGCTAGCAATTCCCTTCCTTTTATTTCATGCCATTTAGCCTCCTCAATTTTTTGAGGATCGAATAGCCTGTAAATCATAAATGAAATACAAGGCATCCCCTCTTAAGATATTTCTAATATAAAGCAAAGTTATTCTCCAAGATACCTATCTAGAAAAAATCAATTAATGTACATGTAATTATTTTGTCTCACCTACATTGGAGCATTGGGTTATAACACTTCAATAATATATACAATTTAATGGTGATCTATAGTAAAAGTTTGGTTAATATAAGTAATTAATGAAAACCAAAATATATATTAGTAAATGAAATAATTAGGTCATACAAGTAACAAAATACCTAGAAAATGACCTTAAAGGGATCAATCCCATTGTATCAAATAATTTTGTTGTAATAAATGTACATATTTTCACATAAGTCTAATATTTCTTTCATGCTTAGAAGTTTAACATGGTATTAGAGTGATATTGTAATTAATGAAAACCCAAATATATATTAGTAAATGAAATAATTAGGTCATACAAGTAACAAAATACCTAGAAAATGACCTTAAAGGGATCAATCCCATTGTATCAAATAATTTTGTTGTAATAAATGTACATATTTTCACATAAGTCTAATATTCTTTCATGCTTAGAAGTTTAACATGGTATTAGAGTGATATTGAACCTTGGGCATGTGCCCCAGAGTTTGTGAGTTTGTGATAGGTAAAGAAGTTACAAATTCAAGTTAATGCCATTGATTGATGAGAGAGAAGTCAAATTAAATGGGGCTTCAACCATCGATTGATGAGAGAGGAGTTGAATTAAAGCGAATTTCCATATGAAAGTAATTGAATTAAAGTCATAAGAGAATTGAATTCGTTGCATTTGAGAAGGAAGTTGACATATTTAAGAAGGAAACCTTCATCATCATTCTATTAGGAGGAGGAACTAGCATGTATTATTACATGATAAATCAAAAGGAATGTGTAACCCACAATATCATTCCATGTGGACGATGAATCAAAAGAAGGGATTGGGCCCACAATACATGTAGAAAGTACTCTAGAAGAGTTTAATCTACATTCAAAGGGTATGGAAAACGTAGAGGTAGAGGAATCCTTCATGCATTCAAATGAAATGAGAAATTAGAAGCCCCATTTGAAGCATAGGTGAATTTGCAAAAGAGTTCTATGTGACACAATGCTTTGGAGAGGAAATGATAGAACAACAAATTTGTGCTCCTATTTGCAAGAAATATAGAGGTACTATTATCTTTGTGTAGAATTATGTCCAGAAGAAATAGATCCCATGAAGCATATACTTAGATATTTGAAAACATAAGGCTTTCAATGGTTATTCGAAAATTTAAAGGTTTTGTCTTAAAAATAAATGTCAAGGAGATAAAGCACTTAATTTGTTAAATAAATGTTCCATTCAAACTAAGGTATTATAGAGAAAACCCAAACAATTACACACTTTTGAGCTAAATAAATTGATATCACAAAAGTAGAGAGGTATTAGTTTCTTTTTAATTGAATTTCTATGTGGTACAAAAGCTTGGAATTATTTTTCATATATATTTAAATATGAGAATATGCTTAGCCATTTTTTTATCAATTTATATGAGGAGATAGAGAGTACATGCTTGGAGATTTTCGAGACGGTAAAACAAAATTTACCCTAGTGAATTTAAAGAAGGCACAATCAAAGATGATGGTTATAAAAACTGATTCTGAATATTTTGTTTTAAGTGGTTCGATTCATGAAACAAAAGGAAGTCAAAGAACATTTAACTTAGCATGGATGTAAGTGATTTTAGAATTGCATTGATTCGGGAGTTTGGAACTTGGGAATTCATAGATTTGCACTGATTTGGGAGAAAGTGAGTTATAGCTATTTAGCTTGATAACTTCGTGAGGCATGCGCATGGAGGCTAGTTGTAGTGCCATAGCTAACCCTAATTTTTTTATGTTTTATTGCAAAAACTCACTTAGCAGGCATTTCCAAATGTGCACCTCTTAAAATTTGCAATGATAATGTGCCTTATTATGAAATGGAAAATTTGCAACAAAATCTAATTAATGTGGTGGATAAAAAATTAACATGTGAGGGTAGTTATCCATATGTTCTAAGGTATAAAAAATTAATTCCAGATCATATTTAGCTTTACCAAATAAATTCAAGCCTTAGCTTATAGTGTCAATTTATAAAAACCGTGTCTAAAAAAAGAATATTCGTGAAAGAAAAAGAAAAAGAAACCAACTCCAAGATGGTTATGAATGATTAATTACATGTAGATGTTAGCTGATGTAAATATGAACTCGGCAATGTAAGCATCATCTCATTAGCATTGAAAGAGAAAAAAAAAGACATAGGAGAGGGGCAAAAATTAATTAACAAACAAAATTGAATAATTAATAGAAGAGGATGAAATTGTTTCCAAAAAATGACAACAAGCCCTAATAAAAGTAACAAATGACAAAAAAGACGAAACATCAATGTTCATACTGAAAGGATTGACACACTAACTGAAATGGTAGATGCATTATTTTCACAACTCTATGTCCACCAAGAATCAGCATCAAACCTAGAATTATAAAAAACAAGTCCATTTGAATGGTCAACTTAACAATGGATAGTATGGCTCTTCTAAAAACAATCTTACTACAAAATGGAAAATAATTGATTTATATGCATTAAGAATTGGAATATAGGCTATAGATGTGAAAACCCATCATTACACTAACTTAAAATAGTAAATGAAAGGAAAGTAAAACTCTCAAACATATAAAAAAATAAATTACTAGAAGCTAGAATTCATAATCCGAGAACAACAAAACACTATCAAACGTTGCATTAACATGAAGCTTACACACATCACAAAATAAGAATGAAGATAGGGTCCCCACATAAGAATCTACTTCTCTACAAGAAAAAACTAAAAATATCTTCCAATGCATCACAGGAAGGTTGATAAGAGCTAGGATCTAATGAAAAGGGGGCAAGAAACACAATCAAACATACAACAATTGAATCAAGGGAAGTATGTTTCGATGAAACATCAAGGTTTCACCTTAAACAACTAGGTGAAAATACTTTAGAGTATGATGCAGAGAATACAAAGGAACCTTACCAATACTCAAATCAAGAATAATTTCAAACACTTAAACTTGATAATCCACTAGGGTGCTTGTTGTAAGTTTGATAAACCACTTGCCAAGCTTAGACACTGAGGTACTTGATGAAAAGGGTTGATAAATGTTAATATTGGAAACTAGACCCAAAATCCACATGGGTCATCTTATTTATGGCGGCTGATATTTCTTGGATTACTCTCTCCGAGAGGTGTAGGATTGATCTAAAGATCATCTGATTCTGACATGTACAAATGAAGTTATGAATTTATTTTGATTATGGACAAATTTTCAAGGTCGGCCAGCTAACTTACATAGGCTCAGAAGCCCAACAGTCACGTCTATTCATCCTCAATGTTGCATATAAATAGAAGGTAACTTAGCCTCATTTGGACACATTCATCTTTACACCCCTCTCTCTCTCCTCATTGATTGGGTATGGATTTTTGGGTCTCTCTCTCCACACAATTTTGGAGCGAAATTTCAGGAAGCTGAAATTTCAGGAGGCTGAAATTTCAACAGAGTGAAATTTCTCGCGGTCGAAATTTCAGGAGACCGAATTGCTGGATTGTTTGACCAGACTTTGACTGCCCTGAATTTCACTGTTTTGAAGGTTGCTTTATCTTGCTGTTTGGAGGCCAAAGTTGACTGAAGTTGACCGATTTGTTGAGGGTCAATTCTACCCTGTTGACCAGCGTTGACTTTTCTGGTTAGGGCTCTTTTGTTGCTGTTATAAATTATCAGATTTGTAAATTGTACTATCTCTCTCTACTGAACTATTGAAGCCTATAAGAAGATTTGATCAAGGGTTTCCCCACATTGAGGTTTGTCCCTCGCTGGTGCCATATTCTCGTGTCTTTTGTCTTGGCTTGTCTTCAACATCTATCATTTATGTTCTTTTGTTAGTTACTGTCATATAATGTTTAATGTGATTGCTAATGGATTAATGGATATATGGTTGAATGACATATCTAATCTAAGCAAAGAATGAGGACAAGCCCAAGTTAGAAGGATGCAATCACTGACAAGCTCGTTGGTAAGTCTCCATGACCTCCTCTCTCTTGAAAAGTCAAGGCTTCATCAAAAGGCAGAAGCATTCCCAAGATCGAGTTCCTTATGGCATTAAATCAAATTTTGGCCATGATTTCCAGCTATATTTTCCACGTAACAACAATACTATTCTCCTTATTTCTAAGCATTTGTTTGTGGCAGAAGGTCGACTTTGGAGATTGGGATTAGCCTCCGTGAATTTACAGTACTTGTTTTGGATAAATATATCATTAGGCATATCGCTGGAGAAAGTTAGCGCAAAAGATGTTTTTCACATGATTCTAATAACTCTGAAATTTTCAGTGCCTTTGGTTCGATTTACTCTTTGGAGGGGCAGCTCGAATACCCAGTCAAGGCTATGAGCATAGCGAGTTTTCCTTTCTTCATGAGCTGTGTATTAGTGGATGGCTTGTACGTGTGGGGGTGAAGCACTACTACAGGCAGAACATTTTACATATGTTGGGCATGAATCTAATTTCTTAGAGGCTGTGTTCTACTCCTGTACATAACCACAGGTTCTGAAAGTCATACTAAGATGGACAAAGATCATTCCTTTACACTCCAATGCTGCTGTAGCTTCTCTGTTGGGACTATGTGCTATCTCAGGAACAAACTTTACATGGTTTGACGGTGATGCAAGCACCGTTATGAAATGTTGTGTATGTATATCAATTTCGGGGCAGACTCTAAGACTTTACTTACCAGGTTCCATCTTTCTAATTCCCCTCATTGTGTGTTCAGATTTTTGAATGAAGAAACAACCTTTTGTGGGTATTATTGGTCTTTTGGATCAACAAAATTGCAATGGATATTTTATTGAGTTTGAAGAAATTTGTTGGGCTCATTCTCATTTAAAATCATAGACTTAAACTATGGACCGGACTGCCATGAGGATCTATAATTGTAATTTACAATAGTGATTTCGATGCTATGTTTTGTCATCCCTGCGCTTGACATTATCCCTCAAATCTGATGACAGTGACATCATAGTAATATTTATCTTTAGTATTGATATCTGTATCACAATACCTCAGCACATCAGCATCTCAGTGAAGCAGTTATTACGATGGTATGGCAACTCAGAAACCTTGTTGAGAGTGTCATCACTGTTAGGTTGGCATTGCATATAGTCTCACTGCACTTGGATTTACATCTCTCCTATGTAATTATGTGTAGATCAGTTTGGATACTTGTCAAATCTATATAGTTACAGTTCTGAACTAGTGATGATGGCTATGACTGTGTTATGCAGTAGTAACGAAGTTGTGAACAAGACTGATTCACATCTTGGATAGCTTAATCCATGAGATCTTGTACTCTGTATCTTTCTGATGATCTTTCAGTGACAACTAATTAAAGAAGATCAAAGATCAGGTGCAAGAAGGATCATTTGAAGTCAAGCTTTATTCTTTGCAGATCCTTCTACTTAGCATACATACCTTCAGTAGACCAACCAACATTGGCACTAACAAAAGAAGAATTCATTGTTTTCTCTCTCAAATCTCGTATGGCCTTAGGGAACTTTAAAAGTTTTGGCGAGCAGACAAATTTTGAAAGGGCTTATGGGCCTGTAGCTTACTTCATTCTTTTAAGGATTTCGTTGAGCACATTTACAGGTGGTTCTGAGGTAATGAGGTAATCCATATGTTTGTAAAAGTGTTAATTCCATCCAGGAATAGGCAAAGGTTATACTCCATCTGTAACATTTCGACTTCCTAGGACAGTTCAAAATTCCTGGTAAAGATTGAAAGAAAAGGCTCGACCCTCCACTCACTGTTCTATGTATATCGTTCTCATGACTTGGTTATTCTGCTTCATTTGGTATCATTGTGGTATTAGCATCTTTGTAGCAGTCAGTCTCAGAGTGCGTTGAATAACACAGTTCCTTTATTTCAGTTCAACACTTCTATCCACTTGCAGCAATTATACTCAGAAACTCAACATCAAGCATGGAAGGTCATCAATGACAGAAGCATTGGCAATGGACCTTGTTCACAATCGAAGTTGTGAACAAGATGTGTAAGTTCGAGATAGTCTGATGAATTTAAGGACAGATCTATTTCTTTGTCCTTGACATCTTGCACAAAGGACTTTTGATGAAGTACAAAAGTAGCTGTGTGACAAGTTTTGGGAGGAATACAACATAAAGGAATATCCTGGTTAGGAATGGTTTCGGCATATAGCTCATTTCAACAGATGATTTGAAACTGGATATCCTTGATATAGCAGCACTGTTTGTTCCTCGCATAGTAGTTGATGTTATACTTCCTCAATTCAAAGGAAGATGATGAAATTCAGAAGTTAGAGAAAAGTCACTTATCATGGTCATATGGATACAAATGGCTGGATGAGAAAATCATCCTTATTGAGTAGTTTCATGCTCATGGCAGAAATCATTTAGCAAGCTCATTGTTGAAATCTAAATGACCATCTGACATAAGGCCTCAAAGGGAGCCATAGATTATTTCAAGAAAGATAATCATGTCAAAGTGTGTTGATTCATGATAGCTCCTTATAATATGATATCTGATGACTCTAAAAATGATATCCTTGTTACTTAAGAGGCAGCATGATTGGCTGACTTTGATGTATAGATCGAAGGATGATTAGCAGGGTGCATATGGCTTGATGGATATACTCTGAACAAGCATACTTTTCCAATGTTTAAAGGGACCCATGATGTTTATTGAGATTCTCTCGTGTAAGAGGGAGTTGGCTTCTGAATTTGAGATGAAGAACCTAAGACATGCACTATTCCCTAGGGTTGGAGGTCTAGCAAAAGGTAGGTGAAATTTTCCTCTCTCAAGGAAAATATGTTGTGAAGCTATTGGAATGATTTGGGATGGTGGACTACAAACCTGTGATTACTCCAATGGAACTTAACTTTAAGAAGTTATGTGGTAGTGCTGCTGGACCTGAATTGGGGAAATGCTTATGAGTATCGTCAACTCATAGGAGCACTGATGTTCTTGGTGAACGCACGTCCAGACATCTGTTTTGCAGTTATCAAATTGAGCCAATACATGGTTGAGTCTCATCATATACATTGGATTGCCTCCAAGAATCTTCTGAGATATCTTCAAGGCACAATCACTCATGGATTGAGATACATTGTCGCAAATGTGAGGTTGCATGGTTATTCTAATGTTGATTGGGCTAGCAGTGTGGTGGATCACAAGAGCACTTTTGGATGTTGTTTTTCTTTGGGTTCTGCATCGATATCCCGGATGAGCAAAAAGTAGAAATATGTTGCCTTGAGCACCGCTGAGGTTGAATACATAGCTACTAGTATGGTCTCTTGTGAAGTTGTCTGGTTGAGGAAGCTCTTCAGTGACTTGTTTGGACATGTGTTGGATACCACCGTGATCCTCTGCGATAACCAGAGTGGGATCCGATTATCATAGAATCTCGTGTTTCATGATCGCTCCAGGCATATAGATATCAGGTACCACTTTATCCGGGATATGGTACAACGAGGAGAAATAAGGCTCCATCACATTGGGACTGATGAGTGTTTCGCTGATATGCTGACAAAGCCCCTGGGGAAGGTCAAATTCTTGGCCTTTCGATAACGACTTGGATTAGTGGAGATACCCTCTTATGAGGATCCTGTATGAGATGGACATTTAGCTCTAGGAGCTCCGAGGGACTTGGGGTACTTCTTGGAGTTGTGAGCAACCATAGGGTGAGTGGTTCAGCCTTCCCCTAGTGGTTTGTTGTGTATAGGGTGAGTGGTTCATCCTTCCCCTGTGATACCCCTTGGCGAGATGTAAGTAGGACGAGTGGTTCATCCTTCTCCTGTCGAGACATCCTACCCATGTAGACATCCTACCCATGCAGTCTGGGACTCATGGGAAGTACCTCTCATCTAGCCAATGAGTAGGGAAATGAGGATAGGGACCATAGTACTACCAATGGATGCATCATGTACTACCACACTTCCTATGCTAGGATTTCTTATATTGATCTGGTATCAATGGGAACTGACTTTGAGTCAGTAAGAGTGGTATGAGACACTCTCTTTTGATTAGGAACTGACTTCAGGTCAGTAAGAGTGGTATGAGACACTTTCTTTTGATTGGAACTGACTTCGGGTCAGTGAGAGTGTATGAGACACTCTCCTTTTATTTGGGACTGACTTTGGGTCAGTAGAGAATGGTAGGATACATTCTCGATCACTTCTTCTTCTTCATAGTTCAACAAAGCAGAGCAGTGCATTGATGGCGAAAATAGTACAGATTGGCAGATGGATTAGTAGATGGAGTTCTCCCTAGTTGAAAGGGAGTGTTAAAATTCAAAATTAGGGCTAAACTCCACCTAGGTCATCTTATTTATGAAAGCTGCTATTTTTCTTGGATTCCTCTCTCCTATAGGTGTAGGATTGATCTAAAGATCATTTGATTCTGACATATACAAATGAAGTTATGAATTTATTTTGATTATGAACAAATTTTCAAGGTCGGCCAACTAACTTATGTAGGCTCAGAAGCCCAACAGTCACGTCTATTCATCCTCAACATTGCATATAAATAGAAGGTCACTTAGCCTCATTTGGACACACGCATCTTCACACTTCTCTCTCTCTCCTCATTGATTGGGTACGAATTTCTAGGTCTCTCTCTCAACACGCTCGAAATTTCAGGAGATCGAATTTCTAGACTATTTGACTAGACTTTGACTGCCCTGAATTTCACTGTTTTGAGGGTTGTTTTATCTTGTTGTTTGGAGGCCAAAGTTGACTGAAGTTGACCGATTTGTTGAGGGTCAAATCTTCCCTATTGACCAACGTTGACTTTTCTAGTTATGGCTCTTTTGCTGCTGTTATAAATTATTAGATTTGTAAATTGTACTATCTCTTTGCTGAACTATTGAAGACTATAAGAAGATTTGATCAAAAGGGTTTCCCCACATTGGGGTTTGTCCCTAGCTAGTGCCATATTCTCGTGTCTTCTGTCTTGGCTTGTCTTCAACATCTATCATTTATGTTCTTTCGTTAGTTACTGTCATATAATGTTTAATGTGATTGCTAAATGGATTAATGGACATATGGTTGAATGACATATTTGTTAAACACACACATGGTAGAAACATAAATAGGAAAGATAAACATGAGAGTACATTTTTTATTAACAAAACATATACATTTATAGTACATGGTGTGACCGTTGGGTTCCACATCCCAAGGTCTCTTGGACTTCGTTTGTCTATTCGACTTCCACACTAACCCATAGAGGATTTGGTGTCCAACATTTCCCCCCTTAATCCGAAGGGTTATGTATGAGTCCAAGAAGAGAGCTGTAATACAAAATGTGCAAAAATGCATGGCAACACTAGGCTAAATGTGTTCTCTGAGATGTTGGTATAAAGGGCGGTGGTTTAAGGATGACCACCAACACTGGAATGCTTAGTGCAATTCCTAGAACTCTTCCAAAACTGGCAAGAAGCTGAAGTCTTCTGCTAGAGGAAGTTCTCCTATTGTTTTGAAGAGGGAAACCTTCGACCATGAAAGGGAGGTCTCACCCCACATAAAAGGGAGAACTTCAACCTAAAAGGGAAGTCTCAACCTGTGATGGTTTAAGGATGATCAACAACTCTGGAATGATTAATGAAATTCTTGGAACTCTTCGAAATTGGCAAGAAGTTGAAGTCTTCTGCTAGAGGAAGTGTCCCCAATTCTATTGTTGGAACTCTTCTAAAACTGGCAAGAAGTTGAAGTCTTCTGCTATAGTAAGTGTCCCAAATTCTTTGAAGAGGCATTACCAACTGAAGGCATGCTTAGTGGCATCTTTGTCTCTGGCTACAACTCTGAAACTGGTGTGGTAGGTTGTGGCTCAGGCTCGCTTGATATGACTTTGAAGCTTGTAGATGACCATCATTTCCCCCCCTGTCAGATACAAGGTGAGATGATGGAGAAAACTCAACTGCAAGACTATTCAATACTCTCGAACAAGTTCTGACATGTGATTGAAATATCTTCTTGGTTGTTGATGCCCATTGCTAAGAAGCGATCCATCCAAGATGAATCTTTGTCCGTGCAAGAAGTTTGTTGCTAAAGCATCTGTTTGAAGAATGACTGGTTTTATGACCGTGCTTACGTCAATGAAGATCGAAATAGGGATCTTTCAAATGACCAACTCAGTTACAGTGTTGGCATTTCACAATCTGTTGTTGTTACTGTGGAAGAGGAGCAGAATTTGGAACCGTTGAAGGTGAACTGTCATGTGGAGCAGGTGAAGATGAACTATCCTGAAGAAATCCAACACTTTGATATTGAATGGGCTTTGATTAGTTTGGAATGTGAAAGGACACGTCCTTATCATATCCAAGACCAGTTCTGTGCTTGTTGTGGACAAGCTCTTCCCAAGGTCTGATGATGGGCTTGGGAAGTGCAAACTGAATTTCTGCATCTGTATGTACAACTGCTGCTTTATTTGGCACTGGATCTGAATGAACTTCAACAATATTGACTTGCTGTTTATGGGAGTCTGTTTCATTGTTTTGAACAGAAACAGGTTCAGAATGACGACTCCGTTGTTGTAATTCTGCTTGTTGTAGCTGAGATTCAAGCTGCAAAAATTCAATCTTCTCTTGTGCATTTTGTAGACAAGTTCGAATATTAGAGAGACCATTTTTGCTAATTTTTACCATATCATGAACAGTGGAATGAATGAGGTTATTCAACAACTCTAATGCATCATCAATTTTAGCCATTTTTCTCAACAAATCAAACTTACACTTCCAACACTAATCACAGTAATTATTTAAAATAGCGTTGCCATCCTCAAGTTGAATGTTAAAATGTTCATCAAAGATACTGATTCTGCTTTCAACTCTATCATTAAAAAGCCTACTGCTGCCAAAAAATCACCTGAACACTATTGTTGGACAGTTGGAAGAAGGTTCACTCTAGAAAGTCATAAACATGGAAGCATCTTATGCTTGACAACAATTTGATGCTAGACTGGTACAAAACAGATACATTTAATATAGATCAATCCACCTTAACAGCTAACTTGACTCTATCCAAGAAACATCAATCTATCCCCACTAAAATCAACCACTGTCCTTCGTAAACTATTTTCAATTACCTAAAATCGTCCACTGCTGCCAGACTAGAAAATGGCGTTCTTCGCAGCCAATACAGTATGCCCCAATGGCACTGGTGGGCACAACAAATATACCAAACAAGAAAATTATGTTCTGCACTTTCTATACTGTGTCCATAGAATTTTATTGGTAGACGTACCCAATCTTACACGGCATTTCCTCATTAAACAACAAAAGCCCAAGGGGGACTGTGATATAAAAGTTCAGTAAAAGCTTACAAAATGTCTGCGATGAAAGAAATTGCACACGCTATTTACAAAGACAACGAAGATCAAAGGTTTACAAATACCCCACCCAACAAGGATATCAGTCAGATCATTTGCAAAGGCTTCTTTATGGTCAAAGATAATACTGGCTCTGACTCTACTCCAGACAACCCCAAGAGGCAATTTTGCAGACGCTTACCCGATAGTTGGAGCATCGAGGGTTCACTGAATTTTATGAAAATGATGCCACAAATGGGTTTGCGCGCAACGTTCTTGATGAATCAATTTCATAGGAATAAGAACAACATCTCCTATGGTATTTTGCAGAGGGATCCCTTATGCTTTTCCAAGGCGGAAACCCAGATGTTCGATCAAATGTATAATAAATCCCTCAAAACCAAGAAGGGAATGACAAATTAGAAACCACCTTGTATAGCAGTTGGGTATTCAATGATGTCCATTGATGACAGTCGGCAACTGAGCCGCTCTTCTTTCATATGGTGGATGAGCCCTCGAAGGGAAGAACCAGTGGTAGTGCACTAATTAAGCATTCATTCAACAACGTTATCAATAATGTTGTGTTTGTGGTGCTTGGGATGGAGACCTGAGGTTGCAAGATTGAATACAATGGCAGTGTGGCCTCCCTCAACCTCCCTTATGAACCAGAACAAGCACGACACGGCGTTGTAGGAATAGAGTGGGCAATGTTCGAATCAACTTTAGGCAGGCCAACCCGTCAGTTGAGTACCATCACCACCTTCCTCTTCTTCAGTTTACCTACAAATATCTCATCTCCGAAACAGATATCTAAAAACATGGTTGGAACAAAGCAACCCCAATTAAAAGTCCCAAATGTCATAGACAATCTAGATGGATGGGGACCTGAGGACGACCATGTTATGCTAGAAAATCAACTGCAGAATGTGCCCTATGCCCCTTTCTCTAAAAATGAGAGACTTGGAAGGGTGGCAGATTGGACCCGAAACTATAATGTTCAACCTAGTGTGAGAAGTGGGCAAGAAAGTAATGGCTTCGATTTTA
The DNA here is from genome assembly GCA_031772625.1 of Pinus tabuliformis. Classification (NCBI taxonomy): domain Eukaryota; kingdom Viridiplantae; phylum Streptophyta; class Pinopsida; order Pinales; family Pinaceae; genus Pinus; species Pinus tabuliformis. The sequence continues at coordinate 1,025,996,049 of CM062805.1, forward strand.
TTTTTGATAAGGAAAATGAGGAATCATTTTGTTTGGTGGATGGGAAACCCCCTCCAAAGCTTAGGTTTGGCCCCAGGTGGGAGACCAAAAATCGGGAGGCTGAGAAGGAGCGTCAGTGTCGGGATCAGTTTTACAATCAAAACAGGAACAATATGCAATGTAGGGAAGTCGCTGTGCTCAAGAGTTCTGTAGATATTCAGCCCAAATGGACCATGCTTGATCAAATTCCATTTACTACATTTTCCAAATTGAGTTACAGTGTTGGTGGGAGTTACACAGAGCGCATGTTTGACAGAAGATCTTAGGCTAACTGAAGTGACAATGAACAACTTAGAGATGAAACTCTCATGTAAGAATAGTAAATCATAGATAGAGAACGAGCATTGCAAATCCAGAAACCAATGCACTCAACACAATGTAGAGGTAGAGAAACATTGAATAAAACGTGTAGTACAAATATATACGCAGAAATTGACAAGCCGCAGGTAGGAATACATTGCCTACCAACACAACCGCTAATTTGGAATGTTGCGGGTCTGATGCACTCAGCTTTTTGAAACACACAATAAAATATATGGTCATGTCATTTAATGACAACCACAAATATATCAAGAAAGTGAAACACTCAAGCATAAATGGATGCAATGGCCAACCTTCAATGTTTCAGGTTTTTAGGTGCGTTAGGTAGTTAGGAAAGTTACAAGTAATGAAGACCAGGGCAGCACTATTCAAGGCAGCTCAGACCAGCTGCGCGGGGAATAACAACATGCCATTTTTTTTTCTACCTAAGGCATAAACCGTGAGGAAGAAAACTACAAAGGCCACACATCATGGCTCTGATACCATGTTAAACACTAGTCGAGCCCCTCACGGACCTCAGGTGCCCCAGTGCACATGAGATATAAAGGGTAAGGGCCCTCTTCAGGAATAGTTGTTGAAAGTCTGGGCACCATCTGGTATACAGACTCACTTATTTGCTTCAACTCCAATATGTGCGGTTCGGAATAATAGCATGCTCTGGCTCTCGGACTTGGTGGGTCGGTCCCGCTGGCGGCTCGTACCCCCCGTCCTCCCCTCGCCTTGTACCCCTACCCGTCCCATATCTATGTAGTCCCCCGTTCCTGCCGCCCTAGCTTGGCTTTGTCCCGTTCCCGCTCTCCCTGCCCCCGTGCCCTCGCCTTCTTGAATTTGGTGACGGATGCGAAGGGATCAGAACGATGCCGAATTCTCGTATCTAACTACAATCAAACCTCGATCAGCGAACACCAATCAGCTTTGCCCCGAGCTCCCGAATAGCGGAGAAAGGGTTAATAATCGTGCCCAAAGTGATCTAGCAATCTTGATCTATCAGTGAATTCAATGTTCATAATATATCAGCCTGGGTCCGGTGATTGCTTGCTAAGCCTAGTTTGGTCGGTCTGTTCGTGTTTCACCTGCTCGCCTGTCCCCGGCCCGATGAGTGGTGCTTTTGTGTGTTGCTATGGGGAGTGTTGTGTGCCTAAAGTGTAGTAACGCCCAAGCGCCTAGAAAGTGTAGTCACCCACCAAAGTGTAAAATAGATTCTATTCAAGATTTAGGGACAACTCCACGGGATCGTCGAAGGGTTGAAGAAAAGACAAGCTACTCGGAGGGTCTGGGCTACTATCAGCTACTACGGATGAAAATACAAGCTACTACGACGACCAGGGTCTGAGCTAAGACAAGCGTAGCAGACGAAGAGCGCAGTAAACCTTCGAATATCACGGTCGAGTTTCAATTTACTTATTGGGTGGGGGGGCTTATGGTCGAGCCTGCTTACGCATCCTTGACAGTCGAGTGTGCTTTCCTTGATGCTTATTGGGTGGTGGGCATCGGAATGAGTGAGTGACCCCTAAATAATATAGGGCGATGGCGGCCTTAACAGTCGAGCATGCTTACGCATCCTGCCGGTCCTTGATGCTTATTGGGTGGCCCCTCTCAAATAAGTAACTAAACATGGTAGCAACAGAATAGGAAAGATAAAACATGAGAGTACATTTTTTATTAACTGAAAATTAACAATAAACCACTAATTTCTTGCCTAAGGGGTTAATAAACCACTTAAATTCTTTCTAAGTAAGCTAATAAACCACCTGGATAGTAGACTTTGGACTCCTACAGTGTTTGTCGTGAAAATATAACTGATAAAACACCCTTAGAGTGAGATCATCCTCCTATACTAGGAAAAACTTAATTGAGCCTTGGGTGAATCCCTGTGATTTGTTTTATAGAGGAAGAAGAGTCACTATGGTGCTTAATGCATGAGACAACTGATAAACCACTTGGATAGTGCACACCATCTTTGATCTAGCTGACTTGTTATTGGTGTGAAAATTCCCTTGAGCAATTAACTCCTCATATTCTAAGTCTGGCATAGGGGTGGTCACTTGCAAGAAAGATTGTAGTGTAGTTGGCCCATGGTTGGGTGGAGTGTTGAAGTTCCCCCCTCAAATGCCATCCATTCAAGTTAATTAGATAAGTGTACATATGTATATACTTGTGCCACGAATATTTAATAATGTCTAACATGTGATATGAAAGTGTGTGGATTAACACTAGCAATGGAGGAATGTTAATATTCCTATATGTTGCTAATGAATGTTTGCTTATAATTCTCATGGTTATGATATTTTCTTAACACATTGTGTTGTTGTTATTTATATATGTTACAGAATTAGCTACATGTATAAGCATGGTTTTCTGAATGATGTTGTTCATTTATTTTAGGCATAATCGAAGTATGAATTTGTGTGACTATGCTTGGTTATTTTGGACCATGATATTAAACATGAAGCTATGATTGTTTTGTAGATATGTGTGATCTTAGTTAGAATGTTGACCAGGGCTCTCTGAATGAGTTTATCAATAGATCAATACAACTTAAGTAATTGGTATATTTTTGTTAATCTATGAATGTTGCATGAATTGGCTATCATGCCTCGTCCCTTTTCTTGCCTATGTAACTATTTATTTCCAATGTTTATAGTTCCTTTTCTTTGTTGCTGTTAATTATTTTCCATTAGAAACCTATTGACCTCAAGGCCCTCGTATCATAAGTACAGAGGATTGAAGCTTTGGTGGTCGTCCCTTTTTTCATCTACTAGCAAGAATATGGCCTGATATGTTCTACGAGCTTGCAGCCTCGGGTTATCCCAACATATTTGAAAATGGTGAAGTTGGAAGGAGCCAAGACGGGATGACGTATGCATGGGTGAGACCCCATTGGAGTGATGTCTTCACAACCCTGAGCTTTCCAAGAAGAATTGAAATAGGGCGTAGTTGAAAGTACCACATATGGGATGACGTATGCACGGGTGGGTCCCCTAGCAAGATGACTTATGTGGGGGAATATCCTATTGGGTGTGTGTGTGACATTGTATTTGCGGAAGCACCTAGGATGCAATGATAAAATGGCTTATAGTTGTTGGGAGAATCCACAACATTTAACGGAATTTTCGACTGCACGACCCTAGCGAGTTTACATTGTGGTATTGAGTGAATGCCATAGGGACCTGTAACTATGTTGATGTGGTTAGAGGATTAGATATAACGAGGATTCATCACAAAACCCTAAGCATGGCCCTGTGGGACCATGGCAATAATTCCATGCGGAAGGTGTTGATGGGATAAGACACAACTATATGGATGTTACGTGGCAATTTCTTGTTGATGTGGTGAAATCTAGTTGGAAAAACTTCGAATGGGCATAGCTTTTGATCTGGGAGTCATATTTAGATAAATTTTATGTCGCTAAATCTCTTGACAAGGTGAATATGATGGTAATATCAAAAGTAAATTCTGTAAGATTCAAAGAAAGACAATTTTGTTAATCCCATCTTCATAATAAACCATGGAGCTTGGGTTAATGAAGTAACACTTCCCATAACCCAAGAAGAGAAAGGGGATGGGAGGGAGTGTTATAGAGTGGTATTAGAGTGAAGGTTCTATTTCCCACCAAAAGTGGGTACCCCTAGGAGAACTTTTCTCCTATTCATCTTCTTCCAACCGCAACTAGCAGCCTCTAACAACCGCCTTGTAGCTCATGTGATGTGTCACTTTATCTCTGCTTCCTGAATTAGTTGTATTTTTCGTCACCCATTTTCTGAGAGAGTATGTTAGAAGGTGGAAAGTCCAACCCAAAACGTATGTTTTTCATTATGGTTCTTATGCTCATTTTTCATTTGCGCATTTTGGGATTTTGATTATTGGGTGACTTGGAAGAATGAAGGAGTTGATTGTGGTGTTTTTCCCTCACCTTAAATGGAGGGTTAGTATTTAATCCTAGTCCCATGGGATCTCCCCTATTGGCCTATGGATTTAGGAAGAGCACTACTTGGGAAACCCCAATTTTGGTCCCATTTTTTTGTTCCACATTTTCACTCCTCTCCACACATTACGAGACATATTATAATTTTTCTTCTCTAGGTCCACAAGGCACTGACACACCCCTCCCCTTGTCCACATATCTGGGTCAGGCCTATAAATGTTTCCCCGGAGGTTGATGTAGCTAAAAGAAATTTAAAAGCATGTCATGGTGACAATTAAGAAAGAAAAAAAATAAAAGGAAAATTACAAAATACAAAAGATGGTCGCAACATTTAATATAGCACGCGAGAAAAATCCAAACTTGAGATCTACCCCTTATCATTATGGCCATCACACTCTTTCCTAGGGTCCATGAGTTCCCCTCACATCATTAAAGGAACCCATGCACATCCCAACCCCTGGTGCGTGATGAATTGCCCCACCTTAAGGGGGTAGTAACTGCTTTACATCATTCATACCATGCTCTCATTTCCTGGATCTTTGAGCAATAATACAAAAAAAAATTAATAAAAATCAAAAGGAAAATAAATAGGGGTGGAAAAATAAAGGTTGGGATAACTCATGTAATCATGATTTCTCCCCCACATATGTATGCCCAATATTTGGACATTCCTCATCTTTGTTATCCTTGTATCCATGGCATTTGGCCTAAGACCCATTTTATCCCCATCTATTCATCATTATTCATATGCCACCTATTAATTGAATGATGTACCAAGGACATGTTTTTCTCCTTAGGGGCTAGGAACACCTAATAAGATCATTTATTAATAACTTCTACCTAGGGAAGTAACACTACTCCGAGATTAAAACTCCACATTTAGAAGAGAAGCCCCATATGAAGTCTCAATTTTCCCTTGAATAAAAAGTTTGTTTCACTTAGATTCACTAATGATTAATTGTACATGATGGTGAAGATGTAGCACTAGACATTATGTGTGATTGGAAAGTGGTTTTCATCATGGGCTGAGTAACTTAACTGGGACCCAAGTCCATTAGAGGAGCACATAACATCCTGCAAGTGAAGTGTTGAGAGCCATGGTACTCCTGTTACATGCATAGCATCGCTCCATTCCATTGGAACCTACAACACGCCAGTAGTTTACGCTTTTACTCAAATTATTCACAAGATGATGCACTTGGAATAGTATGCCCCCAGCTGGCTTAGTAGTGCGCTTATGGTTTGGCAATTATTATGAGGTCCAGATGAGGTTGTCTCACCCATTGAGACATGGGAGGGATAACACCATACTCTGAGCCCTCAACGTTGGAGAAGAATCAAGCTATTTGATCTCCAAGAGACCCAAGAGAACCATTTTGTGCCCCAAACATAAAATGGGGGTCCACATGATGATTTGCGTGGATATCTAAGGGCCAATCCTTAGACGATGATTTTTGGAACCTCTCGACTCAGTATGGCACCAAGGGAGCTCAATGCATGCCTCCAAGAGGCCCACACAGTGATAACATCAACATTTTATCCCTCTTGTAGGTTACCTTTTATGTTTTCACATTGGATATGTGGTTGGCTTGTAACTATAATTAGTTTTTGAACATAATTTTGATATCTAGGAGGGTCTTTAGGCTAAAATTAGACTTGATTAGACATTTATAAATATGAGAGACCTCATTTAGTCTCTCATCATCATCTCTTGTACAATTCAACTCATTGGAAGGATTTTGCACTTGTTCCTTCTTGGCTATTGGAGATCTATTGGATGCACTTTGATATTTGGAAGCTATTTTTATTGTCTTTGGAGCTACATCTTTGGATAATGGATGGATATACTACATGCTTTCTTGTAAGTGCTTATTGTTGAAGATTTTATATCTTAACTTGTCTAATGTATGGAATTGTTGCTTCTAAGTTATGCTATTGTGTGCCCTAATTATTGAAGATAAATTTTTGAAAGACTCTCTAGTTGAGTATTGGATATGTTATTAATTGTACAATAAGTAATGAATGTTCCTAGTGGAGGATCTTTAATCTCCCTATCAAAATCTATTTTCTTTTGAAGTGGGTAAATTCTAAAAGTTGATACCTAGGGAATCAATTTTTCACCTCCTTAGAAAGAACCTAACTTATCTATCTCATTCTTGACTCCATATGCCTAAAGGAATAGGCACTAGTCCAAATCATTGCTGACTAATCCTAAACTTTCTCTCCTGAATTGGTCCTTTTAAGGCTAGGGTGAAAATTTTTGGCTTGTAGTGAAATTTTAGGGAGGATGGTTTTTGGTGATTTGAAAGCCTAAACATCAAGCTTATTTTCTAGGCTACTTATTCTCCAAGTTTGGTGGGCACCCACTCAAATTTCATCCATAAAATCACCTACCCTAGGTATTGCTCCAAGAGAAAAACCCTAGTTATTTTCCCCTCAACTTGAGGACTTCCTTGAAGGTTGTATGAGATTAGTACTTGTTAAATTATATCATAAGAATTCGTTTCTCTTGGGCCTTGACCTTGTGAATACCTATTACCATAGAAAATATCAAAACGCTGCGCCTTAAGCCTCCTTTTCTGGTGCTTTTCTTTGAGAGTGTTTTGCTTTTTGAATCCTTAAACCATTATTGAGTCTCTCTCTTGAATGAGCTCTAGCTAGATCTCTTTGTGCCTTATACCTAGCATAACTATTCTAAGTAATCTCCTTCCTACTGGGACTCCTCCCATCAATGAAAAATTGTAAAGAGTAGGGGACCTTAGCTGTGGTGACAGTGGGTCATTGTCCCATTGTTAGCACTTGGTTTAGCTCTTTGTCTTGTAGATTTTTCCTCTTCAAGCCCCGCTAGCTTTTGTGGTAACAGGTTCAACACTAGACCTTTGGAGATAAAAGTTGTAGCTTTGATACAAAGTAGTATCAGAACGGCTAGTTTCAACACTCAAACTAAATGGGCCTAGAAAGATAACATTAGAAACTCAGTTATGAATTATAGAGGATATAATTTAAATCGATAATGGATTGTGTATGCATATGTGTTGATTTCAGGATGTTAATTGTTGTGAATGTCAATGCCATAAATTTCTTATATGTCATTTTGTTTTCTAACTGGCATATTAACCTATGATTGGATGTTCTATCTATTTCCACATCAACATGTTTATTACAAACATGCCAAGGTGAAGGGTAATCATGCCTACTTGTATTTTGATCTACCTAACAAACATGTGTATATGACAACACATAAGGAGACATCAAGGAACAACAAGGAAATTAAGGTATGAGTAACAGAATGGTGCAATATAACATTACTAGGTCCCAAGATTGTTAGGAAGAAGACTTAGTTAGAAAAGGAAGAGAGGAAGACCCCCCTAATTGGAAGTTTAAGGGTTGAGTTGATAATTTGTAAGAATGAAAAGGAAAATATTTCCAAAGCTCAAGAGAAGAAAGTGGAAGTAAAGGTAGTAATATTTCAGAGTTTATCATGTCTGCAAAGATAAAAGCAGCATGAACTAGGTGCTAGCTACCTAGGAAAACATAAATCCAAGTAGTGCCTATTTGGAATTTGGAAGCATGAATTGGAAGATAATGGTGCGTAAGGTAGAAAATATAATAAGATGCATAGTAAAGCAAGTGAAAATACAATGAGAGGAGGAACTCCACTCAGTACTCCAAAGAGAAGAACAGATAGTCATGAGCAATTATCTAGTGTTGCAACTAAGCGACATCACCAACAAAGAAGGATTGAGAAAAACTTAATGGCAGAGGAATTTAAGAGGAAAATCCTCCTACCTTCGATGGAGAGGTTAAGAAGGAAGAAGATATAGAAGCATAGTTATTAGGAATGAAGAAGTAATTCAAAGTACATGAGTACTACGAGAATATGAAGGAAAGAGTAGTCATTTTAGGCTTAAACGAAAAGTTGACATCTAGTGGGAAGACTTGAGGAATGCCAAGGAAATTAGAGAGAAATATAATAAGATTTGACCTGGAGGAGATTTGAGAGATATTTCTAGGAAAAGTACCTATCTGAAAGGTTTTGATAATAAGGTTAAATAATTTCATGGGAAAAAATTGGGGCAACTTACAGCTGATGACTACACAAATAGATTCTTGGAGTTGTTGAGGTATGTGTCTTATATCAAGGATGAGATAGAGTTATCTCAGTGGGATACCATAGGTTTACAGGGACAAAATTGAGATTGATGAACCATAAACATAGAGGACACCATTTGAAAAGAAAAGTACTTCTACAAACAATCCAAGCATAAAACTAAACTCTAAGTCAATTGGAAAATAAGAGGTGTGCCTAGATTTAAGGGAAAAGGGAAGCAATATTCAATACATCAACCAGTAGGAAATAATGTTAAGCTCAACACACCTGCTAAGGGTGACCCAACAAAAAATCGTTATTTCCAATAGAGATTGGTCTCTAATCCAAAGAGAGAATAACCAACGGGATTTAGAAGAGTACCCATTTGGTGTTAGACATGTGGAGAAAACCACATGAAAAAATATTGTCCTTAGCAATAACAAAATGACCCAAGGTTGTATAATGTGCAATAGGAAGAGATAGTGAATGATGTGGAATAGGTCGTGCCATGAATTATTCCACATTGGACAACATACAGGACGATCATCAAGCATCAATGATCAATATGGAAGGTATGGTTAATCAACTTGTTTCAATTTTCATTGGTTCAGGCCTAATTTTAGTTATGTTAGTTTCAATATCTTAGATAAGTGTGTACCATAGAGAAAATCCCATAAAAATCATGGTTGGTTCAATTAGCAATGGGAACCAAAAGGCAAGTTCCAAACATGTTGGAATCATGTTCATTGGTGATCAATCGCATGCCCACGTTGGTTAATTTGAATCTGTTTCCATTGGGATTATATGATGTGTTAGTCGGCATGGACTGGTTAGTGGCCTACAATACAAAATTTCACTGCTACAACAAGTCATTAGAAGGTCTCAATGATGACGGAGAAAGAGTGATGTTGCAGGGGATAAGACAGTCGGTGATGATCAAGAAGATATCAATGCTAAAATGAAAAGATGTAACCAAAAGGGATGTGCTTTATTATTATATGCGGTCTAGGTGACCATGAAATCAAAAGCCGACATGATAGAATGGAAGAACATTTGATATTAAGATAATTTAGTGATATATTTCCTAAGGAAATACCAATATTGTTGCTAATAAGAGAAATTGATTTAAGATTGGTGCCAATGTTAAAATATCCATATCGCATGAGCACAACAAAGATAGTGGAGCTTAAATTATAGTTTAAGTGTTTAAATTGGCAACTAGGGCCAAACTCCATGTGGGTCGGCTTATTTATGGCAGATGATATTTTTATTGGATCCCTCTGGTCGAGAGGTGTAGGATTGATCCAAAGATCATCCGATTCCGATAAGTATTTATGGAGATATGAATTTATTTTGTTTATGTAATTATAGTCAAGCCAACCAGCACATATGTAGGCTCTAGAAGCCCAACCGACGTGTCTATTCAACCTCTACACTTTTAGTATAAATAGATGAGGATTTGAAGTCATTTGCACATGTATTCTTGAGGTGATCTCCTCTCCACGTTTGGGTTTTTGGAAGGAGAAAACCAAAAGATACTCTGGCCCAAGGGTGATGCCCTAACCGTAGGAAGCCGCAGGCATATGAGGATGAGCAGCAGACAAAGACCTAATACGAGGCACGCAGGCCCTAATCTATGCAGTCAATGGAGACTCCTTCAACGTATCAATGGCAACATATGTTCACATCTATAGAGATATATACATGTTGTAGCATTATACGCTAATCATAAATATCTATATACAGTTCATGAAGATAAATCTCATGATGTTCATCATGAGGATATTCCGCTGTAAATATATATGCAGGGATACGCTGCCTAGAACAGTCATGTTCTACACAGGTTATACGCTGCCCAGAACAGTTATGTTATACGCATATTCCGCTGTAAATATATACGCAAGAACAGTCATGTTATACGCTGCCCAGAACAGTTATGTTATACGCATATTCCGCTGTAAATATATATGCAAGAACAGTCATGTTATACGCTGCCCAGAACAGTTATGTTATACGCATATTCCGCTGTAAATATATACGTAAGAACAGTCATATATACGCAGGTTATACTCTGCCCAGAACAGTCGTGTTATGCATGAAATCAAAGGTTATACACTGCCCAGAACACTCAGTCATGTGGTGAACGTAGTCAAGGGTCATAACATGCAGTCAATGGAACAATTATAGATGCAGTCACGGGAGCTCTCATACGCTGTCCGGAAGATCTGTTCACGCAGCCATAAAAGCATAAACCTCATGCATAAAAATATTCGGTTGGTTCTGAGATTTCACAGAAGGGGAATTGTTGTAATGAGACTGCAAACATCGATCCACAGTGAAAGCTTGAAGCTGCTGGAAGAAGACAATAGAATTTGTCTAAGGGCATCAAGTATTACTGTCTTGCTGTGACTCTATGATGAGATAAGGATTCGGTGAGGAAATTCTTGGCACATGTAATCAACGTATTCCTGTGACAAAGAAGATCTATGAAACCCTACAACAGTACTAACTCAGCATAGGAGTATATTACAATGAGAAGACCAGATCTGTCATTCTCAGCATATTTGGGGTAGCAATGTAATGTTGTACGATGAGAGTAGCATAAGAGTCATTGAGTATACATCAGATGGGTGCAGATCCATGATGTTGAGAACAGCTCAGTGATATTTGGATACAACATGATGATATGTGCATGGGAAGCACAACGATACATGGAGCAAAGGCAGCAACGTGATGATGATGCACATTAGTTTGAGCAACATGATGATGGATAAGATCATGGACATGGGCAACATGATGATAATCATAATTACTACAGCATGGTGCAGTATGCAGTGGTGCAACTAGCGGACCAAAGCAACACGATGATAGGTGAAGGAGTCACCTTGAGAATCAGTTGAAGCAGAATGTCTTCAACTGATCTCATCATTATGCAAAAGGATCTATGCTAGATCTAGACAAGTCAAAGTGTTGACTTCTGTTGTAATTGTACTCTCTCTCTCTCTCTTTCTCTGCTGAACTTTGAAGATAAAAGAAGATTTGATCAAAGGGTTTCCCCACACATTGTGGGGTTTGTCCCTGGCTTGTGCCATATCTTGTGTCCTCTTGTCTTGGCTTGTCTTCTGCATATTATATTTATGTTTTATCTGCAGTTTATCGTAATGCTGATGTGATTGCTAACTGTGAAATTTTAAATAAATTGCTCTAGCATAGAACATACCAAAAATTAACATGGTATCGGAGCTGAGGTGAAGACAATGCCCAAGCAAGAGTGAAAGAGCAATCACCGAAGACAGTTGGGACAAGACAGAAGGATCAATGGGTTCCTCATAATTCACCTAGGGTGAAGTTGAAGCAGAGAATGTTATTAGAATGGCGCAGCAAAACTTCTGATAGCATCACTTCATTGGGACGTTCAGATCTAAGGGTAGGAAGGAAAGGTAGATGTCTTGGTTATGAGTTTGACCCTTATGCGAAGGAGTGCCCGTATGACAGAGATGCGGGTCATCAAAGACAATGGTCGACTCTTCCACGAAAGCAAGGAACCCCAAAATCTCTTTTATGTACCTGATTGAACCTGATGCCCATCTCGGAAATGGAAGTCAAAGGTTACAAGGTGGCACTTATTGATGGAAAGGTACGTGTTTGAAAATAGATTTTTTAAAGATGTTTTTTTTAGTTCAATGTTGTATCAAGTTGCAGGAAGTCCACTGGGGACCATGTCCATTGACTCAGCACCGAAGGTCTGTGAGTCAGATGGTGACTAGGATGCCTGAATTCAAAAGAAGCATGCAGGTACATGTCTGAAATGTACCGAAGGAAAATATTATAAGGGTACCATTCCCCTCATACAGCTGGTTCACAGGTTTGGAACAACCCGAGGAGTTTGAGAATCATGATCAAGGAATCTCATGTATACAGGCGGAAGAAAGCCCTCTATGGCTTGAAGAAAAACACCTCCGGCATAGTATGAGAGGATTGATAGCTATCCAATGCAGCTGAGATTCACTAGGAGTGAAATCGATCCAAACCATTACTCGAAGGTTGTGGATGATGAACCTCTCATACCGACACCTATGTTTGACAGTTGCAGACCCTCTCATTTATAGGAGACAGAGGGAGTTGAACTCTGAATGCGAGAAGATAAGCTGCAAGCTTGTGACTGCCTCGAGGATCCTAAATTTCAGAAGTTATATGGTAATGATGTTGGACCAGATTTGGGAAATGCCTCTGAGTTTCATAAACTCATTCGCATTGATGTTCTTGGAGAACCTCCGTCCGGACATCTGTGTTGCAGTTAGCATGGTGAGCTCATATTTGGTTGAGCCTCACTAGATTGGTGCCAAGAATCTTCTAAGATATCTTCAGGGCACAATCTCTCATGAATTGAGATACACTGCCGGAAATATGAAACCACATGATTATTCGAATGATGAGTGGGCAGGCAGTATGGAGGATCACTAGAGCACTTCTCAGTGCTGTCTGCCTCGATATCCTGAAAGAGCAGAGGAAGCAGAAGTCGGTGACTCTGAGCACCACCAAGGCAGAATACATTGCTGATAGTATGGCCTTCTGTGAGGCAGTCTGGTTGCTGAAGCTCTTCAGTGAGCTGTTTGTACACATGATGAATACCACTGTGAATCTCTGTGACAACTAGAGATGGGATTCGATTATTGATGAATCCCGTATTTGACAATTGCTCCAGCAGATAGACATGAATTACTGCCTTATTTGGGATATGGTAAGTCGATGATCAAGGAGGCTCCATCACACTGAGATGATGTACAGGACAGAGCCCTGAGGAAAGATCAAATTTGTGATTTTCTCGAACGACTTGGAGTCATCGAGAGACCTTTGTAAAAGGGTCCTGCATGTTGCATACATTGAGCTTTGTGAGTTCTGAGGGCTTGCGGTTATTACTGGAGCAACATACGACCACAGGGTGACTCACCCTCCCCTGGTGGTGCACACTGAAACAAGATGATTCGCTCTCTTGTGGGACAAGATGATTCGCTCTCTTGTGTAGCAGGATGATGTGTTCTCCTGTGAGGCCTGGATTGATGTGTTCTCCATGGCAATTGTAGCAGGATTGATGTGTTCTCCTGTGAGGCTTGGATTGATGTGTTCTCCATGGCGATTGTAGCAGGATTGATGTGTTCTCCTGTGAGGCCTGGATTGATGTGTTCTCCATGGAAGCCTGGATTGATGTGTTCTCCATGGCGATTGTAGCAGGATTGATGTGTTCTCCTGTGAGGACAGGATTGATTAAGTTCTCCTCTCGAGACATCCTACCCATGCAGTCTGGGACTCATGTGAAGCACCTCTCATCTGATCAATGAGCAAGGAAATGAAGTTAGGGACCATAGTAGTATCGATGGATGCATCGTTGTATCTACCGTACTCCCTACACTAGGATGTCCTCCATTGATCTGGGATCAATGATACTGGTCTGGGACCAGTGGTAGGAGTTGTACATACTATGATGCTGACTTCAAGTCAGCTGAGACTGGTCTGGGACTAGTGGTACATACTCTGAGACTGACTTCGTGTCAGTGCAGTACTGGTCTGGGACCAGTGAGAGTCGTACATACTATGACGCTGACTTTGGGTCGGTTGAGACTGATCTAGGACCAGTGGTACGCACTCTGAGACTAACTTCGGGTTAGTGGAGAATGATATGACTCATTCTCGATCAATTCTTCTTCTTCATAGTTCAGCGGAGATGAGCAGAGCCAGCAGCATTGAGTAGAGCTGAGCTAGCAGAGCCAACAGAGCTTAGCAGAGCATAGCTAGCAGAGCCAGCAGCGCTGAGCAGAGCAGAGCCAGCAGAACTGAGCAGAGCAAAGCCAGCAGAACCAGCAGCGCTGAGCAGAGCAGAGCTAGCAGAACCAGCAGCGCTGAGCATAGCAGAGCTAGCAGAGCCAGCAGCGCTGAGCAAAGTAGAGCAAAGCCAGCAGAGCTGAGCAAAGTTGGGCAGAACGGTGCAGGGCAATGATGGCAGAGATAGTACAGTCGGACTTATGGATCAATGGATGGAGTTCTCCCTAGTTGAGAGGGAGTGTTAAATTGGCAACTAGGGCCAAACTCCATGTGGGTCGGCTTATTTATGGCAGATGATATTTTTATTGGATCCCTCTCGTCGAGAGGTGTAGGATTGATCCAAAGATCATCCGATTCCGATAAGTATTTATGGAGATATGAATTTATTTTGTTTATGTAATTATAATCAAGCCGACCAACACATATGTAGGCTCTAGAAGCCCAACCGATGTGTCTATTCAACCTCTACACTTTTAGTATAAATAGATGAGGATTTGAAGTCATTTGCACATGTATTCTTGAGGTGATCTCCTCTCCACGTCTGGGTTTTTGGAAGGAGAAAACCAAAAGATACGCTGGCCCAAGGGTGATGCCCTAACCACAGGAAGCCGTAGGCATATGAGGATGAGCAGCAGACAAAGACCTAATACGAGGCACGCAGGCCCTAATCTACGCAGTCAATGGAGATTCCTTCAACGTATCAATGGCAACATATATTCACATCTATAGAGATATATACATGTTGTAGCATTATAAGCTAATCATAAATATCTATATACAGTTCATGAAGATAAATCTCACGTTGTTCATCATGAGGATATTCCACTGTAAATATATATGCAGGGATACGTTGCCTAGAATAGTCATGTTCTACACAGGTTATAAGCTGCCCAGAACAGTTATGTTATACGCATATTCCGCTGTAAATATATACGCAAGAACAGTCATGTTATACGCTGCCCAGAACAGTTATGTTATACGCATATTCCGTTGTAAATATATACGCAAGAACAGTCATGTTATACGCTGCCCAGAACAGTTAAGTTATACGCATATTCCACTGTAAATATATACGTAAGAACAGTCATATATACACAGGTTATACTCTGCCCAGAACAGTCGTGTTGTGAATGCAATCAAAGGTTATACGCTGCCCAGAACACGCAGTCATGTTGTGAACGTAGTCAAGGGTCATAACATGCAGTCAATGGAACAATTATAAATGCAGTCACGGGAGCTCTCATACGCTGTCCAGAAGATCTGTTCACGCAGCCATAAAAGCATAAATCTCACGCATAAAAATATTCGGTTGGTTCTGAGATTTCACAGAAGGGGAATTGTTGTAATGAGACTGCAGACATCGATCCACAGTGAAAGCTTGAAGCTGCTGGAAGAAGACAATAGAATTTGTCTAAGGGCATCAAGTATTACTGTCTTGCTGTGACTCTATGATGAGATAAGGATTCGGTGAGGAAGTTATTGGCACATGTAATCAATGTATTCCTGTGATAAAGAAGATCTATGAAACCCTACAACAGTACTAACTCAGCATAGGAGTATATTACAATGAGAAGACCAGATCTGTCATTCTCAGCATATTTGGGGTAGCAATGTAATGTTGTATGATGAGAGTAGCATAAGAGTCATTGAGTATACATCAGATGGGTGCAGATCCATGATGTTGAGAACGGCTCAGTGATATTTGGATACAGCATGATGATATGTGCATGGGAAGCACAACGATACATGGAGCAAAGGCAGCAAGGTGATGATGATGCACATTAGTTTGAGCAGCGTGATGATGGATAAGATCATGGACATGGACAGCATGATGATAATCATAATTACTACAGAATGGTGCAGTATGCAGTGGTGCAACTAGCAGACCAAAGCAGCACGATGATAGGTGGAGTCACCTTGAGAATCAGTTGAAGCAGAATGTCTTCAACTGATCTCATCATTATGCAAAAAAATCTATGCTAGATCTAGACAAGTCAAAGTGTTGACTTCTGTTGTAATTGTACTCTCTCTCTCTCTCTCTCTTTCTCTGCTGAACTTTGAAGATAAAAGAAGATTTGATCAAAGGGTTTCCCCACACATTGTGCGGTTTGTCCCTGGCTTGCACCATATCTTGTGTCCTCTTGTCTTGGCTTGTCTTTTGCATATTATATTTATGTTCTATCTGCAGTTTATCATAATGCTGATGTGATTGCTAACTATGAAATTTTAAATAAATTGCTCTAGCATAGAACATACCAAAAATTAACATTAAGGAACTGTTGGACAAAGGGTATATCAAACCTAATGTGTGTTAAAATTGGCAACTAGGGCCAAACTCCATGTGGGTCATCTTATTTGTGGTGGCTAATATTTCTTGACAATTTGTCAAGGTCAGCCAGCATGTAAAATAGTGTTGCACAACCCCAACTAAACCTCAACGTGGGATATAAATAGAGGACACCTTGAGGCATTAGAGCACTCATCTCATCCTCTCATCTCTTTCTTGTCTCCTGGGTATACGAAGGAAGGAGGACACAACTCTCACATGGGAAAGAGGGCACAGCTAGGGCAGCATTGGAGGAGGACGTAGTTAGGGCAGCAATGACACAGAAGGTACATCAATCTTGTTTGGGGTGATTGAGGCCTGCGTTTACCAGCATGTTGCCTCCATTGACTGCGGCTTTGTGTGGGAAACCTCTTCTATGCTAGCTGAAGTGTTGGACAAGTCTACATTGACCTTTTGAGGGCACATTTATGAAAACATTTGACTGGTTAGGGCTAGCTGCAGTATGTTGTAGCATTCACTGTTGTTCTTTCCATCTTACTTTGACTGTTTTGGGTTGCCATTGCTACTGTTGGAGACCAAGTTCTCCTAGGTTGTCTTGAGGGAATTTTTGGAGTTGATTGATCACCTTTGCTATTGTTGTTCAAGGGTTTCATTACTGCTGTTGTAAATCACATATTTGTGATATTCTACTCTCTCTCTCTGTTGAATTATTGAAGAATATAAAAGAATTGATCAAAGGGTTTCCCTGCATTGGGGTTTGTCCTTGGCTAGTGCCACATCTTGTGTCTCTTGTCTTGGCTTGTCTTTTGTTGATTTCATTTATGTCCTATCAACATTTTACTTTCATGCTAATGTGATTGCTATACTAGAAATTGATATTGGGCTAATAAGAACAATTGAATTAAATTTCTCTTAGCATAGAACATACCATAATTTAACATGGTTTCAGAGCTGAGGTGAAGAAAAAGCCCGAGCAAGAGCAAGAGCAATCACCGAAGACAGTTGGAAAAAGTCAAAAGGCTTCATGGGTTCCTTATCACACTTTCCCACCGAAGACAAGCTCCGTGAGAAATCTGACTATCACGGATGGAAGAAGTCTCTCGATCTGACATTGGAAGAGCAGGAAGTGTTAGACTATGTGAGAGGCAGAATTATAGAGCCTCCATCAAATGCACTAACTGCTACAAGGAACAAGTTAAAACTAAGGGTGAAGTTAAAGCAAAGAAATCATCTAGGACTCAATTGACAAACGTCTGGTGGCCTATGTTTCCGAGCGGAACACCTCCAATGAGATCTACGATAGACTGGTAAGCTTGTTTAAAGTTAGTGATGCAAATCAAGTTTTGTTCCTAAAAAATAAGATGAAGGTTATTAAGAAGGGAAAGGATGAGGATATTCAATCGTACTTCTTAAGGATCACTAAGATCAAGAATGATCTCCTATCAATTGGAGAAGTCATTGTTGACAGGGAACAAACTATCACTACTCTTGGAGGGCTCCCATCCGAATGGTATGTATTTAGAACCACTCTTCTCAACAACGATCGAATTCCGACATTTGAGGAATTGATGGCGAGATGCATTCAAGAAGAGACAAGGATGGTGGAGCGAGAAATGCCTTCAATTAAAGGCAATCCCACTGCTTTCTCCTCTCATGCCAAAATAAGAAATAATTTTGGGTCTAAAGGTCACTTCAAAGGAAAGACCAGATCGAAGGGTGGAAGGAAGGGAAGATGCTTCGTTTGCAACAAATTTGGCCACTATGCAAGGGAGTGTCCAAATAGAAAGGACTCATCACATGATGATGATCAAAATCACTCCCGAGGCAACTCCAACCACAATCAAAGGAATGGCAGGTTCAATGGCAAAGGAAAGAGAAATGCGGGAAATCAAGGAAGTGGTCAACCCTCCAAGAAAGCAAGGAACTCCAGGTATGAATCAAATGTTGTTAACAATAAGCAAGATGAGTATTTTCTGATAACAACCCTCTCCACTACCTCTCCTCTAGACTCATTGGGAAATTGGCTTATTGATAGTGGTGCATCGAGGCACTTCATTGGTTACAAGGAAGCTCTCTCTAATCTAATAGAGAAGGAGACAAACTTGGAGATTATTCTTGGAGACAATTCCACCTATCCCGTAAAGGCTGTAGGGAATATTACTCTTCAATTAAATCAGGGTAACACAATTCATTTGAAAGAAGTCTTATATGTGCCTGATCTTAAGAAGAACCTGGTGTCCATTTCGGCAATGGAAGACAAAGGCTACAAGGTGGCCTTCATCAATGGCAAGGTACATGTGTGGAAAAGTAATTTTAAAGATACTTTCACTCTTAGGTTTCAAGTTGACTCTTTATATCAAGTTGGAGGAAGTCCGTTGGGAGTCATGTCTTGCGACACATCTCTATAGTTTGAACTATGGAACTGGAGGTTTGCCGACCTTCATTATAAGGCTCTACCCGATGTGAGACATATGGTGACTGGGATGCCCGAATTCAAAATAAAGCATGAAGGTGTATGTCTAGGATGTGCCGAAGGAAAGCTCAAAAGGGGACCATTCCCCTCAAGCCATAGCAAGACCTCCAACATTTTGCAATTGGTTCACTCCGACATACTCGTATGATGTCTGTGAACTCTTTGGGAGGATATTTATATTATCTCACTTTTACAGATGATTATTCTTGCAAGACTTGGATATATTTCTTGAAAAATAAGGATGAAGTGTTCCCTTGGTTCTGTCACTACAAAGCCTTGATCGAGAATCAAACCGAGAAACAAATCAAGATCTTAAGGATTGATAGTGGGACCGAGTACGAATCCAATGAGTTTCATGACTTTTTCAAAGAATCTAGCATTAAGAGGGATACCACAACACCATACCCTCCTTAGCAGAATGGTGTGGCAGAAAGGAAGAATCGTATGATTGTGAAAGTTGTTCGTGCCATGCTCCACGATCAAACGCTTCTGAAGTTTCTATGGGCTGAAGCTGCAAATACCACCGTATATGTTCAAAATCGATGTCCTTATCAAGCGTTGGGTTCCAAGGCTCCTGAAGAGATGTTCACTAGTAAGAAACCTCATGTCTCTCATTTTGGAATTTTTGGAAGTCTCATATATTTTCATGTGCTAAAAGAGAAAAGGAGCAAATTGGGTGCATCTGGGAAGAAGGGAATCTTCGTGGGCTAGAGAGAAATTTCTAAGGGCTATAGAATCTATGTGGCTGGACAAAGGGAAGTCGAGATAATTCATGATGCCACCTTTGACGATGACATGGCTCTTAGCAAGGTTGACAATCTTCCTATTCTAAGGAAAGATAAAGAAGCTGACACCAAGAAGTTGGATGAAAAGGAAGATGAGACAATGCACATTGTGGAAGAACCTATGGATCCTATTGATCCCCCTCCGCAAGAGGCTTCCTCTTCTAGGAAGAGGCCCTCATGGATTAGGGGGGCACTTGATGATGCTGAAGGACATATTGCACCCAAAGGTACTTTCCGTGAAAGTAAGAAGCCGACTAGGTATCAGGGATACTTGACCATTATGAGCACTGTCATTCAAAATGAGCCTTTATCATTCGAAGAAGACGTGAAGCACCTAGTATGGAAGGATGCTATGAATGAGGAATACGAGTCCATAATGAAGAATGATATCTGGGGTGTGATACCCAGACCCTAGGACAAAACAGTTGTCACCTCGAAGTGGCTTTACAAAATAAAGCATGGAGATGATGGGAGTGATGAAAAATATAAGGCTCACTTTGTTGCTCGAGGCTTCTGTCAAAAGGAAGGTGTAGATTATAACGAGATATTTGCACCTATTGCCCGATACAACACCATCCGCTCAATCATAGCCCTTGCTGCTTCACAAGGATGGAACCTACATCAGATGGATGTCAAGACCACATTCTTGCATGGTTTGATTAAAGAGGAAGTTTATGTGGAACAACACTTTGGGTTTGAGATTCATAAGCGGGAATCTCACGTATGCAGGTTGAAGAAAGCCCTCTATGGGCTAAAGCAAGCACCCCAAGCTTGGTATGAGAGGATCGATAGCTACTTGATGAAGCTGGGATTTACTAGGAATGAAGGTGATCCAAACCTTTACTTTAAGGTTGAGAATGATAAGCCTCTCATACTATTGTTGTATGTTGATGACCTCTTTCTGACAGGTGCATACCCTCTCATTCATAAATGTAAGAGGGAGTTGGCTTCCGAATTTGAGATGAAGGACCTAGGACTGATGCACTATTTCCTATGGTTGGAAGTTTGGCAAAATCTAGGAGAAATTTTCCTATCTCAAGGAAAATACGTGGTGAAGTTTTTGGAGAGATTTGGTATGGTGGAATGCAAGCCCGTGACTACCCCTATGGAGCTTAACTTCAAGAAGTTATGCGGTAGTGATGTCGGACCTGCTTTGGGAAATGCTTCTCAGTATCGTCAACTCATAGGAGCATTGATGTTCTTAGTGAACTCCCATCTGGATATATGTTTTGCAGTCAACACGTTGAACCAATATATGGTTGAGCCTCATCACTCACATTGGATTGTTGTCAAGAATATTCTGAGATATCTTCGTGGCACAATCACTCATGGGTTGAGATACACTGCCGAAGATGTAAGGCTACATGGATATTCCGGCGCTGATTGGCTAGGCAGTGTGGTGGACCAAAAGAGCACTTCTAGGTGTTGTTTCTCTTTGGGTTTTGCCTCGATCTCCTGGATGAGAAGGAAGAAGAAGTCAGTGGCTTTGAGCATCGCAGACACAGAGTACATTGTTGCGAGTATGGCCTCCTGTGAGGTTGTCTGGTTGAGGAAGCTCTTCAATGAGTTGTTTGGACACACGCTACATACTATCGTGATCCTCTACCACAACCAGAGTGGGATTCGTTTATCAGAGAATCTCGTATTTCATGATTTCTCCAAGCACATCGATATCAAGTACCACTTTATCAAGGATATGGTACAACGAGGAGAAATAAGGCTCCATCATATTGGGACAGATCAACAAGTCGCTGACATTCTGACGAAGTCCCAAGGAAAGGTCAAATTCTTAATTTTCTGAGAACAACTAGGAGTCGTTGAGAGACCCTCTTATGAGGGTCCTATATGATGCATACATTGAGCTTTGGGAGCTCCAGGGGCTTGGGGTACTTCTTGGAGTGACGAGCGACCATAGGGTGACTCACCCTCCCCTAGTGGTGCGCTATGTATAGAGTGAATGATTCAGCCTTCCCCTGTGATACCTTGTGGCGACATGTAGGCAGGATGAGTGGTTCATCCTCCTCTTACTGAGACATCCTATCCATGCAATCTGGGACTCATGGGAAGTACCTCTCATCTGGCCAATGAGTAGGAAAATGAGGATAGGGACCATAGTAGTATCAATGGACACATCGTGTATCTACTGTACTCCCTATGCTAGGATGACATTGATTTGGGATCAATTGGAACTGACTTCAGGTCAGTAAGAGTGATATAACTCACTCTCTTTTGGAACTAACTTCAGGTCAGTAAGAGTGGTATGACACACTCTCTTCATTGGGACTGACTACGGGTCAGTAAGAGTGCAATTGGACACTCTCCTTTATCTAGGACTGACTTCGGGTCAGTAGAGTATGGTATGATACATTCTCGATCATTTCTTCTTCTTCATAGTTCAGCAGAGCAGAGCAGATCCGAGCCGAGCAGTGTAGGGCAGTGCATTTGATCGCTAAGAGGGAGTCTTGAAATTGGCCACTAGGGACAAACTCCATGTGGGTCATCTTATTTATGGTAGCTGATATTTCTCTTAGATTCCTCTCGTTGAGAGGTGTAATATTGATTTAACGATCATCCGATTCCGACATGTATTCATGGAGATATGAATTTATTTGTATTTCTTGATCATTTGTCAAGGTCGGCCAGCATGTAAAATAGTATTGCACACCCCCAACTAAACCTCAATGTGAGATATAAATAGAGGAGACCCTGAGGCATTAGAGCACTCATCTCATCCTCTCATCTCTTCCTTGTCTCTTGGGTATATGAAAGGAGGATGCAGCTCTCACATGGGAAAGAGGACACAGCTAGGCAACATTGAAGGAGGACACAATTAGGACAGCAAGGACACAGAAGGTACAACAATCTTGTCTGGGGTGATTGAGGGTTGCGTTGACCAGCATGTTGCCTCCATTGATTGCAACTTTGTGTGGGTAGCCTCTCCTAGGCTAGCTGAAGCGCTGGCCAAGTCTGCATTAACCTTTTGAGGGCACATTTATGAAAACATTGAATGGTTAGGGTTGGTTACAGTATGCTATAGCATTCACTGTTGGTTTGACCGTCTTACTTTGACTGTTTTGGGCTGCCATTGTTGTTGTTGGAGACCAAGTTCTCCTAGGTTTTCTTAAGGACATTTTTGGAGCTAATTGATCACCTTTGCTATTGTTGTTCAAGGGTTTCATTACCGCTGTTGTAAATCACAAATTTGTGATATTGTATTATCTCTCTCTCTCTCTCTGCTGAATTATTGAAGAATATAGAAGAATTGATCAAAGGGTTTCCCCGCATTTGGGTTTGTCCCTGGCTAGCGCCACAACTTGTGTCTCTTATCTGTTTTGTCTTTTGTTGATTTCATTTATGTTCTATCAGTATTTTACATTCATGCTAATGTGATTGCTATGCTGGAAATTGATATTGGACTAATAAGAAGAATTGAAGTAAATTGCTCTTATCATAGAACATACCATAATTTAATAATGTGTCACCTTGGGGAGACCCAATGTTGTTTGTGAAGAAAAATGATGGCACATTGTGGTTTTTCATTGACTACAGGAAGCTAAATAAAGCACAATAAAGAAAAAGCATCCTCTGCTTAGGATTGACAAATTTTCCATTAGTTAAGATTGGATGCAATATTCTCGAAAATGGACTTGAGGTCTAGGTACCATAAAGTCTAGATTAAGGATGAGGATGTGAAAATTCGGTTAACCCCAAATCCTATTGAAGCAACTGATGTTATTTTATTTATTTGTTAATTTAATTAAACAAATTATCTGTTGTGTGCTATGAAAAATATTGAACAAATACACTGCAAACTTCACAAAACAAATATTGTGGAAGAAATAAAAACGTTGAAAGAAATAGATGCACACGCACACAATATGACACCATTATTTTTGGACTAAGCCCCTAGAAAAACCCAACTCGAGAAAATCGGTGCAACAATTAAAGGTTTTGATATTATGCAATAGTGAAAATTTGAGTTCAATCTATGGATGCTTAAACTAGCAATCCAAATAGAGGAAAACTGGCAAAAATAACTAGTGAAGAAAATTCCTCACTCTGTAGGCAATCCAACACTGACCTTAGATCGAAACTGAGTCGTCCCTTGCTACCTCTGCATAGTCTCTCCTTCAGCCTACATAATCACTACGTCCCTCTAGCTTGGAACTGCGTCACCTCTCACTGTCTCATCAGCTGCTGCCTGGAAAGTTGATTGTCCTGGCCTCTAGAACCTCTATCCAGCTTCTGGCATTGAGTCTCAACTTCTCCCCAGCAAGACAAAAATCTCCTCTATAGGGCTCTACACTTCCTCTGTGTTGCCTCACTATGGCCATCACTACCTCTCTGCAATGTACTCGTCGGAACTAGAAAATCTTCCTCTGACCTCACTATCTCTTCCCCTCTCTCACTGCTTAGATCTCACTTAATCGCCTCCGGCAACTGAATGTTGCTACTTTGGAGAACAATTTCTAATCCACTAATGAAAAAGGTATTATAGACTATGTTTGAAGTTGTCTATGTTACTTAGTGCAATGGATCGAAATTCACATGAATAACATAAACACTTAAACAATTAGAAAACACATTCAAACCATCAACACAATCAAATTTAATAAAGGAGTTCACCAAACTTCCTTGCTACGTCTCCTGGTCCTTTCGCTTCTAGTGCTGACCTCTCTATTATGTCTTCAAATTGTTGTTACAAGTGTGAGATTAGAAACAAAGTCTCAAACACGAAAATGGACTCACCTCTATGTTCAACTCGAGTTTTCGAGTCAAAACGAGTATACACTCGATCGTAATTGGCCTCCATGACCCCAAACCACCTAGAACGGCTCAAAACTACACTCTCAACTCTTTGTTCACTCTATTTGTGATATGGCATTAATATACCATTTTTAGTTACAAACTGCAATAAATGTGGAATAATACGATTACACTAAAAACAGAGGATAAACCAAAGGACCGATGGGCATGGAGTTGACCTCGACGATTCGGCCTTTTCCCAGCATAGATGCCGATACCATACGATTAGACGGATATCGTGTCCCACTTGTCAACTAATCCGAACGATCTGCACCGTCGATCTTTCCTGCTTCATCCGACGGCTGTCGCGCAATCTCGTGCTCCAACTAGCACGCCAGTTAATTCTCCGAAAGCACGCAATAAAAGTTGTTTGGGGATGCTACGTGTCAATCGCTGAGTGGAATCGCGTAGATTTTTGAAAAACCATTTCCAGACTTTGAGGCATGCGAGAAACCGTTTACTGCTTCCCTGTCAAAACTCAAAGAAGTTTAAATTCTTTTGACTAACCTCGTCGCATCCGTTTTCAAAGCTAACCTGCTTGCATGTCTCGATATGATATGCGTCGATCTCCTTTGATCGGATGATCGAACGACTGTGGTGCGAACCAATCACACATATGCTATTCCTTCTCTGCTGACATCATCCAGGACCTGTGACTCATTCCCGGGTTGCCACATGTCCTGCGGATGTAGGCATTGACTTTTTGACCTAAATCTTTAATTGGCTCTAATTTCTTCATCCGAACTCAGATTTATGCGCGGTTTACACCATTGGCTTCGTATTAACAAGTACTTTGACTTGAGCCTACTTTCACCTGCATTTGAAGACTTTTGATTTGGAGGTAAAACTGAATCCATTTTGGATCACTCCTCCCCACTAGAAGCTTTTGGTCCACCAAAAGTTGGTTTTAGCTATCGAGTAAGTGAGGATAAAATTCCTTCACTTTTCCAATCTCTATCCATCATGCTTTACTTGGATTTGTACCTTTGAGTCCAACTCGAAGATACTCAACATTTCCCCTTCGTGAAGTTCTTATCCTCTTGTCAAGAACTGTGTCCTCTTGTAACTCATTGAGATACTCGAGCAATAGATATTCAATGGAAGGTAGCTGACCTTGCTCTTTGGAATCTGCAATCAATGAAGGTTCATACAACCACAAGTTTTCAACATTCACGATGGAATAGATTTGCATATAAGTCGGTAGATCTAGGCGAAAAGCATTTTCACCAATTTTATTAAGTATTTTGAAAGGACTACATCTAATTGGTTTCAACTTTTTACCTTCCCTTGTGGTCTTTCTTTGCTGATATATAACCAGACTTGATCACCAACTTGAAAACTATGCTCGACTCAATGCTTGTCATGTTGTGCCTTATACTTTGCTTGGCTCTTTTCTAGTTTTTTCTATATTGCCTGGTAAATTTCCTGGATTTGTTCAATGAACTTGGTTGCTTTGTCCACATCACTGTGTCTATCAATTGCTATTTCTTTACCAAAGACAAAATCCAAGGGAGACTTTGGTATAAAACCAAAACAAGTCTCAAAAGGAGATCTCTGAGTAGAAGAATGTTTTGCATGGTTGTAAGCATGTTGCACATAACACAAATGCTCATCCCAAAGTTTGGGATGCTTGCTGCAATATCCTCGAAGCAACTATATCACTATCTTGTTGACCACTTATTTCTGACCATCTGTTTGTGGATGAAATTCCATGCTCTTCTTTAACTTTGTGTCCATGAACTCCCATAGACTTGACCAAAATTTCCCAACAAATCAAGAATCTCGATCAGATACAGTAGAAGTGGGTAACCCAAAATAAACCCATGCATTTCGAAAGAACAACTTTGCAGTTTGTTCAGCTATGACCTGTTTATTACATGGTGTCAAAATACACATCTTACTGAACTTATCCACAACTACATACAAATAATCATGACCCTTTCTAGACTTTGGCAATCCTCCAACAAAATCCATGGAAACACTTTCCCAAGGACGAGAAGGAATTGGAAGTGGAGTATACAAGCCTAATTTTCTATTACTTGGCTTGCTTGTAGCACACATAGCACATCCTTTAATATATCTAGAAACTATCTCATTCATTCGTGACCAATAGCAAAATCTTTGTAATTGTGCAATTGTTTTACTTACACCAAAATGACCTGATATGAGAGAAGTATGTGCTTCTCGAATTATATTAACTCTTTCAGTTTGTGGAATGCATAACTTTCCCAAATGATATACGAGTTTGTCCTTTATGTAATAATCTAATTCTTCTACCTGCTTGCCATGACTTAAAGTTGCATATACATCCCTAAAATCTGTGTCTTGAGCATATTGTTCAACGTAACTTTCATGAATTACCAAATTATGCTTAAGTATTGTGGATGCATTTATAATTGGCCTTGATAACATGTCTGCAACCTTATTATGTATGCCCTTCTTATATCTAATAACAAGATGAAATTGTTGTAAAAAAGCCATCCACTTGTAATGTCTTGATTGTTGTAGTTTAGTTTGTGAGTGTAAATATTGAAATGGTTGATGATTTGTATGTATGATTGTTTCTTTACCTATTACGTAATGTTTCCACTTTTTAACACTCTGAACTAATGCATACAATTCTTTATCATATGTAGGATAGTTAACTGTTGATGTAAATGTCTTAGAATGAAAGCATATAGGCTTTCTGTGCTGCATCAACACTACCCCCATGGCATATTCACTTGCATCTGTCTCGATCTCAAATGGATGTTGAAGATCTGGCAGTGCTAGTATTGGCGTTGTACTGATCCTTTCTTTCAATGTGTCGAAGGATTTCTGTTGTTTGCCTCCCCACTGAACACCTGTTTCACACTTGTCAAATCATGTAAAGGAGCTGCAATCAAAGAAAAGTTAGCAATAAACTTTCTCCAATATTGCGCTGCCCCTAAGAAACTTCTAATTTCTATAGCAGTATTGGGCTGAGGCCAATTTACAATGACTTCGAACTTAGAGAGATTTATCTTCAATTCACCACCCCCTACAATGTAACCCAAATAATTCAAAGATGTTTTGCCAAATTCACATTTTGATAGTTTTACTTAGATATTTTCTCTTTTCAACACATCTAAAATCTACTTTACATGCTTTACATGTTCATTCCATGTTCTACTAAAAACAAGAATATCATCTAAATATACTATTACAAAATCATCAATGAATGGTCTAAATACATCACTCATGACTCACATGAATGTAGCTGGAGTGTTAGTTAAGCCAAAAGGCATAACCATCCATTCATAGAGTCTTTGCATCATTTTGAAAGCAATCTTCCATACCTCCTGTTCTGCAACTCTGATCTGATGGTAGCCGCTTCGCAAGTCTAGTTTAGAGAAGTAAACTACATCTTTTAACTGATCTAACAAACCATCAATACGAGGAAGAGGATAACAATTCTTTATTGTGATTTTATTTAATGCTCTAAAATCAATGCACATTCTCCAAGAACCGTCTTTCTTTCACACTAACACAATAGGTGATCTGCACGGTGATGTGTTTGGTCGAATAAACCCTTGATCGAACAACTCCTGTACCTGCTTCTTTATCTCTGCATTCTCTAGAGATGATAACCTGTACATTCCAATGTTAGGTAGTGAAGCATCTTGCTGCAAATAAATCTCATGTTCTATCTCTCGCTTGGTTGAAATCCCTTTAGGCTCTTGAAACAGAATATCATAATCGGAAACAACTTTAACTAGATCTGCTTTCTGTTTAGGATTACAGCCTTGGAATGTATCGGTTTATCAATATCCTTTACTTTTACAATCATAAGTAAAAATTGCTTATTTGAATTTACAATTCTTTTCATCTGTCCTGAATTTATGAGAGAGAAGTTATCTTTGAGTTTATGAGCCCTTACAATATATTTAGTTCCATCCTTAGTGAGTTGATACTTATTTTTAGTTTGATAGAAGATAGCATTTCTATCATACAAGTATGGACTTCCTAATACAATTCCACATATGTCCAATGGGACTATGTCTAACTCAACCTCATCTACAAACTTTGACCCAATAGCAAAACGAAGTTTACATTGTTTCGTAACTTGTAGCTTAGTTTTATCACACACCCAACCTAATGGATATGGCTTTTTATGAGGTCTTGTTTCTAGACCCAATTTCTTTACAATTTCTTCAGAAATAAAATTAACTTATGACCCTCTAAATAGAGTATCAATTTTAGTATGCTTGGAAATGACTCTAATATGAAATAGCTCATTCCTTTTCCTTTCATCATTATCAACAGAATGCAAAGAATTACTTGTAGATGCTTTAGCATCTTTACCTTTTATACCTGTAGCTGTAACCGTTGTCTCGTCACCTGAGTCTGGCCCTAAGTCCTTTTGAACAACAGCAGCATTCTTTCGCTTTTTACTTCGAACTTCTTAGGCTTCAATTCTGGATGCAAAGACCAACAGTGTGCCTCATTTTGTCCTTCCTTCTTACAATGAGTGCATGAAGGTTTATCCTTCTTCACAGTGTTTGTTTTCCTCTCCTTCCATTTCAGTTTCTTCTTGCCTTTATGTTGGAAATAATACTGAGAGGGGGGGCGGGGGGTGAATCAGTGTTATCAAATCAATTATTTTTCATTTCACAATCAGATTTGTATATGCTACTTCAGTTATGGGAAACTGCATATATACGCTATTGTGTCTAAAGCAACCAGCGTATATTAGTAAACCTATGATCCATTAAATGTTGATCTTTAATTAGTGCATCAGAACTTCATTAACCATAAGAACAGTAAACAGGTGCAGTAAAACAAAATAGATCTTCAAACACATGGACACAAGATATAAGGTGGAAACCCAATGTGGGTGAAAACCACCTGCTGCAATTCGTCTCTATCTTCTTCTAAGAAACTTATTTTTACAATATTTATGTACTGGTGTAGTCTTATACCAGTACGCAGGTTTCTACCTACAGAAGGCTACAACCTTCTCTCGTTCTCCAGCTTCTCCTGAAAGGGAGCTACAACCCCCTTAGCTCTTGTACTAGTTGATGTACTAGTACGTAGGTGCTGACCTACAAAAGGCTACAACCTTCTCTTTACTTTCAAGGACAACGTTTCATAAATTTTCAGATTGGATCCATCAATAACAATAATCAAACATCAAATACATCTGCATCAACCAATCTCCTTTGCTTCAATCAAAACTGAATCAAACAATTACTTCTCTGAATGCTGTAACCAGAATACATCAACAATAACTAGAAACCATTTCTAAAGCCAGAACACTACAGCAATAAACAGAAGTAGCTAAATCATATTTCATGAGACGTACACTACTTCAATATGTAGAACCTACATGCATACGCTTCTGTATTAAGGCCAACCAGCGTATACGATGTTTTGACTTACTGAGCCAGCGTGTATACGCGCCTCTGCTATGAGAACCTGCATACAGATCTATAAAAGATAATCTTACCCTTTTCAGATATTCAGACATCAGTAATACCCAGATCATCAGATTTATAAATCAAGTCATGTGCCAAAATTAACAGATCAAAATCACACAAAGATACTTCTCTTCAAGCCTTAAGATCTTGACCCATCAATAGAACTTATCTTTCTCCTTGCGCTTAGGTTCCTCCTTGATTCAGATCTAGCTATGCACCATAACCCGATGACTAGTATTCTAGATCTTGCTCTTCATAAGATATTCAATCCTTGAGTGAATTCCTTTGCCTAATGATCTCCTTCCCCTTTTATAGTCTAGGCCTTACTCAATACCATGGTCCAAAACCATAGAGAATCAATACCATGGACCCAATACCTGGGTTCAACACTTCTGGCGAGATACCATGGTCCAAAAGCATAGGTCCAAATACCAAGGACTAAATACCATGGACTAAAAATAAGTTTTCCCACATGTACGTGCTTTTCCTTGCATGAAAGTGTGTGCATACGTATACGCGCTTTTGATCGGCGATCCCGCGTGTATACGTGACTTGGTTAAGAGAAAACTGCGTATATCTCTTTTTCCTTCATTTTGAGAGCCTGAACTATGATTTGTCATTTGAGTGAGTTGCCATCAAGGACAACACCTGTGTCATAATGCCAACAATCTCCCCCTTTGGACTTGATGGCAACCCCAAGTCACTCAAAGTAATTCTCCCCCTTTGTCATCAAGTGCAAAGGGTTATGCTCCACCTGAGTACATGCTGAAATCTCTGCTCTGCTATGCTGTCCATGCCCCCCTGACTATAGGCAAGGTCTGCAAAAAGATGTTCTACAAGAAAGAACATGACTCTATACATCATAAATGACCTTCCTATCACCAAAGACTCATACATACATCCATCTCCCAACCAAGTGGGGATTCACTCATCCACCCAACCAAGTGGGGATACACCAAAAGTTTACACATGATAAAACAAGAACATTACATCATCCATCCCAGGCATAGTGGGAAAATCAACATAGGTCATTACATGACCTTGATTAAAAGAAATACATAACATAGAGACTAAATATCTAAGACAAGACTATGATAGTCATCAGCAACTAATATCAGCAGTGTCTGCCAATCATCATTCAGACCGGCAACCATAATCTCCCTTTGCACTTGTTCCACCTGAATCAAAAACAACTGTGAAATTGAACCAAGATCTTCTAAGATAATGCCAACAATGCATTATTAGAATTATATGCTCCCCCTAAACCTGTGCCAGATGGTCTCTGTCAGACCCATATCAGACTCTTTTCATCCTGAGTCTAGCCCCACTGTTTGTCTTCAAACCATAATATACGCGACTGTGTTCACAGACACCTGCGTATGTACACGGATACACTTCATGAACCTCGCGTACAACCACTGTTCTCTGAAACAGATAATTTCAACAGCAAGATGATGCATCAACTACTCCTAGCTTCTGTTTGAGGTATTCAAATGTCTCCTGGGCAGTGGTTTGGTGAATATATCAGCAACCTGTTCCTTGGAGGGAACATACTCTAATTTGACCTTTTGTTCAAGCACTTGTTCCAGGAGAAGATGATATTTGATAGGTATGTGCTTGGTCTTCGAATGCATGACTGGATTCTTTGAAATATTGATTGCACTTGTATTATCACAAAAAATGGAGATAGGTGGAGTACAAGTGATTTGAATGTCTTGCAATGTTTGCATCATCCAAAGGAGTTGTGTGCAACAAGATGCAACAACCACATATTCTGCTTCAGCTGCAGATAATGCAATTGAACTTTGTTTCTTGCTGAACCAAGATACTAATCTGGAACCCATAAAGAATGCACCACCACTAGTGATTTTTTTGTCATCCACGCTTCTTGTGCAATCTGCATTTGTATATGCATGAAGTGTGAGATTTGTATCTCTAGGATACCATAAGCCATATTTTTGTGTTCCTTGAAGATATTTGAAAACCTCTTAACTGCCTGAAGGTGTGATTCCTTTGGATTTCCTTGGAATCTTCTAACTATTCCCACTGCATGCATGATGTATGGTCAGGTACCTGTCATATAGAGTAGACTACCAATCATTGATCTATAGGTTGGTTGATGCACTGCTGCTGATTCATCATTTGCGCTGAGGCTACATCCTGTTACCATAGGGGTACATACTAGTTTCGAATCATCCATCCCATATTTCTTCAAGATCTGCTTGAGGTACTTGGTTTGTGATAGAAAGATACCGTCTTTGTTTTGTTGGACTTGTAAACCAAGAAAATACGTGAGCTCCCCAAGTAAGGACATTTCAAATTCCTTCTGCATCACCAAAGTGAAGTTTTGACTCATGGCTTCTTCGTTGCTACGAAAGATGATATCATCAACATACACAACAAGTATTAACAATTTATCATTATCAATTTTTATATATAGATTGCTATCTGTTGATCCTTTTGAAAAACCTTGTTGATGGAGATATTTGTCCAACCGAAAATACCAAGCCCTTGGAGCCTGTTTAAGACCACAGAGAGCCTTTTTGAGTTTGCATACAAGTTTTGGATCATTCCCAAGGATGAATCCATCTAGTTGCTCAATGTACACTTCTTCTTCTAAGTCTCCATTTAGAAAAGCAGATTTCACATCCATTTGATATACTTTGAACTCCTGAAAGCTAAAAAGAGCAAGGAACATTCTTATGGCATCAAGTCTAGCAACTGGTGCAAAAGTTTCTTCAAAGTCTATGCCTTCTTGTTGAGCATACCCTTTACAAACAAGTCTGGCCTTGTTTTTAATAACATCTCCATTTTCATTCAACTTATTTTTTAATATCCATTTTGTCCCTATGACATTCTTATCATTTGGTCTAGGAACCAACTCCCAAGTGTTATTCTTTTCAATTTGCTCAAGTTCTTGCCTTGACCCATCATTCATATTTGCATGCTTCACTTACATTTCGTGGTTCAGTGGAGGAGAGCAATGCTAGGTAGCTTGAAGCTTCTGAAATAGTTCTTCTTGCTTGTACATCTGCCTCTTTCTGCCCCAAAATTTGAGTTTTTGGATGATTCTTCTGAACGTACCTGGATGGAGTCTTTTCTTCTACCCTTATCTGTTCTTCTGGTGCCTCATAAGTTTCTTCTTCATCATAAGTCTGATTTGATGTTGAAAGATAGTCCTCATCATCTTCAAAATCTTTGGATTTTACCTGCCTTGGATTGTTTCCTTCTTCATCAACCACTACATCAATACTTTCAACAATTTTTCCAAGTATTTTATTGTAACACTTATATCCTTTGCTTCAGGAAGAGTAACCAAGGAGAATGCCTTCATCTGCTCTAGGTTCAAACTTTCCAAGGTCTTCATCAGTCCTTTTGATGTAACATTTGCTTCCAAAAATTTTGAAGTATTTTACTGTAGGAGTCTTACCATACCAAAGTTCATGAGGAGTTTGAGTGCTATTCACCCGGATGCTTGTCTTGTTGAGAATAGTAATGGCAGCAAATGCAGCTTCACCCCAAAAGGTGGCAGGAGTTCCAGACTCATCAAGCATAGCACGAGCCATTTTTTGAACCATTCTGTTCATCCTTTCTACTACTCCATTTTGTCGAGGAGTCCTTGCAGTAGAGAATTCCCTTCTTATTCCATGTTCTTCACAAAAATCGAAAAATTCATATGAGGTAAATTTGCCTCCTCGATCAAACCTGAGGCATTTGATTCTGCGATCTGATTCGTTTTCAACCAAGGCTTTGAATGCTTTGAACTTTTCGAAAGCTTCGTCTTTATGCTTCAGAAGTCATATCCAACACATCCTGGAAAAGTCGTCAATGAACAATATGAAGTATTCTTCTCCTCGAGGTGATTTTTTCCTGGTTGGACCACATAAATAAGTATGGACAAGTTCAAGTGGCTTACTAGCTGATCCTTCCTTCTCAGGGAAATTAGTTCTGGTTTGCTTACCAAACTGACATGATTTTCATATTGTATTTTCTGGAATTCTGATGTCAGGGAGATCATGAACTGCCTGATATTTGCATGCTTTCCTTATCTGAGAGAAGCTTAGATGCCCCAATCTTCTGTGCCATAGCCAATGTTCATCATTCTTGCTTAGATAGCATTGTTGTTGTCCTCCCTTGAGTATGTATAAATTATTTGGAGTTCTTATGCCTTTGATCACTGTTTCTCCTGTATCAAGCTCACGAACAATACATCCATTTGATCGAAATATTACCTCATTTCCTTGATCACACATTTGACTAACACTCAATATATTATGCTTTAAGCCATCAACATACATAACATTTCCAGCTTTGACCTTTTCTTTCAAAAGAACAGAACCTTTACCTTTTATGAGTGTAGGGGTGTCATTTCCAAATGAGACCTTCCTTTCCTTTTCTAAGGCACTATATGACTGAAGTTTTTCTTTATCACTTGTCATATGTTTCGAGCATCCACTGTCGATGTACCACTGATTTTCTTGTCCTTCCGCATATAAAGCTATACCACATCTTTCTGGTTTCAGTTCTTTCTTTCTCCATGTTTTGGGACTCAATGAAGCTTGCTCCTTCTGAGTTGTTTTCCGAAACCTACTCCTGCATTTAGAATCTTCATGACCGAAGTTGTTACAAATAGAACATTCTATTTCATTTTCAAGACCAG
The DNA here is from genome assembly GCA_031772625.1 of Pinus tabuliformis. Lineage (NCBI taxonomy): Eukaryota > Viridiplantae > Streptophyta > Pinopsida > Pinales > Pinaceae > Pinus > Pinus tabuliformis. Next base: position 1,026,030,693 of record CM062805.1, read on the forward strand.
AAAATTATTGTAGGTTATTTTCATGATTCCAGTCACACTCCTTTGATTTTGTGTTTCTCTGGTCATGATGGTCTTGTAGGCAACACATTGAGCTGCTTTGTGTCCAAATTTATGACGAGAAACATTGGCCATTGAAGAAATTCCTGCGATTATCAAGCCTACTGTCCAAGTGATTGTAGTTTCCATAGACATTCATTCTTGAGGCAAATTAAGAATGATTTACCTGCGATTGGTTGTAGCTTCTGTTCATCCTTGAAGTAGATTGCCCCAATTTACCTGGTGATCTTCTTTATGCCTTTGCTATCGATTGTCAGCCTGTTCACTTTTCCTTGCTGCATCAAGATAACTTTTGGAGGTGGATGGCTTTTGTGCTTGAGATGCTTCTTCAGAATATCCAAGACCTGCCTTGATTAGAGGAGAACACTGCACTTTGATAATCTCATCTAATGTTTCAGATCCTTTAGCAAATCTAAGATTAAGAGATTTTGTTTTCTCAATATCTTTTCTAAGTCCCACAATTTCACATTCTAACTTTTCATTGTGTTTTTCCCTTTCAGCAAGTTGGAATGCACAGAGTATCTATGATCATACTCTTTTCTTCTATACAGATTTTAAGTTTAGAAATTTCTTCATAGAGATCATCTTCATCTATAGCATCCAAGAAATCATCATCTTCAAAAGCCATCAAAAGTCTATAATCATTACATTGCTCATCTTCATCACCAATTGAAAATCCATCACTGTCTTCATGAGTATAATAGCTCTTCTTACTTACATTATGTTTTCTGTTCCATATAACTGGTTCCTTACCTTTGTCAAGCTTATCTTTATGAGGACACTTGCTGCATAGTGACCGACTCTTCCACAAGCAAAGCATTTGAAAGGTAGCTTACCTCTAAATCTTCCAGAACCCCGTTGAAGGTTCTTGACAAAGTTTGATTCTTCCTCTCCTTCTGTCATATGTCCTGACTCATTGTAATCTCCTTTTCCTGAAGCTTTGAATGCGGCTTCTCTCCTATCTGATGGTCCCCCTTTTCTCATTTTGAAAGCAGTTAGGATTCTGTGCAGCTATGACATGGTAATGCTCTATAGATCCTGCTTTTCTTCTATGGCAGAAACTTTTGATTCAAACTTAGAAGACAAAGATCTTAGCACTTTTTCAACCAAAGTAATTTCTTGTATTTCTTCACCCAAGTTTTTCACAATCTCATCTATACGTAAGAAATAATTAGCCACACTTTCATCATTGTGCATTCTGAGATTTTCATATTGAATTCTAAGAGTTTGTACTTTTGCACGTTTTACCTGATCGTCTCCTTCATAGCTCAGAACGATCTTGTCCCATATTTCTTTTGCGGTTTTGAGCTACATAACCTTGACGAATTCTGATTGAGATAAACTCCCTAATAGAGTATTGACAGCCTTTGCATTTGTTTCATACTGCTTCTTACCAGCTGTATCTGTAGGAGTTGCTGATGGAAATGTGTATCTTGCTTCCACGATATCCCAAACTTCTGTACCAAGAGATTGAAGATAGGTTGTGATTCTTACCTTCCAATAGACGAAGTTGCTCCCATCAAAGATTGGTGGCTTGATAGATGCCTCTTTTTCATAGTTGCTCATGATGATAGATCTTCCTTCAAGCGATCAAGCTTCTTCTGAAGGACCTGCTCTAATTTCAATTGTTGGAAATAATACTCGGGGGGGGTGAATCAGTATTATCAAATCAATTATTTTTCATTTCACAATCAGATTTGTATATGCTACTTCAGTTATGGGAAATTGCGTATATACCCTACTGTGTCTAAAGCAACCAACGCATATCAGTAAACTTATGATCCATTAAATGTTAATCTTTAATCAGTGCATTAGAACTTCATTAACCATAAGAACAGTAAACAGGTGCAGTAAAACAAAATAGATCATCACACACAGGACACAAGATATAAGGTGGAAACCCAATGTGGGTGAAAACCACCTGCTGTAATTCGTCTCTATCCTCTTTTAATAAGAAACTTCTTTTTACAATATTTTTGTAGTGGTGCAGTCTTATACCAGTACGCAGGCTTCTACTTGCAGAAGGCTACAACCTTCTCTCGTTCTCCAGATTCTCCTGAAAGGGAGCTACAACCCCCTTAGCTCTTGTACTAGCTAATGTACTAATACGTAGGTGCTGACCTACAGAAGGCTACAACCTTATCTTTACTTCCAGGGACCACGTTTCATAATTTTTCAGACTGGATCCATCAATAACAATAATCAAATATCAAATACATTTGCATCAACCAATCTCCTTTGCTTCAATAAAAACAGAATCAAACAATTACTTCTCTGAATGCTGTAACCAGAATACATTAACAGTAACCAGAAACCAATCCTGAACCCAGAACACTGCAGCAATAAACAGAAGTAGCTAAAACATATTTCATGAGACGTACGCTACTTAAATATGTAGAACCTGCGTGCATACGCTTTTGTATTAAGGCCAACCAGCGTATACACTGTTTTGACTTACTGAACCAGCGTGTATACGCGTCTTAGCTGTGCCGAACTTGCGTACAGATCTATAAAAGATAATCTTACCCTTTTGAGATATTCAGACATCAGTAATACCCAGATCATCATATTTATAGATCAAGTCATGTGCCAAAATTAACAGATCAAAATCACACAAAGATACTTCTCTTCAAGCTTTAAGATCTTGACCCATCAATAGAACTTATCATTTTCCTTGCGCTCAGCTTCCTCCTTGATTCAGATCCAGCTTTGCACCATAACCCGATGACCAGTATTCTAGATCTTGCTCTTCATAAGATATTCAATCATTGAGTGAATGCCTTTGCCTAATGATCTCCTTTCCCTTTTATAGTCTAGGCCTTACTCAATACCATGGTCCAAAACCATAGAGAATCAATACCATGGACCCAATACCTGGGTTCAACACTTCTGGCGAGATACCATGGTCCAAAAGCATAGGTCCAAATACCAAGGACTAAATACCATGGACTAAAAATAAGTTTTCCCACATGTACATGCTTTTCCTTGCATGAAAGTATGTGTATATGTATACGCGTATTTTGATCAGCGATCCCACGTGTATATGCGACTTGGTTAAGAGGAACCTGCGTATATCTCATTTTCCTTCATTTTGAGAGCCTGAACTGTGATCTATCATTTGAGTGAGTTGCCATCAAGGACAACACCTATGTCATAGCGCCAAACCTGTGTCATAATGCCAACACTTTATTCTTGCTTTCAATAGGTTTGGATGATTTCCCAACATCTGGGGTTACATTTTTACCTCTAGCCTCTAGATGAGTTGCTTGAACTGATACGTCATCTAAGCTAGTTGGATTAAACATAAATATAGTATGTCTCAAGTAACTATGAAGACCACCTATGTATTTTAACAATGTCTCTGGTGAGTCCAATGATATACCTAATGTTAAAGCTCTCTTACGGAATTCCTGAGTATAAATTTGAACACTTTGACCTTTTAGTTGACGTAGTGTTTGCCAACTCATCATTTCTTGTTGCATATAAGTCAAAGGATAAAATTGTTCTTTAATGGCATAAACAAAATTATTCCAAGTTGAAATGATTTTACCATGTTTTTGGAGATATGCTTGTGTCTTGCCTTCCCACCATACAAGTGCGATTCCTCCAAGTCGAAGGCTAGCAAGCTAGATCTTCTTCCTTTCTGAATCAACTTTCTGCACCCTGCAATATAAATCAGTGTTCCTTATCCAATTATCAAGCTTTTCAGCATTAAGTTCTCCATCATAAATTGGAAAATCAAATTTTACATCTAATTTGATCAAAGAGGATTTCTTTTTCTTTCTAGAAGAACTAGTTTTATGAGAAGAAGACAATGATGACAATGATGGTGATGATGGAAGAGGCTTTTCTCCTTTTCCTTTATTTTCTTTATCTGGAGAGACAAAAAGAAAAGGTTCCTCTATTTCTTTGTCTAATTTAGGCGATGAAGTGCCTTCACCTTTGCCCTTTTTAAAGTCATTATACATCTCTTTCACCATTGCACGTATCATCATGAAACTATCCAAGAATTGGGATTCTGACCCAAGTGGTGTTTCATCTGCCATCCTTCTTTGTGAAAAGACCCTTCCAATCTCTGGATTTTCCTCAACAAGTTCTCCTTCACCTCGTCTGAGCCTTAACCAAGTAAGCATTCAAATCTCCACACAAACTTGTCAAACCTTTAATGAAAAAGGTATTATAGACTATGTGTGAAGTTGCCTATGTTACTTAGTGCAACAGATGAAAAATATTGTGAATAACATAAACACTTAAACAATTAGAAAACACATTCAAACCATCAACATAATCAAATTTAATAAATGAGTTCACCAGACTTCTTGGCTACGTCTCTTGGTCCTTTCACTTCCAGTGTTGACCTCTCTATTATGTCTTCAAATTGTTGTTACAGGTGTGAGCTCAGAAACAGAGTCTCAAACACGAAAATGGATCTCACCACTATGTTCAGCTCGATTTTTTGAGTCAAAACAAGTATACACTCGACCGTACTTGGCCACCATGACGTCCAGACCCCCTGGAACAACTCAAAACTACACTCTCAACTCTTTGTTCACTCTTTTTGTGATATGGCATTAATATACTAGGTTTAGTTACAAACTGCAATAACACATGGAATAATATGATTAAACTAAAAACAAAGGATAAACCAAAGGACTGGCAGGCATGGAGTTGACCCTGACCATCTGGCCTTTTCTCGGTGAAGATCCCGATACATACGATCCGACGGTTATCACATCTCGCTCGTCAACTAATCCAGACGATTTGCACCATCGATCTATCCTGCTTTATCCAATGGTTGTCACGCAATCTCGCACTCCAACTAGCACGTCAGTTAATTCTCTGAAAGCACGCTACAAAAGTTGTTTCGGGATGCTACGTGTCAACCACTGAGTGGAATCACGTAGATTTCTGAAAAACCATTTCCAGCCTTTGAGGCACGCGAGAAACCGTTTACCTCATCGCGTTCATTTTCAAAGATAACCTGCTTTCATGTCTCGACGTGATATGCGTCGATCTCCTTTGATCGGATGATCGAACGACTATGGTGCGAACCAATCACACATACACCATTCCTTCTCTGCTGACATCATCCAGAACCTGTAACACATTCCTGGGTTGCCACGTGTCCAACTGACGTAGGCATTGACTTTTTGACCTAAATCTTTAATTGGCTCTAATTTCTTCATCCGGACTCAGATTTATGCACGGTTTGCACCATTGGCTTCGTATTAACGAGTACTTTGACTTGAGCCTACTTTCACCTACAGTTGAAGACTTTTGATTTGGAGGTAAAACTAAATCCATTTTAGTTCAATTTCCCAGCAAAATCGAATGCTCAACTGATTTGGTGTGCTTATCCAAGCCCCATCGACGACTTCTTATAATCCTCCGTTGAGATCTCAACAACCACGATTAAATCTTAATCGATGGCTAGGATGAACTAGAAATCAATCCATGTACTTTTCTAGAACATTTTCACCATGAATTAATCAATTCTCACTAATTAATCATATTTCCTAAGTTTAGACTTAGGAAATATTAAAAACTGACTAATAAATCTAATTAAGTCATCTCTAGGTGGAATTTCTAGAAACGATTTCTGCGTATTGGAAAAATTATGTATTATAGCCTCTGCACAAAATTTTGTGACTAGAACGCATCCAATGCTACAAAAACTAACACTCCCTCTTAGTGGGAATGTGTTCTAATGCTGCAACCCACTAAAATAATACCTTGTATATGTAACATTTCCAGTCACGTTATTGATGTTTGATTGTTGCTTCCCATCAACCACTGCGCAAATCTGATATGTGTTGCATCTATGATTCTGTTGACCCTGTTGAACTACTGCCAACATTGCATCTGCACTGCAACTCCCTCTCCATCTGCTGTTGCTGCAACTGCAACATCTACAACTGAAAAGCCATCCAAAATACTGAATCAACTTTTATCAGTATGATGCATTTGTCACCTGAGTCTCTGACGGTTGCTAGTATCTGCACTTTCATTGAGGCATATACATTGTTGTTGACTCTGCACTGCGCCACCTGTACTACTGCAAACTTTGCACTACGCTACCCAACATCTGACATGCAACTAGGCTTTGCAACTGTCATTTTGTCATCTCACTGCATCTACTACCATTGATCATCCTATTACAAAATGCTATGGGCCCCGTAGAAAGGTATTGATTCAAGAGGTGGACCTCCTCAAGAATCCTGCCCATCTGTAGCACTATGGGGGTACAATACGAAATCACCCCACTTGACTCCTAGGGGTATGTCATCAAACATGGCGAAGTCTTCCTCCAGCCTGAAGGATAGCCTATCGATCTCAGCATGAGCTGTCGCTTGGTCCCGCTTCTCTTCCTTGTCCTTCTTCTTGAGAGCACACTGGGTGCTGCAGTGACCAAGCTCACCACATTTGAAGCACTTGACCTATGATAGGTCCTTCTTATTCTTTCGATGCTCCCCTATCCCTGACTAGGACCCTTCGATGCAAGGGCCACCTCCTCTTCACCTGCTTCAACCCGTTGTTGTTGCTACTTATGGAGCTCTTCACTAAGTCTCGCCTCAACTCCTCTTGCAAATCGGCCCACATTTTGTCCCACTTTGGCAAGGTTTTTCTACTCAAATTGCTTTGGATGAATACCTTCCACTCCTTAGAGACATTGTTGAGTGCCAATCATACTACCTCTGTGGCTTGAGGTGTTGCTCCAACAACTGACAGTTGATCCTGGATCTCCTGAATCCTAGTGAGGTAGGGGTCTATTCGTTCCCCCTTATGCATGCTTGTGCATCTATGCTTTTCCTCCAAGTACATCTTGTGTTGCTTGTAAGTGCCTTAGTATAGTGTGGAAAGTGTATCCCACATTTCCTTGGACTTCCCTAGCTCACTATGTGTGATACAATGTGATCTCGAACATCGTCAAGAATCAACCTCTTTGCCCTCACCATCTCCTTTCGGTATTCTTTCAGCTGATCTGCATCTGTTGGGATAGGTTCCACCGCATCTATGAATGGCTTCATTCCATATTCATCTAGAAGGAAGGACATCCTTGCCTTCCAAATGACATAGTTGGAAGCACTGTCCAACCTGTCCTAATCTCGTAATCCGATAGTGGTCATCTTAGCAAAATAATTCTAAATCCTCTTCTCTTCTAATCAGCTGATGATAAGCTCTACGCACTCCCTGTTGGAGTGAGTAAATTTCCTCACAACGACTGCTGATCTGCAAGAGAAAATTGACTTTTGAAGCTAGGAGTCCCGTGAAATTTTCTTCCCTTAGTGTGTGCTCTTTTTTCCTCCTGATGCTATTTTGCACTAGCAACTACTCCAAAATAATGCGTTCATCTAGAGACTTGCTATGCAAGGAAAATACTGGCTACTCCCTCTTCCTCTAGCAATCCTCAAATTGGAGAAATCTGATTTCTCTGTTTCTCTCTCCGAGAAATCAATTTTTCTTTAAGAAATTGACCCTCCTAGCCAAGAAATTGTGTTGCCTCTGAGGATTTCGAATCGTTTCTTAAGTAGAGTTACGAAATTCCTCTTCCCTTCTGCTACTGAGCTCTTCAGCTTACAATCTGCAAACTGATACCAAGTGAAAATTCGGCTAACCCCAAATCCTATTATAGCAACTAATGTTATTTATTTTATTTGTTAATTTAATTAAACAAATTATTTGTTTTTCTATGACAAATATCAAAACAAATACACTGCAACCTTCACAAAATAAATATTGCGAAAGAAATAAAAATGATGGAAGAAATAGATGCATACCCACAATATGACACCATTATTTTCGGACTAAGTCACAGGAAAAACCCAACTCCAGATGACATAGTTGGAAGCACTATCCAACCTGTCCTAATCTCATAATCCGACAATGGTCATCTCAACAAAATACTTCTAAATCCTCTTCTCTTCTACTTAGTTGATGATAAGCTCTATGCACTCCTTGTTGGAGTGAGTACATTTCCTCACAACGACTGCTGATCTGCAAGAGAAATTTGACTTCTGAAGCTAGAAGTCCCGTGAAAATTTTTCCTCCTCAGTGTGTGCTCTTTTTTCCTCTTGATTCTATTTTTCACTAGCAACTACTCCAAAATAATGCGTCCATCTAGAGACTTGCTATGCAAGGAAAATACTGGCTACTCCCTCTTCCTCTAGCATTCCTCAAATTGGAGAAATCTAATTTCTCTATTTCTCTCTCCGAGAAATCGATTTTTCCTTAAGAAATTGACCCTCCTGGCCAAGAAATTGTGTTGCCTCTGAGGATTTTGAATCGTTGCTTAAGCAAAGCTACGAAATTCCTCTTCCCTTCTGCTACTGAGCTCTTCAGCTTATAATTTGCAAACTGATACCAAGTGAAAATTCGGCTAACCCCAAATCCTATTACAGCAACTGATGTTATTTATTTTATTTGTTAATTTAATTAAAAAAATTATTTGTTGTGTTACGACAAATATCAAAACAAATACATTGCAACCTTCACAAAATAAATATTGCGAAAGAAATAAAAATGTTGGAAGAAATAGATGCACACCCACAATATGACACCATTATTTTTGGACTAAGTCACAGGAAAAACCCAACTCGAGAAAACCAGTGCAGCACCTAAGGGTTTTGATGTTATGCATTAGGGAAAATCTTAGTATAATTTATGGATGCTTAAACTAGCAATTCAAATAGAGGAAAATTGGCAACAATAGTGAGGAAAATTCCTCACTCCACAGGCAATCCAACTCTGACCTCAGCTCAAAACTGAGCCGTTGCTTGCTACCTCTGCGTAGTCTCTGCATCATCCTACCCAGGCATTACGTCCTTCTAGCTTGGAACTACGTCACCTCTCACTGCCTTGTCAGCTATTGTCTAGGAAGCTGATTCTCCTGGCCTCTGGAACCTCTATCCAGCTTCTGGCACTAAGCCTGAACTTCTCCCCAACCAAAACAGAAATCTCCTCTAGAGGGCTTTGTGCTGCCTCTGTGCTACCTCACTGTGGCAATCACTGCCTCTCTGCAATATACTTTCCATAACTGGAAAAGCTTCCTCTGATGTCACTATCTCTGCCCCTCTCTCACTACTTCGATCTCACTAAATCACCTTTGACAACTGAATGCTACTACTCTGGAGATAGATTTCCCAGCAAAATCGAATGCTCAACTGATTTGGTGTGTCTTCTCCAAGCCCCATTGACATCAGAGTGCACAAATTTTTTTTAAAAATTACAGCACTTGCTTACACATGCACCAATATTGAGAATAGTTGATCCATAAATAGATTTTGTGGTATTCATTGATGCCTCTAGGGATGGAATTGGTGGAGTCCTAATGCAAGAAGGACATGTAGCTTGTTATGAATCGAGAAAACTGTGGCAATCACTGCCTCTCTGCAATATACTTTCCAGAACTGGAAAAGCTTCCTCTGATGTCACTATCTCTGCCCCTCTCTCACTACTTCGATCTCACTAAATCACCTCTGACAACTGAATGCTGCTACTCTGGAGATAAATTTCCCAGCAAAATCGAATGCTCAACTGATTTGCTGTGTCTTCTCCAAGCCCCATCGACATCAGAGTGCACAAATTTTTTTAAAAAATTACAACACTTGCTTACACATGCACCAATATTGAGAATAGTTTATCCATAAATAGATTTTGTGGTATTCATTGATGCCTCTAGGGATGGAATTGGTGGAGTCCTAATGCAAGAAGAAATTTTGTTTTGATGTTAGATCATGGACGACTGAGATATTTATTTGGCCAGTCTAGATTGAATGCTAGACAAGCTAGGTGGGTAGCCTTGATTAATGAATTTAATTTTTTTTAAATTACATTAAAGGAAAAGAGAACAAAGTAGCATATGCACTTGGTAGAAGTTTGCAAGTGGCATATGTAGGAGCCATCAATACTTGTGAAGTTGGTATTATAGAGAGGATGAAAGTGGCATTACTTCAGGATGAGAATTATCAAAATATGAAGGAACGGTTGTAGCAAGAGATATAAGGATAATTATTAATAATTACTCACTCACTAATGATGGTACGTTGAAATTCAAGGATAAATGGTATGTTCCTTGCATGGGCGACTTGAAGAAGCTCATCGTGGATGAATTTCACAAAAGACCTTATTCAAGTCATCTTGGTTATCAAAACATGATAACGAACATGAATAAAATGTATCATTGGCTAGGCATGAAAAACGAAGTTGTTTATTATGTCGTTAGGTTCCTATAACATTAGCAAGTTAAAGTGGAATATAGGCACCAAGTGATATTATTACAACAAATTCCAATTCCAAAGTGAAAGTAGGAAGTCATCTCTATCGACTTCATCATAGGATTACCAAAGACATTTAGACAACATGATTTTCTAATGGTGGTAGTTGAAACATTGAGAAAGGAAGCTCATTTTATAACATTCAAGTCCACCCACAAGGTAATTAACATTTCTGATATTTTCGTGAAAGTAATATTCTATTTGCACGAAATACCCAAGAAGATCATTTTGGATTGCCATGCCAAATCCACTTTAAATTTCTAGAAAGCATTGTTTACTAGTTTTGGAATAGAGTTAGCATTTAGCAAGGCATATCATCCTCAAACAGATGGATGAAATGAAAGAGTGAATTAATTCTAGAAGACAAATTGAGGATATGTTTTATGCATCAGTTAAAGAGGTGGGAAGAGTTCCTACCTTTAGATGAATTTCTCTAAAACAATTGGTATCAAGAGTCACTGAAGATGGGTCCTTTTGAGGCTTTATATGGCAGAAAATGTAGCACACCCATCAATTGGGATGATCTAGTGAGTAGGGTGGTTCTTGGGCTTCATATGCTGAAGGAAATGGAGCAAGAAGTAAATAATATTAGGCAAAAATTAAAGGTATACCAAGATAGGGAAAAAAGTTATGAAAATTAGTAGAGAATGTATAAGAAATTCTAGGTGGGAGGGGCATGTGTATCTCCGCATCAGACCAAAGGTTCACTTAGAATAGGGTCTTGTACTAAGTTGGAATCAAGATTTTGTGACCATTTCAAATATTAGAGAGTGTGTGGATAGTGGCTTATAGACTGGCCTTCCCTACCATAGTGAAAGCACACGTTTTTCACATTTCTTTGCTTAAAAAGTATGTACATGATGTTAATCATATTGTTGATTAGTTTGTGATACAAGTGGGATTTGTGAGAGAATTTAATGCATTTTGGGCTAGAGATAGATCGTGCTCTAGAATCAAGTAATAGATTAGGTTAAATTGCAATGGAAGCACTTTGGACCAAATGAAGCTTGCTGGGAAATGGCTGATCATATGAGAGTATCTTACTCATTTTTGTTTACTATATAAATGAATGTAAAGAGTTGTGTATATATGAAGCTCATGGATGTACTTTTTGTTTTCTTCATAGAACACCAAGGTGTTAATTTGGCAGTGTAGGGATGAATTCCTTCGATTGGAGAGCCTTCCTCGTCCAAAGAAGCCCCTACTATGCATGTCCCTTCATAAATTAATTTGGAACAAGATTAATTATTGCATTTTGGGGCCAATTTTGGAGATAGTGGGGCCCATTTGATTTTATTAGGAGATTAGTCTTAAAAGAAGTTATTTCATTATGGTTAAGTTCCACTGGGGGGGACCCACATTAGGGAAATATGCACTCCCTAATTCGAATTGCATGGAGGGGAAAATTTGATGCTTAAGTGAGGACCCACAATGAAAATAAAATTGGAGGGAAAAGTGCTCCACGAAATTTATATAAGGAAGGAAGCTCTCCTCATTTCATCATCTGATTTCTCTTTGGTTGCTCAAGTTGCTTAAGCGAGTCACTTGTTGTTCAGTAAGAGTTCTTGAAGCGAAGAGTTCACCCTTTCTTCGAGGGACTTCGAGTGCCACCCTAGGAAGGTTTTTCTTCATTATTTGGAGGATTTCAGTGTGGTTTCCAGCAGTTGCATTCATCTCCAGGTGGTGCATATTTATGGAGGATGCAATGAAGCAGAGGCCGAGTTTTCTTGTGGTGTTTTGTAGTGGAGTTTGGTTGGGAGATTTTCCAGAGAGGAGGAATAGGAGGTTTGTTGTCATTTTGGAGAGTTGTTGGAGGAGAGTGCTTCTTAGCAGTGTGAATTTTGCACTTCTTGGGCTAGCGCAAGGGAAACATTTGGTGCACACATGGGAGGTAGAGTATCAGTGTTTAAGGCTGGACTTTGCCAGTGAAGCTAAGGGAAGCATTTGTGGAGGAGATTGCTACATTTCTGAAGCTTGGGAGGAGGTTTCTGCTTGTGTTCCTTGTAGGTTGTATTCTTGAGCAGTTTGGAGGATGTAGGGCATATTGGAGGCCGAATTTGGGAGGTTGGAACCAGACCAAACCCTTTTTGGGTTTTTGTGAGTTTTTGTCAAGGAGCTTGGGGCTGATTTTGTAGCATTTTCCGAGCAGCAGAAGTGGAGTTTCTTGCAGTTCATTTCCAGCCAATAGTGTAGTTTTTTGGGTAGCACAGAGCATTAGAGGAGCAGTCATTTTCTAGTACCTGATATCATTGTCTCATCACCTTGGTTATGTCATGCTTTCCATTGAGGCAAGCCGAGATGCATTCTTCCATACTATTGTACTTTCTCCATTAATTAATAAAATGGCTTAGCATTCTACTTTTGGAGTTTTTATGAGCATGTACTGATTGTTGAAATTTTTGTGTATAAATCTTTTTTGCTTCGCATATCACTGTTTATTTAAGTTTGGAACCTTACAGTGGTATCAAAGCTCAGATTATGGCTTAGCCGTGGGAGAACTTTTCTATGAGTTGATGTACGAACTTAGAGGATCCAAGTACTTCTCTAAGATAGATTTGTGGTCGGGATATCATCAGATTCGGGTGAGGGAGCAGGACATCCTAAAGACAAATTTCAAATGTCATTATGGGAATTTCAAGTTCCTGGTCATGCCTTTTGGGTTGACCAATGCACCAGCTACTTTCCAGTCGTGCATGAACCATGTGTTTAGAGGCCAACTGAGGAGGTTTTTACTAGTATTCTTTGATGACATTTTGATCTACAACAAGACAAGGGAGGAGCACCTGCAACATCTAGAGACAGTCTTGTGTATATTGGAGGAGCAACAATTCTACGCCAAGATGTCCAAGTGCGAGTCTGGGCTGACAAAGATGATTTACTTGGGGCACATAATAGGCATAGATGGGGTCAAGGTGCATGAGGAGAAGATTTGGGCCGTTCGAGATTGGCCAGAGCCTCGAGATGTGACAATTCTGATAGGATTTTTGGGCATTTGTACTTATTATCAAAAGTTTGTGAAGGGCTTCTCACAGTTGGCAGCACCCCTTATTGATTTGACTAAGAAGGGGGATTTTTCATGGACAGAGGGAGCTCAAGCAGCATTTGATCCCCTCAAGGAGGTGATGAGTTGTTTCCCGGTATTGGCACTTATGAATTTTACACAACCTTTCACATTGGAGTGTGATCCATCCGGTGTGGGGATCGAGGCAGTCTTGTTTCAAGGAGGGTGCCCCATTGCTTTTGAGAGCCTAAAGCACCTACCACATGAGATGTGTTATTCCATTTACAACAAGGAGATGTTCGCCATAATGCATACATTGGTCAATTTTAGACAGTACTTGCTAGGGAACCGATTTTGGGTGAAGATGGATGACAACAGTCTTCACCACTACATGGGGCAGCAGGGCCTCAATGACAGGCAACAGAGGTGGGTCAGCAAGGTGCAGGCTTAAGATTTTGATATTGAGTATGTGCGGGGGAAGAAAAATGTTGTGGTAGATGCACTATCCAAGAGACCAACAGGACTTTCACTCATGAGAATTTGCCATGATTGGAAGGCTCAATTATTGGTAGAGTACTCCAAGGATCATCGGGCATGCGAGATCTTGGAGGGAAGCTATGCAAATGAGTGCTACAGGGTGATGGATGACGTTATTTATTACAAAGGGCGCATATTTTTGGTTTCGAGATCCCAGTTGAGGGAGCGCGTCCTTCGAGCAACTCATGATTCTTCTGTGTCTGGCCACCAGGGGTTTAGGAGTACTTATATGGCAGTGAGAGAGCCCTTCACTTTGAAGGGTCTCAAAGGAGACGTGTTGAGGCATGTGTAGGAGTGTGAAGCTTGCTAGAGGAACAAAGGAGAGTCGACCCATCTGGCAGGTTTGTTGCAACCTCTTCCCATCCTTGAGGGGAAATGGGAGAGTATCTCTATGGATTTCATCACTAGACTTCCCTCGGTGCAAGGGAAGGATTGTATTTTTGTAGTGGTCGATCGGCTGACCAAGTTTGCACGCTTCTTTTCCCTACCCACACGATATTCAGCCTCACAGGTGGCAGAGTTGTTCTTTAGGGAGGTCTTTCACCTACACGAACTCCCTAAGACTATATTTAGTGACCGAGTAGTCGATTCATGGAGTATTTTAGTAGGATATTTTCCAGCTAGTTGGCATCGAGCTCACCCTAAGCACCAGCTATCATCCACAAATCGATGGCCAGACAAAGAGGGTGAACCAATGGTTAGAAGGTTACCTCAAGAACTATGTGACAGGGCAGCAAAGGGCTTGGATTCGATGGTTGCATCTAGGAGAGTAACGTTACAACACCACACATCACATGTCCATTGGTATGACCCCTTTCCATGCTTTATATGGTTATGATGCTTTGTCTTTTGCTGAAATTGTTTTTAGAGACAGCAAGCCCCAAAGTCCAAGGATTGGATCCTAGAGAGCCAAGATATCCTCAAGGATCTTAAGGATAACTTACAGACAGCTCAGAACTAGCAGAAGATGTATGCGGACAAGCATCGAATAGAGAGACATTTCGAGGAGGGGGACTTGGTCTACCTTCGATTGCATCCTTACTGGTAGTCCACGCTGAAGCAGAAGGGCGTCGAGAAGCTGCAGTCGAGATTCTTTGGGCCTTATAGGGTGATCAGGAGAGTTGGAGAGGTGGCTTACGAGTTGGAGCTACCACAAGGGAGCAGGATCCATAACATTTTTCATGTGTCATGCCTCAAGAGGGTGTTGAGGAAAAAGGTTACAGAAGTTGTGGAGTTGCCTCCACTTGATGATGAGGGGAACTTGATTTTAGAGCCAGAGGCCATCTTGGTGACGAGGCAGAGAAAGCTCAGGAGCAGGGTCATCACAGAGTACTTGGCGCATTGGAAGAGCTTGCCAAATGAGGATGCTACTTAGGAAGGGGAGCACATACTTGAGCATCCAACATTGAAGTTTTTTGGGGACAAGCAACATTTAGGAGGGGAGGACTATCATGTCCCTTCCTAAATTAATTTGGAACAAGATTAATTCTTGCATTTTGGGGCCAATTTTTGAGATAGTGGGGCCCATTCGATTTTATCAGGAGATTAGACTTAGGAGAAGTTATTTCGTTGTGGTTAAGTTCCACGTGGGGGGGGCGCCCACACTAGGGAAATACACACTCCCTAGTTCGAATTCCATTGAGGGGAAAATTTGATGGTTAAGTGAGGGCCCACAATGGAGGGAAAATTGGAGGGAAAAAGGCTCCATGAAATCTATATAAGGAAGGAAACTCTCCTCATTTCATCATCTCTTAGCATATCGATTTCTCTTTGGTTGCTCGAGCTGCTTAGCCGAGCACTTGTTGTTCAGCAAGAGTTCTTCAAGCGAAGAGCTCACCCTTTCTTCAAGGGACTTCGAGTGCCACCCTAGGAAGGTTTTGCTTCATTCTTCTAGAGGAGGATATCAGTGTGGTTTCCAACAGTTGCATTCATCTCCAAGTGGTGCGTATTTCTGGAGGACGCACTGAAGAGGAGGTCGAGTTTTCTTGTGATGTCATGTAGTAGAGTTTTGTTGGGAGATTTTCCAGAGAGGAGGCATAGGAGGTTTAATTTCATTTTGGAAAGTTTGGGAGCTGGAGGAGAGTGCTTCTTGGAAATGTGACTTTCGCACTTCCTAGGCCAGTGTAAAGGCAACATTTGGTGCACACGTGGGAGGTAGAGTATCAGTCTTTAAGGCTGAACTTTGTCGGGGAAGCTAAGGGAAGCATTTGTGGAGGAGATTGCTACATTTTTTGGAGTTTACGAGGAGGTTTTTTCTTGTGCTCCTTGTAGCCTGTATTCTTGAGTAGTTTGGAGGGCATAGGGCATATTGGAAGGCTGAATTTGGGAGGTTGGATTCAGACCAAACCCTTTCTGGGTTTTTTTGGGTTTTGGTCAAGGAGCTTGGGGCTGATTTTGTAGCATTTTCTGAGCAGCAGAAGTGGAGTTTCTTGCATTTCATTTCCAACCAACAATGTAGTTTTCTAGGCAGGTCAGAGCATTAGAGGAGCAATGATTTTCCAGTACTTGATATCATTGTCTCATTACCTGGGTTCTATCATGCTTGCCATTGAGGAAAGCCCAGGTGAAGTCCTCCATACTATTATACTTGCTCCATTGATTAATGAAATGACTCAGCTGGCTCTACTTTCGGAGTTTTTATGAGCATTTATTGATTGTTGAAAATTTCTGAGTATAAATTGTTTTTGATTTGCATATCACTATTTATTTAAGTTTGGAACATTACATACTAGCCCTTGGAAGAATTTAATTTGGTCAAGAAAAAACACAATCTTTAATGAGAATACCACATGTGCACAAAAGTACAAGTCTGCCCGGGCAAGCTAATTCATTCCCTTGAGACACAAATAAATAGACATAATGTCACATCACTTTGGAGCATCATCAACACATCACTTCTACTCTTGGATTGGTTTGACTACTTGTACGTTCTTTTCACACGTGCGAAGGAGAGAGATTCTTTTATGTTGACCGAAATTCATCTTTTGTTTTGGGACTTTGACTAGCTTTGACTTTAGTTGACTTGGGATCATTTTGACTTGGAAATTCTAATTTTATCTCTATTTTGGGAGGTCGCATTGATTGAGAGATAGACTAAACTTTTATGGGCTAGTAGACCAAGGTTGACCATAGACTTTGACCATAGTTGACCAAAATTTGTTGAAGGTTTACACGGAATTTATCTCTACTTTGACTGAGGCTTTATAGACTATTTTGATTGAATTTTGACCAACAAGGAAGGCCACATTTATTGGCAAGTTGACATAACCTTTTGGAGTGTCTTTTACCATTGATTTTTGGACTGGTTAGGGCATATTTGGTTGTTTTTTACTTGCAGACTTTGACTTTGGATCAGATTTGACTTTTGGGCTCATATTGATTGGATATTGGTTATTTGTTTTAGATGATCAAATATTTGACTTTGTTGATGAATTGGAACATTGTATCTCTTTGCTGGACATTTGATGACAATCTAATAGAAGAAGAAATTTGACAGGGTTTCCCCTTTGTGGGGATTTTCTCTAGTCTTTAACCAAATCTTGTGTCTCTCTTTTTCTTCTTCTTGATTGTATTATATTGCAGTTGGATTATTGTTCTATCTACAATTGCTTACTTTCATTGAAAGATTGAATGTATTGGATAAATTTATTGTTAATTGAAGAATAATTGTTGTAAGTCATTGTGCTAAGTATAGAACACTGGAAAATTAACATGGTATCAAATTTGAGGTGAAGACAAGCCCAAGGATATAAGAGACAAAAGCAATCACCTTTGAAGAATCTATTTGGAAGAAGCTCCTTGGTCAAGATACCTACCACATACTTCAAGGATGTAGAGAAGCTAAGTGACTCATCAAATTTTTTTTTTGGATGATACATTGGAAGTGGCCTTGGATAAGATGATATTGTTAGAAAATTATATATTACAGAGAAATGGAACACATAAAATATTGCAAAAACACAGACACAAAAAACGCATAATACAAGAGAGACACAAATATATGTGGTTCACCCAATTTGGGTTATGTCCACGGAGAAATAGTCAGTCCTTCCTTTTATATTATCCAACAAAATGAAGATATACAACCTACAACATATCCGTTGTAATTTCCTCTTCTCTCTCACACATTCTCCTCTCTCTTTCTCGCTAAGAATACACATGTACACAACCGCAATAGAATTCCTTCATATATAGTGAGGGGTTACCTTCTAGGGAAAAAAACCCTAAATTAAACATAAATTATAGCGTTAGATCATTCACCTAATGAACGGCTCAAATTGACTACGAAATTACAATATTTTACAAAGGAAATTTACATATATTTTTAGCTTCAGGGGCATTGCCCCCAAACCCTCCCAGGGGAGGGCCTCATAAAATCGTCATCGCCCCCCCTTGGACCCCCCTTCCAGTGATCAAACGGGTGGCTTGTTATGAACTGGGGTCCAATGCAGCCATACCTATGAATAAAGAAGATAATCGAGCTCCACACCCAACAATCTCCCACTTAGAGACTGGTTATAGAAACTCCACTATTGCTTCATTTGTTGGACAATGACTCCACTTTGGGCCCGATTGTTTCTCATCTTCATCATCATACTTGAAGACCAATTGAAATTGAGAAGAATCTCAGTTTCTCCCTAGTTACAACTTTTGTTAAAATATCCACAAGATTCTGGCTAGTGTGTATCTTTTCCATCTTCAACTGTCCATCTTCCAACATTGATCGTATGAAATGGTACTGGAGCTGTATATGTTTAGTCTTGGAATGAAATGTTAAGTTATTTGCAAGATGAATGGCACTCTAGCTATCACTGTATAACTTGCCCATCTCTTGCTTCTTACACAATTCATCCATAAACCTTTGTAACCAAATCATTTATTTACTAGCCTCTGTAGCAGCAACATACTCTTCTTCCGTTGTTGAAAGTGCAACAACACTCTGCATTTTTGAAACTCAATTGATAGTTGTTCCACCTATAGTAAACACATACCTTGTGGTGCTACTTATGTTATCTCTATCACCTGCCATATCTGCATCAACATATCCCTGTAGAGCAATGTTTGCACCACCAAAGCATAATGTTTGATTTGTGGTACCTCTCAAATACCTAAGAATCCAGTTCACTACCATCCAATGTTATTTTCCTAGATTGTTCATGTACCTACTTACAACTCCCACTGCATGTGCAATATCAGGCCATGTGCAGGCCATTGCATACATTAAGCTTCCAACTATTGATGCATTTAGAACTTTAGAATTCATCTCTTCTTGAGTCCTAGGACACATATTCTTAGTTTGAAATGACTATTCAATGGTCTAGTAACTGGGTTTTCATTCTGCATATTAAATCTTTCCAACACCTTTTGTATGTACTTGCTCTGAGACAATGTTAATTTGTGATTTTTCCTGTCTCTAGTTATTCTCATACCAAGGATTTGTTTTGCAGTACCCAAATCCTTCATTGCAAACGAATTTGTCAATTTTCTTTTGAGCACATTTATTTCCTACATGTTAGACCCTGCAACAAACATGTCATATACATACAATAACAATATAATATAGCTTCCATCATTTTGCCTTTTGAGATAAACACAATGATCATAGTGACATCTAGTATAACCTTGTTCGGACATAAACCTATCAAATTTTGGATACCACTGCATTGGAGCATGTTTTAAGCCATACAATCTCTTCTTCAATTTGCACACTAGTTTCTCCTTCCCTTTGACCTCATATCCTTGCAGTTGTTGCATATAGATCTCTTCCTCCAAATCCCCGTGGAGAAAGACTGTCTTTACATATAACTGCTCAAGATGCAAATCTTCTACTGCTATTAGACTTAAAATAGTTCTAATTGAAGTCATTTTAACAACAGGAGAAAATATTTCATCAAAGTCTATACCATTCTTTTGTGAAAACCTCTTCACCACAAGTCTAGCTTTATACCTTTTTCTACCTCCATCTTCTTCCTTCAACCTGTAAACCCATTTATATTGCAACGTTGTTTTACCTGCAGGCAACTTGATTAAGTCCCAAATCTGGTTATGTACCAAGGAGTCAATTTCTTCTTTCATGGCTAGCTCCCATTTCTTCTTGGTTTCTACCTACATTGTTTCTTCATAACATTCTGGTTCACTAGAATCAATCAACAATACATAATATAATGGAGAGTATTGTTCAAGGGGTCTACTTATCCTGGTAGATCTTCTAACACCACTTTCAAGTGTTTTAAGTGCCCGTTGTTATGGTTGTTGATCATTATGATTTTAGACACATTTACTTTTTCTGTAATCTCATCAAGCACTATATATTCTTTGTTTCTTTTTTCTTGTTTATTTTCATGCATCTGCTTCTTATACAAGACCCTTTCATTGAATATGGCATCTCTACTACTAATGATTTTGTGATTTTCATAATAATATAATCGATAACCAAAATCATTAACACCATATCCAATAAAGGTACATTTCTTTGATTTCGCCTCAAGCTGTGTTCTATTTTCTTTATTAATGTGGTCAAAGGCATCACAACCGAAAGTCTTTAAAAATGAGGAGCTTACCTTTTTACTTGTCCATGACTCCTATGGAATACCACCATCCAAGGAACTTGAAGGCCCTATGTTTATTAGATAAACAACAATATCTACAACATCTACCCAAAATTGTAAAGACAATCCTGCATGCAATCCCATGCACATTGCACACTCCATGATTGTATTCTCGTCCTTTCTAACACACCATTTTCCTGTGGTGTTCTTGGAACTATCTTCTCTCTACGAATTCCATGCTCTGAACAATACTTATCAAACTCTTTGCTACAATATTCACCTCCATTGTCTGATTTGAAACACTTCAACTTATTTCCTATCTTATTCTCAACCAAAGCTTTCCATTTCTTGAAAGTAGAAAATACATCACATTTATTTCGAATACAATAAATTTAGGTTTTTCTAGTTGCATCATCAATAACAGTAACATAATAACGAGAGCCCTTGAGAGATGATACATGAGCAGGTCCCCATACATCTGTATGCACAAGCTCTAATTTTTTGCTCTTCTTTTCTTTCCCAACTCTAAGAAATCTGACTCTCTTTTGTTTTCCATAAACACAATTTTCATAGAAGTCCAAATCAACATGCTTCAAACCTAGCAACAAATTTCTTGAGTGAAGAATTTTCATCCCCTTCTCATTCATGTGCCCAAGCCTATGATGCCACAGTATTGTATCTGCTCTTGTGGAGGTTAAAGCATTAACATAATTAGAAATACATTACATAAATACAATGTACCAACATTTTCTCCTTTTTCTATTACAAGGGCTCCTTTAGTGACCTTCCAAGTTTTATCTGTAAAAGTAGTTACACAACCTTCACCTCCCAACTGCCCTATTGAAATTAGATTTTTCTTCTGATCTGGAACATGCCTTACCTCCTTCAATAGCCATTGGCTTCCATTTTGTTGTTTTATGAAAAATTTACCCATTCCAACGATTTTACAGTGTTTATCATCACCTAAATGAACCTATCCAAAATCTCCTTGGACATAGTCATGAAATGTTTCCTATCAAGTGTGGCATCGAATGAGGCCCCCCCTAAATCTACCACCTAGTCATCAATAACATTTTATAAACAAAGAATCAAAGAATCTTGTAACACATCACCTATTACATTCACTTCATGATTGTTCTCTTGTTGTGCGTCTCCTTTTCCCTTCTGAGACTTACAGTCTTTCTTCAGGTGTCCTTTCTTCCCGCATTTCGAGCACACTATCCCCAATCAGGACTTGGATCTGCCTTTCCTTGACTTACTGCGATATCCTGGGCTCTTTCCTCTTTCCTTTTTTCTTCACTTAGTCTCTGCAGTCAAAGCATTTCCTGATGTATCACCAGAGCTTTTCCTTCGCATTTCTTTGCTAAGGATGGCATCGACAACATCATCAAATTTTAAAGTACTAGATCCAGAGACAAATTTACTAATGGCCATAACTAAACCATTCCAACTTTTTGGCAATGAGCACAGAATTAACAGAGCCCTAATTTCATCATCAAAATTTACCCCTAGAAAACTTAACTGACTCGTAACCGTATTAAATTCATTTAAATGATCAGCAACAAATCCACCTTATGACATCTTCATATTAAATAAGTGCTTCATAAGAAATACCTTGTTTGAGGCTAAGGGTTTTTCATATAGTTTGGCAAATGCCGTCATTAAACCCTTTATTGTCGTTTCCTTCGAAACGTTGAATGCCACTGACACTACCAAACACAGTCGTATTGTTTCAAGTGCCTTTCTATCGATAAGACCCCATTTTGTGTTGGTCATACTCATAAGCTTCTTTGTCTTTCTTTTCAATGGTAGGTACAGATCTTTATGATATTGATAATTTTCC
Organism: Pinus tabuliformis; assembly: GCA_031772625.1. Lineage (NCBI taxonomy): Eukaryota > Viridiplantae > Streptophyta > Pinopsida > Pinales > Pinaceae > Pinus > Pinus tabuliformis. The sequence continues at coordinate 1,026,052,953 of CM062805.1, forward strand.
ATCTACATCTTCCACAACTAATAGTTTTGGTCGTTAAATTTCTCGACCCTAAACCTACCATCTTCTGCCATTGCTCCCACTCAAACCGGGAACCCTTCTTTCCTGCGAGTTTCTCACTCAAGTATACCTTCAGCTCTGATACCAGTTGTTAGAAAATTATATATTACAGAGAAATGGAACACATAAAATATAGTAGAAACACAAACACAAACAATGCATAAAATAAGAGAGACACAAATATACGCGGTTCACTCATTTTGGGCTACGTCCATGGAGAAATAGCCAGTCCTTCTTTTTATATTATCCAGCAAAATGAAGAGTCACAACCTACAACAGATCCGTTGTAATCTTCTCTTCTCTCTCACATAGTATCCTCTCTCTTTCTCTTTCAGAATACGCATGTACACAATCGCAATACAATTCCCTCATATATAGCGAGGGGTTTCCTTCTAGGGAAAAAAACCCTAAATTAAACATAGCTTCTACCATCATATCATCTACCTAATGAACGACTCAAATTGACTACGAAATTACAATATTTTACAAGGAAAATTTACATATGTTTTTAGCTTCGGGGGTGCTACTCTTGAACCCCTGCAAGGGAGGGCTCATAAAATTGTCGTCACCCCCCCTTGGACACCCCTGATGGTGATCAAACGGGCGACGTTGACGCCCCGTGACGAACTGGGGTCCAACGCAGCAATACATTTGAATAAATAAGATAATCAAACTCCACACCCAACATATGTCTTGGAATATGTAGAAGGAAAAGTACCAAAGCCGTCAGAGAATGCTCCTACCGCTACCAAAGCCAAGTATAAGAAAGGTGAGATCAAAGCCAAGAAAATAGTTATTGATTCTTTCATAGATCATTTGCTTACTTAAATACAAAGTTGAAGATGTCCAAGGATATCTATGACAAGTTAGTTGGGATGTATGAGGTCAACAATTTGAACCACATTCTTTCCTTGAAGAATCAACTCAAGGACATCAAAATGAACAAAGGGGGAACTTTTCAGTCATATATCATGAGGATATCCTGACTCAAAGATCAAATACTGACTGTTGGAGAATCCATGTCTTATAGAGAGATGGTACTTGTTGCACTTCAAGGTCTTCTTCCAATTTGGGAGACATGTATTACTACTATTAGAAATAATGACAATTTATTGACATTTGATGAGCTGGTTGGCAAGTGTAATCAAGAAGAAACTAGGATGATTTCCTAAGGAAGAATTCAAAAGAATGAAGAAGGAGATTCCTCTGCCTTTGCTTCTCAAGACAAGAAGAAGAAAGGAAGAGAAAGACCATTTAATTCAAGAAGGTCAGCACCAACATCCAGGGACTCTCAAAGAAGATTTAAAAAGGACAAAGTTGAATGTTTAAAGTACCAAAGGTATGGAAACTTTGCCAAAGAATCGCAGGAAAATGAGAATGCTCCTAGGTCATAAAAAAACAATTGTTGATTCAACAATGATAGGCTCAATAATAGAAGAAGATATGCTCATGATGATCGTGTGAAGGTCGTCATCTTCAAAAGAGATCAAGGAACACAAGGTATGGAAATAATGTAGTAACTACTAAATCTGAATACTTTCTTATCTTTGCACTTTCTAGCTTCTCCCTTCCGGATTCATTTGATAGTTGGTTGATAGATAGTGGGGTTTCAAGACACTTCACTAGGTACCGTTAAGTCCTCTCACACCTGATTGAGAGGGAGACTAATAAAAAAAAAAAAAATCTTGGAGATAACTCTACTTATGCAGTGAAGGGTTTTGGTTATTTTACATTTCATTAGAATTATGGGGAAATCATACATCTTCATAATGTTATGAATGTATTGGGATTGAAGAAGGACCTTGTATCTATATCTTCCTTGGAAGACAAAGGAATGAGAGTTGCCTTCATAAAAGGAAAGATCCTCACTTGTCCTATGGAATCATGCATGAGGAATGCATTCGCCTTGGGATCAAGAGTGGAAGGACTCTATAGAGTCAATGGAAGACTGATGCAAGCAGTAGCAATCATCAAAGTGAACTGTGTCACTAAAGGTTTTCTCATCTTCACTATGAAGCTCTACCGAAAGTAAGGAGGATGGTTTCTAGAATGCCTAAAGTTCAAGCTAATCGTGATGGGGTGTGTTTGGGATGTGCAAGCAGAAGGAAGTCAAAGAAACATTTCCCTTCTAGCAAGAGCATGACCACTCACATTCTACAACTCATACATTATGTCTTATGTGGACCCATGCTGGGAAAATCTCTTCGTGGCTATCTATATAATCTTTTTCGATGACTTCTCTAAGAATACATGGATATTCTACATGAAGCACAAGGATGAAGCATTTGAAATGTTTAAGGATTTCAAGGAACTGATAGAGAATCAATCAAGGAAAAGAATCAAAGTCTTTAGGTTTGACAATGGTGGAGAATAGACATCAAATGATTTCATTGACTTCTATAAGAATGCTGGAATCAAGAAGGAGACCATCATACCTTATAATCCCGAGCATAATGGTGTGGCTAAAATAAATAATAGGACCATCATGGAAGCTACCAGAGCCATGTTGCATGATCAAAATTTGTCGAAGTTCCTTTGGGAAGAATCCACTAATACAACAATCTATTCTTAAAATAGGACTCCTCATCAAGCCTTGACAATACTTTTGAAGAAGTGTTCACAATTTTGAAGCCCAATGTTGGACATTTGAAAATATTTGATTGTCCCGTATACTTTCATTTGTCAAAGGACAAAAGGAACAAGTTGTAAGCTACTAGAAACAAAGGTACATTTGTTGGTTACTATGAAACTTCTAAAGATTTTAGAATACATGTGCCTTGTCAAAAGAATATCGAGTTTAGTAGGGATGTGACTTCTGATGAAGATGCTACCCTTGGAAAAGAAAGGGACATTCCTCCTTCTCCTCCTGTTGAAAACAAGGATGATGAGATGGACCTACTAGAAGGTCCTTTTGTGCCTCAGCGTAAAAATGATGTTGTTGATGATCCCATGGAACCCATGAACCCCTTCGATCCTCCTCCATGTGATCTCCCTGCCAAGAAGAAACCACTTTGGCTTTGTGATACTTTACAGAATGATGTAAGACATGCCACTGCTAGAGGAACCTTTAGAGAAAGTGAGAACCCATGTCGATATCAAGGTTATCTTGTTGCTATGAGCACCATCATACATGTTGAGCCTCCCACCTTCGAGGAATCAGTGAAAAATAAGGTTTGGAAATATGCCATGGACAAATAATATGAGTCTATTATGAAGAATAATGTGTGTGAAGTGGTTCCGAGACCTAAAGGGAAGTTTGTTGTGACTTCTAAATGGTTGTACAAGATCATGGAACTAATGGAAGAATTGAGAAATATAAGGCGAGGTTCGTGGCTAGAGGGAGGATATTATGATAATATATTTGCACCTATTTCCCACTATACTACTATTCGATCTATTGTTGTCGTTGCTACTAGTCAAGGATGGAAACTTCACCAGATGGATGTGAAGGCTACATTTCTACATGGCATAGTATAGGAAGAAGTATATGTTTAGAAACCATGGTGTTTTGAAGTACATGACAGGAAGAATTGTGTTTGTAAGTTGAAGAAGGAACTCTATGGATTAAATAAAGCCCCCAAAGCTTGGTATGCTCGTATTGATAGCTACCTGGTGAAGCTTGGATTTAGAAGAAGAAATGTTGACTTGAATCTCTACTTCAAAGTAGCCCAAAGTATGCCCCTTATTTTAGTTTTATATGTTAATGACTTATTCTTGAAAGGTGGTGAGCCTTTGATTCTCGAGTGCAAGAGGGAGTTGGAATTTGAGTTTGAAATAAAATACCTTGGACTAATGCATTACTTCCTAGGTTTAGAGGTGTGGCAAAGGCCCAGTGAGATTTTCCTTAAATAAGGAAAATATGTTGTGAAACTGTTGGAAAGATTTGGAATGGCAAAATGTAAATCTATGGCCACACCAATGGAGATGAGCCTAAAGAAGCTATGTGGAGAAATTGTTGGACTCGACTTAACAACTCCTTCTGAGTATCGAAAATTGATTAGGGCATTGATGTTCCTTGTGAACGCTTGACCGGACATATGTTTTGCAGTTAACACTCTGAGTCAACTTATGACTGAGCTTCTACATGCAAAATAGGTTGTTTCTTAGCATGTGTTGAGATACTTGAATGGAATGATTAATATTAATATGAGATATACTGTCAGAGATGTGAGACTTCATGGATACACTGATGTTGATTGGGCCAAAAATGTTATTGATAGGAAAAGCACATAAGGGTGTTGCTTTAGTTTGGATTCTGCCGTGATATCTTGGATAAGCATGAAACATAAATTTGTTTCCCTTAGTACTTCCGAAACTTAGTATATTTTTGGTAGAATGGCGAGCTATGAGGCTTTATGGTTGAGGAAGCTCTTTGGAGAGACATTTGAGCAAGTTATAGATATGACAGTTATATATATATATATATATATATATATATATTGTGATAACAAGAGTGGAATCCAACTAGTAGAGAATCTCGTGTTCCATGACAAGTCCAAGCAAATTGAGATTAGGTATCATTACATTTAAGATATGGTGCTGGGAGTAGTAGTGAGACTCCACATTTCGACAGATGAGCAGATACCAGATATTCTTTCCAAGGATTTTTCCGAAAGGGAAGTTCATGGTATTCAAAGAGTAGCTTGGACTGATCGATGTGACCCTCCTAGGTAAGGGTCCTAGTTGATCGAGGACACTGAGTTATACTCTTCCCCCCTATCTAAGCTCTTAAGATGAGGAATTGAGCCATGAGAACTCTTGGAGTTGAGAGATCTCTAGACAATAGGATTTTTTATCCTTGTCATTTATGGCAAGTTTGGCTATATTACCTATTTTCACTATAGGGTGTATGTGATCCTTGTCATTTATAACAAGTTGGACTATCCTCCCCTACCATTTGTATGAGACTTGACAAAGTATACCTTAGTATGCATCTCCTGCAAGCTGGGCTTATCGGGATTGCCACCCATTTGGCAAATGGGTAAGGAGAGACTTAGAAGTGTGTGATCCTTATCTTTTGTAAGTTGGGTATCCTCCCCAAGTGATAGGATGCAGGTGTTCTTCCCCTTGATTCTTAAGGGTCAAGGTGGGAAGATCAACAGGAAATAGGATGTGTGATCCTTGTCTCTCATGATAAGTTGGGTTATCGTACCAATTATCCTTGGATATATAGTGTTAGCTTGAGCCCCATATGATTTTGATTCTTCTTCTTTAGCTTCGAGATTTTTCAACAGATCAATTGACATGAACATAAATGAGCAAAGACGAGACATGACTTGATGACAACGACAAAACATTTGAGATAGGACTTATGATGCAGTCTGAAATTTCTCCTTAGCTAAGGGTGAGTGTTAATTTGGCAAGTCAAGAATAAATTCCTTCCACTCGAGATCCTTCCTCATCCAGACAAGCCCCTACTAACCCTTGGAAGAAATTAATTTGGTCAAGGAAAAAAATATTTTTAATGAGAATCCTATTAGTTTTTGTAGGATTAAAGGTGTTCTAGCCTCGAAACTTTGTAGAGAGGATAAAACACATGAGATCTCCATAACTCAAAAATTGTTTCTAGAAATTCCACCTAGAAATGTCTCAATTAGATTATTAAACTATTTAGAACATTTCCTAATTCTAAACTTAGCAAAAGTGGTAAATTAATTAGTATTAATTGAGAAAGGTGAGAATCATCTAGAAACTCACACATATCGATCAAGAAATGATCTCAGCCATCGATTATGTTTTAATCTTGGTCGTTGGAGTCCAAACTAAAGATTATAAGAGGAGGTCGATGGATAGATAGAGAACGCACCCGTGCAAATACTCAATGGCCTAGGCAGATCAATTTTCTCGGTAGCAAAGATTCAATAGAGAAGATTGACCCAGAGGGTGAGTAGCAGGTGGCTAAGGAGCTGAGCAATATTTTTTGAGGAAGTCTTCTAGTTTCAAAAGAGGCAGTTAGAGGGAGTGCGAAATTCCCAGAGGGTTTGTGCAAGGAATGTGCAGGCATAACAACAAATCAAGTTCAATCTAGCTGGAGGAGCTAGTGATTCAGTAGCTGGAGGCTAGGATTTTGGTTAGATAAGCCAGTGTGTCAATTCTAGAGTCAAGTAGAGACTAAGCTAATGGTTTCAGAGTTTTCCAAAGGCAGCTGCAACATTATCTTCACAAGCGCTACGTAGAAGTTGACACAAAAGGGATTTTGTGGAGGTGAGGAAGCAATTCCGGGGACAAAAATCAGTTGTGGGGTGAGGAAAAATCCTCACAATAATTTTTCTAGTATTTTTCTCAAATTAGATTGCCAATAGGGCATCCAAATTATTGTACTTTGATATTTGTTGCTACATTATAATATAAAAACCTCAGTTGCTGCACTAGTTTTTCCAAGTTGGGTCTTTTCGGGGATATTCATCCAAAAATAATTGTGTTAATGTTTTATGTGTGTGTGCTAGAATTTTCTCAATTTCCGGCAATATTTTCTTCCATAGTTTATTTGTGAAGGTTGCAGTGTGAATTATTTGGTATCTGTAGTAGCAGTTAAATTGTTAAATTAATTAACAATTAGTAAAATAATTTCCAGTTGTTGCAATCGGATTTTAGAAGTTTAACTTTTCACATGGTATCAAATCGTGACTAATCAGTCGGGAAGCTCAAAAGAAAAAGAAGGAAAATTTTGATGTTCAAAGGGAGAAACACGCTAAAATTTTCTAGTGTTGCATAGTACATAGCCAGGTAGTTCAAATTGTTGGGCAAGGGTTCGATTTTCAGTTCTAGGGTAGGAAAAAATTCAATTTGCCCAGAATAGTGATTCCAGAAGACAGAGAGAGCAGCATCAACTCAAATTTTCACTGAGAATATTCCTTGGTTGGATGTGTTGCACACATTTTGTCAAAGTTCCAAGGAAGGAAATGTACCAATATTTTTTTTGAAGATCAAGATCGTCAGCCATAAACTATTGTGTCATTGTAAACCCATTCTACAAATTTGTAACGTAAATGATGCTAGTAAGACCGTGTATGTATGTAACAAACTAGGTAAGCCTACTATTTTGGAGACGAAATTCATCCTAGGAGGTTTTTTGTCTCACTGATTCATTTTTGTTTCTAAACACGGATGATCGGTAGAGTTTTTCCCTTCAACCTCACCCCAATGATAGGGTGGAATTTATCGTCAAAGTCTTAGGTGAGACCTAGTGTTTTAATCAAGTCTTATATAAAAATGATTTGAGAAAATTTAAGCTAATTGGCTAAATTATTTTATTACAAATCACTTGGTCTACTAGATCATATTGTGTCACAGAATTAGGTAATTATTTGAGGGCCTATAATGAATAGGTATTTCCTCTTTGAGGATTGAATTATGTAAAATCTTATATAAAAAATATTTTAGTGCATGGTCCCTTATACTTAGACACCATGGCTAAAATATTAGAGGGTGGAAAAAATATTTAATCCTCATGTGTCAATTAATTGATTTTTCTGGCAAAAATTAAATTAATGCTAATCAAGAAAATTAATTAATTAGAGTCGAATTTAAAGTCAGAGAAATTAAATTCTCCAAGTGGAAAAATTCATGGATATCAAAGGAATTAATTTTTGGAGGTCTCCCACCAAGGGAATATTGGAAATTTCAAGAGAAATTGGACCCTTTGGTGGTCAAGTCAAAGTCAATTTTTTGAGGAAATTAGCTCAATTTTTTTGAGCTAATAGAAAAGGGGTTTAATGATAAATTCGAATAATCTTCCAAAACTAATTATTTCAACGGTTGAGATTAAAATATCGTCAAAGATTTATCAACGGACGAGATTATTTTGACGGGGATCAAGCTAACTAGCCGTTATTTTCCATTTGGAGGATTTATCTATAAATGAGTAATTTATGTCTCAAGCCATCTGATTTTGGCTAATGTAACTCTGAGACGCTGATGTAAATTATTGTCCCACTGGAAACATTGGAATAATCATAATAAAGACTTTGGGGTGCAGTTCATTGTGTCTCTAATCTATTGATTTGTGGTATGTGTTGGGTATGAGCATTCCTATATCGTGCTTTGTAATTATTACTAATCTTTATTTCATTGTAGGTGATAAGAGCATTCTATTGGTAAGTTGGGATTGTCTTAGGTGATCTGATTCACTGTGTGTTTAATGATTATTTTGAGAAATTATATTCCCCAACCCTTGATTTTGTTTGGATCCCAATTATTTTTATGGTTCTCTAACTTCCCTAATGTTGTGATTTCTATATTTATCTTTTGAAATACATTTAGCCATTATCAGAGATTTAGAAAAATTTAATCTTTCAAAATTCCTTCAAGCATTTTTTCACATCTATATTTTGTAAATATATTTGTAATTTTGTAAATAATTTGTTTTCTAACATTTGTTTTGTAGTGGGGTTTGATTTGTTTTGATATTTTGTATATATTGGGGATTTGGGTTATTGTAAATCATTTGTGCGGGTAAGATCAAGTGAAAAGATTTGGATTAGAGTTAGATCTAGGCCCTTGAGGGTGAAATCCAGCCTCTAAAAAATTTTGCAGGGCCATCTATTGAAGAAAATTTGTAGTACATATGAAGATCGGAAGAAAAATTATTTTGGAGCAAGGGTTTCGAAATTTTTTAGGGCCAAAAGGCCTAGCATCATTTTCCAACGTCCTCCTTCTCCCTCCCTACATTAGCATTTTTAGGGTCGGTGTTACCCCCAAAGGCCCTCCTGAGCCTAGAAGTTAGCCCCAGAGGGCCTCGACCCTACTCCCTCATACATGTGTCAGGGATTTTAGGCCTTTTTAGGCCTAGCCATGAGGCTTTTAGTCCTCAACCCTCCCTCCTAGGGAAGTCGCAGCCTCTAAGGGATTTTTAGCCCTAGGTTGTAGCCTCCTAGGGCATTTCGGCCCCCCCTCTAGGCTGGACAACAACCTTTCAGGCTTTTCATGGACCTATTTGAGCCCCTCCTCCTCTTCTGTGGCCTCACTTGGCCTCTTGGCCCTCGCCGTTGCTTCCTTTAGCTTTTTCCTCTCCTCTTTGGCCCTCTTCCTAGCGCCAGATTTCCCTCATTCATCCTTGGTTAGCCTCTGAAATTTCAGGACTGAATGTTGGTGACTTTTGCAAGGGAAATTGGTTCAAAGTTGGTGTTTTGAGGTGCCCAGTACTTTGGAGAAATTTTTGGGCAACTTAGGCAAATGATATACAAGGCCTTAGGCCTAGAGTTTGATCTATAAACCCTTGTATTCTCACAATTTTGATACGGCTATGATAAATCTTCCATAACAATGACAAAATATATGATTAAGTGCCCTAAAAATCATATCTAAGTAATGCAACCACACTAAGGGTTTCATGGTAATATTTTGCTAATTGTTTGGTGACTTGGGCATCAATTTTTTGGCATAAATCTCCAAGTTTAGTGACTGAAATATCTCTGCATAAGTGTTTGATCAGATCCGATATAAATCTGAAGCTACATCTTAAGAGGGTTAAAAACTCATAATTTCATATTTTTTATCTTGTCTTTAGCATTCAAAAAATTTTGGGTACCTTTTGGCACACACTCTCACACTAATAGCTCACTGTTTGCATATATTTCATATTGTTGTTATAAGTGTTTCCATATCTAATATATCTCTGAATACTTCATCATAATAGGGTTAAGTAGCTCATATGGTTGCTTGGCAAGTCATTGGGCATCTCATTGGTCTTATTTAGTTTTCATATGCTTGATAACTTCTTGATCTAGAGTGATTTACTTATGTCCTGTATGTCACATAAGTGGTTTTCATGATTTAATTGGCTCATTGTGATTTATTCAGTTGAAATCTAACGTTTACTTGCCTTGTGTTAGATCTAAGAGTTGTTAACTTAGCACTAAAATCACTAACTTTAAGCTCCAATCTCAAAATCTATTGGTGTTGAACATCTTAAATCTTTTTGGGCATATTGATATCTTGTGATCTAAGTTATATTGATTCTTGACATCTAATTGTGTTGGCAAGTGATAAATTCACATTTTGTCCTAATTGTGATCTAAAGCACTAAGGAATCTATTTGGTTATCTTGGAATCTAAATTTAATCAAGCATCTCTTAATAATTGGTATTATCTTAGATAATTATCATTAGCATAAGATTGTTGATAATCGTCATTGGAATATCTAGAGTAATTAGCATCTTGTGTTAATAATCATTGGTGAATTGTTAAGCAAATAATTGCTCTTAGTTATTATCAATGGTTAAGTATTTTGTGGATTAACATTGGCACTTAATAATTTGGCACATTATTGGTTATAAATTTTTTTCATAATTCATCCTTAAGTACTCTTTTCTTTGTAGATTAACCTTAACTTAAGTACTTAAACATAAAACAATCTTAACCTAAGAAGTCACTCACCTCCTTTGCATAAACGCCTAGTTGCATTAATAATTTACCTCCAAGCATAAGCTTAGTTGATATACTTCAAGGGTCACCCTTCTGATCTAGCTTGAGGGATTCAACACCTTTTTAGTGGTTAACACAGTGACCTTGTAGTGGTCAGAGTCACAGTTTATGCAGTGCCAAAGGCATCAGGTGGTTGGAACACCCGGGGAGGTATTGTTAATCAAGCCTTTACTTGCTTCCCATTGGATTCCATCCCACAACCTACTCTAATGACTGGTTCCAAAACAGTTAAGGGAAGATCATACTTATATTAGGCATTTAACTAAAATTAACCAATACCTTTCCATCACACCTAGGTCTTAAGATTTGCACAACATATAGGTTAATGAAGCATCTAAGCAACAATTGTCCATCTGATTACTTGGTCTTAATTTAATAGTAAACAAGATTTTTGACTCCATTAGGCACTAGTCTCATATTTTAATATAATATAATCCTTAAGATCTTGCTAAATTTAAACAAGTAGCTAGGCCACTCAATTGTGTCTCCCGGACATGTTGGATATCAACTTGTCCTTTTCATTCACATTCCCATAGGGACTACCCCCAATAGGCTGTTGTTGGGGGACAACTAGAACAGATAGGTCAAGGATTAGAGTGACAAACCACAACCTGAGTCGTTTTTGTAGTGCATGTTCAATCTGAGCAACAATAGGATGCATAGTGTTTTGCAGTAGTTTATAGCAATAGAATCAATGCTGGGTGGAAGAGGATTAGCACACAAATTTGTCTTCAGTAAATTATTCAGTATGACCATGGACAAAGTTGACATTTAGGGGGCTTCAAATTTGTCTTCCAAGTTGGAGGATGAATTTGTTTGCCTATCAAGCTCGGCTTCATAGGGTGTCTGGTATATAGACAGTGGAGCGTCAACTCACATGACAAGGGGTTAGATAATATTTCTCTAGCTACAAGGAGTAGATGGACTTCTAGATTACGATGGGAAACAAAACGAAGTGTACTACAGTGGGGAGAGGTACCATCAATTTTCAGAGGGAGTCGGGAGCAAGCACCAGTGCTATAGATGTACTGCATGTGCCAAGATTGGGTATGAACCTGATTTCAGTTTCCTAATTATAGGATAAGGAATATGATATCCACTTCGTAGGGAAGAAGGTGTTTGTCAAACAATCAAGCTTGAAGAGGGTGAGAGAGATTGGATTTCAATGCAACAGGTTGTACAAGTTGCAACTCGACTCTCCAATGGCACTAATAAGAAATGACAGTAGCAGTGGGAAGGAATTGAATGAGCTATGGCATAGGAGAATAGGAAATTTACACCATGGAGCACTCAATATGTTGAGGGAGATAGTAACAGGGGTTCCAAAACTTGGCACGGAACAAGATGATGTGTGCCGAAGGTGCATGCTTGGGAAATATGCTAAGGAAACATTCCCAAGAAGTGGCAATAGAGAAGATGGCGTGTTACTCATATATTTGTGGCTCGATTTCCACTAGAGCTCTCAATGGGGTTGAATACTTCGTTACCTTTATTGATGACCATTCCAGGAAAACTTGGATCTATTTCTTAAAGACCAAGGATGAGGTCTCTCATCGTTTCCGGGAGTTCAAGGCTCTCATGGAGAATGCGACAGGGAAGAAGATCAAGGTGCTTTGCTTAGATAATGGTAGAGATTATATTGATAAAGACTTCATAGATTTTTGTGCGAAGGAAGGCATCAGAAGGGAGTGGACAACTCCATGCAATCGACAACAGAATGGGGTAGCGAAGAAAAAAAATAGAACTATAGTTGGCGCTGCAAAAGCAATGTTATGTGACAAATATTTGCCCAGGTTTCTATGGGTAGAGGCATGTAACACAACAATGTATGTTCACAACAAGACCTCTAATAGGGCATTGGGCAAGAAAACACCGAAAGGAGTCTTCTCCAGGAAGAAGCCAAAAGTTAGTCACTTCAGGATCTTCGGAAGCATCACTTATTGTCATGTGCTAGATGAAAAGTGCACCAAATTGCATCAGACTACAGAGAAGGGGTTTCTCGTTGGGTATAGTGAAACCTCAAAGGCATACAAGATCTACATTCCTAGCAATAAGAATATTGTGGTGAGACGAGACGTGAAGTCCATGGAGGACCGAGCTTTGAGAAAATCTCGTGAGATGCTTGTAGGTGATCAGAATCAACCAATAGAAGCTCCATTGGTCCAACAACAAGGGCAGCCACAAGGGCAACCAATGTAATTGTCAATAAGAAAGTCACAGTGATATATTGCAATAACTAGTACTAGCATTTCCTCAGGTACATGAGATCCAGTGAGTTCACAGTAGAAGAAGTAGTAGAGGCAGGGTCAGGAGGAGTTGGTTGAACCTCCCACCACTAGTGGTCAAGCTAGAAGAGAGTTTTGTTAAGCATTGAATGATATAGAGTAGTTTATTGGAACTCCTAGGACAAGAAAGAGACAACGCAGACAACCTAACAGGTACCAAGCATTGGTGGCTCAAGTTGCAAAACCTTCCAACTTTTAGGAGGCCACACAACATCAGGTGTGGGTATATGCCATTGTAGAGGAGTACAACTCTATCATGATGAATAATATTTGGGAGGTAGTACTAAGACCTAAGGATAGGTCAGTTGTAGGTTCTTATTGGATCTGCAAGATCAAGTACGTTGCAAACAACAGTGTAGACAAGTACAAGGCGAGATTCGTGGCAAAGGGGTATGCACAAAAATAAGGAATAGATTATTAGGATACCTTTTCCCTAGTTTCCAGATACACTTCTATTTGGTCGGTTATATCCCTAGTAGCTCAGATGGGGTGGCAGATTCACCAAATGGACGTCAAGACAACATTCTTGAATGGGGTGATAGAGGAAGAGGTGTACATAGAACAACAAGAGGGCTTCGAGACTCATGAGAGGCGGACTCATGTGTTCAGATTGAAGAAATATCTATATGGGATCAAATAGGTTCCGAGGGCATGGTATGGTTGGATTGAAAGCTACTTGTAGCAAATGGGATTCATCAAGAGTGATGCATATCCCAACCTTTACTATTTTATGGTAGAGGGTGAGCCACTCATCCTAATATTGTATGTAGATGATCTCTTCCTGATAAGGTCACTAGGGCTCATAGAGGACTGCAAGAGGAGCCTAGCGACAAAGTTTGATATGAAGGATTTGGGGTTGATGCATTATTTCCTAGGATTGAAAGTGTGGCAGAAGGATAGGGAGATCTTCCTTAGGGAAGGAAGATACACTACAATATTCTTAAGAGATTCAAAATGCAGTATTGTAGACCCATGTCTACGCCCATGATCAATAATTATTAGAAGATAGATGCATCAGATGACGAGGATGTTGACCCCACCTTATATAGGAATCTCATCGGTTCTCTCATGCATATGGTCAACACTAGGATAGATATATGTTTCGCATTCAATACCCTTAGTTTATGGTGGAACCAAAGAGGGTACAATGGACAACAGTGAGACACATTTTTAGTTATGTGTGTGGCACAATCGAGTATGGTTTGAGATATAGCTGAAGGGATTACGTCCGACTATGTGGGTTCATAAATGCAGATTGAGCAAGCAGTTTAGTGGATAGGAAAAGTACCTCTAGGTACTACTTCAATGTTGGATCATGAATGGTTTTGTGGTGTAGAAAGAAGCAGAAGTCAGTAGCATTGAGCTCTGCAAAAGTAGAGTATATGGCAGCAAGAAAAACCACATGCAAAGCTATATGGCTTCGGAAGCTACTGGTAAGATTGTTCAGGCAGCGGATGGAGGTGACCAGTTTCTACTACGATAATAAAAGTTTCATCAAGATCTCTAAGAATCTAGTGTTTCATGACAGGTCAAAACAATAGATATTCGGTGTTATTTCATCAGAGATTGTGTGCAGTGTAGAGTGGTCTAGCTACAGTATGTTCCCACACATGAGAAGGTTGAAGATATACTCACGAAAGCTCTAGGAAGATCTAAGTTCTTTTATTTCAGAGAACATATGGGTATGGTGGAGAACATGTTTTAGTAGTAGGGACAATTTATTTAGGATGCTTCTCAATTGCAGTAGTTGTAGTAGCAACAACAACAGATGAGAGGGAGTTGTTGTGCAGATTCAGAGTTGGCAGCAGTATGGCAGTGTCAACAACAACACAGATGCAACATCAAAGTTGTGCAGTGGCCAAACATCAGCAATGTGACAGAGGGTGGTACAGAAGCAGGGTGTTGTGGCAGTATGTGCAACACTAAATAGAACACCTTCCTTGCTAAGAGGGTGTGTTTATTTTTGTAGCATCGAAGGTGTTATAGTATCAAAACTTTGTGGAGAGGATAAAACACATGAGATATCGATAACCTAGAAATCTTTTCTGGAAATTCCACTTAGAACTATCTCAATTAAATTATTAAGCTATTTTAAAATATTTCTTAAACTTAGGAAAAGTGGTTAATTAATCAGTATTAATTGAGAAAGGTGAGAATCATCTAGAAACTTACACGGGTCGCTCCAAAAATTATCTCAGCCATCGATTATGTTTTAATTTTGGTCGTTGGAGTCCCAACTGGAGATTATAAGAGGAGGTCGATGGGTAGATGGAGAACACACCAGTTCAAATACTTAGTGGGCCAAGGAGTTCGATTTTCTTAGTAGCAGAGATTCAACAGAGAAGATTGAGCCAAAGGGTGAGTAGCAGGTGGCTGAGGAGGTGAGAAATTTTTTTGGAGGAAATCTTATAGTTTCGGAAGAGGCAATTAGAGGGAGTGTGAAATTCCCAGAGGGTCTGCGCAAGGATTGCGTAGACACAGCAGCAGATCAAGTTTGATCTAGCTAGAGGAGCTAATGATTCAATGGTTGGAAGTCGAGATTTTAGTCAAATAATCCAGTGATTCAATTCCAGAGCCAGATAGAGACAAAGCTAAGGGTTTCGGAGTTTTCTATATTCATCTGCAGTAGTATCTGCATAAGATTTGTGCAAAAGTTGACGTAAAAGGGATTATGTGGAGTTGAGGAAGCAGTTTCAGGACAAAAATTAGTTGTGGGATGAGGAAAAATCCTCACAATAATTTTTCCAGTATTTCTCTCAGATTGGATTGACAGTAGAGCATCGAAATTATTGTGCTCAGATATTTGTTGCTATATATAATATAAAACCATCATCTGTTGCACTGGTTTTCCCAAGTTGGGTTTTTCCGAGGACATTTGTCCAAAAAGACTGTGTTGATTTTTTATGTGTGTGTGCTAGAATTTTCTCAGTTTCCAACGCTAATTTCTTCCGCAAATTATTTGTGAAGGTTTTTGTGTGAATTATTTGGTATTTTTCGTAGAAGATAAATTTTTAAATTAGTTAAAAATTATAAAAATAATTTCCAGTTGCTGCAATAGGATTTCAGAAGTTGAAATTTTCATAAATCCCACATGTGCACAAAAGTACTAGTCAACGTGGGCAAGCTAATTTGACCCCTTGAGACACATATAAATAGACCTAATGTCACATCACTTTGGAGCATCATCAACACATATCTTCTTCTCTTGGATTGGTTCGACTACTTCTAATATTGTAGCTTCTTTTCATATGTGCGAAGGAGAGAGAGAGTCTTTTCTGTTGGCCGAAATTCATATTTTGTTTTGGGACTTTGACTAGCTTTGAATTCAGTTGACTTGGTCTCATTTTGACTTGGAAATTCTGATTTTATCTCTGTTTTGGGAGACCACATTAATTGAGAGACAGAGTAAAATTTTCTGGACTAGTATACCAAGGTTGGATGTAGGCTTTGACCACAGTCGACAACATATTTGATGAAGGTTGACTGCGAATTTGTTGACAGATGACCACATATATTATCTTTCCTTTGACCAAGGCTTTGAAGACTATTTTGACTGGCAAGGAAGGCCACACTTATTGGCATGTTTACTGAACCTTTTGGAGCAACTTTGATTTTTGGATTGGTTAGGGAATCTTTGACTGTTGTTGACTTTGGCTAGAATTGCAAACTTTCAATTTGGATTAGATTTGACTTTTGGGCTCATCTTTATTGGATATTGGTTAGTTATTTTGGATGGTCAAATATTTGACTTTGACTCTTTGTTGAAGAATTGGAACATTGTATCTCTTTGTTAAACATTTGATGACAATCTAATAGAATAATTTTGAAAGGGTTTTCCCCCTTGTGCGATTTTTCCTTGGTCTTTGACCAAATATTGTGTCTCTCTTGTTCTTTTTCTTAGTTGTCTTATATTGCATTTTTATTATTGTTCTATCCAAAATTGCTTATTATCATTGGAAGATTGAATTTATTGGATAAAGTGATTGTTAATTGAAGAAGAATTGTTTTAAGTGATTTTTCTAAGCATAGAACACTAGAAAATTAACATGGTATCAAATCTTAGGTGAAGACAAGCCCAGGCAGATAAGAGACAAAATAAATCACCTTTGAAGGAATCTATTTCGAAGAAGCTAATTGGTCAAGATGTCTACCTCATATTTCAAGGAAGCGGAGAAGCTAAATGGATCATCAAATTTTGTTGCTTAGATGATTAGGTTGGAAGTCACCTTGAATGAGAATGATGTCCTGAAATATCTGGAAGGAAAAGTACCAAAGCCTCTGGAGAATGCTCTAGTTGCTGCCAAAGCCAAAAAAATAATTATTGATTCTTTGAGAGATAATTTTCTTACTTATATTGCAAAGTTGAAGTCTAAGGATATCTATGGCAAGTTGGTTGGGATGTATGAGGTCAACAATTTTAACCACATTATTTCCTTGAAGAATCAACTCAAGGACATCAAAATGAACAAGGGGGGAAACTGTGTGGTCATATCTCATGAGGATATCTCATGAGGAAAGGAAAGAAGTCAAAGAAACCTTTCCCTTCTCGCAAGAGCAAGACCAGTGAGATTTTACAACTCATACATTATAACTTATGTGGACCTATTCCAGTAAAATATCTTGGTGGCCATCTCTATTTTATAATCTTTGTGTATGACTTCTCCCGGACGACATGGATATTCTAGTTGAAGCATAAGGAAGAAGCATTTGATATGTTTAAGGATTTCTAGGAACTAATAAAAAATCAATCAGGAAAAATAATCAAAGTCTTCAAGTCTTACAATGGTGGAGAATACACATCAAATGAGTTCATTGACTTTTGTAAGAAGTTTGGAATCAATAAGGAGATCATCATACCTTATAATCCTGAGTAGAATCGTGTGGTTGAAAGAAAGACTAGGACTATCATGCAATTTTCCCTAGCCATGTTGCATGATTTGTCAAAGTTCCTTTGGGGAGAAGCCACTAATACAAGTCTATGTTCAAAACAAGACTACTCATCAAGCCTTAGGTGACAAGACTCTTGAAGAGGTGTTCATAGGTGTGAAGCTTGATATTGTAAATTTGAGAATCTTTGGATGCCCCATATAATTTCATGTGTTAAAGGACAAAAGGAATAAGCTAGAAGTTACTCGAAAGAAAGGTACATTTTTTGGTTATTGTGAAAATTCTAAAGATTTTAGAATATATGTGCCTAGTCAAAGGATTATCGAGTTTAGCAGGGATGTGACTTTCGATGAAGATGCTACCATTGGAAAAGCAAGGGACAGTCCTCTTCTTCCTGTTGACAAGAGAGATGATGACATGTACCTACTAGAAGGTCCTTCTGTGCCTGAACCTGAAACATATGTTGTTGATGATCCCATGGAACCCATGGACTCCTTATATCCTCCTCCATGTGATCCCCTTGCCAGGAAGAGACCACCTTGGCTTCATGATACTTTATAGGATGTTGAAAATCATGTTGCTACTAGAGGATCCTTTAGAAAATGTAAGAATCCATGTCAATATCAAGGTTATGTTGTGGTTATGAACACCATCATATAGGTTGAGCCTTCCACCTTTGAAGAAGCAAAGAAAGAGAAGTTTGGAAAGATGCTATGGATGAAGAATGTGAGTCTATTATGAAGAATGATGTGTGGGAACTGGTTCTAAAAACTAAAGGGAAGTCTATTGTGACTTTTAAATGGTTGTACAAGATCAAGTATGGATTTGATGCAAGCATTGAGAAATATAAGGTGAGGTTTGTGGCTAGAGGTTTCTCCCAAAAAGAGGGAGAATATTATGACGATATATTTGGACCTATTTTCTGCTATACTACTATTCAATTTATTATTTCCCTTGATTCTATTCAAGGATGGACACTTCATTAGATAGATGTGAATACTGCATTTCTACATGATATATTATAGGAAGAATTATATGTTGATAAACCATAGGTTTTTGACAAACATGACAGGAATAATCATATTTGTAGGTTGATGAAGACACTCTATGGATTGAAGAAAGCCCCCATAGTTTGGTATGCCTGTATTGATAGCTACCTAGTGAATCTTGGATTTACAAGAAGCAATGTCAAATCGAACCTGTACTTCAAAGTAGTCCAAGGTATGCCCCTTATTTTGGTTTTATATGTTGATGACTTATTCTTGATAGGGGGTGAGCGTTTTATTTTGTTGACGGTGTTGGACCCGCCAACATTCAGGGGATCTCCCCGGTATGAAGTCCTAACTAGACCTCACACCGTTTTGTGTAAGATTCCAATCCAATTCGATGGCCCGATTGCCATTATCTTAAATATGTGCCTTATCTCTTGCCTGTCAGCACGTAAGAGTGGTCTGCTTCGTCTTTGAACAACGAGGTTCGTATGCTTGGTGAGTGCTTAGTGTTAGTTGTGTCAAGGTTCTTTCACCAAAGAGGGACGGGGTGGATGTGAGTCTCCAGTCGATAGAGAAGAGTCTCAACTCTGTTAGAGACACACAACACAACATGACATGCATAGCTTCCAGTGGAGTAGTCCACATGGATGCAACAGTCACAAACACACAATGAGCGGATAGCACGTACAACACCCAGCGGATTAGTCCATGCGAGTATGACGGTCATTATAACAAGATTATGGGAATGGTTCTATCTAGTGTCCGGCAAGGCAGCCCACATGGGCAAGACAATGTTAACAACTTATACAACACATTTTCATAAACATATGTATTAGAACAACCGAAATAGTTCAATTGTCTTAACACGGGTTAAAACGACATGCATTATAAGTGTCCAAAGAATAGTCTTACAAACAATTACAACACATGTGAAAACGTGGTCGCCTGTTAACAAGCTTCTAAATTAAGAGAAAGTTCCAAGACACACATCGGTACACCATACATATCTAACCCCGTAAGCAGGGCGTTGGAGCCACTGCCCGCTCCTCAAATAAAAGATTACAGACTCTGAAGGGTATGTGGGAGGAGCCAAGGTGAAAATTCTTTTGCATGTACAAATGAGGGGTATTTATAGCCAAGGGTAAAACTGGCCCTTGTGACTGTTCGACTTCTCTCATGACTATTTGACTTTAATGACTTTTCAACTTTACATGACTCTTCAGATTACATGTGGGTCTCTTGTACTTCCACGTTATATTACATTGATTTACAACACTAAGGCCCACAGTAGTGATGTGGCTGACATGACTCATGACAAGACTCGACACGACAATGTTGGTATGTTTATGTTGCTGGTGGTGTCCATGTCAAGCTGCAATGTTGTTGAGTGATGGATATGCTCTTGGTGTATCATAGCTTCACCTCCGCATGGCAAGATGTGTGGAGTCTTCGATGGTCTTGTTCTTCGCTTGATGTTGCATGTGCACGTTGTTATCACTCCAATATTTCTTCAAAGTTGTTAGAAAAAGAAATGATAGAGGTAACCATAAACCAACTTTGGAGATTAGGATCTAGCCTTCCTAATCTCAGAGAGGGCTCTCTCTTTATGATTTAACTTTGTTTAATTTAATTGATTTTAGGTTAGTTATGATTGTACTTGGGTTTTGATTTGGATTTGGTGGTGGGATCACTTAGATGAAAAGAGGGATGTTTTTACCATTGGGCTATGAGGTCAAATGTCTAGCAAACAGGACTAGATCCAGTTCTAAAATCAGTGTCTACAAGGCAAGGTAGAAAAGTTACTTCAGATCTCAAGGCTAGATGGTGAAGTGGTTTTCAATCAGATCCAAAGAGAAATTAAGGGTTCCTTAGGCCGGATTATGAAGAAAGTGAAAGAGGTCAACTAGGATGGGAGAGCAATTAAGGATTCTCAGATCCAGATATCAAAAGAAAACATGTAAATGACTAATCGTGGAAAACATAGTGTACTTAAACAAATTCTAAGATAAATTTCTAGTTAATTCATTCAACTTTAGATAACATTTAAGTGTGTGAAAAACATAAGAGAATAAAAAATTGACAAAGAAAATACTTCACTGTAATAGCTCTACACATGAATCCTGTAATGCAATCGCTTTATTACTTGCAATCTCTTTATTACTTGCTCCAGTCTGCTGACTTGAAAATTGGTACAATAACCCTCAAGTGTATGATCAAAATAACTTCAAATTATGAAATATTTATACAAAAATATTTTACAAAATATCCCAAACTGTCTTGGGAACTAATCTAGGAGAAAGAAAAATCTTCATGCAAGAAGATAGAGACAATTATTGAACTGATGTTTGTTGTCCCTATTATTTAGGCTTTGTTGTCTTTTAATCTTTGATCTTTTTCCCTTTAATCTACTTTGTTGTTTGGTCTTCACATTGGATGTTCTATTTACTCTGACCTTTCATCTGATACACTTTCATATGGTTGACCTATCAATATCCTTTTGTTGTGTCCTTTTACTTTTTAATGCACATTTTATATTTTTACTGTGTATTTCTACAGTAAATCATTTAGTTTTTCCCATGTCTCAGCATTTGGTAATTGGATATTGAGCATCTTCCTGTAGATCTCATTTGCCTCTGTATATTTGGCAAAAGTAGGCTTATTGACAAAAAGGTGTTTTACCTCATGTTGGAGGTAAAACAAATTCTCAAAAGTTTGATATAATACTTTGCTAGTAGGTATGCCCTTCATGGATGAAGTATTCACTTGATCTCTGGCCACTTCTCAGATTTTTTTGTTATAGTCCTCCTGTGTCATCAGCTTATCATTTATTACCAAGGGATTTGGTAAACCTTTTTGCCTCAAAATTTCAAATTTGACCATGAATCTGTCAATGGCCAGTTGCATGGTTTGGCACTTATCTTCTAGGTTCAACATCAAATTCCTCTTGGTGAGGACTCTTTTAACTTCCAAAATTGTACCTGTTCTGTCAGGTATCTCTAATTCCTGTAGCTCATACTTGTTCTTGGAGTTGAGGAAGTGAATGATCCTTGCAGCTTCCTCTGGCATGTCTCCAAGTTCTGCTTTGACTCTTTGAATGGCTTTTATAGCCTGTTTTATTAAATCAATCTGTTCAAAAATAACCTGGATGGATGGCCAAATATCATTGACAGAGTCAATGATATTGGCCCACAATTGTTCTTTAGCCTGACCTAGGGGTTCATTCAGTGTCAGTTCCTTCTCCAGGCTTTTTATTCATTCATTCATGCTTTTATACTTCTACTATTCTTCTTTGTGCATGATTTGGGCAAGTTTGTAATACGTTTCCAGGCTGGTCACTTTTTCCTTAAGCTTGTTCATCTCAGTGGTCTAAATGGACATTTCTTCCATTGCTTTGACCAACCTGTTTGCTTCATCACCTGTAGACCTTGTTGTTGTTGACCATGTTGCTAATGCAGTTGGTGTAGATGCTGGCAGTGTTGTGGCCATTGGAGTTGTGGGAGCTAAGGATGCTGCCAAAGTGGAAGTTATTGCAGTTGTTATTGTTGGAATAACAGTGGCAGGGGCATCCTCAAGACTAGCTTGTTTTTGCTGAATCAAGCTATCCAACTCTCTTTCCATCTCCTTTAATTGATCATTCAATTGAAATACTAGGTCCATCATCTCTTCATGATCGGTTTGGCTCTCCAGGACCTCTTTGGTTTGTGCGTGTTCTAAATGAGGTAGCTTGAGTTGTTTCTTAAGGGCTTCTATATCCTCATTCTTCTTTTTGATCAATTTCTGAGCAGCCTTAATGTCACTTGGATCATGGCCCAGTTCAATGACCAAGTCCTCCAATGACTTGATCCTATTGTCTTTGTCCTGTGAAGAGGCCTTCTCCAATTTATACTGGGTTGTTACATTATCCAGTGAATCCTGCAGCCTGTGTGTAGCCATGGCCTTTCTTGTAAGGGTGGAGTAAATCATTTCTCCAGCCTATTTATGAAACTCTATTTGGTTAATGGGATGAACATCCCTAGCCAACACCTCAAAATTAGTCTTTTTGTAATCAGCTAAAGTCTTTGGTTGCTGAACAGTGGGCTACAAAAATGAAACCTGCATCTTTCCTGCTTTGATGTCAAAGGCTGACATCAACCTGCTCTGGTTGGCTGGTGTATGCTTGAAGTATTGGGCATATGTCTCTGCCTTCAACTTCTCATTTCTCATTTTTATTTCCTTGTACATGTCTTTGATATCCTTCTCTACCAGCTGGCCTGACAAAGGAAGAAACCTCAACACTTTGTTGTCTCTCAATCATTTGAGTGTTGGAGGTTGATGGTTGTTGTGTTTCAACTACAGAAAATGTGGTTTTTCTTCTCTGCCCCATTGTTTCAGTGTCAGTTATTTCCACTAATTCAATGTTATCTTCCTGTTCAGACACATGATTCAACTTGGGCCTTTTCCTGAGTTCAAAGTATTCAGCTGTAGTCTCCATGGTAGAACTAGAACCCTCCTCCCTGTTTCTTTTTGGATTCCTGTCATCATTGGCTTGGGTCTGCAAAACAAGAGGATTACTCATTGGTTCCCCTAGTTCTAGAACCTGCAGGAAAGAGCTCTGGTCAATTTTCTTTTCTAGATCAAGGAGTGTGTTTTCAACATCCACAACTGTGCTATCCATGTCAATCAATGTATTTTCCAACCACTCAAATTGGTTGGCAAACTATTCAATGTCAGGTCTTGGGTGGTGGATGAAAGGTCCCAATTTGACCTTGATTCTCAATTTGTTTATGACCCCATGAGGGTCATACTGCCACATGAAGTTGTTCCTGAATTTAGTATCTTGTTAGCCTCTAGTCCAGCCTCTCTGTTATTACATATGAAAGGGCCCAATTGGTTCTTTATTTTAAATTGAGTCTTCTTCCTAGCTGCTAGGACGCTGACCTCATCTAAATTGATGATTTTCCTGAAATACTCAAGTGAAAATATCCTCATAGGGAGGTAATTGGGCATCTTATAAGGGGCTAGTTGGCAGCCATAAACCCTGATCTCAGTGTGGTTCTAGTACAGATACCAGTCTCCCACCTTGTTCTTAGCCAACTGTAGCACCATCTTGATTTCTTGGCTGATTCTAGGTTGAGTGTTACTGATCAGCATGTTGATGACTGGGTAGACAAATGAATCTTTGAAGTCTTTGTAGGTAAATTATGTGGATTATTTCTGGATCAAGGGTTTCCAGTAGACCACTGATCTCTCTGTTCCCTTGGTATCCAACTTCTGGATGCTTATAGGGAACTTATCTGCTTGGTAATACAAAAACATGTGAAATAACACTAAAGAGTACTTGAAAACTCTTTCAGTGGAAAGTCTTGTGAATTGTTCATGCATCCTATCTACTATCAACTGAGCATAATTGTACATGGTAGCAGAAGGCTTGCCTGGGGTGAAGATGGACAGGAAGGCAAGGATAACCTCATCCACATGCTCATCTGAGGTATATCTTAGGATGAAAGAGAGTGGTGATTATATGTCTGCCTGTCTTTGAAAAAATGGTGGCAGCATAAGGTGGAGTATCTGTGGGAGTATGGCGATCTTCAATGATGAAGATCTGGAAGACTTGTCTTATCTTAACCAGGTCTAGTGTGTCTAGTGTGATATATAAGTCCAATAGGTCTCCAATAGATAATGGGGTCTCATTAGGGCTAGGTTGGACTTGCAACATTTGGTTGATAGACTCTAGAGTGATGGTGAATAAGAGTTGTTGGTTAGGGGCAACAATAGCCCTTTGGCTAGGGATATAGCAGGCATGACAAAAATGTATGATATCAGGGAATGGGTGAACTTCTGGGAATAGGTATTTGGGTAAATTGGATTCCCATAGATGGATGTCATCGGTATGGTTTAGGAATCTATCCTTACTCCAACAGTGGAGCTTCAAAAGGTAGGTTGGGGTAGCAATATCTTTTATCTGGAAATCCCTGTCTACTAGTGCCAAATGGTCGATGTCCAGGTGAGGGGTTGACACAGGTCTCACATCCAGAGAGGTCTGGGAAGCCATGACTAAGTTTATGGATTCGGATTAGGCCTGTATTGGTTGTAGAAGTGAGGTTTGGGAAACTCTGGTATAGTGAGAGGGTAATTGCAATTTGCAAAAGGGGGGTTTTCGGTATACAAGAAAATTACTCTTAAATTAGGAAAATGTATTAATTAATTTCAATTAATTAATCTATAAACTTGACTGTACGTTTTCAAATTTAGAGGGTCGTTCAGGTTTTCTCAAAAATACCTGGAATTTTGGAGGTATGGCTTGCAAACTAGTTTAAATGATGGCTGCAAAGGGTACAGTTGATGCAGCTATGAACTGGATAGTTGAATTGGGTGTCCAGAGCTTCTTCGGGTGGTAAATAGCGGTCAATTTTGGTCGCAGAGGCTCAGGGTGTCGCAGAAAAGCTTAAGCAGTATTCACAAAACAAACGAGTGAAAAGAGTCGAAATGGGGCTTCTTCAGCCTTTTAACTGGCAACGGTTACAATTTGGCGCGAAATTTTACAAATGAATAGTGGATGGTTTTGGTTTGGGCGGGGAGGTGGTTTCAGGGGCCATCGCACTGCTTTTGGAGAGTGGGCAGTATTTCCTTGAGAGCACGCGATCTCGCCTGAGGCTGCCACGTAGCAGAATAGGGCTCGGGCAAAACCACGAATCTCGCTTGCTCTCGGGCTAATAAAGGTCAGAGAGCGAATGAGCGCGATATGGATGCACTCCATCAGATCTGAGGGTGGAAGATCAGATGGCTGTTGCGCAATCAAGCTGCACGGAGGGAATGGGGGTGAAGATTTGTGGGGCCCGAGGGGTTAATTACAATTAAGTGTAATTAATTAATGAATAAAGCGAGGATTAAATATAAGTGAGGGTTAATGGAGTGGGACCAGGGTTTATTGTGGCGGGGTTTTCTTAACCACACCTAGGTTCGTGGGTTAAAAGGTTTATGTCGGGGAAATACAAATCGATGAGTTAATTAAATAATGCGAGGGGGGTGGTGGGGAATAAAAACTTAGGATAAGGGGTTTTATGGGTTTTTGAGGTAAAATAGGGAAATTTAATAAGGGGGAAGGTTAATTTTTCAATGGGGAATGGGTTTCACACTAGGGAAAAGGGGTTTTGGCTAGGGGGTGACCTTTGGAGGGTAATTTACCAGAGAAATGTGTGAAACCAAGGGGTAAGGGTCAAAATGAAGGGAAAAGGGTATTTTTCTAAGAAATGGTGGGATAATGGGGAAATTAATAAGTATGTAGTGGGGGTGAAATGAAATGAGGGGAAGTTAATCAAATAAGCTTGTGAACATCCTTTCACTCTCATAAATGCTCTTTCACATTGAAACATAGGATTAAGCATGATAAAAGTGCTTATGATTTAACAACCTTGTATGTTTGCAACCTTTCTTCTACCTATCCTTTATTTACCCTACCATTTTTCTTCACTTTATTGGGTGCATTTGAGCTAGCATTTTATTTCGCTTTCTTTTGACAAGAAAACTATCTAATTCTAACCTTATAACTTCCAATGGCTCAGATTATGCTGATGAACACATTTTTATTTCTCTACCTAATTACTAATCTGCCAAGGTTAAACAATTTGGCTAGATCTTTATTCTCTATCTATAAACATGAAATTTAAAGCATGAATTAGTCAAGATTAAGCTATTTGACTATCATGGGCTATGGCATTTATGACAAGCTGCACATAAAAGTAAAAGTAGTGGCACTTGAATTTGCGCACTTTCATGATCTTTTTTTGTTTGGGGTTCATATTTTTCTCTTTTTTTATCTTTTCTTTTTCTTTTTGTCCTTTGATTATTCTTTTAGGACATACCCTCTTTACATTTTTTAATTTTTAATATGAAAAACATTTTGCAGAAAGCAAAAGTATGTACAATATTTACAAGACTAACCATAGCCAATTCAAAATTATGAATCCTATTATTATAGGACCCTAACACACTTCGCTCCTTTGCTTGTACTTTGGCATGCTTCACGTGTTTGTCTGTTTGTGAAAAATATCCTCGCATGCATTGTCCATTTGCAAAAAAATCTCCTTACATACATTTTCCGTTCGCGAAAAAATCTCCTCGCATGCATTCTTCGTTTGTTTGTTCACGAACAAATCTCCTCGCATGTGCTCTCCTTGTTTATCTCGTCCATCTTCGCATCATGTCTTATCCATGTACATGTATTTGCAATTACTCATGACGAGATGACATGAAATCCATAAACCTCCTAGTCTACCATGATGCATTGTCATTCTCTTTTGAATGCAAGTGACTGGGAGAGAGGACAAGGTTATGAAACTACGCAAGGTAGATTTCAAGCTGGGATGTGGGCTCTGGGCACTGGCTATGAAAATTGCGCAGAATTCACTAGGAGACTGAGATGGACACTTCGGATCAACAATGAATGTCCACGGGATCTGGCTCGACTGGCAAGCAGATCTACACAATTTTTTTAGGGAAGTAGTGCATGCAGCAAAGGGGCTTGGCAGCAACAACTGTGCCTCCAGGTAGCTAGCAATGGGCTGTAGGAGTGCTGTTGGAAAAACTTGCGCAATTGTTGGGAGGTTGGATTGGCAATTCCTCGGGGAGCTGGCAGCAGGCTGTAGGAGTGTTGCTGGAAAGAACTGCGCAATTGCTCGGAGGTTAGCCTGTTGAACATCCTTGCGCAGTTTCTAAGCGAGCAGGATGTTGGGTAGCTAGGGGAATGCTCATGAAATCTGCGCAATTTTATGGGTGAGCAACACGCCGGCTAACTAGGTGATTGGCTGGAAAAACTACACAATTTTTTGAGGGAGACAGTGATGGACACTAGGTGCCTATCCAGCATGTCTGCGCAATTTCTTCAGTCAGCTGAGCGGGCATGTTTTGTACATTTTGCGCAATATTTTGGGGGAGTTAGTCTTGGGGTCACTGCCCGGTCAAACTCTCTGGTTGACCAACTAGAGGGATGGTTGATTTGCTTGCGGGTAGTGCAAATTGAGATGGCTTGTTGAGAAACTTTTGCGTTGTTTTGGGTGACAGTCGGTTCAGTCAGTTCCAGGATTGCGTAGTGTAGGCTTCCTCGGAGACAACCTCTAGCTCTAGGCAATTCTATGCAGCAATACATGTTCACTAAGGGTTGAAACTGCGCAATGTAGCTCAGCAAGGGTCTGGTTGTTGGAGGGTGATCCAGTCGTCAGAACTACAACAAAATGGCTAAGTGTGTGAAAGAGTAAACTTGTGCATACATGACCTTATGAACACACACTCAACATAATTCGACGACAAGATGCCTCAAACGATCAAGAAAACATATACTCAGTGTGACTGACTGACAGTGTGAGCAACAAGCACGACACTTGTGATATATCATTGAACGACTGTGATGACGCTTGTGTGACAGTGCATAAAACTTCGTGTGTGAGTGCGGCGGATGTTTACATAACGAATACAACTTGTACATATAAAATGGGACCTTATGCATGACCAGAACATGGCTACAAGCGTGACATTGTGACCAACATGCAAAAAGTTGTCCATTGAACATTCAAGTGAGGAGGGTGCAAAGAATCAACACGAGCTCATAGGATGAGCCTGAGTACTTGCAAACATCAAGGAAAAACCCAAGGAAGGCTCTGAAATTGAATGCATGCCAAAATTTTGGAGGGTGTTGTAGTCGCTACAACACTTGGTGACACATTGGTTGAATTTCAGCTTCTCTGTTTTGGTTTATTGACAATGCAGGGTCTTGGTCTTTAAGGGAGTATTGAATCGTTTTGCGAGATACTTCAGCTTCCCCACTTACCCCATGGACAGACATGATTCACCTTTCACCAACTCAATCAAACACAACAATAAGTTTCAGCTTGATCATAGTGTTTTGAAATTAGGAAGGGTCGTTTGGCTCGCGAGCTAAAAAAGTTCAGAGTAAGTTTTCATCTATGGTGGTGCTCTGCTGCCAGCAAGCCTGGATAGTACCCCAGTGGAGTCACGCAAGAACCATGCATTGCTCCACTGCCAGTGAACTTGATCAATACCCCGATGGATATGTATGCTTCATCTCTCTCCTCGGGAAGCCTTTCTCTTCTTATGCCTTTGTATTTTTTTATTTTTTAAAGAGGACTATGCATAGGAACTTATTTATTTTTGGGGCAGAAGAGGGATACCCTGATTGAGCAGAAGAGGTTGTTCCTTCAAAGAAGCATGTAAGACCTCCGACATGGGTTTTCTCGTTTAGATTTTCCCCTTCTTCGTTTCTACTAGTTGGATGAGCTTGAACACACAGAGCAAAAGGCTGAGTACAGGCATGGGGTTTCCTACTGTGGACACAGGTTCATGGTTGGACCTAAGCTTCCCTTGCATACGGCTCGTATTTTTTGTCAAGACTTCATCGGCTGAAGGTTATAACCAAGCACAGAGAAGATGGGCAAAGGACTGGCCAAGTGTTGTAGTGTCACAAGTCTCTTAGATCTCTACTCATTGAAAACCCAGAACTCAGTAGAGGGCAACACTTATTGGAAAAACCAAAAATAGTATGATATTAGCAAACATAACAAAGTGAAGTAAAAATATCATAGTAAAACGAAAAGACAACAAGCAAGCAAAGCAAGCAAGCAAAACAAACATGCAAACCAGAAAGCAAACACTACTCCTACTCCTATGCTAATCGATCAGGGTTACGTGAAATGAAATTTCCAGTGAAGCCATCATAGGCGTATCTGACCTGAAACCACAAAGATACAAGTGATTAAAACAAATAAAAAATAGTGTGCAACAGAAAATATAAAAACTTGACAAACCTGCACACGAGAGAGAAGGTCTCATCTCTGGGCAGAAAGATGTGTCACAACCACCCAACGCACATACTTACCTCTTCGGTGACTACCATTTTTCAACAAATCTCAGAGGCCTCTTGCGAGTGTGTCTCCTTCTGCAACAAGTTTCTTAGCGAGTGCAAGGAAGGACTGAATTTTGTTACCTGCAACATGACTCGCCAAGTAAGATTGTTCCAGCCATTTAGCGATTGGATCATAAAATTTGTGATGGTTGTTTTGAAAGACTCGTGATCTTTGAGAAGATGGATTCTTGATTTGAGAGAGGGGATCACGATGGGAATCTGGTACGGATAGATAGATCTGGTCATTCTTGTTGGTCATGTCCAGACAGTGAGGGCCTGCCATAGCCATCAGTGCAAGCTGAAGTGCATCACCTACTTGACAGAAGTCTGAGGAGAAAGAGGTTACACAGTGAAGATCATAGTGCGCAAAGAAACTGTAATTGGATGTATAGCTGGGAAAATGATAAACTGCATGACAGCCACCAAGATAGAAGAAAAATCAGACCAGTTGGTCGAGATGCTAGATTCCCAGTTTAACATGGACAAAGAAAATTTTTGAACAATCTTACGAACACTCTGAATGAGGGAACCAAGTTCATTATGCACTAGATATGACAGAACACCCACCTGCGACTGGTGAAAAATTATATAGGCATCATGGTCAACACAAAAATGTAAAAAGGATTCCAGCACTCTGAATGTATGGAACTAGTTGGGGTGTGGTGAAATGAGAGTAACTTGATTCACGTGATAGGTTGTGCACTCGTGATCACACAGGTAGATTGCTAGTGTGATGAGCAGGCAGATTTGATGTGCAAATTTCGCAAGAAGGCCAAGGAGTTGATTATGAGAGAGAACACCCGATAAGTATGATTTCAGACAAATATAGTCTTTGAGATGATCAAATTCACTGTTTTGTGATTACGTGAGGGATGGACACTTCCAATCCCAATGGGATGTAAGAGAAGTGCATGGAGACAGACAAGCTGTAACAGACTCATGGTTCAGTCATTAGTGAAAATTTGAAATTTAAAAATATCACACCTAGAATAATAAATATTATTTACATGAGGATCCACGTCGAGTGCAACCATGAAGATAGATGGATTATGAATGAGAAACAAGATCTGATTTGGTTTGAGGGGCTTACCAAAGTTGCAAGGTCCTGACATAACCATCAACGAACGTTGAAGTGCCTCGACTCCCTGGCACATCTCGAAACTTTCCAAAATTGAAAATTTGCATTTTGAGATGTGAACCAAATCATGCA
Source organism: Pinus tabuliformis (assembly GCA_031772625.1). Lineage (NCBI taxonomy): Eukaryota > Viridiplantae > Streptophyta > Pinopsida > Pinales > Pinaceae > Pinus > Pinus tabuliformis. The sequence continues at coordinate 1,026,083,703 of CM062805.1, forward strand.
TGGCTTGAGGATGGTTGTTGTTGCTAATTTCAAAACTGCTCTTAGGATAACAGTCATCTCTGTCAATGGCTTTATCAAAATTTTCAGCTTCAGCAAGCTAACTTGACGAGATGTCTTCATGCAACACACAAGATGATGATGAGTGGGAAGAGTCTTGTGCATTGAGACTATTTTCATCATGGACAACCTCACTTCCTTGTGTTGATCGAGGAGATAACTCATTAGATGAAGAAGCAAGAGAACAGGGGGTATCTCCATCGCATGTAGATGCGCTGTGAATGGTAGGACACACGGGCAAGTGAGGTGCAAAGGAAGTTTTGATATGGATGTCTGCTTTGACCGGTGCGCATTCCAGATCTGAGTTAGAGTGTACATGAGAGAACAACAGATCACATGATGTGCTTGGGTGTTCATCACAACATACGGAAGCATGGGAGTGATGACAACCCAAGACTGGAGGTTGATCGAAAGAATTAATTGTGCATGATGTTTCACCAAGATTCGCGGATTGAGAATCGATCAAGAATGGAAGCTCAATGTCTTGATGTGAACCATTTTGAAACATGGAAGAGGAATTGATTGTGTCTTCACCTTCCTGCTCCTCCACTTGTATAATGAGACTTCCTTGCACATGACCACAACTTGAGCCAATAGCTTGAGAATCAAGAGAATGTGTGCAGCTAGCTTGTGAAGCGGATTGATCAAGCGAGTCATGGTACAAGGAGTCATGGCTTGTAGATGGTGGAGGATAGCAAAGACACAGATTAGACTCGAGACTTGGGTTATGAATGGTGATGTCTTCTTGCGGAGTGGAGGAATGAGTCTTTGCCATAGGGCTGTTGAGCCATTCTAGAATTTCCTCCATTGTAGCAGGAGATGACTGAGAAGATGAGTTGGGAACATGCTGCGGAAATTTCTCAGCTTTGTGGCCGCTGCGAGGGGGTACTCTCTTCGAGACTAGAAAGGGAGGAGGACAAGGAACAAATAGGGTGTTGGGATCCTCCTCTGCAAAATGAGGGGCATCATGATCTGCAAGAGTCAAGGAAAGAGGGAAATAAGGAGGTTCACTGTTTCAGGAGACATGAACCAAGTGTTTCAGTTCTTGTCTCATAAAGTCAATGTCCACAAGCCATTTAGGAAATTTGTGACAGAGGTGAAGGAAGCGGGTAGCAAAGTCCTCAACTGATTCACCAAGCTTCATTCTTAAACGAGAGATTCTTTCATAGACATCTTGGTGGTTACACTTATTGAAGGCTTGATGAGCTTCTTGAGGAGAGTGAGAAGGGAATGAACAAAAGCAAGTGGCAGGATATGAAACCACCGATTAGCACGACCTTCAAGGGTGAGGAAGAAAAGTTTGCAAACAATGTCATCACAATTGATTTCATGAGATTCGCAAAAATGAAGAAAATTGGAAATGTGCTCAGTTACGGACATTCTGTCCTCATCGTCAACTTTAACAAGCACAAGTGATTGAGAAACTCATTGGGGATTGATAGTTGATTAAGGGAGAAATGAGAGAAACACCCCGGGAGCATGACTTGTGTATGATCCATTTGGTAAGAGACTCAAACTAGATTTAACGGGCTCATCTTGTCATATGGCCGTCCTTCTAGTGCCAAAATGTTGATGGTGTTGGACACGCCAACATTTAGGGGATCTCCTCGGTATGAAGTTCGAACTAGACCTCACACTGTTTGGTGTAGGAGTCCCATCCTATACTATGGCCCGGTTGCTATTATCTTAAAGATATGCCTTATCTCTTGCTTGTCAGTATGTGAGAGTGGTATGATTCGTCTTCGAACAACAAGGTTTGCGTGTCTGGTGAGTTCTTAGTGTTACTTGTGTCAAGGTTCTTTCACCGCAGAGAGAGGGGGTGGATGTGAGTCTCCAGTTGAAAGGGAAGAGTCCAAACTCTGTCATAGACACACAACACAACATGACATGCGCAGCTTCTAGCGGATTAGTCCACATGGATACGACAGTCACAAACACACAATGAGCGTATAGCACGTACAACACCCAACAAAGTAGTCCACACGAGTGCAACAGTCATTATAACAAGTTTATGGGAATGGTTTTGTCTAGTGTTCGGCGAGGCAACCCTCACGGGCAAGACAACATTAACAACTTATACAACACATTTTCATAAACATATGTATTAGAACAACTGAAATAGTTCAACTGTCTTAACACAGGTTAAAGCAACATGGATTACAAGTGTCCAAAGAATAGTCTTACAAACAATTACAATGCATGTGTGAAAACGTGTTGGCATGTTAACGAGCTTTTGAATTAAGAGAAAGTTCCAAGACACATCGATACACCATACATCACTAACCCCGTAAGCAGGGCTCCTCAAAGAAAAGATTACAGACTCTCAAGGCTATGTGGGAGGAGCCAAGGTGAAAAGCCTTTTGCATGTACAAATGAGGGGTATTTATAGCCAAGGGTAAAACTAGCCCTTGTGACTATTCGACTTCCCTCATGATTGTTTAACTTTCATGACTTTTCAAACTTACATGACTCTCCAGATTACATGTGGGTCTCTTGGACTTCCACGTTATATTACATTGATTTACAATAGTGAGGCCCACAATAGTGATGTGGCCGACATGACTCATGACACGACTCAACACGACAGTGATGGTATGTTCATGCTGTTGGTGGTGTCCATGTCGAGCTGCAATGTTGTTGAGTGATGGATGTGCTCTTGGTGTATCGTAGCTTCACCTCCGCATGTCAAGGTGTGCGGGTTCTTCGATGGTCTTAATGTTCGCTCGATGTTGCATGTGCATGTCACTCCTTCAATTGTACTTTGGCATGCTTCACGTGTTCGTTCGTTCGCGAAAAAATCTCCTCGCATGTGCTCTCCTTGTTCTTCATGTCCGTCATTGCGTCATGTCTTATCGATGTACCTGTATATGCAATCATTCATGACGACACAACATCAAATCCATAAACCTCCTAGTCTACCATGATGCATTGTTGTTCGCTTTCGAATGCAAGTGACCAGGAGAGAGGACAAGGTTATGAAACTGTGCAAGGAAGATTTCAAGCTAGGATGCAAGCTCTGGGCACTGCCGGTGCAACTTGCGCAAAAGCCATTAGGAGACTGAGATGGACAATCCAGATTAGCAGTGACTATCCATGGGATCTGGCTCGGCTCGCAGGCAGATCTGCACAATTTTTTGAGGGAAGCAGCTCAGGTAGCAGAGGGGCTTCGCAACAAAAGCTACGTAATTCCTCCGGGGAGCTAGCAGCGGGCTGCAAGAATCCTACTGGCAAAAACTATGCAATTACTGGGAGGCTGGCTTGTTGAACATCCTTGTGCAGTTTCTGAGCTGAGCGAGACGCTGTGCAGCTGGGGGACTACTCGTGAAATTTGTGTAGTTTTTTGGGTGAGTAGCAGGTCTATTGATTGGATGACTGGCTGGAAAAACTGTGCAACTTTTTGAGGGAGACAGTGACAGAAATTGGGTGCCTGTTCGGCATGTCTGCAAAATTTCTTTAGTTAGTGGAGCGGCATGCTTTGCAGCTTTTGCGCAATTTTTTTGGTGAGTGAGTCTCGGGGTCACTGCCCGTTCAAACTCTCTGATTGACCAATTGGAGGGTTGGTTGATTTTCTTGCGAGCAGTGCATATTGAGATGGCTTGTTGAGAAACTTCTGCACTATTTTGGGTGACAGTCGGTCCAGTCGATTCCAGGATGCGTAGTGCAGGCTTCCTGGGAGACAACCTCCATCTTTGCGCAATTCTGGGCAGCAGTACATGTTCACTGAGGGCTGAAACTACACAATGCAGCTCAATGAGGCTCTGACTGTTGAAGGGTGATTCGGTCATCAAAACTTCAGCAAAATGGCTAAGTGTGTGAGTGAGTGAACTTGTGCATACGCGACCTTGCGAACACACACTCAACATGACTCGACGACAAGACGCCTCAAACCATCAAGACAACATATACTCAGTGTGACTGACTGATAGTGTGAGCGATAAGTGCGACACTTGTGATAAATCGTTGAACAATCGCAACAACGCTTGCACGACAATGCATACAACTTTGTGTGTGAGTGCGGCAGATGTTTACATAGTGAATACAACTTGTTCACATGAAACGGGACCTTGTGCATGGCCAGAACATGGCTACAAGCATGACATTGTGACCAACATGCAAAAAGTTTTATGTTGAACGGTCAAGCGAGGAGGGTGCAAAGACTCAACACGAGCTCACGGAATGAGCCCAAGTGCTTGCAAACATCAAGGAAAAACCCAAGGAAGGCTCTGAAATTGAATGCAGGCCAAAAATTTTGAGGGTGTTGTAGCCGCTACAACATATTCTCAGAGTGCAAGAGGTAGCTGGGGGGATGAAGGAAAGAAAAATGAAGCAAAACAAGAAAAATAGGGGAGATATGAAGAAGAGAGCACGCAAAATACATAGAGCATGAAGAGAAGAGAAAAGGGAGTGTAGGAGCATCTGAGCATAGCATTAGAGAGGAGTAGCATCTATTCTATAATGGAACATAGTTCCCCTATAACTTCATTTTTGCCAATGGTTGTGCACATGTGATTGGTTGGCTAGTGAAGGTTCGACGGAGGCATTGATTCACTTAGTTCTTGTTGTCTTGGCAGAAAAACCTCTAAGGGATTGCTAGATAGTTGATAAACCACTTAGAGCTTGTTGAATGGGCTAATAAACCACTAGGGTGCTTATTGGAAGGTTGATAAACCACTTGACATGTTGAGACACTCAGGTGCTTGCTAAAAATGGATGATAAACCACTAAGTGCTTGCCTTGAAGGCTGACAAACTACTTAAATGCTTGCCAAGTAAGTTGATAAACCACCTGGATAGTGGGCTTTATAATTTTGTAGTGCTAGACTTGAAAATTCAACTACTAAACCACCCTTAGAGTGAGATCATCCTCCTAGATGGATAAAAACTTCACTAACCCTTGGGTGAATCCCTGTGATTTGATTTATAGAGTTAGAAGAGTCAATGTGGTGCTTATTAGATGAGATAGTTGATAAACTACCTGGACAATGCACGCACTTCTTCTCTGGTCTAGTTGACCTGTTATTGGTGTGAAAATTTCCTTGAGCAATTAACTCCTCAGACTCCTGTTATTGGTGTGAAAATTTCCTTGAACAATTAACTCTTTAGACTTTGAATTCAGCTCAAGGATGGTCAACTGCAAGAAAAACTACATTTTAGTTGGCCTATCTTTGGATGGAGAGCATAGGGGCTTCATTGGGGGAGAACTATCATACCATGTGCTTTCATATTGGGGATATATATTGAAGGAAAAATGACATAATATATCGAGCATATAATAGTGGGTAAACGATTTTTATATTGGTTGGTATAAAAAATGGAGCTCAAAGTTGATGAAAAGATATAAAAGGGTATAAAAATGGTTAATGAAAAAATAGATACCTACAATATCTAGTAAAAGTAGGGGTTTTTTAAATTGGGAAGGTGTATTGTGTTCATATTGGTAGGGGGTTAAATAATGTGATTTTTAGAGGTATTTTCCAATATGTAGTCAAATTAAAGGTATTGTTTAGTATGATATGAACGCACATGATATGTTAGAGGTTCATTGAGTGAAGCCCCCTGTGGTGGTGAGTTGAAGCCCCTCCCTCAGTTGCCAGTCATTCAAGTTAATCAGATAAGTGTACTTATATATATGCTTGTGCCATGGATGATTAATAATGTCTAATATGTGATATGAAAGTGTGTGGATTAACACTAGCAATGGATGAACACTGATATTCCTATATGCTGCTAATGAATGCTTGTTTATATGTTCTTATGGTTATGTTGGTTTCATAGCACTCTATGTTGGTGTCATTGTTATATGCTATAGAGTTAGCTACATGTCTAAGCAACAATATCAATGATGTTGTTCACTGATTTTAGTCATAATTGGAGCATGAATATGTGTGACTATGCACGATTTTTCTACACTCTAATATTCAACATAATTTTATGATTGATTTATAGATCTAAGTGATCTTAGTCAAACTATTAATTAGGGATCTTTGAATTAGTTTATCAATAGATCAGTATGACTTGAGTAACTGATATATTTCCCTTAAGCTATGAATGTTGTGTGAATTGGCTATGGGGCCTTGTCCTCGTTGTTGTTAATTGTTTTCCATTAGCAACCTCTCAACCTTGCTCTCGTGCCATAAGCGTAGAGGACTGGAGTTTTGGCGATCATCCCTTTGTTCATCCACTAGAAAGAATGTGATCTGATATGTTTTGTCAGCTTGCCGCCCTAGGCTCCCCCAACATATTTAAAAAGGGTGAAGTTGGAAGGAATCAAGACGGAATTATGTATGCACGGGCGAGACCCCACCGAGATGACGTATGCAAGGCCTGGGCCCTCCAAGAAGAATTGAAACAGGGCTAGTTGAATGTACTATAAACAGGATGACGTATGTGTGGGTGGGTCCCCCACCCAGATGATGTGTGTGTGGGGAAAATACCACCTAGTGTGTGTGTGTGAGGTTGTATTTTTTAAAGGACTTTGAGACACAATGGAAAAATGGCATGCAACTGTTGGGAGAATCCACAACATTTGGCATACTTCCTAGTTGTGTAGCCCTAACTAACTAATATTGTGGTATTGAGTGAATGACTTAGGAACCCTTAATCGTGATGACATGGTTAGAGGATTGTCTATAATGGGGATTCATTGCAAAACCCTAGGGGTGGGTTTGGTGGGACCACAACCCTAAGTGCACATGGAAGGTGTTGATGGGCTAAGATGTGACTACATGGATGCCATGTAGGAATTGTGAAGATGTGTGGGACTATCATGGATGACATGGCAGGTCCATGTGGATCACGTGTGGTTGCTACCTGGTGGTTCCTTACTAATGCGATGTAACTTAGCTGGTCAAATAGGCATAGCTTTTAATTGGGGAGTCAGATTTAGATAAAGTTTATATTGCTCTATAAGATAAACACAATAGTATTATAAGTTAATTCCAACAAATTTTTATAATTCCATCTCCTTAACCTACTATAGAGATAGGTTAATTAAGAAATAACACCTCCCACGTCTCAAGAAAAACATAAAAATAAAAAGAAATATTACACGTGTAAAAATACATGGTCAATTCCTGTTTCAATAAAATACATTTACAATTTATTAAACCCTAATGAGAATCCAAAAACTTCAAGATTCAGATTTCGCTTATTTAAAATAATCATCTTAGTGAGATTTACTATTTGAACTTCCCGGTTGGGGTGGAGACTTCATACATCTAAATTATGTATTATAATCGGAAACCTAAAATAAGTTTGAGAGCTCAGCTTTGTCTACCATTGAGTCTCAGCTTATGTAGCATTTATATCCATACTCAGCCTGAAACAAGTTTGACAGCTCAGCTTTACCAACTTCGAAAAATAAAATTAATTGCAACTTTTCTCTCGTCTATAATTGAGTCTCCTGTTGTGATGGGAAACATGCAATTCTTCTTCTTCATCTTGGTCATTTAAATTCACAAGCAGATGGCGTGCATGCTCGAGTAAAAGGAATTTTTTTATAGAAAAATCCTGTAGCAGTGTATACTTTTAATTGTTTTCTCATTTACTCCAAGTTACCAGAAGTTATATGTCAAGATTATTCTTATTTCTATTGTGAATTTCAGAATATTTTAGAAATCTAAGGAATAAGAGTAAATGTCCTTACAAAATATTTAAATGTATTAAACAAGTTGTAAATGTTTATGTCTATATATATTCTACTGGTCAAACACTAACCTGATATTCTTTCAGGGAAACCAACTGAAAGAAGCTATAACACAGAGATACCAAATATTACAGGTATAGTCTCTTTGCTGAATTGGCAGATTTTGAAAATATCCTAGAATTTGATTATTAGTAAAAGGGTCAAACAATTAACCCCTCCTAACTATCAGATTCTGAAATATTTTCTAATTTCTTTTCTTCTAATGGTTAGATATTTCTGAATCAATTCTATAATAAGTAGAAAACCATATAAATATTTCTTAATCAATTTTACAGTGAGCAGACAGCTTTTCGTAGAATCCGTTTCAGTGTTGAATGATAAATTTAAACCAGAATGGATTCATTCCCAGATATATTAAGTGTTGAGAGGGTTGATAAGAGTATGAGGCGATTGTTTTATGATTCCTCACAACTATTAAGACATATCATGGAGGATTTAAAATTTTATATGCATGGTGTCCATTTTCCAATCACAAATGGTGCGTTGGTTAATCAAGCTGTACGTTTCAGGAAATGATAAAGTCTCTGCAATCGGATGTTGAGCACCAGCTTTCCTTGCTGCTACAGCCAATGCTTCAGGTACAATATTATTCTCCACCACCTACTAATAATATATTATCGTTTGTTGCAACTATATTTTCTCTGTTTTCATGGTCGCAGCAGCTTTTACATAAATAATGTGAGTGTGTTGTAAATTGTATTTTTTTCTGTCCTCACAATCCCTCCGATTTTGACTCCCTCTGTTTCAGGCCATAGGTGTGGCTATGGACGAATGATTGGCTATGAAGAAGAAGAAACAAAGACTGACGGAAGGGTTTGTAAGACAACTTACAAAACGGAATTAGTAGAAATTGTGAGAGAAAAAAAACGCTTCCTTTTCATTAAAAATAAAGAGTACAAAATCTTGGTTTTGCTAATTTGTATACAAAATCATGGTTTTGAGATTACACTCACTTGTCAGATGAGTCTAATGACAATTGAGATTATATTTCGAGTGTGAATTAGTTTGGCTAGTGCAAGATTTATATTACATTTATTTTAAGGCTTTTAACACGCTAAAGTGTGGAGGTTTATATCATTTATCTGACTAGTTCATGATTTATATTACAGTTATTTTAAGGCTTTTGACGAGCTAAAGTGTGGACGTTTATATCATTTATCTGACTTGTGCAGGATTTATATTACATTTATTTTATTGTTTTTAACGAGCTAAAGTGTGGACGTTTATATTATTTATCTGGTTTAATAAGAGTAATTTAAATAATAATAATTTTAAAATCATTGGTAGGTTAGATATTAAATTGATCTATGGAATTTTTTTACAATCATATAGGAGACATAATTATTGAGGAGAAGAATCAAAGCATAGAGCATACGATTAAATAGAGAGAATAATTTAGAGACTATTAATTTAAATAGAGAGAACAATGTGGAGACTATTAATTTTAATAGAGAGAACAATGTGGAGACTATTAATTTTAACCGTTAGAATATAACATCTAGAATTGAATAAACAAATAAAGATATATATTTTAGAATGTTAAATACGACGGTAAACTACAACATTTCTTCTAATATAATTTTTTTTGTAAGTATTCATATGGAGAAAAAGATGTACAACCAACATAGCAAAGGTGGTCGACTGGGTTTGTTGACCAATGACAGGTCTCCCCGTTTGTTTGTTTCACCTTGTCGTCTCCCACCCCGACGCTATTGTGCCCGTGCACCACTGCCACCATTGGAGCCCTGCTTGCCTCCACCACGACCACCGTGCGATCCCACGCCAGGAGCGGTTGGCAGAGTTGCGTTTGTTTGTTTCACCTTGTCGTCTCCCACCCCGCGCACTACCGCCACCACTGGAGCCCTGCTTGCCTCCACCACGACCATGGTGCGATCCCATGCCAGGCGCGGTTGGCAGAGTTGTGTTTGTTTGTTTCACCTTGTCGTCTCCCACTATTGTGCTCGTGCACTACTGCCACCATTGCTATTGCCACCACTGGAGCCCTGCTTACCTCCACCACGACCACCGTGCGATCCCACACCAGGAGCGGTTGGCAGAGTTGCCACCTCGGCCACTGCCACCATTGGAGCCCTGCTTGCCTCCACCACGACCACCGTGCGATCCCACGTCAAGAGCGGTTGGCAGAGTTGCGTTTGTTTGTTTCACCTTGTCGTCTCCCACCCCGCGCACTACCGCCACCACTGGAGCCCTGCTTGCCTCCACCACGACCATGGTGCGATCCCATGCCAGGCGCGGTTGGCAGAGTTGTGTTTGTTTGTTTCACCTTGTCGTCTCCCACTATTGTGCCCGTGCACTACTGCCACCACTGTTATTGCCACCACTGGAGCCCTGCTTACCTCCACCACGACCACCGTGCGATCCCACACCAGGAGCGGTTGGCAAAGTTGCCACCTCGGCGTGCACCAGCCAACGCTATTGCCAATTCATCTGATTCCACAGAGCATGGCATGGTTGAAAGGGAGGAGCCCTACTTGCCTCCACCACGACCACCGTGTGATCCCACGCCAAGAGCGATTGACAATCTTGCCACCTCGGCGTGCACCAGCCAACGTTATTGCTAATTCATCTAAGCCCACTGAGCATGGCTGAAAGGGGAGCGCCCACGTTGTTTGGATAATTTTGGTTACGACCACAGAGCATGGCATGGTTGAAAGGGAGGAGCCCTACTTGCCTCCACCACGACCACCGTGTGATCCCACGCCAAGAGCGATTGACAATCTTGCCACCTTGGCGTGCACCAGCCAACGTTATTGCTAATTCATCTAAGCCCACTGAGCATGGCTGAAAGGGGAGCGCCCACGTTGTTTGGATAATTTTGGTTACGACCACCGTGTGATCCCACCCCAGGAGCGAGCGATTGCAATCTTGCCACCACGGCGTGGACTAGCCAATCTTATTGCCAATTCATTCATCCAAGCACCCTTTTGATTTCATTTAGGCTAACAGAAGAAGGAAAGCAAAATTGACTTTTTTTATGAAGTAAAAATAATTTTTTTTAAATAAAAAAAATAAAATGAAAATAATTTTTTATAACAAAATAAAATTAAGGGTGAAATGATTTTAAAAATCAAATAAAAGTAGAATTGATTTTTAAAATCAAATAAAAGTAAAATATTTTTTAAAAACCAATCAAACCATTTTTATATTCAATTGAAATGATTTTAAAAAGAATAATAAAACCAATTTTCAAATGATTTTTAAAAACAAATAAAACAATTTTTATATTTAATTAAAATGATTTTAAAAGAAAATAAAAGTAAAATCAATTTTCAAAATGAAATAGAAGTAAAAGTAAAAAGATTTTTAAAGTAAAAGTAAAAATGAATTTTAAATGAAATAGAATTAATAAAAATAAATCAGTAATAACAAAAAATAAATTGAAAAACAAAAATAAAAAATTAAAGGTATTAAAAATAAAACAAATAAAAATAAAAATAAAATAAATAGATAATAAAATAAAATATATACTAATAATAAAATTCTTAATAAATTTTTAAGAAGATAAGGGACCTAATAAAATTGATTTTTTATAGAGTAAAATTAAAATTAATTTTTAATAAAATAAAAAGTAAAATTAAAATGATTTTTTTATAATAAAATAGAAGTAAAAGTCAAATGATTTTAAAAATTAAATAAAAGTACAATTGATTCTTAAAATCAAATAAAAGTAATTTTTAAAAACAAATAAAACTATATTTATATTCCATTATTCCATTAAAATGATTTTAAAAAGAAATAAAAGTAAAATCAATTTTCAAATGATTTTTAAAAACAAATAAAACTTTTTTATATTCTATTAAAAAGTAAAATTAATTTTCAAAATCAAATATAAATAAAAGTAAAAATAAAAATAAATAATAACAAAATAATAAATTGACAAGGAAAAAGGAAAGATTAAAAATAAAATAAATAAAAATGAAAATGAAAAATAAATAAATAATAAAATAAAATATATATTACTAATAATAAAAGTCTAAATAAATTATTAAGAAGATAAGGGCCCAATAAAATTGTTCATTTTTATGGTTTAGTAGACTTTTTTTTCATTTCTATGGCTTCCCTAAGCTTAGGATGATGAAAATGATTAATCCTAACAATAACTAATTCAATTAACAAAATTTAAATTAATTTATATAATACAAAATTAATTATATATGAAATTTATATCAATAATATAAAATTTAAAATTAGATAAAGGTTATTTAATTAATTTTAAAATTTAAATAATTATAATTTTTTTCCTCTAGATACCATGTGTACATGGATGTCTTTGTAAAATGTACTTAGTTATGTGTACATGCATATGGATGTCTGTTTAAAATGTGCATAGTTTATGTGTACATTGCTTAGTTGGTATAATTAAAATTATAATTGAGAATCTACTTAGTTTATGTGTACATATAAAATTGTAATTGAGAATCTACTTAGTTTGTGTGTACATGTACATGTACATGCATGTCTATTTAAAATGTGCTTAGTTTATGTGTACATTGCTTAGTTTATCTTGGTATAATTAAAATTCTAATTGAGAATCTACTTAGTTTATGTGTACATGCTTAGTTTATCTTGGTATAATTAAAATTCTAATTGAGAATCTACTTAGTTTACGTGTGCTTAGTTTATGTGTACATTGCTTAGTTTATCTTGGTATAATTAAGATTCTAATTGAGAATCTACTTAGTTTATGTGTACATGCTTAGTTTATCTTGGTATAATTAAAATTCTAATTGAGAATCTACTTAGTTTATGTGTACATGTACATGGATGTCTATTTAAAATGTACTTAGTTTTTATGTGTACATTGCTTAGCTTATTTTGGTATAATTAAAATTTTAATTGAGAATCTTTTATTGTACTATATAAATTCAAAATTATTATATATAATTAAAATTGTATCAAATTAATAAATAAAAATAATAGTTATTATATTAAAAATTGTTATTACTATTAATTAATGTTTCAATAAAATATTTATTTTATAATATAACAATAAATTTTATTGTAAAAATAAATATAAATATTTTAAAATACTATAAAATTCAATAAAATTTATTTATAAAAAAAACAAGTTAAATAAATCTACCAATTTTTCCATACATGTGCACCTGGATATCTTTGTCTCATGATGTTTAATTTATTTTGATGCACTTAAAAATATAGCTTGCCATATTTTAGTAAATTATATTGATATTTGAAAAATCAATAATCCATGTGTCATGATGTTTAACTTATTTCGATGCACTTATTTTAACATATTATATTGATATCTATGTGTTTAATTTGATGCACTTAAAATTATAAGTAGTCATGATGTTTTAGTGTGTTATCTTGATATATGAAAATTAAAAGTTTTGATATCAATAAAATTGTATTATGTTGTTAATAAGAATTGTTATATTAAAATAGGAACCTAGAGCATTGCTTTTTAGCTGAGAGAGCGTAGGTGCAAACCTGGTTCAACAAGTACCCCTCTTTATTTTTCGTGTTGTGGACAAATCTGTAGTGTCATCTCACCCTGTAGATATGCCAAATCATTGTCGACGTGGGAGGAGGGCTTAGAAAAAATGAATCAATTCCATATTATCCCTAGTTGCAGATCCAATTTTGCTCGCATATATCTACATTCTTCTCCACTTTCAGATCCATTGATTTGAGCAGATCTGATCAGAAAGAAGTGTTTATGTATAGAAAAATAGAAGACATTTGAGATCTTCATCAAAACATTGAAGGGTGGATCTATTCTAGTATGGGTCTCTAATATGGACTTAGTAGAAAATGTTAAACGTATGTCAGACTAGGAGTAACTCCAGACTAGGCAGAAAAACTGATTCGTTTATTTCATTAGGCAGCTATTGTTATATACATGAATGTGACTGATCAGTTCATCTTCTTGATGACTGTTCACATTCCAAATTCACCCAATCGCAGAGGATTAGGTGTCAACATTCCCCCCCTTAATCTGAAGAGATGTTGGTGAGTCCAAGCATCGTTCTGAATTTTTCAAGCTTTTCTCTTCCAAGCGCTTTGGTGAAGATGTTTGCAATTTGTTCATTTGTGGAACAATGACGGAGATGGATTGTTTTGGCCTCAACACGATGTCGGATCAGATGATATTTAGTATTGATGTGCTTTGTACGATCATGTAACTTTGGGTTCTTGGCCAACTTTATTGCAGAGGTGTTGTCAATCATGAGTGGAGTTGATTGTACTTGTTTTACCTGCAAATATTCAAGAATTTTCCTGAGCCACACAATTTCTTTCGTTGCTTCAGCTGCTGCCACATATTCTGCTTCCGTTGTGGAATCTGCTGGAACTGATTGTTTGCGTGATCTCCAAGAGACAGCTCCTGATCCAAGACTCATGGCATATCCTGAAGTAGATACTCCAGTTTCTTTGTCTCCATCGAAGTCTGAATCAGAGTATCCAATCAAGCTGAAGTCGTCCACCTGTGTATACTTGATTCCAAGGTCTTGAGTTCCCTTCAAGTACCTTAGAACTCTTTTTGCAGCAGACCAATGTCCCTCACAAGGCTTTTGCATGAACCTGGGGAGGGTTCCAACAGTAAATGAAATGTCTGGTCTGGTAGTAGTGAGGTAGATGAGACTTCCTACAAGCTGTCTATGCCTTGTTGCATCCTCAAATTCCTTTCCTTCAATAGATGTGAGCTTTAAGTTTTGTTCCATTGGAGTAGAAAGAGGATTGCACTCTGTCATGACAAATCTGTTTAACAAATCTCCAATGTATTTCTTTTGAGAAAGAAATATGGATTTTGGATGTTGGGTTACTTCAATGCCAAGATAGTAATGAACATAGCCCAAATCAGTCATTTCAAAACTTTTTCCTAATTCTTTCTTTATGGATGCAATATAGCTTTCATTGTTCCCTGTCATTAAAAGATCATCTACATATACCACAAGATATACAACTGTTTTGCCAACTTTCTTGACAAATAAAGTTGCATCATCAAGATCAAAATGATTGAAGTTGAGTTTCAGAAGATGCTCAGTTAGTTTTTCATACCAGGCTCGTGGTGCTTGTTTGAGGCCATACAAGGACTTCACAAGTTTGCATACTTTAGGTTCATGTCCTTTCACAACGAATCCTTCAGGCTGGGACATAAAAACATTCTCTTTTAGATCTCCATTCAAGAATGCAGTTTTTACATCCATTTGATGGACTTTCCAATCGTTTTGAGCAGCTAGGGCAAAGAGTGTCCGGATGGTGGCCCATTTTGCTGTGGGGGCAAAAGTTTCCTCATAATCGACCCCTTCATTCTGTGCAAAACCTTTTGCCACAAGCCTAGCTTTGTGCTTGTCAAGTGAGCCATCAGCTTTGTACTTGCTCTTGTAGACCCACTTGCAGCCAATTGGTCTGGTTCCAAATGGAGGGTCAACCAGCTTCCAAGTGCCATTCTTTATGAGAGCATCATACTCCTTTTGCATCGATTCTTTCCATTCATCATGAGAAGCAGCTTCTTTGAAGGAAGTTGGTTCAAAATCTGTAGACAAGTTCAATTCACAATCATAAGTAACATCCATATCAACAGGTGAATTAGAGTCATCTACATCACCTCCATTTTGTCGGTTTGAATTTCCGGTTCCTGTTTTTCCAATTTCATCAGGATGAACACTTTCAAGTGTCTTTGTCATCCACTTTGGGGGACCTTTTTGAGATGGTCCAGGCTGCTTTATTGATTGAGTTGGGACTGAATCAAGATTGAGTCTCCCAATTCTATCAATTACATCACTTAAAGCATCATCCGTTGTTGGAGTTTCATGTAGGGGAGATTGTGCTTTAGAAGAAGATTCCACATGTTGATCTAGTATAGGTATCCCCCCTTCAAGATGTGGAATCTGATGATCAAATTCTTGAAATGATTTCGTTTTTGTGAATCTATCCAAGCGATCAAGTTGCCGCTCAACAACATTGTCAGATTTGGATGATTCAAGAAAAATGACATCTCTAGATACAACAAACTTTTTATTTACTTCATCATAGAGGCGGTATGCTTTAGAGGTGTTTGAATACCCCAGGAAGATACACTTATGACTTCTAGCACCAAGTTTGTTTCTATGTACCTTTGGTATCGAAGCATAACAGGTGAAACTAAAGATCCTGAGATGTTTTACCGAAGAAACATGTCCATACCACAATTCATAAGGAGTCTTGTTTCTTATAGCATTAGATGAACATCTATTCTTTATATATGCAGCACATACAACATCAGCCCAAAACATTGTCTTTACATTTTTGAAGAAAAGCATGGATCGTACCATATTCAAGATTGTTCTATTCATTCTTTCAGCTACACCATTCTGTTGGGGATTATAAGGCACAGTTGTTTGATGTTTGATCCCATGTTGGCAAAGATAGTTTTCAAATTCATTTGATGTATATTCTTTTCCATTATCAGTGCGAATAGACCCACTATGAGATTGTGCATCATTTTCAATCCATTTATGAAAATTCTTGAATGTTTGAAAAGCATCAGATTTGTTCTTCAATAAATAAACCCAACACATTCTGGTGTAATCATCAATAAATGTCATGATATATTTATTTCCATTTGCAGAAGGAACAGGCATTGGACCACATAAATCTGAATGAATGATTTCAAGCTTCCTATGTGCTCTTGAATGTGAATCATGAAAAGACTGTTTGCTATGCTTTCCTAGAATGCAAGCATCACATTGCTTATGTTTCCTAGGAATTGTAGGCAAACCAGCAACACCATTTTTCTTCAATAAGCGGAGACTGTCATATTTTAAATGTCCAAATCTAGCATGCCATAATAAACTCGATGGAAGTGTACCTTCTTCATGATGAGAAATATATGAGAAGTGTTGTGCATGAGCAGAGGTTCCTTGCAGTTTGAGAAGCCTTTCTTCTTCTATTCCCCTCATGACAAGTGAGTGGTCAGATGCTTTTCTTACCTCAAGCTTGCCATCAAACATATGAATGGAGTGACCTTGCTGACGGATTTAGACCAAGGACAACAAGTTTCTCTTGAGCTGTGGGAGATATAGAACATGATCCAGAAGAAAGTCTAGAAGACCAGGCAGTTTAAGCCTGATTGTGCCAAGCCCTGATGGCTTGATTTTTGACTGATCTGCAAAGTATACTGCTCCATCAACATTGTCAGATAAATCTTCAAAAAAATCTTTCCTATGAGTCATATGACAGGTTGCTCCTGAATCAAGGAACCAATCATTTTTCGAAGAAGCAAGTGAAGCGTTAAAAAAATCTTCATTTACTCCAATGTTACATTGTGCCTCAATATAGTGAGCGGATTTAGGTGCTTTACCTTTGTCTGTATCATCAGTTTTACCTTTCTGCTGGTTTCTTTTCTGCTCAATTTTGTCCCATGGTAGCTTGCATGTAGAAGCATCATGTGATCCATTTCGTTTGCAGCGAATGCAATGCAGATCTGCTTTTTCTCCTTGAGAATGTTTGCCCCCTGCCTCTGAAGTATCTTCCTCTTCTTCTTCGTCCACCTCTTCCTCTTGTAGAATCTTGAGCAGGATGATTTTCTTTATGAGCAAGGAAAACAGTCTCTTCAGAAGATTCAGGGACTGTCTTCTTTCTAAAGGCTTTCTCTCTTTCAGCAAACTTTTTCACAAGAGAGTCAAAGGTTATATCTTTAAGATTTCCATTTGCTTGTAAAGACTCAAGATAATTAGAGTAAGTAGGATAGAGTGCCTTGAGAAAAGCAATAAGAGGGATATAAGCTCAACCTTAGTGGATTTGATATCATGCATTATGGATTTAACTTCAGATGCAAGAGCAAGAGGATCATTATTTTGCAGTTCAAGAGTGAAGAGTTTAATCATGAGCTGAACAACTTCAAGTGCAGAATGTGAGTCATAGAGTTCTTTGAGCTTTTGTAAAGCTTCAAAGGCAGTTGAATATGATGAAATATGGCGACTTACTTCTTCATTTACAGATGCTGCGATTAATGCATATGCTTTGTTGTTCTTGTTATCCCAAATGACGAGCTCTTTGTCTGATGTAGGCTGTACTGGGTCATTGTCTCCTTCTCCGACACACACTCCCTTCCACAACTCATTGAAGATGAGGGTGTGTTTTATCATCCGGGACCATTCAGGATAGTTCTATTTGTCAGTGAGAACTATTCCTACCATAGAGATGATTGAATGCATTCTGTAAAAAATACTTCTGCTGAAAAAAAAAACTTCCTTACATTACAGCCTTATGCACTATATTTTTTGTCCCTCTAATATTTGATAGAAGTATTAGCATTACATATCACTGTCGACTTTCATTGCAAATAAATTATATCAATATACAAATTGTGTATTGAGCAAACAGAATATTCCTCTATCTCAATATATGAAAATTTTTAATGAAGCCTGCAGCTTATCACATTGAAGTATCCCCATTGCACTAGTTCACACATCAATCAGGCTTCTGTCCCAAAGTGAGAGTAGAGGATTTTGTTTAATACCATCACGACAAAGAAATTACCTCTAGAATATCATATAATGACGGTCTCTAAGAACTTAGAGAACGCCACACAAACATTCCACTGCCTTGCAATTTCTGCAATGGAAATGACTTTATATTGCATAGCAAACAGAGCAACAACTTTTTGTTCCAGCCTGCGGTTGTTCCAACTCGAACACGCGACATACACTGGGGCGTTCTATATAAATCAAAATTTTTTCGTAGACTACCACAAGTCCGATTGCAAACATAACTTCAACTTCATATGTCAGAATTATATGAAAACAATTAATAATCACGCCTACCATAAAATCAGAACTTCTCCAAGCGCTGGGTCCCTACTACAATAAAATGATGAGACTCTGCCAATGTTTTAAGAACACTTCAGCGCATACCTAAAGAGGCTCCTCGGCTCCACACTAGCTGCGAGTCACTCTGATGCTTCCCTCGTCCTTTTCCCAGCCGATATTGTCGTATATGAGGCCTAAGGCTTTAGAAACTATGCTACGCGATTTCAGATGAGCTCCTTCGTGTAACAGTTCTACAAGTAATGCTCACTCTCGTCTCCCTGATGGTGCGCACAAGTGGCCTATCGATCAAGTGATTTTCCACGCATAAAGATATTGCCTGTTAGTCCAGGCGGGAGGCATAAATGGCCACAACGGTCATCTCGACTCCACCTCTATGTCCGTTGGATGCAAAGCTACAGGATGCTACGCTGCAGGGATTCGATCGCGGGGTCTTCAAATGCATTTCAGTATCTGTTCCACGCTATGGATGGATAGATCCAACTGAATGATTTACAAAAATTGAGTGGAGAGGCAGCGAATTTTGGTATAACCGATGCAACCAGTCATGTCAAGGTATTCATGCGTAGAGAGGCAGCGAAAAAAAAGGTATAAACGACACATTCATGTGCAGAGAATCAACGTCGTTGAGATGCAGGACAGAGGCAACGCTCAGGTATTCATGCGCAGAGAATCAATGAGACGCAGGACAGAGGCAGCGCTCAGGTATTCATGCGCAGAGAATCAATGAGACGCAGGACAGAGGCAGCTCTTAGGTGAAGGGAGTTATGACTATTCTTAGGGCTGGCTCTGATACCATGTCAGACCAGGAGTAACTCTAGACTAGAGGGAAAAACTGATTCGTTTATTTCATTAGGCAGCTATTGTTATATACATGAATGTGACTGACCAGTTCATCTTCTTGATGACCGTTCACATTCCAAATTCACCCAATCGCAGAGGATTAGGTGTCAACAACGTAAGATCCAATAGCCGGAAGGAATCCCTATAGCCAACCAAAAGATTACCTCAAGAATGCAGATCCTTCAGGATCTGAGGACCCTCAAAGAATACAACATCAGTAGAGGGTCCACTCTATATTTTATGTCTAGACTACTTGGTGGATTAGGACCTGGGCCTTTTGTCTCCTACGAAGAAGTTGTCAAAAGGAGTGCAAATGAAAAGGCTACTACTCCTACAAGGACACTACCCTAGCCTTTTATCATGGAAATGATGGAGGAACATCCAAAGATCAAGATCCAAAATTTTGAAGTAGATAATATGTTTTCATATTTTCATGAAGTGGCAGTTATTTGTCATTTTGAATATTTATGGCACAAATTAGAGGATCTATACCAATGGATCTACAAAATCTAGACTATAGAATGTGATGTTTACTTATGCTATGTTGAAAAATGTAGCAACAATTTTTCAATTTGATTTTGCCTTTTAAATTGAGAAAATTCAAATTTCCACATCAACAAACAGGATGACATTAACTTTTAACTTGTGTGACATGGATTGTGTCACCCAGTTTACTTAGTAAATTCGAGTTGGAGGAGTTAGATTCAGTTCAACATGTGTGATTGCTAATTTGTAGCAATCAAGGTCAATTATCTCAAGTTGTTTTCAGTTAAACTAGTTCCAGCTTTTGGAGGAACTAGTGGAAGGTCAATTAAGTAGTGGGACTTCAACCAAATTCAGTGATCATCTAGTAATTGATAAATCAACCCAAAATAGCTAGTGCATGTAGAGAATTTGAGTTACCTAGTTGAAGTGGAGATTCCAAGGAAATGTAACATCAGTTGTAGACTAGCCTTGAGTGTACAGGTGTTTCATGTAGTCAGATGATTAGCCTAAGGAATTGCGCAATTCAATTTGAGGAATTCTAAATAAGAGGGGTCTAATTCCTCAAGGAAAAACACATGGAAATATGAGCTCAAGCAAAGGAAAAAATTGACTAAGTCTGAGTCAGAAACCTTCAGTGAGCAGAGAGATAGGTTATGCACTTGCAGGGTGTGATCAACTGAGCAAAGAAGTTGTAATACATCTCTATTCATTTGATTAATTCAAGCAGACATTGGGCTTTTAGTAAATTGTTTTACCCACATAAAAATACGTGTTTCATGTGTGTTACTTCTTTTTGCATGTTTGAGATTTTTGTTCTAAATTGCGAATTAATGTCTGCAGAGTAGCAGAGTAGGTTTGTGTTTATGATTTTAATTAAAACTTCATGAGAAGTTGAAAATCTACATTATAATTTCTACATGGTATTCGAGTTGGATTCACATTAGAGAAGGAAATTCAAAGTTTTTTCTCAGAGGTTTGTATTTGAAAAGCAATGTAGCAAGATTTATTCAGTGCTAAGAACATGACCTTCAATGGACTAAGGCTAGATTATGTCATGGAAGGCTCCTCAAATTTTGTTGCATGGAGGTTGTATTGGATGAAAATAAATTGCTTGAATATGTCAAGACAAATATTCCAAGACCACTAGCAGTTGATGTCCAGGACCTTGCACAATCGAAGAAAGATGTAGCCGGGCGAGGAGAATAATCTTGGAGGGAGTACCAGATCATATTTCTAGAATATTCATGGAAAAGAAACTTTGTTTGCGATGTGAAAAGAAGTTACAAAATTGTTCGAGAATAATAGTGATCATAGGAAGTTGGCATTCAAGTATAAAATTTGAAGTCTCAAGATGCATAATAATGACACTATATCGCAGTATCTGAGTAGGTTCACACAATGTCTTTCATCTTGCATTAAAATAGCATCAGTTCCATTTCCTGAAGCATCACATTCCACAGTAAAGGTTTTTGTGAAGTCCAGTGTAGCTAAGACTGGTGCTTGGCACATTGCCTCTTTAAGATGTTCGAAGGCCTTTATTGCTTATGGAGTCCATGAAAATGCATCTTTCTTCAATAATGTTGTTAGAGATGTTGCTATTCTCCCGTAATTTTTAACAAACTTGCGATAATATCCTGTCAACCTGAGAAATCCTCGCAGATGCTTTATGGATGTGGGGATTTTCCATTCCTTAATAGCTTTAATTTTGCTAGGGTCTACCTTAACTCCTTCATGAGATACAATATGACCCAAATATTCCACCTCTTGTACTCCAAAGAAACATTTGGATCTTTTTGCATATAATTGTTTCTCCTCCAATAGTTGTAGCACCCTGTCAACATGTTCTACATGATCCTTCCAAGACTTGCTGTAGATTAGTATATCATCAAAAAATACTAACACAAATTTTCTAAGGAATGGTTTGAAAATTGAATTCATCAAACCTTGAAATGTTGAAGGTGCATTGGTAAGGCCAAAAGGCATGACCAAACATTCATAATGACCCTCATGAGTTCTAAATGTTGTTTTCGGAATGTCTTCAGTCTTCATTTTGATTTGATGATATCCTGAACGAAGATCCAACTTGGTGAAGTAAATTGATCCATGCAATTCATCTAGTAATTCATAAATGACAAGAATGGGAAACTTATCTTTAATAGTGAGCTTGTTGAGCTCGCTATAATCCAGACACATGCGCCATGATCCATCCTTCTTGTGCACCAATACTACTGGAGCAGAGAAAGAACTTTTACTCGGTTGAATTATACCAGCCTCTAGCATTTCTGCAACCATATGTTCAATTTCACTCTTTTGGGCATAGGGATATTTGTACGGCCTGATGTTTGGAGGAACACTTCCTAGAATCAAATGAATAGCATGATCATGATCACGAATAGGTGGGAGACCTTTGGGAGTCTCAAATACCTTGGAATGATTTTCCAAGAATTTTTGGAGATCTGGAGTAATAGATTATTCCAATGTGGAAACATCTAGCGAACATAATTGTGAAATTACACCTCTTTGTTCCCTTTTTAGAAGCTTTGTCATACCGTTACAGCTGATTATCTTTCCCGGTTTCCCTGCAATACCCCTTAATTCAATTTCCTTTCCTTCCACAGAAAATTTCATGTAAAGTTCTTGAAAATTAAAGGCTATTGTACCAAGGATTGTAGCCATTGGACTCCTAGTACAACATCAGCACCTCCCATTGGAATGGAAAGCATTGGGCTAATCAATACATATTCTCCCATGGATAGCTTGATATTATGGCACTTTCCCGAGCAATTTATTGTTCCTCCATTTGCAACCATCACTTGACACTCTGGTGCTGGATATAAGAAGCAATTCAATTCTTTTGCTACCTTACAATGAATAAAATTGTGGGTACTTCCTGAATCAATCAACACTATTACCATTTTCTTCCTGATTTGTCCTTTTATCTTCATGGTTTGAGGAGTGGTAATTCCCGCCAATGCATTACAAGATATGGTCGGATTCATTTCTTCTTTATCTAGGCTTTGTTCCTGGAGTATATCCTCTTCTTTTGACCTTTCTTGCTCCTTTTCTTCTTCCTCTTCACAATATATGTAGAATAATTTATTCTCAGCACACTTATGACCTTTAGTGTATTTGCTATCGCAACTGTAACAAAGCCCTTTTTCTCTTTTTTCTTCCAATTTTTGTGGTGTCAACCTTATAGGTTTTGGAAGACTAGGGGCAACAACACTTCCATCTTTATAGTTGTGAGTGGTGTGCTTCCTGGTTGCCATAATTTTGCTTTCCATTTTTCTTGCTAACCTGAATGCCTTCTCTAATGAATCAGGTTCCCAAAGGCAAACATCATGTTGGATATTATCCTTTAAAGTCCCTATGAACACATCAATCCTATGCTCCTCTGGAATATTTTTTACCCTTATGTTCAATTTTTGGAACTCCTCAATGTACTCCATTATTGAACCCTTTTGTTTGAGACTTATCAATTAGCTAAAAAAGTGTTGCTTTTTGTATCCTCATACTGTGCTGTCAATTCTTTCGTAAAAATTGCCCAAGTGATAATTTGTTTACGAGAGCAAAGCCATTGATACCATACAAATTGATTTGGTTCCAAATATAAAGTTGCAATACGTACCTTTTGTGTGTTTTTCACATTATTGAGATCAAAAAATTCCTCCATTTGTAATATCCATGTTGCAGGATCCTTGCCATCAAACTTCCTCATATCGATTTTTGGAATATGGTGGGTCTTCGATCCAACATTAGGGTCTATGGAATCATTATTAACATTTATTTTGTTCTCATCATGAGTTTCCTTTACTACCCTTTCACCATTAGTGACCATTTCTTGTAGCAACTTATTCATATTTATCTTCAATTCTTCCATGTCTGTCTTCCAATCATCCATCTTAGCTTCCATGCCATCCATCTTATCTTCCACTCTCTTTATCTTAGATTCCATGCCATTTATCTTAGCTTCTGTTAGCTTTTGTGAGACTGACATTTGTTGCACTTGGTCTTGTAATTTTGATATATCTTGTAGCATTTCTTCCTCTTCTTCATGAGTCATGCTACTGCTTTCAGGTTGCTTACTAGGTGTTTGCATTTTCTTTCCTCCGGGCATCAGTTACCAATAACAATGCTCTACTATGCCCTTTGAATTCCTTCAAAATAATTTTTCAAACCAAGATTAAGCAAAAATTTAAAAAAATTTACACACATTTTTTCACTTTGTAGGAGCTCGATATTTCCTCTGATGTATCTTTGTAATTTCTGATCATCCAGTTCTGAAATTGTGACCTGTAGTAGCTCTCTATGTCCTATTTCCAATGCCACTGGATTCTCCAAGGAAGAGTTATGTCAAATCTCCCACAGTGACCTAATTATAGACTAGTTTAGTAGATCGAACTTGTACGACGTGCCACATGTCCTTGTTTCGACCTTTGGCTCAGAAAAAGATACACAAGAAATTACAGTCTGTCATCTTTCTGTAGCTTCTTACAAAATTTCAATCCGATGCTCAGAGAGAAAGTTATGACAATTTTCCCTAGGTCACCTGTTTGGAATGTAATTCAGGAGTTTGCAAAAAGACCAACTTCCTCAGATCATATCTCTGCAAATATAGCGCGAAAAGCTCTAAAATTCGGACCCGAGATTTAGCGCGACATCTTCTCAAATGGGTTTTATTTTTAGCTTCTGAAACGTCATAGAAAAAAAGTTCTAGCGAAAATTCCACGATTACCTGTTTGGAACAGCGAAACCCTAGAATCCAAAGTTCTGATACCAAATGTTATGAAACTAGCACAAGAAAAAGATAGAAAAGATAGATCAACGCCTTAGAATTCAACCTCTTCGAGGGGGCAACCTCCTTTACATTACATAAATGAACAATTCTTAGATGATTCAAATGACAAAACCTCCTTTCTATATATAGGAGTACAAGGGGTCACAATATAACCCAGCCGACCTAAAAATAATAATATAAAGCCACAAAAATAACAATAGAGGGATTCTATGGGGCACAGTAATAACAATATGGGGATAATAGGGGCACAAAAATATTCCTAAGGGGTACAACTACAATAGTAATGGGGTAATCACTAGTATTATAGCGACCCAACAACATTTGTGGGTCAAGGCATGCAACACAATAGTCTATTTGCATAACTAGAGTCCTCATCGGATTCAAGGCATGATCACACCAAAGGAGGATTTCTTGGGGAGAAATTTAAATGTCGCACTTCAGAATTTTTGGAGCCTCTATTTACTGCCATGTCTCTGAAGAATCAAGGAAGAATCTAGATCTAACAATAGAATTGGGGGTATTTGTGGGTTACACATAAACTCCCCACAACTACCATATGTACATGCCATCCCTCATAATTATAGTTGTGAAAAGGGATGTAAAATTTGATTAAGGTAAATCGATGTGGTGCTGTCTTGAGAGGGAGCTCCAAATCCCACTAGAAGAGGATATTTTATCTCTAAAGGAGGAGCCTCAGGAAGTTGTGGAGAAATCACAAATTGAGGAGCAGAGAGTGGAGACAACCACTCAAGCAGAACCATCCAAAGAAGGTAGGAAAAGGACCAGGGAAGATGAGAGAATTGTGTAGAATGCGAGGGAGAATGTGGGTTCTTCTTCAAATCAGCATAGATAGAGAAGGTCACCATGTCGGTACACTGGCTACATGGATCTAATGTTTGAGATTGTAGATACTGAGCCATCCTCTTTTGAGGAAGTAGTAGAGAAAACTATAATGGTGGAGGAGTACAAATCCACTGTAAAATACAATGTTTGGCAAGTGGTCCCAAGACCATAAGATAAATCGGTTGTGGGTTAAAGATGGATCTTCAAGGTAAAGCATGCAGTAGACGGAAGCATAGAAAAGTAAAAGGCCATATTTGTGGCCAAGGGGTACTCTCAAGTTGAGGGGATTGAGTATGAGGAGGTCATTTCTCCTATAGCAAGGTACTCATCCATTAAATCAATTCTTGCTTTGGTTGTGCAGATGGGGTGGAAGATCCACCTAATGGATGTAAAAACAACATTCCTCAATGGAGTTATTGAGGAGGAGGTGTACGTTGAGAAACTAGAGGGCTTTAAGACTTTTGATCGAGAGTCTCATGTGTGTAAACTCAAGCGAGCATTGTACAGTCTCAAGCTAGAAAATTGTGCTTGGTACACCGGTATCAATAGTTATCTCACTAGTTTCTGTTCAAAATAGCAACAAGAAATGCTAAAAATAGAAGTGTTAAAAGTAGCACTACTATAAATAGCATATCAGGATACATTCCAATTTTAGTTAGTCCCTAAACTAAAATTGAGAATTAAAATTCGAATTTGATCTCAGTAGTTGTTTGTAAAACAATTAATTAATTCATCTTGAGTTAATTAGTTGTAGAAAATCAAACATGAAGTCTATGTGAAGACATGCAACAGTTTCCCCTTTGATTGAGGAAGTTATCCCTTGATTAAGGAGATCAGGATGAGTTTTACTTTGAGTTGTAATTAGTTAGCTCAGTTAACTGAGTCAAGTCCAGTTAGATTAGTTCCAATAGTTTGTTGAACTGATTGTGAGTTCAGTTAGTTAATGCATGCATGCATGTAACTGCTGCACTTCAGATAATTGAATATTCTCTCATAAATAACTCATGCATGTCAGTTCAGTCAGATACCCAGTTGAGATCAGATGATGGGACAATGTACTATTAGTTGCAGGAATATTCCATTGAGGATATCTCTTGCATGCAGAAGGAATTCATTCCTTGGAGATTGCGCAGTTACTTCTGAGTTATGATGAGTGTGTAATGTGGGAATTCACACAGGTGGCATCATTGGAGCCTAGGAGAAACTGCGCAAGGAAATAAGAGGCTTGGAGGATTGGAGGAAGGCATACGTTGTGTCTATTCAATCTATGAGTTGTATTGAGGGATTGTATTGAGAGCTGGATAGATTGTGAGCTAAAGCTTTGTGTAATCCGAACATATTTCCACTTGTATGATAATACAGAGATCAGGGTTTTTAGCTGAGGCTTTCCCCAGAGTATTCTTCTATGTTCATGTGTGATTGATTTCTCATTCTCTGTTATATGTGTTCCATTTGATCTTGCTCAAAATCGATTAAGATTCTGCAAGTTTGTTTGTAGAAGTAGATCAAGTATTTTGCTTTAGTATATTGCATTATCAGGTGATCTACAGTGGGAAATTCTACATGGTATCGAAGCCAAGCACATCAAAGAAAATAACAGTAGACAAAGAAGAGAGAATCTTGAAGTTTGAAGTTCATGATTATAGAAATCGAGTTCTTATCACATCTCAATTTCACCAAAGGCGTTCAACGGTTTGAGACTCGAGTATGCCCTTGATGGAAGCTCGAATTATATAGCGCGGAAGGATCGCATGGAAGCGGTATTAGAGGACAATGGTTTGAAGCAATTCATTGATCAAGAAGTCCCCAAGCCCGCAATAGCTAATGCCCAAGAATTGGCGGAATGGAAGAAATGTGTGGCTAGAGAGAGGAGAATCCTCCTGGAGGGAGTTCGAGTCCACATTGTCTCGAGTCTCCATGGGAAGGAGACACTGTTTTCAATGTGGAAAACATTGAAAGATCTATATCAAAATAGCAGTGATCAAAGGAAGCTGGCGCTGAAAGACAAGCTTCGGAAAATCAAGTGTGAAAAGGGTGACACGATCTCTACATATCTGAACAAGCTCACCACTTGCAAGGATGAGCTTGGAAGTGTAGGGATCACGACAACCGATGATGACATGATAGAGTTAGGATATTCTGACACATAGGATATAGTTAAGTTCAACTTGGTCTAGTGTAGAGTTAGGTATAGAGTTAAGTAAAGTGTGTTTCTTTACCGTTGTACATTTTGTAACTTACAATCCGACGGTCACGATATGTAGTGATCCGACGGTTCACTCTCTCCTCGGTATTACCGACACTTGATCCGTGTCTTGACACCCGATTGGTCCATGAGTTCTATTTAAAGCGCATGGAGGGTCATTGTTCGGGTAATCTGTGCATGAGAGAAGCTTATGTAAATTTTCATTCTTTGATTAATAAATTGCCTGTAGTAGCCACGTTGGCGCATGCCGTGGATTGTTTCCCTCTTTGAGGGTTTTAACCACGTCAAAAATACTGGTGTATTGATCTGTGATCTGGTTGTGAGCGGTGTCCTTTTGGTGTTCTTTTTGAGGAACTTACCCTGTAAATTCCTACATGGTATCAGAGCTATTTGAGGGCCGCGTCCCTTGGTGATCCAAATCTGAAGCTGGTAGAACTGCATGCGGTTTCCGTTTCCTAGATCTGCTGTTTCTGACTTCTTTCAGGCCGAGAGGACTGCTCTGTTGTGTTCAGAGCATCTGTTCCAGTGAGGAACCCCTTTCGTTTCACGCGAAAAGGTTTCCGGTAGCCCTATCTGCGTCATTTTTAAGATCTGGAGGTATACAGTCTTTATTTGCAGTTTACTATTATTTTCTATCTGCTTATTTCGGTTTCGGTTTATTTAGTTTTTTTTAACCGGATCTATACCTTTCATTTCTGCGTATGCTCTTTGCCCTGCGACTCTGTGCGATCTGGGCAAATCAGAAACAGAAAGGAAGGATTTTTCTCATGCGTATGCTCTTTTCCCTACACCTTAGTGTGATCTCGAAAAATCAGAAACATTGAGAAAAATATTTAGTTTTTCGGCTAAAGCTAACTTTGAGCCGCAAGGTTCATTTTTTAAAAATATCTAGTTTTTTTGCTAAAGCTAACTTCGAGCCATAAGGTTCGTTTTCTTTGCATGTCCGTGTTGGGTTTTGTGTTTTGTGTTTTGTAGGGAAAAAGAGCTTTCTCAAGGCAAGCACGCAAACCAAGCCCCCCCTCTCTCTCTCTCTCTCTCTCAAATTTTTTGTATAGATCAATTGGTTCAAAGCTATTTTAAGAGAGTAGAGGTCTTGGGTTCAAGTCTCCATTTTTTGGGGGCGGATTTTTTCATTTCCGCACATTCGTGCACTTTTTCGGCAACTTCAACAATTTTTTTTTTTTTCAAAAAGCCATAACTTCTTCATCCGGAAGCCTTTTTCAGAGCCGTTTTTTTAAAAACTGCCTAATTTTTCGAGATATATCCATTGGAACACTTACTTTCAGCATCTTCAGCTTCAATTTTTTTTTAAAATGGAAAGTCCATGCCAAGTCATTCTTGACAGCACTAACTACTTCCAATGGATATCCTACATCGAAGATTTACTTAAAAGTAAAGGTCTCTACAGAATAGCCACAGACCAAGAGAAGAAACCAAAAGATGAAGACAAGGCTGCAAAATGGGAAAATAGACAAGATCAAGCACGTGGTTTGATAGGGATGTCTATTTCTCCTGATCTTAGATTCCATATTGCAGAACTTGAGACTCCTCATGAAGCATTGGAACAACTCACTAAAGTTTTTGGAATTAAAAATGAAATTAGAGCCCATCAACTTGAAAATGAGTTGCTTACATTGGATCCTAATAATTTTTCTTGCATTGAAGATTTCTTGTCCAAATTCAAGACCCTTAGATATCTCTTGGAAGGTGTTAAGGTTAAGAAAGAAGATAGTAACCTTATTTATTCCATCCTTACTAAGTTGGGACCAGCCTACTCTGTATTTGTTTCCACCTTCCATTCTACAAGGGAAGCTTTCATTTGTCAGGGAAAAGACTACAAGGCCCCTTCCTTTGACTCTTTTTGTGATTCTTTAATAAGAGAACAAGAAAAACTCTTACACCTTGGTCTTCTTAATCTTGGAAACTCTTCCAAGAAAGCGTTAGCCACCCAGCAGCAACCAAATTCAAAGAATCCTAAGAAGTCATTTCCTAAAAAGAATGGTCCTAAACCAAACAAGGGTCCTAAGCAAACTCAGCCTCAAAATGAAAGATCATTTCAGAAAAATGATAGGACCAATAAAAACAAATGGAAGAAGACTGATAGACATTGTAACTTTTGTAATTGAGATGGCCACTTAGAATCTAAATGCTTTAAGAAGATGGAAGCCTTGGAAGCTGCAATGAAGAAACATAACATCCATGTGGAGCATTCTTCAACTTCAACTTCAACTTCATCTTCAGGAATGGCACTTTCTGCATGTCGTTGTCAATCATCTCAGTCTGGTTATGCATTAAATGTATCTTCTTCTTCTCATTCTCATGAGTGGCTCATTGATTCTGGAGCCTCTTATCACATGGCCAAAAACCAAGCCATGTTTTCTTCTTTAAATGATTGTAACACCAAAAATATATATGTTGGTGATGATAGATCTCTTAATGTTGTAGGGACTGGAACTGTTCATCTAGACAATGGTCAGTTTAATGATGTATTATGTGTTCCAACCTTATCTTGCAACCTTCTATCTGTATATCAGATAACTCATTCAAGTGAAGGTAAAATTGTTGAATTTTCACCTCATGATGTTGTAATCAAGGATCTAAAAGATCCTAAATAGATTCTAGCTACTGGTCTTGCTGATGATTCCACAAGGTTGTATAAGTTTCACAACTTTGGGTCATCAAATCTTCCCTCAGTATTTGTTGCTCATAATGATGAAGTGAGCAAAATTTGGCATGAGCGATTTGGTCACTTAAACTATCGCTCCCTTCAGCATCTATGTAAAGAAAATATGGTGACAGGTCTTCCTATGGTATCTTGCAGAGATGGTGTTTGTTCCGGATGTGTACTCGGAAAACATCATCGGGATAATTTTGAAAAACGTGCCTCTTGGCACGCCTCAGCCCCTTTACAGCTTGTGCACAGTGATTTATGTGGTCCACTTCTTGTTGCTTCATTCTCTGGCTGCAAGTATTTCTTAACTTTCATTGATGATTTCTCCAGACGCACTTGGGTATACTTCTTAAAACTCAAGAGCGAAGTATTTAACACTTTTTTGGCCTTCAAAGCCTTTGTTGAAAAACAATCTGGACATCAAATTCTTAATCTAAGAACTGATAATGGTGGAGAATATGTTAAAAACACATTCATCAACTTTTGCACCGAAAATGGAATTCAAATGCAACATACTGTTCCATACACTCCACAACAAAATGGTGTAGCTAAAAGGAAAAATCGCACCTTAAAGGAAATGGCTAATTGTATGCTGCAATCTAAAGGACTCAGTCTTAGTTTTTGGGCCGAAGCCATTAATTGTGCAAATTATATAATAAATCGCACTCCTACTAAGGTTCTAAAGAATATCACTCCAGAAGAAGCTTGGAGTTCCATTAAACCAGATGTAAGTCACTTTCGTGTTTTTGGAAGTGAAGCATGGGCCCATATTCCAGATGAAAAGCATAAAGCTTTAGAACCTAAGAGTGAGAAATGTACTTTTGTTGGATATTTTTGAAGATGTAAAAGGTTATAGACTTATTCCATTTAAGTCCAAAAATGTTATCATTAGAAGAGATGTAAAATTTGATGAAAATAAATCGGCTTGCGAGCCTAGTCCGGCGGATGTGCCACCTCTTCCTATCTCTTCTACTTTTGAAAACATTTCTTCTTCAGATGATGAAAGTGAGGATGACAATCCTCCCCCACCTTCTCAGGATCCTCAACTTCCAATATGGGTCCGTACTACTCGGGATGCAGCAGGTGATCTTGCCGGTGATCCTACAGATCAGCGACATACACGTTCTCAGTTTGAAAGAGCCTCTTCTTTACTGGCTCAATCTCCAAAAAATCATGATCCTGACACTTTTGCAGAAGCTTCAGGCCATCCACATTGGGAAGCAGCTATGAATGAAGAATATCATTCATTGTTAACAAATGATACATGGGATCTTGTTCCTCTACCAAAGGGATGCAAACTTGTTAGATGTAAATGGGTTTACAGAACCAAGTATGACCAGATGGGAAAGTTGATAAACATAAAGCTCGTCTTGTTGCTAAGGGCTTTTCACAGGTTGAAGGCATTGACTACACTGAAACCTTCTCCCCTGTTGCCAAAATGAACTCTATCCGCCTTGTTCTTTCCCTTGCTGCCTCTTTAAAATGGGAAGTCCATCAGATGGATGTTAAATCTGCCTTCTTGCATGGGGACTTGCATGAAGAAATCTATATGGAACAACCCATTGGCTTCATCCAAACAGACTCCAGCCTTGTATGTCGACTTAAGAAATCTCTTTATGGTCTCAAGCAAGCTCCTCGGGCTTGGTATGCCAAAATGGATAGCTTTCTTTTAGAATCTGGCTTTTCTAGGTGTTATTCTGACAATACTGTCTACACCAAGAAAGTGGGCAGCTCTCTTATCATCCTTGTTCTTTATGTTGATGATCTTATTCTTACTGGTAGTGATCCCAACCTTATAAACCATGTGAAGTCCAGCCTTAAAAAGAAATTTGAAATGACAGACTTAGGACACTTACACTATTTTCTCGGTCTTCAAGTCTTGCAATCCAAGGAGGGTATTTCCCTTTCCCAGTCCAAGTATGCTTGTGATATTCTTCGTCATTTTCACATGGAAGACTGTAAGCCAGCCCCTTCTCCCTTTCAGTCTAGAGTCAAACTTTCAGTCTCTTGTACTTCTCCTGAAGTTGATGCTACCTTATACCGTCAACTTGTAGGAAAACTCTTGTATTTAACCCATACTCGTCCTGACCTTTCCATTGCTGTTGGCCTTGTTGCTCGTTTTATGCAAAACCCCCGTGAAAGTCATTGGAAAGCAGCTAAAAGAATACTTCGTTATGTTTGAGGTACAGTACAGTTTGGGATTCATTACAGTGCCAAAGAAGCTCCTCTATTAGTTGGTTTCACTGATTCTGATTGGGCTGGTGACCCTGATGATCGGAAGTCTACTGTCGGTTATGTCTTCACTCTTGGTTCAGGACCTATTACATGGGCTTGTAAGAAACAGGCTGCCATTTCTCTTTCGTCAGCAGAAGCAGAGTATCGTGGTGTCGTGGAAGCTAGTAAGGAAGCCTTGTGGCTTCGTCAGATCCTATCAGAGTTTGGCTTTGAGCAGCAGCATCCAACCACACTTTGGTGTTATAATCAAAGTGCCATTCAGCTATGCAAAGATCCAGTCCAGCATCAACGCAACAAACACATTGAACTACACATGCAGTTCATCAAAAAGCTCATTCATGACCATGTTCTTGAAGCGCAATATTGTTCAACAGATGATCAGGTTGCAGACATCTTCACAAAGGCTCTCACAGAGGCGAAGTTCACTAAACTTCGATATATGCTTGGAGTTCAGGAAGTTGTCACTAAGGGGGGATAGGCTCTAGTCTTCCTTCTCCTATTGTGTCATATTTGTAAATCCTTCAATCCTATCCCAAGTTGTTCTTAAGGGGGGATGTTAGGATATTCTGACACATAGGATATAGTTAAGTTCAACTTGGTCTAGTGTAGAGTTAGGTATAGAGTTAGGTAAAGTGTTTTTCTTTACCGTTGTACATTTTGTAACTTACAATCCGACAGTCACGATATGTAGTGATCCGACGGTTCACTCTCTCCTCGGTATTACCGACACTTGATCCGTGGCTTGACACCCGATTGGTCCATGAGTTCTATTTAAAGCGCATGGAGGGTCATTGTTCAGGTAATCCGTGCATGAGAGAAGCTTATGTAAATTTTCATTCTTTGATTAATAAACTGCCTATAGTAGCCACGTTGGCGCAGGCCGTGGACTGTTTCCCTCTTTGAGGGTTTTAACCATGTCAAAAATACTGGTGTATTGATCTGTGATCTGGTTGTGAGCGGTGTCCTTTTGGTGTTCTTTCTGAGGAACTTACCCTGTAAATTCCTACAGATAAGTCTTGCTCTCTTTGGTCTTCCTAAGATCTGGCATAGCTACCAAGACTCGGTAAATGGAAGAGAGAAACTGCCAGATTGGGAACGACTTTGGTTGGATCTAATGCAGGAGGAGATAAGGAGAAGCACCAGAGCTGGATCTTCATCAAAGCAAGATGGTGAATACAATCTAGCCTTAGCGAGTAAGGCGAGGAAAGGGAAAGGGAAGGCGTCCCATTCCAAATCCAGTTCTTCCCATAGAAGTTTGACAAATCGAAAGTGAGATGATTTCATTGTCATGAGGTGGGCCACCATGCTATGAATTTTCCACAGAATAAATCCAAGAAGGGATCCTCGAAGGGATCAGATGGTGAGGCACTGGCCTCACAGTTCGAATTGGATTTCTCTCTCATCGCATGCATGGTTTCATCCATGGTGGGATGTGTTTGGTACTGGGATAGTGGAGGCCCTTTCCACATGTCCGGTGACACGAATCTATGCAGTACCTTGGAGGAGAAGGATCTCCAGATGCGCATAGAGATGGGCAACGATGGAAAGTACTGTGTTTCAGGTGAAGGTATGGTTGTGTTTCAGAGGGAGCATGGATATCCTCTCACCTTGACTGATGTAAGGTATGTACCGAGTGTAAAGAAGAATCTTGTGTATGTCGCTATGCTAGAAGAAAAAGGCTATGACGTAGTCTTTAGTAAAGGAAAGGTATTCCTGAGGCATATCGGCACTAGACAAACCAAGAGGATTGGGATTCGAGTAAAGAATCTCTACAAGCTAGAGGTAGATGACTGTGCTGCATTGAGTTCCAAAGCAGAGTTGGTGCAGAGCCAAGATGTTGGCGAGCTATGGCATAGAAGATTGAGCCACTTACACCATGGGGCCTTGAAGATCATGTAGCAGATTTCTATTAGACGTCCCAAGGGAAAACTGGAGCATATGGATACATGCAAAGGTTGTACCTTGGGTAAGTATGTGAAATCTTTCTTTCAGGATCAAGACAGTAGAGCTGGATAAATCCTGGAACGAGTTCATACAGATGTGTGTGGACCATTCTCTACAGCCTCCACCACTAAACAAAGGTACTATGTTATTTTTATTGATGATTTTTCTTGTAGATGTTGGATCTACTTTATGCAGAAGAAGGATCATACCTTCTCAAGGTTTTGTGAGTTTAAAGCCTTGGCAGAGAAATAATCTGGAAAGAAAATAAGGGCCTTGCATAGTGACAATGGTGGAGAGTATGTCTCCCAACAGTGTAAGGACTTCTGTGCAGCAGAAGGAATTAAACGGGAGTTGATGGCACCCCATAACCCACAGCAGAATGGGGTGGCTGAAAGGAAGAACAGATCGATTGTGGGAGTAGCTCGAGCGATGTTGCATGACCAAAGCCTACCACTTCATTTGTGGGTTGAGGCATGCAATATAGCAGTATACTTGCAGAACAGAAGCCTGCACCGTACACTGGGGATGAAGACACCAATGGAAGCCTTTTCCGGGAAGTAACCAGATGTGAGTCACTTTAGGATCTTTGGATCATCGGTTTATTTCCATGTGACCAAAGATGCCCAGAAGAAGCTAGATCCAACAGCTGAGTTGGGTATAGTTGTGGGATACACTGATACACCCCACAACTATTGGGTGTTTCTTCCTACCATTCAGAGGACAGTGGTGCGCAGAGATCTGAAGTTCAACGAGCAGAAAGCCATGTGAGTGTCCCTTGAGAGGGAGCTCAAGTTGCATGTAGAGGAGGAAATTTTGATTCCAAAGGAGGAGGAGCCTCAGACTGATGCGGAGCAGCCGCATGCAAAGGATCCGGGAGTGGAGACATCCACTCATGCAGAGTCTTCCAGAGATGGGTGGAAACGCTCAAGGGAAGCCGATAGGTTGATGTTGGATGCACGAGAGAATGTGGGACAACCATCTTCTCAACGCAGACAGAGGAGGTCACCAGAGCGGTACACTGGTTACATGGCCCTGGTTGGGGAGTGTGTAGAGTCTGAACCTTCTTCATTCGAGGAAGCAGTGAAGCAACCAGTCTGGGTTGATGCTATGGTGGAGGATTACGACTCCATCATTTAGAACTGTGTTTAGGATGTTGTCCCAAGACCTTAGGACAAGTCAGTGGTGAGTTCTCAATGTCTTTACAAGGTAAAGTAGGCATCTGATGGCAGTGTTGAGAAACATAAGGCAAGGTTTGTTGCCCATGGTTTCTCACAAGTCAAGGGGATCGACTACGATGAGAATTTTGCTCCTGTAGCAAGGTACTCATTTATCAAATAGATGTTGGCACTATCAGCTCAGATGGGTTGGAAGATCCATCAGATGGATGTGAATAATGTGTTCCTCAATGGGAAGATTGAGGAAGAGGTGTACATTGAGCAGCAGGAAATTTTGAGACCTTCGATCATGAGTCGCATGTGTGCCGACTCAAGAGGGCTTTGTACAGGCTGAAGCAAGCACCTCATGCTTGGTACACCAGGATCAACAACTATTTCACCGGGTTGGGCTTCACCAAGAGTGTAGCAGATGTGAACCTTTACCACATCATAGTAGAAGGTAATCCATTAATCATTTTTTTATGTGGATGATCTGATTTTGACAAGTAATGATCAGTTGATCAAATCTTGCAAGGAGGACCTTGTAAGAGAGTTTGAGATGAAAGACATGGGTCTTATGCACTACTTTCTAGGCATGGAAGTGTGGCAGAAGGATGGGGAAGTGTTTGTGTCTCATGGAAAGTATGCCAATGAGATACTCAGGCGATTCGACATTGAGAAGTGCAAGCCCATGTAGACTCCTCTAGTTGGTAATTGGAGGAAGGAGGATTCTACTTCAGGTGAGGTAGTAGCTGCTACTGTTTATTGGCAACTTGTGGATTCATTGATGTATCTAGTGAACACACGACCAGATTTGTGCTTTGCGGTGAACCAGCTGAGTCAAGCTATGGTTTAGCTTACCAAGCTGTTTTGAAAAGCAGCGAAGCATGTGCTAAGATACCTCAGAGGCACATCCCAGGGTGGATTGTGGTACAGACAGAGAGAGGGAGTGAAGCTTTAGGGCTTCATAGATGCAAATTGGGCAGGGAGTCCATCAGACCGAAAGAGCACTTTTAGAGGAATCTTTAACCTTGGTTCAGTTGCATTTTCCTGGTACAACAGGAAACAGAGGTCAGTTGCACTTAGCTCAGCAGAGGTTGAATACATGGTTTCCAATCAGGAAGCATGCAAGGCCATTTAGATGCAGAAGATTCTAGTAGGATTATTTGGTCAAAGGATGGATCCAACTGTGATCTATTGCGATAATAAGAGTTGTATCAAACTCTCTGAGAATCCAGTATTTCATGACAGGTCCAAGCACATAGATATCCGGTATCATCATCTTCGAGGCTGTGTGGTGAAGAGGATCATGTTGTGTTGTATGTTTCGACCAAGGAATAGGATGCAGATATTTTGACTCAGGCATTATCAAAATGCAAGTTTGAGTTCCGCACAGACAGGATTGGGGTGAATGATAATCCCTTTCTTGTTGAGAGAGAGTGTTGAAAATAGCAACAATAAATGCTAAAAATAGAAGTGCTAAAAACAACACTACTATAAATAGCATTTTGGGATACATTCCAATTTTAGTTAGTCCCTAAACTAAAATTGAGAATTAAAATTCGAATTTGAACTTAGCAACTATTTGTAAAATAATTAATTAATGCATCTTGAGTTAATTAGTTGTAGAAAAACAAACATGAAGTCTATGTGAAGACATGCAATGGTTTCCCCTTTGATTGAGGAAGTTATCCCTTGATTAAGGAGATCAGGATGAGTTGTACTTTGAGTTGTAATTAGTTAGCTCAGTTAACTAAGTCAAGTCCAGTTAGATTAGTTCCAACAGTTTTTTGAACTGATTGTGAGTTCAGTTAGTTAATGCATGAATGCATGTAACTGCTGCACTTCAGATAATTGAATATTCTCTCATAAATAACTCATGCATGTCAATTCAGTCAGAGACCCAATTGAGATCAGATGATGGGACAATGTAC
Source organism: Pinus tabuliformis (assembly GCA_031772625.1). Lineage (NCBI taxonomy): Eukaryota > Viridiplantae > Streptophyta > Pinopsida > Pinales > Pinaceae > Pinus > Pinus tabuliformis. The sequence goes on from CM062805.1 coordinate 1,026,121,371, forward strand.
TATTAGTTGTAGGAATATTTCATTGAGGATATCTCTTACATGCAGAAGGAATTCATTCCTTGGAGATTGCGCAGTTACTTCTGAGTTTTGATGAGTGTGTGATGTGGGAATTCGCACAGATGGCTTGGAGGATTGGAGGAAGGAATATGTTGTGTCTATTCAGTCTATGAGCTATATTGAGGGATTGTAATGAGAGCTGGATAGCTTGTGAGCTAAAGTTTTGTGTAATCCGAACATATTTCCACTTGTATGATAATACAAAGATCAGGGTTTTTAGTTGAGGATTTCCCTAAAGTATTATTCTGTTTTCATATGTGATTGATTTCTCATTCTCTGTTATATGTGTTCTATTTGATCTTGCTCAAAATCAATTAAGCTTCCACAAGTTTGTTTGTAGAAGTAGATCAAGTATTTTGCTTTAGTATAATTCATTATCAGGTGACCTACAGTGAGAAATTCTACAGTTACAGCTTCACCAAAAGTGAAGTAGATGCAAACCTCTATCATATTTTGGTAGAAGGTAGATTGTTGATTATTATCTTATATGTTGATTATTTTATTTTAATTGGTGATGAGCAGCTGATCAAAACTTGCAAGGCAGACCTTGCAATAGAGTTTAAAATGAAGGGCATGGGTCTCATGCACTACTTCCTCGAATTGGAAGTATGGCAAGGCAATGGGGAATATTTTGTCTCTCAGGGAAAGTATGCCAACAAAATAATTCAGAGGTTGTACATTATCTTGATATATGAAAATAAAAAGTATTGATGTCATTAAAATTGTATTATGTTGCTAATAAGAATTGTTATATTAAAATAGGAACCTGGAGCATTGTTTCTTAGCAGGAGAGAGCGTAGGTGCAAACATGGTTCAACAAGTACCCCTCTTTATTTCTAGTGTTGTGGACAGATTTGTAGTGTCATCTCACCCTGTAGATATGCCAAATCACTATTGGGGCGGGAGGAGGGCTTAGAAAAAATGAATCAATTCCATGTTATCCCTAGTTGCGGATCAAGTTTCGCTCACATAGATCTACATTCTCCTCCACTTTCAGATCCATTGATTTGAGCAGATATGATCAGAAAGAAGAAGTGTTTATGCATTAAAAAAATAGAAGATGTTTGAGATCTTCATCAAAACATTGAAGGGTAGATCTATTCTAATATGGGTCTCTGATATGGACTTAGTGGAAAATGTTAAATGTAAGATCCAATAGCTAGAAATAATCCCTATAGCCAACCAAAATATTACCTCAAGAAGGCAGATCCTTCAGAATCTGAGGACCCTCAAAGAATACAACATCAATATAGGGTCCACTCTATATTTGATGTCTAGACTACTTGGTGGTTCAAGACCTGGGCCTTTTGTCTCCTACGAAGAAGCTGTCAAAAGTACTGAAGATGAAAAGTCTACTACTCCTACACAGACACTACCCTGGCCTTTTATCATGGAAAGGATGGAGGAACAACCAAAGATCAAGATCCAAAATCTTCAAGTAGATAATATGTTTTCATATTTTCATGAAGAGGCAGTTATTTGTCATTTTAAATATTTATGGCACAAATTAGAGGATCTATACCAATGGATCTACAAAATTTGGACAATAGAATGTGATGTTTACTTATGATATGTTGAAAAATGCAGCAACAAATTTTCAATTTGATTTTGCCTTTTAAATTGAGAAAATTTGAATTTCCACATAAACAACCAACTTGGATGATGTTAACTTGAGTGACATGGCTTGTGTCACCAAATTTACTCAGTAAATTCGAGTTGAGGAGCTAGAGTTCAATTCAGCATGTGTGCCTACTAATTTGTAGCAATCAAGGTCAATTATTTCAGGCTGTTTTCAGTTAAACTAGTTCCAACTTTTGGAGGTACTAGTGAAAGGTCAATTAAGCAGTGGGACTTCAACCAAATTTAGTGATCATCTAGTAATTGATCAATCAACCCAAAATAGTTAGTGCATGCAAAGAATTTGAGTTACCCAATTGAAGTGGAGTTTCCAAGGCAATGTAACATTAGTTGTATACTAGTCTTGAGTGTACAGGTGTTTCATGTAGTTAGATGATTAGCCTAAGGATTTGTGCAATTCAATTTAAGGAATTTCCTAAATAGAGAGATATAATTCCTCAAGTAACAATGCAAGGAAATATGAGCTCAAGAAAAGGCTAAATTTGACTAAGTCTGGGTCAGAAGCCTTTAGTGAGCAGAGAGATAGGTTATGCACTTGCAGGGTGTGATCAACTGAGCAAAGAAATTGTAATACATCTCTATTCATTTGATTAATTCAAGCAAACATTGGGGTTTTTAGCAAATTTTTTTACCTAGACAAAAATACGTGTTTCATGTGTGTCACTTCTTTTTGCATGTTTGAGATTTTTATTCTAAATTGTGATGTAATGTTTGCAGAGCAGCAGAGTAGGTTTGTGTCTTATGATTTTAATTAAAACTTCAAGAGAAGTTGAAAATCTACATCATAATTTCTACATGGTATTGGAGTTGGATTCACATTAGAGAAGGAAATTCAAAGTTGTTTATCAGAGGTTTGAATTTGAAAATCAGTGTAGCAGGATTTCTTTAATGCTCATAACATGACCTTCAATGGAATAAGGCTAGATTATGTCATGTAAGGCTCCTCAAATTTTGTTTCATGGAAGGACCACATGGAGGTTATATTGGATGAAAATGGATTGCTTGAATATGTCAATACAAGTATTCCAAGACCACTAGCAGTTGATGTCTAGGACCTTGCACAGTGGAAGAAAGATGTAGCCAAGGCGAGGAGAATAATCTTGGAGGGAGTACGAGATCATATTTCTATAATCTCCACAGAAAAGAAACTTCATTTGCGATGTGGAAAGCAGTTACAGAATTGTTCGAGAATAATAGTGACCACAGGAAGTTGGCGTTCAAATATAAAATTTGAAGTCTCAAGATGCATAAGATGACACTATACCGCAGTATCTGAGCAGGTTCACGCAATGTCGTGATGAACTAGGTGAGGTCGGTGTCACTGTCCTTGAAGATGGCTCAGTAAGCCTAGCCCTTATTGTTGAAAATGGCAACAAAAGTGCTAAAAATAGCACTACTATAAATAGCAGTTTGGGTACCAGTGCCTGATTGAGCAACAGGGAATAAAAAGTGGAAGTGCTAAAAATATCATTCTATTTTTAGCAGTTGGGGATGGATTCCTATTTTTATTCAGTCCTTGGACTAAAATAGGAAGTAAAATTCGAATTTTTAGTAGTTTTGGATGGATTCCTATTTTTAGTTAGTCCCTGGACTAAAATAGGAAGTAAAATTCGAATCTGAACTTATAAGCTATTTGAAAATAAATTAATTAATTCACCATGAGTTAATTAGTTGTAAAAAATCAAACATGAAGTCTATGTGAGGACATGCAATAGTTTCTCTATTAATTGAGGAATTTATCCATCAATTAAAGAGATAAGGATAAGTTCTAATTTGAGTTGTAATTAGTTGGCTCAGTTAACTGAGTCAAGTCTAGTTAGATTTATTTAAATAGTTTGTTTAAATTAATGTGAGTTCAGTTAGTTAATGCATGCTTGCATATAACTGTTGCACTTCAGTTAACTAAATATTCTCTCATGAATAACTCATGCATGTTAGTTTAGACAGAGACCCAGTTGAGATTAGAGAAGGGACAGTGTACTATCAGTTGGATGAATATTTTTCCTATAAAGGAAGCTCATCCATGATGAGGATTTATCTCCTTCAGGACTATTGGAAATAATACTGAGAGGGGGGGTGTGAATCAGTATTAGAAAATCAATACGTAGGCTTCTACCTGTATAAGTCTACAACCTTCTCTCATTCTCCAGCTTTTCCTGGAAGTGAGCTACAACCCCCTTAGCTCTTGTATTAGCTGATGTACTAGTACGTAGGTGCTGACCTACAGAAGGCTACAACCTTCTCTTTTCTTCCAGGGACAACATTTCATAAATTTTCATATTGTATCCATAAATACAAAACAATCACTACATCAATACAATCATTAACTCTAAATCACCCAACAACTGAATCACTGAAACCCTATCATCAAAAGACAGAGCAGAGCCTAGAACTCTGCAACAATCACTAGAACCAACAACAACCTCAAACATCAAATCTCATAATGTATACGCTACTTGACTATGTCGAACCAACGTGTATACACCCTTTCACTAGAGAGAACCCGTGTACAAATCTGAAAAATAATTACTTATACCTTCGCTGCAACTTCCAACTTCAGATATACCCAGAACATAAGATATAAAGGATAAAACATTTGTCAGTATTCAAATCTATTCATGATCATACCATATGATGATAATACATTTTAGTCCCCATGAGCCTGGTCCATCAACCTTTATCAATTGCATAGGTGCCTCCTTGGTTCAGATCAAGCAAAGCATCACAAACCCATAACCAGCATACTAGATCTCATACTTCATCAGATATTCATCATTTGCACACTTGCCCATCTTGGCCTAATGATGTTCTCCTTATATAGGTTTAGGCCTCTCTCAATACCATGGTCCAAAACCATGTAGAACCAATACCTTGGACCCAATACCTGGGGTCAAAACTTCGGACCAAATACCATGGACCAAATACCACGGACCAAACCTTAGATTCCCAATGTGTATGCGCCTTTCCTTTTGTAAACATACGTGTGTACGTATACATGACTTGGTATATGGTGAACCCGCGTGTATACATATTCTTGTCACAGTGAACCTACGTATACCTCTCTGATCATTCTAGTTGTACTATGATCTAACATGTGAGTGAGTTGCCATTAAGGACAACACCTGTATCATACCTGTATCATAATGCCAACAAGGACTGTGTTGTTGGATCAGAGGTTAGTGAGTGTGTGAAGAGACCAATTCACACAAGTGGCTCCACTAGAACCCAAATTAAAATTGCGCAAATAAATAGGAGGCTTGGAGGGCAGACCAAAGGTTAGATAGAGGCCTTTGACTGTCTATGAGCAGCAGAGGTATTGTAAAGAGAGTAGGATAGCTTTTGAGCTGATTCTTTTTGTAATACTGGCTATATTTCCACTTGTATGATAATACAGAGTTGGTTTTTTAGGTTGAGGCTTTCCTCGGGTTATATCTTCTATGTTATGTGTGATTGATTCCTTCTTATCAGTTATATGTGTTCTTTTTGATGTTGCTCATGTTCAATTAAGCTTCAACTAAATTTTTTGTAGAAGTAGATCAAATGTTTTGCTTTAGTATTACTAGGTGATCTACAGGTGGGAATTTCTACATGGTATTGGAGCGAGGTTTTGTAGAAAAAGTTCTACATGGTATTGGAGCACAGGTGATCAAGGAAGAATAGTATACAAGAAGGGAGAAGTTGAAGTTTGTGATTATTGAATATAGAAATCGAGTTCTTATCATATCTCTATTTCACCTATGGAGTTCTATGGTTTGGGACTCGAATATGCCCTTGATGGCAGTTTGAATTATATAACCTAGAAGGATCGCATGGAAGCAGTACTAGAGGATAACGATCTAAAGGACTTCATTGATCAAGAAGTCCTCAAGCCAACTGGTGCTGCTAAATTGGTTGAATGGAAAAAATGTGTGGCTAGAGCAAGGAGAATCCTTCTGGAGGGAGTTGGATATCGCATAGTCTCAAGTCTCCATGGGAAGGAGACACCGTTTTCAATGTCGAAAAAATTGAAATATCTATATTAGAATAGTAGTGATAAGAGGAAGTTGGCACTAAAGACAAGCTTCGAAAGATCAAGTGTGAAAAGGGTGACACGATCTCTACGTATCTGAACAAGCTAACCACATGCAGGGATGAGCTTGGAAGTGTAGGGATTGCGACAACTGATGATGACATGGTGAGTCTTGCACTCCTCGGTCTTCCTAAGAGCTGGCATAGCTACCAGGACTCACTTAATGGAAGAGAGAAACTGCCAGATTGGGAACGACTTTGGTCAAATTTGATGTAGGAGGAGATAAGAATAAGGTTTCTCATTTCGAATCCAGTTCTTCCCATGGTGGGAAGAAGTTTGATAAATCGAAAGTGCGATGCTTTCGTTGTCATGAGGTGGGCCATTTTGCTACAAATTGTCCACCAAGGAAATCTAAGAAGGGATCCGTGGAAGGATCAAAAGGTGAGGCACTGGCATCACAGCTCGAGTTGGATTTCACACTGTTCGCATGCATGGTTTCATCCATGGTGGGAAGTGGTTGGTATCTTGACAATGGAGCTTCTTTCCACATGACCGACAGCAAGAGTTTTTTTAGTACTTTGGAGGATAAAGATCTCCAGATACTCATAGTGATGAGTAATGATGAAAAGTATAGTGTCTTAGGTGTAGGCATGGTTATTTTTCAGAGGGAGAATGGAGCTCGCCTTACCTTGACCGATGTCAAGTATGTACCAGGACTGAAGAGAAACTTGGTGTCGATCACGATGCTGGAAGACAGAGGCTATGATGTAGTCTTCAGTAAGGGAAAAGTTTTCCTTAGACACATCATCACTAGACAGGTCAAGCAGATTGGTTCACGGGTCAAGAACCTATATGCTCTTGAGGTTCAAGATGCATACAAAGCCTTGAGCAGCAAGGCAAATGATGGAGACTTGGTGGTTGAGAGGGAGAGTACATTACCTCTCAACATGCAACGCCAAAAAAAGTCTCAAACGATTGTGGAGGATCCACAAATTGGTGAAGCAGCTTCAGGAGGTTGTGGAGCAACCACAACTGGAGAAGCCAAGACGATATTGAGCAGAGGCATCCACTCATGTAGAGACCTCTAGTAGGTGGGAATTTTGAGCCAAGTGGGTAGAGGGATCACATCCATACCTCCAGGTCGGAAGTGGGGCGATGTGACGTGATATTCCTAAGAAGGCTAGAATAGGGGCAGGATCCTTGAGGTACCCAACCTCTTTGATTCGACTTTGCTACGGAAGCCCCGACAAGGAGTAGCAAGACTGGCTGAGTGGGTAGAGACAGATGCGGATGGAGCGGGAGAGAGATCTATAGTGTAGGAATCCCAAGACTATGTAGAGCTAGCAAGCTGCAACAATGTGAGAGGGCAGATGTCATAGAGAGGTGTGCAATAGTGCGAGATGCATGGAGTGTTGCAACAGCTCGGAGGTCAGAGAGGGAGCACTTGTCAGCAGCAGGTAGAGCTTCAACATCAGAGTATGTTTCTAGCCCAATAGAGGTCAATTGGGAGTTTTTTTTGTTTCTAGATTTGCTAGAGTAACCACACTTGGTAGAAGTGTTGCATGCAGAACATTCCAAAGGTACAGGATCGGGTTTGAGTTGAAGCCTTTCTTATTGAGAGGGAGTGTTGAAAATGGCAACAAGAAATGCTAAAAGTAGCACTGCTATAAATAGCAGTTTGGATACCAGTGTTGGATTGAGCAACAGGGAATGAAAAATGGAAGTGCTAAAAATAACATTCTATTTTTAGAAGTTCGGGATGGATTCCTATTTTTAGTCAGTCCCTGGACTAAAATAGGAAGTAAAATTCGAATTTGAACTTAACATATATTTGAAAACAAATTAATTAATTCACCATGAGTTAATTAGTTGCGAAAAATCAAACATGAAGTCTATGTGAGGACATGCAATAATTTCTCTATTAATTGAGGAATTTATCCATCAGTTAAAGAGATAAGGATGATTTGTAATTTGAGTTGTAATTAGTTGGCTCAATTAACTGAGTCAAGTCCAGTGAGATTGATTTAAATAGTTTTTTTAAATTAATGTGAGTTCAATTAGTTAATGCATGCTTGCATATAACTACTGCACTTCAGATAACTAAATATTTTCTCATGAATAACCCATGCATGTTAGTTCGGACAGAGACCCAGTTGAGGTCAAAGAAGGGACAGTGTAATATCAGTTGGATGAATATTTTTCGTATAACGCAAGCTCATCCATGATGAGGATTTATCTCCTTTAGGACTACGGAGTTGGATCAGAGGTTAGCGAGTGTGTGAAGAGGCCAATTCACACAAGTGGCTACACTGGACCCCAATCAAAATTGCACAAATAAATAGGAGGCTTGAAGGGAAAACCAGAGGTTAGATAGAGGCTTTTGACTGTCTATGAGTAGTAGAGGGTTGCAGAGAGAGCAGGATAGCTTTTGAGCTTATTCTTTATATAACACTAGCTATATTTCCACTTGTATGATAATACAGAGTTGGCGTTTTAGGCTGAGGCCTTCCCCGGTTTATATATTCTGTGTTATGTGTGATTTATTCCTTCTTATCAGTTATATGTGTTCCTATTGATGTTGCTCATGTTCAATTAAGCTTCCACTAAATTGTTTGTAGAAGTAGATCAAGTGTTTTTCTTTAGTATATTGGATTACCAGGTGATCTACAGGTGGGAATTTCTACACTTATGGGCCTTCCCAAGAGCTGGCATAGCTATCAAGATTTGGTGAACAAGAGGGGGAAACTAAAAAATTGCATTGGATGGAAATGTAAATAAGAGAAAAGGGAAGAAATCCCAATCCATACCAAAATCCAGTCAAGGGGGCAAGTAGAAATATTTTTCCAAAATTAAATGCTTCCATTGTCATGAATTTGGGCACTAAGACACAAAGTGTCCACACAAGAAGGCAAGCAAGAAGACCTCAAGAGTAGTAGCAAGTGAAGCCTGGGATTCACAGTTCGAGCTTGAGTTTACCCTCATTTCATGCATGGTCGACACAATGATGGGGAGCGTGTGGTACTTTGACTCAGGCGCATCGCTCCACATGATAGGGTGTAGATAATGTTTTAGTGACCTGGAGGAGAAATATTTACAGATGCACATCAAGATGGGGGATGACGGAAGGTATAATGCAACTGAGATTGGTACAATCACCTTTTAGAGGGATGCAGGCTCCCCCCTTAGGCTCAAGGATGTCATGTTCATTATATGCCTAAATAAAAATCGCATCTATGTTGCAATTTTGGAAGACCATGGCTATGATGTGATATTCAGCAAAAGAAAGGAATTCCTGAGACACATAGCCATGGGATAGATGAAGAAGATTGAGGTTTGTGTGAAGAACATGTACAAGCTAGATGTGGAGGATTGTGTTGCATTAAGCATAAAGGCGGAGAAGGTGTAGAGCCGCGAAGTCAGTGAACTTTGGCATAGAATACTTAGCCATTTGCATCATGGTGGTTTGAAAATCATGCAGTACTTAACCACAGGCTTCCCTAAAGGAGCACTTAAGCAATAGGATGTATACAAAGGATATACTTTTGGGAAGTACACAAAATCCACATTCCATGATCGGGACAACAAAGCACATGCAGTGTTGTAAAGGATCCACTCTAATGTCTATGATCCTTTCTTGACAGCCTCCACTGCTAGGCACAAATATTTTTTCATTTTTATCAATGACTTCTCACAGAAGTGTTGGATCTTCTCCATTCGAATGAAAGATGAGGCATTCTCCAAGTTCATAGAATTCAAGGTACTTGTTGAGAAAGAAACCAGCAAGAAGGTGAAGGCTCAAATGAATGATAATGGAGGTGAGTATGTGTCGAATGAATTTAAAACTTTTCGTACAAAAGAAGGCATTCAACGAGATTTTTCAACACCCCATAACCCACAACAAAATGGGGTGGCTGAAAGAAAGAACTGTAGCATTGTGGGAGCAACGAGTGAGATGTTGCATAGGCGTACCTCTACATTTGTGGGTTGATGCATGCAACACAAAAGTCTATTTGCATAACTGGAGTCCTCATCGGATTCGAGGAATGATTACACCGAAGGAGGCTTTCTCGAGGAGAAATTTAAATGTCACACTTCAGAATTTTTGGAGCCTCTAATTACTGCCATTTCTCCAAAGAATTAAGGAAGAATCTAGAGCTAACAATAGAATTGGGGGTATTTATGGGTTACACATAAACTCCCCACAACTACAATGTGTACATGCCATCCCTCAGAATGATAGTTGTAAAAAGAGATGTAAAATTTGATTAGGATAAATCGATGTGGTGTTGTCTTGAGAGGGAGCTCCAAATCCCACTAGAAGGAGCTTTTAGCTCCAAAGGAGGAGCCTCAGGAAGTTGTGGAGAAACCACAAATTGAGGAGGAGAGAGTGGAGACAACCACTCAAGCAGAACCATCCAAAGAAGGCAGGAAAAGGACCAGGGAAGCTAAGAGACTTGTGCAGAATGCGAGGGAGAATGTGGGTGCTTCTTCAAATCAGCGTAGACAGAGAAAGTCACCAGGTCGGTACACTAGCTACATGGATCTAATGTCTGATATTGTAGAGACTAAGCCATCCTCTTTTGAGGAAGTAGTAGAGAAAATTGTATGGGTTGATGCAATGGTGGAGGAGTACAAATCCATTGTAAAAGACAGTGTTTGGGAAGTGGTCCCAAGACCATAAGATAAATCAGTTGTGGTTTCAAGATGGATCTTCAAGGTAAAGCATGCAGCAGATGGAAGCATAGAAAAGTAAAAGGCCATATTTGTGGCCAACGGGTACTCTCAACTTGAGGGGATTGAGTATGAGGAGGTCATATTTCCTATATCAAGGTACCCATCCATTAAATCACTTATTGCTCTGGCTACACAGATGGGGTGGTAGATCCACCTAATGGATGTAAAAACAACATTCCTCAATGGAGTTATTGAGGAGGTGTTGGCTTGACGGGGCCTGACCCAGGTTCAGTGTTAGTTAGCTAAACAAATCCCTGCACTACTGGCTCTTTCAGCATCAGCCCATGAAGCGCGGACTGAAGTCTCACCCGAAGAAATATAGGGGGATGCTTGAACCAAGTTTCCGCATCCTTGAGATGGTTGTGATGTCAGTTTATTCCAACTATACCTGCCTTCGTTTAGGTCACTTATCCCTCTACTATACCCTTCAGTATCTTCGTGAAACGTTACAATCGGTTTCGCGCAGCCCTAATCAGGGGTTGAAGTCCTTTCGCGCTGCTAGAGCAGCGATCTACACTGTCTCTCAAATGAGGCTAAGTATCTTACTTACCTTATTAATAGATCTTAGTTAGCTTTGCAAAAACAAATGTTCTTACGTGTGTTCACTTAACCAATACAATTATACACATTCGCACATCATATAAGCATTAGAAGTGAAATTCATACCCAATATAACAGATGCATAAATAGGAAATAAAGACACAGAAATGATAGAATACTTCTCTTTATTAATACTTCCAGATAATTACAGACTCGACTCGCCCTGTCTCTCAAATGAGGCTAAGTATCTTACTTACCTTATTAATAGATCTTAGTTAGCTTTGCAAAAACAAATGTTCTTACGTGTGTTCACTTAACCAATACAATTATACACATTCGCACATCATATAAGCATTAGAAGTGAAATTCATACCCAATATAACAGATGCATAAATAGGAAATAAAGACACAGAAATGATAGAATACTTCTCTTTATTAATACTTCCAGATAATTACAGACTCGACTCGCCCTGTGCACTCAGCTGCAAGGGTCTGCGCACTCAGCTGCGAACTTCTAGGCCTCTGCACACTCAGCTGTAGAGCCCCTACCTATGCTACGACCCAAAACTTAGACTTGTACTTCAGAGCTATCTCTCCTCCAAGATATCTTCATTGATTCCTTTATTCGATTATGGCTTTTATTACTTAGAGCTTCGCTCTATTTATACAATCCCATGGTCCACGGACCATGGGTAGGTCTTCTATAGCCGATATTACATTTTCAAAATAAGGGCGGACAACCTTATGACTCTTTAACAGCTACGCACTCTGTGCCCACAAAATGCGGAGTCTTTACATTTGTATTACAAAATTGGACCAAAATATGGGCCCTTAGCCCCAAAACCGCCCTTTGGGGATCCCACACCCAACAGGCCCCCAACACAAACACTATGACTCACCCTCAAGTCACTCTACAGGTGCGGAGATCTTAGCACAAAGACTCCCAACTCTATTTGAATCGCTGCAACTTCGGCAATGCACTAAGCAGCCGCCTGTTGGGCTTCCTCCATGTGTTTTTCGTTGATCGTTGTTGTTGAACTGCTGCCCTGAATCCTTTGTTGAGTTTCTTGCAATTGCACGAGCTTTTCTTCAATGGAGGTTGTAATTGTATAAGTCTCATCGATCCATGGTTATAGGCGCACTTTTAAGATTGCTTCTTTGTGCCAAGTGGCATCCACTTGTTCCTTGAGCGCCTTTTCCTGCTGCATCCATGCAAGCCTTTGTGTAAGGGAAACCGTTTGTGCGGTCCCTTTTACCTCGTCATATATATGTTGTAGCTCGTGCGCCTTTGTTTCCAGGCGCTCTATATTTGGGTCCTCCTGCAAGGTGGTTATGACTTCGAACGATTGTTCGAAGAGCTGCATGCAGTCTGCCACTGCACTCTCAACTGTCGCCATTGTTGTTATGACCACAGTGGTAGGTTGTTCTCTAACCTCTGACGGAGTTGAAGGCTGAGCCCTCAACTACAACTCTATGATCTACAGGTTCAGCTCTAGTTGAACCCTGGCCATTTTTGCTCTTATGTCGCGCACCCCTGTGGCTAACTTACGGAAGCGAGCCTCCACAATTTCTTCTGCTTGAATGTCCAACTCCAAGACCATCTGGAAGGCTTCCTTTATGACCTACATTATCTGTTTGTTCTGTTTCACTACCTTTTTTTGCTACAGGCTCAACTGCTCAATGTTGATGTGCTGCTCACTCATGACTTGTAGAGCGCAACTTTCCCTGGCTTGAAATTCTGCGGCGACTCCATCCTGTAAGAGGTAGAGTGTCTCCCAAGGGAGTGTAGTCATGTTCAAGCCTACACCTTTCAAAATACTCACCATGGGTCCCTCGGCCTCCCGCTTTGTAATAAGTGCCCCATCTTGTAGCACTATCGTGTTGGTCACCCTTGTGTGCAACATCTCCTCGATAGTTGAAGTGCCAATCGTGAGGTTGGTGGAAACTGTGTTAGCTTATGGAGTGAGAACCTGCAACTCCTACAAATCTGTTCGAAGAGCCCCCAATACTAGTTGTTGTTGTTCTTTAAATTGTCGGAGGGCCTCCGTGGTGACATCCCTCACCGTTTCGCTGATATCATGCAAATCCCCCTCAGTGAGGGTGATTGGGTCGAACGATGTCTTCGATGCCTTTGTTTTCTTTCGCAACACTGTCTGCTCTCGTGGCCACGGATGCTTGAGCTAGGTTGACATCGTCTACGGGTTCGTGCCACCTTGTTTTGTGTCTGTCTCTGATTCGGGTGAAGGTGACTTTTGTCCTTCGCGCTCTTCTCCTATTTTCTGTTGTTCCGCCAACTTCGCAGCATCGCACGTTGCCTGGTCCTTAGCCCCTACTTCCTCTTTTCTACGATTTTCCGCCAGATACACCATTCAAAGCTTTGTCTCTTTCTTCTTGCGCTACATGGCGAACTTTTTCGTTTCCATCGCAGAGCCAGTTGAAGCGCGCCACTCCAGTGGCCAAGACTCAAGGACTGCGAATATCACATCGGCGGTCACCAGGTATGGTAAATCATGCCACGTCTTTGTAGGTTCCTTTTGCACCCTAATGAAGACATGGTGGAAATCCGATTTGAACTCTGCAAAGCTCTAAAAACTGTTGTATACTGTGGGCGACAACTGTGTCTTGTGATTGATCCCCATCCAAATATTCATCTCCATTAGCACCCAGAAGATCTTACTTTTCTGATACGATGTGCATCCTTGGTCGCCCACAACGAAGTGTACTTCGCTGCCTCTGGAAGGTTTGGTGCGACCAAAGGGAATTGGCTATCTTTGGGTAGCTCCCATGCCACCAATAATATCGACAACCGGAGCCACATATAATGAAATGTGTTTCCCTGCTCCTGTGCCTCATGACAGTTCGCAAGGAACCCGCTGCATAGATAGTTCACCTAGTTGAACTGGACTCCTTCTGTGCATTGGGCTACTAGTACAACCACTAGCACGGGCACCTAATTCGTTCAACACTTCCGCATCACCTTCCTTTCTAATATTTGTGTCATGACATTGATTGCAGGGTTGTTAATGCTGGAGATGGCGTACCCTCACTTCTTCTTCTCCAGCTTGAACTTCTTCATTGCTTCCGCGAGGGCCAACTTGCCAACTTTTCCCTCTAAAATGTTTGTTGGATCCTCTCCTGGTCCATGATGGGGATGGGCTCCTCCAACCACAAGCACCCATCATGCACCAAGCGGAGCAGTTGCCTAATAACGAAGATGGTCACTAGGGCATAGTGGTAATGTGGCACCTAGAGTAGGTTAAGAAACCCGGCTTTCTCTACACCTCTGAGCCATTTGTATAGCTCCAATTCAATCATTCTAGTCGTCACGTCCATGTTCTGGCGCATTATCTTCTCAGTCGCTAAATGCAGGAACTTTTCGTGGTCTGTGAGGTCCCAATATTCAAATTTCAATACGGGAACCCGCCCCAAGTGTGGTCCCTAAAAAATAATAGTGTTTGGGAGTAGCATAGTTTGCAGAGAGCTCTTGCTCTCATATATATCCTTCGGCACCTTGGCTTTACCCTTGCACGGAGGAATATATTCAGGTAACCGTGTAATAGGGTCCACACCCTAAGTTTCAACTTCCATCTCTACATCCTCCTCATCCACAAGGATTTCTTCAAATTCCTCCTCTTCTTCGGCCTCCAGGTTAATGGCCTTCCCCTTTCCTGTAAGGTGAGTTTGGTCCTCTGTGGATTTCTAGGCAAGATGCACACTAGGATCATATCTTCCTTATCCTTCTTAGGTCTCGGTGTTTAGGGTGGTTTATGGACCTCAACTATCACTCTGGCACTCTCCGGGGCTTCTACTTCCGCAATTTCCTACGTGGCTTCCTCGACTGTCGACATTAGTCTAGTTAGAAGGTCCTGCGTCTCCTTTGGAAATGTTTCAAACAATGAACTTGCTATCAAAGCCTCAAAGTTTGAAAGGTCCATATACACTTGATAGCGCGACAACTCAGTTCTAAAAATGCCAAGTGTTTTTCACTAGAAAACCACTTGTAATTTATAGGGCCTTTTGAATTTGAATTCGACCGTTCCCCCCACATTCGACCCATTAACTCTAGATTGGCAGTAGATTTCCAACAATATAATCCATAAAGTTTGCCTTAAATGCATGTCTCCCACTCCATTTGGCTTGAAACCAACCATCAAATCATGAATAATGACTTTAACGATCACTTTTCGGCAGACCTGCGCACCATCACAACTGTCTTCGTGCTGTCACAGACCCTGTGACACTTCACTACTGCGCACATTCCAGACTTCGCGCAACTCCCGGGCAATGTAGTTTATAGTCCCACGCCTCCTTTCATCTTCTTGGAGCACTAAGACTGTGCTTCTATCCGTTAACCAGATGACCAGGCCACCTGTGTATGGCTTCAAACCACTGCCATTCTCTTTTCCTGGGAAGGGATCTCCATTTAACTTAACCAACTAGACCGCACCTCTGTCAGTTATCTCCTTAATAATATGTGGCCCTAACCAATGCATCCTGAACTTTCCGAGAAATTTATCAAACTTACTATCATATAACAAAACCAAATCATTTACCTAGAATGTGCGCAGCTTGATGTGTCGATCGTGCCATGCCTTTTCACGCTACTTTTGGACTTGCTGGTGAAATCCAGCCAAAATCTCTCTTCTTCCAGCTCATCCAACTGTGCGAGCCTCTCTTCTAGGGCTTCGCGATCCATCATACCTATGAATTCTGCTATGCGTAGACTAGGCACGATGTATTCCATATGCAATACGACTTCCACTCCATAGACAAGCCTAAAAGGTGTCTGTCTCGTCATCTTCTTGCATGTTGTCTGATAAGCCCATAACACTGCAGGTATGTGTAGGTCCCAATCACTTCACTGAGCATTGCATACCTTGGTCAGCACGTTTTCAAGCACTTTGTTGAACACCTCCACTGTCCCGTTAGCCTGTGGGTAATAAGGTGTTCTCTTTTGATGATACACCTGAAATTCCTCTGTTAGTGCACTGATCGTATCATTTAGAAAGTGCGCACCACGATTGCTCATCAAAATCTTGGGCATCCAAATCGCGTCAGTACATGTTCAAATAGAAACTTTGTAGCCGTCACACCTATGCAGTCCTTCACCTGCTGTGCTTCTGCCCAACAAGTCAAATACTCTGTCACAGTGAGAATATGCCTCACGCCTATCTTTCCTTGAGGTTCAATAGGTCCTACAAAATCTATTGCCCACTTTTCAAAAGGTTGCAACATCATTTGTGGATTCAAAGGCATTTCATCCCTCTATGATGGCCTGCCTATTCTTTGACATACATCACATGCCTTGCAATATGATCTTGAATCCTGATGAAGGGTTAGCCACCACAACCCTACACGTAGAATCTTTTCCGCGGTTTCTCTTCCTGAATAATTTCCTCCCGCAGCACCCCCATAAGCATCCACGAGGATGCTACTTCGTTCAAACTCAGGCACATACCTTCGTAGTACTTCATCATTCCCCATCTTGTATAAATGCCTAGCAATGACAAAGAAATCTACTGTGCACACCACTAATTCCTTATTTTGCTGGATAGAGTATCCTTCTGGCACATTTCTAGTTGTTATGAAGTGTATTATATCCTCGAAATGTCCATCCGCAATGCGCACAACAAAGAACTACACGTTAGGTAATCCTTCCTCCAAACTAGTAGGTTCCTCCCCTGTCTCAATTCACAATAGGTAGTCTGGTCCCGTGTTTAATCATCCAAGCTTCACAACAACTTCAAATCATATTCTTGGAACAACAAAAGCCATCTGCGAATTCTTCCCCCCAACACAGGCTTATTGACCAAGTACTTTTGCGTGGAGTACATGTGCATCTTCTCTATTCAGGGCTTTTCTCCATAGGCCTTTGTCCATTTCTCCAAATGCATGTGCGGATCATCTTTTCCATCATACTTGTCTATCAGTCGCATTTTAGGCTTCCCAAATCGTACTCACATCATTCTCCTACGTTCGCGCTAGTCATCAAAGCTTCCTTTGTGCGTACCCCACCATCTTATGGACGTAGCGCGCAATACCCAGTCCAAGGCCTAGAAGCGTTGCTTTTCTGACAGCTTGCTTTCAAATGCATCCAAGAAGGCATCTACCTCATTTATACCATCATAAGTAGGCAGATTTCTTTCTTTTGACGACATGCAGTGCAACGACCGGTTCTTCAGATTGCAATTTAGCATAGTTACCTTGTGTAACCAATTCTACCATCGTTTTACTTCTTCATCGGAATCCGAAGTGCAGGGACTCTCACGCTCCCGTATAATCCACCCATCCGCAGTGGGATTCACCTAGTCTTGGTCTCGCACTATTATCTTATAGATGCAGTCCAGATCATCATCACTCTCATAGTCGCGGACTGGTTCCGTATAGCATGATCCTTCAGCAGGATCCAAGGGTATTATTACGCGTAGTGACTTCTTCTCAAAGGTCATCTTTTGCTTCTTCAGATTGATTACCCCGTTCATGTCGATAGCCCAGTCAATTCCCAAGAGCGTAGGGTAGGGATTCTTGTCATCAACAATCTCAATTACTTCAAAATTTGCCAGCACGTTTGCTCCCTCAATATCCATGATCACTCCCTGCAATCGCCCCATGGGTATGATTTTTTGTTGATTCACCATTCTCAGCTAAATCAGATACCATTGCATCGTAGGTCTCCCCATTTGATCCCATGTCTGTTTTGGTAGAACATTCACATCTGATCCCAAATCTAGAATGACTTGATCCATCTCGTATTCTCTGATCTGTGTGGTGAGTCTCATTTCATGCCCCGTCCTTGTTTTATCCTTTCTGATCTTCCAGAATACACGCGGTTCACCTGGACGGTCCCGACACATCTATTGATAAGTTCCTATAACCCTTTCACAGCCTTACTATTGCGCAGTAACTTCATACAAGTTTCTAAAAAAGTAGTGAGCATGGAGGGGTCCATCTCCGACTTAGGCTTATCTTTGCTTCCTAAAGTGGATGCCTCACCGAAGCTCTTATTAGCTTCCACAAAGGTTTCTTGAGCATGCTCCAAATCAAACTTAGCCTCCTTCATTGGGGCTTTGCAAACCTAGGTGCTGTCTTCTGGCTGTTTCCCCTTGTCATCTCCCATCGTGATTCCACTTCAGAGCACTATATTTATGTTCGGATCTTCCTCGCGTAGCTCAGACCTCATCATCTGCATTTTCTGAGTCGGGGGAGGCAATAGTGCTCATTTTTCACATATCCTAGCTATCAACGTAGGATAATATTCTATATCATTATCAAACAATGTGAAATACTCGCATGACGGATGCGTTGGATTAGTGCAATCGCGAGCATAGTGTCCTAGCCCTCCGTAATTATAGCAAATCAAATGTCTGCTACCTCTGCCAATTCCTCCTCTACCTTGGCGTTATCCATGCCCCTGAAATCCTGTCTGTGCCATCCCTGCATTCTATTCAAGGGGCCGTGTTTCGGCCTAAACCCTGTAGGGGCGTTCTATCCATCATCAATTCATAGCTCCTGCAAGTACAATCATCATGTCCCACCAACCTACAAAATTACAGAACAATTGTTGCAGATTTTGTGTATACTTCTGTAACAAGTGGAAATTATTCATGGCATGCTTTCCAGCTATTTGACAGATAGTGCACCACAAAGTAGGCGTCGCGCTAGGTCCTAATTTAGCTTCCGGCCTTAAAGGCATCGGTCCTCCTCCTGAAAGGTAATTTGTAAAGAACAACCAGTGGTCTTTGTTATTGTTGACACCTAATCTTCATAATTGGGGGAATTTGTAAATAAATAAATCAGGAATGTGAACAGTCATCGGGAGACGAACTGAACAATCACTCCTAATGTATATAACAATAACCTACCTATGGAATAATCAGACAAATCAGTTTTTCTGCCTTTGGAGAGTTACAGCCTGGCCTGACATGGTATCAGAGCCAGTTCTAAAAATAGTTGTAACTCCCTTGATCTCTGCCACTGCCTCGGTCCTGAGCGCTGCCACTGCCTCTGTCCTGAAATAGTCTGGCACTACCTCAGTCCTGAGCGCTGCCACTGCCTCTGTCCTGAAATAGTCTGGCACTGCCTCAGTCCTGAGCGTTGCTCTGCCTCTGTCGATGGCCTGACATGCCCATAGATGCGTTGGTGCCTCTATGCAGACCTATCCAAGATCATTTCGCTCTCACGTGACCGAGTTGCGAATTCTCTCATACACACAACGCCTTGAACCATGGTGACTTGTAAATTCCTTAGAACTTACACACGATTGCCTCAAGCATTTGTATATTCCAGATTCTGAGTACGCGGGCTTAAATGTGAAGTCAAGGGACGATTGCTTCAAGCATTTGTATATTCCAGATTCTGAGTACGCGGGCTTAAATGTGAAGTCAAGGTATAATCGTCCGCATCGTAGACAGTACTTCATTTAATTTAATTTCTTTGACGTATTGGTGAAGGCTTTCCGGAAAGAGAGCATAGCTATCGCCAGTGGAAGTGGGAGTTCCAGAACGGAGAAGAACGTAGTCGTATTAACGTTTGAATGTTGAATGCGCAGTGGTATTATCGTTTTGAATTTTGAATGCATTTGCATTAAAGCTGGTATCTGCTATTGTGTTCAATTCTTTGACTCCAGCGAAAAGAGACTTCTTTGTAAAGCTTATGACAAAGGCTTCTGAATTTAATATTTTGCTTCATTGTGGACTTCTCGGTGAGGGTTTTTCTGAAATTTGCTGCCTTGAAATTTTTCACGAACAATAGCTGAAGATTGCTTCCTTGAACCTACTTCATTGTCGATTTCTGCATTAGGCAATGGATTCTTTGAAACGTTGATCGGCTATTTTATTCAATTCTCTGAACTTCGTGAAAGATAAAAGGCTCCTTTGAAAAGCTGAAGTCATATTAACGTTTGAATGCGCTGTTGAATTAAAGCTGAAGTCGCATTAATGGTTGAATGCGTTTGCATTATTAACCCCATTGAATTAAAGCTAAATCCGCTCACTATATTCAAGTATTGAATGTGTATTAAAGCTGAGCGCATCCGGGGAAAACACTGTGGGTATTAACGCTGAGCACTGTGGGTGTATATATATATATATATATATATATATATATATATATATATATATATATATATATATATATATATATTGAATGGTTTTCTTGTTTAAAAGAAAATGAAAGGGGAGGATATTTTATAAATTTTGGAGACATTTGAAGAAAACTTAGTGCATAAAGAATTTGAAATCTGTTGCCCTTTTGAGTACAACTTCACTGTATATCAGCAGAAGTTATTTATCAGCAGAAGTTTTTTTTTATTAGCAGAAGTATTTTTTACATAATGCATTCAATCATCTCTATGGTAGTAATATTTCTCACTGGCAAGGAGAACTATCCTGAATGGTCCTGGATGATAAAACACACCCTCATCTTCAATGAGTTGTGGAAAGGAGTTTGTGTCGGAGAAGGAGACAATGACCCAGTGCAGCCTACATCAGACAAAGAGCTCGTCATTTGGGAAAACAAGAACAACAAAGCCTATGCATTAATCACAGCATCTGTAAATGAAGAAGTAAGTCGCCATATTTCATCATATTCAACTGCCTTTGAAGCTTTACAAAAGCTGAAAGAACTCTATGATTCACATTCTACACTTGAAGTTGTTGAGCTCATGATTAAACTCTTCACTCTTGAACTGAAAAATAATGATCCTCTTGCTCTTGCATCTGAAGTAAAGTCTATAATGCATGATGTTAAATCCACTAAGGTTGAGCTGGATATCCCTCTTATTACTTTTCTCAAGGCACTCTATCCTACCTACTCCAATTATCTTGAGTCTTTACAAGCAAATGGAAATCTTAAAGATATAACCTTTGACTCTCTTGTGAAAAAGTTTGCTGAAAGAGAGAAAGCCTTTGGAAAGAAGACAGCTCCTGAATCTTCTGAAGAGACTATGTGCCTTGCTCATAAAGAAAAGCATCCTGCTCAAGATTCTACAAGAGGAAGAGGTGGACGAAGAGGAAGAGGAAGATACTTCAGAGGCAGGGGGGCAGACATTCTCAAGGAGAAAAGGCAGATCTGCATTGCATTTGCTGCAAACAAAATGGATCACATGATGCTTCTACATGCAAGCTACCATGGGACAAAATTGAGTAGAAAAGAAACCAGCAGAAAGGTAAAACTGATGATACATACAAAGGTAAAGCACCTGAATCCGCTCACTATATTGAGGCACAATGTAACATTGGAGTAAATGAAGATTTGTTTAATGCTTCACTTGCTTCTTCGAAAAATGATTGGTTGCTTGATTCAGGAGAAACCTGTCATATGAAGTCTCATAGAAAAGATTTTTTTGAAGATTTCACTAAAAATGTTGATGGAGCGGTATACTTTGCAGATCAGTCAAAAATCAAGCCATCAAGGCTTGGCACAATCAGGCTTAAACTTCCTGGTCTTCCAGACTTTCTTCTGGCTCATGTTCTATATCTCCCACAGCTCAAGGGAAACTTGTTGTCCTTGGTCCACATCCGCCAGCAAGGTCACTCCATTCATATGTTTGATGGCAAGCTTGAGGTAAGAAAAACATCTGACCACTCACTTGTCATGAGGGGAATAGAAGAAGAAAGACTTCTCAAACTGCAAGGAACCTCTGCTCATGCAAAACATTTCTCATATATTTCTCATCATGGAGAAAGTACACTTCCATCAAGTTTATTATGACATGCTATATTTGGACATTTAAACTATGACAGTCTCCGCTTATTGAAGAAAAATGGTGTTGCTGGTTTGCCTACAATTCCTAGGAAACATAAGCAATGTGATGCTTGCATTCTAGGAAAGCATAGCAAACAGTCTTTTCATGATTCACATTCAAGAGCACATAGGAAGCTTGAACTCATTCATTCAGATTTATGTGGTCCAATTCCTGTTCCTTCTGCAAATGGAAATAAATATATCATGACATTTATTGATGATTACACCAAAATGTGTTGGGTTTATTTATTGAAGAACAAATCTGATGCTTTTCAAACATTCAAGAATTTTCATAAATGGATTGAAAATGATGCACAATCTCATATTGGGTCTATTCGCACTGATAATGGAAAAGAATATACATCAAATGAATTTGAACACTATCTTCGCCAACATGGGATCAAACATCAAACAACTGTGCCTTATAATCCCCAACAGAATGGTGTAGCTGAAAGAATGAATAGAACAATCTTGAATATGGTACGATCCATGCTTTTCTTCAAAAATGTAAAGATAATGTTTTGGGTTGATGCTGTTCTATGTGCTGCATATATAAAGAATAGATGTCCATCTAATGCTATAAGAAACAAGACTCCTTATGAATTGTGGTATGGACATGTTCCTTCGGTAAAACATCTCAGGATCTTTGGTTCCACCTGTTATGCTTTGATACCAAAGGTACATAGAAACAAACTTGGTGCTAGAAGTCATAAGTGTATCTTCCTGGGGTATTCAAACATCTCCAAAGCATACCGTCTCTATGATGAAGTAAATAAAAAGTTTGTTGTATCTAGAGATGTAATTTTTCTTGAATCATCCAAATCTGACAATGTTGTTGAGCGACAACTTGATCGCTTCGATAGATTCGCAAAAACGAAATCATTTCAAGAATTTGATATCCAGATTCCACATCTTGAAGGGGGGATTCCTATACTAGAACAACATGTGGAATCTTCTTCTGAAGAACAATCTCCTCTGCATGAAACTCCAACAACGGATGATGCTTTAAGTGATGTAATTGATAGAATTGGGAGACTTAATCTTGATTCAGTCCCAACTCAATCAACAGAGCAGCCTAGACCATCTCAAAAAGGTCCCCCAAAGTGGCTGACAAAGACACTTGAAAGTGTTCATCCTGATGAAATTGGAAAAACAGGAACCAGAAATTCAAACCGACAAAATGGAGGTGATGTAGATGACTCTAATTCACCTGTTGATATGGATGTTACTTATGATTGTGAATTGAACTTTTCTACAGATTTTGAACCAACTTCCTTCAAAGAAGTTGCTTCTCATGATGAATGGAAAGAAGCGATGAAAAAGGAGTATGATGCCCTCATAAAGAATGGCACTTGGAAGCTGGTTGATCCTCCATTCAGAACCAAACCAATTGGCTGCAAGTTGGTCTACAAGAACAAGTACAAAGCTGATGGCTCACTTGACAAGCAAAAATCTAGGCTTGTGGCAAAAGTTTTTGCACAGAAGGAACGGGTCGATTATGAGGAAAATTTTGTCCCCACAGCAAAATGGGCCACCATCAGGACACTCTTTGCACTAGCAGCTCAGAACGGTTGGAAAGTCCATCAAATGGATCTAAAAACTGCATTCTTGAATGGAGATCTAAAAGAGAATGTTTTTATGTCCCAGCCTGAAGGATTTGCTGTGAAAGGACATGAACATAAAGTATGCAAATTTGTGAAGTCCTTGTATGGCCTCAAACAAGCACCACAAGCCTGGTATGAAAAACTAACTGAGCATCTTCTGAAACTCAACTTCAATCATTTTGATCTTGATGATGCAACTTTATTTTTCAAGAAAGTTGGAAAAATAGTTGTGTATCTTGTGGTATATGTAGATGATATTTTAATGACAGGGAACAATGAAAGCTACATTGCATCCATAAAGAAGGAATTGGGGAAAAGTTTTGAAATGACTGATTTGGGCTATGTTCATTACTATCTTGGCATTGAAGTAACCCAACATCCAAAATCCATATTTCTTTCTCAAAAGAAATACATTGGAGATTTGTTAAACAGATTTGGCATGACAGAGTGCAATCCTCTTTCTACTCCAATGGAACAAAACTTAAAGCTCACATCTATTGAAGGAAAGGAATTTGAGGATGCAACAAAGTATAGACAGCTTGTAGGAAGTCTCATCTACCTCACTACTACCAGACCAGGCATTTCATTTACGATTGGAATCCTCTCCAGGTTCATGCAAAAGCCTTGTGAGGGACATTGGTCTGCTGCAAAAAGAGTTCTAAGGTACTTGAAGGGAACTCAAGACCTTAGAATCAAGTATACACAGGTGGACGACTTCAGCTTGATTGGATACTCTGATTCAGACTTCGATGGAGACAAAGAAACTGGGGTATCTACTTCAGGATATGCTATGAGTCTTGGATCAGGAGCTGTCTCCTGGAGATCACGCAAACAATCAGTTCCAGCAGATTCCACAACAGAAGCAGAATACGTGGCAGCAGCTGAAGCAATGAAAGAAATTGTGTGGCTCAGGAAAATTCTTGAAGATTTGCAGGTAAAACAAGTACAATCAACTCCACTCATGATTTATAACACCTCTGCAATAAAGTTGGCCAAGAATCCAAAGTTCCATGATCGAACAAAGCATATCAATACTAAATATCATCTGATTCGACATCATGTTGAGGCCAAAACAATCCATCTCTGTCATTGTTCCACAAATGAGCAAATTTCAGACATCTTCACCAAAGCACTTGGAAAGGAAAAACTTGAACGGTTCAGAATGATGCTTGGACTCACCAACATCCCTTCAGATTAAGGGGGGGAATCCTGACACCTAATCTTCATAATTGAGGGAATTTGTAAATAAATAAATCAGGAATGTGAACAGTCATCGGGAGATGAACTGAACAATCACTCCTAATGTATATAACAATAACCTACCTATGGAATAATTAGACGAAACTATTTTTCTGCCTTTGGAGAGTTACTGCCTGGCCTGACAGTTATAAACCTGAATCTTGCATTTCATGCACCATACATCTTCATGTACCTCTGGCCGAAGCATCCTATCCTACCTCAAGCTTTGCATCTCAAGGCACAGATTCTTCAGCTATGTGTGGATCTACTAATCTCCTAGATTAGGATCTTTCATCGGGGTCTCATGTAGTCTCATGGCAATCTCCAAGGCCTCTGCCTGAGTTGTTATATTCTGCTATGTCTTGCCTGGTAGCATCATGATCTCTTTGAATCCAAGAATTGACTGCGCCTCAGATTTAGGCCTGCTAAATTCCCTATTCATTGCTGCTTGGATTTCTGCTACTCTAGCATTCGGGTTATCGCTGGAGTAATTAATATACCAGGTTAGCGCGTGATCTTGCAGAGCACTAACCAGTGTTTCCTTCTTTATGTTATCATTTGTAACGCCTTGAGCTTCCCATACAGCCCTCACAACAAACTAGAATTGGTCCGAGTCCTCATTTCCCAAGCCTTTGAACAAAGGCAACTTCAATGTGTTCGCCATACTGAATCGCGGTGGTGTTGGAGGTGGCACGGGTGAAGTTGGAGGTGATGGAGGTGAAGCGAGTGGTGGTGTGGGTGGAGGTGGTATTCACGGAAATCCTTGTCTTATCAAATGAATATCACTTCGCTGAGAGACCTTATCGATCCTTCTTCGTCCCCTCATGGAAGTGAAATCAAGGGGCTATGCTCTGGACCTTTATTTCCTTCATTTTTGTAAATTCTTCCACTTCACGTAGACCCGAACATCAAGGTAGTTGCATAACCCACTTTTCATACAACAACATTTTAATCCAAGTATTCAAAGATTTTACGTACTTACCTCACGGTCCTTTGAAAAAGCATCACTAAGCCTCGCTATAACTGACTGAGGTGTCAACCGCGAAATCGATAACAAATCCTCCTATAATGTGATCGAACCAATGATTGAAGGCATGCACAATCTTATCCTCTGATGCTTCCAACCTTCATACTAGCTCTAGGGTCCACACAATAGGACTGTCAAGTTTCCACCTTCCTTGGCTATCTGCTAGCTTTGCAATCCACTCGCATAGCTCAGTAGGGAAGGACACGAAAAAGATTTTGTGGATCTCTGTATACAGGTCGTTGTCTAGCCACTATTATTTTGACAATCGAAGGTTTCTATTCTCCTGTGCCACGAACTCGTGAATTCTTCTATCCAATCAGTGTTTGATTTCTTTCTTAGTTGGATTCTAGTGATACAAAATCACACATCTCTCATGCAGATTCTTGTCCCAACAACAGAACCATTTTTTGGCTTGAGGGGGCCTGACCCAGGTTCAGCGTTAGTTAGCCAAAAAAATCCCTACACTATTGACCCTTTCAGCATCAGCCCACGGAGCACAGACTAAAGTCTCACCCGAAGCAATATGGGGGATGCTGGAACCAAGTTTCTGCACCCTTGAGATGGTTGTGATGTTGGTTTATTCCAACTATACCTACCTTCACGCAGGTCGCTTATCCCTCTGCTCTACCCTTCAGTACCTTCGTGAAATGTTACAATCGGTTTCGCGCAGCCCTAATCAAGGGTTGAAGTCCTTTCCCACTGCTAGAGCAACGATATGCACTATCTCTCAAACTAGGCTAAGTATCTTACTTATCTTATTAACATATCTTAGTTAGCTTCACAATAATAGATGTTCTTACTTGCATTCACTTAACCAATATAGTTATACAAATTTGCGCATCATATAAGCATTAGAAGTGAAATTCACACCCAATATAACAGCTGCATAAATAGGAAATAAAGACGCAGAAATGATAGAATACTTCTCTTTATTAATACTTCCAAATAATTATAGACTCGACTCGCCCTGAGCACTTAGTTGCAGGGGTCTGCGCACTTAGTTGCAGACTTCTAGGCCTCTGCGCACTTAGCTACAGAGCCTCTACCTACTCTATGACCCAAAACTTAGACTTCTACTTCAAAGCTATCTCTCCTACATCATATCTTCATTGATTCCCTTATTCAATTTTGCCTTTTACTACTTAGAGCTTCGCTCTATTTATACAATCCCATGGTCTACGTACCATAGGTATGTCTTCTACAGCCGACATTACATTTTAAAAATAAAGGTGGACAACCCTATGACTCTTTAACAACTACGTACTCCATGCCCACAAAATGCGGAGTCTTTACATTTGTATTACAAAATTGGACCAAAATATGGGCTCTTAGCCCCAAAACTTCCCTTGGGTGATCTCGCACCCAATAGGAGGAGGTGTACATTGAGAAACTAGAGGGCTTTGAGACTTTTGATCGAGAGTCTCATGTGTGTAGACTCAAGCCAACATTGTACAGTCTCAAGCAAGAACATTGTGCTTGCTACACCAATATCGATAGTTATCTCACTGGTTTTGGCTTCACCAAAAGTGAAGTCGATGCAAACTTCTATCATATTTTGGTAGAAGGTAAATTGATGATTATTATCTTATATGTTGATGACTTGATTTTAATTGGTGATGAGCAGCTGATCAAAACTTGCAAGGAGGACCTTGCAAGAGAGCTTGAAATGAAGGGCATGGGTCTCATGCACTACTTCCTTGAATTGGAAGTATGGCAAGGTAATGGGGAATAGTTTGTCTCTTAGGGAAAGTATGCCAACAAAATACTTCAGAGGTTCTACATGGATAGTTGAAAACCCATGGAGACACCTCTAGTGACCAACTGGAGGAAAGAGGATTGCGCTTCATAGGAAGTGGATGCTACTGTTTACCGATAGTTGGTGGGTTCACTAATATATCTTGTGAACACACGAACAAATATGTGCTATGCAGTCAACCAACTAAGCCAATTTATGGTTAGGCCAACCAAATTATTTTGGAATGAAAGTAATCATGTTCTACAGTTCCTCAGAGGCACTACCCAGTTTGAACTATGGTACATACTGACGAAGGGAATGAAGCTATGTGGCTTCATAGATGTAGATTAAGTGGGGAGTCCATCAAATTGGAAGAGTACATTAGGTGGAATTTTAGTGTCGGGTTTGCAACATTTTCTTGGTACAGAAGGAAGAAAAGGTATGTGGCAGTCAACTCGGCAGAAGCATAATACATGGTTGCAAGTGAAGCAACATGTGAGGCGATATAGATGAGAAAGATACTTATTGTATTGTTTGGTCAAATGATGGATCCAACTTTGATCTACTGTGATAATCAAGGTTGTATCAAGCTTTCTAAAAATCATGGTTTTCACGATTGATCCAAGCATATAGATATCTGGTATCACCATTTGCGAGATTTTGTGCAGAGGCATATAATGTTTTTCCAGTATATTCCGACAGACGAGGAAGATGCTGACATTTTAACAAAGGCCTTGTCAAGAGGGAAGTTCGAGTTACACAAGTGCAGGATAAGGGTGGTTTATAATCCCTTTTTTGCTAAGAGGCAGTGTTGAAAAATGTGACAAGAAATTCTTAATTTGATTTTTCCTTAATTAAATTGAGAAAATTCAAATTTCCACATCAGCAAACAACTTGGATGGTGTTAACTTATGTGACATGGCTTGTGTCACCTAGTGTAGTAAATTCGAGTTGGAGGAGTTAGAGTTAGTTCAACATGTATGATTTCTAATTTGTAGCAAGCAAGGTCAATTATCTCAGGTTGTTTTCATTTAAACTAGTTCCAACTTTTGGAGGATCTAGTGGAAGTTTAGTTAGGTAATAGGACTTCATTAAAACTCAGTGATCATCCAGTTAACTGATCAATCAACCCAAAATAGCTAGTGCATGCATAGAATTTGAGTTACCTGGTTGAGGTGGATATTCCAAGGCAATGTGACATTAGTTGTAGACTAGTCTTGAGTGTATAGATGTTTCACGTAGTTAGATGATCAACCTAAGGAATTGTGCAATTCAATTTGAGGAATTTTCTAAATAATAGGGGTCTAATTCCTCAAGGAACAACACAAGGAAATAGGAGCTCATGCAAAGGCAAAATTTAACTAAGTCTGGGTCAAAGGCCTTAAGTGAGGAAAGAGATTGGTTATGCACTTGGAGAGTGTGCTCAGTTGAGCAAAGAAATTGTAATACATCTCTATTCATTTGATTAATGCAAGAAGGCAATGGGGTTTTTAGCATATTTCTTTCCCTATATAAAAATACTTGTTGCATGTGTGTTATTTATTCCTGAATGTCTGAGATTTTTGTTAAATTGTGAATTAATGTCCGCGGAACAATAGAGTAGGTTTGTGTTTTCTGATTTTGATTAAAACTTCATGATCAGTTGTAAATATACATCATAATTTATACATGGTAGAAGAGCTAGATTCACATTATAGTAGGAAATTCGAAGTTGTTTCTCAAATATTTTAATTTGAAGATCAGTGTAGCATGGTTTCTTCAGAGTTGAGAACATGACCTACAATGGACTAAGGCTAGAGTATGTCGTGTAGGTCACCTCAAATTTTGTTGCATGGAAGGACTACATGGAGGCAGTATTGGATGACAATGGATTGCTTGAATTTGTCAAGACATACATTCCAAGACCACCAACAATTGATGTCCAAGACCTTGCACAGTGGAAGAAATATGTATCCAAGGCAAGGATAATAATCTTGAAGGGAGTAGGGCATCATATTGTCTCAAATCTCCATGAAAAATAAACTTCATTCGTGATGTGGAAGTCACTGAAAGAATTGTTCGAGAATAGAAATGAACACAAGAAGCTAGCGCTCAAGGATAAATTTCAAAGTATCAAGATACAGAAGAATGACACTATACTGTAGTACCTGAGTAGGTTCACACAATGTCATGATGAACTAGGAGGGGTCGGTGTTATGGTCCTTGAAGATGACTTGGTAAGCCTAGCCCTCATGCGCCTTACCAAGAGCTGGCATAACTATCAAGATTTAGTGAATGAGAGGGAGAAACTACCGAATTGGGAGTGCTTATGATCTGATTTGGTATAGGAGGAAATAAGGCGAAATACCAGAGATCGGACTTCATCCAAGGGAAACGATGAAGAAAATTTTTCATTGGATAGAAAGGCATAGAAGGGAAAAGGGAAGAAATCCCAATCCAAACGAGAATCTAGTCAAGTGGCAAGAAGAAATATTTGTGAAAAAATAAATGCTTCCATTTTCATGAATTCTGGCACTATGCCACGAACTGTCCACACAAGAAGGCAAGAAAGAAGACCTCGGGAGGAGCACCAAGTGAAGCCTTGGCTTCACAGTTTGAGCTTAACTTTACCCTCATTGCATGCATGACCGTCACAATGAGGAGGAGTGTGTGGTACTTGGAATTAGGTGCATCATTCCACATGACAGGGTGTATATACTTTTTCAGTGATCTAGAGAAGAAATATTTGTAGATGCACATCAAGTTGGGGGATGAATGCACATCAAGTTGGGGGACGATAGAAGGTATAGCGTGACTAGGATTGGTACAATCACCTTTCAGAAGGAGTAACGCTCCCCCCTTAGGCTCAAGGATGTCACATTCGTTCTAGGCCTAAAGAAGAATCTCATCTTTGTTGTAGTTTTGGAAGACCGTGGTTACAATTTTATATTGAGCAAAGGAAAGGAATTCTTGAGACACATGACCATAGGACAGGTGAAGCATATCGGGGTTTGTGTGAAGAATCTATACAATATATATATCGAGGATTGTGTTGCATTGAGCATAAAGGCGAAGAAGGTGTAGAGCCGTGAAGTCGGTGAAGTTTGGCATAGAAGACTTGGCCATTTGCATCATGGCGCTTTGAAGATCATGCAATAGATAACCACAAGCCTCCCCAAAGGAGCACTTGAGCAGCATGATGTATGCAAATGATGTAATTTGGGGAAGTACACAAAATCCACATTCCATGACTGGGACAACAAAGCACATGCAGTCCTGGAAAGGATCCACTCTGATGTCTAGGGACCTTTCTCAACAGCCTCCACTGCTAGGCACAAATATTTTTTCATTTTTATTGATGACTTCTCACAGAAGTGTTGGTTCTTCTTTGTGCAGTAGAAAGACGAGACATTCTTAAAATTCGTAGAATTTAAGGCACTAGTTGAGAAATAAACCAAAAAGAAGTTGAAGGCTCTTAGGATCGATAATGGAGGCGAGTATGTGTCGAATGAATTTTAAAAAAAATTGCAAAAGAAGGCATTCGATGACAGTTGACAACACCCCATAACACACAACATAATAGGGTGGCTGAGAAAAATAATGGTAGAATTTTGGGAGAAGGGAGGGCGATGTTGCATGATTAAGGCCTATCTATACATTTGTGGGCTAGGGAATGCAACACAACAGTCTATTTGCAGAACCAGAGTCCTCATTAGATTTTGGGCATGATTACACTGGAGGAGGCTTTCTTGGGGAGAAAGTAGGATGTGTTGTACTTCAGGATATTTGGAGCCTCTGTTTACTACCATGTCTACAAAGAATCAAGGAAGAAGCTAGAGATGACAACGGAATTGGGGGTATTTTTGGGTTACACAGAAACTCCACACAACTACCATGTGTACTTTCCATCCCTCAGAATCAAAGTTGCATGAAGGGATGTAAAATTTGATGAAGATAAAGTGATGCGGTGCTCTCTTGAGAGGGAGCTTCAAATCCCACTAAAAGAGGAGCTTTTAGCTTCAAAAGAGGAGCCTCGGGAAGTTGTGGAGTAACCACAAATTAAGGAGCAAAGATCCCTAGTCCTTTTCCTGCCTTCTCTAGATGGTTCTGCCTCAGTGGAGACATCCACTCAAGCAGAACCATCCAAACAAGGTTAGAAAAGGACTAGGGAAGCTGAGAGACTTGTGTAGGATGTGAGGGAGAATATGGGTCCTCCTACAAATCAACACAGACAAAGAAGGTCACTAGATCAATACACTAGCTACATAGCTTCAATGTCTGAGCTTGTAGAGACTGAGCTTGTAAATAACAATACTTGGTAAGTGGTCCCAAAACTAGCAGATAGATCAGTTGTGGGTTCAAGATGGATCTTCAAGTTAAATCATGCAGTATATGGAAGCATAGAAATGTACAAGGCCATATTTGTGGCTAAGGGGTACTATCAAGTTGAGGGGATTTACTATGAGGATACCTTTTCTCCTATATAAAGGTACTCATTCATTAGATCAATTCTTTCTTAGGCTGAACAAATGGGGTGGAAGACCCACCAGATGGATGTGAAAACAACATTCCTCAATGGAGTTATTGAGGAGGAGGTGTACATTGAACAACCAAAGGGCTTTGAGACTTATGATAAGGAGTCCCATGTGCGCAGACTCAAGGGAGAATTGTACGGTCTCAAGCAAACACCCTGTACTTGGTACACCAAGATCGATAGTTATATCACCCATTTTAGATTCACCCAAAGTGAAGCGGATGCAAACCTCTATCATATTTTGGTAGAAGGTAAATTTCTTATTTTTTTCGTATATGTTGGTGATTTTATTTTAACTAGTGATGAGCGGCTAATCAAATCTTGCAAGGAGGGCCTTGAAAGAGAGTTTGAAATGAAGGACATGGGTCTCATGCACTATTTCCTTGAATTGGAAGTATGGCAAGGCAATGGGGAATTGTTTGTCTCTCAGGAAAGGTATGCCAATGAGATACTCCAGAGGTTCTGCATGGACAATTGCAAACCCAGAGAGATACCTATAGCGCCAATTAGAGGAAAGAGGATGTCACTTCATGTAAGGAAGTGGATGTTACTATTTACTGGAAGTTGGTGGGTTCACTAATGTATCTTATGAATACACAACTAGATATGTGTTATGTAGTCAACCAACTAAGTCAAGCTATGGTTAGGCCAACCAAATTATTTTGGAAGGCAGCTAAGCATGTTCTACAGTACCTCAGAGGCACTCCCGAGTTTGAACTATGTTACAAACAAACACAGGGAGTGAAGCTATGTGGCTTCACAGATGTATATTGGGTGGGGAGTCCATCAGACCAAAAGAGTACATCAGGTGGAATTTTCAGTGTTGGGTTTGTAGCGGTTTCTTGGTACAAAAAGAAGAAAAGATATGTGGCACTCATCTCGATAGAAAAACAATACATAACTGCCAGTCAAGCAACATGTGAGGTGATCTAGATGAGAAAGATACTTGTTGGATTGTTTGGTCATATGATGGATCCAACTGTGATCTACCGCAATAAGAGTTGCATCAATATCTCTAAGAAAAAAAATATTGATCGATCCAAGCATATAGATATCCGTATCACCATTTGTGGGATTATGTGTAGAGGCGAATAATTTTGTTGCAGTACATTTCGACAGAGGAGAAAGATGTTGGAATTTTTACAAAGGCCTTGTCAAGAGGGAAGTTTGAGTTCCACAGGTGCATGATAAGGGTGGTTGATAATCCCTTTCTTGCTAAGAGAATGTTGAAAAATTCAACAAGAAATTCTCAATTTGATTTTTCCTTGATTAAATTGAGAAAATTTGAATTTCTACATCAACAGATGACTTGGATGATGTTAACTTGTGTGACATGGCTTGTGTCACCTAGTTTATTTAGTAAATTCGAGTTGGAGGAGTTAGAGTCCAGTTCAGCATGTGTGGTTTCTAATTTGTAGAAATCAAGGTCAGTTATCTCAGGTTGTTTTCAGTCAAACTAGTTCCAACTTTTGGAGGAACTAGTGGAAGGCTAGTTAAGCACTGGGACTTCAGTCAAACTCATTGATCATCCAGTTAACTGATCAATCAGTTGAAAATAGCTAGTGCATGCAAAGAATTCAAGTTACCTAGTTGAGTTGGAGATTCCAAGGAAGTATAATATCAGTTGTAGATTATTCTTGAGTGTACAAGCATTGCATGCAATCAGATGATAAGTGAAATTTAATTTTAGGACTTTCCTAAATAAGAGCGGTTTGATTCCTCATGGAATAATGAAAGGAAATAGGAACTCATGCACAGGAAAAATTTGACTAAGCCTGGTTCAGAGGCCTTTAGTGAGCAGAGAGATAGGTGATGCACTTGTAAGGTGTGCTCATTTGAGAAAATCAATTGTAATACATCTCTATTCATTTGATTAATTCAGGCAGACATTAGGGTTTTTAGTAAATTTCTTTCCCCAAATAAAAATACTTGTTGCATTTGTGATATTTCTTCTTACATGTCTAAGATTTTTGTTCTAAATTGTGAATTAATGTCTGCGGAGTAGTAGAGTAGTTTTTTGTTTTGTGATTTTGATTAAAACTTCATGAGAAGTTTCAAATATACATCATTATTACTACATGTTTGAAGGGATTCTTTATTGTACACCATGTTATCCTCCACAATATCGCAAGGCTGAGAAGGGAGATCGAAGGAGGTAACCTCAAACCACTTACGGTTTAGCAGCTAGCCCTGCTAAACCAAAGAAGGATCTCTCTATGAATTCACAACCAATGATGACTGGAATGGGAAAATATGTTAGGCTAGATATGTTAGGCTCATGTAGGATTTTGAGTTTTAGGGTTTTGGTGCTAGATAAAGGATGAAAACTAGGTAGCTAGGTCAAAGGATCAAAGGGTTACAACAACAAAGATATAGAGGATCAAGGTAGAAATACTCTTGTGATGACTTTAGGGTTTATTAGTGTAGTGTAATGTTTGAAAGAGAAAAAGGTCTTAATGAGAATGTACACCATGAATTAATTAAGTAAGAAGGAAAATTACAGAAAATGGTATTCCCATCAAAACAAAGCTTTATACAAAGAATTGTACTTGTAACCTTTAAGGAAAATCACTGAAGAAATACGATATGAAAAGGAGAGATGTATATCATTTAAATAAAACTAAAACAGAGAAAATACATCATCACAAACTCACTACACATGAATTCCTAGATAATAGCTACAAATTGCTCCATTGATTTCCTATATAAAGAGTTGAAATACAAGCTACAATGTTCTCACCTCTGATCTCCAACCTTCTGTTTTACTAAAAAATACATTCATATAGACCAAGAAACCATTTCCCCACTCTCAAGGGTCGAATCCCTCAATGTAGCATCAACTACATGAAAATCTCAACCAAAACCCTAAAGACTAGGGACGTTCAAACAAACCCTCTATTTAGAAAAATTGATACATTTGACCTCAAATCAACTTTTAAGAGCATGAATCTAAGTCAAAATTATACTACCAAAGCCTATTTACCCATAATTATATCATTAAGACATAAAAATAGCAAAATTACATCATTAGGTTGAAATTTGCTGAAAAAAATGCTAAAGAAAATCTCTCACGGGGATATGCGCATGTTATAGACATTTTTGTGCCTCGCAGCATGGAGCATGAAATGTCAATAATTACAGGGATCCTCAGTCCCTAAACATGTTGTTCTTACCCCTAGAGGAACAAGGTCAGCAAACCACAGCACTTCCTATCAGTTCTCCACCTGAAAACACTCAAAAATAGGCTATTTTTGGATCATGTCAGCTGCTCCAATGAGCATCTGCGCTGAATGTCAACTGCTCCTCCTTGTACCTGCGCTGAAAGTCAAAACCAATGAAGGCTACCTGCGCTGGGCGAGATTGGCCAAGTGGCACAGTCATTCTGCAAGGTGTCAACTGCCCAGGAAGCTTCCAAACTGACACTTGGTTCAAGGAATTCGCCCTATGATGAGTAAGAGGTACTTGATCTCCATGTGGAAGCAAGGATCTCCAAGTGGACTTAAGAACTGAAGTTTAACTGAAGAGGGAGAGGACACAAGGCAGCTTTAGGTCAGTCTCAAGCTGACTCATCCTTTCTCCAAATCTCCTATATATAGAGCTCTTCTATGAGGTCTAGGGAGGCTGGAATTTTGTGCAAAGTAAGGAAGTGTTGTTGGTTTACAGTTAGAGCTATTGGGTGATTGCTTTTATAGAGGGGAAGAGGAGATTTCTTGCTGCTGGGGAGGTGCTGCTGGATTGGAGCCATTTATGGTTGTAACCTTCTCATAACCTTTTTCTTCTATCAATAAAGCTTTGATGTTCTCCTATATACTTGTATTGCAATGATGTATTGTTTTTATCTGTATATTTGATTCATTCTAATCCATGCATCAGTTATTAGTACATGTTTCTTGTAGTTTCCCTCTCTTGTTTTTGCAGGATCTTTGTGTAGCTGGGCCGGCAAAGGGAGCAAGGAGCTGGGAACAAGAGGCAAAGAGAGAAGACAGGATCGACAAAAGCGAAAGACATCGGTTGGTCAATCTTTTCTTCCTTCTCTGTACTTTCATAAAGGAAAAATATCAAAGCTTTACTTTCAGTTGTTGCTAAGGAACTATCACCCTTAGAGTAGGGATAGGGTCATTCCGAGTCGGATACTTTTCCCCACAACATCTTCCCAACACCCAGTCAACCTATTGGTTTCTCTATGCACACCAATCAAACCTTCTAGGCCCTAACCTACAGGATGACATCATGTTGAAATCACCAATGCCATATGGTGCCTCCTGAGTGGTGACATGTGTCACTTGGATTTGACCCATTAGGGCACCCAAAACATTCAAATCTTCCCACCACATGTCCCCTGTACTATTGCGTCATGTTGACGTTAACAACCATCAACATCTTCTATGAGCCAATGAAATGTTTCCGTGTGTCCCACTCTCAAAGAGAAGAGAGAAAGGGTCCCTAAGGCCTTTTTTTCCCATCGTGTCTCAGAAATCGTCGGGTTCAAGAAACTAACCTCAACACGACTCCATTTTGGGTTATGGTATTAAGGGCAGTGTTCCCAAAGTGGTTCTTTGTCATTGATCTAAGCGATCGGCAGTATGGGAAACCACCTTCTGATGCCTCAAGGCTTGACAAGTGTCAGGTAGCGGAGGTCCCGCATAATAGTTTTGGGGCTAAGAGCCTATAATTTAGGATACAAATATTGTAAAACTCTAAAATATGCAGAGCGCTAAATGTAAAAGGTCCAGGCAAAGGGTTGTCTACCCAAGAAATAATATAGAATAATAGGAAGTAAGTCGGCCTACCCATGGTCCGCGGACCATGGGAATGCATAAATAAAGCGAGGCTCTAAGGGTAGAAGGCAGTTTTTTTGGGTTTGAATGAATCGTAGTGCTATGGATCTGTAAGGATAGTATATTCTGCATCTGTAAGTCTAATTCAAGGGTGTTGGTGGGTAGATAGAGGCTCTGCAGCTATGTGCGCAAAGGCCTGGTAGAGTCTGCAGCTGTGTGCACAGACCCCTGCAGCTGAGTGCGAAGGGTAGATCTGGATGTATTGGTGAAAAGTTGAATAAAGATAAGATGATTTTAAGATACTATGTTGAAACTAAGATATTGTGGATCTGGTTAATTTATGGTTGATTTATCTGTTTGATCTATATGTTTATGCTTATATCTTAAGTTTATGTGAATCTGTATCTCTTCTAAATGCATGCACTAGGTAGCTTTATTAAATGTTTGCTTAAAGACTGTAACAAGTAGATCTGATCTATAATAACTCATTAAGTAATAAGCATTAAGGAATAGCCCTATTTTGGATCTGCGTGGAAGCAAAGTGACGTGAAGCCACAGCACGGCACGCAAACCCTCCAGACCACATCAAGACATCCCAAGGATGCGGAAACCGGGTTCCAACACCCTCCCCTACTACCTCGGGTGAGACCTCAGTCCACGCTCCGTGGGCTGTTGCCAAAAGGGCTGGTAGCTACAGGATTTTCTTGGCTAAATACTTCTTCCGAACCTAGGTCAGGCCCATATAAGCCAACAAATGGATCTGTTTCCAGGACCGAGATCTACCTAAGGGATGTCTGATGTTGGAATGTTGGAATCGTAAGGAGAAAGAATTTGAGGATTGAGGGGATCAAGAGTGGTACTAGTTCATAATACACCGATGCGCAAACCAGAGGTTAAAAATGACGAGCGTGATCCAGTTGCCAGTATTTAAAGGAGCAGGAAACAAAGATCCAGAACAATTTTGGTTCATGGTAATGGCAGTATGGGAAGCACACGGAGTTACAGATGATAACATAAAAAAGGCCACCTTAGTTAGTGCGCTGCAGGACCGAGCATGACATGGTATATAAATTACTCAAGCGATCACCCGAATGTAGGGACAGCAGAGATCCAGGCCGAATTGAAGAAATAATTTAGCCAGCTAAAGTCAGAAACGCAGTCCATCATAGGGTTCAAGGAGATCGCGATGATGCCTGGTGAAACCCTGTGGGATCTAGATCAAAGACTGAAAGGTACAATCCACGAGGCGAACATGACATTGTCGGATGCACAGCACTGCACTTGGTTTGTGGCATCGTTGACGCCACATCTGAGGATAGATTTGTCGCACCAAAAGATCTCAACCCAGGCTAAAGCATTAGAGACAATGATGAGGTTGCACGAAACTATGATAGAGGATCCAAGGTTGGGAGTTCAGCAAATCCAATCGCAAATACAAAACTTGTGTTTGGAAATGAAGAAGTTAAAACAAGAACAAGCACCTCGCCCAAAATACCGAGAAGAAGTATGGTGTGTCAAGTGTCAAAGATAGGGGCATGATAAATATCATTGTCTGGTCTTTGTAAACTATGTGGCAACGGGGGGACCAACACCCTTGAGACCAGAGGCACAAGTAGGGCCAAGTGCCACAACCTCGCTCTGGTGCACAATTTGTCAGGTGCGAGGAAATCACAACACGGACAACTGTCATCTACTGCCAAAATTCAACCAGACCCCCAGCAACTATTTTGCAATTTTTGTAGGTCGGTGGGCCATGAGGAAAGATACTACCGCAGTTACCAATTATTGATGGACCAGTCACCTACCTACACAATGCAGACTAAGGCACGAGGTCAAAATCTAGCCACAACGATAGCGCGCGGTGGGTTCCCGGGACTTGGATGAGGACAGGATGGAATGGGGATAGGAAGGGGTCGCGGGCAGCTAATCTGTTACAACTATAGAGGACCAGGACACTATGCCTGGGACTATACCAACCCGACCAGAATCTCATGCACTTACTGTGAACAATTCAATCATGAGCTGATAGACTGCCCCACATTGATAGCACAAATTCGTGAAAAAAGGGCAGCACAACCTACAATGACACAAAACGTGCAAATTTTTGGCATTATGATACAAGTGTTGTCCTTGATGGCAACTCACACAGATGAAAAATCATAGTGTAGTAGGTAAGTAGCATAGAATTGATGATCAGACTACAAAGAATGAAGAAAGAAAAGTATATATGCAGGTTCACTATATACCAAGTCGTGTACACACGCAGGTTCACTATATACCAAGTCGCGTATATACGCAGGCTCGCTATATACCAAGTAGTGTATACATGCAAGTTATACGCGCAGGTTAACTATATACAAAGGCATGTATACACACGGGATTGCTGATCAAAAGTCGCATATGCATATACACACACTTTCATGCACAGAAAAGTGCGTACATGTGGGAAAGCTTATTTTTGGGTCCGTGGTATTTAGACCTATGGTTTTGGACCTTGGTATTGCGTCCGAAGTGTTGAACCCAGGTATTGGGTCCCTAGTATTGGTTCTAAATGGTTTTGGACCATGGTATTGAGTAATGCCTAAGACTATAAAAGGAGTAGAAGATCACTAGGCAAAGGCATTCAGAAAATCTTGAATATCTGATGATGTATGAGATCTAGTATGCAGGTTATGGGTTCATGATGCTTTGCTTGATCTGAGCTAAGGAGGAATCTCAGCAATTGATGGAGAACAAGATCTAAGAATAGATCGGGATCAAATGGTTTGGAATGAATCATCTCTATATGGTTTGATCATGCTTGTTCTAGATTTGTATATTGATGCATGTAATGTTCTGATCTAGGTATAACTTAAGATTGAAATAGCTGCAAATCATGAATGAATATTTACAGATGTATACGCTAGTTGACTTTGATAAAAGTGCGTACATACGCAGGTTAGATACATCTAAGTAGCGTATACAATATGAACTATGATGTTTGAAGTTACAAGTGGTTTTAGTTGTTGATGCAAAGTCTGAGTTCTGGTGACTGTTTACTGGTGTCAATATTCTACATATTCAGATTGGTTGATTATGTTTAGCTTCAGTTTTGATGGATGAGATCTATAATGGATCAGGATCATAATGACTTATCTTTATGTGATCTGATGGACTAGATTTGGTTGCTAACATATGTATTATCCTTGTATATGTAATGATATGGGTATGTCCGAAGTCAGGAAGTGCAGCGAAGTTATCAGTAAGTAATTGTTGACATATACGTTGGTTTACTTTGGTGAATTTGTGTATACACGTTGGTTTAGCTCTTCCAAGTAGCGTATGCATGATTTCTAATGATATAGTTGGTTCTGAATATTGTTGCAGAGTTCTGTGTTATGCTCTGTGTTCTGGTGGTTGCAGTTTGTTGACAAGGTTTCAGTGATTCAGTATTGAGTGATTC
This sequence comes from Pinus tabuliformis, assembly GCA_031772625.1. Lineage (NCBI taxonomy): Eukaryota > Viridiplantae > Streptophyta > Pinopsida > Pinales > Pinaceae > Pinus > Pinus tabuliformis. The sequence continues at coordinate 1,026,161,430 of CM062805.1, forward strand.
TAAGATTGATAATGCTAGTGTTGATTGATTTTGTGCTTCATGATATTGATGGGTCCAGTATGAAAATTGGATGAAAGGTGGCCTTTCAGATTATGGTGTTGTGCTTCAGGAGTATCTAGTCTGAAAATTTATGAAACGTGGTCCTTTCTCCTCTTGGGGAGAAGTTGGTGCGCCCCATATGGCCACATTGTCGCTTCCAGGACTGACAATAGGCCTTCCAGTTTGGCTGTTCTCAACCAATGTAGTTCAGGCCACCATGGTTCCTGATCAATCGAATCAACAGTTAGATCAGTCTAGAGCTGCCCACCAGCCTTCTACTTCCAAAAGTTCTTCCTCCGATCCTTCGTCTTCGCAAGGTAGAGCCGACAAAAGTCAGCCTCCCAAGGAGAAGAAGGAAAAGAAGAAGAAGGAGCCTAAGGCGACTGGGGGCAAGCAAAAGACATCTGACAAAAACCCACCCACTGCACAGACCGGGCCTAAATCGCCATGTGTCATATGTAGAGGAGACCATTTCCACAGAGATTGTCCCTGTATTCCCCGGATACTAAGGGACTGGTCCCCTCGTCTGCACAATTCGGGGGCATCAACCTCTGACAATCAGGTTGATTGCTTTCCGTCAACCAGCGAAAGTGAAGGATCAAGACAAAAAGGGGGAGTAAGATTCCCCTGTAAGTTGTGTGAAGGCAGTCATGCCATCCACCGTTGTCCCTTCTTAGACGAAGCGAAGAGAGTTTTGGAAGATCGTCCGGTTTCACCGGTAAAACTTCCTCCTGGATACAAAAAACTCGTGCCAAGTCCTTCGTTGGCTGAAAATACAGCTGGCCCGCTCAAGTGGTCGGCTGAAGCGTCAGTCATTGAAAATGAACTTACTGAATCCAGACCGGACAAAAGTCCAAAGGTCGATACGGCAGTTGACCCGGTTCTACCTTCAGAAGTTTCATCTTCAAATGACACCGTCGCCGAAGAGTCATCTTCATGCGACACCCTCACTGAAGAGAATAAGGATGACACCATCCAGGTTCTTTTCATTAGCACCGACTCTGATGAGCGTCAGGGCAATGCGCCCATTCCTTTATCGCAGGAAGGAACATCATCAGGGTCACACCCGACCGTATATTCGGTCCCACCACCAAGCAACCTGGTTGTATCCTTTGATTGGAATCAACTAGGCAGACCCCGGTTACCAGCCAGTATACCATTCAGAATCATTGTCCAGATCTATAGAATGATTATGGCTGGTACTATCATTGATGAAGGGGCGTCTGTGAGTATCCTTTCCTCTGTTGCTTGGAAAGCACTGGGTTCCCCGGCGCTTTTACCTGAGTTAAGAAATCTCTCAGGTTTTGATAAAGGAACCAGTCGACCATTAGGAATCCTCCCCAATGTGCCTGTTACATTGAAAGGGAAGACCGTTAATTTGAACGTGATGGTCGTCCAAGGAACCTTGGATTATAACCTACTCCTTGGGCGTGACTATATTTATTGCATGGGAGCGATAGTCTCCTCACTCTTTAGAGTAATGTGTTTTCCACACGAAGGAAGGATGGTCAAGCTCGTAGACCAACTTTCATTTCCGGGATCTCGCATCGCAAATAGTCAAATACCAATCCTAAATGGTTTGTTCACTCAAGATATGCCTCCACCCCCAGTCCTCCTTCCCGATGAGTGCGAGTGATTCGGAAAGAAAGACTGGAACCCAGGGGGCATGCACCCTGGTCTGCTTCGGGCAGAAGAAACCCTGGGTATAAGGTAGAATTTCCGCAGAAGAATATGACGAGTCCGTACCCCGTCCGTGGATGGAAGAGGGGTTGTTCTGGAATAGTATTCTTTTGTTAAAGTTATGTGTTTGGCAAAAGAGTCATTCACCTTTGTCTAAAGAAGTGGGCAATGCCCAAGTAGGAATTCCCTTATTGCGACAAGCAGTAACCATCTTTGGGGAAAAGCAAGCCTCACCCATTAAAACAAATGTTTTGAAGGATAAGTAGGGGCAGCCTCCAAAGAAAGAGATTCTATTGTTGTGACATAGGGTAACCATCTTTGAGTAACCTAATGATAGACATTGCCAAAGAAAGAGATTGATTTGCGGCAGCGAATAGAACCGTCTTTGGATAATAAGAAAGAGGCAAGCCTCCTTCAATAACACCAATGTTTTGTCTTTGAGAAGTGTTCTTCTCTTGTCACAAACAGCTGTTCGTTAAAAGTTGGGCCGACGGGAAGACAAGTACCGCGTAAGACCCCTTAAAATAACGAGAAGACTAGTATCGTTAAACATTAGATTAGCAAGGTGACAAGTAGCTGGGAACACCCAAAGAAGAGCAGAAGTGGGGGAGAAGAGGGGCAGCCTCGAAATTCTATCCTATACCTGGGGGCATGCAAACCTTTTGGAGTGTAAGCTAGGGGCGGTTATTTATCTGGTTTTAAGATTAACCGTTTTCCGAACTTACATAAAGGAAGGATGAGTTGGAGCATAGCTTTGGTAAGGCGCAAGCTCTATAAAAAATGGAACCTTAGAGGAGGCATTCTTATTTTATGACTGGTATTTCGAGCAGTTTTAGCACATGGTTCATGCTTGTTAAAAAATAAACGCAAGATCCGAGCAGTTTTAACGCGGTCTTCATGCTCGTTAAAAAATAAATAAAAGCAGTGAGCAATGTTCCCTCCAGAGTTTAAGCTCATTTTTATCTAAAAAAAGAACCTATCCCGGTAAATAACCTTCTGAGATCGTAAATTCATCAGCCATAAAAGCCTTGGTCGTGTTTGTGCACCGTCACCTCCACCGTCATTTGGCCGATCATTCACTTCCATTTGTGTGTTTACCCATTTTGAGGAACATCTGCGAAGAGTGATTTCACCTAGCCATCCTTGTGACACTGCCGTGATTGGAAAATTCCAATTTGTACCTGGAATCAGTTGCTATCCCTGTTTATCACTCGTTCCTCAAAAGACGAGTCATCTTTGAGCTCTTTTCTGACTCGTAAAATATGAAAAGTTTGCCGAGTTCTGGCCTTCCAGCTCGTTAAAGGGACCGGAAGAGCTATCCCTCTTTTAGACTTTAATCTTTTTGGACCTGAGGGATTATTACACAAAAAGATCGAGCGCTTGTCTTGTTCGGCTCGTTAAAAGTACCGAACACCCATCCCTTCTGTATTGTTTTATACTTTTTCGGACTTAAGGGATTAGATGACGAAAAAGGAATTATGGAGTTAACTTTCTGTACCTTTTCAGACTCTCTAAAAATGAAAAGGACCGAGTTTTCCTTGTCGTTAGACTCGTTAAAATGATTAAATAGCGACAAACTTGTCTTTAGACGAGAACAAGTTTCCCTATCGCTAAGCTCGTTAAATCATAGCGATGGGCTTGCCCGAAGGGCAGGTTATAGAACAAGCATATGTTATCCTCCTCAAGCTTGACAAAAATAAAGAGGTACTGGTCAGAAATGACTGGGGAAAAATTGGGAGAACATCAAAGCTTAATGGTAGCAAGTCGCTCTTGAACATGACACTTTTCTTCCGTACCACATCGGGTTGGGTTGTTTCATTCACCAGTCTCATCACCATGGTCTTCGCCAAACCATCCACATTTTGGGGTAATGCTACCAATCCATCGCATCAGTGTCGTTATATGTTCAAGAGAGGTCATTCTGAAAGTGTCAACCGTGTCCCATCCACTGCCATACATTATCCTTCATCCATTCATGATCGCCACCCTGAATCATATGTCACAGTTTGTTTTCACCTCCACTAAAATCATTAGCTCCGTTCCGTGTCATTGATGTGGGATTCATTAAGGCCCTCCTTTGACGGATCGCTTCTTGTCGACTTCAGCTCATTATCCAAGAAGTTGATCTAGGAACAACCCCATCAGTACTTTGAAGCTTGCATGCCTCAATGGCAAGTTTCTCACTTCCGGCGACAGGTATACATCAATGACCTTCGACCAGAAGATTTTGCGTGGCGTTCGACGCCAAGTCCTTTATTCACGCCACGTGAATTGTACTGCAGTACCTTGAGGGTCATTATCATTATCGGTGATTACTCTCGCGCTTGTTAACGGTTTTTCATCATTGACCGGTAATCAAGCGATGTTTTTCCATGTTCGACTTCAACGAAATTCTCACATGGATCGACTTGTACTTAGAGTGAAGATCGAACGAGTTTGAAGACCCCGGATCTAGTTTCATCCATCCGGGCTGCGATACATATTCAGGAAATATAAAAGCATTTGTCATGTACATCATTGCAGCAGATGATCATCCTATTCAAAGGATGATAATTTCAGCAGAAAATTATCAGTCTACCATCAGACGATCGTCTGTTCTATGTACCAAAATGTATTTATAAAGCTGAGCATGGGAATGCCCGCCTCAGCTAGATCATGAAAACAGAATGAAAAATAATATATTGTATTGTATTGTATTACAGGGCACCTCTCAGCACTTGAATGAACTTCGGACCCTCTGGATAAAGCATTTCACCTGATAAACGACCTCATACTTTAGGGGGCAACTGTTATAGACATTTTTGTGCCTCGCAGCATGGAGCATGAAATGTCAATAATTACAGGGATCCTCAGTCCCTAAACATGTTGTTCTTACCCCTAGAGGAACAAGGTCAGCAAACCACAGCACTTCCTATCAGTTCTCCACCTGAAAACACTCAAAAACAGGCTATTTTTGGATCATGTCAGTTGCTCCACTGAGCATCTGCGCTGAATGTCAACTGCTCCTCCTTGTACCTGCGCTGAAAGTCAAAACCAATGAAGGCTACCTACGCTGGGCGAGATTGGCCAAGTGGCACAGTCATTCTGCAAGGTGTCAACTGCCCAGGAAGCTTCCAAACTGACACTTGGTTCAAGGAATTCGCCCTATGATGAGTAAGAGGTACTTGATCTCCATGTGGAAGCAAGGATCTCCAAGTGGACTCAAGAACTGAAGTTTAACTGAAGAGGGAGAGGACACAAGGCAGCTTTAGGTCAGTCTCAAGCTGACTCATCCTTTCTCCAAATCTCCTATATATAGAGCTCTTCTATGAGGTCTAGGGAGGCTGGAATTTTGTGCAAAGTAAGGAAGTGCTGTTGGTTTACAGTTAGAGCTATTGGGTGATTTCTTTTATAGAGGGGAAGAGGAGATTTCTTGCTGCTGGGGAGGTGCTGCTGGATTGGAGCCATTTATGGTTGTAACCTTCTCAGAACCTTTTTCTTCTATCAATAAAGCTTTGATGTTCTCCTATATACTTGTATTGCAATGATGTATTGTTTTTATCTGTATATTTGATTCATTCTAATCCATGCATCAGTTATTAGTACATGTTTCTTGTAGTTTCCCTCTCTTGTTTTTGCAGGATCTTTGTGTAGCTGGGCCGGCAAAGGGAGCAAGGAGCTGGGAACAAGAGGCAAAGAGAGAAGACAGGATCGACAAAAGCGAAAGACATCGGTTGGTCAATCTTTTCTTCCTTCTCTGTACTTTCATAAAGGAAAAATATCAAAGCTTTACTTTCAGTTGTTGCTAAGGAACTATCACACTTAGAGTAGGGATAGGGTCATTCCGAGTTGGATACTTTTCCCCACAACAGCGCAATGCCTGGCTTGCAGGAGGATTTTGGAGGCCTTCCTGTGCTCCAAATTCTGAGCTTGATAACCCATCATAAAGCTATGTATCTCTAGTTATCATTTGACTCATCAAGTGATTTGGACACTCCAGCAGGGAGAAATTTTGATTTTCCCAAGATTACTCTGATATGTGCAACGCCTGTTTCAAAACAGTGGAAGAAAGTGGCTTTTTGACCCCCTTTTTTGACATTTTCACTCAATTCCTCTGTTGAAAAGTTTGCAAAAGTGGATAGCTGATATTATTAGGCCATTATCTATCCAATGGTAGTATTTTTTGGCAAAAGGATACCTGAGGAAAAAGCGTAGCGCCCATGCGTTACGCTTATAGTTGTTTCTGAGTCTCAAAACAGGCTAAAAACTACCAAAAATTCCAAAATGACAAAAAATTCTCAAAATTTATTCAAAATTGCCCAGTGAAGTCATCATATGATATTTCATGCCATGAGAGAGGCCTCAGCAAGTAGATCAAGCTTGTCTTTTTCCTTTTGGCTAATTAGGGTTTCCTTGAGCTTTTTCTTCAATTGCTTGATTCTGACTTGGGATACCCTATTCTTTGTGTAGTAATGCATGGCCATGTGTCTTTGCAAGTTATTTTCCCTCCTTGCCTTCTTGAGGAGCTTCTCTAAGTGGCCATTGACCTTGTCAAGCCAATATACTCTATCTGCATTGATCTCTTTAGCAATTAAGTCATTCACAGTGATTTGACCTCTAGGTGGAGAAACTTCTTTTTGCAGCTCAAGGGCTCTCTTGAGACCTCTTGTTCTTGGTTTCCCTGGTGTTCTTTGCTCTTCTTTATCCTCTAAATCATCCAACTAAACCACGTCTTTTCCTTTTACATCCTGCTTCTTCAATTTTTTTATGTGCTTGTTTTGGAGCATTTGGTTTACTTTAAATTGCATGTTTTCTTGCTCTAAGCATACTATCAAAGAATTTTCCTCTATCAACCTATCTTCCAACCTTTTTATATCAGCTTCCTTTTCCATTATGATTTTATATGCAACTTTTTCCTCATGACCTTTCTCCAAATCTGTCACATTGGTTCCTGAATGAGTGAATTCCTCATGTTGTGGGGATGCTCTCTGTTCACCTACTATAGGCTTGGCCCTTTCAGCAATCTCTAGAGCAAACACAAGCCTTTTGCCTCTGGAATAAGTCTTAGTCACTTCTTCCCTAAAAATACTCTTGTTAGATTTTCATGAAGAATCTACCTCTTGTTGTGATGGTGAGTTTATAGGTGTTGATTCGCTACTAGTTGTAGTTGGAGAAGCTAGAGGAAACGCTAAATTTTCAAATCCATCCCAAGACAAATTTACCTATGCCAATTGATGACAAACTAGAATTTTCACCAAGCCATGATGAAATAGACTAGTATGATGATTTTCTCCCATCTTTTGTACCTTCTCTGTCATTTTTGTTAGGCTTTTGTAAAGATAGTAAGGCAAGTTGAGTAGCTTCACACTAGTGAAATGCATCAAAAGCCTCATGTGGTACTGATACAACCTTGAATACCTACCCTCACATGTAAAATATTTCATGATCAATCTCATGAGAGGGGAATATCTGTCCAGCAAATGTCTGAATGGAAAAACATGTTTTGGAGTTGTCTTATATGGTGGTTTCAAGTACATCTTGTAACTTTGAAGGTCAATGTCTCTTTTCTTAAACCAAGTTTCTCCAGTGTTTGGAATCTTTGTGGCTATAGAGATGACTTCCCTTGAAAGAGTAAACTCGATTCCTTCTATAATCACCTTATCCCTCCTCAACCTGGTGGCAAAATCATTGGTTAGTTTGTCATGAAACCTAAGTTGCTCAATTCTCTGGCAAAAGGAAGGACAACCTGCACCTTCAAATGATTTTATGATGAAAGGTGATAATATGATCTCTTGGATTGAGGTAGGATCATATCTGATGACCTACCCTCCTTTATGCCTCTTTTGTTTAGATGATTCAAACTCCATGGAAAAACCTAGCTCTATGGGGAGAAATTAGGGTTTTACTTGTAGGAAAACAAGGAATTTAGATAGCTTGAGGAAATTAAGGGAAATGAAAGGGATAGGGAGCTTGTAAATTCTTGGGAAAATTTGGGAGGATAGTGAGGGATGTTAGGGAGCTAAGGAAGGTGGAATTTCAAAATTTGGGTGAGGGAAAGGGCTTTAAAGAGGGAAAACACAGTCCTAGCCTAGGAAAGTGTACTCTAGGCTAGGGTTTGTGTAAAAATGATGAAATTTAGGGATGGGTTTGATAGGGGGTGTTTGGGAATGTGTAATTAGGGTAGGAGGAGGTGTATAAGCATCAGGATACAAGTTTTGATAATAATTCTACCATGGAAATCATGAAAACTGTCTTCAAAACCCTAGGAGAGGGAAATGAAACTTAGCAACACAACTAAGAGATTAATTGAGAAAATAAGAGGCCACCAACCTAGATTTAATGTGACACAACCTGAATTTGATGAAAGAAACCACTGCAAAGAAGTTTGCAGCTCTTTGATGAAAAACGCAACAGCTCAAGGAAATGCACAGCGTAGTGCTAAAACGAAATTGAGCTTTGGGTATGCAAAGACTGATCTTTAGTTGGAAAATGTGATTTGTCTTGGTAGAGTAATGTCTTGGAAAATGAAATGAGAAAATGGAGAGTGAGTTTGACTCCTTTATAGCTTGTGGAAATCGATTTTTGCTTACATATGGTAGTGGACCCACCATCATTTTTCATAACTTGACTTTGATGTATCTTTACAATGCAACTTCATAACTCTATGAAATCATTACATCATGGATGAGATACAAAGCATGCTTTAAAACCCTTTATTGACAACTTGACTTTCACCACTCCTTTATAAAATGATTTTAATGGTGACATGACCAATTTTCAGGAAATTAACCCTATGACCTAGTGGTGACCCAGCATGGACTTATGAGATGAATTATGACCATGATGACCATGACACTCTTTCAAAAAGGAATAAATTGACCATGTTGATGTCCATTGACCATGGAGGCTGAAAGGGGTAATAATAAACCTAGACAACTAACCAGTTACCAAATTTTTATTGAAAATCTATTTGAAACCATAAAAATTTGACCTAGGACCCTAACAAAAACTTTAAAAGAGCATAATTTGATCACCGGTGACTAACAAGACTGACAGACACTAACACACCCTTCTTAAAAAAAATGATTACCAGAAATTTTTTGAGGAAGGACCATAGTTCTAGGGAAGAGCGAGTTTATTCATCACTTCCTGGTTCCCAGAATTTGATTCATCAACAATCAAGGTAACAAAAATGCATGTATGGGCTTGGATGCCTAATCTACCACTTCCCTTTTGGCACCATCAAGCTCTTGAAGACATTGTGAACACTTTGAGAGATTTCATCAAAATAGATAGTGAGAGAATACAGTAGGGGATTTTCACATACACTCGCATTTTTGTAGAGATCCTCAGCATGGTGTTGCCATATTGTATTTAGTTGAGAAATGGAAAATTCCAGTGGACACAAAGTTTAGGTTATGAAAACATGAATTTTAGATGTCATGTATGCAACCAAACTGGGCATCTACAAGATAACTTCCCTCTGGCCAAAAAACCAGCAAATAAGAAGAAGGGACAATGAACTAAATCAAATCATTGGAAAACTTATGAGATCCCTCCCAATGATGAAGAAGTGGTGAATCAAATAAATCCTCCATGTACAAAAAAACATGAAACTAATGAAACAACAATTCCAGTAGATCATCATTCAAAGTCAATAGAACTCAACAATAACATAGAAATGGTAGTCACACCAACTCCCACAATACTCGAAATACAAAAACAAAGAATGAAGGGATTCCATGAACTAAAAGACTTCATGTATTTGAGAGCTCTGAATTAGAAAAGGAGATCATCCCTGTTTTTCGGAATTCATATTTAGCCATCATCCAACCCGCCACAGGGATATGGAAGGATGTAAAAAAGTAAAAGGGGAAGAAAGGGAAAATAGAAGACTATTATAATCAATAATTATTTTTGGCATTTATTGATGGGACCCATTATGGTTTTTTATGAAAGTACCAAGTGTATATACAACATGTAATTTATTTTTCATTAATGAAATTACATTTTTTCCTTGGGAAAAAAAACAAAAAAATTGTTATATTAATAATTGTTATTAAATTTTTGTGTTGGTCTAACCCACGAGGATTTGAACTTTGAATCTCATAATTTACATATTACTTCATAAAAAATCGATCACCAATTGAGCTACACACCGTGGGCTATAATTATTATTAATGTTTTTTTTAACAAGAATGAGTATTGTTTAGATTAAATTTGTGCTCGATCATAGAAAATACTCGGGTGAGTTACATTATAGAGTGTTTCTCAGGTATCACAATGGCCATGAGAGAGCTTTCTAAGCCAGTCCATCTAGAGTAAACAGTTATACTATATGACAGTACCCTTATTTCTCTAGTACTATATAGACAACAAAACTGATGCAGAAGAAAGATGCATTGAAAACCAAACATATAGACTAGTTAATCAGTGAGTGAAGTCAACTGATTTAGGTCTATATCCCTGCAAAGCTTAGTTGGCGGACTATCAACCTTAGCACCCTACAACTAGAGATCCACCACAATGTTTTGGATGGCCTCCACTTCATTGCTAAGCCAAGAAATCCTTTGTCACTGGCTATCTATGGTGTCCAAGGTGGAATTGTCAGTGAGACTTTGCTGATGAAGCAAATCTTGGAGGTCATAACAATAAACTCTTAATTATGAAATACAAAGAACCTAGACCAAAATACAAAGAACCTAGACCAAAATACAAAGAACCTAGACCAAAATACCTTCCTCCTCCACCAAGTCAGCTCTCTACTTGTTCTTCCAACCTTCGAGGAGTGACTACAACAATAATGCATCAACATTTCTTCAATACCACATCAACACTACTTCAATACTACATCAAAGATGGATTTTTGACCCTACTACATTATAATTTCGGCCCATCTTCAAGACTACAATTTTGGCCCTTTTCCAACTTCAGTTTCTTCACACGTGTGAGACAATATAGAGAAATTTTTGACTTCCTTATCTAGATAACTAACTCCTTCTCCTTCGCTAGTCCTTTCATTCTTCCTTCATGAATTTCACACTTTTTCTGCTTCCAGCTATTGTAATTCGAACTTGTTTAGTGTGTGTGTATCCAAATAAGTCGAGTTTCTCCAATATATAGTGATTTTGTGAGGTCAAAATCTCTTGTTGAGGTTGACTTATCCTTTCTTGAGGCCGACTTGGTGGAGGAGGACTAATTGACCTATTTTACATTAAAATAAATTTATTTCTTGACAAATAAAGCCCAAGAAGGGTCTATTACATTATGACATGGATAAGGACACTTGACATAATTCCTAGAAGCCTAGAATGGAGGCTTTAACCTTAAAACATTGACCCAAAGATGAAACCCATGCTTTAATAAGTCAATTTATTTTATAATAAAATTTCATTTTATTTCTTTTGACAAATATATTTTACATCATGACTCATATATAATTATGAAGACTGACACTAGTTACATTTTTCAACACTCCCTCTTAATTAGGGAGGTATTCATAATTACAAATATATAGAGGTATATGGAGGATCTCAAAATGAATTATGAAGAGTTATAGAACACTCAGTGTTGCAAACTAGATACCTGATTTGGGTATTCTATTCAGGTGGGACTAAGTGTGCTCAAGCTTTAGCCAGTCTAGGTACCATCAGGACTTTAAGATCTATCACCAACCCAGGTATCTATGTGTGTATCCAAGGTCCAAGCTCCATGATCAATACCACCCTCCCTCTTCGGGATCTAGACATCAACACATAGGTCGGCCAGATATCCTCCCAAGCATATTATCATTAGATGCTTCAACTCTCCTGTAAACTAAAACAAATATATCCATTTGTCCAAGCATGCTTCCAAAGTGTTCAACCTTCTTATGGAGATATTTACTGGTACAAATACAACCCCAATCAATAATAAACTTTCAAATACATATATACAAGTAAACACAAACCTTTGGGGTCCTTAATCATCCTAATGTCACTTATATCATCATCAAGTTTTCCATATACATCGTTTTGGAAGATTTTCTTCTTTTATTTCTTTAGCAACACAAAAATAGAACCTCGGTACTTTGAAAATCATGACTCCCTCTCAACTTGGGGAGATCAATAGCTTCCTTCTTTTATAACATCAAAGAAACTTCAGCCTTTCAGTGATTCATTCTTTCTCATGGCATCAAGGTTATCTTGATAATCATCATTCTAATGGCTTTCTTCATCTTTCTTATCTTCAATTAAAAACATCTTTAGCATCTTGAATATCATGTAACTGCAAAACCTTAATAGAAAGTACAACAAAGTACAAATATACAGAAGCATGAAGTTAACTAAATCATATTACTATATTGGAAGCATTCAAACATTCAAACTTTAGACACCAAATAACTAAGCCTAGTGTTATAGACATTTTTGTGCCTCGCAGCATGGAGCATGAAATGTCCATAATCAAAGGGATCCAAAGTCCCTAAACATGTTGTTCTTACCCCTAGAGGAACAAGGTCAGCAAACCACAGCACTTCAAATCAATTCTCCACCTGAAAACACTCAAAAACAAGCAAATTCTGGATCATGTCAACTGCTACACTGGCTACCTGCACTGAATGTCAACTGCTACACTGGCTACCTGCACTGAATGTCAACTGCTACACTGGCTACCTGCGCTGAATGTCAACTCCAACACTAGCTACCTGCGCTGAACGTGTTTGGACAAGTGGCAGGCTCATTTCTCAAGGTGTCAATGCCCAGGAAGCTTCCAAAATGACACTTGGATCAGGGAATTCGCCCAGTGATGAGTAAGAGGTTCTTAAACTCCAAGTGGAAGCAAGGATCTCCAAGTGGACTCAAGAACTGAAGTATAACTGAAGAGGGAGAGGACACTAGTCAGCTTGAAGCCAGCCTCAAGCTGACTCATCCTTTCTCCAAATCTCCTATATATAGAGCTCTCTCATGAGGTCTAAGGAGGCTGGAATTTTGTGCAAAGCAAGGAAGTGCTGTTGGTTTACAATTAGAGCTATTGGGTGATTGCTTTTATAGAGGTGAAGAGGAGATTTCTTGCTGCTGGGGAGGTGCTGCTGGATTGGAGCCATTGATGGTTGTAACCTTCTCAGAAACCTTTTACTTCTATCAATAAAGCTTTGAATGTTCTCCTATATACTTGTATTGCATTGATGGATTGTATTTACTTGTATATCTGATTCACTCTAATCCATGCATCAGTTATGAGTACATGTTTCTTGTAGTTTCTCTCTTGTGTTTGTGCAGGATCTGTGTGTAGCTGGACCGGCAAAGGAAGCAGGGAGCTGGGAACAAGAGACAAAGAGAGAGGATAGGATCGACAAAAGCGAAAGACAACAGTTGGTCAATCTTTTCTTCCTTCTCTGTACTTTCATAAAGGAAAATAATCAAAGCTTTACTTTCAGTTGTTGCTAAGGACTGTCACCCTTAGAGTAGGGATAGGGTCATCCGAGTCGGATACTTTTCCCCACAACAAACTGGCGACTCCGCTGGGGAGCCTAGTATCTTGTTGGTGTTTGTAGTATCTTTGCTATTCATTTCTTGAACCAAAGAGTACCGAATCGAAAAGATTTTGACTATATCAAAAGCGAAGTAGAGGGGCTGCTACTCTTGCTCATTTTTTAGCAGATTCATGATTTGAAGAGCTGATCTACAAAAGACTCTTGTACTCTTTGTGATAGCTTTTCATCCTCTTGATCATCCCTTAGCTTGTACTTGACCTATAGCTTTTTATTTCAGCAAAAACAGTGCATTTTTGAGCTTTTTATGACCCGGAAATCCTTGTAAACGCAACTCTCGTGTCCCAGAGCAGGCTGTCCACAGGCAGTCTGCATTACAATGCAGGTACTCCCTTCGGGAACTGCGCTAGAATTCAATTTGACAGACCAGAGCCTGCGCTGGACCTGTTAGCCAGTGTCTTCCAGAGGTTTTCCACTGTGTCTGAGCCCTGTTTTCACTGATTTTTTGCTGCTGATTGCTGGTCATTGTACTTGCTGTAAACCAACTTTCCTTGACATTATTCTGCCTCAGTTGTGTGATGAAACTGTGATTGTTCTTTCAGTATTTCTTGTTTCAGTTACAGTTTCCCATTGTGAAAATCAAACCAGTATAGTTGTGACCTCTTAGATCCTGAACTGTGAAAGTGTCTTTGTGATCTTAAGAGCTAGTTTTATTACTGTTCATGGTTGTTTGAGTTTGTTTGTTTTTCATTTTATTGTTTGAATCTATACATTTCCAGTGTCTAAACAAGTCAATCTTAAGGTGTCTTTTGATTTTGGACAAGCTTTTTTACTTCTGCTTGAAATTAGATTCAAAAGTTATACAACAGTTTTCCTTTCTGTCTTACATCAACATTATGGATAACGAAAAGAAATACATGCATTGTGCATTTTTCATTTGACTGTGTGCTTGATGATTTAGGAAAATTTGCATTTTAGTGTGTGTTCTATGATCTGTGAGAAAAGTTGTGTCTTTCTTTTCCCTCAGTAGATTAAGGTTTTCAAAGTTGAAAGATTGAAAAGTTTTGCTTCTCATCTTAGATTGCATGTAGGAAGTTGTATATATACATCTCGTGGTGATCCTTAAAGGCAAACTGCTAAGCAAGATCAACATTAAAATAAACCCAATTTACATAACAACGCTTTGTAACATAATGCAAACATCTAGAGGTCTAGGTAGAGACGTGTTCCGGCGTCGTTAAACATAGTGACTGTCGATCTCTACGAAGGTGGGTGATTCCTCCTGAGAGTCGGTGGCACTAATACGGACTTGTGCTCCCGCGTACCGTCGCGTATATTGGGAGACCCCTATAGGCAATTATCCTTTATCCTTAGGAAGCCGTGTCGGCCGCCCTACTGATCGCGATGCAGTGAACACAGCATTCACGAAGATCGACCACCCGTACCGTAAAACGTATTCTGTGGTTTCGCGAAAGGTTTGGCACACCCTCTGCCTAGATCTCCAGAGCAGTTTCTTTTGGCCTTTTTCAAACTCTATAACTGAAAAAGTCCAACCGAGAATTTTTCACTTCGGGCTCGTTAATACATCGAAGGCGACTAGAGTCATCTTTAGCTTTTTCTCGACTCTTAAAACATGAAAAAGCAAGTTTGTGTCTAAAAGCGTCGTTAATAAAATTTATTTTAAGCGGAACATAATCACCTATTATTCCCACGTTAATCTTTCAGTTGAAAAGTATGGAGCCCACCAACCAAGGAAGTAACCTTGGCGGAAGTCCAAATCCCTTCTCCTCTTGGGGAGATGTTGGTGCGCCTCATATGGCAACATTGTCACTTCCAGGATTGACAATCGGCCTACCTGTATGGCTCTTTTCAACTAATGTAGTCCAGATCGCCACTAATCCTGAGCAGTCGAATCAACAGTCAGAACAATCTAGAACTACCCACCAGCCTTCCACTTCTTACGATACTTCCTCTGATCCTTCATCTTCACGAGGTAGAGCTGGCAAGAGTCAGCCTCCCAAGGGGAAGAAGGAAAAGAAGAAGAGAGAAAAGAAGCAGAAGGAGCCTATGGCGAAGGTGACTGGGGGCAAGCAGAAGAAAACTGACAAAAACCCACACACTGCACCGACCGGGCCTAAATCGCCATGTGTCATTTGCCAAGGGACCCACTTTCATCGTGATTGTCCCTGTATTCCCCGGATACTAAGGGACTGGTCCCCAAGGTTGCACAATCCGGTAGCATCAACCTCTGATAGACATGTTGATTGCAGTCTGTCAACTAGCAAGAGTGAAGGACGAAGAGGGAGACCAAGATCACCCTGTGTATTGTGTGAAGGCGAGCATGCCATCCACAAATGTCCATTCTTAGATGAGGCCAAGAGAGTTTTGGAAGATCGTCCGGTTTCACCGTTACGACTTCCTCCTGGATACCAAAAACTCGTGCCTAATCCCTTGATAGTTGAAAATCCAGTTGACCCACCCAAGTGGTCAGCTGAAGTGTCAGTCATTGAGAATGAACCTACTGAATCCAGACCAGACGAGAGTCTAAAGGTCGAAACGGCAATTGACCCGGTTCTTCCTTCAGAGGTTTCATCGTCCAATGACTTTGTCATTGAAGACCCATCTTCAAATGACACCGTCGCCGAAGAGTCATCTTCATGCGACACCCTCACTGAAGAGAATAAGGATGACACCATCCAGGTTCTTTTCATTAGCACCGACTCTGATGAGCGTCAGGGCAATGCGCCCATTCCTTTATCGCAGGAAGGAACATCATCAGGGTCATACCCGGCCGTATATTCGGTCCCACCACCAAGCAACCTAGTTGTATCCTTTGATTGGAATCAACTAGGCAGACCCCGGTTACCAGCCAGTATACCATTCAGAATCATTGTCCAGATCTATAGAATGATTATGGCTGGTACTATCATTGATGAAGGGGCGTCTGTGAGTATCCTTTCCTCTATTGCTTGGAAAGCACTGGGTTCCCCAGCGCTTTTACCTGAGTTGAGAAATCTCTCAGGTTTTGATAAAGGAACCAGTCGACCATTAGGAATCCTCCCCAATGTACCTGTTACATTGAAAGGGAAGACCGTTAATATGAACGTGTTGGTCGTCCAGGGACCCTTGGATTATAACCTACTCCTTGGACGTGACTATATTTATTGCATGGGAGCAATAGTCTCCTCACTCTTTAGAGTAATGTGTTTTCCACACGAAGGAAGGGTGGTCAAGCTCGTAGACCAACTTTCGTTTCCGGGATCTCGCGTAGCAAATATTCAAATACCATTCCTAAATGGTCTGTTCACTCAAGATTCGCCTCCACCCCCAGTCCTCCTTCCCGATGAGTGCGAGTGATTCGGAAAGAAAGACTAGGACCCAGGGGGCATGCACCCTGGTCTGCTTCGGGCAGAAGAAACCCTGGGTATAAGGAAGAATTTCCGCAGAAGAATATGACTAGTCCGTACCCCGTCCGAAAGAAGGAAGAGGGGTTGTTCTGGAATAATACTCTTTTGTCAAAGTTATGAGAGTGAGATAAGCTTCTCATTCCCCTTGTCTAGATAATCAGGATGCCGAGGATGAGGACCATTTGCTGTACCAAGTAGTAACCATCTTTGAAGTCAAGCCTCACCCATTAAAACATATGTTTTGAAGGATAAGTAGGGGCAGTCTCCAAAGAAAGAGATTCTATTGTTACATCAAGTGGCCACCATCTTTAGTAACCTAATGTTAGACATCGCCGAAGAAAGAGATTGATTTGCGGCAGCGAATAGAACCCTCTTCGGATAATAAGAAAGAAGCAAGCCTCCCTCAATAATACCAATGTTTTGTCTTTGAGTAGTGTTCTTCTCTTGTCACAAATAGCTGTTCGTTAAAAGTTGGGCCGACGGGAAGCCTGAGTACCGCATAAGACCCCTTAAAATAACGAGAAGACTAGTATCGTTAACATTAGATTGGCAAGATGACAAGTAACTGTGAACACCCAAAGAAAAGCAGAGGTAGGGAAGAGGAGGGGCAGCCTCGAAATTCTATCCTATACCTGGGGGCATGCAAACCTTCTGGAGTGCAAGCTAGGGGCGGTTATTTATCTGGTTTTAAGATTAACCGTTTTCCGAACTTACATAAAGGAAGGAGGAGTTGGAGCATAGTTGTGGTAAGGCGCAAGCTCTATAAAAAATGGATCCTTAGAGGAGGCATTCTTATTTTTATGACTGGTATATCGAGCAGTTTTAGCACATAGTTCATGCTCGTTAAAAAATAAACGCAAGATTCGAGCAGTTTTTGTGCAGAAGTTCATGCTCGTTAAAAAATAAACGTAAATTGTGAGCAATCTTTCCCTAGCAGTTCAAGCTCATCCAGAAAAAATGAACCAGTAAACAACCTCGAGAAATGTAACCTTTGAAAACCATATTAAAAGCCCTTGGTCGTGTTTATATGCCATCACCTCCATCCGTTCATTTGGCCAATCGTTCACCTCCATATGTTTGTTTACCCATTTTGAGGAACAGCTGCGAAGAGTGATTTCACTTAGCCATCCTTGTGACGCTGCCGTGATTGGAGAATTCCAACCTGTACCTGGAATCTGCTGCTATCCCTGTTCATCACTCGTTCCTCAAAAGACGAGTCTTCTTTGAGCTCTTTTCACTGACTCGTAAAATATGAAAAGTTTGCTGAGTTTTGGCCTTCCAGCTCGTTAAAGCTACCGGAAAGCTATCCCTCCTCTAGATTTTAATCTTTTTGGACCTGAGGAATTATTTCACAAAAAGATCGAGCGCTTGTTTTGTTCGGCTCGTTAAAGCAACCGAAAATTCATCCCTTCTGTATTGTTTTATACTTTTTCGGACTTAAGGGATTAGATGACGAAAAAGGATTTTTGGAGTTAACTTTTCGTGCCTTTTCAGACTCTCTAAAAATGAAAAAGGACCGAGTTTTCCTTGTTGTTAGACTCGTTAAAATGATTAAATAGCGACAAACTTGTCTTTAGACGAGAACGAGTTTCCCTATCACTAAGCTCGTTAAATCATAGCGATGGGCTTGCCCGAAGGGCAGGTTATAGAACAAGCATATGTTATCCTCCTCAAGCTTGACAAAAATAAAGAGGTACTGGTCAGAAATGACTGGGGAAAAATTGGGAGAACATCAAAGCTTAATGGTAGCAAGTCGCTCTTGAACATGACACTTTTCTTCCGTACCACATCAGGTTGGGTTGTTTCATTCACCGGACTCATCACCATGGTCTTCACCAAACCATCCACATTTTGGGGTAATGCTACCGATCCATCGCATCAGTGTCGTTATATGTTCAAGAGAGGTCATTCTGAAAGTGTCAACCGTGTCCCATCCACTGCCATACATTATCCTTCATCCATTCATGATCGCCACCCTGAATCATATGTCACAGTTTGTTTTCACCTCCACTAAAATCATTAGCTCCGTTCCGTGTCATTGATGTGGGATTCATTAAGGCCCTCCTTTGACGGATCGCTTCTTGTCGACTTCAGCTCATTATCCAAGAAGACGATCTAGGAACAACCCCATCAGTACTTTGAAGCTTGCATGCCTCAATGGCAAGTTTCTCACTTCCGGCGACAGGTATACATCAATGACCTTCGACCAGAAGATTTTGCGTGGCGTTCGACGCCAAGTCCTTTATTCACGCCACGCGAATTGTACTGCAGTACCTTGAGGGTCATTATCATTATCGGTGATTCCTCTCGCGCTTGTTAACGGTTTTTCATCATTGACCGGTAATCAAGCGATGTCTTTCCATGTTCGACTTCAGCGAAATTCTCACATGGATCGACTTGTACTTAGAGTGAAGATCGAACGAGTTCAAAGACCCTGGATCTAGTTTCATCCATCCGGGCTACGATATGTATTCAGGAAATATAAAAGCATTTGTCATGTACATCATTGCAGCAGATGATCATCCTATTCAAAGGATGATAATTTCAGCAGAGAATTATCTATCTATCATCAGACGATCGTCTGTTCTATGTACCAAAATGTATTTATAAAGCTGAGCATGGGAATGCCCGCCTCAGCTAGATCATGAAAACAGAATGAAAAATAATGTATTGTATTGTATTGTATTACAGGGCACCTCTCAGCACTTGAATGAACTTCGGATCCTCTGGATAAAGCATTTCACCCGATAAACGACCTCATACTTTAGGGGGCAACTGTTATAGACATTTTTGTGCCTCGCAGCATGGAGCATGAAATGTCCATAATCAAAGGGATCCAAAGTCCCTAAACATGTTGTTCTTACCCCTAGAGGAACAAGGTCAGCAAACCACAGCACTTCAAATCAGTTCTCCACCTGAAAACACTCAAAAACAAGCAAATTCTGGATCATGTCAACTGCTACACTGGCTACCTGCACTGAATGTCAACTGCTACACTGGCTACCTGCACTGAATGTCAACTGCTACACTGGCTACCTGCGCTGAATGTCAACTCCAACACTAGCTACCTGCGCTGAACGTGTTTGGACAAGTGGCAGGCTCATTTCTCAAGGTGTCAATGCCCAGGAAGCTTCCAAAATGACACTTGGATCAGGGAATTCGCCCAGTGATGAGTAAGAGGTTCTTAAACTCCAAGTGGAAGCAAGGATCTCCAAGTGGACTCAAGAACTGAAGTATAACTGAAGAGGGAGAGGACACTAGTCAGCTTGAAGCCAGCCTCAAGCTGACTCATCCTTTCTCCAAATCTCCTATATATAGAGCTCTCTCATGAGGTCTAAGGAGGCTGGAATTTTGTGCAAAGCAAGGAAGTGCTGTTGGTTTACAGTTAGAGCTATTGGGTGATTGCTTTTATAGAGGTGAAGAGGAGATTTCTTGCTGCTGGGGAGGTGCTGCTGGATTGGAGCCATTGATGGTTGTAACCTTCTCAGAAACCTTTTACTTCTATCAATAAAGCTTTGAATGTTCTCCTATATACTTGTATTGCATTGATGGATTGTATTTACTTGTATATCTGATTCACTCTAATCCATGCATCAGTTATGAGTACATGTTTCTTGTAGTTTCTCTCTTGTGTTTGTGCAGGATCTGTGTGTAGCTGGACCGGCAAAGGAAGCAGGGAGCTGGGAACAAGAGACAAAGAGAGAGGATAGGATCGACAAAAGCGAAAGACAACGGTTGGTCAATCTTTTCTTCCTTCTCTGTACTTTCATAAAGGAAAATAATCAAAGCTTTACTTTCAGTTGTTGCTAAGGACTGTCACCCTTAGAGTAGGGATAGGGTCATCCGAGTCGGATACTTTTCCCCACAACACCTAGTTAGATTCATAATCGATAAGGGACATATTTTACATACTAAATTTCAATTCCTTGCTAGGGCTTTGTCATAAACCCTAGACTCCATCTTCGAGACACAAAAGCCTTAGATATCAGTAATTCAATCAAATAACAATTTTACTATACATCTAAGGTTTCAACAATAAACTCTATGATAAACTTTACTAGGGTTTGTTCCAAACCCAAAATTTTCAACATCAAAACCATATCACTAATATCATCTAGTCCTAGAATATCAGAGTGTAATAAGGGTTTGTTACAAACACTATATTTTACAAATAAAAACATGAGTATCAACAATTAAGTTAGCATATATAGGATTTCATAACCATGCACTAGCATCTCACAACAATATCTACTAGGTAAACCCAATACACAAATATTAATGCATCAAAGTTAGATATACAAGAATTTTTACCAAACTAGGGTTTCAATCAGATAGATGAATATACACTTAGGGTTTCATTCCTATGATCTTCCTATAAATGTTATAGGGTTTTTTTTTCCATGAACCTTAATTCAACAAACCCTAAATATCTAGGGTTTCAATACATAACTTAGACATTAATAGAAAACCCTAAATAACTGGAGTTTCTATCATAAAAATACCAAAAAACTTAAACATGAAAGGAATAGGATTTGCAGACTTTATCAACAACCCTAAGAGGACTAGGGTTTCAACATTATAGACATACCCTTAACATCAAGAGGTTAAGGTTTTATAGTGAACCCTAAATTTTAGGGTTTCACAAGAATGATCCAAATGATAGTATGATGAGGGTAGATTCAATCTAATGATTAATCACCCTAACAAGAATATGTAAGATTCAAAACCTTAGACATAACAATGTCAGTAATGTAAATCAAAATTCAAAAGAAAATGAACATATATTTTCTATGAATAGAACCTTGTAGCATAACTTGTAATCTAAGACATACCTTGAGTTGTTCTTTAACAAACCTTGTAGGACATAAATTCTTGAAGGGCTTCCTTTGTAACATAACTTCTTACATGCTTCAAGTCTATCCTTGGAAGTCTCCTCCATAATCTTTGATCATTTAACAAGCTTTCCTAACCAATGAGAATATAAATAAAAAGGTTATTAGTACAACACAAACAAATTTTGGTATGAGAGTGAAACCAAACATAAAAGAGGAGACAAAGAACAAGATACTTATCTTTGGTAAAATGGTGAGGTATCCCACTTAATCCAATCTCGAGGGATACCTATAACCTATCAAAAGTAATTCAAAAATGTTATAACAAGACATGTTAGACCTACAAATTCTAGAAATAAAAATATAAAGGAAGACAATACAAGGCTAAGAAGGATATGTAATGCAGGTCTTAGTAGTATAAGTCTTTGACTTCCGATTCATGATTATTATTTTTCTTCGATGGAGCTTCATCGGTAATATTTTCTTGTTCCATATCTCTCTTCCTTGGACTCTCAGGACATTTATTCTTGTAATGACCCATATTATGACAGTTGTAACATTCAATTTGGATAGTTAAACTTTCCTCTTTGGTCCTTTGTACTACTTGAAGGCTCTCTTTTTCTTGTGATGAGTAGAATAGGAATTAGATGTATTTTCTTCTTCATATCCCTTCTTGTTATCTACTATTGATATTTGGGCTTCTTCTTGAATGCATGCATTCCACATTTGTTCGAAAGTTGGGGTATCCTTCCAACTATTAATTCCCGATGCAAAAGCACTCCAATATTTTGGTAGTCCTATAAGAGCAACAATTACGAGCTCTTTTTCTGGTACAACTTCATCTATTTCTTGGAGTTCATGTTTTATTCTATATATTCTTATAAATTAGGATGATACAATATCGTCTTTTGTCATCTTAATAATTTTTAATTCATTTTTAGGCTTGTTATTCAACCAATGTACTTGATGGTGAATAATTTGGAGAGATCCTCATACATTTCTTGAGTGGAATCTATATTGGATATGCATGGAATTATGTTTTCCTTTACTCCATCCATTGGGTTCATGGCCAATATTATTGTTTCTCTTAACTTTACTTTTTCTGTTTCATCTGTAGGTTTCTTGACTTTCCATTGAACAAGATCCAAAACTTTGTTTTTTTCTAGGATGAGATCTATCCTCTTTTTTCATGCCCTATAGTTGGAGGTTCCTTCTAGTTTTTTTTCTCACTTCATTGAGTTTGACATATTAATACCTTATACTCCTTGTTCCTTTCCCTGAAATCTCTTTTCAATAGATATTCAGTCTACCTTTTTCCTTCTTCTTCACCTTAGCTCTGATACCATGTTATAAAATTGGAAAGACAGAAAAATTTTCTTATGTTGATAATTACTTGTAATTTTATTATGTTCTTATTAACTTATTTATGCTCTTTATTTATCTTCTTCTCATCAAGAAATCATCAAAGCAAAAATATGAAGATCAAGGACACCAGAATTAGGCACTCAGCCAGGGCTAAAACCCCTTTATAGGGGAAAACCCAATCAAAACTCTTCCTTTTGTAGATTCAAATTAAGATATACCAATACCCTATACAAAAATACCTTCCTCCTCCACCAAGTGAGCCCTCAAACTTGTTCTTCAAACCTTCAAGGATCGATTATACAAATATTCAACATTGTGTTGATGGTGATGGACCCGCCAACATTCAGGGGATCTCCCCAGTATGAAGTCCCAACTAGACCTCACACCATTTGGTGTATGAGTCCCATCCGGTATGATGGCTCGGTTTCCATTATCTTAAATATTTTCCTTAGCTCTTTCTTGTCAGCAAATGAGAGTGGTTTAATTTGTCTTCGAACAGTGAGGTTCATGTGCCTGGTGAGTGCTTAGTGTCACCTGTGTCAAAGTTCTTTCACTACAGAGGGAGAGGGTGGAAGTGGGTCTCAGGTTGAAATGGAATAGTCCCAACTCTACTAGAGACTCACATCACAACAGGACATGTGCAACTTCTGGCGAAGTAGTTCACATGTATGCGGAAGTCACAAACACAAGCTGAACAAATATCACGTACAACACCCAACGGAATAGTCCACAAGAATGTGATGGGTGTTATAACAAGTTTACAAGAATGAATACGTCGAGTGTCCAGCGGGATAGCCCACATAGGCGAGACAACGTTAACATGTTATGCAACACATTTGCAATATCATATGTACTAAAACAACCGAAATAGTTCAACTGTCTTAATACAGGTTAAAGAAACATGCATTACAAGCAACCAAAGAATAGTCTTATAAAGGAATACAACACATGTTTGAAAACATGTTGGCCTGTTAAAAGGCTTCTGAATTAAGAAAATGTTCCAAGACACATCCATACACCATTACATCACTAACCCCGATAGTGGGGAGTTGGAACCACTGCTTGCTCCTCAAAGTAAAGACTACATACTCTCAAGGCTATGTGGGAGGAGCCAAGATGAAAAGTCATTTGCATGTACAAATGAGGGGTATATATGGCCAAGGGTGAAACTGACCCTTATGATTTTTCGACTTCCCTCATGACTATTTGACTTACATGACTCTTCAAATTTACATGACTCTTCAACTTTACATGTGGGTCTCTTGGACTTCCACGTTACATGACTTTGATACAATAGTATGGCTCACAGTAGTGATGTGGCTGAGATGACTCATGATATAACTCGACATGACAGAGCTGGTATGTTCGTGTTGGTGGTGTCCATGTCGAGTTGCAGTGCTACTCAGTGATGAATGTTCTCTTGGTGTATCATGGCTTCACCTCTGCATGGCAAAGTTTGCAGAGTCTTCGATGGTCTTGATGTTGCATGTGAATGTCTCTCCTTCGCTTGTACTTGGCAAACTCCATGCATTTTTCTGTTCATGGACAAGTCTCCTAGCATGTGCTCCTTGTTCATCCAGTTCATCGTCATGCCATGTCTCATCCGTGTACCTATATCTACAATCACTCATGACAAGATGACATCAAATCCAGAAATATCCCAGCCTATCATGATGCATTATCTTTCCTTTTCGGATGCTGGTGACTGGGAGAGATGACAAGGCTCTAAAACTCCACAAAGCACATTTCAGGTTGGAATGTGGGCTCCGGTAACTATCAATGAAAATTGCACAGAAGTCACTGGGAGGCTGGGTTGAGTAGTCCAGATCAGTGGTTACTGTTTGCGGGATCTGGCTTGGCTGGAGGGCAGATCTGCACAATTTTTATAGGGAGACAGTGCAGGCAGCAAAGGGACACTGGCAGTGAAAACTACGCAAATTCTCGAGGGAGGTTGGCAGCGGGCTAAGGGAGGATGCTAACAAAAACTGCATAGAGATGGGGCATAGGCTTGCAGGACATCCCTGCCATGTTTCTGGGCTGAGAGAGATGCTCGGAAGCTGGAGGACAACCCATGAAATTTTCATAATTATTAGGAGGAGAAGTAGGCCTATTGACAGGGTGACTGGCTAACAAAACTGCACAAATTTCGAGGATAGTGCAGTGACAAGCAGCAGGTGATTGTCCTTCATGTCTCCGCAATTTCTTCAGTCATCGGAGGTAGGCATGTTGGAAACTTCTGCACAATTTTCTAGAGGAGTGAAGCCCAGGTTCATTGACCAGTCAAATTCTCTGGTTGACCAGTGAAAAGCTTGATTGATTTGCTTGTGGGAAACACAAACTGAGATGGCTTGCTGAGAAAATTTTGTGTTGCTCTAGGTGACAGTCAGTCGAGTTGATTCTAGGATTGCGCAATGTAGATTACCTGGGAGGCAGCCTCAAGCTCTGCACAATTTTGTGTAGCAGTACATGATCATTGAGGGATGAGACTGCGTAGTGTAGCTCAGGGGAGGTCTGGCTGATGGAGGGTGGCTTGGTCGACGCACTTTCAGAATAATGGCTAAGTGTGTGAGCGAGTGAACTCTTGAATACATGACCTTGCAAACACACACTCAACATGACTTGGTGACAAGGCATTTCAAACCAATAAGACAACATATGCTCAATGTGACTGACCAACGAGTGCGAGCGACAAGTGCAACACTTGTGATAAATCGTTGAAAAACCACGACAACACTTGCGCAACAGTGCTTACAACATCGTGTGTGAGTGTGACAGATGTTTACATAGCGAGCACAACTCAAACAAAACCTTCAACATTACCATAACAAGGTTACAAGCATGACATAACAATCAACATGGCGAAGATGAAAGTTGGTCAAACAGGTGAAAAGGAAGCAAGACATGTACAAGAAACACATAAAATGACTTTTCGTGTTTGCACGCATGCATGTTACTGAGGATAGGATCATATGACAATGAAAAGAAGTAATGAAAAATCAACTAAGATGTGTACTCCGAAAGGTGTTCTTTATTTAGCATACTTACCCTCAAGATGATCATGCATCCGACAAAGTTTGCATGCGGTCCTGATCTTTTCCATTAATTGCTTCCTTGGTCCTTCTCCTCAACTCCTTGGAAGAAATTTCATCATGTCACATTTTCCCGTATTCACTAAGAGGTAGATCTACACAATTTCAACGGATAGTGACTGCTGCCGGATTGAGGCCTGTCTGTGCATTTTTTGCATGCAAGATAAACAGGGCAACTTTGACAACATTGCGTAGTTTTGAAGCACAGGAAACTGCTACGGGATGGGGGTCCTGGGAGGGCATCTCTGCGCAATTTCTGAGTGGAGTGTAGTTGGACTTCTCTACGCATTATTGGAGAGCATTTATGGCTTCCTGACTTCTCTGCACATTTTTGGAGAGCAGTGATGGTTTGGATCTCTGCGTGTTGTGGGGTTTTAGCAGGAAAAGGAGGTTGGTGTCTCTACGAGCTGCGCAGTTTCAATAGGTAAGGGAGGTTGGTGTCTCTGCACACTGCAAGGTTTCATTAGGCAAGGGAGGAATCTTGATGGTTTTAGAAGAAAAGTGCATAGTTCCAGGAAGTTGGATGAGGTTAGGTTTCTTGAGAAAATGGCTAAGTGTGAGATCAGTGAGACATATGTAAACATTGATAGGACCTGACTGTGATCGCACATAGACACTTAGTGACACAACATAGACCGTCCAGAATACATAATACATACTTTGGTTGATGCAACAACCTTCATGAAAAGAGTGTGTGAAGTGAGTGTGAAACATGTCTATGTGATGACAGCCACTCATGCACACATGCTTTCCCTTGAAGCAAAACAACATTCCCTTTGCATGAAAAACAACAACCCCTATGCCTAAAAATGACACATGCAACATAAAGATGAGAACACGGAAAACTCTTAAGATCAAGGAGGGGAGCTTGAATCATTAGCTTACCAATAAGTGACCAAGGATGATTGATTGCAATATCCAAGGTAGACTCCGAAATTTTCATGCAAGCCAAAATTTTGGAGGGTGATTTTAGCTGATACAATGCATAATGACAAACTAGTAGAATTACAGCTCTCCGAATGGAACTTGTTTCGTGAAAATCAAGTCTAACCCTTCCAAAAGTATTGCTCGATTCTTCGATCATGATGGCTTCTACACTAGCTTGTGTGAACGATGTAATACCTACCATTCTCTTGATCGACCAACACACATTCCAAGCCAAGTCAACTTAGTTATTTCGATTGGGGATGAGGGGTATATTGGTGCACAAGTAATATAATTTTCAAAGTTTAAGTTTCATATCTGGTCTTGCTCCACTACTAGCAAGCCTAGATAGTACCCCAGTGGAGTCACGCACGAATGCAGGCATCACTCCACTGATAGCGAGCCTATTCAGTACCCATGCGGAGTTAATTGTGTCACCTCCCTGTGGTCCTTTTTCTTTTTCAATTTTTTTTTTCAAAAACCTTTGCTTAGGAACTTATTTATTTCAGAGGCAGAAGAGGGATCCTGACTTACTGAGAGAAAAGAGGTTGTTCCTTCGAAAAGTATGTTATGTATACCTCTGACATACTTTTTAAGGTTTTCCCCCTCACCTTACTCTACTTGACTGAGCTGACAAGGGTTAACCAAAAAGAATCGACTAGAGTGGGTGGTACTAGTTAACAGTGCAAGCTTTGTGTTTTCACCAAGACTTACCTTGAACATAACGTATTTTCCATCAAGGCATCATCGACTAAAGACAACAAGTTCTTCATAAAGAGAGAGGACAACATATAACCATATGTTTATAGTTGTACAAGTCCTCTTATATTTTCCTAGCTTGCCTCGAGACCTAAACATGGTTTCACGAGAGGCTAACCTACGAGTACAAGAAAGCAAAGAAAAATCAGAAGTAAAGCGAGAGCAAAACAAGTAATCAAATCAAGCAAGCAAGCAAACAAACATGCAAACCAAAAATAAAAGCAAGCAATAAGCAAATACTACTACTACTCCTACGTTAAACATGCATGAGCCTACTCACGTGAAGTGATATTTCCAATGCAACCATCGGTGCCTTGGCTGGCCCATGTTGGTGAAGGCATGGTTTGCAAGAAGCACAGTAAAAAAATCCAAAAGACATGAAAGGTATAACAATGAAGACCAACACACTCCGAGTTTAAAAATGTCCACAAAAAACAAAAGAGTTAAAGCACAAGACAAACACTCTGTGGACTTACCATGGTGATGTGACACACTGCATACAGATGATAAGCATATGAACTCTCTTAAATATGATACATAAGCAAACATGAGAAAAAGAGACAACTTATGCCTTGCAAGTGTCCTTGCTATGAATGATTCCTCTAGTGCATAAGCGATGGGATCATGTGATTCCGATGGAGGAAGCGAAATTTGTGAATTGGATTGGTCTTCAGTGCATATAGATGAGTGATGAGGAGCCTTGGGTGTTTCACAATTTTTTTGATCGAAAGTGGAACTAACCTTAGGACAGCAAGAGCCTGACATAACCATCAGCTCAAGTTGAATTGCCTCGACCCCCTGCGTGGTTTCCACTTCGTCAATAGATAGATCATCAAAGACCAGTGGCTTAGACAGATTAACAAGAAGTGAATCAACATCATGATCAAGTGAATAAGTACAGAGATCATGACAACCAAGATCAGAAATTCAGGATGTTTGTTGGCATCCTCCTGATTTGATGAATCATAAAGAGGGGTAGGTGAGAAGCAATAATGTTCACCCTCTGCGTTTCTAGAAAAGATAGGTGAAAATTCAAGTGGATTCTCAATGAAATATTTTTCCTCTCTGCTGTCAAATGATGGAATGAAATCATATATGTTCTGCGAATGATCGGAAGTAGATGCATCCATGGATGGATTTCCATAAGGATAATCAAAGATACCAGAATCATCAGAGATGTTAGGAAAACGTGGAGGATGCATGGATAGAAGGAGGTCATCCTTCACCATAGGTTCATGCCTAGATGCTCGATCATACTCTTCGTAAATGAAAGTGCAAGTTGGTTGTGCAGCATCAACTCCATCAATATCTTGATCCTCGTTCACAACAAGTGTAGATTCTGGAATGAAATAACACAAGACAGTGCAATCTAGAGGAACACAAAGACAAAGGTTGAGGTAACAAGTGTGTATGACAACCCATGGGCTTCCCAACCAAATCTACGTATAAATTAAGAGTAGTGAGGGTGGGAGGATGTGACAGTTGAATAGATGTGTGTGTTGGCATTATGATGAATGTGTTTTACTTGATGGCAACCCAGTTGTAGCAGAACAACTCACTTATACATGGTAACTAGATGAATCTACAGAAGATATATCATATGTGACAGAATGCATGACAGTAGTATTTATAGATGTGATGAAATGCATGACAGCTTCAAGGAGTCAGTTTAGAAGGAAACTCTCTCAGATGAGAGATCACCGTTTAGACTCATAGAATGAAGAAAGAAAGGTATACGCAGGTTCACTATATACCAAGTTACGTATATATGCAGGTTCACTATATACCAAGTCGTGTACACACGCAGGTTCACTATACACCAACTCGTGTATATACGCAGGTTCACTATATACCAAGTAGTGTATACACACAGGTTCACTATATACAAAGGTATGTATATCGTATACATGCACTTTCACAAAAGGGAAGGCGCGTACATGTCGGAAAACTAAGTTTTGGTCTGTGGTATTTGGACCATGGCATTTTGGTATTGGTCCATGGTATTTGGTCTGAGGTATTGACACCAGGTATTGGGTCCAAGGTATTGGTCCTAGGTGGTTTTGGACCATGGTATTGAGTAAGGCCTAAGACTATAAAAGGAGGAGAAGATCATTAGGCAAAGGCATTCATAAAGTCTCGAATATCTAATGTAGTGTGAGATCTAGTATGCGGGTTATGGGTTTATAATGCTTTGCTTGATCTAAGCCAAGGAGGAATCTCAGTGGGTGATGGAGAACAAGATCTAATGATGGATCAGGATATTATGGCTTGGAATGAATCATCTCTATATGGTTTGATCATGCTTATTCTAGATCTGTATACTGACGCATGTAATGTTCTATAAATATTATGATGTGGGTATAACTTAAGTCTGGAATAACTGCAAATTATGAATGAATATTTACAGATGTATATGCTGGTTGAATTTGACAAAAGCACGTATATACGTAGGCTAGATACATCTAAGTACCATATACCATATGAACTATGATGTTCGAAGTAACAGGTGGTTCTGGTTGTTGATGCAAAGTTCTGAGTTCTGGTGACTGTTTACTGGTGTCAGTATTCTGCATATTCAGATTGGTTGATTGTGATTAGCTTCAGTGTTGATGGATGAGATCTAATAATGGATCAGGATCATAATGAATTATCTTTATGTGATATAGTAAACTATATCTGGTTGCTAACACATGTATTATCCTTTTGTATGTAATGATCTGGGTATGTCTGGATTCGGGAAGTGTAGCGAAGTTATAAGTAAGTATTTGATGACATATACACTGGTTCACTTTGGTGAAGTTGTGTATACATGCTGGTTCGGCTCTTCCAAGTAGTGTATGCACTTTGATGCATGATCTTTAATGATACGGTTGGCTCTGAATATTGTTGCAGATTTCTGTGATCTGCTCTGTGTTCTGGTGACTGCATTTTTGTTGACAGGGTTTCAGTGATTCAGTGTTGGGTGATTCAGAGATTGATGATGCAAGTGGTGATTGATTTTGTGCTTCAATGTTATTGATGGGTCCAGTATGAAAATTGGATGAAACGTGACCTTCATATTATGATGTTGTGTTCCAAGAGTATCTAGTCTGAAAATTTATGAAACGTGGTACCTAGAGAAAGAAAGAAGGTTGTAGCCTTCTGTAGGCCAGCACATACATACTAGTACATCAGCTAGTACAAGAGCTAAGGGGGTTGTAGCTCCCTTCCAGGAGAAGCTGGAGAATGAGAGAAGGTTGTAGCCTTCTACAGGTAGAAGCCTGTGTACCGGTATAAGACTGCACCAGTACAGAAATATTATAAAAAGAAGTTTCTTATTAAAGAAGATAGAGACGAATTGTAGCAGGTGGTTTTCACCCACATTGGGTTTCCACCTTATATCATGGTGTTCATGTGTGCTTCTTATGTGGATGACCTGTTCAATTTTACTACACCTGTTTACTGTTCATATGGTTAATGAACTTCTGATGCACTGATTAAAGATCAACATTTAATGGATTAACTGAATCATAAGTTTACTGGATATACACTAGTTTCATTAGACGTAGTTGCGTGTACACGCGGGTTCCCTTAACTTAAGTAGCATATATGAATCTAAGTATGGAAATGAAAAAGCAATTGATTTTCTAATATTGATTCACCCCCCTCTCAGTATTATTTCCAACAATTGGAATCAGAGCAGGTCCTTTGGTAGAAGCTTGATCACTTGAAGGAGATCCGTAGAACAATGGGAAAGAAGCTAAAGAAGAAAGTGCCTCAGAAGAAGAAGACATCTCAAAGGAACTATGACAATGGGAGAATCGATTGGGGAATATGTGAAAGCAACACTTCAGATTCAGAATAACCTCAGAATGAAGATGAACAAGAAAAAGAACTATCAGGTATCAGTTTGTTATCCTCTGGTGATACATTTCTCCATCCATTTGAAGATGATGAAAGTGATAGCAAAACAACTGAACTTGCTCTTATGGGTGAGGATGAAAGATATCAAATAGAGGCTAAATTTAAAAAGCTTATGGACAAAATTAGAGATCAACAAAATCTATTGGACAAAAGGGAATGTGCCTCCAAAGAAGAAGCTACCAAACTAAAATCTCAACTAGAGGAAGGAAATAAGGTAAGGAAGCAACTCAAGGAAAAGGAAGATAAATGTCAAAAGCTACAGGATGAAGTGACATCATTAATAAATGAATTAAATGAAAGGAGCACAACAGTCAAGAAAATTAGAGATAAATCCAGTTACTATGAAAGTCTTGAAGCTAAGATCCTCTCGCTAAAAGAAGATCTTGAAGAATCAAATAAGCAGAATAAAGAACTACTCCAAGCTCTTGAAAAAAAAGAAAACGTTCTTGAATTAAGACATCAATTGGAAGAATAAAATCTTAAGGAATCATGAAGAAGCAGTATCTTGAAAAGGAAGACCAACATCAGGTTGAGGTAAATATTCTAATTGATAAATTAGAAGAAAAGGATAAAATCTTACAATTTCAAGATAGTACTAAGATCTTGGATGATATTCTTAGTAATCAAAGGTCTCCTACTATCAAAATTGGTCTTGGTTTTCATGAATCTGTTGAAGGTGAATCTAGTTCACAAAGTAAGACAAGGGACTCTAATGCAAAATCTGAAATGCTCAACAAGGAGATGAGAGGTCAACCCCATCAACAACTAAGAAAAGAAATTCTTCAAAGAAAATCTTTTACTCCTAACTATGGAAGTGATAGTCGGTCATTTCCTCAATTGAATAATGTTGAATGTTATGTATGTCATAATTTTGGACATGTTGCAGCCAGATGCAGAAGAAGAATGGTTCAAGACCATCACACAAAAAGATCATCACGTTCCAGGTACTTTAAGGGATATTGTTTTTCTTGAAATATGTTTGGTCACAAAGCCATTGACTGTTATAGAAGGAATATGAAACATATGAGATGTTATGCATGTAACAAGCTTGGACATATAGCAAAGGAATGTAGGAACAAAGTATGGGCACCATACCAAAAGGATAAAACATCATCACACTTGAAAATATGGAAGAAGAAGGAAGTACAGTGAGAAAGATGTGGCACAACACAATGTACAGACATGACAGACTCAGAGGGAGATGAAAGCATGAAACTTTAGTGTTCTAAATCTCATACGCAAGTTCCATGAAGAGAAATAGTGTGTATACATGAGTTAAACACTACACAGTCGCATATATGTTAGTTTGAGGAAAAGCAATGGGACAGACTCAAGAAAAAGGGTCTGATATGGTTCAGTCAATTATTTACTATGTTTGATTATGGTTACAATCTGTTGTTAATGTGTGGAAATGTATCGATACTCATAAGATGTTGTTTTTTATCCTCACAAGTTAACTTGATGTATATCTGACTGATGATGATGCCTTGATACTTCTTGTTGATATATGCATGATCAGATCTGACAGTCAACAGATGGAACAGGTTTAGGGGGAGAACATGCTATGCTTTTAATAAATCATTGTTGGCATTATGTTTAAAAGTCTTTAGATCCTAATCAATGATGATGATTCTTATATGGCTAAATGATACATCTTGCTATGATATGGTTATGAGTTGCCCATGACAAAATCTCATATGGGGTTACATATTTGGTGTTCAGATCAGATTTGTGGATGATTCTTTGATGATGCATATATGTTGCTTACACGGTGATCTTCATAAGGATAAGGAGAAGTACAAAGCTTGAATACAAAACTTCATTACTTGATGATGATTCACTCATATGCTGTTGTCGTCATATGCATAAAGATCATATAATACAGTTATGATGCAGGATTCCTATAGTTCTTGGCTCTCACATGGTTGAGGATTTTTGCTCTTGAGCCCAAGGTTTGCTAGATACATAGTGATATATATAGTATGCTGGATACATGGATGATTACTCAAAGTTGCATTGTTGGTTGGCCAAGATAATGGAGTTATTGCAGGTCACATGAAGACATAACTATTTGAAGACATGATGATGATGAGTTCTTACCTATATAATG
Source organism: Pinus tabuliformis (assembly GCA_031772625.1). Lineage (NCBI taxonomy): Eukaryota > Viridiplantae > Streptophyta > Pinopsida > Pinales > Pinaceae > Pinus > Pinus tabuliformis. The sequence continues at coordinate 1,026,194,987 of CM062805.1, forward strand.
ATAGGTTGATACTCACATATGTTGATTGATGCTTATCAGATGTGGGATGTTCTCGAGTGATGATACATGGATGGTATAAAAGATCATGCAGATCTTGATGATGATGTGATGACTATGGTGTTTTTCACATATGATATAATGTGAATGATTTTGTATGACATATGCAGAATTGATTCATGGAAGGTTATGATAATGCTCAAGATCAAGAGGATGAATTGATATCTATATGCAGACATACCTTGTCACAAGTTGATGTTATCTACACTAATGGACATATACAGGTTACTTGTCTAGATGTTGTTGACAGATGCTTTTGGAGCAGATCATAGACTGTGTATGATAGTTGTTGATGACTATCATGGTCTTATTTAGATATTTGGTCTTTCTTATAAATGTCATGTATATCATTCTATGTAAAGGTCATATCAAGACCCTTGATGTAATAGTTTGTCTCTGTCTATTGTAGTCACTTGATGAATCCCTTTTGGTCATATGATGTAATTCGTACCCCCACTACGCATGGGAAGGATAATGTAATATTTCAGTCATGTATAAAAAAATTGGTATCTGGTATATCCCCACCTTGGTTGGGTGGATGAGTCAAGTTTATCCCCACTTGGTTGGGAGAATGAATGTATATATGGGTCATTGGTGATAGGAAGGTCAAACTCACATAGTTGAGTTATAGAGTCATGTTATTTTCGTGGAAATATTTATAGACTCAGCATGTGCTCAGGGGGAGTATGGATTATACATTACATCTCAGCATGAACAAAGGGGGAATTCAATCAAATATTTCAGCATGTGCCTAGTGGGAGCAAGATTAATATTTAGCTATTCAGATATGAAAGTCTTCTACTCTTTGGGGAGAAGATCTTGGTCTGCCCTTTGCCCTTGATGTCAAAGGGGGAGAGTGACTTGGTGTTGTTGTTTCCATCAAGTCCAAGGGGGGAGATTGTTGGCATTATGAAGAATGTGTTGTACTTGATGGCAACCCAGTTGTAGCAAAACAACTCACTTATACATGGTAACTAGATGAATCTACAGAAGAGATATCAGATGTGACATAATGCATGAAAGTAGTATTTATAGATGTGATGAAATGCAAGGCAGCTTCAAGGAATCAGTTTAGAAGGAAACTCTCTCAGATGAGAGATCATAGTTTAGACTCACAGAATGAAGAAAGAAAGGTATACACAGGTTCACTATATACCAAGTCGCGTATATATGCAGGTTCACTATATACCAAGTTGTGTACACATGCAAGTTCACTATATACCAACTCCCGTATATACGCAGGTTCACTATATACCAAGTAGTGTATACAGACAGGTCCACTATATACAAATGTGCATATATCATATACATGCACTTTCACAGAAGGAAAGGCGCGTACATGTCGAAAAACTAAGTTTTGGTCCGTGGTATTTTGACCATGGTATTTTGGTATTGGTCCATGGTATTTGGTCCGAGGTATTGACCCCAGGTATTGGGTCCAAGGTATTGGTCCTACATGGTTTTGGACCATGGTATTGAGTAAGGCCTAAGACTATAAAAGGAGGAGAAGATCATTAGGCAAAGGCATTCAGAAAGTATCGAATATCTGATGTAGTGTGAGATCCAGTATGCAGGTTATGGGTTTATGATGCTTTGCTTGATCTGAGCCAAGGAGGAATCTCAGCGGGTGATGGAGAACAAGATCTAATGATAGATCGGGATCTTATGGCTTGAAATAAATCATCTCGATATGGTTTGATCATGCTTATTCTAGATTTTTATACTGACAATGTAATGTTTTATAAATATTATGATGTGGGTATAACTCAAGTCTGGAATAGCTACAAATTATGAATGAATATTTACAGATGTATACGCTGGTTGAATTTGTTAAAAGCACATACATACGCAGGTTAGATACATCTAAGTAGCGTGTACCATATGAACTATGATGTTTGGAGTTACAGGTGGTTCTGGTTGTTGATGCAAATTTCTGAGTTCTAGTGACTGTTTACTGGTGTCAGTATTTTGCATATTCAGATTGGTTGATTGTGATTAGCTTCAGTATTGATGGATGAGATCTAATAATGGATCAATATCATAATAACTTATCTTTATGTGATATAATAGACTAGGTCTGGTTGTTAACACACGTATTATCCTTTTTGTATGTAATGATCTAAGTATGTCTGAAGTCGGGAAGTGCAACGAAGTTATAAGTAAGTATTTGATGACATATACGCTAGTTCACTTTGGTGAAATTGTGTATACACGCTGGTTCGGCTCTTCCAAGTAGCGTATGCATTTTGATGCATGAATTTTGATGATACATTTGGCACTGAATATTGTTGTAGAGTTCTGTGATCTGCTATGTGTTCTGGTGACTGTGTTTTTGTTGACAAGGTTTTAGTGATTCAGTGTTGGTTGATTCAGAGATTGATGATTCAAGTGGTGATTGATTTTGTGCTTCAATGTTATTGATGGGTTCAGTATGAAAATTGGATGAAACATGACCTTCAGATTATGATGTTGTGTTCCAAGAGTATCCAATCTAAAAATTTATGAAACGTGGTACCTAGAGAAAGAAAGAAGGTTGTAGCCTTCTGTAGGCCAGCACCTATGTACTAGTACATCAGCTAGTACAAGAGCTAAGGTGGTTGTAGCTCCCTTCCAGGAGAGGCTGGAGAAAGAGAGAAGGTTGTAGCCTTCTGCAAGTAGAAGCCTGCGTACTGGTATAAGATTGCACCAGTACAAAAATATTGTAAAAAGAAGTTTCTTATTAAAGAAGATAGAGACGAATTGTAGCAGGTGGTTTTCACCCACATTGGGTTTCCACCTTACATCATGGTGTTCATGTGTGCTTCTTATGTGTGATGATCTATTCTGTTTTACTGCACCTGTTTACTGTTCATATGGTTAATGAAGTTCTGATGCACTTATTAAAGATCAACATTTAATGGATTAACTGAATCATAAATTTACTGGATATATGTTAGTTGCATTAGACACAGTTGCGTGTACACACGGGTTCCCTTAACTTAAGTAGCGTATATGAATCTAAGTATAGAAATGAAAAAGTAATTGATTTGCTAATACTGATTCACCCCCCCACCCAGTATTATTTCCAACATTGTGTGCATGTTATCCCATACCACTCTGTGGGGGTGGAGCTATTTGATGAGGGGAAGGCGAACAGTCACTTGTGATAGCAACTATATCCTCTTGTGATTGCACAACTCTGTCACCAAAGTATGCTGAGCGGGGTTTGAACTTCATCTCCACCTTGGGACAAAGTGATTTGGTAAGGCAATATTTAAATATGTCCATGAGATATTGGAATTTCATTTGACTTTGGGGAGCTTCAAACATGAGTAAACAAAAGCACTGCCAAAAATCCATAAGTGATTCATGTGGGGTCTTCCATTTTTTTAACATTTTATTATCAAGATCTTCAAGATCAAAATGGTGAAAAATAGATTCTATTAGATCATTGAGCTGCTTGAATGAGTGCACGAGGTTATGAGGCAGGTTGCGGCATCATCATTCTGGGGATTTGCAAAGTGTGTGTGCGAGTAGTGAAAATTCATATGTTTCATTAAGACCTTACAGATTCTCCATGAGTGCATGGAAATTGTCTAAGTGCTCAGGCCTAGCCACTTCACCTTCACCATCAAACATGATTTGTGAAAAGTTATCCCATAACTCTCTTTCGACATTAAATATATGTCTATTAGAAAAATATTTCGGAGGGTGAACTACAACAAACTCCATGAGAGATGTGCGAAGATTCAAAACATATTGTGAGGACTCAACTTGCCATCTGGCCCTCCTTCTAGTGCCAGAAATGTTGACAGTGCTCGACCTGGAAACATTCAGGGGATCTCCTCGGTATGAAGTTCCAACTAGACCTCACACCATTTGGTGTAGGAGTCCCATCCGATATGATGGCCCAGTTGCCATTATCTTAAAGATTTTCCTTAGCTCTTTCTTGTTAGCACATGAGAGTTGTTTACTTTGTCTTCAAATAGCGAGGTTTGTGTGCCTGGTGAGTGCTTAGTGCCACTTGTGTCAAAGTTCTTTCACTGTAGAAGGAGGGGGGGGAAGTGAGTCTCGGGTTGAAATGGAATAGTCCCAACTTTGCTAGAGACTCACAACACAATAGGACATGCACAACTTCCAGCAGAGTAGTCCACATGGATGCGGAAGTCACAAACACAAGGTGAATGAATAACATGTACAACACCCAATGGAATAGTCCACATGAGTGTGATGGGTGTTATAACAAGTTTACAAGAATGAAACTATCGAGTGTCCAGCGGGATATCCCACATGGGTGAGATAATGTTAACAACTAATACAACACATTTCCAGTAACATATGTACTAAAACAACCGAAATAGTTCAACTGTTTTAATACAGGTTAAAAAAACATGCATTACAAGCATCCAAAGAATAGTCTTACAAACAAATACAATACATTTGTGAAAATGTGTTGGCCTGCTAACAAGATTCTGAATTAATTGAAAGTTCCAAGACACATCTGTACACCATTACATCAATAACCCCAATAACGGGGCGTTTGAGCCACTACTCGCTCCTCAAAGAAAAGACTATATACTCTCCAGGATATGTGGGAGGAGCCAAGGTGAAAAATAATTTGCATGTACAAATGAGGGGCATATATAACCAAGGGTGAAACTGACCCTTGTAAGTATTCGACTTCCCTCATGACTGTTTGACTTACATGACTCTTCAACTTTACATGTGGGTCCATTCGACTTCCAGTTACATTACATTGATTACAATAGTATGACCCGCAGTAGTGATGTGGTCAAGATGACTCATGACATAACTCGACACGACAAAGCTGGTATGCCCGTGCTACTGGTGGTGTCCATGTCAAGCTGTAGTGATGCTAAGTGATGAATGTGCTCTCTATGTATCATGGCTTCACCTCTACATGGCAAGGTGTGCGAAGTCTTCGATGGTCTTGGCGTTCACTTGATGTTGCACATGCATGTCTCTACTTCGCTTATGCTTTCCATGCTCCTTGTGTTTGTCCGTTTGTAAACAAGTCTCCTAGCATGCGCTCCTTGTTCATCCTATACGTCATCACACCATTTCTCATCCGTGTACCTGTATCTACAATCACTCATGACGAGACAACATCAAACCCAGAAATATCCTATTCTACCATGATGTATTATATTTTTTTTTTATGCAAGTGACGGGGAGAGAGGACAAGGATTTGAAACTGTGCAGAGCACATTTTAGGTCGGGATGCAGGCTCCGGGCACTGTCAATGAAAATTGCGCAAAGGTCATTGGGAGCTGGGAGGAATAGTCTAGATCAGTAGTGATTGTATACGAGATCTGGCTACACTGGAGGGTAGATATGTGCAATTTTTCTAGCGAGACACTGCAGACAACACGGGGACACTGGCAGTGAAAATTGTGTAGGTTCTCCAGGGAGATTGGCAGTGGGTTGCGGGAGGTTGCTGGCCAAAACTGCATAGAGCTGGGAGGTAGCCTTGCAGGACATCCCTACGTAATTTCTAGGCTAAGTGGGATGTTGTACAGCTAGAGGAAAACCCATGAAAACTACGCATTTTTCAGGAGGAGCAATAGGCAGGATGACAGGGTGACTGCCTGACAAAACTACACAAATTTCGACGACAGTGCAGTGACAGGAAGCGAGTGCATGTCCTTCATGTCTATGCAATTTCTTTATTCAGTGGAGGCGGGCATGCTGGTAGCTTCCGCACAATTTTTTGGAGTGAAGCTCGGGGTCACTACCTGTTCAAACTCTCCTATTGACTAACATGAAGCTTAATAGATTTGCTTGCAGGCAGTGCAGATTGAGATGGCTTGCTGAGAAACTTCTGTGTTGTTCTAGGTGACAGTCACTCGAGTTGATTCCAGGATTCTGCAATGCATACTACCTGGGAGGCAGCCTCAATCTCTACGCAATTCTGGGCAGCAGTACATGATCACTGAGAGCTGAGACTACGCAGTGCAGCTCAGTGGAGGTTCGAATGATGGGGGGTGGCCTGGTCGATGGACTTTTGGAACAATGGTTAAGTGTGTGAGTGAACTCATGAATACATGACCTCGCGAACACACTCAACATGGCTCGGCAACAATACACCTCAAACCAATATGACAACATATGCTCAATATGACTGACTGATGGGTGCGAACGACAAGCACGACACTATGATAGATCATTGAACAACCGCGATGACACTCGGGTGACAATGCTTACAACATCGTGTGTGAGTGCGATAGATGTTTACATAGTGAGCACAACTCAAACACAACCTTCAACATCACTAGAATGAGGTCGCAAGCATGACATATCAATCAACATGCCAAAGACGAGAGTTGGTCAAACAAGTGAAAAGGAAGCAAGACATGTACAAGAAACACATAAAATGACTTTTCGTGTTTGTGCACATGCATGTTGCTGAGGACAGGATGATATGACAATGATAAGTAGTCCTACAAACTCAACTAAGAGGTGTACTTCGAAAGGTGTTCTTTACTTACCACACTTACCCTCAAGAGATCATCCATCCGACAGAGTTTGCATGCAGTCCTAATCTTTTCCATTACTTGGTTCCTTGGTCCTTCTCCTCAACTCCTTGGAAGAAATTTCAGCATGTAACCTTTTCTTGTAGTCACTGAGAGGTAGATCTGCGCAATTTCAGCGGATAGTGATTGTTGCCGAAATTAGGCCCTGAGAGGCCCATTTGCGCAATTTCTGCATGCAAGACAAACAGGGCAGCATGGACAACATTGTGCAGTTTTGAGGCACAGGACACTGCTGTGGGATGGGGGTCCTGGAAGGACATCTCTGTGCAATGTCTGAGTGTAGTGTAGCTGGATTGCTCTACGAATTTCTGGAGAGCAGTGCTAGCTGCCTGACTACTCTGCTCATTTTTTGAGAGCAGTGATGGTTGGGATCTCTATGGACTATGGGGTTTCAACAGGCAAGGGAGGTTGGTGTCTATGTGGGTTGTATGGTTTCAGTAGGCAAGGAGGTTGGTGTCTCTGCACACTATGGGGTTTCAACAGGCAAGGGAGGAAGCTTGATGGTTGTAGAAGGAAAGTGCAAAGTTTCGGGAAGCTGTATGAGGCTAGGTTGCTCGGGAAAATGGCTAATTGTGATATCAATGAAACATATGTAAAAATTGATAGGACTTGACTGTGATCGTACACAGACACTTAGTGACACAACGTAGACCATCCAAAATACATAAGACATACTTTTCTTGATGCAACAACCTTCGTGACAAGAGTGTGTGAAGTGAGTGTGAAACATGTCTATGTGATGACAACCACTCATGCACACATGCTTTCCCTTGAAGCAAAACAACATTCCCTTTGCATGAAAAACAACAACCCCTGTGCCCAAAAATGACACATGTTGCATAAATATGAGAATGCGGAAAACTCTTAGGATCAAGGAGGGGAGCTTGAAATCATCAGCTTACTAATAAGTGACCAAGGATGACCGATCGCGGGATCTAAGGTAGGCTCCAAAGTTTGCATGCGAGCCAAAATTTTGGAGGGTGGTTGTAGCCTCTATAACGCACTGCTTCAATACTCCACCAATACTACGTCAAGGATAGATTTTTGACCCTACTGCATCAGAATTGCGGCCCAACTTCAAGACTGCAATTTCGACCCTTCTGCAACTTTAGTTTCTTCACATGTGGGAGACAAGATAGAGAAAATTTTGACTTCCCTAGCTGGATAATGAACTCCTCCTTCGCTAGCCCATTCCTTCTCCCTTTTTGAATATCAAACTTTTTCTGCTTCCAGCTACTGCATTCAAACTTATTTAGTGTGTGTGCAAATGAGTCGAGTTGCTCCAATATATAGTGAATCTGTGAAGTCAAATTACATTTTTGAGGCCGACTTGTCCTTTCTTGAGGCCAACTTGGTGGAGGAAGGCCTAATTGACGTATTTTACATTAAAATAAAATTATTTCTTGACAAACAAAGCCCAATAAGGGTATATTACATTATGACATGGACAAGGACACTTGGCATAAATCCTAGAAGCCTACAATGGAAAATTTGACCTAAAAAAATTGACCCAAGCATGAAATCCATGCTTTAATAAGTCAATTTCTTTTATAATAAAATTTCCTTTTCTTTATTTTGACAAATAAATTACATCGTAACTCAAATATAATTATGAAGACCGACACTAGTTACATTTTCCAACAGAAAGAAGGGGGTTGGAAACAGATGAGAGGGGGCTCTTAGCAAGCTAAAGGATCTAGTTTAGTGCATTATCTTTAGGAGAAGAATTAGTTCTTAAGTATTTGATTACCAAAAATGAGTACCCTTTGATAGTGAGGTCTTTAACGCCTTATTAGAGAGCGAGAAGGAGGCCATATGGAGCCCGTACAATTCCATATAAGCATTTTTTTCCTGCCTAGCTCCCAAGCGTACCTAATTACTATTTTTCCTTCGATATTGCAAATAATCCCTCCCCCTCCTGCCACCTCTATAATTATTATTAATGTTAATTAAGGTTTTAATTGATAATTAATCTTTAGAGGCAATACAATTAGCAATCATTATGAAAATGAAGTGTTATATATCACATGATTAAAGTTCAAATCTCTCAGGCTTATCCATAGCCACATGTTGTTAGGGATTATAGTATGTCATGTGAATATGAGATTGTCTCAATAACTTATTCCTCTAGTCAAAAAAAGAAAAAAAAGTTCATTAATTGATAATAATAAAAAAATATTTGTAAGCTTGGTAGGACTCCTATTTTCATGTTTTTACATGTCCATTATTCACCTTGCTATAGGGGAGGGTGGCACAAGATTTGAACCCAAGACTTCCGGTTCAGTGAGACTTCATTTCCACGACTACTACCACTTGAGCTACCCCAAGCGAACGTTATTAATAGATAGTTATTTAAATTAAATAATTATAATAACGAATTTATATAATTAATTTTTAAATTATAGAATAAATTTGAATATATGTGTGTGTGTGTGTGTGTGTGTGTGTGTGTGTGTGTGTGTGTGTATATGTACATACACACACATATATGTGTGTGTGTGTATGTACATATATATATATATATATATATATATATATATATATATATATATATAATTTTTTATCAACTCATTTTTTATTAGTAATTATGTATATTAATGACCTATAGATTAATATTATTTTAGCAGTTATATATTATTAACTCTCTTTCAATGGAGGATCATATATATTAATGATATGTAATGTTTTTTTTTTTTGCAATATTTTGGCCTAGTAAGCAAAATAATTGGTGTTAGAATTTGTTAATAATGTTAACTATAATACATTTTCTAGCTTGGTTGAAGTTATTGGTTCCCTTTTGGTCTCAATTGATTTGTTAATGGTCATATATTACTAATTCTCTTGGTGAAGGAACATGCATGAAATAGGGTATAATTTTTCCCATTTTTTTCCAAAAAAAAATTCTCTAGTGGGAAAATTGATTGACGAATGTTGGATATTCTAATAACGCTAATTGTAATTTACATTTTCTAGCTTAATTGAAAGGACTAATTCCCTTTCTTGGTCTAAATTGTCTAACTCATATCTTTGTAGTAGAGAAATCCTACTTAAAGAGATTGGTCTCTTGTTTGAATTGTCTATTTCATATCTTTCATTAATAGACTAGTAAGAAATTGAGTGTTTTGATTCCTTATTGATAGTTGCATTAATGGTAGCCTTTCCCTGAGTATCTACCTCTTCCCTCCTAATGGCAATGTGTGATCCTTCATTGAAACTCCAAACATAGTTACCTCTGGATCCATAGGTATAATTTTATAGTGGTGACCCAATTCCTAGTATTTCTAACACGTGGATTTATTATTTTATCTTTCTTGAACCTAGGAGACCTTTACCATGTACCATGCTCAAAGAAAAAACTATAATGGAATGCAATATTTTCATAGTCTATAAGTTGTGTCCAATTATCACAACCTAACATGTTTTTACTTGTAAGGTTTTTGTTTAGACCTAAATAAATATAGTTAATTAGATACTAATGTTGTAGACCTCCTCCTTGCTTCTAGGCACAATGTAATAAGGTTTTCCTAGAATGTATGGTATCAAGGGTATCCACATGAAAGGGTATTCTAAATTAAATATTCCAAAAGGGAATTTGGGTATCCTTAAATTGGATTTTTTATTAATTATTTCATAATTTGGTCAAAACTTGTCATCTATGAATGTATTTCACTGTATTATATTGAAAGCCATGTTAAAAAGGGAGTATTGGTATAGTGAACATGAGATGTTGAGTCTTATCCAAAGAATATATAGTATTTTCATATTTTAGATTTTTGGGATTCTTAGATTGTTGTAATAGATTTTTCGGATTAATCTCATTCATGTTGATTGTTTTTAGATCGATATTTCGAACATTCAACTGAGGTTCATCATCAGGATTAAAGTATGATTCATGGTTAATAAATAGGTAGAAGGTATTAGGGTTTAAGAGAAAATGGTCGACAATAAAATTTAAAAAGGAATTAGGCGATTAAATAAATTAAATGGATTAAATGCCTTCACTATTTATTAAATGCCTTTATTATTTTTAAAAATGAATATGTCTTATTACGTCATATTATCATTAAAATTTTAATTAATGAGAGATTAATGGTTGATTTTAAAAAAATTTAATATGTTAATTTTTTTTTAATGAGGAATAGTGATATAAGGAATATCTATATTAAAAATACCTAAATAAGTATTAAAAGTATATAAATATGAGAAAATGTATTGTAACGGTTTATTATAAAATTAAATGAATTAAATTTTATTATTTTTTTCAAAAATAACTGTTATAATGTTATTCAATAGGAATGATTAATTGTCTATTTTTAGGATTCTTTTATAATATGTTAGAGGGGGAGTTAATGATGAGATTTAGGGGGTTACAAATTACAAAATTGTATTTTAGGGTGGGTATCCAGTTTTTTCTTATGGCTCATCCCTCATCCTTGTTTAGGTTTTTGGGATGTTTACTGATTTCAATGGCTTCTCTAAATTTTCGTTGAAAATAGTGGTCAATTTTGGCAAGGATGCGGTTGTTTTCAATGCAAATATGATGCTTTGAATCATTAAAATGTTCGGCTAGTGCAGATGTTTTTGATCAATTATGTCTGAAGTTAGTGGAATGTTCAAGGATGCGAGTATTAATAGATCGACATGTATCACCCACATATGGAATTCCACAAGAACAAGTAATCACATAAACTCCTTTTTGGCATTTAGGATAAATAGGGTCTTTAACAGATTTGAGGCAAATTCGAATAGTATTAATTGGTTTGAAGGTGGTCAAGATTTTATGTTTTCTTAGGATATGGGAGATCTTATTAGTAGTGCCTTGAACTTATGGAAGGTTGACTTTATTAGTGAAGTTGTCAAAAATTTTATTATTTTTATTTTCATTATTAAGACCAGTGTCTTTGCTAGCTTTGTTAAATGCTTTGATGGCTTGATGTTTATTATACTCATTTTTTAAAAATACATTTATCAGATGACATTTCTCTTTATCTAAGGGTTCTTTATCAAAGATTCGCACTGCTCTAGTTGCAAGGGTGTTTAAAATTCCTAATTTTTATTTGGGATGACAATAAGTAGTATGGAGATAATGTTCAGTGTGAGTCTTTTTCTGGTAGACTTGGTGGGTTATGGAGCCATCCAGATTACAACTGATGAGGATGTCAAGAAAAGGAAGGCTATCATTGACTTCAACTTCCATGGTAAATTTTATGGATGGGGAAAGTTTATTTAGATGTTGTTTGAAAGTTTCTAATGCTTCATGCCCATGGGGTCCAATGAGGAAAGTGTCATCCACAAATATTTTCCATAATTTAGGTTTTAAGGGTGCACTTTCAAGGGATTTGCATTCAAAATCTTCCATGAATTAGTTGGTTATTAATGGAGAAAGAGGAGATCCCATGGCCACCTTGCAAGTTTGTTCATAAATTTCGCCCATGAAACTAAGAAAGGTGGATTTTGGGTAAATTTCAACAAGTTTTAAAGTATCCGGATCAGTGATTTTTCTAACAACCTCCATGGCTCCATCAATAGGAATGTTTGTGTAAAGTGCAATGACGTCAAAGCTCACCAAAATATCATTCTTATCGAGTTTAAGAATATATATATTTAATATTCATTTTAATAAATACATTCTAAATATTCCTCAAATCATTTTTCCTCATTAATATAAATTTAACATATTATAAAAAAATCCTAAAAATAGACAATTAATTATTCTTATTAATTAACATTATAATATTTATCAAAACATTCATTTTTGAAAACAATAATAGAATTTAATTCATTTAATTTTATAATAAACACTTACAATACATGTTCTCATATTTATATATTTTTAATATAGATATCCTTTTGTCAGTATTATATGACTTAATAAAACACATTTATTTTTTAAAATAATAAAGACATTTAATTCATTTTATTTATTTAATCACATAATTCCTTTTTAAATTTTATTGTCGGTCATTTTCTCTTAAACCGTAATACCTTCTCCCTATTCATTAACCATGAGTCAACAATCAGCTTTCCTCATACTTTAATCTTGATGATGAACCTCAATTGAAGGTTCGAAAATTCAATCTAAAAACAATCAACATGAATGGGATTAATCCGGAAAATCTATTACAACAATATATAGTATATCAATGTGTTAGCATCCATGAGCCATAATATAATGCAACGATATAAAGAGTCTCATATACATGTGCCTAGAATAAAATGGATAGGATTGATATAGAAACTACAATTGATTTTGGTACATAGGACCAAATGCTCCCTTGTTGAGGAGATGGGGAAAATACACCTGAGAATCCCTATTGAATAGGAAGGTGCTCTAAAGATTTTAATAATCCAAGTAATGAGAGGATCATGCCATGGGATTTGAGAATGATAGAAATCGAGCAAGTCAAATCTATTAAATTTTGTTTGAGGTTGGATCATGAACCACTGAAGGTTGAGCAAGTTAGAAACTACATGAGGGGAAAATTTTGGGAACAACTCACACGTTCCCAGTGAATTAGATACAACATTTGAAGCATTGGACAATCAAGTGTACGATTCTTGATCATGCAATAATGAGCTGAAGTTAAGCATGCAAGAAAAAAATAAAGTTAGAGAGCACTAAGGTCTCCCTTTGTTTGATACAAGGCACCCATCAATGAGGAATATGGATCTAATATGCACCTCCCTCGAGGCCAATCCCCTAGAATAAATATGTTGAGGTCAATAGAGGAAAGCTCACCAAAGTTGAGGCAATAATGAATCCTCAACAGTGGCATGAGGTTTATACTATAATGTGACTAGAAAATTCTAACACCAATTGGAGGGCAATGATTTGATGGGTGGACTAGTGACTTCCCATGTTCAAAGAATAACATGCAAGTTTAACTGGGAAACAACTGAAATTATTCCACAAGGAATGGTTAATTACTAGGATGGAGGCTTTTCAAAGAAATTAGTAAACCATAGGGACATCCAAAGGTCAAATCGTAGCAATATAAGATGGTGCAACTCACAGAGGTGCTGACATATTGTAACATGACTCAAGGTGGTATTGAATGGACTCCATGGGACATAATGGTGACTCATCTCCAATGCTCTAAAAAAGGAGACAAAATGATGCTACCATTGACTAAACCAAGTACAAGAGGTATGAGATCTTCCTAGAGTAAACTAAGAGGTTATGCGCAGGTGAGTCTAGGGGGATATGGGTTATCACCATGATAACAAGAAATGTAGGGGTTGTTGGCTCTAGTATGAAGACAAACTAGAATTTCAAACCAAAAGGAGATTTAATGACACCAACACCAAAATGCAAAAGGGGTAATGGTGTTGGAGTGCTCATGTGAGGAATGATCTAAAAATTGATAAATGGCATATGCAAAACATGCATGGGCTGATCCATTTATCAAAGTATGGAGATCCCTATGGTGATATCCATTAAATGATACGAAAATGCAATGAACAAGGGTTTATTATATGCAAAATGCCACAGGGAATGGGCCCAAAAGAGACCCCATTAACATGAGTAAAGGTGGTCTAGTCATGATGAATTTACACATATGAGTCAACAAGTCCAAAGACAATATGGTATCAAACTAAGAGAGATAAATATGAAGAAATTTGATTTGAAAGGACAGGAATTTGACACCTCATGGAAAAAATGTCTTCGAGGTGAAGTACCAAAACATATAAAACTAATGAAGACCCATTTGAGAGCCCAAAGAGAGCTATCATTTCCCCATTTTTATTCTTTTTCATAGTATAGCCAGGGTGGATTTCTAGGACAAGGGATGGCCAGGTTAGTGGAGTAGGTTTATGTCATCACGGGCCCCGATGGAGTTTTGAGGAGTTTTTATGGGATTCGATGGCATTCGCTTGAAATATTCCATCATTAACACAATTTTCCTTCCATTCCGTTGCATTCCGGCAGCTTTCAAAAAACAAAATTATTGTTGGGCATAACTTAATTAATTATGCTCGAGGTGGCATTCCAGGGAGATTAATTGATGGAACACCTCAATGTAATAGCTCGTTGGAATTGGAACGAGAAAATCTACATGATGAGACTTTTGGATGGGAGTTTCAGTGACCTGAAGAGACATGGTGGCCAATTTACCATTTTCCCGCATTAAAAATAATACTTAATTAAAATAAAAGAGGAAAAAGTGCTCCATGATTAAAATAGTAATAATATAGAAGATTGTAGAGGGGTCCATCATATCTATAAAAGAGGAGGAGGCCATTGGAGGACATTTTGGATTGAGTATTGTTTCTTGTATGAGAGGTTGAGAACTCGGTTCTCTACTCCATTGGTAGCTCGAGGAAAACCCTCGGGTGATTTAGAGAGATTGGGCGAGCACCCATCTCCCCTTGAGGAATTTATTCAAAATCCACAGGTGTAGAGATTGTTTCTCTGTTTCAGTGGTATTAGCATCTATCTATATATAATAAAGCTAAATTTTAATTGCTGCATTTCTCATTGTTTCTCATATTGTGATCTTTTGATGAGATTTTGTGCAATTTATAGATTTATAGTCCTAGTTTTACATGGAAATCTTTTGGAAAATGCATGATAGTTTAATATGAAGTGCAAGTTCCAAATTAAATTGATTAGAGACATTACAGTGGTATCAGAGAACCTTGGCTTTCATTGGAGAAAAATAAATTTGGCAAAATATCCATTACGAAATGCCAAGAATTCTCAATAAATTTGTTGCCTGCCTAATAATCATCCTACAATTCGTACGGATCGATTAAAGAAAGTCGTCCAAATCATTTATAAAGACCGACTCGAAATGTGGGTCCGCATGTAATTGAAAACGCCGGCTTTTATCGACAATTCCATCGATTTGTTATTGAAGGCTGAATTCCATCTTTGAACAAATCAAGGGCCATCGGTTGCTTTTGTCGCACAGTTGGGAAATTTCCTTCCACCATAGGCAAAAATCTGAGCGCAGAGTTTGGAGTTTGAATTTTGAGCCGACAGCCATTTGTGTGTGTACCAAAGGAGAAAAGTCTGGTTGTATTATAGAAGCCAGATCGATTTATTTTATTGAAGACCATTGAATTTTCTGAAGTCGACGTTCAGAGGAGCGACACAATTCCGAAGCTAAATGTTTTTCTGGAGCCGCAAATTTTTGCAAGCATTATCTAAGCCGAATTGTGGGGGCCGCACTGCTCAATTATCACCATCGGCCCAGGCTCGATTATATTAGTAGGGTCGCTACAATTGGGTGACGGAGCCATGCCTTCCTCGTGTGTAAGTGTGCTGCGAAAGACAATGAGAGTGCTTAGAAGATGAGGCTCCTAGCCGGTGTTAAAACCACACACAGGGGTGAGCGAATAGACGACTGCCAGGCTGAAGTGATCATTGCACGATTGTTATCGTCCGAATATTCTTTCCAGAGACAAAGGGAGATCGATGTTGTAGAGGTCCACATATGGTGGTGCTGTTAATAATTGGGGAATGTTTTTTTCTTGAGGTTCTGGTGCGATGAAAGAGCCTATAAGTCTGCCTGCGTATTACAATATTTATTAAAGAATAAAACCAAAAGTCCATAATTATTTTGGAGAGCGGGTTTGTCATATCTGGGCATGCTTACCGACGGTTTATTATTGAAGTCTCCACCATGAGCTCAGGTAAATTCCGAAGAGTGTTGGCCTGGTAGTTTATGCGTGTGCCATTTCTGGAAGGACGTTGCTAGGGGACGGGGTTGATAAACTTATTGTTGTAACTTGCTTGGAGGTTGATTCATGCTATGGGAGTCGTATTCTCTTGTTGGATAGGCTGTTGGCCTCATTTATAATTGCTGGGTACGTATGGATAAAGAGGAGGCCACTGTCTGCACAGAACGAGTTTTCTTCCTCCTTGCTGGTCATACTATCCCTCTTGAATAGATACCAAATCTTAAAGAAGAGACACAATTTGTTGCCTTACTTTACATGCGTTTCTCAGCTAAAGTGGGTCTGCGTGGAGACTGGAACATACAGAGGACATCCAAGATGAAGATAACAATCACAATTGTAACCAGGTTTCTTTTGTACATTCTCTTTTGTAATATCAGTTTTGGTTTAGTTTGGGTTCTCCATAAATATGCCACTCCACCTACAGTAATAATATTGCAAACTGTTTAATGAAAGAAAGTTTCCCCTAGGCACCTCAACAAAGAGCCCTTCAGTAACGACCATATGCTTGCATGAAAACTTTCTGAGCTTGTTTTCTTATAATTCTGTGAATGTATACCAATGAAGATTTGGTTAACGTCTGAAGGTATCATTAAAAGGCATATTATCGTATCCCACGGTTGGAGGGTGTATCAGGAAGTGAATTTCACTACTAGGAAGGGTAGAGGTCTGGTCATTATTTCTGTCACAGTCTTGTAGGGAGTCAGCTGGTCGTTTATTGTATACTTCTATTATGTTGTCAGTCCTAGTTTGATATTCTTGTCATCATGGAGTGAAAACATGGATCAAACCTTTATAGACTCTCCTAATAAACCAACAGCAACAAACAATAGACCCTTCTCAAAGGGGGTCTATGCCATTCTTCAAAAGGAAAAGCCAAGATATTTGTAAAAAGAACCGAAAATTGGATACAAAATCCTTGCACTTGGAACAGATTTGAAACACATGAAGGTCACCTGGGAAGACCTTTTCAAACTAGACGAATTGGATGCACTCTTTTCCAAAGTGAGAGCCAGTTAGAAGGGAATAAACTAATTTGGGCCCTAAAACCAGCTATGCTTGCTCTCATACAACACAAGTTCTTGGAGGAACCTTGTGAAGGGGTTAGACTCCCAGTTGCATCTTGTCTTAGTGACATCATGAGACTAACCGCCCCTAGACATCCTTACAATGATGATGTTATGAAGAGAGTTTTTGAGTTAATAGTGGATACTTTCCGGGATTTGGACAACACTGCAGGATCTACCTTTGGGAGGAAGCTTGAGATTTTAGGAGTTATGGCCATGACTAAGACTTATCAAGTCATGTTTGATATAGAGTGTGATGGTTTGATCTTGTAGATGTTCCAATGCTTCTTCAACATTGGGAAACCTCATCCTGAAAAAGTCATAGCACACATGCAATCCATCTTGTCCTCATGTATGAGAGACCGTGGTGCCATCTGTCACGAGTTGTAATCTCAATTGTTGTCTATTTAGAGGAGAGAGCAGTTGGCCACTCATGCTTGAGTGACACTGAGGAGTTGACAATGGTAGAGCAGGGAGATATCCTTTATGTTTTTCAGGATGAGGACTGTTTGTTGGACGATTCCATGGGTTCATACGATGATACCTTAGATGAGCATGAGCAGTCATATGGGGTTGATGACAGTAGCCCAGATATGCATCCATGTGTGGTAGAGGAGTACAAGGATACGAGGAGAAGATGATTGTTCCCATTGGGAAAGAGATCAGGGAGTAGATGAGTGACTGATGATTCAACATAGAGAGCACATAGAGGAGTATGAGTCATGGTGAGTCATTGACATTAAGTCAGATTCATATGATGAGCAGTCTGTGGGTCCTAGGAGAGACATTCATGATAGTGTGTCACTAATGATGAGTCAACATGAGAAGCATATGATGGAGCGTGCGTCAACTGAGAAGGATGAGGTGCATAGTATGCATGATGAGCCTTTTGGGGAGAGCAAGTTGGAGGTTCATATTGAACCCGTGATGATGGAGGATGAGCAGCCACCCTTGGGGTCAATCGTTGATGAGGAGCAGATAGATGTACAAACAACTCGCAGGGTGACAATGTTCGCTGACAGTTGTCCTCAGGAGATGCTGGAGTATGACAGGACAATTTGGCAGGAGATTGGTGGATTGGAAGAGTGTAAAGTTTCCTATCGAGCGAGGGAGATGGCAGTGCATCCATCTTTGGGTCTACCCATTGATGAGGTGCAAACAGGTGCAGTGGTGGCTAGCCGAGCTACAACATTTTCAGGGAACAACCCTCTCTAGGAGTACATAGACAAGGCTTGCAACACAATTTGGCTACTTGTACCCATTACAAGGAGAGAGGTAGGACTTTCTCGATGGGTATTGTTGACTAACTAGATAGGGCTGCATGAGTTGAGCATGGACCAACATCAACATAGTATATGTGTTCTTTACACAGGATTCCATGACTTAGATTGGCGAGAGATCATGAGTTGGTACCCTATTGATGGAGTATCATTCTTAGTCAAGAGAAATGTACTGCAGGAGCCCTTAGAGGTGGAGGATGTTACATCCTCCTGTAGCAGAATGTGGGTTGGCCACTCATCAATATCTCAGTGCAGCATTAGCATGGTGAGATTGACCTTGGGGTATGCCAAGGATTGGATTGGATAGAGGTGATGAGCTGGTACACAGTTGGTGGGGCAACATTCATAGCCCGAGCTACAACATAATGGGAGCCATGGCGCATTAATTCTCCTTGGTGGCATTTGGATCTAGGTGGATCCACTTGCATAAGGTTGAGTCAAATATGGACATGGGATTTGGGTAGTGGAGGATTCAGTCATGTTTCAATAGTTTGGAGACATGATGTGGACCAGTGGTTCATATGGGATCCGAACATTGGGTCTCACTAGCGTTGGGCCGCCAGATTGGTCCACATATTTGGATTGCTTGAGGGAAAGAAATCTTGGGGTAGGAGGACTGTCATGTCCCCATTTTTATTCTTCTTCATAGTACAACCAGGGTGGATTTCCTGGACAAGGGATGGTCAGGTCAGTGGAGCAGGTATATGTCATGAGGGGTCCCGATGGAGTTTTGAAGATTTTTTATGGTATTTTATGGCATTCAATTGGCATATTCCATCATCAACACAGTTTGTCTTTCGTTCTGTTGCATTCTGAAAATTTTCAAAAAACAAAATTATTATTGGGCATAACTTAATTAATTATGCTCGAGGTGGCATTCCAGGGAGATTAATTGGTAGAACACCTCAATGTAATAGCTCGTTGGAACTGGAACGAGAAGATCTACATGATGAGACTTTTGGGTGGGAGTTTCAGTGACCTAAGGAAACATGGTGGTCAATTTACCCTTTTCCTGCATTAAAAAGAATATTTCAATTAAAATAGAAGAGGGAAAAGTGCTCCATGATTAAAATAATAATAAAATAGAAGATTCTAGAGGGGTCCATCATATCTATAAATAGGAGGAGGAGGACATCTTGGATTGACTATTGTTTCTTGTATGAGTGGTTGAGAACACAATTCTCTACTCCATTGGTAGCCCAAAGACGAAAACTCTCAGGTGATTTAGAGAGATTGGGTGAGCACCCATCTCCCCTTGGTGGATTCATTTAGAATCCACAGGTGTAGAGATTGTTTCTCTGTTTCAGTGGAGACTGGAGGGTCATTTCCATCTATTGTATTAGCATCTATCTATATATAATAATGTTGGATTTTCGTTGCTCAATTTCTCATTGTTTCTCATGTTTTGATATTTTAATGAGATTTTGCACAATTTATAGATTTGTGGTTCTGGGTTTACATAGCAATCTTCTGGAAAATGCATGATAGTTTAATATGAAGTTCATGTTCCAAAATTAATTGATTTGGGACATTAAAAGAGCTTTCCAATGGTGTTGAAGGTTCATCAAACACACCTTACATGATACCATAATGGAAAACTTAAAAATGGTGAAATTTTATATAAAAGAGTTTCTCCCTTCAATTTCAAGTCATTTATGCATTTGGTCGAGCAAAGCTTCGAGAGGAGGAGGCCCTAAACCTTGGCAAGCTCATTGTAGACAAATTGACAAGTGGATTTTTGATATGTGACTTTCAAGTAGGTCTACTCACCCTACTTTTCATTTCTAATGGATTTGTTTTTTAGTTTAGGGATATTTTGGTCCCTAGGGAACCCATACTCAATTTTCCAGGGCCAACACACTTATTAGTCTAGGATTTGTGTTGTAACCTTAGGTGTTAGGGAAATAAATGCATTGTTCCAATGCATATTTCACGGGGGGGATTACATTATCCAATTGGATTTGAAAGGTTAAAGTGAGGGGATCTTGTTGCCCTAGAGATGGACCAAATGTGGATTTATGCCATGGATTTCTTACATGTATTGTTGGACACCTAATCTTCTAAGGGTTGGTGTGGATGATTGTGAACAATAATTCAACTCCAAGAGACCACTTGGAATATGAAAACCAAGGGTCATTAGGCACCATATATAAATGTCTATCTTTGTGAATAATATGTATTCAATAATTATCTAAATTCTATCCACATTTTCATGTGTTCTTAACATGGTATCATAGTGGGTGAATTCCTTCCCTACTCAAGTTGAGCCACTTATTTTGTGGCCTTTGTAGATTTGAGTGCTCTTTTGTTATCAACCTTCTTTGTCATAACTCCTATCCGCGCTGCACAAAATCACCATTTTTTCCTGCCACCGCTGACATATTAATTTTGTTGCCCTAAGTTCTTGTTAGACCAGAGTATTATTTTTGACATTTTTCCATTTGGTCACCAATTCTTTGGTTATTAGCAGCCATATATGTCTTGCATGCCCGCAACTACAATGTTGGGTCTGCAAAAATGCTCATGCATTGTTACTTTGCAAAAAACCTAAGGTAGATTGTTGTTTTGCAGACTCATTCTCCTGCCATTTCTCTAACTCTCCCTATTCATTTCCCTAGCCTTCCCTACTATGGGGTTTGGATAAGTTTGACTAGTGCATGATTTCTATTACATTTATTTCCACACTTTCAACAAGCTAAAGCGTTGATCATTTATACCCAGTTTAATAAAGTTAATTTAAATAATAATAATTTTAAATTCATTGTTATGTTAGATTCTAAAATTGATATATGAAATCTTTTTTACAAATCCCTTTGGATAATAATTTAAATTATGAAATATTAAAATAAAAAATTAATTATATATTTTATTTGTTGAAGCCTAGATTTTTTTTGAAAAAAATTGGCATGGTGGGATCACGCAGCAGGGATGAGGAGCGCGAAAAGGACTAGGAGGAGTGTAGCATAGGGTTGGCACAGTAAGTGGAGCGTAGCGTAGGATTGGCGCAGTGGATAGGGCATGACAAAGGCATACATCGCACAGAAGGGTGACATTGGCTTCTGAGAAAGAAGAATGCAGGCAAGGAATATCGTCGATTATAATTTTTCAGAGGAAGGAGTTGACTAGGGAGGTTGTGGCGAGCAGACGGTTGGAGATATTTTGAAGAAGGAAGAGACAAGGCAGAGTGGAGCCAAATAAAGGGAGAGATGTTTTGAGATAGTTGTTAACATGCATGAGATAACTCAAGGGAGTAAAACGAAATATCTCAATGATTGCTTCGAACAGCTAAACTGGCTAAGCGGGAAGCAAAGAGGATTGGAGAGGATTCTGAGCAGTTATAAGATGACATGTTGAAGACAAAGCAAGCATTGGTCTGAATTGTTTACGGGAGTAGATGGCAGTAGAATTATGAGAAATTGTTAATTGGACAAGTGCAGAAGGAGCTGAGTCTAGAGTCGGTAGATGTGTCAATGTATTTTTTATCTGGTTTGTGGCACATGGTCAAGCTTGTTGTCGCTACTTTGCAACCTTTGTTGTAAGGGTTTTTAGTCTGTGGTTATATAAGTTTGGTATGGATGGCTTACAATCTGGTTGTTATTGTTTAATATTATCATGGATGGTCGACGAGCTTGTTAAATTAACATATGTAACTCTAGGTATTATAACTCTTCCACTTACATGAATATAAAATTATGATTGGAGAAGTTGTTTTCACCTTCAATGCATATCTATGTGAATGCTTGTGTATTAGTTTATAGTATTACTCACCCCAGGTTGATGGTTTACTTTGTTGAATAATCCAAATGTTTATATTGTTAATCTACTTTGGAACAGTGGTTTATGGTGACGATTTAGTCTGGTGGTTTATGGTGACGATTTAGTCTGGTATGGACCCATAATATTGCATGCATTGAATACATTTGAATGAGTGTGAAGGACCGATTTATTGATAAAGGTTTGAAGTGTCAGTGGAAGTCATGTGTCGATAGTGAAGTTGTTAGAGTCTAGGGTCGACTCTATCTTCATTATATATGGAATCCATGTTGGGGGTCTTATGTTGTGCATAGTTGTTGCAGGCTTGCAATGTCGATTGGGTAGACAAAGTTCAACACCATGCGCAGTGAACAGTAACCATGGGGTGTTGTAGCATGTGTCAGTCAGGAATGACACCTCGCAACCATAAGACAATCTTGCCAGACTGCAAAAACCTAGTTTCGACATTCACCCATTAGCGTCTCAAGTGAGACTTCACTCACTTCATGGGTGTTGTCGAAAGGGTCGATGTTAAGCGGGTCTTTGTTGGCCACTGTGTCGCAAATCCCAGGTCTGTCAAAATCTTGCGCGTCAACATTATTTATAATAATTAATAACAAATAAAATTGTAATAAATAATTTAAAATGTCCCAAGAGCAGTTCAATTGGTTAACTCAAAGTTTGTGAAATTATGGAAACAAGACAACCTAAGTTCAAATCCCGTGAAGTGACCCATTTTATGGCAAAGAGGACATGTCGTAAAGATTTACTAATAATTACGTTTTAGACAAACTGTTAATAGACATATTGTTAAGTTTCTCCAAAATACCATATATATATATATATATATATATATATATATATAACAATAGATTTACTCAATAAGTTAAAATAATCTAATTAAAATCCATATATATAATATAAATTTTAATTATATATAATATTATATTAATAATATAAAATTAATTTTTTTCATAGATACCATGTACACGTGGATGTCTATGTAAAATGTGTTTAGTTTACGTTCATATAACTAAAATTCTAATTCAAAATGTTTTATTGTATTATATTAGCATTTAATTATATATAATATTATATTAATAATATAAAATTATTTTTTTCCATAAATACCATGTACACATGGATGTCTATGTTCTAATTGGGAATGTTTTTTTTTTTTTGGAAGGTGGCAAAATCTATCAAACTCAGGTGTCAAACCAACAGTGAGGACAGAAATGATGGCTGCTATCCGCGAATGTCGGTTTGACTCATCACCGTTATCAAGGAAAACCACGCCACCTGTAATAACCCGCTAATTGAGAATGTTTTATTGTATTATATTAATATTTAATTACATGTAATATAATATTAATAATATAATTTTTATTTGTTTTCATAGATACCATGTACACATGGATGTCTATATAAAATGCATTTAGTTTAAGTTGATATAACTAGTATTCTAATTGGGAATGTTTTATATAAAATGCGTTTAGTTTAAGTTGATATAACTAGTATTCTAATTGGGAATGTTTTATTGTATTATATTAGTATTTAAAATTTAAAGTTATTACATTTATCATAGTATATTGATATTTAAAATTTAAAATAATTTAAAATAATTAAAATGTATTATATTAATAATCAAAATTATTATATTCATAATAATAATTATTATTGATTAATATTTTAAATAAAATATTATTTTAATAAATATAAATATTTTTAAAATAATAAAAAATAAAAATTTTATAGGAAAATTCCAATTTAAATAAATTTATTTTTTTCGCACACATATGTACCCATGTTGTCCATTTGGACATGGATATCTATGTCGGGATCTTTAATTTATTTTGATGTTTAAATTATAACCGGCCATATTTTAGTGTATTATATTGATATTTGATATTTGAAATTATTGATATAATTAAAAAAATGTTTAATTTATTTTGATGTTTAAATTATAGTTGTTCATATTTTTAGTGTTTTATATTGATATTTCAAATTTAAATTTATTGATATGATTAAAAAAAAAAGGGTTTTGTGATTTATAATTATGATTGTTGGGATATTTTTCGGTACTAGAATATTTGTCAATGATCTTGGCAATAATATAAATAGGATAGCAATGAGGAGAGTTGATAGAATATAACGGCTAGCTTTGATTTACTTATAATATTTTAATTGCTTTGATTTACTATATAATATTTTAATTAATGAAAGAGGACTTTAACTAATTTATATACAAATATATTTATTAAATAAAAAAAATTACCTCATTTGAGTTCAAATAAATATATGTTGACTTTCCAAATAAATATTTACCTAACTGATTTTGACTAAAACAACTTATGTTTATTTAATTTTATTTTAAATTATGACTCACTAAAATGCTAGGACCAACTAAATAATTAAATAAGAATAAATTAATAAATAATTAAACTTCTAGTTGCTAACCAAATAAAACAATTGTATTTAATAGAAAAAATATAAAACAATTGTATTTAATAGAAAAAATAAACAAATAAATTAAGGTTAAATATTTCTTAATAAAATGATTAAATAAATAAATAAATAAATATCTAGAATCAAAATCAAATTTAGTAAACATTCTAACTAAAATAGGCAAAGAGTTTCAAAATTAAAACTAAATCAAAATTAAAAAATTATAATGCTACTAATAATATTAATAAAAATAAATTTAAATGATAGTAATAATAATAATAATAATATTCAATAAACAGAAATTAAATAAATAAATGGAAAGAAAGACATTTAATTAAACAAAAAAGAGTAAAACTAAGAGGATAGGGCACGGACCCAAAAACTACTAATCTCGATTCAGATTACTAGGTCTCCTTTCGAATTCTATAGCTTCCCTAAACTTAGTATAAATTTAGATATAAATCAGTTAGAGTCATCTTTCATTAATTAAAATATTATATAGTGGGTCAAAGCTAGCCATTATATTCTAAGAGTCGAAATATCAACTCTTCTCATTGCTATCACTATTTATACTATTGCCAAGATCTGACTTTGCATCTTGTACTATTGCCAAGATCTGACTTTGCATCTTGTTCTGATGATGAACCACACTGGTTGGTTCGAAACATGTCAACAAAATACTTTGGATGTGATTAGTACTGAAACATGTCCCAACAATCATAATTAAAATTGAATTATATGGATAACTACAATTTTTTTTTTGGTTCACAGACACCCGCGGTCACTAGGTGGCTGCTATGTCCACAGAAATATCTGATCTTGATCAAGGGTATCAAGCCCCGCGATCAATAGCTAGGCCTAACCCCAAGGGCTTCGGGGAGAATTGACCCTGTGACCTCTCGAACGGAGAGGCACTTATTTGACCAGTTGAGCTAAGCCTTGGGGCAGGATAACTTGAATTGTTATATTAATAATTATTATTAATATTAGTTAAGGTTTTAATTGATAATTAGTTTTTAGAGGCAACACAATTGATGATTTTTTGAAAATGAAGTATTATATATTACGAGATTCTATATCTAAATCTATTGAGTTTACCTCTATAATCTCTAAGTGAACCACGTCTTGGGGGTGACGTGGTTCACCTAGAGCTTATAGTGGTAGCGGTCGGAGTCGAACCTATGTCAGGCGGGTACGAGATTGTCCCAGTAGCCTATTCCTCTAGTCAAAAAAGAAGAAGAAGACAGTTTTATTGAGATGCAAACATCTTTTAGAGTGAAGAGTGGTTTGATCCCTCTCAACACTTGGTAGATCTGAAGTTAAGATGGATCTAGGCTAGTTTAATTTCCCCCTTCAAATAATATTCCACATGAATACCACGGGTCAATACCATGGGCCATTTTATTTTATTTTTTATTTTTTATAGGGTTCTTTTTCTTTTTATTTTTATTGTTTTATTTTATTTTGCCTAATTTAAAAGGTTTACATTAATTTTTTTATTTATAAGTAAATGTAGATTAACGAGATACAATTGAAAAAGTAGTTTGACACATGGGAAAGATGGCGAAGCGATCGAATAGCTGGCTGAGCAAAGGATTAGGGTAATTTCTCTTAGTTTTTACTTCAGAATTGTTGATTACCCCGCAATCCCCTGGCTGACCGACTGCGTCCGTTTTCCTCTCATTACTGTCAACCATTGTAGGTGGTTACGATGTCGTTTTCCTGTTCGAGCATGGATGAAGTCATGGACTACGAGGAGGTAGACTATACTCTGGACCCATTTCCCGATTAGTCCATATTCGGAAACCCTAACCCTAATCTATCAGTTTTTGGTCCCCCTTCGCTCCCCACATTTGCTCCATCCTGCTCTGCCCTGGTGGTCACCATCCCTGGTCTCACCGCTTCATGACTCCACTTCGGCACCCTCTCTATCGACTCACCTGCACTAGATTGTCTGCCGCTCTCCCCTGATACCCTACATCTGCTTACAGCAGTCTCATCGCCCTTGCCCACATTCGAGCCAAACCCTCCAGTCAGCCATCTCCACCTGACGAGCTCGCCGCTGCATACGGACCAGACAATGGGAGACCCTACAAATCTCGGCATCAACCCATCTACTTCTGCTAATTACCCGCCAGGGTGTTTCGAAATGCTTGTGATTAGGGTAAAATCGGCAGCTCAACTACAACAGGAAGGGCACACCTCCTCCAACCCGCTACAGGATCATCCATCAGTACCCCATACTGGAAAGATAAAAGTCAAGTGCGTGAAGGCTTCGACAAAGGATTTCACCATTTGTTTCGGTGAGGGTATATCAATGGGGGAAGTCGCGAATAAGGCCAACTCTGTCCTGGTTGGGCATGTCCGTGGTAGGGCATATTTGGTGGAGAGATTGACCCTCTGGGTGCATGAAATTTGGGGCAACACCCTCAAAGAACTGTCAGAGGTCCAGATCCTTCCTCAGGGTTGGTTTGCACTGCATTTCACAAAGGAGGAATACACAGATCTGGTACTTGCTCGGTACTAGCATATAGAGATGGCTCCAGTCCTTCTCAAGCATTGGAGTCCTCTGTTTGATCCGGAAAGGGAACAGATTGGGGCTGGACCACTCTGGGTTCGTTTACCTGGACTCCCACTTCAGTATTGGTCTAAAGATGTTTTTGTCAAGATCGGGAACACGCTCGACACCTACCTTGACTATGATAAATCATTTGTTTAGACCAAGAATCGAACCCTAGCTCGCATTCGGGTTCATTTGGATACGCGCGAGGGTTTGGAGTAAAAAATCACACTTCAATGGAGGCATTTCACTCGGGTTCAGATTCTGGACTATGAAGGAGTCTCGTTTCACTACAGAAGATGCCACAAGGTGGGGCACATTTTCAAGGAATGCCCACTGATCAAGAAATCACCTGATCCTCCGAGCACTCCAGTAACCTCAAAGGGCCAAGCAGTCTCCCTCCCGGATCGTACTCCTGTTTCGGCCCCCCGGGCCTCTGTTCGAGATAGTTCTCCCTTGGCTGTAGAAGGTGCGCACAGGACACCATCTCCACCTATGACGCGATCCTGAGCTACTGCTGAGGCTACGAGAAAAACAAGTACTCCTCTTTCCTCTCACCCTGTATCTCTTTCTTGCAGTTCTTTTCTTGAATCTACATCCACTATGAACATCACTCCCACCATACCCTGCACTCTCTCCCTGCCTCCTCCCATCATTTCTACCACCGCTCCTTCTTTCCCTCCATCACCCTCCAATCCTCCCCCACCCTCTTTAGACTGGATTGATCTACCTCATACTTATAATTTTCACTCTCGTTCGCATCCTGATGGTCATACTCCCTCCTATAGAGGGCTAGGACTCACCCTCCCTGAATCTATCGTTCAATCATCTCATGGCCGAAAATCCTATCTCTCTAAAGCCATATAAAAGGTTGGGGCAAAATTCATCACTAGAAAACACCCCGAGGAGGGTACTCCTCTTAGAGCATTGAACACCTTGGGGAGGTTTCCCCCATGAAGTGCCTCTCCTTCAACTGCAGAGGTATGGCTAGTGCCTCCAAAAAACTAGCCCTGTGTAGATTATTTGAAGCTGAGTCTGTGGATATCATTATGTTGCAAGAAACCCGGGGTGATGTTGATCCCATCACCAGAACCTTGGCACCCTTAAAACCTGGTTGTCACTTTTACTCCCTTGATGCTATGGGACGTTCTGGGGGATTAACCATTGGTTACAACCTTCGTACCATTAAGGTCATATCATCCTAGGGTGGATTAGGTTTTATCGGAATGGATATTTTCTCAACCAAACTTGGTTTGAATCTTCGGGTCATTAACATATATGGACCCTGTCATCAGCGAGATGATTTTTGGCAGTGTTTCCTTAATCTATCAATTACTTCACCTGATCATCTGGTCCTTGGGGGTGACCTCAATTTCTCCCTAGATTTTGGGGAATCATGGGGATCCCAAGCCCAAGTGGATCCTCTCTCAGGGTATATGATGAATCTATTGGAGCAACATAATCTTACAGATGCCCCCATGAACAAGCCCCTTCCTACTTAGAGGACTAGAAGGGTTGGGGAAGCAACTCTAGCTAGAAGGCTTGATCGTTTTCTAATTAAGGTGCCACTATTTCATCAACTGAATAGATATAGACAATGGGTGGGCTCTAGGGGCATATCTAATCACTCACCCATATATCTAGAGATCCTTGGCCCCCATTCAAAGCCTAAATCCCCCTTTAAATTCAATCGCGTCTGGCTACATGACCCAGGATACACCAAGTTGGTCACTGACTACTGGAAAGCAAACCCCATAATGAGACATAGATCTCTGGCTGAGGGTTTCTGTCACAATCTATCTCAGCTCAAGCATCTATCTATCACCTAGGCTAAAGAGAAATATTAGAGGGATGATCTCAGATTGAATCAGAACTGAGTGAGCGAATGGATGATTGTAATAATGGGTTTACAACTACAAATAATAAATCCCACCTTATTGAGCTTGAGAAACAGAAGGACAAGATATTGAAGGAAACAGAGGAAACTTGGAGACTAAAGAGAAACTGGAGATGATAACACAAAATTCTTTCAGAACTATGCCAAGGGAAGAAAGGTATCTAACACTATTTGGAATCTGCCCTTACCTGATGGAGGTGTGGTAGACACCTTCAATAAGCTATCCCTTCTGGGCACCTCTCATTTTCAGAATCTCTATAAAACCCCCCAAGGGTCCAATCTAGTGGATATTATACAAGTTGTTGGTCATTTTCCTCAGTTTGTGGATGAAGATATGGCAGATGAGCTCAACTCACCAGTGACAACTGCTGAACTTGAGGGGACCCTGAAATGGTTTAAAAAAGATAAAAGTCCAGGGCCGGATGGATGGACTATCGAATTTTATCTAGCCTTTTATGAACTCTTGGGACAAGACCTGCTAAATGTAGTGGAGGAATGCAGGACCACTGGTAAATTATATGATGCCATTAACTCCACCTTCATTTCCCTTATCCCCAAGTCTGACTCCCCATCATCTTTCAACGACTTTCGCCCCATCTCCCTCTGCAATTGTCTCTACAAAATCATTGCAAAGATCATTTCCAACAAGATCAGACCCATCCTCTCTCATCATATATCATTCGAACAGTTTGATTTCCTTGAGCATTGACAAATTCATGAAGCCATTAGTACTGCCCATGAGGCCATTCACTCGATCAGGTCCAAAAAGCTTATGGGAATCATAATAAATATTGACCTGGCAAAAGACTTCGACCATGTTAGCTGGCTTTACATCAAAATGCTTCTCATTCACCTCGACTTCCCGCATGATTTCACCACCTAGATCATGTATTGCATTACCACTATCTCATTCAGTGTTCTCATCAATGGATCTGCTTCACATTTTTTTCACACAAAAAGGGGGACTCAGACAAGGTTGTCCCCTCTCTCCCCTTCTTTTCCTGATTGTCATGGAAGGTCTCAACCGACTCCTTGCATAGGCAAAGAGAAATGGTCAACTTTTTGGACTTAAAATAAATGACGTATGCTACCTCACTCATCTTCTATTTGTCGATGATGTCCTCATTTTCCTTGATGGTAGCATCTGAGACTCAGCTTCCTTGCCAATATACTCTCCCTTTTCTCCCGGGCTACTGGTATGATGGCAAACCATGGGAAATCCACTATTAAATTAGCTCACACATCCATCCATGAGTCACGATAAGCTCAACAACACTTCCCATACTGTATCCACCTACTAGATCGAGGTTTTAAATACCTGGGTTTCTGGATCAAACCCCTGAGCCAAAACATTGCTGACTGGATTTGGTTAGTCATTAAGTTGGAGAAAAGGCTTTCAAATTGGTGTCATTGATTCTTATCTAGATCAAGAAGACTAGTGCTCATCAAATCAGTACTGGAGGCTACTCCTATTTTCTAGATGGCATTAGCTTGGATACCCAGAAGCATCCTTGCACACCTTCAACAGATTTGCAACAGATATCTTTGGAATGGTCAAGAAGATAAGAAGATTTTTTCCTGGGTTAGCTGGAACGAGATTTCTTTGCCCAAGAAAAGGGGAGGTTGGGGACTAAAATACTTAAATCTTTTTGCACAAGCACTTGCTGCTAAAATGGGATGGACACTTCTTACTAGACAAAACCTCTGGACCTCTGTTACTTATTACAATTACATTTGGCCTCTTCAGATCATAGATTGGGTGTGTCTGCCACAATGGCCGAGGATTGGTATATCTTCTGTCTGGAAAGATTTGCTCCACTCATTACCTGTCATTCGCAATAATTTGGCATGGTGGATAAATGATGGTTCAAAAATGTGCATCGGCCTGGATCCCTGGACTAGGGGGGGGCAGCCGGCACCATCTTCCGAGAGAGTTAATCCACCAACTAAATCAACGAGAAATCAGTGTTATAGCACACATTGTTGAACATGATAATACCACCATATTTGCTTAGGGCTGTAAATCTACTCAACAGCTTAATATCCCACCCCAATGGCACCAAACGTGGCAAAATTACATTTATGCACTAAGTGAAACTCACATCAGAATAAAGGAGGGACCTAGCGAACTCATGTGGTGCCTTGCTGACACTCCAAAAAGCTGGTTACCTCGAGTTGATTAATAACAGACAGCCGGAGCTTATTCATGATTGGTGGCAGACTATTTGGAAGTTAAAATCCCCTTCGTGAACCAAGCTATTTTTCTAGTGTGTGCTCAGTAACAAAGTCCCCACTGGGGAATCCTTAACCCACCGTGCCATACATGGACCACACTGGTGTGTCCTTTGTAAACAAGCATCTGAAACGACTGACCATCTATTTCTAAAATGTGGTTCTATGACTAACCTTTGGCAGTCCATCTCTTCATCGATCCAATTCGCTGGCATATGGGATGGCGAAAACATAAACCAAGCCTGGAGAAGCTAGTATAGCGTGCATCACGGAACAAAACTGATCCGTCTCCCTCTGTTTATATGTTGGTCTATCTGGCTGACATGGAACATAATTATTTTTGATGATGGTGTAGCCAGATGGCAGCTTATTACTGCAAAGATCATCTCTGCCTACCATGAACTGCCTGATTACGTTAGGTCTCATCCTCGAAGATCACTTGCACCCGATCCCATTGACAAATCTACTCCCTGAGCATACTTTGACGATGATGCACAGGATCAGGGGTGTGGGGGAGGTTTCCTATTTTATTTATATGATCAGCATCACTTCAAGGTTAAGATGCGACTTGGAGAAGGGACAAATGATTTTGCAGAATTTATCACCCTCCGTCATTTACTGCATTTTTCACTAGGCCATGACTGCAACAATCTACAGATTTATGGAGACTCAAAAATCACTATAAATTGGTTCAATAACATCACTACCTGCCATGCACACACTCTCAGGAATATTTTGGATGAAGTGAACATATTCAAATCTCAGTTTAACTCCATCTCTTGTCACCATATTTACAGGGAGCATAACAACAACGTTGGCAGGCTTTCCAAGGAGGCCACGCTATTTCCCAGAGGCCAATGGATGATACATACAGGAGCAGAGGGGTACCGCCCAGTACCAATACTACCACAAGCCGTATATCGATCAGGCATATCATAGGGCGGAGGGACCCTAAACTTTTTTTGGGACATGCACAGTAATAAACTTAAATTTCATTGTGTATATTACAGTATGTGTTTATTTTCAAACTAT
The DNA here is from genome assembly GCA_031772625.1 of Pinus tabuliformis. Lineage (NCBI taxonomy): Eukaryota > Viridiplantae > Streptophyta > Pinopsida > Pinales > Pinaceae > Pinus > Pinus tabuliformis. Next base: position 1,026,227,527 of record CM062805.1, read on the forward strand.
ATATTATGGACATCGCCCTGTGCGGTGTATATATATTGTAGATATCTCAATTATGGCATTATATTTTCAGGCTCTCTCATGCTATCGCGTTGTGTGGTGAATTATGTTTACTACTCAGCACCATTTTTAAATGGACATGGATGTATTTTTTGACTGATACACACTGATATGGCTAAGGGCCAAATGATGCATATGCTGCCAAGCATCTACTATATGTAATTTTTCGAAATTAATGAAAGATTACGATTTTTCCTTTGGAAAAAAATAATAATTTTTTATTTAATTTAATTTGTATTTATGTAATTTAACTTAACTAAATGTTAAACATTACATTACAACATCTCTACCATACTGGGTTGGAAAGTGTGGTGCAATAATTATAATAATGATTTTATATTAAAAAAAAGTGTAAGTTTGGTGGGATTACATCATCATCATGTCCATATATCACCCCAATCAAGGTAGGGAATTGAACTGGTGACTTCATATTAAAGAGTACCTTAATAGAGCACCTAATCATTGTCTATCCAAGACTTCATGGATGATTTTATATTAAAGTTCTTAATTATAAAATAAGTTTGAATATTTTATAAATATAAAAAATAAAATAAAAAAATAGTATTATTATGGATTTATCTAATTGTCTTAGAAATAATTTATCATCAACTCCTTTTTTAATTATTGATTATGTATATTAATGAATATTTTTGCAGCCATATATTACCAACTTTCTTTCAATGGGGGATCATGTATATTAATGAGATGTAATGTCATTTTTTAGCAATTCGTTGGCCCAGTAAGCAAAATAATTCAAGAGTGTTAGAATTATTTAATAAATTTAATTGCATTACATTTTTTAGCTTGGTTGAAGTGGTTGGTTTCCTTCTTGTCTCAATTGATTTGTGGATGGTCATATGTTACCAACTCTCTTGATGTAGGAACACATATGAAATAGGGTACAATTTTTTCTCATTCTTCTCCTAAGAGCTTTTCTCTGGTGAGAAAATGTATTGAAGAATGTTGGATTTTCTAATAACACTAACTGCAATACATTTCTAGCTTTGTTGAATGGATCAATTCCCTTTCTTGGTCTAAATTGTCTAACTCATATCTTTGTAGTAGAGAAATCCTAATTAAGAAATTGTTCTCTTTTTTGTTTGAATTGTCTAATTCATATATTTCATTCATAGATTAGTAAATAATTAAGTGACAAAACTTAGTGTTGGATTTGATTCATTATTGATAACTGCATTAATGTTAGCCTTTACCTGAGTGTCTATCTCTTCCCTCCCAATGGTAGCATGGGATCCTTTATTAAATCTCCAAACATAGTTATTTATGGATCCATAGTTATAATCATATAGTGGCGACTCAATTCCTAGTATTTCTACCATGTGGGTTTATTATTTGATCTTTCTTGAACCTAGAAGAACTTTACCATGTACCATTCTCAAAGAAATAATTATAATGGAATGCAATTTTCATAGTCTATAAGTTGTGTCCAATTATCACAACCTAACGTTTTTTTTACTTATGAGACTTTTGTTTAGACCTACATAAATATAGCTCATTAGAAAGTGATGTTGTAGACTTCCTCCTTGTTTCCAAGATCAAGGTAGTAAGGTTTTCCTAAAATGCTTTGATGGCTTAAAGGGTATTCTCATTCTAATATTTCAATTCGAAGGGGTATTTTTAATTTCAATGTTCCAAAGGGAATCAAATATTCTTAAATTGGATTTTTTATTAATTATTTCATAATTTGGTTGAAACCTATCATTGATGAATGGATTTCAACTATTACGTTGAAAGTTATGTTAAATAGGGATTATTGGTATAGTGAACATGAGATGTTGAGTCTTAACCAAATAATATATAGTATATTAATGTGTTGGCATCCATGAGCCATAATATAATACAATGATATAAAGGGTCCCATATACATGTGCCTAGAACAAAATGGCTAGGATTGATATAACAACTACAATTGATTTGGGTACATAGGACCAAATGCTCCCTTGTCAATGAGAGGGGATGGATACAACTTGAGAATCCCTACTAAATAGGAAGGTGCTCTAATGATTTGAATAATCCAAGTAATGGGAGGATCATGCCATGGGATTTGAGAATGATAGAAATTGAGCAAGTCAAATCTATTAAATTTTGTTTGAGGTTGGATCATGAACCATTGAAGGTTGAGCATGTTAGAAACTGCATGAGGGTAAAATTTTGGGAACAAATCACACATGCCTGGTGAATATGATGCAATCATTTAAAGCACTAGACCATCAAGTGTACAATTCTTGATCATGTGATAATATGCTGAAGTAAAGAATGCGAGAACAAATCATGTTAGAGAGCATTAGGTCTCCCTTTGCTTGATACAAGGCACCCATCAATAAGTAAAATGGATCCAATATGCACCTCCCTCTGGGCCAATCCCCTACAATAAATATACTAAGGTTGATAGAGGAAGGCTCACCAGAGTTGAGGAAATGATGAGTCCTCAATAATAGTATGAAGTATATAGTATAATGGGATTAACAAAGGCGAACACCAATTGGGGGGAAATATTTTGATGGGTGAACTAATGACTTCATTTGTTCAAAGAATAAAATGCAAAGTTAACCTAGTAACAATTGAAATTATTCCACAAGGAATGGTCAATTACTAGGATGGAGGCTTTTCAAAGAAATATTAGTAAACCATAGGGACATCTAGAGGTCAAATTTTAGCAATACAAGATGATGTGATTCACAGGGATGCTGACATACTGTAACATGACTCAAGGTGGTATTGAATGGAATCTATGGGACATAATGGTGAATCATCTCCAATGCTCTAAAAAAGGGAGAAAAAATGATGTTGGCATTGGCTGAACTAAGTATAGGAGGTATAAGGCCTTCTTGGAGTAAACAAAGAGGTTACGAAGTGGGGAGTCTAAGAGGATATGGGTTATAAACATGATAATGAGAAATGTAGTGGTTGTTGGTTCTAATATGAAGACTAACTAGACTCTCAATCCAAAAGGATATTTAATGACATAGGCACCAAAATTCAAAAAGGGTAATGGTGTTGGAGTGCTTATGTGAGGAAGGATCTAACAATTGATAGGTGGCATGTGAAAAATATGGATGGGTTGATCCATTTATCAAAGTGTGGATATCCTTACGGTGATATCCATTGAATGATAGGTAAATTAAATGAACAAGGGTTTATTATATTTAAAATTCCACAAGGAATGGCCCAAAGGAGACCCTACATCACTCATATATCTCCTTGCCTATTTGTCAAGAGCACATGTTGGAAGGTGGGTTTCTTTATTAAAAGGTACTTTATTCATTTTTAAATTAGGCACTTATGCTTCTTTGTATTTGGAAATTTTGACATGGATCATGTGGTAACTTGGAATAAACAAGGGTCTTAGTCATAGTCTTGTTCCATCACCTTAAATGGGGCGTTAATTTTTAATCCTAGTCCAATGGGACCTCCCCTAATGACTCATGGCTTTAGAAAGGGGCACTACTTGGGAAACCATGGTTGAGATAGTGTAGCCTTATCCACCCCTATATCATACTTACCACTTTCCATATTACATTAAAAGCCCTTATTCCACCACCCTTCTTCGGGTTCAACTAACCATTGGTTCATTGGGATTTGGCACCCGCACATCCTCATATCTAGGTAGGGCCTAGAAAGGTACCCTGGGAGATTGATGCAGCTAAAAGAAAAAGAAAGAGCATATGATGGACACAAGAAAAACAAAAGAAAATCAAAATATAAAATATGGTCGATACTTATAAAATTAGCACGTGGGAAAATCCAAGCATGAGCTCTATCTATATCATATGGAAATCACCTGGTCCTGGGTTAATGTTTCCCTATCTCGTAGAATACAAGGAACCCTTGCATGTCCCAATCCCTAATGGGAAATGAACTGTCCCATCCTAAAGGGGTAGTAATTGCTACACATCGTACAAAGCAAGCTCTCATTCCACGAGCTAAGCGAAATAATAAAAGGAAAACTCAAGAAAATGTAAAAGGAAATATAGAGAGGTGGAAAACTAATGTTGAGGTAACATCCACCATTGTTCCCTCCTCACATGTATCCACCCAGGATGAGGTAATCCATCATAGTCAATCCCTTTGACCATGGAACTTAGCCATGAAGTCCTTCCCCTCCATTCCATCATTATTCATGGCACCTATTGATTAAAGGGTGTAACAAGGACATGTCACTTCCCTTTGGAGGTTGGAAACATCTAATAGGGTCATCTATTAACCACTCCTACCTAGGGAGGTAACACCATTATGTGACTAAGGACCCAATTTTGGAAGAGAAGCCACACATGAAGTGTTAATTTTTCCCATTTATTTCAAGCTTGGTTCACCTAAATGAAATAATAATTAATGTACCCAATGATGAAAGTTGCAACAATGGATATTGTGTGTAATTGGTAGGTGGTTCCATCTATAGACCTGAGAAACTTAACTAGGGTCCAAGTCCTCCAGAGGAACATATTGACACCCATAGGTGATGTTTTGAGAGCCACGAGACTCTGGATAGTTGTAGAGCATCATTCATAGATATGGGAACCTTCAACACCCCCAGCATTCATGCATTTTCTTTATTATTCATGGGATCATGCACCTGGACCAACATGTCCCAAGCCAACTTAGCAATGATCACATGGCTTAGAAGTTGATCCAAGGCCCATGTGAGGTTTGTCTCATGCCTTGATACACAAGGGGGTTAGCACCATCTTCAATTCCCTAAATGTTGGAGAAGGATAGAGCTTATTGATCACTTGGAGACCCATGAGACCCAGCTTTGCACCTGAAACCCACATTTGGGGGATACAAGATTATTTTCATAGAAATCTAGAGTCCAGCCCCTAAAAATTTATTTTAGGAGCCCACTAGACTTGTCATGACAATAAATGAGCCCAATGCAAGCCATTGAAGGTCCTACAACAACATGACTTCAACATTTTGACCCTCTTATTATAGTTTTATTATGATTTACATTGGCTACAATATTGGCATGTGACCTTGATTAGTTCTTGCCCATTATTCTAATGTTTGAGGGGATTCTAGGCATAATTAGACATTAGTGGCACAAGTATATATTAGATATCATTCATTTTTTATCTATCATCATCATCACTCTTGGAATTTCAGCCTCATTAAGGAATTCAACCTCTCTATAGGAATAAAAATTATTCTCTTGTGGATATTTTCAAAATATTCGATGCATTTTGAAATTTGGAGTTGATTCTTAAATATTTCTTGGAGTTATTCGTTGGATAATGGGAGTAATCCTTGCCTGTTGTATTGTAAGTGCACTCTATTGTTGAATAACTATTTTTCTATGCCTAATGTATGGAATTATTTTTTTTAAGTCATGGTAAAATTTTGCCCTAATTTGTTGAAGATTAATTGAATTATTATCTAGATTAATATATAATGCATTACTCATGTATAACATGTGATGAATATTCCTAATGTTGAACTTATTAAATCTCTCCCATAAAAGTCCATTTTCCATCGAATGGGTAAATACTTGAAATGTTCTTGCTATGGAAGCAATTTCAGCCTCCTTGGAAACAAGTTTAGCTAACCTAAATCATCCTAGACTCCATTCTCCCAAGTAACAAGGAATTGTCTAATTGTTTGGTTATCAATCTCATTTTTTATCCATATTTTCTCTAGGATAATTTTATCCTTTTCAATCATAGGGTAGAAATATAGAGCTTTGAATTTATAGCGAGGGAGGATTTTGGTGGTTAGAGAGCCTATACATCAAGAGGGTAGGATTTTCCACAAAAAATATCAATTTGGTGGGCATCCACCTCAAATAAAATCCATAAATTATCTTTCTCTATGTGTTTTCCCTAAGAGGGAACCCTAGTTTTTTACTCCCTCAACTTAAGGACTTCATTGAAGGTTTCATGAGCCTTGGCCTAGATAACACACATTGTAAGAAACCTTTCCTCTTTGTATGGACCTTGAGTTGCTCCAAAACTCGTCAAATCTATCAAACCCTAGGTATTGTGCAATTAGCTCTAGGTCTCTTCATAGAAAGTGAATTGCTTCCTTGTGAATCCTTGAACCTAAATTGTTTCTTTATTGAAGACTTACTAAATTTGAGATCATCTGACACTTTAACCATATAATACCTATTATAAGTTATCTCTTTCCTACCGAGACTCCTCCCATTGGTGGCATTCTAAAAAGATTATGGGTTTTTGGCTATGGTGATAATGGGCCATTACCCCATTGTTGCTTCTTGGTCCAGTTTATACCTTGTAGGGTTTCCCTCTCCAAGGCCTACTAGATTTTTTGGCAACATTTTTGGCCTCATTATCGGGGAGAAGCAAGTCTACCTTTATAAAATATTTACCTTCTTCCCTAACGAAAATACAACTCGTTATTTGATGACTCCTTAGAGTAATGAAGCTTTTGTTCTTCATTGAGCTTCATATTCAATGCTTGTAGGGTGAAGAAAGAATCTCTGGATGCATATTAAAATTCACCTTGGTGAAACCCATTTGATTTTCATCAAGGAAATGGTTCCTTTGGGACCGCACAAGGTTAATATTGATGCATTTTTTCATATGGAAGAAGGAAAGTGAGATATTGGTAATCATTTTGAAAATGATCTGATATATGACACTAACAATGATCTTGTCTCTCTTTCATCACATCACCCCCTGCATGTCCTTAAGGGCAACAATAAGAGTGATATGCTTGAATTTGTTCTTCACTGAAAGTTCATGAGATTGATTATTGAAATATCCATTCATTGGTTGGAAGAGAGGATCCAATGGCTAAAGATAGATCCTTTTCCTCATTCAATGTTATTTTTCATAATGCTTGGTTACCTTATTTTCCCACCTCCCACCCTTACCATGCATCTGGCCAAACTTGCAAAGGAAGATGCGATATTTTTCTTCCTTGTTTCACTAAGGCTCATATGGATGGGAAGTGTTTTTTTATTGATCTAATAAAATGCTAGTTACATTGGTTGTATGACTATACTTAGCTCGTGCATAATGTGTTAGCATGCACGGTAGTGTAGGTGCATTGCATATTGTTTTTGAATAGATAATATCATCATATCATGTTATCATACTATATTAGATCACATATAGATCAGACTTGCATTTAGCATAGACTTAATTTTCTATTTGGATTATTCCTTTTATGAAAAACATGTTATTATAGTACACCCATTGCACATGCTCCCAAATAGTCGTATCGTAACGTGTAGGTTACAAGTCTTCAGTTGAAGGAGATTGTTAGAGTTCTCATGAAATCACCATTTGAGGACAGGGATCATGCACTCTACTATGAGTTCATGTCCTAGTTGGAGCCAAATTTACCCACCAAAAGTCTGTGACCCCTAGGAGAAGATTTCTCCTATTCATCTCTTCCATCTGGCAGCTAGCAACCCTTGAGATCCACTTTGTAACTGATGTGGTGTGCCATCCATTATCTCTGCCACTTACATAATTCATATATCTCCTCACCCATTTTTCAATAGCACATGTTGGAAGGTGGGCTTATGATAAAAAACTACTTTATTCATTTTGTAATTGAGTGCTTATGCTTGTTTTTATTAGGAACTTTGCATGGATTATGTGGTAACTTGGAAGAAATAAGAGTCTTGTCATATTCTTGTTCTCTCATCTTAGATGGAGGGCTAATTTTAAATCCTAGTCCAATGGGACCTCCTTTAATGACCCATGGATTTAGGAAGGGGAACTACTTGTGAAACAATGATTGAGATAACATAGCCCCATCTATCCCTATTCCATACTTACCAATCTCTATCTTACATTATCAGCTCTTATTCCACCTCCCTTATTTGGGTTCAACTAACCATTGGTTCATTGGGATTTGGAACCCATACATCCTCATACCTAGGTAGGGTCAAGAAATGAATCTTTGGAGGTTGATGTAGCTAAAAGAAAAATAAAGAGCATATGATGACCACAAGAAAAACAAAATAAAATCAAAATGAAAAAGATGGTTGAGACTTACAAATTAGCAATGGGAAAAAGACAGCCATGAGCTCTATTATCATATGGCCATCACCGGGTTCCTACGCCAATGTTTCCCTATCTCATAGAAGACAAGAAACCATTACCCAAACCCTTGATGGATGATAAACTTCCCCATATTAAAGGTGGTAATAACTACTACACATCATACAAAGCAAGCTCGCATTCCTCGAGTTACAAGCAATAATACAAGGAAAAAACAAAAAAAATAAAAGGGAATATAGAGGGGTGGAAAAAAAAGGCTGATGTAACTCATGCATCCACAATTTCTCCCTCCTCACATATATACACATAGGATGAGGTTATCCATCATATCTAGTCCCTTTGACCACAGAACTTGGTCATGAAGTCCTTTCCCTTATGTTCCATCACTATTCATATGGTACCTATCGATTGAAGGGTGGCCCAAGGACATGTCACTTCCCTTTGGGGGTTGGGAACACCTAATATGGTCATCTATTGACCACTCATACCTAGGGAGGTAACACCATTACGTGAATAAGGCCCTAATTTTGGAAGAGAAGACACATATGAAGTGTTACTTTTCCCATTTATTTCAAGCTTCGTTCACTTAGATGCAATAATGATTAATGTACTTGATGATGAAATTTGTAGCAAGTATATTGTGTGTAATTGGTAGGTGGTTCCATCTATATGTCTAGGAACGTAACCGGGGTCCAGGTCCTCTAGAGGAAAATATTGACACCCACAGGTAATGTGTTGAGAGCCATGAGACTCTAGACAGTTTTAGGGCATCATTCATAGCCATGGGAACCTTCAACACCCACAATGTTCCTGCATTTTCTTTATTATTCATGGGATGATGCACCTGGACCAGCATGCCCTGAGTTAGCTTAAAATTGATCACATGGTTTTGCAGTTGATATAGGGCCCAAATAAGGTTTGTCTCATGGCTTGAGACATGTGAGGGTTAGAACCACATTCAATCCCCTCTACATTGGAGCAAGATCAGGCTTATTTATCCATTGGAGACCCATGCGACCCAATTTTGTGCCCCAAACCCACATTTGGGAGCTACAAGATGATTTTCAAAGAGATCCAGTGGCCAATCCCTAGACCTTGATTTTAGGAGCCCTGTCATGGAACTAGAGGATCTTAACACAAGACTTTGAAGGGACTAAGACAACATGGCATTAGAATTTCAACCCTCTTGTTGGGTATTTATTATGTTTTACATTAACTACAAGGTTAGCCTGTGATCTTGATTAGTTCTTTCCCATTATTTTAATGTTTGAGGGGTTCATAGGCATAATTAGACATTAGTAGCACACACATATATTATAGATCATTAATTTGTGATCTATCATCATCATTACTCTTGGAATGTCAGTTTCATTGAGGACTTTTTCCTCTCTAAAGGAATCAAAATTGTTCTCTTGTGGATGTTCTTGATCTATTGAATCGATTTTGACATTTGGAGTTAAATTTCTAGGATATTTCTTGGAGCTATTCTTTGGATAGTGGCAGGAATTCTTGCATGTTGTATTGTAAGTGAAACCTGTTGTTGAATATCTTATTTTGTATGTCTAATGTATGGAATTATTGATTGTAGCTCATAGTAAAATTGTGCCCTAATTTGTTGAAGGCTAAGTGAATTACTATATAGATGAATATTTTAGACATTACTCATGTATAATATGTGATGAATATCTCTAGTGCTAAACTTATTGAAACTCTCTCATAAAAAATCATTTTCCATTGAGTGGGTAAATGCTTGAAATTTTCTTGTTAGGGATGTAGAGTCCAAGAACTGCTTTACGTTGACACCCTTTTTGTCCATATTACTTCCTTTTTCCTATCACTATCATCCAAATAAATGCAATAAATATAAGGTTTTATTAAGGTAAGCACTCATATGTCCTCATTTTCATATTTTGTCAATATGCCTTATTGTTTTATTAAAATTTACATGTAGCTACATAATTCACCTAATTCTGTAGCTAATCCACAGATCCGCAGATACTTCCACTGTTGACAGGGTTCGAGTGCGCTAGCTCAGCAAAGGAGTATATTGGTAAGTAGGGAATGATCCTCTCATGGATTTCTTCCTGTTTACTCGAGCTAATCCATCAAGATGTTCGCACTACAACACGATCAACCATGAAAATCAGCCGCAAGATAATGTGCTGGAACAAAGTCTGAGTTTCAATAGATATTATCGATTTGCTTTTTCAATAGAAAATCGACGAATAAGTGATATGATTTGGTTTGATAAGGATTGTAACGAAGATCCGTAGGCTTGAATTTCTCATGTTTTTAATTAAAAACTCTATAATAAAAATGCCCGCTCTGTGTTAATGGTGTGCGACTGTATGTAATTTTGAATCATACTGTAGAAACTGTTTTCCAATTAATGCAAAGATATTGGTTCATACATTTCATGTGTTGTTGATTAAAGCTACTTACTGCCCCGTGGAGGGCCCCTGTGCGAAAATCAGGTCTTTAATTCACTACAATTAGATTTTCTTTTATTTCATAGATTTAATTTACTGATGCTCTATTTTTATATTTTTAGGATGCAATCCAATGGAGTTCGCGACTAGATTTATCTTTGCATCAGTAATATCGTTTGATTTATACCTAGCATAACTCAATCATCTCGTTTGCTTTATACTTAGTATAATTCAATCATTCCGTTTCATTCATAGTTTAGTTATTTCATAGCTTAATAATCTTGTTTCTGCTTTACTTTTGCATTGAATGAAGTTGCAGTAAATAAGAGTGACAATCTTTCTTAGCATCTGAATTCAAGCATATTTCATTTTCTAAATTGATAAAATAGGATCTCCTTTATATCATTTCATGCTTTCATAATTAGCTTTGTTTAGCTACAGCATAAAAATCCAAAAAAAAATTGATAAGTTAAAGAGTAGCTTAAATTCATATATTCATTGAAAATAGTTAAGATCATTATTCGAACCATCCTAAAAAGCTCTATTCAATTAGGACTAATTCTAGAAAAATCATTTAGAGTAATCAATTAACAAATCTTAGAAATAACATCCTAGTATAGATAACATCATCTCATTACTGACTCTAGAGTTTGACATTAATTCAGATAACAATAACATAATCACCTTAAAAGACATAAACAACTTCTAACACATACAGTGCATTTGTACTTCATCAATTTACCTACCCTAGTTGATAATTTATGTTTACAATTTAAGAACATTAAATTGACTAAACATTTTGGCGTCGTTGTCGAGGAAGTGCAAATAGAAGTTAAAAAATCATCAATTGAAAACATGATATGCATAGGGAAAGATACTCTAGAGGTAGATTTGTAGGATGAGGAAGAATTTTAATTACCACAAATCCACTCACTCCACCACGATTTCGAAGTTCCACACCACCTACTCAAACCTGGATTCCATTTGTAGGTGTAATATCCCTCCCCTTAGTAATACATAATAAATAATAAAATAATAATAAATAATAAATAATATAAATAATAAATAATAAATCACTTAAATAATAAAAAATAATAAATCATAAATGATATTAAAAATATATACAAAATAAAAATAACAATAATAATAATATTAAAAATAAAAATGGTTATTCTTTAAATAAGAAAAAATAGAAATAACACAAGAAAAGTAGGAAAAAGAAGAAAATAAAACAAGAAAGCTAAAGAAAAGAAAAGAAATAAAACAAGAAAACTAAAACATCAAAAGAAAAGTAAAGAAAGCTAAAAATCAAAGCTGCATGTAGACACATGGAGTGTATGCATGTGGTTCCCCATCCAATGTTTGCTCTTTTTATTAGAGCATGAGGAGGATGGGAGGCATTCCATCTTTCCATGTTTCTATCTTTCATTCTCTTGGGAGAATGGTGTTCTAAGACCTAGGAGTCACTGGCAGTAGTACATTGATTGAGGGCTCAGGGGTGGCCAGTTGTAGCAAATCCTTGCACACTTGAGCCTACGGTTGGGTGGAGAGTCGTCCCCAAAACCTTGTTGTCATTTGGCAAACTTCGATCACAAGTAATATAGGTATGTGCTTATTTGTTTGATCATGATTTTAATTAGGAAATTAACTTTATATTTACTTTGGACTGTTACATATGGTATCAGAGTAGGGCTTAACCCTTAGGGCCTATGGGCATCTATATATATATATATATATATATATATATATATATATATTGTCAGAATATTTAACTTGACTTGTTTTTTTTGAAAGTTACAGGATGCTTATTTTCCTACGAGTAATTTCCACGGCAACTGAACTTTGGAATCAGGGTTTCTAGATTTCCGCAATTCTGATTTGTTTTCATTAATTCATTAGCCATTGTTTGCAGGCTCATTTTTGTCCGAGAATTTTTTTTTTTTTGTCAAGAATCCTGTTCAGTCTCTCCCTCAAATTCTTATAAGAAAGAGTAGAGTTTGGATGAATGGGCTGGTATGAGTCGCACAACCACTACCTTGCATGATGTACACAAATCTGAAAGGCATCCTTGTGTGAAATAGTTGCATTAGGTGGCCTCGATGTCATAAATGATCCAATCATCGATTATGCATCAAGATCTTCTTCTCGGAGATGATCTGTAGCATCCTCCATGACATTGAATAATTTTGCAAAATACAAAACCTTTAAGAGGTCTACAACGACAATTATATCGGGAGAGCCATAATTCTTTCCTGTCCCATGAGCTCCTCATGCAATGTGGGACCAACACCGCCAAGTCTCTCAACACTCACACTAAGCGCATCTAACTCTTAATCTTGTTCTTTTATGAGAAAAACTTGTCTGTCTGATTCTGATGTAAGAAATTCATCATTATATGAGGTCATAACTCGATTTGGTTTTGCACTTGGATGATCATCTGACAACCTTAGAAGCTTCCAGCGCATGCCATTCAAACTGATATTAGTTTGCATATATTTTCTCAGTGTCCCAATATATGTTTGGATCCACTCGGTATTATAATTACACAGAAGACATTGCTCCACTGTAGAATTCTCCTCGTGGCCCTTTCTAGACTCTTCGGAGCATCCATTTGTCATAATTCCTTTTCTGTCAGAATACTCATTATTTAAACCTTTATCATCGACGACGCTATGTTCTTTGTCAGTTATAGAACTGCATTCCTTACCATTTGTAGAGCCACCATTTTCATCTAGTCTCTTGAGAATAGAATCCATGAATTCCCTCTCCCGTTCTGCAAGCTCTTCCCTGAGATCATTACTCAAAGGTTGTTTCAACTTCTCCAATTCATCAATAAGAACTGCTATCCCCGTAGCTTTAAAGAAATGAATGAACTGGTATTGTATTCACACCCAACTTTTCAATTGGCTTTGATGATGGTCTTCAATACTTCAGAGTGGCTTTGATGATGGAGCGCGTCTGTCAGTTTTTGAGTCTTCTAGCAGGTGAGACCAAAAAAAAAAAGTGAAAAACATGATATGCGATGTGTGCATCCGTATCTGATTGCAGTGACTTCATCACTCTGGAAAATAGCATTAAGACTATAGAAATGCTTCCATCCAATTTTTTTTTTTCTGGTATGGCGATGTTAGAAGATTTGTTATTACTTTCCCACGACCTACAGTCATATTGAAATTATTTGAGTTTCCCCCTTTCTCATAAGGTCTAAATCCATATTCGCTATAGACCTCCCACACATTATGTTGTCTTGATTGTTAAACATTAGCCATTGTTGTGGAATATGACCCCTCATTCTATGCTTTCAATCGAGCATTTCTTATTCAGGTGAGCATCATGTTTGTTTATGAGATATTAGAAGTTAGCAGATGTAACAGGTGTATCAGCTATAGAAGCAGATATGTTGCACCCTTGCCTGTGTTTAATATGATGTATTGGGTTTCTGTACACATGCAGGCAATTTTATGTCTTATCTGGGAAATTAATATGGCTAAATGTATTGTAATTTAAGGGATTTGATATGGTGTTTCCTTCACAGGTGCGCTTGCAGGCAAGCTATATAATTAATAAAATGATTTTATTGTTGTGTTGGGGAGGGATAACCTTCTGAGTCATCCAATCTAGTTCTAGGTCAGGTGGCAGTGTCTCTTTTTGTTATGGTGTGGAATATTTCTTTGATGGTTTGATTTCATAAATTTTCTTAGAATAGTCATAAGAATCTCAAGATACACTTGTTTAACAATTTATTTTAAAACAGTCCATTTATTTTTTTTACATAAGTAATGGTTGCATAAACAAATACTTAACACAACATTTCAATCTATCTTTATCCTTAAAGTCATGAATCTGTAGAATTAATATTATTGTGACATATAATGTTTCTTTCCAAAATTCAATAACTTCTTAACACAATAATGCCACCAATATTCTTAAGCTTTACTCATTCGAATTGTTTTTTATTTTACATTGATCCAATTCTCTAAGTTTTATTCTGACAATATTATTTCTTTCTAACTCATGTTTCTATACTACGAAATTTGTGATAATTTATGGTTTAACTATTGTAATTCAATTGAGTAACTAAAAGTATATTTTAAATTTGGACATATTCTAAATTTATTGTAGCTTTTGGCATATGAGTAAGAAAGTAATGTATAATTTAACTGAATATCACAGGGTAGATCATGGCTCCTAAACGTCGAAGACAAACCCGAAACAACCCTGAGGTGGAAACACCACCTCCCGCCACTTCAGAGATAGGAACCCCAGCTGAGCAAGCTATATTACATTCCCTTGGGGAAATGACCAATACCTTTCAGGATTGGGTCTCAAGCCAAGGAAGAGATCAAGAAAATGTGCAAAGAGAACTGGAACAAAAATAGAGACAAGACCTAAATTCTCAATTCAATGCCAAAGATGGACAAGCAACACTTGATATTATGAAAGAAGTCCAAAAATCCAAATTACCAGAGTTTACGGGTCTAGAAGGGGGTTCAAAAGCAGAAGCATGGGTAATGGGTGTCAAAAGAGCACTTAGTTTTAAGGCATACACTTCTAGGGAAAAGGCCTAGATATCAATGAGTCTACTAAAAGGAGATGCCTTATTATGGTGGGTAAATGAAGAAACGAAGATGCAAGTCACCCCAGTGCAAGTTACTTGGGAAATTTTTGAGGAAGCCTTCCGAACTAGGTACCTATCAGAAGAGTACAAACACCAACAAGTAGGCACTTTCCATGAAGTATGACAGAATGGTAGATCTATCGAGGACTATGAAGCTGAATTTTATTCGTTGGTCCATCACATGGACTATATGGCTGATGATAAATGTCAAGCTGAAAGATTCTTGCATGGACTCGACCCCTTAGTCCAAGCAGAAGTCGCCATGTGGAAACCCACCACTATGGCAACAACCACTAGTTTAGCCAAACAAGTCCTGAGGAAGATAAATATGAAGAAGCAAATGGTGGTTGATGAAAATTCAGGAAAGGAACATTCCACAATGAGGCTAAATAAACCTGGGGGGCAGCCATATAGATTCCAGGGAAGACAAAACACTATTTCTCGGATCGCTAGCGCAACTTCTCGACTGCCTCCAGGAGGATGTAAGGGTCAGCCTTACTTGAATAGTGGGTGGGGTAGAAGATTTGGTGGCCAAGGACAAGTACAACGTAAGAAGCAAGAACAAGTAGAATGTTGGCAATGTAAAGGTCCACATTATAGAAAAGATTGTCCAAGCTATCAAACAGGGATTAAACAACAAGAATACAAAGCAAACAGAGGAAGACCACAAAACCCACATCGAATTCATGCAGCCACAAAGCATCTCCAAGTTGAGCACCAAGCCACTGTAGTAGAGTCTGCAGGTATGATCAATAACATCCCTCTATCTGTGTTAGTTGATCCAGGTGCCACTAATATTTTTATTTCGACTTCAAAAATACTTAGATGTGGATTGACAGCTCATGAGCAAAGTAACTTTAGAATGGTAGAAATGGCATCATGCTCTTAGCAATCAATAGGGTCAATGGTAAGAGATTGTAGTGTTAACATCGGGGGTTGTGATACCAAGATGAACCTATATAGTACGACTCTAGGGACGTATGACTTAATTGTGGGAATGGATTGGCTTGAATCCCATCAAGCTATATTGGATTGCTATAATAAGACAGTTCTCATAAAAAATGACCAAGGAGAAACAAAAGTAATAAAATGGATTAGACATGATGTTATTTTGCACCTCATATAAACCAAGAAAGTTAATAAGTGTATGAAGAAAGGGTGCAATATTTATGCGGTAGAAATGGTTCCTACCAATGACAAGTCCTCATATAAGTTGCACCCACTACTTTCCGAATTTGCAGATGTATTCCCTCCAAAGCTACCAGGTTTGCCTCCAGTTCAAGAAATTGATTTCTCCATAACTTTGAAACCAGAAGTGGAACCCATATCCAAAACATCTTATCGAATGACTGTTCCAAAGCTTAATGAATTGAGTATACAGCTCAAAGAACTTCTTGATCAAGGTTTTATATGACCCAATGTGTCACCTTGGGGTTCACCAGTGATCTTTGTAAAGAAGAAGGATGGAACTCTTGGGGTATGTATTGATTACCGAGATCTAAACAAGGCCGCCATTTGGAACAGGTACCCCATGCCTCGAATAGATGACCTCTTTGACCAACTAAAAGGAGCTTCAATATTCTCCAAGATAGACTTACGACTAGGTTATCATCAACTAAGAATCAAAAAAGAAGACATACCTAAGACGACATTCAGAACGCGATATGGACACTATGAGTTTATTGTTATGCCATTTGGTTTGACTAATGCCCCAACAACCTTCATGAACTTGATGAACAGTGTCTTCTGAAAATATCTGGACCGCTTTGTTCAAGTGTTCTTGGATGACATCCTCAATTATTGCCGCAATGAGAAAGAGAATCTAGAACACTTGAGATTGGTACTACAATGCCTTAGAGAACATAAGCTATATGGAAAATTTTCTAAATGTTCCCCCTTTTAGAAAGAAATTCAATATCTAGGCCATACAATTAGTGGGAAAGGCATTGCAGTGGATTACAGTAAGATTGAAACTATAATGTCTTGGCCCACTCCTTGGAATGTCAAAGAAGTACACAACTTTATGGGATTGGTAGGCTACTATAGAAGGTTTCTAGAAAGGTTCTCACAGATATCTAATCCCATCACCCACCTCCAAAGGAAAGGGGTTAAGTTTGAATGGACAAGTGAGTGTGAGAAAGAATTTAATGAGCTAAAACATCGACTAACAATAGATCTAATATTAAAAGTACCTGACATGGACAAGGACTTTCTTGTATGCATGGATGCATCAGAAGAAGGATTAGGTGTAGTCTTGATGAAAGATGAAGGGGTTATCACTTATGCTTGACGAAAACTCAAGAACCATGAAATCAATTACGCGACTCATGATCTGGAATTAGCGGCAGTTGTAATGGCCTTGAAATTGTGGAGACATTATCTAATGGGGCGTCAATTTGAATTAAGAACAGATCATAAAAGTCTTGAGTATATCTTCACACAAAAGGACCTTAATGCTAGACAACGACGCTGGAGTGAGCTATTTAGTGATTATGATTTCAAGATCCTATATAAATGGAAAAGAGAATAAAGTTACAGATGCTTTAAACAGGAGACCTAGACTTCATTCAATATTGTCATTAAAGATAGACTTGAGGAGCCAGATTGTAAATCATCTAGTAGGGGACCCACATTACCAGCAAATAAAATTTTCCTTACAAGAAGAGGTACCTATGGCGACCAAGTGTGAGGAATACACCTTAGAAAATGATGGATTGCTATGATATAAGGGTAGGGTTTACATCCCAGAAGATGATGATCTTCAGAATTTAATAATGAAGGAAGCCCATCAAGCTCCATATGCTGCACATCCAGGAGTCCAGAAAATGTATGCAGACTTAAAACAACTATTTTTCTAGACAGGAATGAAAAAGGATATACCAAAGTTTGTGGCTCGATTTTTAGAATGTCAACAGGTTAAAGATGAACATTGTCACCCGACAACGCTTTTACAACCCCATGATAAACCAAAAACTAAGTGGGAAGTTGTTTCGATGGATTTTGTTGGAGGCTTACCTATGACATCCCAAAGACATGACTGTATTATGGTTGTGGTTGATAAATTAGCTAAGAGTGTTCACTTCATTCCAGTCAAGACCACATTTGAATCATCAACGATCGCTCAAATTTTCCTAAAAGAAATAATTCACCTTCATGGAGTACCACAAAAGATAATATTTGACAGAGACGCACGTTTTACTTCCAGATTTTGGAAAAGTCTATTACAATCTATGGGAACACAACTAAATTTTAGTACAACATATCACCCAGAGACAGATAGCCAAACAGAAAGAGTAAACCAAGTGTTGGAGGACATGCTAAGAACGTATGTCATGGATCAACAAAACCAATGGGAGAAATACCTTCCCTTAGTGGAATTTGGATACAACAATAGTTACCATAGTTCAATACAGGCAACTCCCTTTGAAATCTTGTATGGAAGACCATGTCGTACTCCATTAATTTGGGATCGATTAGAGGATCGAGTCATGTTGGGACCTGAAATGCTCCAAGAAATGGAAGAACAAATGGCCACAATTAAACAGAGACTAAAAGAAGCCAAGGATCGTTAGAAAATTTATGTTGATGCAAAGAGAACAAATAGAAACTTTGAGGAAGGAAGCCAAGTTTTTATTAGAATCAAACCCTTTAAAAGTCCCTTTAGGATGGGTAAGGGAACAAAGCTATCCCCTAGATTTGTTGGGCCATTCACGATCCTAGAGAGGATTGGACCAGTTGCTTACAAGTTCAAGCTTCCATTCCATCTAATAAGGATGCATAATGTGTTTCATGTTTCTATGCTTAGAAAATATGTACCCAACCCGTCCCATGTTTTGAAATTTGAAAAATTGTAGGTTTCCATGGAAGGATTCCTTCAGGTAGAGCCATTTTGTATACTGGACTGCTGAGTTTGTCGACTCAGGAACCATGAGTTTGAGCAAGTCAAGGTCTAATTGGACTAATATATCCCAGGGTCAACTACCTGGGAAGATGTAGATGTTATTTTTCAAGACGTTCCTTATTTACTTGATTAAAATGTGTGGAAATGCTTACTTAGTTAAGACAGATACTTGACTGATATGATATAATGATGCACATGTGGTTCTTATAGTGATAATGTATCCTTATGATTTGCATAGGATTTATGATGCTAAAATATGAGGTTTATTGACATATTATGTAAAGTGATGATATATCTTTGATGCAATATGTTCATATCATAATTTAGAATTGTGAAGCATGTAATAGTTTCATACAAATGACATGCATGAGCACACAGTTTTTTATTTTGTGATTAACAATTATGAATATTCTCATGATGACATGCAAGACTTGGCATGTGGATTATTTTCTATGATACTATGATGGTATAGCGAATGCATTGTTGCATGTTGAGCTGTAATGATCGACAGGACTACACATTGGGCCGTGAGGACCATTTATTTGATGATCTCATGCGAGCCCATACGCATGAGGGAGAATAAGTAACAACATATGGGTCGGGGACAAAACTCAATCAAAAATACATATGCCAGTGGTTCCTTTGTCTTGTGTATAGCTCTTGAAGAGCTATGGGACCATCTTGAGGAGGCCAAGTGCCTGATGTTCTAGGCTAGGTGCCTATTATTGGATTGGGATGCCGAAGTCTGGAAGGGATGTAAAGGACTTCGATGCCTGGGGATGTGCGCCTTAGTAGTTGTGGAGGGAGTGGGCCAGCCTTGCGAGATGCCTGGGGTCATTGAGTACCGGACCGGATGCCTGCCTTAGGGCAGATGAGGTCTGAGTCAGGCGCGAGCCTTGGGGCCAACCTTGGACTAGGATACAAATCGAGTCAGGCTTATGCCTAGTGCCGAAAGTGGGAAAAAGGACACAGATTCCTTGAGATTTCCCGGGGTGTTGAGGACTTTCGATGCTTGCTGGTTATACTAGTTCAGCAGAGGGTGTTGGCAACATGAAGTAAATAAAAATAAATAATAAATAATAATAAAGACATAACTTCGGGATGAAGTTCCTTAAAGTGGGAGAGTATGTAATATCCCTCCCCTTAGTAATAAATAATAAATAATATAAATAATAAATAATAAATCACTTAAATAATAAAAAATAATAAATCATAAATGATATTAAAATTATATACAAAATAATAATAATAATAATAATAATAAAAATGGTTATTCTCTAAATAAGAATAAATAGAAATAACACAAAAAAAGTAGGAAAAAGAAGAAAATAAAACAAGAAGCTAAAGAAAAGAAAAGAAATAAAACAAGAAAACTAAAACATCAAAAGAAAAGTAAAAAAAACCTAAAAATCAAAGTCGCATGTAGACACATGGAGTGTGCGCATGTGGTCCCCCATCCAATGTTTGCTCTATTTATTAGAGGGTGAGGAGGATGGGAGGAATTCCATCTTTCCGAGTTTCTATCTTTCATTCTCGTGAGAGAATGGTGTTCTAATGCCTAGGAGTCACTAGCAGTAGTACGTTGATTGAGGGCTCGGGGTGGCCAGTTGTAGCAAATCCTTGCACAATTGAGCGTACGGTTGGGTGGAGAGTCATCCCCAAAACCTTGATGTCATATGGCAGACTTCGATCACAGGTAATATAGGTATGTGCTTATTTGTTTGATATGATTTTAATTAGGAAATGAACTTTATATTTACTTTGGACTGTTACAGTAGGTCAACAAAGATTGCCTGAACTCTTAAGATCAAAAACCCAATCTAGAACTTCACCTACTTCATCTACTGAAGCCATAATTGAAGAAAATCCTACATCCCCAACTACAGGAGTAGTTTTTTGATCTTCCATTGGTGAACAAATTCAAGGAGAAGAATTAGAAATTCCCAGTGAAGAAGAGGAACAAGAAACTCATTTTGACTATCCATTGATAGAAGAACCAGAAGAATTAGAAGATCCTTACATTCATTCTAAAGAATCTCTCATGGTTGAAGAAGGAGAAGGGGAGGTACACAATGTCAATGGTGAGAAAAATAGGATTGGAGGGGATAGAGGTAGAGGAGGAGGTGGATATAGAAATAAAGGAGGGGGTAGAGGTAAAGGAAATCAAGATCCTTTTGGATTTCCTATTTTCGATGAAGATACAACCCTCAAAATGAAGAATATTGCACCTTCTATTCTTCTTAATTTCCATGGAAAAAGAAGTGAAGACCTGAATACATTTCTCTTTGAATTTGAAGTATTATGCAGATCATATGATTATCTGCATGATGCTCAAAAATTGAAATTGTTCCCTGCTACCTTAAAAGATTCGGCATTAAAATGGTTCATGAGTCTAGGAATGAATTCTATAAGGACGTGGGAAAAATGAAAGAATCTTTCTTAGAGAAATATAAAGACTATTGTATGCCTCACAACATTAGAGACGAAGTCTTCAAAATGACACAAAAAGAAGATGAGAATCTTGAGGACTTAGTTGAGAGATTCGTCTATAATCTTAAAAAGGAAAAAATGGATAGTTTGGATGAAGAAACATTGAAATCCCTCCTACTCAAAACTATCAGAGATGATTGGATCAATCTCCTTAACTTAACATGAAAAGGATATATTTCTCAACCACCATTTACAAATATATGTTATTTATGTGTACATATCTCAAGGGGTAAAGCACAAGTTGGAAAAAGTCCTACGGACCCTCTCTTATCAAGTATCAATGAATCTACAGCTGGGACAGTCAGTAGGGAAGAATTAGGAAGTTTGCTTGATACTTTCAAGATAGATATTTTAGGGAGTGTAAGAAAACAAATTGACTCTCTTAAACTACAAAACAAGCAAAAGTCTGAAAATGTTGCATTATCCATTTTTTGTCCTAGGTGTAGAGAGAAGCATGCTCTAAGAGAATTTCCTTTATACTTAAAAACCATAGAAACTTGTGCCATATGTGCAGATAACCATGATACTAAGGAATGTCCTTCTTTACCAAGTCTTAAGGTTGTATTTAACTATGAAGGGATACTAGAACAAGTAGGCCCTCTTTATTTTATTGCCAAAACACCATGATAGAACTCTCAAGAAAATCAACCACAAGGCATTAGATCACAACGATATGCTCAATCTTCACAAAATAATTGGAATCCACCTTGGCAGCCTTGGGCTCAGCCACAATCACAATCTTGGAATTAAGGATGGAAAAATCCTTATGGGGCCTATGCTCAATATCAACAATATTCACCATCCTATCCTAATTTTCCACCAACATTCTTACCCAAATCTAATCAAATTCCTCAAACAAATCAATTACCTCAATTCCAAATTCAAAATCAAAATCCACAGCTCTCCCTACCATTTGCACAAAAATCAAGTCAATTTCCTCTCAACCGCTTCTAAATCCCAATAATAAAATCTCTCAACAACCTGTTTACAATATGGAAGGGAAAAATACTCAAACCTATGTAATAAATCCAGTAGATCTAAATAATGTTAAATTAAGGTCTGGTAAATTATTGCAAATAAAATCCCCTGTTGTTATTCAGGAAGGAAGGAAATTTTTTCACAAAGATAAAAATCAATCTGAAGAAGGAGAAACATCTCTTCCTCAAAAAGAGAATAATCAAAAAGAAAATGTTCCTATAAATACTCCTATTATAGAACAACCTTCAGTATCCATTAGACCACATTTTCCTAAACGGTTGAAAATTGATGAAGGAGTAGAAAAACAAATCACACTGCCCAATTATAACATGTTGGATGAATTAAGAAATGTTTGTATAAAAATTCCTTTGTTGCGAGCCATAAAATAAATACCAATCTTCGTAAAAAAAAATCAAGGAATTAAGTACTCAAAGATCAGGAAGGAAAAGAAAAGACATAAAAAGAATTGAATTAGTCAGGAAAATTGCAGACATCATGATGGGGAAACAACAATACAAAAATATCTAGATCCAAGAAGCCCCATTGTGAAAATTCACATCAATGGAATTGAAATGCCAAACACACTGATTGATCTAGGAGAAACCATAAACATAATGAGTAAACAAGTCAATGATTCACTTAGGCTTCCTAACCTTCAATACACACCAACACTGGTTACAATTAGCAAATAGATCTGTAATCAAACTTGATGGTGTGTTAGAAGATGTTTGTGTATCCTTATATTCTTGGGAATATCCTGTCGATTTCATGGTCTTAACACCCAAGAATAAATTAGGAGGATATCCATTAATCTTAGGAAGACCTTGGTTAGCTACAACTGATGCTTTCATTGGTTGTAGATCAGGTGACATGTTTATCTCAGATGGAAATTATACAAAGAAACTTACATTGTATCCACCTGCAAAAACAAAAATAGAAATAGAGAATGAGGAATGGATAGATGATGATGATGATGATATACAACATGTTTTCACTACTGAGCAAGTAAGAGAGGAGGACCAAATTTTAAATCTAATGGAAAATAATGAATCCTCCTCACATTATGACTGTAGTAAAAATGAATATCTCTGATCTAGACAAGAATCTTTACTCTCTATGGAAAAAATTGGGAATTCTTCAATAGAAATTTCTCCAGGTAAAACTTTGAACGTTAATGAAAACCTAGAAGAATTATAAAAGAATCAATTGGTAGAAATTATGCAAAAATATTCTTCTTCTTATGCATGGGAATACACTGATATGATAGGAATTAATCGTAAAACTTGCATGCATCATATCTACGTTGAACAAAGTGCAAGACTAGTTAGATAGCCACAACGAAGAATGAACCCAAATTTGAAAGCAATTGTTAAGGAGGAATTACAAAAACTACTAAATGTAAACTTCATCTGTCCAATATCAGACAGTCAGTGGGTTTCACCCCTAGTAATCGTTCCTAAGAAAAATGGGAAATGGAGAGTATGTATTGATTACAGGGAATTGAATAAAGCAACATTAAAGGAACACTTTCCACTCCCTTTCATAGATCAAGTCTTGGACACATTAGCAAGTAAAAAGTATTTTTCATTTTTGGATGGTTTTAGTTGATATAATCAGATTCGGGTAGCACCTAAAGATCAAGATAAAACCACATTTACCTGTCCATGGGGAACTTATGCTTACCGAGTGCTTCCCTTTGGATCGTGAAATGCTCCGGCAACATTCCAAAGAGAAGCACTCATAATTTTATCTGATCTTATTCATGATTGTGTGGAAGTGTATATGGATGATTTCACAATTTAAGAAGATTCTTTTAAAGAAGCACTTGAAAATTTAGAAAAAATTCTAATAATATGTAAAGAACAAATCTTTCATTAAGTCATAAGAAATGTTTTATGATGTTTAATGAAGGAATTGTTTTAGGTCACCATATTTCAGGAGATGGAATTAAGGTATACTCATCGGTCATTTCTAAATTCTCAGTTCCATACTATCAATGAGATGTTAGGAGTTTTCTTGGTTTTACTAGATATTATAGAATATTTATAGAAAAATTCACAAAAATTACATCTCCACTTTTCAAACTACCTACCAAAGGCAGTGAATTCAATTGGAATCATGATTGTCAAGCTGCCTTTGAAACTTTGAAAAACAAAATCTCTGAAGAACCTATCTTAAAAGGACCTAATTGGAAATTGCCTTTCCATATATCAATTGATGCTTCAGATACAGCCTTAGGATTTGTGTTAGGACAAAAAGACCTTACTCCTTATGCAATCTATTATACCACTAAAAATTTAACTCCTACAAAGCTAAATTATATTTTAACTGAGAAGGAGTTCTTAGCTGTAGTTCATGCCATTAAAAAATTCAAACATTATATAACTGGCTATAAAACTTTCATTCACACATACCATTTTGCCATTATATACCTAATGAATAGACCAATCAATAATGGAAAAATAACTAGATGGCTCTTAGTGTTACAAGAATTCAACATCATCATTCTAGATAGACCCAAAAACAGAATACAAATGTTGACTCTTTATCTAGAATTGAAAATGATAACAATGATAACTTATGGAGGATAAGTTTCCTGATGAATATCTTTTTGTATTATCTACTAAATCACCTTGGTATGTAGATATTGCTAACTATTTAGCTACAGGGAAATTACCATTTCATTCATCTCCTAGATAAAAGAGAAGGATAGTTCACAACAACACATCTTATTCATGGATAAACAAAGAATTGTACAAAACAAGACCGGATCTCATCATCAGAAGATGTGTTTGAGAAGATGAGATACCGGAAATACTTAAAGCATGCCATGATGAACCATGTGGAGGACATTTTTCTTACAGAAGAACTGCTTATAAGGTCCTACTCTTAGGATATTATTGGCCTTCCATTTTCAAGGATACCAAGGAATATGTTAAGAGATGTTACAGTTGTAAGAGAATGGGGAAACCTACTCTTTCAAATGAAATGACATTACAACCTCAGGTACTCATTCAACCATTTGAGAAATGGGCACTAGATTTTGTTGGTTCAGTCGATTCACCTTCAAAACAAAAAAGGTATATTATGGTATGTACTGATTATGTCACTAAATGGGTAGAAGCTAACGCACTTCCTTTTGCTACTAAAATTTTGTAGTTTCATTTCTTTTTGAGGATATTTTCACTCGTTTTGTTGTCCCAAGAGAAATTGTAACAGATCAAGGAACACAATTTACATCCAAATTAGTGTAGAAGCTCATGGAACAATACAAAATCAAGCATCAAAAATCCACTTCATACCATCCACAAGCTAATGGACAAGTTGAGTCTACAACAAAGTGATTGAAGCAATTCTTACCAAGACTGTACACTTACATATGAAGGATTGGGCAGAAAATCTTCCAGAAGCTTTGTGGGCTTATAGAACTACATGGATAAGTATTATAGGACATACTCCCTATGAACTTGTTTATGGGAAGCAGGTCTTATTTCCAATAGAGTTCCATATCGAGACGTATAAAAGAGTAGTCCAGTTGAATCTTGACTTATCAGAAGCACAAAAGCAAAGGATGGGACAACTCAATGAGATTGATGAAATAAGACAAGAAGCCTTCCAGAAGACCAACCTAGTTCAGCGCAAGAGATCCAAATGCATTGAAAAATATATTAAAGAAAGAAAATTTCATCCAAAAGATTGAGCATTACTCTTTGATTCAAAGTTCAAAAACTTCCAAGGAAAATTCCAAACTCACTAGCTTGGACCTTATGAAGTTGAAAATGTCTTTGACAATGGTGCGGTCAGAATCAGGACTATTGATGAAGAGAAAATTCCTCTTTTATTGAATGGACATCGACTTAGACTTTATCAAAAGTCATTAACAAAAGAAGAATTTGTCAAAAATTTCCAAGACAATTCAAAATTGAAGATGGTTGAGAAGAATTCTTCTTCTTTTCCACCTTGAAATTATATTTTTCTCTATCATAATAATAATAATAATATAAAAAAAATAGTGTATAAAAATGAAAACCAAAAAGTTGTTGGCATGCTTATACCGAAAATTTAAAGTGAAAACCAACTCTTATTGGCACCTTAAATTTTCTCTTCACCATTTTTTTCTATAAAAAAAATCCCCTTTTCTAAGCATCTCTTTCTTAAAAATATTTCAGCTACAGAATTAGTGACTTTCTGTAGCTCAGACAAGTTTTTGCAACTCTAATAAGATTTTTTTAGCCAATCTGACAGGGACACTTGGTGGCTCAAATTGAAGAAATAATTGACTCCTTTCAAGTGCAAAATACCTGCAAAAGATATCAAAGGACAAATAAAGGTTAGCAAGTCAATCTAAGGTATGTGACACTTTAATTTTACAATAGGGTTTAACATATTTCATATATGAATTATGTGGACATAACGTTACCGAAATAAAAACCAAATCATTGCAGTTCATGGATGATAGTCACTTGTCAAATCCATTATAGTCCACTACCATTTGTAACTCCTATCTCATCCTCATTTCGAATCCTTTGATTTGATCGTCAAATCATTGAATTAAATGCATCCAAATGACTAACTCATCTCCACAAACCTTCATTATATTCACTCATTCTCTCATTCCTCCGATTCATACAACCTCTCCATATCTCTTCATCATAGAGTGAAACCCTACCAAGACCATTTTCCCTATCAAGTAAACAGTTCTTGAGAAGAAACATCTCACATAGGCATTATTGTTTGAATAAAAACAACAGGAAGAATTTTTTTGGAAGGATACCCTCAGACCAGAGAATTGTTACAGAAAGTTCAGTGGTTAAATTTCATAGAAACGTTTGATGGTTTCCACAGGGAGGTGACAAAAACCTTTGCGCAATCTTTTAATTGGACAGAGGTTGAAATAGGCAATGTCAAGTTCACATTAACAGAGTTCCTGATTGCAGAAGCCACCAAATTACCTAGAATTGGAGAAAAGTGGTTCAAGAACAGAGGAATCAAAGGGGAAGATTGAAAAATATTCATGAAAAATCCAAGCATGGATACTACCATCTTCAGAAAAGGTATTCCTAGTTCTACCCTCAAAAGTAAATGGAGAAATTTTCTCCTTGTCCTTAAAAAATTTGTTACTTGTGAAGGTCGATTTGGGTATATGTTTTTCTATCACATTAGGATATTGATGAATTTCCTTGAAGAGCATTAAATGAATCTTCCATAATTTCTATTACATGGCCTTAAAAAATTGTCAGTGAATGTTCAGAAGAAAATCCAGTCTATAGACAACACAATGTACCATCATGGATTGATAAAAACCTTGATTGAGTTTCATCTTCAAAGCATAGGTGACAATTGGGAAAATTTTCTAGTAAGAAATCATTTTGAAGAGAAAACCCTTGAACAGCCAAGTGGTAGCAAAATGCTAAGGGGAAGAAAAATAAAAATGGAGATAGTAATAGAATAGGAACCACAACATCAACAAGAATTATCAAGGATGATCTACCAATTGTAGTAATTTTGCAGAAAATGAATAGAGAAAGTCTTAGAAGAAAGAAAGCCAACAAGGAAACATAAGTTTTATCCCAAACAAAAATCCTCCCTCAGAAAGAAAATCCAAAAGCTAAAGAAAATAAAATTCAAGGATTTCCAACCACAGGATTGAGAAGAAGCATTAGATTAAACATAGTGAAAGAAGTAGCCTCGGGAGTTGCAGAACATATTGATCTTGAATTGAAGGAGAAATTTGAAGGTCTTGAGAACTCCCCTAGAGAATCACTGAACTATCACCAATGGTATCACCACCTCCCTTCAGTTCACCTCTAAGGAGTCCAATACAAAGTCCAGGTATTGATCCTATTCAGCAAGAAATTTATGATTACATAGAATCATTATAGAGAAAGGAAGCAGCAACCAAAGGATCAATCCATAGCCTAGAAGAAGGAAGTAACCAGTTTAATGAGCCACAAGAACCTCCAGCATCTAATGTCTTGAAAAAATAAATCTTTGAGCTGGAGACATTAAACAAGTACCTCAAAACTAAAAATCAAATGCTGAAGGCACAAAATGGAATTCAAATTTCCAAGAGTGACAACCTCATTCTTCACTTAAGTCTATGGTATAAAAAGAACAAGAAATTGAAGAAAGAAAACAAGGCAATGAAAAGAGAAATCATTAACCTGAAGTATAAGATCCTTATGAGGAAACCAAGGATGGCAGTGGCTGCCAAAAAGAAGAAAAAAGTGAAATATGGATGTGATAGCAAGGATATACAGGAGAATGACAATGTTGTGTTGTATGAGGACATACAAAACCTCTAGTGTGGGGGAATGTAGAGTTCAAGAACTGCTTTACCTTGACACCCCTTTTGTCCATATTACTTCCTTTTTCTTATCACTATCATCCAAATAAATATAAGGTTTTGTTAATGTAAGCACTCATATGTGCTATTTTTCATATTTTGTAAATATGCCTTATTGTTTTATTAAAGTTTACATGCAGCGACAAAATTGACCTGATTCTGCAACTAATCTGCATCTACTTCCATTGTTGATAGGGTTCGAGTGCGCCAGCACAACAAAGGAGTATATGGGTAGATAGGGAATGATCCTCTCATGGATTTCTTCTTTTTTACTTGAGCTAATCCATCAAGATGTTCGCACTACAACACGATCAACCATGACAGTCAACCACAAGATAACGTGTCGGAACGGAGTCCGAGTTTCAAGAGATATTATCGATTTTCCTTTTTAATAGAAAATTGATGAATAAGTGATATGATTTGGTTTGATAAGGAATGTAGCAAAGATCTGTAGGCTTGAATTTCTCATGTTGTTAATTAAAAACTCTATAAGAACAATGGACTCTCTGTGTTAATGGTGCGCCACCATATGTAATTTTGAAGCATCCTATAGAAACTCTTTTCCGATTAATGCAAAGATCTTGGTTCATACATTTCATGTGTTGTTGATTAAAGCTACTGACTACCTCGTGGAGGACCCTTGCATGTAGATCAGGTCTTTAATTCACTGCAATTAAATTTTCTTTTATTTCATAGTTTAATTTGTGGATGCTCTATTTTTACATTTTTAGGATGCAATCCAATGGAGTTCGCGACTAGATTGATCTCTGCATCAGTAATCTCATTTTCTTTATATCTAGCATAACTCAATCATCTCATTTTCTTTATACCTAGTATAACTCAGTCATTTCGTTTCATTCAGAGTTTAGTTATTTCATAGCTTAGCAATCTTGTTTATGCTTTACTTTTGCATTGAATGAAGTTGAAGTAGATAAGAGTGACAATCTTTCTTAGCATATGAATTCAAGCATCTTTCATTTTCCAAATTGATAAAATAGGATCTCTTTTATATCATTTCATGCTTTCATTATTAGCTTTCTTTAGCTGCATCATAAAAATCCAAAAACAAATTGATAAGTTAAAGAGTATATTAACTTCATATATTCATTGAAAAGAATTAATATCATTATTCAAACATTCTAAAAATCACAATTCAATTAGAACTAATTCTAGAAACATCATCTAGAGTAATCAATTAACAAATCTTAGAAATAACATCCTAGTATAGATAATAACATCATCTCATTAATGAATCTAGAGTTTGACATTAATTCATAAAATAATAACATAATCACCTTAAATGACATAAACAACTTCTAGCACATACAGTGCATTTGTACTTCATTAGTTTACTTGCCCTGGTCGATAATTTATGCTTACAAATTGACTAAACAAGGGCATCAAATTTTGGCCTTCTTGGAAACAAGTTTAGCTAACCCAAATCACCCTAGAATCCATTTTTCCAAGGAAAAAGGAACTAGTCTAATTGGTTGGTGATAAATCTCATCTTTTATCCATATTTTCTCTCTCTCTTAATTTCAACCTTTGAAGCCTAGGGTGGAAAGCTATGGTTTGGTGTGAATTTATAGGGAGGGAGGATTTTTGTGGTTGGAGAGCCTAAACATCAAGAGGGTAGGGTTTTCCACAAAACATATTAGTTTAGTGGGAATCCACTTCAATTTCATCCATAAATTCTCTTTCCCTAGGCATTTTCCCGAAGAGGAAAACCATAGTTTTTTCTTCCCTCAACTTAAAGACTTAATTGAAGGTTTCATGAGCCTTGGCCTAGCTAACGCACATTGTAAGAAACATTTTTTTTTTGTATGGACCCTGAGTTTCTCCAACACTCGTTAAATCTATCAAACATCTTATGCCATTATTTCTAGGTCTCTTCATAGAAAGTGAATTGCTTTTTTGAAAAGACTTGCACATAAATTGTGTCTTTCTTGAAGACTTCCTAGTGATATAATTTCACACTTTAACCGTAGAATACCTATCATAAGTGATATATTTCCTATTGGATCTCCTCCCATCGGTGAAAGTTCATAAAGCGTAGGCGTTTTTAGTTGTGGTGACAGTGGGCCACTACCATGTTGTTGCTTCTTAGTCTAGTTTATACCTTGTAGGGTTTCCTCTCTAAGGCCTACTATATTTTTTAGTAACACTACGAACCTAATGAAAAAATAAATAAATAAATATGCACTCTAGATAAATTATTAAGGGTAAAATTTATTTAGGTAGAATTCATTATGAGGATTTTAGAGAAGTTCTCCCTCTAAACCCATGAGAATATATGGTCCCTTACCTAAACATTGCTTTCCAACAAAAGGGCCATGAGAGAGATGTGATTCAAATTTATGGGTTCATAGTAGGGGTTTTACGAAAGTATACATGACCATAAATGAAGTGTTTCGATTCCACAACATATTGGCCTAAGGGACTTGGTTGTTGTGGCAACAAGTAGGAATGATGATGCATATCACCACATGGATTTTCTGGTGACATGGTAAGGAACTCCAAGATGTCTTCATCTGAATGAAAGATGGGGATACAAGACCCTGAGGTACTACTTGACATGGAAAATGGGGTAAATATTGAATCATTTTTATGGGAATGAGAGATGTGGTTCACATTTGCAACATTTACAGTGGGAGACAACATACTATTGAATTGAAGTTCCACCGATGTTGAGACCAAAGCAACATGGGACATAGAAGGAATGTTTATATTTTCATGATAAGATGACAAAGTAGGGTCCAAATATCTCAATCCCATAAATTATGAAATATAGAGTAATTGTACAGTATTCTCTTCCATTTACACATAAAGGGGACCAATCTTGATTACTAGTTGATTGGTTACCTACCCCAGAAGAAGAGAGGTGTCAGGGATCATAATTAAAGGAGGGGAGACTCCACTATGTGTGACTTTCCATTATGACACACTAATTATTTTATCACAAAAATGTGGAAGTTTAGGGAAACAATGGGTGTAGTGACCGTACGTGTCACACAAAGCACAAAGGTTACTTATGTGATGATTTATTACACTTGGATGATTTAGGAAGAGTGACTTGTACCACTAGAACATTTGGTTTTAATTCCATGTTATCCAAGATGATAAGCTCTTGAGCTTAAGAAGAGAAGGGAAATTATTGGTGGCATGGCCATGAAGATCACACAAAGAAAAATAAGCTAAAGGCTTTGATGTAACGCTTTGGGTGGCACTTGAACTATCTTCTTAGTGCCCCCTTTCTTCCTAACCATGCCCCCCATTTCTAGTTTCTTGCACCACAAGAGCATACTCTAGTTGGGTTAGGACTGTAACTGAAGTAGTGGATGGGACCATAGGAATAACTCTAATAAGTGTCAAGGCCAGGTAAGGTTATAGCTAAGAGGGAAAGGTAGCATTTGGAGTATTCAAACACCATATAGGAATCCCCAATGTAAGTTTTGGAAAATTCAATGTGGGAATTATTGGTATGGTAACTAGTCTCGATGGTAAGAATAGGAAAGGAATTTGGCCATAGGGATAATGACCAAGGGGCATGCTCTCATTCACAAGTGTTGAAGTTATAGGTGAAAATTGTTGAGAAAATGGCTATGAAAAGGAGCACCTAGTCCTCTCATAGTTTTGAGATCCATACACCATGCACATGTGAGGGGAGCCAGGTGCATTGAAGATAGGTAGTGGGCTATAATAAGACCTAAGCTATGTGAAGCCATTGTAAGCCTCTAGACTTATTTTTTTCAAAGAAGGCGTGGCTTAATTTTCAGCCATTGAGGAGATCATGTTCTCAAGATCAACCTAAGTCTTATGGATTCAATATGTGAGTTGGTCTATGTTGACTATCTTCCCTTTGTGAGGGAATCTCATTGTGTGATATAAAAATGAGTAGACCACCTTCAAAGCGTAAGTGAAACTATGACCTAGGAGGATATTATAATAAAATGGTACATCAATAGCCTCCACATCTAGTAGGACAAGTTTTCTAGCAAGCTTGATACGAGAATTATGGTATAAGTCATCTAGCTATGAGGGGAAAATAGTGTACACTCTTAAGGTGATTATAGATGGTACAAGTTCATGTGAGTTGAGCTTTCACCATACTTGGACCAACATCACACATGAAAAGACACCTTCATTGACAACGTAACATTGAATAAGTATGTTATTGATCGATGTTAGGATTTGGAAAGAAACAAATGGGGGAAGGAGTGGATTATCTAATCTATAGATATCAGTTATGATCATGCAATAATTAAATGGGTCCACAATGCCCAAAGTAGAGAGTAGAGTCTTTTATTATGAAGGACATCCAAACTGACATAGCCATAGGATATTGTGCTAATTCATCTATAATTGTTAAAATTATGGGTGGCCCGAACATGGGAATTAGGTGTGTTTTGACATAAAGGACCCTTGGCAATCATAGGTGGTGCCTTGACCAATGGTTGAGTGTTAGGTCCCTATAATACTAGTGTATCCCCCTTATTGTTATTGTTAGTGTAGCCCCCTATTGTTATTTTTAGTGTAGCCCACTATTGTTATTGTTGTACCCATGTAGCCCTCATATTGTTATTGTTGTGCCCCATAGAAGCCCAATATTGTTATTGTTGTGCCCCTACATTATTATTGTTATGTAGGCTCTGATTATATCGTGACCCTTAGACTCCTACATATACTAAATAGGTCTTGTCATTTGTATCATCCAAGAATTGTTCATTTATGTAATGTAAAGGAGCTTTCCCCCTCGAAAAGGCTATTTCTTAAGTCATTGATCTATCATTTCTTCTGTTTTGTGAGTTGGTCACTTAACATTTGGTATGAAAGCCATTAATGAATGGAAAATACCCACAACCCTAAATCATCTTCAAGGATTTTTCAGGTTGACAGGGTATTATCGCAAGTTTGTTAAGAACTATGGGAGAATGGAAGCACCTCTAATAACATTACTGAAGAAAGGCAATGTGTCAAGCACCAGTATTAGCTACACTAGACTTCACAAAAACATTTATTGTGGAATGTGATTCCTCAGGAAATGGAATTGGTGTTGTTTTAATGCAATAAGGAAAACCCATTGCTTTTAAAAGTCATCCAATCAAGGGAAAGTATTTACACAAGCCAATTTATGAGAAAGAAATGTTGGAAATACTACATGCACTAAATCAATGGTGACCTTACCTAATGAGAAGACACTTCAAAGTAAAAATAGATCGTGATAGTCTTAAATCCTTTTTGGAACAAAGAGTATCTTTAGAAGAGCAACGAAAATGGGTCACAAAGATCTTGTGTTATTACTTTGAAATCATCTACAAAAAAGGGAAGAAAAATGTTGTTGCAGATCCACTCTCAAGAAAGGATGAGGATGTGGAATCATTGCTCCGTGTCATTTCTATTATTCAGTCTGATTAGATAACTGAAGTAAGGGATGAATGGAAGAATGACGAAGAGGTGTGGACACTCATTCAAAAGTTGAAGCAATATCCCACTACATCTGGTACATTTATCTGGAAAAATGATTCATTATGGTACAAAGATAACTTATATCTCTATAATAATTCCTAACTCAAACAAATTCTTTTGGAATTGTGCACCTCCCCCTTAGGAAGGCACTCGGGATTTTTAGAAACCTACCACAGGGTCAAGAAGGATTTTTTATTTATTTTTATGATGGCCCTAAATCTGATATTTAGATGTTTATGGCACAATTTTTGGTTTTCCAACAAAATAAAGTTGAGGCAATTAAGACCTCGAGTCTGTTACAACCTTTACCCAATTCCAAGTAAGCATTGGGAGGAAGTCTCAATGGATTTTATCACAAGTTTACCCAAGTTTGAAGGAACAAGTGTCATCATGGTGGAAGTTGATATACTTACCAAATATGCACATTTTTGTGAATTATCTCATCCTTTTAAAGCTGGTATAATTTCTACGGTATTTATGGAAATAATTCAAAAGCTACATGGAAACCCAAAGATTATTGTAAGTGACAGAGATCCCATTTTCATTGGAAATTTTTGGACGGAATTATTTTCTTGTCTTGGTACTCAATTAGCTCATATCTCATCTTATCATCCTCAATCTGACGAGCAAACTGAGATAGTGAACAAATGTTTGGAAGGATATATTCGTTGCTTTGTATCTAATAAACAGACACAATGGGTCAAGTGGTTACCTCTAGTTGAATGGTGGTATAACACTTCCTTGTATACTACAACAAAAATTATCACATTTATGGCACTTTATGGATATCATCCACTGTCCATCACATCATCTTTAAGAGAAAATTATAAGGTTCAAGCAGTGGAAGCTCACATCGAGCATCAACAACAAGTTCTCCAATTCTTAAAGGACAACCTCACTCTAGCGCTAATCGAATGAAACAACAGGCATATCAATATTGCATTTAAAGAAGTTTTTATGTAGGCGACTGGGTATTTTTAAGGATATAACCATACAAAAAAAATGTCCCTGAAGCAAGCTAAGAAGGATAACAAATTATCACCCAAGTAATATGGTCCTTACAAAGTGTTTCAAAAGATTGGTACTATGGCATACAAATTGGAGCTACTTGCATCTTCCCAAGTACACCTAGTTTTCCATGTTTCATGCTTAAAGAAGCTTATCAGTGACAAGCTCCCAGTTCAAATAGTATTTCCAGAAATTTACAAAGAAGGAAAAATCATATTGGATCCCAAAGCAGTCTCAGAAACAAGAACTCAACAACTACAGAATCGATCAATTTCAGAGCATCTCATTAATTGGAAGAACTTATCCGCTAAATATTCCACATGGGAGGATGAAAATTTTATACAAAAGCATCCAAAACTACTCAAATATTGAGGACAACACTTTTTAGAAGGAGATGGGCATGTTAGCTCCCTATAATACTAGTGTATCCCGCTTATTGTTATTATTAGTGTAGCCCCTTTATTTTTATTGTTAGTGTAGCCCCATATTGTTATTTTTGTGCCCATGTAACACCCATATTTTTATTGTTGTGCCCCACAGAATCCTATTATTGTTATTGTTGTGTCCTTACATTATTATTGTTATGTAGGTTCTAATTAAATTTTTACCCTTAGAATCCTATATATACAAAGGAGGTATTATCATTTGTATCATCCAAGCATTATTCATTTATGTAATGTAAAGGAGGTTTCCCCCTCGAAGAGGTATTTCTCAAGTCATTGATCTATATTTTCTTTAGTTTTGTGAGTTGGTTGCATAACATTGAGGGATATATAGGGTCTCATTGAGTGAAAACATAGTCTATATGGATGGAGTCATTTGAGTCCCAAATGGGGGACCATATTGACACAACCAAGTGGTAATTTTAATGTCACAAAGTACAATATCAATTGGTATGTTTCATTCAAAGGATGATTGGGATTTGGAGCACGAGGATCATTTTTTCCATAATTTGTAGTTAATTACTCTTAATAAGGAAATGGATTCCTAAGCACAATTAGCTATGAAGGAGGGGGTTTAGTTGAGGATGAAGGTTGTTCATTACCATGTTTGGAAGTCTCCATCACTTCCCATGCACAATCCATTTCTAGGACACTTGTGGATATAATGATTGCACATACCAAAACAAGCACAAGTATTATTCATTCAAATGGCCTTGTTATTCTTTGGATGATTACCCTATTGTTGGGTCATGCTATTTGAGTCTCCTTGAGTGTTGGAATTGGGTTTTTGGCCCTAATTGTTTGGGTTACTCTAGCTTTGGGAATTCTTTTTTCCCTTCTCCTTTTTAATTTTCTTCAAACTATGGGGATTATTTACATTATACTTTGGATACATTTGAATTCTTAAGGTGGTGCATGTTAAGTCAAAGGACCTTGAGGTGTTGGTGCCAAAGGGGCTAGATAATTTGGCGGCATAAAACAATAATATGGGTTCACCATCACAATTTGACAAGTGCGGGTATTACAAGCATGCCCAAGCATAAGATGGTGTTGATGGGTATAATCATATGATATACTAGTGCCCTCTTATGAGATGATGTGAGAGGGATCAAGAGGGGAATAAGTGTAAGAGGTACTAGCTCCCCCTTGTGGCTAGCCATATCCCATTGGTCTTGGTTTACATGGGTGAGATTGATGCTATGAAACATGTCTAATTAGACTCTCAGAAATATGGGATGCCCAAAATGTTGAAGTGTCACCTAAACAAGAATGTGGTGCAACGAGGATGACGATATAAAGGTGTCCTTATTTGGAATAGGTTAAGTCATATTGCATGGCCTTCTTTATGGTCTCTTCCTCGACTCAAGGGAATGTTGATGCAACATCTTTGGAAATGGGATGAAGGAGAGATTTCAAAAACTAGTCCATGAAGAAATGATTATTAAGTTTTGGAGCCATACACAAGATCCATTTTCTATGCCACTTCTAAAGGTCATCAATGATGTGGGTAGCATTGGTTTGGTGACAAGTTATCAGAATTTAAAATCTTGTGTAATAGCATATAGGTAATTGGAAGCATGAGAGGAAAATATTTTCAATAGTAAAGAACACACAATGGGTTCCATGAGGTTTCTCAATATACCATCTCACAGTAGCATTTTTATGGTGTGATTTGAAAGAGACAAAGACTAACTAAGTTATATGTTATTTAGTTTGAGGAACACGACATATGGAAATAATGGATATGGTTGGTAGGATCCACTATGGAATTCCCCTCAACTTGGGGATATCCGAGAGAAGCTTTGTTGGCTTTTGGCGATTAAGTTGGGTCATGAAGAATAATATATTTTATAAGTTGGCTCAAATCAAGGAGGTTAAAACTAGCCATAAACAAGAAGAATGGTTGTCATGTTCATTATAGGATTGATCCTTGTGTTGGTTCCAATGTTGGTACTCATGTTAGTAATAGTATTAACAACATCATTACCTCCACCATTATCACCCACATTAGGCCCGCTAGAGTTGAGGAAATGACAAGTCCTCAATAATGGCACAAAAAATATAGTACAATGTGATTGATAGAGACTGACACCAATGGGGGGAAATGGTTTCGTGGATGGACTAATGACTTCACTTGTTAAAAATGTAGCATGCAAGGGTGAACTAGTAGTGACTAAAATCATTCCACTGGGAATGGTCAATTACTAAGACAAAATATTTTCAGTTACATATTAGGGAACCAATGGGACATTTGGAGATCAAATATTTATAATAAAGGATAGTGTGACACATAGAGGTGTTGACATATTGTAACATGAATCGAGGTGGTACTAAATGAATTTCATGGCACATAATGATGAATCATCTCTAATGCTCTGAAAAAGGGTTACAAAATGATGTCACCACTAATTGAACTAAGTACAATAGGTAAAAAACCTCTTCAAGTAAAGAAAGAAGTTAAAAAGGGGGGATTCCAGGGAGACATGGGTTGTCAACA
Source organism: Pinus tabuliformis (assembly GCA_031772625.1). Classification (NCBI taxonomy): domain Eukaryota; kingdom Viridiplantae; phylum Streptophyta; class Pinopsida; order Pinales; family Pinaceae; genus Pinus; species Pinus tabuliformis. The sequence goes on from CM062805.1 coordinate 1,026,265,751, forward strand.
TGATAATGATAAAGATAGTGGATTTTGGCTTTTGGCATGATGATAAATCTGAATCCCAATCCAAAATGGGATTTAATGGCATGGGAACCAAAACAAAAGAGGGGTAATGGTGCTAAAATTCCCATGTGAGGAAGGCTCTAACAATTGATATATGGCATATGCAAAATATGGATGGACATATCCATCAATTAAAGTGTGGGGCTCCCTAAGGTAATATCCACTGACCGGAAAATGAAATAAATGAGGGTTACTTATATGTGAAATGCAATAGATAATGAACATCAAGAATACCCTCCTAACACACATAAAGGTGGTCTACTCATGGTGAACTTCCACACATGAGTCAACAAGTATAAAGACAAGGTGGTGTCAAAGTAGGAGAGACAAATATGAAGAAATTCAATTTTGAAATAAAGGGGCTTTGTAACCTTATGGAAAAAAATGGCTTTTAGGTGAATCAACACATAGAAAACAAATGGATACCCATTTAATATCTCAAAGAGAGATTTCCAACAATTATTATGGTTCATTAAATGGAGCTTGGATGCAACCATAACAAAAAAGTAAAAAGTGGTGGATTTTTCTAGAAAAATGTGTTTCCCTTTCAAGTCATTTGTGCATTAGGTGGAGTAGAGCTTGGAGAGGAGGACGAGGCCCTAAATATTTGGGATGTCATTTTAGAAAAATTAACCAGTGGATTTGAACTATACAACTTTCAATTTTCTCGCCTTACCCTACTTTCACTTCTAGTGGAGTAGATTTTTAGTTTAGGGATTTTTTGGTCCTTGGGGAACCCCTACATAATATTTTAGGGTGAACACCTTATTCGTCTAGGATATATATTGGGACCCCAGTTTTTAGGGTAATAAATGTGTTGTTCTAATACATATTTCAGGGAAAACTACATTGGCCAATTAGATTTTGGGAGGTCCTAGTGAGGGGGATTTGTACTTGTAGGAATGGCCCAAATGTGGATTTATTACATGTGGATGTAATACCTAAACAAATATGAGTTTTTTGTAGGCATGGTGGATTTTAAAGTGTTATGGAGGATGTGAGATTTTGAGGAACTTTGTATACAAGGTTAGGGGAACCATGTCGTGAGTGGGGCTTTTAACCAATATGGGTTACTCAAGTTCTTTCAGAACCCATTCAAGGGATCAACTTATCATAGGGGAACCATGTCAGGAGTGGGGATTTAGCTCGATATGGATTACTCAATTTCTTTGAGAACCCATTGATGAGTTATGGGGGGTATCTTCTCACTATAATTTTGAGATACTAGAAGAAAAACATTGAGGAATTTTTGGTTTAGGATCTCCATATTCCAATTAGTATCTAGAAAATATACTTCTTGACATGGATCCCTCCTATGGGGGTAGTGGGAGAAGAATATCTAGTGCTGCCTCGTGGGAGGTAGATGGAGGAGTTTATTTATAGGAATTATGTGCCTAAGGCCTAGGTGAGAGACTAAACCACGTAAATAGAAGACCTCAAGAGGAACAGGACATTGTGGGCATTATGATACATGTGTTTACTTGATGGAAACCCACTTGTAGTAGAACAACTCACTTGTATATGGTAAATAGATGAGAAACCCGCTTGTAGCATAAAAACTCACTTGTATATGGTAACTAGATGAATCTATAGGAGAGATATCAGATGTGATAGAATACATGGCAGTTCAAAGGAATCATTTCAGAAGTAATATGGAAAATTACAGTGTAACAGGTCTATTCAGAAGTAACAGGACATTGGTACAGAAGGACAGGAAGATGGAACTTAGTTCTTCTGATCAGAATAAAGAAAGTAAAGGAAAAGGTTGATGTAAAGCAGTTTAAGAAGTATATGTAGGTCCACTTAGTCAAAACAACGTATACACACTGGTCCACAGAACAAAAAGAGCGTATATGTATACACGCGGAAGGAAAAGAGCGTACATGTTGGAAAACCAAGGTTTTGGTATGAGGTATTTGGTCCAAGGTATTTTGGGTCCAAGGTATTGGTCCAAGGTATTTGGTCTGAAGTATTGACCCTAGGTATTTGGTCCAAGGTATTGGTCCTAAGTGGTTTTTGTTCAAGGTATTGACAAAGGGCCTAAAGCTATATAAGGAGGAGAAGGTCATAAGGCCAAGTGTGCAAGTGTATGGGTTTCTAAGGAATACTTCTATATGAAGTATATTTTATGTTGCAGGGGCTATGTTTGTGGTTAGATATAAAATACTTTGTGCACCTTGAATTCAATGTTGGATCAGGTTCATAAGACATAAAATGACTTATTATTGAATGAGATGATATTGGTTGGGCTAGATCTGATTATGTACACCTGTCTTATTCTTTAAATGTCGTGATCTGGGTTTTTCAGAAATCCAGAATTGCAGCAAAGTTATAAGTTAATATTTGCATATCTGTATGTTGGTTCGTCTCTACAAAAGCGTGTGTACACACAAGTTCTACTCTTCAACTAGCTATACAAAAGAAAAGCCTCTTCTTTAGATCTGACTGATCAATCTGATCAATTTTTTTGTTTTACTGTTGTCTGTCAATGAAGTATTCTTAGATCTAAATGTAAATCTAAATGCATAAGGAGTTTGGTATCTGATTGATTGATTGAATAAGTGAGAAGGGTGATCTCTACTACTGCTTGTGTAAAGCTCTGTAAATATATAGTAGATGGTTAGCATACTGTTAGTTGGTATAGACTTGATTCAGAAATTTTATGTTTCAGTAGTCTTGAAGGTATACATAGGTTTGATTATAGGAAGTAGCGTATACATGCAGGTTGGGTTCAGTAAAGTAGTGTATACATTCTGATGTATGATTTTTAAGGTTGCAGCTGGTTCTAAACGATGATGCAGATTTCTGGGTTCAACAAAATGTTCTGGTGATAGTGATCTGATTGTTCAAATTAACTGAATGTTGGTTGATGAAGTTTGAGTTCCAAATATCCTGAAGGGTCCAGTATGAAAATTTGATGAAACAAGGTCTTCATGTGTATTCTTGTGTACCAAGAGCATCCATCTTGAAAATTTATGAAACATGGTCCCTGGTGGAAGAGACAAGGTCGTAGCCTTCTGTAGGCAGATGCCTACGTACTAGTAATCACATTGGCTAGTACAAGAGCTAGGGGGTTGTAGCTCCCTTCTAATAGAAGCTGGAAAAAGAGAGAAGGTTGTAGCCTTCTGTAGGTGGGTGCCTACGTACTGGTATGAGTCTGCACCAGTACAAGATTGTAAACAATTTTTCTTATTATTAAAAGAAGACAAAGATGACAATAGCAGGTGGCTTTCACCCACATTGGGTTTCCACCTTAAATCTTGGTGTTCGTGTGTTTTTCTTATGTGTGATGGTTTATTCTGTTTTTATTGCTCTGTTTAATAAGTTATTGATGCACTGGTTAAAGATCAACACATGATAAATTGTCTAAATCACAAGTTTTCTGGGTTTACGCTGGTTTCTCTAATCATAGTTGTGTGTACAGGCTAGTTCACTTTACAGAAGTAGTGTATATAAATCTGTTTAAGAAAAGAAAAATTATTGATCGGATAATATTAATTCACCCCCCTCTCAGTATTATTTCCAACAATTGTTATTAAAGCAGGTCCTTCTGAAGAAGTTGATCACTTAAAGGAAGATCTTTCAAGATGAATAATCATGAAGGCATGGGATCCATTAGACCACCAATCTTCAATGGGAGAAACTTAGTAAATGAGATTATCTACAATCACTTGGAGCAAATGTTTGGGAAATTGTAGAAGGAGGATATCAATTTCCAGCAGCAATTCCTATAGACTCTGCAGGTAAGAAGTTATATAAAACCAATTCCAAAGTTGTCAATACATTATTGGGAAATCTGTCAGAATCAAAATTTGTCAAATTCATGCAACTTAAGACAACCAAAGAAATATGGGACAAAATCATTCAAAGCTACGAAGGAGACTCTCAATTAAAATGTGCTAAGCTTCAAACTCTCAGGATTCAGTATGAAACTCTTAAGATGCATAGTGATGAGTGTGTTGCTATTTACTTCTTACGTATAGATGAGATTGTTAATTGTATGAAGAATTTGGGTGAAGAGATAAAGGAAGTTACATTAGTGGAGAAAATTTTGAGATCTTTGTCTTCTAAATTTGAGTCAAAAGTGTTTGCCATAGAAGAAAAACAGTATATTCAAACTATTATAGTGACTCAACTCCATGGAAGCCTAACTGCCTTTGAAATGAGAAAAGGAGGTCCATCAAATATGAGAGAAGCCGCATTTAAAGCATCAGCAAAAGGAAAAGAAAAGGAAGAGCACCATGAATCAGGACACATTTCAGAAGAAGAAGATGAGGTAAATTTTGTCAAGAAGCTTCAACGGGGTTCCGAAAGATTCATAGGTAAGCTACCTTTCAAATGCTTTTCTTGTGGTATAGTTGGTCACTATGCTGCCAAATGTCCTCATAAAGATAAATATGAAAAAGGGAAGGAATATGCAAAAGGAAATAGAAAATAGGTTGTGAATAGAAGGAGTTACTATACACATGAAGATAGTGATGGTTTATCTAATAGTGATGAAGATGACACTGAACAAGATTATAGACTTCTCATGGCCTATGAAAATGATGATTTTCTAGATGCATTAGAAGAGGAAGATTTTCTTGAAGAAATCACTAAACTAAAAATTTGTTTAGAAGAAAAGAATATGATCATAGATACTTTGACACACCAACTTGCTGAAAGAGAAAATCACAATGAAAATCTAGAATGTGAAATTGTGGGTCTAAGAAAAGATCTTGAGAAGACAAAATCTCTCAATCTTAGTTTTGCTAAAGGATCAGAAACTTTAAATGAAATGATCAAATTTCAACATTCTCCTCTAATAAAGACAGGTCTTAGATATACTAAAGAATCATCTCATTCACAGAAGTTGTCAACCTCCACCAGAAGTTATCTTGATGCAGCAAAGACAAGTGAACAATATGTCAATCGTCAGCAAAGGCCTAGAACTACTCATCAGGTAAGTCATACTCAATTTACTCCAGGGATGAATATCAGTAGAAGCTGCAACCAACAGGTAAACAATGTCAAAAGATTCTATGATCACATAAACTTCTTTAATGGGCAATGTTTTTCATGTCATAACTTTGGACACAAGGTTTCTCAATGTGTTGCTTACAAAATCATCATGAATAGAGAAGCACGACATCAAAGAAGCACAACAGGAATCAAGAAAAGTTCCTATAATAATTTTTCTCCTCTTGAAAATGAAATAGAATGCTCGATTTGTAACAAATTTGGTCATGAAGAATCTGAATGTAGGAGAAAATTTCGGCCAACATTTCAAAAGGAGCAAATGCCATTAAATCCCAAGATATGGAGAAGGAAGGAATCTCAATTAGAAAGATGTGGTATAACTTTGTATGCAGAAGGACAAGAAAATCAGTGGTACATCGATAGTGGATGCTCCAAACACATGACATGTGATAAAGAGAAACTTCATTCATATAATGCTTTAGAAAAAGAAAATAATGTCTCATTTGGAAATGACACTCTAGTTGTCATTAAAGGTAAAGGTTCTGTTTTCTTGAAAGAAAAGGTTAAAGCTGGAAATGTCATGTATGTAGATGGTTTAAAGCATAACCTGTTGAGTGTCAGTCAAATGTGTGATCAAGGAAATGAAGTGGTGTTTCAATCAAACGGATGTGTCGTTCGTGAAATTGATACAGGAAAGACAATGCTCAAAGGTACAAGAACCTTGAACAACTTATGCATACTCAAAGGAGGACAACAACAATGCTATCTAAGAAAAACAGATGAAAACTAGCTGTGGCATAGAAGATTGGGACATCTAAGTTTTTCTCAAATACGAAAAGCATGCAGGATCAAGGTAGTTCATGATCTTCTAGATATCAGCATCCCAGAAAATACCATATGCAAACCATGTCAAATCGGTAAGAAAACCAGAGTTCACTTCATTGAAAAGGAAGGGTCAGCAAATAAGCCTCTTGAACTCATCCATACTAATTTATGTGGACCAAGAAGGAAAAAGTCACCTCGTGGAGAAGAATACTTTATTTTGTTTATTGATGATTTTTCTAGGATGTGTTGGATAGGTCTTCTAAAACATAAAGATGAAGCATTTGAAAATTTTAAAGCCTTCAAAGCTTTAGTTGAAAATGAATCAGATCGAAAAATAAAATGTCTCAGATCTTATCGAGGGGGAGAATTCATATCAGAGGAATTCTTTGACTTTTGTGAACAACATGGAATAAAAAGGAAATTCTCCACCGCAAGAACTCCTCAGCAAAATGGTGTGGTAGAAAGGATGAATAGAACAGTTCAAAAAATGGCTCAAGCTATGCTAGATGAATCTGAAACTCCTGCAACCTTTTGGGGTGAAGCTGCATTTGTTGTCTTGACTATTCTCAACAAAGAAAATGTTCGGTTAAATAGCAATCAAACTCCACATGAACTTTGGTATGGTAAGCCTCCTACTGTAAAACACTTTAGATTTTTTGGAAGCAAATGTTTTATCAAAAGGACTGATGAAAAAACTTGGTAAGTTTGAACCTATAGCAGATGAAGGAATTCTTCTTGGTTATTCTTCCAGAAGTAAAGGATACAAATGTTATAATAAAAGACTTCGGAAAAATGTTGAAAGCATTGATGTTGTAGTTGATGAAGCATGAAAAAATACGGAACAGATGAAATCAATGGAAGAACATGACAATGAGGAAGATGGGGAATTCTTTCTCGCATCAAATCAAAATGATATTGAAGAAGAAACCAATGAAGCATCAGAAGAAGATACAACAGACAGGGAAAAGACTCCATCTAGGTATGATCATAAGAATCATCCACAATCTCAAATTCTAGGAGAAAAAGGGTCTGGAGTACAGATAAGAATAACTCTTACAGGGACCTCAAGTTATCTCTCATTATTATCCTCCACAAAAACTCAAAATGTACATGAAGCATGCAAAGATGAATGTTGGGTCAAGGCCATGGATGAAGAATTAGACCAAATTGAAAAGAATGATACTTGTGAATTAGTTCCTAGACCTCGTGATAAGAATGTTATAGGAACAAAATGGATATTTAAGAATAAGATGAAGGAACATGGAGAATTTATTGGAAAAAAGGCAAGACTTGTTTGTAAAGGGTATGCTCAACAAGAAGGTATAGATTTTGAAGAAACCTTTGCACCTGTTGCCAAACTTGAAGCTATAAGGATGTTTCTTTCCCTTTCTAGTTTTCAAAAATTCAAAGTATATCAAATGGATGTAAAATCAGCTTTCCTTAATGGAGATTTAGAAGAAGAAGTGTATATTGAACAACTAGAAGGATTCATTCTTGGAAATGATGCACAACTCGTATGCAAGCTCAAAAAGGCTCTCTATAGTCTAAAATAGGCTCCAAGGGCTTGGTATTACCACCTTGACAAATATCTACAACAACAAGGTTTCACAATAGGTTCCGCAGATAGCCATTTATACACAAAGATTAAAAATGATAAACTTCTAATTATTTGTGTTTATGTTGATGATATCATCTTTGATAGCAATGAAGAATCCATGAGTCAGAAGTTTGCTTCAATAATGCAGCAAGAATTTGAAATGTACTTACTTGGTGAACTTACTTGTTTTCTTGGTCTACAAGTACAACAAACAAAAGATGGTATCTTTCTTTCACAAACCAAATATCTCAAGTAGATCTTGAAGAAGTACGGGATAGAAGATTCTAAACTAGTATTTAATCCAATGGTAACAGGATGCAGTCTCAACTCTAACGATGAATTGCCAGCAGTAAACCAACCAACTTATATATCTATGATTCGAAGTCTGCTTTATCTAACAGGTACCAGACCTGACATCATGCATGAAGTAGGAATTGTTGGAAGGTTCCAAGCAAATCCAAAGGAATCACATCTCTAGGTAGTCAAAAGAATCTTCAAATATCTTCAAGGAACTCAAGACTTTGGACTATGGCATCCTAAAGATACAGACCTTACTATTCATGCATATACAAATGCAAATTGGGCAAGAAGTGTTGATGATCAAAAGAGCACTAGTGGAGGTGAATTTTATATGGGTTCTCGGTGAGTGTCTTGGTTTAGAAAGAAACAAAGTTCGATTGCTTTATCTACAGCTGAAGCAGAATATGTGGCTACTGCATCTTGTTACACACAACTACTTTGGATGATGCAAACTTTGAAAGACATTCAAATCACATGTACTCCACCCATCTCCATTCTATGTGATAATACAAGTGCCATCAGTATCTCAAAAAATCCAGTCATGCACTCCAAGACCAAGCACATACCCATCAAGTACTATTTTATATGAGAACAAGTGCTTAAACAAAAGGTCGAATTGGAGTATGTTCCCTCCAAAGATCAGGTTGCTAATATATTCACTAAACCACTACCCAGAGAAACATTTGAATATCTCATACAAAAGTTGGGAGTAGTTGCTACATCATCCTACTATTAAATCCAGTTTTTCAAAGGAAGGTTATTAGATGCGGGTTTCATGAAGTTTAGTCGTGTACACACATGGGTTTCTGTGGCTAAAGGAGCGTATATGTTTTTCTGATAGAAAAACAGTGGGTCAAACTCTGATATGGGTGCTCTACCTGATGTTGATGATTACAGTATGATGAATGTTTTTCTCACTGATTTTTATCTGACTGACAAAAATGCCTTGATGAATGACTTGTTGACAATTCCCATGTAGCACAGGTTCAGGGGGAGCATTAGCCTTCACACGCAGTCTGCATTGTTGGCATTATGGTTGCTGAGTCAAGCTATGGCTTCAGATATTTATATAATTTTTTGTTTAAATCATGTAAAGGTCTAGGGTGTGATATGACTTCTTATATATTGGAATAAGTCCTATTGGAAAAATGATGTAATTTGTACCCCCACTTTGCATGGGATGGATGATGTAATATGTGTTGCATTTCTGTCATGTATAAACATTTGGTATATCCCCACTTGATTGGGAGATTGATGTATGTATTAGTCATTGGTGATAGGAAGGTCATACTCACATAGTTGAATTATAGAGTCATGTTATTCTTTTAGAAAATATATTTGCAGACTCTGCATGTGCTCAGGGGGAGCATGGATGGTATAGTGCATCTCAGCATGTACAAAGGGGGAGTTTAATCAGAGAATTCCGCATGTGCCTAGGGGGAGCATTATCAATGTTCATATTTAGTTATTCATATATGAAATTCTTCATTTTGGTCAACCCTTTACCATTGATATCAAAGGGGGAGAGTATCTTGGTCTGCCCTTTGCCCTTGATGTCAAAGGGAGAGAGTATTTTTGTGTTGCTTGTTATCTCTAAACAGTTTCTACAACTTGCAGTAATCAACACCAACATGGTTTCCATCAAGTCCAAAGGGGGCTATCGTTGGCATTATGATACATGTGTTGTACTTGATGGAAACCCACTTGTAGTAGCACAACTCACTTGTATACGGTAACTAGATGAGCAACCCACTTGTAACAGAACAACTCACTTGTATATGGTAACCAGATGAATCTACGTAACTAGATGAATCTACAGGAGATATATCAGATGTGATAGAATGCATGGTAGTTCAAAGGAATCATTTCAGAAGTAATATGGCAAATTACAGTGTAACATGTATATTCAGAAGTAACAGGACATTGGTACAGAAGATCAGGAAGATGGAACTTAGGTCTACTGATCAGAATAAAGAAAGTAAAGGAAAAGTTTGATGTAAAGTAGTTTAAGAAGTATATGCAGGTCCACTTAGTCAAAAAAACATATACACACTGGTCCACAGAACAAAAAGAGTGTATACGTATGCACGCATTCCCATAGAAGGAAAAGAGCGTACATGTTGGAAAACCAAGGCTTTGGTCTGAGGTATTTGGTCCAAGGTATTTTGGGTCCAAGGTATTGGTCCAAGGTATTTGGTCTAAAGTATTGACCCTAGGTATTTGGTCCAAGGTATTGGTCCTAAGTGGTTTCTGTCCAAGATATTGACAAAGGGCCTAAAGCTATATAAGGAGGAGAAGATCATAAGTCCAAGTGTGCAAGTGTATATGTTTCTAAGGAATACGTCTATCTGAAGTATATTTTATGTTGCAGAGGTTATGTTTTTTACTAGATCTGAAATACTTTGTGCACCTTGAATTCAACGTTGGATCAGGTTCATGACACATAAAATGACTTATTATTGAACGATCTGATATTTTTTGGGCTAGATCTGATTATGAACACCTGTATTATTCTTTAAATGTCGTGATATGGGTTTTTCTGAAGTCCGAAAGTGCAACGAAGTTATGAGTTAATATTTGTAGATATGTACACTAGTTCGTCTCTACAAAAGTGTGTGTACACGCGGGTTCTACTCTTAAAAATAGCATATAAAAAAGAAAAGCCTCTTCTTCAAATCTAACTAATCAATAAGATCAATTTTGTTGTTTTATTGTTGTCTGTCAATGAAGTCTTCTTATATCTGAATGTAAATGAATGCATAAGCAGTTTGGTATCTGATTGATTGATTGAATAAGTGAGAAGGGTGATCTCTACTACTTCTTGTGTAAAGCTCTATAAATAGACAGTAGATGGTCAACATATTGTTAGTTGGTACAGACTTGATTAAAAAAATTTATGTTTTAGTAGTCTTGAAGGTATACGCAGGTTTGATTACAGGAAGTAGCGTATACACACAAGTTGGGTTCAGTAAAGTAGCGTCTACATTCTAAAGCATGATTTTTTAGGTTGCAGTTAGTTCTGAATGATGATGCAAGTTTTTGGGTTCAACACAGTGTTCTGGTGACAGTGATATGATTGTTTAGATTAACTGATTATTTTTTTATGAAGTTTGAGTTTCAAAGATCCTGAAGGGTCCAGTATGAAAATTTGAAGAAACAAGGTCTTCATGTGTATTGTTGTGTACTAGGAACATCCAACCTAAAAATTTATGAAATGTGGTCCCTGGCGGAAGAGAGAAGGTCATAGCCTTCTGTTGGTCGGCGCCTACGTACTAGTAATCACATTGGCTAGTACAAGAGCTAAGGGGTTGCAGCTCCCTTCTAGTAGAAGCTGGAAAATGAGAGAAGGTTGTAGCCTTCCGCAGGTGGGTGCCTGTGCACTGGTATGAGTCTACACCAGTACAAGATTGTAAACATATTTTCTTATTATTAAAAGAAGACAGAGACGACAACAACAAGTGGTTTTCACCCACATTGGATTTCCACCTTAAATCTTGGTGTTCATGTGTGTTGCTTATGTGTGATGGTTTATTATGTTTTTACTACTCTGTTTAATAAGTTATTGATGCACTGGTTAAAGATCAACACATGATAAATTGCCTAAATCACAAGTTTTCTGGGTGTACACTGGTTTCTCAAATCATAGTTGCATGTACATGCTAGTTCACTTTACAAAAGTAGCGTATATAGATCTATTTGAGAAAAGAAAATTATTGATCAGATAATACCGATTTACCCCTTCTCAGTATTATTTCCAACATACATGAGATACATAGTGGTGGAGATCAACATATTAGGTATCCATGCTCTCCATAAGGTATATGGAGGACATATGTTTTTGGTTGAGAGTGTGCTCACATGGACCTACTATGGGTGGGCTTAGATATTACTAATAGTGCTAAAGAAGCAATTGAATTATTTCTTTATGATGACATGGGAGAATTGTACTTATGGTACAATGTTTTATTCATTCTTCTTTGAGAAGATCCATACTCATCAACCTCACATTTAAATCCAATATGGGGATCCACAAGAGCCAAGGATGCGACACTTAGAATATACTTTATGAGGACGAGGAGGAGGGGTCAAGATAGTATTATGACTTGAATATTTTGCAGATTGGGACCAACTCTCCTTATTTTTTTAGGGTTACCCATTCTTGAAACTAAAATTTCAAGGTGACCCAGAGCTACCACTTTCTCTAGGGCAAGGATGGGATCTTAGTGGTAATTTATTTTATTATGTTTATGATCCCATAGATTAGAATGTTATTTTGTACGTTAATAATACTCTAGCCCAGGTGATGTCCAATTATTGTATCAGTCATGTCAATAAGACATGCAACAAGGTCAACAACTAGGAGGATCATCAATCCATATTTTTCATCATCTCATGTCAGATAGGATTCAATGAGTTTATGTAGGATATCTAGTGATTATTGGAATTCATATTTATGACTAGGGTATTAAAGCATGGATGGCATGAGTTCGAGGACTACTACATAGATGTGTGTACGAGTCTACCCTTTGAGTGGCATTCCATAATGTAATGGGAAGTGATGGCAAGCTAGTCTATCAGAGACCTTCATGTAGGATATGTGGTGCCATTGGCATGATAAGCTTCCTATGATGAGGATTAGAGAAGGGTTGAGTGGGCCTCCCATGTTTTGTAATTATGTTTGGTAGTAGCATGGTATGGACATGTCAAATGTATTTCAATTAATGAACTTCAAAATATGTATTGTTGATGATTTTGATGATGGTATATATAATACGATTATGCATGTTTCATTTTTGTGTAGTAACTAGTATATTAGTATGCTATCATATTATGGATGCATGTGATAAATGACAATGTAAAATGTGGTTAAAAATGGTACATACATAACTATTTTGATTTATGGATACATGATTAGATGAAATTGATTCAAATTATCTGGCCAAAATTCTAACTATGATATTTTCTAAAAAGGACACGATTATGCAAATGATAAACACCATCGATTTGCATGATGAGATGTTGGGAATCAAGACAAACATGAACGTGACGAATGAGGATGTTGAGGATAGATTTTACATGATATGAATTGCACCATATACATAACCAATATATGGTGAGGATAATGGATCCATCTAAAAGATGCAAAAAGACAATGAATGAGATGCAAATAGATGCAAACCTACCTACATAATGCAAAAAGAAAGAAGCAAAAAAATTCATTATAGGGAAACTCTTAAGGGTATAATTTCTTGAGGTACAATGCACTATGAGGGTTTGGATTAAGTTATCCCTCTAGATACTCAATAATATATGCCTCCTTACCCAAACATTATTTTCCAACATAAGGGCCATGAGAAAGATGTGGTTCAAATATATTGGTTCAAAGTATGGGTTTTTTAAGCCAATCTACATGACCATAAATGTTGTAAATGAAGTTTTTTAATTCCACATCATATGGGTTTGAAGGACTTAATTTCCATGGAAAAAAGTAGGAACAATGATGCATATCATCCCATGGATAATCTGTTGTGGTGAGGAACTCCATGATGTCTCCATTTAAATGAAACATGGGGATATGAAACCCTGAGGTATCTCTTGATATGGAATAGGGAGTGAATCCTGAATCGTTGTTATGGGAACAAGAGATGTGGTTCATATTCACAATGTCTGCAATGGGAGATGTAATACTAGTGAACATAAGTTCCATCAATGTTGAATTCAAAGTGACATGGGCATAGAAGGAATTTTTGTATGTTCATGATTGGATGCAAAAGTGGGTTACAAATATGTCGATCCAATAAATGATGAAAGATAGAGAATTTGTATAGTATTACCAACTATTTTCACATTATAGGGACCAAACTTGATGATTAGTTGATTGGTTTCATGCCTTGGAATAGGAGAGGCACCAAGGGTTTCAATTAGAGCAGTGGAAACTCCACCATGAGAAATGTGCAATTTTCTCACAACAACCAATGTATCATGGACATGTAGATGTCTAAGGTATCAATGGTAGTGACCACATGTGTCACACAAAGTGCAAGGGTGATATGTGCATCATGATTTATTAGGCTTGGACGATTCAAGAAGACTGACTTGTACCACTAGAACATTTGGTTCTAATTCTATGTTATCCAAGATGATAACTTCATTGAGCTCAAGAAGAGAAGGAAAATCATTGGTAGCATGGCCATTAAGATCACACAAAGCATAAGGAGATGGAGGCTTTGGTACAACAATTTGGGTGGTCATAGATTAATTTGTCTTCTTAGTGCCCCCTTCCTTCTTGGACTTACCCCCCTTTCCATTTTATTTCACTACAAGAGAAATATCTGGTTGGGGTTGGACTAGAACTAAACTAGTGGAGGGAGCCATGGGAATAGATCGAACATGTTTCCATTCTAGGTAATGTTGTAGATGAGAGGGAGTGGTAGGAGTTAGAGGATCCAAGTACCACATTGGAATCCCAAACATAAGGTTTCATAAATTTGGTATGGCCATCGCTAATTTGCTAACCACTCTTGGTGGTAGGAATATGACAGGAATATTTCCATAGGGATAATGACAAAGGGGGATGGTCCTAGCCATAAGTGTTGAATTTGAAAGTGCACATTATTGAATAAATAGTTGTGAAAAGGAGAACTCAAGCCTTTGAGAGGATTGGGATCTAAACAATATGCACATGTGAGAGGATCCTTGTGTACTAAAGTTAGGTGTTGGGAATTAGAAATGTCTAAGAATTATGGATTCTTTATAAACCCCTAGGCTAATTTTTGTCAAATAAGGCATGACTTGATTGTTGACCATCAAGGAGATCAGGCTCTCAAGGTTAACCTATGTCTTATGGTCGTAATGCATGAGTTGATATATCGTGACTATCTTCCCATTATGAGGGAAGCTCATTATGTGGTATACAAATTAGCATACCATATTCATGGAATACATGAATCTATTACCTAAGTGGAGATTATAGTTAAACAGGGTGTCAATAACATCCACATCAAGTAGGACAGCTTTCTTGGCAAACTCGATAGGATAATTCTAGTACAATCCTTCTAGCTATGAGGGGAAACCATTGTTTCTCTTACAATGTTTATAGGTGGTACAAATTCATGTGAGTTGAGATTTCACTAGACTTGGTCATACATAACACATGCAGTTGTGCCTTCATTAAGAATACAACATTGAATAACTGCATTATTGATCAATGATAGGATTTGGAAAGCTACATATGGGAGAAGACATGGATTATCTAATTTATCAACATTAAAACCAACCACGCGATCATTAGAGGCATCCACAATTCCTAAAATAGAGAGTAGAATTTTTTTTGTCACGTACACATCTGGAAGACCTCTAGAACTAACATGGTTATAGGGGATTGTGCCAAGTCATCTACAATGCTATAATGATAAGAAACTCGCACATGGTCAATAGGTGTGTTTTGACATAATGGAGCCTTGGTGATCTTAGGGGATTCATAAATTAATGGTTGAGGGATATGTAGGGTTCCATTGGGTGAAAATATAGGATTTATGGATTGGGTTAGTTGAGTCTAAGGTGGTGGATCATATTGACATGAATGAGTGGTAAGGTTAATGTTGGTAGAATCCAACATTAGGATTTGGTGCATTTCATTCCTAGGATGGTTGGGAGCTAGAGAAAGAGTAGTAGTTTGACCATCATTGGTAGCCAAATACTCTTAAGAGTGAAATAGGTTCCTAGTAACAACTGGTTGTGAATGACGAGGTTGATTCAAGGGTGAAGGTAGTTTATTGCCATGCTTAGTAGTCTCCACCACTTTCCATGCACAACACATTTCTGGGAGAAAAGGACACTTGTGGGTATAATGACCATACATGCCACAAACACAAGGCTTTTTCATTCAAATATCCTTGTTTTTCTTGAGTTCATTACTCTATTGTTGGGTCATGGTATTCAAGTCTCTTCTAATGTTAGCATTGGGTTGTTAGCCCTAGTTTCCTAGGTTCTGTTAGTTTTTGGCATTCTATTTTCCCTTCACCTTTTTCTTTTTCTTCAAATTTCAAGTGCTTATTTATGTTTTGTTGTGCATAAATTTGACCTTGCTATGGTGGCGCATGCTAAGACATGGAACCCTAAGGTGTAGGTTCTAGAGGGGCTAGAGTACGTAGTAAAGAAAAATGGTAGAATGGTTCTTCTCCATTCTTCCTTCTATTATTCATGTTGCAGAGGAGGTTTGTTCATGTACATAGGGAATGTTGTAAGCTTTTGAAAAAGAGAAAAAGAAAATAGAAACAAGAATATGAAAAGGGGAATAATAGTTGTTTTTAATTTTTTTCCCTAAGTTGTAATGTATGCAAGCACTCAAAGTAATGTAATGTGGCCCCTCCTGAAGGTGGCACACTTACTGTTTTTGGAACTTTCCGCTACGTGTCGCTTTTTCCTTGATTTTAGGCATACATGGCATAAACCTTGATCGGTCTAGATCTATATAATGGATGCCCTTAGAGCTCATTTGTACATTCGATCTTAGAGATCTAGCATTCCCAAGGAAATCAAGAAGCCTTCGTTGGAGTTTGTGGCGTTTTTTTGAGTGAGTTTTGCTTTTGTCCTCTTTTGTCACTTTTTCCATCAATTTTGTTGTTTGGATTCTGTGAGTGTTTTTTTTCTTGTTTCTTTTCACGGTTATTGGAGTTTTAATGTATATTATCTTGTACAAGTATTGGTTCATTCCATCGTTCACCTTTTATAAGTGTCACATTAGTTTTCTTGTTTTTTACCATTAGTGGTCATCGTTTCAATGACTCTCCATGCGTGTTTCTTTTTCATTTTGCATGTTGATCTTCCACACCTGTTTTGCACTGATCTATTCATACTTAGTCATATATACACTTCAATTTGCACCATCACTCAAATATTCTTGTTTCCCACACTCTTACCGGGCATATTTGCTCATTCCTTGGTCAGTATTTTCCTTTTCTAGATGGGCATCGTGCAAGTCCAAGGCTCAAGTTGCCTGCTTGGCCTCTGAGACTACGTAATGTGCAGTATCTAGATGGCTCAATTGCACATTGTGCAGTTCCAGGGCTCAAGCCCACCCCTTGGTCACTGACACTACACAATACGCAGTCTCCACCTAAGTCTGCCTAGGAAGAAATGTCAATTGCATAGTCTCTAGCCTCAGGATGCACCACTGGGTGCTGAGACTGTGTAATGCGTAGTTCAAGTAGCCAGTCTCCCTCCTTCACCTCAAAAATTGTGCAATTTTCCTCATCAGTTCATGTGGTTATTGCTTGATATTTCTTTGTAAGTTGATTTTATTAAGTTAATTTATGTTTTCCATCAGTGAGTTTCCTCCCATAGGTATTGCAGGTGTTGAGAATTTCTCTTCATCAGTCACTAACATCATGGTACCAATGAGATCTAATTCAAAGGATACTATAGAGAGAAGCACCGGGGAGGCAGTTGAGAGTATGCCAGTTTACTTTCCAGTGTACTCAAACACTCAACTATTTTTAGAAAAGGAATCAGATATCACATGGAAGAAGGTTAATGAAATTTTCTCAGTAAGAACCTTCAAAGCATATCTGGAAGATTGGTAGGTGTATATCAATATCCAACGATCATGTCTACACAATATTGCATCCATATATTTGTATTTTCCATGCGCAGACGTTGTCAGCTGGATATTATCTCATGCAGATCCAAAAACTACGACTCTCAACAGTGTCAGCGAATAGAAGCTTTCTTCTTTTCTAGCAGCAGACTATTATCTCATGTATCATTTTCCTGAGCCAGAATCGGTCATGGATTTGTACTTTTATGTGACAACCAACTACTTGAGAACCAAGGATATTGTTAAAGGTTGGGTGAAAGAGCCAAAAAAGTTTCATCAGACACCCACCAACACGTACAAGACAAAATATCTCAAGAGGCCCTATAAGCTCTTAATAGTTTTATGTTGCAGAATATCTGACCAATAAAGCACCGAGACCTTTCTTGAAGGGTGGGAACCAGGTCGTGAATGAAGGTAAACTATTCAACTGGTCAAACTTGTTATCTTAGGAGTTTCAGATCCATGTATCTAATTCCCTTAGTCCACCCAAGGTCGGGCAAGCCATATTTTACATGTCTGCATATCTATTGGATACAATTTGCACACAAAATGCATTCCCTCACATGAATTAGACTTGGACACCACAGGAGCCTTCCATGTATGTTTATTGCAAGTTTCTTTTAGAGTGTAGTCATAAAGGAGTAATGGAGAAGCTAAATGATCACTTCCTAATTCCATTGTACAAGTTGATCTTTTAGGAAGATCCACCTTGCATGTCATGTGGGGTAATGGAAGTAGTGTTGGAGATAGCAGATTAGTTTGCCTCACCGAATGGCACTTTCCTTAGGGTTTTCGGAAAACAAAAGTAGTTTCATATTTCGCCAAGGAATGCCACCGATAATTTACTCATGTAAGAAGTTGTGTATCATCTAACCACGGGGTTGTCAGCATCTTTGCACAAGAAGAAGAAAGCCCCTTGGCCAACTCTTCCTATGCAAATTGAATTGTATGAGATCAAGAATCTGAAAGTCGTGGATACCAAAGGAAAGGCAATAGAAAATTTTGCATTTGGTACTCAGGAATTCAATCCATACGATCCCTAGAATTTTTGTTGAGACCACTGTGTGAGGATTCATTTCTAGTTCCTAAGCAGGACCTTTCACTAGCTGGAGGAGGAACTATAGAAGAATTGTTACAATGCCTCCAAATCCCGCAAGCTAATCAATTTTGCAGGAACTTCACAAGTTAATCTACAAAAGGAAATCACTTCAGAGGCAGCACTAGTGGAAGACCACAACCCAGTGTGCAAGAAGGGAAAGAGGAATGTTGTGCACAGTCTAGGGGGGAAACAAATCTGCAAGATGAAAGTAGACCCAATCATGCTTAAAGCGACCATATTAGTGGAGAAGAAGAGGAAACAGAGGGTGCATGAAGTAGAAAAAAAGCAGAGGGAAGAACAAGAGCAAAAGAGATTGGAGGAACAAAGGCAGAAGCAGGAAGAAAGAGAAAGGTGAAAAGTAATAGCAAAAGAAACAATGTGAAGACAAGTTAAAGAACAAGGGTAGAACCGACAGCTATAAGAGGAGATAAAAAGGATGCAGGAAAAGAAGCTTGCTCAAGAGATTTAAGAGTTTATTGAGATCCAAGACATGGAGGAGGAAATAGAGCCGCAGAACCAAGATGTCGACCTGATGCCAAGTACACAACAAGTCACCATTCAGTCTCCCCATCCTCCAGCAGAGCAAGCTCCAAGTGAGGAAGAGGAAATTATTACTATTTATAATGGTTTGGTTATGTACATGTACAATCTGACTTATGATGAACTTCAGAAAAATATTGTACAAGTGAGGAAGAAACATTTTCTGAATGACCTCACATCTCCTACGTTCATCAGAGAAAGGGTGATCATGACAAACACTAGGAAGAATCTAGGTTCCATTGTCGTCGCCAACTTGTCCTTCGCAGGAGCTACAAAGTCAAACACAGACTACCTGATGGTCAAGAGAAACAATTGGCAAAGAAATTGGAGGTTGATAGGAAAGATTTTGCACAACTCTGAGTATATTTACAAAACGCAGCTCTCGCACAAGTCTATCTAGAAGAACTGAAGGAAATGATACTTGTTAAAGTATTGATACTAGGAGAGACCATGCAGAATATTTATCAGGATCTTGTTACCATGCATAAGGTAGTTGTCCACTTTCACGGGTTGTAGTAGAAATGTAAATACTATGTCAAAACTCTCAAGGTTGTGCAATCATGTATTATTGTCTTACATGAATAATCAATGCAATATAAAGTGGCAATGCTTGAATTGGGAAAGAAGAAAAGGCAAAAGGAAAATTTGGAGAAATCAAAGGTTCATATGCTCATAGAGAATAACAAACAACTCACCTCGTTCATTTCCAACACTCAGACCTCATATGCATGATTGTACAACAGCCTAGACTTCCTGGTGAAATCATAGGAGATCCCATCAATTGCCTCACTCACAGAGATCAAGCGTAGGAATCAGGTCAGGAAAGATATTGAAGAATACTTGGAACAGTTGAGACAGATAGACATCAAGGAAGATCTTGAAGTAAACAGACATAATATGCATAAGTACATTCATGGCCCTGTCTAAATCAACACAATGTTTCTCCTGCTCAAGAAGGAAACACAAATTGGTTCCAAGTCAATATACACAGATGTCATGGAGGCTAGAGTCCTCTTCTAACCTGGAACCATCGCACAGTTTGGGGATGTCATCTTGCAGTACAAATATTGGCACCGTTACATGACTGAGAAACATCAAGTGGAAGTTGTTAAGCTAGAGTTTTACCAAACTCAAGCTTAACTATTTTGTCTTATTAGGTTGTCTAGTTGGAACTACCCAATTTTTCCTTATATGAGTACGAGTGTATTATAATATTATTTTGTAATTAATTTGTAAGTGGAATTCCAAGTGTCAATATTGGAATGTGAAGAGTTATGATGTAATGAATTTAAAGAGTCATTTTGTAAAGAAGTTGAAGAGTCATGAGGGCAGTGCAAGAGTCACAAGGGGAAGTGAATAGTCACCCCTTACGTTATAAATAGACCCCCATAACTCATGTAAAGGGATTTTTTGGAGCCAAGCTTTTGGCTAGGCTTAGGCTTAGAATTAGGAGCTTGGGATTTTGTGAGAGCCTTGTCTTCTCTGTAGCATAGAGGGAGTATCTTTCTTTGGAGGCGTAGGTGTTAACTTCATGTTCCACTATTAAGGCTAGTAGTTTGTTAATGGTATATGTATGATTGGAACTTTCACTTAATAAAAGCTTAGAGTCAACATGTTTTCATGCATATGTTGTGAATATAGTAGGACTATTCTCGTTATGTTTGCAATGTATGTTATTTAACTTATGCTTATGCTTATGCTTATGCTTATGAACTATTTTGTTTGCATTGGTATAAATATTGTTGAATGCATGTTGTTAATTTTGTGAATATAGTAGGACTATTCTCGTTATGTTTGCAATGTATGTTATTTAACTTATGCATATGCTTATGCTTATGAACTATTTTGTTTGCATTGGTATGAATATTGTTGAATGCATGTTGTTGTATAATTCCATCACTGTTAACTTGTGAACTATTTTGCATATTAGCTTGTGATGTATTTATGCTCATGTGTTCCTTCCAAGCTGCATACTATTACAGGCTTCTAAGGGACTCACTCATTTTCCATTTGTGTGTTAGAACCTTCATGCATTACACTTGACTTTCTGCGGGGTCACACACTTGTTCCCACCAAAGTCACCATACACCAATCTATGCGTTATTGCAACCAAGTCACATCATTAAAACCCACTGCATTGGCAATTGGGCCATATTCTTGATGGTACTCCTACACCAAATGGTGTGATGTCTAATTGGGACTTCATATCAGGGAGACCCCTGTTGGGTTGTGTTATATTCTTTCCACGACTAGCCCACGTAGTTAACCAGGGGTTAGAGGGTGGGAGGTCACAAGGGGTTTGAGGGGCACTTGTAACCCCACTTTATGGGGTCCAGGGCAGCGCCCCGGAAAATTTTGGTTTTGGACCCTATGTTAGGTTGGGCAGACCCACCTATGGTTTTGTGCACGATTTTCGCATATGTTTTTTGGACGCGATGGTTTTTCGGTCCATGGTATTGGAAGCGATGGTTTTCGGTCCATGGTATTGGATGCTTCGGCATGTATAAATATGTATTGTAACATTGAAAGGAAAATAATGAAAAATCAAGCCGGTAGTCCTGGTTTTGGGATTCAATGGGAAAATCTCTGTGTATATGTGTTTTATGTGTTATGCTCTCACATTGTTTATTTTTCTATGTTTTAGAATTCGTATGCAGGTAATTTCTGTACGGGGTTAAAACCTACATTTGGTATCACAACAGTTTTGGCTTCAATGGGACGCCTTTGTTGCTGAGGGGTTTTGCTTAAGCCTATGGTATACCCTGTTCAGTGGGAGATATGTGAGATTGATTCTGGTGGTGAAAGAAGATGGCGAGCAGTGGAAAGATAGAGATCGAGAAATTTAATGGTCAAAGTTTTGAGTTGTGGAAACTCAAGATGGAGGATCTGTTGGTGGATAAAGATCAGTGGATCGCAGTAGATCCCGATACTAAACCAACGGGAGTGTCCGATGAAGAATGGAAGAAGTTGGATCGGAAGGAAAAGAACACAATACGATTGTGTGTCTCAGATTCAGTATTGTTGAATGTATCAGGGGAAGCTACGGTGAAGGCTTTGTGGGACAAGTTCGGGACTTTGTACCAATCTAAGTCTCTAGTGAATAAATTGTTCCAGCGAAAAAAAAGTTGTCTAACCTAAGGATGAAAGATGGAGACTCGGTGACAGAGCATCTGAATGCATTTAATAATATGGTAAGTCAGTTAGCATCTATTGATATTAAAATTTCAGATGAATATAAGTGCATCAGTTTGTTGTGTTCTCTACCAAATTCGTGGGATAGTCTGGTTATTGCAATAGGTAGCAATGCAACTGCCTTGCAGTTTGATGAAATAGTCTCAGCCTTGCTGACGGAGGAGATGAGACGAAAAAATATGGAGATCCAAAATGGTGATGCCTTGTCTGTACGAGGACGGTCCCAGAACATAATCAAAAATCAGTCATCGAGTGGGAGATCTAAATCTAGAGGGAGATATAAATCTCCAGGAAAACCTGTAAAGGTGGTGTGCTGGAAATGCGAAAAGGAAGGCCACTTCAAAAGGGACTATAAATCTAAAGCTCCTGACAAAGGAAAGGGATCTGACAAGGCTCCTTTTGCAGAGGCGAAAACCACCTCAGATGAAGGTGGGGATGTGTACTTGGCTTCTTCAAGTACACATGTAGATCATGAGGCATGGTTGATTGACTCAGGTGCATCCTTTCACTTCACTCCCCATAGAGAGTGGTTCTGTGAGTATGAGAAATATGATGGTGGTGATGTCTTCTTGGGGGATGACAAGAAGGTTAAAATCATTGGTCGTGGAAAGGTAAAGTTGAAGTTGCAAGGTGGAAGAGTTAGAACACTTCCAGGTGTTCTACATATTTCTGCGTTGGCCAGAAATCTAATTTCTCTAAGCAAGCTAGATGATGTGGGTGTAAAAATAGTGTTCGAGAAGGATACCTCCAAGAAGGTTCGAGGAGCACTGGTATTGATGCAGAGAGTTTGGATTGGAACTCTGTACAAGCTGCAAGGTAGCATGGTTGTTGATGGGTGCAACGGTTCTGTGGTTCCTGAAAGTGGAGCAGAAAATATAGTGGTCTCTGGAGAGAAGACCATGCTGTGGCATCAAAGGCTTGGACATATTGGAGAGAAAGGCCTTCGAATACTTCATGGTAAAGGTATGGTAGAAGGTATGAGTAATAGCTCTCTGGATTTTGATTTCTATGAAAATTGTGTATATGGGAAGCATAATTGGGTGAGCTTCCCCTCTAGTAGTAAGAGGGCAAAACAAATATTAGAACTTGTGCACAGTGATGTGTTTGGACCTATGAAGGTTCCATCACTGGGTAAGTCTGTGTACTATGTATCATTTATAGATGACTTCTCAAGGAATACATGGATATATTTCCTTAAGAATAAATCTGAAGTCTTTGACAGGTTTAAATAATTTAAGGCTTTGGCGGAAAACCAGACAGAGAAGAAGATAAAGGTGCTGAGGACAAATAATGGTGGAGAGTTTTGCAGCAAGGAATTTGAAGAATCCTGTAAGAAGTGTGGTATATCACGGTAGAAGACTACTCCATATACACCTTAGCAAAATGGAGTTGTAGAAAGAATGAACAAGATGTTGATGTAAAGGGAAAGAAGCATGCTCAGTAGTGCCGGATTAGGACAGGAATTCTGGGCAGAGGCAGTGGATACTGCATGTTACCTGGTCAACAGGTCACCTTCATCAACGTTGGAGGATAAGACTCCACAAGAGGTATGGACTGGTAAGAAACCCTCTCTTTCACATCTAAGGGTATTTAGATGTGATGCATATGTACATGTTCCAAAGGAGAAACGAACCAATTTGGATAGTAAATCTAAAAAGTGCATCTTTATTGGGTATAAGGATGGTTTAAAGGGTTATAAGCTTTGGAACCCAGTAACAAGGAAGGTTGTGTATAGCCAAGATGTGGTGTTCAGAGAGGTGAAAGATGTTATTAAACATGAAGTCCAACCAAAGGAACTTGAGAAGATATAGTTTGAGCTAAAGGAGAAAGAATCAGACTCTACAACAGAGGAGGAATCAGAAGATGAAGAGCCACAAACTTCGGCTATGAGAAGTTCAGTTTGAGAAAGAAGGAAGCCAGAAAGGTATAGTCCATCTTCTTTCAGTTCAAATTTTTCTTTGTCTGTTACTGATGATGATCCCAGAACTGTGAAGGAAGCAGTGGATTCAGCGGATGGAAAACTCTATAAAGAGGCCATGGTTGATGAAATGGCATCTTTGCACAAAAATGAGGCTTGGGATCTGGTGGAGTTGTCGGCTGGAAGGAAACCCATTGGTAGCAAATGGGTGTTCAAAAATAAGACAAATGCAGAAGAAAAAGTGGAGAAACACAAAGCTCGGTTGGTAGCAAAAGGTTATTCCCAGGTGCCAGGAATTGATTTTTGTGATATTTTTTCTCCTGCTGCCAAGGTAACTTCTATTAGATTACTTTTATCTGTTGCTGCTGCTTTTGATCTTGAGGTAGAACAGATGGATGTGAAGACGGAATTTCTTCACAGGGATTTGGAAGAGGAGATCTACATGAAGCAACCTAAAGGCTTTGCAGTGAAGGGTAAGAAAGAACTGGTATGTAAGTTAAAGAAGTCTCTATATGGGTTAAAACAGTCACCAAGGATGTGGTATCAGAAATTTGATACATTTATACAGGGACTTGGCTTCACCAGAAGCAAAGCAGATCACTGTGTGTATTTTAATTTAATTGGTGACCATGTTATTTATCTGGTCTTGTATGTGGATGATATGTTGTTAGTTGGAAATGACAAAGAAGTTATCCAAGATTTGAATACCCAATTGTCCTCCAAACTCGACATGAAAGATCTCGGTGTTGCAAACTATATTTTGGGCATGGAAATTAAAAGAGATCGGGCAAAGAGGAAGCTTTGGTTAAACCAGAGGAAGTATGTCGAGACAATATTGCAGAGGTTTAATATGCAGGATAGTAAACCGGTGAAGGTTCCTATTCCTGTAGGTGTCAGGTTATCTGCTGAATAGTGTCCCAAGACACAAGAAGAGCAAGAGGACATGTCTCGTGTTCCATATGAAAGTGCAGTCAGTAGCCTAATGTATGCAATGGTCTGAACTAGACCAGTCATTGCACATGCAGTGGGAGTATTGAGCAGGTTTATGTCAAAACCAGGGAAGGAGCACTGGACATCAGTGAAGTGTGTTTTCAGGTATTTGTGTGACACTAGTGATTATGGTTTGTGCTACCAAGGAAGAACAAGATTGGACAGAGTGTTGGATATCCATGGCTTTGTTAGTGCAGACTGGGCTGGAGATCTGGATCAAAGAAGATCTACAAGTGGGTATGTTTTTAACCTATTTGGAGGTGCAGTCAGTTGGATGAGTAAGAAACAATCTGTAGTGGCACTGTCAACTACAGAGGTAGAATACATGGTAGCCACTCATGCAAGCAAGGAAGCAGTTTGGTTGCAGAGATTGTGTTCAAGTATGGGGTTAGTACAGGAAGCTATAAGGATAGACTGTGATAGCCAAAGTGAAATTTTCTTGGCAAAGAACCCCGCATATCATTCAAAGACAAAGCACATTGATGTTCAATATCACTTTGTGAGGGATATGATAGAAGACAAAAATGTGTTTTTGGTAAAGGTGGACACTGTTAGCGCTTGAAATTTCACCTCAGGCTGAGAAAGGTAAACCTCAAGGCAACATCAAACCACTTAGCCTCGTAGCTAGCCCTACGGGGCTGGAGAGGGCTCTCTCCGGTCTATCTCGGTGAAATCTTCAATGGATGAGATGACCAATAGGGTAACACTAATTTTAGGCTAGTAAACTGATCAAAAAGGTTGATTTGGGGTTTTTAGGGTTTTTGGTGGCAAATTGAGGGGATGGCAATTTTGGGTGCGGGGATTGGACACAGTTTCTACAAGGGGTTCTTTGGGGTGAGGTAGGAGACAATATTGATGCCTTTGATTGAGGTGGATGGTCAGGAATGACAGGTGAGGAGATAAGGAGAGCAAACAATAACTTTTAATTCTCCTTAAATAGTAGAAAACATTGAAATTAAACAAACTTAAAAGCAGAGCATGACAGTCATGAATTCTTACTTTAACACTTCGTTTGCTTAATGTGCAGAAGGAAAAGAAAGGAAATGATTCACATAACACACTTACAGGTACATAGAGAAACACACCATCAATACATGTAACCACAAGAATCCCAAAAAAGACTGCAAAACCCTGGTCTTCCTTTGCCAAAAATTGCAGAGATACAGTGAATAATACAATAAGAGCTTCTCCCTCAAGAGTCCAACCATGAAAATGAGAAAGAAAGTACATAATATAGATCATATAACCTCTTTCCCTGCCTCCATGGGTCGAGCTCACTATCCTAGGAGCTATTTCAACCACTTCTAAACTAAGCACTGAAAACTAGGCAGTCAAAACAACTTGCATCTATAAGCTAGGAAACCAATTCATTCATTTAATTTTCACCTTTTTCATGAATGAATCTTCTAGAAGAGGTACATAAGAGTGAAAGTGTCATAAAAGTACATTAATTACATCAAAGAGGATAATAATCCACCCCAAAAAGTCAAACAGGGTCAAACTGCGTTTTTCTGAGCTGTACACTGAAATTTGGAGAAGTTTGCTTGACGCGTCGCGCGCCTCTGCCTGACGGGTCGCACGCCTTTGGGACCACTTCTGGGGCACTTCCAGGTGTCCAAATTGAGCAAGAGTAGGCTTGTTGGAAAGTTTTGTGAGTATACTTTCCAACCCAACTGGAATTTCTGAATTTGGTGGTCATTTGCCCCTCCAACATTGCAATCTCCCAAGACTACTTTTTGTGTCTCAAAAATGTGGCAGAAAGTCATTTTTTGCTTTTTTTTTTACTTTCTGGAGGCCCAAAACTTCATAAAATCTCAAGTCCATTGATGAGCATATGTAACTTCTCATGAAAAATCTAGAAACGCTGAGTTTTTGCAAAATGGAGTTGCCAGGATGAAGGGTCGCGCGGGGGGTGAGACCCGTTGATGGAGAAAACCTGTAAATTCCCTAAAAAAACCAAAATTTACCAAAAATGCTCAAAATTTCTTGGGATTTGTGCTGTGGCTAGGCTATTTAGTGCCATGCTCCTTCAAGGAAGCCTCGGCCAAGATGTGGAGGGGATCAGGCCTTTTTCTCCATTTTTGTGCTTTGACCAACCGCCTTTGGAGCACTTTCATATTTGCCTTGTACACGTGCATTCGGGCCCAATAGTGGTTTTTCATGTTCCAGAGCAGGCTCAACTTCTGGTGTTGACTCACAGTCATCACTTTGCTCATAGTCGGTTTCGGTTTCTGACATGGTTTCAAGAGCAAAGTGGCTGAAATGTACTGTTGTTTCTGCTTTGAAAACTGCTGATTAAAATGATGTTTTAAGAGGACAAGGAGCACGAGGGAAATGTTAGGGGAGGGATAATTTAAAGGGAAAACGGGAATAATAATAAAACAGGGAGTTTAGGGGAAGAATTATTGCATATACATCATTATACAATTTGATTTACAAGGATATTATGAGAGGTAGGTTTAGGGTGTAATTTTTTGATTTCTTGGGAAGAGGGGTAGGGTTTAGGGCTTTTCACATATTTGGAAGGGAATTTACATAGAATGATAAGGAATATGAAATGGGAGATGGAAGAAAAATGAGAACAATGGGATACCTCAAAACAGCATATAAAACCCTAGCAATTTGACAACTTCAAACCAAAAGCACAATGGAGACTTTCACTTGCAAATGGAGACTTTTACAAATACAATCATGACCTTCTTGAACTGTAGCAAGCAATAATTTTTTATGATGGAGGGCCTACCTTGCAAAATTTGGCAATTTGTGGTTCCTTGACAGCTTGCTGGTAATTTTCTGTGGAGGAAACCCTGATGGGTCGTGCGCACTGCCCAACGGGTTGCACACCCTCAACAGGTCGCGCCTGTGCAATTTTTACACTGCTGGAGGTGCCCTGATGGGTTGCGCGCCCTCAATGGGTCATGCGCCAGGCTCAACGGGTCGCGCTTTTGCAGGAGGCTTTTGGAGGCCTTCCCTGTGTCAGAATTAGGTGCAAGATAGCTCGTTGGAAAGCTCTTTGAGTCTAATTTCCAACCCATCTAGAATTTTTCAATTTGGAGTTCATTTGCGCTATCAAAAATCAAATCTCCCAAGACTGGTCAAAAAGTGCCAAATGAGGTTGCCTCAAGGAAGAGTGTTGTTGCCGTCAACTTTTAAATGCCTTCCTCAACCCCAAATTTAGCTCATGATAGCTCATTATAAAGCGCTTTGTGTCTAGTTATCATTTTACCCATCAAGAAAATCATTTGGCCAACAAATCTAGGAGAAAACTTGATTTTCCCAAGGTCACTTTAGAGGTGCCTTTGATTCTCCTAAGGCAACGGTATTTTTGACATTTCTCTCAAACCATGACACCTGTCTAAAAAGTTAAGGAGGTTTTTCTTCCTTGGCATGTTTTGAACAAAAACCGCTCTCAGTTTTCCAAAATTCATCTTTTATTGCTCTGTAACATCATTTGAGTGCGACTTGTCCCGATGTGTGAAACAAGGAATTTTGTCGAAATGGAGCGAAATGAAGGGGATAGGGGGCTTCTAAATTCTTTGGGAAATTTTTGGGAGTGGGGAGGGATGTTAGGAAGTAGGGGAAAGTGGAATCTCAGAGATTGAGTGAGGGGAAGGGGTCCAAAAGGGAAAAACACAGGCCCAACCTAGAAAATTGCTAGGTTGTAGCTAGAAACTAGGGTTTGTGCAAAAATGAGGAATTTGGAGGATCTCAGTGATGGGAAGTGTTTAATAAGGTACATGAAGGATAGGGGAAGGTGTATGAACATCTGGATACAATTTTTTCCGATGACTTGACCGTCCAAGAGAAATTGGCTTTCAAAACCCTAGGAGAGGGAAATGACCTTGCCAAGGCACAACTGAAGCATGAACAAGGTGTAACATGACCCAATGGAACCTAATATGATGATGACAACCCTCTGAATGATGATACACTCAGCTGAATGATGACATGGACTGACATTTGGGCAACTTTGAAAGGAGTGAAAGCAAACCCTAGACCTAATGCCTAGTGACCAAATTTTGCTTGAAAACTCTTTGAAATGACAAAATTTGACCTTGACACTCTGAGACCACTTTGTAAGAGCATATTTGATCACTGGAGGAAGGCTGGAAAGACTGACACTAACAGACACTTTGAAGAATACTGCAAATGCATTGACAAAATCTATGAGCTCTGAGAAGTTCTCTTGGTGTAGAGAGACAATGGGCATTTCAGGGTTGGAAAAATGACTAAGCTCTCTTGTGGCCCCCTGTGGAAAGAAAACAACAAGTGGGAGAATGTTGTGTTGTGTTATATTCTTTCCACGATTAGCCCACATAGTTAACCGGGGGTTAGAGGGGGGGAGGTCATAGTGGATTTGAGGGGCACTTGTAACCCCACTTTATGGGGTCCAGGGCAGCGCCCCGGAAAATTTTGGTTTTGGACCCTATGTTAGGTTGGGCAGACCCACCTATGGTTTTGTGCATGATTTTCACACCTGTTTTTTGGACGCGATCATTTTTCGGTCCATGGTATTGGACGCGATGCTTTTTGGTCCATGTTATTGGATGCTTCGGCATGTATAAATATGTACTGTAACATTGAAAGGAAAATAATGAAAAATCAAGCTGGTAGTCCCAGTTTTGGGATCCAGTGGGAAAATCTCTATGCATATGTGTTTTATGTGTTATGCTCTCACATTGTTTATTTTTCTGTGTTTTAGAATTCGTATGTAAGTAATTTTTGTACGGGGTTAAAACCTACAACCCCCTGAATGTTGGTGGGTCCAACACCATCAACAGTCGGAAAACTAGGACCACTCGCCAAGTGAGTGTGGCAGACGAGTACGAAATTTCAAAATTTAATCAATCCCCCTCCACTTCTCATCCAATCCAACCATGCCATGTGTCACCTCCACGTCACCTCCTCATTTTTCCCGCCTACACCTATCTTTAAATTGACTGTTCTGTTGGAAATATTGAGAGGGGGGGTGAATCAGTATTTCTTTTCAATTGTTATTTTACCAATTAAAAAATTTATATTCAGAACACAATATGAACAACAAGAATAAGTGCTTTTATTAATATAATCTTTGCAATAAAATATATACAAGATATATATATATATATATATATGATTCCAATCTATTGTCAAGCCCTTACTTGGACTTTTGTGAGGCTCCAACCTCCAGAGCACCAACTCTATTTTGTCAAGGCACCAACCTTGGACTTAGGAGCACCAACTCCCAAGACACCAATCCTTCTAGTTCTAAGGCACCAACCTCAAGGGATCCAACCCTCTGCTGCAAATTGTCTAGATCTGTTTTGTCAAGGCACCAACCTTGGATATAGGAGCACCAACTCCAAGGACACCAATCCTTCAAACTTCTGAGGCACCAACCCCAAGGGCTCCAACCCTCTTGTCAAGGCATGTTTGGTTGTAATGTTTTGCTCTCAGAACTCTTATTTATTGGGTTTTGTTTGTTTACAGCTTCACTGTAGTCTCCATGCTACAACATCAATGGCAATCAGTCTTCATATGAAGAAGTCTATACAAATCTTCATACTGTCCACACAGAGTCTGCAATAGCCATCATGATCTCTAATAATGTCTCCACATAGCTTTAGTGAGTCTACTATTAGTTGCACTAAGATTTGATTAATTCATCGCTGGTCTAAGCCTTTCACAGGTTAGCCCGATCAACAGAATTGCTCATCCGTTGGCTTCCCCCTGTCCTGTTGGACCTTCGGCTTCCTCTTATCCTACTAGACCTTCAGCTTCCTCCTGTCCTGCTGGGCCTACCACTGCCTCGATTTCTTCCAGTTTGCCCACCTCTAAACTTTTCTTGTTCTCTATTTTATATGCTTGATACGCCTGACCTTTGGCTTCCTCCTTGCTCGCTTGAGCTTCGGCTTCCTCAATGCTCGCTTGACCTTTAGGCTTCCCTCCTCCGGTCACTTTAGCTTCCTCTGTGCTCGCTCGTCCATCTACACTTGCTTGATTCTTTGGCTTCCCGATCCATGGCTTCCTCTGTCTATTTGAGTGTTCCAATACTCACAGGACATGTAAATGTGGAACAGAGACCATATTATAATAATATTGCAGATTAAAGAAATAAATATATCAAAGAGGCCCCCCTTTTTTTCAATATTCATATAATGGACCCAAAACTATTGAAAGCGTTTATTTGACTTTAAGCCCTAGGCAACACATTTATCAGAACCACAGGAATACATGGAAATACACCCTTCGAACACATAAGGCTGGAATTCAAATGCATTACGCCCGCATCTATAACTTCATCGGGTCCGCTCCTCCACAACTTTATCGCAATCGGTAGATTTGCACATAACATAGCCAATTCCCCGATACCCGGACGCGATATTATTATAAATTGTTTTTAATAACTCCATTGGGTCCATATATATATATATATATATATATATATATATATATATATATATATCGCAATTGGCACTTTCGATGTGGCAAGGCTTTAAGCCTTTAAACCTGGGACCATACAACATATCTTCTGATGCGACGGACGCAATATTACAATAGGGCACATTACAATGGATCAGCGGGTCCGCGGTATTATCGCAATTGGAGTTGTAACATGACAAGGCCTTAAACACTGCGATACATAACTACCGATATGACGGACACAATATACCATTAGGTCGCGATATAATAGGACCATTGGGTCCGCAACTGTATATCGCAATCGGTTGTTTCAATGTGGCATCCCATTAAGACCTATGATATGATAATTCTGATGACGTAGACGCGGTATGATATTAAACGGTTGTTAATACATCCGTCAGGTCAATAGATTATCGCATTTGGCAATTTTCCCTTGTTACCTCTCTTCAAGACTTGCGATTGCCGCAGATGTGACATTACAATAGAGCATATTGTTATGGATCTGTAATACATATCACAGTCTAGGGATTCAATGTGAAACATAATAAAGCGATAAAGCTGCCGATATTGATTTTTCGCGGTATTCCTTAGCGATCCTCCACCATTGATCTGCTCATGATCCGATGGTCAACAATTAACCCGATCAACCCAGAACCGTCCGTTGATCCTTCACCATCGATCAACCCACGCTGGATCCAACAACGTGCATGAATTTCGAGTGAGAAATTTGCAATGGAAATAACCACCCGAAAAAGTGGTTTTCTCTCTCCACTCAAGTGCTACGTGTCGCCCATTGAATGGAATCGGGCGCTCTCCTCTAAATACCACTTACCGCCTAGCGTCCACTCGAAAACCACTTCCACTGTTACAAATCCAACTTTTGGAATATAACCACGTGAATTCACTTTGACTTTAACCCGATATATGTGGTTATATACTTTAACCTGATATATACTCCTCCATTCTTTTCTGGTCTGATATGACTCCAGGATGGATTCCGATGCACTGCTCCAATAGCTCTTCTCTGATATTCTTCTGATATCGCATGATATGGCTCCTCTGTTAACTTCTCTTCCGCTGGCTTCTCCTCCTTATGTGTGTTCCTCTTTGTTCCTTCTAATGAAAAATATGGCTCCTCAGTTAACTGCTCTTCTGTTGGCTTCTCCTCTGATGCGTGTTCCTCTTCTGATGGCTTCCCTGATGGCTTTACTCCTTGGCTTCTTGCTCCTGTTTCTTCATGGATCTGCTCTGCTTATCCTTGGCTTCTTACTCCTGTTTCTTCATGGATCTGCTCTACTTGGATTCACATCATTGTTTGTTGTCCAAAATATTTCCATATTGACATCAATGACAACTTATATTAACAATCTCCCCCTTTGTTATTGATGGCAATATTCTTCTTCTCCCCCCCTTTGACATCAATGGCAAAGGAGTGCACAAGGACTCCCCATGTCAAACTTCTACTCTTCTTCATGAATAGTAGATCTTCATGGGTCTGTTACTCCCCCTGTCATAGTGCTATTCTTTTTACTTAAGATAGAAGGATTGTTGCAACTAGCACATTGTCCCCTCTTCATGTCTCAGAACTACCTTATCATGGCTTCAACAATGCCTAGAGATTCTTCACTTCAATGCTTCTAAATAGATTGCAAATAGCCACACAACAAATGTTAAAGTCCAAGTTTTTATGCTTCAATCCATATTTTTTTGTCTCCACAGTCAAAATTAAGGGGCCTTCATAGTCCAATCAAGAAAACACCATTGAAATTGTCTTTCTTGCTATCTCTCTTTAGATCAGAGTTCCTTTGTATTTCTATGCTTCTCCTTAAGTTACTGAGCTATATTCTACTGCACAACATTCTCCTTTCTATAGTATTTTGATGAGCCATCTTTTCCTTGTGTTCTTGTAAAGGTTTCTGCAAGTTATCTCCACTAGTTGATTTTGATATACAATATGTGACTGTCTTTTAAATTCTTTTTACTAATTGGCATATTTTTGCAATGCTTCAGTCTTTTTAGATGCTTCCAACTGCTCTTGCTTCATGCTTCATTCCCAGATGTATCTGTTTTTTTGAAGGTTGCCTCTATTTGTGTCCATAATCTACCTGTTCTCACATCAAATCCCCGAGCCGAAAGATTTAACATCTGTAATATCAGCACCATAGTTATTTGCCCTATTTATCTAGTATTAGATTACCTTCTCTATTGCTCCAATTACTACTTGGTGATCAAGTGGAAAACATCTTCGACAACAGTTCAAAGAATAGTTAAGAGATAAATTCTTCAATGGGGTGCTCTTGAGAGATGATCTTTATCAAAGAATGATTGTTAATATAGCTCAATAAGGATTTCATAAGGACCCTTTCACGAATAGCTTCTGCAATAATGATCAAGAATCACAGGCTCCCCTAACTGTATGCATCATATCTTTTGGCAGAGTCATCCCATCAAATGCTTAGATTCTCAGAAATCAGGCCAATAACATGTGTTGTTGGCTGGAGAGTTCAAGGGACTTTCGGATTGTATTTGCTTCCTTCTCCATACTTGTGTAACTTTCTTCTTTTGCATGGTTCTAGCTTTTGTAAGAGCTCAAGTTAAGTTACAACGTGCCATATAACCAATGTTATGACACTTGAAGCATTCTACATTGTTCATGAATAAGAATTCATGATTTCTTCCTGCAAAATTGTTCCTTGGAGATTGTTGGGGACCATAATATCTATCTTTATGATATGGTTGGGGACCATAACGTATATCTTTATGATATGCTTTACAATATTTTGCCATGTGACCAAAGTTTGTACAAGAATAACAATAACCAAGAAATAAACTTTGGTACCTGGGAGATGGAGATTTCCTTGATGTACTTCTAAGGTCTTTCTATCTTGAGATCCTTTGATGATAACCATTGCTTCTAGCATCCTTGACATTATCTAAATTTCTTCTTGGAGTAGGATTTCTTCCATTGTTGCCTTGATTTTTCTCCTTGCCTTTGCTGGAACTGGGAGCATCACCATTTCTTTTTGGCTTCTTCACATCCTTTTTGTTTCAAGCATTATCATTCTTGTTTGAGGGTTCACCTGCATACCCAAGACCTGATTTATCAAATGGACATATTTGATGGCTGAGCATGTCATCCAAGGCTTGAGAGCTCTTCAAGGTTTTGTTCATCCCTTCAACCCTTTTCCTGAGGAAGACAATCTCTTCTTCCAATATTTCACACTCATTATTCTTCTTAGCAAGTTGTTTCTCAGTTTCTTCCTTGATACGAGCAACTTCATTTTCTTTTATTTTAAGCGAGATGATATCTGACTTCATTTTGGAGATTTCTTCATTTTCCTTTGCTAGATTACTCTCCATTCTTCCTTGATCCATGTAGCTTTACATGTTTCGGCCTTGAGAAGTTTTATGTTAGATTTTAATTTGAAAATTTCTTCATCCTTTTCTTTTAGTTGACATATCATGGTGTTTCTCTCCTTTTCTGCTTCATCAACCTGTTCTTCTATGATTTCCAATGTTTCCATTATCTTCTCAACTCCTTGTGACTTTCTTGCTTCTTGTAGTTGAGATTTGAGAGAGGAGACCTCTACCTTGTACTGACCAATCTCTTCTTCAAGTTTGTTCTAGTTCTTGTGCCTTTGTTCAAGTTGACTTGATGAGGTGTCTTCCCATTTCTTTGCTTTATCCAATTGATTTGTCATGGATATGACTTCTTCATGCTGCTTTCTTTTGCTTTGATGAAATTCCTTCTTAAGCTTGGCAAGCTCTTCATCCCTTTCTTGTACTTGAAGCTTGACAAGGTAAACTTTCTTCCTTGTTTGGTCTTGGTCACCGGCTAGTGATTTCTTCTTAAGTTCCTCATTTTCCTTTTTCAAATTGATAATCTCTTCCATGGCAGCCATAAGTTGAGTGAGGAGATTTTCTACAAAATATTTTTCATTCTCTTCATCTTCTAGGTCTTCTTTAGCCTTGATGTCATCATTCTCACTTTCAACTTCTGTGATGGGTTCCGTATTTTCTTCTTGACTGATGGTCATGGTCAATGCTCCTTTTGAGTGAAGGTCATGAAGGATTTTCCTAAATTGTTCTTTATAGAATCAGGTAGCCCATTCAAGATTGCCTTCATTTCTTTTTCATTGTACTACTTGGATTCTCCATCCATAATGCTATCAACAATCACTGATTTCCAGATTTCAATGCCTTGAATCTTTAAGAAATTCCTCATTCTTGCTTCCCATATATTAAAGTTTCCATTGAACCATGGAGGCTTCTCAAATTTATTGTCTTCTATTTTAGTGGAAGAGGGAGACACATCCTTAGGAGGATTGGAGACTTCTTCCTTGACTTCGCCATTTGTGTTCTAAATATCAACCTTCAAGTTGTTAGGCTTTGAATGAAGGTACTGGTGCTGATGCCAATTGTTGGAAATACTGAGAGGGGGGGTGAATCCGTATTTATTTTCAATTGTTATTTTACCAGTTAAAACATTTATATTCATAACACAAGATAAACAACAAGAATAAATGCTTTTATTAATATAATCTTTGTAATAAAATAGATAAAAATATATATATATATGATTCCAATCTATTACTAAGCAGCAACTTGGACTTTTGTGAGGCTCCAACCTCTAGAGCACTAACTCTGTTTTGTCAAGGCACCAACCTTGGACTTAGGAGCGCCAACTCCCAGGAAACCAATCCTTCCGGTTTTGAGGAACCAACCTCAAGGGCTCCAACCCTCTGCTGCAAACTGTCTAGATCTGTTTTGTCAAGGCACCAACCTTGGATATAGAAGCACCAACTCCAAGGACACCAATCCTTCAAACTTCTGAGGCACCAACCCCAAAGGCTCCAACCCTCTTGTCAAGGCATGTTTGATAGTAATGTTCTACTCTCAGAACTCTTCTTTACTGAGTTCTATCTGTTTACAGCTTCACTGTAGTCTCCATGCTACAGCATCAATGGCAATCAATCTTCATATGAAGAAGTCTATACAACTCTTCATATTTTCCACACAGAGTTTGCAATAGCCATCATGATCTCTGATAATGTCTCCACACAGCTTTAGAAAGTCTACTATTAGCTACAGTAAGCACTAATTAATTCATCGCTTGTCTGAGCCTTTAACAGGTTAGCCCTATCAATAGAGTTGCTCGTCCGTCGACTTCCTCTTGTCCTACTGGACCTTTGACTTCCTCTTGTCCTGCTGGACCTTCGACTTCCTCTTGTCCTGTTGGACCTATCGTTACCTCTGTTTATTCCAGATTGCCCACCTCTAAACTTTCCTTGTTCTCTGTTTTATATGCCTGATACACCTGACCTTTGGCTTCCTCCTTGCTCGCTTCAGCTTTGGCTTCCTCAATGCTCACTCAAACTTTAGGCTTCCCTCCTTCAGTTGCTTTAGCTTCCTCTCTGCTCCCTCGTCCATCTATGCTCGCTTGATTCTTCGGCTTCCCAGTCCATGGCTTCCTCTGTCTATTTGAGTGTTCCAATACTGACAGGACACGTAAATGCGGAAGATAGGTTGTATTATAATAATATTGCATATTAAAGAAATAAATATATCAGAGAGGCTCCCCTTTTTTTTAATATTCATACAATGGGCCCAAACCTATTGGAAGCGTTTATTTGACTTTAAGGCCTGGGAAACACATTTATCGGAACCATAGGAATACATGGAAATACACCCTCCAAACACATAAGGCCGAACTTCAAATGCATTACGCCCACATCTATAACTTCATCAGGTCCACCCCTCCACAACTTTATCGCAATCGATAGATTTTCACATAACATAGCCAATTCCCCGATACCCAGACGCAATATTATTATAATTTTTTTTTAATAACACCGTCGAGTCCATATATATATATATATATATATATATATATATATATATATATATATATATATATATATATATATATATAGATATATATATATATATATATATATATATATATATATATATATATATATATATATATATATATATATATTGCAATCGGCGTTTTCAATGTGGCAATGCTTTAAGCCTTTAAACCCGGGACCATACAACATATCTTCCAACGCGGCGGAATCGATATTACAATAGGGCGCATTACAATGGAGCAGCGGGTCCACAGTATTATCACAATCGGAGTTTTAACGTGACAAGGCCTTAAACACTGCGATACATAACTCCCGATACTACGGACACGATATACCATTATGGTGTGATATAATAGGACCATCGGGTCTGCAACTGTATATTGCAATCAACTAGTTTAATGTGGCATCTTGTTAAGACTTATGATATGATAATTCCTATGAGGCAGACGCGATATGATATTAAACAGTTGTTAATACATCCGTCGGGTCCATAGCTTATCGCATTCGGCAGTTTTCCCTTGTTACCTCTCTTCAAGACTTGTGATTGCTCCGAATGCAATATTACAATAGAGCATATTGTTATGGATCCGTAATACGTATCATAGTCAAGGGATTCAATGTGAAACATAATAAAGATAAAGCCACCGATATTGATTTTTCACAGTATTCCTTAGCAATCCTCCACCATTGATCTGCTCACGATCTGACAGTTAATGCTTAACCTGATCAACCCAGAACCGTCCGTTGATCCTTCGTCGTCGATCAACCCGCACTGGATCCAATGGCCCACATGAATTTCGGGGGAGTAATTTGCAAGGGAAATAACCATTGAATGGAATCGGGCGCTCTCCTCTAAATACCACTTACCACCTAGCGTCCACCCAAAAACCACTGCCACTGTTACAAATCCACCTTTTGGAATATAACCACGTGCATTCACTTTGACTTTAACCCGATATATGTGGTTATATACTTTAACCCGATATATACTCCTCTGTTCTTTTCTGGTCTGATATGACTCTGCTATGGCTTCCGATGCATTTCTCCAATAGCTCTTCTCTGATATTCCTCCGATATCGCATGATATGGCTCCTATGTTAACTACTCTTCCGCTGGCTTCTCCTCCTGATGCATGTTCCTCTTTGTTCCTTCTAATGAATAATATGGCTCCTCTGTTAACTTCTCTTCCACTAGCTTCTCCTCTTATGCATGTTCCTCTTCTGATGGCTTCCCTGATGGATTTGCTCCTTGGCTTCTTGCTCCTATTTCTTCATGGATCTGCTTTGCTTCTCCTTGGCTTCTTGCTCCTGTTTCTTCATGGATCTGCTTTACATGGCTTCACATCATTGTTTATTGTCCAAAATATTGCCATATTGACATCAATGACATCTTAGATTAACACATTCTAATTTAATTTTCCTATTTTTGTTGTCTTTCTTGTTTACAAATGTCGTTCACCCAACCATCGAGAAGTACAGGAATTTTCTTGTGCCCACAACAACTAGAAACCTCCAATCACTATGTAACTAATTGTATTTGTGTCCTTGCAGTTTCCTTATCATGCTTAAAACAAATAAAACTACACCTAAGCCCCCTAAATGTAAAGAATAAAAAACCGCAGGCCACACAAGAACCACTCATGGAAACCGAGGTGTAGATACATGACACCTTTTATCCTGTACAATTGTCCAACCTTTGTTTCGACCTATATGGAAATCACCTAACCAAAGAAGACCCATTCGGAGTTTTTGATTTAGCATTGTATTTCCTAATTTCCCCAACTGTCTAACAATTCCTTGAATTCATTTTCTGGCTCATGGCTGCACATGTAAAAGAAAAGAATTGTTGCATTTCGTCAACTGAGGAGAAAATTCTGCAAGTCACCCAGAATTGATTCAAAACATGTTCATTTACCCAAAATCCCCAAATCTAGAGAAATTCATAGACACTATCCTATTTTTCAATTATGATAAACTCTCAGCTGAAGAAAAATAGGCCTTGTTCCAGCGGATTTTAGCTCCCAATTCTCAATTACCTCCAAATTCAGAGACATTCCCCATTTCTCTATTTTCATAAATGGCACAACCTATCTTGTCCATAATTCTGCTACTACTAGGTGAGGATGAAATAAAAAATGTCAAAATAGAAACTCTAGGTTTTTTTCTTTTAATGATGAAGCCTGACATTTTTCTAGACATTCCCTCATTTCTTGTTGAAGCTATCAAGTTTCAGTTCAACCATTTTCAACTTGCCTCCTACTTCAGATATTACTCCATACTGGTCTACCTATTCATTTACACTCATGTAGAGGAGTTTGACTACCTAGGTCTAAGTATTGTAGACTCTAATAAGCATATAAAATCAATAATTGACTGGAACAGTGCTTTAAAGAAGAAGTCCAACAATGAAGGGTGTTCCCAATTCATTTCTACCTTTTTGTCTATTGCTTAGAAGATCATCAATAATGTCTCTCCCCCCAGAGTCCTGCCTCACCAGATTGTTATGAAACCAACTCACAAAAAGATAGAAAAGATAGATCAATGCCTTAGAATTCAACCTCTTCAAGGGGGAAACCTCCTTTACATTACACAAATGAACAATTGGATGATACAAATGAAAATACCTCCTTTCTATATATATAGGATTCTAAGGGGTCATAATATAATCAGAGTCGACATAACAATAATAATGTAAGGGCACAATAATAACAATAGTGGGCTTCTATGGGGCACAATAATAACAATATGGGGGCTACATGGGTACAACGATATAATAAGGGGGGAGTACTAATAACAATAAGGGGTTACACTAGTAGTATAGGGGCCTAACATGTCCCTCTCCTTCAAAAATCATTGTCCTCAACGCTTGAGTAGTTCTTGATGCTTCTGTATAAAATTCTTGTCCTCCCATGTGGAATCTTCAGTAGGTAAGTTCTTCCACTTGATGAGATACTCTGAAATTGATCAATTTCCCAGCTGTTGGGTTCTTGTTTCTGTGACTACTCTAACTTCCAAGATGATTTTTCCTTCCTCTTCAAGTTCTGGCAATATTTTTTGAATCGGGATATTCTGCAACTTTTGAATGAGTGGCCACACTTCTTTGTCCTTTTTCCATTCATTCCTTGCTTCGTTTATCCAATATGGTTGGATAATAGAAATAACACAAAGCAATGCTTCCACATCCTCATCCTTTCTTGAGAGTGCATCTGCAACAAAAATTTTCTTCCATTTTCTGTAGATGATGTCAAAGTCATAACCCAACATATTTGGGACCCATTTTTTATGTTCTTCTAAAGATAATATTTGTTCTAAAAGGTATTTAAGACTACCATGATCCATTTTTACCTTCAAATGTCTTCCCATTGGGTAAGGTCGCTATTTCTTAAGTGCATGTAGTATTGCCAACATTTCCTTCTCATAAATAGCTTGCTTGAGATGTAGCTGTAAAAATACCCAATCATCTACATCAAAACTTTTTTCACTCCGATGTTGATCTACCTGTTGTTTCATTCGATTCTGCACCAAAGTGATGTTATCCTTTAAAAGTTCGAGAACTTGTTGTTGATGCTCGATGTGATCTTTCACTGCTTGAACATTTTTCTTCTTGATATGTCCTTCTATCATGAGAGTTTGAGGAGTGGTAATTTCTTCCAATGATTTACAAGATATGGTTGGATTCATTTCTTGATGTTCACTGTGATCTTTCACTTCTTGAACATTTTTATTCTTGATATGTCCTTCTATCTAGTTTGAGGAGTGGTAATTCCGGCCAATGCATTGAAAGATATGGTTGGATTCATTTCTTCTTTCTTGATGTGATCTTTCGCTTCTTGAACCTTTTTCTTCTTGATATGTCCTTCTATCTTGAGAGTTTGAGGAGTGGTAATTCTTGCCAATGCTTTACAAGATATGGTCAGATTCATTTCTTCTTTCTTTGGGGTTGGTTCCTCATGCATATTCTCTTATTTTGATGTTTCTTGATCCTTTTCTTCCTCCTCTTCATACTCTATGTAAAATAATTTCTTCTCAGCGCACTTATGACCTTTAGTGCATTTTCTATCACAATTGTAACAAAGCCCTTTTTCTCTTTTTTCTTCCAATTGTTGTGGTGTAAACCTTGTAGGTTGTGGAAGGCTATGAGAAGAAACACTTCCATAATTATAGTCATGAGTGGTGGGATTCCTTGTTACCATAATTTCACTTTCAATTTTTCTTGCCCA
Source organism: Pinus tabuliformis (assembly GCA_031772625.1). Taxonomy (NCBI): domain Eukaryota; kingdom Viridiplantae; phylum Streptophyta; class Pinopsida; order Pinales; family Pinaceae; genus Pinus; species Pinus tabuliformis. The sequence continues at coordinate 1,026,307,320 of CM062805.1, forward strand.
CCTGAATGCCTTCTCCAATGAATCAGGTTCCCGAAGACGAACCTCATGTTGAATGTTATCCTTTAAAGTACCTATGAAGACATCAAAGCTTTGCTTCTCTGGAATATCATTTACCCTTATATTCAATTTTTGAAAGTCCTCAATGTGCTCTACCATTGAACACTTTTGTTTTAGACTTATCAATTGGCTAAAGAAGGTGTTTCTCTTTGTATCCTCATAATGTGCTATCATTTCCTCCATGAAAATTAACCACGTAACAAGTGGTTTACGAGAAAAAAGCCCTTTACACCATAAAAATTGATCTGGTTCTAATATGAAGATGCAATACGTACCTTTGGTAACAGTTTCACCTCATGTATATCTAAATATTGCTCCATTTGTAGTATCCAATTTACCGGATCCTTGCCCTCAAACTTCCTCATATCGCCTTTTCTTGATTTTAGGAGCTCGATCTTGAAATGACTATAACTCTGTAATTTCGTCTCTTCCGGTTCTAAAATTGCGACCTGTAGTAGCCCTCTGTGCCCTCTTTTCAATAACACCAATCTAATCAAAATTGGATTCTCCAAGAAAGAGTTATACACAATCTCCCAAGATGACCTGATTATATACCTTTTCAGAAGAGCGAATTTGTATGAAGTGCCACATGTCACTGTTTTGATCTTTTGATCTCAAAAATATATAAAAGAAACTACATTCCATCCTCTTTTTGTAACTTCTTACTAAATTTCAATCTAATTCTCAGAGAGACGGTTATGAGTATTTTCCCAATGTGACCTGTTTGGAATGTAATTCGGGGGTCTGCAAAATCCCTAACTTCCTCACACTATATCTCCGAAAATATAGCGATACAGGATTTGAAATTCGGAGCCGTGGTTCAGACCAATTTCCTCTCAAATGGGTTTTTGTTTCAGCTTCTGAAGCTTTGTAACAAAATATTTATAGCTAAAATCCCACGATGACTTGTTTTAGCTTAAATTTCGGAGCTTGCAAAAGCCCTAACTTCTTCATATCATATCTCCGAAAATGTAGTGAGACAAGCTCTAAAATTCAGACCCGAGGTTCAACGTGATTTCGTCTCAAATGGGTTTTTTTTTTCACTTCTGAAATGTCACAGAAAACAAAATTTAGCGAAAATACCATGATGACCTATTTGGAACAACAAAACCCTAGAATCCAAAGCTCTGATACCAAATGTTATGAAACCAGCTCACAAAAAGATAGAAAAGATAGATCAACGCCTTAGAATTCAACCTCTTCAAGGGGGAAACCTCCTTTACATTGCACAAATGAACAATTCTTGGATGATACAAATGACAATACCTCCTTTCTATATATAATATTCTAAGGGGTCATAATATAATCAGAGTCGACATAACAATTATAATGTAAGGGCACAATAATAACAATATGGGGGCTACATGGGTACAATGATATAATAACGGGGTCGTACTAATAACAATAAGGGGTTACACTAGTAGTATAGGGGTCTAACACAGAGATAACTCCTTCAACTTAGTAAGGATATTGGGGAAGGTGACTGGTACATGTTTAAGGATTATATTGAAATTAGGGTGTATGAATTTGAGTTGCCCCCATATCAATTACCTGTATTTATGTGTATGAGGATCTTTGCCTTAGAATTTAACAGGTAGTGTTTAAATGTTGATGAGGTCCATTTTGTCCCTGCTAATAAAGGTTACATGTTTAAGCTTGGAAAAATTGTGCGTCATTTCATTGTGAAAACTAGATAGGCTTTCAAAAAAGTAGAAGATATATTAAAGGAGTTAAATCTTGAGATAGGAGAAGTTTGGCATTATGATCCCCATGGAATTATATCTAAAAGGAGGAAATAAATTAACGCTTCTTCTTATGAACACGAATCTAGACCTGAGTTGGAATGGAAAGCTAACTTAGACTCCTAGCCTATTAGTACAAAAATGGAGGTCGAGACACTAGTCACAAAAGAAAAAACCCAGAAAAGGAATGTTAATGAGGATGGAGCCACGGCGATGGAGGATGCACCATTTACCAAAAAGGCCAAACTACAAGAACAAAATGATGAAGAAATCGAGGTCAAAATGACAAAGGGAAATTTAGAGAAACCAGGTTTCCAAGTGATTTTAGAAGATCCTCAATAGCCTACCACCTCTAGTTCAACTGAGATAGAAATTCTTGGCTCATTAGGGAATACATCAGTATCATGTCATTTATGGGAGGAAGGGAAGATGATAGAGGAGAAGAACAAGAATATTAGGGATGAAATGTTATCATGGCTAGCATCTCATTCAATCCCATACCAAACCATGCTTTTGGCTACCATGGACCTAGAAAAAATTCAAATGAAGTTTTCATTATATCATCCTTCAGTACAACCCTTTTCGTTTAGAGTAGAATTCAAGATAATGGATTTTTCATTGGATATCGCTAGTGTTCCATTACAAGATAGGATCAACTTGCATAGGAAAGTAGGGGAAATGATATATAGTGAATTGAGCAGAGAAGCCTTAACTATTAGCAAGGACAATAAATTGTTGAAGAAAGTTGATACCATGCTAAAACAAGAGAATAATTCAAGATCCCTTCATTTGCAAAATCATGGCTTCAAGGAGTTGATTTTCAAACTTGGGGTAGACCCAAATGACAAAGTTGTTGTAGATGCAATTATCCAAGGCTATCAATTTGAAATTCAAGCTTTGAGGCATAAGCTTAAGATGCATGCAAAAAAACATGTACAAATAAAGGATTTGGCCCAGATAGATAATGAAAAGAAAATTCTTGCCAAACAGTTGATAGACTGAAATAATGAGGTGGTGGCCCTCAAACAAAATATTGCAGAGTTTCCAAAAATAATTGATTCTCATATTTATGTTGTAATTGTACCAGACAACCCTCAAAATCCTACAGAATAGTTGGCCAAGGCTCTTATTGATTTACAATTATCATAGAGTGAGCTCAAGAAGATGCAAATTGGCTTGGAAAATACCAAGTACTTTCTCGTAAACAAGAAGAAACATCTCAAGACAACTAGTGAAAATGTGGAGCAAGCAACCAATAAATTACAGACTACAAATGATGAAATCAACTAGCTGAAGAATAAATTGAAAGGTAACATGTATCTCATTCAATCCATACAAAAAATATGGGAATATATTATTTCTGAAGTGAGAAAAATATGGGAGCATATGAATTTAGTTTTAGAACAAATAACTGCAGTCAAGAACACTGAATTTTCCATCCAGACATCTAAGAATGAGAATGCTAAAAATGCCAGAACTGCAGAAAAATTCATCAGGTACGTCAATGAAAAATCAACTAATGATCTAAGAGCAACGCATATCATAGACAGGATAGGGATAATTATTGAGGTTACCAAAATGATTAAGATAAAAGAAGAGAGGGATAGAGTTGAGGAATATTTGCATGATCCGGAAAACTTGGTAACAACGTTTGATTCCAATTTCGATAAGAGAACTAGGGAAGGATTGCCTAGTTGTTGGGAGTTTCAATGGAAACTGCTTCCATGGGAGAAATATGAGCAAACGTTGGTTGAGGCTAAAAACAAAGTGGATACTTCACATGAATTGACTACCACTCTCAAGGGAATAACTATATTCAATTATTTGCAAAGGGATTTTCAACTTCTATGGCTAGTGAAAACCTTGTTCATTTCCAAGCCTAATTTTACTAAGCTTACAAATTTAAAGGTGGCCTACAATAGGCTCATTCACACTCCTAAAATAAATACAACATTATGGAAGAAGTGTGACCAATTCATCAATCCACCACAGGCCCAAGCAATAGATCCTAGGTCCACCTCGAGAGATAAAAGGAGTTAGAAGTGAAGATATTTTGATTTGGGAAATCATGACATATCCATGTCATTTTTTCAGTTTCGCAAATATTTTATTTTCAAGAAAGGAATCAAGTTTTTTATGTAATAATTAGTACAACTAAACTAGTTTTATGCTCACAAAGCTGAGTAGTTTATACAGTTGTTGCATTTCAATATATTTTTGTAACCGTTCTAGTTTTGATTCTCCCAATAAAAAGGGAAGACATACTCATTAGTAAGGGATCGAATTTCTGTCACAGAGGTTTTCATTGTTCTGATAGTGTTTTGAAAGTTTTTGACTTATGAGATGTATGCCATTTTTTGAAGATTAGAAGTTTTTTGTTGATTCCAAGCATTGAGATGTGTAATATTGTGTTTCTATCTTTGTTTATCACTTCATATGTGTTTTTATTCTTTATAATTTATGTAGTTTTAGTTGTTGGTTTCAATTTTAAGTTGCAGATTTACCTATGTTATGTGATGGAAAATGATACATGTGATATGTTGAACTAGAAGCCTTAAACACGCTCCATGATTTTTTCGTTTCATTTCCTTAGTCTAATTTGTAATTCTACAGAAATCTAGTGTATAGGATTTTGTGTTTAGCCCTCTGCACTTGGTTTCTTTCCTTGAATTTCTTCCTTCACATATACTACAACAGTCAATGAAAATGCACTCTCTGTGTGTAAGCCACTATATCTAAGAATTAACTCTTTTTTATGACACATTGTTCATGTACAAATTGTGTTTGCCTCTAAGTAGGGAAAGTGGACCAAAATTCATCAATTTACATCTAATCCTTATGCAAAATGAATTTATCCATGAGACACATTAAGATGTCTTAGGCACTGAACTCTCTTCAACCCAAAGGTTGTCTCTAGCAACTATGACATCTTCTTGCACCATTGTTGAGGAATGCATTAAAACATATTTCCCTAGGTATGACTTTTGCGCAATCCTTTGTTTGGTGAGAAAAGTGTGGGTTGAAATCTATTACCTAGGAGAGTTTTCAGACTGTAATCCTGGCTTTTAGGAGACCTCACACTCTTTCAGACACTTCTCAGTAGAAAAATACTTTTGTCCCTGGCCCAAAGAGATTATATTCTATAAAATATGGAAAGGAAGGACCCCCAAAACTCCAGATCTAATTGTTTTTTCCCCGGAAGCTTCAACTTATATTTCTCAGAAAGATGAGATAAATTATCATAGAACCTCATCTAGGGTTTTGGACTTTTCAGGGGAATTGTTTCCCCCACCCAGTTTTCAATTTTTTTGAACCTAAATCCGAAGAAGTCTCTATCAATTATGATTCTTTCACAATTCATACCTTCCCTAAAGTCGAAGAAATTAAAGATATTCTCATTCCTAATGCATCTCAAACTTCCATAGCTATTTCACAAACAATTTTAGCATTTATTGTCCACTCTGTTCCCCACCCAGTTCCTATCATAAATCCTCCTCAACATCCTTTACAAAATATGGTTTTCCTTGGCTTTTTGCTCAACAGATATGCCCCTTTGAACTTGCAGCATCCTATGAATACAATTCCTCATGACTAACTTAAACTTCTACCTAGATTCATTAGGGAAGATGATATCACAGCCCAAAAACATATCAAAATATTTTGTGCATTAGTAGCAAACTTTAACATTGAGCATCTAGATGTGGTGTTGAGGTTATTCGTTTAGTCTTTAGATGGGAGGCTAGAAAACGGTTCAAGTATTTTCCTAACAACTCAATCAATACTTGGGAGGAATTAGAGAACATATTTATGCATAAATGGGATGAGAATAAATACCATGGATACTTTTTGACTAAATTTAATGTTATAAAGAAAAGAAAAAATGAGGATGGCACCAAGTTTATAAAAAGATCTAACAAATTGTACAACAATTTTCTTGTAAAGATTAAACCCCCACAGGAAGCAACTAAGGTGGTATTTGTTGGAGCCTTTGAATCATATTTTGGGTTTACTCTAAGAGAAAGGAAATCCCTCATGATGGACTAGATCCATATTGTTGCTATGGAAGTATAGGCAAATATTGCATTAGCAGGGAAGTTGAAGGGAAAAGTAGAATATAGTGATAGGAGAAAAGGGAAATAGGAAGCGAGTTTCTCTGGTCAAGCAAAGGAGATTCAAGTGTGGAAGTTGGATGAGATTAATAAGCCAATCAGAAACCTTTCAAATGAGCTAGTGAACCTAAAATTAGATAACAAAAGCCTTCCTAGACAAATGCAAAAAGATCCTAAAATAAACTTCAATCCCCAATATAGGAGACCTCCTTTGAAACTTCTGAAAAGAGAGAGAAAGGGCCAGCCAGACCAAGTACAACCTCCCTTGTTTATAGAAGATGAGCTTGAAGAAGAAAATGAAGATGCACTTGAATTTAAGGAAAATGAATACTCAACTCTCAATTTTAGCAGAGGAGAATGAAATAGAAGCACGGGGAGGAAAGGAGGATGATCATGATGCTCCTTTGAGTAAAGAAGAGATAGATGCTTATTGAAAGAATTTGTATATTTCATGCAAGCTAAGCTACATAGGAGATATGACTTGAGGTCTAAAAAAAGTATCTCAGACACAAGATCAAGGTGAAGAGCCCTCTCAACATGCCACACCCAAGCAAATGTATAAGGGAAAGAAACCTATTAAGTCTAACCCAATAACCAAAGGAGAGGCCTCCCATCCCACACATTCTAAGCCGAGATTTGCAAATAAAGGACAACAACCTGTGCAACCCAAGGCAATGCATTAAGAAAATAAAGAGATAGTTGATCAAGTAAAAATGGAGAAGAATACCTTTGCCTTTAGTTTGAAAAAATAATTAGAAAAAGTGAAGATATCTGTTCCTTTGGCTGAATTGTTGAAACAACTTGCCTATAAAAGGTAGATTTATGATTTCAAGGACGTGTCTCATGTTACCTCAACACAAGATAGTTTGAATTTGCAGGAAGAGAGATTTGTGGTTATGTTTGGCTTGCACGTGGAAGAGAAAGGCCCTTCCACCCCACAACCACCCCCCCCCCCCCATTCTAGATTACATTGGTGGTTCATGAGTTATTGTTGCATAATTGTATGCATGATTCAGGTGCTTCTCATAATTTAATTACTTTGTCTATCATGGAGCAGTTGGGCCTACAAATAACAAATCCATACAAAGACTTATATTCATTTGATTCTTAAAAGGTAAAATTCCTTGGGATGATCAAGGACTTGGTGGTTACTTTGGCTCAAATCCCTGTGAAGAGTGTGATAATGGACATTGTGGTTGTTGAAATTCCTGTAAGATTTGGCATGCTTCTTTCCATATCATAGGTAATGAATCTTGGAGGGTCCATCAAAGTCGACCTCACATATGCCACTATTCGAGTGTTTGGTGGAGAAGAACACTGACTATACAAATAAGCTATATTTGTAAAAACGGTCGCCAGAGAATATAGTTCCAATAATTCTCTAGTATATGGATAGGAAAAAGATATTTCATGCCTTATGTTGGAAATAGATGATCAAATTATGGAGGCTATTCAGGTGGAAATTCCCACACAAGTTAGTAAGCAAGAAATGAAACTTAATTATGTTTGGAAGTTATATTTTGATGGGGCCTACTCCAAGGAAGGAAATGGAGCAGGTGTTTTGTTGATATCTCCATAAGGTAACCTCATCCCCCTCTCGTATAAACTAGAATTTGACACTACAAATAATATTTTTGAATATGAAGCATTGGTGTTAGGCCTACAAGATGCCAGAAATATGAAAATTGAATGTTTGATAGTTTTTATAGATTTTGAACTGGTTATAAAACAAAATAGGAACCAATGCCAAACCAAGCATCCCAGGTTTAAATCCTACATGAATTAAGTGTGGGAACTGACTGAGAATTTCCCTTTGGCATTTAACATACAATTTCTGCCTAGAGAGCAAAAAAAAATGGTTGCAACAAAACTAGCACTTCCAAGCCACCACAAAATTCCCTTCTCATATATGAAGTTCAAATTATGCATAGACCTTCAGTTCCAGACAATGTTAAATATTGGAAGGTGTTCGAGTATGAAAATTAGATAAAACAATTTATGGAGGTGATTGGGGAATTTTCCAATTCTGTAATTGACCAGGAAGATGAAGATATGGATGAAATTGTAGGAGGTGAGCAGCATGTGCCCTAGGAAGAGCCTATAATTGTGCATAAAATTTTGTAGTTGAAGGGAAATATAATATCAAAAGGCTTAGTTCCATTGCAAATATTATTTAATGCTAATGATGTGGCAATCAAACCATCCAAGAATGAGCACAAGGAGGATACAAAAGACTATAAAAATGGTAGAGATCAAAAACCTAAACTAGTTAATGTTCAGTGTGTATTATATTCTTTCCATGACTAGTCGGAGGGGGGGGGGCGGCGACAACCCTCCCTATTCATTGTGTTGGGAATTGCAGGGGGTGGCAATGCCCTGGGAAAAAAAAAATTGGACCCTATATTAGGTGGGAGGACCTACCTATGGTTTTGAGCATGGCTTTTGCACATGCTTTTGGGCATGATAGTTTTCTGCCCATGGTATTTTGTACATCCGGTCAAGGGAACTATGGTTATGTTCTAATTCAGGGTTAATGGATTGGGATTTATGAATGCTTCAGCATGTATATATATATGTGTGTTGTAACATTGAAAGGAACATAATGAAAAATCAATCTAGTAGCCCTAGTTTTGGGATCCAGAGGAAAATCTATGTGTATTTCTTTGTGTTTCTTTTTAGGATGGGGTCCCCTAGGTCAGGTTGGGATTAATAAACCCAAATTTTGTATACAATTTTGTAAGAGATGTAAAGTCTCCATGATTTGTGGATGCAAAGAGCATAGAGTCAAAGGGGCTTAGCCCCTTGTTTTAAGTAAAGCTTTGAGTCGGTTTTGAGATTCACCCATGGTCCACAGACCATGGCATGTATGACAAAATCTATATATAGTTGAGTCTTAGCCAAAGGAAGAGGTAACAAGAAGAGAAGAGATAGAGAATTGGGTTCATAGAAGAGTCTTGGGCAAGATCTAAGATAGGAAGGCTCTGCTTTCTGCGCTTAGGTAGAGAAAGGAAGGCTCCTCAGCTAAGTGCACAAAGGCCTAGGTAGAGTCCGCAGCTAAGTGCGCAGACCCCTACAGCTATGTGCGCAGGGTAGTTTGAGTTTGTAATCAGTGAATTGAGATCAATAAAGACAATTTTCTGAAGAATTACTGAGTATTACTGTTTATATATGTTAATGTTATATGTTGCTAATGAATGACATGTTTTATGAAAAACTGATTGAATGATACACAATTATCTTGAATCTATCTTAATAATGTAGGCAATGAATGCTTAAGCACTTCCGCAAAGATTTTGGTGGTTCCTTTTATGTTTTCTAAACGAATTAAGTAGATCTGCGCGAACTCCCATTTAGGATTGCTTTATGATGCGCGTAACTAGGTAAATCAAATGTTAAAGATTCGCAAGGACTGATCGTAGACCTTCATGAAGGTTTGAAGGTCATTTTAATAGAGTTATAGTAACGAGCCCTAGAATTTTGTTGATATGCACAAAGGCGGATCTAAGGCACTGGAAGACATCACACTAATCTTTGGATGCAAAAAATTGGTCCTTGCATCCCCCCATACTTCTTCGGGTGACACTGCAACCTATGCTACGCGGGTTGTTTCCGGAAGTGCCAGTAGTGTAGGGTTTTGTTGGTTGGCGCAACTAACTACAAACCTAGGTCAAGACCCCCTAAGACAACAAATAGTTCCATTGTTAGGACCGGGATCTACTTAAAGAGATGTGTGATGTCGTATCATTGGAATCCAACTAAGAAATAAATTGAAAAGTGGTTGGATCGGAAAATTCACGAGTTCACAGCGCAAGAAAACAAGAATCCACGCATGTCAAAGGAACATTGGTTGAATAGATATATGTATATAGAGATGCACGAGATCTTCTTCTGCAACTTTCCCATCGAACTGTATGAGTGGTTAGATAATTTGACAAACACTCAAGAAAGTTGGAAGCTCGATAATCCTATAGTGTGGACTCCAGAATTAATATGATGACTAGAAGCTTCTAAAAACAAGATCGCATGGCTATCGATCATTGGCTCAACCGAATTCTAGGAGTATTTTTTACAAAATTTGCAGTTGATACCTTAGTCAACTATAGCAAAGCGGAGCAAAGGTTTTTCAAAGGAACGCGAGGTAAGTATTTAAGATCATTGAATACTTGGATTAAAATGTTGTTAAGTGAAAAACGGGTGATGCCATTACCTTGATGTTAGGAGCTATGTGAAGTGGAATATTCTTTAGAAATCATGAAGGATCAGGACCAGAGTATAGTCCATTAATTGGGCCTCCTTCAAGCGACGGTGAAGGGGTGGGGCAGACTACGTCACGAAGTGCTATTCAGCTCATCACTCAAGGGATTCCTAGAAAAAATCACCCATCCATGCCACCTCCATCACAACCTCCACTGCATACACCTTCATCCACACCTCTGCCTCCACCCCCACCATTCAACATGGTAAACGCAATGAAAATGTCGATCTTCAAGGGTATAGGAAGTGAAGATACAGAGCAGTTCTAGTTTGTTGTGAATGTTGTATGGATAGCATAACAAATCACCGATGATAATATAAAGAAGGAGCAATTGGTTACCACTTTGCAGGATTGCGCGCTAACTTGGTACATTAAGTATTGCAATGATAATCCTCTTGCAATGCTAGCAAAAACTAAGACGGCTTTGAACAAAGAGTTTAGTAAGCCTAAATCTAATTCAAAATCAGTGATTGAAATTAAATAGGTCATGATGAAGGTTGAGGAGATGCCTTGGGACTTTGATCAGAGGTTGAAGTGCCAGATCAAATAGGCTAACATGCAGATCACGGATAGCCAGCATCGCAACTGGTTTATCACATCACTTTTGCCTCAATTGAGAATTTCTTTGTTACAACAAAAGATAGATACACAAGCAAAAGCCTTGGAGATCGTGATGATGCTACATGCATCACCTATTCAAGATACGAACCTATTCAAGATACGAACCTGGGAGTACAGTAGATCCACTCACAATTAGCAAACTTACACCTAGAATTATAGAGCTTGAAGAAAGACAAGGATACTAAACCAGAAATGAGCACAGAATTCTGGTGTTTGAAGTGCAAGGGCCATGGGCATGATAAGGATCAATGTCCCATGTATGTGAATTATATTACAAGAGGGGGGCCAATTCCCCTAAAGCTAGAAGCCCTAGAAGGGCTAAGCATGGGGATTGTGTTATGGTGTGCCATTTGTCAAGTTACTGGGCAACATGCAATGGATAATTTCCATTTACTTCAGAAGTTCGTTCAGACACCCCAGCAGTTGTTCTGTAATTTCTACAAATTAGTAGGCCATGATGAGCACCACTCTCGAAGCTATGAGCTGATGATGGAAATAACTCCTACTTACCGTATGTAAGAAGAAACTTGGCCTCTGGGTCAAGGTGTAGGAGGGGAGCACAGAGGTTTTCAAGGTCAAGGACGAGGCTGAGGAGGAGGACCTAGTAGAGGTCGTGGTTGGATTATCTGCTACAACTACGGATAGCCAACGCACTATGCACACGAATGTCAGAATCCTACACATCCATAATGTCAATACTACAGACAGTTTGACCATACTATAGAAGAATGCTCAGCTTTAATAGCTAGGATGCAAGAAAAGAAAATGTAGCCTCAGCAGCCTACGTAGAATTTACAAATGATAAGGGCTGAGCCCGACGAGGAAGATCAAAGCATTAATATTGTGCTGCGAAGTGGAATGACAACTGGCACTGATAAAGGTCAACAACCTGAAGAAGATGGATGGGTCCACAAAGCTCCAGAGAAATAAATCAGATTCAATCTAGATCGCGCTAAGGAAATGTTTATGGAAGCTAAGATGAGCTTCACTGAGGCCTTCACCTCAGGAAGCTAGGGCAAGATGTAGGAAATCAATGCACCTGTAGAGGTTGATCCCTTTTTACTCACTATGTTTTTGGATACTTGCATGAAGATGTTGCACGATAACAAGGTTGTGGAAGGCCTAGTGGAATTAATAAATAAATGTGCCAGCAAAGAGAAAGCCTTTGATGGACTCCACTTGGTCAGAAATATTGGCAAGCATAAGGCACGAATAGGACGAGAAATGCAGTTAACAATGCAGATAGGTGATTATGAGATGGACCAGGTCATCTTGGATCTAGGGTTCGATGCAAATGTTTCACCGAAACAGACATGGGAAAGGATGGGGAAACCTGTGTTGTAGTGGTCTCCAATTCTACTTAGAATGGCAAACCAGCAGAAAATCATCACCATGGGACGATAATATGGAGTAACAGTTGACATTGAAGGTGCGAGCACGATGGAAAACTTTGAAGTTATAGAAATTGTCGATGATAGTAATCCCTACCCCGTGCTCCTGGTAATTGATTGGGCTATTGATATAAATGGGGTCATCAACCTGAAGAAGAGGACAATGTCGTTTGAAAGGAAGTCGCTTTGAGTTATAGTTTCGTTGGACCCTACAAAAGGAGTGCGCTATACTGAACGAGCCTGCAATTATGCGGAAAGTGACGATGAACTAGACCAAATTTACAAAATAACAGTGCGAGATTAGGACTAGATCAATCTGACGGCGGATGGATGGATTTCATGGGACTGGGAGATTTCCTTCACCTCTAATTCAAACGAGGAATTAGAGCATTGGCATGAAAGTCTCTACATTATGATGCAATATGATGACAAAGGCACTGTGCTACATTTCATTGGAGGTAAGAAAGTTACCTTACTATGATGGTTTGACTAACGTAGATGCGTTTTTAGATGAATTTGAGCGTGAAGTCCCTGAAGAACACTGCTTCCAGGAATTAGAATTGGCATTGCATGCTACGCCTACATGATGGTGGGGTAGGCATAAGGATAGTTTTTCTGGATGGCGAGATTACAAAAGAATGATGAAGATATGGTTTGAGCGTGCTAGTGCCAGAATGAATGAGAAATATAATGGGAAGGAAGATCACCTGAAAAAATGGACTAAGGCATGGGGGAAAGAATAGCACCCAGAATGGGTACACATATTTTTCCATACCTTGGATACAATTCCCATGAACTGGTATCTGGAAACGGAGCTCCGCCATGGCACTGTGGAGTGGGATGTATTGAAGGAAGGGTTCTTATTGAATTTCACCTTTGAAAATGGCTTTGCAAGCATTGATGAAGCATTGCAAGAGATTAAAGCGGTTATCTTCAGAACATTGAAGGAACCTATGGAATGGACCCAACCAGGTTGGAGCACCCAACTATGCCACACACTAGAGTGTTATAATGTGACCGTTGAAGAAAAGGAAGAAGACCCTAGGAACATCAATATTCCAGAGGCAGAAGGGCACCATGAAGTTGAAGGCCCACAAATAGAAAACCTGGACATCTCTGCACCTTTGAAGATGAAGCAAGTAAACATTGGCACTAAAGAAGAACCGAAGTTCTTGAAATGGGGATTATTGGGACAATGCTATTATAGATCAAGTTGTTGAATTACTTCGCGAATACAAGTATATTTTCCCCACTAAGTTTTCAAATATAAAGGGCATAATCGGCAATTTAGGCAATATGAAGACCACATTGAAGCCAGATGCGAAGCCTGTTAAACAGAAGCCTTATCGCCTTAATCCCAAGTATAAGGAAAAGTTTCGAAAAGAGCTCGATAAAATGTTGGAGGCAAGCATCATTGAACCTATTAAAGAATCTGATTGGGTGAACCCGATGGTGGTCCAAGAGAAGAAACAAAAATGTGAAATAAGGATTTGCGTAGATCTGCGGAAGCTTAACAATGCATATGTTCACGATCCATTTCCAACGCCGTTTAGACAATGTGGGATCAAAGCAGGCCTATTCCTTTACTGACGGGTTTTTGGGGTATCATCAAATCAAGATCGCGCCAGAGGATAGGAGAAAAATGACCTTCGCAATGGAGTGGGGTTGTTTTCAGTACGTTGTTATGCCTTTTGGATTAAAGAATGCGCCTGTGATATTTTCCCGCGTAGTCATAGTGACATTCAAGGAATTCATTCATAAGTTTCTAGAAGTAAACTTTGATCATTGGACAGTGTTTGGATTAGTGAAGCATCATGTAGCGAGCTTGCGCCTGATGTTGGATACATGTCGCAGATACCAAATAGCGCTCAATTTAAAGAAATGCATATTTTGTGTTCCTTTCAGGATCTTGCTAGGTCATGTTGTGTGCAAGCAAGGATTAATGATAGACCCTACAAAGATTATGGTAATTGTGAACTTGGAGGACCCTAGGAACGTCAAGCAGTTGTGCGCGACATTGGGACATACAGGTTATGATATCAAATCTTATGCTCAAATTACCGTGCCCATTGGAGAAATTGCTAAAGAAGGATGCAACATTCTATTGGGAAGAATAATGTCAGCACAACTTAGATGTGTTGAAGGAAAATATGGTAACCGCACCAATCTTGGTATTCCCTGATTGGAAAAAGGATTTTCATGTACACGTGGATGCTTCTTGCATTGCATTGGGTATAGTGTTAACTCAGGCTGATGAAGGCGAAATGGACCATCCTATTGCTTCACAAGTAGGAAGTTATCGAAGGTTGAGAAAAATTATTCAACGACTGAGCGCAAAGGGTTGGCCATGGTGTACGCACTACAAAAGTTCAGGCATTATCTATTAGGAGGACATTCCAAGATGTATATAAATCATTCCGCCTTAAAATACATGGTCAACAAGCATGTGTTGGGCAGGGGAATCTGCAGATGGCTACTACTATTTCAGGAGTATGACTTTGAAGTCATTGTGAAGCTGGGGAGGTTGAATGCAAGACTTGACCATCTTTTCGTGAATTGAAACAAGCGAAGAACCCAGTAGTTTAGAGGATTCAAGGGTTTCCAGATGCGCAACTCTTTGCAGTGCACATAGAGGATGACCATTTTTCCGACATTATTCACTTCTTAACTACGAGGATGGCGCTGGAAGGATATACAAGTCAGGAAAAGAAGGAATTAGTAGTGCGCGCAGCCGAATTTTCAGTCATTGTGGGACATTTGTATAAATTGGGTGCAGATGAAATATTGTAAAGATATGTTCCAGACTTTGAGCATGATAGCATTCTCGCCGAAGCTCATGGGGGAGCTGCGGGAGGCCATTATGCAGACAAAGAAACTATGCAAGACTATGGTGGCTAACTTTGCACAAGGATTCCAAGACATACTGTAAGGCATGCGATGCATATCAAAGAACTAGTAGACAATCGCAAAAGGATGAGTTACCACTACATCCTCAGGTGTCTTTACAGGCATTTGAGAAGTGGGCGATTGATTTTGTTAGGCCAATTCAGCCCCCTGGAAAGAAAATGGGTGTGCATTATATTATCACTGTGTGGAATATCTAACTAGATGGGAGGAAGCACAGCCCGTCAAGGATTGTACAGGGGCTACGACCGCGAAATTCTTGTTAGAGTATGTCTTAACAAGATTTGGATGCCCGAAAGTGTTGATGAGTGACCGGGGTATGCACTTTCTGAATGAAACGATCAGCGCATTAACTAAGGAATTCCAAGTCTACCATCAGAAGAGTACGCCATATCACCCGCAGGCAAACAAAATTGTTGAAGCCTTTAACAATATTATGGAGAACGCACTGACAAAGATCTGTAATGCGCAGCAGAATCATTGGGATGTGTGCATACTTGCAAGGATATGGGCTTATAGGACTACTTGTAAGAAGTTGTCAGGATAGACACCATTCAGATTAGTGTATGGGATCGAAGCCGTGATGCTAATGGAATATATTGTGCCTAGCCTTTGCATAGCAGCCTTGACGGATATGGAAGATCACGAGGTCTTGGAAGAACAGCTCGCGCAGCTGATGGAGCTCGAAGAAGACTGATTTTGGTAGGATTCCATCAACAAGTGCAGAAGGAATGTGAAAGAACATGGCATGATCGCCATATCAAGCTTCGGACATTCAAGATAAACAATCTCATCCTCTTATATGATAGTAAGTTCACTAAATTTCCAGGTAAATTCCAGATGCATTGGTTAGGGCCATATATTGTCAAGTAAATTACAGATGGTAACACAGTTCATCTCGTGAAGCTGAATGGGGAGCCCTTCCAAGGAAAAGTGAATGGGAGCATGTTGAAATTGTATACAGGGGATCCTGCCCAATGAATATAGGGAAATAACATAGTCTTAGTGCTCCAGGAAGTTGCAAGGGAGCATGGGACTGTAAACTACATTACCCACGTTGGAAGACAACGCAGCAACCAAGCTACGTGGAGAGAGACGAAGATGCAACAAATGAAATTGCGCTTAGGAAGCAACACCATGGGGAAAGGTACTGCACAGCCTAGCAGGAACAGTCGGATTTGAATTCAAAAACCCCTATAAATTACGCATGCAGTCCAATAGAGAACGCTTTGCCCTCTAAGACTTGTTGGTGAATTTAACTGTCTGTTGCACATGAGTCGAGCATTCTGGGAGGAAGTTTTATTACGCCCTCCATTTGTGAACTATTCCACATTAGACTGGGAGTTATTCATTAAAAATATGACTTACACTAACCCTGCCAAAGACATTAGTTCAGAACCAGCTGTGTCTGATACGCTAGGACCGTAAGTGTTCAGTATGGAGGCTACCCATATTGTTCCCATAGCGTCTAAGTCGCTCAGGCTAAAACAAACTATGGCAAAAGAAAAATAGCCTTCTGTGAAAGAAAAGAAACCAGCTGCAAAGGAAAATTTAAAGAAATTGGTGCCAGTGCATGCGTCACCGAGGAAGCATACTGAGACACAGGCGAAGTAGAAAAAGGATAAGCGGCCAAGAAGGTAGTGGACCTAGAGGAGGAAGAATTCCAAGGAATTGAGGATATTGATGCCGAAGGAGTGCATTCGATGATGATTCTGCCTGAGTATGTCCCTTCGCAAAAGGGAAAAGCTAAGGTCATGAAGGACCCTAATACGGGGAAGTTTACAGTGCCAACACCTTTGTTGCCTGAGCAAGTGGTGTTCAAGAGTCCTAGGCTAGCACGCATTCCATTACTTAAAATGGAAGATTGGGACCTCACTGACCACACCAAGTTTCCACACTTAGCAACACACAAGTACATGCGGAAGACCTACTTTGATGATAGGGGGGTTACAATTTTGAAGCCCATGAAGTGGGTGTGCGGTGTTGAGCAGTCAGGATTGTTCAATCTGTCGTTGGTGCCACATTATCATTGTTCCCCCATTGATACAGTCTGTGTGCGGAAAATCCTTACACTGGTGCATGGTGGGTGCCTATGGCTAGGTGATCCTATCCCCATCACCGACATGTTGATCCACAGGATCACTAAGTTACCTTACAAAGGCACGAACCCTGCCAAAGAATTTCCGGGAAAAACCGAAGAGAAAGCGTTGGCAGATAAAATGAGGAAGGAGTTTGGTTTGATTAAAAAGTCGCGAGGGTACTCTATCACGTCCATATCAGACCCGAAAATATAGTTGGCTGCCCATATTTTAGTAGGGAAAGTAATGAAAAAATTTCATATGGATGAAGTTTCAACGTCGGTAATATCGCTCACATCACAGTGTGCGAAGGGGGTTACTACAACTGAGCTAGGTATCTATGTTAGGAGTTCCTCGCGATTTGTCATGAGGCCTAGGAGGAGATAAATCAATTTCGCTATGCCTGGCTGTTGTTATCAATTGTTTTGGTAGCTTGGAGGATACCATAGGATAGCCAGTTTCCTCCGCACAAAGAAGAATTGCTCGAGTCAGTGTGATTTGCCTCGTTATGGGCCTCAAAAGATCTAGAGCGAGTTAAGGAGACAAAGATCTTTTAGGTGTTAATGCAGATGGACATGCATATGGCAGTTAACCAGTGTCCAAGGTTTTATCCCATCTTGTATGTGCAGCTATCGGATTATGTAGAATTCAAAGCTAACTTTCATAGGATCTCAATCAAAGTGCACAAAGACCCTGAGCAGAAATGGCATGCATTGCATTATATGGTGACGGATACAGATATCCAGGAGGTTGTGGGACTTTGGCCACGAGAATGGTGCATGCCTATGGAGTTAGATGTAGGGACAAGAATAGGCGCAAAAAGGTTCGTTGCATAGAAGCGAAAGGATACAACTCAACAAGTCATGTACACAATGGCTGAGTAGAGGAGGAAGGAGGCTGCTACGGCAGCTGCAGAGAAGGACCGTATGGAGAAGGAGCGTGCTGAGAAAGCATAGGTGGAGTGTGAGTAGAAGGATGCAGAGGACAGTGAAAATTATGCTTCCCACCATGCTAATGAGCAAAGGCTATCAAGCAAGGGGAGGTGGCAGTGAGGAGAAAACCACTCCTTTCATACTAAAGAAGCACACACAAGTGTAGTAGATTGGGCAGTGAAATAAAAATAAGTTTGATAAGCAGACGCATGTGGATCCCATGTTACTGAAAAAGAGTGATCTCAATGAGATTGACGAAAAAATTAGGGACACAATGACATAGGTACTGCAACAATTCAAGCAGCAATACATGCAAATTCTTGGGGGCATCTAGAAGGATCAACACGAGCTGCAGATCCAGGCGAACAAAATTTAGGTAGATGTAGGGAAGGTGAGCGGCACGCAAGTCAGCCTAACACAGGGAAGGAGTACAGTATCAGAGATAGAATGGCCTCAGGACGTCAGAGTCTTTCTTTTTCCTGAAGGGTCAGTCCACACGGAGACTGAGGAGCAACACGCGGTGCTTCACACCGTGAAAGATATGGGGTTGAACCTTGCCGTGCTACCACTTGAGTCTCTACATGAGCTACATCAAGGGGTCGTGGAAGAGCTCAAAATCAGAGAACAACGCGCTCTCACTCAAAGTCAACAATCAACAACTTTTCGTGGAAAAGACTCAGGCCCTAAAGGAGCGGGAGGAGTTGCGCACACAACGTTAGAATCTGGTCGCAACAATTGAGCAGGCCTACAAATCTATACTTGAGTTAGGTATACCTGATGATGCAGAGGACTCAGAAAAGGTAAGGGAGTTGGCTGCTGTAGTGCGCACTTTGAAGGAGAAGGTCGACAAGGTGACTTTCGACTTTTATATGCAGATAGCTGAGCTGCAGTTGAAGTTGTAGCCGACCACACCGCCAAAGGTGTGGGAACAAAGGATCGTTGAAATTAAATAATCCATGGCTCAGCTAGATGTCGTCATTCAAGGGTGTGATAAGCTCTTCACTTAGGCGATGGGCCTCTAGGATACATTGCAAGAAGATCCTACATTGTAGCAGTTGAGCATAGAACTTAGGGAAGCACATCAACAGTACAATGAACTCATCACAACAGTGTGAACGTTGGCACCATTTCAGCGCTTCACACGCATATAGGAAGGTAAATCAAAGTTGCTGCAGATATAGGAATTATAGAAGAAGAGGTATGTGCTCAACGCACAACTTGAGCCTTAGACAGAGGAAGCCAGCCAGTTCTCACAAACCATTATTGAGAAGCAGAAGGCTATGAAATAGATGCAGAGGACTACGCGACGGGAAGTAGAGGGACCAACCATATAAAAACGGGTCAAGGAGGTGTAGCAAGCAGCAGAACAAAGTACAGTTAATCTACATGCATTGACTAAAGCATTTAGTGAACTCTGCCAAAAATTGGAACAACTAACTGAGTGACTCGAGGGCAAGTCACAATATTTGTGTTAGGGGTCTATTGGGATGGGGTCCCCTATGTCATTTTGGGGTTAATAAACCCAAATTTTGTATACAATTTTGTAAGAGATGTAAATTTTTCGTGATTTGTGGATGCGGAGCGCGTAGAGTCAAAGGGGCTTATCCCCTTGTTTTAAGTAAAGTTTTGATTCGGTTTTGAGATTCACCCATGGTCCGCAGAGCATGGCATTGTATGAAAAAATCTATAAATAGTTGACTCTTAGCGAAAGGAAGAGGTAACTAGAAGAACAGAGATAGAGAATTGGGTTCATAGAAGAGTCTTGGGCAAGAACTAAGGCAGGAAGGCTCTGCTTCCTGCGCTTATGTATAGAAAGGAAGGCTCCACAACTAAGTGCGAAAAGTCCTAGGTAGAGTCTGCAGCTGAGTGCCCATACCCCTGCAGTTGTGTGTGCATGGTAGTTTGGGTCTATAATCAGTGAATTGAGACCAAGAAAGACAATTTTTTGAAAAATTACTGAGTATTTATGTTTATATATGTTAATGTTATATGTCATTGATAAATGACATGTTTTATGAAATATTGATTGAATGCTATAATGTACACAATGAATTCTTAAGCACTTCGGCGAAGATTCTAGTGGTTTTTTTTATGTTTTCTAAACGAATTAAGTAGATTTGCACGAACTCCCATTTAGGATTGCTTTCTGATGCGCGTAAGTAGGTAAATCGACTGTTAAAGGTCCGCAAGGACTAATCATAGACCTTCACGAAGGTCTAAATTCCATTTTAATAGAGTTACAATAACGAGCCCTAGAAGTCTGTCGATTTGCGCGAAGGCGGATCTAAGGCACTAGAAGACATCACACTAGTCTCTAGATGCAAAAACTTGGTTCTTACACCCCCCCATACTACTTCAGGTGAGACTGCAACCTGCGCTATACGGGGTGTTGTTGAAAGGGCCAATAATGTAGGGTTTTGTTGGTTTGTACAACTAACTTTGAACCTGGGTCAGGACACCCTAAGCCAACATTTCTCGCCATTTTATATTTTCTATTTTTTTAAGAATTCATTAGCAGGTAATTTCTGTAAAGGGTTAAAACCTATAGTTAAACTAGCCACGAGGATCCCAGAAGAATAAAAACAGAGGTATGTTGACTTGTTCAAGGAGTATGTTGATATTTTTGCCTCGACCTATGATGATTTGAAAACCTGTGATACTAGTGTCATTCAACACAAAATTCCTCTGAAATCGGGAATCAAACATCACAAACAAAAGCTTAGAAAAATTAATCTCTTTATTCTCCCCCCGATAGAGAAAGAATTGAAGAAAAAGATTCAAGCTAAGATCACTATGCCTTTATGATACTCATAATGAGTGGCTAATCTAATCCTTGTCAAGAAGAAAAATGGAGAGATCAAATTGTGTGTGGACTTCAGAAACCTGAACAAGGCTTCTCTAAAGGATAATTAACATTTTCCCAAGATGGATTATATTTTACAAAAAGTGGTAGGGTCATCAAAGTTGTCCATGATTTATGGGTTCTCTAGATATAACCAAATTAACATGCATCCTTGTGATACAAAAAAGAATACCTTCACCACACCTTGGGGAACATTCATGTATGCCAGAATTCCTTTTGGCCTCATGAATGCTAGTGCCACTTTCCATAGGGAAATGGATATAGATTTTGTTGGGGGGAAGGATAAATTTGTGGTCATTTATCTAGATGACATAATGGCCTTCTCAAATCCTGACGAGGAATGCTTGCAGCACCTACAACATACATTTGAAAAATGTACAAAATATGGTTGTCACTGAACTTAGTGAAGTCCCAATTTTCCCTTAGATAAGGAAAATTGTTGGGGCACATAGTATCGAGGCAAGGAGTGAAGATTGACCCCAAAATGGTTGAAGAAATTAGTAGTATCCCTTTTCCACGAAACAAAAAGGAGATTCGAATTTTCTTAGGTAGGATAAATTAGTTGAGAATGTTTATACCCAACTACGTTGAAATTGTGAGGGATATTATAGATATACTGAAGAAAGACAGAGAGGTTAAATGGACTGCGAAAGAAAGGAAATCATTTGCCAAAATAAAAGAGGAGTTTAGAAATGCACCAGTTTTGTCTAGCCTTGATTACCAATCTTTTCTTATCTTTTCCTTTTGCATCTCTAACGCTGCTACAATTGTCTTGTTGTAGAAGAATGAAGAAGAGAAGGAGAATCTAGTTACATTTTTCAGCCAATTATTGAGAGATGCAGAACTAAAATATAATATTTTGGAAAAGCATGCCTATGCTTTGGTCAGAGCCTTGAAGGCTTTTCGGACTTGTATTTTGTAGTCTAGGATAATTGCTTATGTTCCCACAACAGCTATAAAAGACATCCTCACATAGGGAGACAGTGAATGCAAGTGAGGCAAATGGATACCTAAAATTCAAGAATATGACATTGACATCAAGCCCACCAAGTTGGTAAAAGAGAAGGGATTGACTAAGATTTTTCCATAAACGAATTGCTAGGAATTAGGTATAAATTTGTTGGCCATGTTTGTGGAAAAAACTGATTTAGGATGCAAAAGACGAGCCTAATTCCTTGAACAAGAGGATGAATCAGTTGGTAGAATGGTCACTCAGAATTTAATCAAGTACCAGGACAAGATGGAGGCCCCTTTTTGATAAAAATGCTAAGGAAAAAAATATTTCACCAAGGTGATATTGTACTCAAATGGGATGTCAAGAGAGAGGACAAAGGTAGACATGGGAAATTTGATCCTTTATGGTTTGGGCCCTCCAAAATAGCAAAAGTCAAAGGAAACAACACATTTATGTAGGAGAATCTTGATGACGAGGTGTTTCAGCTGCCTCTGAATGGGAAACACCTCAAACATTATTTTCATAACTAAAGTCGTCTGTCCACTTCGATTGTAAATACCGGTGAGCCATTTTAAGTACCAAAGTGTTTTGTTTTGATTTTTAGTTCTATATATATTGAATCCATGCCCAAATTGAAGTCACTAATCTGCAGGATCTTAGTGTCTTTCTAGGAAGACACTGCCCCTAGTTGGAGTTGATGTTGTATCCTCTCCATTCATCCTTCTATTATTGAAGTTGCAAAGGAGGTTTGTTCATGTACATAGGGAATGTTTGAAGCTTTTGAAAAAAGAGAAAAAGAAATAGAAACAATAATATGAAAAGGGGAATAAAAGTTGTTTTTAAAACAAATTCCCTAAGTTCTAATGTATGCAGACACTTAGAGTAATGGAGTGTGGGCCCTCCCCCGCATTTTATATTGAATGTCTAAACAAAGAGAATATTTCTAGAAGATCATTGTATATTATGAAGCAACCCAATCCCAGCAAGGCTCTGACAAAGTAACAAGCACTTCTATCAAGCCAGCACCATCCCCCCAGAAAGTCAAATGTCAAAGATGCAGCGCAACATATCTACAACCATGATTAATTTTGAGGCGCTGAGCCCTGTTCCCAAAACCATTCATGCATGGTGCCAAAGAGCAGTAAATAGAGATGCCACCTGTCATGCCAGCATGATGGCTACATCAGCAAACTGGGACCACTCGTCAAGTGAGCCTGGTAGACGAGCACAAAATTTCAAAATTTAGTCATCCCCCCCCACTTCTCATCCAATCCAACCATGCCACATGTCACCTCCATGTCACCTCCTAGTTTTTCCCACATACAGTCATACATAAATCAACTATTCTAATTCAAATTTTCCCATTTATTCTTTCTCACCTATCTGCAAATGGAATTCACCCAGTCGTCAACAAATACAAGACTTTTCTTGTGCCCACAATGTCTAATAGTCTCCACTCACCAGGTAACCCATAATCCTTGTGTCCTTGCAATGTTGCTATCATTCTTAAAACAAAGAAAACTACATCTAATCCCCCTAAAACCAAAGAATCAAAACCCATAGGCCACACAGAACCACTCATGGACAACAAAGTGGAGATACATGACCCCTTCTATCCTCTACACTTGACCAATCTTCGTTTCAACATATACAACAATTACCTAAGAAAAGAAGATGATTTTTGAGTTTTCAAGTCGAGGTTGTATTACATCATTTCCCCAATTGTCTACCCATTCCCTAAATTCACATCCTAGCTCATGGCCACATATGTCAAAGAAAATAATTGTTTCATTTCGTCAACTGAGGAGAAAACTTTGAAAGTCACCTCAGAATTGATTCAAAATATGTTTGTTTACCAAAAATCCCCAAATCTAGAGAAATTCACAGATACCATCCTCTTTTTTAATTATGATAAACTCTCAGTTGAAGGAAAAAAATCCATCTTCTAGTAGATTTTAGCTCCCAATGCTCAATTACCTCCAAATTCAAAGACATTCCCCATTTCTCTGTTTTCAGAAACTACATAGACTATCTTGGCCATAATTATGTTGTTTCTAGTTGAGAATGAAACAACAAATATCAACAAAGAAACTCTAGGGTTTTTCTTTTAATGATGAGTCCTGACATTGTTCTAGACATTCCCTCATTTCTTGTTGAAGATATCAAGTTTTAATTCAACCATTTTCACCTTGCCAGATATTACTCCATACTGGTCTACCTATTCTTGTACACTCATGTAGAGGATTTTAACTACCTAGGCTTGAGTATTTAGACTGTAATAAGCAGAGAAAATCGGTAGTTGACTGGAATAGTGCTTTGAAGAAGAAGTATAACAATGAAGGATTTTCCCAATTCCTATCTACCTTTTATGTCTACTACTTATAAAATCATCAATAATGTCTCTCCCCCTAGATTCCTACCTCATCAGAGAGAGCTCCTTCAACATAGTAAGGATACCAAGGTAGGTTGTTGGTACGTATTTGAGTATTATACTGAAATCTAGGTGTATGGATATGAGATGCACCCATATTAATTACATGTATTTATGCCTATAAGGATCTTTACCTTAGAATTTATTAGGCATAGTTTAAATGTTGAGAAGATCCATTTTGTCCCTGCTAAGAAAGGTTACATGTTTAATATTGGAAAAACTATGGGCCCTTTCATTGTGAACACTAGGAAGGCTTTCAAACATGTAGAAGATGTGCTAAAGGAGTTAAATCTTGAGATAGGAGAAGTTTGGTACTATGATACCCATGGTATTATATCTAAAAGGAGGAAATAAATTAACACTTCTTCTTATGAACATGAAATCTAACTTAGATTGTTGGAATATTAGTACAAAAATGGAGGTCGAGACACCAGACACAAAAGAAAAAACGCATAAAAGGAATGTTGATGAGGTTGGAGACACGGTGATGGACGATGTACCATCTACCAAAAATGCCAAACTATAGGAAGAAAATGATGATGAAATTGAGGTAAAATTGACGGAGGGAAATCTGGATCAGTCGGGTTTCCAGGTGCTTTTCGAAGACCCTCAACAGGTTTCCACCTCCAGTTCAACTGAGGTAGAAATTCTTGGTTCATTAGGGAGTACATCAGCAATAGTTCCTAAATGGGAGGACCAACAGATGACAGAGGATAAGAACAATAATATTAGGGATGAAATGTTATCACAACTAACATCTCATTCTATCCCATACCAAACGAAGCTTTTGGCTGTCATCGACATAGAAAGAAATCAAATGAAATTTTCACTATATCATCCTTCATTACTATCCATCCCATCTAGACCACAATTCAAGATAGTAGATTTGTCATTATATATGGCAATTGTTCCATTTCAAGATAATATCAACTTGCATAGGAAATCAAGGGAAATGATCTACAATGAATTGAGCAGAGGAGCCTTGACTATTAGCAAGGCCGAGAAATTATTGGAGAAAGCCGCTACAAAGATAGAATAGGAGAAGGCTAATTCAAGAGCCTTTCATTTGCAAAATTAGGGCTTCAAGGAGTTGATTTTCAAACTTGGGGTAGACCCAAATGACAGAGTTGTTCTAGATGTCATTATCTAAGGCTCTTAATATGAAATTCAAGCGTTGAGGTAGAAGCTTAAGATGTATGCAACAGAGCATGTACAAATAAAGGAATTGGCCTAGGAAGAGAATGAAAATGAAGTTCTGGCCAAAGAGTTGATAGACAGAAATAATGAGGTGGCAGCCAAACAGAATATTGCAGAGCTTCAGCAAAAAATTGCTTCTCATACTTGTGTTGTAATTGTACCAATCAAACCTCAAAATCATACAGGACAGTTGACCAAGGCTCTCACTAATTTGCAATTATCATAGAGCGAGCTTAAGAAGATACAAATTGACCTAGACAATACCAAGTACCTTCTCGCAAACAAGGAGAAACTTCAGGAGACAACCAAGGAAAGTGTGGAACAAGCCAAAAGTAAATTGCAAGCTGCAAATGACGAAATCAAAGAGCAGAAGAATAAATTGAAAGGAAACATGTTTCTCAATCAAGCCAGACAAATAATATGGGAAGATATTATTTCTAAGGTGAAAAACATATGGGATCATATGAATTTAGTTGTAGAACAAAGAGTTGTAGTCAAGAAAACTGAATTTTCCATCTTGTCATCCAAAATCATTTAATGACCTGAGAGGAATGGATATCATAAACAAGACATGGGTAATTATTGAGGTTACCAAAATGATTCATAGAAAATCAGCAAGGGATAGAGCTGAGGATTATTTCCATGATATGGCAGCGTTTGATTCCAATTTCAATTAGAGAACCAGGGAAGGATTGCCTAGTTGTTGGGAATTTCAAGGGAATTTTCTTCCATGGGATCAGTATGAACAAATGTTGGTTGAGGATAAAAAAAAAGTGTATTCTTCACATGAAAAGATTGTCGCTATCAAGGGTAGAATTATAGTCAATTATTTGCAAAGGGATTTTACAATTCTATGGTTGGTGATGTTAGTGTCGGTCTTGAGCCCTCCATCGGTGATCAAAAGCTCTTTGCATATGCATAGGTAGGTGTCTCATCAGTGTCAGTTTTGCATCCCGTTAGGCATGCCATAAAACTGATGGAGGAGCTGGTCCTTGTCCCCTTCTTAGCTTTGCTGGATCAGGTCATGTCAGGTATTAAGCTTGTGTCATATTTGTTTTGTTTTGTCTTGAAGTCCCAAGTCTTAGGTCTAGGGTTTTGGTCAAAAATCACTGCAAGGTCACGAGTCAAAGGTCCATGAGTGCCCAGCAAGCTAGAAGGAGGTTTGTACATATGTTCCATTGATATTTTTCATCAGGTACAGATCATTTATACCTTGGATTTAAAAACCCTATTTTTAAACCCCAAGGTCATGTAATATTTGTAAAAAATAAGGAAAATTTCAAAAGTCTTCAAAATTCCGGCAATAACCCTGGTCTCCTCGCCAGAGTCCATCAGATGGTCAACCTGCAAAAAGAACGGAGTTAAAGTGCCTCAAAAGCTAAATTCAGGACAAAACAACTCAAGAAACAGTGTTAAAGTGAATGCCAAAATAGAACATTAGAGAGTGGGTTTTGTGATTTAATTTTTTCAAATTCAACCTACAAGAGCTAAATTTCCCTCTAAACATTTCATTATGCCTCTATGAGCTAACAAAGAGGGGCAAGAGGGCGAAAATAGTGAAGGAGGTCGAATTGCAGTGAAATTGGAGAGTTTCTCTGGTGCGCGACCACTCGGGCAGGGTGCGCGACCACCTGGGCGGTGCGCGACCACTCGAGCCCTCCTCCGCAGTGCAAATTTTACACTGGCGCGACCACTCGAGTTGCGCGCGACCACTCGAGTTGCGCGCGACCACTCGAGCTGTAACTTGCAGAACCAGCCCAAACTCACTCAAATTGCCTTGTAACTTGTAAATTGCTCGAGGTAGGCCTCTCAAATGTTTTGAATGTTGAAAATAAGGATGATGAGCTTGTGTTTGTGCATTTTTATCATCAAAATTATGAAGAGAAATAGGTTAAGTGATTGCTTGTTCTTGTAGGAAATTTTGCTAGCGTTATGTTTGATTTCAAGGTTTTTAATTCCTTTTTATTCCCTCCATTACTCCTATTAGATTTACACTTGTCATCATGTGTCTCAATCTCATCTCATTTGCAAAGAATGAATCTCAATTCCCCATTCCCTACACCTAAAACCCTAATCCCTCTCATATGCATCCCTAAACCCTAAACCCTCTATACAAATCTGTCCCAAAACCCTAATTCATTCCCCACAGCAATATCATTATAAAAATATGTAAAACCACAGCAAAGATCAAATAGTGATGTGAAAATGAAAGAGCAATTGCAATAATAAAACAAAAAGACAAAAAAAAGAGAAAAAGATTACTATGTGTAGCCAAGTTATTGCAAAGACAAAAGAAACTTATTGCTGTGTATAGTCCTCATAAAAACAGTGAAAAGGAGGTTGTTATTCATAACAAAAACAAAGTAAATACAGCTGTACCTATTTGTTAAAGGACAGGTTGCCTTGAAATACTGTTTGTAAAGGAAGATTGTTGTGTTTTCAGACCCAAACCTATGTATCTTTTTTCCTTCTATTCCCCTAGATGCAATACATCTCCTTTCTCTTTGAATCTGTCAAATAAAGCCTTTCCCCTCCCCTTATGACAAATGCAAATTAATCCCTTATTGCCCCTTAGCATCAAAGGAATATCAGTCCCTTGGAAAAATAGAGTATGCTTCAAAATGTACAGTCAAAGGACATAATTAAAAAGCAAGCTGTTGATGCTAGTTATCATTGTTGCCCTATACCCCTGTATCATGCTATCCTTTACCCCCTGTTGAAAATTGTATTGTCCTTTCCCTTGGTGACCCTATTACATGTCTTCCCTAATAAAGATATTTCTTTGCAAATGATTTCCCGATGATGAGAGATGAGATAACATGTTTGACATTTTGTGATTTATTCCTTAAAAGTTCCCTGTTTTTATATATTTTCCCATTCCTTATGAAACAGTCCCTCCCCTAACATTTCCCTCATGATTTTTTCCCCTTGAAAACAGCATATTTCTCAGCATTTTGCAGGCAGGGCAGTAGTCAACTTTGTTTATTTTCTCCACCTTGCTCAATAACACCATGTCAACCACTGAAACTAATGAGCAAGGTGATGACCGGTCTTCTTCTACGGAGGTTGAGGCACAGCAGAGGCCTCGTAGGGGTGGCAAAGGTGGTCATCATAGGAGAGAAGAGCCCACATCTTTAGCAGAATTACAGGCTTGCCCATTGGCAGTGACTTGTTTCCAGTACATGTCATGTTTCCAGTTTTGCGAGAGGCTTGCCCAGATTCAGCACCACAGGGAGTTGGCCCGGCTATTTGTTTTGCGCCTTCATGATGGGCGGGTTACTCTTGTAGGGGTGAATTTTGTGTTTTCTCCTGAGATGATTTCAGAGGCTACCGGGATACCCAATGTGGGTGAGGTGTGACCAAAGCGCAAATGGCTGGATTTTGTTTATTTTGAGCCATATGTCAGGCCAGCATTCGTACATCACTTGTCAGGGAACTTTCCTTTCAGATTCCTCCGAGAGGAGTATGCTCCGATCATGCGGCTTATCATGCGTTACTTCACATGTGAGGGAAGGTTTTCACGAGTCTTTGCTTGTCACATTCGCCTATTGATGCACTTTACCCGAGTGAGGATGATGAACATCCTGGTTTACTTCTTCCAGGACATTCATAGGATGGTGTCCGTGTTTCAGAGGCAGTCCCCAGCTCAGCAGCATAGGAGTTTGTGCCATCATGGTCTCATCCAGCTCATTGTTTCCCATCAGTTGAGTCAGCAGGGCATTCCATGGGCAGACTTCATTTCTCATGAGGTTTTTACAGTGCCACCACAGCCACAGCCACAGCCAGAGGTCATTCATGAGGCGAGAGGTCCATCACACCAGCTCGAGATTATTGTTCCGAGACATGTGGCTTCTTCACCTCGGGTCACCTATCAGAGAGGTCCTAGGACCTTATTTGCAGCAGCTCGACGAGTATTTTCTCCACAGCAGGTGGAAGGGGTCTCGTCATCTTCTTCAGATCAGCGAGTGTTATCTCCACACCAGGTGGAAGGGGCCTCGCATTCTTCATCAGCAGAGGCAGTACGGGAGGGAAAGCAACCCATGATTGAGGATGAGAGAGTTGGCGATACACATCATGATTTCATTGACCGTGACGCTCATTCTCCTTCTTCAGATTTTTATGAGCTTATCAGACAGAGAGAGGAGGAGAACCTCGTGTTGCAGCAGAAGCTCGAAATGGATCAATGGACCATCACTTATCTGGAGCAGCGCAACAGACAATTAGAGGCGGAGAAAGAACTTGATGAGCTATGGAGGATCCGCGGTAATAGAGGCTTGAACCGTAGGAGGCCTGGGGACCTATTGCTTGCTGAGAGAGAAGCCATGCTCATCCGGGTCAATGCACATTTGGAGAGGTTGTTGGTGAAGGCCAACCAAGACAAGAGGCTGCTGAGGAACATGAAAAACCACTATTGGGCTAGGATGCATGTTTGTAAAGCAAAGTTGAAAATAGTCCAAAGAAGGTTGACCGAGGCCCTTGAGAGGAAGAAGAAGGCCAACCCACTCCGCATCTTGGCTGAGGCTTCTCTCACCCATCATGACACTCATTAGCCTCATCACAGCATCAAGCACAAAAAATTTTGGAAGTTTTGGCCCATTTTTGGCATTTTTGAGAATTTTACAGGTTTTGGCCATTGGAGTGGTCTCACCCCGCGCGACCACTCGTGGGGACAGCTCAGAACGGGGAAAACTCTACATGTTTGGAATTTTCATGCAAAAATACACTTGCCTATGGATGGACTTCAAATTTTATGGAGATTTGGACTTCCAAAAGCTCAAAATACATGCAAATTTTGACTTTCTGCCCCTTTTTTGAGTTGCAGAAAGCTGCCTTGGGAGAAATGACTTTTGAGGGTTCAAATCAACTCCAAATCCAGAAATTCTAGTGGGTTTGGAAAGTAGACTCATAGACCTTTCCAACAAGCTATCTTGTACCTGATTTGGACACCAGGAAGGCCCTCAAACACAGCTGCCAATGTGCGCGACCACTCCAAGGGAGGGGCACGACCACTCAGGGAAATTTCACCATTTTGACTATTTCGGCTTGCAAAACACTGTTTTTACTTTGGTTGACTTTTGATGTATGTAAATGATGGATTGTTGGGTAATTTTCATGGCACATGGATACATTTAATCTCCTTTAACACTTCTAGAAGTTTCCTTGATGTAAATAGTGAATATTAAATGCATGGATGGGTTACCTAAGTTTTAGAGGCAAGTTGTTTTGACTGCCTATTATCTAGTGCTCAGTTTAGAATTAGTTCAAACTGCTCCTAGGAAGCTGAGCTCGACCCCTAGAGGTGGGGAAAGGAGTTAGATGATCTGTATTATGCCTTCTCTTTCTCATTTTCATGGTTGGACTCTTGAGGGAGAAGCTCTATTGTATATTTTACTTGTATCTCTGCAATTTGAGGAAAAGGAAGGCCAAGGTTTTGCAGACATCATTGTGGATTCTTGTGGATTATTGTGTTGATGGTGTGTTTCCTACTTGTCATTGTAAGTGTGTTTATGTGTTCCATCTCTTATTCTATTGCTGCTAATTAAACAAAAGAAGTGATAAAGTTTGAATTCATGCATGCCATGCTCAGCTTTCAATTTTGTTTAATATTTATGTTTTCCACTGTCTAAAGAGGATTCAAAGTCATTGTTTTCCCTCTTTAGCTCCCTCTCTTTCTTCCTTGATCATCCATCTCAGCTTAAGGCATCAGCACAAACTCTTTCCTTGCCCCAAAGACCCACCTGCAAAAAACTGAGCTCAATCCCCACACCCTGAATTGCACTCCCTCCAATTGCCACCAAAAACCCCAAAAACAAAAAATCAATCCTCCTCATCAATTTACTAGCCTAATATCTTTGATCCTAATTGGTTTGCTCACCTCATTGAGAAAAGACCTTGAGTCTGACCGGAGAGAGCCTTCTCCTTCCTCGTAGGGCTAGCTACGAGGTGTAATGGTTTGATGTAGCCTTGAGATTTGTCTATCTCAGCCTAGGTGAAATTTCAAGCGCTAACAGGTGAAAACCTTGTTTGTTTCCAAGCGTAATTTTACTAAGCTTACAAATTTAAAGGTGGCCTACAACACGTTCATTCACACTCCTTCAATAGATCCATCATTATGGCAGAAGTGTGACAAATTTATCAATCCACCACAAGTTTGAATAATGGATCCTGGGTCCACCTCGAAAGATCAAAGGATTTATAAGTGAAGATATTTTGATTTGGGAAATCATGACATATCCATGTCATTTTGCAGTTTTGTAAATATTTTATTTTCAAGAAAAGAATCAAGTTTGTTATGTAATCATTAGGACAGTTAGACTAGCTGCATGCTCACACAACTGAGTAGTTTAGGCAGCTATTGCATTTCAATATATTTTTTTAATTGTTCTAGTTTTGGTTCTCCCTATAAAAATGGAAGACACTCATTCGTAAGGGTTCAAATTTCTATCACATAGGCTGTAATTTTTCTGCAAGTTTTGGACTTATGAGATGTGCCATTTTTTAGGATTAATGAAGAATTTTTCTGGTGATTCCAAGCATTGAGATGTGTATTATGTGTTTCTATCTTTATTTATCACTTCATATGTGTTTTTCTTTTCATAAATTCGGTAATTATCACTATTGGTTTTAATTTTAAGTTGCAGATTTACCTATGTTATGTGATGGCAAATGGTACCTGTGATATGTTGAATTAGAAGCCTTAAAAAATGATTTATGCATTTCATTTCCTCTGTCTAATTCATAATTATACTGAAATCTAGTGTATATGATTATGTGTTCAACCCTCTACACTTGGTTTCTTTCCTTGAATTTCCCCCTTTACCTATACTACAATAGTCAATGAAAATACACTCTATGTGTGTAGGCCACTAAATATGGGCATTAACTCTTTTTTAGTGACATATTGTTCATGTACAAATTGAGTCTACCTCTGATAGGGAAATTGGGCCAGAATTCATCAATTTATATCTAATCCTTGAACATAATGAATTTATCCCTGAGACACATTAAGATGTACTAGGTACTGACCTCTCTTCAACCTAAAAATTGTCTTTAAAAGCCAAAACATACCATATGACATATACATCACACTACTATCATATGTACTTAACCTTTTATTATAAACCCTTTATACTTTAATTGTATATCAAACCTTGTGATTTATATGCCAAATTTTATAGCATAGGACATATATTTATAACTTGACTCATATTTAAACTCACATAATATAACTTAACCATAAGCCAAAAATAATGTGCATGTCATTTCAAATCCTTTAATAAATGTATATTTGAAACCTTGTCACAAGATTTTTATGCGTAATGATTTTTTTACCTACTTTTTCCATATACTTATATAAGCCATCGAAATCATGTTTACCATTCATAACATTTTTGACTAATGGGACCCACTTTACTTTCGCTTAAGAAAACAGAAGGATATGTTTGCAACAATTTGTAAGCTTGTTTAGATAATCTTCGGCAAAATCACATCACCAATCTTATGTCGACGCGTTTCGAACCAACTAGTGTGGTTCATCGTCAGGACAAGTTGAAGAACCAATCCTGCTAAGCTGATTAAATAGAGTGTGCAGAGATTCCAACGGCTATATTTCAACGGCTAATTTTGACCCAAGGATATTATATTATATACTAAAATTATCAATTCGATTTAATTAGCCGTTGAAATATAGCCGTTGGAATCTCTGCACACTCTATTTAATCAGCTTAGCCGGATTGGTTCTTCAACTTGTCCTGACGATGAACCACACTGGTTGGTTCGAAACGCGTCGACATAAGATTGGTGATGTGATTTTGCCGAAGATTATCTAAACAATATTATGGATCACAGAAGTCTAAATTCCTTAATTTGTAAGCTTCAATAATAGATGATTCATATATATGGATAAATACGTGATGACTCTACAAGGTATTGCACTTTTAGTGGGATAGAACTCATGACCTCCGGGCTTAAAATAGTGTGACATCATGCATGATTGGTCTCGTAGAATACTGAGTATGAATTTTTTTTAAATGAAAGATGCAAAGGCAAAGTCAAATGTCAACAGATCAATGTATGCCAAAGTAACTCCCTCAGGATTGAAGCAAGGAAAGGAAGGATATTAGGAAGGACTTAGTCCATCAAGTTTTGGCAAGATATTACTTTGTTAACAACTACTCAACAAATCATTATTGTGAAAACAAACGGTATTTTCATTTAATTTGATTATTTGTGTTCATGAATGTCAGATTGAATTACTAATAAATTTGACATGTAAAACCAAAAAGATTGATAGGTCCAAATAAGTCAAAATTCTTAATCAAAGGGAAAATGACATTCAAATAAAAATAAAACACAAGGAAACTAAAACAATTATAAAATTAGAGTTAATTATTTGCATAAACATTTTAATTTTTTCTTTTAATTTATTTTAGTTCAACATTTTGTTTCAAATGTCAAATGTTTGTGTTGTAAGAGAATAATTTGACATCATCATATTTAAGTAAATATAAATTATTACTAATAATAGATGTATCTATATAATATTTAAATCACAATTTTTGAAAATTTATGTGCTTTTCTTTATTTACATGAGAAGACCCCCACAATAAATCCTTTTGACTAACCTCAAAGATGGAAGTCTTCACCTTTTTACCATAATATTTCTTAATTGTTTACTATCTATGCTTTAAAATCTTTAACATAAAATTATTTTTTCTTCCAAGAGAGCCCTAACTCTCTAAGGGATATTGTCAAAGTCCCACTAGCACAATCAGTTGAGGATGGGCCTCGTTAGCAAGGCGACCCAAGATCAAGCCTCACGGGGGGTGGTTGTGCCTTGTGCTAGGGGGAGGATACATGCTAAAAAATCTAGTCAGCTTAGGGCTGGTGTGGCCCAGGTCGAGTGCGATCCCCGGGTGACTTAGACGGCTTAGATGCTCCTAGGTCGTGGGTCCTCAAATGACATGCCAAGCCTGGAGGATCACAGACAACTTGATAAACAAAACAAAAAACTCTTTGAGCGATACTTATTGAATTCAATCCTTCAACTTGTAATGTCAACCTTAAAAAAGTGAGCTTAAGTTCAACTAACATAACGACCCATTTCCCATAAACCAATTGAAAAGGGGTAAGACATTTGTTGGCCTTAGTTGTCATACAATCTACCCATAACGAAAAATTCAAAAGATTGTGCCACTACCAAGGGTTATCATTTCGTTTTTCCGGATTTGTAATTGTGGACTCATCTTATCCATTTCCCTAAGGACAATAAATTGAATAAGTGAATTTTTTCACTCCATATTTATTGCAAAATTGAGTTAACTTACCATACATAAAAGTTAGTCATTATCAGATATGATCTCAATTGGTAACCAAATATAGAAAAAATATTTCATTCTAGGAAAGTAATTACCTATTTATCCTTGATATTCCTGAGAGGAATTGTTTTTCCCCACTTAGTAAAGTAGTTTGTAGTAGTTAAGACAAAAATATGCCTTGAAATGAAGGTGGATTGATAAGTTCTAATCTAGCCCCCATCTAGAAAAAAGGAAAATCAATTATAATTGGCTGTAAACCATTGTAGAAAATTTTGTCTTTTGACGTTCATTACAAGGTTGTGCAAACTTGTATGAAAAATTGAAAATCGAATGGTAGTAATAACCAATCCTTAATATTATATGAGCAATAGCTTTCATGAGGAGTTTCTTTGAAATCATTTAAGTTTTTTTTTTTCATCAACACATCTCAATAGAAACTTATTAGCAAATCTACAAAAAAGAAAGATATTTAATATGAGATAGTTTGGAGCTTCAATATGAAGCCTCCTTTGGTCACGATGCTCAAGGTTATTAGGGCATCTTTCATGCTGCAAATAATAAATGGCATTCTGATATCAAGAATGTTATGCAAAATCTATAATTTCATATCCAATAAAAAATAAAGCAAATAAAGAAATATCACATTTTTTAGAAGTACACACTAGATTAGCATGTTATGTTGGGTTGTGTTATATTCTTTCCACGACTAGCCTCCCAAGTTAACCGGGGGGTTAGAGGGGGGGTGGAGCCCCCCCTTCGTTGCACTAATTGTGCAACGGGGGGGTCGAATCCCCCCCTATATAAGGGGTTTGAGGGGAGCGGTTAGCCCCCCTCTACTGTTGGAATTTGACAACTAATTATGTAAATATGTGTAAAAATTGTATTAGTTACTGCTAAGTTAGTTTTATACCGAAATAATAGTTACATAATGGAGGAGGCTCTTATAAAACTAATGAATGCCCGAACTATTGTAATCATGGAAAATCATTCTTGATCAAATAAAGAATCCAATCCCTTGCACTGTGGATGATTCCTTGACACGCTGTCAAGGTTTTACCACATAAAAATCTTGTGTTTACTTGTGTGATTTATTTTTGGTTTCCATTTAGTTTTGATTTCATTTCTTTCTTACTTAATCAACTACTCAAACCAACAATCAGTATCATAGCACAGTTCGAAAATCGAGGTGTATTGAGCCACCACCATTGGAGAGGATCGAGATGCCTCAGTTTGAAAGCTAGTGAGCCTATCTACTATTTGGAAAACCCTGCACAGAGATAGTTTGAAGTCAAACCGTTGGAGAGGTAGGAAATTTTTTGTCAAACGCAGAGACAGTTTGAAGTCAAATTCGGTAAAGAAACTACCATTAACGCAGAGTGCATACACCAACGGTTGGCTGTGATTCATCATTTTTTCCTTTCAGAGGCGTGATTATGTGAGTCGCAACGGTTGGAAAAGAAATCTTACCACGTTAGAAAGAAACCCTAACGTTGTTATGTTGAGTAAGAGGAATAATCGAATTGTTGAATCGGTTCTCTCAAGTTAAGGAAAGTTTTCCTTTGTTAAGGAATGTTGTCCATCGTTGGAGGACCACACAATAAGCAAGTTGCAAATCAGTCTGTTTGCAAATTGAGGAGCATTTTGTCATTTTTGCTAAGCAAGGAAGAGGAGGCCACTGCTGCTGCATGAAGAGGGTTTCTGAAGGAAAAACCAGTATTGTTTCTCACTGAAAACTCTGAGTATTTGTGCAAAATTATTCCTTTCTTTTTTGAAAGCAAATATTTTCAGAAATTATTTGTTGTGAGTTCAAAAACCAGTGGAATATTTTTAAGAAGTTAAGAGTAGGGTTTCATTAAGGAAAGGAAAACAATTTTTTCCAGTAAAATTTGTTGAAGGGTATGGTTGAAGGGTGTATTTTTTTTTAAAGACCAGAACTATAGAAAGCGAATTTGTGATTTTTTTTCCAGAAAAGGGTTTCATTGAAGAACGAAGGTTTTGTCTATGAAATTGAAATTAAAGGGATTTATTTATTATTATTATTATTATTATTATTATTATTATTTTATTTTTATTTTTTTTTCAGAAAAATGTTAGGTTTTTCAGTAAATTTGAAGATTTTTTTTTGCAAGGGAACAAAATTATGATTTTTTAAGAAAAAATTGAAAACCCTTGTTGGAAGAAGACAAATCAATTTTTTTAAGAAACCCTAGTTGAAATATTTAAACCCTAAAAGGAATGAAATGACCAAGATGACGAATGCAAAGTTCGAAGTGGAGAAATTCACCGAAAAGAACAACTTTTCTCTATGGAAATTGAAAGTTAGTGATTTGCTGGTGCAACAAGGGTTGCACAAAGCATTGGACAAGGTGAGTAAGAAACCTGCTAGCATGACAGATTCGAACTGGGAGGACTTAGATGCCCGAGCTCCTAGTACCATCAGGTTATGCCTGGGGGATGAAGCTCTCTTCAACATTGTTGAAGAGAGTACAACTGCAGGTTTACAGGAAAAACTGCAAAAATTATATATGACAAAATCTTTAACCAATAGAATTTATTTGAAAAGACAATTGTACAGTCTACGAATGGAGGGTACAAAAGTTGCAGACCATTTAAATGTTTTTAATACACTTATATGTCAATTATCATATATGGGAGTTAAAATTCAGGAAGAAAACAAAGCTATAACCTTGTTGTGTTCTCTGCCCAAGTCGTGGGACCACTTCTTAACTTCAATCAGTTTGAGCACTGTTGATTCTTTGAAATTTGAATCAGTCGTGGGAGCTCTCTTGTCTGGAGAAGTACGAAGGAAACCTAGTACTAAAATAGTTGCACCAGAAGCCATGATAGCTAGCGGACGATCAAAGGAAAGAGGAGAAAAAACAAGGGGATCTTCCAGATCAAAATCAAAGGGAAAGAAGTGTAAGGCGAAATGTTGGTACTGCAATAAAATTAGACACCTCAAGAAAGACTATTGGAAACAGAAAGAGTTTAATAATCCAAAGAAGGAAGAAAATCAGGTTGATTCAAGTATGATAGATGAAGTTTAATCTGTTGAAGAATTATGTATGATAGATGAAACTTCACTTGTATGTAATGTCTCTCAGGATTTTGAAAGTTGGTTGTTAAATTCTGGTGCTTCTCATCACATGTGTCCACACAAAAATTGGTTTATTTCATATGGAGCTGTAGATGGTAGTTCTGTGTTTGTGGGTAATAATGTATCATGTCAGACTGCTGGGATGGGAAATATCAGGATTAAAATGTATGATAACACAGTTAGAACATTAACTAGTGTTAGACATGTACCTGAATTGAAGAAAAAATTGATTTCTTTGGGAGTGTTTGATTCGGATGGATATAAGTTTACAAGTCAGAATGGAGTGTTGAAAGTCTCAAAAGGTTCCCTAGTTGTTATGAAAGCAGAAAAGGTCAGAAATATTTATAGACTCAAAGGAAGTACTCAGATCAGTGAACCAATGATTGTGTCAGAGAAAGAAGAAGAAGGTACTCGCCTATGGCATCAGCGATTAGGTCACAAGAGTGAGAAAGGTCTTAAGGTACTGATCAACCGTAAATTACTTCCTAATTTGAAATCCTTGAAGTTGGATTTTGTAAACATTGTGTGTATGGAAAACAGTGTAAACAGAGATTTAAAATTGGAATTCATAATAGTAAAGAAATTTTGGACTATATTCATTTTGATCTGTGGGGACCATCTCTTGTTGTATCGTATGGAGGTGCTTTATATTCTTAACATTTATTGATGATTTCTCTCGAAAATTTTGGGTCTTAATGTTAAAAAAGAAATTTGATGTATTCAATGTCTTTAAACAATTTAAAACAATGGTAGAAAAAATAATAGGCAAATCAATTAAAAAATTTTAAGAACTGACAATGGTGGTGAACTTACTTCTCTAGAATTTGAACAATATTGTAAGGATGAAGGAATTTTTAGACACAAAACTGTTGTTTATACTTATCAAAAAAATGGTGTTGTTGAATGTATGAATCAAACTCTTATGGAAAGAGCCAAAAGCATGATCAATAATGATAACCTACAAAAGGAGTTGTGGGCAGAAGCAATATCCATTGCTTGTTATTTAGTTAATAGATCACTTTCAGTAGAAATTAATTGTAAAATTCCTGAAGAATTTTGGACAGGTCAATCTTGTGACTATTCACATTTAAGGATATTTGGTTGTGATGCCTATGCTCTTATTCCTAAAATTTGGCGTTCAAAATTAGATCCAAAATCGAAATGTTATGTCTTTGTTGGGTATGACTGTGGTGAAAGGATACAAGTTGTGGGATCCTACTTCACAGAAGATAGTCATTAGTAGAGATGTAACATCTGATGAATCTTCTATTTTAAAATCAAATGTTGAAAGAATTGAACAGGAACAGGTATCGCCAAATCAACAAATTCAATTGGAGGCTAGACTTTTTTTTAAAATTTGGAAGGAAGGAGAGACTTCTGGAGGAAAAGGTGATGAAGATACAAAGGAAACTGTTGAAGTTTCTGAACCAATTCAACAACCAGTCACTCTAAGAAGGTCTACAAGGGAAAGAAAAACTCCCAAAAGGTATGAAGATTTTTCTTCATCTTTTGTTTTGATTACTAAAGATGCGGAACCTTCTTGTTATCAGGAAGCAATGGATGATACAGACAACAAAAAATGGAAAATGGTTATGGAAGAAGAAATGGATTCCTTAGCCAAGAACAATACATGGGATCTTGTAGAACTTCTTGAAGGGAGAAGTGTTGTTGGATGCAAATGGGTCTTCAAATTGAAACAAAAAGTTTATGGAAGTGTCGAAAGGTATAAGGCAAGGCTGGTAGAAAAAGGGTATTCTCAGGTTGAAGGTATTGGCTTTCATGAGATTTTTTCACTAGTTGTAAAACTTGTTTCTATTCATACTGTGTTGGCACTAACTACATTACTTAACCTTGAGTTAGAAAATTTAGATGTTAAAACAAATTTTCTACATGGTGATTTGGATGAAGAGATATATATGGAACAATCAGAAGGTTTTGTATAATATTGTAGCGAAAGATTAGTTTACAAGCTCAGGAAATCAATGTATGGCCTCAGGCAGTCGCCTAGGAAATGGTACAAGAAGTTTGACTCCTTCATAGTGAGACAGAACTTTATTAGAAGTGAGTATGATAATTGTGTATACTTCAAGAGTTTCAGTGTCATATTCATTATCTTAGTTTTGTATGTTGAAGATATGCTTATTGCAAGCAAAAGCATGGATGAGATCAACAAGTTAAAGGCTCAACTCTCTAGGACATTTGATATGAAGGATCTTGGAGCAGCAAAACATATTTTGAGCATGGAGATACACAAAGACGGGAAAAATGGTAAGCTTTGGTTATCACAGCAGAAGTATGTGGAAAGAGTACTTGAAAAGTTCGGTATGAACAATGTGAAACCTATTAATGTTCCATTAGCTTCCCATTTTAAGCTTTCTTCGGTTTTGAGTCCTAGAACTAATGAAGAAAAGCAGTCTACGTCTTATGTACCATATGCAAATGTTGTAGGCAACTTAATGTATGCGATGGTATCTACATGACCTAACATTTCACATGCAGTTGGAGTTGTCAGCAGGTTCATGTAAAATCCAGATGAAGAACATTGGCGAGCAGTGAAATGGGTGCTTCAGTATTTAAGAGGCACAAGTGATCATTGCATCATCTTTAATGGTAGTGAAGGATCAGCCTTCAGATATGTAGATTCTGATTATGCAGGTGATTTGGACAAAAGGAGATCTACAACAGGTTATGTTTTTACTCTTGTAGGTGGAGAAATTAGTTGGATGTCAAAGCTTCAAGAAATAGTTGTGTTTTCCACTACTGAAGCAGAATATATGGCTATTTCAGATGCCAGTAAAGAAGCAATCTAGTTAAAGGGTCTACTTGATGATATTGGAAGGACGCAAGAGAGAGTGAATGTACTCTATGAGTGTTAGAGTGCTATTCAGTTGGCTACAAATCCAAATTATCATAGCAAGACCAAGCACATTGATGTAAGGTATCATTTTCTGAGACATGTAATCGATGGCGGAAAAGTAGCTCTCAAAAAGGTCCATACACGGGAGAATTGTGCAAACATATTCACAAAGTCAGTTACAGTAGAGAAGTTGCAATGGTGTTTAGCTTCTCTTGGCTTGCAGAAGCAATGATGAATGGGCATGGGCAAGGGATTAGGAAAATTTTTGTCAAGCTGGAGTTTGTTGAATTTGACAACTAATTATGTAAATATGTGTAAAAATTGTATTAGTTATTTCCAAGTTAGTTTTATATCGAAAAAGAAATTATGTAACGGAGGAGGCTCTTATAAAACTAATGAATGCCCGAACTATTGTAATCATGGAG
The DNA here is from genome assembly GCA_031772625.1 of Pinus tabuliformis. Lineage (NCBI taxonomy): Eukaryota > Viridiplantae > Streptophyta > Pinopsida > Pinales > Pinaceae > Pinus > Pinus tabuliformis. The sequence continues at coordinate 1,026,348,551 of CM062805.1, forward strand.
AATCATTCTTGATCAAATAAAGAAACCAATCCCTTGCCCCGTGGATGTTTCCTTGACACACTGTCAAGGTTTTACCACGTAAAAATATTGTGTTTACTTATGTGATTTATTTTTGGTTTCCATTCAGTTTTCATTTCATTTCTTTCTTGCTTAATCAACTGCTCAAACCAACATCTACGGGGTCCAGGGCAGCACCCTAGGGGATTTTTTTTTTTGGACCCTATATTAGGTGGGAAGACCTACCTACGTTTTCGTGCATGGTTTTCACACATGGTTTTGGGCACGATGGCTTTCGATACATGGTATTGGATGCTTCGGCATGTATATATATGTATTGTAACATTGAAAGGAACATAATGAAAAATCAAGCTACTAGTCCCGGTTTTGGGATCCAAGGGAAAATCTCTATGTATACGTGTTTTGTGTGTTATGCTCTAGCATTGTTTATTTTCTGTTCTTAGAATTCGTATGAAAATAATTTATGTACGGGGTTAAAACCTATTGAGTAAAGTGTAAAGACAAATATCATTCCTTTATTGTATTAGAAGTTGTGATCATAAAATCATGTTCAAGAATTTTCGAAATCAAATATGGAAGTTTTCCTAATAAAAGTGTTTGTGATAACAAGAATTTAACGCAAGGGACTTACACTTAAATATACTTACCAAGAATGAAATGATGAAATTTTTCAATAACCTTTACAAGAGTAGATGTATGCTTTTCAATCAAAGTATACTTCAAATCATCATTAGATAGGCTTTGACTTATATAATATATTGGATGTTCATTATTCTAATCATACTTCATATGAAGAATTATATAAATAGCTTCTTTAGTGGCATTAGTAAAAATGATAAAATATTTAAAACAATCAAGCTTCACCACATAGAAGCATAACTACTAGCAATTTTGATGTCTACAAAAGCCTTTGTTGTATTGTCATTCCAAGAAATTAATGATTTTTGTTTAACAAATTATGAACGGGTTGAATCATTCTGACAATATCAGGAATAAATCTCCTTACAAAATTAATTTTACCCATAAATGTTTGGATTTACTTTTTTGAAGTGGGAACTGGAAGATTCTAAATTTCTATTATTCTTTCTAGATCAATACTGATTTTAGAATCTAATATTATATATCCAAGTAATTTTCCTACAATGACAACAAAAATGAATTTTGTAGGATTTAAAGGCATTTCAAAATTTTTGCAATAAAAATAAGATGTCTAAGATGATCGAACTGATCTTCTCTGACCATAGAATAAACAATTAAATTATCAAGATATGTTTAAATCATTTTTCTAATTAGAGAATTGAAATCTATTTGTATAGCTCTTTGAAAAATGGCACTTCTATTGATTAAACTAAAAGCCACGTGTTCATAAGCAAAGGATCCCCAATAAGTTGTAAAAGTTGTTTTATATTTGTGAGCTCCCTTGAGATGTATTTGGTCATATCCTAAAATGGCATTGGGTGACATCACCTAAGATCTTTCAACTTGTTGTAGAATTAAATCCATATTAGGAAGTGGAAAGTTCTATTTAGCACTTGCATTATTCAATACTCATAGGTACACACATAATCTAATATCACCATTCTTCTTCCTTAGAGAAACAAGGTTCACAACACCTTTAGAATATTTAACAAGAAAAATTATGTGTTTCTAAGAGTTTATCGACCATTTTTTCCTATTAGTCACTTCAAGTGCAAAGTTTACTAATCTTTGTATTTTCCTTATTCATTTTGTATCTTCTTTAATAGGTATTAAGTGTTGAATTATAATTGGATTGAAACCATGAAAATCATCATAGGACCATTCAAATACATTATGAAGTTCATGAAACAAGTCAATGAATTCATGCTTTTCTTCTTTTGAACGATGGGCTCCAATCTTTAAAATATTTGGTTTTTCTTGAGTCCCATTGTGCACTGAGATGGCTTCACCTATTTTTCTTTTTGAATCATCCTCTAGATTATTCTCATGAATACTTACATCACTTAAATAAAATGAGCTTTCTAAATGAATTAATTATTTTGTAAATTTATTATCATCTAAAGAATTGATTTATTTTTTATTAAGAGGTTGATTTTGCAAAAAAAAACATATGCTTTCATCACCAGGAAAAATTGTTGAGCTTTTATCTTGTCTATAAAATGAATATGATATAAATATTTGAAAGTAAAATTTGGTCTTTCAAGAAGTGACTAACTGGTAGGACTCATTGCAAAAGAAGCTAATCTATTAGCTATTGGACACAACTCCTATGAATATATGTAGTATTGAAAGACAATGGAATTAAAATTGATTTCCAAATCACTTGTTTATATATTTTCAAAAGATAATTTCATGAGTTATAGATTTTATTAAAGAATTTTATGATATACTTTGAATCTCCAAAAATAGTAATATGATACAACCATAAATTAAAGGCATTCTCAATTTTAAACATTAGGGAGACTTCAATTCTGCTGCATTATTTGTATATGCAAACTCAAGTCTATAGGAAAAATTATAGATTTTACCTAAACAGATTATAGTAGAATACTAGCTCCATTCCCTTTACTTAAGATGCACCATCAAAGTTCATATGTCGAATACCATCATCAAGGTCAAAATATTTTGTAACAAAATTTTAATCTTCTAAAAATATGAAATATACACCAATATCATCTTCAATGTGCAGTTTTGGAACGCTTTTAGTATATGGCGAAATATATCCTTGTCAAAGTACAATAATGTTCTTACCAACTTTTGGAAGAGATATGGGTTTCATCCAGACATATACGCACTAGTCAAATTCTGACAATCTCATCCCAATATAGTCGAATAATTATTGATTAATCTATATATTACAGGTGGTTTGTATTTTAGGATGTGCACATAATACCAAAGTTATGTCCTTAATTTCACCAATGGTAGTTTGTTGTCGATTGTTATAAGCTAACATATTATTAGGATTCTCATTGGTGCATTGAAAACCAGTTTCTTCCATTATAATCCTTGACATAGTATTTGGACTAGATTCACCATTGATTAAACAACTGGGAAATTTTTTTCACAATCTTCATTGTAACATAAAAATGAGGGTTTTTAATTTAAATTAGCATTGGTAGAACTCATCATTTATAAAAAATTTAAGATGTTCTTGTTGCTCAGGAACAATAACCATGTTCAATAGTGAAGTATCCGTCTTTATGTTAGCCATTTGTTCCAAAGTTTTATATTTTTGAAAATATGAGAAAGATGAAGTTTGAGTTACCTCAGGTTATGAAGTAACCTTAACCTTATCTACTTGATTAGCTGAATTGGAAGCATTTCAACAACCAGATTTTCTAGAAGATGAACTTTGAGAAAAAGTAGTATTTTGAAGAACCCCCTTGTCCTTATCCTAATAAGATTTATTTCTTGTATCTACCAACATTATGTCATCTTCACAAGCCCAACCTAATGTAGCAATTGTTTAATAATATTTTTTTTCCAAAAATACTTTATCGAGCATTTTTTCTTACTTCACAAGCACTATCATCTTAATTCTCTTCACGGAAATTACATCGCGATCATGAAAGTATTGTTTTGGGGTGAAAAATATGAGATTGATTTCGAGAAGAAGTTTGTGCAGAAGTATTAGCAGTTAATTGAAATACCATCATTTTCTCAAATGAAATCAACCTATTACTCATATATTGAACAAGCAATAAAACAATTGAGATATCATTCTACTTATTGCATCAAAGGAAATTTTAGCCTAAAATTGCCATGAAATTTTCACGTAATTTCCATGTCATAATATGTAAACCAATCAAAATCCTTCAAATTTAAAAAGAGGTACATGTAAATATTTCGGAGCGAAAATAAGAAAAACTATTTTTTTAATTGTATTTTTGGCTTATCTCCTTATAGGTTTACTCAAATTTCAAGTGTATACACTCCTTGGATGAGGAATTAAATTATGCATCCAATGAGTACCTTCTCAAAAATATGCATGATGGTTACTCATTGGATATGAAATTAAATTCCACATCCAATGAGTGTTTACACTTGAAATTTGAGTAAACCTATAAGGAGATAACCGAAAAACACAACTATAAAAAGTAGTTTATTTCTTTCACCTCCAAAATTCAACTCATATTTTATTATTTTAACTACTATTTTATTATTTTTCCTTAAAAGGCCACTTTTAAGCTGAAATTTCCTCTAATGAATCTTCCACTAGAAAATTGGTTCTCATAAGTTGTTCTTATTATTTTAGAAAAGTTTGTACAGTTGGTCCCAAACTATTAACATTTTTCTCTTCTAATATGTGATGATGAGAATAAGGTAATGCATTAGAGCAACTTGGTTTTAAGGTCTAATAACCTCATGAATATGATTGTATAATTTCGTGAAACATAAATTAAAATAGTTGGTTGTTTCACCTTTTTTATAAACAAAATTATTATAGTCTCTCAACAAATCTGTTGGACTTTGTGGTTTTCCATTAGTATATTTAAATCATTAACATATATATATATATATATATATATATATATATATATATATATATATATATATATATATATATATATATATATATATATATATATATATAGATAATTCAAAGAAATCATCAACTTTCCCTTCCAAAAAGTTAACAAATAATCTCATACAAGTATCATTATTATTTTTCCTTGTGTTATGCCATGCATTTGAGAAAGGAATCAAATGTTCATTATCATAAATAATTCCATTGTCTAAAAATTTGGGCAAGGGATCCTTAAATTTTGAAAGGGGATCGGTTGCTAGAATTTAATTTAAAAGAGAAAGCACAAGCCAAGGAGTGATATTTGCATCTTCCTCAAATTGGGACAATCTATATTTCTTGATTACTTTTGCAAGACTTATTGTGGATTGAACATGATTGAAATTACTATGCATGCTTCCAATTAATGATTAAGTAGAACCCTGAGATGTTGGGGGCACACTTGAATCATCAGAAGAAGTCACTATGTCCTTTTTAGAAAAAATGTCTTAAACAAGTTTGTAACCTCAATTTCAGAATCTATATAAAATTGTTGAAGTTTTATTTGTAAAAATTTTAAAATTTTATTTTGTTTCCAGTTTTAACCTATGAATCAAATTCAAGTGACTTGCCTCTCATTCTTCATGAGATAGAAAACTAAGTGGACATAATACAAATCAAGGATGGGCAGGATTATTGCAAACTTGCCTTTCAAGAGCTTCTCTTTGTTATTGAATTTATATATCACTGGCAGTTATATCCCATAAACATTTAAGTTGATCACGAGATATAGAATTTTATAAAATATAATCAAACTAGAAGTGGCACTTCTTTGATCAGCAAATTGAATCTTAATATTTAGTTGTTAAGGAATAGGAAAAGTCATTAAGATGCAAAAAATTCAAATATAAACTAGATATTTTGTCCCAAGTGCAGTCATCAAAAATATGTTAAGGGTGATGTTTTGATGCTTCACACAAAAAATCTCAAATTGCGTCAAGCCAAGTGAGATAGGCAGCAATGACACCCTATGTTTATAGTGGCCCTTAGAACAATACCAAGATTTCAAGATGCAAACAATTTTTGAAATATGAGTTATATTTTGTTATATGTAATTTCTATGTTTACTATTTATAACGACTCAAAGCATAAAATAGATTAAATTAAGTATACAACAAACTTTGTACATAAAACTTCAAAATAAATTTTAAAATATTCACAACAAATAATGAAACTGAAACTGCAATATGAATTCAAAGTAATTTTTTAATAAATCAATCAAAGAAAGAAATCAACAATGACTTTATTATAAGACCAACAATCTTTACAAATTCCAATAAGGATCAGGACCAAGGATGTCCTTAGAATCCTAACCCTAACCTCCTCAAAAGCTACTATTGAAGAACAATATATGCCATAAATGTGCCATCAACCTCAACAATTGTTGTAGTGTTAGTTTATGTAGCTTGTACATGTGTTCTAGTCTTAAGAGGTGTCAATGACTTTATTATAAGACCAACAATATTTACAAATTCCAATAAGGATCAGGACCAAGGATGTCCTTATAATCCTAACCCTAACCTCCTCAAAAGCTACTATTGAAGAACAATATATGCCATAAATGTGCCATCAACCTCAACAATTGTTGTAGTGTTAGTTTATGTAGCTTGTACATGTGTTCTAGTCTTAAGAGGTGTCAATGAGGCTAAGAGCACAAGAGGATAAATTATCTCCAATCTCATTTTTTTTTTCTAAGGGAAAATGTTTTAAGTAGATTATTAACTAGTTTTTAATTATTTTATTATGTATAGCTTAGGAAAACATGTTAATTAATAAGTATTAAATGAGACAAGTTAGTTTCTCTATAGTGACTTCTAGAAAAGTGATTTGATGGAGTCAAGATGATCTTAGCCATCGATTGGGATTACATCTTGGTTGTTCATTGCTCAATGAGATATTATAAGAGGAAGTCAATAGAAATTTTGGAGAATACAGATAGTGAATGAGCATGGATACAGTGTTAGTGTGGGTTGAAACCAACGGGGGCTTCAACAATGATTGAGGAGAAATTTTCCAGAGAGATTTCTTCACAATGATTTCTAGTTTCTAAAAAACAAAAGGAGGTCAAACTATTTTACAGAAGGTTAATTTTCTCCAATGTTACAAATTACCAGAAGGAGACCAATTCACTAGAGAGAACAAGAATTTTCCAAAGAGGTCGATTTGTAGGAGGAAAGTTGAATTTGATAGAGAAAATTGATTTGCTAGTGGAGGCCGAAATAATTCTCCAAGGGTGTGAGTTGCCAGTGGAGGCAGAGTTTTTGCCAGGCCACACATGTGGGCAGAGTTGGTTCCATACAAGAGGGATGGATTGATTCTAAGGGGGTGAATTGCTTCTGGGTGGTTGAATTTACTTGCAAAAGTGAAGAAAATAATTTATTGGAGCTTTTCCATTTTACAACAAGCAGTTTATGTAATTTTCAATTACATATTTGTTGAAGACTAATAAAACCCTCATTTGCAAAACTAGTTTTCCCCACTTTGGGGTTTTTCGAGGGACAATTTTTCTAAAAATCTTGGTGTCTATTTTTTATGTGTGTGGTTTTCTCAGTTCCTATGGATTTTAATTGGTGAATATTGCAAGTGTTTTATTTCGTATTTGCAGTAAAAACAAATTTTAGGACAAATAATCTGTAAAAATACATGAGAATAATAATTAGATTAATTGCAACAATTTTCCCATGGCATCAGAGTATATATGAAGCACAAAATATTATTTGAGAAGCTTAGCGCAAGGTATAGGACAAAAGACTGAGGGTTTATAAAACCCAAATCGATTTATTCCATATTTACTTGGAGTTTGTTTACTTTATTCTGAGGGTTTAAAAAAATGGTTTCAATTGGTTTACAGGATTAGGACAGATTAGATGGGGCATCTAACTTTCGCATATGGAAATCTAGAATCATGTTAATCTTGGAGGAGAATGGTCTAAAGTAATATGTGACCAATGTCGTAGCCATGTCAGAAGATGTAACACAAATCCCTCCTTGCAAGAAGGAAGATGCAAAAACTAGGCACATTATTCTAGATGAGGTCAAGGATCACATCATGCCTCATATAGAAAAACATGATACTTGAAAGAATATGTGTGATGCAATTTGTAAACTCTATCAAGATTCCAGTGTAAACATGAATTTGATCCTAAGGGAGAAACTTTGAAGCACAAAATAGAACAAGGACGAAACCATTGTGTCTTACCATACCAGGGTGAAACGTGTCAAGGAAGATTTAGCAGGTGTTGGTGAGAAGATTGAGGATGATGAGCTCGTCAAGGCAACCCTTAATGGGTTTACTAAGGATTGGGATGTCTTCGTACATGTTGTTATAAGAAGACAAGATCTTCCATATTGGGAAAGACTATGGTCATATTTTACCCAAGAAGAACTTAGGAGGATTCTTGTTAGTGGCACCAATAGCACCAGACATAAGGGTGAGGGAGAATGGGAAAAAGTGGCTCTTGCAGAGAAGAACAAAGTGAACGATATATCCAACAAAGGGTCCAAATCCAAGGGGGACAAGAAGAAGGACCTAGCAAAGGTCAAGTGTTATGGCTATCACAAATTTTTCCACTATGTCAACAATTTCCCATAGAGGAATAAAGGTGAAAATAAGGGAAAGAAGTAGATGGAAACTTTAGTGAATGCAAATGAGTTTTCTAGTCAGATGAAATAGGAGTTCGCACACATAACTTGCTTGACTAGCTCAATCTCACAGGGCATTTGGTACATAGATAATGGGCGGCATTCAATATGACAAGAGTTAGGGAGTACTCCTCTAGCTACAAGGAGGAGGAAATAAGATTCTATATTGAGATAGGGAATAAGTCTAAGTGCAATCTAGTTGGGAGGGGGACGGTCCTATTTGAGAGGTATTTTGGAAAAATAATTCCTATCCATGATGTGTTGCATGTTCTAGGAATGGGGATGAACCTAATTTCCATTTATATTCTTCAGGATAAGGGATATAATGTACTTTTTATAGGACAAAAGGTGTTGATGAATCACCGGGAGTGGAATTCACCCATAGTAATTGGAGTGATAAGCAACAATATTTGCAAGTTGCATATGGATGCTCCAAAGTCATTAGTAAGCAGAAGAGATTCGAGAGATTAGTGACAGATTTGACATATGAGGATGCGTCATATCCATCATGTAGCACTTAAGTTGCTCAAGGAGGCAGTGAAAAGTGTTCTAGAGGTGATCACAGAGCACGATGATGTGTGGAAAGGATGGTCATTGAGGAAGTTTGCTAAGACGGATTTTCCAAGGAGTGACACCAAATCCAAAGGTGCATTAGATTTGATTCATTTTGATATATGTGGTTTGATTTTGACACAATCAGTTAGAGGGTATGAATATTTCGTTACCTTTATTAATGATTTCTCCAAGAAGACCTAGATTTACTTCTTGAAGACCAAGGATGAGGCCTTCAGTTGCTTCCAAAAGTTCAATGCTCTTGTGGAGAATTTGACAAGTATGAAGGTGAAGGTTATTTGGTCAAATAATGGAGGCGAGTATAGAGGGAAATCATTCCAAGAGTTCTACCCTACGGAGGGCATCAAGAGGGAGTGGATGGTTCCTTACGACTCGTAGCAGCATGGGGTTGTTGAGAGAAAGAATCGTTCCATATTAGAGGCACCGCAGGCCATATTGTATGACCAAGATATGTTGAGATACTTGTGGGTATAAGCATGCAATATTGCAGTATATATTTAGAATAGGGTCCCACATAAGGTTTTGGGATAGATGATGCCAGAGGAATCATTTATAGGGAAGAATCCAGATGTCAACCACTTCAGAATATTTGGCAGCTTGGCTTATTGTCACATTCCAGGGAACATGTTCCAAGTTGGATCAAACTGCAGAGGGGGTATTTTGTTAGGTATTTCCAGGGACCGGGAGGATAATTTTCAAGCGATATGTTTGATTCATGGAGAACAAGGCATATCGAAGGTCCAAAGAATTTCAAGTAGTAGTTGATCATAATTACCAGCCAACAGAAGCTCCAAGGGTAGAATAGTAGAAATAGGGAAAAGATAGTATGAGAATTGTTGCTAGTACAAGCATAGCCTCAAGTACACGTGTTCCGAAAAATTCACAGAGCATGGAGCAGAAAATGGAACACATATGGGAGATTCATCAAGAGGATTTGGAATTTTAAATTCTACCTTATACAATTAGCAAGAGGAAGAGGTTCAACAAACACGTAGGGATTCTCAAGAGTTTGTGGGACTCCTAGGATGGGCAAGAGAGAGCAGAAACAACCAAAGAGGCACACTTGCTACATGGAATTGTTGATTCATGTCATGGATAGTAAGCCTTCTAGCTATTAGGAGGTTACACAACAGTAAGCGTGGTGGGATGCAATGGTTGAGGAGTACAGCTCGATCATGCAGAACGACATTTAGGAGGTAGTGCCTAGACTATCAAATAGAGTGGACCTGTTTGGATCACACTACATCTATAAGCTTAAGAACTATGTAAACAATAACATCAAGAAATACAAGGAAAGGTTTGTGGCCAAGGGATTCTCTCATAAGGAGGGAATAGATTACAAGGAGACATTCACAATTGTGACTAGGTATACTTATATTAGGGTTGTGATATCACTTGCAGCACGTATGGGATGGTAGATCCATCAAATGGATGTCAAGATAATGTTCCTTAATGGTGAATTGGAAGAGGAAGTGTACATTGAACAACCAGATTGATTTGTAGCACACAATAGTGAGACTCATGTGTGTAGACTAAAGAGAGTTTTATATGGGCTCAACCAAGCTCCTAGGGATGATATGAACACATCAATATATACTTACAGGGGATCGACTTCATGAAGAGTGAGGCATATGAAAACCTCTATATTTGATGATCGGGGGTGACATACTCATTCTCGTCCTATATAAGGATGACTTTTTTTTTTACAAGATCATTGGAGCTCGTAGAAGAATGAAAGAGGAAGCTAGCAATAGAGTTCAAGATGAAAGACTTGGGGTTAATGCACTAATTTCTAGGCATGGAAGTGTGGTAGACAAATGGGGAGATTTTTTTTGGACCAAGGAAATACTACATTGAGATCTTGAGGAGATTCGAGATGGAAGACTACAGAGTCATGTCTACACCCATGATAACCAATTGGAGGAAGGTAGACAGATATAAGGAGAAGGATGCGGACCCCACATTATATCGGAAATTGATTGGCTCTCTTATGTCTTTGGTCAATACCAAGCCAAATATATCCTTTGCGGTAAACTCCCTGAGTTAGTTCATGGTTGAATCGAAGAGGATGCACTAGATAGAAACGAAGCATGTGTCACATTATTTGTGAGGTACAATCAAGTATGGGATTAGATATACTCGAGGTTATGGTGTCATATTAATGGGTTATATTGATGTAGGCTAGGTAGGAAATATAATGGATAGGAACAGAACTTCAAGTTGTTGCTTCAACATGGGATTGGGAGGTGTATCTTGGTACAATAGGAAGAAGTTTGTGGCAATAAAATCTGTGGAAGCGGAGTATATGGCAGTGATCATGGCGACAGTGAGGCAATTTAGATCCAGAAGATATTAATAGCCTTGTTTGGTTACAAGGTGGAGACGAAAGTGATAAATTGTGACAATCAGCGTTACATCAGGCTATCTAAGAATCTGGTGTTTCATGATAGGCCTAAGCATATAGACATCACATATCATTTCATTAGGGATTTTTTACATCACAAGATATTTCAGCTATAGTATCTACCTACTAATCAATAGGTGGCATACATTCTGATGAAGGCCTTGGGAAAGGTCAGATTCATCTTCTTCATAGATATATTAGGCGTTATGCAGAACACCTTCCTCGCTAAGAGGGAGTGTTAGTTTATGTAGATCGGACATATTTTCTAGTATCAGGAGGTGTCAATGAGGCTAAGAGCATAAGAGGATAAATTATCTCTAAGCCCAATTTATTTTTTCTAAGGGAAAATGTCTTAATTATATTATTAACCAAATTTTTATTATTTTCCAAAGTCTAACTTAGGAAAACAAGTTAATTAATTAGTATTAATTGAGACAAGTCGATTTCTCTCTAGTGACTTATAGAAAAGTGATTTGATGGAGTCAAGATAATCTTAGCCATTGACCAGGATTAGATATTTGCCATTGATTGCTCAATGAGAGAGGAATTCGATGGGCATCTTGGAGAAATACAAATAGTGAATGAACAAGGGCACAATGATAACATGGTTTGACACTACTTGCGTGGCTTTAGTCCTGGCTGAGGAGAGATTTGTTGGAGCGATTTATTCACAGTGATTTCTAGTTTCTGATAGATAGAAGGAAGTTGAATTATTTTACATAGATTCAATTTTCTCTAGTGGTGTAGATTACCATAAGGAGGTCAATTTTCCAGAGAGAGCACAAATTTGTTAGGGCAGTGGATTTGTAGGAAGAAAGTTGAATTTTCCAGAGAAGATTGATTTTCTAGTGGACGTTGAAATAATTCTCCAAGGGTGTGAGTTTCCAATGGAGGTCGATTTTTTTCCAGGTCGCACGCGTGGGCCAAATCAGTGCCATAATTCTGATTGGTTCATACAGCTTATTGGGAATCTCTTTTCCTCACATGTGTGGTAGCAAAAGGACTAATTGCAAGATGAATTATAGGGTTGAAATTTCAGGGTCTATTGCAGGTTTGGCCAACGTTGACCAAGGGTGTTTTGACCACATTTGACTGTGATTTTTGGGTCAGACTTGTTTTTTTGGTAGGGCGCATTTATTGGTATAGGAACTGAGGCATTCTATTGACTTTGACCGCAAACCAATCATAGGGTTGACCGCAGGCCTGACTACAGAGTTTGACCAATTTTGGCCATGGTTTTCATCACTGTTTCGGGCTTATTTTAACCAGCAAATAAGGTTGATTTTGATTGGGTTTCACCGAGCTACATAAAAGATTGTTTGTTGTTGCATTCACTATGTTGACTTTCTGGTTAGGGCTAAGTTTGATTGTTTTTTACTGCAGATTTGACAGGGCTATTTTGATTGTGATTTGGAAAATCAATATTGACTTTATTGTACTTTGTCTCTCTATGTTGAAAATTTGATATAACAATAAGAAGAATCGACCAAAGGGTTTCCCCATCTTGGGGTTTTTCCCTAGAATTTTCCAAATCTAGTGTCCTCTTGTCTGGGGTTATCTTCTACATTTTACTACTCATGTTTTGTCTACAAATATTGTCAATGTGATTTCTATTGGAAAAATAAATTGGAAATTATCATTGGGCTACTAAAAGGACATTGAAGTAATTGTGCTAAGCATATAAAATACCATCGTTAACTAAAATTAACATGTTATCAAAGCCCAGGTGAAGACAAAACCCAAGCAAGAGAGAGAAAATCAATCACTAAGAGAGATCTATTGGACAAGATTATTGGACAAGTCTCCATGACTTATACATCCTACTTCAAGACCGAGGACAAGCTCAATGGAAAATATGACTATCATGCATGGAAAATGACTTTGGACTTGACTTTGGAAGATCATGATGCAATGGAATATGTGTAGGGAAAAGTGGTGGAGCCTCCTTCAAATGCATCGGTTGTTGCTAAGATGAAGTATAAGAAAGGTGAGGTGAAAACTAGGAAAATTATCATTGACTCCATTCAAAAGAATTTGGTTGCCTATATTTCTGGTTTCGGAACATTTAAGGATATGTATGATAAGTTGGTTGGGATGTTCAAAGTGAAAAATGCAAATCAAATCCTCTTTCTCAAAAAAAAGTTGAAGGAAATCAAGATGGAGAAGTTATTGCTGACAGGGAGCTCACTCTCATTGCACTTGGAGGTCTATTTGTCACCATTATTCTCAACAATGAAGATATAACTAGTTTCGATGAATTATTGGTTAGATGCAATCAAGAGGAGACAGGGATGATAGAGAGAGACAAGCCCTCAAAAGGAAATGAACCTATTTCTTTCTCCACTCGTGCAAATAGGGTGAATAATATTGGTCCAAGGAGACAGGGTCAAGGATCTAAGAAGGGATTCAAAGGAAGGTGCTACAATTGCCACAAGTTTGGCCACTATGCCAGAGAGTTTTCTCACAAGAAGAATTCTCCAAGGGATGATGATAACAACAACCAAAACAATTTAAAAATTAATGGAAATTAAAGGAATAATAGGTTCAACAACAAAGGAAAGAGGAATGCTCCCGCTGCGTGAAATGGAAATGTCGACCTCCTAAGAGGACAAGAAATTTCAGGTATGATGAAAGTAATGTTGTAGAAGAAAATATGAGTTTTATCTTATTTTTGCTCTATCTGCTGCCTCTCCTCTAGATACGTTGGATCACTGGTTGACTGATAGTGGGTCCTCAAGGCACTTCACTGGATACAAGGAGGCCTGCTCAAATTTGGTTGAAAAGAAGACTAATTTGAAGATCATACTTGGACATAATGCCACATACCTCATGAAAGGGATAGGTATTGTCACTACTCACTTGAACCAAGGTCAAACAATTCATCTTCAAGAAGTATTATATGTGCCCTATTTGAAGAAGAACCCGGTGTCTATTTCTGTGATGGAAGATAAAGGCTTCAAGGTAACATTCACCGATGGAAAGGTACGTATTTGGAAAAGAAACCCTAAAGATGCATTTACTCTTGGATTTAGGATTGATGGTCTCTATCAAGTTGGAGGAAGTCCTTTGGGAGCTTTGGCAAGCAATACTTTTCTTCAATTTGAGCTATGGAACTGCAGATTTTCCCACCTACATTACAAAGCTTTACTTGGGGTAAGGAAGATGGTCATAGGTATGCCCAAATTTAATATGAACCATGAAGGTGTTTGTTAGGGTTTTACAGCTGGGAAACATACAAAGGGACCATTCCCTTCTAGTGAAATCAAGACAACCAATATTCTTCAATTGGTACATTCATACTTGTATGGTATGTTTCCCTTAACATTGTTGGGAGGATACTTATATTATGCAATCTTTGCAGATGACTACTCTCACAAAACATGGATCTATTTCTCAAAGAAGAGAGATGAAGTGTTCAAATGGTTATGTTCTTTCAAATAATTGGTGGAAAATCAAACAGGGAAGAAGATCAAGATATTAAGGACTAACAATGGAACTGAATATGAATCAAATGAATTCAATGAATTTTGCATAGAGGTTGGAATTAAGAGGGATACAATTGTTCCATACACTCCTGAGAAAAATGGAGTTGTTGAAAAGAAGAATCGAACAATCATGGAAGCCACCCATGCCATGCTCCATGATCAAGGTATACCAAATTTCTGATGGGGAGAAGCTACCAACACAGTCGTATATGTTCAAAATAGGAGCCTGCATCAAGCATTGGATTTCAAGAAACTCGAGGAATTTTTCACTGGTAAGAAACCCAGTGATTCTCATTTTAGATTTTTTGGTTGTCCCATGTACTTTCACGTGCCTAAAGAGAAAAGAAACAAGTTGGAAGCATCTAGGAAGAAAGGTATACTTGTTGGATACAGTGAAAATTCAAAGGCATATAGAATCTATGTGTTTGGTCAAAGAGATGTGGAACTTAGTCGTGATGTCACCTTTGATGAAGACATTGGCCTTGGAAAATCCAGAGATCTCCCTATTCCAAGGAAGGGCGAAGATGATGTTGTCAAAAAACAAGATGAACGTGAAATGGATTACCTTATGCCAATGTTGATGGTTCAATGGATCCTATTGATCCACCTCTTGGTGATCCCTCTACCTCAAGAAAACATCCATTATGGATCAAAGATACTCTCGAAGATATTGAAAGAGATACTTCTCCAAGGGGGACATTTCATGAAAGTAAGAAACCAAATAGGTATCAAGGATACTTGGTTGCCATGAGTACTATCGTTCGAGAAAAACCATGCACATTTGAAGAAGTTGTAAAACACCAAATATGGAAGGATGTGATGTATGAGGAATATGAATTTATCATGAAGAATGATGTCTGGGACGTGGTGCCTATATCCAAGGACAAGTCTGTGATCTCCTCAAAATGGCTTTACAAAATTAACCATGGAGTTTATGGGATTGCAGAAAAATATAAGGCCAGAATCATTTCCTGTGGCTTCTCTCAGAAAAAGGAGTGTGTCACACGGAATAAGTCGATCTTGCGGACAAGATAGACCTTTAAATAATCTAAAGAAGACCTAATGACAAGCAAACCAACCAGACACTATCTTTCTCTAAATATGCTTTTATAAACAATGGCAAACAAGTGTTTTTAGGTCCTACCTTAGGTCCAACGCAAGTTTGTGGATGCCCTCGCTCCTTCGATCCAAATGAGCTCCTTTTTCGCGAATCTGCAAACACAAACAAGGCAAACAAATTAAATAGCACCTGAAAAGCCAATATCATAAAACATATTCAACATGAAAGTCAAGGAGTCCATGAAACAAATAACATGAGATGCTTGTTGAGAAAAATGAGTTTGATTGTATTAATTCAAAAGAAGAAGAACTTTACAACCTTTGCCTTGACGCTGTACAAGCTCCTCCCAGGGTCCAGCAAGAATTCTCCTCTACTTTGACAAGTTTCACTCACTCCCCAATGAAGCCAAAAAGGTATGCGATATCTCCTCTTAAGCTCAACTAGGAAGTCTTGATTTCACCAGCATTTACCCTAAAAAATGTTCAGCTTCTAACCTCTTTAGCAACCAGCCCAATGCCTGTATTTATAGTGCAATGGAGGGAGGTTACTAAGTCCTCCTTCAAAGGGATAAAGCCCTCCTTCAAAGGGATAGCTCCTCTCATCAAGGGATTAGCTCCTTCTCTTTTGGGATGCATGAACCACCTCAGAGCGAACAATCCACGTCAAAATTCCTTCTAGAATCCTCTAGAATTAACCCAAAGTGAGTTTTTTAAGATTAAAGTTGCGCCTTTTGACTTTCACAGGGGTCCGCACCCACACCATTAGGGACAAAGCGGGCAGGTCCGCAGTTTTTGTACACAGAAGGTGCGGTACCGCAGGTGACAGTGAGAGAAAGTGCAGAACCAAAGTTACATTGATTTTTAATGTCTTTCTCCCATTTTCAAAGCTTGACTTGAAGAGCTGAGGTCTGAGACTTGCTTAGGAGGACAATACAAGTGATGATAGACCCATACTGACTGCAAATAATCATGGTGACGATATTTTTGTGTAACAGATTGCCCCCTAAAGTGCGAAGTCTGTAGTAGATGAGGATTTCATTGATCATTTAGGAAGAGTGAAGTACTTTATCATTTCGAGGATCATCTTGTGGAGAGCCCGGTTGGAACCTATAAAAACATTCAATGCAAGATATATGAGATCATATCATCGCTGAGGTAGGCATTCCCATACTCATATCAAAACTGACTAGAAAAACTAACTACTGCTCTGATACAGGAATGATCTTGTAAAACATCACAAGTATAGACTCAGGTGGACACAGTATGGACGCAGCCATCTGTTTATAAATAGTCCATTATATAATGAATACAAAATTCCTTGCAGCCTGGATTGTGGAAACTAGATCCAGGGTCTTCATTTCTACTTACCGAAACAGTACGATTCTATCCATGCGAATGAATGTGTTGATGTTGAACATGGTAGAAACCACTTGATTACCAGTTAATGATGTAAACTGTTAACAAGTGTGAGAGAAACCACCAGTGATGTCAATGGCTCTCAAAGTACCCAGTACAATCCATGAGATGTGAATAAATGTGTTGATGTCGAACACGTCACGGAATCCTTTGATCGAAGGTCAATGATGCAACCTGTCGTTGAAGGCGAGAAACCTGCCATTGAGGCATGCAGATCTGAAGGTACTGACGATTTCTAGATCATCTTTCTAGATAATGAGCTGATGTCGATAGAAAGCGATCCGTCGTAGGCAGACCCACAACACGAAATCATAGATCAAGTTGAAGAAATTTAGTTGCAAGGACTGACTCAGGGATGGCCAAGATGAATGACAGATATTTTGCAAATGAATGGCTTATTGGCAGTGACCTCTTTAACACATAACAACATGACAGATGGTTTGGTGACAATTGACCCAAAGTTAATACCTAGAAACTGGTTGAAGACTTTCAATGTGGTTTGATCAACTGTTAGGCAAAGGATTTCCCAACCCAGGTGAATAAAAATGTCATGTTCAAGAGTGGTTACAAAGTATGACAAACAGGCTCATTTTTCTCTCTTTTCCCCCACCATTTCTGGCAAGTACCTCTTTATTTTTGACAAGCTTGAGGAGGATAACATTTGCTTGATTATAAGCTCATCCTTCGGATGAGTCCAACTTACTTTAAATTCGAACCCTAAGAAGGAGCGGTTTGTTCCTGTTTGTAATTGAACAGGTCCTTTACTGTGATATTTTAACGAGTCCAGTATAGGAGAAACTCGGCGTTTTTCAATTTTAAAGAGTCTAAAAAAACTTAAGAAGACTCCAGGGTTGACCTTTTTCGTAAATTTGTGTCTCCCAAGCCCGAAAAAGTATAAAATAATACTTGAGAGAATCGCTTGATCTTTTACAACCAAGGAGTACTTTTCGTCATTAGTGCCCTTGATCCAAAAAAGTAAAAAATCGATCAACGACACGTCGTTTTATAACCAATATCGAATTTGAAACGACAAAAACCCGATGATCTTTTCATGTTTTTACGATCGGAAAAGAGTTGTAAGTGGACCGTCTTTTAATTCCGTTTTAACGAGTTTAAAAGAAGAACTCGGCAATCTTTTCATGTTTGAGGAGTCAGAAAAGAGCTTAAAGGTGACTCTAAATGTTTTTCCGTCGAAAATAATAGATTTCGCCTGAATAATCCGTTATCCTGCACAAAAACACAAACATTACTCATACCTGTTTGAAATGGATAAAAATGTCGCAAAAATACCTTTTCAAAGTGAAACATAAACAAATTTGCAATTTATTTATTCAAAAAACTTATAAAAAGGGCCTTCGTCAATTCATTTTTACCGTTTGAGTTTTGGGTGAGAAAATAGTGCTTTTGCTCAAAAAACTTCCCATGAAGATTACGGAAAATCCAACCGTCGGAATCGAACTCCGTCTTCTCCAGGTAATCCACATCATCCTACTCTTCATTTTTAACCATTTCAATTTTTGTTTTAGTCATTTATTTTATTTTTTGGGAGGGTTTTTAGGCATAAAACCCGCGCGCGGGGGCCCGCAGGTTTACCACTGCTGGCCTCCGGACCCCAACTTTTTCTCCATTGGGAAAAAGCTCGGGGTCCGCACCTTCCATGTAGACAAAGTGTGGTCCCACGCACTGTGTCTAACCCGGAGGGTGTGGTCCCCGTCGCAAGGGTTTTTAACCCAAAAATTCTCAAAAATGGACCAATCAAAATAATTTCTAGCAATTTAATTTATCCTTATGCTTGATGCAGAGAGTACATCATGCTATATTGGCGTGAACGAGAGCATGAGGACGTGGATGACGCCGCATGGAATCATCAGCCTTCACTTGATGCTTTGAGGGCATGCGGCTTCTACAAATTCTGGGCCATTCCTGGCATGAGGGCTCAGGTGGATTTCTTACAGTGGTTGGTTGACAGATGGAGCATACAGGACCAGTGCTTCTTCATTGGCGGCCACCAACTCGAAATCGAGCCGGCGGACATATATTTCTTGACTGGTTTGCCTAAGAGAGGCGAAGACTTGACTCTGTTTGGGCTAGGGCAGGTGGCCAGTCTGTCGATAGCCTCCGGCTAGAGTACTGCAACAGCTAGGCTAGAGACAAAGGGATAGACATAAAGACCATATCCCGTCCTGAACTCATGGTGATTGCATTTACTGTCACCAGACTTTGCGGGGTTTCTGCATTACATATTGCCACCGGATCCCAGATGCGTATGGCAGTTGATTGCTTTCAAGGCACCATCTTCAACTGGTGCGATGCTGTGTTGGCCAATGTGAAAGGCCAACTGACCAGGGCCAAGGATGGACGACTAAAGACCTTTGGTTATGGGGCTTTGGTTGTGATTTTTGGCCTGGAGAGGGTTCCTATGTTGATTCCGCAGCACCTTACTGTTGGCGATGGGCTTCCTCGAGAGCCCAAACTGATGCGATGGGTCGCAGTTATGGCCCGTCACCCGGATGAGAGGACAGAGGTTGCTCGATTCAAACCTGAGTATTTCCAATGGCTGGAAAACCATGTATTTTCTATTCAGGACTTCCCTTACGCTGGGATAGATTTTCTTGGTGACTCAGACATGGTTCTTCCACCAGGAGAGCAGTGGGATGATTCAGGTAAAATCATTTTCAACATTTTTCCTATTTTAATTTTTTTATTATTTTTCCATCGTCTCAAAACTGATAGTAAAAAATTTCAAATGCAGATGTGGGTCCACAACGACCAGCCGCTCTCTGGCCTTACGAGAGGAAACAATTAGTTGCACCCGCGCCAGCCCCACAGGACAAATCAGCAGAGGTTTCAGCCAAGTTGGAGGGTCATCTCGAGCGCTTGACAAGAGATATTCCCGAGACCACTATAGATGACTTTCCTCGTCGACTTCAGCGCTATGTGATTGGGGTCCCGGGACCTTTTAGGAGGTTCATTTACAAGGTGGCCCGTGCAGTGGTTTCTTATAGAGATCATCACCAGTGATAGGATGATCGCCTATTGTGGGCACATGTGACATTTTTGTTTTTTGTACTTATCATTTTTTCCGATCATAAGGTGTTTTCAACCTATGATCGAGGACGATGTATTTTTTGACACACTCCTATATATATATCATTATTACCGGCTTATCTTGTAAATCATGTTATGGAATGGTTTTAAATTTACATGTATGATTATTGCAAATGTCTATTTAACATTTGAGAAGCAATTGCATCTGCTAATGTATTTAAAGATCTTGGAATATGCTGATATTCAATATAATCAAATTCACGTTCCAAGAGACGCACTCTCAAAAATAATCTTAATAACATTGGATTTCTAATGGCATACACTCTATTAAGTTGTAATACAATGAGTTCAGAATCTAACCTCACTATCAAACTCTGAATCCCAAATGAAATAGATTCAGATAATAACTCAATCACTGCATTATATTCGGCAATGTTGTTCATTGTTTGACCGATGCTTACCCCATGCATAGATACTAACTCGTCAGAGGGCGAATAGATAACCCAAGCTGCGGAAAAGATGTTCAGTGTATTACGACAAGCACCATCAACGAAACCAATGTATGTTTGGAGAGGCATCGACATCTGCAATATCAAGAGTAAAACCAAGATAAGCAGGAATAATGACGAAAAAAACACTCTCTAAGCTAAGCACACTGTTTAAACTAAAACACACCAGCTAGAAAGAAAAACTATCCTAACTAAAAATCTCCATACCCATCCTTTAAGCATAATACGTCTTCAAGTAAAGACCATTTCTGGGTTTACCCAAAGAGTCCTCGTCAAAGTCTACCAATTCATAGGCCCCTTTGGCTAGCTTTCGCTTGACAACATAGAGACCATGCCACATAGGAACGAATTTTCCAGCGCCTAATTTATCATTAGCTTGATCATAAACTAAGACTAGATCTCCTTCGAAAAATTTCGAGGGGTCACATTTCGATCATACTGAGCTTTCATGCGTTTTGCGTGAGTCTCGATCACCAATGCAGCATCGCGTCGATTCTCATCTAATTGAGCCAAGTATAACAAACGCTTTTCCTCTTCAGAAGTGGCTGGAAGTAACTCGATGGCCATTTGTAGTGACGGGATTTCGCATTCAATGGGTAACATAGCTTCCAAACCATAGACTAGTTGGAAAGGAGTGAACCCTGTTGATGTTTTTACTGAAGTTCGGTACGCCCAAAGCGCTGAAAATAACATGTTGTGCCAATTCGACCGATGAATCCCAATGATTCGTCGGATCATGATAACTAAAACTTTGTTGATGGATTCAACCAGACCATTCGCTTGTGGATAATAAGGGGTTGAACTATCGTGACGTAAACCAAGCTGGCCTGTAAGTTCGGTCATCATAACGTTTCGAAAATGGCGCCCATGATCAGTGATTATTGCTTTTGGGACACCAAACCTAGCAATTATATGATTGAACACGAAAATTGCAGCTGTCTTGCCGTCTGCCTCAAATGTATGCATCGCCTCGGCCCACTTGGTAAAATAATCTACCGCAAGGATGATATACACATGCCCCATCCGAGTGAGGGTTACATGTAATAAAATCGATACCCCATTTGGAAAAATGACCAACGACAATTATAGGGTGGAGAGGAGCAAGAGGAGCGTGCATCTTTCGATCAAAAATTTGGCAGTTGTGGAATTTTCGGACCGCCGTAATACAATCTTTAAATAAAGACGGCCAGAAGTACCGAGCGCGCAATATCTTTTGGGCTGTGGCAAACCCAGACATGTGACCACCACACGCTCCAGAGTGACAGTCATTTAGAACCCTTTCAGCTTCCTCGTGAGTTAAGTAACGTCGAAACACAGAGTCTGCCCCACGGCGATAAAGAGTATCTCCAACAATCTTGAATTCTTGGGACTGGAATCGAATTTTTCGACGTTCTGACCTTGAAATTTATGGCTGAAAGAATTGGGTCTGGAGATAAACGATGATATCCCCATACCACGGATCTAAAGTGCTAATTAGAAACAAGGATTCGTCCGCAATGGGCTCCTCCGCCACAGTTTCCGTGTTAGCACGCAGGAAGTCACAAATTAACTCCGCAAAAACTAAAGATTTCTTAGACTTGGATTTCTCGAATTCCAAGTCGAACTCATCCAGAATAACAATCCATTTAGAGTACTTGCCCCCTAGAAATTTCTTGGTCAAAATGTAGATCATAGGGTTGCAATCCGAAATTACTGTATTTTTACGTAGTAAAATGTAGTGATGAAAACGTTGGACAGCTTGAACAGCTGCCAATGCCAATTTCTCCACATGTGAGTATTTTAGCTCAGTTGGATTTAAAGTTCGACTAAGATAATATATCACATGTTCAGTTCCGAATTCATCTTCCTGAACTAAGACCATTCCAATGGTGGAATGAGAGGCGGCGAGATCCAAGAAGTAATCGCGGTTGTAGTTGGGAGGATGCAATAACGGTGCATGGGTCAACACGTGTTTAAGTGCATCAAAAGATTTCTGAGCTATCTCATCCCAATAGAATGGAGTATTATGTTTCAACAACCGGATAAAACCCTTTGTAACCTCGGCGTAGTTAGGAATGAATCATCGTAAAAAGTTTGCTTTCCCTTGCAAACTTTGGAGTTGGCGAAGACTCGAAGGAGGAGGCAATTTGATGATAGCTTCGACCTTCGAGGGATCAACGCGAATGCCGACTTTCGAAACTACAAACCCCAAAAATCAACTCATTTCTATACAGAAGACACATTTGTGTGGGTTCAAACGAATCTGATAATGCGTACACCTCATAAAGATTGCTCGTAAATGGATGAGGTGATCAACTCGATGTAATGAATGAGCAGGCAAGTCATCGAGATACGGTTGCACAATGTGCTTGATGTCATGAAACACATAAGACATCGCCCTTTGAAAAGTTGCTCCGGCATTCTTGAGCCCAAAAGGTAATTTGCAATAAGCAAATGTCCCCCATGGACAAATGAAAGCCGTTTTTGGTTGATCGGCAGGTAGAATATTGATTTGATTGTATCCGGAAAAACCATCCATGAAGGAGAATATTTCGCTGTCGGCACAATCATCAATGATTTGATCGATATAGGGAGTTGGGTAATTGTCCTTTGGACAGGCTCGATTAATGTCCCTATAGTCGATGCATATTCTTATTGTTCCTTGTTTTTTGTTAACCGGAACAATATTCGATACCCAATCCGTTAACGGGATCGGATAAATGAAACCTGCTTTCAATAATTTTTCAACTTCTGCTTTAATTGCAGCAGCTTTTCGTGGGTGAATCTGATGCAAACATTGCCATACGGGTTTAGCGTCCGGGTAAGTTTTGATCTCATGAAAAACAATCGCGAGATCAATTCCTGGCATTTCCTCATAGGACCAAGAAAACACGTCGCGGAATTCTTGAAATAGGGCCTTATATAGTTGAATTTCGTCATCTGTACACGAGGCACCTATATGAATGTTCTCAACAATTCCGGGCTTAACCGAAATGTCAATAGGAATAGTTCGAGAGATGTTTCCAAAATTTAACTCTGAATCGGGATGTTTCATTGGATTCTGAGGTTCCTTGACATATTCAGTTGTAAAAATTTATGAGAAATAATTTTCAAAACGATCATCCTCGGGTAAAAACAAAGATCTGTGATGGAGATCTTCCCATGGTATATCATCTACCCATAGGATTTCACGAATTTTCTCATCAGAGTGAAAAAGTTCAGAAAATGTGATTAAATCCGAGCTTGATGTGAAAAGTGATTCCTCACGAACCACATTCATGAAGTCATTTACGGTTGAAGATGGGTCGGCAAACGGCTGCAGGACTTCATAGGAAATTTCATATGGACTCAAAGGCATGGCATTACCAAATGAGTCTATCTCAGATTCAGAAGGAACGATCCAAGGATCATCATAAACAATGGAGTCCGATGTGATCATATGAATAGTTGCAAATGAAGACGATGTGTTGATCGGAGGAAAAGGAAAAGTTCCCAGTAAACCAGCATCTTTAACTAGTCCTACTCCAACATCCTTATATGGGATAGTCGTTTTACCGACATGTTGATTACTCTCAGAAGAGGTTGGGTCGGATGAAAAGTAAGCCAGCTGGTCTATTGTTACGATCTTTCCATTATGTGGAAACTTTATTACTCGAAAGACCGATGCAACGACCGCTGTCATAGCGTAAGACCAACTTCGACCGAAGAGAAGGTTGTAATCTAGAGGGGCATCAACCACCTCCACATCTAGACTAACAGTTTTTCCTTCAACCCCTATAGGCAAATCCTGTAGAATGCCAAAAGGATGAAACCCACGGCCATCAAAGGCCTTTAGAATCGTCGGGGATTGATTTAGTGAAGGAGAACCAAGTGATCTCCAACACTGTATCGACATAATACACGTTGAAGCTCCCTCATCAATTACAACCCGATGAATATGCCTGTTTTTTACTATCAATGGGATCTGGAAAGCCATTTAATGAGGCAAACACGGTGTACTATTTTCTAGATCGAAAATTATTAGGTTTGAGTCCTGAACGTCAACAACTCCTATAGCTGAAAAAAGTAATTTACGTTGTGTTGGACATGATTGCAGCACTTCCAAAGCCGACATCGCTGAGGGTGAAACAGCTAAATCCTCAACAATGTTATAATTCTGAGCCGCTCTCGCATGTGGATTGAAAGCGGACTTTCGAAGTATACCCTTGGCAGGCGGTTTGATTACCAAGTCTGGATTAGGTTTCTCGATCCTTAGTGGATCGGAACCGGGAGCTGAGGTTGATGGATTAGAATGAGAATATTCTGCTTCTTTACCATCAATAGGACTTTTACTACCATAATCTTGCGATCGAGTCGCAATCCTAACATGGGACATCATCAGTATGAGTTCTTCATTGGCACTCGAGGACGAACCTATCATCTTACTATCTTGAGCTGGAAAAGGATCCTTCAAAATAGCAGGAGTTTGGGAACCTTTGACAATTTTCGCAACCTCTGCACAATGAGGGCAGTCTCTTGTAAAATGTTCATCGTCACAAATGAGACAAGGATTCCGCCTTTTCAAGTTTCTCCTTTGAACTTTTGTCCGTTTTATTCTTCTTTTTTCCTTTCTTCTTCCCACCGGATTTTGATTTGGCTGTAGATGACTCTACAACGTGAATATCGGTGGAAATTTCTGCAGAAGAATCTCCTGTTGGGGAATCAGGCAAGGCTATGATGGGAGAAGAATTCTTGGAAGAATTCTTCTTACTTTTAGTGTTAACCGTACCAATCGTACCATCAGCGGCATGAGATCCCAAAGGAGCTGCAGCGATTTGATTTTGCTTGGGAAGATCGGGGATTTTCTCGTGTAACGTACCTGACTGAGTATAGACCAAGTCAAGGTACTTTGCTTGAGCAATCACTTTCTCCTTAGTAACAACTCCGGCTTTAGCTACATCTTCAGTGATCTTTGGCAACAAAGATTTTACAAACCACTCGGCCAAGATCTGATCCGGAATAAATACCTTCACTAAACGTCGTCGACGTCTCCACTCATGAATATGATCTGAAATGTAAGTGGATGTCGATTGTTTTAGCGAAGTTAGCAATTCCGTGCCATTGTCGTATCAGACTGACAACTGAAAATGAGTTAAAAACGAGGTAGCTAACTGACTAAAATTATAAAAAGTGCCTCGTGGTAACTCAATGTACCACTTGGCCGCGAGACCAATTAGAGTGCGCTGGAAAAGTCTAAGATGGATTGAATCATCTGAAATGGAGTTAGATGCACACCAGAGGTGGTAAGTCATCACATGGTTCGACGGGTCCTCTCCTGATTTACCTTCGAACTTAGGAATGTCACTGGGCAACTTATTTGGATATTGGCGGCCAAAACAGAAGATAATTAATGGGATCGTTCGTTAGGCGCGACAAGTCAGGTAAGTCTAAAGTTGCGATAAATGGTAACTGCCTATTAGGATCCCTAAAACTCTGGGTCATAAGACTAGCCCCAAGAGGAGGATATCCAGGATAACTAGGAATAGGAATTGCATTTGGGATATTGTATCCTCCCGGAAAACCAAGATTAACCGGACCGTACTGGGGTTGTTGAGGTTGTTGATAAGTGTACCCAGGATATGGTTGATACTGATAGACTGGCTGCTGCACAGCAGGACCGAATTAGTACTGTCCCTGGTACGGTTGTGTTGTGCCCTACAACAACCCCCCATTTCATATCATTCTTATTTTCAAAAATTAACATATGGAATGGGTCCCTTTTTAAAATTTTGGCATCAATGCTTGTATGTTCAAAATAGGCCGCATAATCAAATGAGTTGTCATATATTTAAGCCTTTTTGGGACATCAATGTTTCAAATAATAAATAATCTTTTGTTATTGCGATAAAGCGATCGCAAGATCGCATATCGCAACAACATGAGAGTTGCATTTAAATGGCATTTTGGTCTCCGCCGATGCAATATCGCTATCGGTGATCGGTAATGTTACATGCACACCACTAACGGCACATAACTCATGTCCCGACGCGACGCGATGTCGGCAATCGGCTATCGGCGATACCTCATGCGAAACCGCTTTATGATTTAAATCCCAACCCGATGCGATATCGCTATCGGCCGTCGGCAGAATTCCACATACTTCGGTGAGGCACTCGGTTCCTACCCCCGATGCGATGCGATATCGCAATCGGTAGCCCCAAACCATTGTATATGCGCCTACCTTTGTTTCCATGCGCTAGCCCGATGCGATATCGCTTATCGGCTGTCGGCACGATCTTTTGGTAATAATTGTGCAGCACCTATTCCCTGAAGCGATGCGATATCGCTCATCGGTGGTCGGCAGTCTTAAAAGCCATCACTCAAAGCTTTAATTTTATATTCATATCCGGTTGATAAAGTGCGAATCCCAAAATGCCGTTAATGCAAAGGATAAGGTAATGCGTGTGTATTTAAAAGATTTTACCCCTTCTATTAATGAACACCTGCGTTTTACTGCCAGAATATCTGTTGCACGCTTAAGTGAGTCATTCACCCAGATAACGGTATAATCATCACATTTAATGGGTAGCAGACCTCAAATCACCATTAATTGCATCTGCAATATCCTCTCAGCAATTGGATCCGCAGCCACTTTTGGAAATTAATCTTGGCACGCTTCAAATGATATATCTATCCCACTGTGTAGCGTCATTGTTATTATGTTGTTACGATTTCTCTTGCAATTGTGTAGAATTCATCTTTTAAGAGAAGCTTAAGCATGATGGGGAAAAGATCCAAGAGGGCTACGGGCTCTACTGTTATACCTGTAGCAGGTCAAGCTGCTGCAAATAGCAAGAAAGGCCTCGTTTCAGACACTACATGCACTGGTCTTAACAAGACTACATGGCAGGGCACATATAATTTGCTAGAAGCTAAGCAACCAAAAGTTTCAGGGATAGTGGCTACTGCGGACCCACTCAAAAAGTCCGATGCAACTCTTAAAGAGTTGGATGATTCCTTTCTTCACAGAATAGCGGCCAGAGAGCAAGTCCTTCCCTACACTGATGTAGTGCGATGGGCAATTGAGGAAATTCCAATCGTTGACAGAACGTTCCACACAAGAGACGGAAGGATTTTCGGGTCGTTCAAGCCAGAGCACCTGAGGGAAATGTATCATTTTCCCGAGCCAGAGAAAATCTACAAAAAAGACTTCGTGGAGAAGTTTGCAGCTGAAAATGAAGTACCATCCGAGCCCATTCGGGATTGGAGGCAGAACCCAGCCAAACACAAGCACGAAAGCTCGGGTAAGTACTCCGTCGATTCCTTGGCTTCTCCCTATTGCTATGCGGGAATTATGATGTGTAGGCTATGGGGATTACATGATTCTGCCAATTTTGATATAGAAATGGTTCCCCTAATGGAAGCAGCTGTTAATGGTTTTATCATGGATTGGGCCACCATTCTTTCTGATAAATTGACTGTAGCTGTTCGGGATTTTAGAGCTAAATCTGTAGTCACCGAAAGGAAAATCCCCCCATTTTATTATAGCGCCTACATTATGGACACATTGTGCTTTAACTCTGAGTTTCCCATTCTTGGTTGGAGATGGACCACCCAAGACCCTTTGCCCATTCATTTGTATCATCGGAAATTATGGAAGTCCTCTTACAAGGACCATTTGTATCAAATTTGCAATGGTTTTATGGTTCCCATCCATTACTCCATTTTTGATCGGCCTATTCCCAAAATCTCCTATCTCGCTTCCTTCGACTTACCAGCTGTAGCAGGTTGGTTTGGAGAAGAGCATTTTACCTATATTAGGGTTTATGGAAGCCAAGCCAAACCGCATTTTCTCCCTCTATATGTTCCAGACAAACTGTTAACCCGAGAGATCTCCTACCAGATTATGGCCAAGAGTGTCACTCAAACTCTCAAGAAAGAGAAGAAGAGGGGATGGCCCCCTTTTCCCTTGAGGATGGGTGTTTTTACTCTGCATAATATTCAGCATGCAGAAAAGGAGGCAACAAAGATGCAAGCTTTATCCCTGCCCACTATGCCAGCCAGACTCTATGATCCACATAAAACTTCCTACAATGCCCTAGAATAGGCCAAAATGACCAAGATTGACCATCAAGAGGACGTGTTTGATGACCTGTTCGTAGCTGCTGATTCAATAGGCCAAACCAAGCAGCTTGCCAAGATGAGATACAATGATGAAAATTTAACCGAATTCAATAAACTTAGGGAGCAGAGGTTGCAAACTCTGCCCCTAGATTTATTGTCATTAACCACAGCATCCTCCTCAAGCGAGCCAGGTCAGAAACAGACAAGCCAACCTCCTGTTATAAATAAAGAACAAAAGAAACAACAGGAGGAAAGGCAAGAGAAGCAGCAGGCAGAGAAGCAGAGAAAGGAGCAAATGGATAAGCAGCAGAAAGAGCAGAAGGAACAAGAACAGAGAAAGCAGAAGCAGATGGAGGAACAGCGGAAGAAAGAAGAAGAAGAAAAACAAAGGAAAGAACTGGTAGATAGGCAGAACAAGGAATTAGCAGATAAGCAAAGAAGAGAGCAAGAAGAGAAACAGAGAAAGGAATCAGAAGAACAACAACAGAAAGAGTTGGAGGAGCAAAAGAGGTTGGAACAAGAAAAGGAGAAGAGTAAATCCCAGACCTCCATAGATCCTGAATTGCTGAAACAATGGAATCAATTCGATTCCATTATCAGTGGAAAGGAAGGCTCCAAAGACACACCAGACACCGCTTCTTCTCAGGTTCTAAGCAGAACCAGCGGCCCACCCATTTCAAAGGAGCTCGAGGTAATCACCAAAGACCCTTCCGATCAGATTGTGCTCCAGGTGGAAGATATTCCTCCCCTGGACGTTTTCTACAGCCCTAGGCACAAAGCAGTTGTTAAGCGCTCAAGGAAGAGACGAAGGCTTGATCAACCTTCCATCTTTCCTGAGCAGACAGTTACGGGGAATGTAGTCTGGAAGGAAGAATTGGAACCCTCCGATGATCTAACCAAGCTATCGCAGTATGCGGGAGCTTATTCTGCAGCGAATATTGATAAAGCATCGGAGGTAAGTCTTTTGTTAAAGACTAAGGACCAGGAAATTTGTGCATTGCAAGCAGAAGTAGCCGAAGCGCGAAACAAGGCAGAACAGGTAGAAGAGCAGTTGCTGGCACAACAGCAAGCAAACAATGTATTAACCCAGCAACTGCAGACTGAAAAACAAAAAATTGACCAGAGTGGAATCCAGAAGCAGAAAGAGTTAACAGAGGCATTGGCACAATTGAGAGCAGCAAATGAGCAAATGACGAAGTCAAAGGATAAGCAAATCGCTCAACTGTTAGCACAGCTCGAAGATATCAAGGGCACCAAGAAAGTCAAGGATTTCAGAGCAGAGGCAGCTCAAATAAATAATGCATTAATCTCTCAGGTTAGACTCTTATGCCAACAACTAACTGAGGCTGAGCCATTATGTGAAGTATCTACAGCAATATGTCAGCAAATTGAAAAAGCCAGAAATGAGCTAGATTAGACCGAAGAAACCATAACTTCATATCTTGATTGGCAAGATACTGATGTGGGGAAAGAAGCAAAATTGCCTAGGATCTATGAGCCATTCAAAGACATACTCTTCACGGAATGGAACACTCAAATGATGAAAGCGGAAATGGCAGTTTCAAGGTGTAAAATGATTGCCAACAATATGATTGATTTGGTCAACAATACACTCTATTGGGCCAACATGATCTCTCAGTGTAGACCTGGAAGCATAACCACGGCGAACATGATTGAACAAACAAGTTATCATGGACTGGAGGAAAAGAGAAAGTTAATCGCTGGAGTAAATACTTTAACCTCCGACGCATATTGGCACTTTCTAATCAAGCCGCACACTCAAAGGTTGGCTCTTAAGTGTTTAACAGATGCTCTCAAGTGCCTGATCCCCGACTTTCAGGATGCCACATATGATGCCCAGCTCACGTCGCGTCTCAACACTCCACCGAAATTACAGCCCATGCTTGTGATATGTCAGTTGAGGTTTAAAGGCAAAGAGCCCACCGAATGAAGCATTGCTGCCGACTACCAGATTGCCAAGAAAAATGGAGAAATATTTATTGATGCCAATTTCATAGTTTTTTAGTTTTTCTTAGATATTTAGATTAGATTAGTATTTATAGACCCTTTCATTGTTTTGGAAAGGGTCGTAAAATTTTGTAATAGACTTAAAGGCTGAAGTTTGCACTACTGTGCTTAAGCCTATATTCTTTTGTGAAACTCGACCGATAGTCCTTTATTTGACGAGAAGGTTGTTTTATGCATTTGTGCACTATTGTCTCTTGTTTGGAATGCTTTCTGGTTTGAAGGAAGGACTGCGACATAGTGATTTATATAATGGATTGTTGAGCAGCTTACATGGTACTTTTATCTGCATCTGTCCTCTTTCCTTTCATATGAATTGTTGTGTTATTATCTTTTGCTATTGTTGAATACATGTATGCGCTGTAACAGCAAATCTTCATTTCATTCCACTATTGGATGTTTTGTGATATGCCTTTCTTTTAATCATGCATGTAGCAATGATATGAATGACAATGTGTAGTAATTCGCTATTATCGCTCTGCATAACTAATTATGCAGAGAAATCTTAAATGGTTTAAACATCTATGCTTTAGTGTTAGAGTCATCTATATGCCTGCCTTAAAGCACAGATTATCAAATGCTACGCTTTGAAAGATTGATAAGTCCCGGGATTAGATTATTAGATTATATATTTTGCTGATAGTTTTAGTTATTCGCTTATCACTATCCTACCTCATAAGTTACTCATCCATCCCACTTTTATCTATTATTGGGAAACTGGTCCCATTATCCCCAGTCGGAGCCACTATTCCAAACGGAAAAGGAGCTGCTTTCAAGGTCCGGACTGGGTGGTTTCCCCTTTGTTGTGGCAGCGATTTTCGAGGCCTCAACAAAATTGGCGCTAGGAGGGCCTCAGCTGTGAATGGAACATAATTCAAAATCTATAAGCCATTCCAAGAGTACTTCACCCTCCGAATCCCCTCGATCTTCCTATTTGTATACTGGTTCGCCGGTACCCGAACAAGAAGAAGAGGAATCAACTACCACTGCTCAAACCCATCATACCACAGAACAATTAAGTCTTGAATCACCTGAAGTTCAGTCTCTAAACCATAAACTTCAGAGCTTCTCGATTTCACCACAGAAATCTGAGGTATCAGAAAGCAGTGCGACTTCGCAGTTCAACCTCACTCACCCTCTCACTAGACTTCAGAGCGAAAAACTCGGTATTGAACCCACTGAGTTTCCTTTACCTAAAAGGAAAAGGGCAAAGAAAATTAGTGAAGGATCTGTTGGCTACCTATACCAATAGGTTTCATATTTCATGATTGGCTATGAAAGGACCAAATATGCTCTGCTTTGATGACTCAAAGATCACATATTTCCAAGCGAATCCAATCTATGTATATAGCTTGGTATGGACTTAAGATTTTGATGGATGGTCCTGTTAGCACTTGGAATTCACCTAGGCTGAGGTAGACAAACTCTCAAGGCTACATCAAACCATTTCACCTCGTAGCTAGCCCTACGAGGTATGAGAAGGCCCTCTCGGGTCATATTCGGTAGATCTTTCAATATGATAAGCTGACCAATTAGGAATAAAGATTTTAGGCTAGTAAATTGATAAGGGAGGTTGATTTAAAGATTTTTGGGGTTTTTGGTGGCAATTGGAGGGAGTGTTATTCAGGGTGCGGGGATTGGGCTCAGTCTTTGCAAGGGGATCTTTGGGGCAAGGTAGGAGTGAGTGTTGATTCCTTAATCTGAGATGGATGATCAGGAATGATAGAGGAGGATCTAAAGAGGGAAAACAACAACTTTGAATCCTCTTTAGACAGTGGAAAACATAGATATTGAACAAAATTAAAAGCTGAGCATGGCATGCATGAATTCAAACTTTATCACTTCATCTGTTCAATTAGCAGCAAAGAAAGAGATGGAACACATAAACACACTTACAATAACATGTAGAGAACACACCATCAACACAACAATCCACAAGAATCCACAATGATGTCTGCAAAACCCTGGCCTTCCTTTTCCTTAAATTGCAGTAATAGATGTACAATATACAATAATGCTTCTCCCACAAGAGTCCAACCATGAAAATGGGAAGGAGAGAGCATAATATAGACCATCTAACTCCTTTCCCCACCTCTAGGGGTCGAGCTCAGCTTCCTAGGGGCAGTTTGAACTAATTCTAAATTAAGCACTAGATAATAGGCAGTCCAACAACTTGCCTCTATTACTTAGCTAACTGATTCATGCATTAATTATTCACTTTTTACATCAAGGAAGCTTCTAGAAGGGTAAAGAGAGATAAAATCTATCAAAGTGCCATGAAAATATTACAGTTATCCATCATCTACAAGTAAAAATGGTCAACCATAGTCAAAACAGTGTTTTTTGACAAAAAAGGTCAATTCTGGCAAAGCTGGCTCGAATGGTCGCGCCCCCTGTTCAAATGGTCACGCCCCTTTGCAGCAACTTTTTAGTGGGTTCCACTGGTCCAAATCAGGTGCAAGATGGCTCATTGGAAAGCTTGGTCTGTCTACATTCCATCCCAAGTGGAATTTCTGAATTTGGAGTTGTTTTTCCCCCTCAAAAACCATTTCTCCCAAGGTCACTTTCTGCAACTCAAAAAGTGGGCAGAAAGTCATTTTTTTGATGTATTTTGAGCTTTTGGAGGCTCAAATCTCAAAATCAGGCTTCTCCCAAGTATTGGTAATTTTTCTCTTTGCATGCCCTTTCCAAAAATGCCAAGTTTTCAAAATTCGGAGCAGTCCTCCAAAATGGTCTCACTCGGGGTGAGACCATTCCACGGGAAAAACCTGTAATTTTACCAAAAATTTGCAACATGCTCCAAAATTCTCAAAATTTTCAGATTTTGATGCTAGATCAAGGCTGATCAGTACCATGATGAGTGAGGGATGCCTCAGCCAAGATGCGGAGTGGGTTTGTCCTTTTCTTCTTTTTCTGGGCCTCTGACAGCTTCCTTTGGAGAATTTTCATTTTAGCCTTGCAAACATGCAATCTTGCCCAATAGTGTGTTTTCATGTTGCGTAGCAGCTCTTTGTCATGATTTGCCTTCTCCAACAATCTCTCCAAATGTGCATTCACACTGATAAGCATGGACTCCCGATCAGCAGGCAATGGGTCACCGGGCCTCCTACGGTTCAAAGTTCGGTCATTGCGGATCCTCCATAGCTCATCAAGTTCTTTTTCTTCTTCTAATTGTTTGGTGTGCTGTTCTAGATAAGTGATGGTCCATTGAGCCATTTGGAGCTTTTGCTGCAACATGAGGTTCTCCTCCTCTCTCTGCCTGATAATCTCATAAAAATCTGAAGGGGGAGAGCGGGCATCACGACCAATGAAATCATCATGTGTATCACCAGCTCTCTCATCCTCAATCATGGGCTACTTGCCCTCCCGTACTGCCTCTGCTGATGAAGAATGTGAGGCCCCTTCCACCTGGCGTGGAGATAACACTCGCAGATCTGAAGAAGATGACGAGACCCCTTCCACCGGCTGCGGAGAAAGTACTCGTCGAGCTGCTGCAAATAAGGTCCTATGACCTCTCTGATATGTGACCCGAGGAGAAGAGGCCATGTGTCTAGGAATGCTAGTCTCGGGCTGATGTGATGGCCCTCCCTCCTCGTGAACTGCCTCCGGCCCTGGATGTGGCTGTGTGAAAAAATGTCGGGAGATGAAATCTGCCCAAGGAATGCCCTGCTGGCTCAGCTGATGGGAAACTACTAGCTGAATAAGACCATGATGGCATAGGCTCCGAAGCTGCTGTGCTGGGGTCTGTCTCCGAAAGATAGTGGCCATCCTCTGAGTGTCGTGAAATAAGTATGCTGAGATGTTCATCATCCTCACTCTGGTGAAGTGCATCATCATGCGGATATGACAAGAAAATACTCGTGAGAATCTCCCCTCGCATGTGAGGTAGTGCATAATGAGTCTCATGATATCTATATACTCTGCTCGGAGGAACTTGATAGGAAAGTTCCTTGACAAGTTATGCACATAAGTAGACCTGACATATGGCTCATAGTATACTAGGTCCAGCCACTTGCGCTTCGGCCACACCTCACCCACATTGGGTATCCCGGTAGCCTCTGTGATAGCCTCTGGAGAAAATACAAAATTCACCCCTGCAAGGGTGACCTGCCTGTCATGAAGATGTAGGACAAACAACCGGGTCAACTCTCTGTGATGCTGAATGTGTGACAGCCTCTCACAAAACTGATAACAAGCCATGTGCTGAAAACAAGATACTGCCAATGGGCAAGCCTGCAACTTCGTCAATGATGTGGGCTCTTCCCTCTTGTGGTGACCACCCTTGCCTCCCCTACGAGGTCTCCGTTGTGTCTCAATCTCAGTAGATGATGATCGGTCATCACCTTGCTCATTAGTCTCAGTAGTTGACATGGTGTTATTGAGCAAGGTGGAATAAACAAGTCAAAATGACCGCTGCCCTGCCTGCAAAATGCTGTGAAGTATGTTGTTTTCAAGGGGAAACATCATGAGGGATATGTTAGGGGAGGGAATTTACATATAGGAAAGGGAAAAATATATATATAAGCAGGGAATTCTGAAGGAAAACATCACGTAATGCTAAACATGTCATTCCATCTTTCAACATTTGCAAATCAATACTTTATTTAGGGAAACTGTGTTTTTTAAGCATCAAGGGAAAGGACAATGAACATCTTCATGATGAAGGGGAGGATGTCATGGGCATAGGGGGATAGGGCAGCATCACTTATGTACAAGTAGCAGGCAGCTCATTTCATTTTGTTTTTGCATGTCCTTGAGGAGCATACTCTGTTTTTTATAACTTTTGGACTGGCCATTTGATGCTTTGGGAAACAGGGAGTTAGGGTATTTGATTGCAAGAGGAAGGGAGAGGGGATTGCTGTGATTATGTTACAATGGAAGGGATTGGTAACTTGGGAATTAGGGAAAAGAGAGGATATTAGGAATTAGGTTTAGGGGGACAACGAAACCCTTTTAATAATCACTGCCAACTAATTTTCGTAACAGCAATTCATTTAGGACAGTGGCAGCTTCATCATGCTTTTACCATGGGGAATTAGGGTTTCACTGTGTGCTTTGATCATAGGGAGGGACATTCAATTTGCATAAGGAGTTTTGCATGAAGGGAAATGCAATTGAATTAGGGTTTTAATATAGGGAATAGATAGGGAAAAACAGAGTTCTAGGAAAGGGAGATGATACCATGTTACTGCAAACTCTAACCACAGCAAGATTGCTCTTTTTGGATAACTAGCAGCTGATACCTTTAATGAATTTTATCATGAATTTTACACAGCTTGTAACCTTTGACATCATACAGCAAGATGACATTTTTCTTTATTTTTTCTAAGGCTATGCAAATGGTAATTTTCACTGTTTTTACAATTTCTTGTCTGCATGCCTTGTCATCACTTTTCTTTTTGTTTTTTTTTTACAATGTTTTCCTTTTTACTTTGTTGTGTATACTAGTGTTTAGGTTTTGAGCATATAACATGGTAAAAAATTAGGGTTTGAAATGGTTTAGAAGGGGTTAGGGTTTCATAGGATTGGGGGTAGGGTTTGTGACTAGGGTTTCATAGGATTTAGGGGTAGGTTTGGTATGATTAATTTGCAAATGAGATTAACAAATATGACACATTAACATATGTAATTTAATCTTGGGAAAATGAATGGAGGGACTAAGGAAAAAGTTGCCTTGAAAAACAAACATACTACCTAACATTAGCATGCAAAAACATCAAGTCATTTAACCTATTCTATTAATTTCTTTCATGAAATTGTGACTATTACCTTCCTTTGAAACCATAACATCATCATACAACCCGTGGAGGAGGCATACCTTAAAAAATTTGAGCGAATTTGAGGGATATTTGGCGTTTGAGTGAGTTTTTAAGTGTGCAGACTGTTTGGTCGCGCACCTTCCCAGAATGGTCGCGCACCACTGTTTAGTCGCGCCCGTGTATTTTAACACAGCGCACTGCCCTCCGTTTGGTCGCGCACCACCCAAGTGGTCGCGCACCTCCCCAGAATGGTCGCGCACCACTCCAAGCCCTGAAACTGCAGAAACTTGCCACGAAATCACCTTGCTTGCTTTCTAGCACGAAATTTTGACTTTCATTTGCATAATAAGAGTGATTTGAGAGGGAAATTAGCTTTTATAAGGTCACTTTTAAAAAAAATTAACTTTAGAACCCACTTTCTAATGTTTTCAACTTGCTTTTCTTTTAAACATTGTTTAGAGTCTTTTTGTCCTAAAATGAGCTCTTTTGATGCGTTTGACTCCGTTCCTTTTCCAGGTTGACCGCCTGATGGACTGTAGTGAAGGAACCAAGGTTGTTGCTGGCACTTTTACAAATTTTTGAAAATTTCTTTATTTTTACAAATTCCTCATGGCCTTGGATTTAAAAACAGGGTTTTTAAATCCAAGGCATTAAATGACCTGTAGCTGATGAAAATAACATTGAAACAGATGTACATACCTCCTTCTGGCTTGCTGGGCACTCACTGGGTTTGGACTCATGACCTTGCAGTGATTTTTGACTTAAAACCCTAGACCTAAGACCATGGGACCTCAATACAAAAACAAAAACAAGTATGACTCAATTTCATTGTGGTATGACTTAATCCAGCTAAGCCAAGAAGGGAACAAAGACCAGCTCCTCCATTCAGTGTTATGGCATGCCTAGTGGGATGCAAAATTGACATTGATGAGACACCTATAAATGCATATGCAAAGAGTTATTGATCACTGATGGAGGGCTCAAGACCGACACTAACAGGTCCAACAGTCTAATCTGGATCATTCCATGGTTTAAATTTGCAGTTGTAGATTAGAGAAGAAAGTCTATCCAAACTGTTTAATCATGGCAGACAAGTAGTTCAGGTAGAGAAGAAAAGGCTCCCAACAGCTTAATCTGGGACCTTGGAAGAAATAAGGGTAGAGGTAGATAGAAATAACAAAGAAAAAGCCAAAGAAAAGAAAAGGCAAGTAAGGGTCTGCAAGTCCAAGTGCACCCTCCAAGAAGAAATAAAAAATGCTAGGCAAGTAGTTGGGTAAGTAGTTGGGGTTGCAGAAAGGTTATCTTTACCATTGCAGATGTGTTAACTGTGTTTACCAAGGCAAAGTCTATCAATTGACAAGGTGTTCACCTTCATCAAGTTACAGCAAGGAGCATGACTAACCTCCCTCTTTCCCCCTTCCATTTCATTACTAACATCCCCTCATCAGCTGAGATTCATGGAAGAAGATCATGGTTTCATGGTGGTTCTTGTTCATTCAAAAGCCACATTTCTTGTGTAAAAATCTTTTCATTTTGATCTACTCTTTAAACCAAGTGTTTCCCAAACAAACTCAGTGTTTTCTCCCTTTATTTACCCCCCATTCATATTAACTCTAACTTTACTATGTAAATCCCTATATCACCTTTCCCCTACTAATATTAAACACCATGGTGTATAAACCCCAAATTTTGTATAAATACCCCTCCCCTTGGCATTAGAGCCAATAAGTTCTCTGTCAGGGATCAAATGGCATCTGGTCACTTTGATGAACCTAACCCTAACCCCCTCCTCTGAATTCATTTGGCCCCTTGGAAAGCTTCATTTGATAAAAGGAGTCTCACAAATGACCTGGTTTTGCCTATACCTGCCTCATTTACAAAATAACTCCTAAATACCCATTTTTGTTCTCTTATCCAAAGTATTGGGGCTGTCTTATTGCGCATTGGAAAAACCTTACAAAACCCCTTTACCCATGAAACCCTTTGAAACTACCAAAAACCCCGAAAACCCACTTTCCGTTGCCTAACCAAAGTTTGCGCATATATTCTATTTTTCGGAATATATTGAAAAAGCATTAAAAAATATGTATTTTTTCCTCCGCCCGCGGCTTTATCCGCCTATCACGTCATCGACCCGACAGTCGTCCGATCTGATCTTGAGCATCCAACGGCTCTTATCACATCGGAGCGGCTCCGACGTCCGCCGTTTACCCGCCGTATATGCCGGTCACGTCACTCCCCCGATAGCCATTGGATCGAGCCCTCCAGATCCGACGGTCAGCGTTGATATCGGAGCGGGTCTCACGTCCGACGGATATCGTCCGATATCCGTAAAAAGGTTACGTCACTTGGCAGCCACGCATCCTCGCCACAGCTCGTCGGAGGTACGTCTGACAGATTCCCCCCCGTACCATAAGTGGTGCAATATGAAACCGCTGGCTGTTTCCGGTTTCGGCTTTTCCGCCTATGCTACGTCACCTCCGCATCATCCCACGTCACTGCCACCATGCCGTCACGTCAACCCTTGCGCCCGACCATCTGCCGACCTGTCCTGCCACTTCACCATCCCCGTGGACCAATCAGAGCCCGCCACCTCACCTGTGACGTCAGCCGGCCCTGACCCCACCTATGACATCATGCTGACGTCAGCAGAAAAACGCGCCAAAAGTCCAAAAAACCAATTATATGGTGAAATTTCGCGTTTTTTCATACTTTTCGCTCATTTGCCATTATTTCCTCTGCATGTTATTTCACGTCCTGAACTGCGCCACCTGCGGGAATCGACCTGAAGGCCTCCAGAGCATCAATTCCACCCACAGTTACGACCTCTGTCCGCGGTTGGCCAGGTATTTCTCATAGTTCATCCTCCATACGCCTAAATTCACTGTAAATTGCTCAAAACGCTTAAGGAACACTGAAACTCACTAGTTCACCGACAGTTTTCCTCTGCAACACTTCTAAATTACAACTGCAACCTTGAAACCACCGGCTGAGCCTTCATTTCCTGAGCTTTGGTCAAAAAACTGTAAACTGCTCGCGCAAACGTGAGACAGTTGGTCAAGCTATTTAAAAATCTTCCATACAAGACAGAGGGAGACGAGGCAGTGGTCTTATTCATAATTCGAGCAGTATTTCAATTGTTGTGTGTCCACTCCACTCTCTCATCCTGATAAATTCACCTCCCTGAAAAAGAGGCATTCCTCTGAACTGTCCTGCTCTATCAAAACTACTTTGCACTCAATTCAAAATCCTCTTGTGCAATGGAGACACCTGTAGTACTAAATGTTCAACCTCTGAATGCCCCTCAAAAGAACTTGAAATGGCAAACCTTGGCAGATATGGATTACCAAATTACAGAAGAAAAGCTTATGAGCAGCAAATTCCACATTCACCTGTTGAATGAGTTGAAAGCCAAGCATGAAAATGGGACAGATATATTGGGCTTATGGGACTCTTTCCTCCCTAGTTTTAAGCTCCCTCAGGTCAACCAGTTCCCTGAACTAATCCACCTCTATGTTGAACAATATGATGTTTCTCAGAGGGCTGTTGTTGACCCATCTGGTTCAGTACTTTTCTATGTTACCCCTCAACCTATCAGAGACATGCTTTGCTTCAACCCTCAGAAGAAGTTGGTTCCTTTGTCACTGGTAAACCTGATAAAACAAGGGGATAAACTCACAGATGCTCAAATTATCAAATTTAATCAATTATACATTAAATCTGACATTGTGATGTACCCTCCAATTCTTCATGTGTATCTCAATGAGCTGGGCAGAGACCTTGCAGATATGATTTCTCCCATCTTGGGATATAGTTCAATTGAGCATATTGATGCAACTGTGCTGGTAATGATGCTTATGTTTGCTCCTGGCAAGTCACCAATCTGCTATGACTATGCCACCTACATATCAGACAAGATGCATGAGCAATTGATGAATTTGAGGAGAGATAGGATGTTCAGATACACCTCCTACATTTACCATTTGATCTTGTACCATCAACATGAGAAATTTCATTTTTCAATCAAAAGAATGGATGCCCAACGCAATCCCAGATCAGTGGTCTACTGGTCATCTGTCTTCCACATTAGACCTGAGTCTCCATACACTTACTGTGAATTCATGGATCTGTTCATCCATCCAGCTATGACAATGCTGATGAGTTCACCTCCTCCGAGACTCACTGATGACATGCAGAGAATTCTTCAGCTGTCCAAAGCTTACAGCATTGGGGATTGGTACTTCTACCAAAACCACACTGTCATCAGGATATATGGGTGTGATCTACCTCCATTTAAATTACCTAAGTATGTGCCTATGAGGCTATTTGCCCTAGAGTACTTTAGGCAATTTGGCAGAGTTGATGTGCTCCACTTTTCGAGAAAAGGCAAAAAAACACAGCTAAAGGTGAAAAGCCAACTTCGCCATTTTATCTATAACGAGAGGGAGCAAGGATGGAGGGAAGTAGAGAGAATGCTTGAGGCCCTTGGCCTGCAAACCAATTTCATATGGGCACCCTATGACCCTAATCATTTCATATCTATAAGGAGGCTCAAATATAAGTTATCTGCCTATGATCACCATAGCATCCCTCACATTGAAAAATATGCAAACCAAGACAAATGGAGGAGAGGGACCTTAGAAGAGCCCTTGTCACAAGAAGAGCTAAACAAGAGAGCACTAAGGAATCTAAAGAAGATGGCTGACCTTGAACTTTTTTCACAGGTATACACACTTCCAAGCACACAAACGGGAGCAGCTGAATCCTCCTCAACTGCCAAGCAGCAAACTTCCAAGGCCACTGAAAATATATCCAGCAGAGGCAAAGAAAAGGAAATGGAGACAGAGCAACCACATCAAGAGAAGGAGCAGTCACCTCCAGTGACTCAAGAGCAGACAGATAAAGAAAGGCAGCAGCAGGCAGAGCAACAACAGAAACAAGATTTGCAGCAAGAAGAAGGGCAACATGACAGACAGCAACCTTTACAGCAGGAGAGAGTAATTGATACTCCAACTTCCACTGAGCAACAGGCTCAGAACATAGTACCTCCTAGGCCAGAAGTCACCACTGATGCCTCGGTCCTCCAAACTCCACAAAAGGAGGACTTAAGCAGAAAAAGGGATAGAGAAACTCCCCTGACTTCATCTATTAACCAGGGAGAAAAAAGACAAAGATTGAATGATTTTTCAGAGGATGACATAGCTATAAGACAAGCATTGGGCATGGGCCCACCCAGCAGAGAAGCTTCAGCAAGTTCCTTCCAGCAGGCACAGGACAGGACTATGGGAGGGGAGGTCAGTTCCTCCAGCCAACAAAAAGAAGGACACGTAAGCATCAAACAGCAATTTATAGACATCAAAAGGAGGAATGAGCCTATCAAAATAAAGCTGTACAATCATCTGCTAAACATGGCTCCTACCAATCAGCAAAGACTTATGTCTGCCTTTGATGTAGGTGAAGGAAAAATGATCATGAGTCATTTTATGCCCACAGCACTGCATCCCCAATCTGCCTCAGATTACCTCAGGACCAACCTGGAGGTCATGGCCAAAGACATACACCCAATGGACAAAATTGAACTGCATAAACAGACTGGTGAGATGGTGTATACCTCCTTGGCAGATGAAACATTAGAAAATTACAAACTAAAGAGCAGCCTTAATGCCACAGCCTCTCAACTGGAATTGGAGAAGGCATCATCCCAGGCGAAGGACAACAGAATAAGGTCCCTGGAAGACATAATCATTGAAATTGGGCATGATCCCAAAGATATTTCAGGAATACAGGAAATCTTGAAGTTGAGGGATGCTGACATGGCTGCCATGAGGAAGAAAATCAAAATCCCAGCTACCATTCACCCTCAGACAGATGAGGTAGCCCAACAAAGGCATGAGAAGGACACCACAGATTTGTTGATCTCCATTTATAAACAGCTTGTTCAGGCACAAGAGAAGTTGGGAGAATCAGAGGCTGCAAAGGCAGCATTACAGGCATCTCTGAAACAAAGAGAAGAAGGGCAGACTTCTCAGCCTCCTCCTCAGATCATCAATCTTGAGGAAACTGCTCCTATCACTGCCCCTCCTCCTCAACAGACCGAACAAACAGCAACATCTACTTCAGCAGCGCCAACAACTACAGAGCAGGCCCAAAGCCTAGATATGCAAAAGCTGAAGAACGAAATCCAAATCCTGGAAGCTCAAATGACAGAGTTAAAAGAGACCAGGGAAAAGTTATCCAAAATCAATGATAGATATGATAAATCCAAACAAACTGTGGCAGAGAAGGACAGGGAGGTGAAAACCCTCAAAAACAAAATAAAAGAGCTAGAGAATGAGCTCAAGTTAGATAAAGTGGTGGCTGAACTTAAAATAGTGTTGTGGGCTAACATTGGTCAATCTATCAATGAGAAATGGCCATATATTGAAACTATCCATGAGCAACTAGAGCTCATCCCAAAGGCACAGAGGGAGGTTCACAGATCAAGAGCTCAATTGAGCAATATGCCTGAAGTGGCCACCAGAATGATCAATGTACTTAACCATAAAACAAGCTCTCAGTTAGCTACCATGGGAATTACAAACAGAACTGAGACTATCCAAATGGTCAAAAGGGTTCTCACACTAAGAAACTTAGTGCAGACATTGGAGAGAAGAACCCAGGATATGCAGACTGAGGTGAACAAGTTTTTGGAAAAATTTCAGGTGTTAGAAAGCAGAGGTCTCCCTGGCTTACTGAACAGTGCAGGGAGATTATTCACACATGACCAATATGCTAAAAGGGTCAACACATTTGCCACCAGTCAGATCAATGAGAATCCCAGTACCTCAGAGGAGACAGGGCCAGCCACAGGACAGTCTCTCTATAACAGAGTAGAGAATCTGTTTTTTATAATGAATGAGATCAATCACCTGTTCGGGGTGGCTCCCAATTTCTTCAAATATACAGAGGCAGAGGAGACAATGGATGTCATTCTCAGGCATCAACTCCCTACGCAAGACTGGTGGACAAATGCAATACAGAAGATTTTGTAGAGAGTGAGCCATCACCAATTTTGTTTCTTTAAAAAAAATATCAGTTGT
Organism: Pinus tabuliformis; assembly: GCA_031772625.1. Classification (NCBI taxonomy): domain Eukaryota; kingdom Viridiplantae; phylum Streptophyta; class Pinopsida; order Pinales; family Pinaceae; genus Pinus; species Pinus tabuliformis. Next base: position 1,026,392,193 of record CM062805.1, read on the forward strand.
CATGCAGAGCACAGTTTAACAAAATCAGCATGCATGGTGGGTTAAAGCTAAGCCAACTTAGCAGATGTATCGGCCAACAAAGCAGAAATAGAAAACTACAGGTGGCAGGGCCGAGAAAATACAGCGCAGCAAGAAATAAAGACGCATTATTTTAGCGTTAAAGCAAAACAGCTCAACCGACTCAATGACCTCCAAAGGTCAAATTACCCTCTGACAGACATAAAGAGCATTTATGCTGCATTCAAAGTTGCGTTAACTTCTTTTCTACTTTCTGTACGAATTTATGAAGATATTTTCTCTCTCATATGACTCAATACCTGAGATATTTTGTACAAGCATTCCTATAAAGTCCCCTTCGCATGAGCTTGCAAGGGTTGTTGTTGATTTCTCCTGGAGAAATTCTTATGTTGTAATCCTTTCACAAGTTTAATAAGGAAAGTGATGGAATTTCTCGGATTTTTGAAGTGTTGAATGCGTTCTGGTGTCTGTTGATAACTGCTGGATTCCTGTGTATTTCACCATACAATAAGTCTCTGTAACTCTCTCTGTTATTTGTTTGTTTTGTTAAAATCCATATATGTTATCTTATTTTCAATACTAAGCAACAAGGAAAAAGACTAACTTTCAGGATTTATTCACTGAGTACCCTGAGTTCAATCTGAGTTGTTAATGAATGTTTTCTTCATCTGTAATCTAGATAAGTGTAATTCTTAATTGCTGCACTTTCATAATACACCTTACACAGTGGCCTTTGTCACAGGAATTCAAGTTTTGCTCCTGTGCAGTGTGTTCTCTTTCACCTCACCAGCTTAATAGAAAATTCTTAATTGCTTTCTGTTGGTTGACATACATCACCATTTAAGCTAACTTTGTTTGTCTAAAGATACACAATAGGCCCTGCAGTTTGAACATCACCAATCCTGCATATCAAATCATTTCACAATTCCAGACTCCATTGCCCAATGGTATTTCACTCTCTAAACACTATATCATAAGACCTGAAAGAAATCCTTCAACCAAAACATAAACCAAAACCTAAGCATAATAGCTAGCCTAAAATACCATCATAACAGAGACAAATCATAAAGAGAGAGCCGTCTCTGATTACAGTTTGGCTAGAAACTGTGATCCAAAGATTGGTTAGTGGTTACCCCGGCCGTATTCCATTGGGAGTCATAGGGAACAACCTGGGTGTTAACATAATTGGCGACTCCACTGGGGAGTGCTTGAGGTTTTTAAAATTACTATATATCTTCCATATAGCTACTATCAAGCCTGAAATAAGTCAAGAGGCCTTTAATCTGTTTCTGTATCACATTAACAGTTTTAAGGAGGAGCTTGTTTAGGGAATCTTCATCTTAGCTCTGAGAATATATAACCATTCCAAAATCTTCATCCAGTCCCTTCGGATATAAAATTTCCTGTAAAATCCTCAAAAAACAGTTAGAAACTGGCTCCTAAGAAAAATCCACGGCATACTAGGGCAAATCCTGACCCAAATCCACCTACCATTATTGATAATCCAAATACCATCCCAAGAAACATTAGGAGGTAGCAAAAGCAGGAGCAGCCTGCTGATTTGACTTCAGAGCCAGATCATCCTAGCCTTATACCTACTCCATGCAAGGTCATTTTCAGTTCTACCCCTAGTTCCCCTAGTTCACCATCCACATCTCAAAGTCCCCCTCTCATATCTTCATCCACTGCACATATCCCCTTGACCAACCTTCTAGGTTCACCCCTACTTGTTACCCCTGTGGTACCCACTGTTCCTATTATCCCAGCTGCCCCTGTTAATCCTCTAAACCCTGTAAATATGGCCAACAGATATGCACCCTTGCAGATACCAGCTAATGCTGCAGCTCTACCCCAAGATTACCAAACCAAAATTTCATATTTTGACTCCAATGGCCCTCTGACAGTTGCCCAGCATGCCAAGAGGATGCAAGACCATTTTGAGACCTATGAAATAGATGATGACAGTGTCAGAATGAGGATGTTTGTTCAAAGCCTAACTGGGTACGTAAGAACCTGGTTTAGATCCCTGAATGCAAACTCCATTACAACTCCTGCTGAACTGTATCAAGCCTTTACTAGTAGATGGGAGAAGAAGAAAGATCCTCTGCACATACTTGGGGAATATGATACTATCAAAAGAGGTCCCCAAGAGACTGTTTTGGAGTATTGTGCAAGGTTTAACAATGTATATAACTCAATTCCACAAAATTTAAGGCCTCCTCCTGATTTAGCCTTGTACAAATTCCCTGATGGTTTTGACCCTGACATGGCCTATCAGTTGAAGGAAAGAGACTGTCAGTCCCTTGAAGAGGCCCAGAGGGTTGCTGTCACAGTGGAAGCCAACCTGATTGCCAAAAGAAACAGGGCAAGGTTGGAAAAGAGGATTGTTTTCAAAGAGGAACCCTCTGCCTTTGATCAAAAGCTTGATGCCATATTAAATGGAATGAAAAGATTAGGTGATAGAGTGGAATCGGTTGAAAGAAAATCATCATGGGAAGCACCACAAAACAACCCTCCTAGGAATCCAAATTTTAGGAGAACTCAAAACCCAGGCATTGGCAAAACCGGTGCTGATCAAGATATAAGACCCCCTTTCCAAGAAAATTATGCTGAAACCTCCACTTCAGCAGAGCCCAATGAAGATCCTGAGATTAATTTAATAGGGCTAGATGGTGAAAGTCAAGTTTTCTTAACACAAGAAGATCATGAGGATGAGGAAATCAAACTGTTCCAAACTAAATCAGGTGAATCCTTTGACTTTAAACAAGGCTATGACACTGCCGTTTATGAAGTCCATAAACAGTACAAACTAAGGAGCAGAACTGTGAATGTTAGCCAGCCTGAAAAGAAAAAGGATGATCAGCAGCCTGAAAGAGTTATAGTCATAGAACCTAAGGACAAAATAAATTCACCTACAGAAGAAGTGATTGTTGAAGAAATCACTGAGCCACTGTCCTTAAGACAGCAGTCTCTGCATACTTCATCTTCTCATCCTAATTTAAATGTTACTCCTCAAGAGATGAGTAAAAAGGATAAATCTCAAAGTCAAGATAAAAATCTAGAAGGAGATTTAATGAACAAGGAAAGGACTGTCACCTACAACCACAAGGCCCAATCTGAAAAACCCTTTGATTTAGAAACTGAAATTGGCAAAATAAAAATAGCTATTCCTCTCTTGGAATTAGCCAAGCATGACAGCTATAAATTGCAAATCAAAAGGTCCCTTCAACTCACTAGCAACAAAGATGATGTCAATGTACTGGATGACACCCCAGAACTCCTGTTTGGCCTAGAAGTGGATGGAAAAACAGTAGTCACAGGGGTACTGCCTTTCTATGTCAGTTTACACATTCATGACAAAATATTACATAATGCAATGTTTGACTCAGGTGCTTCTCACAATCTCATGCCAAAAGCAGTCATGGAGAGATTGAATTTAGACATAACAAGACCATACAAGGATCTGTTCTCCTTTGAATCCAGCCAAGTCAAGTGTCTAGGTCTCATAAAAGACTTATGTGTGTCTCTAGTTCAATACCCAAACAAGACAATCCTAATGGATGTGGTAGTTGCCGATATCCCACCTAAGTATGGAATGTTGTTATCAAGATCATGGGGGGCCAAACTCCAAGGTTCCCTACAATTAGAGATGTCATATGCCACCATCTCTGTGTTTGGGCAACCAAAAAGACTGTACAGAGAAACACTAATGAAGTACATGGTCAGCAGTGAAGAAAAACCTCAAAATTTTCCTATATATGCTGTCCATTCAGACATAGACTCATACATTCTCTTCAATGATACCACTACTCCCTCAAAAGGTGAAGTTGAAACCAAGATATTCATATAGGAGGAAGATGCAAATGAGAGTAGTATCACTCATGAAACAACAGTCAATCAAACATTAGATAGTGCTGCTGCCTTAGTTGTCAAGAACATCCAATTAAATGATGAGACTGTCCTAGAAGACAAGCTAGAGAAAAAACCACAATTGCTACTTACATTACCAGCCCATGAACAGATCATAAAACCTCCTCCCCAACAAGATATTCTATGGTTCCTTGAATTTGATGGCTCAGTCAACAAATTAGGGGCGGGAGCTGGAGTTTGGGTACACAATAAAGAAAATAGTCATGCAAAGGCAGAGCCTATAGATTGAATTTCAGATGTACTAATAACATGGCAGAATATGAAGCTCTTTTACTAGGACTCAAGTTGGCAAAATTCTTACAAGCTGCCAGGGTTTCAATCATGGGAGATTCAGATTTAGTTATCCAACAAGTGAAAGGAAACTTTGTCACTAATGATAAAAGACTAAGGACTTATAGGTCTGCTGTTGCTGAGGTACTAAACCTTTTTTCTGAATTCCAAATTACTAAAATTCCCAGAACCCAAAATCTACATGCTCATAGTTTAGCCACCTTTGCAAGTACCTGCAAGTTGCCCTTTGAGCCCCACCATTATTTTACAGCTGAGGTAAAACACAGACCCTCCATTCCAAACAAAATCAATGATTGGCAAGTATTTGAGGATGACAAGCAAATAAACCATTTTTTAACTCTACAGCAAGAATTTGCAGGACTAAATATAGACAATGAGTCAGCAAGTCAATCACAAATACTTGAGTCAGCAAGTCAATCACAAATACTTGAGTCAGCAAGTCAATCACAAATACTTAATGGAGCAAGTCCATCACAAATACAGTTTCAACAGACTGCTCAGCCAATATCACCTAGAACTGCAAAACAAATTCTGAATCCAACTATTTTCAATATAAAAAACATCCAGCAAATTCAACAAGTTGACTAGGGAGAGGGAGTGTCCAATGCTGAAACTGAAATCATTGAGCTAAAAGACAATTTTCTACCAATAGGCCTAACCCCACTAGAGGACATCTTTGATTCAAATGATATTCCTAGAAAACCAAAAATGCAGCCATTGAAGAATGCAACATAGGTACAATTGACAAACCCAAGATAATTAAATTATCTGCTTCCTTGCCTCCTGACCAAAAGCCAAAATACATTGACCTCTTCAAAGAGTTCCAGGATGTTTTTGCATGGAGCTATGAGGACCTAAAGTCCTACGACACCTCTGTAATCCAACACACTATCCCTCTCAAACCTGATCAAAAGCCCTTTAAACAAAAACTGAGGAGAATCAATCCTATGCTTCTCCCAGCAATGGAACAAGAGGTACAAAAAATGTTCAAAGAAGGCATCATAGCACCAATCAGATTCTCTGAATGGATCTCCAACCTAGTCCCTACAAGAAAGAAGACTGGTGAGATTAGGCTATGTGTAGACTTAAGGAATCTAAACCAAGTATCCTTAAAAGACAACTACCCCTTACCCAAGATGGATCACATTCTTCAAAGGGTGGTAGGGGCCTCAAGGATCTCATTACTGGATGGATTTTCAGGTTTTAACCAGATCTTAGTTCACCCTGATGATCAGGACAAAACAGCATTTACAACCCCATGGGGAACTTTCAAATATGTAAAGATGCCTTTTGGATTGAAAAATGCAGGGGCAACATTTCAAAGAGCAATGGACATTGCTTTTGCAAAGGAGATTCATGACTTTTTAGTCATTTATCTAGATGACCTAACACCTTTCTCAAAATCAGACCAAGAACATATAAAACATCTAAGACAGATCTTCCTAAAATGCAGAAAATATGGAATCTCCTTGAATCCTAAGAAGTCCCTCTTTGGTTTAGAAGAAGGCAAGCTCTTAGGACACATCATCTCAAAAGATGGCATTAGAATTGACCCAGATAGGATACAAGCTATCCTGCAAATGCCTCACCCAAGGAATGTCAAAGAATTACAAGGATTCTTGGGAAAAATCAATTTCTTGAGAAGGTTTATCCCAAACCTAGCAGAGCTAATCAGATTATTAAATAACATGCTGAAAAAGGATTCAAAAGTGAAGTGGACTATTGAAGCCAATCAAGCATTTGAAGGTATAAAATTGGCCCTTACCCAAACCCCAGTCTTGACCAATCCTCAGTTTGACAGAGAATTTATCATTTTTTCTTTTGCCTCCCAACATACTATTGTTGTTGTTCTATTACAAAAGGATGACCAAGGAAATGAGAAGCCAATTGCTTTCTTTAGCAAAGCTCTCAGAGATGCACCTTTGAAGTATCAAATCATGGAAAAACAAGCTTATGCTTTAGTCAAAGCAATTAAAGACTTTAGGATTTATATCCTTTATTCCCATGTCAAAGCATATGTGCCAAGTCCTATTGTCAAAGACATTCTCACCCAAGAGAATTTAGAAGGCAGAAGAGGAAAATGGATTGCCAGCATCTTGGAATTTGACATTGAGATAAAACCTACAAAACTAATAAAAGGGCAAGGCTTGGCCAAATTAATGACAGAAACAAATTTTCAAGCCTTAGACATCAATCAGCTGGACAGTGAAACAGAGCTGGCGACTCCAAAGATCATTGTAGCCTTTGAACAATCCCCCTGGTATTCTGATATCTGTTGTGTGTTACAAAACCTGTGTGCTCCCCCAGGACTATCCAAAACTAAGTGTAGGTTCTTAAAAATGAAAACATCAAGATTTTGTGTGATGGATGGCAATTTGCTTTGGAAAAATCATGAAGGTATATTGCTGCATTGTTTAATTGAGAATGAAATTAACAATATCATGCAAGAGTTTCATGCAGGAGACTGTGGTGGACACTTGTACTGGAAGTCCACTGTGGATAAAATACTAAGGGCTGGGTACTACTGGCCCACCATGTTCTCTGATGTCAAGAAATTCATCACATCATGTCACAAATGCCAAGTGTTTGAGGGAAAAATACAACTGCTGCCACTTCCTTTAAGACCTATTGCAACAGAGAGACCTTTTCAACAATGGGGATTGGACTTCATTGGGGAAATTCATCCCTCATCTTTAGGCCAACATAGATGGATCTTAACAGCCACATACTACTTTACTAAGTGGATTGAAGTTGCCCCATGCAGGCAAGCAAATGATTCAGTAATCATTCAGTTCTTGGAGAACAACATACTGGCTAGATTTGGCTGTCCTGACAAAATAATAACGGATAATGCTGCTGCTTTCAGATCCAAGAAAATGGTGAACTTCTGCCACAAATTTCATATTACTCTGGGCCATTCTACTGCCTACTATCCCCAAGGAAATGGCCTTGCTGAATCATCAAACAAAAGCCTTGTAAACATTATAAAGAAGGTACTTGAAGAAAACAAAAGGAATTGGCATAAGAAGCTTGTGAATGCCTTATGGGCAGATAGACTAACAACCAAAAGATCAATTGGGACCATCCCATATGACTTGGTTTATGGATTAGAGGCCAAATTCCCCTCTTCACTAGGAGTGCTTGTAATGAAGCTTCTTCAAGAAAGCCAAGCTGAACCAAATGATATGCAAAGAAGGATAAATCAAATCATATGTCTGCAGCAAACCAGAGATCAAGTTTTCAGCAGAGTCCAGGTATTACAAGAAAAACTAAAGAAGGTCTTTGACAGAAGAACTAAAGCAGAAGATTTTAATGTTGGTGATAGAGTCCTCAAGTGGGATGCAAGGAGAGAAGACAAAGGAAAACATGGAAAATTTGATTCCTTATGGAGAGGACCATTTGCTGTCCAAGCAGTGCAAGGAAACAATACTTACTTTCTCAAAAGTCTTAGTGAAACTGACTTGGATGAAGGTCCTGTGAATGGCAGGATGCTGAAGCACTATTTTGAATACCACCCCTAAGTGCAGCATGAGCTTCCATTGTACATACCCAAATGTATATATTACTCTCTGTTTAATTGTAAAATGCAGTTTCTCAAGTGTTATTAGTTGTCAGCAAAAGGTGAAAAGAATCAGAGGTTTACCAAGAAGAGAAGTACACAATTTTGGCATCTCAAGGCAGCAAAAATTCAAGTTCATGTAAGCAGTAAAAGGCCAAGGCATTTTGACCTGTTGTTCTTGGTATTTCAAAAGAAACACCATCCCCATGTGGAGCCACTATTGGCTACCTATACCAATAGGTTTCATATTTCATGATTGGCTATGAAAGGACCAAATATGCTCTACTTTGATGACTCAAAGATCACATATTTCCAAGCGAATCCAATCTATGTATATAGCTTGGTATGGACTTAAGATTTTGATGGATGGTCCAACAGTCTAATCTGGATCATTCCATGGTTTAAATTTGCAGTTGTAGATTAGAGAAGAAAGTCTGTCCAAACTGTTTAATCTTGGCAGACAAGTAGTTCAGGTAGAGAAGAAAAGGCTCCCAACAGCTTAATCTAGGACCTTGGAAGAAATAAGGGTAGAGGTAGATAGAAATAACAAAGAAAAGAAAAGGAAAGTAAGGATCTGCAAGTCCAAGTGCACCCTCCAAGAAGAAATAAAAAATGCTAGGCAAGTAGTTGGGTAAGTAGTTGGGGTTGCAGAAGGTTATCTTTACCATTGCAGATGTATTAACTGTGTTTACCAAGGCAAAGTCTATCAATTGACAAGGTGTTCACCTTCATCAAGTTACAGCAAGGAGCATGACTAACCTCCCTCTTTCCCCCTTCCATTTCATTACTAACATCCCCTCATCAGCTGAGATTCATGGAAGAAGATCATGGTTTCATGGTGGTTCTTGTTCATTCAAAAGCCACATTTCTTGTGTAAAAATATTTTCATTTTGATCTACTCTTTAAACCAAGTGTTTCACAAACAAACTCAGTGTTTTCTCCCTTTATTTACCCCCCATCCATATTAACTCTAACTTTACTATGTAAATCCCTATATCACCTTTCCCCTACTAATATTAAACACCATGGTGTATAAACCCCAAATTTTGTATAAATACCCCTCCCCTTGGCATTATAGCCAATAAGTTCTCTGTCAGGGATCAAATGGCATCTGGTCACTTTGATGAACCTAACCCTAACCCCCTCCTCTGAATTCATTTGGCCCCTTGGAAAGCTTCATTTGATAAAAGGAGTCTCACAAATGACCTGGTTTTGCCTATACCTGCCTCATTTACAAAATAACTACTAAATACCCATTTTTGTTCTCTTATCCAAAGTATTGGGGTTGTCTTATTGCGCATTGGAAAAACCTTACAAAACCCCTTTACCCATGAAACCCTTTGAAACTACCAAAAACCCCGAAAACCCACTTTCCGTTGCCTAACCAAAGTTTGCGCATATATTCTATTTTTCGTAATATATTGAAAAAGCATTAAAAAATATGTATTTGTTCCTCCGCCCGCGGCCTTATCCGCCTATCACGTCATCGACCCGACAGCCGTCCGATCTGATCTTGAGCATCCAACGGCTCTTATCACATCGGAGCGGCTCCGACGTCCTCCGTTTACCCGCCGTATATGCCGGTCACGTCACTCCCCCGATAGCCATTGGATCGAGCCCTCCAGATCCGACGGTCAGCGTTGATATCGGAGCGGGTCTCACGTCCGACGGATATCGTCCGATATCCGTAAAAAGGTTACGTCACTCGGCAGCCACGCGTCCTCGCCACAGCTCGTCGGAGGTACGTCTGACAGATTCCCCCCCGTACCATAAGCGGTGCGATATGAAACCGTTGGCTGTTTCCGGTTTCTGCTTTTCCGCCTATGCTACGTCACCTCTGCATCATCCCACGTCACTGCCACCATGCCGTCACGTCAACCCTTGCGCCCGACCATCTGCCGACCTGTCCTGCCACTTCACCATCCCCGTGGACCAATCAGAGCCCGCCACCTCACCTGTGACGTCAGCCGGCCCTGACCCCACCTATGACATCATGCTGATGTCAGCAGAAAAATGCGCCAAAAGTCCAAAAAAACCAATTATATGGTGAAATTTCGCGTTTTTTCATACTTTTCGCTCATTTTCCATTATTTCCTCTGCATGCTGTTTCACATCCTGAACTGCGCCACCTGCGGGAATCGACCTGAAGGCCTCCAGAGCATCAATTCCACCCACAGTTACGACCTCTGTCCGCGGTTGGCCAGGTATTTCTCATAGTTCATCCTCCATACGCCTAAATTCACTGTAAATTGCTCAAAACGCTTAAGGAACACTGAAACTCACTAGTTCACCGACAGTTTTCCTCTGCAACACTTCTAAATTACAACTGCAACCTTGAAACCACCGGCTGAGCCTTCATTTCCTGAGCTTTGGTCAAAAAACTGTAAATTGCTCGCGCAAACGTGAGACAGTTGGTCAAGCTATTTTAAAACCTGCCATACAAGACAGAGGGAGACCAGGCAGTGGTCTTATTCATAATTCGAGCAGTATTTCAATTGCTGCGTGTCCACTCCACTCTCTGTTCCTGATAAATTCACCTCCCTGAAAAAGAGGCATTCCTCTGAACTGTCCTGCTCTATCAAAACTACTTTGCACTCAATTCAAAATCCTCTTATGCAATGGAGACACCTGTAGTACTAAATGTTCAACCTCTGAATGCCCCTTAAAAGAACTTGAAATGGCAAACCTTGGCAGATATGGATTACCAAATTACAGAAGAAAAGCTTATGAGCAGCAAATTCCACATTCACCTGTTGAATGAGTTGAAATCCAAGCATGAAAATGGGACAGATATATTGGGCTTATGGGACTCTTTCCTCCCTAGTTTCAAGCTCCCTCAGGTCAACCAGTTCCCTGAACTAATCCACCTCTGTGCTGAACAATATGATGTTTCTCAGAGGGCTGTTGTTGACCCATCTGGTTCAGTACTTTTCTATGTTACCCCTCAACCTATCAGAGACATGCTTTGCTTCAACCCTCAGAAGAAGTTGGTTCCTTTGTCACTGGTAAACCTGATCAAACAAGGGGATAAACTCACAGATGCTCAAATTATCAAATTTAATCAATTATACATTAAATATGACATTGTGATGTACCCTCCAATTCTTCATGTGTATCTCAATGAGCTGGGCAGAGACCTTGTAGATATGATTTCTCCCATCTTGGGATATAGTTCAATTGAGCATATTGATGCAACTGTGCTGGTAATGATGCTTATGTTTGCTCCTGGCAAGTCACCAATCTGCTATGACTATGCCACCTACATATCAGACAAGATGCATGAGCAATTGATGAATTTGAGGAGAGATAGGATGTTCAGATACACCTCCTACATTTACCATTTGATCTTGTACCATCAACATGAGAAATTTCATTTTTCAATCAAAAGAATGGATGCCCAAGGCAATCCCAAATCAGTGGTCTACTGGTCATCTGTCTTCCACATTAGACCTGAGTCTCCATACACTTACTGTGAATTCATGGATCTGTTCATCCATCCAGCTATGACAATGCTGATGAGTTCACCTCCTCCGAGACTCACTAATGACATGCAGAGAATTCTTCAGCTGTCCAAAGCTTACAGCATTGGGGATTGGTACTTCTACCAAAACCACACTGTCATCAGGATATATGGGTGTGATCTACCTCCATTTAAATTACCTAAGTATGTGCCTATGAGGCTATTTGCCCTAGAGTACTTTAGGCAATTTGGCAGAGTTGATGTGCTCCACTTTTCGGGAAAAGGCAAAAAAGCACAGCTGAAGGTGAAAAGCCAACTTGGCCATTTTATCTATAACGAGAGGGAGCAAGGATGGAGGGAAGCAGAGAGAATGCTTGAGGCCCTTGGCCTGCAAACCAGTTTCATATGGGCACCCTATGACCCTAATCATTTCATATCTATAAGGAGGCTCAAATATAAGTTATCTGCCTATGATCACCATAGCATCCCTCACATTGAAAAATATGCAAACCAATACAAATGGAGGAGAGGGACCTTAGAAGAGCCCTTGTCACAAGAAGAGCTAAACAAGAGAGCACTAAGGAATCTAAAGAAGATGGCTGACCTTGAACTTTGTTCACAGGTATTCACACTTCCAAGCACACAAACGGGAGCAGCTGAATCCTCCTCAACTGCCAAGCAGCAAACTTCCAAGGCCACTGAAAATATATCCAGCAGAGGCAAAGAAAAGGAAATGGAGAAAGAGCAACCACATCAAGAGAAGGAGCAGTCACCTCCAGTGACTCAAGAGAAGACAGATAAAGAAAGGCAGCAGCAGGCAGAGCAACAACAGCAACAAGATTTTCAACAAGAAGAAGGGCAACATGACAGACAGCAGCCCTTACAGCAGGAGAGAGTAATTGATACTCCAACTTCCACTGAGCAACAGGCTCAGAACATAGTGCCTCCTAGGCCAGAAGTCACCACTGATGCCTCGGTCCTCCAAACTCCACAAAAGGAGGACTTAAGCAGAAAAAGGGATAGAGAAACTCCCCTGACTTCATCTATTAACCAGGGAGAAAAAAGACAAAGATTGAATGATTTTTCAGAGGATGACATAGCTATAAGACAAGCATTGGGCATGGGCCCACCCAGCAGAGAAGCTTCAGCAAGTTCCTTCCAGCAGGAATAGGACAGGACTATGGGAGGGGAGGTCAGCTCCTCCAGCCAACAAAAAGAAGGACAAGTAAGCATCAAACAGCAATTTATAGACATCAAAAGGAGGAATGAGCCTATCAAAATACAGCTGTACAATCATCTGCTAAACATGGCTCCTACCAATCAGCAAAGACTTATGTTTGCCTTTGATGTAGGTGAAGGAAAAATGATCATGAGTCATTTTATGCCCACAGCACTGCATCCCCAATCTGCCTCAGATTACCTCAGGACCAACCTGGAGGTCATGGCCAAAGACATACACCCAATGGACAAAATTGAACTGCATAAACAGACTGGTGAGATGGTGTATGCCTCCTTGGCAGATGAAACATTAGAAAATTACAAACTAAAGAGCAGACTTAATGCCACAGCCTCTCAACTGGAATTGGAGAAGGCATCATCCCAGGTGAAGGACAATAGAATAAGGTCCCTGGAAGACATAATCATTGAAATTGGGCATGATCCCAAAGATATTTCAGGAATACAGGAAATCTTGAAGTTGAGGGATGCTGACATGGCTGCCATGAGGAAGAAAATCAAAATCCCAGCTACCATTCACCCTCAGACAGATGAGGTAGCCCAACAAAGGCATGAGAAGGACACCACAGATTTTTTGATCTTCATTTATAAACAGCTTGTTCAGGCACAAGAGAAGTTGGGAGAATCAGAGGCTGCAAAGGCAGCATTACAGGCATCTCTGAAACAAAGAGAAGAAGGGCAGACTTCTCAGCCTCCTCCTCAGATCATCAATCTTGAGGAAACTGCTCCTATCTACTTCAGCAGCGCCAACAACTACAGAGCAGGCCCAAAGCCTAGATATGCAAAAGCTGAAGAATGAAATCCAAATCCTGGAAGCTCAAATGACAGAGTTAAAAGAGACCAGGGAAAAGTTATCAAAAATCAATGATAGATATGATAAATCCAAACAAACCGTGGCAGAGAAGGACAGGGAGGTGAAAACCCTCAAAAACAAAATAAAAGAGCTAGAGAATGAGCTCAAGTTAGATAAAGTGGTGGTTGAACTTAAAATAGTGCTGTGGGCTAACATTGGTCAATCTATCAATGAGCAATGGCCATATATTGAAACTATCCATGAGCAACTAGAGCTCATCCCAAAGGCACAGAGGGAGGTTCACAGATCAAGAGCTCAATTGAGCAATATGCCTGAAGTGGCCACCAGAATGATCAATGTACTTAACCATAAAACAAGCTCTCAGTTAGCAACCATGGGAATTACAAACAGAACTGAGACTATCCAAATGGTCAAAAGGGTTCTCACACTAAGAAACTTAGTGCAGACATTGGAGAGAAGAACCCAGGATATGCAGACTGAGGTGAACAAGTTTTTGGAAAAATTTCAGGTGTTAGAAAGCAGAGGTCTCCCTGGCTTACTGAACAGCGCAGGGAGATTATTCACACATGACCAATATGCTAAAAGGGTCAACACATTTGCCACCAGTCAGATCAATGAGAAGCCCAGTACCTCAGAGGAGACAGGGCCAGCCACAGGACAGTCTCTCTATAACAGAGTAGAGAATCTGTTTTTTATAATGAATGAGATCAATCACCTGTTCGGGGTGGCTCCCAATTTCTTCAAATATACAGAGGCAGAGGAGACAATGGATGCCATTCTCAGGCATCAACTCCCTACGCAAGACTGGTGGACAAATGCAATACAGAAGATTTTGTAGACAGTGAGCCATCACCAATTTTGTTTCTTAAAAAAAAATATCAGTTGTCATGCAGAGCACAGTTTAACAAAATCAGCATGCATGGTGGGTTAAAGCTGAGCCAACTCAGCAGATGTATCGGCCAACAAAGCAGAAATAGAAAACTACAGGTGGCAGGGCCGAGAAAATACAGCGCAGCAAGAAATAAAGACGCATTATTTAGCGTTAAAGCAAAACGGCTCAACCGACTCAATGACCTCCAAAGGTCAAATTACCCTCTGACAGACATAAAGAGCATTTATGCTGCATTCAAAGTTGCGATAACTTCTTTTCTACTTTTTGTACGAATTTATGAAGATATTTTCTCTCTTAGATGACTCAATACCTGAGATATTTTGTACAAGCATTCCTATAAAGTCCCCTTCGCATGAGCTTGCAAGGGTTGTTGTTGATTTCTCCTGGAGAAATTCTTATGTTGTAATCCTTTCACAAGTTTAATAAGGAAAGTGATGGAATTTCTCGGATTTTTTAAGTGTTGAATGTGTTCTGGTGTCTGTTGATAACTGCTGGATTCCTGTGTATTTCACCATACAATAAGTCTCTGTAACTCTCTCTGTTATTTGTTTGTTTTGTTAAAATCCATATATGTTATCTGATTTTCAATACTAAGCAACAAGGAAAAAGACTAACTTTCAGGATTTATTCACTGAGTACCCTGAGTTCAATCTGAGTTGTTAATGAATGTTTTCTTCATCTGTAATCTAGATAAGTGTAATTCTTAATTGCTGCACTTTCAGAATACACCTGACACAGTGGCCTTTGTCACAGGAATTCAAGTTTTGCTCCTGTGCAGTGTGTTCACTTTCACCTCACCAGCTTAATAGAAAATTCTTAATTGCTTTCTGTTGGTTGACATACATCACCATTTAAGCTAACTTTGTTTGTCTAAAAGATACACAATAAGCCCTGCAGTTTGAACATCACCAATCCTGCATATCAAATCATTTCACAATTCCAGACTCCATTGCCCAATGGTATTTCACTCTCTAAACACTATATCATAAGACCTGAAAGAAATCCTTCAACCAAAACATAAACCAAAACTTGAGCATAATAGCTAGCCTAAAATACCATCATAACAGAGACAAATCATAAAGAGAGAGCCCTCTCTGATTACAGTTTGGCTAGAAACTGTGATCCAAAGATTGGTTAGTGGTTACCCCGGCCGTATTCCCTTGGGATTCATAGGGAACAACCTGGGTGTTAACAGGATCAGATAGTGAAGGGCTTTCTTCCACATCCTCCATTTCATTCTCTCCTCTGCGAGGTCAACCATCCACTCCCCCATTACAAATTTTCGTTCACCAGGGATCAGAAGCCTCAATATCCCAACCTATTCACTCCTCATCTTTAATCCCTTCCCATTCATCTGGAATCCCAGCAGTAGTCTCAACCACTATTGTTATCATAATGGCAGATCCATGGACTAGGCCAGGAGCAGTCAACATGCCTGGACCATTGCATGATCTACCCAATGATCCCGAAAAATGGCTGCCTAAATTCAATCCAGACGATGGGATCCAGGCTGAAGAACACATCAACAACTTTATGTTAGCAGTTAACCTAAAAGGAGTGACAGAGCAAGATGTTGTTGTAAGAATTTTCCCTTACACTTTACAAGGATCAGCAGGATCCTGGTATTTTTCCTTACCTTCTGGTTCCATTACCAGTTGGAATACATGCCAAGAGCAATTTCTCACCAAATATGGAGATGATAGGTCCCTAGCAACTTTAATAAACGACCTCTCCAATTTGAGAATAGAGCACAGGGAACCAATAAAAGAGTTTAATGCCAGATTTAATAAACTACTGAATAAAATCCCTACCGCTTCTAAACCAAGTGAACAAATCCGAAGTGAATGGTATATCACTGCCCTACCTGCCAACATAGCCATTTTTGTAGACAGGTCTAGGAAACCTACCTTAGCGGAAAACATGAGAGAGGCACTTGCTGTTGAAAAGCGCATCAATGCTCTAGAAAAGAAAGCTGCTCTGGAGGATAGAAAAGCTAAAAAAGTCTCGTTTAAAGAAGATTCCAAGAAGAAAACCCCGAAGGACCCGTATGACATGGAAGGTTTACAAAAGGTCCTTAAAACATTGTCTAACGAAATGGTTGAGATAAAAAAGCAGGTGGCCGAAACTTCAAGCAAAAGACCATTCAGAACTTTTAAGAAAACCGAATCAAAGCCGCCCAATGTTATATCTAACGTTGATTCAGACCAAGAAGAAGAGGAAGAGGAAACATCTTCACAGACCGATGATGAAGAAGAAGTAGCTGAATGCCACGGAATGTGGGATTTTATACTCCCAAACTCTGATATGGAGAATGAAGAAGAAGCCTTTCCGGTTACTACAAGAAGTAAAAGCACTCCTGAACCCGCCCAGGCAACTCCAAAGAAGAGAAGCGCAGGCGCTGCTACGACAAAGGAAAAAATTCCCCCAAAGAAGTCACCTGTAGTAGTCCCCCAAAACCAGCCTTCAACTTCTAGTTCTCCTTCAACATCCAAGACTCTAGTGGTATCCGATTCAATGGAATATAACATTGTTGATGACATGAAGAAAACTAAGGCAAATATAACCATGTTTGAACTTAGTAAACTGAAACATCAACAAAAGATACTTCTTAAAGAATTAAATGTTGTTCCCTCTACTCCCCTTCCCAGTGAAAGAGCTGCCAACGATTCAGGCCAGCCTCCTGCAAGTATGGATGAAATTACCGATTCAGTTTTAATCAGAGATAAATCAAATTCTCACACTCCACCCTTCCTGCTCACTTATGAGATTTATAATAGAAACCTGCACAACTGTTTAATTGATTCAGGGGCCTCATCTAATATAATGCCAGCTTCAGTTTGCTCTAAGCTTAACATTGAACCCCAGAAGTCTTCCATTCATATTGTGCAGTTGGATAGGACTAAGGTGCAGGTTGTGGGAGAAATTACTTCTGTAACCATCAGGTTGTCGGCCGACCCCATAATTGTTCAGAGGATTGACATCTTAATTGCCGACATACCTGAATTTTATGGTTTGATTTTAAGCAGAGATTGGTCCGAAAAACTACATGGGTATATTTCCACAGATTGGTCACATATGTGGCTTCCCTACAAGGGAAAGCCGAATCAAATAAGGATCGATCGCGAGAAGCATATGACCCACACAGTTACTGAATTTGAGCAAGAAAACCAACCTGTGGCATTCAACAGCAATATTTTGGGGAACTATTCATCTGAATCATTCTTTGGCAACTTTGTTGCCCAACCATCTCCTTTTTCAGTCAATCATTTTACATCTCAAATTGAAAATTTTTCACAAACAGATAAGTCCAGATGTTTTAATGATGCTGAGAAAAATGTAAATATTTTTGTTAATACTCCTTTATTTTGGTCTTTATATTTTGATGGCTCTAAGTCCAGCGAAGGCTCAGGAGCAGGTTGCATTTTGGTTAGCCCTCGAGGAGAAAAGACAATGTTGTCTTGTAGGTTAGAATTTGAATGTACTAATAACACAGTCGAATATGAAGCTTTGGTCCAGGGTTTATATAAAGCAATCGGCCTTGAAGTGCGATATCTAAAAGTGTTCGGCGATTCGGAAATCATTGTTAAACAAGTTAGAAATGCAATTCATTGCCTTTCGACTCACCTTAAGCATTATCAATCGCTAGTGCAGGATCTTACCTCACACTTTTCAGCCTTCAACATTTCTTCCATTCCTAGGTCACAAAATTCAGTAGCCGACCTACTAGCCAATGTAGCTTCTAAGCTTCTACCTTCCGAAGACTACAGCCTTGATAGATTTTCTGTAGAATTACTTTTTAGACCTTCAATTCCTGACAATGTCACTAATTGGAGAGTATTTAACCATGACGAAGATATCTTGCAGTTTCTAACTTCGGAAAAATCCTATGACAATCAAGTCATTGAGGAGGATGATCACGATCTACAGATGAAACAAGTGCCTCAAGAAAATTCAATTCCCAAACCTGTGGTAAAGCTCGAAGATCTTTATGATATCAAAGACAGGTTTAAACCTGTAATTAATGCAAAGCTTCAAAGTTCCACCCTTAGATTTGAATTAATAAATCTAGGCACTGACGATGCTCCTCAAAACATCAACTTAGGAATAGGACTTTCCCAAGAAGAAAAGGAAGCGTTTATTAAACTATTGAGAAAAAACAAACAGGTCTTTGCTTGGAGATATGATGACCTAAAGACATATGATACATCTATTATCCAGCATACCATCCCTATGCTTCCTGATCAAAAACCAATTCAGCAAAAATTAAGAAAGATACATCCAAATTTGGAGACCCAGATAAAGTCGGAGCTTAATAAGCTTTTGAAAGCCAAAATTATCTTTCCGGTCCGACATTCAAATTGGGTCTCTAATATGGTGCCAGTCAGGAAGAAGAATGACGACATTCGAATCTGTATTGATTTCAGGAACCTCAATAAAGCAAGCTTGAAAGATAATTTCCCGTTACCTACTATGGAGCAAATTCTTCAATCAGTAGCAGGTTCTGAATTGATGTCCTTTCTTGATGGATTCTCCGGATATAACCAAGTTTTGGTTCATCCTGATGACCAACTTAAAACTACATTCAGAACAAAATGGGGAACTTATGCATATCAGAAAATGCCTTTTGGACTCATAAATGCAGGAGCGGCATTCCAGAGAGCCATGGATATAGACTTCAAAGGATTGATTAATCGATCAGTAGTCGTCTACCTAGACGATATTACTGTATATTCTAAAAAGAGATATTATCATTTGCATGACTTAAATCAAATCTTTCAGCGATGCAAAAGATATGGTATTTCTCTAAACCCAAAGAAGTCTTTCTTTGCTCTCGATCAAGGAAAGCTCTTAGGCTTTATAGTATCCAAAGATGGCATTTATATTGATCCTGATCGAATTAAGGAAATTTCCGAAATCCCTTTCCCACACAATAAAAAATCAATGCAGTCATTTTTGGGTCAGATTAATTTTGTCAAACGATTTGTTCCAGATTTCTCTCAAATTGTATTACCTCTTCAGACAATGATCAAGAAGAATTCAGTCTTCAAATGGGGACCAGAAGAAAAGCAAGCTTTTGATGTTATCAAGCAATCAATAATCAATGCCCCAGCCTTGAATACTCCCAATTTTTCTAATCATTTTACATTGTATACCATTGCGTCCGATGTATCCTATGCTGCAGTTCTCACGCAGCCAAATGCTCACAAATTGGAAGCGCCCATTTCATTTTTTAGCTCAAATCTTCAGGGTGCCGAACTAAATTATTCCGATGTGGAGAAACAAGCCTTTGTTGTATTCAAAGCAGTTAAACATTACAGGCCCTTTCTTTTGAAAACTCACACGAAAGTTATAGTCCCTTTCCCAGCGGTAAGGCAACTATTAATTCAAAAGGAACTCGGTGAAAGAAGAGCCAATTGGGTCACAACACTTCAAGAATATGACCTAGAAATAAAGCCAGCAAAGATTGTTAGGGGCCAAGGTTTTTGCAGGATATTGGCAGGAGCATCAAACATTCCTGAATCAAGCAACATGGATCAGACTCAATCAATCAATCAGATAAGTGTCACTGATTCTGAATCTCAATATGCAGATTTAATATTTTATTTGAAAAATGGTTATGCTCCTCCAAAGTTACCTTACAAAAATAAAAGGGCCATTAGGTTAAAAGCGAAGAATTTCACTCTCATTGATGATGTGCTTTTTAGACAAAACTATGATTCTATCCTGTTAAGATGTCTTGAGAAACCTGAAGCTCAAAAGGTTTTACATGAACTACATGATGGGCCAGTGGGAGGACATTTTGGAGCAGACACAACAGCCCACAAAGTTATTCATGCTGGATATTATTGGCCTACATTATTTCGAGATGCTCATGAATACGTAAGAAAATGCTTCAATTGCCAAACTGCTAGTGGAAGACAACGGAAATCAGCTTTCCCCCTGCAACCTGTCAATATTGAACAGCCATTTAAACAATGGGGATTAGATATCATTGGAGAGATTACTCCACCATCTTCCAAACAACACAGGTATATCCTCACCGCTACCGATTATTTTACCAAATGGGTAGAGGCTATTCCTTTGAAGGCAGCAAATTCAGAGGCAATCATCGAGTTCATAGACCAATTCATCATTACCAGGTTTGGTGTCCCAAACGCTCTCGTTTTTTATAATGTTTCCTATTTCTTAGGAAATGCTATATATGATTTTGCTATTAAGAGAGGGTTTAAACTGAAATATTATGTTAATTATTATCCCTAGGGAAATGGTTTAGCAGAATCTACTAATAAAAATCTCATCAAAATCATTAAGCGAACTGTTGAACAGAATCATAGAAACTGGCACAAATCTCTAGTGTTTGCATTATGGGCTGATAGGGTTACACAAAAAGCTTCTATAGGTTCCTCCCCATTTAATCTAGTATATGGAAAAGAAGCAGTATTGCCTACCAATCTTGTTCTACCATCTTTATCCCTAGTGCAGTACATCGAAGAGACTCCTTCTTCCTCTATCCAACTTAGACATGACCAAATTCTCAAATTAGAAGAAGAAAGGGAGAAAGCTAGAATCACCCACGCCAAACATCAACAAATGATCAAAGCATCCTTTGACTTAACCTCATCCGATTCCAAACACTTCCAAGTTGGTGACTTAGTTCTCAAATGGGACAAGGCCCACGAAGATAAAGGTAAGCATACCAAATTTCAGAAAATGTGGCTTGGACCATTTCAGATCTATGAAAAGATAGGCCATTCGACCTTTTTATTGCAAGACTTATCAGGAGTGAGAGATTCTCTCCCTGTTAATGGCCTAGTCTTGAAGAAATTCTTTAATTGAGAAGGTGATCCCTTCTCCTCTTTGTAGATTTGTGTAGTTTGTAGGATCGATAGGAAATAAAACTGTAGAGTATCTCCATTGACCTTTAGCTTGGTTTGAAAAAGCTGTCTCACAAAATAATACAAATTTTTTTCTTTTAGATAGTAGAATCCTCAACCAAAAGGAATAATTTCTAGAGAACTAGATATCTGTTTGTTCTGAAATCACCACCTAACGTTTTGAAGACTCTTCTCGAAAGGTAAAAGGTCTGTAAATCATTCTCGGTTTTCAAAATTGGTCTCAAAAGGTTATCCATTTTAAGATGAAAACTAACCCATTTTCAGCATCTTCAACTCTTCACCTGTCATCCATTTATTCTTAAGGAGAAAATTGTTCACCCCATTCACTAAAGTTTATGGTTACTCAGAGTGTAATTCTAAAATATAGAAGATTAAAGATAAGAGGTCTTATTACAAGCCTGCTTACCATGTTCATAGGAAAGTAGTTTGACTGACATTACCGATATTGCCTATCATAACAGGGTAATGGCTTGAAGCTTCAAGACAAGAGGTCTCATCACGAGCCGGCTTGTTCAGTTAAATTATTACCAGTGAATGGCATTGTCAACAGCTGGCCACCAAACCAGGACAATGGCTTTTTATCTTATCAATGACAAAGAAGAAAAAACAGATAAAAAAATAAAATATGGGAACATATTTTAGTTGCATTCTGTTAACTACAAGCTTATGTGAATGGAAAAGTGAATAATACTATGGTTAAAAGGTATCCCTGTCGAGACTATAAACGTTTGCTGGCAATAGAGGCTCTACCTATGACAGAGGGGTTAATTATAAAAGCTGATTTGGGAAAGTTTTTGTTTTATCATTATAAACCAATAAAGGCCTATTTTAAGACTTAGAATGTATTTATTTTTCTTGAAACCAAAAGAAAAGAAGTTAACAGAATTCACTTGGTTCAGAACACGCGAATATCAAGCTAAATTAGAAGTTTTCCCTTCTGATTGAGTTTCTAGTTTTGAAAAGCTTAAGTGTTTGCATTACTGTCAGAGATAACTGGTTCTTCCAGCGAATCGCCAATTGTTGTGCCCTACAACAACCCCCCATTTCATATCATTCTTATTTTAAAAAATTAACATATGGAATGGGTCCCTTTTTAAAATTTTGGCATCAATGCTTGTATGTTCAAAATCGGCCGCATAATCAAATGAGTTGTCATATATTTAAGCCTTTTTGGGACATCAATGTTTCAAATAATAAATAATCTTTTGTTATTGCGATAAAGCGATCGCAAGATCGCATATCGCAACAACAAGAGAGTTGCATTTAAATGGCATTTTGGTCTCCGCCGATGCGATATCGCTATCGGCGATCGGCAATGTTACATGCACACCACTAACGGCACATAACTCATGTCCCGACGCGACGCGATGTCGGCGATCGGCTATCGGCGATACCTCATGCGAAACAGCTTTATGATTTAAATCCCGACCCGATGCGATATCACTATCGGCCGTCGGCAGAATTCCACATACTTCGGTGAGGCACCCGGTTCCTACCCCCGATGCGATGCGATATCGCAATCGGTAGCCCCAAACCATTGTATATGCGCCTACCTCTATTTCCATGCGCTAGCCCGATGCGATATCACTTATCGGCTGTCGGCACGATCTTTTGGTAATAATTGTGCAGCACCTATTCCCCGAAGCGATGCGATATCGCTCATCGGTGGTAGGTAGTCTTAAAAGCCATCACTCAAAGCTTTAATTTTATATTCATATCCGGTTGATAAAGTGCGAATCCCAAAATGCCGTTAATGCAAAGGATAAGGTAATGCGTGTGTATTTAAAAGATTTTACCCCTTCGATTAATGAACACCTGCGTTTTACCGCCAGAATATCTGTTGCACGCTTAAGTGAGTCATTCACCCAGATAACGGTATAATCATCACATTTAATGGGTAGCAGACCTCAAATCACCATTAATTGCATCTGCAATATCCTCTCAGCAATTGGATCCGCAGCCACTTTTGGAAATTAATCTTGGCACGCTTCAAATGATATATCTATCCCACTGTGTAGCGTCATTGTTATTATGTTGTTACGATTTCTCTTGCAATTGTGTAGAATTCGTCTTTTAAGAGAAGCTTAAGCATGATGGGGAAAAGATCCAAGACGGCTACGGGCTCTACTGTTATACCTGTAGCAGGTCAAGCTGCTGCAAATAGCAAGAAAGGCCTCGTTTCAGACACTACATGCACTGGTCTTAACAAGACTACATGGCAGGGCACATATAATTTGCTAGAAGCTGAGCAACCAAAAGTTTCAGGGATAGTGGCTACTGCGGACCCACTCAAAAAGTCCGATGCAACTCTTAAAGAGTTGGCTGATTCCTTTATTCACAGAATAACGGCCAGAGAGCAAGTCCTTCCCTACACTGATGTAGTGCGATGGGCAATTGAGGAAATTCCAATCGTTGACAGAACGTTCCACACAAGAGACGGAAGGATTTTCGGGTCGTTCAAGCCAGAGCACCTGAGGGAAATGTATCATTTGCCCGAGCCAGAGAAAATCTACAACAAAGACTTCGTGGAGAAGTTTGCAACTGAAAATGAAGTACCATCTGAGCCCATTCAGGATTGGAGGCAGAACCCGGCCAAACACAAGCACGAAAGCTCGGGTAAGTACTCCGTCGATTCCTTGGCTTCTCCCTATTGCTATGCAGGAATTATGATGTGTAGGCTATGGGGATTACATGATTCTGCCAATTTTGATATAGAAATGGTTCCCCTAATGGAAGCAGCTGTTAATGGTTTTATCATGGATTGGGCCACCATTCTTTCTGATAAATTGACTGTAGCTATTCGGGATTTTAGAGCTAAATCTGTAGTCACCGAAAGGAAAATCCCCCCATTTTATTATAGCGCCTACATTATGGACACATTGTGCTTTAACTCTGAGTTTCCCATTCTCGGTTGGAGATGGACCACCTAAGACCCTTTGCCCATTCATTTGTATCATCGGAAATTATGGAAGTCCTCTTACAAGGACCATTTGTATCAAATTTGCAATGGTTTTATGGTTCCCATCCATTACTCCATTTTTGATCGGCCTATTCCCAAAATCTCCTATCTCGCTTCCTTCGACTTACCAGCTGTAGCAGGTTGGTTTGGAGAAGAGCATTTTACCTATATTAGGGTTTATGGAAGCCAAGCCAAACCGCATGTTCTCCCTCTATATGTTTTAGACAAACTGTTAGCCCGAGAGATCTCCTACCAGATTATGGCCGAGAGTGTCACTCAAACTCTCAAGAAAGAGAAGAAGAGGGGTTGGCCCCCTTTTCCCTTGAGGATGGGTGTTTTTACTCTGCATAATATTCAGCATGCAGAAAAGGAGGCAACAAAGATGCAAGCTTTATCCCTGCCCACTATGCCAGCCAGACTCTATGATCCACATAAAACTTCCTACAATGCCCTAGAACAAGCCAAATTGACCAAGATTGACCATCAAGAGGACGAGTTTGATGACCTGTTCATAGCTGCTGATTCAATAGGCCAAACCAAGCAGCTTGCCAAGATGAGATACAAAGATGAAAATTTAACCGAATTCAATAAACTTAGGGAGCAGAGGTTGCAAACTCTGCCCCTAGATTTATTGTCATTAACCACAGCATCCTCCTCAAGCGAGCCAGGTCAGAAACAGACAAGCCAACCTCCTGTTATAAATAAAGAACAAAAGAAACAACAGGAGGAAAGGCAAGAGAAGCAGCAGGCAGAGAAGCAGAGAAAGGAGCAAATGGATAAGCAGCAGAAAGAGCAGAAGGAACAAGAACAGAGAAAGCAGAAGCAAATGGAGGAACAGCGGAAGAAAGAAGAAGAATAAAAACAAAGGAAAGAACTGGCAGATAGGCAGAACAAGGAATTAGCAGATAAGCAAAGAAGAGAGCAAGAAGAGAAACAGAGAAAGGAGTCAGAAGAACAGCAACAGAAAGAGTTGGAGGAGCAAAAGAGGTTGGAACAAGAAAAGGAGAAGAGTAAATCCCAGACCTCCATAGATCCTGAATTGCTGAAACAATGGAATCAATTCGATTCCATTATCAGTGGAAAGGAAGGCTCCAAAGACACACCAGACACCACTTCTTCTCAGGTTCTAAGCAGAACCAGCGGCCCACCCATTTCAAAGGAGCTCAAGGTAATCACCAAAGACCCTTCCGATCAGATTGTGCTCCAGGTGGAAGATATTCCTCCCCTGGACGTTTTCTACAGCCCTAGGCACAAAGCAGTTGTTAAGCGCTCAAGGAAGAGACGAAGGCTTGATCAACCTTCCATCTTTCCTGAGCAGACAGTTACGGGGAATGTAGTCTGGAAGGAAGAATTGGACCCCTCCGATGATCTAACCAAGCTATCGCAGTATGCGGGAGCTTATTCTGCAGCGACTATTGATAAAGCATCGGAGGTAAGTCTTTTGTTAAATACTAAGGACCAGGAAATTTGTTCATTGCAAGCAGAAGTAGCCGAAGTGCGAAACAAGGCAGAACAGGTAGAAGAGCAGTTGCTGGCACAACAGCAAGCAAACAATGTATTAACCCAGCAACTGCAGACTGAAAAACAGAAAATTGACCAGAGTGCAATCCAGAAGCAGAAAGAGTTAACAGAGGCATTGGCACAATTGAGAGCGGCAAACGAGCAAATGACGAAGTCAAAGGATGAGCAAATCGCTCAACTGTTAGCACAGCTCGAAGATATCAAGGGCACCAAGAAAGTCGAGGATTTCAGAGCAGAGGCAACTCAAATAAATAATGCATTAATCTCTCAGGTTAGACTCTTATGCCAACAACTAACTAAGGCTGAGCCATTATGTGAAGTATCTACAGCAGTATGTCAGCAAATTGAAAAAGCCAGAAATGAGCTAGATCAGACCGAAGAAACCATAACTTCATATCTTGATTGGCAAGATACTGATGTGGGGAAAGAAGCAAAATTGCCTAGGATCTATGAGCCATTCAAAGACATACTCTTCACGGAATGGAACACTCAAATGATGAAAGCGGAAAGGGCAGTTTCAAGGTGTAAAATGATTGGCAACAATATGATTGATTTGGTCAACAATACACTCTATTGGGCCAACATGATCTCTCAGTGTACACCTGGAAGCATAACCACGGCGAACATGATTGAACAAACAAGTTATCATGGACTGGAGGAAAAGAGAAAGTTAATCGCTGGAGTAAATACTTTAACCTCCGACGCATATTGGCACTTTCTAATCAAGCCGCACACTCAAAGGTCGGCTCTTAAGTGTTTAACAGATGCTCTCAAGTGCCTGATCCCCGACTTTCAGGATGCCACATATGATGCCCAGCTCACGTCGCGTCTCAACACTCCACCGAAAGTACAGCCCATGCTTGCAATATGTCAGTTGAGGTTTAAAGGCAAAGAGCCCACCGAATGAAGCATTGCTGCCGACTGCCAGATTGCCAAGAAAAATGGAGAAATATTTATTGATGCCAATTTCATAGTTTTTCAGTTTTTCTTAGATATTTAGATTAGTATTTATAGACCCTTTCATTGTTTTGGAAAGGGTCGTAAAATTTTGTAATAGACTTAAAGGCTGAAGTTTGCACTACTGTGCTTCAGCCTATATTCTTTTGTGAAACTCGACCGATAGTCCTTTATTTGACGAGAAGGTTGTTTTATGCATTTGTGCACTATTGTCTCTTGTTTGGAATGCTTTCTGGTTTGAAGGAAGGACTGCGACATAGCGATTTATATAACGGATTGTTGAGCAGCTTACATGGTACTTTTATCTGCATCTGTCCTCTTTCCTTTCATATGAATTGCTGTGTTATTATCTTTTGCTATTGTTGAATACATGTATGCGCTGTAACAGCAAATCTTCATTTCATTCCACTATTGGATGTTTTGTGATATGCCTTTCTTTTAATCATGCATGTAGCAATGATATGAATGACAATGTGTAGTAATTCGCTATTATCGCTCTGCATAACTAATTATGCAGAGCAATCTTAAATGGTTTAAACATCTATGCTTTAGTGTTAGAGTCATCTATATGCCTGCCTTAAAGCACAGATTATCAAACGCTACGCTTTGAAAGATTGATAAGTCCCGGGATTAGATTATTAGATTATATATTTTTCTTATAGTTTTAGTTATTCGCTTATCACTATCCTACCTCATAAGTTACTCATCCATCCCACTTTTATCTATTATTGGGAAACTGGTCCCATTATCCCCAGTCGGAGCCACTATTCCAAACGGAAAAGGAGCTGCTTTCAAGGTCTGGACCGGGTGGTTTCCCCTTTGTTGTGGCAGTGATTTTCAAGGCCTCAACAGGTTGATAAGTAAATTGTGGTTGACTTGTGATAATCGTACTTGAACCAGGTTGTCCTACAGGCATCTGAACCAAAGTTTGAATCGTAGATCCAGACGGTGGTAAAGATGTCTGAGGAGTAGATACAGGAACAGTTGAAACCGGGGCTGTCGATACTCCAGAAGTAGGTGGGCTAGATTGAACAGATGTTGCGGCAGTTGTAGCAGTCGTTTGAGGCAGAGTACGAGGTGTACTAGGCCCAGGATGAGAAACTACTGAAGGTACAGAAGTTTGAATGTTAGACTAGACTGGTTGCTGGGGTGAACTAGAAACTAAGGGTTGTCCAGTTTGAGATGACAGCTGTACATTTGGCTGCAACACCTGTTGGGTTTGCGATGGATCCCACACTATATTCATTCCGGAGTACTAACCCATAACAGGTTGAGAATACTGAGGACCATAACCAGGTTGAGGGTAGGATTGATAATTGAAAGGTACATTTCCCATTCCTTGAACATACGTTTGACCGGAGGGTGGTTGGAAACTTTGGTTCGAGTACTGACCTTGGGGTTGATATCCTTGAGGCACGTACTGATACTGGGGTTGACCTTGAGGTATAAATTGATATTGAGGTTGACCTTGGGGTACATATTGAGTCTGTGGTTGACCTTGAGGAACGTACTGTCCCGTAGGTATGTACTGTCCTTGAGGTTGCCCCCCAGATGCAAATTGTGTACCTTGAGGTTTCCCCCCACGTGAGAATTGAGGCTGCCCCCCAGGCGGTAACTAGCCACCTTGAGGTTGAGGATTGGGAATAGAACCTGACATCATGAGAATGTCTTCTATGCTCAACGGCTTAGTACCATTGCTTCCAGTTAATAACCCTTGCTCAATGGGTTGAGGAGATGCTCCCGAAAAAGTACCAGAAAGGGACTAATACCTAGAGGGAACAGAAGGACCGGCGTACAAAAAGGATTCAGGCGATTGAGTAAACATGGATGACTATCTTGACATATATACGGGAGTATAAAAACCTCTAGGTGTTGGGTGATAAGGAGCGCGAGGTGGTGAAAAACTTAACCCTGAGTTTTCTAAGAAATTAGTCAAAGAAAGATACCAAGAACTGCTCCTAGGTGGACTGTAAAAAATTGATTCACGCTCCCTTAGCTCAATAACAGGTTGATTTTCAGGGATAGAGATGCCTACTTCTTCTTCCGGAGCAAGTTCTTCAATAGCAATAAGTCCAGAAGGAAGATCTTGGGTGATTACTCTTTCTACCCTAGGTGAACCAGGACCACTAGAAGTTGGAGAAACAAACCCCAATGTCGGAGTAGCAGCGAATTCACTTTCAGGCTCAGATATTTCAGGTTCCTCACCTATATCACTAGTAGGTGAAAAGCTACCAGTAACTTCGGAAACAGACACTGACTGTGGATTATAATCTGCCACTAACGGTTGAAAATCAGGATGTACTATCAAAGAAGACTCTCCTTCTTCAGGTGACTCAACTCTACTGTCTCTAGGAGTTACGAGGACTTTCAAGCCTTCAAGCTGGCTCGGTACTTCCTTAGGAGGTTGGCCCCAAAGTCTATGGGACTTCATCAGTAACTCAGCCACGTTTACAAACTCAGGAGATTGGCCTCGAAGTCTACGGGACTGCCTTGCAGCCGTAGTTAAAAAATTTTAACTACTTCACACGTAAACAAAGTAAAATCTCAATGAAAAGCACCTAAAGTCTCTGAAGAACCAAACAAATTTGAATCACACGCCTAAAGAATCGAGGAGATCAAACACACACAAACAGTAACTTTCTGTACTGAAAACACTAGTTGGTGATGAAATCCAACGTCGCAGAGTTCAATACAGAAATGGCGGTTGGAACAGTTACCCTGGCAACCTGCTTAATGAATAGACTGGCACAAGTTCCTCCACTTAACCGTCTCAAGTGAAGAGAACCCCCCAGAAAATCCAAGTGTGTCTAGCCGACGTCTGCTCCAGGTACAGTGGGATCTTCCTACCACTGTCACCTCAGGAAGAATCCTAAAGAATATGGTCACTAAGGTTACCAACTGAGACAAATATACCTGGGGGAACAGTCTACGATCTAATACGCACACAAGGGCAGAGTAGCAAGCTCAATCCCCTTGAAGGCTCCTTGACATAATCCAAGGTTTACCAAATAGTGACCCCAGGCTCCTCGACAATGGTTAATCCGAGGTTTACCGTTTTTAATACGTGAATATCTGGCGTCGTTCCCAATGAGGAAGGATTGATTCCCACACTGGTTCGAACACGATCTCGTGCTTCTCCTTTAAGAGGAGCTTTCTCAGAGCATAAATGCAACAATTGGATTTCTTCCCTACCACAAGATACAACTACTTGTTTGTTTTTACTGTCTTGGAGAGTTAATTACTCTCCTACTCCAAGACACTAGCCTAAGCTAAGTTGGTGTATCAGAGCCCTAGAAATAAAAATGTTACTAGATGAATTTTACTTTAAGCGTTATTTTTATTGGTTTTTGTTTAAGTCAAAAGGTGCGGAGATGAAACTCGTGGTATGAAGACTTGACTCAAAATCACTAAAAATGCACCTAAGATGATTTAAACAATCTTTTTCTCTTCGATGTACTTCTAAACTAAGAAAGAGTTTGAGAATACAAATACTTTTGTAAACACAAATCTTTCCTAATCAAACAAATTAAAAGAAGAGTTTTTTGTCCTTTCCAATGCACTCAAAACGAGACAACTAGTTATTTCACAAAAATTTCCCTTTTTCGTTTCAAAGCACTCAACCACTACAAAAACAAACCTTTTTTCCAAAAGAGATTTTTTTTATATTTTTTATAAAACATTCAAAACTATGGAAATGACTAACTTTGAGATCTATAAATTATAAAAACCTATTTTGAAGTCAAAACCTACTAGATGTCTTTTTTAAGGATGTTTTACTTAGCTAGATGTAAGCTAAGGACTAATTTATGCAGAATCACAAATCAGTCAAGAACAACCAATTTTGTTTTCTTTTTGAAAATGAAAATCCAAACTTTTAAACACAAGCTTTTCGAAGTTTTGTAAAGAGAAAACTCAAAGCGGATTCCTCAACAAGGGGAGATTTCATAAATGGTCAAACTCATAAGAAGGTTGGTAGACACTAAGGTGATCTGAAGTCCCTACAGCTTCTAAGCTCAAAGCCACTACACAACCAAAATGAAAAACAAGCCCAACAAGCAAAACTCCTAGGAATTTCACCTAAAACCCTAACACTAACGAAATCAACCTAAGGAAAGCTTCTGACAAGTTATATGCAGGTCTGGGCAGTATATAACAATTTCTAAACAAAAACTAAGCTGACTAACAGAGGAAATCTTAGGTTTTTCAAAATTTTGACAGGTTCCGCAAGCCCACAGTTGACACAGGTGCGGTCCCGCTTTGTGCTAAAAGCCAAGCTGCGAGTAGGTATGCACTGTGCCAAACGGCTAGGGTGCGGTCCTCTCCCAAAGCTATGAAAAACGAAAAATAACCCTAGATCTACAAACTCTACCCAATTTTACACGCAACAAGCAAAAAACAGAAACAACAACACAGTTTCTCAGGTCAAAGTAAAAACAAGGAAAACAATCAAGTCCCCAGCGGAGTCGCCATTTTGTCACATGAAATAAGTCGATCTTGCGGACAAGATAGACCTTCCTAGAATCTAAAGAAGACCTAATGACAAGCAAACCAACCAGACACTATCTTTCTCTAAATATGATTTTATAAACAATGGCAAACAAGTGTTTTTAGGGCCTACCTTAGGTCCAACGCAAGTTTGTGGATGCCCTCACTCCTTCGATCCAAATGAGCTCCTTTATCGTGAATCTGCAAACACAAACAAGGCAAACAAATTAAATAGCACCTGAAAATCCAATATCATAAAACATATTCAACATGAAAGTCAAGGAGTCCATGAAACAAATAACATGAGATACTTGTTGAGAAAAATGAGTTTGATTGTATTTCAAAAGAAGAAGAACTTTACAACCTTTGCCTTGACGCTGTACAAGCTCCTCCCAGGGTCCAGCAAGAAGTCTCCTCTACTTTGACAAGTTTCACTCACTCCCCAATGAAGCCAAAAAGGTATGTGATATCTCCTCTTAAGCTCAACTAGGAAGTCTTGATTTCACCAGCATTTACCCTCAAAAATGTTCAGCTTCTAACTTCTTTAGCAACCAGCCCAATGCCTGTATTTATAATGCAATGGAGGGAGGTTACTAAGTCCTCCTTCAAAGGGATAAAGCCCTCCTTCAAAGGGATAGCTCCTCTCATCAAGGGATTAGCTCCTTCTCTTTTGGGATGCATGAACCACCTCAGAGCGAACAATCCACGTCAAAATTCCTTCTAGAATCCTCTAGAATTAACCCAAAGTGAGTTTTTTAAGAGAAAACTTGCGCCTTTTGACTTTCACAGGGATCTGCACCCACACCGTTAGGGACAGAGCGGGCAGGTCCGCATTTTTTGTACACAGAAGGTGCGGGACCGCAGGTGACAGTGAGAGAAAGTGCGGAACCAGAGTTACATTGATTTTTAATGTCTTTCTCCCATTTTCAAAGCTTGACTTGAAGAGCTCAGGTCTGAGACTTGCTTAGGAGGACAGTACAAGTGATGATAGACCCATACTGACTGCAAATAATCACGGTGAAGATATTTTTGTGTAACAGAGTGGACTAGTGTTAGGCCCCTATACTACTAGTGTAACCCCTTATTGTTATTAGTATAACCCACTTATTATATTGATGTACCCATGTAGTGCCCATATTGTTACTATTATGCCACATAGAAGCCCACCATTGTTACTGTTGTGCCCTACAATATTATTGTTATGTAGGCTTTGATTGTATTGGGACCACTTAGACTCCTATATATAGAAAGGAGGTATTTTCATTTGTATCATCGAAGAATTGTTCATTTATGTAATGTAAAGGAGGTTGCCCCCTCGAAGAGGCTGAATTCTAAGGCGTGGATCTCTCTTTTCTATCTTTTTGTGAGCTGGTTTCATAACATTTGGTATCAGAGCTTTGGATTCTAGCGTTTCGCTGCTCCAAACAGGTCATCGTGGCATTTTCGCTATAACTTGTTTTCTGTGACGTTTCAGAAGTCGCAAGAAAAACCCATTTGAGAAGAATTGGCGCTAAATCTTGGATCCGAATTTCAGAGCTTTTAGCGCAACATTTTCGGAGATATGATCTGCGGAAGTTGGTCTTTTTGCAGACTCCTGAATTACACTCAAAACAGGTGACCAGGGGAAAATCGTCATAACTTTCTTTCTGAGTATCGGATTGAAATTTTGTAAGAAGGTACAGAAAGAGGATGGACTGCATTTTCTGTTTATATATTTTTCAGAGTCAAAGGTTGAAACAGTGACACGTGGCACTTCATACAAGTTCGCTCTACTGAACTAGTCTATAATTAGGTCACTGCGGGAGATTGTGCATAACCTTTTCTTGGAGAATCCAATTTGGGTCAGACTTCTGGAATTGGAAAGAGGACACAGAGGGCTACTACAGGTCACAATTTTAGAACTTAAAGATCCGAAAGTACAGAGTTACAGTCGTTTCAAGGTAGAGCTCCTAAAATCAAGAAAAAGCAAGATGAGGAAGTTTGATGGCAAGGATCCGGTAAATTGGATACTTCAGATGGAGCAATATTTTGATATACATGGTGTACAACTATTACAAAAGGTATGTATTGCATCTTCATATTTAGAACCAGATCAATTTTTATGGTACAAAGGGCTTTGTTCTCGTAAAAAACTTGTTACGTGGTCAATTTTCACGGAGGAAATGATAGCACGTTATGAGGATATAAAGAGCAACACCTTATTTAGAGCAACACCACAACAATTGGAAAGAGTAAAAGGGCTTTGTGACATAATGGAAAGAAAAATTATGGAAACCAGGAAGCATACCCCTCACAACTATAAAGATGGAAGTGTTGTTTCTCCCAGCCTTCCACAACCTACAAGGGTTACACCACAACAATTGGAAGAAAAAAGAGAAAAAAGGCTTTGTTACAATTGTGATAGCAAATGCACTAAAGGTCATAGGTGTGCTGAGAAGAAATTATTTTACATAGAATATGAAGAGGAGGAAGAAAAGGATCAAGAAACATCAAAAGAAGAGGATATACGTCAGGACACCACCCCAGAGAAAGAAGAAATGAATCAGACCATATCTTGTAAAGCATTGGCAAAAATTACCACTCCTCAAACTCTCAAGATAGAAGGACATATCAAGAAGAAAAAGGTTCAAGTATAGAAAGATCATATCGAGCATCAACAACAAGTTCTCCAACTTTTAAAGGATAACGCCACTTCGGTGCAAAATCAAATGAAACAACAGGTAGATCAACATCGTAGTGAAAAATGTTTTGATGTGAGTGATTGGGTATTTTTACTGCTACATCTCAAGCAAGCTATTTATGAGAAGGAAATGTTGGCAATACTACATGCACTTAAAAAATGGCGACCTTACCGAATGGGAAGACGCTTCAAGGATGAGGATGTGGAAGCATTGTTTTGTGCTATTTATATTATCCAACCAAATTGGATAAATGAAGCAACAGATGAATGGAAGAAGAACGAAGAAGTATGGCCACTTATTCAAAAGTTGCAAAAGATCCCAATTCAAGCAATATTGCCAGAAATTGAAGAGGAAGGAAAAATCATATTGGAACCTGGAGCAGTCACAGAAACAAGAACCCAACAGCTACGAAATCGATCAATTTCAGAGTATCTCATCAAGTGGAAGAACTTACCCGCTGAATATTCCACATGGGAGGACAAGAATTTTATATAGAAGCATCAAGAACTACTCAAGCGTTGAGGACAACGCTTTTTGAAGGAGAGGGGCATGTTAGGCCCCTATACTACTAGTGTAACCCCTTATTGTTATTAGTATAACCCACTTATTATATTGATGTACCCATGTAGTGCCCATATTGTTACTATTATGCCACATAGAAGCCCACCATTGTTACTGTTGTGCCCTACAATATTATTGTTATGTAGGCTTTGATTGTATTGGGACCACTTAGACTCCTATATATAGAAAGGAGGTATTTTCATTTGTATCATCGAAGAATTGTTCATTTATGTAATGTAAAGGAGGTTTCCC
This sequence comes from Pinus tabuliformis, assembly GCA_031772625.1. Classification (NCBI taxonomy): domain Eukaryota; kingdom Viridiplantae; phylum Streptophyta; class Pinopsida; order Pinales; family Pinaceae; genus Pinus; species Pinus tabuliformis. The sequence goes on from CM062805.1 coordinate 1,026,426,705, forward strand.
CCTCGAAGAGGCTGAATTCTAAGGCGTGGATCTCTCTTTTCTATCTTTTTGTGAGCTGGTTTCATAACAACTAGGATGAAATATTTGCACTGGTTGTCCGATATATCACTATTCGGTCTATTATTTCTCTTTTTTCCAACCAAGGATGGAGCTTACATCAAATGGACTTCAAGATTGCTTTCTTGCATGGCTCACTTAATGAGGAAGTCTACTTGGAACAACTTCATGGGTTCGAAGTACAAGATCAAAGGACACATGTATGCAGGTTGAAGAAATCTCTCTATGGGTTGAAGCAAGCCCCTAGGGCTTGGTATGAAAGGATTAATAGTTATCTTGTGAAGCTAAGATTTACAAGGAGCTATGTTAACCCTAACCTATACTTCAAGGCTAAAAGGGACATGTCTCTCATTTTGGTCATTTATGATGATGATCTCTTTCCGACTGGTGCAAACCTTTGACTTCTGAGTTTGAGATGAAGGACCTAGGAATGATGCACTACTTCTTAGACCTGGAGGTCTTGAAAAAGCCTAGTGGGATTTTCCTTTCTTAAGGAAAATACATTGTGAAGTTGCTAGAGAGATGTGGGATGGTAGATTGCAAGTTTTTGTCTACCCTGATGGAACTCAACTTCAAGAAGCTATGTGGAAGTCTTGCTGGGCCCGAATTGGCAAACCCTTCAAAGTATTGACAACTTGTGGTGGCCCTAATGTTATTAGTAAACTCCCGACCAGAATTATACTTTGATGTAAATGCTTTGAGTCAATTTATGGTTAACCCTCATCACATACATTGGATTGCTGCTAAGAATATCTTGAGATATCTCTGTGGCACAATCAATTATGGGATGAGATACACTGTTGGGAATTTGAGGCTACATGGATATTCTTATGTTGATAGGGCTGGAAATGTGGTAGATAAAAGGAGCAAGTCAAGATGTTGCTTCTCATTAGGGTCTACTTCAATTTCATGGATGAGAAGAATACAGAAATTGGTTGCTTCAAGCACCGTCGAGGCCGAATATATCGCTGCTAGTATGGCCTATTATGAATTTGTTTGGTTGAGGAAACTCTTCAGTGAGCTATTTGAGCACGTGTTGGATACCACCATGATCTATTACGACAACTAAAGTGAGATCCGCCTTTCAGAGAATCATGTGTTTCATGACCACTCCAAGTATATTGACATCAAGTACCTCTTTATCTGGGATATGGTATAATGGGGAGCAATAAGGCTCCAACACATCAGGACCGATGAGCAGATTTTTGACATCCTTACGAAGCCATTGGGGAAGGTCAAATTCTTAGCCTTCTGAGAGAGACTTGGAGTTGTGGACATACCCTCTCATGAGGGCCCCATTTGAGTTGGACACTAAGCTCTAGAACTCCTGGGGCTTAGAGTACTTCTTGGAGCTATGGGCGACCATAAGGTGAGTGATTCACCTTCCCTTATAGGTGCATTATGTACGAGGTGAGTGGTTCACCTTCCCTTGTGATACCCCATGATGGTTGACATGTGTGTAGGGTAAGTGGTTCACCTTCCCCTATGATTGATGACACACGTGTGTAGGGTGAGTGGTTCACCTTCCCCTACGATTGATGATATATGCATAGGATCAATGGTTCACCTTCTCCTATTGCATATGAGTAAGATGAGTGGTTCACCTTCTCCTATGGCATATGAGCAAGATGAGTGGTTCACCTTCTCCTGCAGATGCCCCAACATACATCCTATCCATGTAGTTCGGGACTCATGGGAAGTACCTCTCATTTGGCCAATGAGTTGGGAAAAGTGGATAGGGACCATAGCACTACAAATGGATGCATCGTGTACTACCATGGTCCATATGTCTAGGATCCATGGTGTTCAACAATTTGATCATTCAGGATCAAATCTGATTGGGGTTCTACCCCTGGATTGACTTTTGTCAGTGGAGAGTGGCAAGGTCTTGTGACTCACTCTCGATCAATTCTCCTCATTATTACATCATTTTTTAGCAGAGTTGAGATGAGATGCAGAGATGGTACATGATGGCATGATGGATTGACAGGTGGAATTCCCCCTAGTTGAGAGGGAGGGTTAAATTGGCAACTAGAGCCAAATTAAAATTTGGACAACTCATATGATGGCGATGATTATTGCATTAAATTCCTCTTTTTGAGAGGACCAAAATCGACCTAAATATCATTAAATTTGGATAAGAAAAAATGTGTTTTTGAATTTATGCCTCTCATGTGCAAACTGTCAAGGTCATCCACATCATCAGATAGGCTCATGAAGCCCAAGAGACATGACACTTCACCCTCAACAATTTGTATAACTAAGAGAAACCTCCAACCTCATTTGGAAACATCTCATCTCACACATTCTTCTCTCTCTTCATCGGATTGGTTCGTACAATCTATTGGGCATCTATTTTCCTCACATGTGTGGCAATAGAAGGACAAATTACACGACCAAAATTTCAAAGTATTTTGAAAGTTTGACCAACATTGACTAGGGGTGTTTTGACCACATTTGACTGCAATTTTTGGGTCAGACTTTTGTTTTTGGTAGGCCACATTTGTTGGCATGGGAATCGAGGCACCCTGTTGACTTTGATTGCTGACCAATCGCAGGGTTGGCCAAAGAGTTTGACCGTTGTTTTCATGATTGTTTTGGGCTGAATTTGACCAACAAAGAAGGTCGAGTTTGACTGGGTTTGACCGAGATGCATAAAAGACAATTTCTTGTTGTGACCAGCGTTAACTTCCTAGTGAGGGTTGCAGATTTGACAGGCCTATTTTGATTGTGATTTGGTAAGTCAATATTGAATTGATTGTACTCTCACTCTGTTGAACATTCGATATAACAATACGAATAATTGATCAAATGGTTTTCCCCATCTTGGGGTTTTTCCCTAGCATTTGCAAAATCTGATGTTCTCATCTTGGCTTGTCTTCTATATTTTACTACTCATGTTATGTCTACAACAATTATCAATGTGATTTATGGTTAATGTGATTGGTATTGGAAAACTAAATTGGAAATTGTCATTGGGTTGCTAAAAGGATATTGAAGTAATTATGCTAAGGATAGAACATACCATTGTTAACTAAAATTAACAGGTTTGGACTATAATGTTGAGATGGACTATAATAAACTAGTACTAGAGTTGGTTCCTTTTGATAATGATCTTCTTGAGGGGTCATCCTTTATATCAATACATGCAAATCTTAGATTGGATATAGAGGAGGAAGATGGAAAATAGAGTAGTGGCAATGATGGTTAGTTTGATGATTTCGACATGGTAGATGACTAACAAGCTATAATATTCCTCCATCTATGGTTCTAGTATCTACCATATTTTGTGTTTTCCATTGGTATTCCCACTTATAATATCAATGGTTCACTATTTATGTAATATGTCTTTATTTTGATGTCATTCAAGTGACTCAATGAGAAGAGTGTTTTCAATTTATGGTTCTAACTTATAAATTTTTATTTTACAAGTGTTGAATATTTTCATTTCTTTGTTTATTTGATCTCATTAATGTAATAACTAGTATTATCAATATCATTATTTAATAAATGTCTTAATTTCTAAAAAAGAGGGACTTCTATATCTATATTTCATCTCTCGCTATAATATGTAATATATATAACATTTCATTTTTGTATTTTTAACTTGTATATGTATATATATATATATATATATATATTCTTCATCATGTCTTATTTTTTGAGTCAACTTATCCCATGCCATATATTCATATTCATGTGTCCTACATGTCTCATGTCTCAATGTCATGTGACTTAGACTATACACAGGGGTGTGTGCACCCATACACGTGCGTGTGTAGAATGAAGCTAAAACATCACCAATAAATAGGTCTAGGGCTTACCCGTAACACCCAATGCATCCCACAAATCAAGGAATTAAAGTCAAACTTATTCAATTTCCAAATCCCTATATCAAAGGTACACCGTCCCAATAATGATTTTCACATTTGACCTCAAAGTTTAGTTTACACCTATACTAACATAAAAGTTGATTCACAAACATCATTCAATATTTTCCAATTCACGAACTTCATAAAGCAAATATTGATTCACAAATATCATTTAATATTTTCCAATTCACAAACTTCATAAAGCAAATATCATAACAATGGTTTATCAATATGTGGATTTGTGCAAATAGCATAACAGTAAGTTCCATACAAGTTTGATAGACTTCAATAATGTTGATAATTTGAAACCAAGAGAAAGATTGTATTGATTACATTCTACTCTAAAATTATTTTTACAATTTTCACTCATAAAGACGATGTTTCATAAAACAATGTCAAAGTAAAATTATATGATTACATTCCACTTTAATATTGTTTTTTCAAGTCTTATTAAATGAGAAATGTTTACAATTTATTAAAATAAATTGTTTTATTGTTTTCATAAAGCAATGTCAACGTATTAGATATTTATTGGGATGTATTCAAAATATATATTTTTGCTCAAACAAGGTTTTGCCAATTAAGCTATTGTTCTTTTTTTTGGTTTTGGTTCAACTTAGATCCATTGATCCATTGTAGAAAATCATTTCATTGTCTAACAAAAAAATTAAATATAAATAAATAAACAAGGAAAATGATAAAATAAGTATTGGGTTTTGGTCTTCGATTAAGACCTAAATTACTTTTGATTGGCTACAATCTCATTTTCCTCAAATGTTGAGGACACAAGTTGACGACCCAAGATCTAGAGACATTTGGCAGAAGTAAAGCTCTGCTACCTTATAAACCACCAGCGGGTTGTTTCAGATGGTGGTGTGTCCTTCAATAATAGTGATGAGTCATCCCACATCCATGGTTAGCAGCCAGTGATGACTGTCCTGTCTGCTGGTTGACAACTAAGTTATGATAAATTTTTGCAACCTTTAGATGATAATAATAATAGACATAATCTTCCAAAGGTTGAAAGTAAAATTAACACCCAAGAAATAAAGATTTTGAAACCATATGATAACCTCAAAGTTACTCATCTTAAGGCCAATATGATATTCTCGAAATTATCTACTACTCAAAAACAAATAATATGCCATAGCAGAGAATATATCTTTTGGGAACCTCAAATTTCTCAATCTTCAGGTCATTTGATATCCTCAATATAATCTTTTCTTCAAAACAAAAACTGTGCTACAGTAGGGAGCATATGTTCAATCTATATGATTATCCATAAAAATGGAGCCATCTTTAAGCCCCTCTTTTATATGCCAACTTGCGGAAGTCTGATAATTAGACCCCGTAGTTAGGCCTAGAACTATAACAATTTGACTCATGGTAAATTTTGAAGCTAGCATGCTGTTTTACAGCTATGCAAAAGGAAGTTGACAAGAGAAAAGCAAAAGGAGAGACAACCAAGAGTAAAAAGGCAGCATTGCATGCAACTTTTCCCTTTGCTTAATATAATGGAAAAATATGAACTTGAAAATTTCTGTGAAGAATGTTTCTGAATTTTTCTGTCACTTCCAAGTTCCATGACCTATGTTTATACTATAACCTAAATTTTCCAGATAGAACTTCGGTTATCTTTAGTTTTCACAATTGTTCTATAATAGCCTCTCTGTTGGTACATGCTATAAGATGGCTTTCATGCATAAAGTATGGATGGACACATGCATGTACACGTAACACGACTCTGCTACCATGATAAATAGTCATTTCATGCTTTTCCTTCTTCCTCCGACAAAAGGCTTGGTCATACCAGAAAATATAGTTGTATGTTCCCACAATGGAAAAATCAAATCTATATCCAGAAGAAAATATGTACAGAAGCTTTTGAAAGCTAGTTCTTTGGTGACTTCAAGAAAACGTTATCAGCTATAAAGCAATAAATTTTGGAGAGCACACATTAATTTTCACAGCAAATGAATTAGTTTTGGATATAACATTCAAATTCTTCCAATTTTCAGTGTTCCAAATAGAATGCTATTCATAGTCGTTCAAATTGAAAGCTAAGAAATGTATGCATTTTAACAGGCAGTTAAAAGAAGAAAGAGATTGAATTTCATTTCTTCCAAAAGGATCACAAAAAGAAATCAATCCCTAACAAGGCAAATTATCTCCTGATAATCATTAACTGCCACTCCCTCCCTTGATACAATACACAGAGGCCAGTATAACGCAATAAAGTTTGGAGAGCTTACATTTATTTTCCATGCAAATGAATTACCTTCGCATTTAACATTCAAATTCTTCCGAATGGCATGCTATGCATAGTAGTATTGAAAGCTAAGAAATGGTATGCATTCTAACTAACAGTTAAAAGAAGAAACAGTTTGACTGTGACTTCTTCCAAGAGGACCAAAGAAATCAATGCCTGACAAGGAAAATTGTCTCCTGATAGTCATTGACTGTGACTCTCTCCCTTGATACAATGCACAGTGGTCAGTCTATAATATGCAGGGACAGTGTTAGGAAAGAACATCTGTCTGACTCCTTCTGCCTGAATAATTGGAAGCATCATATTGGACGCACCCTGCCATAGTCCACAGGGACAAATACATTAGATTAAGTCCACAATATATGAGCAATCATGACTGACAAGAACAATAAAAGAGCATATCAAACTATGAACGCATGCATGTAGAAGGCTACTGTGGTAGAAGATAATCATATCACTTCTATAAAAATCTGCTGGAACTGCATCTAAGTAAATGTCTACTGTTTACCTGAAAATTATGCTTATTAGATGTGACCTAAGTCATCTGACACGTGGATTCGGGATTCATAGGATACGGGGATTCAAGTGTCAGATTCGGACACGTTGACCCCCCGGAACAGGACACGTAGGATTCGTTATATATTATTTTATTAAAAATATATATATTAAAAGTTAGATATTTCTTACGCAAATTCTCATTAATGATAAAAATTCATTGATTTCAAACATAGATCTTCATCTAGATGTTAGTTTTACTGTTTACAAAGTAAGTTAGTAACATTATAGCAATTAGCATGCATAATACATACAAAATTCAAATATCTGCATGAACCCTCACAAACCTCATAAACCCTCATAAACCTCATAAACCCTTCCAAACTTCATAAACCCTCACAAACCCTCATAAACGTCATAAACCTCATAAACCCTCACTTTTTTGGGCTTCGAATCCCAAAATCGGGACATGATGTGTCCTAGACTCCTAACAGGACACGACCGGGATTCGATGGTGTCCCGTTAGGACACGTCGTGTCCCATTTTTGGATTCAAATTCCCATCGAATCGTGTCGGATTCGGAGAGATGGCCTGTTTTGGACAAATCCGGTTTCATAGGATGTGACTTATTCTCTAAAGAGTCAACCTGCAACGTAGGCGACAGGGTTCGAACCCATGGTTCGGGTTCGACAACTATCCAAATGGAATTCGAATTTGATAACGGTCAGATGAGTTTTGGATTGTTGAAAGAAATGTAACTAGGTTTGGTCTTCATAAATGTACTTTTGATATTGTATTTAATCAAGAAAAGAAATATTATTTTTATAATATGTGTCAATGAGTTTCTTGCTCATTGAAATAGGTCTAGCACTATTTAAAGTGCTATAGATGAGTCAAATAGTCAAAAGAATAACTTGAAGACCTTAAGGGCATCTTATACCTTGTATGTATATGTATTATGGTCAAGAGAATACCTCCAAGCAAAGTCACAAGCATCCTCCAAGCTACGACATCCCTGAAAGAAGAAATCCGAAGCATAAGAGCAGTCCTCAAGTTGGCCTACAATCAGTTGACAAGTCGGCCTACATACAGTTGACAAGTCGGCCTAAATGGAGGGACAGACCTCTATATATAGAGGCTGTCCACTCCTCTATAACGCATTCATTCAAGCTCTGAAATTAGCGAAGAGACAAGCGAAGAAAAGGAAGTTAAAGGGAAGTCTATAGGGTCTTCAAGGGCAGTGAGGAAGAAGTATATAGAACCGAAGTTAAGGAGATCATTTCTGGGGCAGCTACAGCCACACGTGCGAAGTTAAGGAAGGATGCCTGCGGTTATGACAGCAGTCACTAACAGCTCACCATATCTCATTGTTTAGGGCTCAATCCAAGCCTACAAGACCACTCTCTCAAGCGAAGGATCAAGGAGGAAAAGTGAAGGTAAGAGGGCTGTTCTAAGGCCCATTACAGTCACACATGTGAGGGAAAAGGAGGCTGCCTCTGCTGTCATAACAGCCCTCCCATTACAGTTATCCAAGTTAGTTGATTGGTGAAGAGAAGAAAGGAACCATCATAGGAAAAGGGTCTCATCAAAGGTCTCTTCTCTAGAGCAAGTGCAACAAGGTTTACTAACAAGTTGAAAGATGAATGAAGTGCCGGAAGTAGGAGGACAAAGTGCCAGGAAACAAAGTATCGGAAGAAGTGCCAGGGTATATGGTCTAGAAAGGAGTGAAGACTTGACTTGTGCTTGAAGGACTTCTTTGTGTTAAAATTGGCAACTAGGGCCAAACTCCATGTGGGTCATCTTATTAATGGAAGCTGAGATTTTTCTTGGATCCCTCTCATCGAGAAGTGTAGGATTTATCTAAAGATAATCCGATTCCGATAAGTATCCATGGAGATATGAATTTATTTGTGTTATGGGACAATTCATCAAGGTCAGCTAACAACCAAATAAACCCCACTTGTGCTCAACGTTTTAGTATAAATAGAGGTGGCCTTCAAGTCATTTCAACAAACTTGGGATCTCTTTCTCTCTACTTGTCTTTGGGTTTTAGTAGGAGGAGAGATCCTAAGGGATAACACTGCCCTAATGCAGAGGGTATAAGTCAGAATTGTCGGGAGTAGTCGGCATTGCCAGAACTGTCGGAACTTCCGGGAAAAGCTAGAACTACGGAACAACCGGAATTGCCGAAATTGCCGGAACATCCTGAGCATCTGTCTCTGAAGGAGAGCAGCATGCAAGGGACAACTAACTAACATTGGGACAGTTGTATGGTACTTAGCAACAAATACACCAAGCATACAATGTTACAACTAGCATATAAGGGACAGTTAGCATACAATAGCAAGCATGCAAAGGACAACAAGCATGCTAGGGACAACAAGCAAGCAAGATGCAGCCAACACATAGGTCAGTATGGAAACATGGTGCAGCAATGGCACATAATGCAGTACAATGATGGGTACAATCATGATTAATGAAGCATGATGAGATGTAGCATAGTGATGATGGGTGCAGCATGGTGCAGCACGGTGAGGTGCAGCATGATGACGAAATGCAGCACAACGATAGGTGAAGGAGTCACCTTGGAGAATCAGTTGAAGCAACATGTCTTCAACTGATCTCATGTATCATTTTCTTAGAGATGATCTATGCTCTTATTTAGGTAAGTCAAAGTGTTGACTTTCGTTGTAAACATACTATTTCTCTCTCTCTCTGCTGAACTATTGAAGAACCTATAAGAAGAATTGATCAAGGGTTTCCCCACACTGGGGTTTGTCCCTTGTTAGCGCCACATCTTGTGTCCTCTTGTCTTGGCTTGTCTTCTACGATTTATGTTTATGTTCTATCTATAGTTTACTTTAATGCTCATGTGATTGCTAATTTGGAAAAGATATTGAGCTGACTGTGAAAATTGAAATAAATTGCTCTAAGCATAGAACATACCTAAAATTAACATGGTATCAGAGCTAAGGTGAAGACAATGCCCAAGCAAGAGTGAAAGAGCAATCACCGAAGACAATTGGGAAAGGACAAAAGGATCAGTGGATTTCTCATCCCTCTTCAAATTCACTGAGGGTGAAGTCGAAGCAGAGAATATTATCAGAATAGAGCAATAGAAGTTTCTGATGGCATACCTAAAAATCACTTCATTGGGAAGTCTGGATCTGAGGGTGGAAGGAAAGGAAGATTGCTTGGTTGCAATAAGTTCGGCCATTATACATCTCTTGATGAAGATAACAATCATTCCAAGGACATCTTCAATGATCAAAGGAATGACAGGTAATGCAGGTCATCAAGGAAATGGCTGACTCTTCAAAGAAAGCAAGGAACCCCAGTATGAAGAATCAAATGTTGTTTTTGATAAGATAAAGAAGCGTTATCTTGTATTGGCCCTCTCCTTCAAATTCTTTGGGAATCTGGCTTATTGATTGTAGTGCTTCAAGGCACTTCATCGGATAGAAGGGTGCACTCTTTAATTTGGTAGAGATGGAAACAATCGTGGGATTATACTTGGAGCCGATGCCACCTATCCCGGAAAGGGTGTAGGGAATGTTACGCCTCAATTAAATGAGGGTAACTTGATTCATTTACAGAATCTCTTTTATGTACCTGATCGCAAGAAGAACCTAGTGTCCATTTCAGCAATGGAAGTCAAAGGTTACGAGGTGGCACTCATCGATGGAAAGGTACGTGTTTGAAAATATAATTTTCAAAGATGTTTTTGAGTTTAGGGTTGTATCAAGTTGCAAGAAGTCCACTGGGACCATGTCCATTGACACATAGCACCAGAGGTCTGTGAGTCAGATGGTGACAGGGATGCCTGAATTCAAAAAGAGTATGAAAATACATGTCTGAGATGTACTGAAGGAAAATCTTATAAGGGGACCATTCCCCTCATGCAGCAGGTCCACAGTTTGGAACAACCCAAGGAGTTTGAGATTCATGATCGAGAATCTCATGTATATAGGTGGAAGAACGCCCTCTATGGTTTGAAGCAAAACACCTCGGGCGTAGTATGAGAGGATTGATAGCTATCAGATGAAACTAAGATTCACTAAGAGTGAAGACGATCCAAAACATTGTTTGAAGATTGTGGATGATAGACCACTCATACCAGCACCTTATGGGGACGACCTATTTCTGACAGGTGCAGACCCTCTCATTTGCAGAAGTAAGAGGGAGTTGGATTCCGGATGAGGAATGATAAACTGCAAGCCTGTGACTACCTCGAGGATCTTAACTTTCAGAAGTTATATGGTAGTTATGTTAGACCAGATTTGGGAAATGCCATTGAGTTACATAAACTCATTCGCGTTTACGTTCTTGGTGAACTTCCGTCCAGATATATGTTTTGCAGTTAGCATGGTGAGCTCATATTTGGTTGAGCCTCACTGGATTGGTGCCAAGAATCCTCTAAGATATCTTCAAGGCACAATCTCTCGTGGATTGAGATACACTGCCGGAAACATGAAACTACATGATTATTCGAACGCTGACTGGGCAGGCAGTGTGGAGGATCACTAGAGCACTTCTCAGTGTTGGTTCTCTTTGGATTCTACTTCGATATCATGGATGAGTAGGAAGCAAAAGTTGGTTGCTATAAGCACCGCCGAGACCGAATACATAGCTATGAGTATTATCTCGTGTAAAGCTGCATGGTTGCAAAAGCTCTTAAGTGAGTTGTTTGTACACATGATGAATACCACTGTGATTCTCTGTGACAACCAGAGGGAGGATTCGATTATTGAGGAATCCCGTATTCGATGATTGCTCCAGCGGATAGACATCAAATACTGCCTTATCTGGGATATGGTAAGTTGATGAGCGAGGAAGCTCTATCGCATTGAGACTGATGTACAGGTCGCAGACATTTTGTTAAAGCCCCGGGGAAAGGTCAAACCTGTGACTTTCCTGAACGACTTGGAGTCGTTGAGAGACCTTCTTATAAGGGTCTTGCATGTTGCATGCATTGACCTCTGGGAGCTCTGGGGGGCTTGGGGTACTCACTGGAGCAACATACAACCACAGGGCGACTCACCCTCCCCTGGTGGTGCGCTATGTACAAGATGACAAGTTCAACCTTCCCCTGTGATACCCGGTGGTGACTGTGGAACAAGATGATTAGTTCTCTTGTGGGCCAGGATGATTAGTTTTCCCATGGAAACTGTGGAACAGGATGATTAGTTCTCCTGTGGGCCAGGATGATTAGTTCTCCTGTGGGCCGGGATGATTAGTTCTCCCATGGCAACTGTGGAATAGGATGATTAGTTCTCCTGTGGGTCGAAATGATTAGTTCTCCCATGGCAACTATGGAACAGGATGATTAGATCTCCGATGGGCCAGGATGATTAGTTCTCTCGTGGCGACTGTGGAACAGGATGATTAGTTCTCCTGTGGGCCGGGATTATTAGTTCTCCCGTGGCAAGTATGGAACATGGTGATTAGTTCTCCTGTGGGGTGGGATGATTAGTTCTCTCGTGGCAACTGTGGAACAGGATGATTAGTTCTCCTGTGGGCCGAGATGATTAGTTCTCACGTAGCAACTGTGAAACAGGATGATTAGTTCTCCTGTGGGCCGGGATGATTAGTTCTCCCGTGGCGATTGTGGGGCAGGATGATTTGTTCACCTGTGGACAGGATGACTATTTCTCCTATTGAGGCATCCTACCCATGCATTCTGGGACTCATGGGAAGTACCTCTCATTTGATCAATGAGAAGGGAAATGGGGTTAAAACCATAGTAGTAATATCGATGGACGCATTGATGTATCTACCGTACTCCCTTTGCTAGGATGACCTCCATTGATCTGGGATCAATGAAACTGATTTGGGATCAGCATGAGTGGTTTGAGACACTCTCTTGTGATATTGATCTAGAATCAATAAAACTGAATTCGGGCTAGTAAGAGTGATATGGCACACTCTCTTCAGATGAAACTGACTTTGGGTCAGTAGAGAATGGTATGAGACATTCTCGATCAATTCTTCTTCTTCATGGTTCAGCAGAGCAGTGCAGGGCACTGATGGCAGAGATAGTATAGTCGGACATATGGATCAGCGGATGGAGTTCTCCCTAATTGAGAGGGAGTGTTAAAATTGGCAACTAGGGCCAAACTCCATGTGGGTCATCTTATTAATGGAAGCTGATATTTTTCTTGGACCCCTCTCATCGAGAGGTGTAGGATTGATCTAAAGATCATCCGATTCCGATAAGTATTCATGGAGATAAGAGTTTATTTGTGTTATGGGACAATTCATCAAGGTCAGCCAGCAACCAAATAAACCCCACTTGTGCTCAACGTTTTAGTATAAATAGAGGTGGCCTTCAAGTCATTTCAACACACTTGGGATCTCTTCCTTTCTACTTGTCTTTGGGTTTTAGTAGGAGGAGAGATCCTAAGGGATAACGCTGCCCTAATCCAGAGGGAAAAAGCCAGAACTGTCTGGAATAGCTAGAATTGCCAGAACTGTCGGAAATGCTGGGAACTGCTGAAACTGCCAGGAAAAGCCAGAACTGTCAAAACTGCCGGGAAAAGCCGGAACTGCCAGAACTGCCAGGAACTACCGGAACAACCGAGAAAAGCCGGAACTACCAAGAATACCGGAACTGTCGGGAAAAGCTGGAACTGCCGGGAATAGCCGGAACTACCGCAAAATGCCGGAACTACCAGGAATAGCCAGAATTGTTGGAACTGTCGGAATTGCCGGGAATAGCCGGAACTGTCTGGAACAGCCGGAACTGCCGGGAAAAGCCGGGACTGTCAGAACTGCCAGAACTGCTGGGAATAGCCGAAATTGCCGTAACTGCCGAGAACAAACGAAATTGCCGAAACTGCCGGGACAGCGTGAGCATCTATCTCCAAAGGAGAGCAGCATGCAACGGACAACTAACTAACATTGGGACAGTTGTATGGTACTTAGCAATAAATACACCAAGCATGCAATGTTACAACTAGCATGCAAGGGACAGCTAGCATACAACAACAAGCATGCGAAGGACAACAAGCATGCTAGGGACAACAAGTAAGCTAGGGACAACAAGCAAGCAAGATGTAGCCAACACATAGGTCAATATGGCAACATGGTGCAACAATGGCACATAATGCAGTACAGTGATGGGTACAATCATGATTAATGAAGCATGATGGGATGCAGCATAGTGATGATGGATGCAGCATGGTGCAGCACGGTGAGGTGCAGCATGATGACGAAATGCAACACAACGATAAGTGAAGGAGTCACCTTGGAGAATCAGTTGAAGCAGAATGTCTTCAACTGATCTCATGTATCATCTTCTTAGAGATGATTTATGCTCTTATCTAGATAAGTCAAAGTGTTGACTTTCGTTGTAAACGTACTATCTCTCTCTCTCTCTACTGAACTATTGAATAACATATAAGAAGAATTGATCAAGGGTTCCCCACATTGGGGTTTGTCCCTGGCTAGCACCACATCTTGTGTCCTCTTGTCTTGGCTTGTCTTTTGCGATTTATGTTTATTTTCTATCTGCAGTTTACTTTAATGCTAATGTGATTGCTAATTTGGAAAAGATACTGAGCTAACTGTGAAAATTGAAATAAATTGCTCTAAGCATAGAACATACCTAAAATTAACACTTTGTCAGGGGTCTAGGGTTTGGCATTCATCAATAGAAACTTCAATAAGAGAAATTCACTAATGGGTTTTCCTCTCAAGAGGAGAGTTTTTGGCCCTGGTAGAGAGCCAACATCTTGTGTTCTTGTTTCTATGTTTTGGTAGCAGTTTGATGAAGTACACACACATGTACTAATAAGAAGAAGAAGAAAAATAAGCTAATAAGGAAAAGTAAAAATACTCCACAAATTGTTATCAAGTAACGAAGAATCACACTACACTTGCCCTAGATTCTTCAACATGGTATCAAAGCGTAGGTGACACATCAAGGAAAGGGAAACTCAAGAACACTCATCAAGGGGAAGCATCTACAAAGTTGAAGCATCAAGCCTAAAAGTTTCAAATCACTTCAAGGACAAGAAGGGTCTACAATCCATCATTCATCAAGGAGATCTACAAAGCTAGAAGAAGAACCTTACATAAAGGCACCTACAAAGAAGAGCAGATTGGAGCAGGACCTACATCAAGCTACAAGTCTTCAAGCAAATTTCATCATCAAGCAAGTCCACTTGAAGAACATCAAAATCCAAGGAAGACAAGCCATCAAGCCTTCAAGGAGGAAGCAAATCCATTTCATCTCAAAATCTATCACGTAAGTACATGTCCCCTTCCGAATTTACATCAATGTCTTTTTGCAAGGAAAGCTATAAATTGGTAGGTACCAATAACTTTCTTGCATGGAAGAAGAGGACTAATCTACTTCTCCAGGAGAATGAACTCCTAGAACATGTCAAAGGTAATATCACTATCCCTGCTAAGGAACAAACTCAAGCCGTAGCCAAGTACAATATGAGACAAGAGCTCAAAGGATTCTGATAGAATCAATCAAAGACTCTCTCATTCCCTGTCTCCAAATTTGAGACATCGAAAGAAATTTATGATAAGCTAGTAGAGCTATTCTCGGTATCCACAACCGGAGAAGCAATACCTATGAGGAATGAATTGTACAAAATGAAGATAACAAAGGAAGGAATAGCTCCCTACTTCATGAAAATCTTTGAAATGAGAGATCAACTTCAAAAGCTTGGGGAAGTCATGTCTGACAGAGAGATAACAACTGTAGTACTCAATGCTCTACCTGAGGATTGGGGAAACTTCACATCAAGCATATATGCCAAGAAAGAAGCAACCACTCTCAGTGAAATGTGGTCTCTATGCTGAACAAAGGAAACTAGACTTAAGGCAAAAGAAGATGTGGGATCAAAGGAACAAGCATTTGCTACCATGGCCAAGAGAAAGGGTAAATTTGGAAAATTTGGTCCACGAAGAACAAACAACAAAGACATGTCCAAAATCCAATGCTTTGGATGCCAAGAATACAGACATTACAAAAGGAATTGTCCTAAGCTTAAGAAGGACAACAACAACAAAAGAAAGTGGGAAGAAGCTCACATAACTCAAGAAGTGAAAGAAGAAGGAAAGAAGCAAAAGAAGAAAGATCCTCTAGATCTCTACTATGACTAGGTCAAACTCTTTACTTCTAGACTTCTTTCAAAGTTTTGAGTAGTATAGGAACATGTAGGAATAGAATAAAATTGCATGGCTAGAAACATCCTCTAGAATCTAGAATCATGATGTACATAGAAGTTCTAGATACTCATGAAGATGTAGCATTATGATAAGAACAAAAATGCATAGAAATGTCTTCTAGAATAAAGGAGCATGGCAGATATAGCTCAAGATAGTCATGTAGAAGAAGCATACCTAGTATAGGACCTCATCCACGATGAAAAGAAAATTGATCATGCTTAAGAATCTTAGAAGACCTATATCATCAAAAAAAAGGAAACATTTGCAAGGCAAAGATCTTTAAGAACACGCATACCCTATTTCAAAAAGTGACGTACCTGTCCTTGTCCTCATCCCCGAACCCACGTTTCCTAGCAATGTAGGTTTTAAGAGATGGCTTCATCAAGTTTCCAGCCACAGTTTCCACCATTTACAGGGAAGAACTATGATGTGTGGGCCATTAAGATGGAGACAACATTAAAGGCTTATGATGTTTGGGATTATGTCAAGTTGGGATTTCTAGAACCTAAGGATGAAAAAGAACACACTCTCACTAATGCAGAGAGGGAGCAGTGAAGGAAAGATAAAGAGAAGAATGCACAAGCGTTGCAACTTATCCAACAAGGTTGAAGACGTGGTCATAATCTTCAAGAACACTGCTAGGTCCAATCCTTGTTGGATAAGTTGCAACGCTTGTGCATTCTTCTCTTTATCTTTCCTTCACTGCTCCCTCTCTGCATTAGTGAGAGTTTGTTCTTTTTCATCCTTAGGTTCTAGAAATCCAAACTTGACATAATCCCAAACATCATAAGCCTTTAATGTTGTCTCCATCTTAATGGCCCACACATCATAGTTCTTCCCTGTAAATGGTGGAAACTGTGGCTGGAAACTTGATGAAGCCATCTCTTAAAACCTACATTGCTAGGAAACGTGGGTTCGGGGATGAGGACAAGGACAGGTACGTCACTTTTTGAAATAGGGTATGCGGGTTCGTCAAGGGTATATATATATATATATGAATTTGTATATTTTCCAATTTTAAACTAGAAAAATAAAATATTCATGATTTAAATTTTAAAGATGTAAACATGCACATCATTGAACATTCAACATTCACTTTGAAATTTCAAAAATTCTAGTTTGATATCGAGTGCAAATTGGGGTTTACATATTAATAAGAATCATGATATATGTCAATTGTCATACTACATTCAAAATTTGCCTTAAGGCATCTCCAAACATGAACTAGGAAATTCCAAAATAGTAAACAATGGCTTCCTCAAGCCATGTCATCAACATCACATAGATCTTCAGTCAGCGTGCTCTTCAACTACATAGCTACAATAGTAATGAACTTAACATAGCTACAATAATAATGACATTTGGCTTACACAATGAATCTACAGTGGCCATCTCTAGGTCGAAACTGCAGAAAGAGAAGTAAAAAGGCCAAGCTTGAAAAAAATTACAACAAAATCAGTAAAAAATTGACCCTAATGTTCTCGATTTTGGGGTTCCATGGACCTATTGTAGGGGTTCGGTGCACCCAATTAAACAAAAGAATCCAAATTTTGGTTGTGAAGAACTCAGTGCTTCCTTGGAGAACCTAGTTCTTTTGGGTGTGTTTTAGAATAACCCTTACCTGATACTAGGGGACGAGAACCCGAGACAGGTTCAAGAACCCCACCCTTAGGTTCACGAAACCATGCAACATAGCTTAAAACACTTCTCTTCAAATAATAATAAGGACTCCCTTTTTTTAATAAAAAAAACTTTTGAAATTCTTAACAAAACCCTTTTCAAACACCCCTTTTAAAAAAAACTTTAATAAACCACCCTTTTTTCTATAAAAAAAACTTTTTGAAAGCCTTTATAAACTCCCTTGGCCTTTTATACAACTTTATAGTACCTCTCAAAAAAAGGAGCCCACGTGACCTTTTAATAATAAAAAATTCAAAGCTATGTGAATTGACAAAACCTTGGAACTGAAAATCCTTTGGATGCATGGCCTTTTTAAATAAGCCTTGCTTAATGCACCTTTTGAGAGAGGGGTGTTGCGATGAATTAAAAAATCATCGCACCTTTTGAGAGAGGGGAGTTGCGCTGAACTACAAAATGGTAAGTTGGACTTAAAACATCCTTTTACACTTCACAACCTGCGATGGTTCTCCCTTCACGATTTTTGAAAATCGTGTCTTATTCCCTCTGATTGATAGCTCTGCTGGCTCCTCGGATCTTCTAATATTTCCTCGGCTCTGATACTAATTTGTTGTAAAAGCAGAGGAGGAAAGGAAAAATATTTCACATACAAACAATAACACGAGTTGCGACTCTTCTATTGATCACACAAACTTGACGATTGCAGTGAACCCGGTGAGGAGTATGTATACTTTTTCGACTAGCGACTTACTCAAAATAATTTCAACATACACACACTCTAAATTCGATTTTACCCAAAATAAGACTGGACTCGAACTCACTCAGCTTGATTCAGTTAACTGACACTCTAAATTTAGACAACCCTGCATGTGAGAGTAATTAGCTATCATTAACATGAATGTGTCACGCATAGGGATTTATCACAATGCTAAGTCCTGAGTGCAACGACTCATGAGATATAGTGCACAAGGGTATAGGTTCGAGGGTTACAAAGTTTAGAGTGAGGTAATCGGAGCTATGGAGGGAATCATGATGGAGAAATGTCGTGGAGCAATCATGTTGGACTAGCTATTCGTGCCATTAACAGGATTATTTTTTTTGGAAAAATTCAAACCCTAGTTCACTTCAGCGAAACCATGTTTTTTCCATTAAATTCAATTTCTAGTTCAAGTTCGACATTGGGTTGATATGATTTGGTTTGCTTCGGTAGTGGTCCAAGTTGATTCGGTTTGATTTTGAGGTTCGCTGAACCTCAACGAACTTCAATTTTTTTTCTAAGTTTGTTGAATTCCGAATCTAAAGGTTTAGGTTTAGTGAACAAGGAAAATTTTCAGGCCAAAATTTCGCTAACTATCTATTTTTTTGACATTTTCTGAAAACAATATTCGCCCATTTGGTTAAAAACTCGCCTATTTTTACATATATATGACTACATGGATAATATTCGCCAAAAATCTATTAATTTTAATAGCAAATTATATGGTTTTTTGTTGAATATTCGACTACATTCTATATGTATGAATTTTCAAACCAAAATAGTCTCCTATATAATATAAATAGGAATAATATTTGAACCCTTAAAAAATATGTTGGAATTTCTAAGTCTAACTATTAGAAATCCTTTCTGTACTTTCTGATTTATTTCTTCCTACTTGTTCTGTTGATTAACAAATTATTTACCATGTAAATACTGAAAATCAATACAAGTACAGTCTCAACACATATAGATCATCAACTGAAGGAAAAAGAAAAAGCACACAAGTGACACCGTTATTTTTGGACTAATGTCCCCGGAAAAACCCAATGCGGGAAAACCGGTGTAGCGATCTAAGGGTTTTATTATTAAGCAGTTTCAGAATACACCCTGAGTGCCAAAAATGGCTCACCCAATAGAGAATGCCCTCGGTAGTAGTACCTCTCAGTCGGAGATAGATATTAGCCCCAACCTGCCCCACGAAATCTCCCAACGTGCGTCAACCTCTCTGGCCCAGCGTTAGCATCTTTGGCCTAGCGTTAGCCTCTTTGGGCTCTGCGTCAGCCTCTGGAGCCTCTGTGTCTCCCACGCTGGCCCTCTCGGTCTCTGCGCAGCTCCTGGCTGCCTCTGTGTGGCCGCTGACTGCCTTTGTGTGGCCTTTGACTGCCTCTGCGTGGCCTCTGGCTGCTTCTACGTGGCCTCTAGCTGGCTCTGCATCAACCCTCTCTCGGCTTCTGTGTTGATGCTCCAAGTACTATCTCTGCGTCTCTGCTAGCATTCATTGTCCCTCAGTTGCAACTCTAATCACTTCTTTGATTTCCTCAGCAAGCCCTGCCCCAAAAAATCGAACTCTTGATCAACTTAGTGTGTTCTCCAAGTGACCCTCAAGCCTCCTCTTATACTTTTCTCGTTGACAATTCAACGACCAAGATTAAGTCCCTAATCAACGACTAAGATTAGATCTGGCTTGATCCATGACTTTTGGACCATTCTAACTTAGTTTTATATTAATTCACATTAATATTTTATTTTCCCTAAGTTTAGACTTAGGGACTCCATTAAAAATATTAATTATTTTAATATCTCCCAAACTGGTTAGATTCTGCCCAAACCATTTCTGGGTATTGGAGATCTCATGTGCTTTAGCCTCTCCACCAATTTTCGTGGCTAGAGCACATTTGATGCTGCCGCAAATCAACAAAATACCCTGTCAGTGAACCTTATGACTTATCGTGCAACTCCATGGTTCTAGGAGTGATGCAAATGGGAAGGATACTAATTGGTGATAAATTCCATAATAATTTCTCCACGAATGACAAATTCATTGAACCTTTTCATTTGAAAACATTGGGAAAAAATGCCCTAAACATGACTATTACCCACCAAAAGTGGGTAACCCATAGGAGAAATTTTTTCTCCTCAATTGATAGCCAACTAGCCAGCAACCCCATGAATATAAACACATAACACTATGCCAAAATTCTCCACCTATTGCTCCAATCAAATCTTGCTCCCATTCAGTATTGCTTCTTGAAGGAAGGTGTATCATCTATCGATAGGTATTTTAATAATTCTTGCAGTCATTTGTATGCATTTAATGTTATGGGCATATTAATATGGATTACCGGGAAAACTGGATTATTGACCAATCTTGATTGTATTCTTGTTCCCACACTTCACGTGGGAGGTTAGTCTTTGACTCTAGTCCAGTCGGACCTCCTTTAAGACCTTATGATTTAGGAGGGGCATGCATGTCCAAGATAATCCATTCTTACCACTTTCCATTCCTCTCAGTTATGCACCTCCATTATTTGGGTTGGCAGTCATTCGTCATTGGGATTGGCACCCTTCATCCACATCCTTAAGTCAAGGCCTAGAAACTTGTCCACGTAGGTGGATGTAGTTGTAAGAAAGATAAAAGCATGTAAAGCCACAACGGAATAAAAAGTAAAATGCAAATTATCGTTGGGACTATATTTAGCACATGGAAAAAAACCTAGCATGAGAACTGCCCCCTCATTAACCATCAAGTAGTTCCTCAAGCATTTAATGCTTTATCTAAAGAAAGGAACTCTTGAAAGTCCCAACCCCGATGAGCGAGAAATCGCTGCATCTTAAAGGGGCACTGGAAAAATATAAAATAAAGCTTGGGATCTTACACTATGCACCAAATAAAGCTAAATGATGTAAAAGGTGCACTAGAGGGGTGGAAAAAGCAGGCCAAGGAAAAGGGTAACTCATGTTGAGTTACCTCCACTATTGCTCAACCCTTACATCTATACACTCAAGATGTTGAACCCCCATTAGCTAGTTTCATGGCTATGGCACCTGTCTTGAATTCTTTCCCACTCTATTACCACCATTATCACAGACACCTATGGATTGATGGACTTAGATGGGACATGTCATTCCCCTTAGGGAATGGAAACACCTAATAGGGTTGTTGACCAAATCATCTCTAACATAAGTGAGGCAACTTGTTTACAGGTCCTAATATAGTTGGAAATTTGAAGGTGAGTTTTGTGTGAAGTATTCTTGTGGCCTTAACATTAGATATGGTCCACTATGATGCTTTAATGGGTTTTCTCCCTAATGATGGTTGATATCACTTGATCTTGAGAGGTTTATGTCAGGTGGTGTTATCACAGAAGCTAAATCGCTTGAGGGATGGGCTAGACCTCTTTCGCACCACTCCATGGATCATTGTGCCCCATTCCGAGAACAGTTCTAACCTTCATGATGCAGAGTTGCCCCTCCAAATATGACATTGGGATGTGAGATGATTCCACATGGTACTTGATGCCATTATGTACCTCTAGGTGCTAAAACGCAAATCCAATGGGCTTAGGCATTGGACTACTTGATGATGTGCCCAGATGGACCCAAGATGCCCCAGGGTTGGCCTTGACACTGTTTGATGGGCATTGCTAGTTTTAGGTACCATATGATGGTTGGTCATCGTTGAAATGGCTTGGGAGGACTTACACATCACTCTTGGACCCCAACACTCACACCTAGTATGATGTCACATCAATCCTCTTAACCCTTGAAGGGTGATGCAGAACATATTCTAGATGATGTCATGGTTTAGGAGGCAATTTATGGAGATATACACATGCACTTTGAGCATTTCTTGGAGTGAGGAGCACTCATGATCCATTTTGTCCCTTGTTTGATGCTCCTTGAGCACTTATGGAGGTAGATGTCATGGTGGAGATCCTTATTTCTCACATGTGTGGGCTATTTTTGACATTTATGTTATGTTTTTTAGCTATCCTAAGGTCGGCTTGTGACCTTAGACTTGTTGAACACTTAAAAAACTTGTCTTGGAGATTTGCTTGTAAAATTATGGAAATAAAGCATGTTAGAATTCATATAAATAGAGGAGGTTGTATTTCATTTTATCATCATCATTCACTCATCACACTCTCCTCTTTGGGAGTGAACATTAGTCCTTCGGTCTCTATATGACCTAAATGTGATCCTTTGTCGTGTGAAATGCTCTTGGATATGATGTCTTGATTGAGGATGGTTCCCTATGATTGATTGAAGTGATTCTTGTGGAAAAATTTGTAGTTTTTCTTATGTTTACCACATGTACCTAGATATCTCACCTCTACCTCCTTAAGATTTCATAATTTGAAACACCTCAAAAAATAAGTTATAGAGAAAATTCCAAAGTCACCTATTTGAACCAAATTTAATAAGCATTTTGAAACCCTACCTCCTGCAAAGCATATCTCTAAAAGAATAGCATACCAATCATTGAAATTTTTACCACATGTACATGAAGATCTCGCCTCTATCTCCTCAAAATTTCACAGTCTGAATTATCCCAGAAAAAAAATTTACAGCGAAAATGCTAGGATGACGCATTCACTCCACAAAACACATTTTTGCTTCAACAAGAGAAACATTTTTGCTTCATCGTAAGTTGTTTCCTTGTGTAGTGGATCTAGATAGACCCTATCCACATACAAAATTACAGATTTAGCTACCAAATGAAGGTTTTTATAAGGCACAACACCTTGGCTGTTTATAGCCCATATTATTTCTTTAAGCACCCTTGAAAATGACATGCATGACCCCACAACCCAAGCAAATATGACATTCTCTTTCATCCACCACCCGAACTCAAACTCAATTTCCATCTTTTCTTTGTGTTATTGTTGCTAAGCTCTCCTTTTCTCCCCTTCATACTACATGAATTCAACTTCGTTAACCTTAGGGAAGCCCTTGTTAACTTAGGTCCAACCCTAGTCTAAGGTAAAAAAGGGCAAGGCCACTGAGGTGACAATGGGCACCATACCTAAGTTTCCCTTGGGGTCTCACACTTGTGATTAGGACTTTTGTAGCATGTGAAACTTTGGGAGGTAACAAGCACACAAGACATCCTTTCACATCTTTGGTTATGTCTAGTGCCAAGGAAGTTGTCATGAAAAAGGTATAGGCATAATGCCTCCTTCCTTCTCCATCTATGACTATGTAAATCTTTCTTCCTATCCCAAATTGTTCTTAAAAAGGCATGTTGGGATATTAGATATCAGGAAGTTGCTTAAGACCAACTTAGTCTAAAGTAATAACTAAGTGTGATAATTTCCTTGTGGGCCTTTGTGCTTTCATATTTGACGGTTAGCATTCTATCTTGAGCATAATGATTCAAAGTCCTCTTATTCTTGGTATTCATGACACATTATCGATGACCTTTCACCTCATTGATTTGTGATATCTATTTAAACATCACCAAGGGTCATTTGTCATCAATGGCCATATGTCAATTTAATGCCACAAGGCAAAATAAAGTATTGTATTGTATGCAGTTTTTCCTCCTTGAGAAATGAATAAACTTTTTTATTCCTCCATGGATGTTTCCTTATTCAAGATTTTACTATATAAATATCATTGTCTCTATCATTGGTTTGGGTGAATTATTTTATTGTGTTCATTCCTTTAGTTGCCCATTTGTTGATTTCAACACAAGGTTGGTCTTGGTATTATGTGTTAGATACAATGTTACATTTATTGTTATCGGAAATTTATCACTAGGGTCCAAAATTTAAATTATCAACAATATCGGGGAAAATATAAGAAATTATCAGGAAACTTAAAAAAATACAAATATAACCATTTTTTCAAATTTTTAACTTCTGAAGCAACATCAACATAAAATAAACACATTGCCACATAAATATGAAAGTAAAATTGATATATAAGATGTATAAGCTAAGAAACCAGATTCGCTCCCCTGGCCCCACGTGTCCTCTGGATCGTGTCCTGATTCCAGAGCATGTGTCATGCATTTATGCCCCCCGCACGCCTTTAAAAGTGTGATTTGGCCATCCATTTCTTCACCAAAGTCATTGTGGGTGTGTGAGCGCTAAGAGCAAAGGGCGTGGGAGAATTTTGGAGGCGATTCAAGCAACAGGTAAGTGCATTTTATCTCTTTTTTTTTGCATTTTTATTAGGAGTTTGCATGTGCATTTGTTTTACAAATTGTGCATTTTATTTTTATTTTTTTACAGCATTCATGTCTCAATCAAGGGCAGCAGGGAAGAGGCAAAGTAAGGGGAAGAATGTCCCCATTGGAGAATGTCCATCCTCTTCCAATTTCATCAGGGTCTGCAAGTGTTCCCTATATTACAAGTGGGGCTGCAACAACAACTTCAAATGTTGAGGGAAGACAACAACCTCAAGATAACAAATATCCCTTGTGGAAATATGTCACAAGAGAGCAAGGGTCAGGCAACAAGATGAAGGGAGGAGGAAATGTTGCTTGGAAATGAAACTATTGCAAAAATCATTTCATGAGCACATATTTCCGTGTGAAAGCTCATTTGTTGGCTTTATCAAGTTGTGGAGTTGCAGCATGTACACAGGTGTCTTTAATTAAGAGGAAGGAAGTGGAAAAATAGACCAACCTTGGTATGGCAAAGGTGGCTGAAACATCTATAAAAAACAAGAATGAAGACCTCCTTCCATTATTGAGGAAAAGCAACAACAAATTTCCATTTGAGAGTTCTGGTGGGGGGGGCAAGCAGTGAAAAGAAAGGCAATGGCACTTGGTCCAATGGGCAAGATTGTTTAGAAACAGAAACGGGAAGAGCTTGATCTCGCCAATGCATTTTTTTCTATCAAAACTTCATATCCTTTAATGTTGCACGCTCAACTTTATTTATTGAGATATGTTGAGCTCTAACTCAAGGGGCTCCATCAAGGTATGTGCCTCCTAGGTCAGAGAAGCTAAGAACCACATTGGTGACAAAGGCAAAGAAAGAGGTGAACAAAATGCTTGAGCCTATTAAATCAGCATGGCCAATATATGGGGTTAGCATTGTTTCTGATGGATGGATAGATCCAGCACGACACCCACTCATCAACTTCATGGTGTCTTCCTTGAATGCTCTAGTTTGCTTGAAATCAGCGGATGCACTTGCACAATACAAGGATGCACAATATATGGGTGACTTGTTTATTAAATTTATTGAAGATGTAGGTGTTGATTCTTGTGTGCAAATCATTACAGATAATGCACCTGTTTGCAAGGTTGTTGGCATGATTGTGGAAGTTAAATATCCACAAGTATTTTGGACACCTTGCATTGTCCATTCTTTGAATTTAGCACTTAAGTCTATTGCTTCTGATGTGCTTTGGATTGGAATAATTATTGAGGATGCACTCCATATCCACAACTTTGTACAAAATCATACAAATGCCCTCACTATCTACAAGGAGTACACCAATCTATCATTGTTGAAGATTGTGGATACATGGTTTTCCTCTTCATTCATCATGTTGAAGAGGTTGAGGGAGTTCAAGACCGCTCTTGGGGCGATGGTTATTTTAGATTTTTGGTCTTTTTGGAGAAAGACAGATCAAGCAGCTTCAAAAAGAGTGAAGGACAGTGTTAGATGATGCTTGGTGGGAGAGGGTAGATCTACTTATTCAGATCATGGACACTATCATTTCTTAGCTTCAATTTGCATATACAGACCAACCCATCCTAGGAGAGGTTTATGAGGGATAGGATTCCATGATTGAGTCTGTGAGGAGCATTATTTTACAGAGTGAGTGCCCCGAGTATGAGACATCATCAGAGGCCTTCTTGACCACCATACAGGATATTCTTGTCAACAGATGGGACAAGAAATGCACACCTTTACATTGTTTGGCTCACTCATTGAACCCAAAAACCTATAGCCATGAGTGGTTGAATGGTGGACCTTCTTGCAGATTCCCTCCTCACATGAATGGGGAAATTTCATAGGGGAGGAAAGTTGCATTGAGGTGGATTTTTCAAGGTAGAGCATCCCTTGATGAGGTGGAGGATGCCTTTGCAGAGCTTTCCACTGGCACTGGTCGATTTGCAAGATATGATGTGATTAGAGACAGGGGGCTAAAAAGCCCTATTCTTGGTGGGCAACTCATGGGGAAACAAGCCCTCCTCTACAACAATTAGTCATGAGGCTACTTTCTTAGGTGACTTCATCCTCTTGTTGCGAGAGGAATTGAAGCACATATGGGAATTTGTATAGTGTCAAGAAGAGCAGGCTTGAGCAGTCCAAGGCAGAGACAATGGTGTATGTGCACACCAACCTTTGTCTTATTTACAGACAAAGGGATGAGTGGTTGAAGGGAAAGACAAAGATGTGGGATGTCTTTCCTGATGACATGGATTTCGACAACAATGTTGAGTCGGCATTGGCCAACATGGATCTTAATGACCCAATGTTAGAGCCTGTCACTTTTGATGATGGTGATACTGTAGAGGGGTCATCCTCCACACCAACAGATGCAAAGATTACATTGGATACTGAGGAGGGGATGCAGCAGAGGAGAGCAATGGTGACCATGATGATGAGTACAGTGATGTTGATTTTGATTATGAGGATTTATGACTCATGAGCTACCTACTATCTTCAAGCTTGTAGTTGTTTTGTATTTTCTATTTCTATTTTCCATTGGCATTGCTACTACCTATGTAACATTGTACACGTTTTGATTTTGATGACTTAATTAGAAAACTACAATATCTTGTCTTTCTCCTATTGGATCATTGATGAATATATATTATGATTTATCATTTATGTCACAATTGTATTGTAAGCATAATGTTACTTTGTAAAACTTACATCTAGATGAAGATCTAAGTTTGAATCAACGAATTTGTATCATGGATGAGAATTTGTGTAAGAAATATCTATTTTTTAATATATATTAATAAAATAATATATAACGTGTCCTATTCCAGGGGGTAAACGTGTCCATGTCCGACACTTGAATCCCCGAGTCCTTCGTGTCCTGTGTCCCCGTGGCAGGTGACTTAGTGTATAAGATGTAGTACATCATATATCAACATTGAGATATGATATTTGTCCCAAGTCATAAGATCTAACAAAATGATACAAAATCATATCAAAACAAAAATAAATGTATCTCATGAGATGAATAATGGAAATGAAAACAATGGATCTCCCCTTGTTTTCTTGACGGAAAATGGTCACAGCATCATCTTCGTAATGTTATCAAAACTGGACCAAAATATTGGTCAACCAAAAAATACATAAAATATTCAAATTTTGAAAAGAACATATAATTCATTTGCATCCATATGAATCCAAATTATTGACACAAATATGCAAATTTCCTCATGTATATAGAAAGGGTGTATATAACCAAAATAACACTAAGTGCAACCCATCTTTGAATCAAAATAGATCAACAAAAAGGCTCTAAATGGCCTCTAGAGTCCAAAAAAAATCATGCTTGAACAAATAGCCAAATAACATCAAAATCATTGCCTATATTGGGATACTCCTCATCAAGAACACCCTTTAACATTTAAAATAAGATAGAAAAAGCTTAACATGCCTAATCAATGATTGTGCTTGAGTGAAGTGTACATTATTACTAGGGTCATGAAGGAGGAGTTCAATAGTCAATGCCACCAACATTGAGGTACATAGAGGGCTTGGTGCTCTTGATTAAATGTCAGTTCCATACCCTCATACATCGTAGAATCCAGTAGAAACTTTGGAATCCTACCAATCATGAAATCCTGAAAACTATTAACACTGTTAAATTTTGAATGGGATCTAAAATTCTACTTTCTCTATATGAAATCCAATGAGTTTGGAAACACTCTTAAACATCCTAAAACAATTAACAATAATGTTAAAAACTATGTTGCCAAGAAACATGGGTTCGGGGACGAGGACGACATTTTTTGAAATAGGGTGCGTGGGTTCGTCGGGTAATATAATAATATTAAATTTTAATAATTATATTTTATAAATTATAATTAATAATATATATGAAGTTTGAATTTGTATATTTTTCAACTTTAAACAAGAAAACTTTGATCATTTAAATATGCACTTCATTGAACATTACATTTACATTGAAATTTCAAAATTTATCACCAAAAAATTGTTCAGTGTTTACATATTAATAAGAATCATGAATCATGATAAATGTCCATTGTCATACTACATTCAAAATTTGCCTTGAGGCATCTCCAAACATGAACTAGGAAATTTTAAAATACTAAAATAAAAATAGCTAAAGCCTAATGAACAATGGCTTCCTCAAGCCATGTCATCAACATCCATGTCACCAACATCACTTAGATCTTCGGCTAGCATGCTCTCCAAGTAGGAATCACTCTCATCTTGAGGCTCTTGCTCATCCATAGCAATTGGAGGTAGCTCAATAAGGCCATCTAGTTGTATCTCCTCTTCCACACACATAGCGTCATCTATGTGTTGGTCCCGGGTCTTTTCAAGATATGAGACGAAGTGTGCTATGAATGTACACTAAGTTCTCTGCCTTCTTTGAGCCCAACCTATTTCTCTTTATTAAATGAATAAAGGCATAAGTACTCCAATTCCTTTCACAAGATGAAGAACTAGCTACCTGAAATATTAGGGGAAGCCTATTAAATTAATTAAAAATTTAAAAATAGAAACTAAAACTAAAATGAAAATTTAAAATTAATTTCCTATATTTAATTGAGAATTTTTCAAATTTTGAATAAGATGAGGAACTCCAAACTAGCTACCTATCCAAGTAATCGTATGGAAAATTGTTGCAACTCAGGAGCATCAACACCATGAAGCCACCACCAATCAATTGGATCCTTCTTCTTGCATCTATCTACCAAAGATGCATGTGAACCAAAGACACCTCGGCCACGTGAAATGGGTAAATCGGAATAGCTCAACCAAAACCAAAAATTAAATTCGATCGCTGTGGGTTAGTAAAAAGTTTAGGTTTACATTTTAAGTTCTTGACATTTGTTAATAATAAATATCATATTATTAATTTTTAAATTTTATTTTTTAATTTTCATTAAAAAAAATTTACTTGAAAATTAAATTTTTAATATAATTTTTATTTATTTCTTTATTTTTATTTTTATTTTATTTTATTTTTTTCTGAAGAACCCAAAGAACTCAAACCGAAGAACCTGTTGACCACTGAAGTGGCACCTGATGATTATATGAAGACTCCATGCCCAAGGATGATCCAGAAGACACTTGTACCATCAGATATCATCAGTCAACAGAGTTTTTTAACTCTACTTCTATCTTCTCATCGTCTTTCTTGTACCCAGATTCCACACCTTACGGTGAATTGTAATAAGTGATACTAGTAATGATGAGTTTTGAGTCTGTAACAGGCTTATGATGTTGGGACTCAATCAACAAACAAGTACACTTTGGAGTGTTTTTTTATCTGGTTAATTATCCCTTCTTTTTCAGAGGCGGATAATTTTCTAGGTTTTTTCACTCACGTTTTACCCCAAAGCCGGTGTGATGGTTTGAAGGTTGAGCCTCTGAAACATCTTAGTGTCTAGAGTTGATGTATATTACCATACTACATCACACAAAAACATTTGTGGAATTTTGTTAGGTCTAGGTAGTCATTTTTTAATTTTTTAAATTTCTCACAGATCAAAAATTGCAAATAAAATTGTATTTAAATTGTAATAAGTGTAGTCTAGAGAAGTTGTATGGGGTATGAGTAATCAAAATTACACCTCTCACCTTCAACTTTCTACCATAACACACTTTGAAGGGTTAATAATGTGTTTTGGACCCTCAAAACCCACTTTTTCTAAGTTTAGTCGAAAATCTCGCAATTAATTAAGTCAGAAATTAAATAAATGGAGAAAAATAAATACCCACACATGCTAAATGTTGTGGAAATGAGGTGGAAAATTATGGGGGAGTTAAAGTGAAGTCCCAAGGTGATGTGAACTCCTAAAATCAAGGAAATGACATGTGCTCAAATAAAATCGAATTTCTGGCATTAAATGAAAAAACTGCTTGGAAATTCGAATTTGTGATGCTAATGCACAATTGGGAGGATTTGAAAGAATATTTGGTGGAGATTTTTGTGGGAAATTGTCCCAACATGGGGTTACCACCCATATACACTTGTCATTCCACCATAAAATTCGAATTTGGCACATAAGGGAAGAAGAAAATGATGTCCACTTGTCAGAATTCGATTTTTACACTTGGCATTGGAGTTCCATTCAACAAATTCGAATTTCTCTTTGGGATTGTCACCTCATGCCACTTGTTTAATTACTTCTACATTGGGATTGGCTCCAATGCCATTTGTCATTGTCATTATTCATTGGGATTTGCTCCCAACTCTCTATATAATAGAGCCATGCGCTTTCACATTGTAAGAATATTGTTACTAGCTATTGTGCTTGTAGAAGCGTTGCTGCCTTGTACACTTTCAGAAATACCAATAAAGACTTCGGGGTTTCATTCATGAGGTGTTCCTCCTTTTCGAGTGTGATGAATTGTTGAGCATTGGTATAATTCCTTTTACTCATGCTTTGATATAATTTGCATCCATATGCTCTTTCAGATTTGTTAATGTAAAGCTATCTTGCATTGACATTTGATTTAGAAGTATGATCTAGGTATAGAATGCTCTAGTTGGTTTTAAATAAATCTCTAGAGTTTCTTATCATTATTTATTGCTAAATATATATGGAACTAGTTCTTGATTGAAGTTTTATAGAGGGAACATCTTGTTGGGATTATAGAATCAACCGTGAGGGGAAGTCTTTGGAGAGACCAACCCACTCTTGATACATTCTTAAAGGAGCTCTCATTTGTTCTTTGAACCTTCATAGTCTTATCTTACAAAGTGGTTTTATAGGGATTTCGGCACATAGCTTGTGCACAAGCCGAAAACTTCTAAATTTAAATCTCTTTTAAAAAAAAATTGTACTTCATTTCTTTCATTTGCTATCTAAGAGCTTGAAGATGGCTAAGCAAAGACGAGAGTTTACTCTCACTCTTTAGCTTAGCCTTTTGTAAATTATAATTGTACATGTACATTTTATCTTGTTGACTTTTCCATTAATACTTAACTTATTTTGCAGCCATTGTTTGGATTGTTTTCTAACTCTTGTGTGGCAGATTTTGAAGAGCAACTTCCCGCAACATCTAACAAGTGTTTGCAGGACCTTTGGCAAGTGTTGGGGGTTTGATTTCCAAGGATGTCATGAGCCCTTTTGAGGCTTATTTTGGCCAAGTTGAGTTCACTAGAGGGCTGCCCATTTTCCTCTTTAAGCCGTGGGCATTTGGAGGAAACTCACACCTTGTTTCCCTTGCATAAATTTTGTGATATCTTGTCACTACTTTCTCAGAAAAAGAGGTCTAGTGTCCAAGTTTCAAGCAATTATTGTGAGGACTCTCTTTGAAGTATAGTTGAGAACTTTGAAGGACCTTCTCCTCATTGTAATATTAATAAAAGATCTAACTTGCTTGTGGGAGCTTGGGATTTCTCCCATGGTATCCTATTTCCCCATTTAGAGGGAGACTTCTCTTGGGTGGATTGACATTTGCATGGTTTAAGCTTTCGTACTTCATTCACTTGCATGTTTTAATTGATAATTAACACAACCTCACTATCACATTTCATTAAGTTAAAGTTTGTTACAATTTTATTTGAGCTTTGCATTTTCTT
This sequence comes from Pinus tabuliformis, assembly GCA_031772625.1. NCBI lineage: Eukaryota > Viridiplantae > Streptophyta > Pinopsida > Pinales > Pinaceae > Pinus > Pinus tabuliformis. Next base: position 1,026,458,692 of record CM062805.1, read on the forward strand.
TTTCATTGTTGCTTGGAGCTACAAGCTTACACTTTATTTTGGGCAATTCATCTTTTACATGCAAGCATTTTATAATTTTTAACAAACTTTGATTCATTTCCATTTACCTTGGTAAATTGTTTCATGGCACTCGAATACATGCTTCAATTTTATGCTACATTGTTATCTTTAATATTGGAGCAATTTATTGTCATTGTCTATTTGAAACAAATTTTACTTTCAAGCAAATTACTTGTATCATTTGAATTCATTGATGAAACACATGCAACACTTGTAAGCTAATTTTATTCCTCCAATTGAAGTTATAATTGCAACTTATGTTGAACACTATTTCATTTTCAAGCATTGCAAATCAACCTCTTTGAAGCATTTGCATGTATCATTATTTTAATTTGGGGAATTAACACAATTTGCATTTCATCTAGGCATTTTAGTGTAGGAAGGCCACAAGTCTCATTAAATTTTTACCTCCAACATAAGTTGGTTGAAGTAGACATCTTAGGGATCCTCTACTCCTCTATTGACTCTTCACAGTGAAATCCATATCATTGGGCGAGGGTGAGGCCTGAGGATTGAAGAGTTAAATTATAATCTTGTTGTAGAGCTAATTAATAAAATTAACCATGAGCACTTTCCATTACATTTACTTTACTTGTTTCTTGATGGTTTGAGTTTTCATATGCAAAGTCTATTCCAAAAGCAAGTATTGTAATCATTTCAAACAAGTGTTTTCTTTTCATGTTTCAAGTCTAATTGCATATTGATGTCTTGGTTTAGCACTTCCTTTATTTTACATTTCCAAGTTAATTACTAATTTTTGGGTTTTGGCAAAATATGTTTCACATGTTTTGATTTATAAAGTTGATTATCTCAAAAGCATTTTGTATCTTACATATCTTGTGCTAACAATTCTTATTTACATTTCAAGGTTACTTTGTTTTCTTTTTTGAGAGCATTGCATTTTACTTTGAGCAAATATATCTTTAAATTGTTAAGCAAATTCCTTATAAGGCACTGGTTTTATGGTTTTTAATCATATTAGATTACCATTGTTATTTCAAGTTGCTCACTTCATATTTGCCCATAAATCCTTAAAAGTAATCCATTTTCACTATAACACTCTCCTAAAAACTCACATCTTTTAACATAACTTTTCATTAAGGACCACCCCCCTTAGCTAACCCAGGAGATAGCCCAAATAGAGAGAGTCAGGATTAGTGTGACAGCCCCTTCTCTGAATTCCCTGCCACCAACCACACTTTGTGGGGTTGAAGGCTTTTTCTCACTGACTTGTAGTAGGTGTAGGCGACAGGGTCAACAGAACCCAAAGAACCCGTTAAAGGAAAAGAACCCAATTTTTTTTTGGAGAACCTGGTTCTTATGGGTTCTTCTGAGAAGAACCAGTGCCCGAATCCGGTACTTAGGGATGGGAACCCGAGATGGGTTCGAGAACCCCACCCCCGGGTTCGGGAACCCGTGCAACATAGGTTAAAAATTTAAGAATTCAATATTTACCATTATCTACCAAGGTATGTATCTCATGAGATGAATCATGGGAAATGAAAACAATAGGTTTCCCTTTGTTTGTTTGATGGAAAATAGTCACATTATCCTCACTGCTCAATCCCCTAACTTATTTTTAAAAAATGAGGGTTAAAAAAGCAAAAAATTGGTTATAAGGTGAAATTGACAGACACAGTGACAATGTCCAAATTATCACAATAATTACCTAAATTCTCGTGATAATTACTGCCAATTTTATTGCTGAGGCTGACTTTGGCTATATTATCGCAATAACTCTGATATTATCATGATAAGTGCAACACTGGTTAAATCACTATGTCCAGTCTAGGAGTCAGGAAGTTGTGTCTTGAGTCAAATGGGAGTCAAGTTGAATCAAACCAAATTATAAGGTCATAGAAATTGACTGATTTGAATCTATTATTTGTTCCTAAGTTGTGGTTTTCAAGTTTTTCATCACTGTGATTTTAATTTATTAGCCTTTTCTAATACATTGAGTTAACCTGTGCATTCACATTTGAGTTCATGATTTCACTCAGAAGAGTTTTGCCCAGAAAAAGGTTGACATTGAGAGGAAAAGCTAGTAATAAGGACTTCTAGCAGGTGACATACTTGGCCAAGTTTTGAGGGTCAACATCTTGTTTGGTGAGCTAAGAAAAGAATATTCAAAGGATTGAATGAATATAAGAACCGATGTTACAATGGTGAATAACCCTACAGCGTTTCTGAATCCTTTTCAGTTTGAGATATGGTATGAGTGCCTCACCCCTCTCGAAGATGATTTGAAATGGAAGTTGATATATGTGGGATCCGCATCTTTAGAGGGTCAACGCTCAATTCTTTTGCAAAGAAATTCAAACTTAAGCCAAGTGCAAAGAGTTTTACTCCATGACAAAGTGGTCTATGAATATCACTTCTGGGAGGAAAAGCAACAGACACGTCTTCAGAGGTTTGACACAGAAATGATCTTTAGTTCCCATTAACTGATGAAGATGTTGACTAACTATTACAAAGAGGGTGTACCATGTCTCTCTTATGATAAAGGTAGCAGTCCTTGAAGAAACCAGAGATGCCAGATTTCTATTGTGGAAAACATTGGTTTTCCTTAATTTCTGTAAAGCAGCTTGGAAAAGAAGTCTCAAAAGAAGATTCATGATCTTATTGTGTTCTGTTTATATTTGGTAGAAAATCAATCAAATTTGAAGAATTTGAACCAATAAATATTGGCAAATGCATGCTTCAACACATCAACACTAACATATTAACAGCAAACCAACAAAAGGGTCTGTTGACTTACTGCAATCAGACGAGCAGAAAGCCAAATTCGTTTTGGTGAAGGGAAAGGATACAAGAGTCGACCAACACCATATGCAGCCACTGCCAAGAAATGCAGAAACAAACTCAATGGCTGTGGATTCAAACCAGACAGCAATGCCACAGGTCCACTGGAAAACACACCTCCTAATCTCAAATACTCAAATAAAGCATGGCGCATCTCTTTCATCGCCTGATCAGATGAAGCATAACAAACTTTATATAAAGAATCTGCCAAAGTATTTATCGTTGATGCAAGAGGCTGCATATAATAAATAAAGCCAGCCTTGATTAGTATCAAGTATTTGAAGAACAAAATATTAACACCACAAATTAAACTGAAACATCATAGAAACTTCTGAGTAGCTCAGAGTCTGACAAAAAACTACAAACAGTAATGTTCACAAGATGAACTGGTAGTGATTCCATTTGGCCAAATTTTTCCACTTATTCCTTGTATAAGAAAAATTCGATTATGCACAAGTATACATACCTTACGCAGTGTGTAGAAGGCTTCCATATATTCACAAAGGGAAGATGCATCATGAAGGTTATGGAGAGGTTTAAGAAGCCTCTCAAGAACAGCAATGTCAGACAATGCAACAGTCATTCCACCACCAGTTAATGGATGCCGCATATTAAAAGCATCCCCTAAAAGCAGAGCTCCAGGACTAGGCAACGGTGAGGCGGGCATACTCTTGTTTGGCATGGTCCGTATATTTCCCTTTTCAACAGCAGCTAAAAAGGGTACTTGTAGCTGCTTTGGAAGCTGATACATTCCAGAAAAGAATGAGATGATATTCATATTATCCCTACTACAACAGTACATATCTTCCTTAAAACACTTATTATTGACTCGTCTAATCACCTTTACGATGGAAATACAAATAGATTGGTTTAACTACCAGCCAGGTGTGATTTGATTGTTTTCTATATTACCTGAGGGGCCACCACAGTTTGTAAATATTTTGCCATGTCTCCAGTGGCCAGGGATGGAACCTTTCTACCAGGTATATCAACTAAGCAACGCACCTCAGTGCTGCCAATTGGATAGAATAGGATAGGAGAGGGATCTGCTAATATAACATGCCCGTAATTAGGGTATGGAAGGTCGCAGTTTTCCAGCACAAGACCTACAAAATATGAAGGCACATCCACCTGCATAAGAATGGAAGGATTAGTAATGTTTATTTCATAGTCCTAGTTTGTTAATAACAAAACAAGATTCTGAAAATTATCTTTTATGACAAGCATTAGTTCCAATGTAAAATAAGCCATGAAGTCGTTTTTGCCTATACATGCTGCATCAAAATAACATGACAATGTTGCATGATACCAGTACAATATTTTGGTTGGTTCTGATATCCTAAGCAAAATTTCACTAACTAAAATGAAGACTGTGACCTGGAAATAGCAACTACTATCACTGCTGAGGGGCCTCTTCTAGACTGTACAATAAGAAAAAAACTATTGTATTTTGATTCCCGTTTTCCTCTATTACTTGCAAGATGACTGCTATATTATCGTTCATCAATGTAACCTGAGACTCTCTTCCTTCATGTGCCAGTTCTATTTGTCAGTCTCCCTTTAGCTATACTATCTACATCGGTGAGAGAAAAGTACAGATATTCCTGTTCTTCACGTCAAAATGGAATTTTAGTGTTCTGAGGTTCTACAAGGCATAAATGCATCTATGCAAAAAAACAGCAAATTAAACATTAAAGAAAATATGCAACTCACATCCCTATAACCATCAAAAACAAAGATCTTCCATTTCATATATCTTATTGCAGTGCATCAAAGTCACACTTGGGAAAGACTCAGCAAACTGAAGAGTAAGAGTCTGATTCAAACTTGGGAAATACTCTGCTAAAACATGGCATAAAACTTGGGAAACAAAAACATAAATTTACAAATCTTTAAAATTCAGAACAGAAACCTGACTGAGTGTTATAAGTCAAAGTTTTAAACAAGGGGTGTGCATATGGGAATTTCAATAGTTAAGCTACCACACTGCAACATGTAAATTTCTTGCACTGACATGTTCATATTCATGATGATCACATCCCACATTCAAATTTAGTCAGAACATCCTTAACAGGTGGCATTTGTTACAGACAAAATAGATTACACTGTCTTTGAAGAAAATGGAACTGCTTTGCCTGTATGTTAAACACATTGGAATTCATCACTTCTGTATGAAAAAACCGGTGGAAGTATCAATCAAAAGTCCAATGCTCTAGAATTTCCCTGACGTACTGCCAGTCAATAGCATCATTAACAATCTATGGAGGGCAACTAACCCAATCTTAATCCTATTATCAATTCAAAGAGAATATGCTACAATTGGCTTTAGAGCAATTTTTGGTGTTCCATTCATTGGTAATAGAACCCAGGAAACTTACCATTCTACTGCCCTAAAGTGACAACACTCTTTTAAATGTGTTTTTCGGTCTACAACTTGCTACCTAAGTGGATAGTGTTGCACATCAGGAAACCCCTATAGAAACACACTTATTTGATGCGACGTGTCGCAGCTTGGACAAGATTATCTTATAAAGTTTGACCTGCTATTCTCCATTCATCAGTTACATTCCTTTGCTCATAAGTCATTCACAGTGGTGTATCATTTCCTCATGCCCCTGACTTCAAATGTGCTAAATGATATTTCATGCTGCTTCGATTAGTGGTTGGTATGGTTTCATTAGCTAACCTCCTCATCTGAAAATGATGTTAAAGTTTCATCTTGTTGTGTAGATGTCAGCATTAGATGGATTCATTATCACATTCAGCTTAGTAAGGATGTTACCAGGTTACTACTTCTAACCACCAGGACATAATTACTTTTGGATAAGAGTATCATTAAGCTAGGCCAGTAGGTATTACTTGGGATTTAGGTCGGGTAGCTTGAACATATCCCTTCCATACTCAACACTTTCCGTTAAACATTTTTCACTTTCTATCCCATTCATAGGAGACATAATCCCCCTAACCTATAGTTAACTTGCCAAAGATCATTCAAAAGAGGGTCGTCAAGGAAGAAAAAAAAGAAAATGCAAGCCTCAAAAAGCCAGTCAAGCCAAATAAAAGGCTAAAGAGGAGAAGAGCAAAATAAACTCAAGAAAAAAATACTATTTCATCATGCCCTCCCCCCTCAAAAGTCCTAAAGGGCAGAATGCCTATCCAAAGAAAGAGGATGTAGAAAAAACAAAATAAAAAATAAGGGGAAGTCTGTGTAGGCTGAAGTAGTAAAAGCTCCGTCTCACAAGACTTTTGTAATATTCCAAATGCGAAAAGTCGGAGTTTTCTTGAAATTTTTAACTCAGAAATATTTCAGTAAAATTTCCATTCATAAACAGGACATTGCCATGTAAAATTTAACAAAAGAGAACTGCAAATAACAATAATGAGCAGAAGGAAATCTCAACTTTTATTATAATAAGCAACAGGGGTTTACATGCTGATACAACAAAATAGCTGAGATAGAAACTGGCCTCAAGAATCTGCTCCGATGTTGTGTTGGTCCTCCAAAACTAAACTGAAATGTCACTGTCGAGCTCTCCTATGAATTATGGATGAATTCACCAAAGGGAGATGGGTACTCACCCAATTTCACTGAATTACCCGAGAGTTTCCATCCTGGGGCTACCAATGAAATAGAGAATTGGGTTCTCAACCTCTTATACAAGAAGCAACATCAAATCCAAGATGTCCTTCCAATGGCCTCCTCCTTTTTATAAATCTGATGAACCCTTCTAGAACCTCCTATTTTATTATTATTATAATCATTGAGCTCATTTCCCTCTTTTGTTTCAATTAAAATATTCTTTTTAATGTGGGAAAATGGTAAATTGGTCATCATGCCTCCTGAAGCCACTGAAAATCCCCGCTAACCATCTCATTATGTAGATCTCGTTCTGATTCCAACGAGTTATTACACTAAGGTGTTCCGTCAAGTATTCCTCTCGGAAAGCCACCTTAAGCGTAATTCAATGAGTTATGTACAATAATAACCCCATTTTACGAGAATTTTTAGAATGCAATGGAACGAGGAGCGAGCTATGCAGAATCAATCCTAATGATGGAGAATGGAAAGTGAACTCCTCCAAAGTCCGGACCCCCCTAAAACATCTCCAAAAGCCCCTAGGCCCACTAATGAGGTAAACATGCACCTGTGACTTGTCTGCCTCCAACCCTGAAAGTCCATCATAAACATGCCATAAGGAACACCAGAAAAAGGAACATCACAAATCCTCCCGCCCTAAGATTGCTTGCCCTCAGCAATCTAAACCTGTGGACCAATCTAGTGGCCCAATGCAACTGAGACCCAATGCTCGGATCCCACACAAACCACTGAGTGATGTGATGCCTTTGTGTCAACCCACCGTGAATGGGCCCCTCAATGCTCAGATCCCAGACCAACCTCTAACCATCATCAACAAATCCTCCCGGATCCCAATGACACCAAGAACAAGTATCAATGTTGCATGGCTCCTGTTGTGGTATAGCTACGGTCGAGAATGTTGCTCCACCAACCGCATACCAACTCATCACCTCTCTCCAATCTAACCTTGGGAGTAGACCAAGGTCAACCCTACTATGCTGGTGTTGTGATGGAATGTTGATGGATGACCAACCTATGCTCTGCTGCCAACTGGCCCATGTAGTGTCACCTATCTCTAAGGGCCTCTGTTGTACCACACTCTCGACTAAGAATGACACTTCATCAGTAGGATACCAACTCATGATCTCCCGCCAATCTATCCCGAATGTGTAGGCACCTGTATATGGAACAAGTCCCCTATGTTGTACCATGCCCATCTCACACAACTCTTTCTGGCCAATTAACAATATCCACCGATAAAATCCTGTCACTCTCCCTATAATGGGTACATGTGGCCAAATTGTATTGCACGCCCTATCTATGTACTCCTTGAGAGGGCTAATCCCTGAGAGTACTGCAGCGCTGCCAGCTACTTGTTCATCTATCTGGACCTCACTAGTGGGTTGGCCCAAAGATGGATGAACCACCATCTCCATGTTGAAAATGCAACAAGATGATGGAGCTTAGTGGAAAGGAGTCGCCTTCACTAAGTGGGCCTGCAGGCTATTTTTGGCGCAAAGTCTATTTTTAGACTATGTCTATTTTTAGACATATGGATCATGGTCTATGAGTTGCAGGATGCTATTTATGGATGATTGGTCATGTTGGTAAAAATAGATGGACTTCTATTTTTGGTTCACAGCGGAGTGATCAGAGTCTATTTTTACACTGCCACGCTAAAAATAGAAACAGTCAAATATTATTAGCCCTTAGTAATATTTGGACTCTAAACATTATCTTATTCTCTTGGAGCACTTTAGTTCAAGCTACGGATGTGGCACATGCAGCTGACAGAAGGAATCACGTGGTTTCTTATGTGTTAGTTGAGCTATTGCATGGAGGACTTCAGTTAGAACTCATGCATGTGAGTTCTGTGGAGTTGGATGTGGAGTTGATGGAGTTGTGTTCAGTTTGACTTAGTTGAACTAGTTGTATTTAGTCTAACTAAAAAATACACTAGTGAGGAAGTTGTGTGAATTGATTGTTAATTAATTAACTAATTATTGACTCATAAAAAAACTAAAGAATACATCAGTTAACTCAGTGCATGGACAGTTCAACAGAGACAGGGGTTAGAGGTAAGTGAAAGGGTGAGTTGTGACTATCAGTTGTGCATGAGATTTGCACATGCATGGGATTGAGTTATGCCAATGAGGATTGTGCAGTGTGGGCCAATATCAAGGCAATTGTAGCTTGTGCTCACGTGATTCTCTTGCAGGATTGTGCAGTGGAGGCAGGCAAAGCAGCGGAGGAGATTTGAACCTGTGACTTGTTCGGATCTAAGCTAGTTTTGTGTGTAACAGGTGGAGATAGTACTGAGTACTTGTGAGGAGTATTGTACTATGTATTGTTACATGTTCTCTATCATTATAATATACAGATAGTGTGGGGTTTTAAGCTGTATGCTTTCCCCGGGTTACATATTGTGTTAATGTGTGCATGCGATTGATGTTTCATTGATTTTAATGCTGCTAAATTGATGATCAACGTAGAGGAGGTTATGTATTATGCATGTATTCCGCAATAGTGTATAATCGGGATAATCTCTATGAATAAGTGTCATATTATTCAAAATTTCTACACTCCAAAAGATCCTCCCTCGTCTAACTAAAAACTCCATGCTCCTCTCTACCAACCCCCTGCCAAACTAACTTGTCAGTCTCCAACACCTCCAAACGACAAGTGTCTGCAAGTACTACAACCCTGATGGCTATCTGTGCATCTGTTTGCTCCTCATCAATCGTTGGTCCAAAAGATGGCTTCTCATCCTCCTCTACCATGGGCTCAATGAACCACTAACTGGCTCTCCACGTTATGCATATCGTCCCCCTCAGCTGACTCTTGCTCCTCTATGTGCTCTCCATGTTGAATCATCAGTCGCTCACCTGGCAAGTCTGCTCCCAAGACAATATGCTACTCATCGCACTCCATCTCACATGAATGCATACCTAGGCCGCTTCCAACATACCCACATGATAGATCATGCTCCTCAAGGGTATCCTCATATGAACTCATGGACTCAACCATAAAAGCATAATCATCACCCTGAAATTTAGAAGGGATCTACTCCTGCCCTACCCCTGTCATCTCCGCATCACTCAAGCATGAGTGGTCAGGTCCCCAAGGTTCCTTGCAAATGAAGCAAAGACCCTTCCTCCTCAGCTCATTCCTGCTACATGGTTGGTCACCATAAATCCACTGCAACTCCTCCTGGGTCAACTGTCTCCTGAACAATCCAATGTTCTGTTCAACTAACCTTTTGGCTAGTTCATAAGCAGCAGGTGAAACCAACTGTTCCTCCCTCCAAATGGCCAACAACTTAGACTGCAACCTCCTGCAAATGGCATCATGGCCTCCCATACATGAGGACAAAATGGACTGCATGTGTGTTATGACTGTATCAGGATGATGTTTCCTAATGTTGAAGAAGCATTGGAACATCTGCAGGATCAAATCATCACACTCTAGGTCAAACATGAGGTCATAAGATCTAACCAAGGTCATGCATTCTAGAATCTCTAACCTCTTCCCAAAGGTAGGGCCCTCATTGTGATCCAAAGCCTGAAAGGTCTCCACAATCAGCCTAAAGACTCTCCTCATAATGTCATCACTATAAGGAGGTATAGGTGCGGTCAGCATCATGATACTACTGAGACAAGAGACAACTGGAAGTTTGACCCCATCATAAGGATGCTCCAAATACTTATGTTGTACCAAGGAAACATGGATGGTTTTAGAGCCCAAATCAAGCTCTTCCCACCTAACTGATGCACCTTGGAGAGGAGTGAAGCAATTTCTTCTAGTTTGAGAAGGGCTTTGGGTGTAACCCCCATGCATCTCAAATCTGTCCCAAGTGTAAATATTTTGTATCCCAACTCATGTTCTTTCTATGGCTGCTCTTACTATAGCATAGAAAGTATTCCCGTGGAAAGGGATCTGTTGATTGCTACTGCTAATTTATTAAGGGGAATTTATGAAGGGTTCATCCATGTTTGAGTTTACAACACAATGACACTTTAATCTTTGGGTCTAGTTGTTTGTTTCTCGGTGAGACATTTTTTTCTTTTCAGATAGTTTAAGTGCACACTGATGTAGGAAAAATTGTTCTTGGTTCAATTATAATGTTGTCAGCCATTCACTAATCCACTTAAAAGAGAAATAACAATGACACTATGAAATATATGAACCTGGTAAACGTCTTTAGCAATAACTCCAATAATTCTTGAATAGCCCAGCGCCAGAGTTACAATCTTCAGAACATAATCTTCAGCAGGATATTCTGGTTAATGGATTTGGTTATCGGTGGATCACTTTCGACCTGTAGGAGAACTGATCTCAAGGCACTGGAATCTTTAGCAAGTAACATCTAGAAAACGATAAACTATCGATTGCACTTGGCACAACAACTCTGCTCCAATAAGGAATTAAATGATATTTTGGTTTTCTACAGGTGATACCAGCAACTCTGACTCACTATTCCACAATTGACCCACTATCGTCTCAAAATTTGGTTTCTATTTTTCACTGACTCAACCAATCAACAATATACTGCCTGACGAAGAAATGTTATACATGACAGTTGATAAAGGTTATGTGGTAGCAGTAACTCGATGTTTTTGACTAATAATGAACAATGCCCAGAATTCATACGATAATGGCATAAGTCTGCAGACACTATGGATTACGCAACCACATACCGATGGACCTCTACAAACCTTATCTCTGCAATAAAAACCATTCTCTGTTTCCAGTAGTCGTTCCAGGTGTCCAATACGCAACGCAACTCAGGAATAAAGGCCGTGGGGATTGACAGGTTGTACCGTTGTACAACAAAGGAAAATTCCAGTTGCAAGTTCGAATTAGCTAGGAAAACCCCTTCATCTTCCAGACTTGCCTCGACTACTTAATCTCGGCCTTCATGTACTGGTGATTCGACCCCTTATTCTAGACTGATAAGAATCATCGTCCGGAGAATGAACTGATCTTTCTAATGAAGAATTAATTATGGCTACTCAGTTGTTGGTACTAGATTGTTCTGAATGTTCCAAGAGAATTCACGTCCGCCACTTTTTTTTACTGCTCCCCTTTTGCCCAGCAATGCGACTCAATGATCCTTTGTGGTTCCAGACAATGTGATCCCTGATTTGATACACAATTCAACCAGGTCATTTGCTTGGATCGCACCTCAATTCGATGCTTCGCGGCCCAAATCAGCGCCAATCCAACCGCCGAGAAATTATTCCCTCCACGAAAATTTAGTCCTGCAGTTTAACTTAGTCAACAACATGCATTGGTTACGTTATTTGTTTCGATTGAGTTCATCGCTCACATCTATGAACTTAATTCGCATATGCATCTAACTATTCAGCGTCCCAACTGTTCGACATCCACTCATGTCGACCTTAGGATCGTTTCCATGCAGTGGTAACAAATGTTTGAGGATGTGCTCTCGGTTGATTTCATCAAGCTTATACGCAGTCACAACACATCTCACATCAACAAAATATGAAACAAGAGGATCTTTGCCAGGACGTCTAAGCTCACTTCTGCTAGTCGAAATTCTTTGAGACCAATGAATGGACGGAGAATGTGTGAAACATGGTGCCTTCACTATGATAACATGATTCAACCCCCGCTACATGCTCGGATCTCTTTCGTGACTTGGCTCTCGGTCTGTCACCAGCGAGTCTCTGTGGTTCTTCATCGTGCGATCCCCCAGGTTTCCACGTTGAGGCTTGCAACAACTGTCACAGGACTTTTTGCTAATCTGCGGTTCAATCACAACCTTTGACTCAACGCGGGCATCTCTCTTAAAAGGCGACTCGATCCCATAATAGTCAGTCTGTAAAGATGAAGCTCTTGGCTTTGCAAATATATCTCTGTCTACAAATAATACCACTGTTACCAAGAGGAGCTATGCCCCTCCAACATTCCTCCAACCACGTTGTCACTGAATAGTCCAATGCGCAACCGACAATTCCTTGCTATCATTTACACTATAGGATAATAGATTCTAGTGCACCAACAAAGGAATGAAGAAAAATTGGCCTCTATTCTATTTACGACCTTGTAATACATATTTTCTTTCCACCTTCAAAAATTTGGCCAATGTTTTCCCTATACATATAATTTTGCTTACGGCTCCACTCAAAATTTGATTCGCACTTTAAAATTCACCCTCATCAAGGAATAATAGCCATTTTGTCGATTTCTTAATGAAGACGCGACAATTCTGGCTCTTTCGACAAAATTAAATCCTTGGACAACCTGTAGTTGGAATTGAAACCCTCAGGATGGCAAGAAAACTAGCTCTGATACCACTGTAATATTCCAAATGCAAAAAGTTGGAGTTTTCTTGAAATTTTTAACTCAAAAATATTTCAAATAAAATTTCCATTCATAAACAGAAGATTGCCATGTAAATTTTAACAACATAGAACCGCAAATAACAATAATGAGCAGAAGGAATCCTAGCTTTTATAATAATAAGCAACTGGGGTTTACATGTTGATACAACAAAATAGCTGAGATGGAAACTGGCCTCAAGAATCTACGCCAATGTTGTGCTGGCCCACCAAAACTGAACTGAAATGTCACTGTTGAGCTCTCCTGTGAATTCTGGATGAATTCACCAAGGGAGGATTGGTACTTGCCCAATCTCACTGAATCACCCGAGGGTTTCTGTCCTGAGGCTACAAAAAAGTAGAGAACCGGGTTCTCAACCTCTCATACAAGAAGCAATATCAAATCCAAGATGTCCTTCCAATGGCCTCCTCCTTTTTATAAATCTGATGGACCCCTCTAGAACCTCCTATTTTATTATTATTTTAATCATTGAGCTCATTTCCCTCTTTTGTTTCAATTAAAATATTCTTTTTAATGTGGGAAAATGGTAAATTGGCCATCATACCTCCTCAGGCCACTGAAAATCCCCGCTAACCATCCCATCCTATAGATCTTCTCATTCCGGTTCCAACGAGCTATTACACTAAGGTGTTCTGTCAAGTATTCCTCTCGAAAAGCCACCTTAAGCATAATTAAATGAGTTATGCACAATAATAACCCCGTTTTACGGGAATTATCAGAATGCAATGGAACGAGGAGCAAGTTGTGCAGAATCAATCTTGATGATGGAGAATGGCAAGTGAATTTCTCCACACCCCCCTAAAACATCTTCAAAAGCCCCTGGGCCCGCTGATCAGGTAAACCTACACCTATGATACAATCAGACTCCTGTGGAGATGAATCCTTGCTCGCATGGGCTTCCCCTAATCTTCTCCTACTGACCGTCCCTCCATGCTGGTGAAGTCCCCCTCACCAACAATGAATCAGTAAAATCCAATGAAAGGTTGGAATGATCTCCCCCTGTTGAACCCAGCTCAACTCTAAGGGTAGCCGGACTGTCAAGTATTGTGACGCTAGGGTCCCATGTCCATCACGGAAAGAAATTGTCTTGTTGACCCTATGACACTCTGGTCATGATTGACCGCCTAACATGCTCGTACGAGAGACTCTGCTCCCGTAACTCTTGGCCATATTATATGTGATGATCGAGGCTAGTCCCAACCTACCAAAGCGACTCAATAATGCCAGCACCTATCACTCCATGGTTGGCCCCAATCCTGAGCAACAATCTTCCTCGCCATACTATGGAGACGTCAATGATCCCCCATGTGTTAGCCTCAGAATGAACTAGATCGCTTGTTATCTTAACTGTGCTTACTAAGAAGTACAGTGTCCCACCAATCCACTGGATCCCATAGTCATATTGGAGGCCCACAACTCCCAATCCTTACTGCCTACTGTTGTGATATGTTGCTAACTGTTGGGACCCCTTTGTGGCTCGTCTCTGACTCATGTATGTATCCAATAGGTGGGCACCGAGCATCAAGAATTTGTCCTGTGAATGACCAACTTCTTTGCCCCTACCAAATCACACAACAAGATATGTTATCCCAGCTCTTCATGATGTGCCCGAGTATTACTGGGAGCCTAGGGATCCTCCTGCCAAAAACGACTACCATCCCCGATACCTCATGCTCACCTAACGCCTCGAGCTGTCCTACTGGAAGTGCACCATGGAGTTCCCTCTCAATCACCTCTCTAAGTGTGAACTCAAGGGTGGACCATATGCTACCTTTGCAGCCAACCACACTCTACTCAAGCCTGTATCTATCAGCTCGTGCCCTGACCAAATGCCACCACTGAAAAGTCTCTCTCCGGATACTTTGTGTCCCAACTAACTGTCTCTAGTGAGCCTCCTGCATCCCACTGCTCACAATGAAGGCAACAAGGGACAACATCCAACTCCTTTGTGCCTACAAACAATGTGGAAGTGAGGCAGGCGCTCGAGTCCCCATGGATATCATCAAATGATGTTCATCTGCCTCCTCATCAATCCTGGGTGAACAACACCTAATGGCATGCCTGTCATCCCCATCAGGCAGTCTCCCTAGAGGTAACGCCCCAACATCCCCATGGGCAACATCGCACATCACTACATATGGCCAAGCACCCCTACGCTCCCCTGCATACAAACATGGATCTTTGTGCCCCTCAACACACGGCTACACCTAGTTGCACCCCTTTGTGCACTGTTGGATACCACCACCTACTGTCGCACCGTCCTACCTCATAAGGCATCCCACCCATGCCAATATATCTACCACTCTGCTAATGTACCCACCATGATGCATGACAAATATCCTCACCTATCCTGGTAGACCTGAGCGGCCTAACTACATACATGCTAGAGGGAATATCGTTGTTGTGTCGATCATCAATGGCTCTCGTACCCAATACATCAATGGGAGAGGATCATCTCCATACAGTGCCCTATCCGATGGCCTGTCGATGCCAACTCCTCTGACAAGCTCCTACTAGAGTGTGTTCGCCATCCCGCGAATTCATGCACGACCAACATCCCCAAACAACTCGCAGAGTCTTTTTGCTCCCCTATCAATCCCATTCGTCACTAATGCTTATGGAGATCCAAAAGTGTGTGGATGTCAGTCTCTGAAACTGTCACACCACCAATACCCTCACTAGCCAAATCCATGAGGTGGTGGTGAATTCCACTTGGATCCCAACATCTGTCATCCTGCATCTCGAGTACAAGGTAAGAAGCCCCACCTAGATCCCAATGCCAACCTAGGCCTCCAGTGTCCCCAATGTTTTGGAGCTCTTGTTGGGCTTCACTCCTGACTATGACCATCTCCATAAATTCAGTCCACTCCACCAGGTAACAACTCAAAATCTCTGGCCATCCAACCCCAAGGGCAGGATCGAATGCACATGTACCAAAATGTGCAACAACCTCATCAGGTGAATGTTGCACCCTGCACGACTCATGTCGCCTCCTCTCACTATCCTAGTCAACACATGAGATCTGACTAGGTAACTCTACCTCTCCCTCTCCAACGTGTAAAGGCAACCCATTAATGCTACGAGCCCCATCTATGTATGGCTAAAGAGGGTTGTTGTGGCACTCCAACGTACAACCCTATAACTGCATCGTTAGGGACATCAATCATTCCCCAACGCGAGTCAACTTGGCCACTGACTCGGCACAGACCGCTCTCATCCCCTCCATCTCCTCATTCTGCTGCAGAATGGCCTCTCGAACTGACGCGACCATCTTTTTCAATGTTAGAAGGTCGACGTAGATCTATTGAAACTGTTGTGGACGATTATCATTTGTAAACTCGGTCACAACTCTAGATAACTTTGTGTCTCCAGGCACCTCATTAATGGTGCCTGGTAACTCTAGATCTAACTAGGTCACTCTACCTCTACCTCTCCAACGTGCAGAGGCAACCCATTAGCGCTGCAAGCCCCATCTATGTATGGCTAAAGAGGGTTGTTGTGGCACTCCAACGTACGACCCTCTAGCTGCATCGTAAGGGACATCAATCATTCCCCGACGTGAGTCAACTTGGCCACTGACTTGGCACAGACCACTCTCATCCCCTCCAGCTCCTCATTCTACTGCAGAATGGCCTTTCAGATTGACGAGACCATCTTTTTCAATGTTAGAAGGTCGGCCTAGAGCTATTGAAATTGTTGTGGGCGATTATCATCTGTAAACTTGTTCACAACTCTAAATACCTTTGTGTCTCCAGGCACCTCATCAATGGTGTATTTGTCTCTTGGGACCTCATCAATAGTGGATCCCTCTGTGTCTCATGGAACCTCATCAACCTGCTATAAGCGGTCATTATCTGGAAACTCTGTCACAACTCTAGGTGCCTCATCAATAGATACCTCCTCAACAGATGGCCCTACGTGTGTATGCTCAACTGTCTCCACCAAGGTGTCAACTGGAGCTATCAAAGGAATCTCCGACAAGGGTGACTCCTGCATCACTCTAGGTATATCTACGTGCTCCTCCTGCATGACATTAGCCTCATGCTCCACCTCCTCCTTAGGAACCTGATATCTAAAGCCAGGTCTCCACTAGCAAAAGCGCCTCCTAGTCTCACCATTTAACTTTCCTCTATATGATGATCGAGTCCTTGATCTATGCTCCTCAAAGAAGAGAGCTCTACTGACCCTGGGATCTAATGCTTTATATTCATCAATCCTAGGACCTCATCAAATCTGCAAAGGTGTCTAGTTTCCTCTCCTTGTTTGGTTCATCCAGAAAATGAGGCATGGTAGATCGGCTAGGCTGGCCATGGGTATTGTTCCATTGGACTCTACGTGCATGTGTGTGGCTTCTTTGTTGGTTATGTATCAACATTCCCATCATTTGTTGCATCCCCTTTAGGACTTGTTGGTTTTTCCTCGCCAACTCCTCCATGATCCCCTATGTACGCTTCCCCTTTTGTACCATTGGAGTGTCCATAAATTCACCAATCACTATGCATACATGTCTAAAACCTCCATGATCTTTCTAGCTTCCCCATAGCTGGCCAAGATCATGCTCTGATACCACTATAATGTTCCAAATAGAAAAATACAGCAGATAATAGAAGCAAGGAACTAGCTACAACTATAGAATTAAAAAATGTGCAACCATACACATTAAACACTGAAATATGAGCAAAAATTTTGAGCCATTATATTGATATGGGTAAATCTGAGTACAAGAAATGAGAGTAGAGGAACCTGGGCTTGCTATTGCAAGCTATGAAAAGAACCCAAGTGTGAGTACAATGCTCAAATGCTAGGAAGATTCCCCAACAAGACTGTGCATGCCCAGGAAGAACTACTAGCTGTTGTTAAAAGGAAACTAGAGAAACTGCTCTGTAAAGTGCTCGGAATGAGATGAAACAGGATGAGCAGCCTCCTCGCAAGAACCCCCAAAAAAACTCAGAAATATCACACAAACCCAAGTGGTGGAAATGATCCCAGAGTGAACTGTGCCCTTTTCCAATAATTTCTGCTACTAGCTATTGGATGGAACTAAGAATTTTTCCCTCATAAGTGCTCAGGAAATTATGCAAAATTAATCCTAGCCTCCTCTCACCAAACCCACAAAAACCAATAATGGGTTTGGGCTAAATCCACCGAACCATGGTGACCTCCAACAAGTGTGAATGGCTCAATTTGGCCAGAAAATGCGCCACAACTATGATACTGTTGAATTAGGCCCAAATTCACCACTGAAAATTTCCTCACGCTCTTCTACAAATTTACCTTCGGAAGCCTAACGTTTTTCCAACCCCTTGCTCTAAGAATCAACTCTCTCTCAAATACTACATAGGTTATGTCTAGGAGACTTTGCGAACTGCCAAAATTAACAAATTCGGCACACAAAATAATGTTGATCCCAACCCTACAAATCCACTACAAAATTGTCAGCGTCAATAGAGGAAACCCTGTGCAAAATAGTCGGAACTCCAACCCACAATAGTTGATCCTCCAAGAAGCAACCCGAACTGCCTCTGCACCCCAAGAATGTGCAAAACTAAGTGAATACTAGCAATAAAGCTCTATGGAAACCCTGAATTGGACTCCCCAAATTGTCTTACTAGGGAGACATTTGAAGTTCTTCGAAATGAGGGTGGGATTTCTGCTTGGAAATTCCTTGTGCTAAACAGCACAGATTGTCTTGGTTAAGCAGCTCAAGACAACTAATTGTTGAATTATCAAATGACCAAAGATATCAAATGGAGGCCTCCAAGCTCTATTTATAATTGTTGGCCCTCTCTCCCTTGGTGGTCCCCACCTTCCACTAATTCGCACCCCTTCCTCTCTCTCTCTCTTCTCACTAGTGCGAATTGCCTCTTGGGTCGAATTTTCTCTCCTTGTGGCCCCCACTCTCCACTAAGGCTGTAATTTTCCTCTTTCCTCCTAAGTCCCAATGTTGGAAATGTCTCCCTTTCTCCAAAATTATCTCTAATGCGGAAAATAAAAAATGGGGTGTAATGTCCCAAATCAAAATTTTTGGAACAGACACTTCATATAAAACTATCATGCATTTTCCAAAAGATTGCCATGTAAAACCCAAATCATAAATCTATAAATTCCACAAAATCTCATTAAAAATCACAACATGAGGAACAATGAGAAATGCAACAACCAAAATCCAACTTTATTATATATAGATGTATGCCAATACAATCGCTGGGAATGACCCTCTGGTCTCCAAACTGAAACAGAAAAACAATCACTACACCTGTGGATTTTGAATGAATCCACCAAGGGGAGATGGGTGCTCGCCCAATCTCTCTAAATCACCCGAGGGTTTTCGTCCTAGGGCTACCAATGGAGTAGAGAACCAGGTTCTCAACCTCTCATACAAGAAACAATACTCAATCCAAGATGTCCTCCAATGGCCTCCTCCTCCTCTTTTATAGATCTGATGGACCCCTCTAGAATCTCCTATTTTATTATTATTTTAATCATGGAGCACTTTTCCCTCTTTTATTTTAATTAAAAGATTCTTTTTAATGCGGGAAAAGGGTAAATTGGCCACCATGTCTCCTCATGCCACTAAAACTCCCATCCAAAAGTCCCATCATCTATATCTTCTCGTTCCGGTTCCAACGAGCTATTACACTGAGGTGTTCCATCAATTAATCTCCCCGGAATGCCACCTCAAGCATAATTAATTAAGTTATGCCCAATAATAATGTTGATTTTTGAAAGTTGTTGGAATGCAACAGAACGAAATGCTAGCTGTGTTGATGATGGTATATGCCAAGAGAATGCCATCAAATCCCATAAAAACTCCCTCGAGACCCCTGATGACGTAAACCTGCTCCATTGACCTGGCCATCCCCTGTCTTGGAAATCCACCCTGGTTGTACTATGAAGAAGAATAAAAATGGGGATATGGCAGTCCTCCCACCCCAAGATTCCTTGCCCTCAAGCAATCCAAATCTGTGGACCAATCTGGTGGCCCAACGCAACTGAGACCCAATGCTAGGATCCCATATGAACCACTAGGTGATGCTCTGCTCCTATGTCAACCCACCATGGACGGACTCCTCGATGCCCGAATCCCAGACTAATCTCTGACGGAACCTGTCATCAACAAATCCTCCTAGATCCCAATGCCACCAAGAAGGAGCATCAATGCTCCACGGCTCCTGATGTGTTATAACTATGGCTGTGAATGTTGCTCCATCCACCGCGTACCAACTCATCACCTCTCTCCAATCCAACCCTTGGCATAGGCCAAGGTCATCCCCACTCTGCTGATGCAAGGCTAATGCTATGGAAATACTAGTGAACTGTCGGTCCACCTCCCACTGCTCACTGAAACATATAGTAACCTCCTCATCTAAGTGTCCCTGTTGTACCGAGCCCTGAACTAAGGTTGATACTCCATCAAAAGGATACCAACTCATGATCTCCCACCAATCTAATGTATGGACACCTGTGCAAGGGATATGTCTGTTATGATGAAACTAGTCCATGCTCAACTCCTGAGGCTCTACCTAGTCAATCAAAATATGTCCGAGAAAATCTGCCTTCCCCCCTCTAATGGGAAGAAGTGGGCACACTATGTCGCAAGCCCTATATCTATATACTCCGGGAGAGGGCTTCTCCCTGAAAGTCCTGTAGCTCTGCCAGCTGCATGTGCATCTACTCGCACCTTATCAGTGGGTCAGCCCAAAGATGGATGTACCACCATCTCCAATAGCTCTTGTCATCTACTAGCCTCCTGCAAGACTACCCTGTCAATCTCCAACATCTCCTGAGGAAAAGTGTTTGCAAATACTACCTCCCTGGAAGCTGCCTACACATATGTCTGCTCCACTCCAATGGTTGGCCCCAAGGATGTCTTCTCATCCTCCATCATGGGCTCAACATGAGCCACTAGCCGACTCTCCAACATTGGCCCATTCTGCACACTGTGTGTGTCATTTGTCTCATGCTCCTCTATGTGCTCCCTATGTTGAATCATCAGTCACTCATCTGCTCCCGGATCTCCTTCCCTCATGGGAATAATCAGTTGCTCGTCATTCTCCTCTACCACACATGGATGCACATCTGGGCTACTAACATCAACTCCACATGACTGCTTGTGCTCCTCAGGGGTATCATCATATGAACCCATGGACTCGTCCAAAGAAGATTCCTCACCCTGAAAGTCAGAAGGAATCTCCTCCTGCTCTACCTTTGTCATCTCCCCAGCGTCACTCAAGCATGAGTGGTTAGGTTCCCAAGGTCCCTTGCAAACAAAGAAAAGTCCCTTCCTCCTCATCTCATTCCTGTTACATGATCCCCCAATCCTGAGTTTCTCCTCCCTAGTCAACTGCCCCCTAAACAACCCAATGTTATGCTCTACCAACCTTTCAGCTAGTTCATAAGAAGCAGGTGAGACCAACCGTTCTCTCCTCCAAATGGACAACAATCGAGACTGCAATGTCTCGAAAATGGCATCATGGCCTCTCATACATGATGACAGGATGGACTACATGTGTGCTATGACTGTGTCAGGATGATGTTTCCTAATGCTGAAGAATCATTGGAACATCTGCAAGATCAAACCATCACACTCTAGATCTAACATGATTTCATATGTCTTAGTCATGGCCATAATTTTCAGAATTTGAAGCTTCTTCCCAAATGTAGGACTTGCACTGTTGTCTAAGTCTTGAAAAGTCTCTACTATTAGCTTGAAAACCCTCCTCATAATATCATCATTGTAAGGAGCTATACGGGTGGTGAGTCTCATGATGTTATTGAGACAAGATGTTGTTGGAAGTCTAACCCCTTCACAAGGTTCCTCCAAGAACATGCGTTGTATGAGAGGAAGCATGGCTGGTTTTAGAGCCCAAATTAGTTTCTTCCCTTCTAACTGGCTCACTTCGGAAAGGAGTGTATCTAGGTCATCAAGTTTAAAAAGAATTTTCCATGTGACCCTCATGTGCTTCAAATTTGTCCCAAGTGCAAAGATTTTGTGTCCTATTTCCTGTCCCTTCTGCACATACTTTGGCTGCTCTCTCTGAAGAATGGCATAGACCCCCTTTGAGAAGGGTCTATTGTTTGCTGCTGATAAGTTATCAAGGGAGTTTAGGAAGGTTTGATCCATGTTTTGGCTCAATGAGGACAAGAACATCAAGCTAACTTATACAAGACTTGCTGGCAGTACGACAGAGGTACATAATAACAACATATGACTAGACCTCTCACCTACAACAAACATCAACTAAGATTAACACTTTGTTCAAATACACAATATGTCAGGCCAACAATAGAAGCAACTATTCTAATTTCTAACTTCTGCAATACACAATATAGATGTTGCAACAAGGTAAGACTCAACAATTAACACTTCATTTTCTGCAACCACATTTTGAGTATGACAACCCTTTGATTTCATAAGAATAATGTAAGCGGCCAATCAAGATTATGACTTCAATGCACCAATTTTAGCGGCATATAAACCCTTACAGTTAGCTAAAAAGATACACAGATATATCTACTGCTGGAGTAAGGTATATACTGATAGTAATACAAAACTCTATCAATACCATGGACAATAGCATACATACTATACTCAAACCCTCTTAAAAAACTATTCTCATCAAGGCACTAAGATAGACACTACAGAACAAGATCATTGTACACCAAAGGACTCAACCATAAACATGACATTTATAAACCCCACCACATATGCTCTGTCAAACAATTGCCTCCAATCCTAGCAATAACATTGTTCAACAGCTATAATGTCATCCCTTGTTACAATTAAATTGCACTTACCAGTCCACACTACCCAAAGCCATCGATCTTTGCAACAACGCACTAGCAGCCACCAAATCACTTTCCAAGACTGCCCCAGACTCTACCTTAGCGTTGAGCATGCCAGACGTACTATGTCAATGATTGGGCTCAGTTTGCACATGACAACAGTATGGGATTTAACACACATCAACTTACAACATTCCCTCAATCGGACCCCACACAGCTATAGGTGCTATGTAGAATTCGCACATCAGTGCAGAACATTCCATATTTCGACCACGATCTTCCTACTGAAACGACGGCTCAATCCTCTATCTCATTTAATCTCTGCACTCAATGCTTTGTTCAAACTTTCATATGCCCATGACTATCGTGCTCACAATTGGTTGAATCGCGCACTACACATCGTCGCCAACGAACAAGAACTCAGCAAATGTGGCCCTGTGTTGTCCGTTTTTCTCCCCTTATATTTAGCAGCATGCAGTCAAATGTCCTCGGACAACTGCCTTCTCTGTTGACCCGACCCGTCGATTTGATTACACGTTAAAACTTTCACATTGCAAATTAAAAATTTTGGCGGAATCTACTTATCTTGAACTCTGTTTAAGCGTGACTTGGTTTAAGTACGCAAGTGTTCAACACTTTGGCTTTAAAATCCCAGTGACCACCATTATTCTTGTTGCACATGCGGACGTCGATCTAATCCACTTACACCCATTGACATCAAGAATGATAATCCAGCCCGGTCATTATCTAATGCAAACTTGCGTCTGACTTGAGCCATAGTACAGTCACACAGTGACTATACGAGTACGAGTGTTGCGACCTTCGACCTTCATCCAGTGACATGCTCCATTTAATTACCTTGACCGCCTTCGATATTCACTCACCAAGCCACTAATTTGGCAAAGATTTTCTTCTTAGAAATGCAGAACGCGCAAGTTGGTAATATGATTCGGCCCCGGTTCCGACAACGAAACCTCTTACAACAATTTGATCTACGACTTGTACTTTGGGCCTTCCTCACCACATTCTGCACGCAAATTCAAGGCATACGAGTTCTTTAAAATGCTTGTGGCACCACAACTCTTCAGAATTCGATCAACATTCCGGTCACACACTAAACCTCGATCCAGGTATTGGAGGCTCGATCCCCCTGCTACGCCTGATATTAATTTGGCTGATAGATTATTTTTTTCATGCACAGGAAATGCACTCTACGAGGAAATATGCACCGGTATACTTAACTCATGCGCTGCAGTTCTCTGCCTCCTTGATCTTTGGCATACGCATTACTCTACATACAATGGATAAAAAGTGTTTTGCCACAACAAACGGACCACAAACTTCTGCCTATGTGTGCTCTATCAAGCACCAACATAGAGATCTGCATCCAACAATATCAATTTGATCAACTCCCCAAATCGCTTACTTTAATATTCTTCAGCATGCATCCTTACGCACAAGCATAACTCATCCTTTGTCAAAGATGCGCATTACTTCTTATACATTGAATTGCCCATCACAATGTCACGTAATTGATGTGTTTCAAATCGATCACAGGTATAAACGTTGCAAAGCTCATGCAGATTGACCCATAATTATTCTTCCAGTGACTGATAATTTTGACAATCCTAGCCGAGCGACCATGGTGCGTATATCGGCTTCAAATCTGCCACTGATATGTCCTCGCCGGAACGGTCCCTCATTCTGTGAGATGGGCCCTCAGCTCCTTCGATTCCATATGCCGCTTGAGGTTTTGATACAACCGCTCTTCAACGACTTGTAACATTGGGCGATTTTGTTGGATTCTTATTATGCATCCAACAATTTCTTAGAAATTTTGTCACATAGTTGGTGAGAAAAATTGTCGAGCTCTTTGAATAAGCTTTTATTCTGCAACAGAAACTAGGTCTTTGAATTCTCTCACAAAACCCTCCGACAATAATCGTTGCAACTGGAAATTGAATACCCACACGATGAGCCGAGATCAAGGCTCTGATACCACTGTAATGTCCCACATCAAAAATTTTGGAACAAACACTTCATATAAAACTATCATGCATTTTCCAGAAAATTTCCATGTAAAACCCAAATCATAAATCTATAAATTCCACAAAATCTCATTAAAAATCACAACATGAGGAACAGTGATAAATGCAGCAACCAAAATTCAAATTTATGATATATAGATGTATGCTAATACAATAGTTGGGAATGACCCTCCAGTCTCCAAACTGAAACAGAAAAACAATCACTACACCTGTGGATTCTGAATGAATCCACCAAGTAGAGATGGGTGCTCTCCCAATCTCTCTTAATCACCCAAGGGTTTTCGTCCTAGGGCTACCAATGGAGTAGAGAACCAAGTTCTCAACCTCTCATACAAGAAACAACACTCAATCCAAGATGTCCTCCAATGGCCTCCTCCTCCTCTTTTATAAATTTGATGGCCCCCTCTAGAATCTCCTATTTTATTATTATTTTAATCATGGAGGACTTTTCCCTCTCTTATTTTAATTAAAATATTCTTTTTAATGCAGGAAAAGGGTAAATTGGCCACCATGTCTCCTCAGGTCACTGAAACTCCCATCCAAAAGTTCTATCATGTAGATATTCTCATTCTGGTTCCAACGAGCTATTACACTGAGGTGTTCCATCAATTAATCTCCCCAAAATGCCACCTCGAGCATAATTAATTAAGTTATGCCCAATAATAATATTGATTTTTGAAAGTTGTCGGAATGCAACGGAACGAAAGGCAAACTGTGCTGATGATGGAATATGCCAAGCGAATGCCATCAAATCCCATAAAAACTCCTCAAAACTCCATCGAGACCCCTGATGACATAAACCTGCTCCACTGACCTAGCCATCCCCTATCCTGGAAATCCACCCTGGCTGTACTATGAAGAAGAATAAAAATGGGGACATGATATGGGGATATTACAAAAGCTAAGTTTTGTATTTTTCACTTGTAAAGTAGTTTTCAATATTGCATTTCGTTTAATTGAAATTGTCATCAAACATGCTGTAAGTTTTTTTTTTGTTTTATATAAGATAAATCATCGACAAGTTCTTTCAAAATCTCTTATTGTTATTGAGATCTTACGAAGCATTTAGATTGTATCTCACTTTCTAGAGAATATCTCAATATTTTTTCAAAAAGACTATTATTTCTGCCTTTTTGAGAGGCACAAGAACAGGAAATTTTATAACTTTGAAAGTAGAAGTGGCAAGTTATTTTGTCAGCTTAATAGATACTGAAAGCAGTTTTTCTAGAGCATAGGGAGGTAAGCATGCTAAAAAGTAGAAAATGAGGTAGCTGAGGAGCAAGATATCATTTCTGGAATTAGATAGAAATGAGAACAAGCTAAATAAGTGGCACTGAAACATTCAATAGAGTAGTGCAAAGAATGGCATCCACTACCAACAAAAACCTGTATGAAATCTACATATTCAGAAGCAGAAACCATGACCCTTGAATACATACTAGGAAATCCCGCACCGAAGTTGATAACATGTTGATATTATGTTAAGAGATATGAACTACTATCCCAAAGACAATATTCTCTTAAGAAAATGTTTCTCTTATTTGTGGTTAAGCACTAAAAATGTAACACATTAATCGGTTAGAAGTTACATGTTTGCAAGCTTGAAAAGTGTAATGAAAAAAAACATATTTTTTTAAGCGAAATACTCCCTTGTAAATGTAACAAACACTTATGCTTTGCATAGCCAACATTAATACAATTCTTCTTTTGACTCATGCCACTTGTATTATGCACCAGAAAGACTACCAGCTTATTAAATTAATCTTCAAGGAGCAGCAAACAATATTTGTGGCAAATAATAGGGATAAGCACCTTTGCATTGCAAAGTGAGTGCCTCAGATTTGAAAAGGATCCATCACAAACAACAGTAAGAGGAGCAAATGCTTCAAGTTCCTTGCCAGCTGCAGACTTGTACTTTACACCCTTAACAACCCCATCCTTTTCAACCAAAGAAAGTACAGTTCCTTGCTCCAGACAAACCCTGCAATCACATGAACTTTGATTCAAATTAGCTTCTAGTTCATGTTGTTCATACAAGAACGCAATATACATGAATGGAACAAGGCCATTGAACATATTAAATTTCATATTTATGCAAATAGACATAACTTCATGGCTCCTAGTTTATACACACTAACTTCAAATCTTCAATGCCAACCACCAGGAATCAAGTGAAGCTGGAAAGAGGACTTGAGCTTTGGATTAGTGTAAGTTTTATAACAATAACATGAACACATAAAGAAAACCAAGATTGCATTAATAATGAGAAAGTGAAATCTTTCTTATAAAGAAGTACAAGCTAGTCAAGAAAAGTCAATTTATGAATTTCGGATAAACCAAGAAAAACACTAGAAATAAAGCATAAACACAAAATAAAATAAAGTCAAAGTGACTTTATTAATACCTAAGTCTAATATCTAATTGACCATTATAATCTGATATTTACTTAACACTCTCCCTTAATGGTCAATCTACTAACTACATCAAGCTTATCCCAACATTTTACATATTTTTCGGGACCCAAAGACTTCGTGAAAATGTTTGTAGTTTGGTCCTTTGTGGGACAAAACTACAACTCAATAGATCCATCCTCTACAAGCTATCTGATGAAGTGGAAATGTATTTTAGCATGCTTGGTATATTCATGGAAGACTGGATTCTTGGCAAGTTTAAGCAGTCCTTGTGTTGTATATGTTTCTTGAAGGCAGTTCTTGGCTGCGAAACTGTACCAAGAAACCAACTCAACCAACTTTAGGTTCAAGCTGGCCCTCGAACCAGAGGGGACTCCCTCAAGTGTTACAAGGCTTTATTGTAGTTCATTGTAACTGAACAACAGCCTATGAAGCACAATGGTCAGATCTAGGGGTTGCTGTATAGGGTGGATGCTTCAAGTTTCCAATATCTTCTTAACAAATAAAGCTCTCTGTTGCAGAGGCCTTATCAAAATATCAGCGTTCAGCTATGATAGAATAACATTGCTTGAAAGGGTTTGATAGAGGAATAGAAGAGAATTTAGATAATCAAGTATCCTCCCTGAATACCTAATCATCTAACAAGAGCAGAAACATATAGAAGAACCTTTATAGTGAACACAAATATGTTCAAGTATACCATAAAAGCAACAATTTAATGATTTTTGGGTAATCTGGTCAAACACATTGTTCAATTAATTACTCGATGTAGAAAATAACATTGCATTAGGGAGGTCAGGGACATTAATACTCAGCCTAGCCCTTCCTACACTACCTCAAATATATGCAAAAAATATTATGTAATTACAGGAAAAGACATACATAAGAAACAAATTCTGTCATTAACTGGAGCCAGAAGCCCTTGATTAAAATCTCTGTAATAGCATACTTCAAAAAAATCTCAGGGTTTTGGCATCAAGGGCCAACAACCCTTGTTTATTACAATTCAAAGCTATCACTAGCTTTCTAGAAATAAATCAAATAAAAATTAAAACAATCTAAAAATAATTAATTGCAAAAGAATTTTGAAATATTGGAGCTGTTAATGACAAATGCTCTTTCAATCTGGAATTAGCCCTTTGACTTGTTGATCATCTTCCTGAAGATCTAAATCTGTTCTCTTAAAATCTGCTAGCTGTCCAACAATCAAGGCAATGAACCTTTGACTGTTGATTCTATGCCTGGGAAATTCTGCCACTTGTGTCCACAAGATCCTCTGTTCTTGAACTAAACCTCGAACGCTATAGTTGCCAAATGCCCTACCACCAAAACTGGGATATATTGTTATCTGATAAAATGCCTTTAAATTTGCAATTTAATTCTCTTTCTATTGGTGCTCTGCCTTCAATTCTCCTTTAACTGTTGATTCCAAGTCTAAAAATCTGGAATTGGTGATGTTGAAATTTTCTGGATTCGTCATCAAGCCTTTAACTGCTAATTGATTCATCTATGTTCCAAGATTGGGGAATCTAATTATCACCTGTTTGATGAACTTGAAATGATGCCAATTGTGCTGGATATACTCGAATTTGAAGCCTGTAAATGTTGGATGCATCCCTGTAATGCTTTCCTGTCGCTCAAAATGTCAAAATACCCAAAGTTCAGACCTTCTTCCCTTAAGTTCTACTCTCTTCTGCATCTCTAGCATGATATCTGATCCTCCAATAAATTCGCCTTTAGTACAATTGTGGAAAGCTAGATCAGTTAGAATATGTTTTGAGGCCTTCACGTGTTTCTTTATCTGTTAGAATATTGTAGCTACCGAATTCCAGTCCTTCCATTCTCAGGATTTCAACAGCTTTCACACTAAAACCACATCGAAGTTCTTCAGGAGTGCCCTTCAAAATCCTTCACAAGATTCTGAAACCAATAAGATTGAATCAAAATTCTATCTCGAAGAAGAACCTGTTTCATTTGCCTCTGCCAGCATGTAGGATGTCCTCCTTGTAGACTGAATTGAAATCTGTGAGTTTATCAACTTTGAACATAGGCAGGGGAGGGTGAAAGAAAAATACTAATCAATGAACGATCTATACTTTTTCTTTTTTGCTGCAATGAAAAATTCTTGTAGTAATTGCTCTGGCCATGTATTGGACCAATTCAAAACATACATGAACAGGCTCATCTTTTGGTCACAGAACTCAGTAAATTCAAGATTTTGTTTGAGTGAAGGGTACATTTTAGTAGGATTGTGATAGAGGAGTTCAACAATCAACGTTAGTCTGATACCCTCATACATGATATAATCCAATGGAAACATTGCAATCTCCCCAATCCTGAAATCCTGAAAAATTGTTAAGTCTACTGGATTCTACTTTCTCCATATGAAATCCTGAAAAATTGTTAAGTCTACTGGATTCTACTTTCTCCATATGAAATCCAATGAGTTCAAACCCACTCTCAAACATCCTAATCCTAAGTCATTTCATGATAATGTTACAACTTTAAGTAAAAGTGACTTTTACTTTAAGAATTTAAAGTTACCTTGAATTGCATACCAATTGTACGGCCATATGCTTGGAATTGCATACCAATAGTACAGCCATATGCTTGAATATTAGGCACCTACTCTCTGCTAGTGCCCAACTAAGACAAAAACTTAAAAGAAAAAAGCAAAACAGGCCCCCACTTGTTGCATTCTACGTGGCTTTACTGTACCAAACCGACCAAAAATGGTTCAAGTCACTAGTTTGAACTGGTTTTTGCTACAAAACAGTCGGCCAGTCTGAACCAATCGGTCTGGTCTGGTCCTGATAACACTGGTTTGGAGAAACAATTAATTGCGTACCCCCTCCCTTTGTTAAAGCTCGAATAGCCAGGGGGTTCCACAATCAAATTACCACCGTTGATCTTCTTTTGTGTTGGAGATTATGACACCGAGCTTTATCTGTGCATTCACTGCTTTACCAGATTTTTATTATCGCCCTCAGGAACCAATGGAAATTAATATGGCTGCTTGATCCATCGACTTAGTTTGCAAATAATTGTCTCAATGCTAAGAACTACAAATTTCTCATCTGGGGAATAGGTAATCATGTACGAGAAATAACCAAACTCCAAAACCAATTCTATCTGCAACAAAACGATGTTCCAAAATTCTCATTTGCACATAATGACTTTTGGCAATGGTAATGCTCTTAACATCAGAAACTTAGCAATCGTCTCAAATTGGTGTTTGTCTTGACAATTGATCGTATACCTTGACACGTGGACTTCAATAATGTTTTCTGGTGTTTCTTTAGTGGTGTATATGACCCGTGTTACTGCAAATGTAACAACGGTGCATGAGTTTTAACAAACCTTTGAAAATTTCTCAAAACGTTCCCACAAGCAATGACTTTTGTCATGCGGAAAAATTTAAAAAACTAACATTCACGTACTTAAACTTCCACAATGGTTATGATCATCGTTGATTCTTCTTAACATATGAGCTCCTCCATTTCGACATCCAGTTGGCTATTCTCGTGCTTTTCCTTTTGTTTCCCAAATATGGGATATATCCCACATGCGGCAATAGAAAGGATATAGAGCGCTTTATATGTTTCAGTTCCCGTAGGATAACTCAGTGTGTTGAGCATATAATTCCCTTTGTGGCTCTTCGACTCAGTGCCTTGGTTGTTATTTGATATGTTGAGCGATTCACTTGATGAACATCGATGACTTGGTAGATAGTGGATTTCAGTGGCATATGTAACATAACTTGAATTTGGAGATTGCTCCTCCACTCAGTGCCTCGTGTTGTGTGGCATATGTAACATAACTTCAGTGGCATATGTAACATAACTTGAATTTGGAGATTGCTCCTCCACTCAGTGCCTCGTGTTGTGTGGCATATGTAACATAACTTGAATTTGGAGATTGCTCCTCCACTCAGTGCCTCGTGTTGTTATTTGGTGGATACTGGATTTCAGTGGCATATGTAACATAACTTGAATTTGGAGATTGCTCCTCCACTCAGTGCCTTGTGTTGTTATTTGATATGTTGAGCGATGCCTTGATTTGAGACTTAGTCACTTGATGAACATCGATGACTTGGTGGATAGTGGATTTTAGTGGCATATGTAACATAACTTGAATTTGGAGATTGGGACATCAACCTAATATTTTAATAATCTCCTAATATGAATCATAAGAGACTTCCTAATATGAATCATATGAGGCTGAGACCATGCATAGACTTGTTCTAAAGCCCAAATGGCCCAAAAATCACACTTTGACCCAATTTTGCCATTAAGCTCGAGAGTATTAAAAAATGGTTAAAATAAATCAAATTTTTTAGCTCAAACCCCCAAATTTTTACAAGATTTATAAAAAAAATTGTCACATTTTAAAGGGGTCAAAAGATGTTATAACATCAGCGCCAACCAACAACTACTTCCCCCTGTGGGATGCAGCGAACTAGTAGACCTGTTCCTTTCTGTTGGGTAATGGAGTCATTTCTGCGACCTGTGATCTGAAACGTGCAACTTGCAAACTAAAGCCTATAAACTGTTCTAAAACCATGCCATGTTTTGTAACCTTTAGGCATACACAAATTTGATTCTGCAAATTTACTTTGAGTACTGTACATGAGGGATGCTCTTTAATCAAAGGAAAGACATGCTAACACAGTTTTCACCGGGATACAAAGCATCATCTTTATCTGACCTACCTGTCTGTTAAAATTGGCAACTAGGGCCAAATTCCATGTGGGTCTACCTATTTATGGCAGCTGATATTTTCTTGGATTCCTCTCGTCGAGAGGTGTAGGATTGATCTAAAGATCATTCGATTTCAACATGTATACCTGGAGATATGAATTCATTTGTGTTATGTGACAATTCGTCAAGGTCGGCCAACATCCAAACTACCCCCACTTGTCCTTAACATTTCACCATAAATAGAAGAGGTCTTCAAGTCATTTCACACAATCATCTCTTGTGATCTCTCGTGGGTTTTGGTGGTAGGAGAGATCTAAAGGGGATACACTGCCTTAGAGGGTTTGCCCTAGTTCTAGACGTTGTTTGAAGAAATCTATACGCTGCCCTAAATTACAATCATGGAACATGAGTATCACGTTGATACATGGAGATATGAATTTATTTGTGTTATGTGACAATTCGTCAAGGTCGGCCAACATCCAAACTACCCCCACTTGTCCTCAACATTTCACCATAAATAGAAAAGGTCTTCAAGTCATTTCACACAATCATCTCTTGTGATCTCTCGTGGGTTTTGGTGGTAGGAGAGATCTAAAGGGGATATGCAGCCCTAGAGGGTTTGCCCTAGTTCTAGACGTTGTTTGAAGAGATCTACACGCTGCCCTAAATTACAGTCATGGAGCATGAGTATCACGTTGAAGAAGAGGCACCTACGCTGCCGTAAAGGAAGCTCTTCTACGCAGTCCAAGAAGAGGCCTTAATGCTGGTATGGAGAAGCCCTAACCACTGCTAAATGATGCCCTAATAGGTTGTCCTAGACCGCAGTCATTAGGGGTGTGTATGCAGCAAGAGGAGGCACTTAAGGCAGTCATGATGGTGGCTTCCATTCACTGTCAAAGGGAGCCTCTATATGCAGCTAAAAGAAGCTCCATAAAATCCCTAGCTGCAGTCCTCTATACATAGCTACACACAGTCAAAGGGAACCTGAATGAACTCCTAATCCGCAGTAAGAAAGAGACTCATACACAGTTCTAAAGGATGTAATTTAGGTGTTGTTCAAGCAAGGAGAACTAGCACATCTTAGCCGCAGTCAAGGAGGGTTCTATAGGCAGCGAAAGGAAGCTCCAAACCGCAGCATTTAAATGTGTCGTAGGATGTAGTCAATAAGGCTTTAATCCGTAGCTAAAGGGAGCTCTAGTCTATGTCCTAACCGTAGTAAAGGAGGCCTAAGAAGAGGCTCTTATCCGCTGTCCTAAACCGTAGATCAAGAGGTGACCCCATCCGCAGTTAAGGGTGATTGTCCATCGCTACAGGAGGATGGTCACAGGCAGCCTTACACAGTGACCTAGCCGCTGGGATTATGCCACATTACTGTAGGTGACAACATGGCCATTTGTTTGGGTATGATATGCTGGGCAGAAGTATCCAATAGGGCGGTTACATAAAGCCTGATTGGGTCACTGTGTGAAGGGACAAGCAAAATGAATATGCTGCCTGTAGACTGTGTTAGGCCACAGGCCATAACACCACAGTCAATTTCGTATGGATATTTGAGGACTCATATCATTAGCATTATGTATGGAGTTGTAGTATATGACACTGATGAGATCTCAAGCTATTAGAGGGTTGTATGATGTTCGTTGCAATATGAGGTTGATAGAGTTATTGTCATAGTGGTGGATGCAGCATGGTTGGATGCACGATGGATGCAACATAGTGTTGGATGCAGCATGGAGATGGAATCACCTTGGAGAATCAGTTGAAGCAGTATGCCTTCACCTGAGTTTAGATTTGCAGTCCTTGTCATCAGATCTACAACCTCTTGTGTCATCTTCATAGAGAAGATCTTTGATGTCTGATCTTCTATCTTGGCAATTCAAAGTGTTGACTTCTGATGTATATGTACTATCTCTCTCTCTGCTGAGCTATTGAAGAATATAAGAAGAATTGATCAAGGGTTTCCCCACATTGGGGTTTGTCCCTGGCTTGCGCCACATCTTGTGTCCTCTTGTCTTGGCTTGTTTTCCGCGATGTATGTTTATGTTCTATCTGCACTTTACTATCATGCTGATATGATTGCTAATCTGAATATTGTCATTGGGCTAATATGAAAACAAATTGAAGTAAATCGCGCTAAGCATAGAACATACCTAAAATTAACATGATATCGGAGTTGAGGCGAGGACAAAGCCCAAGCAAGAGTGAAAGAGCAATCAATGAAGACAGTTGGACAAATGGTTCCTCATCCCTCTTCCGGGCTGAAGTCAAGCTCCGTAAAAAGGCTATCATGGATGGAAGATGTCTCTGAATCTGACATTGGAAGAGCAAGAAGTACTGGATTACGTGAAGGGTAAAATCCTTGAGCCTCCATCAAATACACCGGCTGCTACAAAGGACAAGTACACTAAGGGTGGAAAGAAAGGCAGATGCCTTGCTTGCAATGAGTTTGGCCATTATGCGAATGAGTGTCCAAATAGAAGGGACACATCACTTGATGATAATGACAGTCATTCCAAGTGCATCTTCAATGATCAAAGGAATGATAAGTAAATGGCTAAGGGAAAAAGGAATGCAGGTCATCAAGGAAATGGCCGAATCTTCAAAGAAAGCAAGGAACTCTAGGTATGAAGCATCAAATGTTGTTTCTGATAAGAAAAAGGAGTATTATCTTATATCAGCCCTCTCCACAGCCTCTCCTCCGGAATCCTTGGGAAAGTGGCTTATTGATAGTGGTGCTTCAAGGCACTTCACCGGATACAAGGAAACTCTCTCTAATTTGATAGAGAAGGAGACAATCGTAAAGATTATTCTTGGAGATGATGCCACCTATCCCGTAAAGGGTGTAGGGAATGTTACCCTTCAATTGAATGAGGGTAACATGATTCATTTACAAGAAGTCATGATCTCAAGAAGAACTTGGTGTCCATTTTGGCAATGGAAGTCAAAGGTTTCAACGTGGCATTCATCGATGGAAAGGTACGTGTTTGAAAAAGGAATTTTCAAGATGCTTTTGGGTTCAGGGTTGGCAATTTGTATCAAGTTGAGGGAAGTCCATTGGGGACCATGTCATGTGACACTTCTCTTCTATGGCACTGGAGGTCTGCCCATTGTAAGATCCTACCCGATGTGAGACAGATGGTGACAGGGATGCCTGAATTCAAGGAAGAGTATTAAGGTGCATGTCCGTGATGTACCGAAGGAAATCTTACAAGGGGACTATTCCCCTCATGTAATAGCAAGACCTCAAATGTGGAACAAACCGAGGGGTTTGATATTCATGGTCGGGAATCTCATGTATGTAGGTGGAAGAAAGCTCTCTATGATTTAAAGCAAGCACCCAAGGCTTGGTATGAGAGGATTAACAAGCTATCTGATGAAGCTGAGATTCACTAGGAGTGAAGCCGATCCAAACCATTGCTTTAAGGTTGTGGATGATAGACCTCTCATTCTGGTACCTTATGAGGACAACCTCTTTCTAACAGGTGCAGACCCTCTCATTTGCAAAAGTAAGAGGGAGTTGGATTCCAGATTTGAAATGGTGAACTGCAAGCCCGTGACTACCTCGATGGAGCTTAACTTTAAGAAGTTATGCGATAGTGTTGTCGGACCTGACTTGGGAAATGCCTCTGAGTTCCATCAACTCATAATAGCATTGATGTTCTTGGTGAACTCTCGTCCAGATATATGTTTTGCAGTTAGCATGTTGAGCCATCATATGGCTGAGCCTCATTGGATTGGTGCCAAGAATCTTCTGAGATATCTTCGAGGCACAATCTCTCATGGGCTGAGATACACTGCTGGAGTTGTGAGGCCGCATCCAATGCTGATCAGATAAGCAGTGTGGAGGGCCGCAAGAGCACTTATGGGTGTTGGTTCTGCTTTGATATCCTTGATGAGTAGGAAGCAAAAGTCAGTTGTTTTGAGCACTGATGAGGTCGTATACATAGCTGTGAGTATGGCCTCTTGTAAAGTTGTCTAGTTGTGGAAGCTCTTATGTGAGTTGTTTGGACACGTGTTGGATACCATCGTGATCTTTTGTGACAACCAGAGAGGGATTCGATTGTTGAGGAATCCCATGTTCTATGATCGCTCCAAGCATACAGACATCAGGTACCATTTTATCTAGGATATGGTACAGCGGGGAGCAAGGCTCCATCACTCTAGGGCTGATGTGTAAGTTGCCGATATTCAGATGAAGCCCCTGGGAAAGGTCAAATTCTTGAATTTCCGAGAACAACTAGGAGTCGTGGAGAGACTCTCTCCTGAAGGTCCAGTATAATATGGACATTGAGCTCTGGGAGCTCCATGGGCTTGGGAGTACTCTTCTTGGAGCGATGAGCAACCATAGGGTGAGTGGTTCAACCTTCCCCTAGTGGTCTGGTATGTAGGCAGGATGAGTGGTTCACCCTTCTCCTGCCGAGATACAATCATAGGGTGAGTGGTTCAACCTTCCCCTAGTGATTTGTTGTGTACAGGGTGAGTGGTTCATCCTTCACCTGGGATACCCCATGGCAACATGTAAGCAGGATGAGTGGTTCATCTTTCTCCTGCCGAGACATCCTACCCATGCAGTCTAGGACTCATGGGAAGTACCTCTCATCTGGCCAATGCGTAGGGAAATGAGGATAGGGACCATAGCAGTACCGATGGACGCATCGTGTTACTACCGTACTTCCTAGGCTAGGATGATATTGTTCTGGGATCAATTGGAACTGACTTTGGGTCAGTAAGAGTGATATAACTCTCTTTTGGAACTGACTTCGGGTCAGTAAGAGTGATATAACTCTCTCTTTTAAAACTGACTTCGGGTCAGTAAGAGTGGTATGAGACACTCTCTTTATTTGGAACTGATTTCGGATCAATAAGAGTGATATGAGACACTCTTTATTTGGAACTGATTTCGGATTAGTAAGAGTGGTATGAGACACTCTCTTTATTTGGAACGACACTGATTTTGGATTAGTAAGAGTGGTATGAGACACTCTCTTTATTTGGAACGACACTGATTTTGGATTAGTAAGAGTGGTATGAGACACTCTCTTTATTTGGAACTGATTTCGGATCAGTAAGGGTGGTATGAAATACTCTCTTTATTTGGAACTGATTTCGGATCAGTAAGAGTGGTATGACACACTTTCTTTATATGGGACTGACTTCGGGTCAGTAGAGGATCGTATGATACATTCTCGATCACTTCTTCTTCTTCATAGTTCAGTAGAGCAGTGCAGGGCATTGCATTGATGGCAGAGATTGTACGGACTAGTAGATGGATTAGCAAATGCAGTTCTCCCTAGTTGAGAGGGAGTGTTAAAATTGGAAACTAGGGCCAAACTCCATGTGGGTCTACTTATTTATGGCTGCTGATATTTTTCTTGGATTCCTCTCATCGAGAATTGTAGGATTGATCTAAAGATCATCCAATTCTAACATGTATTCATGGAGATATGAATTTATTTGTGTTATGTGACAATTCGTCAAGGACGGCCAACATCCAAACTACCCCCACTTGTCCTTAATGTTTCACCATAAATAGAAGAGGTCTTCAAGTCATTTCACACAATCATATCTTGTGATCTCTCTCCACTTGTCTTTGGATTTTGGTGGTAGGAGAGATCTAAAGGGGATACGCTACCCTAGAGGGTTTGCCCTAGCTCTAGACGTTGTTTGAAGAAATCTATACGTTGCCCTAAATTACAGTCATGGAGCATGAGTATCACGTTGAAGAAGAGG
Source organism: Pinus tabuliformis (assembly GCA_031772625.1). Classification (NCBI taxonomy): domain Eukaryota; kingdom Viridiplantae; phylum Streptophyta; class Pinopsida; order Pinales; family Pinaceae; genus Pinus; species Pinus tabuliformis. The sequence continues at coordinate 1,026,496,172 of CM062805.1, forward strand.
CACCTACACTGCCCTAAAGGAGGCTCTCCTACGCACTGCAAAAAGAGGCCTTAACGCTAGTATGGAGAAGCCCTAACCACTGCTAAATGATGCCCTAATATGTTGTCCTAGACCACAGTCATTAGGGGTGTGTATGCAACAAGAGGAGGCACTTAATGCAGTCATGATGGAGGCTTCCATCCATTGACAAAGGGAGCCTCTATACGCAGCTAAAGGAAGCTCCATAAAAACCCTAGCCGCTGTCCTCTATACACAGCTACACATAGTCAAAGGGAACCTGAATGAACTCCTAATCCGTAGTAAGAAAGAGACTCATACACAGTTCTAAAGGATGTAATTTAGGTGTTGTTCAAGCAAGAACAACTAGCACATCTTAGCCGCAGTCGAGGAGGGTTCTATAGGCAATTAAAGGAGACTCCAAACCGCAACATTTAAATGTGCCCTAGGACGCAGTCAATAAGGCTTTAATCCGCAGCTAAAGGGAGCTCTAGTCCCTGTCCTAATTGTAGTAAAGGAGGCCTAAGAAGAGGCTCCTATCTGTTGTCCTAAACCGCAGATCAAGAGGTGACCCCATCCATAGTTAAGGGTGACTGTCCATAGCTACAGGAGGATGGTCACAGGCAGCCTTACACAGTGACCTAGCCGTCGGGATTATGCCACATTACTGTAGGTGACACCATGTCCATTTGTTTGGGTATGATATGTTGGGCAGAAGTATCCGATAGGGTTGTTGCATAAAGTCTGATTGGGTCACTGTGTGAAGGGACAAGCAAAATGAATATGTTGCCTGTAGACTGTCTGTTAGGCCGCAGGGCATAACATCACAGCCAATTTTGTATGGATATTTGAGGACTCATATCATTAGCATTATGTATGGAGCTACAGTATATAATATTGATGAGATCTCAAGCTATTAGAGGGTTGTATGATACTGCTGCAATATGAGGTTGACAGAGCTATTGTCATAGTGATGGGTGCAACATGGTTGGATGCAAGATGGATGTAGCATAGTTTTGGATGCAACATGGAGATGGAATCACCTTGGAGAATCAGTTGAAGCAGTATGCCTTCACCTGAGTTCAGATCTGCAATCCTTGTCATCAGATCTACAACCTCTTGTGTCATCTTCATAGAGAAAATCTTTGATGTCTGATCTTCTATCTTGGCAAGTCAAAGAGTTGACTTCTGATGTATATGTACTATCTCTCTCTGCTGAACTATTGAAGAATATAAGAATAATTGATCAAGGGTTTCCCCACATTGGGGTCTGTCCCTGGCTAGTACCACACCTTGTGCCCTCTTGTCTTGGCTTGTTTTCTGTGATTTATGTTTATGTTCTATCTACACCTTACTATCATGCTGATGTGATTGCTAATCTGAATATTGTCATTGGGCTAATATGAAAAAAAATTGAAGTAAATTGCGCTAAGCATAGAACATACCTAAAATTAACACTGTCACATGAGGATTTTGCATATTAATAAAAATTTCTAATTTGTTGCCCTCCATGTTAAACTGGTTCATGATTGTCCCACACTATTCCATCAAATTCATGAAATTTCAGCTCAAAATCTGCATATTCTAAATACTCAGTCCCTTTTCGAGCTCAATGATTTGCCTTTGTGCTTTTAAAATGAATGTAGTTCCTCTCGTTGTAGGAATTCAAGATATATAGTTCAAGCTCTATAATTCATAGCAATAATGAGTGTCAGCTGAGCATGAAAACATGTATGAAAAAATTTCTAATGATGTAGAAGGCTATCCTTATCAACTTGAAAACTTTAGATGGTATTCCGATTTTTCTTCTACCAGGTATAGGATTTGGATAGCGAAGTATATTTAAAAAAAAAATGAATGGTGAAAATTTTGCAACGATCAAAGGAACAAATGAAAGTGATATTTTGAAACCATGGTATGGATTCCTCCAGCCATGGAGTTGCCAACAAATTTCCAAACTATTCAACTTTGAAATCTTCATATTCATATCAAACCCAAAACTAAAAATTGCTAAAGACCAACTAATCTATTTGCACACCAACTGCTCAAAATGATTTTATTCAAACACACTATAAATTGAAACTCTATAAACTACCCACTGGAATCAACTGATCTACTACACACACACACCTATTTTACTGGACTGAAACTCTGCACTGTTAGGAGTAGTCATACTTCCAGTGTAACCAATTGAGGATTGGATTAACTGATAGCCCACCTTGCATGCAGTTGATAACATGACAAGAATATACAATATGAACATTAAATTACATGAGCAACTGATACTTACAACCGAATTCTGACGAGTGCATCCTCTATTGATGTCTAAGGCTTTTTATCATCGCCAAGAGGAAGAAATATGTATTGTTGAAAGCAATTAATATAAGATCTTGAGAGAACACATTAGTGAAAACAACTGACATCTCGAACCAATGGAATCGCCATATAGACAAAGTGGCGCTACCAGGTGAAAGAAATGCAACCAGTATCAATTATTTAATCCTTTTTCACCAGCAAAGAATAGATCTAATCAAGCATCGTTCTCCTAGAGAAAAATATCTTCGTTACTCTGTTCCCCGGCAACGACGTGAAATGTTGTAAACTTGTATATGTTTCTTGAAGGTAGTTCTGGGCTGTGAAATCGCACCGAGAAACAAACTCAACCAACTTTAGGTTCAAGTTGACCCTCAAACCAGAGGGGGATCCCTCAAGTGTTACAAGGCTTTAATGTTGTTCACTGTCACTAAATAACAAAATATGAAGCACAATGGCCAGATCTAGGCGTTGTTGTATAGGTTGGTTGCTTCAGGTTTCCAATCCCTACTTAACAAATAAAGCCCTTTGTTGCAGAGGCTTTATCAAAGTGTTAGCATTCAACTATGACAGAATAACATCGCTTGAAAGGTTTTGATAAAGGAATAGAATAGAAATTAGATAATCAAGTATCCTCCCTGAATACCTAATCATCTAACAAGAGCAAAAATGTATAGAAGAACCTCTATAATGAACACAAATACATTCAAGTATAGCATAGAAGCAACAATTTAATAATTTCTGGGTAATTTGATCAAACACATTGTTCAATTAATTACTCAAGGTAGAAAATAACATTGCATTAGGGACATCAGGAAGACTGATACTCAACCGAGCCCTTCCCGATGCCCTACACTACCTCAAATATATGCAGAAAGGATCATGTAATTACAGGAAAAGACATACATAAAAAACAAATTTTGTCATTAACTAGAGCCAGAAGCCCTTGATTAAAAACTCTGTAATAGCAGACTTCACGAAAATCTTAGGGTTTTGGCATCAAAAGCCATCCCTTGTTTATTACAATTCATCAAATATATAGAGATTACAATTCAAAGATATCATTAGGTTTCTAGAAATAAAATCAAATAAAAAATAAAACTAAATCTAAAAATAATTGCAAAAGTATTTTGAAATATTTAGCTGTTGATGTTAAATGCTCTTTCAATTTGGAATTAGCCCCTTGACTTATTGATCTTCTGCCTAAAGATCTGAATCTGTTCTCTTAAAATCTGCTAAATTTCCAACAATCAAGGCAATGAACCTTTGACTATTGATTTTTTGCCTTGGAAATTTTGCAACCTATGTCCACAAGATCTCCTATTCTTGAACCACTCCGCGAATGCCATAGTTGCCAAATACCTTGCCACCAAATCTGGGATATATTGTTATTTGAAAAAATGCCTTGAAAATTGCAATTTAATCCTCTTTCTATTGGTGCTATGCGTTCGATTCTCTGTTGACCGTTGTTTCCAAGTCTAAAAATCTGGAATTGGTGATGTTGAAATTTTCTGGATTTGTCATCAAGCCTTTAACTACTAATTGATTCATCTTTGCTCCAAGATTGGGGAATCTAATTACTTGTTTGTTACCACCTATTTGATGAACTTGAAATTGTTTAGAACTCTATAGGGCTATAGATAGGATGATTTCTTTTAAAATTGATAACTGCTTGTAACGTCTTCTTAATTTTTCTTACTTATTAGCTTCTCTTATTATTATGTTATTCTTATCATCAAAAAACGACCAATAAGAAGATCAACAGTACACAAGAACACAGCGTATAGGTTATACAAGCCAAGGCCAAAACCTCTCCACTCGAGAGGAAAACCCACAAATCTCTTCTCTTCTTATAGATTCTTCAAATGGCGAATTCCAAGACCTCTAGACCAAGACCAATACCCTTCCAAGACCAAGTCCGGCCTTCTTGATGACGTGCTTCCTTTGTCCAAATCAAACCCAGTCAAATCTCTTCCAACTGCACAACTTCGACCATCAGCTATAGAATTTCGGCGTCTACTGCAGGTCTAAAGTTTTCGAGCCCTGCAACAGTTGTTGCCTCCACACGTGTGAGCAAATCTAGGGCTTCCAAGGCTTCCTTTGACCTTCGCTTGAGTTTCTCCTTCTTCTAGGGCTTGAGGATGACCTAATAGACCTTCTTTCGAGTTTCTTTCTGCAATTTCTCCAAGTTCTATCTTGCAGCAACGAAACCCCAACCTCCTTCCTTCGCACGTGTGAAAAGAGAGAGAGAAATAACCCAAACACTTGTCCTTCGTCCTTCTTCCTTCTTCGTTGGCCTTCTTCTTATCCTTTGCTTGAATGATGAAATAATGAATGATGTCCATAGGAGGTCGAGTTCCCTCTTATATATATTCTTCCAAGGTGGACGGAATACCCTAATTGAGGCCGACTTCTTAGCTGCCAGGCCGACTTGGTCTTGGAGGGTATTTTGACTCTTTTAAATACAAGAATAATTCTTTTTACAAGTTACAATGTGCCTGATGGGGTCTTCTTAATATGACAATGACTCTTTTAACTTCTTGACCCTAGGACAAACCCTAGAAGTGCTCAATGGGTGCTTGACCTCTAAAATAAAAGACCTTGAGCATGCAACCCATGCTTCAAAAATAAAAATAATAGTTTTCCATTTATTTTACAATATACAAGAATCAAAAGTACATTTCATATTTATGAAGACTGAACCTAGTTACACATTTTTCAACACTCCCTCTTAACTAGGGAGGTATTCATAAATGATACATGGACATTCTCAAATTGAAGAGATCTCATAAGAAGAGTCGGATTGGTAAGTCATCCCTTTGCATCATGTCAACCAGCATTGTCACATAGCAAGGCCTTGACTAACAATTCTATCTCTCCACAAGATCAGAGCACAATGTTGGAAAGACCAATGACTGATAGACACCATCATCATTGTCTCTCAAGGCACATACCCCACCCGGGTGTTCACAAGGTGTGTCTTTCTAGGACAATTCCTACCTTGGAATACCACATCCTCAAAGAATTTCCTCTACGACTACTCTTATCTTAGATGCCCTACGTCATCCTCAAAGAGTATTGGATGCTAGATGCTCACCCAATCCTCCATTCTTTCTTCACAGAGTGAAGGCAAGAATGATGAGTCTATCTCTCCCTCTCAACCAGAGAGAATATATCAACCAGTCCAAGTTTGTCTCTCAAATACACAAGCTTTTTATTAAGAGGAGATTTTGTTAAGATGTCAGCTACATGTTCATTAGTGGAGATATACCGTAGTTAAAACACTCCATCCTGCACCAGTTTTCAAATGTAGTGATACTTGTTATTTATGTGCTTTTTCTTTCCATGAAACGCTAGGTCTTCAGACAATCTTATACAACTGGTGTTGTCACAATGTATCACCATAGGATCCATTGGTCCTTCAAAGTTCAAAGAAGTCTGACAACGGCTTCCTCAACCAGACAGCGTCTCTGCTTACTTCACAAGCTACCATATATTCAGCCTGAGCACTACTCAAAGCAATAGATTCTTGCTTTCTGCTCATACAGGAGATCATGGAGGAGCCCAAACTAAAACATCCTCCAGTAGTGTTTCTCCCATCCATCTCACTGCCTCCCTAGTCAGAATCTGTATATCCAATCATGTGGACATCATTCCCCTTATCATACTTCAGGCAATAGTGGATTGTTCCTTGCAGATATCTCAACATATGCTTGGCTGTTGTCCAATGATCATGCTTGGGATCTACCTGGAACTAACTGAGAATTGCAAAACAAATGTCTGGTCGAGTATTTACAAATACATCAATGAGCCAATCAATTGTCTATACCTTGTCGGATCCACTAGGCTTGATTCAGAAATTCTTAGACTCTTCAAGTTTGTGACCATAGGGGTTGTCATAGGTTTGCAATCCATTATGTCAAACTTCCTCAGCATCTCGATCACATAATTTCCTTGACCTAGATAAATCTCATCAAGTCCTAGCGAAACTTCCAAACCCAAATAGTAGTGCACCAACCCTAGATCCTTCATATCGAATTCTTGCTCTCTTGAATATGGCCTTCTACACCTGTCATGAGAATATCATCCATATATAGAATAACAATTACAGGCTCATCCTTCACAACATTGATGTAGAGGTTTGGATCAGCAAAACTCTTTGAGAAGCCCAATCTTTGTAAGTATACATCCATCTTTGCATACGATGCCCTTGATGCCTACTTAAGGTCATACAATGCCTTTTCAACCTGCAGACATAAGTCTCTCTATCTTTTACTTCAAATCCCAAGGGTTGTTCTATATAAACTTCATTGATAGTGCCATTCAAGAAAGTTGCCTTGACATCCATTTGATGGATGTTCCATCCCATCGATGTTGCCAAACAAACCAACAAATGTATACTTGTATACCTTGTTGTAGGTGCGAATGTCTCTGAATAATCAATGCCTTCCTGTTGAGAGAAGCCCCTAGCCACAAATCTTGCCTTATATTTGTCAATACTTCCATCTGCTGCATCTTTAATTTTGTAGAGCCACTTGGAAGTTACCATAGATTTGTCTTCAAGCCTAGGTACGATCTCCTAGACTTCATTTTTCATTATTGATTGATACTCTTCATTCATGGTATCTTTCCACGCTTGATGTTTGACATCCTCTTCAAAGGTGGATGGTTCAACTTCTGTTAGCTTCATCATGTAAGTTGCATAACCTGAATATCTTTTGGGGTTCTTACTTTCCTTGAATGTGCCTTTGGCAGCTTGGCTGTTCTATGTCCTTCTGCATCTAAAAGGGTAGACTTCAACCAATTAGTTCCCTTTCTGCTTTCAGGGATGATCACAAGTTGCACTGGTTCATTCGGACCTTCATCTTCATGATTTGAGTCTTCTTCCCCCCTGATACATTCTTCTTCAAATATTGGAAGTTCTTCATCATCAAAGTCCATCGGGAGGTCTTTTGATTTCTTGAATGCAACACTTTCATCAAAGATCACATCTCGACTTACTTCTATTCGGTGTCCTTCCTTTATGTAGATCCTATATGCCTTTGAAGTATTACTCTAGCCAACAAATATTCCCTTCATGCTTGTAGGATCCAACTTCTTTCTTTTATCCTTTGGAATGTGAATATAGATAGGACAACCAAATATTCGGAGATGGTCCACATTTGGTTTCTTCCTTGTGATTGCTTCTTCAGGAGTCATGTTTTCTAGTGATCTGTGAGGACTTCAATTTTGAATAAATACAACGGCCTTTGTTGCTTCTCCGCACAAAATTTTTGGCAAGTCTTGATCATGTAACATGGCTCTTACACTTTCTTCAGTAGATCGATTCTTTCATTCAACAACTCCATTTTGTTCGGGATTATATGGGACTATCAACTCCCTCTTAGTCCCAGCCTCCTTACAAAAAGCTATGAGTTCCTTTGACGTGTATTCTCCTCCATTATCGAATCTTAGAATCTTTATTCACCTTTCTGTAAGGTTCTCTACTTCAGCTTTGAATTCTTGAAATTTGTTGAATACTTTATTCTTAGATTTCATCAAAAAGCCCCAAGTTTTCCTTGAGTGGTCATCAATGAACGTTGCATAATATAGATGACCTCCAAGAGACTTTGTAGACATAGGACCATAGACATCAGAATGAATGAGATCCAAGATTTCTTTTGACCTTGAAGCACTACTTCCAAATGGTCTCTTGACATTTTTACCTAATGCACATCCCTTGCATACTCCTTCATGATCCTCCTTGAGTTGTGGGATGCCATTCACCACTGAATTTAGAGTTGGTATGATTTTGTATTGAAGGTGACCAAGCCTTCTATGCCAAAGTTCACATGGACTTACTTCAATGTGAACCAAAGCTTGAGAGAGAGGAGTCACCAGTTTGTAGAGTCTTTCTTCACAAGTCCCAATGATCTTTGCATTTTTGATGCTAGAGTTCTTATCCCATACCTCAACATTTCAATCTATGAAAGCGACTCTATCTCCCTTTTCTCCTAGACATGAAACAGAAAGTGGATTCTTTTGCAAACCTAGAACAAATAGGATGTTGTTGAGATGAGTATTTCCTCCATTCTCTAGCTCCAGTGAGGTTGATCCAATTCCCCTTACAATATAGCTCTTCTTGTCACCAAGTTCAATTAAGTAAGAAGATTTTCCTCTTGATAAGGTATTTAGTTGCTTGTGTTCACCTGTCATATTTCTTGATGCTCCACTGTTGATTTGTAATGTTCCCAATTTTTGTGAGTGCAAAATTCACTACGGAGTTTTGCAAATTTTTGGTGATATTAAATAAAAAGGAGAAAATATTATTTTGTGGGAAAAAAGTGGAAATTATTATTTTAATGAAGAATGGCGGCAAAGTAATATTTTATTAGCGGAAGGTGGGGACCACCAAGGGAGAGGACTAGAAATTATAATAGAGCTTGGAGGCTTCCATTTGGCATCTTTGATCATTTGACAATTCAACATTAGTTCTCTCGCGCTGCTTAGCTTAGACAACTGTGTTGTTCAACACAAGGAATTTTTGAGTAGGAATTCCACCCTCATTTCGGAGAACTTCGAGTGTCTCCTTAGTGAGGCAATTTGGGGAGCTCAATTTAGATTTTCCATTGGGCATATTTGCAAGTTATTTCAGTTGGGTTGAGTTGAGAGAATTTTTGGGGCCGAAATTCTACATTTCTAGAAGTGCACAGGGGTTGGAGGAATAGAGGTTGAGGATAGATAAAGGTCAGAGATTGAAGGTATTTCTCAGGGGAGAATTTAGCCAAAGTTGGGAGAGATTTCCAGTGGTGGATTTGGGCTTAATTCAGCAGTATTAGTTTTGTGGGGTGTTTTCTGGTCAAATTGGGCTTTGCACTTATTGGGGGGTCACCAGGGATTGGTGGATTCAGCCAAAACCATTTCTGGATTTTTGTGGGTTTATTGAGAGGAGTCTATAGATAATTTTATAGAATTTTTCGAACGTTCAAACCTGAAATCCTAATTCTTATAGCATGGCGAATTGCTAGTTAACTAGGGAATTTGCACCATTTTGTGGGTTCGACTTTGGATTGGGGATAGGCCAAACCTTTTCTAGCTTTTTCTGGGTTTTGGGCAAGGAGCACTCTCCTAATTTTATAGAATTTTCTAGGCACACTAGAGTGGGAAAATCAAGGGACGAATTCAAGCAGCAACGCAATTTTGGAGCAAGAATGTAGTTTTCTAGAAGAGTTTGCTATTATAGTTATTAAGATTTCTTGTATTCATCACCTGGTGCTTGTAGCTTGCCTTGTGCAATCCAGGTACATTTTCTCCAACTCATTTGTACTACAACACTATTATTAATAAAATCTTGGTTAGTTTGTGGCTTTGGAGATATTTCTAGTTTATGTGTATGCATTTTTGAAAAATTTTGTCTTATTATCTTTGCATGACTTTGTTATCATTGTAAAATTTCCATTAGGAATTTTGCACGATTACCCAAATATTCTCATCTTCAAATGTGCCAGTAAGTGCTGAGAATAACCCTTCATCCTTTGTAGAAGTCTTGGTCATACTATTCTTGATGGATAATAGGAGATTCCACAATGCCTTGATACCTTCCTTGAGATGACTTGCTACCATAGAACACTTCTTTAAGGACTTCTTCAAGGATGTAGTGATCTTCATCATGCCCTTTGCCAACCTTAGCTTTGATACCATGTTGAGAAATCTATAGGGCTATAGTTAGGATGATTTCTCTTAAACTTGATAACTGCTTGTGATGTCTTTTTACTTTTTCTTACTTATTAGCTTCTTCTCTTATTATTATGTTATTCTTATCATCAAACAGCTACCAAAACAAGAATATCAACAGCACACAGGAACACAGGATATAAACTACAAGCCAGGGCCAAAACCTCTCCACTTGATAGGAAAACCCACAAATCTCTTTTCTTGTAGATTCTTCAAATGATGAATTCCAAGACCTCTAGACCAAAACCAATACCCTTCCAAGACCAAGTACGACCTTCTTGATGATGTGCTTCCTTTGTCCAAGTCAAACCCAGTCAAATCTCTTCCAGCTACACAACTTTGACCCCAGCTACAAAATTTCGGCCTCTACTGTAGGTCTGAAATTTTCAACCCCTACAACAATTGATGCCTCCACACGTGTGAGCAAATATAAGGCTTCTTTTGACCTTTGCTTGAGATTCTCCTTTCTCTAGGGCTTGAGGATGACCTAATAGACCTTCCTTCAACCTTCTTTCTACAATTTCTCCAAGTTTGATCTTGCAGCAGCAAAACCCTAGCCTCCTTCCTTTGCACATGTGAAAAGAGCGAGAGAAATAACCCAAACACTTGTCCTTCATCCTTCGTCCTTCTTCCTTCTTCGTTGGCCTTCTTCTTCTTCTCCTTCACTTGAATGATGAGAGAATGAATGATGTCGATAGGAGGTCGAGTTCCCTCCTATATATAAAATTCCAAGGTGGATGAAATGCCCTAATTGAGGCCTACTTCTTAGCTGCCATGCTGACTTGGTCTTGGAGGGTATTTTGACTTTTTTAAATACAAGAATAATTCTTTTTACATGTTACAATGTGTCAAATGGGGTCTTCTTAATATGACAATGACTCTTTTGACTTCCTGACCCTATGACAAACCCTAGAAGCACTCAATGGGTGCTTGACCTCTAAAATAAAATACCTTGAGCATGAAACCCATGCTTCAGAAATAGCAATAATAATTTTCCTTGTATTTTACAATATACAAGAATCAAAAGTACATTTCAAATTTATGAAGACCGAAACTAGTTACACATTTTTCAACAGAAATGGTGCCACTTGTGTTTCATATACTCGAATTTGATGCCCAGAAATGTTGGATGCATCCTTGTAATACTTTTTCGTCACTCAAAATGTCAAAATAGTAAAATACCCTAAGTTCAGACCTTCTTCCCTTAAGTTCTACTCTCTTCTGCATCTCTAGCATGATTATGATCCTCCAATTAAGTTGCATTTTATGTACAGTTGTGGAAAGCTAGACCAGTTAGAATATGTTTTTTAAGGCCTTCACGCATTTCTTTATCTGTCAGAATATTGAAGCTACCAAATTCTAGTCCTTCCTTACTCAGGATTTCAACAATTTTCACACTAAAACCACATCGAAGTTCTTCAGAAGGAGTATCCTTCAAAAACCTTCACAAGATTCTGAAACCAATCAGATTGAGTCAAATTCTAACTCGAACAGGAACCTATTCCGTTTGCCTCATGCCAACAAGTAGGATGTCCTCCATGTAGACTGAATCAAAATTTGTGAGCTTATCAACTTTTAATATAGGCAGGGGAGGGTGAGAAAAATATTAATAAATGAATGATATGTACCTTTTTTTTTGCTGTAATGAAAAATTATTGCAGTAATTTCTTTGGCCATTTATTGGTCCAATTCAACACATACATGAATAGGGCTCATCTTTTGGTCACAGAACTCACTGAAGCTTTCACTGAAGAATTTGGTTCCTTTGTTGAGAACTTCATCCTTAGGGTAGAAATTCCCTTTTTCAAACCCCGAAAGCAGTCCTCCTAGAGCATCAAAAATAAGTGTCCACATACTGGGCAGAGGGTTTGATTTTTCCAATGCAGGTGGCAGGAAAAATTTGCAGAGCCCAGTAGCAGTTCAACAGGCAGTAGTATAGAAGCAATTCCGATGGAGCAGATCAATATTTTCTCTAAGCAGATTCCTTGTTTGGGCACAAAAGGTTTTTGCAACAATTTTGCTAGAGCAAAGTCATCGTCGTGTGGAAGAGAAAGTGCACTCACAGTGGGAGATTTCTTATAGAGGGTTTCTAGCTTAGAAATCCAAATTTCCAGTTGCAGTTGGCAATAGCTGCAAGTAGATTTTCTCACTCCAGAAGCAAGTGCGAATAGCAAAATCAACAGCCGAGCAAGAGAAAGAGGGAGATTCCAATTCTAGTTTCAATTTTTTGCAGAGATGGCCACAGTTGGGCTTAGAGACCAGGATAAGTTGGAGGGAGCTTCCAACCATGTCATCTAGAAGGCTAGGATGTTATTCCTGCTAGATGAATTTGGCCTGAAGACCCCTATGCAGAAAACATTGTGGTACTGTTAGTTTTTGTAGCATTGGAGGTGTTCTAGTCTCAAAAGTTTATGGAGAGGCTAAAACACATGAGCTCTCCATAACCTAGAAATTGTTTCTCAAAATTCCACCCAGAGTATCTCAATTAGATTATTAACCTATTTTTTAATATTTCCTAAGTCTAAACTTAGGAAATTTGGTTAATGATCAATATTAATTGAGATAAGGTGTAAATGATCTAGAAACTCACACGGATTGACTATGAATTAATATTAGCCATCAATTAAGGTTTAATCTCGGTCATTGGAGTCCCAACAGAAGATTACAAGAATAAGTCAATGGGTAGATGGAGAAATCACTTGTGAGAACCACAGAGAGTTCAATTTCCTCGGAGAGTTTGATTTTCCAGAGAGCCAGCAGTGCTTGAAGAGTTCGAGCTTCAATAGGGAATCAAAGACAGAGGGGCAAAGGAAGTGAGGTCGAAGGAAGTTTTCCAGATCCAATGAAGTGCATTGTAGAGAAAGGCTGGAATTTCTCCAGGAAGCTATGCAGAGGCAGTGCAGGGGCTTCATTGAGCAATTAGGTTTGCTAAGGAAGACATTTTCAGTTCCAAAGGTCAGGTTGAGGTTCCAAAGTACCGAAGAAGTGTTTTCCCAGTCAGTAGTAGGCAGGACGACGTGATTAGCAGACGATTCACACAACATGTGTGGCAGACAGCAGAGCCTGCGCAGGCCCAGTTGGACGGCTTGCTTTTCAATGACATTCAAGTGCCGAGATTGCTCGGAGTGAGGGTAACTTCCCTTTAGATATTTTTGCCAGTATTCAGCATCCAGATTGTACTCAAAATTTCTCATTGTTGCATAATAATAAAAACCCTCAACCGCTACAAAGGTTTTCCCAAGTTAAGTTTTTTCAGGGATATTTGTCCAAAAATAACTGTGCTTATTTTTATGTGTGTGTGTTAGTACATTTCTCAGTTTCTAGTGTTATTTTCTTCCGCAATTTATTTGTGAAGGTTGCAATGAGAATTATTTGATGTTTGTCGTAGCAGATAAATTGTTAAATTAAATTAACAATTAGAAAAATAATTTCCAGTTGCTGCAATAGGATTTCAGACTTGAAATTTTAACAGGTAGAACCTTCTGATGCAGATCAGTTGAAGGAATTCAGGAAGGAGATGGCCAAGACGAAGTGGATGATCTTGGATGGAGTCTGAAACCATATGGTCTCACATATATCGGCGAAGGAGATGTGCGATGCTCTCACACAACTATACCAGAATCCTTCCAAGCAGCAGAAGATGTTCTTGAAAGAGAAGTTGAGGAACATCAGGATGGATAAGAGTGAAGGCATTGATCTCTTTTTCACCAGAATTTGGGAAATATGGGATCAGATTGTAGTCATTTGGGAAGCAACTCAAGATACATAGCTAGTGCATTTGGCACTAAATAGTGTCTCAGAGGATTGGGAATCTTCATCCAAGACCTCTTGGGACGAGATACTCTACCTAGGTGGGATAGGATGTGATCATACCTACAGCAAGAGGAGATAAGGTGAGCACTTGTGAAGACCTCCATCAGCGGAAGCAACAGCAAGGGATTGAAAGGTGAGAAGGAGGAAGATAATGTGGCCCTTGCATCAAAGGGTCCCAATCAGGGACAAGATTCACAGGAGGAGAAGAAAAAGGACCTATCTAAGGTCAAGTGCTGCAGGTGTGGCGATTTTGGCAACTACAGTACTCAATGTCCTCAAAGGAAGAAGGACAAGCAGGAGGTGCTGGACTACGCAACAACATCCGCAGAGATAAAAAAGTTGTCCTCCAGGCTAAAGGAAGATTTTGCGATGTTTGCAATGATAACTACAGAAGTGAGGTGGGGCAATATGGAGTGTTATAGTCCCAGAGTTGCACAGAGATTTGGGTAGGGTCCATTGAGGTGAGCATCAGTTGGTGTTTCCTCATGGATCATTACCTTGTTACAGGGGCCCACAGTATTCAGTAGTAGGAGGATCAGTGTTAGTTGATGTAGTCAGATTCCAGAGTGACAGTGGTAGACTAGTTACAATCAGATGTTTAGGAGCACAGAGCAGCATTGACAGTAGAGCAGGAGGCTCAATAGCAGAGTCAGTGATAAAGCAAATTCCCAATGGACAGTGCAAAGGCTAGTAGCAGTCAGATGCTTAGGAGACAGATGCAGCACAAAGGCACAATTAATTCAGTATTTTGGATGCTTCTCAGTTGCAGTAGCAGCAACAATAGTTGAGAGGGAGATGTAGTGCAGATGCAGAGTTGGCAGCGGTATAGCAGTGTCAACAGCAGCGCAGATGCAACAATAGAGTTGCACAGTGGTTGGTGGGCAATGGCAGGCACTCACAGTGGCCAAACATCAGCAACGTGTATGGAGGATGATGCAGAGATAAGATGTTGTAGTAGTTCAGCACTAGAACACCTTCCTCACTAAGAGGGACTGTTAGTTTTTTGTAGCATCGGATGGTGTTCTAGTCTTGACAATTGTCAAAAAGACTAAGAAACGCTAAAACTCTAGAACCTAGAAAAGGTTTCAGGAAAATCCACCTATAAATGCCTTGATTAAGTTAATTAATCAGAAATTAAATTTTTCCTAAGTCTAACTTACGGAAAATGATTAATTAAAAATAATTAATTGAGGAAGGTGAGGTTTCTCTAGGAACTCACACGGATCAACTAGGAAATGATCTCAGTCATTGATTAAATTTTAATCTTGGTCGTTTGAGTCCCAACTGGAGATTATAAGAAGAGGTCGATGGGTAGATAGAGGAAGACACTTGAGATTGATTTCCTTGGGCAGTTTGATTTTCCAGAGAGCATCACCATTTTGCTAGAAGAGTTCAAGCTAGAGAAGGGACATAGAGACAGAGAGAGGCAGAGACAGTGAGTCCAAAGGAATTTTTCTAGTTCCAGATTCAGAAAGAGGAGGCCAAAAATATTCTCCAGGAAGCTGTTGAGAGGCAACACATAGCCTCAAGTGAGAAGTTTGATTGAGCTGAAGGGGAGGACATCTTCAGTTCCAGAGGCCAGGGATATTTTCCACGGGGCCAGAGAAGCATTTTCCCAGTCAGCAACAGGTAAGATGACTAGATTGGTAATTGATTTAAGTAGAGCATTTGGCAGGTTGTGCAAGGGTGATGCAGAGCCTGTGCAGGCCAGTTTGGACGACTAGCTTTTCAGAGGTCAGATAAAGTCGAGATTGCTCGAAGAGGGTAAAATCCCTCAGTATATTTTTGCCAATATTTCTCTTGGGTAGATTTGCCAGTTTGGCGACATTTATTGTACTTAGAATTTCTCACTACTGCTTAATAATAAACACAAACAATTGTTGCACCAGTTTTCCCACATTGGGTTTTTTCGGGGACTTTTGTCCAAAAATAATGGTGTTATATTTTTGTGTATGTGTGCCAATATTTTCTCAGTTTCTAGTTTATCTTCTGCAATATTTTATTTTGGTGAAAATTATAGTTGTGAATTATTCATTAGTTGTCATAGCAAATAAACTGCTAATTAATTTATAGTGAGAAGAATAATTTCCAGTTGTTGCAATACTTAAGAATTTCACACCAGGATCATCCATCATTTAAGGAGTGTCCCTCAAATCCACCTCAAATCATTCTCAGGATTCCCTGATCTAACTAGGGTGTCACCACGTCATCTCCATGGGTCTCCAATGGTCAACACAAAGCCTCCTCTCTCTAGTGTTAGGGCTCCATTAGGGTCAACAAGCCCTCCCTATTCATCTCATGGAAGGCCATCCTCATCTGGGCTTTGAATCATGGCCTACCCATTAGGTAGTGTCAAGGCCAACCTAGGGGCATGTTGGGTTCAATGGTGCAATCATCAATAAGATCAGCATCCTGAGTCCTGGGGGTGCTCTGGGACATGCATCATCTACTCAAGTCATCATAATGCCCAACGCTTTGATATAAGTGGACAATGTTGCATCTGCTTAGTCATTGGTTTCTCTAAAAGGCCTAGGTACCTGTGGAGTGGGTGCGCTTAAGGCCTGCGTCGTTGTGGACCACCTAACAAAAACCAACTTAAAATACAGTGAAATCAATCATTCATCAAAGACTAAGATCATATAAGCATCTAAGTGGACCAAACTTGCATGTTAAGGGCATATTAATACTTTAAACTTGGATCACCTTCTGATATCTAACCAAACCAAGTCCTGTAAAGGTGTTCCCTACCTTGATAGAGGTGGTTAATGGTCAACCCTATTAGGTGCTTCTAGCTCCTAAGGGGAGGTGTCGTTTCCAAGGTCAACCCCTCAATCAATAGGTGTTAGTGTAAATGAGTGGTAATGAAAGGGAAAAGGCTGCATAGTCAAGTGCCATGGTCTAGGGGACCAACTGATGGGGAGTCCACATCCTGAGTGTATAGATGTAAATGGAGGGAGAAATCATGGATACATGAGTTACCCTGTTCAGCTTGTTTTTCCCACTCCACTAGTGCTCCTTTTACTTCTTCTTGATAATGCTTTGTATTACGGTGCATAGCTCAAGGGTTATAGCTCGCTCTTTATGATGTAACATTTAATTTTACCCCTTGAGATGAGGCAATTTATCACTCATTAGGGTTGGGACATGCAAAGGTTCCTTTTGATGTAATGGAGCATCAAGTGCTCACGAACCGAGTGATGGTTAATGAGGGGGGTAGAGTTCATGCTAGGCTTTTTCCCATGTGCTAACTTATGTCCCGACCATTCTTTGCATTTTGAATTTATTCTTTTTCTTTTATTGTGGCCATTATATGATTTTTCATTCTTTTAGTTGCATCAACCCCCAAGGAAATGTTTCCTATCCCTACCCAAGGATGTGGATAAGAGGGTGCCAAACCCCAATGAACCAATGACAAGTTAGACTCAAAGAATGGAGGTGGTATAAGGGGTTTCTAATTTGAGATGGGAAGTGTCAAGTATGGTGTAAGGGAAAAGTGAACGTGTTATATCAATCTGTGTTTTCCAAGTAGTGCCCCGCCTATGACCCTAGGGCCTTAAGGGAGGTTACATTGGACTAGAGCTAAAGATTAACCCCCTGGAAAGGTGAGAGGATAGATTTACAATCATGATAGGTCAATCTTCCAAATCACCCCTTTATCCATAGTAAATGCCCAAAACAAACAAATATAACTCAATTGCAAAATGATTAAAGTATCTTTTGAAAAGAAGCCCACCCTCATCCAAGAGGTAATGTCGAATGGCAAGAGGTATGTGGATGATGCAGACAACAGAGGCACATGGCATATCATCACTAATAAGTGAATAGCAGGGGATGTTGGCTGGCTGGCTATCCAATGTAGGAGAAAAGTTTTCTCCTAAAGGGTTACCAATTTTGGTGTGTAATAGTCTTTGTTACCGCTTAAACTAGCAGGGGTCCTATAGGGAAACTACTAGGTCAAGGGAAACAATGGAGCGATGGCCCACTGTCACCTCAGCTAAGGCTCCCCGCTCTTTACAGACTGTAAATCCCAAATCGGGCAATTTAACTAGAGAACTTATTCTAAAATCCGTAACTGTATAATTTCAACCAAACATATAAAGCCCTAAATTTGAAACTTTAACTAGACAGTAACTAAATTTTTTTAAAGAATTTAAATTTCAGGAGAATACCTGGTAAACAGTTGAAGGTGTTGTGGTTCCCGCTACTGCAGTTACCAAATCACCCTTTACCTCCCAGCCTATCTGGGCTCTGCCTGTATGGTCCCCAGATCCAAAAGACAATTCTTCTGGCCCCGTGCCCAAAACCCCAAGAACAATGGAGCTTAATCTAACTCTTTGTCTGTGATTCCTTCTTTGTCCCTGTAAGATTTCAAACAATTCCCTTTCCTTCCTCCTTTTCCCAGGGCAAAATTCCACCATTCTTATACCTTCCAAGGCCACTATCTCCCAGCGGTTTGTTCACTTTGTGATTTTGGCCTTCTGACACGTGGAATTCCAAGATTGTTGAGTATCCTCCTTTTGAGGCGGTCATTCCGTATTATGCGTTGAGTTTACATAATTGTTTACAAATTTTACTTAATTTCTTTTATGTCATGCGTTTTATGTCATGCGTTTTATGTCATGCGTACTAGGGATTTTACTTAATTTGTTTGCTTGGTTGATATAATCTATCCCTTTTTAGTTAATTTCCTTTAGTCTCTTTATATAAAATATACAATTATTATTAATACAATTAACAATTAATAGTAATAATTTATAGTTCTATTTTTATTTGGTCAATATATTGTGTATGTATTTTATAATTTCCCCCATTTTTTTGTATAAAAATATATCACGATTCCCATTAGTCTTATATGATATATGATATATATATTATAGCACCTTGCATTTACTTTTTATTGGGTATAATATATTATAGTTTAAGATGGTGGTACACATATTAAGTACACAAAGTGGTCGATATATTCCCTCTGAGTTAGGTATTTACTTCGTATTTTCAATAATTGTTTTATTTATCCTATACTTGGATATTTTCATCTCTGGTTAGTAAGTATACTAGTGCAGTACATGCGATGCATGCATACGTAGTTATCATATGCATGTCTCGCATGCATGCCAGTAATCATATTCTATGTTTATTTCGAAATGGATCATTACACGGACTTTCACCAATGGGAGGAGACTCGGTATAATGAGGATCACAAAGATGAATGGATCAATGATAGGGTGAAAGGTGATCCTAGAAGCCTATTCACAAGAGAGGTTCAAATATATGACTAGCTTGCTTGGAAAGCAAGATGAAAGGCTCTCTACGAAGGGCT
Source organism: Pinus tabuliformis (assembly GCA_031772625.1). Classification (NCBI taxonomy): domain Eukaryota; kingdom Viridiplantae; phylum Streptophyta; class Pinopsida; order Pinales; family Pinaceae; genus Pinus; species Pinus tabuliformis. The sequence continues at coordinate 1,026,515,328 of CM062805.1, forward strand.
TGGGAGAATCCTAAGGGCTAGGGTTTGAGTATATGACTTATCAAGGAGATTCCTAGAGCCTAGATCCTTGTGGAAACTTGGATACAAAGTGGTCTTTGTGGAATTATTTACAAAAGGTTGTGGGACCACGCGGGACCAAGTAGACCCAGAATTAGGTCAAGGGGATGGAATTCATCAACCAAGGGTGTGCTTGGCCTAATTGGAGGGGGGGGGGGGGGGGGCAGGGGAGAGGCAGAAAGGGATTAAAGGAGAAATTTTCTTTGAATTTGATGCAATAATCACAATGAGATCACTAGCCAAGGGAAACCCAGGGCAACACAAGGTCCTCGAGCTAGGGATTTCAATATCTCGAGATCCCACTGTCATATTTTCTTCAAATTTGGATGGCCTCTAGAGAAAACTACGATGGAGTTGTGGACCAAAAATCAAAGTATTTGGATGGCTAGAATGTGAGATACATGATGCCCTAAGTGACCTATGTAGGCTAGGCATAGAAAGAAAGAGACAAGGTGCAAAAAATATGCTTTAAGGTGGTCACCTATGGAGGACCAGTGCCTAATCCTTTGGGAAAGATGGAGTCATGTAGGATCAAGAATTTTCATTTATTTCCACTTGTCAAGGAGGCCTAAAAAGCAACTTTGTTGGGCATTAGGGCTTAATGGAAGGAGCTTCAAGATATTTATACTTCATTCAACAATATTTGGTGACGTAACAAGACAAAATGTCTCTAGGAACATTCATTCATTCAAACATGGCCCATACATGATATATCACTATTTAGAAATTCAATTTCCACAATTTCGTTCTAAGAAAAGCAACAAATTAACCTAAAATAGCGAAAATCCCAATATCATGAATGCAGCAATGTAAAGAATCAAAATAGCATTAACATGGCACTTACATGTAAGAAGAATATATCCAATCACCAAGATATGCCAATCATAGAATATCTAAGACAAAGAAGATTAACCAAACATCGAAATTCATCCAATGATCCCAAAAATCTCATCCTCAAAAGATAGCGAAAATCGCACAAGTAGATATGATCCAACCAAGTGATGATACTAAAATGAATTCACAACACTTGTATTTATGCACTTCTGATGAGTTTGATTTAGCTAATTAGGCCTACATTAGCCCCTAGAATAAAATAATGTGCAAAATAACTAACTTTTGGTGACAAGCCCACCAAACTAGCTCATAAACAAAAGAATAAGCCTCTCAAGAGGTCGAATAATCAATAGTACGTGTCGTTTGGCCTTCTAAGAAGCTTGATGAGGTCCATAGGTGCCATAATGAGAAATAGGAGTCCCAAAATAGTCGACAAGGGGTTGGCCCCTTGTTCTCCAAATAATAAACATGTGGTGCTTCCAATGGGTGTGGGGGCACACAAGTAACCTCGTGGGTATCTAAGTAGATCGAAGATGTCTGTAGATCATTTGCAAGGGCTTGGATTATGATGTAAGTGATGCCACATCATCATATAGGTCCTGGGTCTTCTGCCAAGTGCATGGTACAACTATGGGGTCGGTTGGGCATGGTGAACCAGGTGCATCTTTTTAGCAATCTTTGAGCATCTCTAGGGATCCATCAAGTGTGGTCTACTGTTGTGGAGGCCCATGGCTCTCTACACACACCCCACATGTTCCAATGTAGCCCTCTAGAGGGTTAGGACCCTGTATAGGGAGACCAAACCCAAAATGGAGACCATCTGCAATCCTGCATAAGATCCAATGCGTCCCCTAACCTTCCAATACAACAAGTTATTTAAAGAAATCGAGTTATAAGCTTACAAACCATGGATAATATGTGGGCACTTCATAATGACATGGCCTTCCATAGTGAGCTTTGGTATGTGCTAATGTCTCCAAGCTCCAAAGGGGTTAACCAAGTACCCTATTAGGTGGTTTCTACCTTTAGAAGGGATAGTATGTCCAAGGTAAATCCCTCAAATGGTGGTGACATGTGATAAAGAGATGAATGGAGTAGGGAATGAAAGGGGCAATCCTGGACCACATGTCAGGGTACACGGGTAGCTAATAAAGGGAAGCCCACATTTGGGTATATAATGTATAGGAGGGAGCAGTTGTGGTGCATGAGATACCACGACCTTGATTTTTCCACCCTTCTTTGTATGCCTTCTTCCTTTTATGATTTTTCTTTGGTTAACTGCTCGGAACTCAAAGGAATGAGAGCATGATGTGTAAAGTATAGCAGTGGATACCCCCTTTAAGGTGGGGCAGTTCATCGCCCACCAGAGGTTGGGACAATCATGGGTTCTTGAATGATAAAGGAAGCTCATTTAGGGCCTAGAGGAACCAGGGTGATGGCCATGGAAGGGGGTAGAGCTCATGTATTGGCTTTTTCCCACGTGCTAAATGTGTTTGTCCCCGCCATCTTTTGCATTTCGTGGTACAATTTCTGTTGAATGTGGCCAATAATACCTTTACTTTTCTTTTTAGCTGCATCTAGCTTTGGGGCATTGTTCCATGCCTGACCCAAGGTGTGGGTAAGGGGAAGGGGAGGCTAACCCTATGTGGACCCAATGAAGGAATGTGGACCCAGGTGAGAAGAATGATGAAATGGGGTTATAATGAATGGAGGGGGAATGATATATGTGGATGAGGGAGCACGACCATGCAACCAAAATCAGGGTTTCCCATGAAGTACCATCCCTAGTACCCAAGGGTTAGTAAAAGAGATCCCACAGGACTAAGGTCCAAGGGTAACATCCAAAAGAGGCCTAGGGGACAGGAGCATAGACCTAGCCCACTCTTTCCGTCAAATCCCCCCATCAATTCATGCCCAAAACTTTCTATGATAAGTAAACTACAATACTCAATTACCAAATGACAAGGCATACCTTTAGGTTTGGGAGGCCCACCTTCAAACATACAATCATGACAGATGGGTGAGTGACCACATGGCTGGCTCAGGTGGTAGAGAAGTGACACAACGAGCTAGTTGGTGGCTGCTGGCTATCGGCTGAGGACCATCTTGGAGAAAATTTTCTCTTGAGGATATCACCCACAAAATGGTGGGTAACATCTGGCTCCAACTAGGACGTGATCCCTTGAAAAGTGGGCAAAGCTACTCAAATGGGGGTCATGAGAACATCAACAATCTCTTAGTACACCGTAGACCTGTTGTCTACACATATCATAGATAAAAAACACGGGGCAACATGCTTTCGCGGCGTCTTATGATCGCAAATGCTTGGATTAGACCCATAAAATCAATCATAAAAATAAATTCTTCAAATGCAAATTTTGAATCTAAATGCAGCTAATCTACCATGAGAAATATCATATGTTATTAGTTCTAATGCAAAAATCAGCATGCAATGCATCCTACCCTAACATGCATATAATAATGCTAATGCTAAGTATAATCATAAAGCCAGTGTAACAAACATATCATCATATCAATATACATATTCCTGCCAATATGACTACTCATGTAACAAATCCCGAAGTGAAAGCGAATACACTTGTATGGAGGATGAAGCAGGTGGAAGGTGGGAAAATATGATCTCCATTCAAGGTAAAAGGAAGCCCTAGGATAGAAGTGCAGGGCTTTCCCTCTAACTACGCAATGGTAGAATGAAAGATCACTCTCAACAACTCCCTATCACAATCATTGTTTATAATATCATGCTTTGTAGATGCCACAAGGTCGTGATAAGAGAGGAACGAAGGGTGAGGGAAGGAAGGGGTGCAATAAATAGGTTGCTCAAGGTGATGGTTGCAGTGGAGAGGGGAGGTCATGGAGTGATCAAAACCTTGAGGGTGTGTCTAAGGAGGGAAAGTATAATCAATGAGGGGTTCTTCCTAAACACTATACTCGGAAGGGGGAAAGGGCTCATCGTCACTTGAGATCATATGACAAGGGGTGAGGGAATCACTTGATGAAGACGCAAGATGATGAACAATAGGAAAGGGAAAAGGGGAAGGTGAAGTTTCAACGGGACTCTTTTCTTGAAAATCCAACTCTAGAGGCTCAAGAGATTTAAATATACTCCCGGAATCATAAGGAAGGTAGGTATGAGCAAGGGCCTTATCAATCCTATCATTGTTGGTATCAAAGATAGGGTCTTCCCAAAAAGGAGAATCAGTCATCTCCAATTGCTCCTTTTCATGCAAGGGAAAATGATAATTCTCCTTCCCAAGGGTATCGATGGATATGTCCTCATAAATAATGCCCGGGAGAAAGGGAGGACCACTCTCAACCCCATCCTCCTTGTCGATGTCATAAATGGGAGCACAATCAAATTGAGGACCAACAATTTCCCATTTCTCTTTTCCAATATGGAATAATCTCCAATGTCACCTTCTAAGGGGCTAATGGGATCACCTTCCTCAAGGTTCTCAAAGGAGAATCATCGGGAGTACTAACCTTGAGAAAGGTAAGGTTAGTCTCAATTTCACTACCCATGGACTCATTCTTCCCAACACGTGTCCTCAAAATCATCCTTTTCATCATGTGGACCCAAGGAGGACTCGTCTTCCTGCTCATTACTTAGATTCTCAATGTCTTGATGATGCTCGATAAAGGCCTTTTTCTTGGATGCTTAATGTAGTGTGTACTTGAAAATGTCTAAGAAAGCCATCAACGAACTCTTCAATAGATGAGATGCCCCTAGGTTCGTGATTATGCAACCATGAGTTATGACCACAGAGAGATCTCATTAACAACAACATGAGGACATCTTGGTGAACCACTTTCTCTTTCAAAGTATGTGCATTAAATAATTCTACATGGTTAATTGAGGAGAGTGAATCACCATCAAACACGGGCACCCCACATACCATCCTTCCTATGACATGATTACGGTGCCTAGGGACACTAGCGATGTCCAAAGCAGGAAAATCATCAAAGAAAGACACCCTACTTTGAGTATACATGTAAATTTTGTAGGAGTCGCCAGGGTGAATTTAAAGATGCCTAGAAAAATGTTTGCTTCACCCTACAAGCATCGACCATAAAGTTCAATGAAAAACTAGGGCTTCGTTCTTCCAATGGAGTTGCCAATAATGATATGTCAATATGTCATATGGGGAACAAAACACGCGTCTCGTTTCCCCGAAAACGGTGCTAGAAATGTTACCGCTCAAAGTAGCATGGATCCTAAGAGGGGGACCGATAGGGTAACTACTAGGTCAAGGGCAACAATGTAGCGATAGCCCACTGTCATCTCAACTAAGGCTCCCTGCTCTTTACAAACTTTCACCGATGGGAGGAGACCCAGTATAATGAGAATCATGAAGATGAATGGATCAATGATAGGGTGAAAGGTGATCCTAGAAGCCTAATCACAAGAGAGGCTCAAATATATGGCTAGCTTGCTTGGAAAGCAAGATGAAAGGCTCTCTAGGGAGGACTTGGGAGAATCCCAAGGGCTAGGGTTTGAGTAAATGATTTATCAAGGAGATTCCTAGACCCTAAGATCATTGTGGAAACTCGGATACCAAGTGGGCTTTGGGAAATTATCTTCAAAAGGTTGTGGGACCACACAAGACCAAGTGGACCCGGAATTAGGTCAAGGGGATGGAATTTATCAACCAAGGGTGTGCTTGACCTAATTGAGGGGAGGGAGAAAGGAATTAAAGGAGAAATTTTCTTTGAATTTGATGCAATAATATCAATGAGGTCACTAGCCAAGGGAAATCTAGGGTAAGAAACAGTCCTCGAGCTAGGGCTTGCAATATATCGAGATCCCACTGTCAGATTTGCTTCAAATTTGTAGGGCCTCTAGAGCAAACTCCAACACAGTTGTGGACCGAAAATCGAAGTATTTGGATGGCTATATTGTGAGATAAGTGATGCCCTAAGTGACCTATGTAGGCTAGGCCTAGAAAGAAAGATAGAAGGTGCAAACAATATGCTTTAGTGATCACCTAAGGAGGACCAGTGCCTAATCCTTTGGGAGAGATGGAGTCATGGAAGATCAAGAGTTTGGATTTATTTCCACTTGTCAAGGAGGCCTAAAAAGCAACTTCGTTGGGCATTAAGGCTTAATGGAAGGAGCTTCAAGGTCTTTATACTTTGTTCCACAATATTTGGTGACTTATCAAGACACATTCATTCATTCAAACATGGCCCATACATGATATATCACTATTTAGAGATTCAATTTCCGCACTTTCGTTCTAAGAAATGCAACAAATTAACCCTAAAATAGCGAAAACCCCAATATCATGAATGCAGCAACATAAGAATCAAAATAGCATTAACATGGTACTTACATGTAAGAAGAATATATCCAATCACCAAGATATGCCAATCATAGAAGATCCAAGACAAAGAAGATTAACCAAACATCGAAATTCATCTATTCATCCCAAAAATCTCATCCTCAAAAGATAGCGAAAATCTCACAAGTAGATATGATCCAATCCAAGTGATGATGCTAAAATGAATTCACGTCACTTGTATTTATACACTTCTAATGAGTTTGATTTAGCTAATTAGGCCTACATTAGCCCCTAGAATAAAATAATGTGCAAAATAACTAACTTTTGGTGACAAGCCCACCAAACTAGCTCATAAACAAAAGAATAAGCCTCTCAAGAGGTCAAATAATCAATATTACATGTCGTTGGGCCTTCTTAGAAGCCTGATGAGGTCCATAGGTACCATAATGAGAAACCAGACTCCCAAAAATAGTTGACAATGGGTTGGCCCCTTGTTCCAAATAATAAACATGTGGTGTTCACAATGGGTGTGGGGGCACACAAGTAATCTCATGGGTCTCGAAGTAGATCGAAGATGCCTGTAGATCATATGCAAGGGCTCGAATTATGATGTAAGTGATGCCACATCATCATATAGGTCCTGGGTCATCTGCGAAGAGCATGGTACAACTGTGGAGTCGACTGGGCATGGTGAACCAAGTGCATCTTCCTCGTCAAATAGATGGATCTCTGGAAAGCTTTGAGTGTCTCTAGGGATCCATCGAGTGTTGTCTACTGTTGTGGAGGCACATGGCTCTCTACACACACCCTACATGTGCCAATGTAGCCCTCTGGAGGGTTAGGACCCCGTATTGGGAGACCAAATAGAAAATGGAGACCGTTTGCAATCTCGCATAAGATCCAATATGTCCTCTAGCTTTCCAATACAACAAGTCATTTAAAGAAATCGAGTTATAGAGCTTACAAACCATGGATAAGAAGTGGGCACTTCATAATGGCATGCCCTTCCATAGTGGACATTGGCATGTGCTAATGTCTACAAGCTCCAAAGGGGTTAACCAAGTACCTATTAGGTGGTTTCTACCTTTAGAAGGGATAGTATGTCCAAGGTACATCCTTCAAATGGTGGTGACATGTGATAAAGAGATGAATGGAATAGGGAATGAAAGGGGCAATCCTGGGCCACATGTCGGGGTACAAGGGTAGTTAATAAAGGGAAGCCCGCACTTGGGTATATAATGTATAGGAGGGAGCAATCGTAGTGCATCAGATACCTCGACCTTGATTTTTCCACCCTTCTTTGTATGCCTTCTTCCTTTTATGATTGTTCTTTGTTTAACTACTCGAGGCTTAAAAGAATGATAACATGATGTGTAAAGTATAGCAGTGGATACCCCCTTTAAGGTGGGGCAGTTCATCGCCCACCCAGGGTTGGGATAACCATGGGTTCCTGAATGAAAGAGGAGGCTCATCTAGGGCCTAAAGGAACCAGGGTGATGGCCATGGAAGGGGGTAGAGCTCATGTATTGGCTTTTGCCCACGTGCTAAATGTGTTTATCTCGACCATATTTTGCATTTTGTGGTACAATTTTATGTTGAATGTAGCCAATTATGCCTTTACTTTTCTTTTTAGTTGCATCAACCTTCGGGGCATCATTCCATGCTTGACCCAAGGTGTGGGTAATGGGAAGGGAAGGCTAACACTATGTGGACCCAATGAAGGAATGTGGACCCAGATGGGAAGAATGATGAAATGGGGTTATAATGAATGGAGGGGGAGTGATATATGTGGATGAGGGAGCACGACCAAAATCAAGGTTTCCCATGAAGTACCATCCCTAGAACCCAAAGGTCAGTAAAAGAGATCCCACGGGACTAAGGTCCAAGGGCAACATCCAAAAGAGGTCTAAGGGACAAGAGCCAGACCTAGTCCACTCTTTCCGCCGAATCCCCCCATCAATTCATGTCGAAAAGTTTCAATGATAAGTAAAATACAATACTCAATTACCAAATGACAAGGTATACCTTTAGGTTTGGGAGACCCACCTTCAAACATACGATCATGACAGATGGATGAGGGACCACATGGTTGGCTCAGGTGGTAGAGAAGTGGCACAACGAGCTAGTTGGTGGTTGCAAGGGGCTACTGGCTATCGGTTGAGGACCATCTTGGAAAAAAATTTCTCCTAGGGACATCACCCACAAAAATGGTGGGAAACAATCTCCAAGCCAACAAACCTCCTCAGACTATTCCAATGGCTATATCCATGGAAGACAAGGTCAAACCATATCAATTAATGTGCAAGCATCTGTTAAGAATCAACCCATATGCCATGAAGAAGGGGTGGCCTTGACCATTAGCAATAAAATATTATAAGAAATAGGTGAGTGCCTCAACATGTGTGCAAAAGGGGAGCACTCCACCTAGTAATCACTGCAACATCATAATAACCCATATCTAGTGTGAAATCCAACATTATAAGTAAGGGTGTTGATGCTACCTCTAAATAAAATAAAGTTGAAATAGCCATTAAATTACCATAATCAACCTCAACATATGTGCCCAAAGGGAGCACTCTAAAAAACATAGTCCTCACAATCTACAAGATAAAACCATGTACCCTAATCAATCTGGATTTGGTGAAGGGTGTGAATGTTTGAATCAGAAGGGAAATTTTCATATCTTTATTAAGGACATTAATGGGAAACCCTTCCTTTTTTGGATTTCAGATTTGGATTATGTGACAATCTCATGCAACAAATAAAGAAATGGTTGTGATATCCTGTAGATACACAGTGTCCCCGTCATGAAGGGAAGTAGCTATATGATCATTTTCAACTATAGGGTTACAACATCTCAATAAACTCCACCATTAGCTTGAATCGAGAGCTTTGAGGGGGTGCTTCGGGAGCCAGAATCCCAGGAGGCTTTGTTTGATACAAGGATATGACGCGAGGCAAAGGCTCAAATCCATCAGATCTTCCACAATACAATCTTGGACCTTACATTGTTGAACAGCAGCAACAAGTGCCATTCATGGAGATAAATCTAACAGAGGTAAAGTGACCTTTTTTTGTCCTTCAATCAAGGGTAGTGATTTGTCGATTCAACGGCTTTTGGCCCAGATCCGATGCTTTGCATTATTGGGTTTCCATAACTTGGACCAAAAAGCTGCGACATGTACCTTTGCTCAAAAGATTTCTTTATTGTTCAATTTGATATCGAGGAAGATGTGACAAGAGCATTGAAAGAAGGGCCATAGTTTTGGGGAAATGCAAGGCTCTTCAATACCCCTTGGTTCCCATATTTTGATGCCACAACAATGGTGGTCTCGACTCTCAACAATGCTAGTATGGGTGAGGCTACCAAATCTTCCCATTCCTTATTGGCACTGCAAGGTTCTAGAGGAAATTGGGAACACCATAGGATCATTCAAAGAGATGGGCCTCGAAAGAACGGAGAAAATATTATTTACGTTCACTAAAATCTGTGTAGAAATAGACCTAAGTAAAGGTCTAACTGATCGCATTCAACTGAAACCTAAAAATTTCGAGTGGACCCAACTTTTGGATTATGAAAATACAACATTCAAATGTCGATCATGGTACCAAACAAGACACTTGCAGAACACATCCTTGTAGGCAAAAAAGAACCAAAAAAACAAAGTGGCAGGCTCGCAAAACAAAAGGATTGCAGCCTTTTGATTTTCACCTCACGGAGGAAGAAGAAGAAGAAATCACGGAGAACCCTCCAAATCAACAAGAACGGGATGCTTCGGTCCATAATGGCAATGCAGCCCACAAGCAGAATGGTATGGAATCAGAAGAGATCCATGAACCAAAACAACAAAAAAATGTGGCACACAAAGAGAATGGGACGGTGGGCACAAAGAGAGTTTATGTTTTTGAAAGTTCAGATTTAGACAAAGAACTCCCATTGAAGATAACCATATGCAATTTGGAAATCGTTTGAGTCGACCCCAATTTAGGGGGATGGCAGAAGGTCCAGAAAGAGAAGTTAAGTGATTACTACCAAACTAACTTCGCGAGTTTCTATTATTTTTCATATTCTTCTTATGCACATAAGCCGAGAGATTGCTCTTACTAAATGCGGCTAGCATCCTTTTTTAAAGTTGAATAAAATTACGGGTTTTTTTCCTTTTGAAAAAAATAAAAGGAATAAAGTGCACATATATCCGAAATAGCTTTGCATGGTTAGCCCCAAGGGATAGCTCAATTGATCGAGTTCTCGTTGCTAAGTACCTTGCCAATTGGGAGTTCACAAGGTCAAATCTCCTCGATGCCCTTGGGGTTAGGCCCGACCAGGTAGATCCCTTCGGGTGGATCTGCCCGGATTATTACCCGTGGATGTAGCAGTCACTCAGTGACCGTGAACCACAGGTGAAAAACAATAAATATATATATATATATATATATATATATATATATCTGAAATAGCCTAGGGTGCTCATACATAAGGTCTAAACCCACATCAAACATACGAATGAACCACCATCTAGAGCCATATAAAAAATGTGATGATCATCATAGCATAGAAAGGGGACAATATGATATGTACCCTCCTAATCAATGATGAATAAAACCATCATAATAATGCTGAATCCAAAGGAACTCAACATAGCATCAATACACAAGGACATGAAACAGTCACTTTGCACTAGACACTTTTCTCTAAACATCACACACCCAACTGCTGACCAGTTAGTCAATTTGAGAGCACCACAAGGATAATGCTAGAAAAAGCATATGCTTCCATCACATGTCCCTTGATAACATCAATCAACTGTTTGGAACACCAATAAGTATATACCACATATAGTAAAGTGCCCATAATCATGCTCATGCATCGTACTAAGTAACACCTTCAAGAATGCCAAATGAACCGTGCATTTTCAGGCAGAAACAGGTTTGCTTCTCTTGATGTAATATTTCAATTTAGGGTTTATGTTGGATTAGTGTTTGCTTAAGTGTTCACCATAGAGTCATGATCTCTTTTTACATACAAAATAGACAACAACCCTAAATGGAGATCCATTAAATCCAACATAGAGGCAAGATGCATGGTGTAGAATGCATTTTGATGAGACAACAAAAGGAAATCAAGGAAGAACCATAGTAGGAGAGCTCATTACTAACTCAACAGGCAAAGCCAAATCAATTTTTTTTGTGGAGCCTAGGGTCAAAACTAACTATGTAATGGAAGTTCAGGCATTTCAGAAACACATAAATCTAGAACTTCACAATAACATCACAGATCTACCTTGTTATGACAACTATGGATTTGAAATCAACATTTTGATAGGAAAGGTGACAACCCAAGAGCATTCCATTTAGAAAGACTACATATTTAGTGTACAACTTTAATTCCCTCGTATTCACTCATGCCATCCACCAGTTAAACTCACTGGCCAATAATCTAGTAAATCAAGCAATTGATCTCGTTCTAGGCATGATTAAACCTTGGAGAATTAATCAGTGATGCCAACCCTACTGATTCATAACTGCCCCACACTGCTCATCTGAGGTGAAGTGCATGTGAAAATACCGCAGGAACATGAAGAAGAGGAGGAACAATCATCATGAAACTCCTAAAAAGATTGAAAAAGCCCACCAAAAATGAGAAGTCCAAATGTCTCAAGTTTATTCCTTGTCTACCTCCTTCCAAATACAGCAACATCTACTGGAAAATGGCCCCAAGGAAAAGGAAAACCTAGATGATTATCCTGATTAAGTACCACTACCAAAGGAAAAGATGGAAAAAATAATGGATAAAGTAACAGATGTGCAACATTAGCAGAAAACAGAGTTTAAAGAGCAATTTCAATTAACACAGAATTGGAAAAGCTCAGACAAAATTCAGGGAGAACAACAGAAAAAAGGAGAATGAAAGCAAAAATTGACAGCCTCAGATAAAAAGGAGAACATCCGACGCAGTGTAGGTGATACAGATGCTTAGAGATCAAGTGGAACCTGCAGGCACTCCAAGCAGGAGTCCAACACCCTCCAAGCCAGCTCAAAAGAAAAGGAAGTAGACATGGATATAAGTGGCAATCATAAATTGTAAGGAGTCACAACAAGAAAGACTGAAGGCCCCATCAATGACCTTAAAATGATCATACATCAGTCAATGTCTGACAGCCATGCCTTAAACACAGAAATGATAAGTCTTCTAGTGTTTTTGGCTTTATATGTAGAATTTCAGATACTCAGCTTGTCAGCAATGATGGAAATGTAATACATAAGAAAAGGAGAAGTATTATCAGTGTCATTACTGTCAGGATGGTAGATGAATACCCACATTTTGAAATCATACCAGGTCTGTCCGTAACAGCTCATGTTGGAAAGAATTGGGAATATGAACTATGCAGCTGCCTTTTGGGTATAGCCAAGGCATTGTAACTTAATATGAAGTAATAAATATTAAAAACTCCTTTGTTTCTGTTAAAGAATTGTTAGTTCTTGGAATGGTCACTTGGTTAAGTAGCTTAATGCCAGAATATATTAATCCTTGTGTGTTTATGAGGTATGTACTTAAGCTAGTCAATATCTCTGTTTAAACTAGTCAACAGCTCTGTTGGGAGCATGACAGATATATGAAACATACACACATTATTATACATATATATACACAGCAATATTTTAATTTTTTACCTTAGAAAATCCATAGCATTAAAGGAATCAGTCGAGATAATTTAAGAAACCATGTAAGCATATTCTCTATATACTACTCAGACTCTCTTCGCCATATGTCACAATAAATATGGCACCCTCGATATAGAATCTATATAAAACAATTAGAAAACTTGATGGTAGGAGAAAACAATTACCAACATAGTTATCAATATACAATGGGATTGAATCCTTGACACATATTATGCAAACTACAGCAAATTTTAAAAATTGCTTTTGATCAAATAATTTAAAAAATGCAACTGTGTTTTCTTCATAATAAACAAAATAGACAGAAAGCACGAAGCGTACGTAGGCAGTGAAGCAGCCTTTTCCCGCATGCGCTGGATGAAACGCCCGTTGTGGAAACTCCTTCCCGCTACATTCGCATGGTGGTTATCTAATGGATATGCCACTTTGGTGTCTTTTCCTTCCTTGAATAAAGCATACCCTATTATATGCTGAGCATCAATTCCTTCCACACAATCTGTATATGAGCGATACATATATGTTAAGAGTATATAGGAAATGCCAGTCAAAGCCCTCTTATTCCTAATCAATACAGCTCAAATAGAAAGTTTTGAATTAACACAAGCTTTAGAAACTTCTAATCACTGGAAAATAATAAATACATGCTGTGTGGCAAAGAACATTTTATACAGACATAAACACAATCTTGTTCAATTTCCTTTTGTTCATGCAGAATCAATTCCCTTGTAATAATTTTTCTTCAAGAATGCCCAATCTGTTAGAAAGTGACTTAAAAGAGAAGATAAAAGGATCCTCTTGCACAGACAATGAACTGTATCCCAAATAAAAAGGTTGAGTAATCATACATTATATCAAGTATGCAACCAAAACACTTACCTTGAAGTCCCAGTTCAATCAATTTCAAGTATCCACCTGGCTGTAACAGTTCCCCTACAATCCTATCAGGCTCGCTCAGGTCTCTCTCAATTACATGAATACGTCTTCCATCCTGCATTGATTGGTAGAAAAACAAGAAAAGTAACTTAGGATTCAATAATGCGCCTCCTCAACTGATTCTCCCCTCCCATGCATGAATGTTTATTTTCACATTTTCCTTTACTAAAGACAAGTGAATTTTGCATCTTCTCACATTCCCAAATTTATTTTTATTTAATATAAAGTGTGCATACAATTCATAAGCAAATCCTTTCCCTAGGGCCTGAATACACTATCAACATTGAAACAACTCATGGGTGTAAACGTTGGCCATATGCTGAAAATATATTTATCAGAAAAGGCATGCTCACTGCATCCATATTTTTTTCACAAATAGAATTTCTCTGTCTGTGTATATTATTTATTGCAAATTTTTTCTTCAAGGATCCCGTAATTGATGTTCTAAGAAAGGTTAACATAACATCAATTAACGCAAGACCCCAGTTGATATTATGTGATATTATCTCTTCTCCCCAGTGTTTCAGGTTTCAGGCTCACTCACCTTCCATAGTATTTTGTCAGCTTGGAAGGCTGTTGCAGGTCTGGTCCATTGGCATTGGTAGGGCAGTAGGGAAGGTTAGGATCTAGCCTGTTCTCCTATTTGGAGGTGGAGAGTTCAAGGTTCTTTTGTTGCAAAGATGCCTTGTTTTCAAATTCGCAAGCAAGAAGGGCATTTCTCTTGGGATGATATGAAGGATTCTTCTACTTGCTCCTAAAAGGATTCGCATGTTTTCACTCAGGAGGATGGCCTTGTTTCCCCTGATCATATGATCATACTTACATTATGGAGTTGAGGGTACTTATTCCTGACTGTGGGTTATTGAAAATGAATATTGGGATGCTTGGATAATTTTGGAGGGATTCGGGGTGGAGCTTTGGGTGAACGATCTTCCAGTATGATTCTTGTCATCTGTATTTACTATTTAGTGCTTCATCAAAGATATTGTTTATCACTAGTTATCTGTGAAGGTGGGTCTCCACTAATTTAAAGCACAAATAAGTACACCAGCCTAGATCCATCTGAACTCTGGATCTACCAAGTGCTGGGAGGGATCAAATCTCTTTTCACTCTAAACGAGCTTTTCATGTCAAGGGATTTGATCCCTCTCGGCACTTGGTAGAAAGAAAGTTAAGATGGATCTAGGCTGGTATTATATAAATTTCACGTCTTTATATATAAAAGTATTTTCATTTTTCATTTTATTAAAACCTTGATTGAATATCTATGTAATATTCACATAATATTTTTAGCAGTAGTGAGAGTAGAAGGTTTAGATATATCTCAAAAGTATAACATTTTTTTCTTTTAGATTTAATTAAAAAAATGTTATAAAATTAAATTAAAATAAAATATTTATAAAATGTTTTGATTGTAAAATGAGTTATGATTTTGGGCATGTGGTATTGTTAAGCCATGATATTGGCCCATGGTATTGTAACAAAGTCTATTTACAAGTTAATAATATCCATGGTAAAGAGAGGGTGAATATCCATGGTTAAAAATATGGTTATATTGTAAATTTATTGCAAGTATAAGTTTTTATGTGCTTATTAATTAACTTTAAATGTGGTTATAAAATCATTATTAATCTCTGCCAAGGCAAAGCCAGTTGACCATTATTAGTTTAGAATTGACCAATGCAACTTATAATGTTTAACTTTGAAAAATAAATATTATTTAAAAAACTATTTTTGAAACATTTGATTGGACCATAACTTAAAAGTCTTATTGTAGCATTTGCATAGGATAACGTCATGTCGATAACTACATTGTTGATTTTAGGTAGTATCAGATGTGCTCTAGCCATAAAATTTGATGGCGAGGCTCAGGCACATGAGATCTCCAAGACCCAGAAATGTTTGGAGAAATTCCACCCAGATGAAGAGATATTAAAATAATTAATATTTTTAATGGATTCCTAAGTCTAAACTTAGGAAAATAAAAATATTAATGTGTATTAATATAAAATGGGTGAGAAAGTTTGAAGTGACGAGGATCAAGCCAGTTCTAATCTTAGCCGTTGATTAGGGACTTAATTTCGGCCGTTCAATTGTCAACAGGAAAAGTATAAGAGGAGGCTTGAGGGTCAATTGGAGACACACCAAGTGAGATTAGTCAATTTGATTTTCTGGGGCGAGGTTTGCTGAGGAAATCGAGTTAGTGATCAGAGTTGCAGCGAGGGGCAGTTTAGCAAGGGATTTTCATCTGAGGTTGAAGAATACATAGCATAGAGGCAACGCAGTGCCGGAGAAACAGCGCAGGCCCTAGAAGTGTTGACGCAGAGGCAGCAGGAGCTGATACAGAGGACGCATAAGGTCGTAGAGGATGACGCAAAAGCCGTAGAGGCTGACGCAGGCAGTGCAGAGGGCCGTAGAGGATGACGCTGGGCTTCAGAGGCAGCACTGGGGAGATTCTGTGGAACAAACTGAAAGCAGAACAGCCGGGAGAGGGTGACGCAGTTCTAGAGCAGTGCTTGGAGCAGCGTTCACTGTCCAGCACAAGGAACAATTAGATTCGCTGTGGGGTTTGATCATCTGGTTACTGATTTGCCGGAATATCTGTCTCCGGATAGAGGTACTACTGTCGAGGATATTCTCTGTTGGGTGAGCCATTTTTGGCACCCTAGTTGTATTCACGAATCTGCTTAATAGTAAAACCCTCATATCTGCTGCAACGGTTTTCCCGCATTGGATTTTTCTGGGGACGACTTTCCAAAAATAAGAGTGTCTCTTGTGTTATTGTCTCAGTTTATTTCGGTGCATAATTTGTATATTTGTGAGGGTTGCAATAGTGTTTACTTCGATGTTTATGCAATTAAATAACTTGTTAATGTAAAGAACAAGTAGGAGATTGTAAACCAGTGATTGCAGTAGGGGTTTCTAATGTGTTAGATTCAGGAATTTTCACATGGTATCAGAGCGATTGCAGATCAAAGGCGACTGAAGACACCAACCGAGAAATATGAGAATTTGTAGCAAAGAAGCAGTTGTCCTAAGAGATAGCATTGTTCCAAAGCTGAATAGGAAATAGGAGTGACGTAGTGCAGAGAGTGTGATGCAGAGGCTCACGCAGTGCCTGCGTCAGCATTCTGAGATGAGAAAGGAAGACGCAGTAGCTAGGAGGAGCCCACGTAGTAGCTGCGTCAGCCATTAGGGTCAAAGTAGAGGCAGAGAAGGGAAGATCAGGCTCATGCAAAGCCACGTCATCTTTCTGAGCCAAGAAGGATTGACACAGTTGGCCCGGAGGAGTAGATTTAGCCCTCGCAGAGATTGCACAGAGCCTGAAGACCTCAGATTCTTCGAGTTGTCAGGGCTAAGGGAGTTGTGTAGATTTTGATTTGTGGAGTTGGTGGGATGCTGTTTCGGTCAATACAAAATAGTATCTAAGGAAACTGAACCAAGGTAGAGGGAAGAACTACCTCGACAGATTTCTAGCCAAGAAATCTAGATCCGGGTTTCAGCGGCAAAGGAGGATTGGAGAGGAGTGATTCAACAATTGGCGGAAGGATTTCTAAGAGGGAAATCAGGACTCAGAGGGAGTTTAGAGAAGAGGAGCAGAGATGGCAGTGAACGGATTGAGAGATAGGACAGATTGGACAGGGCTTCCAATTTTGTCATCTGGAAGTCCAGGATCCTGGAAATCCTGGATAAACATCGCATCAAGGACTATGCCTTGAAAACGGTTGTTGTTCCAGTTGACCCTAATGTAAATGAGAAGTATGAGGAAGCCGAGGCGAAGGTGAAATGCATGATTCTAGATGAGATCAAGGATCATGTCATACCACATATTGCTAAGAAAAACACAGTAAGGGAGATGTGGCAGACGCTGACCACCTTATACTAGGGCTCTTTCGTGCAACGGAAGATGTTATTAGAGAATTAGTTGAGGTCATATCAAATGCAGAAAGGAGAGGAGATAGATCCGTTCCTTCTCAGATTGCAAGGAATTCGCGACCAGCTTACTTCCGTGGGGTCTACACCGGATCCAGAGTTCATGGTCAAGACTGCCCTAAATGTAGTCTTCGAGGAGTGGGAGACATTTGTCCAAAGCACTTTGGGCAGCGCGACTCTCCCCCGTTGGGAGGAGATGTGGGCAGCTCTTCGACAGGAAGAGCTCAGGAGATTGACTAAGACAGGGAGTAACGGTAAGGGATTTCGAATCGAGAAAGAGGAGGAGGAGGATGCAGCTCTCGCATCAGTAGGATAGCAGGGAGTTCAGAAGAGGAAGAAGAAAGACATCTCCAAGGTCAAGTGCTTCAACTGTGGGGAGCTAGGCAATTATGCCTCTCAATGCCCTAGGAAGAAAGGCAAGGGAGAAGCTTTCGACTCAAAGGTTGCTCCAGCAAAGGCGGAGAAGGATGTCGAAATTGATGATGATTGTGCCATGAGTGCTCATGCACCTCTAGAGAAGAGGTGGGGAGGCATAGAGTTGTAGTTGAGAGGACTACATGCAAGGGCAGGATCCTTGAGGTGCCCAAATTCTTGGATCACATACAGCTACAGGAGCCCTTAACGACAATAGCATGATGACAGGTGTCGAGTGGAGCAAGGTGTGATGGAGCAACAATGGCAGAGCTAGAGTGCCAGGTAGCACAACGGAAGTTGCAGCAGTGCAAGAGGCATAGAGGTGGTTGCAGTAGCACAGTGGCAGTAGAAAGAGCATAGGATAGCAGCGGAGTTAGCTTCAGCATCACGAGGCTTCCAGACTGACTCGGATGTCTCAGTTACTTCTCGGTAACTAAGTTGCTGTGCAGCAGTTAGTAGTGGCAGTGTTATGGGTAGCATGATGCAGCATGTTGAGAGGGAGATGCAGTACAGATGTAGCAGTGGCAGTGTTATGGGTAGCATGATGCAGCATGTTGAGAGGGAGATGCAGTACAGATGTAGCAGTGGCAGTGGAAGTGTCATGGGCAGCAGTACAAGAAGCAACAATGCAGTAGATGTGGGGAAGTAGGCCAAGCATCAGCACAGAGGGCCGATGCAGAGGATCAGTGTGATGCTTCTATGGTGAGGCATTACTAGAGCACATTCCTCACTAAGAGGGAATGTTGATTTTGGGTAGCATCGGATGTGCTCTAGCCATAAAATTTGGTGGAGAGGCTAAGGCACATGAGATCTCCAAGACCTAGAAATCGTTTGGAGAAATTCCACCTAGATGAAGAGATATTAAAATAATTAATATTTTTAATGGGTTCCTAAGTCTAAACTTAGAAAAATAAAAATATTAATGTGTATTAATGTAAAATGGGTGAGAAAGTTCTAAGTGACGAGGATCAAGCCATTTCTAATCTTAACCATTGATTAGGGACTTAATCTCGACCGTTGAATCGTCAATAAGAAATGTATAAGAGGAGGCTTGAGGGTCAGTTGGAGACACACCAAGTGAGATCAGTCAATTTGATTTTCTGGGGCGAGGTTTGCTGAGGAAATCGAGTTAGTGATCAGAGTTGCAGCAAGCGGCAGTTCAACAAGGAATTTTCATCTAAGGTTGAAGAATACATAGAAAAGAGGCAAGGCAGTGTCGGAGATACAGCGCAAGCCCTAGAAGGGCTAACGCAGAGGACGCAGAAGGCCGTAGAGGCTGACGTAGAAGCCGTAGAGGCTGACACAAAAGTTGTAGAGGCTGACGCAGCCAGTGCAGAGGGTCGTAGAGGCTGACGTTGGGCTTCAGAGGCAGCGTTGGGGAGATTCTGTGGGACAGACTGAAAACAGATTAGCCGTAAGAGGGTGACGCAGTTCCTAAAGGGTGACACAGTTCCATAGCAGTGCTTGGAGCAACTTTCGCTATCCAGCACAAGGAACAGTCAAATTTGCTATGGGGTTTGATCATATGGTTACTGATTTGCCGAAATATCTATCTCCGAAAAGAGGTACTACTTCCGAGGATATTCTCTATTGGGTGAGCCATTTCTGGCACCCTAGTTGTATTCACGAATTTGCTTAATAATAAAACCCTCATATTTGCTACACTAGTTTTCCCACATTGGGTTTTTCCAGGGATGATTGTCCAAAAATAACGGTGTCCCTTGTGTTATTGTCTCAGTTTATTTCAGTACATGATTTGTATATTTGTGAAGGCTACAATAGTGTTTATTTTGATGTTTATGCAATTAAATAACTTGTTAATATAAAGAACAAGCAGAAGATTGTAATCCAGTAATTGTAGTAGGGGTTTCTGATGTGTTAGATTTAGGAATTTTCACATGCATCACAAATTTTATGCCATAATTTATGGATATGGTTCCAATATTCATGCATGATTTATAGACTTTTATGAAGTGATTCTTCAATTCAAAAATAAAATCCTTGAAAATAGCTCATATTCAAGTAAATAACATATTTACCATCAATTACTTCCCACCATAATTCAAGTATTTACATTAAAAAATGGATAGAAATAACATATACATAAATATAAATTCAAAATATTGAGCAAACATTTGAAAATGTTGACATACATGCGTACTTACTTACACTACAGCTACACATCTCCCCTATACTGGGTTGTAGAGCACCTATTGGCGCAATAAGATGATTTTATTAATGTCCAACGAATGACCACAAAAGTAGGTCAATGGGACTGAAATGTTAAAATTTTGATGTTCTATGTTGTAACAATCACTTATTACAAAACTTATTTATGTTGCAATATTAAATAAGCAATTGTAGATAGAACATAAATCAAATGCACAATAGAAGACAACTAAGAATACAATAAGACACCGAGAATTTAGGTCTAATGACCAAGGCAAAACTCACAAGGGGAAAACCCAACCAGATTCTTCTTCTATTAGAAATCAATCGTTCAACAGAGATACAGAGTACAACAAGAGATCAAAAGAATGAGTAAGTTCACCCAAATTTGAACAAGTTGTAGCATGAAGATCACTAGTAGCAACAACAGATGCGCACACTGAATCAACCTTCCCTTTAACTGAATCAACACCGAAACATTGAAGCACCGAATCAACCTTGGCTCACCAAGTTTTGATCTTACTCTCCAAGTCTCTCTCTCTCAATCTTCTTCAACTCTCTCCAACTCTTTCTCAAGTTCGAATTCTTCTTTCATAACGCACGATTAGTGAGGGGAGAAAGAATGAGGCACATATATATAGGAGGAGCAATGAATTCATGCCATAAAGGAGGAGTAACTCGCATGCCAAGAGGAGTGTAACTCATGCCCATTTAGAAAATGTAACGCATGCCATTAAGGAGGTACGCATCTTTATAACTTACGCTTTTAAGAGAGAGTATAACATATGCATTGAAGAGTGCATAAGAGGAAATTGGAATCTTATATGACATGCTTTTATTGGGTGTAAGAGATTGTAAGAGAATCTTTTATGATGTGCTTTAATGAGAGTTTAAGAGGAATATGCCAGGTCAATAATGAGAGTGTAAGAGAACATTATTGAGAGTCATGAATTTCCTTTTAATAATAATATAATAGTATCACAAGAATAATAATCATAATATTGATGATTAAGTCGAAATTGAACTATTAGGATTAATTGACGATCAAAAGGGATTTTCCATTAACAATGCTTGATTCCCAATTGATGCAAGGTGATTTACCATCTTGAGACTTTATATTTTTAAATTTTTTATTTTTAGACTTTCTATTTTTAGAATTCATTTTTTAGACTTTCTAATTTTAGACTTCCTATTTTTAGATATTATATTTTTAGACTTTCTATTTTTAGAAATTCATCCCCGCGCTGCCAAATTTTCAACACTCCCTCTCAACTAGGGAGGAATTTCTTGCTGCAACAAAAGATCTTTGCTTTCTTTGCTCATCTTTGTTCATCTCTGCTTTGTATCATCTGGAACAATGATGTCTCAAGCTAATGAAGAAGGATTATCATAGGGGAGCTCCGGCTACCACCCTATATCCACTGACAATAGGGGAGATTAATCTATCACCCTATATTCAATTGGGGGGATTGCCACTTGCTAACATATGAGAAGGATCTCGCACAACCAAGTCTCATCTTTGCTTGGGGGGATAACCCACTTGACAAGGATCTCACACAACCAAGTCTCATCTTTACTTGGGGGGATAACCCACTTGTCAAGGATCTCGTACAACAAAGTCACATCTATGCTTGGGGGGATAACCCACTTTTTAAGGATCTTGCACAACCAAATCACATCCTTGCTTTGGGGGATAACCCACTTTTCAAGGATCTTGCACAACCAAGTCTCATCTTTGCTTGGGGGGGTCCATTTGTCAACACATGACAAGGATCTTGCACAACCAAGTCTCATCTTTTCCTGGGGGATCCACTTGTTAACACATGAAAAGGATCTCGCACAACCAAGGTTCATCATGCATGACCACCCTCTCTGGTAAGGGTCACATCCATCAGTCCAAGCTGCTCTCTGAAAACCAAGAACTTCCCTTTCGGCAAAGGCTTGGTAAGTATGTCAGTTATTTGATCATCAATCACAATATGGTGGAGCCTCACTGCTCCTCTCTGCACCACATCCCGAATATAGTGATATTTGATCCCAATGTGCTTGGACTTGTCATAGAACATGGAATTTTTTGCAAATTGAATCCCACCTTATTGTCATATTATATTACTCTCATATCTAGCACATGCCCAAACAACTCTCCAAAGAGCTTTCTCAGCCATACTGCCTCACAACTAGCCATGCTAGTAGCAATGTACTCGGATTCAATCGTGTTAAGGGCTACAGAGCTGTAGCACCTTAGTGACATTGCCACTGGCACTAAGGGAGGTTTCCCTGTCAGATCTCTTCGAGAGGATTGGGAGGGGAGGTCCACTCATCTGAGGTTATGGAGGTGTGGTAGTAGAGATGGAAACCCTGATAGGATGCAGGATGATGCCTATGGACTCAGTCTTAGACCTTGATATCCAAGGGTGTATAGGGGCATGCAGCAGTGTGCAGAGGAGCACAGAGGTGTGCAGTGGTGCGTAGCGGTGTGTAGGGTTGCACCATGGTGTAGGAGAGGTTCACATCACAGTGCATTTCCTCATAAAGTGACAGACACATCATTACAGGAGGGATACTAGTTGATTCGAGAATGATTTGTCTTATTTGGGTGCATAATATAGGAGCCCAAGCTTGCATTTATATTTTTCGAATACCCCTTTAATATGTAGTAGTTTCTCGCTCATCGAGGTTGGGACTTTCAAGAGTTCTTCGCTTTAGATGAAGCATTTAATGCTTGAGGAACTGGGTGATGGTTAATGACGGGGGTAGAACTCATGTTAGGCTTTTGTCCACGCACTAAACAATGTCCCAGCCATCTTTTGCATTTTGCATTTTCTTTCATTGTGGACTTATATTCTTTTAACTTTCTTTTAGTTGCATCAACCTCTGGCGACAATTTTTTAGACCCTGACTCAAGGATGTGGATGAAGGGTGCCAATCCTAAAAACCAATGATTAATCCCCCAAAGAATGGAAATGGATAACAAGGAGACATGGAAAGTGGTAAGCATGGATTACCTTGGACACACTATATCAATTAGTGCTTCCCCAATAGTGCCCTTACTAAACCCTAAGGTCTCAGAGAAGGTCCCACTGGGGTAGAATCAAAGACCAACCTCCTAGGTGATGTGTGGGAATAAGAAGATAATCGATCTTGGTCAATCACCCAGTTTGCCCCACGACCCATATTAGTATGCCCATAACATTAAATGAAAGCACATGATTGCAAGAATGTTTAAAGTACCTACCGATAAATGACCCACCTTGTTTCAAGAAGAAATGCTAGATGGGAGAGAGATCTGATTGGAGCAATAAGTGGAGAAATCTGGCATAGTTTTATGTGTTGATCATCATAGGTTTGCTAGATGGCTAGCAATCCAAAGGGGATAAAAATCTTCTCCTAGGGGTTAACCACTTTTTGGTATGTAATAGGAACTTACAAGAAGAAGTGTATACAGAGAAGCCTAAACGATTTGCAATTGAAGGAAAAGAAAATTTAATATGTAAGTTGGTGAAGGCCTTGTATAGATTAAAACAAGCTCCTCCAACATGGTATGGAAATATTATTAAGTGTCTTAAATAAATAAAAAATCAAGATAAGTGACCCTAATCCTAACTTGAATATTAAAGAACAAGGTGAAGAAAGTATCATTATTGTTGTACATGTTGATGACTTAATAATTATAGGTAGGAGTGATGACTTTATTCAGAAATAAAACAAAACAAAAGACTGATTCTTTGCAAATCATTTGATATCACTGACTTAGGATTGTTGCATTATTGTTCAGGCACTGAAATTTTGCCACAGCCATACAAGATTTTCATCTTACAAGAATTGTTGGAAAAGTTTAGAATGGAAGATTGTAATTCCATCAAAATACCAATGGAGGTAAACTTAAATATTTTTAAAGATGATGAATGTATAGTAGTGAATAAATTGCTTTATTGTTAACTTGTAGGGGGTTAATTTATCTTACCACAACTAGACCATACTTAACTTTTGTAGTTGGAATGTTATCAAAGTTTTTAAATAGTCACGGGGAGACATATTGGAATGCAGCAAAGAGTGTACTTAGATATATCAGAGGTAGCTCACAAATTGGTATTGTACTGGAGAAAAATGATAACTTCGTGTCAAAATATTTTTCAGATTCAAACTAGGAAGGTGATTTAGATGAAAGGAAATACACAAAAGGTTATGTGTTTACCCTTAATAGTCAAGTGATTTCATGGGCATGTAAAAATGATAACTTCATCTAAAAATATTTTTTAGATGCAGACTGGGAAGGTGATTTAGATGAAAGGAAATCCACAAAAGGTTATGTGTTTACCCTTAATAGTAGAGTGATTTCATGGCCATGTAAAAGCAACCTTCGATAGCACTTTTAACAACAGAAGCAGAATACAAAGTAGTTGTTGGAGCAACTTGTGAAGCATTGTGGTTACATAGAACAACTTTACACTATGAAAACGAAAGTGCAATCAAGATGGCGAAGAGTCCAATTTATCATTCAAAAACAGAACATGTTGAAATTTGACATCATTATATCAAAGAACAAGTATAGAACAAAGAGTTAGATTTTATTTATTGCAGGCCCGAAAATCAAGTGGCATACATCTTCACCAAAGTGATCAATAGGAAGAAGTTTAAAAAATGACTCCATTACACCAACAACCACTAGCTGAGAATCTTTTACTGCTTTGATTTCTTGTAAATAGAAATCATAAAAACCAAGTTATTGCTATGGAAATTGTTACTACAACAACAACTCAAGTTGATATAAAACTAGGTGATAAACCCAAGATGGAATCTAAGTATCAATCAAGTAATGATATTGTTGAGCACACAATTATACCAAATAAACCCAAGATGGAATCTAAGTATCAATCAAGTAATGATATCGTTGAGCACACAATTATACCAAAGATGGCTAATAATGATAAACAAGATATAGAAATTGAATGATTATGCCATGGACTCTTCAGTCAATACAAACAAAGGAAATTCAACACAAATGGCACAAGGCCTAAAATTTTTAGTTTGGCTATGGTCAATGAGACCCAAGAGCATAAGAAACCAAAAAAACTCTTATGAAAGAATACCTTTTATAAATTAGATTTAGACTCTTTTGGCAAGCTGGAATTACTAGATCTTCAAGAGCCAATCAAGTATCCCTCAATACCTGCTAAAAAATTGAGAGCTAGATTCGACAGTTGGTAGAAGGATTTCCAAGAGGGAAATCGAGACTCAGAGGGAGTCTAGGAGAGGATTTGCAGGAGGAAAATCGAGACTCAGAGGGAGTCTACAAGAGAATTTCCAGGAGGGAAGTAGAGACTCAGAGGGAGTTGAAGAGAAGAGCGCAGATGGCAATGAACGGACTGAGGGATCAGGGCAGGTTGGACGAGGTGTCTAACTTTGTCATCTGGAAGGCCAGGATCCTGTCTGTTCTGGATAGACATCACATCAAGGCCTTCGCCTTGAGAATCGTGGCTATCCCAGTCGACGTAGCCGATAACGAAAGGTATGAGGATGCAATGGCCAAGGCAAAGTGCATAATCCTTTATGGGGTCAAGGATCATGTAGTTCAGCATATTGCCGAGAAGAACATGCCAAAGGAGATGTGGGATACCTTGACGACATTGTATCAGGGCACTTCCGTGCAAAGGAATATGCTACTAGAGAATCGGCTGTGGTCGTATTAGATGCAGAAGGGGGAGCAGATAGATCACTTCCTCAGCAGGTTGCAGGAGATTCGGGACCAACTTACTTCCATAGGGGCCACGCCGGATCAGGAGTTAATGGTGAGGACCGCCCTGAACGTAATATCCGAGTGGGAGACATTCATCCAAAGCATTTTGGGCAGAGCGAATCTTCCAGATTGGGAAGAATTGTGGGCAGCACCTTGCCAAGAAGAGATCAGACGGCTGACCAAGGGGGGAAGTAGCAACAAAGGGGGCCGAATCAAGAAAGAGGAGGAAGAGGATGTGGCTTTGGCATCTGCGGGACAGCAAGGGAAGAGGAAGAAGAAGGACATCTCCAAGATAAAGTGATTCCATTGTGGGGAGCTGGGCCATTATGCAACCCAGTGTCCCAGGAAGAAGAATAAGGGAGAGGCTTCTGATTGCAAGGCAGCGCTGGCTAAGGCAGAGAAGGAAGTGGAGACTGATGACGACTGTTCCATGAGTGCTCATATACCTTTAGAGAAGAGGTGGGGAGGCATCGAGCTGTAGTCAGGATGACTACACAAGATGTGGGGCAGGATTCTTGAGGTACCCAAACTCTTGGATCATATCCGTCTACGGGAGCCCTAAGATACAATAGTAGGATGATAGATGTCAGTAGAAGCAAGATGTAGATGGAGCGGCAGAACAATGCGTGTAGGGATCTCTAGCAGCACAGTGAGGGTTGCAGCAATGCGAGAGGCACAGAGGAGGTTGCAGCAGTGCAGGAAGGAATAGAGGTGCTTGCAGCAGTGCAAGAGGCACAAAGTTGTTGCAACAACGTAGAGAGAGCATAGGAAGCACAGGATAGCAACAGAGAGAGCTTCAGCATCAGGAGGGCTTCTAGCCTGACAAGGATGTCAGTAGTTGGGTAGATCAGTTACTTACTTCTCAGTAACTGAGTTGCAGTGCAGCAATTAGAAGTGGCAGTGCTATGGGCAGCATGATGAGAGAGAGCTGCAGTGCAGATGCAGTGTTGGGAGGAAGGACCAGCAGCAGCACAGATGCAGAGGGAGTTGTCGTAAAAATGTAGCAGTGGTAGTGGCAGTGGTAGTGGCAGAGCCATGGGCAGTAGTACAGGATGCAATAGTGCAGAGGATGTTGGGCAGCAGGCCAAACATCACCACAGGTACCGGTGCCAGATGATCAGAGTGATGTTCAATGGTGGAGCATTACTAGAGCACATTCCACGCTAAGAGGGAGTGTTGATTTGGGGTACCATCGGATGTGCTCTAGCCATGAAAATTGTTGGAGAGACTAAAGCACATGAGATCTCCAAGACCCAGAAATGGTTTGGGGAAATTCCACCCAGTTAGAGAGATATTAAAATAATTAATATTTTTAATGGGTTCCTAAGTCTAAACTTAGGAAAATAGAAATATTAATGGGTATTAATATAAAACTGGGTGAGAAGGTTCTAAATGACATGGATCAAGCCAAATCTAATCTTAGCTGTTGATTAGAGATTTAATCTCAGTCGTTGAAGACTCAACAGAAAAAGTATAAGAGGCTTGAGGGTCAGTGGGAAAAACACCAAGTTGATTAGTCAGTTCGATTTTCTGGAGCGGGGTTTGCTGAAAGAAATCGAACCAGTGATCAGAGTTGCAGTGAGGGGTAGTGAGTGCATAGAAGAGAGGCAAAGATAGTTTCAGAAGACCAACGCAGAGGGAGAGAAGGCTACGCAGAGCCAACAGGAGCCACGCAAAGGGCTAGAGTGACTGTGCAGAGGGCCAGAGGGCCTGTGTGAGTGATGCAGAGGGCCGGAGTGCCAGCGCAGTGCATCTGTAGGCTAACGCAAAGGGTTCTAGGTTGGCGCAGAGGCCATGGGGGCTGACGCAAAGCCTCACAGAGGCATTAGAGAGATTTTCGTGGAGCAAACTTGCCGAAAATCTGCTTCCGAAGAGAGGTATTACTGTCAGATTGATTTCTCTGTCGAGTGAGCTAGTTTGGCACCCAGTTGTACTCAAGAAAAGGTACTTAATAATAAAACCCTCAGAACTGTTGGACCGGTTTTGCCCAAGTTGGACTTTTCCGGGGACAATTGTCCAAAAATAACGGTGCCCCTTGTGTGCCTGTCTATTTCTTTCAGTTGATGATCTGTAGATGGTTGAGACTGCATTTGTGTTTATTTAAGTATTTATATGGTTAAATAACTTGTTCAGAAATTAAACAAGTAGGTGAAATAAACCAGATAATGCAGTAGGGATTTTTAATGGGTAACATTTAGAAATATCAACAAGTGTGAATTGCTCAATCTGACTTGAAAACGTCCCACAGTTTTGATACCACTGAATTATGCCCAAATCTACCACGAGGAATTTCTCCCAACTCCGGCTAAATTCTCCACTGGGAAATACCTCTTATCTCCAGTCCTTATCTCTCCTGACTCCACTTCTCTAAACCCTTGCGCAACACTTGGTCAATAGATTTTGCGCCCTTGCCAAAAAACAAAAAAATCGACCCAAGTAATAACCTCCAATCCAACTCAGAAAATCACTGTCCAAACTTCGATCTCACAATAAGAAAATTGCCCGCAAAATCTCGGAGCGTCTAACCCACACTTGCTCCCACAATGTGCTCCACAAAATGCCTTTGCGCCCAAGAAAAATGCAATATTGAATAAACTCCTGCAATGATGTCCAATGGAAGCTCTGAATTGAGCTCCCCAAATTGCTTCATTAGGGAGATACTCGAAGTTTACCGAAATGAGGGTAGAATTCTTTTGGAATTCCTAGTGCTAAACAACACTCTGGCCCTTGTGCTAAACAACTCCTAGAGAAGATGAGATATGAAGTGTAATAGCCAAAGATAATCCACAAAATGAGTCCATCTTCCTTTTATAATTTCTCCTCATGCCTCTAGAGGCCTTTTTCAATATTATTTTATTAGTGAGGGTCATTTTCCACTAAGTTACTTTTGCCACCATTTGATAAAATAATAATTTGTCACTATTCTCCAATAACATAATACTAGCCACCTTTCTCCAATAATATTCGCCCCTTTTTAATTAATATACTAAAATTGGGCAAAATTCCTTAGTGACTATCATACTCACAAAATTGGGGATATTACACACATGAATGTTGAAGTCGCATTCTTTTCTTTTACCCACCATATTCAGAAACACAATCTATGATTCTATTGCCAGCACAAAAATTATATTCTGAACAACAAATCAAAACACTAAGAATGCATGTAGTAATGTTACTAACCATTATAGAATTCCAAACTATTTTGTAAGATGTAAAATATCTTGCATTGAGAATGAGCCATATGTAAATATTTTCAATGTTGTTGAAACTTGAAATTGAATATGGCATTTCACAAGGCATACAGCCTTGCAGTATATTAGAAGCAAATAATGATCATCTCATAAGCCACAGCAAGACGCACATGCAAAATTATGTGCTATCTTCAACTTTGACTACTTTTGAATGGTATAAAAATGAATTTGATACATTTTTGAATAGATGGCTCAAGCTTATTGATTTCATAAAGAAAGTTGTGCATCTTCACATGCAACTCAATTAGACTGTGTTGTAGGTTAATCAAACAATACAATCTACACCTATGACAAAGGAAATTACAGGGTTGCTTTAAGAACTTAAATTCCAATACACTTACAAGAAGAAGCAACAATAGAAGAAGCAAATGTTGATTTTGGGTAGCATCAGATGTGCTCTAGCCTTGAAAATTGGCGGAGAGGCTAACGCACATGAGATCTCCAAGACCCAGAAATCGTTTGGAGAAATTCCACCTGGATGAGGAGTTATTAAAATAATTAATATTTTTAATGGGTTCCTAAGTCTAAACTTAGGAAAATAAAAATATTAATGTGTATTAATAAAATATGAGTGAGAAAGTTCTAAGTGACGAGGATCAAGCTAGTTCTAATCTTAGCCGTTGATTAGGGACTTAATCTTGGCCGTTGATTCATCAACAGAAAAAGTATAAGAGGAGGTTTGAAGGTCAGTTGGAGATACACCAAGTGATCAAAGAATTCGATTTTTTGGGGTGAGGTTTGCTAAGGAAATTGAGTTATTGATCAGAGTTGCAGTGAGGGGCGGTTCAACAAGGAATTTTCATCTGAGGCTAAAGAATACATAGCAGAGAGATAGTGCAATGTCGGGAGAGACAACGCATACCCTAGAAGGGTTGACGTAGAGGCTGAAGAGTTGACGCAGAGGACACAGAAGGCTGACGCAGAAGCCATAGAGGCTGACGCTAGGCCTCAGAGGCAGCACTGGGGAGATTTTGTGGGGCAGACTAAGAGCTGTTGATTTTGGGTAGCATCGGATGTGCTCTAGCCACGAAATTTGGTGGAGAGGTTAGGGCACATGAGATCTCCAATATCCAGAAAGGGTTTGGGCAGATTCTAAACAGTTTGGGAGATATTAAAATAATTAATATTTTTAATAGAGTCCCTACGTCTAAATTTAGGGAAATTAAAATATTAATGTGAATTAATATAAAAATGTGTTAGAATGGTCCAAAAGACATGGATTAAACCAGATCTAATCTTAGCCGTCGATTAGGGACTTAATCTCGATCGTTGATATGTCAACGAGAAAGGTATAAGAGGAGGCTTGAGGGTCACTTGGAGAACACACCAGAGTGATCAGTCATTCTATTCTCTAGAGCGGGGTTTGCTAAGAGAGATAGAATCAATGATCAGTTGCAGCGAGGGGCAATGAGTACAAGGCAGAGAGGCAGGGACAATGCCGAGAGACCATCGCAGAAGTAGAGAGAGGCAGACACAGAGCCAGAGGGAGCCACACAGAGGTAGCAGAGACTGCACAGAGCCAGAAGGGGCTTGCATCATCCACGTAGAGGCTGCAGGAGTGACGCAGAGAGCCAGAGAGGCTGCACAGAGCCTCAATAGGCTGACGCAGAGGGTTTCAAGCTGACGCAAAGGCGAGCAGGGCTAACGCTAAGCTTCAGATTGTGTTGGAGAGGGATTTTTTGGAGCGGGCTTTTCGAATACCTACTTCTGAAGAGAGGTATTATTGCCAGATTTTTTTATCTCTGTCGGGTTAGCCAGTTTGGCACCCAATGTACTCAGAAAAGAGTTGCTTAATAATAAAACCCTCAGATAGTTGCACCAGTTTTCCCGCATTGGGTTTTTTCGGGGACATTAGTCCAAAAATAACGGTGTCATTTGTGTGCTTATTTTTGTTTCCTTCAGTTGATGATCTGTAATGTGTTGAGCATGCACTTGTATTTATTTTCAATATTTACATGGTAAATAACTCGTTAATTAACAAAACAAGTAGGCAGGAATAAATCAGTAAAGTATATGAAGGGTTTCTAACAATTAGGCTTAGAAATTTCAACATGGTATCAGAGCGTGATTGCAGATCACAGGAGAACTAACGACATCAACAGAGCAGAGTAGCAGCAGCAGAAAATAGTTGTCTCGAGTGACAGAAGCTATTCCTAGCAGCAAAGCAGGAAGGGGTGACGCAGTGCTTGCGTCAACTAGTTCGAGCCAAGAAGAGGTTGCGCAGAGGCTGAAGGAAGAAAAGACAAGCTCACACAGAGCCACGCGAGCTGACACAATTGGCTGAGGGAGCTAGTTTGCCAATGCCGGGACTGCGCAGAGCCTAGGAGCACTCACCTTCAGGTTGTTGGGGTTTAGGAGGCTATGGGTAAGTTGCAATGTGGAGCTGGTGGGGTGCTATAGTCAGAAAAATACCTAACAGGGCAAGGCCATGGAGGAGGGAGTTCCTACTGAGGGTTTCTAGCCGAGAAATCCGAATCAGTGGTGCAGTTGCACGGATGATCAGAGTAGGGGGCATCTCAACATTGGCAGAAGGGTTTCTAGGAGGGAAATCAAGGCTCAAAGGGAGTCATATCGAGAACTTCCAGGAGGGAAGTAAAAGAGTAGCATGGCAATACACTGAGTAAGAGACCAGGACAGACTGGACGGAGCCTCAAACTTCACAGTCTCGAAGGCCAGAATCTTATCCGTACTCGACAGGAATCGTGTCAAGCACTTCGCCTTGAGGACGATAGCGATCCGAGTTGACCCAACTGATAATGACAAGTACGAGGAGGCAATGGCGAGGGCCAAGAGCATCATCTTTGACAGGGTCAAGGACCATGTAGTACCACACATTGCCGAGAAGGAAATGGAAAATGAGATGTGAGAAGCCCTAAAGAAATTGTACCAGCATACTTCTGTGTAGAGAAGGATGTTACTAGAAAATTAGTTTGTGGTCATACCAGATGAAGAAGCGAGAACCAATCGACACCTTCCTCGGTCGACTGAATGAGATCCAGGATCAACTGACTTCCATAGGGGCCACGCCTGATCAAGAATTCATGGTGAGAACAACCCTGAACGCAGCCTCAGAAGACTAGGAGGTATTTGTCCAAAGTATACTGGGCAGAGCGACCCTTCCACATTGGGAGGAAATGTGGGCGACTCTTTGCCAAGAAGAGATCAAAAGAAGCTAAGCAAGGCGAGACGCAGTGGCAAGGGGATCAAAGTCAAGGAGGAGGAGGATGTTTCCCTAGCATCTGAGGGAAAGCAAGAAAAACGGAAGAAGGACCTCTCCAAGGTCAAATGCTTCCACTGTGGGGAGTTGGGTCATTATGCGACCCAGTGTCCAAGGAAGAAGAGTAAGGGAGAGGTCTCTGAGACCAAGGCAACACTAGCAAGGGCAGAGAAGGAAGTGGAGACAGACAATGACTGTGCCATGAGTGCACACACGCCACTTGAGCAGAAGTGGGGAGACATCAAGCTGTAGTCAAACAAACTACAGGTGATGAGGGGCAGGATCCTCGAGGTACCCAGCCTCTTGGATTAGACCATGTTACAGGAGCCCCGAAGAGGAGTAGAAGGACTGGCGGATGTGGGTAGAGACGGATGCGGATGAAGCGGCAGAGAGAGCTACAGTGTAGAATTCCCAAGACAGCGCGAGGCTAGCAGGTTGCAACAGTGCGAGAGGCACAGGAGTGTTGCACCAGTGCAGGATGGCATAGAGAGGTGTGCAACGGTGCGAGATGTAGGGAGTTGTTGCAGCAACACAGAGGTCAGATAGGGAGAACTTGTCAGCGGCAGAGGGAGCTGCAGCATCAGAAGTACTCTAGCATGACAGAGAGGTCAGAGTTGGGAAATCAATTACTTACTTCTCAGTAACTGAGTTGCAGTGCAACAGTTAGCAGTGGTAGTGCTATGGGCAGCATGATGCATCATGATGAGAGGAGATGCAGTGCAGACGCAACAGTGGCAGTCGCAGGGCCATGGGCAGCAGCACGAATGTAGAGGGAGCTGTCGTATAGATGCAGCAATAGTAGTAGCAGAGGTATGGGCAGCGGTATAGGATGTAGTAGTGCAGAGGATGTTGGGCTTCAGGCCTAGCATCATCACAGGGACTGACGTCGGATGATCAAGGTAATACTCAGTGAGGAGTTTTACTATAGCACAGTCCTCGCTAAGAGGGAGTGTTGATTTGGGGTAGCACAAGATGTGCTCTAGCCACGCAATTTGGTGGAAAGGTTAGGGCACATGAGATCTCCAATACCCAGAAAGGGTTTGGGCAGATTCTAAACATTTTGGGAAATATTAAAATAATTAATATTTTTAATAGAGTCCCTAAGTCTAAACTCAGGGAAATTAAAATATTAATGTGAATTAATATAAAATCGTGTTAGAATGGTCCAAAAGATATGGATCAAGCTAGATCTAATCTTAGCCATCGATTAGGGACTTAATCTCGGCCATTGATATGTCAACGAGAAAAGTATAAGAGGAGGCTTGAGGGTCACTTGGAGAACACACCAGAGTGATCCATCATTCTATTCTCTAGGGCAGGGTTTGCTAAGAGAGATAGAATCAGTGATCACTTGCAGTGAGGGGCAATGAGTACGAGGCAGAGAGGCAGCGATAGTGTCGAGAGACCAACATAGAAGCAGAGAGAGGCAAACGCAGAGGCAGCAAATACAGCGCAGAGCTAGAAAGGGCCTGCATCATCCACACAGAGGCTGCAGGAGTGATGCAGAGAGCCAGAGAGGCTGCGTAGAGCCTCAATAGGTTGACGCGGAGGGTTTCAGGCTGACGCAAAGGCTAGCAGGGCTGACGTTGAGCTTCAGATTGTGCTGGAGAGGGATTTCGTGGAGCAGGCTTTCCGAATACCTGCTTCGGAAGAGAGGTATTGCTGCTAGATTTTTTTATCTCTGTCGGGTTAGCCAGCTTTTACCCAGTGTACTCAGAAAAGAGTTGCTTAATAATAAAACCCTCAGATCGATGCACTGGTTTTCCCGCATTGGGTTTTTCCAAGGACATTAGCCCAAAAATAACGGTGCCATTTGTGTGCTTGTTTCTGTTTCCTTCAGTTGATGATCTGTAATGTGTTGAGCATGCACTTTTATTTATTTTCAGTATTTACATGGTAAATAACTTGTTAATTAAAAGAAAAAGTAGGCAGGAATAAGTAAATAAAGTACATGAAGGGTTTCTAACAGTTAGGCTTAGAAATTCCAACAAGAGCAGATCGGCAGATTCTGAGCTAGGGAGGGTGATGCAGATCTTGGAGGAGTGATGGAGTTCTAGAGTAGTGCTTGGAGCAGATTTCGCTGTCCAACATAGGAAATAGTCGGAGTCGCTATGCGGTTTGATCATCTGCTTGCTGATTTGCTAGAATATCTGTCTCCGGGTAGAGGTACTACTGCCGAGGAAATTCTCTGTTGGGTGAGCCATTTCTGGCACCCTAGTTGTATTCATGAAATCTGCTTAATAATACAAACACTCTATATTCTGCCCTGGTTTTCCCGAATTGGGTTTTTTCAGGGATGATTGTCCAAAAATAACGATGTCCCTTGTGTTATTGTCTTAGTTTATTTCAGTGCATGATCTGTATATTTGTGAAGGCTGCAATAGTGTTTACTTCAATGTTTATGAAATTAAATAACTTGTTAATGTAAAGAACAAGTTGGAGATTGTAAACCAATAATTGCAGTGGAGGTTTCTAATGTGTTAGATTTAAGAATTTTCACATGGTATCACAGTGATTGCAGATCAGAGGCGACTGAAGACACCAGCCGAGAAATCTGAGAATTTGCAGCAAAGAAGCAGTTGTCCCGAGAGACAGCGTTGTTTCAGAGCTGAAGAGACAAGAGGAGTGACGCAGTGCAAAGAGTGTGACGTAGAGGCTCACGTAGTGCCTGCATCAGCATTCTGAGCTGGGAGAGGAAGACGCAGTAGCTGGGAGGATCCCACGAAGTAGCTGCATCAGCGATCAGGGCCAATGTAGAGGCAGAGGAGGGCAGATCAGGCTCACATAGAGCCACGTCATCTTTCTGAGCCAGGAAGGATTGACGCAGTTGGCTAGGAGGAGCAGATTCAGACCACGCAGAGATTGCGTAGAGCCTTAAGGGCTTAGATTCTTCGAGTTGTCAGGGCTAAGGGAGCTGTGTAGATTTTGATTTGTGGAGTTGGTGGGACGTTGTTTTTGTGAGTGTAGAACAGTGTCTAAGGAGATTGAACCAAGGTAGAGGGAAGCACTACCTCGACAGATTTCTAGCTAAGAAATCTGGATCTGGGTTGCAGCGACAAAGGAGGATTGGAGAGGAGTGATTCGACAATTGGCCGGAGGATTTTCAAGAGGGAAATGAGGACTCAGAGGGAGTTTAGAGAAGAGGAGCAGAGATGGCAGCGAACGGATTGAGGGATCAGGGCAGATTGGACGGGGCTTACAATTTTGTCATCTTGAAGGCTAGGATCTTGGCAATCCTGGATAAACATCGCATCAAGGACTATGCCTTGAAAACAATAGGTGTCCCAGACTCCAGTTGACCTTGATGCAAATTAGAAGTATGAGAAGGCCCAAGCAAAGGCAAAATGCATGATCCTAGACGTAGACAAGGATCATGTAATACCACATATTGCTGAGAAGACAACAGCAAGGGAGATGTGGGAGACCCTGACCACCTTATACCAAGGCTCTTTCGTGCAACGGAAGAGGTTATTGGAGAATCAACTGAGGTCGTACCAGATGCAGAAAGGGGAGGAGATAGATCCCTTCCTTTTCAAGTTGCAAGGGATTCACGACCAGCTTACTTCTGTGGGGTCTACACCGGATCCAAAGTTCATGGTCAAGACTTCCCTGAATGCAGTCTCCGTGGAGTGGGAGACATTTGTCCAAAGCATTTTGGGCAGAGCAACTCTCCCTAGTTGGGAGGAGATGTGGGCAGCTCTTCGACAGGAAGAGCTCAGGAGATTGACCAAGGCAGGGAGTAGCGGTAAGGGAGTTCAAATCAAGAAGGAGGAGGAGGAGGATGCAGCTCTCGCATCAGCGGGACAGAAGGGGGTACAGAAGAAGAAGATAGACATCTCCAAGGTCAAGTGCTTCAACTATGGGGAGCTAGGACATTATGCCTCTCAGTGCCCTAGGAAAAAAGGCAAGGGATAAGCTTCTAACTCAAAGGTTGCTTCAGCAAAGGCGGAGAAGGATGTCAAGACTGATGACGATTGTGCCATGAGTGCTCATGTGCCTCTAGAGAAGAGGTGGGGAGACATGGAGTTGTAGTCGAGAGGACTATAGAAAGAGGCAGGATCCTTGAGGTGCCCAAACTCTTGGATCACATCCGGCTACAGGAGCCCTTAAAGACAGTAGCATGATGACAGGGGTTGGGTGGAGCAAGGTGTGATGGAGCGGCAAGTCAGTTCTAGAGTGCAAAAGTCTGTAGCAACGCAATTGAGGTTGCAGCAGTGCGAGAAGCACAGAAGAGGTTGCAGCAGCGTAGTGGCTGCAGAGAGAGCACAAGATAGCAGCAGAGGTAGCTTCAACATCACAAGGTTTCCAAACTGACCAGGATGTCAGCGTTTGGGTGAAGTCAGTTACTTACTTCTTGGTAACTGAGTTGCAGTGCAACAACTGGCAGTGGCAGTGCTATAGGTAGCATGATGCAGCATGTTGAAAGGGAGCTGCAGTACAGATGTAATAGTGGCAGTGGAAGTGGCAATGTCATGGGCAGCAGTACAAGAAGCAACAGTGTAGTGGATGTGGGGCAGCAGGCCAAGCATCAGCACAGAGGACTGATGTGAAGGATTAGTGTGATGCTTCTATGGTGAAGCATTGCTAGGGCACATTCCTCGCTAAGAGGGAGTGTTGATTTTGGGTAGCATCGGATGTGCTCTAGCCTTGAATATTGGTGCAGAGGCTAAGGCACATGAGATCTCCAAGACCCAGAAATCGTTTGGAGAAATTCCACCCAGATGAGGAGTTATTTAAATAATTAATATTTTTTATGGGTTCCTAAGTCTAAACTTAGGAAAATAAAAATATTAATGTATATTAATAAAATATGGGTGAGAAAGTTCTAAGTGACGAGGATCAAGCTAGTTCTAAACTTAGTCGTTGATTAGGGACTTAATCTCGACCGTTGATTCATCAATAGGAAAAGTATAAGAGGAGGCTTGAGGGTCAGTTGGAGATACACCAAGTGATCAAAGAATTTGATTTTCTGGGGCGAGGTTTGCTGAGGAAATTGCGTTAGTGATCAGTTGCAGTGAGGGGCAGTTCAACAAGGGATTTTCATTTGAAGCTGAAGAACGCCTAGCAGAGAGGTAGCGCAGTGCTAGGAGAGACGGCGCAAGCCCTAGAAGGGCTGATGCAGAGGTCGAAGTGCTGACGCAGAGGACACAAAAGGTTGTCGCAGATGATGCAAAAATCGTAGAGGCTGACACTAGGGCTTAGAGGCAGCGATGGGGAGATTTTGTGGGGCAGATTGAGAGCAGATCAATAGATTCTGAGCTAGGGAGGGTGACACAGATCCTAGAGGAGTGACGCAGTTCCAGAGAAATGCTTGGAGCAGCTTTCGTTGTCCAGCATAGGGAACAGCCGAAGTCGTTGTGGGGTTTGATCATACACTTGCTGATTTGCTGGAATATCTGTCTCTGGATAGAGGTACTACTGTCGAAGAAATTCTCTGTTGGGTAAGCCATTTCTTGCACCCTAGTTGTATTCACGAAATCTGCTTAATAATACAAACCCTCTATATGTTGCACCTGTTTTCCCGAATTGGGTTTTTCTGGGGATGATTGTCCAAAAATAACGGTGTCCCTTGTGTTATTGTCTCAGTTTATTTCAGTGCGTGAGCTGTATATTTGTGAAGGCTGCAATAGTGTTTACTTCAATGTATATGAAGTTAAATAACTTGTTAATGTAAAGAACAAGTAGGAGATTGTAAACCGATAATTGCAATAGGGGTTTCTGATGTGTTAGATTCAGGAATTTTCATAGCAAACTCACTTAAAAGTAAAAACAGCTCCTTCAGTCGAAGGATGGCCAAGACACCATCCTACCTTTAGGGTCAGATGGATGTTGACATCATATTTTCCATGATGGATAATTCTATCATGAACTTTGATATGTCTAAATCGTTATGTAGTTTTGGATGGCATTGAATATGCACTGATTACTTTCATCATTGTTTATGATGTTTGAAAGCAGTTCCATCTATTTTTGATAATGGCTTGGTGGGTGGTTAGCTGTTAATGAGCTAGTAATTAGTATGATGTACAGTTTATATATAGGAGAAGTTATTATGAAAATCTCTCTCAAATAGCCTTCTGCTTTAGCATTCTGAATATGGGAGCAGTTGGAACATGAGTTCGGCGATCACCTTCTTGTTTTCATTGCCGAGTTGAGTGGAGTTTAATAGATGGTACCTTATAGATGTCTTTCTAAGGCTCTGTAGAATGGCTCTATTGTGTATGCAGATGCTGGTATCTATTTCTTAAAAGATGTTCATTATTATTATGCAATATTTTCTTACCTTTTTTCTGCTGATGTATCCTTTCAATTCTGATTTAGCTCCTGAATGCAGTTAATTCTCTTTTGATTACTGCCAACACTTTGATCTTATCTGTTCAAGAAAGGGTTCTATTGCTTGGCTCGTACTTAGAGCAGCCAAACGCACGGCAATCGTTCGCCCTGGTTGTAAGATCCATCTACCTTCCTCTACCCCCAAAATGCCAACACTACATTTCAGGCTCCATCCATAACCACCTTAGGGTCCCATACTCTTCCACCCACAAGAAATCTACCTATTCCAATTTACATCTAAATCAACCCCTTTTACAATTAGTTTCCTCCCCTCAGAAGAGACCAATCCAAGACTCCATGTAGCACCACCCTTCCCCTTAAACCAATCTCATTCCATCCTCAACACATTATCTACTCTGAGACTCTCCAAATTCCTCATTGGTTCTACTGAAACTACTCATTTTTCTTCGATCATTAATATTCGATAAGCAGATCAGACAAAAGTATTATAGAGTGTCTTAGTTTTTGGGGCTTACTTAAAATCGCCATTACAAATGACAAAAGGCTTCATGGTTTTCATTGACTGAATTTTTTGGGCATGCAAATTCCATATTAAGGAAAATATCATGAAACTCAACCCTCGCTCAAAATCGAAAAAGACCTGAAATTTACAGTAAATAAAGATGACTTGCAAATAAAAAGGAACATAACTTGCTTTGCCAAGCGTGTTAGCGAGGAGAACCGAAGCCGCGACACCTGTCCCACAATTATTGAACCGATCGCTGCTTCAGGGCGAATCCTATTTCCAACCCCATTCAAACATAAATGCAGTCTGACATGCAGGGAGAATAGCATTTTCTTTGCATTTATATTTCCTTCAAAATTGACTTTGACGTTTTAGCAGCAAGAAAACTGTTATTTCCCTTGCATGTTAGAAGATTTATGTTTCAATGGGGTTGGAAGCCGCTCCGTGATTGTCAGCGCCATAATTTCCTTCTGATTTCTCGGAGCGTAGTCTAAACGTCGGATTTCTTTCCCCTTTTTGGTAAATATTCCGACAATTTTGCTCGGAATTCCGTGAAAAATTGTAAATGTGATTCGTTTTATTTTTACAATCCAAGTGCTTCGTTGTTTTGGTAGATTTTCCGGCAATTTTGCTCGGAATTCCGTCAAAAATTGTAAATGCGAGTGGTTGTATTTTTACAACCCAAGTTCTTCATGGTTTTTTCAATACGCTGAAGCTATTTAAAATGCAATTTAAGTGATGAAAATCACTATCACACCAAAAATCGTATTACACATTTGGTGAAAACCCAAAAAGAAATCGAACGTTTAGACTCTGCCATTTCTCAAACTCTTGCTCTGCATTCCCCGTGTTTTCTTGGTTCTGCTATTCCACCTGCTTATTATGGTATAACAAAACATTAATACGGAAAAAGGGCCACTGCAATCATCATAGTCTAATGCTCCATTGCAGATGTGATCGTCAATTAATCAGTAAGGGGTTCTATTCTTCTTATGTGTTTATGTGAATAAAGATTTGATTGGTAGAAATACGCCAGGATACTGGCCGTCACGACAGTAACGTTCGCACAGTGTCGTTGTTGCCAGCACACTTCGAGAAGCGGGACGGGGCGAACGTAACTGGTTTCTCGGTCGAGTATCAAACGAAGTGATGTTTTTGGATAAATTAATGGCTAAAAAATTCAGAAATACATGGAATTTATGCCCAATAATTCCCCACCTTTGTTTAGTAGACGATACAAAAATAAAATCAGAGAGGCTTGTTGGGATTAACCGCTAAGACAATTTAAACAGACTGTTAAACTCTTAGACCGCATAAGGAATTTTTCCATAATCAAGGATAACTAGGAGATGCACATGCAGCGGTGCTTGGGAGCTTGCGAAATTCACAAGGATATTTTAAGTTTTTTTACAAAATATTATAAAATAATAATGATAAAATTTTAATAATAACTATTTATTTTATGCAGGTTTTTGTAAGTAGTTTATTTAGTAAGTTTGTAATATGTAAAGTTTTGTAAATGATGAAGATTTTATTCAAATCACACGAGTGTGGATCTTGCATAAAATTATTATATTTAGGGGTTATAGTTATAGTAGTTGAAATTGATCTTATATGATGTTTAGTTATCAGTTTTTTTAAGTGAAAATAATTTATTTCACTCATCATTCTGTAATCTAGTGGAAATGTTATAACCTTTTATGTATGTATATTGTTGTTTTTGAAAAAACTATGGAATGAATGTGATTTTACACAAATTCATCATTGTGTAATCTAGTGGAAATACTATAATCTTTATCGTATGTTGTTGCTTCTGGAAAAACCATGGAATGAATGTGAACCATCTGACATTTTGACTGAATACTCTACTCATCATTAGGAATTCAAAAAGCTTCATGTGCACACACTCTCATGTTATAAGCCTATCAATCTTAAAGTCCTAAACATTATGAAATTCTACTTTCTCCATACAAAAGTCCAATGAGGTTGAAACAACTCTCAAACATCCTAAAACAATTAATGGTAATGTTAAAAATCTAAATAAAATGATAGAAATATAAGATAAAGGAGAAAGTTAACTTTTATTTTAAGATTCAATATTACCATTGATTACCAAAGTTATTGGATAAAAAATTGATTCCCTTTTTGGGATGCCCCTTTTTGAGAAACATGTCCCTTGTACTAAGGAAACATTTATGCGTGCATTTCTGCCAGTTTCCCCAAAATGGAGATGTGCAAAAACATTTCCCTAGAGTTCCTCCCACCTTCCAAATGTGGGAAGCATGGGGAGCATATCCCCCACCTTAGGATAAGTGTACCCATGGAACATTAGAAATTTATGGTTTTAGTGAGTGTAAATCTAATCAATCACCTTGATTCTTATTGTTATTTTAAGTTGTCATCTATATTCTAGGTTTTGGCTCTTTCTTGAACATTTTTTAAACCAATTTTGCTCAAAATCTTACAAAGATTTGTTAAAAGAGTTGTAAAATTTACATAATAAAAACTTATTCCAAAAGTTTTAAAAAATAAAAATTAAATTATATAGTCAAATTCCAAAAATAATAAAAAAAAAAACCAAAATATAAAAAGTTATTAAATATTAATTTTTTTACACAAACTTGTAATAATTTAAAACTAAAAAAACGTTTACTAAGTTAAGTTATTACTTATTTTAAGTAATAGTATTTTTACACATTAACATGATTTTAAAATCAGATTTTGAAATTATATGACTACAAACAAAACTAAATTCTGGGAAAGATGTCAAGACAAAAGATGGGCAGAGAAACCTATGAGCAGTTGCACCACGCAACAAAGAGTTTGCAACGCTAGTACATGACTTTTTATGTTTAGCTCATGTCGTAGTTGCACCACGCAACAGAGTATGTATAAAGGGTTTGCAAAGCTAGTAAATGACTTTTTATGTTTAGCTAAAAGTGGTTTCACGATGACGGTTAGATGTGATATCATGATGAGAGTAGGGTTCTTTGGGCTTATAATGGTTAGCACGAAATCAATGTGGAGGAAGCAACGAAACCAACCAACTGGTAAGAATTGGCAAATTTGGATGGGCAGAGATTCTCAATTCTTAGTATTTTTTTATTAAAATTGTTTTGAGGTAAGTGATTTAAAAAAGAGTTGTTTTTAGTGTAATTTTTAGTACTTTTACTTTTTGGTGTCGAAATCTGATAGAAAAATTTGAGGTGAAATCTTGATTTATGGATTCAGCACCCTAGAAAACCCGTACAGTGCTTCGATTGCAGAGGTTTACCTATCAAGGT
This sequence comes from Pinus tabuliformis, assembly GCA_031772625.1. Lineage (NCBI taxonomy): Eukaryota > Viridiplantae > Streptophyta > Pinopsida > Pinales > Pinaceae > Pinus > Pinus tabuliformis. The sequence goes on from CM062805.1 coordinate 1,026,557,943, forward strand.
TGTGATTTCAATAAATTCCTACAGGATTTTAGAGAAATTAGTCCAGAAAAACCTATCGTAAAAGCTTCCAAAGAGTCGCACTAAAGACAACTCCAATCTAAAAATACATGTCATGTTTGAATTTTTTGAAAAGAGCTTTATAAAAACTATTATAAATTTGTTTTAAAATTAATAAATTAAAAATTAAAACTTTTATATATATTTTTATAAAAATAATATTTTAATTTTTATTGTAAATAAAAATAATATTTTATTATAAAATTAAGAAAAAAAATAATATTTTAATTTGAATAGTTTTTTAAGTGTTATTTTTTGGAAAGTTTTTCCAATTTATTTTCTGATCTAATTTATCTAGAATCTTGAATGGATTCATTGAAATTATAAGTTTGAAAAGTGAACTCTTCACAGTGTAAGTTTCCCAAGGTTTTTTAGGGTGTTGAATTTATATATGAAGTCAAAAACACTTTAACAACACAAATCAAGATTTTGACACAATTTTTTTGTTAGATTCCAACCAAAAATCCATTAGAAACTCCAAAAAATCACACTTAAAGATTACTCCATTTTAATTTTAAAAACCATTTAAGTTAATTTTTATAATTAAACAATAAAATTAATTTTATAAATAAATGTAATATATAAAAATTATATTGTAATTAGATTTTATTAATAAGTGTTAATTAAATGGATAAAAGTTTAACATGATATTATGATAATTAAAGTATTTAAGTGAAGAGAATATTAATGATTTTTCTCCACTATTCAACATAAATTAAATTAATAAAAATAAAACTCAATTATTAATGAGAAGAAATAAAATTATTTTCCATGTCAAGATAAATTAAATTAATAAATATAAAACTCAATTATTAATAAGAAGAAATAAAATTATTTTTCATGTCATTGTCTATGTGTGAGGTCTTGTTTTTTTTTAAGTTTTATGGTTTATTTTAATATTATAAATTTAAAAAATAAATGAATATCATGAATTAATGTGTATTGAAATTTTAAATTCAATTTGAATATTTCTATCTATTTTACTGTTTGTAAGTGTACTTGTAAAAAAAACCACTAAACTTTTAAATATATTTTTCATATATATGAAAAAATACATTTAAAAGTTTGGTAGTTTTTTTTTACAAATACACTTACAATCCAATTAAATATTAAATATAATATTTTAAATCAAAATAATAGACATGAATGTGATTGCAAAGAAATAGATGATGATGATGATGATGATGATGATGATGATGATGATGATGATGATGATGATGATGATGATGGTTAACGTCCACTGAGACCAAATAATGGTCTATCAGACCTAAAGAAACAAGTTATCTATTTTGATTTAAGATTTTATTCCTATGCTCAAAAAGCTTGGAGAGAAGCCTCCCGAGCTCACTATAATTTTGACATTGTAAAAGGCTAGGAAGGTCAGTATTGTAACAAAGATTGTGAAACTGAGATCTAATGTGGTTATAAGCGGGGCACTCTAAGAGGAAGTGGTTTTCATCCTGGATGTTCCTATTCTCACATATATGGCAGATCCTTTCAGTCCATGGCGTTTTAGGAACTGCCCAACGACCTCTTTCACTATGGAGCTCATGAGAATTCGTTCTAATCTTTGCTATATTAATTTTCTTCTTTGAGCTAGTTAAAATAGAGAGATACTTTTGATTTTCTAGAGTGGGATTTATGACTTTCTTATATAATTTTAAATCTAAATAATACATCAATAATATTATTTAGGTATTGTAATTTACATATTTATAATGATGAAAATAATAATCGAATAATATTAATTAATTATATTTAATAATAATAATAATAATATCCATTTTTAAGGTCATAGCCAAGCCAGACACCAAATTGGTGTATGAGACCCCCTTGTTTGTGGGACAAGGGACCCACTTCCGCGCAGCGATTTGACTGCTAAGTCTACGAAAGCATACATACTTTATTCCCCTCTGGTTTTGAACCTGTAACCTCTTAAGAAGAAACACATACTCTTAACCATTATACACAACATTAAATTTTAATATATTTTATTTTAATTTATATTTATATTAAAAACATATTTTTATTATATTATTTTAATATTTAAAAATAATCATTAAAGATATGAGTAAAAACTTATATATAAACTTATATATATATAAGCAAGAAGATGATATCTCTCAAGCAGGAAGTTGTAGAGAAGGTTGGATATAAGATACTGCCAATAGGTAGGTATAGAGATGTCTCACAGGTGGAAGGTATCAAGAGATAGATCATCCGCTGGCAGGTGGGACTACAGTATTTCTCCCGAATCTATTCCATCCTCAGTTCGAACGTGAAGAATCTTTATTCTTTCGCGTCACCCACGTCATAGAAAAGAAAACAGTTTGGCAGATTGGTCGAAGTGTGAAATGGAAACCTTATCAAAGTGAGTTTCTTACAAAGGGAAGGGTTATATATATAAATATATAATTTTAAAAATTTATTTTTACTATAAATAAAAATTAAAACAAAATATATTAAAATTTAATGTTATGTATAATTAATTAATATTATTAGATTATTATTTTTATCATTATAAATATGTAATTTCAATATGTAAATAATATTGTTGGTGTATATATATTTTAAATTACTATAAATTAAAAATAAATATTTTTTTACAAACTTCAAGCATTTTGAAATGAACCTATTTTCTTTTTTCCCATTATTTCAACAACATAAATATCATGAATTTTAAATCACTACATTTATGTTTAAAAAATAAGTTTATTAATGTTTTATGTTTGTTTTGTTTTATGTTAGATTACAATTCACTAATAATTAAAATCACATTAAAATTTTAATTATTTATATACTAAAGTGTGTTAACCATAGTTTCATTGTGAATTACTTAGGTGTGACTTAGAGTTATTAACATATTTGATTGCAATTATTAATATTTTGATTTAAGTTTAAAAAAATGTGTGTATACTAAAATATGTGTTAAGCATATTTCACTGCAAGCATTCACTTGGGAACTTAGAGTTAAGCATATTTCAATACAAAGTATTCACATGGAACCTTAGAGCTACAAACATGTGTTAAATTTTTTTAGTGCATACATGGATTCATGTATACATCTTTTATGCAAGTGTATGTGATATATCTTGAGAGTAGATTTTAAAAATTTAAACTCAAATATTGAATTATAATTATATATAGAGAAATGGATAAACAGTGCTAAAAGAATTATTAGATTTATTATTTGTTGGGTCAAGTTAAAGGGATTGTCTTTACATCTAGATACTCTAAATAAGTTAATCAAGTTTCCAATCTAGGTGAAGCTCCAATATTGATTATCAAACTCTTTCTAATATAGAATATCCAACATTAAACCTAGTTCAATAAAGCAACATGAAATCTTTAATGAATATAAATATATATAAAATAAATTAATGTCTATTGGCATATATATTAATATGAAAATATAAGGATATATTAACACTTTATTGCATATCGCCTCTCAATCATGTTGTTCTTATCTTCTTGCGGTTGTGTGTTTCCCACATTCAAATCTTTATCTTAGAATAGAGATCTATCAATGTTACTTTCTTTGAGTAATTTGTTAATATGAGACCTAAGCTTGTTTATTGGAAATTTTGGGTATTCTTTTTAATTTTACTTCTTATTTATAGAATATTTAATTAAAGATATTTAGATATGATAATTTTTATTAAGATTTATTTTTAAGATAGATGTATTTGAATTTGTGTATGGTATGTATAATAAACTTTATTAAAATATATAGTTACTAATAAAGTTATAATAATAAATTGTAGGTATAAAAAAGTATATAATACAAATAAAGATTTATTTTTATTTAACAGTTATATTAAAAAGGGTTTAACAAAAAAATTGGAGAAATTCATTAACATATAATGAAAGTAGATTTTTTTTGTAATATTCCATAAATATTATTATTAGTTCAAAAGTTAGTGAAAACCTAATAATATAAGAGGTTTAGTATTTAAAAAATAATTTTAGAAATCATTATTTGAATATGATTACTTTTGTAGTGTTTATTTCAAAAAAAAAGAAAAGAATATTAAACTCTTAAAAAAACCTTCCTAAAATATGAATCGAAGATTTGTTTAGTAAAAATGAATGTAGAAATACTAGTGAAGGATTTTAATCATAAAATTATTCAAAGGCTATCTTTGCTTCCTATCAACCTTTTTGGGATTAGCAACAAGGAGGTTGAATTAAATTAATGTGAGAAAATGAAAGATAAAACAAAAATGTCTCCATTAAACATACTTATAAAAATAAAAAATTATCATTTTTAATTGGACCATGTGATTCTAGTTTTACAAAAACTATATCAAAATTTATTTCCATCAAAATTTATTTAACAATTTGGAAAGAAACTCCTCCAACAAACAAACAAAATATAAGAAATTTGTAATCTTGTAAACTTGTTTTTATAACTTTGTCAACTTAAATATATTATTCCTTCTTTTATAGTAATGAATTTAAAGCATAATTGACTTTGTTTTAAATTAAAAAATGTGTATTTTATAAACTAAGTTGTTAGTCAACAACAAGATATATTATTAAAATGTATCTTGTATAAAGGTGATGATACTAATAGTGACACCATATATTTATATAAGTATTTATATAAAAAAATCTGTATATTAATTATTTTAAGGAATTAGTTAAATTTATTGTAAAAAAGTGAGTATATATATATATATATATATATATATATATATATATATATATAACTAGTTTAATTGATCGTCATTTTGCTATTGAATATTTTCTTAGTTCTACTTAGTAGTACTTATAGTGGTAATAACATTTAATAATGGTTATAATTTAAAAGATTACTTAATTAGTTGTTATTGATTAGTATACTAAATTTATTAATGATATTAGTAAAGAATTATCTCTAAAAAAATTTAACGTTTTTTTAATTATTTAATTTTTATTTTAAATTATTAACCTCATTTAAATTTAAAAAATTATTAAAAAAATTAATTTTAATATAAATTTTTCTTTTAAAATATATATATAAATAATTAAATTTAAAATATTCATATTTTATAAATATAAATAATTAATAAAATTTATTATTAAACCCAATATACAGATATACAGCATCGAAATTTATAATTAATATTAATAACGAACATACATATAATTATCATGTATTCCACCCCCATTGTTATCAAATTTTATCCATAATCTCTGCAATTCAATGTCATTTAAATTGGAAAATAATGTAAAATTCAAGGAACTCTAGTAAACCAACTATTCACTTAGTGATTAATATTTACACTTTATTAAAGAGAATCCAAGATTGCTTCTTCGTACTATACAAGTCAACGCTCTGCAAGACAAATCGACTTCAGTGTTGGATAAATTTTTAATTAGAACCTAAAGAGTGCACGGGTGCATCTATTCCTTCAGCCTTTGGAGTCTGGACTGCTATGGCTTTTCATTCAAGCCAGCGCTGGATTCGTTTCTACGCTGCCCTTTCTGCGATTATTAGATAGAATTATTATCCAGCTACCTAATTTTGAAGGGATTACTTAAATTCTTCCTCAGTACTTTACAAATTCCATGGGCTGAATTCTCTATATATGCAATTAGAATACATAAGAGAGATGATGGAACCCAACCCTGAGCAAAAAAGCAAGCAGAGAACAGAAATTCATTTAAATAAAATGAAAAAGAAAGATGGTTAAAAACTTATGGAAGAAATTTGTGTATGAAGTTTAGCTAGTTCTACACTCCTTATTTTGATGGTTGATTTGCTGAATATTTGGCAATCAGATGGACATGGGCGTCGTTAATTATTTGACACAGTGCCTATGTCTTTCTGATTGCTTAATATTATGAGAAGCAGGAAATTTGTGTATGAAGTTTAGATAGTTCTACACTTCTTATTTTGATGGTTGATTTGCTGAATATTTGACAATCAGATGGACATGGGCATCGTTAATTATTTGACACAGCGTTTATGTCTTTCTGATGGCTTGATATTATAAGAATCAAGAAATTTGTGTATGAAGTTTAGCTAGTTCTACACTCCTTATTTTAATGGTTGATTTGGTTGATTTGCTAAATATTTGGCAATCAGATAAACATAGGCATCGTTAATTATTTGACACAGCGCCTATGTCTTTCTGATTGCTTAATATTATGAGAATCAGCAATTGAGATAAAAATACAAGTTTTTCCTTTAAATTTTTAGCCAACTGTTCCTAATTTTTTAACCATATGAACAAGTCTGAAAATCTATCTACAAATGTTCCGAATTTTTTAACCATATGAACAAGTATGAAAATCTAACTACATTCTCTAAGATAACAATACTTGCCTTGCCAAGAGTGTAAGCCAAAGCCGAACCAGCTACCCCGGCTCCCACAACTATAATATCCGTGGCTACTTCAAGATCTCTGCCATTGTTCTCTGCTGATTTCTCCAAACTCTTGGTCAGCGAACTCAGTAACTCCTGGGATCTTTTGTTAGACTTGCTGAAGACTGCATAGCAATACATAAATGCAGAAGCAAAGCTAGCGACGAATGCAATCACCAGCATATGATGCTCCATTCTTCCAGATATTGAGATCGTCACTCAGTCGTTGTGCTACTTCACACGTTTGCTCGTTCTTCCATGGATGGCTGAACAAGTATTTATATAATATTACAGGCCTTCACAGCCAATATCGTTAAAGTTCATGGCCTGCATAGTCAAGGGAAGTGGGACTGGCCGATCTTTGTCACGAGCCGAAAGTTCCATCGAGTGAGTACCTGCTGTGTCTGAAAATGTTAGAAGTTTCGGGCTCGTGAATGAACGAAGTCCAATGCTTCTGGCCTAAAATAATGGTGACAAGATGTAGGACCACGCTGTTAATTTAATTTAAAATTAGTATCTCACTGGAAGTCGGCAAGTCGAAAGCTCAATCTTTCTACCTTGTATTTTGGACGGTTATATGAAGATTTAAGTAGTAATAATGAGGTATTACATCATACTTTATTTTGAGATTATTGATGTTTCATTGAAATACAGGTTGATTGTATTAATTTGGTATTAGTTATGTGCATTAACAATATGTTATTATGAGGAATTAAGGTAGGTAATCGTGTTACATAGGTAAACATGTCATAGCATGAGATCCGACCTGAGTGGGGAGGAAGACCACATGATCTACACTCACTTAGTAAATGTTATATTTTGAATGTTTTATATGTCTATTTGTGAAGATTATATTTAGTATTATTTTATTTATTTATTTAATTTGCATTTCATTACATAAATCATAGAATTACATTGTATCATACTTGCTTGTGCTACCCCCTACCAATAAGGAAACGGGTTAGATTGGTTTTCCTAAGGAGAACAGAAATATGTCAATATTCTAACCAAACATTACGTAACCCAAAGGGAGATAGATTCCAACTGTCAAGGGCTGCCATTAGATAATAACTAGCATGTTAATAATCAAAATTAAGACAAAAGCCAACAAAAGAAAATTCAGCTTCATCTCAAGGAGTCAAATACCTCCATGTGAATTGTACAAGTATTAATAGAAAATAAACTGTGAGAATTTTTGCAACTGAGATGTGCTTCCAGGTGAACCAGTCATGTGCTCATGCTCAAGATGTGAGCGTACAAGTGCTTGATTTCCTTATGGATATCCTCAAGCTTGGAAGCCATCTTTGTGTGCTCATCACCTCTATCTTGCATAACTTTGCTTATCAAGGTCTTGGTGTGCCATTAGAGCTAAACGAACGAAAGATATTGATTTATTCTACCATGAGTATGGCCTAAATCTAGAACCTGTCCCATATCAGTAGCATCAATTTCAAAGTCAAAGAGAGATTAGTTATCTTGTAGGATTTCTTCCTTGGCAGACTAAATTTCAGCCCAATAATAGCATGAAAGCTCTTGATTGCCTGCCTAACTTGGGTTATTGCACGAGAAGCTACCTCAAAAATTTTGGAGTTCCCTTTAGGCCTTCTGCTTTAGCCTCACCTAGGTCGCATTATGTGTTATGCCTAGTGGTAAGGATAGGTAACAAGTGCAAGGAAGATGGAAAATTCCCCCAGTGTTAGAATAGCCTGAGAAATCTTCCTTGTCCTGAGACAACCTCAGAATTTCCCACTACATTGAAATCACCTAAAGATTTCTCACAAAAGTAAGCCTAGTTGGGAAGTACACAAGAGAACTCGAATTCAACCAATAAGATGGAGAGTGAAGGGACCAACACTAGAACCAAAATCCCAAACTAGTTGAAGCTACAAAGTGAAGAAAACACAAGAACTTCCCCTAGGAATCCACGATTGGAGGATATAACAAAATAAGGAAGTTGAAGAGTGATATAAAGAACAACAAAGGCTCAGTAACTTGTGTAGATGAGCTACAAGAAGAAGGCGAACCATTGAACCTCCAACAAGCTGAAAAAAGAGAAATGCTATTAAGCAAAGACAGGAAAAACCTGAGAACATACCTTGGAACAATCCGCCAGAATAGAGAGCTCCCACCTACTACAAAGAAACTAGCTCAGCGGATAGAGAGTGTTGAAGAGATTTAGGTTTAGAGGACATGGACTTGACATGAAAAGAGCATGCTGACACAACCAAATGCCTTATCTAACTGTGCATATCCTATATTACCCTAATTCTTTAAGAAACCCTAGACTTGTCTCATTGTGAATAAACGCTACCAAATGTTCCCTGGACGTGTGTGAGCAATGGATGTAGGTTATAGTTTTGACAAGGAGGAGTGTGGCAGCCCTCTCCTGTGTATATAAGGCACCGAAAGGTCACGATACCACCACCATCTCACTTGTCTTTGATTCGGCCATTATGCCCACCCCCATCGGGGAATTCCTGTCATGACTTTCCAAATCTTCCCACTGTGGTTCTCATTCCTTGTAGTTAATATCTAGCCAAGGAGAGGCAAAGAAAAGAATGGGCTTGGAGCATCCAATGTTGCCTAGCATGTCAAATATTTTGATGCATATGTCTCACATGTGATGGGATTATGACTTCAATTAAATCTAGTAGTTTACTGATCCAGGAAATATAGTTTTCTAATATCTAGCTTTTACTGATTCTGTCCACAAGGGCACCTTGAATAAGTTGGTGAAGGTTGTTGATTGTTAGGTGTGAATCTCCTTTTACCATTATTTTAGTGTATCTATTTATGATGGCTATGTGGAGGCCAATTTTCGTAGCGGCTAGTTCTATTGCATTAATAGTATTAGTTCACATGTAACCAACGAAATTTAATTGAATCTTGCTTGAGTCTTCTCGAAAGACACCTTGAATCTGGTTATCCTCATGTTATCTTTGGACGCTCCATCAAATCTTAGTTTGATAAAATCAGGGGAAAAGGGTGAAGCAACCAGAAGATTATACTTTCGAATGAGGAGGGGAAGAAGTACTGGGAAGAGAAGATTAGGGAGAGAGGCATAAGGCAAGTAGGAATAATTTCTTTGAAGGATCTATTTCCCAATATTAGGCTTGCCAAGGACGAATCAAGACTGGTTCCCTGACATTATGGAGAGTTTTTACCCAAATTGCTTCCTCGAAGGAGAAAGAACCATGAAAAATCTAAGAGATTTTCTCTTTCCATGTTAGCCACATGACAGGCCCTAGGAAGATAGTCTAGGCCCTATTAATGATTGGGATTTTAAAAGGCATGACGTCCCAATTGATAATAGTGTCAATGATGTTATAAATCGGGCTGTAAGAAAAAATCCCACAGGTTTGAGAAACACGTTCCCTCAGGAGCCTCGTGTAAGGACAAACATTTAGAATGTGTTCCATGTCCTCCAACTCTGCCTTGCATAGTAGATAAATCGATGGTCCTTCAAATAATTTTTCGTAAATTCTATCCCAAGGGAGGCCACTTCCCCTCGTGACTAGCCATAGGAATAACGATATCTTTGGCCAGAAGTTGGTCCCCCAAATCTAGCACCAAATTTTTTCTTGGTAAGATCCGTATTCCCCATTAGAAGAGAGTAGGCTTCCTGTGTGGAGAAGTCTCCTTCATGCTTATGTTGCCCTATAAGCTTGTCTGATCCATCTATTATGGGGATTTTCCTATTTTGAAGCTTAAGGACTAGATCTGGCTAACTTTCGTGAGCTTGAAGGAAGGGCCATTCCTATGTTATTTTCCGTTCCCTCCATTGTTTGCTCAACTCTATGTGTTTCCATTAGTATTTTATCAAACAATAGTATTTTATCAATACCATGTTACAATTGTGCATTAGATCCACTAATCTTGTCATTCTCTCGTTATTGGCTAGTTGTAGGAGTTGCTACCATGCATTTCCAAAAAAAAAAAACTTTGTTGTTGTCCATGATCTCCTTGAAACTATGTTGCTCAATCATGATTTTTTTTTCTTTTGCTAGATTCCAAATAGATGATCCCATGGCGAATTCTTGTCCATATAGTATATCTTGTTAGGGAGCTAGGAGACTATATTTATGGTTCCATACCAAATGCCATAGCTCTGCCCTATCTTGCAGCGATTTCCACCAAAGATTTGCTCTCATTATTTTATTGAGCTATTCCAGGCCCCTTAGGGGTGAGACCTCCCCCTGTATTTGGAAGGCATAGTTTTTCCAAGGAAAGTAATGACCATTTTTTCGTTCTTTGTGCCACCCTATAAGAAATATCAATACATGGTTTAAATGTTTTTTAGCACATTTTTTGGAGTCGCCAATACCAATATTCGGTAGATTGGAAGAGCTTGTAGAATGCATTTTAGAAGAACTAATTGACCGACTAGATTCGATGATTAAAGAAATCCATTTATCTAGTTTTGAAGAGATTTGTTGGAAAAAGTCTTGTCAATGATTGGATCTTAGAGAGTTGTTGACTAAAGGGGCTCCCATGTACCTTTTCTATAAATCATTTCTATTGAATCCCTATAGGTGGACCATATGAGCATGCACTTCCAGATTAGTGTTAAAAAAGTAGACTTATTATTTAGAAAATTAATGTACATACCTGATACTACTATGAAATCACTTAGAACTTGTTTGATGGCATGTGCTTCTCATGCACAAGGGATGTCCATGAGCATAGTATCATCAACAAATTGTTGGTGGGTGAGAGTGTTATGAAACCAGCTCACAAAAAGATAGAAAAGAGAGATCAACACCTTAGAATTCAGCCTCTTCGAGGGGGCAACCTCCTTTACTTTACACAAATGAGCAATTATTGGATGATACAAATGAAAAGATCCCCTTTCTATATATAGGAGTCTAAAGGGTCATAACATAATCAGAGCCGACATAACAATAATAATGTAAGGGCACAATAATAACAATAGTGGGCTTCTATGGGGCACAATAGTAACAATATGGGCACTAAATGGGTACATCAATATAATAAGTGGGTTGTACTAATAACAATAAGGGGTTACACTAGTAGTATAGGGACCTAACATGCCCCTCTCCTTCAAAAAGCGTTGTCCTCAACGCTTGAGTAGTTCTTATTTCTTCTGTATAAAATTCTTGTCCTCCCATGTGGAATCTTTAGTGGGTAAGTTCCTCCACTTGATGAGATACTCTGAAATTGATCGATTTCGTAGCTATCAGGTTCTTGTTTCTGTGACTGCTCCAGGTTCCAATATGATTTTTCCTTCCCCTTCAATTTCTGGCAATATTGTTTGAATTGGGATCTTTTGCAACTTTTGAATAAGTGGCCATACTTCTTCGTCCATTCATCCCTTGCTTCATTTATCTAATCTAGTTGGATAATAGAAATAGCACAAAACAATGCTTCCACATCCTCATCCTTGAAGATTCTTCCCATTCGGTAAGGTCGCCATTTTTTAAGTGCATGTAGTATTGCCAACATTTCCTTCTCATAAATAGCTTGCTTGAGATGTAGGAGTAAAAATACCCAATCACCTACATCAAAACATTTTTCACTATGATGTTGATCTACCTGTTGTTTCGTTTCATTTTGCACCGAAGTGGCGTTATCCTTTAAAAGTTGGAGAACTTCTTGTTGATGCTTGATGTGATCTTTCACTGCTTGAACCTTTTTCTTCTTGATATGTCCTTCTATCTCTAGAGTTTGAGGAGTGGTAATTTCTTCCAATCCTTTACAAGATATGGTCAGATTCATTTCTTGATGCTCAATGTGATCTTTCACTTCTTGAACATTTTTCTTCTTGATATGTCCTTCTATCTTGATAGTTTGAGGAGTGGTAATTTCGACCAATGAATTACAAGATATGGTTGGATTCATTTCTTCTTTCTCGATGTGATCTTTCACTTCTTGCACCTTTTTCTTCTTGATATGTCCTTCTATCTTGAGAGTTTGAGGAGTGGTAATTCTTGCCAGTGCTTTACAAGATATGGTCTGATTCATTTCTTCTTTCTCTAGGGTGGGGTCCTGGCGTATATCTTCTTCCTTTGATGTTTCTTGATCATTTTCTTCCTCCTCTTCATATTCTATGTAGAATAATTTCTTCTCAGCACACTTATGACCTTTAGTGCATTTGCTATCACAATTGTAACAAAGCCCTTTTTCTCTTTTTTCTTCCAGTTATTGTGGTGTAACCCTTGTAGGTTGTGGAAGGCTAGGAGAAACAACACTTCCATCTTTATAGTTGTGAGGGGTATGCTTCCTGGTTTCCATAATTTTACTTTCCACTATGTCACAAAGCCCTTTTACTCTTTCCAATTGTGGTGGTTTTGCTCTGAAGAAGGTGTTGCCCTTTGTATCCTCATAATGTGCTATCATTTCCTCCGTGAAAATTGACCACGTAACAAGTTGTTTACGAGAACAAAGCCCTTCATACCATAAAAAATGATTCGGTTCTAAGTATGAAGATGCAATACATACCTTTTGTAACAGTTGTACACCATGTAGATCAAAATATTGGTCCATCTGAAGTATCCAATTTACTGGATCCTTGCCATCAAACTTCCTCATCTTGCTTTTTCTTGATTTTAGGAGCTCGATCTTGAAACGACTGTAACTCTGTACTTTCAGATCTTTAAGTTCTGAAATTACGACCTGTAGTAGCCCTATGTGTCCTCTTTCCAATGGCACCAGTCTAATCCAAATTGGATTCTCCAAGAAAGAGTTATGCACAATCTCCCAAGATGACCTGATTATATACCTTTCAAGAAGATCGAACTTGTATGAAGTGCCACGTGTCACTGTTTCGACCTTTGGCACTAAAAAATATATACAAGAAACTATAGTCCATCCTCTTTCTATACCTTCTTACAAAATTTCAATCCGATGCTCAGAGAGAAAGTTATGATGATTTTCCCCAGGTCACTGTTTGGAATGTAATTCAGGAGTCTGCAAAAAGACCAACTTCTTCAGATCATATCTCCGCAAATATAGCACGAAATGCTCTGAAATTTGGACTCGAGATTCAGCGTGAATTTTTCTCAAATGGGTTTATTTTTAGCTTTTGAAACATCGCAGAAAAAAAGTTATAGCGAAAATGCCACGATGACCTGTTTGGAGCAGCGAAACCCTAGAATCCAAAGCTCTGATACCAAATGTTATGAAACCAGCTCACAAAAAGATAGAAAAGAGAGATCAACGCCTTAGAATTCAGCCTCTTCGAGGGGGAACCTCCTTTACATTACACAAATGAGAAATTCTTGGATGATACAAATGAAAAGACCTCCTTTCTATATATAGGAGTCTAAGGGGTCATAACATAATCAGAGCCGACATAACAATAATAATGTAAGGGCACAATAATAACAATAGGTGGGCTTCTATGGGGCACAATAGTAACAATATGGGCACTACATGGGTACATCGATATAATAAGTGGGTTGTACTAATAACAATAAGGGGTTACACTAGTAGTATAGGGGCCTAACAGAGAGGAAGATCATATCCATAGAGGCAAAGGCCTTTAATTGTACCATTGGTGATCATGGCTTTGATCGAGTGACCAAGTCCTTTTGCTACTAGTATAAAGAGAAAGGACGGAAATGGGTCCCCTTGTCTGATACCTCATGAAGACTTAAAAGGATGGGTAGGTGAACCATTGACAATAATAGAAAAAAGAGGAGTTAAAATTAACTCACCAATGTATTCTATGTAGTCTTCCCAGAATCCAAAGGTTCTTAAGACAACAAAGAGATAGGACCAACTAAGTTTTTCAAAGGCTTTAGAAATATTTGTCTTGATGAGCATTCCTCTTTTTTTCATAATCTTGAGAAAGTGACTACCTTCATGAGCTGTGATGATGCCATATAGAATTTGATGACCCTCAACATACCTCGATTGTTCAGGAGAGATGGGAGCGACCATGAGGGGATGTAATCAATTGGCCAAGATATTGGAGAGAATTTTATAAATGAAATTACATAATGCAACCATACAGAAATTTTCGGCCAACCTAACATGCGCCTTGTGGACAAAGGTGAGCAATGTCACATTTATAGCAAGATGAAGTGATCCTTATATCTTAGATTCTTTGATCAATTTTTGAATTCATAGCCTAAAAATAGGCAAGCTACTTGGAAGTAATTTGTTGTGAAACCATTCATTTCTAGGGCCTTATTCTTTATCCTAAATTTTACTGCTTATTCAACCTCCTCGAAAATGATTTCCCTCATAAGTGCCTTGTTTTGGTCTTGATTAACTAGAGCAGGAATATGTACTCTGAATTTATTAATGTGTTGCAACCTATTTAAAGAGGGATCAGTAAGGAGGGATTTGTAGTAATTGTTAAGGTAGCTCTCCAACTCTTCACGACTTAACATTTTATTTCCTTCCTCGTCTAATAGCAAGTAGATTCAATTGTGGTGCTTGAGCATTATCATATAACTTATGAAAGAATTTCATATCTCGTTCCCCCGCCTGAAGTCAAATTATGCAAGAATTTTGCTTCCATAGAATTTCCTTATGTTTTCTTCTATCTTTGATCTTTGTCAGGATTTCACCTTCCATATGTGATAGGTCCTCTATTATTCCTTCCAAAATGTTCCTTTATTGTATCTCTTACATATTTTCCTCAAATCTGTGCTTTTCCTCAAATATATTGCTAAATCCTTCCTTGTTCTAAGTTTTGAGCATAGTCTTGAGGTTTTTGAGCTTCAATTGGAATGTTTTCATCCATGTTCCCCCTAGATTGGCGTTACTTTCCACCAACTCTTAATGTTGTCGAGCAAGGTCACATTCTACAACTAGAACCCCTTGAACTTGAAGGGTCAATTGTGAGGGGTTCCTTTGAAATCAAGCTAAAGAATGATCAGCCAATGGTTCAATCCATTGCAAGGTCGAATAGTTGCTTCTATACATATATATTTTTCTATTATTTTTTTAGAAAGAAAAAAATTGTCTAACTTAGATGTCGCATTTGGTTCTTTCCTCCTCTCTTGTTATTCTAGATATGAATGTCATTTAGGGTGTTTATGTTTCACAAGATAAATGGTGTATTTGAACATTATATCCACCTTATCTAGTCTTCTTAATAATCTCCCCGACTTTTCTTGTAATGGATTTATCATGTTGAAATCCCCTCCTATGATCCATATCTCTGCCTAGCTTAGGACATTTATTGATCCAAGGCCTTAAAAAAAAACAATTTTTTTTTGCGGTGATGGGTGGTCCATACAAAATGGTTAGCAACCCTTCCTCTTTCGATCCTAGATATTGAAACTAGCCAGATAAAATTCCTTGTGTTGCAAATTAGTCAGAGAGTGCCACCTCCTAAGGGTTCCATAAAATAGCAAGTCCTCTAGTTGTGCCTACAACATCCAAGACAATTACCCCATAATTCCAGCATTTTTATATCATTGAGGTGGGCTTTTCTTCATAGATATTTTTTTTTTGAAGAATAACTATGGTGGGCTTTTCCTTCCTGATTCTTTCTTTCAAAATGTTGTACTTTCCCTTATTGTTCAAGCATGTGAATATTATATTTTTAATTTAAATTCTACGTTTAATTTAAAATATTTGATTTTTATGCTTGGTTATGAAGGCTATATGTTTAATTCATAATACAAGTAGATTTCTTGACATGTCTAATGTTTTTTATAAGTTTTATTTTTATGTTCAAAAAGTAATAAGAGAACCCTTGCAAGATTATCATAGTTTTGATGACTTAAGAGGATAATATTGTAACAAATATTTTGAAATTGAATTATAATTTAGGTGTATGCAAGGTACTCTAAGAGAAAATTTCCTTCATTTCAACCCTCTATGTGTCACAAAAATGACAAATTCTTGCAACACTTGGTGTTTTGGAATTATCCAAAGCCTAGTTGTAGCTTGTGGGAGTTGGTTGGTATTTTAGAAATGTTGATTTCCTTCTTTGTGTTACATAAAGCTAAAAGATACTTTTGATCTTCTTGATTAGGATTGGCCATCTCCTCGTATTATCTTATCTTCGTTTTGTTTTCTAACTTTTTATATTGCACCACGGATTCTCTTTAAACTTATATGTAATAATGTTGTTAATATTGTTGGTATCCTACATAGTGACATCTTCATGCATTCCCTAATGTTTTAGCCAAGGCTTGGCATGCGATCCTCATTTAAGTTCTTGTTGGTTATGGAAAAACTAGAAGCAATATTGAGGAGCCTCTTCTCATCCATACCATTTATCTTGTTTTTGTACATTAAGTACCTAACCATGGCCATGCACTCAATGGTGGAGAGACTCACTTGTATGAGAACGAAAAGATATGGTGTATTGCTTGTTATATGAAGATTATAAGCTATAAAATTCTTTTGGATTCACTCTATCCTTCTCCAATGTTTTCTAGATATACTGAATACCCAAAATTCACGTTTATAAAAGATAACAGGAGTAACAAGAGTATCAAATAGGAGATTTTTCTTATTTCACAACCAAAGATCTTCTGTTTTAGACTTGTTTTCAAGCCCACAATAAGCTTTTCGTCGCCCATTTATTATTATTTCAACATTATAGTTCCAATTGAGCATATGATGAATACCAATTCCAAGATATTGGTATGAAGACAATTCTTCCATACTATAATTTTTATATATGAAAGTTTCATATATGAAGATTGATTATCATAACCTTTTTTTTGTGTTCACAATCATACCCATAATAGAGCAAAAGTCTTTGCAAATTGATAGATGATTATTAAGGCCATAGGGATTCCATGTCATAGGAACAATACCTCAACATAAAAAAAAAGGATGATGAAGTTATATAGTGAGAGTTGGTCAATACAACCAACTTCTTCCAACCGACATTCTAGCTTATCAATGTAAATGACAGAGAAGAACATTGGACAAGAGACAACCTTGCTTGACTCCTATATTACAATAAATTTCTTTTGACCACCCCTCATTGTTCGTAACCTTGGAAATGACACTTTCATAGTCTCAAAGAAATAACTCTCAACTCACAAGTGACTTTTAGTCATTGTAACCTATTCCAAAGATAAGTCTTGGGTAGAGTCTAAAATCAACAAAACAACAAAGGAGTTTGGTTTAGTATTACGACACTCTTTCACAATAATCCTAAATGTAACAAGATGTTCCATAGTAAAGAATATCCCTTAAAGTCTTTCTTTAATTTTTGTAAATTCTCATTTAAGAATTTTTATCTTTATTAATTTTTAATGTTTTGTTTGTCTGGTTCTGAAGAAAAATCCTCAACATTATTTTTTTTCCCAAGGAAAATTTGTAATTTCATTAATGAAAACAAAATTTCATGTTGCATATGCATTAAAAAAACAAAACCCCATTAAGAGTCCATCACAAATCATCATAAATTTTATTTATGGGAAAAATTATAAAAATCTTCCAATTCCCTCTTTTTCCCCTTCTTCCTTTTTACTTCCTTCCATACCCTAAAGGTTGGTTGGATGATAGCTAAAGTCGACTCCTTAGGAGTTCCACGAAAGTTCTCATTTTCTAATTCAAAGCTCTTAAAGACATGTGATCTTTTAGTTCCTTGAATCCCTTCATTGTTCGTTGCTACTATTTCATTGTATGTTGATAGTGTTGTTTCATTTGCTTCTTCTTTTCTTTACCTAGTGGGTCCTTTAGATATACCTCTTCCTCCACATCAAGAGGAGGGGGCTCATATATTTGCTAATGCCTTGATCTATGCTTTTGCCCTTTCCTCTTATTTGCTGATTTTTTAGCCAAGGGAAGTTATCATGTAGATGCCCTGTTTGGTTGCATACATGACATCTAAAGGTCATGTTTTCATAACCTAAGCTATGTGTCCATCAAAATTGTCCATTGATTAGTTGAATATGACTTGACAACCCCTTACTTAGGTCAATCTGCACACAAATGTGAGCATATGTAAAGAGCCCTTTGTTATTCTCTCATTATCTATTTTTATAAAATCTACCAGAGCATTCCCAATGTCTTCGAGAACTTGATGATGCCAAAAAGAAAGTGGGAGATTGGGCAGCCTAACCCAGACATGCATTCTTGTTACCTCCATTGTTGATGCATCAAATTTCGAGAACCAGAGTGTGATGAATAACTTTTCTTTGTACCAGAACCACAATCTTTCCTCAAATATTTTTTTATAGTCTTTTTTTGAGGTAGGATGTGGAATAAAAAAATCCCTTCGAGCATAAGTAAATATCACATTCAATAGTCCAATTTGAATAGATCTATTGGTATAATGTTTTCATGTAGAGACAATTATATCCTCAACATTATTTTAAATTAACCATATATTTATTATTTTAGTAAATGAATTAAATATTCAAATTCCTATATAAAAAATAAAAAATAAAAATAATATTAAACTCAAATTTCTACATAAAATAATAATTATATCAAAATATCATAATTTTTTGAAAATATCTTTGAGATTAATCACATCATTAGTTGTTAATTAATGTAGTTCATCCTCATAATTTTTGCGTAGTCTAACAAGACAGAGGAGTTGCCCAAGTTATAGTTGTTAAACTTCAAAATTTTAGGCGTCCTGGACGTTTTTGATGGTGCTGAATCCATTTCCACTATAAAAAACACGATTCAAACAGTGCCTCTACAAGATCTTTTGAAAATTTTTTGCCCAAATTATAATCACTTTTGGCCATCCGGGCAATTCCTCCACCTCTCCACCTCGTTAGAGGACTCCCATATTTTTTTATCTAAATAATAAAAAAATCAAATTTCAACATTATTTTCTTAAATTTTTAATAAACTCGAGGAGACTTTCACTCCATTATCATAAGCATGATAATTTAAATAATAAAAAATCAAATTTCTACCTTGTTTCACCTAATTTTTTTTTATCATTTTCTAAAATAAAAAAAATTGCAAAAAAATAAACTCTAAGAGACTTTGACCCAATTAAAGTCAATTATCCATATAAATATTAGGTCCATCCTCGTTATGAAATGTCTTTTCACACTTAGACCCCACTCCTCGTACTAAAAAGTATTTTGTGAGAGAAGCTCATGAAACCATCGTATTGATATGTAGGCCCCTCATAAGTTGATGGTCTCTTTCACTTTAAATGAAGAACGGTGATGACAAACTAGGTCAAATCATCCAAAGATTTTAGAGCCCAAAGTTTAGAAAAAACTGCAAATGCAAGGCACCACAAGAAAATCATTATTAGACTACAAGGGTCCACATGGTGGTAGCGTTGCAAAATTCCCATGCATTTAAATGCGACTCACGACAAGAAAATCATTATTAAATCACAGAGGTCTACATAGTGGTTGCATTGTATAATTGCCATGCTTATCCATAGTCCTTTAAATATGACAGCCACACGATCCAATCATTTAAGCTATGGAGTTGGTACCTATAAATATCTAATTGTTTAAAATATGGAGTTGGTAATCCATATAATATCAATAAAAATATCAATTTTATTGTTTGACTAAATAATAATAGTAATATATTATAATTATAATCCTAAAATGGAAATATGATTCGTAATTATTATATTAAAATGTATTATTTTTAAATATTTTATGTTTTATTAAAAATATAAATAGTTTAAATGCATCGAATGTCAAAAGAGATTAAAATATACACCATAATATCCAATTATTTAATAATAATAGTAATATATTATAATTATAATCCTAAAATGGAAATATGATTCATAATTATTATATTAAAATGTATTATTTTTAAATATTTTATGTTTTATTAAAAATATAATTAGTTTAAATGCATCGAATGTCAAAAGAGATTAAAATATACACGATAATATCCCATTATTACCCCATTATTTAAGATAAGGAGTTGATATCTATAAAATATCTAATTATTTAAGATAAAGA
This sequence comes from Pinus tabuliformis, assembly GCA_031772625.1. Classification (NCBI taxonomy): domain Eukaryota; kingdom Viridiplantae; phylum Streptophyta; class Pinopsida; order Pinales; family Pinaceae; genus Pinus; species Pinus tabuliformis. Next base: position 1,026,578,199 of record CM062805.1, read on the forward strand.
GTTAGTAATTCCAAGAAGAACAATTTTATTGTTGAATTAAATAATAATTATAATAATAAAATATAAATAATAATTATAATCCTAAAATGGAAATATAAATTATAATTATTAAATTTAAATGTATTATTTTTAAATATTTTATGTTTTATTAAAAATATAATTAGTTTACATGGATCAAGTGTTAATAGAGATCAAATTTAGAGCGAAAAGAGATTTGATCTTTTTGGACACTTGATAGATCTAGAATTAAGATGGATCTAGGTTGGTTTAATTCCCCTATTTAAATAGGCTATATTCCACATGAATATTATGAATGAATACCATGAAGTTATTTTATTTTAAAGTTATTTTTTATTATTAATTTTATTAAATTTTGACAAGTAAAAGTGTATACGAGTAAGATTATTTTTATTTTTATTTTATTAAAAAAAAAGATATTATATTAAAGAATATTATATTATTTTTTAAAATAAAAATATTACATTTTAAAATATTATATTCAAAATGCGAGTACAAAAATTATCGATAGTAAATTGATTATTTTACTTTAATCTTATTTTAATTTATAATTTTATTTTATTTATTTATTTATTTATTTTATGTAATTTGACTAAGTCAGAATGTTAAACAAGATAGAACATTACAACATCTCTACCATACTAGACTGGAGAGCGCCTCATGGTGCAATTAATTTTGCTATGTTTTATAAATTTATATCTATAATATTTATAACTAGCAATTGTCCCAAAAGGTACAAGGAGAGGCCGATAGACTTATGAAATTGGAATTGTTGAATTTCTATAAAAGATTAAAAAATACAGGTATTTTTCTAAAAAAAATTAAAAATAGAAAATAATGAATATTGGAAACCACATATTTAAAATCTCAATTGTATTGTCAATTTGGGTATTGGTTAACTTTTATACAAACATCTGCTTCCACAATTGTAACTCTTCTCCAACATTGATAAACCACTGCCATTGTACATAATTAAATTAAATGTAAACTTTATAAACTACATACATGTTGTGAGTAAGTAATCTTGAAAGTCATGTGTAAAGAGAGCCTATAACGTGTGTAAAGAGAGCTGTTAGGATTGTTAAATTGAAAGTATGTTTTTTTTAATCAATATATTAAATTTAAGTTTTTAATACACAATTTAAGTTTTTTAGTGTATTAAATTTAAGTTAAATTTAGTTAGTCACAAAATTCTAAGAAATATTTAGTCATCCATAAAAAAAACATGGGAATTTATTTAATCTATAAATAATTATAGAAAATATGTTAAAATTAAGTTCTAAATGATAAAAACTAAAGATCTAAAAACTTATTATATTAAAGATACTTTGCTCTTTTAAATAAAAATACATTTATATTAAAAATAATTTGCTCTTTGAAATAAAAATACATTGTATTCGACAAATACAAAAGAAAAATATATTTATTTTATTATTACTTTGCTCTTTTAAATAAAAATACATTTATATTAAAAATAATTTGCTCTTTTAAATAAAAATACATTGTATTCAACAAATACAAAAGAAAAATATATTTATTTTATTATTACTTTAATACACATACAAAGAAAAACAAATAAATGATATAAGCTAGACAGAACCTAGTGAATGCACCATGCAATCACAAGAAAAACAAAAACTTGAGAATATATCTAATTTTATAAGTTATGACACCATTAAAAAAAATTAGAATACCACTTAATGAGGGAAATTTAATTGCTTATAATTATGAATATCCCAGAAAAGATTTCAAGATTGACCCATCTAACATCATAATCTAACAAATTGATTTCACAATTGTACATCATCATTTATCCACGTTGCTCTCATGATATACATTGTACAGAAACCCAAGATTCCAAAAGACAATGATAAACTATTGATTAAGTTCCCAAGACTTTGTCTGGACGCCCAAGTTGCTCTTGCAGCCTCTGCGGTAGAAGTTGATTCTCCTCGGTTTGTAGTAAAGCCTGTTTCCTCAACCTTGCATTTTCTTCCACAATGGACTGATTCCATTGAAAAAACTGTAAATTTAACCTCTCAATGCGAGAAGCCTCTTTTTCTATCTTCCTCTTGGACATGTGAATATTAAATTCAGAAGTTAAAATTTTCAGTGGTCTCAGTGATTTTTATTATAATTGTGATCTTTATTCATTATCCAAATTCAAAAAATTGCAATGTTTACTTTATAACAACTGACCTATAAAGCGGTCAATTTTTTTTTCCAATTTGTTTAAGCCATTCACAGATAAAAATGATAAAAATAACCCAATATAAATGTACAACAACATAAAATTACGTTTGAAATCAAAGATTGTAAAGTCATGGACATTTGGAACAAGGCCATGCACATAATAAACAATAAATTAATCTATATTTTAAATTCTGGAAAAAAATTATAATAAAAATATAATGACTTGAACGATCAAAGGAGATCATGATTAAGTATAATTTGACAACATATATTAAAGAAATAAAAGAATAACCTGAGAAACAGCTGCATCTGTATCAAGAAATAATACCCTAATCACATCTAACAACATCGACACGGTCGCTAATTTTCAGACATATTATCCACTCTCCACAAGATGAAAGAATTCAAATGAATAGACTACAACTGAAACAAAGCAGTTCTGCATCTAACTACCTAATCAGATATCACTACAAAAGCATTAAGAGGACAGAAGTCCGGCTAAAATCGCCGCCAAAATGAACCCAACGTAATTAAAAATAGCGCCCACAGATCTTTCGTTGGGAGAGGAACTCGTTCCTGGTGTGGCCGTACTATTTGTACCACTGGAGTTTGTTGGAGGAACGCCCTTTGGCGGAGGAGACGCAGAGCCTGGCGCTGTCACAGGAGTAGCAACGGGAATATCAATCGCTGGAGTTTGTACCACTGGAGTTTGTTGGAGGAATGCCCTTTGGCGGAGGAGACGCAAAGCCTGGCGTTGTCACAGGAGCAGCAACGGGAATATCAATCGCTGCTGGAAAACCAAAAAATTAAACCAGAAATAAGCAACTTACCGTCCGAAATATCAGAAAAAAACCCGCAGAAACAGAGTTAGTAGAAATCTCTTACCATTGCATTCACTGAGAGGCGGAGCGGTGATTTTGCATGAGCTTGACATGGCCAGGGCTCGCTTCTGGTCGATCGGCTGACCTAACGGATTGTTACTAGTAAAAAGCTCACAGAGACAGACAACGTCTCTCCACTTTCTGGATGTCCACACGAATAGGCTTGGAGGCCTTCCAGAAGATTTTGAGAACTTGATGAACCTCGAGTACCTGGATCTCAGCAGCAATTTTAACTATATGGTGTCTCTCCCGGAATCGATCGGGGGTCTCACGTCTCTCATCGAGTTAAATATCAGTTACAATCAAATCACAACATTGCCTGCGTCTATTGGGCGCTTGGAAAAGTTGCAGTTTCTTAAGGTGGAAGGGAATCCTCCGGTTGTGCCCCCTCCCCAAGTGGTAGATCGGGGTCTGGACGCTATTAAAGAGTACATTTGGCAGACCAAAGAAAAGAAGGCACCGCTGTAAAAACAAGATATATTACAAATAAAGTTATGACAGCAAACGAAGAAAAATCCATTTTCAATCTAATATAATAATAACTTCTTTGGTTTTTCTCTAACAGATAAATGAATGGTTATGCACACGGCTTGAGGCTTTTTATAGTGACATCTATTGCCAATGTGATGCTTTGATCTCCATGTCAAGAAATATCTTACGCGATGTGCTGTAATAGCTGTTTCCAATTAGAGTGAGTGAAGTGTAGATATTTTTAATATGGGAATTCTTTGCTGGTAGAGAATGAAAGGAATGTTTCCAATTTTATTGTTGCAAGTACACAAAGTTCTAAGATCAGATATTTCTTATAGGAATGTTTCCAACTTTATTGTTGCATGTATGCAAACTGCAAAACCAATTAATATTTGGAAAAAGCAGTGACACTTCAAATCAACGATTGAAAGTGTCTCACTTGATCTAACGGAGGAGAGTAAAAGTGTTGACAATTGTTGATGCATAGGAAAGGCCTATCGGCCTAAATATAAATGAAAAGAATATATATATATATATATATATATACTTTTTTTTTCTTATACATTTATTCAATCATTTACATCTTTTTAATTGTGTTTATATATTTCTTTCTTTATATGTTATTTTGACAATTCATGGCTTTAAGATCCTTCTTAGTAAATTATTAAATTATTTAAATATTAAATTTGTTTTATCAAAGAGAGTATGTTGTAACTTCAAACAATTTTATTTAAGAAAAGCATAGTAATTTCTTATAAAAAAAGTTGAATGGATTAATATAAAAATCACTAAACAATTTTACTCAGGGAAGATCCACCCAAAGGGATCACTCACTCCTTGTCGGCTTAACCATGTAGCAAACCCCGAGAGTGTCGAGAGAATCCAACACGTGACCTCTCAATAGCAAAGGCGCTAGTGTCGAGAGAATTCAACACGTGACCTCTCAATAGCAAAGGTGCTTTAATAACAAGGACTCGACCAATTGAGCTAACTCTCAAGGCTCTTATTTATCAATATAAAAAAGCCAACATGCAACCATTGCTAACTTTATGCATGGGAGGCGATATGATTTAAATTATTTCAAAAAAAAGTGAAATATAATAATTTTTCTTTTAATATCATGTTATTTATATTATTGTAAAAAAGATACACTTAAACAATTATCATTAGCTATTAGTCTGTCACTGGAGAAACCAAATTAGTAGTATAAGTTCAAAATTTTGTGATCACTAATGCTATATGTTATCTTTTTTCTTTCAAAATGTAAAAAAAAAACTAGAAAAGAAACTAAACCATAAATTGATAGACATATCAATGGTAGTGTCATTCTAAAAATATTGCTTGAAATATTTGGCTCTTGATTATCATTTACTTGGAGAGTCCACATGGATCGATGATTATGGTTCATCGTCATTATCTGAGGAAGAGAAGTCAAGGCTTTTCAAATTCTTGGCTAGAGATGAGACTTTCTTGTTAAGCATCTCCACTTCATCCATTAATTCTATGATACAAATTATCATTTATTGTTGAGTGTCAGCTCTATCAATAAGAACCCTACCCATGAGAGTTTTAATATGCCAGTACAGATTGATAATTTGCATATAGGGGGAGGATCGAGTTCTGGAAGATTTTCCTACATCAAGAATCCAGTCCTTAGTATCCAAGTCAACCAACCTATCAGGAATATACCTTATTGCTTGTCTTACTTGCTCTTCAAAATAAAAAATCACCCTTTGGATTGTTACAAGGATGAAATCCCTATATCTAGCTATAGCTAGCAACTGCATGAGCCTAGGTTTGACTAGCATAGGAGGGGGAAGGCTTGGAGGAAACAATAGGACCTGGACTACCTCTCCTACCTCCCCGATGAGATGTAGAGAAATGACATATGTCCATTCAACAAGAGGCACAAGAAGGGAGAGAACGGAGGTTGAGGATATAGAGAGGGGGTGAGATGTTAAAATCAGAGAGTAAGTTGAGCATATAGGTGAAATAGAAACCACAGGAGTCCTCAAGCCTGAACAACGAGGATGAAAGGTAAATGAAGATAAGAGAGGTTGAGCCACCTCAGTATTAAAAAAGATAGACATAGAGCAATCTACACGATAAGGGGAGAGATAAATAGGCAAAGTACCCATGGGGGACAATAGAAACAACCCTCCAAAATTATCATCCTAAGGGAGGTGATGACAAACAAAAAAAATAACAAGCCCAAGTCTCTTAACCAATGTTGAAAACAAGGAATTTAGACATAGTTCCAAACATACATAACAATTATGTCGAACCTGAGTTTCCTTAGCCAAGCTCTCAACAAATTGATGGTGGCGCTCCTTTTGTTGGTTAATTTCCTATTGATGACCACTACTAGCCCCACATGCACTAGAAGCTCCATTGCAAATATAAAATTGAGTTTCTCTCCTTTTTCCCAAATTCACTCCTAGAATAGAAACCCAAAAAAATGTTGTCATAACCCATATAGAGTGGGTGTTCATAATGTTGAAGGTAGTAGGGAGGGAATCTATAACCTTCTCCCCCCATCCTGTATGTAACACCCCCTTGTGCTAGCTTAGGTTATTGAAGGTGTTACTTGTTGTTAATCCGATCCCCAATGTTTGTTATGAAGATGGGGTTGGAAAAAAACCTTAGTTTTTTCAAGTCTATTGAATTAACTTTTGATATCACCCTTATGTTTATCTCATTAAGAGCTTCCATACGATACTAATTTTACCTTAATCGAATCCCCAAATCAAAAGTTACACTTGATTAAATCTTGGTTTAATAAAGGAGACTCTATTATCATGCTGACCATGTGGCGCCTAAGTGGCCTCCACGAAGCCTTGGAAAATCATCTTGGTGGGTCCTACCTTTAAGCCCACATCATACCGTTATGGGTTATCATCACCTACAACATTCTACATCAACTAAGGAGAAGGTGGTGGTTGGTGATGAGTAGTGGCAAGATTCCACGATGGAATCACAACTTAGGTTAGCTAACCTTTGTTGACGCACCCACGTGATTTTCATTGTGACTCAATCACAGCGAGGAGCAATGAGCGGTGAGTAGTAACAAATTTCTGACACTCCAAGTCATGCCTGAACCCCACCCTTAAACCTCTTTCCCACTATCAAACAATGTTTTTCCAGGTGTATCATCTCCTACCTGGTCCTTAAACTTGATCACTGCAGCTGATGATTGATGTTTGTACACACAATGCAGTTCCATTGGCATGTGGTTCCACCAGTGCTTGCTCGATGTCAACCTGTTAGCATTCACATGAGTCTAAATTCTATCGCTCGCCAGTGTCAATGACATACCATACTTTACAAGAAATGGGAGTCCCAGGTATGCTTATGAATGACAACTTACAATGTTAACGTAATTCACAACTCAATGGAATGAGGCCCAAACTATCCAACTCAGTGATTGTTTTGAACATAGGGGTTGCTCAATCATCCCACTACAAGGGTTATGGCCCAAAGCCTAAAGCCCCAACCTCTCAATTCAAATAGAATAACTAGTGCAAGAATAGTTAAATCTATATATATGTTCATTTACATGTTGTTAGAGTGCATCTGAGTATACATAAATACATAATATCATGTTTATCATGAACATAGTAATAGAAAATGTCGTTTAAAACAAACATTGAACCCATAAGTTCACATGATAAAAATATAATCATGAACATAATAGAGAACTTCATAGCTCAAAAAATCATTTCTATTTAGCACACACAAGATATTCCATCATTCACACATGACAAAATTTCATCACACTCCATAAGACAATATACTCACAAGTAATTTTACACTTACCTATGTGTTTGAAGATATTTGGAAATTAAAGGAAGGACTTGAACTCTCCAACCAACCATAGGCTAGCCACAATGTAGTCTTTCTTGCAACTAGCCACCCTTAATCCAAATCCAAAGTAGGAGGGGATCGATGTTCAAGGAATTTCACACCCAAAGTAAAATCACATAACCAAGAGAAGGATTCCACTTTCCAAGTGGTTTATCAACCGTTCTCTAATAGTAAGCACCATAGTTCTCACTTTCTCTTAAATTAGGTTAAAGCATAGGGCTTCACCCAAGATAAAATGCATTATATCTAGTTTCAGGAGGTGAAATCAATTGCTTTTGGTGGTTTATCAGTTGCATATCCATGGAAAGTATTGCAGGGATCCACAATCCACTGTTTAAGTGGTTTATCAACCTCATAACAAGCACCAAAATGACTCATATTACCCTGTCTTGGTGGTTTATTAGCCAAGAAACAATAATCATGTGGTTTATTAGCCTCATGGAAAGCACCATAATGATCCAATTCCTCCACTGAGTTCCCACTTGTCCTCTAGGCTTAAATACATGGTTCATTGTTCACGTAATCATGGGGAATACTTTCCTGGTTCACATAGCACATGGTTCATTCATGCCCAACTTTGTAGCTACTACCTTCTCACTAGAAACTTGAAAAATAGTTCCTTTCTAGTGTCTTGCCCCAGTTCTCTGTTGTTCCACCATTTTTGGCGCTCTACGCACTCTTTGCTAAGAAAGCTTTTGTGCAAATAATTTTATGCCTCCTCCACATAATTTGAACATTCTCTCTCTAATCCCACACACATGTTTCTTCTTCTGATCATCTTTTGTTTTCCTTCGAGGTTGTCATTCTGTCTCATCCACATTATACCAGGAAGGGGGATAGTATGGGCAGTGTCTTTTGCCCAATCTACCCACTCTAACTTCACTGCTTGTTAGTGAAGGCTAGTCCTTGCTTCATGTGATATTCAACGTAATTTATTGAGTTTGGTATGGCCTTCCCATGACACTTCATAAGCAACCAAAAATCATACAAACATGAACTTCATCAGGTATGCAACCACCTTTTGCAAGCGTTCCACTCAAAGCTTTGGATCCATATGCCCCTCCCTTTAGCTATTCATTAGTTTATTTTCACATAATTTACATATCTTCTAGATTTACATAGTCGTGTTCACATACACAGGGTACAATGAAAAAATGATTGTTATACACCCCAACCCCTTATGGGAACATCATCCTCAGTGTTTTATAAATATAACACAAAATTAACCACTGAGATTTCTATTGACAACTCTTACATTCATTTACATTATAAATTTTTTTTGGTAAAATACCCTCATTTGATCTACCATTTCCTAAGTGGCTTCATCTGGTCCAAAGTGCTTCCATTGCACCTTGACCTTCTCTATTTCTCAATTCGGGAGCACAATCTTTCTCAGTCCAGGATGCACATTGGTTTTAGTTGGAACTCTCCCTTAGGTTCCACGTGTATCATAGACTAATCAACAATATGATTAGTATCACGTACATACTTCTTAAGTAAAGAGATATGAAAAACATCATACACTTTTACTATGAATGGTATGGCTAATCTATAAGACACTAGCCCCACTCTTTCCAAAATATGAAAGGGTCCACAACATTTCGGTGCCAATTTAATGCAAGATCCCACTTTTAGTGAGCTCTTCCTTGGTCTAATTCATAGATACACATGCTATCCCACTTGAAATTCCTTGTGCATTATTTGTTGATCTACATAAATATTTTTCTTATCCTAAGTTGTCTTCAGTTTTTTCCTCATGTGGAGAACTTCCTACTCCATTTCCTTCAACACATCTAGCCTAAGGACCACCCTATTCAGTAGGTCATCCCAGCTAATAGGAGTGTTACACTTATTTTTTTACAAATCCTTGAAAGGGTTCATCTTTAGAGACTCTTGATACCCGTTGTCGTAGGATGATGCATGACATGCATCCTCGACATGTCCTCTAAAATTATGTTCACTTAGTTTCATCAGTTTGAGGATAATATGACATACTATAAACTAGATGGGTTCCAAAACCAACAAGAAATGCCTTCCAAAAATTGGAAGTAAACTTGACATCATGATCTGAAATGATCTTCTTGGGCATGCTGCACAATTTGAATATATCCTTCTTGAAAATATGAGCTCTGTCAATTTCCTTGTGAGTGGAATTAATAATTATGAAGTGGGTTACCTTACTCAACTTATCCAACACCACCATAATGACATCATGCTACTTAGATGTCCTTAGCAATCCTATATTGAACTCCACAGATATGACTTCCCACTTCAACTCAGGAATAAGGATTGATTATAACAATCTCACTGGTTGTCTGCCTTCCACTTTGGCTTGTTAACATTCCAGGCACCCAACTATGTATTCGGTAACTTCCCTTTTCATACTCAACTAATAATATATTTTCCTTATGGATATTATCATTTTCTGATAACTACGATGTCCTAAGGTATTTTGTGAAACTCATCTAATATGAGCTTCTTTAAGCCGCCCATATAAGGTATATACCAGCTATCCTTTAATTTCAACATTCCATCGTCTATGAGCATATTGTTCATACTCAACAACCCTTCTAGCTCCTGCTGCAAGTGATATTTCACATGTTGAAAGTGCTCTTCTTGTATCTATGCCTATGTTGGACCACTAAAATCACATATTTTTGATAGTTTGTTACCTTCTCTTTTACTTATTTTCCACTTATGTTTATACCACTACACCACCATTTCGAAATATAAAGCCATCAAAGCCACAAAAATAAGTAATAAGGTAAATGTCCAAATGTGCTCTCAATTATATACATTTTTCTTTTCAATTTGATTCAATATGCATGAGTTATGAAATTCCACGCTTTATGTAGCTTCACTAACATTCCAAAGTTGAATCCAAGGTTCGAATAGGTCCCATGGGAGATAGATCAACCAAAGAACATCAGAATATGACAAACATTACCTATATGGATTTCTCAAATTCAAACTCATGGTCAAATAGTGACATGGTGCACCAAGCATTAGAACAGGGTATCAAGCGAGTGGAATCACGAAGAATTTGAAGAAAGTTGATGTGTTTCTCACATGATTCACTTCACAGATATCAAATCATGTGAGTAAGAGTCTCAATATAATTTGAAGTCTAAGAGGTTGATATCAGGGAGAATTTTAAGAACCCCCCCTAAATTTATAAATATAATAAATGGGCGAATCTCCATGGTATATAGGAAACATGGAAGGCGATTTTATCAATAATATAATATGTATATATAATTTTTTGGCGAATCTCTCACCAGGCATGGCGAATATTTTATTCAATTATAAAATCTTGTAAGATCTTGGCGAGTCTTTCACTAAATAATAAAACTTTGTAAAGTCCTAGTGAATCTTAGCATAGGCTACATGTTGGTTTAATTCCCCCATTTAAATAGGCTACATTCTAGGTGAATACCATGGGTCAATACCATGTGCCATTTTGGTGAATACCATGGGTGAATACCATGTGCCATTTTGGTGAATACCATGGGTGAATACCATGTTCCATTTTTCTTTTTATTAATTCTAATATTAGGGTTAATAATGGTTTTTGCATGGTATTAATAACAATCTAGTCCATGGTATTTGTCCCATAGTATTTTGGCCATAGGTTTCACCTAAACATAACCCATTTTTTGAGTGTTCGTAAATATAAGGTGACTTATGGAGTAAATATAAAAAAATGTTTTATTTGTTTACCATACCTCTCGTTTATTTATATTTTTATTAATTTACCATACCTCTTTTACAAATATGGTAATTGGCCCATAGGATTCACTTAAATAAAACCTCTTTCTTGAGCCTTCATAAATAGAACGAGGGTTATGGACTAAATATAAAAAGAGGTTTTATTTAGTTACGATACATCTAGTTTATTTATATTTTTATTTATTTACCATACCTTTTGAGTAAGTATAAAAAGACATTTTATTTATTTACCATACCTCCACTTTACTTATATTTTTATTTGTTTACACCCTTACATGTATATAAGGTGACTTATGGAGTAAATATAAAAAATGTTTTATTTATTTACCATACCTCTCATTTATTTATATTTTTATTAATTTACCATACCTCTTTTATAAATATGGTATTTGGCCCATAGGATTCACTTAAATAAAATCTATTATTGAAAATGGGCGAATGGATTCACTTAAATAAAACCTATTCTTGAAAATGGGCGAATGGAAGGTTGTAAGTCCTAATTTCAAGGGCTAAATTTACTTTTTTTACCCTCTCCCTTAAAATAAGGTGGGCTATTTGAGGTGTTTCGTAAAAATGTACTATGATACAAAATATTCGCCCACTAAAAATTTAAAACCCCTTAATTTCCCCAAAGGGCGAACATTCGCCCCTAAAATTATCCTTGGTTGATATGTAGAAGTTAGCCTTTAGAACTAAGTTTCTTAGAAGTAATTATTTTAAAACTCTATAAAATGCTTCTCTTAGAAGTGAACCAGAAGTGTTAAATGTTGAATGTTGAAGGTTGCTCGTATGTTGGATGTCATCATTATTTTTTAATATTGTTAAAGTTCACACATTGTTTAGTTAATACAATCCTTTGATATGGTTATTCCTTTATGATGAGGTTTGGAATTTGATTAATAATTTCCCGAAGTTTTCTATCTTTTTTGTGCTTCAGGAGGGCCCCTTCATGAGCACGAGTGTATTTTAATTTTCATTATGTTTCATTTTTGCAAGATAGTCTAGTTTATTTTATATTTATTTTCTGCAAGGTTTATTTCAAGTCTTTTGATTAGATGTTATGTTTTATGTGCATTGTATTTAGATGCTCCTTTATGCTCATTTCATTCCTATTCTTTTGTAGATCAAGCGCTTGAATAAAATCTGAAAACAACAAAAACATTTATTTAGTTGCTTCTTGATTTAATTATTTTTCCTCTTCATTGAAATAGTCTTAGATTTATAGATAAAATGCAAACATGAATGAATCTAAACTCTAAACACACACACTAGTTATCTCGATTTCCTTTGATTTCATAGTCAGATGTGATTTCAATTCAATTAGATTAAACATCAGTTCATTTTCATAGAATAAGTTGTCTCTGCTTTCTCTTAGCTTAGAATTCATTTTCTTCTTTAGACACAAAGTTATAATGATTTCTAGAATAGAGTTTTCATTTGAGCTTTCATAGAATAGATTTATTTTCATGTTGATTTGAATAGAGTTTAAAGAGTTTTCATAGAATAGACTTAAGAAGAGATTCTAAAAGATTTCATAATACACGAACTTTAAAATATTTTCATAGTATAATAATTTAGCATAGGAAGTTTACTACTTTCATAGTATAGAATCGATTTCATAGAATATAATCACATTTATTCTTCATAAAGTAGAATCACATTCACATTTCAAATATATTAAAATTTCATTGCTTTCTATTTTAGAAGTTTACTGCTTTCATAATATTGCAATATTATTTCAATAGATTAGATTTTCCATATAAAATTGAAAGTCAATTTCCTAGCATTATTTTGCAAGTGTGCTTTACAAGTGTACAAACCAAGATTGACAATCTAATGCTAAGTATTCATAATTAAATTACCCAACATATTTTCTTCATTGCCAGGGAAGTGTACACATGCATTTACTTTCAATTTATAATGTCTTTTTATATATACAACTCTGTTTAGGAGGAACGGTAAGATAAGAGGTAAGAATCTGCGCATCACGATAGTGGGGTTCTTCCTAACTAGAGTTGTTGCAATTGCATCTCATTTTAGTTGCATTCGTTTTTAGATGCATAGTTAAAATTCATGTTAAAAATAATTTAGGATTTATGTATAAGGAAAGAGATTCTAGGGGTAGATTTGTTAGAGGACATACTTCAATACCATCATCACCAACGACCCACACTAGACCACGTGGTGTTGTAAGAGCCACATCACTTCCATATCACGCATTCCATATTTTGTTGGTATAATAATACTTCCTACTGTACAAAGATCAGAAATTATACCTAGAGAATAGAAAAATTCATCTAAAAAGGTAGTGGTAGAAGAACCTACATCTGCAACCAAAGAGGTCATGTTCCTTTCTTCAACAAGTGAACAACTTATTAGACAAGAATTAGAGGTACCTAGTGAAGAAGAAGAATAAGAGGAAGAAGAAGAAAATTTTCTTGAAGGATCATTGATAGAGGAACCCAAGGAATACAATCCAATTAAGGAACCTTATATAAGCTCTAAATAATCAACAATGGCAGAAGGAGAAGGAGGGGTACATGCTAGACACATATGAGGAGGAGAAGAAAGACCACCATTTAGTAGTTGTAGAAGAAGTGGAAGGCCTCCTCTTGGAGGTGGTAGAGGTGGTAGATGTGGAAGAGGAGGAAGAGGAAATGATGGAGAAAACAATGAATAAGAATATCCTTTCAAATTTCCTATTCAAGATATTGATACTACTGTTACTATGAAAAAAAATTCTCCATCCATTCTTTCTAACTTCCATGGTTTAAGGAAAAAGGATCCAAAAACATTTCTCTTTGAATTTAAGGTATTATTTAGATCTTATGATTATTTACTTAATTCTAAAAAATTGAATAGTTTCTAGCCACATTGAAAGATGGGGCTCTCAACTGGTTTATGGGTTTAGGAACTAATTCTATAAGGACATAGGATGACATGAAAATATTATTCTTAGAGAAATATAAGGATTATTGTATACATCATGACCTTAGAGAAGGAGTTTTTAAAATGACTCAAAATTAAGATGAAAGCCTTGAGGATTTAGTAGAAAGATTTTCATATAATGTTAAAAGAGCCAAATTACATAATTTAGGACTTGATATATTAAAAACACTCTTACTTAGAGATATAAGGGATGAATGGATTGATATTCTTAACCTGATGGGTAAAATAGATGTGTCTCAACTATCATTTGAAGAGATTTGTGAACTGTGCAAACATATCTCAAGAGGAAAGACAAAATATGGTAGGAGTCCTAGAGATCCAGTTATGACAAGGATAAGTAAATTCGCATCGGGAACAGTAAGTCAAGTAGTACTTGGTAATTTTGTTGATAACTTTAAAACTAGTATTCTTGGTAATATTAGTGAGCAATATGATATGATAAGAATGAAAAACAAGAAAAAATCTAAAAATGTTTCTTTGTCTATATTTTGTCCTAGACGTAGACACAAACATGCATTAGAAAAATTTCCTCTTGACAATATTGAAATTTGTGTTATTTGTGTAGAGAATCATGCTACAAAGTATTTCCCTTCAATACCAAGATTAAAGGTTGTTTACCAAGAGGAAGCTAAAACAAATCAAACTGGGAACAACTTTGTTATGTTGCTCCTAGAAGACCTTGGCGGCATCACCAACCAGGTATGGCACGAGGTCCTAATGAAAAATTTCAATTTTATGCACTAAATAATTGGAACACACCCTTACCTTGGAAAAATTGGCCACCCCAAACTAAAAATTCATCTTGGTCACAAGGATGGAAAGGTTCCTACAGTAGAAATCCACAATAGCCTTAATTTTTTCAATAATATCCTTAATATCAAACTCAATATAATTCTCCACCTCAATATCCACAACCTCCTCAATCTAAAATCCATCCTCAGTGGACTACAAGTCAACCCCTCCCATTACCACGTACTTCATTTCTCAAATTCCAAATCAATTACCTGCACAATCACTCCCTAATCCCAACAATAAAGCACCTCAACAACCCATTTACAGTGTCGCAGTCCAAAATTTTCAAAATTACATGATAGCTCCTCTAGATTTAAATGATGTTCATCTTAGATATGGGAGAGTTTTACAAAAGAAAACACCTCCTATTGTCATTTAAGAATATAAAGAGGATAAAACTCTTGAAAAGGAGGAGACTCCTCAGAAGGAAGAAAACCCTAAACAAAAAATTGACAATGCAATAAGACCAACTCCTACAACTCCTCTAACTGAGCAACCCTCTATATCCTTACAAAGTCCTCCTTTATCCTGAGAGACTACAAATTGATTAAGGTGTAGAGAAGAAAATTATTTTACTAGATTATAATATGCTAGATGTATTGAAAAATGTTTGCATTAAAATCCCTTTGCTTCAAGCAATAAAGGAAATTCCTATTTTTTGCAAAAACAATAAAGGAGTTGTTTATTAAGAAACTTGGAAGAAAAAGAAAAGAAATACAAAAAGTGCAACTTATTGGAAAAATTGCAGAAATTATGATGGGAAAGTCTACAATTGAAAAATACTTAGATCCAGGAAGTCCCATTGTAAAGATTCACATCAATAATGTTGAAATCCTAAATACATTGATTGACTTAGGTGCAGCTATAAATGTCATGACAAAGAGTACTATGGATGAATTAAAATTAACTAATCTTCAATATACTCCTACTATATTGCAATTAGTAGACATGTATGTTATTAAATGACAGAGTATATTAGAGGATGTATTAGTATCCCTAGATTAATGGGAGTATCTAGTTGAATCTCGATTTCATGATTCTAACTCAAAGGACTAATATAGGAGGTCATCCATTGATACTTGGTAGGTGATGGTTAGTCATGAATAATGCATTTATTAGTTGTAGGTCTAGTGACATGTTTATTTTTATGGCAATTCAACTAAAAATTTCACATTATATCCACTAACAACAACAATAAATGAAATGAAGAATGAAGAATGGATTGAAGATGAGGACGATGATTATGAAAATATTCAACCAATTTTAACTATCCCACAAAGTGATGAGGACAATTAGTTAATGAATAATCATGATTTTTCTCCATATTGTCAACAAAATCACTGGGTGCATATGTTAGATCAAAGTTTTCAAGAAAATTGTAGTATTGAATACTTTTCATCTCAACAATCTTAACTATCATTAAATTCAATGGAAAATTTTGGTAATTATCTTATAGAGATTAATCTAAGAAAAATATTAAATATCAATAAAAACCTGGAGGAATTTAAAAAAGAATTACTTATTAAGATGTTACAAAAACATTCCTCTGCATTTGCACTGGAATATATAGTCATGAAAGGAATCAATCCAAATACATGCATAGATCACATCTATATACAAGATAATGTCAAACTTGTAATACAACCTCAGAGAAGGATGAATCCTAGTCTGGGCGAGATTGTTAGAGAAGAGTTGCAGAAATTGCTCAACCTGAATTTTATTTACCCAGTTTTAGATAGTCAATGGGTTTCACCCTTGGTTATTATGCCAAAGAAAAATGGAAAGTGGAGAGTCTGCATAAACTATAGGGAATTTAATAAAGCAAATCTAAAATATCATTTCCCATTACCATTCATTGATCAAGTTTTAGATACCCTAGCAGGGAAGATTTTTTTCTCTTTTTTTAATGGTTTCAGTGGATACAATCAGAGTCAAATTGCATGTGAAGATCAAGATAAGGCAACTTTATATATCCATGTGTTATGAAACCAGCTCAAGAAAAGATAGAAAATATAGATCAACGCCTTAGAATTCAACCTCTTCGAGGGGGAAACCTCCTTTACATTACATAAATGAACAATTCTTCGATGATTCAAATGACAAAACCTCCTTTCTATATATAGGAGTCTAAGGAGTCACTATATAACCTAGCCGACCTAAAAATAATAATATAAAGCCACAAAAATAACAATAAAGGGATTCTATGGGGCACAGTAATAACAATATGGGAATAATAGGGGCACAACAATATTAATAAGGGATGCAACTACAATAGTAATGGGGTAATCACTAGTATTATAGGGACCCAACATGCCCCTCTCCTTCAAAAAAGTGTTGTCCTCAACGCTTGAGTAGTTCTGGATGCTTCTGTATAAATTCTCATCCTCCCATGTGGAATCTTCAGCGGATAAGTTCTTCCACTTGATAAGATACTCCAAAATTGATCGATTTCGTAGCTGTCGAGTTCTTGTTTCTGTGACTGCTTCCAGTTCCAATATAATTTTTCCTTCCTCGTCAAGTTCTGGAAATATTGTTTGAACTGGGATATTGTCACCTATAACCTTCTTTAAACATGAAACATGGAAAATTGGGTGCAATCGAGAAGCTGCAGGAAGCTCCAATTTGTATGCCATAGTACCAATGTTTTGCAACACCTTGTACGGACCATAATACTTTGGTGATAATTTATTATCCTTATTAGCTTGCTTGAGGGACATTTGCTTATATGGTTGTAGCCATAGGAATACCCAATCACCTACATCAAAACTTCTTTCGCTGCGATGTTGATTCACCTGTTGTTTCATTCTATTATGTGCCAACACGAGGTTATCCTTTAAGAGTTGGAGAACTTGTTGTTGATGTTCGATGTGATGTTCCACTGCTTGAACCTTAGAATTTTCTATTAAATATGATGTGATGGATGGTGGCTGATATCCATAAAGTGCCATAAATGGGGTCATTTTTGTTACTGTATGGAAGGAAGTTTTATACCACCATTCAGCTAGAGGCAACCATTTGACCCATTGTGTCTGTTTATCATATACAAAGCAATGAAGATATCCTTCCAAACAGTTGTTCACTATCTCAGTTTTCCCATCAGATTGAGGATGATAAGATGAGCTATGAGCTAACTGAGTACCAAGACAAGAAAATAATTCTGTCCAAAAATTTCTAGTGAAAATGGGATCTCTGTCCCTTACAATAATCTTTGGGTTTCCAAGTAGCTTTTGAATTGTTTCCATAAATGTAGTAGAAAATGTACTGGCTTTAAATGGATGTGATAATGCACCAAAGTGTGCATACTTGGTAAGTCTATCAACTACCACCATGATGACACTCTTTCCCTCAGACTTGGGTAAACCTGTGATAAAATCCATTGAAACCTCCTCCCAATGTTGGCTTGGAATGGATAAAGGTTGTAATAGACTCGGTGTCTTAATTGTTTCAACTTTATTTTGTTGGAAAACCAAACATTCCGCCAAAAATTTTTGAATATACGATTTAAGGTCATCCCAAAAAAATTCCTTCTTAACCCTGTGGTAAGTTTTTAAAAATCCCGAGTGCCCTCCTAAGGGAGAAGTGTGCAGTTCCATAAGAATCTTTTGTTTTAGTTGGAAATTCTTACAGAGGTATAAGCGATCTTTGTACCATAAAGAATCATTTTGCCAGCTAAATGTATCAAACATATTGGAATCTTGTTGTAACTTTTGAATAAGTGCCCACACTTCTTCGTCATTCTTCCTTTCCTCCCTTGCTTCATTTATCCAATCTGGTTGGATAATAGAAATGGCACACAACAATGCTTCCACATCCTCATCCTTTCTTGAGAGTGCATCTGCCACCACATTTTGCTTCCCTTTTTTGTAGATGATTTCAAAGTCATAACCCAACATCTTTGTGACCCACTTTTTTTGCTCTTCAGAGGATAATCTTTGTTCTAAAAAGTATTTAAGGCTATCATGATCCGTTTTTACCTTGAAGTGTCTTCCCATTAGGTAGGGTCGCCATTTCTTAAGTGCATGGACTATTGCCAACATTTCCTTATCATAAATAGCTTTGTGTAAAAACTTTCCCTTGATTGGATGACTTTCAAAAGCAATGGGTCTTTCATCTTGCATTAAAATAGGACCAATTCCATTTCCTGAAGCATCACATTCCACAATAAAGGTTTTTGTGAAGTTCGGTGTAGCTAAGACCAGTGCTTGTCACATTGCCTCTTTAAGATGTTCGAAGGCCTTTGTTTCTTCTGGAGTCCATGAAAATGCATCTTTCTTCAATAATGTTGTTAGAGGTGTTGCTATTCTCCCATAATTCTTAACAAACTTGCGATAATACCCTGTCAACCCGAGATATTCTCGCAGGTTCTTTATGGATGTGGGGATTTTCCATTCCTTAATGGCTTTAATTTTTCTAGGGTCTACCTTAACTCCTTCATGAGATACAATATGACCCATATATTCCACCTCTTGTACTCCAAAGAAACATTTGGATCTTTTTGCATATAATTGTTTCTCCTCCAATAGTTGTAGCACCCTATCAACATGTTCAACATGATCCTTCCAAGACTTTTTGTAGATTAGTATATCATCAAAAAATACTAACACAAATTTTCTAAGGAATGGTTTGAAAATGGAATTCATCAAACATTGAAATGTTGAAGGTGCATTGGTAAGGCCAAAGGGCATGACCAAAAATTCATAATGACCCTCATGAGTTCTAAATGTTGTTTTCGGAATGTCTTCAGTCTTCATTCTGATTTGACGATATCCTGAACAAAGATCCAACTTGGTGAAGTAAATTGATCCATGCAATTCATCCAGTAATTCATCAATGATGGGAATGGGAAACTTATCTTTAATAGTGAGCTTGTTGAGCTCCCTATAATCTGAACACATGCGCCATGATCCATCCTTCTTGTGCACTAATACTACTGGAGTAGAGAAAGAACTTTGACTCAGTTGAATTATACCAGCCTCTAGCATTTCTGCAACCATACGTTCAATTTCACTCTTTTGGGCATAGGGATATCTGTACAGCCTGATGTTTGGAGGAACACTTCCTGGAATCAAATGAATAGCATGATCATGATCACGAATAGGTGGGAGACCTTGGGTAGTCTCAAATACCTTGGAATGATTGTCCAAGACTTTTTGGAGATCTGGAGAAATAGATGATTACAATGTGGAAACATTTGGCGAACATAATTGTGCAATTACACCCCTTTGTTTCTTTTTCAGAAGCTTTGTCATACCATTAGAGCTAATTATTTTTTCCGGTTTCCCTGCAATACCTCTTAGTTCAACTTCCTTTCCTTCCACGGAAAATTTCATGAAAAGTTCTTGAAAATTAAAAGCTATTGTACCTAAGGATTGTAGCCATTAGACTCCTAGTACAACATCAGCACCTCCCATTGGAATGGAAAGCATTGGGCTAGTCAATACATATTCTCCCATCGATAGCTTGATATTATGGCACTTTCCAGAGCAATTTATTGTTCCTCCATTTGCAACCATCACTTGACACTCTGGTGCTAGATATAAGAAGCAATTCAATTCTTTTGCTACCTCACAATGAATAAAATTGTGGGTACTTCCTGAGTCAATCAACACTATTACCTTTTTCTTCTTGATTTGTCCTTCTATCTTGATGGTTTGAGGAGTGGTAATTCCCGCCAATGTATTACAAGATATAGTCGGATTCATTTCTTCTTTATCTAGGCTTTGTTCCTGGAGTATATCCTCTTCTTTTGACCTTTCTTGCTCCTTTTCTTCTTCCTCTTTGCAATCTATGTAGAATAATTTCTTTTTAGCACACTTATGACCTTTAGTGTATTTGCTATCACAACTGTAACAAAGCCCTTTTGCTCTTTTTTCTTCCAATTGTTGTGGTGTCAACCTTATAGGTTGTGGAAGACTAGGGGCAACCACACTTCCATATTTATAGTTGTGAGTGGTATGCTCCCTGGTTGCCATAATTTTGCTTTCCATTTTTCTTGCTAACCTGAATGCCTTCTCTAATGAATCAGGTTCCCAAAGGCGAACATCATGTTGGATATTATCCTTTAAAGTCCCTATGAACACATCAATCCTATGCTCCTCTGGAATATTTTTTACCCTTATGTTCATTTTTTGGAACTCCTCAATGTGCTCCATTATTGAACCCTTTTGTTTGAGACTTATCAATTGGCTAAAAAAAGTGTTGCTTTTTGTATCCTCATAATGTGCTATCAATTTTTCCGTAAAAATTGCCCAAGTGATAATTTGTTTACAAGAGCAAAGCCATTGATACCATACAAACTGATTTGGTTCCAAATATAAAGTTGCAATACGTACCTTTTGTGTGTTTTGCACATTATTGAGATCGAAAAATTGCTCCATTTGTAATATCCATGTTGTGGGATCCTTGCCATCAAACTTCCTCATATCGATTTTTGGAATATGGTGGGTCTTCGATCCCACATTATAGTCTAAGAAATCATGATTAACATTTCTTTTGTTCGCATCATGAGTTTCCTTTACTGCCTTTTCACCATTAGTAAGTATTTCTTGTAGAAAATTTGTCAAATTTGTCTTCAAATCTGCCATGCCTGTCTTCAAATTTGTATTCAAATCTATCTTCAAATTGTCCATCTTAGCTTCCATGCCATTCATCTTAGCTTCCACGCCATTTATCTTAGCTTCTGTTAGCTTCTGTGAGAGTGACATTTGTTGCACTTGTTCTTGTAATTTTGATATATCATGTAGCATTTCTTCTTCTTCATGAGTCATGCTAGAGCTTTCAGTTTTCTTACTAGGTGTTTTAATTTTCTTTCCTCGAGGCATCAGTTACCGATAATAATTCTCTACTATGCCCTTTGAATTCCTTCAAAATTAATTTTTCAAACCAAGCTTAAGCAAAAATTTAAAAAAATCTACACACCTTTTTTCACTTTGTAGGAGCTCGATATTGCCTCTGATGTATCTCTATACTTTCTGATCATCCAGTTCTAAAATTGCAACCTGAAGTAGCCCTCTGTGTCCTTTTACCAATGCCACTAATCTGACCCAAATTGGATTCTCCAAGGAGAGTTCTGCGAAATCTCCCATAGTGACTTGATTATAGACTAGTTCAGTAGAGCAAACTTGTACGACGTGCCACGAGTCACTGTTTCGACCTTTGGCTCTGAAAAATATCTACAAGAAACTATATTCTATCCTCTTTCTGTAACTTCTTACGAAATTTCAATCTGATGCTCAGAGAGAAATTTATGATGATTTTCCCTAGGTCACCTGTTTGGAATGTAATTAAGGAGTCTGCAAAAAGACCAAATTCCTCATATCATATCTCCGCAAATAGAGTGCGAAAATCTCTAAAATTCGGACCCGAGGTTTAGCACGATGTCTTCTCAAATGGGTTTGTTTTTAGCTTCTGAAACGTCACAGAAAAAAAATTTATAGCGAAAATGCCACGATGACCTATTTGGAGTAGCAAAACCCTAGAATCCAAAGCTCTGATACCAAATGTTATGAAACCAGCTCAAGAAAAGATAGAAAAGATAGATCAACGCCTTAGAATTCAACCTCTTTGAGGGGGAAACCTCCTTTACATTACATAAATGAACAATTCTTCGATGATTCAAATGAAAAAACCTCCTTTCTATATATAGGAGTCTAAGGAGTCACAATATCACCCAACCAACCTAACAATAATAATATAAAGCCACAAAAATAACAATAGAGGGATTCTATGGGGCACAGTAATAACAATATGGGAATAATAGGGGCACAACAATATTATTAAGGGATGCAACTACAATAGTAATGGGGTAATCACTAGTATTATAAGGACCCAACACCATGGGGTATGTATGCTTATAGGGTACTTCCCTTTGGTTTTTGTAATGCACTTACTACATTTCATAGAGTAGTATTAGATATCTTTTTTGAATTGATACATGATTGTGTAGAAGTGTATATGGATGATTTTATTGTTTATGGGAATACTTTTCAATAAAATTTGGAAAAACTGGAAAAAGTCCTTGTTAGATGTAAAGAAGCTAATCTTTACTTAAGTAATGAAAAATGATTCATGATGTTTAATGAAGAAATTGTTTTGGGTCATCATATTTCAGGAATCAAAGTTTGAAATCATCTCCAAAATTTTAGTGCTGACATGTCAAAAGGATGTTCAAATATTTCTTGGATTTATAAATAGAAGGTTTATAGAAAAAATTCACAAAGTTTGCTTCACCACTATTAAAATTTCTCACCAAATATTGTGAATTTCATGGGGATTATGATTGCCAAAAATATTTTGAATTGTTGAAACATAAGACCTTTGAGGGACCTGTTCTAATAGGACCAAATTGGTCCCTTCAATTTCATATTTCTATTGATGCCTCAGATATAACTTTAGGGGTTGTGTTAGGACAAAAATAATTAACCCCTTATGCTATGTATTACACAAGTAAAGTTGAATTATAATGTCACAAAAAATGAGTCCTTAGTAGTTGTTCATGTTGTCAACAAGTTTAGATACTACATCATCGAGTATGCAAATTTTATTTATATTGATCATTCTGCCATTAGATTTCCTATAAGTAAACCAATAACTAATGGTAATATTACTAGATGGGTTTTACTACTGCAGGAATTTAATAGTATCATTTTAGACAGGCCAGGAAAACAAAGCATAGTTGTTGATTTCCTTTCCAGGATGCAAAATGATAGCACTAATATTCTTGTGGTAGATAAATTTCCAAATGAATATCCTTTTTGCAATATCTACTAAAACTCCTTGGTGTGCAGATATTTATAATTATTTGGCTACGATAAAGTTTCCTCCTTAGTTATCAACAAAACAAAGACAAGGAGTCATCAAATCCAGTGCACCTTATTCTTGGATATAAGGAGAACTACACTAAATAGGAATTGATTTGATCATTAGAAGACGTGTTCGAGAATATGAGGTACTTGAGATACTTAAAGCATATCATGATGAACGTTGTGGAGGACATTATGCTGACAAATGAATTGCGTAAAAAGTAATTCTTTTGGGATATTATTGGCCTTCTCTTTTCAAGGATGCCAAAGAATATATCAAGAGATGTGATAATTGTCAAAGGATGGGGAAACCTATCCAATCTGATGAGATGTCTCTATAACCACAAGTACTAATAGATCCTTTTGAGAAATGGGCACTAGATTTTGTTGAGCCATAAATCTTCCATCCAATAAAAAGATGTACATACTTGTTTGCACTAATTGTGTTACTAAATGGGTAGAGGCTAAGCCACTAAATTTTGTTACTGAAAATTTTGTTGTTAGATTTCTTTTTTAGGACATTTTCACTCGTTTTGGTGTACCAAGAGAATTTGTGACAAATTAGGGTGTGCAATTTACATCCAAGCTAGTGAAAAATATCATGTAGTAATACAATATCAGACATCACAAATCCACTCCATATCATCCACAATCTAATGAAAAAGTGGAATCCAAAAATTAAGTTCTTGAAGCCATACTGACCAAGATTGTGCATCGACATAGAACAAATTGAGAAGATAGACTTCTAGAAGCACGATGGGCATACCAGACCATATGGAATAATGCCACTAGACATACTCCTTATGATCTTGTTTATGGAAAGCAAGTTCTACTTCCTATTGAATTCCAAGTGGAGACATACAAGACAACAACAAAATTGGGGCTAGATCTCTTTGAAGCTCAAAAGAAAATATTGGCACATATAAATGAATTGGACGAGATTAGACAAGATGTCATTCAAAGAACAAGCATAATTCAACAACAAAGGAAAAGATGGCATGACAAGTTTATCAAGGTCAAAAAGTTCAAACTAGGTGATTGGGCCCTTCTCTTTGATTCCAAATTTAAATATTTTCAAGGGAAATTCCAAACACATTGGTTAGGCCCTTATGAGATAGAAATTGTTTTTGAAAATGGAGCAGTAAGGATTAATACCATTGATGAAGAAGGAATCACTTTTCTTATTAATGGGCATATATTAAAACTCTATCACAAGCCCTTAACAAGAGAAGAATTTGTTCAAAATATACAAGAAAGTTTTGATTTGAAATTGGTAGAAAAAGGGGATTATTCTCCTCTACTACCAAAAGATGTTTGATTTCTTTTCTAAAAATAAAATGAAAATTTATAGTTATGAAAACCAACATTGCTGGAATAATGCAAGAAATCCTAGTTGAAAACCAAGACTCTTGACAACTTGGATTTCCCCTTGCAAATAATTTTTTTTGAGGTCAAACTAATCAATTTGACGACTTTTTTTCTCTTTTAATGAAATCTCATTAGCATCATCAACATCATCAACATCATTGAAATCAACAACAATAGGTATCTTGGAACAATTTGAAACAAATCTTTAAGACCGATAACTTTTCGTAGTCGATTCATCTTAAGGAGCGGAAAATCATTTCCTTTGGACGTGCAAGCAAATCAATTTCAAAGGAAAAAAAGTGAGGTAATCTAAAAGGTAATATCATGCATAATTGGTTAATTTACTAAAGTTTAACTATAGGGTTTGAGATGCATACATGGACAAATTTACCATTATTTTCAATAAAAGCTTAATCTAGGCTTATGAGAAGCTTCAAATCCTAATGATGGCTTAAATAATTCCATATTTCACCCTCCACTCTATAATATCCAAGACAAACTCCTTATCCTATTTGGATAATACCAAATCACAAACCTATCGCACAAATCAAGAGATTTATTAAAGCGATCAATAGGTAATTATTAAATGAATAAGGGAGTCATAATTCACTACCACTACATTGTTTCATTATAACTCTTTCTCCATTACTATTTGTCATCCTCCTCGTTCATTTCACCAAACCATTTCATCCATCTCTCACCATCATTTATAACAATTATTAAAGTGTGACCCTGAGGCAAAGCTTTCCTTATAACTATGGGAGTCATAATATATTATGAACTTGAGGGAGTAAAATTCTTGGATGCTTATCCAAAGGGAAGGAAACAATTGCAGAAAGTTGGATGGTTGAAATTCTTTGAGAAGTTTGAAGGTTATGAGATAGAGGTGACAAGATCATTTGCAAGGGAGTTTTATGGACTTGAGGCTGAAATTGGAGACATGAGGTTGAAAGTGACAAAATATTCCTTAGTAGAAGCTATAAAGCTCCCAAGGGTTGGTGAAAACTAGTTCAAATGCCATAAATTAAAACGCCAATCATGGAAATGTTTTTTGCAAAATATAGAAATGTATGTCTCAACATTTAAAAAAGGTATTCCAAGTTTTGCATTCAAAAGAAAATGGCGTAATTTTTTATTTGTTCTGCAAAATTTTCTCACATGTGAAGGTAGATATGGGGTCATTTTGTTTTATCATGCTCAGTTGTTGATGCATTTCATAAAAGGAAAAGAGTTAAATATGCTATATTTTCTGCTGAGTAGTTTAAGGAAGATGACCTTTAATATTCAAAGAAACTCAGGAAATGTCGACAAAGCTCTTTATCACAATGGATTGGTAAAGATTATTGTAGAAGCATAATTGAAGGCCCGAAGTGACATTTAGAGAGAATTTTTAGTAAGAAATCACTTTGCTTAAATCTTAGATGAAGAAACAATCCCAAAAACAAGGAAAAGAAGAAGTAGTGTTCCTCCAAACCTTATCCCTCAAGAATAAAATGCAAGGAATAAAGAAACTCCAGTACAAGAGATTGGAAATGAATAAGTATAAACAAGGGACATCCATATTAAAGGAGCATAGTAGTTCAATGCACTAGAAAGTCCATCAAAAGAGAGTCCAAATACAATTGAGCTAGAAAAGGGTTCAAAATTTCCAGACATTCCAGTGAAGCCAATAAGAGGGAGACCTAAGAAGAAGCATAGAATTAAAAAACAAAATAAGTAAGTGTCAAAACTAGCCATAACAATGAAAGAACAAAATTTGAAGACCATTTTTCCACCCAAGCTAGAAAGGCGAAATACTAAGAGGTAAAATGTTTATGAGCCAGAGCATGGAAGGAAGAGTTGAAGAATCATAAGAAATATGTTAAAGCAAGATAAAATATCTTCATAAAAAATTGTAGACCTTCAGGACTCAGAATCACCAATGCCACTAACCCCAAAAGCAAAAATTATAGAAATAGATGTTAATCAATAGTAGGCATATGATTATTTTGAATCAATGGAGAAAGGAGCACACCAGGAAAATGTAAATACTTATTTTGAGTAAAACTATAATGATGATATTCCAGTATACATTAGTCCTAAAGAAGATGATAACATTCCTTTTAATATGGAGCAAGAAATTATTAAGTCATTAAAAGAGGAGATAATTGAACTTGAACTGTCAAAAATTAATGTGAAGGGATAAAATAAATTTCTCAAGGAGAAGAATGATAAAATGCTCAAACAAATGTACCATTGGTATGAAAAGAATTTGAAACTCAAGAAGGCTAACAAGTTTCTCCAATAGAAAGTGAATTAATTGAAGGCCAAAACGTTGGTGAAGAAAATTAGATGGTTAGTTGCCATGCAGAAGAAGGGATTTCAAAGTAACTTGGACCTCTTAATCCAAGCCTCTAAAATAGTTCTTTGAAGATCAATGCTACTACAATGTTGAAGTTTTGCTACCAAGAAGTGCATGTAGACATGCAAATCCCTAAGCGTGGGGGAATGTTAGGCCACAAGAATTTCATCTTTTTTTATAGTTTGTTAACTTCCATTTTACTTCATTTCCACTTATATTTATACCACTACACCACCATTTTGAAACACAAATCCAGCAAAGCCACATAAATAAGGTAAAGGTCCAAATGTGATCTCAATACTATATATTTTTCTTTGTAATTTGATTCAGTATGCATGAGTTATGGAATTTGACACTTTTTGCATCCTCACTAACATTATGCAGTTAGATCCAAGGTTCAAATAGGTCCCATGGGAGATAGATCAACCAGAGCACATGGAAATATGACAAATATTACCTATATGGATTTCAACCTACTAGGCACAAACAAAAGAATCATAGTTGGCTACGATATCAAAGTCAAGCTCACAATAAAACAGTGACATGGCACACCAGGCATCAAAACAGGGTATCAAATAAGGCTGACTCCTTATCAAGAGAGCAAGATCACAAAGAATTTGAAGAAAGTTGATGTGTTTCTCACATGATTCACCTCACAGATAACCAATCTTGTGAGTAAGAGTCTCAATAGGTTTTGAAGTCTAAGATGTTGACCTGTAGAAGTTAGCCTTTAACATTAATTTTCTCATCATTAATTGTTTAAAAACTCTATAAAATGCTTCTCTGAGAAGTGAATCAGAAGTGTTAAGTGTTGAATCTTGAAGGTTGCTCATATGCTGGATGTTATCATTGCATTGTTAAAGTTCATACATTGTTCAATTAATACAATCCTTTGATATGATTATGCCTTTATGATGAGATCTAGTGTTTGATTAATAATTTCCTAAGTTTTCCATCGCTCACGTGTTTCAGGAGGTCCCACTTATGAGTACAAGTTTATTCTAATTTTCATTATGTTTCATTTCTGCAAGATAGTCTAGTTTCTTTTATATTTATTTCTCTGCAAGGTTTATTTCAAGTATTTTGATTAGATGCTTTTTTTATGCACACTGTATTCAGATGCTCCTTTATGATCATTTCATTCTTGTTCTTTTGCCGATCAAGCGCTTAAATAAAATATGAAAGAAAAAAACACATTTATTTAGTTGCTTCTTGATGGTGTATTTATATGTTATTTATTTTAATTGGAATTTGAGATACACTGTGCATTTTATTTTGTCAAACCAGGGCCGATAAGCTTGCGAGGCACTCTATGCAGTATACACAAGAAAGATGATCTTCACCAAATTTCTAAATGACCTATGTTGCAAAAAAAAAAAGGAAACCCTAGTAGTAAAACACACTTGCATAGAAGAAACACACTTGGATGAAATCAAAAGTAAATTAATCTAGGAAAACAAGAAACTATGATGCTTTTGATTCAACACTAAGTGTGAAGCTAAGACATATTTAGGGCCTTGTCCACCAAGAGAGAGTGGATGACACTCCCGGTCCTTTATTTAGCTTATCAATCAACTTGTATTCAAAAGCAACAACTATTCTATGATTATATGTTCATGAACAACACATACAAGTACAAAAAATAATATGCAATTTTTAAATTACATAAAAGAAAGTATGCAATGGAATAAAATGCTACCATTAACCAATTCTCTTGAGAAAAAAGTAACAAGCTATCACATGGTACTAAACTAAAGCACTCTACATCTAAACTCGAGAACGAAAATATGAGAAAATAAACTTGATATTATTCCATCATAAGTTGGACAATTTCTCTAAGAGTCTCTCTTTTGTAGTGGAGGAGGCACTCTATTTTATACAAAAACTTTCTTGAACTAAAAACCCACTTGAGGATAAGATATTCCCAAGTGGATGAAACAATCCCCTAAACATACACATGGTCATTCTAAATATGGAATTTTTTTATAACATATATGGCATATGGTTAAAACATATATCAACGACGTTTGAAATATAGTTAATAATAGGCTTGACGAATAACAACCCATGCCATATACATAAACAAAAGCCCACACCATTTTTTTTGTTCCATAATTTTAGGCGGAGGTTATGCAGTGGAATAATATGATGCCATCATAAACCAATATGATGATATTCAAACTGCTTAGCCCATGTGTTATAATATGTTTCCACATACGATCATTCGTTGGGTGGATCTCAAAATATAATGAATTTGTTAATGTGTTTAGTGGAACATATAATACATATCCGATTTTGCAGCAAGTTGTTACTGATTTCGCAATAGACCACTACACTTATGATTTTGCAGCAGAGTTCTTATAGCAATTCTTACAGGTTTGATTTTGCAGCAACTGTTTTCAACACATGAGAACCCTATAGTTGTAGTAACCAACAAAATGACTTCAGTATATGGCAAACGATGTGCAATGACCATGATTTATGGCGAACATTATTTCAAAGCATGTGAAGAAAAACCCTATAACTTATCCACACATGAGTTGTCACTTCAAAAGTAAATACATAATATATTAATTCCTTCTAATGTTAACCAAAAATCACATGAATACTAATAAATGTGTTGAAAAACATCTTGAGCCTAAATCTTGCATGTGAGCATAAAAAATGGATAATACTTGGTTAAAAGTAAATGAAAAATGGATAAAAGGAAGGAAAGAAAGGTGTAACAACCCTGGTAAAAAATACATGTAATAAAAGTTAATATAGGCAAAATAATAACCATGGTCATGGGACACATATTCCAAGCTGAGTGTTGGGCAAAACATCCTAATGTGGGTGTTCATTTGGTTTATTATGGCTATGGAAATTGGCAAAGGCAATGACATTTATTTATGAAAATAATGGAAATTAGGAGAAAAGGAAGGTGAAAGGTCACATGTTGCATGTGAGGAGGAAAATGAAGGAAAATAACGGAAAATTGAAGAAAATAGAGGCCTCATTAATAAAAAGGTTTATGAGGATCAGTTCATGGCTTTTGATCAGTTCAGTTTTGGATCTCTCATTTTTCTCTCTCTCTCATACTCTTGGACACTTAGAGTTTTCTTGGAGCACTCTTGGAGGAGTGTGGCATACTTGGTATTTGGAGCAAGAAGGCAAAGGAAACGTAGTAAAGTGCAAGAGGACATCAGGATCAACAACTACAACGAATTTTTCTTGTCGGTACCGAGTTGCATGTATGATTTCCTTACTAGTTTTGGCATGCATGTTGTTTCTTGGTCATGATATATCATTAACATGGAGGATCACCTGGATTGAAAATGGTTTTTCCTAGCCTTGCCATTCCCAGGATAGCCATGGTGTTGTGGGATTATTTCCCTTTTGTTTTCTAGTTGGTTCTCATGTTCCTTTGGGTGTGGGTTAAGTTATTAGTTCATGGAGCCTTGGTTAGAAAAATACTCTAGAACCTTGTAACAATTTTAGTTGAATTATTAGTCTTGGAGCCTTCCTTGGACAAACACTCTGAAGACCTTGGTGGGTTGAGTTACTAGTCTTGGTGCCTTGGTTGGACAAATCCTTTGGAGCCCAACAACAACTGTGGGTTGAGTTACTAATCTTGGAGCCTTGGTTGGAACAAACACTCTAGAGCTCTGGACAGCCTTGGTGGAGAACAATATGGTGATTTATAGTGATGTCCAACTGTGAGGTGGAATCAATGGTTGAGGGTTGAGGCGGTCTGGCCTCTGGAAGCCCTGGTTTTATTTTGATCGATTTGTTCTATGAGATCCCACATTCATGCTTGGAATATGGCAAGGGGGTGATTGGCTGAAGAGAGATTTGGCTCAACCAATCTATGGTCAGGTGGAACGTGGAAGTCCCAAACCTGGTTGGCCTTTGCATTCTTCCTGGTGTTTTATGGGTAAATATACTTGTTTATATTTGGCTTATATGGATGTTATATCCTTGATATTTTTGTTGGTTATATTATGGTTATGAATGAGTTTTATGATAGTGAAAATGTATGGATCACATCATATTTGGGTTAATCACTGAATGTACAATGAATATATGGCTTAATAGATGGTAATGAAGTTATTGTGATGGGGCATCAATTCTTCTTAGTGATTCTTAGATAAGTATGAGACCCCTATGCTTAGATCTGTTGTTTAAACTTGTAGAATGCATATTTGTGACATGTTTGATGAAATGCCAGTCATGGCTGTTAGGGGTCTAGTCAAGTCCTTGTTCAAGTATTTGCATTTGTATCATTGTTTTGATGTTACTTTTCATTTCTAGAAGTTTCATGGAGTTTTGGGTAGCGACCTAAGTCCTGGCCCTGAAAAATCGGCACAAAATCCAAAGTCGCTCCATAGAACTAACTGGAAAAATCCCCAGTCACACGCATGCCTTGCTGTGGGAGTGACTGGAGGGTCCTAGTTGCATGCGTGCCCATGTCAAGGGAGCGAATGAGGCTTTAATGCAGTGAAAAGTCAGTTTGTCTCAAGGGTTGGTCACCTGGATGGGTGGGTGGCTCATGGGAGTTCTATTGCAGGTGTAGAAGGTCAGGTTATCTATGTTCTATCAGTTCCAATTCCTTAACTGATACATAGAGAGAAGAATCATATCATAGTAACCGTTCATCACATGTTTACCCCAGTTGGTCGGTTACATGGGTAGATGTTGGAAGAGGGTGTTATAGAGTGGTATCAGAGCATAGTTCCATTCTCCTTGGGTGATGTTTGGTTTTCGTTCCCCTCGAATGAAGGCGTTGTCATATGTACATGTCAGTTGCATATGTGCTCCTTATGCTTGTGGTCTATGTTCTTGTTGCATATGCACGATGTTGGTCATGATTGCAGTAGTGTCGACATATGAAAGTTAACAGTGTTGTGGTTGTATGTGGTTGCCAAGAGTGTATGTTAGTTATGCTTTGGTTATGCCTGCCAGTGATCTAGGTGGATATTGGTGGTCACCCGCCTATTCCAATTGGATCCCCGACACTGTCTCTTTCAGTTTTTCATTTTCCTTAATTGTAGCACAGTTTACTTTTTTTGGTAGTTTTTCGGGTCCTGAACTTCCGAAGCTGTTTTGAAGCCCTAAATGACGTTTTTAGGGAAAATGGAGGGACCTAAAACATTTGAAACAAAATTTTTGATTTTTTTTAGCCTTCTCTTTGATATTTTCGAAACGAGGTATTATGATAGCCAAAAGGAGAACGTATGCCAAAGTTACGACCCCAGGAAGTTGATGTACCAATTTACCCAAACTGGGCCCATAGTTTTAGCTCTTCATCTCCTAGGGTTAGGTTTTTGGATGTTTAGGGTTTTCCATTATTTCTCAATAATAAATAGGCCTTTGAGCCTCATTGTAACATAGTTCAGAGGCATGTAGCCGCCACATCTCTTCTAAGAGATAAGCTACCATCGCCCGAGCTAGCCTTATTTCCATTCTATTTGTAAGCATATTTCAGTGTTTGATATTAATGAAATGAAGTGTTATTTCTGCTCCATCTTTGTATTTACGGTTATATCTGTATTTTGTTGCGTTCCTATTTAAATCTGGATCAGTGGTATCATAGTGGTCTGTTGTTTCTCTATTTTTCTTTGCATGTCCCTAACGAAGTCAGGATATAAGGAGGTAGGGCTTAATCTAGTTGAACCTTTGCAAGATCAGCCTTGCAAATCTCGATAGCCTACCATGGCAGATGAAAATAAAGACGAGGGGACAAGAGATCCTATCAAAATATTGCTCGAAGAAGCCCTCGAGCGACAAAGGAACGCGATGATGGACAAATTTTCCCATATCCTTCAACATCTACCCAGGAGCGACACATCGACTTCCAACAGCTACTTTGGAAGCGCCACACCCTTTAAGGTACAAGTTAATTTTGACATTCCCATATTTGAGGGTCAGATAAATGCGAATGTCATAGATAAATGGTTAAATCTGCTAGAAGGTTATTTTTATGTTCATGATTTTTCTAGCTGGGTAGAGATCACTTTTGCAATTCTCAAAGCCGCCCCCCATGTCAAGGGCTAGTGGGAAACCTACTGCAAGTAGAAGGATGAAAGTGCGGCCTCACTATTTCAGCCGCACCCACTTGGAATTCATTCCGGGATGCCATCAAGGAGTAGTACTACCCTGTCAGAAGCTACGAGAATAAATACATAAAGTGGACCACACTGTGGCAGGGAAGGGACCAAGACATGCCTGAGTTTACCAATATTTTTCATACCCTTCGCACAAAGTTGGGTATCAAGGATTTAGAGCGGAATTTGGTACTCAAATATCGCGGCTGCCTACACAAGTACATACAGGACAAGATGGAGTCCCTAGACATCTCCTAGCTTAGCGCGGAATACCGATACACTGTCAAGATTGAGCAGAAGTTTAAACAAAAGAAGCGAGACTTTGGATCTGTAAATCCAAAGAACAAAGGACAAAGCCAAGGCAGGGTGACTGAAGAGAACTCGTCGAAGCTACAAGAAAATAACACCACCACGAAGTCAAATAAGGACACAGGAAAGTGGTGTGAGTTCCATAAGAGCCCCACTCACAACACAAGTGAGTGTTGGACCATGCAGTCGTTAGTGGCCGAGTTGAAGGCTTCAGAATCAGATGCATATTCCGACCCTAAGTTAGAACCTGACAAGAGGAATGACAAAGGGAAGCAGATTATTAATGCGGAGCCCAGCGCCACTCTTGCCACTGTCAAGATCCAGAAGAATGAGCCTGATGATCTAGAGGAAGGGGAGCGTCTTTTCCACTCACAAATGTGGGTGAAGGGTTCGTCGCTGCAATTTATTGTCGACAGTGGCAGCCAAAAGAACCTCATTTCAGTAGGGGTCATGAAACGGCTAGGCCTACTAACAATACCACACCCACAATTATACAACATTGGGTGGCTTCACCAAGGACGAGATCTCCGAGTCAGTCAACAGTTTCACCTTCCCTACAGCATCAAACCCTTCACAAATGAGGTATTGTGTGATGTTTCTCCTCTCAAGGTTTGTGATGTATTATTAGGAAAACCATACTTGCGGAAACGGCATAATGTATATGAGTCTAGACCCCACTTTGTGATTATTTATTTGGGTAATATGTTATACAGGATACCAGAGGTAAACCCACCTACTGCCACCTCTTTGATCTCTGCCAACAAATGCAGTAAGATCATCTCCCAGACCAGGAAATTTATTTTCTTTTTGGTTCGCTCTCAAAGTAAGGGGAAGATCGTAGCCACATCCATGTCCCCTAGGAAGGGTTCCTCCACATAGCAGAAGCAGGTGGATACGGTCATGAAAGAATATACAGACATCTTGTCCTGACCCACAGGGGTACCATTGTAATGTCAGGTCAAGCATTCATTCGATCTGACTCCCGGAGAACCTCTACCCAAAGGGTCAATATATCGTCGCTCCATTGTGGAAAATGCGAAGTACAAGAAACGACATCATCAACATCGAGTGCCACAAAAGTTTCAGGTGGGAGACAAAGTCAAGTTGCATTTGCAAAAAGAACGCCTTACAATAGCCCATCAGAAACTTAGACCACTCCAATATGTTCCTTACAACATTACCAAGGTTGTGGGAAACAATGCTTGGGGCACATCATTACTCCATTCCTTGTCTTGCACCGCCCTCGACCATGCTTCCTACCATTACTGGACACATCAGAGACTGCAGAACATCTCACCAGGGACCAGGTTCAACATAGATTTCCTCATCTCATGGAGGCACTCAATGTAATGTGGATCATTGCTTCCTAAGGGGGGAGGAATGATCCAGGTGGATATTGGTGGCCACCCGCCTATTCCACTTGGACCCCCAACACTGTCACTTTCAATTTTTCAGTTTACTTAATTGTAGCACAGTTTACTATTATTGGCAGTTTTTCAGGTCCTGAACTTCCAGAGTCATTTTGAGGCCCTAAATGACATTTTTTGGGAAAACGAAAGGATTGAAATCATCCCAACTTGGCTTGCCAGTTTGTTTTCAGCCTTTTCTTTGAGATCTTCGAAACAAGGTATTATGATAGCCAAACGGAGATTGTATGCCAAAGTTACGGCCCCGGGAAGTTGATGTACCAATTTATCCAAACAAAGCCCACAATTTTGGCGCTTCATCTCCTAGGGTTAGGTTTTTGGATGCTTAGGGTTTTCCATTGTTTCTCAATAATAAATAGGCCTTTGAGCCTCATTGTAACACAATTCAGAGGAACGTATCCTTCACATCTCTTCTCAAAGATAAGCTACCATCGCCCGAGCTAACCTTATTTCC
Organism: Pinus tabuliformis; assembly: GCA_031772625.1. Lineage (NCBI taxonomy): Eukaryota > Viridiplantae > Streptophyta > Pinopsida > Pinales > Pinaceae > Pinus > Pinus tabuliformis. Next base: position 1,026,613,882 of record CM062805.1, read on the forward strand.
ATTCTGTTTGTAAGCATATTTCAGTGCTTGATATTCATGAAATGAAGTGTTATTTCTGTTGCATCTCTGTATTTATGGTTATATCTATATTTTGTTGCATTCCTGTTTAAATCTAGATCAACCAGTGCTTCTATATTGTTATGCATACATTGATGTGGTTGTAGTTTCCATGCATGAGTTCATAATATGTGGTTGGTATGGTCATGCATTGATGATTGGATAATGATTGAAACGATGATTAAACGTTGATACGATTAGTTTATATATATATATATATATAGATATATATATATATATATATATATATATATATATATATATATATATATATATATATATATATATATATATATATATATATATATATATATATATATATATATATTGCACTAATTGGGTGGGTGTTGCAGACAAGATATCCTCTTTGAACTATACTAAGGTACGTTGGTTTTTTTATGATTTGGTTTAGCTGACATAATATACCTTGCAAGAAGAAGAGATCAAAGATGACTAACAAGATGGTAGATTACAAAGATTCTCCCTATGAATCAGATGAGCAACGTTGTGTTGGGCACTCTTCTGACGTAGCAGACACATTGAAGAGTTTGAAGGAAGAAATAAGTATTTGTAATGCATATAATGATATAATCATGAAGGCACAAGAGAAACAAGAAGAAGTCAATGCAGTAATTCTTCAAAGTCTGTCAGAATGAAGAGGCAAGGACCACTTCGGATCAGCTATGGACTGGAGGATATATATATATATATATATATATATATATATATATATATATATATATATATATATATATATATTGCACTAATCGGGTGGGTCTTGCAGACAAGATATCCTCTTTGAACTACACTAAGGTACGTTGGTTTGTTTATGATTTGGTTTAGCTGACATAATATACCTTGCAAGAAGAAGAGATCAAAGATGACTAACAAGATGGTAGATTACAAAGATTCTCCCTATGAATCAGATGAGCAACGTCGTGTTGGGCACTCTTCTGACGTAGCAGACACATTGAAGAGTTTGAAGGAAGAAATAAGTATTTGTAATGCATATAATGATAGAATCATGAAGGCACAAGAGAAACAAGAAGAAGTCAATGCAGTAATTCTTCAAAGTCTGTCAAAATGAAGAGGCAAGGACCACTTCGGATCAGCTATGGATTGGAGGATACATATATATATCTATATATATATATATATATATATATATATATATCACTAATCGGGTGGGTCTTGCAGACAAGATATCCTCTTTGAACTATACTAAGGTACGTTGGTTTGTTTATGATTTGGTTTAGTTGACATAATATACCTTGCAAGAAGAAGATATCAAAGATGACTAACAAGATGGTAGATTACAAGGATTCTCCCTATGAATCAGATGAGCAACGTTGTGTTGGGCACTCTTCTGACGTAGCAGACACATTGAAGAGTTTGAAGGAAGAAATAAGTATTTGTAATGCATATAATGATAGAATCATGAAGGCACAAGAGAAACAAGAAGAAGTCAATGCAGTAATTCTTCAAAGTCTGTCAGAATGAAGAGGCAAGGACCACTTCGGATCAGCTATGGACTGGAGGATAGGACTAATTGGGCATATTGTAGGAGATTTAGCAGTGGGAATAGGTCATATAGAGGTGACACGATTAGGGATGTCATGTTTTTGGATACTCTAGATAGGAGTGGTGATGGACACAAGTAATATTCTAGTTCTAGTTCTGACATGGATCATGGTCATCATCGTTATCATCCTTACAAGAGGAGTGATAGGGGATATTTTCCGGATGAGTTCAAGAAAGAAAAGAAACCTACATTTGACAGGGAAACAAAGAAATCATAGGATGTAGAGGCATGGTTGCTTGGAATGAATAAGTTATTCATGATACATTATTACTCAGAGAACATGAAGGCCAAAATAGATACATTTTGTCTTAAAGATAAAGCATATATGTGGTGGGAAGATGTAAAGAACATTAGAGATATTTATGAGGATGAGTTGAGTTGGAGTGAATTTGAGAGACTATTCAGGAAGAATTACCTATTAGAAAGGTACTATGACAACAAGGCAAAAGAGTTTTATGAGCTAAAGATGGGATCTATGACTAATGAGGAGTACACTAGCAAATTTCTGGAGTTGTTGAGATATGTGCCTTACCTCAAGGAGGAGAAGGCCAAGATTCAGGGATTCATCAGTGGGTTGTCGATAACATTTAAGGATAGGATTGAGTTTCACGAGCCTAGATCATTGGAGGAGGCCAACTGGAAGCTAAAGCATTGTTATGAGAAATCAAAGCGTAGATCTGAGACTAAACAGACTGGAAAGGTAATAATAAGAATAAGGGTAAATGGGACAAGAAACAGGCAAAGCCTCAATACACAAGTAACAAAGAGAATACAATGCCACACAAGAAGTTCAATGCATCTGATAGAGGACATAAATTTCTATCTTAGCAAAACAAGGGTGATGATAGGAAGCCCGTACGGTGTTGGACTTGTGGCAAATATCATCTTCAAAGAGATTATCGACAACATCAGGTGGTAGAATACAAATTTACAATGCCCAAGAGGAGCAGATGATTGGGGATGTTGGACAAAGTGTTCCTAGGATCTATGCAATGTTGGATAACAAGTAGGCAGATCACCAAGCATCTATTATCGATATGGAAGGTAAGATTTGGGATCAAGTTGGTTCTATTTTGATTGATCTTAGATATAACTATAGTTATGTTAATCCTGAACTGGTGGATAAGTGTGATTTGAATAAATAAGTTCATGCAGAGTCTTGGTTAGTGTAGTTGGAAATAGGTTCAAAGAAGCGAGTTCATCATTGGGTATGAGCTTGTGTATTTGAGTTGAATGGTATGCCTACGTAATCACATTTTAATGTATTGTCATTGGGATCATATAGTATGTTGTTGGGCCTGGATCATGTTTATCTTTATAGGATCAAGGTGGATTGTTATCACAAATCCATTGAGTGTTTGGATGATAATGGAGAACAAAGAGTCTTACAGGGTAAGAAGAAGGCAACATCAGTTAGGATGGTGACAACTATGCAGGAAAAGCATAGTTGCAAGAAAGGGTGTGTGTTATTTGCGATACATATTTCTAGTGACAAAGGTAAGGAAGTTTCAGATGCATATGTTTTGAGTAGGTACCCAATTTTACAACAGTTTTAGGATGTATTTCCTGTAGATATTTCAACGTTTATGCCTCACAGGGAAGTGGATTTTTCTATTGAGTTGATACCAGGGGAAGCACCAACATCAAAATCACCATACAAGATGAGCACTCTAGAATTGGTAGAGATGAATTTGGAATTGAAGGAAATGCTTAACAAGGGATACATTAGGCCAAGTGCATCACCATGGGGCACACCAATATTTTTTGTGAAGAAGAAGGATGGTACTCTTAGGTTGTGAATTTATTACATCCAGTTGAATAAGGTGACCATCAAGAACATGTATCCATTATCGAGGATTGATGATTTGTTCAATTAGTTGAAGGGAGCAGCAGTGTTCTCGAAGATTGATATGAGATCTAGATATCATCAGGTACGCATCAAGTAAGGTGACATTTACAAGACAAAATTTTGGACCAGGTGTTGGTGTTCAAATATAAATTATAGAATTCAACCTTCCTCACATTAATTGTCAATTCGGGGCTCGTCTTGTTATTTCAAGGCTACTGTGCAAAGTATATGCAGACCACGGTTTCCCTACCTAGCATTGAGCATTCAATCAACAATATAACAATGTGTAACAACAAGAAATAACAGTAACAACAATTAGAGTAACAACAAATTAGGATTCACAACAACACAAACTTAATGAACCATTACAACAATAAAGAAATAATCACAATAGAAATAAATCTACACACACCACTAATCCAATAGCACTTGATCAAGAGAGTGGGCCCAACTCTCCGATCAGGGCTGTGGAAAAATGATCGAAGGCTAGATAATACTCAGAAGATCAAGATTGCATTAATCAAAAGGAAAATACATAAGTCCATTGTTACATTCTCAAAGGAAAACCTTCAATATCTGATCTGCTCCCTATATGCGTTATCTCCCTTTTCTCTTTGATTTGTGTCTTTTAAATATACAAACAACAAAGGGAAGTTTACAAAGAACTGATTACAAAATGATTTTCCATACAATTTATATTGATTACAAAATCTCCATAAGAAATATGAGACCTAAGATATCTTTCCATCATGATTCTGTTGGAACAAGTCGAATCTGGTTAGTGTAATTGAGACAATTTGGAAAATGGCCAAAACAGAAAATCTGCAAATATGTCCTTCAAAGAACCTTTCATTTCTCTCAATCCAGATCGAACTTCAGAAAAAATCCAATTGGGAAACTAATTTGGTCCGTTTTTCACAAAACCCATGTCTCATATTTTTAATATTCTTCTTTAAAAGTTCGATGCAAAACTGTCGCGTTTTATCCCAACGAATTTTTGAGTTCGAATATTTGATTATGAGCTGAAGATCAAATTTGCAATTTGGAAGAGATCTTGGAGGCTAGAATCGTGAGTGATGTTATAAAAAATTCATCAATAATCCATCATTAGCAAAATCATGCATAATAATCATCAATTTATTAAAAATCAAGGAGAGCAAATATTACTTATCCACAAGAGCATAACTAATTATGAAATGGAATTATATAATAAATTATGGTAAATAATATGATAAAAGAATAGTAGAAATGGATGTTAAGAAGTGATAATAATAATGACAAATTAGTAGCCCAACACCAGGTATGAACATTATGAGTTTATTGTAGTTCCTTTCAGTTTGACTAATGCTCCAACTAATTTTACGTGCTTTATGAATAGTGTGTTGTTTTATTTTCTCGACAAGTTTGTTATTATGGTAATTGATGACATCTTGATATATGCTAAAAATGAGGAAGAACATGCCAAACATTTAGCAGTAGTATTGAGATTTCTAAGAGAGCATTAGTTGTATGCTAAGCTTAGAAAATGTAGTTTCTTTCAGATAGAGGTACATTACTTGGGACATGTGGTTTCCAAGGAAGGCATAGCAGTAGATCTAGAGAAGATAAGGGATATCATGGAGTGGGCAGCTCCTAGGAATGTGGATGAGGTAAGATCATTTATGGGGTTAGCAGGTTATTACAGGAGGTTCATCAAGAACTTCTCACAGATTGCATATCCCATCACATCATTGTAAAGGAAAGGTAAGAAGTTTGAATGGATAAAGGAATGTGCAACAAGTTTTGAGCAGTTGAAACAATTATTGACACATGCTCTAGTGCTAAAGATTGCAGATCCGAACAGAGAATTTGTGGTATGCACAGATGCTTGCAAAAGAGGACTTGGTGGAGTTCTTATGTAGGAGGGACAAGTAGTATGCTATGAGTCATGAAATATACATGAGCATGAGAAGAATTACCTGACACATGATTTTGAGTTGGCAGTGATCATTCATGAATTAAAGATGTGGAGGCACTATCTTCTAGGAAAAAGGTTTGTATTTATTAGTGATCATAGTGGATTGAGGTACCTATTTGACCAACCAAATCTGAATGTCAGGAAAGTTAGATGGTTGGCCAAGATTAGTGAGTTTGACTTTGAGATCAGATACATTAAAGTTAAAGAGAATAGGGTTGTAGATGCTCTTAGTAGGAAGATACAAGTAAACCACATAAAAACTATGAGTTCTTATGGGATAGATTTATAGGGTCAGATCTTACAGGCAGGTCAACAGGATAACAAGTACATGGATCTCAGGAATAGGTTACAACAGAGTACAAGTATAGGTATAGGCACAGATATAGGTATAGGTACATGTGCATGTACAGGTGAATAGGATGTGGACTATTGTCTCACAATAGATGGCTTGATCAGATTTAGGGACAGGATATGTGTGCTAGATGAGAGTAAGCTCATAAAGCTTACCTTGAGATAATTTCATGTGAAATCGTATTCAAGTCACCTGGGATATCATAAGACATTGACAACGGTGAATAAGTTCTACAACTGGATGAAATTGAAGAAAGAAGTGGCAGAGCTTGTGGTGAGATGCTTGGATTGTCAATAGGTAAAGGCAGAGTGTAAGCATCCATGTGGGTTACTACAACCAATATTGATTCTAGAGTGGAAATGGGAGGTCATTTCCATGGAATTCATCATAGGTTTTCTGAGAACATCTAGACAACATGATTCCATCATGGTTATGGTGGACATGTTGACTAAGGTAGAACACTTCATTCCAGTGAAATCTACCTATTCATCTAGTGACGTGGCACAGGTGTTCATCAGAGATGTGGTCAGATTGCGTGGTGTTTCGAAGAAGATTGTTTCATACAGGGATGTAAAGTTCACTTCCAAGTTTTGGAAGGAGTTGTTTGCAGGTTTAGGTATAGAGTTGGAATTCAGTAAAACTTATCATCTGCAGATAGATAGAAAAACAGAGAGGGTCAAAAAGGTATTGGAGGACATATTTAGGATGTATGTGATGCATCAACATAGGAGATAGGTGGAGTATTTTCCATTGGTTGAGTTCACTTACAATAATGGTTACCAAGAATCACTGAGGATGAGTTCATTTGAGGCATTTTATGGGCAGAGTTGTGATACTCCCATCAGTTGGAGTGACCCAGTGAACAGGGTATTGATTGTACCAGACATGTTAGAAAAAATGGAACAGGAAATGCAGGTAATCAAGAATAATCTAAAGATGGCATAGGACAGGCAAAAAATCTATGCGGATCAGAACAAGTTGTTTAAGGAGGAGTTTCAGTTTGGGGAACATGTGTATTTACGCATCAAGCCAAAGAAGATCTCCTTATAGATTGGATCATGTGCCAACATAGAACATCAGTTTTGTGGACCTTTCAAGATTCTTGAAAGGATTGGACCAATAGCCTATCGAATTGCATTGCCTCCGATAGTGAAATTCTGTGTTGTTTTCCATGTGTCATTGCTTAAAAAGTAAGTTAAAGATGATGATCATGTGATTGAATGGTTTGTATTGAAAATGGATCCAGAGGAGAATTCCATCTAAAACCTCAGTGTATATTGCAGAGAAAGATACTCATGCTCTAGAACCATAATCGAGCAGGTTAAAGTGCAATGGAAGCACTTTGGGTCTGATGAAGCTACATGGGAGATGGAAAATCACATGCGAGCTATGTATCATTCTCTATTTGCTAGTTGAGCAAATGTTTTGGTATATGTTTGGGTACATGTGTTGGTGTGATTTTTTGGTATATGTACATATGTATATGGATGTAAATATCACCACGAGTTGTGTTATAAAGCTCCAATAAGCAGTATCGGTGTCAAGTCATTATAGTTGTCATCTTGGTTTGCTTCTCAGTAGGTTGATCATTGTAAATACTGCAATGAGCTAAGTTATAAAGCTCCATGGGCAGTGTTTTTTGCTTTCAGCAGTCTTGTTGATTGTAGGTGTCATTGAACATCGAGGACGGTGTTTCCCTAAGGGGGAGGGATCAGCAACAACCATGGTAAAAAATCCATGTAATAAAATTTAGTAAAGGAAAAATAATAACCATAGTCACGGGACACGTATTCCAATCTGAATGTTGGGCAAAACATCCTAGTGTGGGTGTTCATTTGGTTTATTATGGCTCTGGAAATTGGAAAAGGTAATGGCAAAGGCTTTGGAAAGGCAAAGTGGAATTTATTGGCATTTATTTATGAAAATAATCGAAATTAGGAGAAAAGGAAGGTGAAAAGTCACAAGTTACAAGTGAGGAGGAAAATAATGGAAAATTGAAGAAAATAGAGGCCTCATTAATAAAAATGATTAGAGGATCAGTTCAGTTTTGGAGCTCTCATTTCTTTCTCTCTCTCATACTCTTTGACACTTAGAGTTTTCTTGGAGCACTCTTGGAGGAGTGTGGCATACTTTGGATTTGGAGCAAGAAGGCGAAGGAAAAGCAGGAAAGCGCAAGAGGACATTGGAATCAACAACTACAACAAATTTTTCTTGTAGGTACCGAGTTGCATGTATGATTTCCTTACTAGTTTTGGCATGCATGGAATATGCATGTGGTTTCTTGGTCATGATTTGTCATTGGCATGGAGGATTTCCTGGATTGACAGTGGTTTTTCCTAGCCTTTCCATTTCCTGGATAACCATGGTGTTGTGGGAGTCTTTCCCTTTTGTTTTCTAGTTGGTTCTCATGTTCCTTTGGCCGTGGGTTGAGTTATTAGTTCCTGGAGCCTTTGATGTACAAATGCTCTGGAGCCCTATAACAACTTGGGTTTGGTTATTAGTCCTGGAGCTTTGGTTGGACAAACATTCTGGAGCCCTTGACAGGTTGAGTTACTAGTCTTAAAGCCTTGGTTGGACAAACGCTCTGGATCCCGACAATAATTGTGGGTTGAGTTACTAGTCTTAGTGCCTTGTTTGGAATAAACACTCTAGAGCCCTGAAAAACTTGGCTAGAGACCAATATGGTGATGGATAGTGTTATCTGACCATGAGGTGGAATCACTGGTTGAGGGTTAAGGCGGTTTGGCCTATGGAAGCCTTGGCTTGATTTTGATGGATTTTTTCTGTGAGATCTCGCATTCATGCTTGGAATATGGCATGGGGGTGATTGGCTGAAGAGATGTTTGGCTTAGCCAATCTATAGTTGGGTGGAATGTGGAAGTCCCGAACCTGGTTAACCTTTGAATTCATAAATAAGAGCTCTCTTTCTCCTTCGTATTTTATGGTTAAATATACTTGTTTATATGTGGCTTATATGGTTGTTATATCCTTGATATTTTTGTTGGTTATATGTTAGTTATGAATGAGTTTTATGACAGTGAAAATGTATGGCTCTCATCATGTTTGGGTTAATCATTGAATTTACAATGAATATATGGCTTAATAAATAGTAATGTAGTTATTTTGATGGGGCATCAATGCCTCTTAGTGATTCTCAGATAAGTATGAGGCCCCTATGCTCATATATGTTGTTTAAACCTGTAGAATGCATATTTGTGACATGTTTGACGAAATTCCTGTCAAGGCTAGTAGGGGCCTAGTTAAGTCCTTGTTCAATTATTTGCATTTGTATCATTTTTTTTATGTTACTTTTCATTTTTGGAAGTTTCATGGAGTTCTGGGCAGTGGCCTGAGTTTGGCCTTGAAAAATTGGCACAAAATCTAGAGTCGCTGGCACAAAACTACCTCGAATATTCGCCAATCACACAAATGCCTTGTTGTGGGAGCGACTGGACGGTCCCAATTGCATGCATGCCCATGTCAAGGGAGTGAGTGAGGCTTTAATGCAATAAAATGTGAGGTTGTCTGAGGGGTTGGTCACTTGGATGGGTGGGTGGATTATGGGCGTTTTGTTGCAAGTGTAGAAGGTCAAGTTGTTTGTGTTCTATCGGTTCCACGCCCTTAACTAATACATAGGGATTTGAATGATATCGTAGTAACTCTTCGTCACATGTTTACCCCGGTTGGATGGTTACTTGGTGTTGGCTTGTATGGGCCTGACCTAGGTTTAGAGGTGATTTAACCAAGCAAATGCCGGTACTACTGGCCCTTTTGGCAACAGTCCATGGAGCGCGGACTGAGGTCTCACCCAAAGTAGTACGGGAGGGTGCTAGAACCAGGTTTCTGCACCCTTGGGATTTCTGATGGGCTTTTGGAGGTTCGCGATTCGAATTGTCGCTACACGCAATTATGATCCCTTTGCAACCTATGGTGCGGCTTCCGCGCAGCCCTATTCGGGGCGCGACCCGTATAATACCCAAGATCCCTGCTAATTAACCGATTACTTAACTTGTGTGTGTAATATTTATGGTTATTACACCATGTTCAACAATCATATCAGTGCGCACAATACATAAACGAATACAAACATAAAGAAGATAATGCACAACAAATACACAGAATTAGGAATCAACTTCTCGTTTATTAATCTTCAACCTTGCTTATAGACTCGACACCGCCCTGCGCACTTAGCTGTAGGGTTCCGCGCACTTAGCTGCGGACTCTACTAGGCCTCTGCACACTCAGCTGCAGAGCGTCTTCCTACTACTACAACCCAAGAAACTTAGAATTCTACTCTAGGCTTGAACCATTCCTTTGCTACTCACTCTATCATCAACTATCTTTACAAATTAGAGCCTCACTCTATTTATACAATCCCATGGTCCATGGGCCATGGTTAGGCTGACATGATTTTACATTACATACATTACTTTAGGGCGGACAACCCTATGACTTGACCTCTACTTCTTTCTCAGCTCCCACAATTTGTGGAGTCTTACAAAACCCTTGACCAAAACTTGGGCTTTGAGCCCCAAAACCTACTGTGGGGGGATTCCATGCCCAACAGGCCCCCAACACAATCATCGTGACTCATCTCGAGTCACTCTATTGGTGCGGCGATCTTGGCATGTAGCCCCTCCAATCGATCCTGTGGTGCCCGGAGGTCTGCAACGCATTGTTCTACAGTCTGTTGGATCTGCTCCACTCTTTTGGTCAAAGTTTCGCTGTCAGGGAGAAATCCTTGTCTTAAGGCATGAATTGCCTTCATCTGTGTCAGCTTTCCTTCGATGTCTGCAGTGATGAGGAAGGGCTCATCAATCCAAGTCTGGACGCACACTTTAAGGACTCCCTCTTTCTGTTGCGTGACATCCACCTGTTCCTTGAACACCTTTGCTTGCTATAGCTTCGCAAGCCGTTGGGTTAGGACAACTGTCTGCACTGTTCCACGCACACTGTCATACTACACTTGAAGCTCCCGCACCTCCATTTCCAGGTGTTGTATGTTGGGGTCCTCCTATAATGAAGTGAGGACCGCGAAGGATTCTTCCAACATAGTAGTGCAATTATGTACTGCCTGGCTTATTTCCTCCAGCCCTTTTTGAATAGCATGAGCACACTGTTCCCTAACTTCCAGGGGTGTAGAGGACTGTGCCTTTAATCGCAGCTCGATAATCTGAAGGTTGAGGTCTAGTTGTACCCTCGTTGCTTCCTCCTTTGCTTCGCAGAATCCACTGGCTAATTTGTGGATTTTCACTCCAACTGGTAGGTCTGTCATGATTTCTAGGTATAGAACGCGATAACATGCTTCTTCTACCATTTTCTCCAGCTGCTGATTCTGCGCAAGCACTTCATCGCGCTGTAGGCTAAGCTGCTCAATGTTGATTCTCTGTTCGCTGAGCATTTGTACTGTGCGTCCTTCCCTAGTGCGGAGTTCTGTTGTTGCTCTGTCCTGTAGCTGATATAATATATCCTGTGGAAGGGCAACCAAGTTTAGGTCAAGTCCCTTGATTCTTCCCACCGTGGCTCTGTCCTCCTCGCTTTCCACCATTAGGGCTCCTTCTGGTAGCACTATGGTGTTGACTATTTTTGCGCGCAGTAGCTGCTTCGCTGTTGATGTACCTACGGCACCGTAGGCGGCTACTGTTCCTTCCTGTGGGGGCCACACCTGAAGTTCTTGTAGCTATGCCTTGAGGGCCCCCAACACATTCTGTTGCTTCGCCATAGCTTCCTGGGTGACCTCGCGAATTATATCGCGGATGTCATAGAGGTCACCCTCTGTCAATGTAATTGGTATAATGTCCAGTTTGGAAGCCTTCGCCTTCTTTCATGGACTTGATTGCTCTGTGACGTGCGACTGTTTTAGTTGGGTGGACGTTGTGCTCAGGTCCGTGCCTTCAGCTGTATCTGGTCCCTGTCCTGTGGACACGTCCTGGCCCCCTTCCTCCTGCGTCGTAGTGGCCCTTGTTGCTTGTGCTATTGCTACTCTTTTGGTGGCCTTTGCCTATTCTGCGGCTGCCTTTACTACTTCATGGGCGGCCCTTACCTTTGTGGCCACTTGTTCATTATGCCTCTACTGGGCCAACTTCGTGACACACAACTTGGTTACCTCCTTCTTCTTTTGTGCTACTGTTCTATCCCTTTCTTCCAGATTCGGGGTGTGCCACTCAAGAGGCCATGATTCGAGCACGGAGAATATGGCATCATCAATTGCGATGAAAGGAAGCTTGATCCAGTTCAGCACCGGATCCTTATGCGCCTTGATATACACATTGTGCATATCCGCCTTGAAGTCTACAAAGCTCCGCAGGCTGTTGTACACTGTGGGGGATAGGCGTGGCCTCCTGTTAATCCACATCTAGATGCTCGCCTCCATGAGCACCTAGAAGATTTTAGTCTCATGGATCCGCATGACATCCTTCACAGCCCAGAGCAACACATATTTTGCTGCTTCTGGCAAGTCCTGTTCAATATGAGGGAACTGGCTGTCCTCAGGCAGTTCCCTTGTCACCAATAAAATGGACAAGAGAAACCACGTGTAGTGGAAGATCTTGCCCTGCTATTGAGCTTCCTTGTAGTTGGTTAGGAATTCTTCACAGAGGAATTCAGACCAGTTGAATTGGACCCCCTCCGTGCATTGTTCTGATAGCGCAACGACTGGTGCTGGTACCTCGTCTCCTCGGAATTTTCTCATCACCTTCTCGGCTAGCAGTTGGGTGGTGACGCGCACCCCTTTGTCTTTAATGCTACTGACTGCGTAGTCTCTCTTCTCTTTTTCCAATTTATACTTCTTCTTCATGGCCTTTGCGAGTGCCAAATCTTCGCTTTTGCCAGCTATCTCTGCGGGGTCCTATCCATTACAGGGAAGCCGGGAAATCCTGTGGATAAGCTCCGCCATGATGGGAATAGGCTCCTCCAGCCATAAGTACCCATCGTGCACTAGGAAAAGCAGCTGCCTAATGAAAAAGATCGTGATCTGTGCGCGATGAAAGTGCGGAATCCATAGTAGGTGGAGTAGCTCGGCCTTCTCCACACCGTGAAACCATTTCTACGGCTCTAACATTGTAACTGACCCCTCCTTGCTCTGTTTCATGAGGTTCATAGTCTCTAAATGTGGGAACTTTTCATTTTCCGCAAGGTCCCAGTCTTCAAATTTCATCGTGGGCACGTGGCCCATGACCGAGCCTTCAAACAGAATTCCATCTGTGTGGAGCGGGGTTTGGAGCGCACTCTTAGCGACATCTAGATCCTTGGGTACTTTAGATTTCCTTTCTGTGGAGGAACATACTTGGGCAATTTTTTTGCAGCGCACACCGGTTGGATGTCTTCTTCCATTTCTTCATCAACCTCTATCTCATTTGTGAGAGTCTGGAGGTCCTCCTCCTCATCATCTGTCTCAAGGTTGACAGCCTTGCCCTTTTCTTCCATGAAAAGTTTACCAAACTGCGGATGTCGCGGGGACATGTGGACTGGTCCCACTGCTTGTTTATCTTTCTTGGGCCTCGGTATCCAAGGTGATTTCTGAATTTCCGACGCATCCACCACCTGCATCGTAGGGCTCTGCACAACTTCCTTAGTGGTAGTCTCAACAAAACCCACACCTCTCCTGGTAGTTGTCATCTTGTTTGAACTGTCTATGGTTGTTTGCGAGCTTGGGGCTTCAAATACTGCTTGGCGCTCAATACTCTGTGCTCTTTGTAATAGCTCAAATATCAAACGAACAAGTGTTGTCTCGTAGCTAGCCTTGGGAGTTTTATAGCGTCCTTTGAATTTGAATTTGACTGCTCACCCCACTTCTGTGTCATTAATGCATTCTTGGCGATAGATCATCCCAAATATAGCCCTTAATTCGTGTCTTAATTGCCTGCTGCCTACTCCCTTTTGCCTTAAATTGGACATCTCGTCATGCACAGTGACGCCAACGATTACTTCCCAGTTTACCTATGCGACAGAACAACCCCTTGCTCGTGGGTGCGAACCTTGTGCCATGCTGATTCTACGCACACCTCCTTCACCGCGAAGTTCCCAGACAGACTCTTTTAGAGTCTTGTGCTGTCTTTCAATTGTCTGGAGCGCTAAGACTATGATCCCTACGGCTGGTCAGGTGGTCGCACCATCTATGCAAGACTCTAATTCGCCTTCTCAGTATAGTCTGTGGACACTCCTCAATTTCTCTCACGATAGCTGGCGCAGCGCGTTCTACCTCATGTGGTGTGATCCCCTTGTTACTGCATTTGGTAAGGTGTGGTCTCATCCATGGTAGTAGAGTCATAAACACTCGGCGATAATCGTCTAACACAGTGGTAAGATCATCCTTATCTTTCCTTTTCATCCTTGGTTTATCAACGAGACATGCTTGTGTGACCTCATTTTCTAGTCTTTTGATCTCAACGTCCATCAACATTCTTTTCTTTCTCAATTGTACTCGCTCTTCTTCGAGTTCGCGAAGCCTAAGGTTCCCTCGTTGAATGGCTTCCCGAATCCTTATATGGTCGTCCTCACGTAGCTGTGTGATTCCTTCATCCTGGTCTTCGCGCACTGTCATAATTGCGGGGGCTATTACATGTGGATTCCTTTTGGTATTCCCTTCAAAAATTTCAATTTATACTCTATTTCGCACCTTTGGAATCATATTCACGCTCAGGTTTTTGCACATGGTCCTATAGACCCATCAAACTGCTGGTACGCGTAGGTCCCGATCAGTTCGTCTCGCTTGGTAACGTTGTTCAGTACTCCGCACATCCTCTGGAATGCTTCGTCGTGGAGAATTGGTAACACGTGTCGCCTTTCCTGCTACTGTGGTTTGTTCCGATTTTCTAGGTTTGGGGTGGTGTGTGCTTGTGCGAGCTGTACAACATATGTCTGTACCCATCGGGAAAGGTGGGCGCACAATTTGCTCTGCCCCTGTTGACCGACTTGTAGTTAAAGTTGGGGTTTTCCAAACCATAGGTGCATCATCCTTCTACATCCGTGCCATTCTTCAAAAGTTCCCTGATGTGTACCCCACCATTGTGCAGGGGTTGCCCACAATGCCCACTTCAGCGCATCAAATCGCTGCTGCTCTGGTACTGCACTTTCGAATTTGCTCAGAAATTCATCCACCGCTAACAATCCATCATATGTTGGTAGCTCCCTTGCCTCTGTTGTTACAAAACACAATGACCTGATCATCATGTTGTAGTTCAGTGTTGTTACTTCGTGCAACCGATTCTACTATTGCTCTATCTCTTCATCTGAATCCAAAGTGCAGGAGCTTTTGCGCTCCCAAAAAATCCTTCCATCTGTAGTCAGATTCACCTAATCCTCTACTTGTGCAGTTATCTTATAGATACGGTTGAGATCGTCATCACTATCGTCATCGCACACCGGTTCAGTGTATTGCGCTCCTTCGGCTGGGTCCAATGGTACTACTACGCGTAGTGACTTTTTCTTAAAGGTCATTTTTCACTTCTTCAGATTTATGACTCCGTTCATATCAGTACCCTAGTCTACTCCTAGTAGCACAGGATAGGGATCACTGTCATCGACAATCTCTATCACTTCAAAATCTGCCTGCACACTCGCGCCTTCAATATCGACTGTCACCCCTTGAAATCTTCCCATGGGAAAAATATTTTGTTGGTTCACCATTCATAACTGAATAGGGGACCATTGTAACGTGGGTCTACCCATGCATTCCCATGTTTTATTTGGTAGTACATTTGTGTCCAAACCCAGATTTAGGATTACCTGATCCATTTTGTACTCGCCTATTTAGGATTACCTGATCCATCTCCCTTCTTGTGCGCAATGCATGCTTTCCAAGTTTTCGGACCACACGCGGCTCTCCTGACCCCGCGCACCTAGTGATAAGTTCATGTAGCCCTTTGACTGCCTTGTGGCCACGCAACAGTTTCATGCATGTCTCCAGAAAGGTAGTGAGCATTGAAGGATCCATCGCTGTTTCTAGTTGATCCTTACTACCTGAAGTGGAGGCCTCTATGAAGCTCTTCTTAGCTTCCATGATGTCTCCTTTGCGTGTTCTAAGTCAAACTCAGGTTCCTTTGTAGGAGCCTTACAAACCCACGTGCTGTCTTTTGGTTGCTTCCCTTTATCATCTCCCATGGTCGTACCACTCTTGAGCATTATGTTTACATTTGGGTTTTCTTTGCGCGGTTTAGACCTCATCGTTTGTAAATTCTGGGTCGGAGGGGGCTGGAGTACCCCCTTTTTGTGCATCTTCACTATTAGCGAAGGGAAGTCTTTTGCCTCATGATCAAACTGATTACAGTAGCAAAATGATATCCTAGTCGTATTCATATAATCGTGGGCATAATGCCCTGGTCCTCCGCAATTGTAACAAATTATCTGTCCACGACCCCTTCCTGGCCCCATTCCACCTCGACCCCGACCACGACCCTAAAACCTAGTGCGCACCATCCTTACATTTGTGTCAAAGGCTCTCGTTTTAGTCTACACCTTGTAGGTAGGAGTCTGATCCATCATTAGTTCATAGCTTTGGCAGGTGCGTTCATCATGGCCTACTGACTTGCATAAATTACAAAACAATTGTTGGGACGTCTGCGTATACTTCTGTAACAGATGACAATTATCCATGGTATTTTTTCCTCCTATCTGGAAGATCGCGCACCATAATGTAGACGCTACGCTCGGCCCCGCCTGTGCCTCCGGTCTTAATGGCATTCACCCCCCCCTGCCAAGTAGTTCACGAATACTAGACAGTGGTCCTTGTCGTGCGCTTGGCCTTTGCATTTTATGCACCATACTTCCTTGCACACCTCTGGACGAGTTGTCATGTCTTGTTTCAAACTTTGCATCTGCAAACAGAGATTGCAGTTGTGCGTGGATTTGTTGGACTCCCAACCTAGGGTATTGTATAGGGGTCTCATGCAATCTCATTTCCATCTCCAATGCTTCACCCTGGGTGGAAAGTTTTTGTTGTGACAACGCCAACCTTAAGTGTGGCGTAAGTGAGGCCACAAACCATGCGTGATGCTGTGCATCTATTAACATCATATTGACTTCATGGATCATACTCTTTAGCCTTTGGTCCAAGTCCCAAGGGGTCTCGCCCGGGAGCATCGCAATCTCCTTAAACCTGATGATTGATTGTGTCTTTGATTTTGGCCTGCTAAATTCTTTGTTTAGCGTGGTCTGGATCATTGCAATTCCTGTGTTTGGGTGGTCATTAGAGTGCTTGATATACCACATTAATGCGTGATCCTGCAAAGTGCTCACCAGCTTAGCCTTTTTAATATTATCATCCACGACACCCTGTGCTTCCCATACACCAGAATTGGTCCGGATCTTCATTTTCTACTCCTTTGAACACTGGCAGTTTGATCACACTCATCATACTGAACTCTGGTGGTGGCGGAGGTGGAGTTGGTGGAGATGGAGGTGAGGGGGTTGAAATGGGTGGCAGTGTGAGTGGAGGTGGTAAACGCAGAATTCTCTGTCTTATCAAACTAACCACGCTTCTTGGAGAAAATTTCACGAGCTCCTCCTCACTTTCCCGCGAGGGTGAAATTAAGGGACTTTTTTCCAACTCCTCACTACTTCCGCTTTTGTAGATCCTTCTGCTTCGCGTAGTCCCAAACATTAATTTATTCGCATAACCTGATTTTCACACAATAACATCTTAATCCAAGTGTTTAAATATTTAATATACTTACCTCTCAGTCCCTTGATAAAATGTCGTTCTCTCTCACTGTAGCTGATGATCGTGTCTACCGCGAACTCAGTGATAAATCCTCCTATTATTCGGTCGAGCTAGTGGTCCACAGCTCACACTACCTTCTCTTCTAAGGCCTCTTGTTTGCGCACTAGTTCTGGAGTCCACATATTGGTTTATCGAGCCTACACCTTCCCTGGTTGTCTACTAACTTTTCTATCCACTCATACAACTCAAACAGAAACGATGCAAAGAAAATTTCGTGGATTTTAGTGTACAAGTAGCGATCCAACCACTATTCCTTAGATACTCGTGGATTTCTATTTTCCTACACCGTGAACTCGTAAATCTTCTTGTCCAACCACTCTTCAATTTCTTCCTTTGTAGGATTCCAGTGGCATGACATCAGACATCCTTTATGCAGATCCTGGTCCCGGCAACGAAACCATTTGTTGGCTTATATGGGCCTGACCCAGGTTTAGAGGTGATTTAGCCAAGAAAATCCTGGTACTACTGGCCCTTTCGGAAACAGTCCACGGAGTGCGGATTGAGGTCTCACCTAAAGTAGTATGGGGTGGTGATAGAACTAGGTTTCCACACCCTTGGGATGTATGATGGGCTTTTGGAGGTTTGTGGTCTGACCTGTCGCTACCCACACTTATGATCCCTTCAAAACTTTTGGTGCAACTTCCGCACAATCCTACTCGAGGCGCGACCCATATAATACCCAAGATCCTTGCTAATTAACCGATTACTTAACTTGTGTGTGTAAGATTTATGGTTATTACAACATGTTCAACAATCATAACAGTGTGTGCAAGACATAAACGAATACAAACATAAAGAAGATAATGCACAACAAATACACAAAATTAGGAATCAACTTCTCTTTTATTAATCTTCAACCTTGCTTATAGACTCAACACCGCCCTACGCACTCAGCTGCAGGGGTCTGTGCACTCAGCTGTAGACTCTACTAGGCCTCTGCGCACTCAGCTGTAGAGCCTCTTCCTACTACTACAACCCAATACACTTAGAATTCTAATCTAGGCTTGAACCATTCCTTCACTACTCACTCTATCATTAACTATCTTTACAACTTAGAGCCTCGCTCTGTTTATACAATCCCATGGTCCACGGACCATGGTTAGGCCGACATGACTTTACATTACATACATTACTTTAGGGCGGTAGCCCTATGACTTGACCTCTACTTCGCTCTCTACGCTCGCAATTCACAGAGTCTTAGAAAACCCTTGAACAAAACTTGGGCTTTGAGCCCCAAAACCTGCTGTGGGGGGATTCCATGCCCAACACTTGGGTAGATGTGTGAGGAGGGTGTTACAAAAGGTATCAAATGATGGTAATTTTATGACTCATCATCTACCCCAAACTCGATATATTGCATGTCCTCATGCAACTTTGTACCTCTATATCAACCAATATGCAAGGATACTTAATGAAGCTTCATTTTTTTCAATGCATACCACTTAATGAGGTCTCTACCTCCAAGCATGGGCCAAGTCATGAATTCTTCTTTTGTTGCAAATTAGGTTTCCTCATTATCTTACACCCCATGATTTATGTTGTATGTCTATGCTTGATATAAGCTTCCATGAACCACTCTACAAGAGGAGATATGGAAGGCTCAGATTGAACAATGATGGGGATGATATAAAAAGGATAAGAAGTGGTCATGAATGTGAAAGGTGAAGATTTCCTCCCCTCTCCCCCAAACTCAAGACTTTTTTCGTCCTCGGAAAGAGATAAAATGGTATGTAAGTAGAAGAGGAAAAAGGCTCAAGTTATTTTCAGATACAAATATAAAGTATTCAATGAATCTGATAACCAAAAGGAAAGAATAAGAACACTTGTACCTACCTATGCATTTTACAACATGTGTATAATATTTTGTGGCAGGTTCTACGTAGGTTCTCCACAGGTTCTTAAGGCATAGAGTAAGCATCCCTGAAAATTTGTACCAAGGACGATCCTTGTGTAGTTGATAGGTATTGGTTCTTATGTAACAACACCAATGTCATCCTCAGAACTTGTTATTTTTTTTTTCCTCTATAACATTGAGGGATCTGTGAAGTATTATTTAGAGTAGAAACATACCGCAATATTTGAAGCTCATTGAAGATGTGGGGACACAATCAATAATAGGAAAGTAACATGAGAAACTTCTGATGTGTTGGTAGCAGCAAGCTCTCTTTATTCAAAAACTAATGAAACTGAAAGTGTAACTTAGCATTGTAAGTGAACCAGGTTAATTTATTAGGTGGATTAGGAGTGGGTGAAGTAAGAATTTATGGAGGTCTTATGGGGGAAATAAGTAGGCTAAAGTTGTGACATGCTAGTAGTGGTTACATGAATGATATTCTAAGGCTTTTAGAGTTAACCACAAAGGACAAGAAAACTTCAATGATGATTTGAATTGGGAAGATATATGTGCATGCCATATTGCTTCAAATTGTCTTGAAAGGGATTGTGCATCAATGTACCCATTGATGTAGGAATGGAGCTCAATTCCGCAACACTAGTATTTAATCAATTTTCCATTTTCCTTGTAATCTATTCATCCAAAAATTTATTCAATGTCCTTATAGGACGATAGTTGGAAGAATTCTGCAACACATCCATAGGAACTTGATATTCCAACATGGTTTGTTTGAGGAATCAACACAGCATGTTAGAATGCTCTGTTTCATGATTTTTTATCCTTGGAAATCACTTGTTCTTAGAGTGACATCCATGGTCCTACTTTAACTTGTAAAACTAACAATTTTTTTGCAACACATGGTGAGATTATGAAGGAAAAAAGCTATGAGGACTTTCTTTCTCCATTAAAAATAAAAATTCTTACAAGTACTGCATATAACATAAATTTCTTTGAAGGGCTTATTGAAAAATATTTTTCATTGTTACCTGCCAGGGAGTGGTGGCCACCTAGACTACCTAGCAGTAATTTGATGATAAATTTTCCATGTGATGTCTGATTAGAGTGATTCCAAATTCAAATTGAAGTATATTCATAAGGTTATTTCTACGGGCTACATTTCTTGGTTTAATTTCATCAATAAAATAATGACTGTTACATCAACTCCAAAATCCAATCTGCATAAAACTCATCCTCAAGCTTATACAAACATTTGATTACGAACCCACGTTTTAAAAATTAGATCAATTATTTCCAAAGAGTTGTCAATGTAATTATAATATCAATCTAAATGAATCAACTACTCCAAAATTATCGCAAATATGAGTGAATGTTGTCTCATATGTATAATGACTACTCAAACAGTGTACAAGGGTTAGGGTGCCTCTGATCTTCTTGGGTCACAAGAAAAAATAACATGCCACAAACTGGTTTTACATCATTATATAAATCATATAAGCTTTCAAATATGCATACTATAATCAAAAGATACCAACCAAGGAAAATCTTTATCATCCCTTTGTATCCATGTTTCCCAATGGGTCAAATTTGTCCTCAAACTATGGGGTACATGTCACCATACATGGTCATCTAATTAGGTGGAAAATGGGCTTATGTATCACTGGAAAGTGAAGATGGTCAAATCGATGGTGATAAAGGGCTAAAAGGTTAGGTTAAGGTTAAGTCTATGTGTATTTGTACATCATCATGAATAAGCTTCTGGTCTGGGATAGATGTGCCATTTTAGTCCTTTATTATTAGTATTATTATTATTATTATTTATTTTTCCAAAGTTCTTGGGCTAAAATGGGTATTCTACCATGGAATCATATCTGTGAGGATTTCCAAGTAGCTTTTAGCATGGGTCTTTTACGGGATAAGTCGTGCCAATAAAACCCTAAGGAGGGACCTTATGATGGTTAGACCCCAACTGATATGGAGTTCCAATGAGACCCTATGGAGGGCCCTCACGACATACCATACTCAGACATGTCCTCCCAACTTAGCTCCATTTTCTCTGCATGTTAGATTATTTTGTTCTTTCATTTTTCCAACATATCTTTCGTCATAGAGCCACCCTTATGTAAAATGAAAATAAAGTAAGGGTCAAAGGCACTCGAAAATTATATGGATATAGTGAAGGCACAATGTTTAAGAGAAGTTATCCATGTGACTGTAGAAACATGTCATTAGATTACAGATAGAGAGGGGTGTGGGAAAATGGTAAAGCACAACGTGAGAAATCTAGTACACCAAGACACTTTCCAGGATTGTCAAGCACAACGAGGCCACTCTAATCCAACAACCCTAATCATGACACATGTCAAAATGGGGTGAGGAGTTCATCAACTATCTCAAGTGCCATGAAAAGAAATGAATGATAATGATGAGTCCTATGCTAGGTGCCTAACAACATATATGCATATAGGAAATCTTAAAACATCATATATATAAAATAAAACCACTCATGGCATGATTGTGGATATAGTAAAAAATATATGCATAAAGGATTTTTTTTTACCAGCCTAATTTCCTCTCAAATTTTAATAATATGGGTTTCTTTGAACAATTATATTATTCCCACATTATCCTTACTTCTAATACATAATAAATGATGAATTGGATTTAATAAGTTGATTTCTAATTAAGATATGAAAGATGAAGCTATAGCGTTCTGGTTTAAGTATGGTATGAGATGATGAGGTCCTGACATAACCACCTTGGAAATCGTAGAGAGTCCATGGAGTGCCTCATCATCTAGAGTTTTGAATTGATATAATAAGAACTTGACATAACCACCACGGAAACTATGAAGAGTCCATGGAGTGTCTCATTATGCATGGAAGTTTCCACACTATATTCCAAAAATCTAAAGGATTTGAAAATAGATATTCTTCAGTTCATGCAAATTAAAGAAGGCTTAAATTTTTTCATAAAACATACATTCTTGAAGTAACCTATCCTTGATTCCTCCTTCAGTATAATCCTCATTCATCAATACTTCCTTCTTATTCCAAGCTTCCTTCTAAGAAATTAGTACTATGGGTGGATCTTACTGTGCCACAAAAGAGAAGTATATTTTAAATTAATTCATGCATCTATATGACCTAATGCAGGATATCGAGGATGTAGGTTATTCAAATGGTTAGTCAACATTCCCTATGTTTGCTTCTACTTCTAGTATCTTCTCTAAATTCTAAGGCAAAGAATCCCTCTTCTTTAAGTGCATCCCTGACAACGACCCAAAAAATAACTATGTATTTATAGGTTATTTATTTTAATTGGAATTTAAGATACAATGTGCACATTATTTTGTCAAAAAAGGGTTAGTAATCTTGCAAGGAACTCTATACAGTATACACAAGAAAGAGGATCTTCACCAAATTTCTAGATTACCTATGTTGCAAAAAAAAAGGAAATCCTAGTAGTAAAACACATTTGCGTATAAGAAACACACTTGCATGAAATCAAAAGTAAATTAATCTATGAAAATAGGAAACTATGATGCTTTTGATTCAACAGTAAGTGAGAAGTTAAGACAACATTAGGTAATTTTCCACCAAGAGAGATAGTGGACGACACTCCTGGTCTTTTATTTAGCTTATCAATCAAATTGTCTTCAAAAGCAACAACTATTCTATGATAATTTGTTCATGAACAACACACACAAGTACAAAGAATAATGTGAAAAATGTAAAATTACAAAATCAAGTATGCAATGGAATAAAAAGCTACCATGAACCATTTCTCTTGAGAAGAAAGTAACAAGATATCCCATGATACTAAACTAAAGCACTCTACATCTAAACTAGAGAATGAAAATATGAGAAAAGAAACTTGATATTATTCCATCATAAGTTGGACAATTTCTCTAAGAGTCTCTCTTTTGTAGTGGAGGAGGCACTCTATTTTATACAAAAACTTTCTTGAACTAAAAACCCACTTGAGGATAAGGTATTCCCGAGTGGATGCAACAATCCCCTAAACATACACATGGTCATTCTAAATATGAAAATTTGTTATAACATATATGGCCTATGGTTAAGACATATATCATAAACATTTTAAATATACATAATAATAGGCTTTACGGATAACAACCTATGCCTTATACATAAACAACTGCCCATGATAGTTTGTTTGTTCTGTGGTCGAATAATATGATGCCATCATAAACCAATCCGATGATATTCAAAATCCTTGGCCCACATGTTATAATATGTTGTCACATATGATAATTCGTTCCCTGAATATCCAAATATAATGAATTTGTTAATGTGTTTGGTGAAACATTTAACGAAGATTTGATTTCACAACAAGATGTTATTGATTTTGCAGCAAACTTCTACAGGTTTGATTTTGCAACAAAGTTACGATTTTGTAGTAACTGCGACATGTATGATTTTGCAATGACTATTTTAAACACATGAGAACCCTGTAGTTGTAGTAACCAACAAAATGACTTAAATCTATGGCAAACGATATGCAAGGACTGTGATTTATGGCGAACATGATTTCAAAGCATGTGAAGCAAAACCTTATAGCTTGTCCACACATGAGTTTTCGGTCAAAATTAAATACATAATATACTAATTCTTTCTAATGTTAATAAAAATTCACATGAATACTACTAAATGCACTGAAAAACATCTTGAGCCTAAATCCTACATGTGAACATAAAAAAGGGATAATACATGGTTAAAAGTAAATGAAAAATGGATAAAGGAAGGAAAGGAAGGTATTAAATGATGGTATTTTTACGACTCATCACTTATTCATTTAATTCTTTTTCCTCTGCATTTAAATATTATTAGATTTATAGATAATGTATAGACATGAATGCCTCTAGACTCTGAACACACACACTAGTAATCTCAGTTTACTTTAATTTCATAGTTAGATGTGATTACAATTCAATTAGAATAAACATCAGCTCGTTTTCATAGAATAAATTGTCTCTGCTTTCTCTTAGCTTAGAATTCATTTGCTTCTTTAGAAACAAAGTTTTCATTTGAACTTTCATAGAATAGATTTTTTTTTTTTAACACAGTTGGTTACTTTTTATATATTGAAAAAAAGAAAAAAAGGGAAAGGAAGAAATTTCCTTGTACAATCAGAGGAGGGTAGGTTCAAAAGTAGTGCACAAATGGGAGCGCAGTCCCCACAACTACTTTTGCCACCCTGAAACCATGAACTTCAAAACTAAAGTGTTGGTGATGTGGAATTGAGCTGTGGTGAAAATTTCTAAAAATTTACTTGAACTCCATGAGCCTCGCGTGAAAACCAAACCCACACTTATCTTTGGAAAAGGCAGATATAACCAAAAACCATTATCCTCGAAAAGTCAGAGTAAGCACAAAAACACGAGGATTTCTGCTTTTCTGAAGCCTTGGCGCGATTTTCAATGCTTACCTTTATTAGGCTCGATCTCCACCATAGAAAATCCTTTGATAGATCTGACTGGTAAAAAAACTTGCACGTTACACTACCACCGTCGATCCACTCGCAATAGATCCTATGGTTGGAAAGGATTTTTTGTGGGAAAATCATGTAGAGAATACCTGCACGATAAAGTGGTATTCTCACCCCACCTCTTGCCACGTGTCCATCAATGAGTGGATTCGGGGGGTTCCCTCCTGAAACCGTCTACCGCTTAAGCTCTGTTCGAAATACCATTTCTTCTTTAAATCCCGCCTTTTCTCTTTGACTATCTCTAGCATAAGATAGCGCCCGATGGCCTTAGATCTGCCACCATCGATCGCTGCGACGACATTTCTGAAATTCTCTTTCACTGCAATTAAAGTCAGTCCTTGACCATTGATCTCTGAGATCCAATGGTACCTATGCGATGAATCTTCCTTTGTCTCCTCCCTCTTACTTTGTGGCATTTCTTCATTGAATTGTGGTTTCTGGTCCTGAATTAATGGTCTTTGTTGGGGAGAGACCTGCTGCTGTTGATGCCAAACTGTCTCGGGTCGCCTGGGAGCCTGTGCAGGGGTATGTGGCTCATGGTATACTTTCTCGATCCTCATATTAGGTGAGGGGATCAAGGGATACTTTCTTCATAAACTTCATTATTCTCTTTGACAATCCCAACTGGTCTATCAATTGCTTTGTTGGCATGGCTATCAATGTCCTTATTTTGGTTTCTCAGGATGTGCTTTAGGGTTATATTTCCCAGATTTTCAAAACTTGTTCTGATCCTTTGATAGATTTTGTTGATGGCTATGCTTTTGAAGCCCCTTTTGGCATCTAGAGCGGCTATTATGATAGCTGAGTCCCCTATTATTATAGGGTTCTTGAATGCATTTTTGTTTAACAGCCTTGTGCCTAGGAGAAGGCTATATGCTTCAACCCTGTTGTTTGTCATTTCTCCCAGGCTCCATTCATAGGTTATTATTTTGTTTCCATTTGGATCTAGTATAACTCCACCTACTCCTGCTTTACCCGAGTTATTTTTTGCAGCTCCATAAAAAAAAAAGAATGTGTCTCCTCTGTTTTTTTATCCATTCTGCAAATTCTTTATCCTCCAATATTAATTTCCATCTCTTGTTTGTGTGAACTTCTTTATGTTTTGCTATAGCTTTTGCTTTTGCTTTGTTGTACCATTATTTCTCTTCTTGTTGTAAAGTGTTCTGGTCCATTTTTGATATTCCATTTGTACTATTATCTCTGCAACTTGGCTCCATGTTTTCGCTAGGATCTTGCCTAGATTTGGCTTTTGTTCTTTGAAAATGCATTTGTTTCAGGCTAACCAAATTTGCCAACATAGGATTGAAGGGAGACATTTCCATATCCTATTTATTGTTGCCTTTTTTTCTTTGTATATGGGTAGCTTTTATCCCAATTTTTATGAAGAGTTGTCAACTGAATTACTAGATTTATGTTTATTTCCAAAGGGCTTGTTGCCTGATTCCAACGCTTTCTCGCCACCATACAGTTTATGAAGAGGTGTTGGATTGTTTCTTCCTCCTTTTGACACATGACACATTTTTAGGGCCCTTGTATTCCTTTTTTTTTTAAATTTTCAGAGGTAAGAATTTTTCCTTTAAGAAGGGTCTAGGTGAAGAATTTAATTTTTGGCAGACTCTCTGATTTCCAAGTTGCCTTCCATAGACTCCAATCATTTTAATTGTGAAGTTTTTGGAGGAGGTTGTACCCCAATTTCACTATGTAATCCCCTCCATTTGGGTCCCAAACAAAGTCATCCTACTCTTCTTTGTTGATGGGCGCTGCCCCTGCCAGATGATCTTTTAAAGTTTGCTACTTAATTTTTAGTCTTGGTGGAGTAGCTATCCTTTTCCATCTTACCCAGTTATTCTGATCCCAATTCGAAATAGGATAAAGAGTATTAAAACTTTTCTCTGCCATCCATCTCTGGAGTCCTCTTATATTTTGTTGTTAATTTAGGGGTTTTTTCCCCATTATTCTATCCTCCCAGATGGAAATTATTTTGCCATTTCCTAGATTTTTGGATATTTGGTCTCTAATAAGAGGAATTATCCTTTTAACTAATCTCCAAATTTGGGTGCATGGCCTTTTTGGAATAGTTTCAGTGAGTAGCTTTGTTCTATGGAAGTTTAAGTATTTCATTGTTAGAACCTTTTCCCCCCAATGACCGTTCCCATTTATCATTCTCCAGATAATTTTTGTTCCTAGGGAAATTTTCATTAGTCTTGGCAAGCATATGGCTATACCTCCTTTTTCATAGGGAAGCGTAACTTGCTCCCATCTAACAAGGCTGAATTTTTTATTATCTTTCTTTCCTCCTTGCCAGAGGAAGCTTCTTATTATCAGTTCCATTTGCTTGTGGGCACTTGCCAAAGCCATAATGATTGCATATTGATATATAGGCAAGGCCGAGAGAAGTGCTTTAATCAATGTCACTCTTCCTGCCAGGTTAAGCCACATCACTCCCCAGTTCTGAATTTTTCCCATCATTCTCTCCACTTGCTTGTTCTAGACTTCTGATTTTACCACTTCCTTTGCTGAGGGCAGCCTAAGATAGGTGAAGTGGCTCCAATTAATTTGTAAAGGTATTTCCATTATTTGTGAGATAGGTTGCATTGTTTTTGTTGAGGTATTCCAACAATAAATTCTGCATTTGGAGTTGTTTAAAATTCCTCCTGAAGCTAGGAGAAATTCATCCAAGAATTTTTTGAATCTTCTCACTATAATGCAGGATGCCTCACCAATAAGAAGGGTATCATTTGCAAAGAGAGAGTGGTTTATATCTTTGACTCCTCTCGAAATTTGGATCCCTGTTATTTTTTCTCTTTTCTATGATTTTCCAGCATAGCGCTCAATGATTCAGCCATGATGATGTACAAGAATGGAGAAAGCGGACAACCTTGCCTCAACCTTCATGTGCTTTGGAAAAATTTACTAGGCCATCCACTGATTAAAGGAGCAATCCATGGATTTGATATACCTTCCTGGATAATCTCTATGAAGTTTATTGAAAAAGCCAAACTTTTTGAGAGCTGCTGCAAGAAAGTTGTGGTTCACTCTATCAAAAGCATTAGCCATATCTAACTTAACAATCATTCCTCTCTCCTTTCTTTGGATACAACTGTGAATAGCCTCCTGAACAATTATCACATTCTCAGTGATTTGCCTCTTCGGGACAAATCCTCGGTTTTCTGAAATTATTTCCGTAAGTAACTTTTTCATTATATTTGCTAAAATTTTGGTGAGAATATTATAAGATGAGTTGTAAAGGGAGATTGGCCTATATCTGTGAAAATTTGTAGGATTGATTTCTTTGGGGATGAGGACTAGGAAGGAGGATTTTGTATTTCCTCCAATCTTTTTTTTTTGGAAAGCATTTTTGAGCATTCTCATTAGATCCTTTTTGATAATTTCCCAATGTTGTCTGTAAAAGGCCATTGTAAACCCATCTGGACCTGGTGCCTTATCAGGGTGGAGATTCCACACAGCTTCTCTGACTTCTTCCTTAGTAATTTCTTTGTCTAATTCCTTGTTTTGCTGGTCGCTTAATTTTTTTTATATGTTGCAAAATTTCTTCATTAGCTACCTGTTGGTCACTTGTTGAGAGGAGTTCTTTAAAGTGTTTATGGGTTGCATTTTTTATTGCTTCAACTCCTTTTATTTCTTGACCATTTAATTGAATCCGTTCAATCTACTTTTTGACCTCCTTATTTTCATTGTATTATGAAAGAAGGTTGTATTTTTGTCACCTGATTTTAGCTAGAGGCATCTTGATTTTAGTCTGCTTTCCTCTTCTTCTTGCCTATTTTGCTTATATATATCCAGATATATTTCCTTTTATTGTATATGGTCTTGCTTACTTTCTTCCTTATTCTCTTTTTCCTTGCAAAAATTATCCATTTTTTGTTGCAATTTGATTTTCCTAGCTTTGTCCCGGAGATCATTTTCTCTTGCCCAATTTTTTAAGTGCATCCTTAGGTTCTTTAGCTTAGTTTCCCAAACATACTGGGGAGATTTTGTGACACTTTTTTCGAGCTATCCTTTATTTGTTTGCCAAAATATTCCTTTCTATCCCAAATTGAATTGTATCTGAAGGGAAGGGGTCCTCGATTTTCCAGCTTTCCCAAGGTTAGCACCACTGGCTTGTGATCTGAAGCGGAATTGTGAATAATTTTACTTTTTACAAGAGTATAAGCTGCTGCTATGCTTTCATGAATAAGGATTCTGTCCAACCTTTCTTTTATGTTTTTTTTCCCTATTCTTTTGTTGTTCCAAGTGTATTTTCCATTGCTTGGCAGAATGTCTATTAATTTGTGCTCTTCTATTATTCCTTCATGAGCTTATCTTAATGGATCGTTTTGGAATATTCTGCCAAATTTTTCTTCTATATACCTTATCATATTTAAGTCTCCTCCCAGGATTAAGTTCCCACTTTTTCTCTCTGCAATTTCTTCTTTAACTGATTTCCAACAGTATTCTTTCTTTCTATAGTGATTTGGGGAGTACACATTTATAATGCTATACTTTTCTTTTGTATTGAGATTTCTCAATTTTGTTTGAATCCAATGTCTACTGATTTTTTGGGTCATTAATTCCCATTTTCTTTTATCCCAAATGGTGCTGATTCCTCCTGTTGCTCCCATGGCTTCTAACGCTACTCCTTCATAATTTTTTAGATTTTGAATCATTTTTTGATTTTCTTGCTTGTTTAGTTTGGTCTCTTGGATCATATATATGTCTGGTTGTTCCTTGGCTAAAATTTCTCAAGTTGCATTGACTTTAAAGGAGGTACCAAGGCCACGACAATTCTAAGAGACCACTATCATTATTTACTATTGTGTTGGTGTGATCCTCCCTTTCCTCTTTGTTGAGTTTTTTCATGACTTCCTGTTTGTTTCCCAAGGAATGAGTCCATTGGCTGTTGCATTCCTAGGGCCATTTCTTTAGCTGCTGCTTCATCTCTGATTTCTTTATTGGATTTCCTTCCAACTTTTTTTTGCTGGTACTAGGCTTGGGGGATTTCTTTGGCTTTGTTTCTAATTAGAATGCGGTCCACTGAGGGAGGAGGTGGAGAGGATATGGGGTTAGGGGAGGATTTGAGAGCTAAAGAGATATGGTTTGAAGGTGGGGATGGTAGATCAAAGGAGTCTTCTAATGGCTCAAAAGGATTCAGAGTTGTATGATCAGGAGGAGTAACCTTCACCTGGAGGCTGAGAGGTTGTTTCATTTGCTTCTTGGGACTAATGGATATTTGATGATGTCTGCTTATTGGTAGGTTTTTTCCTTTTCACTTGTTCCCATGTAGGTTCTTGCTCTTCTACATTTTCATGCTCTATTTTTTTAAGCCACCTATTTGCAAAATGACCATACTCATGACATATCTTGCATTTAAATGGTATTTGCTCGTATTCCAGTTATTGAATGTGAGTCCACTGGTCGACCTTGATCTTTATTGCCTCTAGGAGGCCTTTTCCGAGATATACTTCCACACAAATTCTTGCGCACACGTGCATGTTGTATTTTGGCTCTCATCTGTCAATATATTTGCCCACTGCGTTTCCTATAGCCTTTATAGATTCGTCTCCCCAGCAGTGAAGAGGAATATGTGGGAGCCTGACCGACATAGGCACTACATTTGGGACATCCATCTCCAGATCAAAGTCTAGGGTCCACCTATTCAGGTATAAACCTCTGGATTCGATGAAGTAAGATCCATTTCTAAATATTAAGTCTCTGTCCTCCTTTGTTTCAAAGAGAAAGGTGTAGTAACCCCTTCCACAGAATCGTATTTTTATCTTCCCCTGTGTAGTTGCATTCCAGTTTCTTTCCACCCATTTTTGCATTGATTTGGGTGAAGGCCATAACCTAGTGAACTGTCCAACAAGTCCGCGTTCTGCCAGAGAGATGGCTGCTCTTCTTGGAAGTGCTAGAGGGAGAGAGATCTCTGGAATAATTTCAAGGCTTTTTACAAATTTATTGACTGATGGCCCGTTCCTTGGAGCTCCATTCTCTGCAATCAGAGATGCAAAGGCTTCTGTGTTTCCTTCATCCCCTGGCTGTGAGGAAGGGTGAGGATATCCTTCCTCAGAGGGTTGGATGGTCTGGTTGGCCTCAGCAACAGGAGGCTGCTGAGAGAGGGATCTGCAGGGGCAGTGGCGGCTAGGTTAGCGTAGGCTCGGGCTGGGCTGTTGCGTGCTCTGAATAGTTTTCCTACATGTTATTTTGTAGATCGAACCTAGTTACTATAATAGATTTATTATCATGTTCATTAGAATAAAGTTTAAAGAGTTTTCTTAAAATAGACTTAAGAAGAGATTCTAAAAGCTTTGATAATATAGGAACTTTAAAATCTTTTCATAGTATAAGAATTTAGCATAGGAAGTTTAATGCTTTAGTATAGAATAGATTTCATAGAATAGAATCACATTTATTATTCATAGAGTAGAATCACATTCGCATTTCAAATAGATTAAAATTTCATTGCTTTCTAGTTTAGAATTTACTGCTTTCCATAAATCAAATCTTATTGAAGTTTGTGTCTTGCTTTCCTATAAAGTGTGTGTTCTCATTTCAGATCTCCCTGATTAGGCATTTATTTCATTTTTTCAATATTATTTTGAATAGATTTGATTTTCCTTTTAAAATTGAAAGTCAATTTCCTAGCATATATTATGCAAATGTGCTTCACAAGTTTATGAACCTGGATTGGTAATTTAATGCATAGTAACTTAAATCATAATTAAATTACCTAACAACTTCTTTGATCTTTTCTTTGATATCAAATTCATAAGTTCTCATGGTTTCCAAGTGTTCCACTCGCAAGCTTATGCTAAGCACATTTTCTACTTTTTTTTCCTTGCCTTTGATGTGCCTTATCTCAAAGTTTAACTCACCGATCAAATACAACCAGCTAGATTGTCTAGAATTTAACTTGGGCTGCTCAAAAAAGTATCTCAGCCCTCCATGGTTTGACGTCAACATAAACTTCCTCCCAAGCAGATAGTGCCTCCACATTTTCAACGCATGCACTATCATCGCAACTCAAAGTCATGAGTGACATAGTTCTTCTAATGCTCATTTTTTTTTACTCATAATAGACCACATGTCCTTCTTACGTCAAGAATCCACCTATTCCATCCTTACAAGAATTTGTGAAAAACAAGAAGTCCTTTTCGAGGTTTGTTATCTGCAAAAAAGGTTCACATGTGAGAAATTTCTTAAGTCATTCGAAACTAGTTGCGAACTCTAATGTCCATTGCAATTTGACTCGTTTTCTCTTCAAGGTTGTGGTTGGATGCCTAATATTTTAGAAATGTCGAATGAATCACGAGTAATATCCAACAAATAATATGAAATATCTCACTTCAATGACATTTCTCGGAGTGGACCACTCTACATTGACCTTAATCTTGTTGGGGTCCATAACCACTCCTTCCCTTGAATTGACATGTCTAAAGTATTGAACTTGTGATTGAAAGAAATCACATTTGTTGAGTTTGGCATAAATCTTGTTCTCTCTCAACAAATACAACACTTCTTTCAAATGTTATTTATGTTCCTCTCTAGTTTTTGAGTAAACCAAGGTTTCATCCATAAAGACTAATATGAACTTGTCCAAATATGGGCTGAGGACATTGCTCATCAGACATATAAATGTGGTTGGGGTATTGGTAAGTCGAAATTGCACCACTACAAACTCATAGTGTCCATATCTTGTCCCTAAATTTATTTTATAGATGTCTTCATCCTTAATTCAAACTTAATGATAACCAAATCTCAGGTCTATTTTTGAGAACACTGTAGCCCGTCTTAGCTGATAAAACATGTCATCAACTCTGGGTAGTGGGTACTTGTTCTTCACCATTTCTTTGTTCAACTGTTGATAATCAATGGAAAACCACAATGTGTCATTCTTTTTCTTTACAAATAGCATTGGGGCTCCCAAGGGTGACACACTGGGTTTACTATATCCTTGGTCCAACATTTCCTTCAACTGTAATTTTAGATCCAATAACTCCATTGTACTCATATGATATGGGGTTTTCGAGACTGGAACCGATCCGAGTAGCCACTCAATGGAGAAATTAATCTCTCATGGGTGGTAATTTGGGTATTTCCTCTGGAAACACATCACTGAATTGCTTTAAGACTAGGTCACCTTCCATTTCAACGTCGTTTCTATTTGGATCGCTCCTTACTTGGAACACATATAGGGCACACCCTTTTCACAATGTCTCTTTACCTACAACGCTAATATCCATCGGACATAAATAAGCTTCCTTATTCCCTAAAGAATCATTTATTCGCTTTCATCATCGAGGGCTTCCAACATTTTTCTGTAACAATCTATTTTGGTTCTATGGGATGCTAGTCAATTCATGTTGATTAGGAAGTCATACGAGCCCAACAATAAGAGATTGAGGGTGGCCATAGTGGACATGCCACTTAGTTTCATGGGGAATGATTCCACTAAGCCCATCACTCACTTTTTAGCTCCTATGGCTAGTTGAACCAACTACAATTTTTCATCAGTGTTCCTTTGTAAAGCATGTCTCTGTGATCTTCAAACTAGTATAGCTAATATTAGAGCCTAGGTCAATTAAAAGAGAAACAGACTGGTTGGTGACCATACCTTCCATTTCGATCACTAAGGCTTGATGATTTGCTTGAATGTTGTCCAAGGTTGCATAAATTCGAGGCATGATTTAGGCCACATTATTCATCGTTATTTCCTCTTCCATGTGGTATAACCCTGTGTCATTCTGTTGTTGCTGAGGAAAATATATCCATAGGTGGTTATCTCCATACGTCCGACATTGAAAAATTCATTTCCTAAACCCCTCAACCACTTTCCTTGTTGGTTTATTGGGCCAGTCTCTATTGTCAGTAGTGAGTTTTTGTTGAACCTTGTCCTTGGTGGGAGGCTTGAACTTCACATTCTTCCCTCCTTGCTTGTATATTAAGGGTTTTGGCCCTTTTCCATTGAACTTGGTATTATCTCTTGCTTTTCAATTGGTTTGGAACTTGGCCTTATGCTTGGAATGCTCGTAGCAATATTTGGCCTTCTAAATAATGTCCTTGAGGGTTCTTGGCTCATCAATTATGTCTTCGTAAGCCTGTGGTAGTCCACTAAGGTAACTTTGAATATTCACCTTCTCATATTTATTGTATGGTATGTTCCTCAACAACTCTAAAAATATGTTAGTATACTCATCGAAAATACAATGCCTTGGATTAATCTTATGGAATTCTTTAACATTTCTATTATAGTACCTCTCAGATAGGTACTTCTCATGAAAATATTTCTCAAAATTTCTCCATGACAGCTCGTTCTCTCTAATGCCCTTGACATTTATTAAATCTTCCCACCATATGTCAGTATTAACTTTCAAGCAAAAAATAGCCACTATGACCTTCATATTTTGAAGTAGTCATGAGCTTTGAAATATTTCCTAATTCCCAATAGCCAAGCTTCTCCTTCTTCGACCTTTTCATTTTATCCATTGAAGGTGGCAGGTTTGGATTTCTTGAACTTGTTCAAAATTGAGATATTAACGCTCCTCCTTTGCTGATGGAATATCTTGGTTGTTGTACTAGATATCTAGTTATGGCTGCTTGATTCCCTTTTATAATTACAAGGTGGGTTTTCTTTGTCATTGTTTCTTCACTAGCTTGCCTATGTCTATTTTTCGACTTACTGCCTTATGCTTTGTTGGCATCTAGTTCTTGCTTTTGGATTTTAGAGGGACCTTGCTTGGATTGGTTTTGGCCAAGGTAGTTAGCACTAAGCTCATGTTGCTTTTTTCTTTGTAGATCTGATGGACTTTGCAAGATTCATGCATTCACCTTTGCTTGTCTTTCTTTTTCTTAAATACTCTTCTCCTTGTCCGCCTTGAAAATTCTGAATTCAAATCTCAAACTCCTGAGGGTGTCCATCTAATAAAGGGTTTTTATCTCTAACTTCTTTCCCACTGAGTCCTCTTCTTGATGATGATAGGATCTGGGCATGTTGTATTATACCATCCTACTGCTAATTTCTTTATCCTTTTTGGAACTTGTTTCTTCTTATCTCTCCCTCCCTCTCTCTATATATATTGTTGCACAAACATAACTGTTAGCTAAATAAAATGCAAATAAAATGAAAATTATTCATCATCTCAACACTTTTGCAATAGGAATTCTGATACGAGACTAGCTTAAATTCAAATCCCACGTTAGTATTTAGGTTAGAAATTGCAGTAACATGTCATCAATCTGTGAAATCGATAGTCACACCTATTGTAAGTTCATCATTAACACACATGTACACATGTAGCAGTTAAATTATTAGGTCAAACATTTTAGCTTTTGTATGTGTTGAGTCGATTTAATCACTGTTAATTTGACTAAATTGTAACCGTTAATTGTCAACCTAGGGTAGGTCTGTTTGTTTCAAAGGAGTATGCATTGTATGTGCCAATACACTTCAGCCAAGAGTAAAAATAAAAGACAGAAACAAATGTCGCTGAATTTAATTGTAGAAAGTAACACTCATGCAAAAATAAAAAATTGTTCTACAGAAATGAAACCACACTTCATGTTACCAAGGAAAAAGGCACACCACACACCATACCACTAACTAAGCCGATTGACTAAATATCATGCTCAAATAAATTCTATGTGACAGCAAATCAGAAATCTGGAAACATAAATAAACCCATTCTGCAAATTACACGGTGACAAAAATAACTTCACACTTACTAAAAGGAACAATGATTAATCTAACACTATGCTACTGCTGCTAATGCAATCCCTACTAAAGAGGAAGTCCCTTCCTCCCTAGCAGAGCAAATGGATGAAATGTGAATTAATTAAAGTCCCAAGACCACGTCTGTAAAAACATCAACAATTATATTCTTTCCATTAAAATGGTTATGAATTACAGAAGCAAAATGACGATACTATCCCCGTTTACATGGAACTGAGTCCCCTTTATAAGATTTACATGCCCAAAATAAGAAACAGATCAGTCATGAGAATCTCACAATTCTCATGCTGATCAATCTCGAGGGAGAATAGAAATCGTTACAACGGGTTCTAAATACAAGGCCTATTGCTATTACATCATTTCTCAAAATCACAACTATCTTTATTCCTTAGCCACCCATAGATAATACAATATTTACGACAAATTTCTTGTGGAATAGTACCCACGGTCCTAGACAGTTGTGATGCAGTCAACATCCCGCGGTGTAACAAAGCCAAAGAAAATTTTCCTTATTTACCTCGTTTAGCCATAAAAAAGATATCACCTCCTTCATATTTAACAAAAATGGAAAAATAATATGTCATAACAAAAAAGGATTCTTATAACTGAGAAAAAGGTAATTATGATATAAAGTCAACGGGTTCAGAGGTTAAATGGTCAAGGACGAGGGGAAAAAGGTGTCTAAAATTTGCACAAAACCTGCACCCAACATCACCCCCAAGTTGAAGCAATTGCATGTCCTCATGCAAAATAAGTTTAGAGCCTGTTGCTATACCTCCTATGCAATTCTGTCAGATCATAGGTGTTAGCGGTGTCCTCCTCATCAGACCTGTAGCCTTGAGTAGCCATCAACTGATGTGGCAAAGATTCCTCCTCATAATCACACAATTGATACTGAGGTTGGTACTCCTCCACTGGCAACCAAATCAAAGGATACTTAAACTTGAGTCCTATCCAAAAGGCACCCAATAGATCCACAATTTGAGCATACTCTGGGACCTGTGCAATAACAACCATGAAATTTTGAAAACCAAAAGGGTTTCTCTCTTGTAGTCCTGCACTACTAACCTCTGTGCATTTATGGCACCCTGCTAGTGCATGACTCTTCATCTGCACAAAAAGGTTGAGGCAAAGCTTCACAATTATTCTCCTGTAGATGGCTGCCTATTCCCTGACATCCGAAATACTAAAAAATTTCCTAAAAAGTTGTCGAAATTCAACGCCCATACCCGGTTCAGCCTAGATCACTAATTTTTCCTTCTCTTCATTCGTGTCCATTGACTTCATAGCCATGTGCCATTCTATTTGATTTTTCATAAAATAAACAAAGGCGCGCAATTGCAGATGGCCCATGTAAGAAAGAACACACGCAACCATTTGCGTACTAGCATGCTAAAAAATTATATTATGAAGGGAAAGCTTGCAAAGCAAGATTTTATCATGGAAATCATAGGCATGAAAAAATTCCAAAAAGGTTAGAGTATAATTACTTGAATACGTTCTATTTTCATAGGCTACCTTCAACTGAAACAAAAAAAAATCGTTCCCACAAAAAAACTAGGTAGGATGGAGAGGGTTTTATACACCCTAATAGATTTAGGGTGAGTTCTTGCAGGTTATGTTTATCATTTGTTAAATCCCGAACTTGTTGCTGCAATGGCTACAATTGTTGTTCTTTCTTCTTCCTAGCTTCCTATTTTCCCCATCTTTCCCATTTTTCTGCCAATTCCTTCTCAACCCATTTCTCCTTAAGCAAGTTTACTACTTTCTAGTGTGCTGCCAGCGAGATCACTCCTTCTTGCAATAAGAGTGCCTACTGTTTCCACTTCTGCAACTCTGATATCAATAAAAATTTCTCTGAACACCATCCTGCTTCAAGACCCTGTGTTCCTTCACATGCAATATCACTTGGGGGTGTAACAACATCCCAAGGATTGAGCTGCTCCATTTCAGCTACTGGTTCTTGTGTAA
The DNA here is from genome assembly GCA_031772625.1 of Pinus tabuliformis. Taxonomy (NCBI): domain Eukaryota; kingdom Viridiplantae; phylum Streptophyta; class Pinopsida; order Pinales; family Pinaceae; genus Pinus; species Pinus tabuliformis. The sequence continues at coordinate 1,026,651,458 of CM062805.1, forward strand.
TAGCAACATCATTAATGAGTTCTTGTGTAGCGACCTCTTCTTTTTGTCCCTGGATAGCTTCTGCCTCTACTGTTGGTTCTTGTGTAACAACAGTGTCGTTGACAGGTTCTTGTGTATCAGCTCCTGGGTCACTACCCATGGGATGCTCCGTTTTAGCTGCTAGTTCTTGTGTATCAATAATGTTGTCAACAGTTTCTTGTGTAACAACTTCCCAGGGTTCCTTCTGAGTTTCCATCGAGATGGTGCTCGCAACACATAATTTGTATCCAGTTTCTGCTAGGTTTATGTGCATGCCACACATAGGACCTCGTGTAGAATTCACCCTCATTTTTTCCACTACTTCTGCTAGGGTATACAGGTTGTTGGCTTAAGGGGTCCTGACCTAGGTTCAACATTAATTAGCCAAACAAATCCCTACACCACTAGCCCTTTTGGCATCAGCTGGCGGAGCGCAGACTGAAGTCTCACCCGAAGCAGTATGGGGGGATGCTGGAACCAAGTTTCGGAACCCAGAGATGGTTATGATGTCAGTTTATTCCGACTATACCTGCCTTCACGCAGGTTGATTATCTCTATGTTCCACCCTTTAGTACCTTCGTGAAAGGGTACAATTGGCTTTTGCGCAGCCAAAACCCGCGGCTCAGGGACTTTCGAGCTGCTAGGGCAGCGAACTACGATATCTCCCAAACTAGGCTAAGCATCTTACTTATCTTATTAACTAATCTTAGTTAGCTTCACGTAAACATATGTTCTTACTTGCATTCACTTAACCAACACATTTACATACATTCACACATCATATAAGAATTATAAGTGAAATTCATAAACAACATAACAAGATGCATAAACAAGAAATAAAGACGCAGAAATTATAGAATACTTCTCTTTACTGATAATTCTAGACGATTATAGACTCGACTCACCCTACACACTTAGTTGCAGAATTATACCCTAGGCCTCTGCGCACTCAGCTACAGATCCTCTACCTATGCTATGACCCAAACTTAGACTTCTACGTTGGAGCTATCTCTCATACATCATATCTTCGTGTGTCTATATTCTATTCTTGCTATCAAACTACTTAGAGCTTAGCTCTAACCTTTTACAACTGACATTACATTTCCAAAATAAGGGCGAAAAACCCTATGACTCTTTAACACCTACGTGCTCCGCGACCACAAAATGCGGAGTCTTTACACTTGGATTACAAAATTTGACCAAAATATGGGCTTTTAGACCCAAAACTACCCTTGGGGTATCCCGCGCCCAACATGCCCTCAACAAAAACATCGTGACTGTCCCTTGAGTCACTCCGTAGGTGCGGAGATCTTAGCACGAAGACCTACCAGCTCTGTTTGGATGACTGCAACCTCGGTAGCACGCTGAGCGGCTACCTGCTGGACTTCCTCCACTCTCTGCTCGGTGACTGCCATTGAACTACCACCCTGAATCTTCTGCTGAGTTGCCTGCAATTTCATGAGCTTTTCTTCAATGGAAGTTGTGATCGTATATGCCTCATCTATCCATGGCTGTAGGTGCACTTTTAGGACCGCTTATTTGTGACGAGAAACATCCACCTGTCCCTTAAGCGCCTTGCTAAGCACCTTTGCCTCCTGCATCCGTGTGAGCCTCTATTTAAGGGCTTTAACCTCGTCATATCTTTGTTGTATCTCGCATGCCTTGTTATAGACATTTTTGTGCCTTATAGCTCTAAGCATGAAATGTCCATAATCCAAGGGATCCAAAGTCCCTAAAAGTGTTGTTCCTACCCCTAGAGGAACAAGGTCAACCAATTACAGCTTCTCCCAGAAGTTCTCCACCAGAAACTACTCAGAATCAGTCAAATCAGGATCATTTCAGCTGCTCCAGTAGCTACTTGCATTGCATAGCACCCCAGTACACTAGCTATGTGCGTTGCAACGCACCTAAATGAACTACCAGGGTGCGTTGAGCGGGAAATGACAAATGACAGTGTCATTCCGCGAGGTGGACAGACAATGGAAGCTTCCAGAATCTTCCCCAATGACACTTGCCTCACTGAGTTCGACCAAGGATGAGTAAGAGGCTCCCAGTCTCCAAGTGGAAGCAAGAACTGACAGAGAGAAGCCACAAGTCAAATCATAAGCTGACTCATCCTCTCTGCATACATCTATATATGGATCCCTCATCCCAGAGATCGAGAGGCTGGAATTTTGTACTTTGCAGAGAATTGCTATTGGTTTTGAGATTGAGATTAGTGCATTGGGTGATTTATGCTTTTTTGGAGGTGAAGAAGGGATTCCTTTGCTGGGAGCTAGATGCTGGATCAGGACTCACTTGGTTGTATCTCCTCCTGAATCTTCTTGTTATATCAATAAAACTATTTGAGTTTCTCCTACATGCTTGTGTATCAATGATGTTTTGTTATATTTGCATGTTTAGCTTAAATCTGATCCTAAGCTATTTATGAATGTAAATCTATGTCTTTGTGTAGTTTTCCTCTTCTGTGATCTTGCAGGAACTTGGTGAAGCTGGGCAAGTAAGGGAGCAGGTAGCTGGAAGCTGTCAAAGAGGAGAGCGAGTGGATCAACGGACTAGCGCAAGACACAGGTTAGTTCATCCTATTCCTCTTCGTTTACATTTCATAAAGAAGAATACAAAAGTAGTTTTCCTTGTTTGTTGCTAAGGCACTGTCACACCTTAGAGTGGGATAGGGGCGTTCTGAGTAGATACTTTTCCCAACAACATGCCTCTGTCTCCAAGCGCTTTACATTCGAGTCCTCCTGCAAGGTGGTCAGGACCTCGAGTGAGTGTTCAAAAAGTTGCGTGTAGTCTGCTACTGAACTGTCGACCGCCACTATTGCCGTTGTAACAGCGGTGGCATGCTTTTCCTTGACTTTCGATGGAGTCGAAGGCTGATCCCTCAACTGCAATTCTGCGATTTGCAGGTTTAGCTCCAGCCTCAACCGGTTCTTCTGCCTGAATGTCCAACTCCGGGACCATTCGACAGACTTCCTCCACTACCTACATGATTTGCTTATTCTGCTCCACTACCTTGTTGCACTCTAGGCCCAAATGCTTGATATTGATGCACTGCTCGCTCATCACCTGTAGAGCGCGACTCTCCCAGGCCCTAAGTTCTACAGTGAATCCATCCTGCAAGAGGTGGAGCGTCTCTCGAGGGAGCGCAACCATATTCAATCCCACCCCTTTCAAGCTGCTGACCATGGGCCCGTCGACCTCATTTTCTGTAGTAAGTTCCTCATTTGGTAGCAGTATTGCGTTGGTCACCCTTGTGCGCAACATATCTGTGGCAGTCGAAGTGCCGATCGCGAGGCTGGTGGACACTATGCCAGCCTGTGGAGTGCGAGCCTGCAACTCCTGTAGCTCTGTTCGAAGAGACGCTAACACCAATTACTGCTGCTCTTCGAACTGTTGGAGGGCCTCCATGGTGACATCCCTCACCATTTCTCCAATATCGTGCAAATCCCCCTTAGTGAGGGTGATTGGGTCCAAGGATGTCTTTGAAGCCTTGGTTTTCATCTGTGACACTGCCTTCTCTTGCGGTCGCTGACACTTGAGTTGGGTGAACGTCATTTTCAGGTTCGCACCACCTTATTCTATCGTCTCCTCCGTTTCTGCCTCAACCCCGGGCGAAGGTGACTTTTGTCCTTCGCGCACTTCTCCTCCCCTCTCCTGTTGTTCTGCCAATTTCGCGACGTCACGCACTACCTGGGTCTTAGCCTCCACTTCCTATTTTCTGCGCTTCAGAAGAGGAAGCTTCAGAGATATTTTTTTATTTTCCCAAATTTCTAGAATCACTGCACCTACAGAAGGGAGCAACATGTGTTGACCAACGTTAGATAAAAAGCATGCAACATGCATTCAAAGCAGGTGACCAAGCAGGAAATATACTTAGGGATTTGTGAAGGGGTGATGAAAAAATGTTCAAGGATGTTGATTGATCTGATTTGCAAGCCTATTGACCAGATGTGACAAAATGTCTTGTAACATGTTGCGCAAAGTATTCCTTGGATTTATGCAGCGGAAGATAATAGGAAGGCTTATCATCAGGCATCCATTATCGAGATGGAAGGTAAGCACTTTAATTAAGTTGTTTCCATTTTGATTTATCTTGGATATAATTATAGTTATATTAGTCCTTGCCAAGTGGATAAGTGTCGCTTGAATAAAGAAGTGCATGCAGAATCTTTGTTGGTGTAGTTGGCTACAAGGACCAAGAGAAGAGTTCATCATTGGGTGAGATCTTGTGCATTTGAATTGAATGGTACGACTACATCAACCAATCTAAATGTGCTTCCTTTCAGATCATACAGTACGCTTTTGGGCATGGATTGGTTGTTCATTCACAGGACTAAGGTAGATTTCTATGACAAGGCCATTGAGTTCATGGATGATGATGGAGAAAGGATAATTTCACAAGGGAAGAAGAAGCCTACATCAACAAGAATGGTTAAAGTTATGCAAGCATAGCATAGTTTCCAAAAAGGATGTGTATTTTTTGCAGTTCATATTTTTAGTGACAAAGGGAAGGATGTTGAGGATGATTAACTCATGAAGATGTGTCTTGTTTTGCAGTAGTTTCAGGGTGTGTTTTCCTATAGAGATTTCAGAGTTTACTCCTCATACATGGGTGTACTTTTCTATTGAGTTAATGTCAGGAGTTGCACCAACAACTAAGGCACCATAGATGATGAGCACTCTAAAGTTGTTGTAATTGAAGTTGCAGCTTAAGGAAATGCTTGATAAGGATACATAATGCCAAGTGTGTGGGGTGCACTAGTATTGTTTGTAAATAAGAAGGATTGTAATCTTAGGTTGTGAATTGATTACATGCAATTGAAAAAGGTCACTGTCAAGAACAGGTTTCCTTTTCCAATGATTGATCACTTGTTTGATCACTTGAAGGGAGCAGTAGTATTCTCAAAGATTGAACTGAGAACAGGATATCATCAGGTGCACATCAAAGAAGAAGACATATACAAGACCACATTCCGTAAAAGGTATCAGAATTATAAGTTTGTGGTGGTTCCTTTGGTCTTACTAATGCTCAAGCCACTTTCATGTGTTTGAGGAACATTATGTTGTGTCCTTATTTGGACAAGTTTGTGATAGTGTTTATTGATGACATATTGATATATCCCAAGAATGAGGAAGATCATGCAGATCATCTGGCAGAAATGTTGAGATTATTGAGAGAGAATCAGTTGTATGCCAAGCTTAGTAAGTGCAGTTTCTTTCAGTCTCAGATTAATTACTTGGGACATGTTGTTTCCAAGGAGGGGATATCAATGGACCCAGAAAAGATTAAAGTTGTCACAGAGTTGTCAGCTCCTAAGAATGTGGAATAGGTTAGATCATTCAAGGGACTAGCATGTTATTATAGGTAGTTCATCATGAAATTCTCACCGATTGGCTATCCTATTACATATTTGTAGAGGAAAGGGAAGAAGTTTGAATGGACTGAGGAGTGTGCAACTAGTTTTGAGCAGTTGAAGCATTTGCTTACAAATGCTCTGGTTTTGAAGGTTGCGTATCTAGATAAAGAGTTTGTGGTATGTACATATGCTTTCAAGGAAGGACTTGGTGGAGTCTTGATGAAGGAAGGGAAAGTAGTATGATATGAGTCAAGGAAGTTGAATGAGCACGCTCAAACTATGTGACTCATGATCTTAAGTTGGTAGCTATCATTCATGCCTTGAAGACGTGGAGGCATTATCTTCTTGGTAGGAAGTTTATTCTTATGAGTGATCATAGTGGACTGAGGTAGATCATATCTCAATTAGGGAGATATTAAGGTTACATGGTGTTCCTAAGAATATTATATCAGATAGAGATGCCATGTTCACTTCCAAGTTTTCGAAGGGGTTCTTTTCAGGCTTGGGGAGAGAGTTAGCTTTCAACATAGCTTATCATTTGTAGACAAATGGATAGGTAGAGAGGGTGAACATAATTCTTGAGCACATGTTAAGGATGTATGTCATGCATCAACAAAGGAAGTGGGAGGAGTATATTCCACTAGTGGAGCATGCATATAATGATTGGTATCATGAATCCTTGAAGATGAGTCCACTTGACGCTCTTTATTGGCAAAGTTGCAATACTCCTATTAGCTGGAGTGATTCAGTGAACAAAGTGTTGATTGGACCGGATATGTTGGCTGAGATGGACCAGGAGATGCAGGTTATTAAGAGGAATTTAAAGGTAGCATGGGACTGACAGATGAGTTATGCAGATCAACATAGAGAATTCAAGGATTTTTAGGATGGGGAGCATGTGTACTTGCGCATCAAGCCCAAGAGGAGCTCCTTGAGGATTAAATCATGTGACAAGACAACATTGCCATATTGTGGGCCTTTTGGGATCCTTGAGAGGATTGGACCAGTGGCCTGCTAACTTTCATTGTCACCAGTAGTGAAAGTCCATGTTGTTTCCGTGTTTCATTGCTTAAGAGATATTTCTAGGATGTTGATCATGTGATTGATTGGTCTGTATTATAGGTGGAACCCAAGAGAGAATTCCAACCAAAACCTTAGTGCATTTTGCATCGGAAACAACTCATGCTTGGGAACCAAGAAATCAAGCAAGTTAAAGTACAATGAAATTACTTTGTGCTCGATGAAGCTACATGGGAGATGGTTGATCAAATGTGGGCCTTGTATCCTTCTTTATTTTTTTATTGATCATATGGTTTGGTTATATGTTTTGGTTATCTCTGTGTGTGTTATAAATATTGCAATGAGTTGTATTATAAAGCTCCAATAAGAAGTATGTTGTAAATATTGCATTGAGCTGTGTTATATAAGCAGTATGTTGTTAATACTGCATCAAGTTGTGGTATAAAGGTCCAATAAATAGTATGGTGTTAATGGTTTCAACAATTTGGTATAATGTAAATGTTGCATAAAGTTGTGTTATAAATATCCATGGGAAACATGTTTTAATGATTATAAGCATCATTGAACATCGAGGATAGTGTTCCCCCTAGGGAGACAGGTTTGTAACAGCCCCTAGTTGATTTTACATGTAAATAAACAATACCAAGGTCATGGGACACGTATTCCAAGTTGAATTATGGGAAAACACTTTAATGGGCATCACTTGTGTTTAATTAATGGCTATAAAAATTGGCAAAGGCAAAGAGGAAATAATTGGTATTTAATTTTGAAAATAAAGGAAAATAGGAGAAAGGGGAGATGAAGAGACACAAAATTTCATGCAAGGGAAACTGGAGGAAAAAATGAAGGAAAATGAAGAAAAAATGAGACGTCAATGATAAAAAGGAATCAAAGAAACAGTTCACAACTTTTGGTCTTTACATCTTTTGTCAGTTCAATTTTGCCTCTTTCCTCTCATTCTCGCATTCTATCATACTCTTGCACACTTAGGGCATGCTTGGAGCATTATAGAATTCACTTGGATTTGGAGAAAGAAAGAAAGGAAGTGTAAGGAGACAGTTAGATCAGCAGTTACATCAAGCTTACTTCACATGTAACAAGTTGCATGAGTGATATCCTTGCTAATTTTTGGATGCATGGTGTATGCATATGGTTCCTTGGTTATGTGTCATCATTGGCATGAAGATTTTACTAGATTGATTTCAACCTTACCTTGCCATTTCTTGGATAACCATGGTGTTGTGGGTTTCCCACTTATTTTTATGATTGGTTCTTAGGTTCCCTATGGTTTTGGGTTAGAACAAACACTCTAGAGCCTTGTGGGTTGAGTTACTAATCCTTGGAGTTCTAGGTTGGAACAAATGCTCTTGAGCCCTAATTTAATGTGGGTTGAGTTACTAGTTCATGGATCCCTTGTCAGCTTGGGTAGAGACCGATCTGGTTGATGTTAATGATTTATGGACTGTATAGGTGAGATCATTGTGGTTGAGGTTTGAGGTGGTTTGGCCTCTGGAAGCCTTGATTGGTTTTGTTTTTGTTTAACCCTTATGATCCCACATTCATGTCTGGAATATGGCACAGGGGTGATGCGCTAAAAGAGAGATTTGGTTCAGCATAATGTATGGTTGGGTGGTACATGGAAGTCCCTGACTTGGTTGGCATGCTCACATGTTAATATGAGCTATTTTCCTATTGTGGTCTATGAGAATTTGTAGTGATTATGCTAGTGATTTTATGGTTTATTTTCCATGGTTTCCATTATGTTTATATGATGGTTATATGTTGGTTATATGATGTATTCTATGTATGTCTCTTGACATGTTTGATAATTTATTGAATGGTTGATGAATACATGGTCTAACAAGTGTTATTGCAACTAGATAGATAGGGCTTGAGGCCTTCTTGGTGGTTCTCAGATGAATTCAGAAGTTTATGATCAAATATTCATTTATGACCTATAGCTTATATGTTTATCATATGTTTGATGAAATGTATATTGTATATTAGGAATGTCCTAGTCAAGTTCTTGTTCAATTTTTAAATGGTTAGCAATGTTATTATCTTGTTTATGTTTCTGGAAAGTTACAAGTAGTTTTGGGCAGTTTTCTAGAGACTAGCCTGGAAAAGTAGCCTAGATCTCAGAACCGCTAGCATATAACTGGAGTTTTTGGGTCATAACTGCATGGAAGCAGGACTATGCGTGCAGTTGGAACCTTATAACTACACTGATGTTGTCTTGTGTGTGCAAGCTTGTAAATTTGGGTAAATGTGGGTTGGAGTCGTTACACCGATTGTTGGTCGAGGCCGAGTTATGAGTCGGGTGGTCAAAACCTAGGTACTAGTTAGGTGGTCGACAGTCGGGAGGTTAAGAGGTTGAGACCCCAGTGGTTCCTTGTGGAGAGGTCGACCTAGATCCTATCATTGGTGGGGCCCTTGGCCCTAGTGACATATTAAGCCATGGTGGCATAACAGAGAGAAGGATCCCAGTAGGGTGCATATGTCCTAGCCGAAGGGCTAGGGTTTAAGGCATAGGCGCTATGGGTGCTAAATTGAAACCCTGTCGAAGGTTGGAATAACAACCAGAGTCATTGAGACCATGGAAGGAGGGTTAATCCTTATGGCTAGGAAATGGGAATCGAGGTTCAATCCATAGGTATTGGCATCGATGAATGATCGTGACGGCTCGTTAATCAGATAGCTAGTATGAAATGCAGAGCCCCCTATGACATTAATAGAGGGGGCCTACACTTAAATTCCATTGTTGAATTCACACGAGACATGAAGGTCATAAGATGTAGATAGAAGAACCATGCTTCAGAACTAGGAACATGGACCCCCTATGATGTGGTAGAGGTGGGGGGGTTCGCATTTGTTTTCAGTTGCCTATATTCCCAAGGGCCAAGAGTCATTGGATAGATGGGGTGGAACATCATGTCGAAATGTGGAAAACACAATTCACAAAAGGATGTGAGCCTTTGGTGGGGCCCATTCCATAATGGCATCTAACGTGTGCAAAGAATGACATGGAACCACAGTGGCAAGCCATGTGGTCACCAGTTTTAGTACTTTGGAGGGATCTGATGGATTGAAAATAAGTGACATGTGACACTCTTAGAGGAGTCACCCCGATGACTTCATAAAAAGGCAGGCTAAAGGAGTTCCGATAAAAATGGTCAGGGCGAGGAACGTCATCGTGATGTTACCCCAATGGACGTCACCTCGAAGGAAATTAAAAGGAAGCAGCGAGGGGACATCGAGGATTTTATGTCCTAAGAAAAAGGGAATTGTTGTCAACTAATAAGAAGGGGGAGTTCCCATCCCACGTCCCCAAGACCCTATAGGTTTTGAGTGGAGGCATTTTTCAAAACTCCTAGGATTTTATGCTAAGGGTGAGATGGCACTGTGGGCCCGTCTATTTGGGTTTGGGCTAGTTGATGCATAGATGTGAGCCAAGGGGGAAGCCATAGGGTGTTATGTTATGTGCGTACGTGAGTAAGGGAATCTACATTTTTTTTGGTTATCGATCTTCCCAAGGGCTAAGATTCATTAAATAGATGGGGTGGAATGTCATGTCAGCATGTGGAAAACAAAATTCACAAGGGGATGTGAGCCTTCAATGGGGCCATGCCACAATGGTGTCTAATGTGTGTCAAGAATAATGTGGCAGCAAGAATTAAATCCATGTGGTCACTAGTTTTGGTCCTTTGGAGGGACCCGATGGATTGAAAATAAGTGAAATGTGACACTCCCAGAGGAGTCACCCCGGTGACTTCGTAAAGGGGCGGTCTAAAAGAGTTTGAGGAAAAATGGTATAGGTGGGGAACATCATCATGATGTTACCCCAGTGGATGTCACCTTAGAGGAAATCAAAAGGGAGCAGCGAGGGGACGATAGGGATTTTATGTCTCGAGAAAGAGGAAATCATTGTCAACTAACAAGAAGGGGGGATTCCCATCCTGCTTCCTTGGGAGCCCGTAGGTTTTGAGTGGAGGCTTTTTTAATAGCTCCCAAGGTTTTATGTTGAGGGTGACATGGCACTACAGGGCCATCTGAAGCTGGGTTTGGTCTAGTTAATGCATAGATGTGAGCCAAGGGGGAAGCCATAGGGTATTATATTATGTGTATATGTGAGTAAGGGAATCCTCGTCACCTCGATTATTTCACATGAAGGCTTAGTAATATACTATTTTCACCCCAAAGGCTTCAAACTAACACATAACCTTGGCGGTTCAAAACTCAACGTATAAGTAAAAGGTTGAGGAATTGAGGGTAGGGTGATGTGGCATGAGTGGCTTGCACCATGTTTATACGCACTATAGATGTATGTGATTATACGGGGGCTAAACCATATTGTATTGTACACATATGCATTGGAACTCGACTCTTGACTTTGGTAGCCTAATATGAATGGGTCAGAAACTACCATGTGGGAAATGACATGGATGGCCATGTAGGCACCACGTGGCAAGTCAAGATGACCAAGCAAGGTCTAATACTCCAATTTTTGGGAGGCCATAACTTTTGATCCCATAACTAGATTGAGGTAAAATTCATATCATTGGAAAGGTCTCGATGAAATGAACACAATGGCACTATCTATCTTAAGTTTTGAGGGGTTTGAAAAATGATTGAAAAATTTAGACCCCGTTTCCATGACAAGAATATGGAGGTAGATTCAACATAGTAACAACCTCATTACATCCTTAGTGGGGTCTATGGGTGGTAAGGGGGTGTGTTACAAAGTGGTATCAGAGCTTCCAGGTTCAACACTTGGACTTAATGGGCTCTATCGCAGAAGAAATGTAGACAAATGTTTGACCCTAGGCCTTTTGAAAAATGGTTTATTTTAAATGCTTGAGCATGTGAATTCTTATATGATATGCGGAATTTTGGAGAAATCCCTATGTTTCTTGTGTTGCATAGCATAGTTTGTTTCTATTTATTATGTGTGTGTGTGTGTGTGTGCATGTGTGTGTTGATTGGATGGGAGATCCCATGGTATGTATGTTATATGATAGAGAGCCTCAATGGATTAGAGGTATAATGTTTATGAGTCTATTAGAGAGTCAAGTAGTTTGATAAATGTTAGTTGTAGGTGCTTGTTATAGCACTATGACCATGCATTGTATGTTGATTGTTTGTATGTGCAAGTGAATGTTGGGTGCAGCGTTGTAATGGAATGGTTGTGTGTTAACTTAAGATTGCATGCAGGTTATGTGATGCATTTTGTAAAAGTGAAAATTATAAGGATGATAGATGTTAATGTGACGTATGGTTTCCTAACTAAACCCCTTGAGATTGTAGATGCCATGACTGGTAGTCTTGGTAAAGAGACCAATTTTAATTATGTTGTTGATCTAGATTAAAGGCTGAATTCTAAAATTTGTGATGGCATGATGGTATAAAGTTGATATGTGTATAAGTATTCTAAAATTTGAAGACACGTTAATGTTTATGATTAAAATTGTATCATGGTTTGAAAAATGTGACTAATAAAAACTTTAAGGGTATGTGAACATTTGTAGAGTAATGTGTTTCGCTTAGCATGGCAAGATGGCAGCTGGTATAATTATTATATTTCAGTAATACACTAATATTTGAGTGTATATGGCAACACATAGCAAGATCAGTGGTAGTAAAAGGAAGCATGTATCATGATGCGATACAACAAAAATATGGACCAAGTCCATTTAGAACAAGATAGATCCCCATAAAGAAAAAGAACCTTTAGGAATTTAGAGGCTAAGATCAAGGAATTGAGAGCTGAACTGAAGGCTAATCTTAAAAGTTGCATGGCAGAGAATTAGAGGCTTGTCAGGATCCAAAAGAATCAAGCAAAGTTGAAATCCATACTGGGCATAACTTCTCCTTCCTACAAGGGTTGTTGCAATACACTCTCAGTCTCCGAAATGTGGACAAAAGTCTTGTTGGCAAGGCCAAGAAGAGGCCCCTTAAAGCTTAAAAGGAAAAGAGAATATTTCCTATTGGCATCGTAGAGGGGAACACTTAAGAAAGGACTATCCCCATAGGTAGAAAAAGGAGGATACTCCTTACAATACAAAGGGACATGAATCTGCAACGCAAAACACTAAGAAAGAGGAGGGAGCATTCTCTCAAGATCCCTAAAATATTCACATATGTATTGAAAAAGAACTTTCTTATGTAGTATCTTGGGGAAAGTAAGACTTCAAGGTTGTTTTGAGCTTTGGAAAGAAGTATTGAACTGATTGTGGTAGTGAATATACATATATACATATACTCACTTGTATGATGGTTGAGAGTGCCATGAACGCTAGACTCATGGGGATTGAGTTGATTTTTGGGATAGTTTATTTTAATGCTTATGTGTTGTGGCTTTAATTTATTGATTTCATGGATTGATATCATTATGATTATAGATTTGTGTATGTGTTATAGCTCAAAATCTCACTCTTATGGTTTGTGATGCTGCACTCATGGCCTAGGGCAACCCCTCCTTCCAGACCCGGTCCAAAAATTTAAAAAAACAGTGTTTTATTCCCTATACGCGACATTGCCCTGAGTTAAACGCGTGTACACGCGGGTCTGTTATACCCAACCCGCGTGTATCTATTAAAACACTTAAAAAATAATAAATTCCTCTTTTTCGGGCGGAGATCGTGGGTTTTACCTGTTGGATCACCTGTTATTGCCCGTGGCCCAACTGTTCCCAACTAACTCCTAACTAAAAAACTACTTTGGAGAGGGTATAAAAAGACATCAAAGGGAAGGCCAAGGGGAGAGAGAAAGGAGAGCAAGATTATTATGCTGAGATTTTCCCCTTAGACCAGGTCTGAAGTCCTTGGTGCTTTCTGCACTTCCCCCATTTTGCATAGGAAACCCTTGTTTCCATGTGTATTGGTGATCATTCATCCTTGATATCATCATTGGAGTAGGACTTGGAAGGAGCTCTTGTCGGAGGCTTGAGGCTGGAACGAATCCGGGAGGAAGCTTGCTTGGAGCCTGCTGAAGGTGTTCAGGTGATATCTTTCCGATATATGTAATTTATTTGCCTTTATATATAAAGAAACACGTCTTTGTTCCCGAATAATCTTTCTTTGTGCTTATGAGATTCTTGTGTTGAATTCTTATGAAAGTGGTTACTTAAAGATCTTTTATAACTAACTTTATAGCATGAAGATGATTTATATATAAGTATTTGTACAGGTACTGTTGTGTTCTTTGATTTGTTTGTCTTGCAGATCAAAGAAAGAAGAAGGGAACTCCAAGAAGGGTTTGCACCCTAACGGTCTTCTCGAACGTAGGACCTTAGGTATGTACCCTAAACATTAGAATTTGCTTAAAAGTAAAAATGATGGCTGTGTGTGTGTGTTTCTTTGAATAAGCAATTTTCAGTCTGGTAGAGTCTTAGCCCAAAGGACCCTAGGGGTACTTTCCCCTCAACCAGAATTGGCGACTCCGCTGGGGACAACACTCTTGTTGTTCCTAGTTTGGGTAGTCCTCAAGCCAATCAAGGCTCAGCCCCTCTGTTTGTTGGCTCTGACTGTCTGATCCTTTCCTGAAATCCAAGCTTTTCCAGTTTTTCAGTCTGTGTTTTTTTTTATTTTTCTTGAAAGACTTCAGATACGCTCTTTTTCTAGATTACAGAAGCGTATATACGCAAGTTGCACTAAGTTAACCCGCGTATACGCAGGTTTCCTTAGTTACAGTCGCGTATACACGCATTCTGCAAATAATTGCAGGCGCGTATATCACATAATTTTCAAGATTTGTAAATTTTATGTTGGCTGAATGTTTGTCTGGTAGTTTGAGTCAGTTTTAAGCAGTTATTTTCCAGTAACAGTTCTCTGTTTGACAGGGGGCATCTTGTTCTGAACTCTCTCTAGTTATAAGGAGTGCTAGTCTTGTTTTTCGTTGATTGCAAGCGTCATTGATTTTTGACACACAAGATTTCTGTTTAAGAATCTTGATTGCTCTGTTTCGGCAGAGTGGGAAGATTGTCTTCAATCTTTGTGTCCATTTTGTTTTCATGACATTTGTGTTTGCTTAACGAAATCATTTTTGTGACCATTTGCTCCTTCGTTTCGGGAAATTTGTTTGTTACCATCTTTCTTGAAACTTGTCTTTTGATATTTTGGACTTTCATTGCTGCTTTTGATTGTCAAAAGCGATTTCGAACACATTTTATTTTTGTTGAGTTTTCATCATTTGAAAGGTGTCAATTCACAAAAGTGTTTGGTGGCTTGTTTATCAATCATTAGTGTCAGTATTTTTGAGAGCTTTCCTTTGAAAAATACTTTTTGGTTTGATTGAAAGAAAATCTTTTGAAAGTTTTTGAGTTTTGCTTTCTTAAACTTGCTTCTCATTTGATTTCCTTTTTTGCGAAGTGAAAGTGCTTTGTCTTTATCTTAGAACTTGTTTTTATTGTTTGGACGAAATGATTGGTAACACATCATCTTCTATCTAAGCATTTTAGTGGCAAGACAAAATTTGGTAAAACAACAACTTTCCTTCTTTGTTTTTAGAGTAGTCTTTGAATCTTGCATCCACATTTAGTTCTTGCATTAGGGTAAGATTTGCATCTCTTTTTAGGCATATTTAGTTTTGTTAGTTTTTGTGAGTGTGGAGTCTGAAAAGGAAAAGAAAATTTGCTTATATTAGAAATACCTCTGAACCTCATAGAAATTGCTTTTCATCGAAAGCAAAAGTGCATGTGCATGTAGCTAAGTTTTATTAATTTCTTTTGCGTCCATAAAAACACCACAAGTTTCATCTCCATAACCCTGTGACTTAAAGAACAACCTAATAAAATCAAGCGCTTAATTAAAATCCACTAGAACTTTTTGTTTTAGTTATTACACCAACAAGTTTAGGATTTTAGGGCCTTGGAATAGGCGAGTGGAGAGTTAACTCTCCAAGGCCACATAAAACGTCAAACATAAGAGTCTGATTAAAGAGAGTAAATCCAATAGCGTTAGGAAGACCAGGAAAGCTCCGGATCTGGGAGTTAAGCACGAGGGTCTGTGAAGACAGGGAAGAGAGATACCCCCTCTCCTACTTGTCCGAACTTACCTCACGACTGTTCCGCCTGGCTTCTGCGACGAGTTGGTACCCATAGTTGCCTCTCCTAGGGATCTGCATAGGTGGCTGCGGAGGGGAATCCCGTGGCACCTGAGGTCGACGTTGTATCACTCTCGACAGTACTTCCGGAGGGCACCCTTGCGAAGCTCGGGGGCTTGCACCGGCGCAGGCTGTTGTTAGGAGGTCAGCGTAACTTCCTCTGATACCTTCGCTGATAGGACTGGGCCCTCATCATCCCAGACTATCTTCGGAAGGCCCTTTGATTCACTTTCTCGTATTTTGGTGTCCGGTCTCAATCACCCGGAGCAGAAATACTTGAAAGTTGTTTGACTAGCTGTATCTTTAGGAACTTTATAGTGTGTGCTCTGTGCTCCTAGTCGGCTTAGCTTTTAATTTCTTGAGTCTTTAGCTAGATCATAACAAAAAATTCAAAGTGGCTGACCGGTCTCCAAGACGGTCTCGAAGACTTCATGGTCTCTCGCCACCTAATTTAGAGCCTTCTCCTAGAAGGCGCAGAGGGGATACTACCGGTAGGGTCCGTCCCACGCCGGTTGACGCATCGGGGATTGATCCTCCTCTCGGGGATATTAGCGGCCAAGCAAGGCTTGGTACTTCTGAGAAAGAGAGGGATACTCTAGTCCTTTCTCGAGTTCGCTTTCAAGCGGAGAATAACGTAGAGGTAGAAGAACTTTCAGAATCATTAGCGATTCCAAATTCTCCACTACCATCTAGTTATCCGGACGTATTGCAATACGTTGGGACTCCGTTACATAGGCCAGCGAGTCCAGGTTACGCTACGCGCTTACCATTCATGATCACTACTGGAAGCATGGCTTCTACGAGTGCTGCGACTATGCAAACCCCAACATCGGTGCAAGGGGGAGGAACCATTTCCATCCCCTCCGCTTCCTTGTTCGGATCGTTTGCTAGCACATCTTTGGTTGGGTCTACCTCCATTCCGTCCACGAGTGGAAATGCCCAAACCAATGCTTTTAGTACTGGTTCCTTCCTTTTTGGCACCCAATCACAGGGTATTCCATCGGTTCCGTTCAGTGCCTCTACGTCCATGATGGGCGGATCGACTTCATTCCAGGGTTTTCCTTTTGGAAGTGGTCATATCCCACATTCCAACCCGACGATAGGATCCATGCCTTTTTCTTCAATAGGACAAAGCAGCAATCCTTTCCAAGGTTGGAATAACCCTGGGGTTAGTAGTGCAGGAACTGCGAATCCATTTATCGGCCAACAAGGAAGTAGGCCGTATTCCAAGGTTAGCATGTTTCAAAGTATTCCTCCCCTCGCTTCGGCTTGGAACCCATATCAGGGGTTATCAACCCTTTACCATTCTTTAGGAGGAAACTTTGCAGGCTATGCAGTAGGAGTTTGTCAAACTCCGAGTTTTGCTGGACCACAAGGTTTGCCTTTTGGTTCAGCCGGTTCTAATGGTCACTTCGGGCAGCCTGGTGCCTCCCAAATCCCAAGACAATCTTTTCAGAACTTTGGGAGTTCTGCCCAGTCTGGGTGGAATCCCCTAGGTCCTCCTAGGCTTCCGTTTCTGGCAACGTTAAACTTGCCAGATCTCACTAAGCTAACGAACGACCCTATCAGATACAATCCGGCCTGGCCTCCGGTCCCAACCAAACTCCCTTCGGACATTCCAAAATTCGAAGGGAAGAGTGGTGAAGATCCGGGCGATCATGTAACCACATTCCATTTGTGGTGCTCATCCAACTCCCTCATCGAAGATTCGATTAGGTTGAGACTCTTTCAGTGCACCTTGACTGGTAATGCGGCTAAATGGTATATAGAGTTGCCAGGGGGCAGCTTTACATCGTTCGCAGACTTAGCTAATATCTTCTTGAATCACTTCCAGTTGCCCGTCCGCTATGATGCCGGAATTGAACTTCTGGCTACCTTTCGTCAAGATAAGGAAACCCACATTTCTGATCACATTCAGGAATGGAGACGGAGAAAGAGGCTCATTAAAGCCGAAATCCCTCCGGAGTACCGTCTAGAGTGGTTTTTGAAGTCTTTGCAACTCGAGATCTCCAAGGATGTCTCCATGTCCGGGGTCTATTCTGTGGAGCAAGCCATTTTCAGGGCCCAGCAGTTAGAACTGATTTACTCTCAGTATGGGATCCTCCAAAAGTACTTGCCAGATGCTCCTGAATCTAAGGTTGATTTAGCTAAGCAGAAGCCAGGTCCGCACGCGGATGGCATCATGGGGTCAGTAGACTCGACTACAGTGAACTTGTTGAATCAATTGCAGCAGTTGTCATTACAAACTGCTCCTAACAACCAAGTCACAATGTCTAATCCTCAAGCTTCCCAAAATTCTTTCATTAACGCCGTCCAATCCGATAACCCCAAAGGAAATCAAAATTCCAATGGGAAAAAGAAAGGACGTGGTAAGAAGAAGAATTCAGAGGGGAAGCCCGATGCAAATAAATCTGGCAACAACGCTGGTGGTGGTAAAGGTGAGTCGAGAAAGAAAGTCAAGTTCCCTTGCAAGTTATGCAGTGGGGACCATCTAACTCATCTTTGCCCTAGAATTGAAGACGCTCAGCGCTTGTTAGGACAGCAAGGGACTTCTAGTTCGCAAGCTGTGTTAACTAACCCGTTTCCCCAAGGGCAGCAACTTCTTGCTGGCGCGAATTCAAATCCTGGGACCTCCTCAGGGGGCAACCAGGAAGGGGAAAAAGCATCAAATGTTTTTATGATGGGTTCAAACGTTAACGTGACTACTCGGTCACGTGATTATGGTGAAACCGAAACATCTAAGGATAAAACAGTTCCCGGAAGTAATGACCTTCACATTGAGCGACCTCTTGTTGAGACCA
Organism: Pinus tabuliformis; assembly: GCA_031772625.1. NCBI lineage: Eukaryota > Viridiplantae > Streptophyta > Pinopsida > Pinales > Pinaceae > Pinus > Pinus tabuliformis. Next base: position 1,026,669,756 of record CM062805.1, read on the forward strand.
TGCCTAGGATACCGAAAGGTTCCGCCAAACGTGTGACGATTAACCCTAATGCTAGGGCCGCCCAAAATTACTCCATTGTGGAGGATTTGGCTCAAAGCCCGTGTGCTATGTCCGCTTTGGAAGTTCTCCAATCGTGTCCGTCTCAGAGAAGTGCTTTGCTCTCCGCCATTGGAGCAGTCGATCCAGGTAACTCGTTAGTGCTCTCTTTCGACATGTCAAATGTCAAAAAGAGACTCCCTCATCATATGGCTTTCCAGGTAAAGTCAACATACCGAAAAATCAATATTTTTCGCACCGTTATAGATGAAGGAGCTTCCACATGTGTCATGTCCATGTCATGTTGGAGGGCTATTGGTTCACCTTCGGCTGTTCCTTCACCAACTGTCTTAACTGCATTTGATGGCCATTCTCACAAGCCGCATGGGATTATCCCGGCCTTTCCTATATGTGTTGGAGGGAAGGTCGTTAATATCGAAGTTGAAGTCGTAGATGCTAACCTAGATTATAATCTCCTATTAGGAAGGAACTGGGTGTACGAGATGGAAGCCGTAGTATCGACTCTATTTCGTGTCATTTGCTTTCCTCATGAGGGGAAAATCGTTAAGGTTGATCAATTGGACTATGCTCCAATCGATCCTCAAGAAACCTTCGACTCTACTATTCCTTTGGTGGATAACCCTCGCCCGCCGACTGAGAATTTAGGAGTAGGGATGTATTCCTCATTGATGGGTACGTTTGATCTTCCCTCTCCTTTTGCAAGAATCAATGCTATTTCATCATCCAAGGAGTATTCTCGAGAAGAGTTCTTCCGAACTCATTATTTTTCTGACCCTTGGACCTTGCCTTCACCTACCACCACATTAGCTGAAGGACAAGTGAATGGAATGGCGTTTCCTATATCTGCAGCCGAGCTTAGATATCAGTCTATCGTAGACTCTGCAGATAACCATTCTACTCCTTTTTCCGAAGAGGAATTAGATGGTCATGTGGCCCCCGCTTGGAGCTTCGATTCTAACTCTGCCTTGGACTGCTTAGATTTGGTTCTACTTTCTGAAGAAGCAATCCTCGAAATAATGATGGGTATAGATCGACCTTGGGAAGACTTACACCATCGTTCATATTTTCTTCCTCCATTGCAGGAAGTGGAATCTAAATTCTCCGAGCTCGTTGATAGTGATGTTTGTATGGTGTCGAACCCTTTGGCTCCAACACACGTACGTGCCGAAGGTAATATGTCGGTAATTTCAAAAACGATACCTATAAACATCTCTAAGAATCCTAACATCGTCGAGAATATCTTCATCGGAATTGAGTGTTCCCCTGAAGAAATTCAAATTTATACCGACCTATTCAAGGAATATCGGGATGTATTTGCTTGGTCTTATGAGGAAATGCCCGACATTGATCCTTCTATCGTCCAACATGAGATCAAGACGTACGAAAACGCAAAACCGATTCGTCAAAGGCTTCGGCCGGTTAACCCTAGGAAAGCAGCGGCTATCAAAGCTGAGGTTGAGAAACTGCTAAGGGCGGGTTTTATATACCCTGTTCCTCTTACAGATTGGGTTTCAAATCCAGTCCCTGTGGACAAAAAGCAAGGAACAATCCGCGTATGCATCGATTTTATGGACTTAAACAAGGCTTGTCCAAAAGACAATTACCCCACACCATTCATTGATCAGATTATCGACGAGTGTGCGGGTAATGAGATTTTCTCCTTTATGGATGGTTTCTCAGGTTATAATCAAATCTCTATTCGTCCTAAGGACCAACATAAAACTGCCTTCATATGTCCCTGGGGTACCTTCGCATATCGAAAGATGCCCTTTGGTCTTAAAAACGCTGGAGCCACGTTTCAGCGGGCCATGTCCTACGCTTTCCACGACATCAAACATGTGATCGAAGCATACTTAGATGATCTTGCTGCTCGTTCTCGAAAGAGAACAGATCACCCTAGTCATCTTCGATTGGTCTTTGAGCGATGTCGTTTCTACAAAATCCGGTTGAATCCTAACAAGTGCATTTTCGCGGTTACATCCGGTCGGTTGTTAGGGTTTATAGTGTCCAATGAAGGGATTCGGGTTGATCCCTTCAAGGTTGAGGCAATAGTTCAGTTGCCTCCCCCGTCCTCAATCCGTCAACTTCAAAGTCTTCAAGGGAAGGCCAATTTCTTGAGACGGTTTATAGCAAACTACGCCGAGATCACTAAAGGGTTCATGCGTTTGCTACGGAAAGGAGTTCCATTTGTATGGGATGACTTTGCGCAGCGGTCGTTTGATGCTTTGAAAAAGGCATTAGTCTCTGCCCCGCTTTTGAGTCCACCGGATTATGGTAGAGACTTCCTTTTATATCTCGCTGCAGCAGAATCTACCATTGGCATGGTTCTAGTTCAGGAAGACGATGCTCTCGTCGAGCACGTGATTTATTATTTGAGCCGAGGCTTAATAGGCCCTGAACTTCGCTATTCTCCGATTGAGAAGTTGGCCTTGGCAGCTGTCCATGCTGTCCAGAGGCTCCGTCATTATATTTTGCTACGCAAAACTTTTTTCCTAGCGGCGGTCAATCCATTCCAATTTGTCCTCAGTAGGCGAGTAATTGGGGGCAAATATAATAGATGGATAGTTATTTTACAAGAATTCGACCTCGAGTTCTTGTCCGCCAAGTCTAAGAAATCTATGGTTTTTGCAGAGCTAATTTCTGAGCTTCCTTGTGGAGAGGATATTGTGTATGAGGAAAGTTTACCCGACGAGCATATATTCCTCATCTCTTCACAAGAACCTTGGTATGGAGATATCATTGTTTATCTCCAGACTTCGAAGTTTCCCTCTGCTTTCTCCAAGGATGAACGTCGTAAGTTACGTCACCTGGCTAAAAACTATGTTATCATTGGTGACACATTATACCGTCGAGGGGTTGATTCAATCCTTCGACGTTGTTTAACCTTAGAGGAAGCGGAGTCTGTTCTTAATGATTGCCACAGTGGAGCTTGTGGTGGTCATTTATCCGGGCTTGCTACAGCCCAGCGCATCTTACATGCCGACTACTTTTGGCCTTCACTCTTTAAGGACTGTGTGGAAGCGGTAAAGCGCTGTCACCCGTGTCAAATTTTTACTCGCAAGATGCGCGCGCATCCAGCTCCCCTTTTTCCCGTCGTCACCGTCGGTCCCTTCACTAAGTGGGGTATTGATTTTACGACTTGTAACCCGCCTTCAGTGGGGAATCTCAAGTACATTATCGTGGCCGTAGACTACTTCACGAAGTGCGCGGAGGCCATGCCTACTTATAAGAACGATAGTGACACGGCAGCTTTGTTTCTTTTCAATCAAGTTATCTCAAGATTCAGTATCCCAAGAGAGATTGTCACTGACCATGGCAGTCATTTCTAAAATCAGCTAATGTCTGAATTGGCTTTTAAATTAGGTTTCCGTCAGGAGCATTCGTCCCCTTACTATCCTCAGGCCAATGGACAGGTCGAGGCGGTTAATAAAACTCTTAATACAATACTCCAACGGACAATCGATAAGAATCGGTCCAATTGGCACATTATGTTGTATCCGGCTCTTTGGGCATACCGAACCTCCGTCAAAACGGCTACTGGTTTTACTCCTTTTCAGTTAGTTTACAGGATGGAATCTATCTTTCCGGTCGAATGTGAAATCCCATCTCTGAAATTGGATGTCGAGCTTCTTACTGAGACTTCGAGTCTCGAGGAGCGCCTAGTTCACCTGGAACATCTCGATGAGCAGCGTCGAGATGCCACCACGATGAATGAGGCCCATAAGAAAAGGGTCAAAACTCAGTATGATAAGTCTGTCCGTCCTCGTGTCTTTGCTGAAGGTGACCTTGTCTTGGTCTATGACCAAGATAAGGATGCCTTGGGGGCAGGCAAATTCAAGCCCATGTGGTACGGTCCTTTCATTATCAAACGAGTCTTAGAAAAAGGATCGTATGAGTTAATTGATTTCGAAGGAAACAAGCTGGCGGAGCCCCGAAATGGGCTCTACTTAAAGAAGTATTTTGCTTAGTTTTACCAGGCAATGGCTTCTTTGTATTTTATGTATTTGTACATATATTATCGAGCGTTTTCTGATATCAACACTTTTTGGTCTGCCTTGGCAGGTGCTGATGGATGATTTGGTTTATTTTGGATTCGCCGATGGTGGTAGTCGGCACACTCGGAATCTTGCTTCCGCAGCTTGGGTACTTTATTACCCAACTGGTCAGTTGATGATATCGAGAGGCGTGTGTATCGGTCCTGCGTCAAACAATATGACCGAGTATACAGCCGTTATCAATTTATTATCCGAGGCAATCTCTTATGGGATCGACTCGTTGGTAGTATATCTTGATTCTCAATTGATAGTGTCTCAGTTAAATAACATTTATCGGGTTAGAGATCCATCATTATATCGCCAATATTTAAGGGTGAGGTTGTTGCAAAGATCATTTATTTACATTAATTATTTGCACATTCCAAGATCTCAAAATTGGTTAGCTGATTCTATCGCTAATCAAGCATTAGACTGGCATATCAATCATTCATCATCATAAAATCATGCATCAAAAAGTCAAACTGTATATATATATATATATATATATATATCGCAAAGCGTCTCGAGTGTACATATGTGAGTCCAAAAATATACAAAATTGGGACTCAAATGCCCATAATCATGTCAGGCATATCTAACGCCTCGGCTCTGGATGAGCAGCTAAATAACTAACTATAGCATTGGCCACGCGCCGAAAGACGCGAACCCAGTCACGTGGCATTCCAACTACATGACGCTGCATATCTGGAGGAAGGTCCTCCACCTCGGCCATTGGTACTTGGCAGCTCAGTCTCGCCAAGTGTCGCTGGACATTGTTGAGGGTCCTTTCCGCATCCGCAGCCGCCTCTTCGGCTCCTCGGCCACGCCGTCCATGCCGCGGGAATCCATCTGGTCGCACAGGCCTAATGTTTGGAACATGATCATCATATTAGTCATTTGAATCTCATCAAAAAATGTTTTTCAAAGTTCATCATTATACTTGAAAAATCCTAAAAATCATAAAATCATAAAAATAAAAAATCTTACCGATCTCGCCCCATGCTGCATCTGGTGGTAACACTAGATCAGGATCTCCTCGGAAATCCAGCCCAGCATAGGGGTAGTCATCTATGGCGATGATCTGTTTCTCCCACCAAGCAAAAAAGTCGTCGTCGAATGCATTCCTGGGTACTTCCCCACCCCCCAGACGTTTCATCAAGTCAGCCCACCGGCCCATACGTGGATCACGTGGACTACTGATGGGAACTGCTACCCTGGGGCGGAGTGCGGGAACCTTCTCGAAAAAGAAAGTGCATAAAATGGTTCCGTACCCAAAGTTCTTGGTCTGTCCCCTCCTGATAGAAGCAAGCTGTTCTTTCATGTTGGCAAGTAGAGGAGTACACCAGTCAAACACCGTGGTGAGACAGTCCACTGCTACGCTCATGTTTACCTGTGATGCCTGATGTAGTGAGGATGATCCGTTCACTCGAGCTATGGTGAACAAGATTATCCGCAGGGACAAACTCTCCACGTGTGGGATAGAGATCTGGCTCCCGACCTTCCGATGACATGGGCAGTAAATGTGAACATAGTCGTCTACACTGAGACTATTCCGGGTCCTGCCCCGAGAGTTTACTACCTCCCCCCTTCGGGAAAGACCCGTGATGAAATATATATCTTCCACTTCTATCCTGAGTGGCATCTGATCAATCACAAAAGCTTCTTCCTCGACATCCCAGTAATCAATAAGTCTCTCGAGCAAACGCACGTTTGCCTTCATATTTGGCAACTTGAAGAATTGTAACAATCCGCATCCCCGCAGGGCGTCTAATGCCTCATCATTGTTCATAACTTCATTATCTACAGCTGAGTGCTCTCTTTCACGCCATGTGATAGTCATCGTGGAAGAAAAAATCATTTTCATCCATTAGTTTTGTGTAAAAAAAATTTTCGCTGCGCACACGCGGGTTACCCTATACACAGTCGCGTGTAGGGCCATCGTATACGCGATTTATATACATCCAACCCGCGTGTACGCCGCAGAGCGATTTTTTGCAAAAATCTAACGGTGAAACATCAATTAAACTTCCTAAAAACTATCACAATTGATTGCAAGACAAGTTTAGTGCTTACCTGGAAGTTTTCGACAAGTTTGAACAGTTGAATAATACACGGGGAAGTTGGCTCCTTTTGCTCCACAATTTTCTCTCCAAGTCAAACGGTGAAAATGGTAAGTCCAAAATTTCTTTTTATAAGTTTTGAAAATGCAAAATTTTTTCAAAATTTTATTTTGCTTGGTTTCATGTCACTTTTAACTTGGGAGCTTGGAATGTCGAGATTGAGTTGTTTTTCAGGACATTTTGGACATTTTTCGATGGTTCGAGACGATTCCATGACTGCTGACCCGTTATGGCAGGTATCGTGTTCTCACTGGCATATAGGTTAGGGACACCATTTTTCCGTTGCATTATGCATACTAGCCTCCATTTGACCGATACATCTGTCGTAGGGTCGACCCCATCATGTTATGGTTCACAAGCCATTTTCACTCGCCGATTCTTTAAATCATGACATGATGGTAGAGCCATCCTTTTACATGGGCATCCTAGTTAGCACCTCACTGACAATTGTTGCCCATGCTGCTTCGTTTTGAGTAGGCTCGGTAGTCCTCTGTAGTCCTACCATGACTTATGGGTTGAAGACTCATTCCTCTTTGATTCTTCGCTTCGTTCTGGCCTTATACCCTAGAGGCTCCTATGTGTGTTGAGTTGTACTTCTGCATTGCATGTTGACCATTTGCACCTTTTGGCCTATAGCCGGCTTCACTTGGACTCGTGTTTAAGCCAACTCTTGACCATGACGTCTGCAAAATCAACCTTGCATACCTTTGACTTCTGCAGCTTGACATACCTTGATCCGTGGAAGGAACATACCTCTGAGTGTCACTGTCCAGTTTTTCACCTCCCTGCATTGAGCATAGGAATGTTCCTTTCCCAGGAACTAGATCATCTGCTTCACCGACACTCGTTCTTTCCACTGTACCATAGCATTCTTTTATTCTTTTTCCGGCTTATCAGAAAAAGACAAAAAAATTAAATATTCCAAAAAGAGCGGGAACAGGGACGTTATTTCCATTTATTGTTGGCAGCTAGAGTCAGTCGTGTCGCCCTTGAACAAAGCACTCAAAGCAAAGTCTCCTCCGCATGGGTGGGATTTAGTTTGACTTAGGTACGCCATAACCTTGTTATTGAGTCAATTCTCCCCCGATTGGTTATCTCTTCCAATCATATGGAGGGTTCGTTCGTGCCTCCTGCATGACGAACTTATACAGATTCATCATATGCTGCCACATAGTCACATTGAGTCGTGCTTTTGTTCAAGGGAAGTTATCCTGAGTCCGCCTTTCTGCGGTGTCTCTTGACTCATTATTCAGTCGGCCATCCTTGGTTGTCAGTGTCATGTCTATCATCACATCAGTTATATTGGTCCTTTACTCGTGCCGGTTTGAGAAGGTCCCCATTGACTTCTTGCTGGCGGGTCTTGTCCTTATCGACGACGACACATTGCTCTGAGGACAGGCCTAGAGCCGCACCCTGGCCCTATTTTCATTATTGATAGGTCACCTTGTGCTCAGCATCGATCAGTATCATGGGTCTTTGACTGAGTGGTTTCCCTTGTGTTCGACGTCAGCATACATTATCACACATTGGGATTCGTCCAGTACCTTGGTTTCCATTTGACCCTATTGGTGGATACCTCGCCTCTGTGACAGCTTTCATTATTGGTTGGTTCAGAGGGTTTCTGTCGTGCGCTAGCCACATCTTGTGTACGCCGGAAACGTACTTCGGTTGGGTTACTACATTTTTTTTCGTCCGATTCCTTCCACATTATTGGCCTACGGGTTACACTCGCTCTAGATTGATGAAGGATGCCTTAATGCCTTCCTTCTAGCGGATCTTTCCCTATCGACTCCGACTCATTGCTCTGGGGCAAAGATCTAGAGTCCATTTGGCAATACCTTGGGGTTTGCAGTCATTAGTGGCAGATTCCTCGCTATCGACAGTGGGAAACCATCATTGTCTCCTGATTGATAGATTCTTACAGGTGTTCGACTTCAGATCATCTATTCACACTTGTTAGATTGTACTGGGTACCTTGACGCTCATTATCATTATCGGTGGGTAGTCTCGCTTTTTTTAACGGTATACATCAATGACCGGTAATCAAACGATTTCTCACATGGTCGACTTCAGATCATTTATTCCCATGATGTAGAAATGTACCACGGCGGTCGGTGAAGACCTCAGGTTGTATCAGAATTCATTGGTTCACTTGACAGTTGCTCCTGTTGCTGCTAGTTGATACCACTCCACCTTATATGTTGCAGTCAGTCATGGCGACATTCTATATGCTGGCACCTGAGTTTGCAGTGTAGTACCATCCTATTCCATCATGTTCAGTTGGTACCTTATGGGATCAGTCTTTGATTTCAGTGATTCGTTGCATCTTTCAGCATCATTGACAGTCTTATATGTGATATTCAGACATGTACTTTCTCATTGTGATCAGATGATCCATTATGTATTTTCCAGTCAGTTATACTTGTATACTTAGTGGATCCGCTTGTACTTGATATGCGGACATGCTTTACTTTTCCTGAGCATGGGTATGCCCGCCTCAGACAGTGTTTCTTTCTGATCTCCTTTCGGTGGCTTGGCAGGCTGAATTCTGGTGAAGTCCTCCTCGGTTTTTCGGCAGAGTTCCTTTCCTTGTACTTACTTAATATATTTCGGCCATCATGTTCCCCTTCTGACCTCATACATTAGGGGGCATCTGTTATAGCTCCAAATCTCACTCTTATGGTTTGTGATGCTGCACTCATGGCCTAGGGCAACCCCTCCTTCCAGACCTGGTCCAAAAATTAAAAAAAACAGTGTTTTATTCCCTATACGCGACATTGCCATGAGTTAAACGCGTGTACACGCGGGTCTGTTATACCCAACCTGCGTGTATCTATTAAAACACTTAAAAAATAATAAATTCCTCTTTTTCGGGCGGAGATCGCGGGTTTTACCTGCTGGATCACCTGTTATTGCCCGTGGCCCAACTGTTCCCAACTAACTCCTAACTAAAAAACTACTTTGGAGAGGGTATAAAAAGACATCAAAGGGAAGGCCAAAGGGAGAGAGAAAGGAGAGCAAGATTATTATGCTGAGATTTTCCCCTTAGACCAGGTCTGAAGTCCTTGGTGCTTTCTGCACTTCCCCCATTTTGCATAGGAAACCCTTGTTTCCATGTGTATTGGTGATCATTCATCCTTGATATCATCATTGGAGTAGGACTTGGAAGGAGCTCTTGTCGGAGGCTTGAGGCTGGAACGAATCCGGGAGGAAGCTTGCTTGGAGCCTGCTGAAGGTGTTCAGGTGATATCTTTCCGATATATGTACTTTATTTGCCTTTATATATAAAGAAACACGTCTTTGTTCCCGAATAATATTTCTTTGTGCTTATGAGATTCTTGTGTTGAATTCTTATGAAAGTGGTTACTTAAAGATCTTTTATAACTAACTTTATAGCATGAAGATGATTTATATATAAGTATTTGTACAGGTACTGTTGTGTTCTTTGATTTGTTTGTCTTGCAGATCAAAGAAAGAAGAAGGGAACTCCAAGAAGGGTTTGCACCCTAACGGTCTTCTCGAACGTAGGACCTTAGGTATGTACCCTAAACATTAGAATTTGCTTAAAAGTAAAAATGATGGTTGTGTGTGTGTGTTTCTTTGAATAAGCAATTTTAAGTCTGGTAGAGTCTTAGCCCAAAGGACCCTAGGGGTACTTTCCCCTCAACCAGTATGGCCGTGTTGTTCTATTGAAATTTTTATAATTGTTGTTGTGATTTCCCTTTTTGTATTGTTGCCCTCATTTTATTTTTCATCTTTTTCCTTTCGATTGTCATGCTTAGGGCTGAGGGAAAACCTATTGGGCATGACAAGAAAGCCACGAAGCTATCAATGGAGTTGAGGAAGACCAATAAAAATAATACCTAAAAGAGGCCCTATGAATAACTAAAGAACATGAACCAAAAAAATGAGAAAGGTTGGGCTGGGGCAATGGGTCAGAAAATATTATCGTTGGTGTATGCAGGAGCAACACTCGAAAACATGACAATAGGCATAAATGATGAAATGTGGGTGGTTGGAAATTTCTTGTGCAATCAATGTTAATAGAAACAACTGAAATTGTTTGTACTTACAACAAAGTAAAAAGATAAAAAGATTGACAGCTAAGAGAGTTGTTTTGGGTCAATGGAATAATGGACAATGACATGGCATGAAGGAAGTATTCTCGACCTTGATCTTATTGTATATATGATTATGTGCTCACGATCATGCTGATGAATGCCATTGTGACTAACAAGGTTTTTCAGGAGTCATTCTTCTGGAGGAATGATTGTTTTAATTTATTTAATGCAAATATGACTATGTTTTATATTTATTAACATAATTGACTAATTGAATGTATGTCAATCCATTGACAGTGACAGGTTCTAGTTAATGATCATTCTTGGGGAAGAATCATGGTTTAAATATATGTAATGTATATGTGGATGGCTTGATTGAGATAACATAATGAAGTTATCCAAATAAAGGCTCTCGATTGTGGGAGGAAGGTTATTGGGTAAGAAGTAGCCCTGGTTGATTTATGATTTAATATCTTGTGATTACAACTCTCATATTTTGATGAGCCCCAGTATTGCAACAAGAATGTTGCAACTCCCAAGGCTATCGACTTAAATTATCAACCCGGGGTTCATACAAACTTAAGATGGGTCGGCACTGAATGTGTAGCAGACATCTTCATCTTCATAGTTTGGATCCATTTGATGCAAGTGAAAGAAGGCAATGAAACAACTTCACATGAGCAAAGACCTAGGTAAGCCACCTAAGTTGAAAAAGGTAATAAGAAAATCTATTCTACTCTTGCTGGAAAGTAAATGGAAAGAAGGAAATATATTCTGTTTGCAAAAATTTAAAGCAAAATGACAACCAAGAAAATATAATCTATCTTTCTAGGAAATAAATGGTATTAAAGGAAGTCTATTTTATTTTGCAGGAAAGAAAAGTTCTAGATTACTTTTGCAAGAAGGAAAACACAGTTTGCTTAAAGTGAATTGTGGAAAAGAAATCTAGACTAATTGTTGAAATAAAAATTCAATAATAAAGCAATGTAAGAGCTAAATGGTGATCTAACCAAGCCTCAACTCAACCAAAGTGGTCTCAGAGCATTCATAGGCTATAAATCTACTTTTACCATGAATTTGGAGTGAATTTGGGCAAGGAAGATCTCGAAAACAAATTGCTATAGGATTGCTACTTCTCGAGATAACTTGCTGACTACCCAAGAAAATAAAATTCAAATGATATGGGACAAAAAAAATATTAAGTAGGATGCCCTAGGACTCCAATCCAAGTGAAATCACACAAAAATACCCTTGTTAACATGTGCTAAAAAATAGAAGAAAATTACTACTCTAAAAACCAGAAATTCAAGAATTAGTGAACTAGTTAACCTATCAAATTCCTAACCTGATCAAGTGCAAATTCTATGTGGAAAATTATGTTATTAAGTAGAATTTTTTAAAGAGCAGAAAGTTACTAATAGAAACTAGAAATTCTAGAGAAATGAACTAGTAAGCTGATCTAAGTGCCCAAATGCCTAGGCTAATCAAGTGCAAATGTTGTGGGGTAATTTTTTTTATTAAGTTGGATGTTTTTAAGCTCCAAACAAGTGGAATCAACTTGAAATATGCTCATTAATACGCGCTAAAAATTAGCATAAAATTACTATTTTTTTGCTACATGATACTCCAGGAATTCTAAAATTGTGAACTAGTAAACCAATCCCAGTATATAAAACATGGATATGAGTTTGCAAGGTTTTTATAAAGATGATTCATGCTTTTGAATTAATAAATAAACTGTGAAACAACTCACTTCAATAATTTAACCAATATAACCTACAACAAATGAAACATGAATACTAAATGTAGAAATAGGAAAAATAAGAATAGAAGATGCAAGTGAAAACATCCAAAGAAGATAAAGGAATTTTACATCAAGGCTCTATGGCTTCTGGGATTGCCAATCCCAAGGATAATCATATTCCTATGAATAAAACCAAGTTTTAGAAGCTAAGAATGATGCCAAACTTCATTATTTGAATCAATCTAAGTACATTCCTGCTAGAAATGAAAGTGGAGCTGCTAAATAACAAGTTTTCTCCGCAAGAAGACTAATAAAAGCATTCCCCTAAAGGAAAATTCGAATTGTTACTTATAGAAATAGATGGGGAAACAACCTCCTTGAAAGGAGGCATCTTTCCCCTCCAAAATACCTCAAGAAGTGGATTTGGTTCCCCACACTAGGAATCTTCATTAAATGGCAAGGAGCACATTCCTAGATTTTCTCAATCATTGGAGCTCTAGAATATGTTCAATAATTTCATAATATCTTGTTCATTTATTATCCAATATTGGTCCATCCTGTAGTAGGGAGAAAGTCCCTAGATTATCTCATCCACCAAATATTCATAATCTGCCCAATATTTTATAAAAATAAATAATATTAGGCATAAATATGCAATTATCTCTAAACTTTCCTAATGAATACATTATAGCTCAAAAACATGTCTTCAAATGCAAAGAGAGAGGTTAAATGTGTTGAAGGATAGTCATATGAGCCTTAAATTGTAGCTAATTTGGAGGCCCATCATATGTGTGCCTACGTTTGCATCATGAGTAGGAAATTTTGAAGACCATGAAAGTAGGTCTATTAGATCTAAATTAGAATCTTATTTAAAGGACGAGGCATAATACATATAAGTAGACCACGCGTGATTTGGGTTATCTAAGCCTAGAAGTTGTGATGGGAGTTTTGATGTCAGGGAAGTCATGTGATGTGTAAATTGTGCGATGTGTAATTGTGTTTATCTATTGTGTATATCATGTATATGTATGTGTGTTGCATTGTACACTGTGTCTACGTGCAGGTGTTGTGTAATGTGTTGGGATGGGTAGGTATGGGGCTGTTTCGACCTGTGTATTACGTAATGTGGAAGTTTTGATGATAACGAAGTTGTGATGGGAGGGGTGATGGAAACTATTATTTTTGTCGATAGAAAACTACTGAGATTGGTAGTGGACACACTCACTGGGAAATGAGTAAGAGGTGGGGGCTTGCTTAATTATATACATATATATCCACCACTAGGTTCTTGCCAAGTTTGGCAACAGATTCAGTGTGTGGAAGTTGAACAAAAGAGAAGAGAAGGCATTGGGTGCTTGTCAGGTTTAGAAACTGATCCAGTGTGTGTACGAGAAGAGATAAGGTCGTTGGATGCATGTCGAGTTTGGAAACATCCAATGTGTGTAAAGGAAGAAGTAAAGGAAGAAGTAAAGAGAAATTTAAAGATGAGTATTAACATTTCAATTGATTTTCATAAATTCCTGAATTATGAACATGATTTTATACCCTGAATTATGATGGTGTGTGTAACGCCCCATCCCACATTTACCTGATTTTACAAGCCCTCTAGGTAAATGTGAAACAAAGTGCCACTATGACATGAAACGACCTTCAAGCTTCATTTATGGAAGTGGGGCTGACAACTGAGAGTTACTGATCACAAACTGACATCCTATAGGTCTTATAGGACACTCAAGGGCCAAATAACCACCCTAGGTGACCAAACCCTTACCTGGGTAGATTTTCAATGACCTAATCCCACAACTTCATGCAAAAGCCTATAAGGGTGCAATTATGACCTTCCAACTGCATGCACAAGACTGCTTAAGTGCGGTTGTAACCCAAAATCCTCGATTCAGAGGGTGAAATCCCGAGATCTGAGCCACAATTCCTGGCCAGCCTCCAGACCACTATCCATAACTTATTGAGACTTTCCAGAATGATAAGTAACTTAATAACAATGCTATAGATACAAAACTTGAACAAGGACTTGACCTAACCAGGCCTAACCTTGACATTCATTTCGTCAAACATATGGTAAACATGTAAGCTACACGTCATGAATGCATATCTGATTGCAGGAGTCTAAAAATTATTTGAGAATCACGAAGAAGGTCTAATGCCCTCTCATAATTACTGCAATAACACTTGTTATCCCATGCATTAATTATGATCAAATGCTTTTGAAATTCTGAATAATTTCGTAATTAGAGCACATTATAGAGCCATGCTTTTGACCAACAAATAACAATAATATTAACCAAGAAAAAAAACCATTAATTCATCATAATAACAATTATAAGTGCTCATCAATTATAATAAGAAAATAACTCTTATTAACTTATGAAAAAGCCAACCAAGTAAGGGACTTCCACGTACCACCTGACCATAGATTGGGTTGAACCAACTCTTTCTTTCATCCAATCACCCTTGTGCCATATTCCAAGCATGAATGTGGGAACTCAAGACATAAACAACCAGGGCTTCCACAAGATTAAGCCACTTCCACCCTCAGGCTATCGTGATTCGACAAAACTAGTAAAGAGATCACAAAGCCCAAAACAAGCTTGGATGCCTCTAAGTTTCTTTACCATTACCTTGAGGAATTTTCCTGTCTCCACCCACTTGTTGAGGGATTCCTAAAGATTAAACCACCTCCACCCCCAATCCTTGGGAATTTTCCTGAGACCACTTCACCCTTTTCCAAAAACTTTGGGCAATCCAAAACTCAACCAGAAAAGAATGCCATCACACCATGACTATCCAAAAATGGTAAGTCAAGGTTGAAACAACTATCAAACCCATGTCAATGATAGAAAAAAAACCAAATACACAAATTCATGTACCATGCATTCACAAATCGGCTATGAAATCACACATGCAACCTGTTACCTATAAATCCTCTTGTTGAAGTTGCTTGATCCAACCTTGATTGCTTGTCCTCTTCCTTCCTTTTATTTTCCTTGTCTTTCCTTACCTTCTTTTCTCCAATTCTAAAATACTCAAAGAATGCTTTAAGTGTGCAATGGTATTAGAGTATAGAGATAACTTTGAAACTGAACTAGTCTTAAAAGTCCTTTTATCATTGAGGCCTCTAATTTCTTCGTTTTCCTCTATTTTCCTTCAATTTTCCTCTCATGCAAACACGTGACCGTTCATCTCCCTTTTCTCCTATTTTCCGTCATTTTCATAATTAAATGTCAAGTATTCCTCTTTTCCTTTGCCAATTTCCTTAGCCATAATAAACCAAAAGTAACAACCACTAGGATGTTTTTCCCAACATTCAACTTGGAATACATGTCCTCTTGGTCTTATTTTTCCTTTATTAACTTTATTACATGAACTTTTAACCTAGGGTTCTTACAAACCGCCCCCCTTAGGAAAAGACCATCCTCGGTGTTCTATGACACCTATGACCAACAAATCGCTGAAAGGAAAACATTCTACCTATGGAGCTTTATAACTTAGTTTGACGCAATATTTACAATGACAAACACTGCAGACCATGAACAACATGACAACCATGAAAACCATACCACTTAGTGGAGCTTTCTAACACAACTCATTATAGTATATACAACCATAGACATATATCGAAACTCATTTGCCTCAACTAGAAAACAATGAAGGATACATAGCCAACATCTGATAAGTCATCTCCCATGTAGCTTCGTCATTCCCAAGTGCTTCCATTGCACTTTAACTTGCTCGGTTATGGAGCATGAGTTGTTTTCACTGCAATATGCACTGAGGTTCCATCTAGAATTCTCCTTCTGGTTCCATCTGTGATACAGACCACTCAATCACATGATCAACATCCTTCACATATCACTTAAGTAACGAAACATGGAAAACATCATGTATTTTCACCATTGGCAGCAGTGCAAGTCTATAGGACACTCGTCCAATCCTCTCAAGGATCTTGAAAGGCCCACAATACTGAGGTGCCAACTTGGCACATGATCCAATTCTTAAGGAGATCTTCTTGGGCTTGATTCACAAGTACACATGCTCCCTAGCCTGAAACTCCTTAAATACCCTGTGTTGATTTGCATAACTCTTCTATCCTTTAGATTCTTCTTGATATCCTGCATTTCTTGTCTCATCTCTGCCAACATGTCTGATCGAATCAATACCTTGTTCACTAGATCACTCCAGCTAATGGGAGTGTTACAATTTCGCCCATAAAGTGCCTCAAATGAATTCATCCTCAAGGAATACTAATACCCATTATTGTACACAACATCTATTAGTGGAAGATACTCTTCCCACATCCTCTACTGATGCATAACATACATCCTCAACATGCCCTCTAGATCCGGTTGACCCTCTCTACCTATCCATATGTCTGTGGATGATAGGTTGTACTAAAAGCCAAATTTATACCCAAAACTGCAAATAACTCCTTCCAAAACCTAGAAGTGAACTTGGCATCTTTGTCAAATACAATCTTCTTGGGAACACCATTAAATTTCACTATCTCCCTAATTAATACTCGAGCTACCTCCCTAGCTGAATTAGTAGACTTTACTGGAATAAAGTGAGCTACCTTTTTTAACCTGTCAAACACAACCATGTTGAAATCATGTTGTCTAGATGTCCTCAGCTAACCTATGATGAAATCCATGGAAATGATCTTTAATTTCATTTCTAGAATAGGAATCAACTGCAGTAAACCACCTCAATGCTTACACTCTACTTTCACCTGTTGATAATCCAAACACCTTGCGACAAACTCAGCTACCTCTTTCTTCATATTCATCCAATAGTATAAATTCTTCACATGTGTCAATGTCTCCTGATATCCCGGGTGACCTTAATATGGATTAACATGAAATTCAATCAAGATGAGTTCCTTGAGCTCACTGTTTTCTGACACATAGATCATGTCC
Source organism: Pinus tabuliformis (assembly GCA_031772625.1). Lineage (NCBI taxonomy): Eukaryota > Viridiplantae > Streptophyta > Pinopsida > Pinales > Pinaceae > Pinus > Pinus tabuliformis. Next base: position 1,026,686,703 of record CM062805.1, read on the forward strand.
CTAAATATCACCAAACCATATGTCATGAGATGATAATCCACATCTTCATCACATGTACTCTATTATTATAACTTGTGATTAAGTTGTTGGTACCTGACATCGTGTTTCCCTGACTGTAAGATCTGATCCTATAAATTTGTCCCATATGAACTAATAGATGTAATGTGATTTACTTGCACTCTTCTGCTAAGAGCATCTGCAACAGTTTTTTCCTTACCTTTAATGTTTTTGATCTCGAAGTCAAACTCACAGAGCGTGTCCAACCATCTAGCTTGCCTGACATTCAGATTAGGTTGGTAAAATAAATATCTTATCCCATTATGTCACTCATCAAAACAAACCTCCTGCTAAGAAGATAGTGCCTCCACGTATTCAATGCATGAATGATCGCTGCCAACTCAAGATCATGAGTCACATAGTTTTGCTTGTCCTTGTTTAGTTTCCTTTACTCGAAGCATACCACCTATCCCTCCTGCATCAGGACTCCACCAATTCCTCTCTTGAGAGCATCTGTACGCACTATGAACTCATTAACTGGATTTGCAATCTTTACAACTAGAACATTTGTAATCAACTGCTTCAACTGCTCAAAACTAGCTGCACATTCCTATGTCCATTCAAATTTCTTTCCTTTACTCTGCAAGTATGTAGTAGGATATGAAATCCGTGAGAAGTTCCTGATGAACCTCCTATAATAACCTACTAACCCCGTGAATGATCTGACCTCATCCATATTTCTAGGAGTTTCCCACTCCATGATAGCTTTGATATTTTTCAGATCCACTGTCATGCCTTCCTTGGAAAAAAAACGTATGAAGTAATGAACTTTTGTCTAAAATAAATTAAACTTACTAAACATGGAATACAACTAATTCTCTCTCAACAGTCCCAATACTACTTCTAGGTGTTCTATAGTCTCTTCCCTATTCTTAAAATATATCAGTATATTGCCAACGAATACTATCACAAACTTGTCCAGATAAGGACACAACACACTATTCATCAAATTGATGAAAGTAGCTTGAGAATTAGTCAAACCAAAAGGAACCACAACAAACTCATAATGCTCATATCCGGTCTGAAAATCATTCTTGTATATATCCTCTTCTTTGATGCATACTTCATGATATCTTGATCTCAAGTCAATATTCGAAAACACTATTTCCCCCTTCAAATAATCAAACAAGTCATCAATTTGTGGTAATGGGTACATGTTCTTTATTGTCACCTTGTCCAGCAACCTGTAATCAATTCAAAACCTAAGAGTATCGTCCTTCTTCACAAACAACACTGGTGCACCTCAAGGCGATACACTTGGCCTAATGTAACCCTTGTCAAGCATTTCCTTCAATTGTAGCTTCAGTTCCACAAAATCTGGAGTGCTCATCCTGTAAGGTGCCTTTGATGGAATACATCTTGAAACTAATGTAAACTTGGATACCGCTTCAAGAATTACGCATCTTCAACACCATTACCTTTGTCATTGGAAACATGCACTATGAAAAATACACACCCTTTCCTGCAACTGTGATTTTCCTGCATAGATGTAACCAGTCTTACTGATGTAGGCTTCTTCTTACCCTGCAAGATTCTCTTCTCTCCATCATCATCCAAGCACTCGATAGACTTCTCATAAAAATAAACCTTGGTCCTATGAAGATACAACTAATCCATACCCATAAGAATATTTCACAAACCCAAAGGAAGCACATTCATATGTTCTAATGTAGACACACCATTCAACTAAAATGCACAAGTTCTTACCCAATAATGAACTCTTTTCTTAGTACCTATAGCCAACTGCACCAACCAAGACTTTGCATGCACTTCTTTTCTCAAACCACACGTATCCACTTGGTTACGGTTATAATAACTATAATTATATCTACTTGGTCAATAAAAATGGAAACAACTTGATCACACAACTTACCTTCCATCTAAATAATGGATTCCTAGTGATCTGCCTGCTTGTTATCAGATATTGCATAGATCCGAGGAATTTTATGTCCAATATCCCCAACTGTTTGTGCCTCCTGAGCATTATAGGTTTGAGGTATGCCACCCTAATATAACAAAACATCATTCTTGCAATGATCCTTGCCACATATCCAACACAACAATGGTTCTCTTCCATTACCCTTCTCTTGTCACTCTTCAAGATGAGGTCCATGCCCCTTATTTGTTGCACTAAACTTATTGTAAGGAGAAACATTTTCCTTCTCACCTGCATCTTGAGGTCTTCCATTCTTTGGTGGTCACTTTCCTTTAGTCTTTTCATTCCCTTTCCAAACCTACTTAGTCTCATATTTACACTTGGATTCCTCATAACAGTGCTTCAACTTTCCAATTACTTCTTCCAGTGATTGAGGATCATCATAATAAAATTGATCCTTTAATGCTAATGGCAGTCCACTAATGATCCTTTGAACCTTTTTCTTCTCATCCTTGAGGTAAGACACATACCTTAACAACTCCAGGAACTTATTTTTGTACTCCTCATCTGTCATAGATCCCATCTTCATCTCATAGAACTCCTTGGCCTTTCTGTCATAGTACCTCTCTGACAAGTACTTCTTCCTGAAGAGTCTCTTGAATTCATGTCAACTCAACTCATTTGTCCTGATATCTCTGACACACTTCAAATATTCCCACCAAATGTTCGCTTTCCATTTGAGACTGAAAATAGCTATCCCAACCTTCATGTTCTCTGTATAGTCATGCAGCTCAAAGAACTTCTTCATTCCAAGAAAACATGACTTTGCATCATTTGTATTCTTCAACTCTCCATCAAATGTAGATGGCTTGACTTTATTGAACTCATTTGGAAAGTATCCCCTCTCACTCCTCTTATAAGTATGATAGAAATTATGACCATGATACTTATATGAACCATAACTAGAATAGAACTTGTAACCACTACCTCTCTTGTTAGGTGTATCCAAGAACCTATCATATTTGACTATTTCATCCTTGTATAACCTATGCCCTGATCAAGATTTTTTTACCATATGCCCCATTAGTCTTGTCCTCTTGTGTCCCTATCTCTGAAAATATGAAAAATTGTGAAAGATAACTGCATTGAAGTCTACTTGTTCTTCTTGCTCCGTGGCAAGTCTTTACTGTGACTGAATAATTTTGTCATTATTTGCCTTGAAATTTTTTTTCTTTGCCTTTATACTTCTCAAGGTATCTACTATGTTAGGAGAGTACACATCTTTATGCTTATAATATGATCTATAAGGAGAGTCTTGTGAACTATAATCCACCATTCTTCCAATCATCTATGATCTTCTTCTTCCCGCCAACATACAATGTTAGATAACAAAATATAGACATAATCAACATACCTTAGTGAAGTTCATGGGAGGCTATATCATCTACAAAATCAAGCCATAATAGAATGATACATATATATACATAATCATATCAACATATCGACATCATGCATGATAATACTAATTGTATATAATGACCTCATGCACAACAACCATAACCATGAAAATTCATGCATAATGACAAGCACCTAGCCCATCTAGTCCAAGTATTTGAACCATGCCCTGATACCATCCTATAATGCCCCACCCCACATTTACCCACTTTTACAAGTCCTCCAGGTAAATGTGAAATGGAGTGCCACTGTGACATGACCCGACCTCCAAGATTTATTTATGGAAGTGGGGCCAACAAATAAGACTTAAAAACCACAAACTGACATCCTATAGGGCTTAAAGGACACTCAAGGGCCAAAGTACCACCCCAGGTGACCAAACCCTGAATTGGGTAGTTTTTCATTGACCTGAACCCATAACTACATGCACAAGCCTGCAAGGGTGTGGTTATGACCCACCAACCACATGCACAAGCCTACGTGAGTGTGGTTGTAACCCAAAATCCTTAGTTCAAAGGATGCGGTGCCGAGAAATGATCCATAATTCCATTCCATCCTCCATACCACTGCTCAAAACTTCTTGAGACTTTCCAAAATGACAAGTAACTTAATGAATATGTTAATCATATAAAACTTGAATAAGGAATTGACCTAACCAGACCTAACCATGATAGCCATTTCATCAAACACATGATAAACATGTAAGCTACATGTCATGAATGCATATATAATTATAAAAGTCTGAAACTTATCTTAGAATCACCAAGAAGGCCTAATGCCCTCTCATAATAGCTGCAATAACACTTGTTAGCCCATGTATTCATTAACCATCAAATCTTGAAAAAATCCATAGTTATTAACTTATGAAAAAGCCAACCTATGAATGTGTCTGTAGTGGCCAACTAAGGCATTCCTAATATTAGGGTATGTCCCCCCATATTTGATTTGGTTTGTAAAATAAGAAAGTTTATTGGATACCTCCAGGAATCCACTGTGATGAATATGTTCTCTACCACTCCTTCATGCTTAACATGCAACCTATCTGCTAGTTCTAGCACTGTCGGTATTTGTCTCATCTCGTGCAGTCCCAAAGTGGTGAAGATTTCTTTAGTCATTACATTGATTTCTGCCCCTAAATCAATTAATGTATTCGGAATGGGCTTCCCATCAATATAAACATTGACTGTAGGATTCCCTAGGTCATTGTATTTGGCCAAAATAGGTTGACCATTCCTTAGTTCAGACAATTTTCCCATCGCATGGATGGTAGCAAGATCTTTGGGCTTCCTTCCAGGTTTCTTAACACATAGGTCTCTTACTATTTTCACATATATGGGAACATACTTAATGGATGCAGTAAGGGAATCCTTATGTGTATATTTTTTAACTCCTTGAGAAAATCATGTTCGAGCTATGGAATCATCCTAGTTTCAGCTAGTCTTTGCGGATATGGAGGATCCTTGGTTACTATAATAGTTGGATTGGTTGTCACAAATGTGTCAGCATTATTTGAATCAGTTGTTACAGGTTTAGTAGTTTCTTCAATATCCACAGGATCATCCCTAGGTGATTCACATCCCTCTTCAGTAACGACAGGGGAGGTTTTTTAGTTTACTACTTTTCCTTATCGAAGATGGATCTCGTTGTATCCAACAGGGGTAATGTAGTAAGTCTAGAAAGAAGTGGGGGATTATATATTTTGGGTTGCCTTATTATTTGGGTTAGGGTTAGATTTTATAGGTAATTGGGGATGTATGGGAGGATTAGTAGCAGATGATGAGAGAGGTGGAATTTGCAATTGTTGTTGCACCGGTAATGCAGGAGGGACCAGGCATAAAGAATTTCCCCTCCAGTTCTAAGACCAAGAATACAGCTGAGATGGAGGATACTGAAAAAGGTGGAGAAGGAGACAATTTGTTCCATCATGAAGGAAATTGAGCTGGAAGAGGAGTAGGATACCTCCATGGAAATTGTTGAGAATTATATACATTATTCCACGGATTGAAAGAAAAATCTGGAGACATACCTAATGGTCATGGTTGCCAAGGCTTCCTGGACCCATTAAAGTAAGAATATTGTACCTCCACACTACATTCTTTGGGTGTTGTCTTCAGTCTTGGGACCTCTGGAAAATAGCCTTAGAATGCTCCAGGTCACAAAGATTGCAAAAGTTGATGTTGTTGACTCTACATTCCTTCAGGTAATGTTTCTCTTTACATTTTGGGCAGAACACGACCATGGATTTGTCATCTTCATCCTGTGCCTTTCTCACTTGTGTTGTCATAAATTTGGTAGATAAGGTACTGAGAATATCGGTCTTGATATTTTCAAACAGGTTTCCAATATCAGCTTTGGTCACACCATTCGCAGATTTTTGTATTTTAAAAAAGGCATCCTGTGACATACTTCTTCCTCGTGACGATCCTCACAAACACCTTAATCAAAGTTTTATTATATCATCATATGGCTCTTGAGATATATCTCCTTTTCCTAACAGGTTCAACATGTCAAGGAAATCATCTCTCATTCCTCGCATGAACATTAATTTCAAAATATATGGATCCAGATCACTATGTTTGGACCTTTGTAGATTATAATGGAACCGCTCTACATAAAATTCCAAGTTCTCTTCTTCGTTTTGTGTCATTCTAAATATATCGTTTCTTAGATCTCTAGTTCGGCAATAGTCCTGATATTTTTCCAGAAACGTAATCTTCATATATTCCCATGCCCAGATAGTGGAAAAACCTAGTCCCATAAACCATCTTAATACTGCTCATTTCATAGTGGTAGGAAATAGTTTTAACTTCTGAGAATCTGAAGTGTAGTCATAACTCCTGCACATAACATCAAACTCAAACAAAAAAGTATCAAGATCTTCTACAGTAAATCCCTGGAAAGATGGAAGGGCTTGTAGAGGGATATTTTTCATGGGGGCTTCTTCCCTTATATCACTTATTGGAAATTCAAAAGTGTTAATAGTAGCATCTGTCCCATTATTGTTGTTGTTGTTATCCCCCATTGGAAATTCTCCTGACTCTTGTTTTGGTGAGTATCCTTCTAAGTATTTTTCGAGTGAATGTTTTGTAGATAGAAACTCTTGTGATAATGGATCAGATTTTTCTGGGACTGGTTGTTTTACTGCATTGCTTGAGTCCGGGTATTGAAAAGTAGAAGAATGTTCTTCCAATTTGGGTTCTTGATGCTTCCCACTAGTTTTTCCTTTCCTTCTAATCCAAAATCCTAGTCACTAGTTTCTTTGTGTTGTTCCTGACTTGAGCGGGAGTTTGTAGGCTAGTTTGAGGAAAATGGTGTCCTAAAACAGAGGAACTAGATACTCCTATTTTTATGTAGAAGTAGAAGCTTTTTATTAGCATGTTTTTCTTACGTCCCTACGTAGTGTTGAATTCTCTCTCTCTGTTTTTGAGATCAATTCTTGGATAAATGTTTTTCTCCCTTGATCAATAATTTTCTTATTCTTTTTATGACCCCTTTTTCCTGTAGATTTATTAGAGTTTCTACGTTTTGCTTCTTCTTCACTCATACATTCTACACATGGACCCTATGTGTAATTATTTTCACACCCTAAGTGTCTTAATTATTACATTGGTGAGCCCTCTTAGGTATGTTAGAGGGATGCGCAGATTTTTACCTCCCGTCTTGCCACCCAACGTCTGTAAAATTAAAGACATGCTAATAAAATTCAAAAATTTACACACCCTAAGTGTTCTAATTATTACAGTGGTGAGCTCGCTCAGGTATATTGGAGAGATGCACAGGTTCCTACCTCTCATCTTACCACCCAACGCCTGTAAAATTAGAAGTATTCTATCAAAATGAAACTCAAAAGAAAGAGTTGGTTGAGTGTATCAATTGTCAGCCTTCCCTGACAATGACACCAAAACGTTTGTTGAGTTTTATCACTTCTTAAAGTAACTAAACAAAAATAATTAATTATAAAGCAAGGTAGGTCTTTTATTTCAAAGGTGTTTGCACTATCTGTGTTGATACATGTAACAACTAGGTAAAACAGAAAAGATGTCGTTGAACACGCTTGCAGAAATTAAAGTACTCTTGCAGAATGGAAATACAAACTTGCGTGAATTAAAAGGCACATTGCAGAAATGAAACACAACCAGAAAGGAAAGAATCCACACTTCATAAAAACTTCAGAATAAATATAGGTGCACCATACACTATTAACTAAAGATATAACATTAATTAAATAACATGGAATTGATTAATTTGTGTAACAACACACAATAAATCTGGAAGTAGAAGTGTATCTATCCCACAATGAACATGTACAACGATAATAAGAAATCCACACTTAACATATGAAATAAATAAATATCTTAATAAAACTGCAATCCCTTGCTAAAGAGGAGGGCCCTTCCTCCCTAGCAGGGTGCAGGAAGAAAACGAAAACTTAGTTAAGAATTCAACACAGATAATGCAATAACATCACCAGATATTATTATATTCAAAATATATGAAGAGTGCAAAATCAAAATGTTGGTACTGTCTCCATTATGTTTTTCCCCCTTCATATGAGACTAATATATTTTTATAAAGTCTTTTTAGAGTCCCAAAATTAGGAAAATGAATCAGTCATGAGAATCTGTGATTCTCATGCTGATTAAGCTAACAAAAATAATAAAAAGATATAAATTGTTACAAGTTGTTTCAATAAAGATTTGTTGTGGTTACACCACTCTTGTTTAGACACAATTATAACTACTCAGATCTTCTTAACTGTCCACGTGGAATTACTTTATGCAGCCCTTGATAGTTGTCTTTGAAAATAATAGCTACAGTCTTGACAATTCGTGGTGTAACAACAACTCAAACCGTGTACAACAGAAAATGACAAATCGAGGTGTAACGACAACTCAAACTGTGTAGCAACAAGGAATAGAAAAAATTATTCATCCATGGCTATCAGTAGCTATGGAAATACCTGAAAGAAAAACATTCCGAAGAACTCTTCCAAAGATACCCTAGTTAGTCATCCCAAAGAAAGCATCATTTCATTCAATACTTAGCAGAAAATAGCATAATAATATGTCAAAGAAAATATTTCTTCTTTATTAGAGGGAGTGACATTGTACTAGGGATATTGTAGGTTCAAATGGGGAAAATGGCCAAAAATGGGGAAAAGGATGCCTAAAATATCCTTAAATATTGTACCCAACATAACCCTAGAGCTTAAGGAGGAGATTTCTAGGGAAACTAAGGAAGAAATTATTAATATTAGTCATGGCTTGACTAGTAACCTTAACGGGGATAACTACATGCATTACTTTAGTTTGAAAAGAGGACATAGGGGCCATGCCTACGTTCAATAAATTCACAATGCAGAAGGACAAAAGGGCATTATGATGGACTATGTTAGCATGTAGGAAATAGCATGAAGTTAATTAACAAGAAGGCGGAAGGAAGAGCAGACACAACAACATCCTAACCACCACAAAGAATGACAAGACCACCATGGTCAAGTTGGAAAGATAGGCAACAAGGAGTGTACGCCATGCAACCCACTACTAGTTGCAACAAAGAGAGTGGGGGGATTTACGAAAGGACACCACTGTTCATAAAGGGTGTAAGGGGGGTGTGGTTAGAGAGAGTAGGCATAGTGATTTCAGGAGGCGATTCCTAAGGAAAACACAATAGAGACTATGCATGGCTTGGAAGAATTTTAGAGGTAAGGAGCTCGAGTGAAGTAAGAATGGACTGTTGAAGAAGAATATATGAGAGATCTTCTTTTGAGAGTAAAAAGTACAACATATTAGTGATCTCAGGGTGCTTGGTTTTGGGTGGAGGAATTGGGGTGTTAAATCGCCTAATTTTTGGCTAGATATATGAGGACATATGGATTCCTAGTGGTATTGAAGTTGTTAGAAGCTCCCTTCCTCAAGCTCTGTAATCTAGCTCATGGGTGACAACAACAAGTAAGCTTAGTTGCAACTCATCTACAGTTGGGTGGAGAGTTGAAGTCCCATTTTAGTTGTCAATATTCTAAACATAAGATAAGTTTCCTTTATGTATTTCATTACATGTTTGATTACAATGGAAATGTGCATGAGTGATCCTTGTTGTTGTTAAAATGCATGTGTCTATGATAAATATTTTTTTCTTTTGCATGTACTATTGGGTTGAAGTTTGCATAGAGCTTATTGCAAGAAGTCTTTGAAATCTCCCCTTCACTGGTTGATTCTTGGCACGTGAAATGATTGCATTCCTTGGACCTAGGTCATCAATTTATCACAAATAAATTCATGTATTTATCTACTTATATAAATATACAAATACTATAGTAATATGGAATGTTTACTTCAATGTAAATGGGTAAGGCTAAACTCTGTACAACAGATGAGGAATGGTTAACTCCTGTATGGTTGGAAGAGTTGTTCAGTTTTATTTTCGGCCTAGATAAAGGTTTCGACTAATTGGTCTAGTTTAGTTTAGTCGACTACTTTGGGTTGTTTCGACTAACCTTATCTTGTCAAGGTAACTTGATTGAATCGAATTCATTTCAACTGGTCTTATTTAGTCGAGATAAGTTGATTGATTCAGGTTGGCTCTGCTAGTCTTATCTAGTCGAGGTAAGTCGACTAGTCGAGTCATATTTCTTTGACCCTGCCTAGTCGGTTAATTGAGTATATATATTTATGGTTAGTTAAGTATGTGCAAGTTCAGGCCTGGGTGAAATATGAGAGAAATTATGAAAATTTTCTAAATGTAAATTGGCAAAAAAATAGGTTAAATGCTTGTAGTGAGGACCCATAGGGCAGGGGTCAAATATCTGGTCAGTGGACAAAGTCACAAATGTTTTCCGCCTGGATACCGAGTGGCCAACTATAATAGCCCTTGGTTGATTTTCCATGTAAATAAAATAAGACCAAGGTTTGGGACATGTATTCCAAGCTAAATTTTGGGAAAATAATTTAGTGGGCATAACTTGTGTTTCATTAATGGTTACGGAAATTGCTTAAGGCATTGGCACATGCAAAGAGGCAATAATTGGCATTTAATTACGAAAATAAAGGAAAATTGGAGAAAAGGGAGATGAAGAGACACAAATTTGCATGCAAGGGAAATTAGAGGGAAAATAAAGAAAAAAGGAGACATAAATGATAAAAAGGCACCAGAGAAACAGTTCAAAACTTCTAGTCATTACAAATTTTTTCAGTTTCATTTTGGATCTCTCCTCTCATTCTCTCATACTCTTGCACATTTAGAGCATTCTTGGAGCATTCTAGCATTCACTTGGACTTGGCGAAAGAAATCAAGGAATCGCAAGGATACAATCAAATCAGCAGCTACATCGGGCTTACTTTGAGGATAACATGTTGCATGAGTGATTTCCTTACTTATTTTTTGATACATGGTATATGCATGTGGTTCCTTGGTTATGTGTTGTCATTGGCATGTAGATTTACTTGGATTGACAATGGTTTCAGCCTTCCCTTTCCATTTCCTGGATAGCCATGGTGTTGTGGGATTCCAACTTATTTTTTTCATTGGTTCATAGGTTCCCTATGGTTGTGGGTTAGAAAAAACACTCTGGAGCCCTGGAACAACTTGGGTTGAGTTGCTAGTTCCTGGAGACTACAAGTTGGGATAAATTCTATATATCCTTGTAGGTTGAGTTACTAGTCCGTGGAGTCGTGGGTTGGAACAAACGCTCTGGATCCCTGATTTAGTTGTGGGTTGAGTTACTAGTTCCTGGAGCCCTAGCCGACTTGGGTAAAGATTGATCTAGTTGATATTATTGATTCCCAGACCATATAGGTGAGATAATTTTGGTTGAGGGTTGACGTGGTTTGGCCTCTGGAAGCGCTTGTTGGTTTTACTTTGGTTTAACCCTTATGATCCCACATTCATGATTGGAATACGACGCAGGGGTGATTGGTTGAAAGAGAGATTTGATTTAACCCAATCTACAGTTAAGAGGTATGCGGAAGTACTTGACTTGGTTGGCATTCTCACATGTTAATATGAGTTATTTTCCTATTGTGATATATGAGCATTTGTAGTGATTATGTTGGTGATTTTGTGGCTGATTTGCCATGGTTTCCATTTTTTTATATGTTGGTTATATTATGTATTATATCTGTGTCTCTTGATATGTTTGATAAGTTATTGAATGGTTGATGAATTCATGGTATAACAAGTGTTATTGCAGCTAGCTAGAGAGATCTTGGAGCCCTCTTGGTGGTTCTCAAATGAATTCATAAGTTTATGATCAGATATGCATTCATGACTTGTAGCTTATATGTCTATCATATGTTTGATGAAATGTTTTTTGTGTACTAGGCATGTCCTAGTCAAGTCCTTCTTCAAGTTCTAAATGTTTAGCATTTTTAGCATGTTGTTTATGTTTATGGAAAGTTACATGTAGTTTTGGGTAGTGGCTTGGATAATAGCTTGGAAAAGTGGCTCACATATCAGAACCACTAGCACAAGACTGGAGTTTTTGGGTCATAACCACATGGAAGCAGGCCTATGCCTATGTTTGGGACCTCATAACCACACTGATGTTGTGTTGTGCATTCGGTTGAGGAGTTTCCTTAGTGAAAAGAACTCTAACTTGGGGATTTATCACCTAGGGTGGTTTACAGGCTCGTGAGTGGTTTTTAGTCCCTGAGGGATGCTTATAAGCTTCCAGTGTGTCGACCCCACCTCCATAACTGGAACTTGGAGGTTGGGTCATGTCATAGTGACACTTGTCTCATGTTTACACTAGAGAGCTTGTAAATTTGGGTAAATGTGGGGTTGTGTCATTACATATTGGTGTCAGAGTGGGTTACATTCTCTTTGGGTTCTATTTAATACCACGAGGTGGTATCAAAGCTTCCAGGTTCAAACACTTGGATTGGATGGGCTAAATTCATATGGTTATGCATGCATGTTAGTTTTCAATGTGTTCATTATGCATGCATTATGATTGTTATGGTTATCTTGAATAGTAGGTCATACATGCATCGTGGTGGTCATTATTGCAGTTTGTGTCGTCATGATGATGCTAGTGTGTTATGAGGTTGAGATGTTGATATGTTGGTGTCATTATATATCATGCTAATATGGATTGATTATGCATATGAGATAGCTTCCCCTGAACTTTACAAAGGTATGATTTTGATTACGTCTATATTTGGTTTATCTAACATCACATGTTTGGAGGAGAGAGAAGATCAGAGATGAAGAGCAGAATGGTGGATTATAGTTCACGTGACTCTCCTTAGAGATTAGTTGATAAGAGAGGAGATGAGTATTATCCTAACTAGAATATACATTGAGAAGTTTGAAGATAGAGATCAAAAGTTGCAAGGAAGGAAATAATAGGTTGATTGAGTCATAGGAAAGACTTACCAGAGCTCAGGAAAATCAAGCAAAAGTTAATGCAATGATCCTTCAGAGTCTTTTAGATTTTAATAAGTCGGGAAAGATGAGGATCATTCATGGATAGGAGGAAATGACTAAGGGGGCATATGGTAGTAGGTATTGATCGAGGATACAGGTTGGTCAGGGATGATACAGTTAGAGGTGGCAGATGGTTGGATAAACCCACGAGAGGTAGTGTTCATGGATTCTATTCTAGTTCTAGTTTTGAGAGACATCATCATCACTACCGTTAGAATAATTATATGAGGAGTGAGAAGAAATATTTGTAAGAGGATTTCAAGAAAGCCAAGCCTCCTTCTTTTGATGGGGATGTGAAGAAACTAGAAGATGCAAAAGGATGGATGCTTGGGATGAAGAATTGCTTTGAATTGCATGGTTATTCAGAGAATATGAAAGATAACGATATTTGGTCTCAAGGGAAGAGCATATATCTGGTGGGAAGATGTGAAGCATGTCATAGGCATCAAGGTAGAAGAGTTGAGTTGGCATGAGTTTAAAAGACTCTTTAGGAAGAAGTACTTATCTGATAGATACTATGACATAAATGTCAAGGAGTTCTATGAGTTGAAGATGGGTTCTATGACATATGAAGAGTATACGACCAAGTCTCTGGAGCTATTGAGGTATGTGCCTTATCTTAAGGATGAGAAGACAAAGGTTCAAAGGTTCATTAGTGGATTTCCTTAAGCTTTCAAAGATCAGATTGAGTATGATGATCATCAATCATTGGATGAAGTCATTGGGAAGTTGAAGCATTGTTATGAGAAGTATAAGTGCAAGTGGAGCCTAAGCGGGAATGGAAAGAAAATGGTAAGAATAAATGAAAGTGCGCTAAGAAGCGAGGAATACCTCATGATGCAAGTGATAAGGAGAACATGGCACCTTATAAGGAGTTCAATGCAGTTGATAGAGGACATGAATTTCAATTTCAGGAGAAAAATAAGGGTGATGGAAGGAAGCCTTTTCAATGTTGGACTTGTGGTGGGGAGCATCGTAGGAGAGATTATCCATTGTATTAGTGTGGAAAACCTCATATTTATAGTGCTCAGGAGGCACAGGCAGTTGGAGATGTCATTACGTGGAATTTTCACAATCGCGGACAAAGGTGAATTCCCTAGATTTAGTGGCATGATCTAAAACAATATAACACAAAAATATTCAAGTTTTCCTTAGAGAAATTAGAGAATGGAAAAGAAGCCTACCTAGAATCTATAACAAGCCTTTTTTTCTTCCTTGCTTGTAATCTCGAACTCTAGGTCCAAGCGTTATAATTGGAACCTGAACACATGACTAAAACAAGCAAAGAAACCATAATCCACGTAGCATAATATAAAATCTCTACTCAATGAATCAACATGGCATTGAAATACATAAGTGCAAACTTAACACAATACATATAGGAAAAAAATGTGCTCTTTCTATTGGTAAATATAGGAGAGATTTTACAACCATAAATAGTAGTTGACTTTGTATATGTATCCCAAGTTGACTTGTCCTTCCTTGTCACAAAGAACACCTCAACATCAACCCTAATGCATGAATATGATGACTCATTTAGGTTCATGGCAACAACATGAGGGAACTATCAATCTCTAAAAGCCAACCCTCATGCTATGGAAGGTAGTAAATTTATAGGATGAATGTGGTAGTTTAGTATTTAACATTATGGGCTTGAGATACACATATGATGGGAGGATGAGATCAAGGGATAAGGTCTACAAGATAGGATCATATAGGAATTCGGGCTCTCTATCTGTGGTAAATAGTTAACACTACCTTGGAATCTTCTGGAAGAGGAAGCTTCAGAGATATTTTTTATTTTCCTGAATTTCTAGAATCACCACACTCACAGAAGAAAGCAACATGTGTTGAATAGTGCTAGTGAACACGCATGCAGTATGCGTTAAATGAATGTGACCAAGAAGAGAATATGTGTTGGGGCTAAAAGGAATGTTTTTATGCAATTTTTCCTAGAAACTCAGACTTCTTGGAGAAGCGATGCTTGGGGGTTTGTGAAAGGATGATGACAAAATGTTCAAGGATGTTGATTGATCCGACTTATAGGCCTATTGACCATATGTGAAAAAATGACCTATAAGAGATTTCCCCCTAAAGTACAAAGTCAGAAGCAGTAGCTAATGACTAAATTGCTTTACCTTGTGACAAGTGTGGATCAAGAAAAATTGGTCGAGATGATCACCTATTACAATACATATTTTCATCATGGTATCATTGATGAGGGAGGCATACCCATACTCAACATATAAGCCATAATACATGTACAATGATCAAAAAGTCTCGTCCATTGATGGCAAAGTGTGGAACCATGCTTGGATGACCTTTCAAACGATCATAACTATCATACTCTGTGATCTTGGTACTGTTAACACCCAGGTTGTTCCCTATGACTCCCAAGGGAATACGGCCGGGGTAACCACTAACCAATCTTTGGACTACAGTTTCTAGCCAAACTGTAATCAGAGAGGGCTCTCTCTTAATGATTTATCTCTGTTCTTTGGGTGTTTTAGGCTAGCTATTATGCTCAGGTTTTGGTTTGTATTTTGGTTGAGGGATTTCTTTCAGGGATCAGAGTGTAGTGTTTAGAGGATAGTATACCATTGGGCAATGGAGTCTGGAGTTCATAAAGCTTTAAAATGCAGAAGTGCTGGTGTTCGGATTGCAGGGCCTGTTGTGTATTCTAAAAAAACAAATTTAACTTAGTGAGTGATGCATGGTCAGCCAACAAAAAGCAATTAAGAATTCTCTATCAAGCTGGTGATGTGAGGGTGACACTTGTTATACAGGAGCATACTTGAATTCCTGAAAGCAAAGATCACTGTGAAATATATATTCTAATAGTGCAGCAATTAAGAATTACAATTATCAAGATTATAGCTGAAGAAAACATTCATTGACAACGTAGATTGAACTCAGGGTACTTCATGAGTAAATCCTGAAGGTTATTCTTTTTCTTGGTTGCCAAGCACTTAGAACTAGAAACATATATGAATTGTGGTAGATAGAAGATACACAACAAAGATAGGTACAGAAGACTTATTGTATTGTGAAATACACAGGAATCCAGCAGTCTCAACAGCCAACAGAACGTATTCAACACTTTAGAAATCTGAGAAATTCCATCACTTTCTTTATTAGCTTTGAAAGAATTACAGTCTGAGAAATTCTCCAAGAGAAATCAACAACAACCCCTCAAGCTTATGTGAGGGGCAAATATATACTCTCGGTCTTAACAAAAATATCTGAGTTCTAAGTTATCTCAGATTTAATACTCTCACCAACTTCTAAGATATTAAAATCAGAAAGTTATTACAACATTGAATACAAAGTAAATGTGTCTTTATGCTTTGTCAGAAGATATTTTGGCCTTTGGAGGCCACTGAGTCGGTTGGAACGCTTTGATTAAATGCTGGCAGATTTGTCTTTTAACTACTGTCATGCTGTAGCTTTTGGTTTTTCCACACGTGACTGTGCTTGCTGTTGTAGTGACCGAATAGCCCTGCTGTGTTGGCTCAGTTTCATTTTTGACTGTATGCTGGTCCTTTAAAGTTGTCCTGTGCATGGCAGTTTACATTTTAAATGAGCAAAATTTGCTGAATGGCACCCTGTTCACAAAATGGTTTGTATAGCCTTGGTCCACCATTCTTGACTAGGTAGCTGATGCCTTAGGATTTCACCCATAGTCTCTTCTCCTTCTGTATACTTGAAAAAGTTGGGAGCTGTCTCAAAAAGGTGCTTGATCTCATTCATTATGAAAAATAGACTTTCTACTTTATTGTAGATAGTCTGTCCTGTAGCTGGCCCTGTTTCCTCTGAGCTGCTGGGTCTTTCGTTGATTTGGTTTGTGGCAAAGGTGTTGACTTTCTTGGCATATTGGTCATGGGTGTATAGTCTCCCTGCGTTGTTCAGTAAACCAGGGAGCCCTCTGCTTTCCAACACCTGAAACTTCTCCAAAAATCTATTTACCTCGGTCTGCATGTCTTGGGTTCTTCTGTCCAATGTCTGCACTAAGTTTTTAAGTGTAATAACCCTTTTGATCAACTGAATGTGCTCAGTTCTGTTAGAGATGCCTATGGCAGCCAACTGATTTCTTGTTTTGTAGTTGAGAACATTAATCATCCTTGTTGCTACTTCAGGCATGCTGCCTAGAGCAGCCCTTGATTTATGAATCTCTGCTCGTGCTCTTGGAATGAGCTCTAACTGCTCATGGATTGTCTCTATATACTGCCATTGGTCAGTAATAGATTGGCCAATGTTAGCCCACAGCACAGTTTTCAACTCTGCAGTCACTTTGTCAAGTGTGAGCTCTTTTTCCAGCTCCGTTATCCTTTTCTTTAGAGCTTTGACATCCCTTTCTTTCTCAGCGACATTCCTTTTACTTTTGTCATATTTATCATTTACACTGGCCAAGGATTCTTTGACTTCATTGAGCTCTTGCATTTGAGCTTCTAGGACTTGAATTTCATTTTGCAGGTTCTGCATATCCAGACTATGAGTCTGCTCTGTTGTTGGTGCAGTTGTTGATGTAGTTGGTGCTGTTGCTTCTGTTTGTTGAGAAGGAGGAGCAGTAGTAGTGGCAGCTTCTTCCAGATTGATAACTTCAGGAGGAGGTTGGGAAGTCTGCCCTTCTTCTCTTTGTGTCAAGGTGGCCTGTAATGCTGCCTGTGTAGCTTCTGCTTCTCCCAGCTTCTCCTGAGTCTGGATCAGCTGCTTGTACAGGGTTACCAACAAAGTATTTGCCCGTTGATCATGTCTTTGCTGGGCTACATCATCTGTTTGAGGGTGAATTGTGGCTGGGAGTTTGATTTTCCTTCTCAAAGCTGCCAAATCTGCATCCCTCAATTTTAGAATCTCTTGTATGCCCTTAATATCTTTGGGATCATGCCCAATCTCTATGATAATGTCTTCTAAGGACCTTATTCTGTTGTCTTTTGCCTGGGATGAGGCTTTCTCTAATTCTAGCTGAGCAGCTGTGTTATTAAGGCTATTCTGTAGCCTGTAGTTGTCCAAGGTTTGGTCTGCCAATGAAGCATAGACCATCTCACCCGTTTGTTTGTGCAGTTCGATTTTGTCCATCGGGTGGATGTCCTTGGCAAGGACTTCCAGGTTAGTCCTGAGATAATCAGAGGCAGACTGTGGCTGTAGTGCTGTTGGCATAAAATGACTCATGATCATTTTGCCTTCTTGTAGATCAAAGGCAGACATGAGCCTTTGTTGATTAGTGGGAGCCATGTTCAACAGATGGTTGTACAGTTGTATCCTAATGGGCTCATTTCTCCTTTTGATCTCGATGAACTGTTGCTTAATGCCAAGTCCACCCTCCCTTTGCTGTCTTGAGGAGCTGACCTCTCCTCCCAATGCTCTATCTTGTTCCTGTTGGAAGGAACTTGCTGATGCTTCCCTACTAGGTGGGACCATGCCAAAGGACTGCCCCATTGGCATTTCTTCTTCAGAGAAGGGGTTTAGTCTTTGTCTTTTCTCCCCATGAGTTGTTGATGCTGTAGGGGGAGTCTCTCTGTCCCTTTTTCTAAAGATAAATGTATCCTCCTTCTGAGGGGTCTGGAGGATTGATGCCTCGGCTGTAGTGTCTTGCCTTGGAGGCACCATTTGTTCAGTGGTCTTAGGAGTTTCCCTTGTCCCTTCTTGCTGGGCAGGTTGCTCCTGCCTTTGTTCTTCTTGATGTTGCTGTTCTGGCTGTTCTTGCTGCAGCCCTTCTGCTTGCTGTTCCATCTCTTCTTGTTGTTCTTGCAGCAGTGTTTCTACCTGCTCTTCTGTCAAAGGAGGTGGCTGTTCCACCTGCTTTTCTTTGCCCTTGCTGTGTGCAATATTCTCGGCAGCTTGCTGGTGCGTTGTTGATGAAGAAGTAGCTGTCCCGAGTTGCCTTCTATATGTGAGGGGAACCTGTGCACAATTTTCCAAATCAGCATTCTTTTGAATATCTCTAGCTTCTTTTTCGAACAACTCTTCCTCAGTAAATTCCTCTTCTAAGGTGCCCTCTGTCCATCTCAGTGTGTTAGCATACTGCTCAATCTCTGGCAGTCTCATATGTGCATAGGTTCCTAGTTTGTATTTGATTCTTCTGAGTGAAATGAAGTGATTGGGGTCATAGGGTGCCCAATGAAAACTGGTTTGTAGTCTGAGGCCCTCTAGGATTCTGTCTGCCTCTCTCCATCCCTCCTCTCTCTTATTATAAAGGAAAGGGCCCAGCTGGCTCCTTATCTTCAGCTGCACTTTCTTATTCTTGCTTTCAAAGTGGTGGCAGTCAGCATTTCCGAATTGCCTGAAATACTCTAAGGCAAACAGTCTCATTGGGACGTACCTGGGCAATCTATATGGCTTCAACTCACAGCCATATACCCTGATCACTGTGTGGTGTTGGTAGAAGTACCAATCACCAATGCTGTATTTTTTAGAAAGATGGAGAACTCTCCTCATATCATCAGTCAATCTTGGAGGAGGGACACCATACAATAGTGTCAAAGCTGGATGAATGAATAAGTCTACAAACTCATAATATGTGTATGGTGACACTGAGCTGCAGTGGAAAACTGATGTCCAGAAAACAACTGATCTTGGATTCCCCTGGGCATTTACTTTCTTCAAGGGGACTGGGAAGCTATCTGATTGATAGAAAAAAAATAGATGGTAGATGTATGAAGAGTATCTAAATAATCTTTCACTTTGCAGATTCATTAGCTGCTCATGGATCCTGTCTGCAATGTATGTGGCATAGTCATAGTGAATGGCAGGAGCCCTTCCAGGTGAAAATATGGACAGCATTGCCATTATACTGTCATCCACATCCTCCACTCCCATAAACCCTAGGGCATAGCTGATCAAATCTACCATCATTTTGCCCAAATCATTTAAGTATTCATATCCAATGGGAGGAGTTCTGATGGCTTCAGAGCTTGGTGTGATGAACAGCTGATTGATTTTGATGATCTGATCATCTGTCAGTTTAGTCCCCTTCCTTATTAATTTCTCCATGGAGAGAGGGGCCAATGGCTTTGTTGTGTGGAAATGTAGCATCTCATTGATGCTCTCAGGGGTAATATGAAACAGGATTGAGCCAGTGGGGCTGAGAACAGCTCTTTGACAGGGGTCATAGCACTCCTGGCATCTGAAAATAAATTCAGGCAAAGGGATAGCCTGAGGAAGGTTGTATATGGGTAGATTTGAATCCCAAATCCCCAGGATATCAGCTCCACTCAGGTGCTGGGCTTTCAGTTCATTGAGCATTTGGATGTTGTACTTAGAACCTAGTCTGAACCACTCCATCATCTGGTGATCCACATCTCCCAGTGCTTTCCATTCCAATTCTCTTTGAGGGGCATTCAGAGGTTTGATGTTGAGTGCAATAGGTGTATCCATGGTCTTTTTAAGTCTTCTGAACTGTAGTTGAACTGTTTACAGTAAGCAGACCAACCTAGGGGTGATTTCTTGAAATGAAAGTGAGTTTCAGGTACCAGAGGGGAATTAATCCAAGAGTAATTGAAATACTGTTTGAATTGGGAATAGGACCACTGTCAGGTCTCACTCTGTTACTTGTGGCAGGTTTTTAATGGATACCTATTGTCTCACGATTGCGCGAGCAGTTTTCAATTGTTTTCTAAAAACTCGGGAATTTAAGGCTCAGCTAGTGTTTTTCGAGGTGGTAGTTGAAAATTAGAGGCTCTGTAGAGGAATTCACCGGTGAATTTATAAGTTTTACCGTCTTTTAAGCTTTTTGAGTGATTTATAGAGAATTCCAAGCGTATGGAGGATAAATGATGAAAAATACCTGGTAAAACAGCGAGCAGAGGTTGTATGAGCAGGCAGGATTGGCGCTCTGGAGGTCTCCTGGTTGATTTAGCAGGTTGGCGGTAAGTCAGACGTGAACAACATGCAGCAGAGAGAATAAAAATGAGCGAAAAGAACGTAAAAACATGTTTTTCGGCCATAATATAGACTTTTTGACAATTTGGCGCCTTTTCTGTGATGACGTCAGCATGACGTCATTGGTGGGGTCAAGGTCGGATGACGTCAGCTGACGTCATCGGGTGACGTGGCGAGCTGTCATTGGTCCATGGGGGATGATGCGGTGGCAGCCACGTTAGCGGAGGGGCGGACAAAGGACAGAGGCAACGGCAGGGTGGAGTTGACGTGGTGCTGACGTGGGCCAGCTACCGGGCGGTTAGAGCCGTAGCGGTTACGGTTAAGTGCTGTAACCGCCACGGTCTCTTGGGGCGGTTAAGATACGGAGCAGCTTGTGTCAGAGTCTGACCCGAGAGAGTGAGAAAGGGACGCGTGGCACAAGCCTGACGTACCCCTTCGTCATCTTCTCGGGTGGTAACGGGGGGACGTCGGGTCCAACCCGATATCACTGTGGACCGTCGGATCTGATGGGTCCGATCCAACGGTGGACAGGCGGGCGAGATGACCGGTTGATACGGATGGGCGGGTGAATATAATATTATAATTTTTGAAAAGCGTGCCAGGCGGAAAATATCACGGTTTAGGCGTTTTGTAATGTTTTTGAATGTATTTCAAAAAATCAACTGCATGCGACCAACTTTGGTTTAGGCGGAAAAAGTGGGTTTTTGGGTATTTTTCATATTTTCAAAGGGGTTTATGGGTATAAAGGGTTTTTATATGGTTTTCTTTGCAAATGAGGGTTTAATGAGTGGATTGATCTGTAGCAAGGGAGAGAGATGAAGTATAGGTTCATCAAAGTGACCAGATGTCATTTTGATTCCTTTTCAGAGAACATATGGCTATAATGCCAAGGGGAGGGGTATTTATAAAAATTTGGGGTTTATACACCATGGTGTTTAATATTAATAAGGGAGAGGTGATATAGGGATTTATATAGTAGAGTTAATATGGATGAGGGGAATGAAGGGGAAAAACACTGAATTTGTTTGTAAAACACTTGGTTTAAAGAGTAGATCAAAATGAAAATATTTTTACACAAGAAATGTGGCTTTTGAATGAACAAGAACCACCATGAAACCATGATCTTCTTCCATGAATCTCAGCTGATAAGGGGATGTTAGTAATGAAATGAAGGGGGAGAGGTAGGTTAGTCATGCTCCTTGCTGTAACTTGATGAAGATGAACACCTTGTCCATTGATAGACTTTTCCTCGGTAAGCACAGTTAACACATATGCAATGGTAAAGATAACCTTTCTGCAACCCCAACTACTTACCCAACTACTTGCCTAGCATTTTTTATTTCTTCTTAGAGGGTGCACTTGGACTTGCAGACCCTTACTTGCCTTTTCTTTTCTTTGGCTTTTCCTTTGTTTTTTCTATCTACTTCTACCCTTATCTCTTCCAAGGTCCCAGATTAAGCTGTTGGGAGCCTTTTCTTCTCTACCTGAACTACTTGTCTGCCAAGATTAAACAGTTTGGACAGACTCCTTTCTCTATTCTACAACTGCAAATTTAAACCATGGAATGATCCAGATTAAACTGTTGAATCATCCATCAAAATTTGAAGTTCATACCAAGCTATAAGCATAGATTGAGTTCTCTTGGAAATATGTGATCTTTGAGTCATCAAAGCAGAGCATATTTGGTCCTTTCATAGCCAATCATGAAATATGAAACCTATTGGTATAGGTAGCTAACAGTGGCTCCACATGGGGATGGTTTTTCATTTGAAATACCAAGAACAGCAGGTCAGAATGCCTTGGCCCTTTACTGCTTTTATGAACTTGAAGTTTTGCTGCCTTGAAGTGCCCAAATTGTGTGCTTTTCTTCTTGGTAAACCTCTGATTCTTTTCACCTTTTGCTGACAACTAATAACACTCGAGAAAACTACATTTTACAATTAAACAAAAAGTAATATATACATTTGGGTATGTACAATGGAAGCTCGTGCTGTACTTAGGGGTGGTATTCAAAATAGTGCTTCAGCATCCTGCCATTCACAGGACCTTCATCCAAGTCAGTTTCACTAAGACTTTTGAGGAAGTAAGTATTGTTTCCTTGCACTGCTTGGACAGCAAATGGTCGTCTCCATAAGGAATCAAATTTTCCATGTTTTCCGTTGTCTTCTCTCCTTGCATCCCACTTGAGGACTTTGTCACCAACATTAAAGTCTTCTGCTTTGGTTCTTCTGTCAAAGGCTTTCTTTAGTTTTTCTTGTAATACCTGAACTCTGCTGAAAACTTGATCTCTGGTTTGCTGCAGACATATGATTTGATTTATCCTTCTTTGCATATCATTTGGTTCAGCTTGGCTTTCTTGAAGAAGCTTCATAACAGGCACTCCTAGTGATGAGGGGAATTTGGCCTCTAATCCATAAACCAATTCATATGGGCTGGTCCCTATTGATCTTTTGGTTGTTAGTCTATCTGCCCATAAGGCATTCACAAGTTTCTTATGCCAATTCTTTTTGTTCTCTTCAAGCATCTTCTTTATGATATTTACCAGGCTTTTATTTGATGATTCAGCAAGGTCATTTCCTTGGGGATAGTATGCAGTAGAATGGCCCAAAGTAATATGAAATTTGTGGCAGAAGTTCACCATTTCCTTGGATCTGAAAGCAGCAACATTGTCTGTAATGATTTTATCAGGGCAGCCAAATCTAGCCAGTATGTTGTTCTCCAAGAACTGAATGATTACTGAATCATTTGCTTGTCTGCATGGGGCAGCTTCAATCCACTTAGTAAAGTAGTCTGTGGCTGTTAAGATCCATCTATGTTGGCCTGAAGATGAGGGATGAATTTCCCCAATGAAATCCAATCCCCATTGTTGAAAAGGTCTCTCTGTTGCAATAGGCCTTAAAGGAAGTGGCAGCAGTTGTCTCTTTCCCTCAAACACTTGGCATTTATGACATGATGTGATGAACTTCTTGATATCAGAGAACATGGTGGGCCAGTAGTACCCAGCCCTTAGTATTTTATCCATAGTGGACTTCCAGTACAAGTGTCCACCACAGTCTCCTGCATGAAACTCTTGCATGATATTGTTAATTTCATTTTCAATTAAACAGTGCAGCAATATACCTTCATGGTTTTTCCAAAGCAAATTGCCATCCATCACACAAAATCTTGATGTTTTCATTTTTAAGAACCTACACTTAGTTTTGGACAGTCCTGGGGGAGCACACAGGTTTTGTAATACATAACAGATATCAGAATACCAGGGGGATTGTTCGAAGGCTACATTGATCTTTGGAGTCGCCAGCTCTGTTTCACTGTCCAGCTGATTGATGTCTAAGGCTTGAAAATTTGTTTCTGTCATTAATTTGGCCAAGCCTTGCCCTTTTATTAGTTTTGTAGGTTTTATCTCAATGTCAAATTCCAAAATGCTGGCAATCCATTTTCCTCTTCTGCCCTCTAGATTCTCTTGGGTGAGAATGTCTTTGACAATAGGACTTGGTACATAAGCTATAACATGTGAATAAAGGATGTAAATCCTAAAGTCCTTAATGGCTTTGACCAAAGCATAGGCCTGCTTTTCCATAATTTGATACTTTAAAGGTGCATCTCTGAGAGCTTTGCTAAAGAAGGCTATTGGTTTTTCATTTCCTTGGTCATCTTTTTGTAGCAAGACAGCAACAATAGTATGCTGGGAAGCAAAAGAAAAAATGATAAATTCTCTGTCAAACTGAGGATTAGTCAACACTGGGGTATGGGTAAGGGCCAGTTTTATACCTTCAAAGGTCTGATTGGCTTCAACAGTCCATTTGACCTTTGAATCTTTCTTTAGCATGTTATTTAATAGTCTGCTTAGTTCTGCTAAATTTGGGATGAACCTTCTCAAGAAATTGATTTTTCCCAAGAATCCTTGCAGTTCTTTGACATTTCTTGGGTGGGGCATTTGTAGGATAGCTTGTATCCTATCTGGATCTATTCTAATGCCATCTTTAGAAATGATATGGCCCAATAATTTGCCTTCCTCTAAACCAAACAGGGATTTTTTGGGATTCAAGGAGATTCCATATTTTCTGCATTTTAGAAAGATCTGTCTCAAATGTTTTATATGTTCTTGGTTTGATTTTGAGAAAGGTGTAAGGTCATCTAAATAGATGACTAAAAAGTCATGAATCTCTTTGGAAAAAGCAATGTCCATGGCTCTTTGAAATGTTGCCCGTGCATTTTTCAATCCAAAAGGCATTTTTACATATTTGAAGGTTCCCTATGGGGTAGTGGATGTTGTTTTGTCCTGATCATCAGGGTGTACCAGGATCTGATTGAAGCCTGAAAATCCATCTAGTAATGAGATCCTTGAGGCCCCTACCACTCTCTGGAGAATGTGATCCATCTTGGGTAAGGGGTAATTGTCCTTGAGGGACACTTGGTTCAGATTTCTGAGGTCCACACAAAACCTTATTTCACCGGTTTTCTTTCTTGTAGGGACTAAGTTAGAGATCCACTCAGAGAATCTGATTGGTGCTATGATGCCTGCTTTGAACATTTTTTGTACCTCTTGTTCCATTGCTGGGAGAAGCATTGGGTTGATTCTCCTCAGTTTTTGTTTAAAGGGCTTTTGATCAGGCTTAAGAGGGATAGTATGCTGGATAACAGAGGTGTCATAGGACTTCAGGTCCTCATAACTCCATGCAAAAACATCTTGGAATTCTTTAAAGAGGTCAATGTATTTAGGCTTTTGGTCAGGAGGTAAAGAAGCAAACAATTTAATTATTTTGGGCTTGTCAAAGGTACCAATATTGCATTCTTCAATGGCTGCATTTATTGGCTGAATTTTTGGTTTTCTGGGAATATCATTTGAGTCAAAAATGTCCTCTAGTGGAGTCAGGCCCGTGGGTAGAAAATTGTCTTTTAGCTCTATGATTTCAGTCTCAGTATTAGCCACTTCTTCACAATTGATTGCTTGAATTTGCTGAATGTTATCTATGTTAAAAATGGTTGGGTTTAGCAGTTGTTTTGCTGTTCTGGGTGACAATGGGTGAGTACTCTTTTGAAAGAGTAATTGTGATTGACTAGCTCTTTCAAGTATTTGTGATTGACTTGCTGTACTAGTGTCAATATTTAAGCCTGCAAATTCTTGCTACAGAGTTAAAAAATGGTTTATTTGCTTGTCATCCTCAAATACTTGCCAATCATTCACATTGTTTGGAATAGAGGGTCTATGTTTTACTTCAGCTGTAAAACAGTGATGGGGTTTAAAAGGTAGCTTGCAGGTACTTGCAAATGTGGCTAAACTATGAGCATGCGGATTCTGGGTTCTAGGGATTTTAGTGATTTGGAATTCAGCGAAAACATTTAGTATATCAGCAACAACAGACCTATAAGTCCTTAGTCTTTTGTCATTGTTGACAAAGTTTCCCTTTACTTGTTGGATAACTAAATCTGAATCACCCATGATTGAAACCTTGGCAGCTTGCAAAAACTTTACTAACTTTAGGCCCAGTAAAAGAGCTTCATATTCTGCCATATTATTAGTACATCTGAAGTTTAATCTATAGGCTCTGCCCTCTGCATAACTATTCTCTTTATTGTGTACCCAAACTCCAGCTCCTGCCCCTAACTTATTGACTGAACCATCAAATTCAAGGAACCATAGAATGTCCTGTTGGGAAGGAGTTTTAATGACCTGTTCATGGGCTGGCAATGTAAGGAGGAGTTTTGGTACTTCTTCTGGCTTGACTTCTAGTACAGTTTCAATATTTACTTTGGTATGCTTGAAGTCTAGATCATCAGAAGTGTCTAGTATTTGATTGACTGTTGTTTTGTGAGTGGTGATTTTTTCATCAGAGTCTTCCTCTTGTATGAGTATCTCAGTTTCAACGTTGTTCTTTAAGAGGGTTGTGCTGCTATTAAAGAGAATGTATGAGTCTATGTCTGAATGGACAGCATATATGGGAAAGTTTTGAGGCTTTTCTTCACTGCTGACCATGTATTTCATGAGTGTTTCTCTGTACAGTCTTTTTGGTTGCCCAAAAACAGAGATGGTGGCATATGACATGTCTAATTGTAGGGAGCCTTGGAGTTTGGCTCCCCATGATCTTGATAACAGCATCCCATACTTAGGTGGGATATCAGCAACTACCACATCCATTAGAATTGTTTTGTTGGGGTATTGAACCAGAGACACACATAGGTCTTTTATGAGACCTACACACTTGACTTGGCTGGAGTCAAAGGAAAACAGGTCCTTGTACGGCCTTGTTATATCTAGATTCAATCTTTCCATGATTGCTTTTGGCATGAGGTTATGAGAGGCACCCGAATCAAACATTGCATTGTGCAATATTTTATCATGAATATGTAAGCTGACATAAAAAGGTAATACCCCTGTGACTACTGTTTTTCCATCCACTTCTGGTCCAAACAGGAGTTCTGGGGTATCATCCAGCACATTGACATCATCCTTGTTGCTGGTGAGTTGAAGGGATTTTTTAATCTGTAGTTTATAGATATCATGCTTGGCTAGTTCTGAGAGGGGAATTGCTACCTTAAGCTTGCCAATTTCAGTGCCTAAATCAAAAGGTTTTTCAGATTGGGCTTTAAGGTTATGGGTAGCAGTCCTTTCTTTGTTCATTAAGTCTTCTTCTTGATTTTTATCTCGATTTGGTGTCTTATCTGTGTTGCTCATCTCTTGGGGAGTAATACTAGAATCAGGTTGAGCAGTTGAAGTGGCCATAGGTTGATCTTTCAAGGACCGTGGTTCAGTGACCTCTTCAATGATCATTTCTTTTGTAGGTAAATTTGTTTTGTCATTAGGCTCTGTGACTATGACTCCTTTAGGCTGCTGTTTATCCCTTATTCTTTCAGGCTGGTTTACATTCACTGTTCTGCTCCTTAGCTTGTATTTTTTATGGACTTCATAGACAACAGTGTCATAGCCCTGTTTAAAGTCAAAGGATTCACCTGATTTGGTTTGGAACAATTTAATTTCATCATCCTCATGATCTTCTTGGGTCAAAAAAACATGGCTTTCACCATCTAGACCTATCAAATTAATCTCAGGATCTTCATTGAGCTCAGATGATGTGGAGGCTTCAGCATAGTTTTCTTGAAATGGAGGTCTGATTTCTGGATCAGGATTAGCCCTGCCACTGTTTGGGATAGGGTTTCTCCTAAAATTTGGATTCCTAGGAGGGTTGTTTTGTGGAGCTTCCCATGATGCTTTTCTTTCAACTGATTCCACTCTATCACCTAATCTCTTCATGCTATTAAGTATAGCATCAAGTTTTTGGTCAAAGGTTGTAGGTTCTTCTTTGTATATGCTTCTCTTTTCTAACCTTGCCCTGTTTCTTTTGGCAATCAGGTTTGCTTCCACTGTGACAGCAGCCTTTTGAGCGTCTTCCAGGGTTTCAGGTTCTCTTTCCTTCAACTGAAATGCCATGTCAGAATCAAATCCATCTGGGAATTTGTACAAGGCCAAATCAGGGGGGGGTCTCAAGTTTTGCGGTATTGCATTGTACACATTGTTGAATCTGGCACAATACTCCAGGACAGTTTCTTGAGGACCTCTCTTGATTGTTTCATATTCACCAAGTATGTGCAGGGGATCTTTCTTCTTTTCCCATCTGCTAGTAAAGGCCTGATAAAGCTCATCAGGGGTTGTGATAGTGTTTGCAGCAAGTGATCTGAACCAGGTTCTAACATCACCTGTCAAGCTTTGGACAAAGATTCTCATCCTCACACTGTCATCATCTATTTCGTAGTTTTCAAAGTGATCTTGCATCCTCTTGGCATGTTGGATGGCAGAGTAAGGGCCAGTGGAGTCAAAGTAAGTAATTTTGGTTTGGTAATCCTGAGGCAAGGCTGCAGGATTGGCAGGCAACTGCAAGGGTGTATATCTTGCCATATTTACAAGATGCAAGGGATTAACAGGGGTTGCTAAAGTGATAGGGACAGTAGGTGTGAGAGGGGTAACAGATGAGGCTGAACCTAGAGTATGGTTCAAAGGAATATGTGCAGTGGATGAAGATGGGGGAGTTGGGCTTCGAGATGTAGATGGTGAACTAGGGGAACTTGGAATAGACCGAAAGAGGACTTTAAGGGGAGTAGAAAGGTTGGGAAAATCTGCAACCGAGGTCAAAACAGTAGGCTGATCCTGCCCTTGTTGCTTCCTGATGTTTCTTGGGATGGTGTTTGGGTTATCAACAATGATAGGTGGATTAGGGTCAGGATTTGCCCTAGTATGCCGAGGATTTTTCTTAGGAGCCAGCTTCTAACTATTTTTAGAATTTTTTGTAGGAAGTTTTTATATATGCCAGGACTGGATGAAGATTTTGGAATGGCTATATATGTTTCAAAGCTAAGGTGAAGATTCCCTAACTAGCTCTTCCCTAAAGTTGTCACTGTGATACAGAAACGGTTTTAAGGCCTCTTGGCTGGTTTCAGGCTTGATGGTAGCTTCGGAAGATAGATAGTAATTGAAAAATCCTAAGAGGTCCCCAGTGGAGTCGCCAATTATGTTAACACCCAGGTTGTTCCCTATGACTCCCAAGGGAATACGGCCGGGGTAACCACTAACCAATCTTTGGACTACAGTTTCTAGCCAAACTGTAATTAGAGAGGGCTCTCTCTTAATGATTTATCTCTGTTCTTTGGGTGTTTTAGGCTAGCTATTATGCTCAGGTTTTGGTTTGTATTTTGGTTGAGGGGTTTCTTTCAGGGATCAAAGTGTAGTCTTTAGAGGATAGTATACCATTGGGCAATGGAGTCTGGAGTTCATAAAGCTTTAAAATGCAGAAGTGCTGGTGTTCGGATTGCAGGGCCTGTTGTGTATTCTAAACAAACAAATTTAACTTAGTGAGTGATGCATGGTCAGCCAACAGAAAGCAATTAAGAATTCTCTATCAAGCTGGTGATGTGAGGGTGACACTTGTTATACAGGAGCATACTTGAATTCCTGAAAGCAAAGATCACTGTGAAAGATATATTCTAATAGTGCAGCAATTAAGAATTACACTTATCAAGATTATAGCTGAAGAAAACATTCATTGACAACATAGATTGAACTCAGGGTACTTCATGAGTAAATCCTGAAGGTTATTCTTTTTCTTGGTTGCCAAGCACTTAGAACTAGAAACATATATGAACTGTGGTAGATAGAAGATACACAACAAAGATAGGTACAGAAGACTTATTGTATTGTGAAATACACAGGAATCCAGCAGTCTCAACAGCCAACAGAACGCATTCAACACTTTAGAAATCCGAGAAATTCCATCACTTTCTTTATTAGCTTTGAAAGAATTACAGTCTGAGAAATTCTCCAGGAGAAATCAACAACAACCCCTCAAGCTTATGCGAGGGGCAAATATATACTCTCGGTCTTCACAAAAATATCTGAGTTCTAAGTTATCTCAGATTTAATACTCTCACCAACTTCTAAGATATTAAAATCAGAAAGTTATTACAACATTGAATACAAAGTAAATGTGTCTTTATGCTTTGTCAGAAGATATTTTGGCCTTTGGAGGCCACTGAGTCGGTTGGAACGCTTTGATTAAATGCTGGCAGATTTGCCTTTTAACTACTGTCGTGCTGTAGCTTTTGGTTTTGCCACCTGTGACTGTGCTTGCTGCTGTAGTGACCGAATAGCCTTGCTGTGTTGGCTCAGTTTCATTTTTGACTGTATGCTGGTCCTTTAAAGCTGTCCTGTGCATGGCAGTTTACATTTTAAATGAGAAAAATTTGCTGAATGGCACCCTGTTCACAAAATGGTTTGTATAGCCTTGGTCCACCATTCTTGACTAGGTAGATGATGCCTTAGGATTGCACCCATAGTCTCTTCTTCTTCTGTATACTTGAAAAAGTTGGGAGCTGTCTCAAAAAGGTGCTTGATCTCATTCATTATGAAAAATAGACTTTCTACTTTATTGTAGATAGTCTGTCCCGTAGCTGGCCCTGTTTCCTCTGAGCTGCTGGGTCTTTCGTTGATTTGGTTTGTGGCAAAGGTGTTGACTTTATTGGCATATTGGTCATGGGTGTATAGTCTCCCTGCGTTGTTCAGTAAACCAGGGAGCCCTCTGCTTTCCAACACCTGAAACTTCTCCAAAAATCTATTTACCTCGGTCTGCATGTCTTGGGTTCTTCTGTCCAATGTCTGCACTAAGTTTTTAAGTGTAATAACCCTTTTGATCAACTGAATGTGCTCAGTTCTGTTAGAGATGCCTATGGCAGCCAACTGATTGCTTGTTTTGTAGTTGAGCACATTAATCATCCTTGTTGCTACTTCAGGCATGCTGCCTAGAGCAGCCCTTGATTTATGAATCTCTGCTCGTGCTCTTGGAATGAGCTCTAACTGCTCATGGATTGTCTCTATATACTGCCATTGGTCAGTAATAGATTGGCCAATGTTAGCCCACAGCACAGTTTTCAGCTCTGCAGTCACTTTGTCAAGTGTGAGCTCTTTTTCCAGCTCTGTTATCCTTTTCTTTAGAGCTTTGACATCCCTTTCTTTCTCAGCCACATTCCTTTTACTTTTGTCATATTTATCATTTACACTGGCCAAGGATTCTTTGACTTCATTGAGCTCTTGCATTTGAGCTTCTAGGACTTGAATTTCATTTTGCAGCTTCTGCATATCCAGACTATGAGTCTGCTCTGTTGTTGGTGCAGCTGTTGATGTAGTTGGTGCTGTTGCTTCTGTTTGTTGAGAAGGAGGAGCAGTAGTAGTGGCAGCTTCTTCCAGATTGATAACTTCAGGAGGAGGTTGGGAAGTCTTCCCTTCTTCTCTTTGTGTCAAGGTGGCCTGTAATGCTGCCTGTGCAGCTTCTGCTTCTCCCAGCTTCTCCTGAGTTTGGATCAACTGCTTGTACAGGGTTACCAGCAAAGTATTTTCCCGTTGATCATGTCTTTGCTGGGCTACATCATCTGTTTGAGGGTGAATTGTGGCTGGGAGTTTGATTTTCCTTCTCAAAGCTGCCAAATCTGCATCCCTCAATTTTAGAATCTCTTGTATGCCCTTAATATCTTTGGGATCATGCCCAATCTCTATGATAATGTCTTCTAAGGACCTTATTCTGTTGTCTTTTTCCTGGGATGAGGCTTTCTCCAATTCTAGCTGAGCAGCTGTGTTATTAAGGCTATTCTGTAGCCTGTAGTTGTCCAAGGTTTGGTCTGCCAATGAAGCATAGACCATCTCACCCGTTTGTTTGTGCAGTTCGATTTTGTCCATCGGGTGGATGTCCTTGGCAAGGACTTCCAGGTTAGTCCTGAGATAATCAGAGGCAGACTGTGGCTGTAGTGCTGTTGGCATAAAATGACTCATGATCATTTTGCCTTCTTGTAGATCAAAGGCAGACATGAGCCTTTGTTGATTAGTGGGAGCCATGTTCAACAGATGGTTGTACAGCTGTATCCTAATGGGCTCATTTCTCCTCTTGATCTCGATGAACTGTTGCTTAATGCCAAGTCCACCCTCCCTTTGCTGTCTTGAGGAGCTGACCTCTCCTCCCAATGCTCTATCTTGTTCCTGTTGGAAGGAACTTGCTGATGCTTCCCTACTAGGTGGGACCATGCCAAAGGACTGCCCCATTGGCATTTCTTCTTCAGAGAAGGGGTTTAGTCTTTGTCTTTTCTCCCCATGAGTTGTTGATGCTGTAGGGGGAGTCTCCCTGTCCCTTTTTCTAAAGATAAATGTATCCTCCTTCTGAGGGGTCTGGAGGATTGATGCCTCGGCTGTAGTGTATTGCCTTGGAGGCACCATTTGTTCAGTGGTCTTAGGAGTTTCCACTGTCCCTTCTTGCTGGGCAGGCTGCTCCTGCCTTTGTTCTTCTTGATGTTGTTGTTCTGGCTGTTCTTGCTGCAGCCCTTCTACTTGCTGTTCCATCTCTTCTTGTTGTTCTTGCAGCAGTGTTTCTACCTGCTCTTCTGTCAAAGGAGGTGGCTGTTCCACCTGCTTTTCTTTGCCCTTGCTGTGTGCAATATTCTCGGAAGCTTGCTGGTGCGTTGTTGATGAAGAAGTAGATGTCCCGAGTTTCCTTCTATATGTGAGGGGAACCTGTGCACAATTTTCCAAATCAGCATTCTTTTGAATATCTCTAGCTTCTTTTTCTAACAGCTCTTCCTCAGTAAATTCCTCTTCTAAGGTGCCCTCTGCCCATCTCAGTGTGTTAGCATACTGCTCAATCTCTGGCAGTCTCATATGTGCATAGGTTCCTAGTTTGTATTTGATTCTTCTGAGTGAAATGAAGTGATTGGGGTCATAGGGTGCCCAATGAAGACTGGTTTGTAGTCTGAGGCCCTCTAGGATTCTGTCTGTCTCTCTCCATCCCTCCTCTCTCTTATTATAAAGGAAAGGGCCCAGCTGGCTCCTTATCTTCAGCTGCACTTTCTTATTCTTGCTTTCAAAGTGGTGGCAGTCAGCATTTCCGAATTGCCTGAAATACTCTAAGGCAAACAGTCTCATTGGGACATACCTGGGAAATCTATATGGCTTCAACTCACAACCATATACCCTGATCACTGTGTGGTGTTGGTAGAAGTACCAATCACCAATGCTGTATTTTTTAGAAAGATGGAGAACTCTCCTCATATCATCAGTCAATCTTGGAGGAGGGACACCATACAATAGTGTCAAAGCTGGATGAATGAATAAGTCTACAAACTCATAATATGTGTATGGTGACACTGAGCTGCAGTGGAAAACTGATGTCCAGAAAACAACTGATCTTGGATTCCCTTGGGCATTTACTTTCTTCAAGGGGACTGGGAAGCTATCTGATTGATAGAACAAAAATAGATGGTAGATGTATGAAGAGTATCTAAATAATCTTTTCCTTTGCAGATTCATTAGCTGCTCATGGATCCTGTCTGCAATGTATGTGGCATAGTCATAGTGAATGGCAGGAGCCCTTCCAGGTGAAAATATGGACAACATTGCCATTATACTGTCATCCACATCCTTCACTCCCCTGAACCCTAGGGCATAGCTGATCAAATCTACCATCATTTTGCCCAAATCATTTAAGTATTCATATCCAATGGGAGGAGTTCTGATGGCTTCAGAGCTTGGTGTGATGAACAACTGATTGATTTTGATGATCTGATCATCTGTTAGTTTAGTCCCCTTTCTTATTAATTGCTCCATGGAGAGAGGGGCCAATGGCTTTGTTGTGTGGAAATGTAGCATCTCATTGATGCTCTCAGGGGTAATATGAAACAGGATTGAGCCAGTGGGGCTCAGAATAGCTCTTTGACAGGGGTCATAGCACTCCTGGCATCTGAAAATAAATTCAGGCAAAGGGATAGCCTGAGGAAGGTTGTATATGGGTAGATTTGAATCCCAAATCCCCAGGATATCAGCTCCACTCAGGTGCTGGGCTTTCAGTTCATTGAGCATTTGGATGTTGTACTTAGAACCTAGTCTGAACCACTCCATCATCTGGTGATCCACATCTCCCAGTGCTTTCCATTCCAATTCTCTTTGAGGGGCATTCAGAGGTTTGATGTTGAGTGCAATAGGTGTCTCCATGGTCTTTTTAAGTCTTCTGAACTGTAGTTGAACTGTTTACAGTAAGCAGACCAACCTAGGGGTGATTTCTTGAAATGAAAGTGAGTTTCAGGTACCAGAGGGGAATTAATCCAAGAGTAATTGAAATACTGTTTGAATTGGGAATAGGACCACTGTCAGGTCTCACTCTGTTACTTGTGGCAGGTTTTTAATGGATACCTACTGTCTCACGATTGCGCGAGCAGTTTTCAATTGTTTGCTAAAAACTCGGGAATTTAAGGCTCAGCTAGTGTTTTTCGAGGTGGTAGTTGAAAATTAGAGGCTCTGTAGAGGAATTCACCGGTGAATTTATAAGTTTTACCGTCTTTTAAGCTTTTTGAGTGATTTATAGAGAATTCCAGGCGTACGGAGGATAAATGATGAAAAATACCTGGTAAAACAGCGAGCAGAGGTTGTATGAGCAGGCAGGATTGGTGCTCTGGAGGTCTCCTGGTTGATTTAGCAGGTTGGCGGTAAGTCGGACGTGAACAGCATGCAGCAGAGAGAATAAAAATGAGCGAAAAGAACGTAAAAACATGTTTTTCGGCCATAATATAGACTTTTTGACAATTTGGTGCCTTTTCTGTGATGACGTCAGCATGACGTCATTGGTGGGGTCAAGGTTGGATGACGTCAGCTGACGTCATCGGGTGACGTGGCGAGCTGTCATTGGTCCATGGGGGACGATGCGGTGGCAGCCACGTTGGCGGAGGGGCGGACAAAGGACAGAGGCAACGACAGGGTGGAGGTGACGTGGTGCTGACGTGGGCCAGCTACCGGGCGGTTAGAGCCGTAGCGGTTACGGTTAAGTGCTGTAACCGCCACGGTCTCTCGGGGCGGTTAAGATACGGAGCAGCTTGTGTCAGAGTCTGACCCGAGAGAGTGAGAAAGGGACGCGTGGCACAGGCCTGACGTACCCCTTCGTCATCTTCTCGGGTGGTAACGGGGGGACGTCGGGTCCAACCCGATATCACTGTGGACCGTCGGATCTGATGGGTCCGATCCAACGGTGGACGGGCGGGCGAGATGACCGGTTGATACGGATGGGCGGGTGAATATAATATTATAATTTTTGAAAAGCGTGCCAGGCGGAAAATATCACGGTTTAGGCGTTTTGTAATGTTTTTGAATGTATTTCAAAAAATCAACTGCATGCGACCAACTTTGGTTTAGGCGGAAAAAGTGGGTTTTTGGGTATTTTTCATATTTTCAAAGGGGTTTATGGGTAAAAAGGGTTTTTATATGGTTTTCTTTGCAAATGAGGGTTTAATGAGTGGATTGATCTGTAGCAAGGGAGAGAGATGAAGTATAGGTTCATCAAAGTGACCAGATGTCATTTTGATTCCTTTTCAGAGAACATATGGCTATAATGCCAAGGGGAGGGGTATTTATAAAAATTTGGGGTTTATACACCATGGTGTTTAATATTAATAGGGGAGAGGTGATATAGGGATTTATATAGTAGAGTTAATATGGATGAGGGGAATAAACGGGAAAAACACTGAATTTGTTTGTAAAACACTTGGTTTAAAGAGTAGATCAAAATGAAAAGATTTTTACACAAGAAATGTGGCTTTCGAATGAACAAGAACCACCATGAAACCATGATCTTCTTCCATGAATCTCAGCTGATAAGGGGATGTTAGTAATGAAATGAAGGGGGAGAGAGAGGTTAGTCATGCTCCTTGCTGTAACTTGATGAAGATGAACACCTTGTCCATTGATAGACTTTGCCTCGGTAAGCACAGTTAACACATCTGCAATGGTAAAGATAACCTTTCTGCAACCCCAACTACTTACCCAATTACTTGCCTAGCATTTTTTATTTCTTCTTAGAGGGTGCACTTGGACTTGCAGACCCTTACTTGCCTTTTTTTTTCTTTGGCTTTTCCTTTGTTTTTTCTATCTACTTCTACCCTTATCTCTTCCAAGGTCCCAGATTAAGTTGTTGGGAGCCTTTTCTTCTCTACCTGAACTACTTGTCTGCCAAGATTAAACAGTTTGGACAGACTCCTTTCTCTATTCTACAACTGCAAATTTAAACCATGGAATGATCCAGATTAAACTGTTGAATCATCCATCAAAATTTGAAGTTCATACCAAGCTATAAGCATAGATTGAGTTCTCTTGGAAATATGTGATCTTTGAGTCATCAAAGCAGAGCATATTTGGTCCTTTCATAGCCAATCATGAAATATGACACCTATTGGTATAGGTAGCTAACAGGTACGAATCTTGAAATCACAACTCGAATCAATGGAACTAGATCTGGGTTCTTCTACCTCATTCACTCGATCTCTTGATGTACGAGTCTAACCATGCAAATAAATGAGCTAAAGTCAAACATGGTAGAAACCATTTGATTTATAGCCAATGATGCAATTCGTTAACAAATGCAAGAGAAACCACTGATGATGTTAATGGTTCTCAAGGTACAACAATACAGTCTATGTGGTGTGAATGGATGGGTTGAATTCGAACACCACAAAGAATCTTTCGATCATAGGCCAATGATGTAAACATGTCGCTGAAAGTGAAGAAACTTTCTATTGATGTATGCAATATCCATGGTTTCTATGTCAACTTAATAGACAATAAGCTAGTGTCGAAAGGAAGCAACTCGTCACAGGAGGGCCTTGATGTATCCCCCATCAACGACAAAAAATAGGTATCAATATTTGAGACAAAATGATGCTAATGTGGAACTAGTTCAGGAATGGCACACATGAATGAAGGCTCAGTATTGTAGTAGTTATCAACTAAAGTACTTCTCTTGAACATATTGATGACACTTAATGGAGTTGGTAGCATTGAACCAAAACTGAATGCGGAGGCTTTTTAACATGGTATGATGAACCAAAGAGGCAAACATATTTCCCAACCCAACAATCACGTAGATGAAGTGAAAGAGTGTCATGTCAAGAGAAACTCAGTGCCATCAATAGGTCAAGTACACTGTTTTCCAAATTTCCCCAACCATTTCTGGTTAGTACCTCTTTATTTTTTACAATTTTGTGGAGGATAACATATGCTTGATTTATAAGTTCATCCTTCATATGAATCCCTCTGAGTATTTTTAATGAACCCAAAGAAGGAGTGGTTCAAACTTGTCATGTTCGACAAGTCCAACATTGTTTGATGCTTTTATGAGTCCAGTGAAGGCATAACTTGACTCCTTTTTCATGTTTAGAGAGTTTGAAAAAGAGGTGAAAAATAAAACTCCAAAGGTTCTTGTTCTTAAAATTGTCTCTTGAGTCTGAAAAGGTAGAAAATGATATTGAGGAGAACCTCTTAGCCATATTCGACGAGGGTATTCCTTTTTTGTAAATAATCTATCCCAATACGAAAAAGGGTTAAACTTATACTAGGCATATGTATTTTCATTTACTTTAATTAGTTCAAAAAGACAAGTGCTCGGAAATATTTTCATGTTTAGGGAGTTTGCAAAGGGCTGAAAGAGGACTCCTCCTAGAGGAACGAGTGGTATAACAGGCAGCAATTGGTTTTGGTAATGATGGAACTGCTAAAAAATGTAGAGATCAATAGGTTGGATAATAAGACCACTCATCGTAGTGGTTCCTTGGGAAAGGATAAAATAATCAAGTGAAAGCATATGATCGGCCAAGTAGATGGTGATGATGGAATGAGAAAACCAAGGTTCATCTGGAAAAAATAGGTTGATAAAAATGGTAATCACAAGAGCTAGGATGAAAATGGTTTCATTTTTACACAAGCTTGAAACGTGTCGAAACTATGCTTGAGAATACTTGAGAGTGGTTTCAATTTTATACAACCTTGAAACAGAGAAAAAATATGCTTCAAATTGTTGGGTTGTGTTATATTCTTTCCATGACTACCCCACGTGTGGTGGTGGGGGGGGCAACAGGGGGGGCAATAGCCCCCCCTGTATGTTGTGGTGGGCTCTGCGAGGGGGTGAGGGGGTGTGGGCAGCTGCCCCTCCTGTTGAGGGTAAGCAGTTGGGTGGTAGCTCCCCTGCATGGAGTTCGAGATAGCACCCTGGGAAAAAAAAAATTGGACCCTATATTAGGTGGACAGACCTACCTATGATTTTGTGCATGGATTTCACACATGGTTTTGGGCTTGATGGTTTTCTTTCCATGGTATTTTATAGATCCGGTCAAGGGAACTATGGTTATGTTCTAATCCAGGGTTAATGGATTGGGGTTTATGGATGCTTCCAAGTATATATATGTATCGTAACATTGAAAGGAACATAATGAAAAAATCATTTTGGTAGTCCCAGTTTTGGGATCCAGGGGAAAATCTTTGTGTATATCTTTTTTTATGTTTTATGCTCTTGCCATTGTTTATTTTCTGTTTTTTAGAATTAGTATGCAGGTAATTTCTATATGGGGTTAAAACCTACATTTGGTATCATATTTGTTTTGGCTTCAAGTGGATGCCTTTGTTGTTGAAGGGTTTTTTCTCTGGCCTGTGGTAGACCTTGTTCAGTGGGAGATCTGCGGGATCGATTCTTGTGGAGAAAGAAGATGGCGAGCAGTGGGAAGATAGAGATCAACAAATTTAATGGTTAAAGTTTTGAGTTGTGGAAAATCAAGATGGAGGATTTGTTGGTGGATAAAGATAAGTGGATTGCAGTATATCAGGGTACTAAACCAACAACAATGTCATTTGAAGACTGGGCGAAGTTGGATCGGAAGGCAAAGAGCACATTATGATTGTGTGTTTCAGATTTAGTATTGTTGAATGTATCAGAGGAAGCTTCGTCAAAGGCTTTGTGGGAAAAGTTAGGGACTTTTTACCAATCTAACTCTCTAGTGAATAAATTGTTCCTATGGAAGAAGTTATATAACCTGAGGATGAAAGATGGAGACTCAGTG
This sequence comes from Pinus tabuliformis, assembly GCA_031772625.1. Lineage (NCBI taxonomy): Eukaryota > Viridiplantae > Streptophyta > Pinopsida > Pinales > Pinaceae > Pinus > Pinus tabuliformis. The sequence continues at coordinate 1,026,725,791 of CM062805.1, forward strand.
ATAGAGCATCTGAACGCATTTAATACTGTGGTAAGCCAGTTATTATCTGTTGATATTAAAACTTTAGATGAAGATAAGTGCATCAGTTTGTTGTGTTCTCTATCAGATTCGTGGGATAGTCTAGTTGTTGCAATAGGTAGCAATGAAATTGCCTTGCAGTTTGATGAAATAATCTCATCCCTGTTATTGAAGGAGATGAGACAAAAAAATATGGAGGGCTAGAATGGTGATGCCTTGTCCGTAAGAGGACAGTCCTAGAACATAAACAAAAATAAGTCCTCAAGTGGGAGATATAAATTTGGAGGGAGATCTAAATCTCCAGGAACACCTGTAAAGGTGTGTTGGAAATGAAAAAAAGAAGGGCACTTCAAAAGGGACTGTAAATCTAAATCTCATGAGAAAGGAAAGGGATCTGATGACGCTCCTTCTGCAGAGGAAAAAATCACCTCAGATGAAGGTGGGGATATGTACTTGGATTCTTCTTCAAGTACACATGTAGATCATGAGGCATGGTTGATTGACTCAGGTGCATATTTTCACTTCACTCCCCATAGAGAGTGGTTTGCGAGTATGAGAAATATGGTGGTGGTGATTTCTTCTTAGGGGAAAATTCAAGTTGAAGTTGCAATGTGGAAGGATTAGAACACTTCCGGGTGTTTTGCATATTCCTGTGTTGGCCAGAAATATGATTTCTGTAAGCAAGCTAGTTGTAGGTGTAAAAACAGTGTTGGAGAAGGATACATGCAAGATGGTTCGGGGAGCACTAGCATTGATGTGGGGAGTTTGTATTGGAACTCTGTACAAGCTTCAAGGTAGCACTTTTATTGATGGGTGCAATAGTTTTGTGGTTCCTGAAAGTGGAGCAGAAAATCTAGTGGTCTCTAGAGAAAAGACCATGCTATGGCATCAAATACTTGGACATATTGGAGAGAAGGGCCTTCAAATACTTCATGGTAATGGTATGGTAGAAGGTATGTCTAATAGCTCTTTGGATTTTTATTTCTGCGAAAATTGTGTATATGCGAAGCAGAATCGGGTGAGTTTCCCCTCTAGCGGTAAGAGGGCAAAACAAATATTAGAGCTTGTGCACAGTGATGTGTTTGGACCTGTGTCGATTCCATCATTGGGAAAGTATGCGTACTATGTATCATTTATAGATGAATTCTCACTGAATAAATGGATATATTTCCTCAGGAATAAATCTGAAGTCTTTGACAAGTTTAAAGAATTAAAGGCTCTGGTGGAAAACCAGACAGAGAATAAGATAAAGGTGTTGAGAACATATAGCGGTGGAGAGTTTTGCAAGAAGGAATTTGAAGAGTTCTGTAAGAAGTGTGGTATAGCACGACAAAAGACTACTCCATACACACTTGAGAAAAATTGAGTTGTAGAAATAATGAACAAGACATTTATGGAAAGGGCAAGAAGCATACTCAGTGGTGCCAGGTTAGGACAAGAATTCAGGGTAGAGGCAGTGGAGACTGCATGTTACCTAGTCAACAGATCACCTTCATTAGGGTTGGAGGATAAGACTCCACAAGAGGTATGGAATTGTAAGAAACCTTCTCTTTCACATCTGAGGGTATTTGGATGTGATGCATATTTACATGTTCCAAAAGGAGAAAATAACAAAATTGGATAGTAAATCTGAAAAGTGCATCTTTATTAGGCATAAGGATGGTTTAAAAGGTTATAAGATTTGGAACCCAGAAACAAGAAAGGTTGTGTACAACCAAGATGTGGTGTTTAGAGAGGTGAAAGATGTTATTAAATATGAAGTCCTACCAAAGGAACCTAATAAGATAGAGTTTGAGCTAAAGGAGGAGGAATCAGACTCCACAACAAAAGAGGAATCAGAAGATGAAGAACCACAAACTCCAGCTATGAGAAGATCAATTCAAGAAAGAAAGCAACCAGAAAGGTATAGTCCATCTGCTTTTTGTTCAAATTTTCCTTCATCTATTACTGATGATGATCCCATAACTGTGAGGGAAGCAGTAGATTCAGAGGATTGCAAACTCTGGAAAGAGGGCATGGTTGATGAATGGCATCTTTGCACAAAAATGAGGCTTGGGATCTGGTGGAGTTGTCGGCCGGAAAGAAACCCATTTGCAAAAAATGGGTGTTTAAGAAGAAGATGAATGCAAAAGGAAAGGTGGAGAAATACAAAGATAATTTGGTAGCAAAAGGTTATTCTCAGGTGTTGGGAATTGAGTTTGATGATATTTTTTTTCTCCTGCTGCGAAGATAGCTTCTATTAGATAACTTTTATTTGTTGATGTTGATTTTGATTTTGAGGTAGAGCAGATGGATGTGAAGACAACATTTCTTCATGGGGATCTATAAGAAAAGATCTACGTGAAGAAACCTAAAGGCTTTGCGGTGAAGGGTAAGAAAGAACTGGTATGCAAGTTAAAAAAGTCTTTGTATGGGTTAAAACAGTGACCAAGCATGTGGTTTCAGAAATTTGATACATTTATATGGGGACTTGGCTTCACCAGAAGCAAAGAAAGTCACTGTGTGTATTTTAAATTAATTGGTGAACATGTTGTTTATTTGGTCTTGTATGTGGATGATATGTTGTTGGTTGGAAATGACTATGAAATTATCCAGTATTTGAAGACCCAATTGTCCAATTTGACATGAAAGATCTTGGTGTTGCAAAACATATTTTGGGCATGGAAATTAAACAAGATCAGGCAAAGAAGTAGCTCTTGTTAAACCAGAGGAAGTATGTCGAGACGATACTACAGAGGTTTAATATGAAGGATAGTAAATTGGTGAAGGTTCCTATTCATGTAGGTGTAAATTTATCTGTTGAACAATGTCCCAAGGCACAAGAAGAGGAAGAGGATGTGTCCCTTGTTCCATATGCAAGTGCAATCGGTAGCCTGATGTATGCAATGTTCTGTACTAGACCAGACATTGAACATCTAGTGGGAGTATTGAGTAGGTTTATGTTAAAACTAGGGAAGGAGAATTGGACAACAATGAAGCGGGTATTCAGGTACTTGTGTGTCACTAGTGATTATGGTTTATGTTACCAAGGAAGACCAGGATTGGATAGAGTTTTAGACATCCATGATTTGTTGATGCAGACTGGGTTGGAGATCTGGATTAGAGAAGATATACAAGTGGGTATGTGTTTAAACTATTTGAAGGTGTAGTTAGTTGGATGAGCAAGAGACAATCTATAGTGGCACTTTCAACTACAGAGGCATAATACCTAGCAGCAAGGAAGCAGTTTGGTTGCATAGATTGTATTCAAGTATGGGGTTAGTATAATGAGCTATAAGGATAGATTGTGATAGCCAAAGTGAAATTTTATTGGCAAAGAACCTTAATTATCATTCAAAGACAAAGCACAGTGATGTTTAGTATTACTTTGTGAGGGATATGGTTGAGGATAAAAAGGTGTTGCTGGTAAAGGTGTGCACTTTAAAGAATACTGTAGATTCATTGACAAAGTCTGTGAGCACTGAGAAATTCTCTTGGTGTAGAGAAACAATGGGCGTTGTAGGGTTGTATCAATGACTAAGCTCTCTTGTTTCCTCCTGTGGAAAGAAAACAACAAGTGGGAGAATGTTAGGTTGTGTTATATTCTTTCCACAACAAGTATCTCAATCCACTATGATGACACTCATCAGTACAAACCTCCTATCAAGAAGATAGTACCTCCACATCTTCAAAGCATGGATGATCTCTGCCAGCTTGTTGGGTGTGTGTTATATTTTTTGGACCCTATATTAGGTGAGCAGACCTACCTATGGTTTTGTGCATGGATTTCACACATGGTTTTGGGCATGATGGTTTTCTATCCATGGTATTTTGTAGATTTGGTTAAGGGAACTGCGGTTATGTTCTAATCTAGGGTTGGATTGGGGTTTATGGATGACTCGACATATATATATATATATATATATATATATATATATTGTTGGGTCCCTATAATACTAGTGATTACCCCATTACTATTGTAGTTATAACCCTTATTTATATTTTTGTACCCCTATTACCCCCATGTTGTTATTTCTGTGCTCCATAGAATCCCTCTATTGTTATTTTGTGGCTTTATATTATTATTGTTAGGTCGGCTGGATTATATTGTGACTCCTTAGACTCATATATATAGAAAGGAGGTTTTGTCATTTGTATCATAAAAGAATTGTTCATTTATGTAATGTAAAGGAGGTTTCCCCCTCGAAGAGGCTGAATTCTAAAGCGTTGATCTATCTTTTCTATCTTTTATTGAGCTGGTTTCATAACATTTGGTATCAGAGCTTTGGATTCTAGGGTTTCGCTGCTCCAAACAGGTCATCCTGGAATTTTCGCTATAACTTTTTTTCTGTGACATTTCAGAAGTCGCAAAAAAAACCCATTTGAGAATAAATCGCGCTGAACCTTGGGTCATAATTTCAAAGCTTTTCACGCGATATTTACAGAGATATGATCTAAGGAAGTTGGTCTTTTCGTAGACTCTTGAATTACATTCAAAACAGGTGACCTGGGGAAAATCATCATAACTTTCTCTCTGGGGATCGGATTGAAATTTAGTAAGAAGGTACAGAAAGAGGACGGACTTTAATTTCTTGTATGCATGTTTCAGATTCAAAGGTTGAAATAGTGACTCGTGGCACGTCGTACAAGTTCTCTCTACTGAACTAGTCTAAAAGCAAGTCACTGTGGGAGATTTCACATAACTCTTCCTTGGAGAATCCAATTTGGGTCAGACTTGTGGCATTGGAAAGAGGACACAGAAGGCTACTACAAGTCGCAATTTAAGAACTGGATGATCCAAAATTACAGAGATACATCAGATTCAATATCAGGCTTCTATAAAGTGAAAAAAGGTGTGTAGTTTTTTTAAAATTTGTGTGTAAGCTTGGTTTAACGGAATTCAAAGGGCATAGTAAAGCATTATTATCGGTAACTGATGCCCCGAGGAAAGAAAATGCAAACACCTATTAAGGAACCTGAAAGCTCTAGCATGACTCATGAAGAAGAGGAAGAAATGCTACATGATATATCAAAATTACAAGAACAAGTGCAACAAATGTCACGCTCACAAAAGCTAACAGAAGCTAAGATAAGTGGCGTGGAATCCAAGATAAATGGCGTGGAATCTAAGATAAATGGCATGGAATCTAAGATAAAGGGCATCAAGGAAAATTTTAAGGATGGAAAATTTTTTTGAAGTTTAAAACATTGGCGAATCTCACTAATCCCTAATATGCAAATTATAAATGTTTATTGATATATTTGTAAAATTAATCAAATTTATAATTATTTTATATATAGTCTCTATATAATTTTGGCGATTTTTAAGGTAAAATAATTATATATTCTAAAATTTGGTCGAATCGTCTGTTATAAAATTGGAAATTGGCGAATCTTTTTTGTGGACAAATCATGGAAAATTAGCCCATTGGGCGAACATTAGCCCCTAAAATTTTCCATGAAGGGCATGGAAACTAAGATGAATGATTCAAAGACATATTTGAAGAGAGACATGGCAGATTTGAAGACAGACATGGCAGATTTGAAGACAGATTTGACAATTTTTCTACAAGAAATACTTACTAATGGTGAAAAGGTTGTAAAGGAAACTCATGATGTGAAAAAAAGTAATGTTAACCATGATTCCATAGACGCTAATGTTGGATCGAAGACCCACCATATTCCAAAAATCGATATGACGAAGTTTGATGGCAAGGATCCCGCCACATGGATATTACAGATGGAGTAGTTCTTCGATCTCAATAATGTGCAAAACGCACAAAAGGTACGTATGACAACTGTATATTTGGAACCAAATCAGTTTGTATGGTATCAATGGCTTTTCTCTCCTAAAAAATTTATCACTTGGGCAATTTTTACGGAAGAATTGATAGAAATTATGAAGATACAAGAATCAACACTTTTTTTAGCCAATTGATAAGTCTCAAACAAAAGGGTTCAGTAATGGAGCACATTGAGGAGTTCCAAAAATTGAACATAAGGGTAAAAGATATTCCAGAGGAGCATAGGATTTATGTGTTCATAGAGTCTTTAAAGGATAATATCCAACATGATGTTCACCTTTGGGAACCTGATTCATTAGAGAAGGCATTCAGGTTAGCAAGAAAAATGGAAAGCAAAATTATGGCAACCAGGAAGCATACCACTCACAACTATAAAGACGGTAGTTTTGTTGCCCCTAGTCTTCCACAACCTATAAGGTTGATACCACAACAATTGGAAGAAAAAAGAGCAAAAGGGCTTTGTTACAGTTGTGATAGCAAATACACTAAAGGTCATAAGTGTGCTGAGAAGAAATTATTCTACATAGATTGTGAAGAGGAAGAAGAAAAGGAGCAAGAAAGGTCAAAAGAAGAAGATATACTCCAGGAAAAAAGCCTAGATGAAGAACAAATAAATCCGACCATATCTTGTAATGCATTGGCAGGAATTAACACTCCTCAAACCATCAAGATAGAAGGACAAATCAAGAAGAAAAAGGTAATAGTGTTGATTGATTCAGGAAGCACCCACAATTTTATTCATTGTAGGGTAGCAAAAGAATTGAATTGCTTCCTATATTCAGCACTAGAGTGTCAAGTGATGATTGAAAATGGAGGAATAATAAATTGCTCTGGAAGGTGCCATAATATCAAGCTATCCATGGGAGAATATGTATTGACTAGCCCAATGCTTTCCATTCCAATGGGAGGTGGTGATGTTGTACTAGGAGTCCAATCGCTACAATCCTTGGGTACAATAGCTTTTAATTTTCAAGAAATTTTCATCAAATTTTCTATGGAAGGAAAGGAAGTTGAATTAAGGGGCATTGTAGGGAAACCAGGAAAGATAATCAGCTCTAATGGTATGACAAAGCTTCTAAAAAAGGAGCAAAGAGGTGTAATTGCACAATTATGTTCGCTAGATGTTTCCACATCGGAATCATCTATTTCTCCAGATCTCCAAAAAGTCCTGGACAATCATTCCAAGGTATTTGAGACTCCCAAAGGTCTCCCACCTATGCGTGATAATGATCATGCTATTCATCTGTTTCCAGGAAGTGTTCCTCCAAACATCAGGCCGTATAGATATCCCTCTGTCCAAAAAAGTGAAATTGAACGTATGGTTGCAGAAATGCTAGAGGCTGGTATAATTCAACCAAGTCAAATTTCTTTCTCTGCTCCCGTAGTATTAGTGCACAAGAAGGATGGATCATCGCGCATGTGTCTAGATTATAGGGAGCTCAACAAGATCACTATTAAATATAAGTTCCCCATTCCTGTCATTGATGAATTACTGGATGAATTGCATGGATCAATTTACTTCACCAAGTTGGATCTTCGTTCGGGATATCATCAAATCAGAATGAAGATTGAAGACATTCCAAAAACGGCATTTAGAACTCATGAGGGTCATTATGAATTTTTGGTCATGCCTTTTGGCCTTACTAATGCACCTTCAACATTTCAAGGTTTGATGAATTCAATTTTCAAACCATTCCTTAGAAAATTTGTGTTAGTATTTTTTGATGATATACTAATCTACAACAAGTCTTGGAAGGATCATGTTGAACATGTTGACAAGGTGCTACAACTATTGGAGGAGAAACAATTATATGCAAAAAGATCCAAATGTTTCTTTGGAGTCTAGGAGGTGGAATATTTGGGTCATATTGTATCTCATGAAGGAGTTAAGGTAGACCCTAGCAAAATTAAAGCCATTAAGGAATGGAAAATCCCCACATCCATAAAGCATCTGTGAGGATTTCTTGGGTTGACAGGGTATTATCACAAGTTTGTTAAGAATTATGGGAGAATAGCAGCACCTCTAATAACATTATTGAAGAAAGATGCATTTTCATGGACTCCGGAAGCAACAAAGGCCTTTGAACATCTTAAAGAGGCAATGTGCCAAGCATCGGTCTTAGCTACACTAGACTTCACAAAAACCTTTATTGTGGAATGTGATGCTTCAGGAAATGGAATTGGTGTTGTTCTAATGCAAGATGAAAGACCCATTGCTTTTGAAAATCGTCCAATCAAGGAAAAGTTTTTAAGCAAAGCTATTTATGAGAAGGAAATGTTGGCAATACTCCATGCACTTAAGAAATGGCGACCCTACCTAATGGGAAGACACTTCAAGGTAAAAACGGATCATGATAGCCTTAAATACTTTTTAGAACAAAGATTATCCTCTAATGAGCAACAAAAGGGGGTCATAAAGATGTTGGGTTATGACTTTGAAATCATCTACAAAAAAGGGAAGCAAAATGTGGTGGCAGATGCACTCTCAAGAAAGGATGAGGATGTGGAAGCATTGTTGTGTGCCATTTCTATTATCCAACCAGATTGGATAAACGAAGCAAGGGATGAATGGAAGAATGATGAGGAAGTGTGGGAACTTATTCGAAAGCTACAACAAGATTCCAGTACGTATGATACATTTAGCTGGAAAAATGATTCATTATGGTACAAAGATCGCTTATACCTCTGTAAGAATTCCCAGCTAAAACAAAAGATTCTTATGGAATTGCACACTTCTCCCTTAGGAGGGCACTCAGGATTTTTAAAAACTTACCATAGGGTTAAGAAGGAATTTTTTTGGGATGGCCTTAAATCAGATGTTCAAAAGTTTGTGGTGGAATGTTTGGTTTGCCAACAAAATAAAGTTGAAACAATTAAGACACCGGGTCTATTACAACCTTTATCCATTCCAAGCCAACTTTGGGAGGAGGTTTCAATGGATTTTATCACAAGTTTACCCAAGTCTGAGGGAAAGAGTGTCATCATGATGGTAGTTGACAGACTTACCAAGTATGCACATTTTTGTGCATTATCACATCCATTTAAAGCCAGTACAGTTTCTACTGCATTTATGGAAACAATTCAAAAGCTACATGGAAACCCAAAGATTATTGTAAGTGACAGAGATCCCATTTTCACTGGAAATTTTTGGACAGAATTATTTTCTTGTCTTGGTACTCAGTTAGCTCATAGCTCATCTTATCATCCTCAATCTGATGGGCAAACTGAGATAGTAAACAAATGTTTGGAAGGATATCTTCATTGCTTTGTATCTGACAAACAAACACAATGGGTCAAATGGTTGCCTCTGGCTGAATGGTGGTATAACACTTCCTTCCATACAGCAACAAAAATGACCCCATTTATGGCACTTTATGGGTATCAACAACCATCCATCACATCATATTTAAGAGAAAATTCTAAGGTTCAGGCAGTGGAACATCACATCGAACATCAACAACAAGTCCTCCAACTCTTAAAGGATAACCTCGTGTTGACACAAAATAGAATGAAACAACAGGCAGATCAACATCGCAGTGAAATAAGTTTTGATGCAGGTGATTGGGTATTCATACGACTACAATCATATAAGAAAATGTCCCTAAAGCAAGCTAAGAAGGATATTAAATTATCACCAAAGTATTATGGTCCCTACAAGGTGTTGCAAAAGATTGGTACTATGGCATACAAATTGGAGCTTCCTGCAACTTCTCGATTGCACCTAGTTTTCCATGTTTCATGTTTAAAGAAGGTTATAGGCGACAAGCTCCCAGTGCAAAAAATATTTCCAGAACTTGATGAAGAAGGAAAAATTATATTGGAATCGGAAGCAGTCACAAAAACAAGAACTCGACAGCTACAAAATCGATCAATTGCAGAGTATCTTATCAAGTGGAAGAACTTATCCGCTGAAGATTCCACATGGGAGGATGAGAATTTTATGCAGAAGTATCCAGAACTACTCAAGCATTGAGGACAACACTTTTTTGAAGGAGAGGGGCATGTTGGGTCCCTATAATACTAGTGACTACCCCATTACTATTGTAGTTATACCCCTTATTTATATTGTTGTGCCCCTATTACCCCCGTGTTGTTATTTCTGTGCCCCATAGAATCCCTCTATTGTTATTTTTGTGGCTTTATATTATTATTGTTAGGTCGGTTGGATTATATTGTGACTCCTTAGACTCCTATATATAGAAAGGAGGTTTTGTCATTTGTATCATCAAAGAATTGTTCATTTATGTAATGTAAAGGAGGTTGCCCCTCGAAGAGGCTGAATTATAAGGCGTTGATCTATCTTTTCTATCTTTTCTTGAGCTGGTTTCATAACATATATATATATATATATATATATATATATATATATATATATATATATATATATATATATATATATATATATATATATATATATTGTAACATTGAAAGGAACACAATGAAAAAATCAATCTGGTAATCCCGGTTTTGGGATCTAGGGGAAAATCTTATATGTTTTATGTTTTATGCTCTCGCCATTGTTTATTTTCTATTTTTTAGAATTCATATGTAGGTCATATCTGTACGGGGTTAGAACCTACACAAATAATTTTGCATGCCCCCAACATAATGACTTAATTCTAAGGACATGCCCCCAAGCTTCATTTCATTCACCTAAGTAGACTACTGGTTACTAAGAGGTGGATGGAATGAAGGTTCATTTACGAGATCAAGTGAAAGACTCGAATGGGAATTTATGAGATCTAACTAAAAAATTGAATTGGAAGTGAATTTATTTCATTTTTTTAACGAGCTTGACATAGGAAAGGAACTATGCTCATAAACATTGTTTCATTTTTTAACGAGCTTGACACAAGAAAGGGAACTATACTTCGGGATCTTGTTTCATTTTTTAATGAGCACCAATATTTCCAAAATATGGAAAAGGACTAGGATTCTCATCAGAGAGGTTTCCTTCACTGGTTGACTTGGGAACTGTTGTCATTACTCTCAACCTAAGATTTACTAAGGAGTTGTTCCACGATGAGGATGTTGTTCCACGACCAATTAATTGATTTTAGAAATGAAAGAGACAAAATAAAACAAAGGGGTAACTAGGAAGATAAGGATTACTAAGTCACTGTGAATTTCAGTATACCACCTTGGTAAACCAAATATTTAAGTATGGGCAAGCAATCTCCCTGAATGTTGGGTTCAGTGTATCACAAGTTACAAGGCGGTTGACTCAGATTCATAAGGTTATCTAGCAACCTAGTGGGGAATTCCAAAATATACCCAGAGGTACGTGGAAGTGCATTCCATAGTAGTGTTGTCTAATGCGTAATCATTCGATGAGAGCATTCCCATATACATATCATGCATGGAGTTCCATTTGATATACCCAAAGTTACACGGGGAAAAATTCTATACACTTATGTACGTGGAACGAGATATCACCCCTAGAATGCAACACTGGAAAAAATATAGGGCCTATGCTTAAATACGTTTGAGCATGTCTCTAGCCTAGAGCTCTAGATGTTTGCATTAATGTTCCAAATTATCCTTAGGTTAATTGAGTGAATTTTAGAGTTTATCTTGAATTATCTTTCAATTTCAAGGCTCAAAACTCGATGTCACTTAAACAAACCTATGATGCAACTACTATGGAAAAATAACTCTTTTCATTTTCCTTTTAACAATGAAAGGCTTAACTAAGTAGGGGAAGAAGAAATCAATCAACAATGCAACAATCGATCTCCTCAACTTCACTATTCCAAACAAAACCAAAGCCCTATATGCAATGCAAATAATGGTTTTTTTTTTTAATGTTTCAAATGCAAAGAAACATATGGATGCAACTTGATTGTTGATGAAAAGAACCACACAAAATTTAACTGTATTGTAAAAGTTAATTTCCAAATTCAACAATCAAATTATGCATACAAAACATTAATTGACAGGGAGAAAGAACGAAAAAAACAAAATATTATCAAAGAGATGATGACACTCAGAGGTGATTAACACTCATACGCAATTCATCCACCCCTACCCCCACCTGGCAATTGATGGGGGAATTGTTTTGCAAAAATGAAAGAAAAAACACGTAATTTAACACAAGGGATTGGCTTTACAGAGACAATGAAAAACTCAAATACTCAAGAAAACTTTTTGGACCAAAACAAAACAAAGAGGAAGGCAAAGAAATGCAAATTTTTGCATCCTACAAGAATTAGCGCAGGTGCAAAACGGACACTAGTGCACTGTAGCGTAGGCACAGAGAAGAAATAGGTGCGTTTAAGCGCTCTATCTCATAATAGGGAATGTGCTGGGGTTGTTTTGGTAAAAACAAGACATAATAAACCCAACCAAGGTCAAACATATGTTTTATTAAGATCAATCAATGACTGAATAAGTCATTTAAGGTCACTTTGAGAGGTGAAAAGTTGCTAAGGTCAAGGAAACCACTAAGGAAAAATATCATTCCCCAGTGGAGTTGCCAATTTGTTATGTCGAATTTTCACGATTGCAGACAAAGGTGAATTCCCTAGATCTAGTGGCCTAATATAGAACAACATAAGACAAAAAGATTCAAGTTTTTCTTAGATAAATTAGAGAATGGGAAAGAATCCTACCTAGAATTTATAGCAAGCCTTATTTTCCTCCTTGCTTATAAGCTCCAACTCTAGGTCCAAGAGCTATAATTAGAACCTACACACACAACTAAAATAAGGAAAGAAACCATAATCCACGTAGCATAATATAAAAAATATATTCAATGAATCAACATGGCATTGAAATACATGAGTGCAAACATAACACAACCCATAGCAAAACAATATTCTCTTTGTATTGATAAATATAGGAGAAAGTTTACAGCCATAAATAATAGTTGACTTTGTAGATGTCTCCCCAAGTTGACTTGTCCTTCATTGTCACAAAGCACACCTCGACATCAACCCTAATTCATGAATATGATGACTCCTTTAGGTTCAAAGTAGCAGCATGAGGGAACTATCAATCTCCAAAATCCAACCATGAGGCTATGGAAGGGAGTAAATTTATAGGATGAATGTGGTAGTTTAGTATTTACCATTATGGGCTTGAGATCCACATCTGATGGAAGGATGATCTCAAGGGATAAGAGATAAGGTCTGCGAGATAGGATCAGATAGGAATTCAAGCTCTCTATCTATGGTAAATAGTTAAAACTACCTTGGAATATTCTAGATCCTCAGCCAGCTGCGCCATTGTAAGCTTTATTTCTTCCTTCTTAGCTGCACGATGGACTTGTTCATTTCTACCGCAGATCCTGTTGCAATTCTCCACTTCGGCGGCCAAGACTCGAGGACTGCAAATATAACATCATCAGTTTCTAGATATGGTAAGTTTTGCCATGTCTTCGTAGGGTCCTTCTGTGCCCTCATAAAGATATGGTGGAAATTTGCTTTGAAATCTGCAAAGCTCTGAAAACTAGCGTATACTGTAGGTGACAACCGCGGCTTGTGATTGATCCCCATCTAGATACTCATCTCCATCATGATCCAAAATATCTTGCTTTATTTTACGCGCTGCGCATCCTTGGTCGCCCATAACAAAGTGTGTTTCGCTGCCTCTGGAAGGTCCAGCGTGAAAAAAGGGAATTGGATGTCTTCTGGAAGCTCCCACGCCATCAGTACAATCGAAATCAAGAGCCACGCATAGTGGAACGTCTTTCCCTACTCCTGTGCCTTGCGACAGTTCACAAGGAACTCACTGTATAGATAATTCGTGCAGTTGAATTGGACTACTTAAGCGCATTGGGTTGCTAGTGCAATCACAGGTGCAGGCACCTCATCCACACGACACTTCTGCATCAATTCCCTCCTGATATTTGCGTTTCTACCATGACTACAGGGTTGTTAATGCTGGAGATGGCATATCCTCGCTTCTTCTTCTCAAACTTGAATTTCTTCTTCATAACTTCTGCGAGGGCCAACTCACCACCTTTTCCTTCCGATATATTGGTTGGATCCTCCCTTGAGGAAAGCAGCTATGTGATCCGATGTATCAAGTGGTCTGTGATGGGAATAGGCTCCTCCAGCCACAAAAACCCATCATGCACCAAGCAGAGAAACTGCTTGATGACGAAGACGGTCAATGGGGCATGGTGGTAATGCGGTACCCAGAGCAGGTTGAGTAGCCCAGCTTTATATACACCTTTGAGCCATGTCTGTAGCTCTAATTTGATCATTCCAGTAGTTGTGTGAATCAGTCAGTGCATTAGTTGCTTAGTCTCTAAATGCGGGAATTTCTTGTGATCTGCGAGGTCCCAATATTCAAACTTTAGTACAAGAACCCACCTGAAGCGCCCCCCTAAAAAACAATGTCATCCGAGAGCAATGGAGTTTGCAGGGAGCTCTTGCTCTCGTCTATGTCCTTCGACACCCTGGTTTTGCCCTTGCGTGGAGGAACATATTTTGGTAACCTAGTAATAGGGTTTGCACCCTGGGTTTCAACTTCCATTTCCAAATCCTTCTCATCTGCCAAGATTTCTTCATATTCTTCCTCGTCTACCTCCAGATTAATGGCCTTCCCCTTTTCCTGCAAAGTGAGCTTGGTCCTATGTGGGTTTCTTGGTGAGATGCGCACCGGTAGGATAGTTTGCTTATCCTTCTTTGGTCTTGATGTGCTGGGTGATTTAGGGACTTCAACTACCACTTAGACACTCTCTGGGGAAGCTTCTACTACCTCAATTTCCTATGCAGCTTCCTCAGTTGTCACCACTTCTATGTCCATGGCTTCCACAAGTGTCAACATCATTCTATTCAGGAGGTCCTGTGTCTCCTTTAGAAATCTCTTAAACATTGAACTTGCTCTCAAAGCCTGAAAATTTGCACGGTCCATACACACCTTATAGCGCGACAATTGAATTTTCAAAATGCCAAATGTTTTTCTCTAGACAACCACTTGTAATTTATAGGGCCTTTTGAATTCAAATCCAACTGTTCCCCCCACATTCAGCCCATTAATGCTAGATTGGCGACAGATTTTCAAGAATCTAATCCATAAATTTCACCTTAAGTGCCTGCTGCCCACTCCATTTGGCCACAATCCAACCATCAAATCGTGAACAATGACTTTAACGGTCACTTTCCAGTGGACCTACGCGCTATTTCCACAAGTAGCACAGTTGCCTTCACGCTGTCGCGGACCCTGTAACACTTCCCTGCTTCGCGCAGTCCTGAAATCGCGCTACTCCCCAACCTGAGTAGTGTAGTTTATAGTCCTGGGCCTCCTTTTAGCTGCCAGGAGTGTTAAGACTATGCTACTTTCATTTAGTCACATGGCCAGACCGCTGGTGTATGGCTTCAAGCAATTGCCATTCACCTTTCCTGGGAAGGGTTCTCCATTTAACTTGACCAGGTATACCACTCCTCTGTCAGTAATCTTAAATGTGTGCAACTTGATGTGTTGATCATGCTATGCTTTTTCACGTTGCTTTTGGACCTGTTGGTGAAACCTAGCCAAAAATATTTCTTCTTCGAGCTCATCCAGCTACGCGAGCCTCTCCTCCAAGGTTCCGTGATCCGTCATACCTGTGAGCACTTCTATGTGTAGAATAGGGATGATGTATTCCATAGGCATTACGGCTTCCACACCATAGACAAGCCTAAAAGGGGTTTGTCATGTCAGATTTTTGCATGTTGTTCGATAAGCCCACAATATTGTAGGTATGTGTAGGTCCCAATCACTTCGCTAAGCATAGCAAACCTTGGTCATTGCATTTTCAAGCACTTTGTTGAACACCTCCACTGTCCCGTTAGCCTGTGGGTGATAAGGTGTGCTCTTCTGGTGATATACTTGAAATTCCTCCGTTAGTGTGATGATCGTCTCATTCAGGAAGTTCGTACCACGATCACTCATCAAGATCCTTGGACATTCAAATTGTGTCAGTACATGCTCAAATAGGAACTTCGTGGTCATCGTGCCCTTGTAATCCTTCACTGGTTGCGCTTATGCCCAATGAGTAAATACTCCATTGCAGTGATAATGTACCTCGCCCCTGTCTTCCCTTGTGGCTGAATGGGTCCTACAAAATCTATTTCCCACTTCTCGAAAAGTTGCAACGTCATTTGTGGATTCAAAGGTATTTCATCCCTCTACGATGGCTTTCCTATTCTTTGACATACATCACACGCCTTGCAATATGATTTTGAATCCTGATGAAGGGTTGGCCACCACAACCTTGTGCATAGAATCTTCTATGCAGTTACTCTCCATGCATAATGTCCTCTTGCGACGCATCCATCAGCGTTTGCGAGGATGCTGCTTCGTTTGAACTCAGGTACATACTGTCACAATATCTCATCAGCCCCCATCTTGTATAAATGCCCAACAATGACAGAGAAATCTACCGCGCGCACCACTAATTCCTTCTTTTGCTGGATAGAGTATCCTTCTGGTGCGGTTCCTGTTGTTAGGAAGTGTATTATATCCTTGTCTGTAAACCGCATGCCCCAATAGGTTCCCAAAAGGAACACAAAAAAGACACTTCTTGAGATTGAGCGTGATCTGGTATCTTCGACAAGTATCTAGCATTAGGCGCAAGCTTGATACATGGAGCTTAACCAACCCAAATACAGTCCATTCATCAAAATATACCTCCAAGAACTTATGAATAAATTCCTTAAATTCCGCAACAACCACGCACAAAAAGATTGTAGGCGCATTCTTCAATCCAAACGGCATTACGGTGTATTGAAAACAACCCCACTCAGTTGCAAAGGTTGTCTTGAACCTATCCTCCCACGCGATTTTGATTTGGTGGTACCCAGAGAACCCATCAGTGAAGGAATATGCTTCTTGGCCACCTACATTTTCCAACACTTCATTTGTAAATGGAGTCAAGAAAGTATCATGCACACAAGCGTCATTCAATTTTCTGAGATCCATGCATATCCTTATCTCATCCTTCTGCTTCTTCTCTTGCACCACCATTGGGCTTACCTAATCGGATTCTTCCATAAGCTCAATGATGCATGCCGCTAGCATCTTATCTATCTCTAAGCGGACCTTCTACTTGTATTTTGGATTGAGGCAGTAAGGCATCTGCTTAACTGGCTTAGTGTCAGGCTTTAACATGATCTTCATCACTCCTAGATCTTCAATTATTCCTTTCAAATTCGTAAATTTGGTAGGGAATAAGCCCTGGTATTCGCGTAGTAATTCAATGACCTTATCCACCGTTTTGTCGTCCCAGTAGTCTCCAATCTTCACGAATTTGGATTCTACCTCTATACCAATGTTCACTTGTTTTGTTTTCACCAGTGCGGTTATATCAGGGTTCTCCATCTGCGGTCCTTGAACCTCGCAGTGGCCTTCTGTTTCTAGAATTTAAATCTTCCTCGGATCCTCATCCTCATCCTCATGAATACTGTCAAACCTGTCCTCAAAACTGAATGTCATCATGAATCATTTGCGTAGGATATCCCAGTCGCTTGTCCCATGGTAGAGTTCTGTTTCTATATACCAATGCATTGGGATAACATCCAAGGTATGACAGAATAGGTGCAACCACTCAGGTTGGGGCTTTTCTCCATAAGCCTGCGTCCATTTGGCTAGATGCACGCACAAATCATTCTGCCCATCGTACTTGTCTATTAGTTGCATCTTAGGCTTCCCAAATCGTGTTCTCATCATCCTCCTACATTCGCGTCAATCATCAAAGCTTCCCTTGTTCGTACCCCACCATCTTGCGGGCGTACTGCGCAGTGCCCAGTGCAAGGTCTGGAAGTGCTACTTTTCTGGTATCTCCCTTTCAAATGCATCCAAAAAGATATCTATCTCATTTAGACCATCATAAATAGGTAGATTTCTTGCCTCTGACGACACAAAGCGTAGCAACCAGGTCATCATTTTGCAATTCAGTGTAGCTACTTCGTGTAACCGATTATGATAGCGTTCTATTTCTTCATCAGAATCTGAAGTGCATGAACTCTCATGATCCCATGTAATCCATCCATCCGTGGTGGGATTCACCCAGTCTTGGCCTTTTGCTGTTATCTTATAGATGTAGTCCAAATCATCATCACTCTCATAATCGCAGATTGGTTCTGTATAGTGCGATCCTTCACCAGGATCCAGGGGTATTATTACGCACAGTGATTTATTGTCAAAGATCATATTTTGCTTCTTCAGATTGGTTACCTCGTTCATATTAGTAGCCCAGTCAATTTATAGGAGTGCAGTGTAGGGATTGCTATCATCCACTATCTCTATTACTTCAAAATCCGCCAGCGCACTCGCTCCCTCAATGTCCACGATCACCCCCTGCAGCCACCCCATGGGGATGATTTTCTGCTGATTTTCCATCCTTAGTTGAATTGGAGACCATTGCAGCACAAGTCTCCCCATTTGCTCCCAAGTCTGCTTTGGTAAGACATTTGCATCTGACCCCAGGTCCAAAATGACTTGATCCATTTCAAACTCTCTTATTTGTGCAGTTAGTCTCATCTCCCGTCTCGTCCTTGTTTTATGCTTGCCAATTTTTCGTACTATGCGCGACTCACCTGGCACTGTCCCAACACATCTATTGATGAGTTATTGTAACCCTTTCACAACCTTACTTTCATGCAGTAACTTCATACATGTTTCCAGGAAAGTTGTGAGCACAGAAGGGTCCATCTCCAACTCAGGCTTATCCTTGCTTCCTGCGGTGGAGGCCTCAGTGAAGCTCTTCTTAGCTTCCATGAAGGCTTCATGAGTGCGCTCCAAGTTGAATTCAACCTCTTTTTTGGGGCTTTGTGAATCCATGTACTGTCTTCTGGCTGTTCCCCTTGTCATCCCCTATCGTGATCCCACTCCTAAGCATTATGTTTACGTTCGGATCCTCCTTGCGCAGCTCAGACCTCATCATCTACAGGTTCTGAGTCGGTGGAGGTCGTAGTGCCCCTTTGTCTCATACCCTAGCTATCAGTGTAGGACATTCTTCTGTTTCATGATCAAACAACATGAAATACTTGCATGATAGATGCATTGGATTAGTGCAATCGTGGGCATAATGTCCTGGTCCTTGCAATTGTAGAAAATCAACTGCCCTTGACCTCTGCCAGGTCCTCCTCCGCCTCGGCCTTATCCATGCCCTTGAAATCCCATCCATGTTGTTCCTGTATTTTGGTTGAGGGGTCGTGTTTTGTCCTGAACCCTGTAGGCGGGAGTTTCATTCATCACCAATTCATAGCTCTTGCAAGTACACTCATCATGTCCTAATGACCTACAAAAGTTGCAGAACAGCTGTTGCGGTGCTTGTACATACTTCTGTAGCAAGTGACAGTTATCCGTGGCATGTTTTGTAGCTACCTGACAAATAGCGCACCATAATGCAGGCCCCGCACTAGGTCCTACTTGAGCTTCAGGCCTTAAAGGCATCGGTCCCACCCCTGCAAGGTAATTTGCAAACACCTGAAAATGGTCTTTGTCATGACCTTGACTCTTGCATTTTAAGCACCATACTTCCTCACGTACCTCTGGTCAAACCGTCCTGTCCTGCTTCAGACCTTGCATCTCAAGGCACATATTCTTAAGTTGCGCATGGATCTGCTGAACTCCTAGATTAGGATCTTGCATCAAAGTCTCATGTAGTCTCATGGAAATATCCAAGGCCTCTGCTTGAGTTGTTATCTTCAGCTGTGGCAGTGCACTCCTTAAGTGTGGTAGTAGCGAAGCCACAAACCACTCGTGATGTTGTCCATCTATCAAATTCATGTTAGCTTCATGGATTGTACATCTCAACCTTTGATCTAGTTCCAAAGGCGTCTTGTCTGGTCGTGTTGCGATCTCTTTGAATCCCACAATCGACTGTGCCTCAGATTTAGGCCTGCTAAATTCCCTATTTAGTGCTGCCTAGATGTCTGCTACTCTAGCATTTGGGTTATCATTAGAGTACTTAATATACCAGGTTAGTGTGTGATCTTGCAGAGAACCAACTAGTGTCGCCTTCTTTATGTGATCATTTGTAACACCTTGAGCTTCCCATAAAACCCTCACAATGAACCAGAATTGGTCTGGGTCCTCATTTCCCAAGCCTTTGAACAAAGGCAAATTCACTGTATTTGCCATACTGAACCGTGGTGGAGGTGGAGGTGGTACGAGTGAAGTTGGAGGCAATGGCGATGAAGTTGGAGGTGGTGTGGGTAGAGGTGGTATTCTCGGGAATCATTGTCTTATTAACTGAATAGTGTTTCGTAGAGAAACCTTCGTTATCGCTTCTTCCTCCCTTCGTGGAGGTGAAATCAAGGGGCTATACTTTGGACCTTATTTCCTTCGTTTCTGTAAATTTTTCCGCTTCGCGTAGTCCTGAACATCAAGGTAGCTGCATAACCCATTTTTCGCACAACAACATTTTAATCCAAGTATTCAAAGATTTTATGTACGTACCTCACGGTCCTTTGAAAAAGCATCGCTTCACCTCGATATAGCTAATTGAGGTTTCGACCGTTCAATAACAAATCATCCTATGACGCGATCAAGCCAATGATCGACATCGTGAGCGATATTATCCTCTGATGCTTCCAACCTTTGCACTAGCTCTGGGGTCCACAGAATAGGACCGTCAATTTTCCACCTTTGTTGGTTATTTTCTAGCTTCGCGATCCACTCGTATAGATCAATAGGGAAACAACAAAAAAATATCTCTTGGATCTCTATATACAGGTACCGGTCCAACCACTGTTCCTTTGTCAATCGTGGGTTTCTGTTCTCCTGTGCCACGAATTCATGGATTTTTCTATCCAACCAGTCTCCAATCTCCTTCTTAGTTGAATTCTAGTGATATGACATCACACATCTCTCATGCAGATTTCGGTCTTGGCAACGGAACCATTTGTTGGCTTGAGGGGGCCTGACCCAGGTTTAGCGTTAGTTAGCCAACCAAATCCCTACAATACTGGACCTTTTGGCATCAGTCCATGGAGCGCAGACTGAAGTCTCACCCGAAGCAGTATGGGGGAATGCTGGAACCAAGTTTTCGCACCTAGATATGGTTGTGATGTCAGTTTATTTCAGCTATACGTACTTTTGCGTAGGTTGGTTCGCCCTCTGTTCCACCCTTCAATACCTTCGTGAAAGGGTATAATTGGCTTTCATGCAGCCCTAACTTGCGACTCAGGGACTTTCACATTGCTAGGGCAACAAACAGTGATATCTCCCAAACTAGGTTAAGTGTCTTACTTATCTTATTAACCGATCTTAGTTAGCTTCGCGTAAACAAAGGTTCTTACTTGTGTTCACTTAACCAACACATTTACATACATTCGCACATCATATAAGCATTATAAGTGAAATTCATACCCAACATAACAAGATGCATAAAAATGAAATAAAGAGGCAAAAATTGTAGAATACTTCTCTTTATTGATAATTCCAGATGATTACAAACTCGACCTGCCCTGCACACTCAGCTGCAAGGGTCCGCACACTCAGCTGCAGACTTCTACCCTAGGCCTCTGCGCACTCAGCTGTAGAGCCTCTACCTACGCTGCGGCCCAAACTTAGACTTCTACCTCAGAGCTATCTCTCATAGATCATATCTTCATGTGTCTATCTTCTATTCTTGCTATCAAACTACTTAGAGCTTAGCTTTATTTATACAATCCCATGGTCCACAAACCATGGTTAGATCTTTTACAGCCGACATTACATTTCCAAAATAAGGGCAGACAACCCTGTGACTCTTTAAAGCTTATGTGCTCTGCGACCAAAAAATGTGGAGTATTTACACTTGGATTACAAAATTTGACCAAAATATGGGCTTTTAGCCCCAAAACTACCCTTGGGGGATCCCGCGCCCAACACAGGCCTAGGACCCTTGCTTCTGCTCTACTTCCTTCTAATTACTACCTTAATTTTTCATTTTCTTCTTTTAAATTTTTTATGTTAAGCAACAAAAGTTGAGTCTCGTCCTTACCTGGTAGAGGGTCTTCTTTCGGATGGGGTTATTCCCCTTCTTTCTGCTTCCTTGTGTCCTTGCTCAGTTCTTTCTTGAATGAAGGTGAAGGTTCCAAATGTGAGCTGACTTTTACGCTTTTCTTCGGTATCCTGCCACCTATCAACTTCTCCAATGATCTTTTCTCGATCCTACCCTCTGAATATTGGCCTCGTTCTCCAATCTCCCTTGCTTCCTTTGGGGCATCAGGTATTTCAGTTTTCCTCCTGTGGGAGGTCCTTGTCTTTCTACTCATAAATTCTTCCCAGCTTCTGCTTTTCATTCCAATGCATCCAGTGTAGTCAATTTAATAAGATAGTGACACAAGTTTCTAGTTGTGCAACAATTTTTACAGGCGTAGACATGTGCTTGATGTTTTCTAACAAGAAATATGGAAGGTTAACCAGCTTCCTATGCCGCAGGTTGTTTAGTAGTGAAAAATGGTAGTTGAACACGATCGTTTCCCTTCCTTCACATGTAATGTACTTGATAATGTACAGGGAAACATCTCCCCATGGTTGAGGGAGTGATGATCTATCAATTCCCCTACCCTTCTTCTCCAATTGTTCCTCTCACTAAAGGAATTCTGCCTAAAGAGAGGGGTCATTGATTTTTCTATAGAACCACCATTTCCCCACAGTCTGTAGTGATGTCACCCGAGAAATCACTTCTTCTATAACTTATAGCTTTAATCCCCGAACTTCTGTCTAGTTTTTATTCAGGTTTTGAGCGAATTCCATGGCCACCACCTCCTCTAATCCCTTGACATTCGAAAAATTCAAACCAGCCTGCTTCCTTGACCTGACATGCCACAACGCAATTCTCCAATGCTTCAGTCGAATTAGGCTCTTGTCAGACTGCTGCTCCTCCCATCTCTATCCCAACACTCCGTACTCTGCTCTTTCTCTGAGAATTTTGGAATGAAGGTGCAATGATTCGCTGAGGTTGATGTTAGGGAAGTGAAATAGGAAATAAAATGAGGATTTCAAGTTAGGGAGGATTTACTGCACACGGTATGGTTTCATTATTGGTCTAGATCATGGAGATCTGAGAATAAATGCATTTTAATTCTTGGCATGATCAAAATAAAGGGATAATGATGACACTGTTTTAATAATGATTACCTGATTTAAATTCGAGATCATAGATTACAAAATAATTTGTCCTCTCCCCTGAGTTTAATATGACGCCCGTCCTCGGCCATCTAAAGAAATACCGTATTAATTTCCATATTGTTAAACATAGGGCAAAAGTGATATACCTTTGTAAGACGTACCTAACCTGATATGTCAAGAAAGGACTAGTAATAAGGATCAATGATATAATTAATTCCAACGATGATGTGCTAGTTGTATGAATTTCTCGGTGGCATAGCACTGATGAATACTCTCTCTTTTATATATTGCGACTGAGGATTTTGCTGATGTGACTGCTTATAGGTTGACAGCTGTTAGACATGTAACAACAAACCCAATTTCCACGCCATTTCTACAGCCGTTTCTTATTTACATGATTCTTTAAAATACTTGAATTTTTTTTTTACAGAGATAACAAACATTTCCTAATACAACTTGTAACAACATAACAATAGAATATGCATGAGTTACATAATGTTGTTACAAAGGAAAAAGAAATGTGCAACAACTGCCACATAGTGGTTTTCAGTTGTCACAATCGGTCTTTCTGTGCCCCAGAAGAGGTTTTCACAGTCAGATTTTTATTTATATGTTTTTATTGCTATTTTTTATATTACTGTTGGGTGTAACAACTACCAATAGAAGTTGGTTTTCGACTGTTACACTTATTAGAAAATTAAGAAATTCACAACATAGTGGAATTGTCCCCTGCCTTCGCAATATGAATTTCAAAATCCATGACAGTGTTGATGAATGATTCCTTTGAAGTAGGTTTGTGATATAGCCAAATACATTGCCCATTAGCAAACAATGGTGTCCTAGCACTGTCAATGGTTACTAAATTTACAGCCCCATTGTCAAAGTCTGTGTCAACTTCATAAGGAACTAGCCACCTGGTGCAGAGCTCCCCTTTAAAATAATTAAATCTTGAATCATATAGTAGAGCCCAATCTCCCTTTTGAAATTTCTTCTTTTTGATGAATTTTTCATGCCACTTAGCTCTTTGCTATTGGACAATGTCTATTCGCTGAATCACAGCTAACCATTTCTCATCTAGTTCATTAAGCTAATTCAACCATTGTTTTTGTGTTGTTTCTAGATCCAAATTTACTTGTAGCACTGTTCTTATGTCTTAATTTCAAATTCTATAGGAAACAGAGGTGTTGTGGGGAAAAGTATCCGATGCGGATGACCCTATCCCTACTCTAAAGGTGACAGTCTTTAGCAACAACTGAAAGTAAAGCTTTGATGATTTCCTTTATGAAAGTACAGAGAGAGTGAAAAGAAGGCCAACCAACCTGGTGTCTTTCGCTTAGTCGATCCTTGTCCTCTCTCCTTGTCTCTTGTTCCCAGCTCTTTGCTCTCTTTGCCGGTCCAGCTACACACAGATCCTGCACAAAACAAGAGAGGAAACTACAAGATACATGTACTCATAACTGATGCATGGATTAGAGTGAATCAAATATACAAGTAAATACAATCCATCAATGTAATACAAGTATATAGGAGAACATGCAAAACTTTATTGATAGAAGTAACAGGGTTCTGAGAAGGTTACAACCAATGATGGCTCCAATCCAGCAGCACCTCCCCAGCAGCAAGAACTCTCCTCTTCACCTCTAGTAAAACAATCACCCAATAGCTCTAACTGTAAACCAACAGCACCTCCTTGCTTTACACAAAATTCCAGCCTCCTTAGACCTCATAGAAGAGCTCTATATATAGGAGAGAAGAAGAGAGGATGAGTCAGCTTGAGGCTGGCATAGAGCTGACTAGTGTCCTCTCCCTCTTCAGTTAATCTTCAGTTATTGAGTCCACTTGGAGATCCTTGCTTACACATGGTGATCAAGTACCTCTTACTCATCACAGGGCGAATCTCATGAACGAAGTGTCAGTTTGGAAGCTTCCTGGGCAGTTGACACCTTGCAGGATGACTGTGCCACTTGGCCAATCTCGCCCAGCGCAGGTAGCCTTCATTAATCTTGACTTCCAGCGTAGGTACAAGGAGGGACAGTTGCATTCCAGCGCAGAAGATCAGTGGAGCAGCTGACATGATCCAAAATAAGCCTGTTTTGAAGTGTTTTCAGGTGGAGAACTGATTGGAAGTGCTGTTGTTTGATGACCTTGTTCTTTTAGGGGTAAGAACAACATGTTTAGGGACTGAGGATCCCTGTAATTATTGACATTTCATGCTCCATGTCGCGAGGCACAAAAATGTCTATAACAGTTGCCCCCTAAAGTATGAGGCCGTTTATCGGGTGAAATGCTTTATCTAGAGGGTCCGAAGTTCATTCCAGTGCTGAGGAGGCGCCCTGTAATACAATACAATACAATACATTATTTTTCATTCTATTTTCATGATCTAGCTGAGGCGGGCATTCCCATGCTTAGCTTTTATAAATACATTTTGGTACATATGACAGACGATCGTCTGAAGGTAGATTGATAATTTTCTGCTGAAATTATCATCCTTTGAATAGGATGATCATCTGCTGCAATGATGTACATGGCAAATGCTTTTATATTTCCTGAATATATATCGCAGCCCGGATGGATGAAACTAGATCCGGGGTCTTCAAAATCGTTCGATCTTCACTCTAAGTACAAGTCGATCCATGTGAGAATTTCGCTGAAGTCGAACATGGAAAGACACCGCTTGATTACCGGTCAATAATGAAAACCGTTAACAAGCGCGAGAGGAATCACCAATAATGACGATGACCCTCAAGGTACTGCAGTACAATTCACGTGGCGTGAATAGAGGACTTGGCGTCGAACGCCACGCAAAATCTTCTGGTCGAAGGTCATTGATGTATACCTGTCGCCGGAAGTGAGAAACTTGCCATTGAGGCATGCAAGCTTCAAAGTACTGATGGGGGTGTTCCTAGATCAACTTCTTGGATAATGAGCTGAAGTCGACAAGAAGCGATCCGTCAAAGGAGGGCCTTAATGAATCCCACATCAATGACACGGAACGAAGCTAATGATTTTAGTAGAGGTGAAAACAAACTGTGACATATGATTCAGGGTGGCGATCATGAATGGATGAAGGATAGTGTATGGTAGTGGATGGGACACGGTTGACACTTTCAGAATGACCCCTCTTGAACATATAACGACACAATTGCGATGGATCGGTAGCATTACCCCAAATGTGGATGGCTTGGCGAGGACCATGGCGATGAGACCGGTGAATGAAACAACCCAACCCGATGTGGTACGGAGGAAAAAGTGTCATGTTCAAGAGTGACTTGCTACCATTAAACTTTGATGTTCTCCCAATTTTTCCCCAGTCATTTCTGACCAGTACCTCTTTATTTTTGTCAAGCTTGAGGAGGATAACATATGCTTGTTCTATAACCTGCCCTTCGGGCAAGCCCATCGCTATGATTTAACGAGCCTAGCGATAGGGAAACTCGTTCTCGTCTAAAGACAAGTTTGTCGCTATTTAATCATTTTAACGAGTCTAACGACAAGGAAAACTCGGTCCTTTTCATTTTTAGAGAGTCTGAAAAGGTACAGAAAGTCAACTCCATAATTCCTTTTTCGTCAGCTAATCCCTTAAGTCCGAAAAAGTATAAAACAATACAGAAGGGATGGCTGTTCGGTACTTTTAACGAGCTGAACAAGACAAGCGCTCGATCCTTTTGTGCAATAATCCCTCAGGTCCAAAAAGATTAAAATTTAGAGGAGGGATAGCATTCCGGTCATTTAACGAGCTGGAAGGCCAAAACTCGGCAAACTTTTCATATTTTACGAGTCAGTGAAAAGAGCTGAAAGAAGACTCGTCTTTTGAGGAAACGAGTGATAAACAGGGATAGCTACAGATTCCAGGTACAGGTTGGAATTTTCCAATCACGGCAGTGTCACAAGGATGGCTAGGTGAAATCACTCTTCGCAGCTGTTTCTCAAAAGAGGTAAACACACAAATGGAAGTGAATGATCGGCCAAATGAACAGTGGAGGTGATGGATGACAACACGATCAAGGCTCTTATGGCTGATGAATTTACGATCTCAAAAGGTTATTTACCGGTTTATTTTTTTTTATGAGCTTGAACTCTGGGGGAAACTTTTGCTCACACTTTTCTATTTTTTAACGAGCATAAATTCAGTCCTAAAACTGCTCGGATTTGCGTTTATTTTTTAACGAGCATGAACTATATGCTAAAACTGCTCGATATACCAGTCATAAAAAAGAACGCCCTCCGTAAGGACCAATTTTTATAGAGCTTATGCCTTACCACAGCTATGCTCCAATTTTGGCAAATTTTACTTTTGCCCCACAGGCTTCTTTCATGCAAGTTTGGAAACGGCTAATCTTAAAACCAGATAAATAACCGCCCCTAGCTTGCACTCCAGAAGGTTTGCATGCCCCTAGGTATAGGATAGAATTTCGAGGCTGCCCCTCCTCTCCCCTACTTCTGCTTTTCTTTGGGTGTTCACATTTACTTGTCATCTTGCCAATATAATGCTAACGATACTTGTCTTCTCGTTATTTTAAGGGGTCTTACACAGTACTCAGGCTTCCCGTCGGCCCACTTTTAACAAACAGCTATTTGTGACAATAGAAGAACACCACTCAAAGATAAAACATTGGCATTATTGAGGGAGGCTTGCCTCTTTCTTATTATTCCAAAGACGGTTCGATTTGCTGCCGCAGATCAATCTCTTTCTTCGGCGGTGTCTATCATTGGGTTGTCCAAAGATGGTTACCTTCTGTCAAAACAAAATAGTCCCCTTCCTTGTAGGCTGCCCCTGCTTATCCTTCAAAACATATGTTTCGATGGGCGAGGCTTGAATTCAAGGATGTTTACTATTTGTTGCAATAAGGAAATTCCCACTCGGGCATTGCCCACTTTTTAGACAAAGGTGAATGACTCTTTGGTCAAACACATAACTTTAACAAAAGATTATTATTCTAGAACAACCCCACTTCCTTCGGACGGGGTACGGACTAGTCATATTCTTCTGCGGAAATTCTTTCTTATACCCGGGGTTTCTTCTGCCCAAAGCAGACCAGGGTGCATGCCCCCTGGGTCCTAGTCTTTCTTTCCGAATCACTCGCGCTCATCGGGAAGGAGGACCGGGGGTGGAGGCGTATCTTGAGTGAACAGACCATTTAGGATTGGTATTTGACTATTTGCGATGCGAGATCCCGGAAATGAAAGTTGGTCTACGAGCTTGACCATCCTTCCTTCGTGTGGAAAACACATTACTCTAAAGAGTGAGGAGACTATCGCTCCCATGCAATAAATATAGTCGCGTCCAAGGAGTAGGTTATAATCCAAGGGTCCTTGGACAACCAACACGTTCATCTCGACGGTCTTCCCTTTCAATGTAACAGGTACATTGGGGAGGATCCCTAATGGTCGACTGGTTCCTTTATCAAAACCTGAGAGATTTCTCAACTCAGGTAAAAGCGCTGGGGAACCCAGTGCTTTCCAAGCAACAGAGGAAAGGATACTCACAGACACCCCTTCATCAATGATAGTACCAGCCATAATCATTCTATAGATCTGGACAATGATTCTGAATGGTGTACTGGCTGGTAACCGGGGTCTGCCTAGTTGATTCCAATCAAAGGATACAACCAGGTTGCTTGGTGGCGGGACCGAATATACGGCCGGATATGACTCTGATGTTGTTCCTTCCTGCGATAAAGGAATGGGTGCATTGCCCTGACGCTCATCAGAGTCGGCGCTGATATAAAGAACCTGGATGGTGTCATCCTTATTCTTTTCAGCTAGGGTGTCGCATGAAGATGACTCTTCGGCGACGGTGTCATTTGAAGACGAGTCTTCAATGACGGAGTCATTGGACGATAGAACCTCTGAAGGAAGAACCGGGTCAACTGCCGTTTCGACCTTTAGACTTTCGTCTGGTCTGGATTCAGTAGGTTCATTCTCAATGACCGACACTTCAGCTGACCACTTGAGCGGGTCAACTGGATTTTCAACTATCGAGGGATTAGGCGCGAGTTTTCGGTATCCAGGAGGAAGTTGCAACGGTGAAACCGGGCGATGTTCCAAAACTCTCTTTGCCTCATCTAAGAATGGACATTTGTGGATGGCATGATTGCCTACACACAATAGACAGGGTGATCTTGGTCCCCTTCTTCTTCCTTCACTCTCGTTAGTTGACGGATTGCAATCAACATGACAACCAGAGGTTGATGCTACCGGATTGTGCAACCTTGGGGACCAGTCCCTTAGTATCCGGGGAATACAAGGACAATCACGATGGAAGTGGATCCCTTTGCAAATGACACATGGCGATTTAGGCCCGGTCGGTGCAGTGTGTGGGTTTTTGTCAGCTTTCTTCTGCTTGCCCCCAGTCGCCTTCGCCAAAGGCTCCTTCTGCTTCTTTTCTCTCTTCTTCTTTTCCTTCTTCTCTTTGGGAGGCTGACTTTTGCCAGCTCTACCTTGCGAAGATGAAGGATCAGAGGAAGTATCATAAGAAGTGGAAGGCTGGTGGGTAGTTCTAGATTGTTCTGACTGTTGATTCGACTGCTCAGGATTAGTGGCGATCTGGACTACATTAGTTGAAAAGAGCCATACAGGGAGGCCGATTGTCAATCCTGGAAGTGACAATGTAGCCATATGAGGCGCACCAACATCTCCCCAAGAGGAGAAGGGATTTGGACTTCCGCCAAGGTTACTTCCTTGGTTGGTGGGCTCCATACTTTTCAACTGAAAGATCAACGTGGGAATAACAGGTGATTATGTTCCGCTTAAAATAAATTTTATTAACGACGCTTTTAGACACAAAATTGCTTTTTCATGTTTTAAGAGTCGAGAAAAAGCTAAAGATGAATCTAGTCGCCTTCGATGTATTAACGAGCCTGAAGTGACAAATGCTCGGTTGGACTTTTTCAGTTATAGAGTTTGAAAAAGGCCAAAAGAAACTGCTCTGGAGATCTAGGCAGAGGGTGTGCCAAACCTTTCGCGAAACCACAGAATACGTTTTACGGTACGGGTGGTCGATCTTCGTGAATGCTGTGTTCACTGCATCGCGATTAGTAGGGCGGCCGACACGGTTTCCTAAGGATAAAGGATAAAAGCCTATAGGGGTCTCCCAATATACGCGACGGTACGCGGGAGCACAAGTCCGTGTTAGTGCCACCGACTCTCAGGAGGAATCACCCACCTTCGTAGAGATCGACAGTCACTATGTTTAACGACGCCAGAACACGTCTCTACCTAGACCTCTAGATGTTTGCGTTATGTTACAAAGCGTTGTTATGTAAATTGAGTTTATTTTAATGTTGATCTTGCTTAACAGTTTGCCTTTCAGGGTCGCCACGAGATGTATATATACAACTTCCTATATGCAATCTAAGATGAGAAGCAAATCTTTTCAACCTTTCAACTTTGAAAACCTTAATCTACTTGAGGGAAAAGAAAGACACAACTTTTTCCACAGATCAAAGAACACACACTAAAATGCACATTTTCCTAAATCGTCAAGCACACAGTCAAATGCAAAATGCACAATGCATGTATTTCTTTTCGTTATCCTTAATGTTGATGCTAGACAAAAAGGAAACTGTTGTATAATTTTGAATCTAATTTCAAGTAGAAATAAACAAGCTTGTCCACAATCAAAAAGACACCTTATGATAGACTTGTTTAAACACAGGAAATGTATAGATTCAAACCATAAAATGAAAAACAAACAAACTCAAACAGCCATGAACAGTAATAAAACTAGCTCATAAGATCACAAAGACACTTTTACAGTTCAGGATCTAAGAGGTCACAGCTATACTGGTTCGCTTTTCACAATGGGAAACTGTAACTGAAAACAAGAAATACTGAAAGAACATTCACAGTTTCATCACACAACTGAGGCGGAATAAATTCAAGGAGAATGGTTTACAGCAAGTACAATGACCAGCAAGCAATCAGCAAAAACAAGTGAAAACAGGGCCAAGACACAAAGGGAAAGCTGAGCAAGACAATGGCTAACTGGACCAGCGCAGGTTCTAGTCTGCCAGTTTGACTCTCAGCGCAGTTCCCGAAGGGAGTACCTACGCTGTAATGCAGACTGCCTGTGGACAGCCTGCACTGACTCACGAGAGTTTCGTCTACAAAGTTTTCTGGGTCATAAAAAGCTCAAAAATGCACTGTTTTTGCTGAAATAAAAAGCTATAGGTCAAGTACAGGCTAAGGGATGATCAAGAGGATGAAAAGCTATCACAAAGAGTAAAGAGTCTTTTGTAGATTAGCTCTTTAAATCTTGAATTTGCTCAGCAAATGAGCAAGAGTAGCAGTCCCTCTACTTCGCTTTTGATATAGTCAAAAGCTTTTCGATTTGGTACTCTTTTCTTCAAGAAATGAATAGAAAAATACTACAAACACCAACAAGATACTAGGCTCCCCAGCGGAGTCGCCAGTTTGTTGTGGGGAAAAGTATCCGATGCGGATGACCCTATCCCTACTCTAAAGGTGACAGTCTTTAGCAACAACTGAAAGTAAAGCTTTGATGATTTCCTTTATGAAAGTACAGAGAGAGTGAAAAGAAGGCCAACCAACCTGGTGTCTTTCGCTTAGTCGATCCTTGTCCTCTCTCCTTGTCTCTTGTTCCCAGCTCTTTGCTCTCTTTGCCGGTCCAGCTACACACAGATCCTGCACAAAACAAGAGAGGAAACTACAAGATACATGTACTCATAACTGATGCATGGATTAGAGTGAATCAAATATACAAGTAAATACAATCCATCAATGTAATACAAGTATATAGGAGAACATGCAAAACTTTATTGATAGAAGTAACAGGGTTCTGAGAAGGTTACAACCAATGATGGCTCCAATCCAGCAGCACCTCCCCAACAGCAAGAACTCTCCTCTTCACCTCTAGTAAAACAATCACCCAATAGCTCTAACTGTAAACCAACAGCACCTCCTTGCTTTACACAAAATTCCAGCCTCCTTAGACCTCATAGAAGAGCTCTATATATAGGAGAGAAGAAGAGAGGATGAGTCAGCTTGAGGCTGGCATAGAGCTGACTAGTGTCCTCTCCCTCTTCAGTTAATCTTCAGTTCTTGAGTCCACTTGGAGATCCTTGCTTACCCATGGTGATCAAGTACCTCTTACTCATCACAGGGCGAATCTCATGAACGAAGTGTCAGTTTGGAAGCTTCCTGGGCAGTTGACACCTTGCAGGATGACTGTGCCACTTGGCCAATCTCGCCCAGCGCAGGTAGCCTTCATTAATCTTGACTTCCAGCGCAGGTACAAGGAGGGACAGTTGCATTCCAGCGCAGAAGCTCAGTGGAGCAGCTGACATGATCCAAAATAAGCCTGTTTTGAAGTGTTTTCAGGTGGAGAACTGATTGGAAGTGCTGTTGTTTGATGACCTTGTTCTTTTAGGGGTAAGAACAACATGTTTAGGGACTGAGGATCCCTGTAATTATTGACATTTCATGCTCCATGTCGCGAGGCACAAAAATGTCTATAACAAGAGGATATTTACCATACACTAATTCGTATGGTGAGAACCCTATGGTATTCCTCCATGTAGTCCGGTATGCCCACTGTGCCTTTGGATGTTTATCAATCCAATTTCTTCAATTTATAGCTATGATCTCGGTAAGAATGCCCTCTGTAATCCCGTTGGTGCTTTCTACTTGGCCATTTTCTTAGGGATGATAAGTCGAAGTGATTCTATGATAGATTTTATATTTTTCAACTAGGTTCTGAATCAAATGAGATGTAAACCGGGGTCCTCCATCTGTCACTATTTCTCTAGGTACTCCAAAGAGGAAAAAAATATCTTCAAACAAGAATTCTGAAACAGCCTTCTCTGTAGCTCTGGTTAATGCTTTCGCCTCAACCCATTTTGTGACATATTTTGTGCAGGCCAGAATGTAGGATTTCTGCTGAGATGATGGGTTAATTGGTCCTACAAAATATAGGGCCCATTTCTCAAATGGTTCTAAGACTATCTGATGTTGCAACGACATCTCATTTGATTGGAGTAGTTGACCCATTCTCTGGAAGTTGTCAAATTACTTCATGAATTTCTTAGCATCCTAGAATATTGTGGGCCAATAGTACCCTGTTGAGAGCACTTGTACCATGTTCTCTTATCTGCAAAGTGTCCTCCACAAGGTTCCTCATGACAAGCTCAAAGGATATCAAAAATTTCATCCTCCCTAAAACAACATATGATCTGATGGTCTAGCCTAGTGTGATAGAGATTTGCTTCTATCCATGAGTATTTAGCACTTTGTTGGACAATCCTTTTCTTTTCCCTGTAGGATAGGTGTTGGGGGAATTTTCCTGCAGCAAGATAATTAGCTATGTCTGCATATCACGGTGAGTGAACTGAAATAGAAAAAGGTATTCATCTGGAAAAGAATCTTCAATAGGCATGATTTCACTACCAACATTCAGCCTAGAAAGAAAATCAGCCACCACATTATCTTTCACAGGTTTATCTAGGATAGTTATATAAGATTCATGTAACAGAAATAACCACCATATAATCCTACCATTAGTGATTGGTTTTTTCATCAAAAAACAAATGGAAAAGTGGTCAGTGTGTACAAACACTTGATATCCTGTGATGTAGTGCCAAAATTTATTGATGGCATGCACTACTACAAGGAATTCCTTCTCGGTCACTGTGTAATTGAGTTCAGCTGGAGTCAAGTTTTTGCTTATATAATAAATGGCATATGGTTTCCTATCCTCCATCTAGCCCAAAACAACTCCCACAGTAGTATCATATGTGTCTGTAGCTATATGGAACGACATATTCCAGTTCAGACCCCAAAAAATAGGAGCTCATGATACATAATCTTTTAATTTCGCAAAGGCCTGCTCACATTTTTCTATCCATACAAACTCTGCATATTTCATAAGTAAAGAAAATAAAGGAGATGCAATCTTTGAATTTTTTCTATAAACCTCCTATATTACCCCGCATGACCCAAGAAACTACGTACCTCTTTCTGTGTCTTGGGGATTGGGATTTTTAGGATTACCTCTATCTTAACAGGGTTCACTTTAATCTCGTCAACTAAAATAAGATGTCCCAACATGATCCCTTCATTCATTATCATGTGACACTTCTTAGTACTCAAAGCAACATTAGTCTGTTCACATCGTTCTAATACCTTTTCCAAATTAGCTAATGTTATTTCAAAGACGTTCTTGTAGTGTGTAAAGTCATCCATGAAAATTTCTAGACAGTCATTCAACAGATCTGAGAAAATTCCTAGTATCTCCCTTTCGAAAGTTGCTAGTGCGTTACAGAGTCCAAAAGGAATATCTCTGTATGTGAAAGTTCCCCAAGGGGAGGTAAAGGTAATTTTATCTTGGTCTTCCGGGGCAATATGTATTTGGTTGTACCCACTAAATCCGCCTAAGAATGATTTTTTTTTCTTTCCGGACAGGGTATCAAATACATGGTCTATAAATGGCAAGGGGAAATGGTCCTTTTGAGTGGTTTTGTTAAGTTCTCTATAATCCACAAAGACCCTCCACTTTCCATTGTTTTTGAGGACAATGACAAGAAGAGATACCCATTGACTATAAAAAATGGGATAAATGAAGTTGGCATTCAAGAGTTTCTACATTTCTTCTCTTACTACCTCCTTTCATGCAAGGTTCATGCGTCGCTATAGTTTTCTCACTAGATTTCAACCATCCTTCAAATACATGCGGTGAGTGCACACACTGGGATGGATACCCTTCATATCTATATAATCCCACGCAAACACCTTTTTGTAATTATGTAACAGTTGTAACAACAATATTTTCTGCTCAGTAGTCAAGTTTGGATTGACATTAAGATCTTTTCCTGGTTCTCTTTGAATAGGACTGCTGTTAATACTTGGAGTGCTCTTCATATGTTCAAGGCTCAAATATTCTACAACATCTTCCTCCCCCAAGTCTTCAATGGAAGTAATAGAAAGTGAATTACTAGTAAAACCACTTATGATGTCATCTTTTGTTTCATTCTTAAAGTATTGTGCCTTCTCGAGGGTGATAAGTGGTTGTGAGTGGTCTGACTCGAGTTCAAATTCATCCCATAAGGGGTTTCCCGAATCTGTATCCGATTTTTCTGGGGGATAAAGGCTAAGATTCTTGGTGGCCTGGCCATCAGAAATCATCATAGACCCAGACATCCTATAAATGCATCTCCAGTGGCTAGCTACGACCTTCCTAAGATTAAAGGATGCCCCCTAGGTTTGATTTAGTTTTAAGGAAGTCAACAGGATATCGCCAAGAATCTACTATAATGACTACGTCTTCTAACATCCCCTCAGGTTTGACACAAGACCTATCTGCTAATTCCAACACCGTAGGTGTGTGTCTTAGTTCGTTTAACCCTAAGGTGATGAAGAGCTCTTTCATCATTACATTAATGGCCGTCGCTAAATCAATCAATGTATTGGTAATGGGCGTGTCATCAATGTAAACAGTGGCTGTAGGATTCCCTAGATCACTGTATTTGGTTAAAAGGGGCTAATCAATCACAGCTCAGACAACTTTCCCATCACATGAATAGTAGCAGGGTCCTTATGCTTCATTCTAGGTTTTTTAACACACATCTCCCTTACTTTTTTTGCATAAACAGGCACATCTTTGATAGCCTATAGTAGAGGAATCTGTATATGTAAGTTTCTCAATTCCCTAAGGAAATCTGATTCCGTGTGTGAAGTCATACCAGTTTCTGCTAGCCTTCAAGGATATGGAGGGTAATTAGTTGTTATAGTTAAATTGATTGTTACAAGTATATTAGCTTCATTCAAACTAGTTGTTACAGGTGCAACATTCCTTTTCGAATCAGCTGTTACAAGTGTGACAACAACTTCAAAATGTATAGGACCCCCCATGGATGACTCACATTCTTCTTTGGTTATCATAGGGGAGAGATTTGGGTTAACCACTTTCCCTGACCGAAGATGGATTTCGTTATACCCGACAAGAGTGATACAATAAGTCTGAAAGGTAGTCGAGGGTTCAATGTTCTGGGCCGCCTTATTGTTTGGGTTAGGGTTAGGTTGCATAGGTAATTGGGTTTGTATAGAAGGTGTAGCAACATGTGTTTGAAGAGGTGGTAGTTGTAACTACTGTTCTACTAGTATTACAGGGGGGACTGGACCTAGGGAATTTCCTTTCTAATTTTGAGTCCAAGGATATGGTTGTGATGGAGGGCATTGGAAAGGTGATGAGGGAGACCACTGATTCCAAGGTGAAGGATATTTTTTTAGAGGAGGGGTAGAGTATTGCCATAGAAATTGTTGGACATTATATATATTATTCCATGGATTGAAAGAAGAGAAGTCTTGAGGCATACCTGGGGTTTGTGGTTGCCATGGTTTCCTAGATCCAATGAAGTAGGAAGACTGAACCTCCTCGCTTGATTCCTTAAGCATGAATTTCAATCTAGGAAGCTCCGGGCAATGACCTGTGGAATGCTCTAGATCACAAATGTTGCACAGACCGATGTTGTTTACCCTACATTTCTTTTGGGAATGCTTGTCTTTTCATATCTGGAAGAACACAGCTAAAGCTGCATCAGCCTCTTCCTGTGTTTTGTTCACTTGCATCATCATTATTTGAGTAGACAGGGTACTGAGAAGATCAATTTTAAGATTCTCGAACAAATTTCTGATTTCTGCTCTAGTCACACCATCGTTTGTAGATTTCTATATCCGTGCAAAGGCATATCGTACCATGCTTCTCCCCTTTGACGATCCTCTAGTGCATCTCAAAAAAATCTTTATTATCTCGACAAATGGTTCTTGAGATATGTCCCCCTTCCCTATTAGATTCAAGGTATGAAGGCAATCATCTCTCATGGCCCTTATGAATATGATCTTCAATGTTTCTTGATCTAAGTCACTATGTTTAGATCCCTGAAAATTGTAATGGAATCACTCCACATAGTCCTCGAAGTTTTCTTCCTCCTTTTGTGTCATCCTAAATATTTCTTCCCTCAAATCCCTGATTCTGTTATAATCCTGATACTTAGATAGGAATGTCTCTTTCATGTCACTCCATGTCCGAATGGTAACAGAGCCTAATCCCATGAACCATATGAATGCTACTCCTTTTAGAGTAGCAGGGAATAATTTCAGCTTCTGAGCATCTAAAATATAATCATAGCTCCTACATAAGACACCAAATTCAAACAAGAAGGTGTCAGGGTCTTCTATAGTCATTCATTGGAAAGATGGGAGAGATGAAAAATGAATTTTTTTCATGGGAGCCTTGCCTCTGATATCACCTATTGGAAACTCAGTACTGGTAATGGTGGAATCTGTTTTAACGTTGTCATTTTTGTTGTCCGCCATTGTTGATCCTCCTGATCCTTGATGTGATGGGTCTTCTTCAGACCGTTTTGGTGACAGTCTTGTGGGTGAATATTTGTTAAATGATAGTTTAGGCTGCTTTGGGGCTAGTTGTTCCACTGCATTGCCCAAATCAGGATATTAATAAGTTCATGAATTCTTTTCTATCTCAGGCTCATATGTTTCCCACTAGTTTCCCCTTGACCCTCAGCGCTAAGGTCATGACCACTAGCCTTCCACTATTGCTCCTGATTTGAATACTTAGTTTTGGGAGTGGTTACACTAGTGTTAGGATGATACGGTCCGGAGATAGAGGAACCAAATGATTTTGTTCTTATTATGGGAGTAACAACTTTTTTTGGCCCTGTTTTCCTTGCTTCCTTAAGAGAAATTGACTGTTCCTTTTCCGCCTTTGAGATCAACTCATGAATAAATGTTTTCCTCTCCAAATTTGTGCTCTTATTATTTCTTTTATGACCCGTTTTTCCTGTAATTTATTACAATCATTGTACTTTGGGATTTCTATTATTCTTACACTTTACACATGGAACCTATGCATATTTATTCATGCCCTAGGAGTCTCAGCTTATACAATGGTTAGCACGCTCAAGTTGATCCAGGTGGCTCTAGAGAGACACATAGGACAAAGATGGCTCGAAAAAATCAAAGTGTTTGAATTATGCTCGAACCAAGACCAGATCAAATACCTCGTTGTCCTAATCGTGGTGGTGTGAATGGTTCGTCAAACTGAGCTCGTATGCGAAAGATAGAGCTCTTCAAAGTTTGACATGATAGGGGAAAAGTGGGGCCCACAATGTACCACATGGCATCCCAGTAAGCAAGTGGGATCCACATGGTAGTCGATCAGCCATTGACACTTGGCATTTTCTCATTTGTCTCCTAAAACGTGCATAAGAGACAAAAATCATGGGAAATGGTTAATAAATAACCATATAACGAAATGTTTCAACACAGTTATTAAAATAACTATATAAAACAACAAATAAATTGTTTCGGGATCAGCGGAAACAAACCCCACCGAACCCTCCTGCACATGTTCCGCATATATATATATATATATATATAGATATCGCATATGTTATATGTCGGTGTAACCCCCGATGAAGGCGCTGATCCCTCAACAACTGCTGATCACCTATCGCGATAGATACACTGCTCGATCCGATTGCCGATTTTGATACATCGCCGATAACAATCCCTGACATCACACCGATTTAATCGTTTCCAATCCCTGCCGGCCCTCGATTGCGATTAATGCGTGCCGATATATGTATAAATATATATGTCGATATATGTGTAAATTGTGGGGTTTAAGGGGCGGGTCGCCCAAAGCGGACCCGACCCATATTTAAAACATATTTTGGTTAATAAAAGGTTTATATATGGGAGAGGTGGGATTTGATCCACCGACCTCTCCGTAACCATAAGCCTCATTTACCAATGCGCCAACCACCTAACATTGGTAAATTCGCCGATGAGATTTTATATAAACTCAAAATTTTGCCTTTGCACACAGTTCAAGGAGGAGAGAGACTGCAGACATGAATGTTGAGGCAGAAGGCAGATTAATTAATATTTTAATGCAGGAACCATGAATTTTGCAGGAGGGTAGAATTTTCACTTTGTCAAAATTTGACAAGTTTTATATGGTTTTTACACCTCTCATCGCCACGAACACAATGGTGTTGTTCGTTTCTTCATTAGAGGTCTGCATTTTCCAGTCATTTCCAGAATGCACGTGGAACCATGATTTCAGCAAAAACAGGGAGCAGAACCATGAGCCATGAAATTTTCCCAAGGAGGTAAAATTTTGACATTTCATAATATAGTCAAGTTTATACTTGTTTTTCATGGTTTTCCATAGGGATTGCAATGGAGAGATCAGATTCACCATCTGAGTTGCAGATTTGTAGTCCATCCATGGAACAAAATCTTTCAGGAATCCCGAGGGAATCTAAAATATTCCTTGAGCCCAAAATTCTCAACTTCTCAGAATTTAGATTTTGGATAGTCGATTCAGCACTACTCGACGCCACAAGTCTGATGGTGGCTTCAGATCTCTTATTACCTCATTTCTTCTTCTAGTCACTTTTCTAAGTGCCAGTGCAGATGTCCACATTCATGTGCGAGCAACCATTTTCATGAGATCGATGCCTTGAGAGCAATGGTTTGAGCAGCTTCAGTAGTGAGACATCCACTTCTTCAGATAGCCCTTGGTTGTGAGGTATATGATGTGTTCATGTACTTCTTCTTTCTGCATTATGTTGTACAAATCCTTGATTGATGTTGACGCAGGATCTTGTTTATTACATTGTCATGATTCCTTGCTTGATTTGATGCAGAATCTTTTATGTGATGTACTTTTTGTCATAACTTATCATGTTATGCTTGAGATCCCTTGTTGTATGTGGTTGGGATACTCTTGTTGTCATCATGCATGTGTTTTGTTTTGACATCCCTTCTATGCCATGATGGTGGGATGCTCACCATGCATGTTTTTGTGTCATACTGATAGGAGTTTTGATTGAGAGTTCTAGTTGTGGAACATCTCTTAGAGCCACTCTTGCGTGAGGGAATTTTTCCTTGTATGATCGAGACATCATCTATGTGTACATCACCATTATTGACAACACTTAATGCAGTGGTCTACACCATCTTGACACTGGGGCCCGAAGACGTTGTCCCTCCTGGATGAACTCCGTTATTAATGATTATGTTTTCTTGTGCTGATGATTGTTATGTTCCTCTTCTTTTCCGCATACAAATGTATTCATTAATGTTCTTTTAAAAAATAAATTTTAACACATCATGAAAGTAAAAGGTCTTGGAAGGGTCCTTCTTCACACCCAGACCTAGATCAAGTGGTATCAGAGCGGCCTTTACATGTATGTGAATTGCAGTGTGAATGATGGAATGTACAATGACCAAGGATGAAAGAGCGATGTGCGAGACCATGCTCGACATTTCCATAAGTGGAAATTGTGTATGAAACTCTACAAAAAGAA
Source organism: Pinus tabuliformis (assembly GCA_031772625.1). Taxonomy (NCBI): domain Eukaryota; kingdom Viridiplantae; phylum Streptophyta; class Pinopsida; order Pinales; family Pinaceae; genus Pinus; species Pinus tabuliformis. Next base: position 1,026,766,004 of record CM062805.1, read on the forward strand.
ATAGAGGAAAAGGAGTGGTTACAACTTCAGTTGAAAGCCATAGAAGAGGCCATGGAGGAACTGAAGCAAAACAAACATAATATTCAAATAGAGAATGATGAATTGAAGATGCGCGTACATGAAGAGAAAGAGGAAAAAAAAAGTTTGCTACGACAATTGAAAGCAAAGGACGAGGCCTTGGAAAAGCTGCAGCGAGACCCATGTGAGATAAAAAGTAGTTCTCCATCTTCATGTATATTTCCTAATGATGATTTCGCTGTGTTTGAAAATCACACCACAGGAATTGGCTCCAAACCGTTGAGGAGAATGGGGTATGAAGGAAAATGCTTGGGCATTAATGGCCAAGGCATTTTCAACCCCATAAAAGTAGAGGAATTACCCGGTCAGGCAGGACTTGGGTATGTCAGGAAAGAAGTTGGGGAATGTGCTGAGACAGTTAGCGAACCACCAACAAGGAATGATGAGAAACCCTCATCAGATCTTTCCAAATCGAAAGAGAAGGTAAAATAAGTTGATTTCCTTTCGATTTCATCTTCTCATAGTATGATGTATGTTGGGGATTTGGAGATCCCAATTAGAGGGACAAACAGGAGGCTCCTTACAAAGACGAGACATGAGGAGAAAGAAGAACTTGGTGCTGATAACCAAGGCATCACCCAACCTTTGGAGGTTGTGCATGAACATCGATTTGAAGGCTCGAGATACACTAAAGGAGAGTTATCAAAGGTGTTAGATTCGTCTGAGACATCGTCGAGGATAGAGAATGATGGGAAACATCCCCATCTTCCCATGGCAGTTTCCATTGCAGGGAGAGAGCTAAGGCAAGCTCTCATCGCCATACTGACATCAGAAACAACAAAGGAAGGTATAACCATTTTCGATCTTCGAATGTTCATTTTTATTATGATCATGTTGTTAATAATGGATGAAGACTAAGGCATTGAAAAACATGCACCTTTTGTGGTTTACCTAACCATGCCTTTTCTAAGTGTTGGAGAAGGATGACAACACTCATGAGGCGTGAAAGACCCTTTCAATAGCATGAAAAGAAACAGGCTAAACAGGTATGGAGGAAGAAAACCTACTGCAGTCCTTGCGACAGAAATGGCCATCAAAGAGCTACTTGTTGGAGGCTCCATCTAGAACAGTGCCTTAAAGACAAAGCGACGGTACGTGAAGTAGGAAGAGTAGTTGTTCGACAAGCAAAACCACCTCAAGGAGGTGACCCATTCACATTGATCAATGAAAATTGGTTTTTTTGACATGATGTCATTTCATGGTCATTATTTGTAAATCATTTGTTGCATTTTTTTAAAGTGTAAAAGTGATGATGTGTTTCCCATCACTTGGTCAGCAACAATGATGTCTGGTCATGTTTTAAGTCATATTTAGAGTCACATGTTAAAACTCTGAAAGTGATGTTATGTTTCCGTCACTTATCAAAACAATAGTGTTTGGCCTTATGTATGTAAAACATGTGTTGCAACAATGATGTGTTTTTCCATCACTTTTTGACACAACCGTGATAGGTTGGCCTTGTTGTCATAGCTGGGGTATTACGTCCATCTTGTTGTAAACTTGACCACTGAATATATGTGTTATAAACTCATGGAAAGTATGGGATGTTTGGGTGGTTAGTTGGGTCATGCTATTCAAATCATGTGATTTGCAAACAATGTACTACAGGTTGCAGAAGTAGCAGGTGTCGGCTCGTCACTTAAGGCTCCGAAGAACAAAGTTGAAGGAGATGGAAGCAAGACCTTTTCGGGACATTTGTGATGCAGACAGGGTACAGAGAGAGATGCAGATTATTTTCCATGCATTTGGAGGACCAAAAGCTCCTGAGTGGGGAGGATTGGTCTAGGTGGCTCTAGAGAGACACACAGGACAAAGATGGCTCAAAAAATTCAAAGTGTTTGAATTATGCTCGAACTAGGACTAGATCGAAGACCTCGTCGTCCTGATCATGGTGGTGCGAATGGTTCATCAAACCGAGCTCGTATGCGAAAGATAGAGCTCTTAAAAGTTTGACATGACAGGGAAAAAGTGGGGCCCATGGTGTGCCAAATGGCATCCCAGTAAGAAAGTGGGACCCACATGGCAGCCCATCAGCCATTGACACTTGGCGTTTTCTCATTTGTCTCCTAAAATGTGCATAAGAGACAAAAAAAATGGGAAATGGTTAATAAATAACTATATACGAAATGTTTCAACATAGTTATTAAAATAACTATATAAAACAACAAATACATGGTTTCAAACCTTGCTGAACCCTTTGAGCAACCTTATAAATCACAAATCGCATGGTTCTGGGATCGGTGGCAATAACCCCCGCCGAACCCTCCTCCACATGTTCCGCATATATATATATATATATATATATATATATATATATATATATATATATATATATATATATATATATATATATATATATATATATATATATATCGCATATGTTATATGTCGGCGTAACCCCCAATGAAGACGCCGATCCCTGTCGACCGCCAATTGCGATTAATGCATGACAATATATGTATAAATATGTATTTAGATATATGTGTTAAGTGCGGGGTTTAAGGGGCGGGGCGCCAAAAGTGGACCCGACCCATATTTCAAACATATTTTGGTTAATAAAATATTTATATATGGGAGAGGTGGGATCTGATCCACCGACCTCTCCGTAACCATAAGCCTCCTTCACCAATGTGCCAACCACCTAACATTGGTAACTCCGCTGATGAGATTTTATATAAACTCATAATTTTTCCTTTGCACGTAGTTCGAGGAGGAGAGAGCCTACAAGCATGGATTTCAAGGCAGAAGGTAGATTAATTAATATTTTAATGCAGGAACCATGAATTTTGTAGGAGGGCAGAATTTTCACTTTGTTAGAGTTTGACAAGTTTTATATGTTTTTTACACCTCTCATCGCCACAAACACAATGGTGCTGTTTGTTTCTTGATCAGAGGTCTGCATTTTCCATTCATTTCCAGAATGCACGTGGAACCATGATTTCAACAAAAACAGGGAGCGGAACCATGAGCCATGAAAATTTCCCAAGGAGGTAAAATTTTGACATTTCAGAATATAGTCAAGTTTATACTTGTTTTTCATGGTTTTCCATAGGGGTTGCAATGGAGAGATCAGATTCACCATCTGAGTTGCAGATTTGCAGTCCATCCATGGAACAAAATCTTTGAGGAGTCTCAGGGGAATCTAAAAGATTCCTTGAGCCCAGAATTCTCAACTTCTCAGAATTTGGATTTTGGATAGTCGATTCAGCACTACTCGATGCCACAAGTCTGATGGTGGCTTCAGAATTCTTATTCTCTCATTTCTTCTTCTAGTAACTTTTCTAAGTGCTAGTGCAGATGTCCACATTCATGTGCGAGCAACCATTTTCATGAGATCAATGCCTTGAGAGCAATGGTCTGAGCAGCTTCAGCAGTGAGACATCCACTTCTTCAGATGGCCCTTGGTTGTGAGGTATATGATGTGTTCATGTACTTCTACTTTCTACATTATGTTGTACAGATCCTTGATTGATGTTGATGCATGATCTTGTTTATTACATGTTGTCATGATTACTTGCTTGATTTGATGCAGAATCTTTTATGTGATGTACTTTCTGTCATAACTTATCATGTTATGCTTTGAGATCCCTTGTTATATGTGGTTGGGACACTCTTGTTGTCATCATGCATGTGTTTTGTTTTGACATCCCTTTTGTGCCATGATGGTGGGATGCTCACAATGCATGTTTTTGTGTCATACTGATAGGCGTTTTGATTGAGAGTTCTAGTTGTGGAACATCTCTTAGAGCTAATCCTGCATGAGGGAATTTTTCATTGTATGATCGAGACATCATCTTTGTGTACATCACCATTATTGACAGCACTTAATGCATCTACCTACACCATCTTGACACTAGGGCTCGGAGACGTAGTCCCTCCTGGACAAACTCCATTATCAACGATTATGTTTTCATGTGTTGATGATTATTTTGTTCCTCTTCTTTTCTGCATACAGATGTATTCGTTAATGTTCTTTTAAAAAATAAATTTTAACACATCACAAAAGTAATAGGTCTTGGAAGGGTCCTTCTTCACACCCGGACCTAGATCACAAGTATATTAGAGTGATGCACACGTTCTTACCTCTCGTCTTACTACCTAGCACCTGTAAATCTAAGAACACATCTAACGAATCAAGGAATTCACACAGCCTAAGTGTCCTAGTGACCACAGTGGTGAGCCCGCCTAGGGATATTAGAGCGATGCGCATGTTCTTACTTCTCATCTTACTGCCCAACACATATACATTAGAAACACTCTGTTAAAAAAACACATTTGGATGATTGCATCGTCAACTGCATTCCTTGACAACAACGCCAAAATTTTGAGTCAATTTAATCACTGTTAATTTGACTAAATCATAACCATTAATTGTCAACCCAGGGTAGGCCTATTTGTTTCAAAGGAGTATGCATTGTCTATGCCGATACACTTCAGCCAAGAGTAAAAATAAAAGACAGAAACAAATGTCGCTGAATTTAATTGCAGAAAGTAACACTCATGAAGAAATAAAAAAATGTTCTGCAGAAATGAAACCACACTTCATGTTACCAAGGAAAAAGGTGCACCACACACCATACCACAAACTAAGCCAACTGACTAAATATCATGCTCAAATCAATCCTGTGTGATAGCATATCAGAAATTTGGAAACAAAAATAAACCCACTCTGCAAATTCCACAATTACATAAATAACTTCACACTTACTAAAAGGAACAATGATTAATCTACCACTATTCTACTGTTGCTGCTGCAATCCTTGCTAAAGAGGAGGGCCCTTCCTCCCTAGCTGGGCGAATGGATGAAATGCGAATTAGTTAAAGTCCCAACACCACGTTTGTAAAAACATCAGCAATGCTATTCTTTATATTAAAATGGTTATGAATTACAAAATCAAAATGACGATATTATCCTCGTTTAAATGGAACTGAGTCCCCTTTATAAGATTTACATGCCTAAAATAAGAAACAGATCAGTCATGAGAATCTCATGATTCTCATGCTGATCAATATCGAGAGAGAATAGAAATAGTTACAACATGTTCTAAATACAAGGCCTATTGGTGTTACATCATTTCTCAAAATCACAATTGCCTTGATTCCTTAGACATCCATATATAATACAATATTTACGATAGTTGTCCAATGGAATAGTACCCACGGTCCTAGACAGTTGTGATGTAGTCAACATCCCGTGGTGTAACAACAATTCCATATGTAACAATAATGCTTGAGGTGTAAGAACAATTCGGGGCATAACAAAAATGGTATGAAACAACAAGTACTCAAAACCCCTTTGTGAATTATCACACCGTTTTTCATCCTTTGGCCATGGACTTTGGAGCATCACTTGAAAGAAACAAAGCCAGATAACTTTTCCATAATTTCCTCCATTAGCCATCAAAATATATCACCTCATTCATATTTAACAAAAATGGAAAAATAATATGTCATAACAAAAATGGATTCTTATAACCGAGAAAAAGGTAATTATGATATAAAGTCCACAGGTTCAGAGGTGAAATTGTCAAGGATGGGGGGAAAATGTGTATAAAATATGCACAAAACCTGCACCCAACAGTGTGCATTTGAGCCTCTTCAAGTTTAGTGTTGAATCACTTTCTCCACAATGATTCACTATGTGACTCTTCACCAAAGCTTCTAACTTTATGTCCCCAAAGGTCTAGTATTGAACCTTCACTTCATATGGTGTATTTCTATCCCTCCAGGCCTAGTATTTGAACCAATTCTCTCATACCACTTTGTAACACACCCTCCCACCCCCATGTGCTAGAAAAAGTTGTGGAAGGTGTTACTTTTTTTTAACCTAATCCCAAACATCTAGTATGAATATGGCATTTGTAAAAAATCCTAGTTTTTGCAAGTCTCCAGAATTAACTTCTAATATCAATGTTGCATTCAACTCATTAAGAGATTTCAGACAATACAAATTTTGCATTAACCCAATCCCTAGATTAGAATTTACATTTGATTAAATCTCAACCTATGAAAAGGAGACTATATAACCATGATAACCATGTGGTGCCCAAGTGGCCTCCATGCAGCCATGGAAAATCACCTTGGTGGGTCCCACCTTCAAGCCCATGCCATACTACTATAGATTATCATTACTTGCAACATTCAACATTAAGCAAGGAGAATAAGGTATTGGGTGGTGAGTAGTGACGACGTTCCGCGATGGAATCGTGGCTCAGGTCGACTAACCTTCAGTAACAAGACCACGTGCTTTGCATTGTGACTCAATCATCATGGGGAGAAATTAGAAATGAGTAGTGACAAAGTTTCAACACTTTAAGTCTCGCCCAGACCCCACTTGTTGCCACTCACTGCTCACTCACTGCTTTGCAAATGATTAGTTGTCCAGGATGCATAAGAGCAGTGAATTTGAAGCCATTTCTTGAGCCACATAAGCTATCAGAGCTAGATTATAACCTCTCCATTGCATAGTGCTAAAAATGAGATTTCCAATGGTATATAGAAGTCCCAAAAAGGACGTCTGGATCATAATATATGACCTATGGAAGATCAGGAGTCTTGTTGCCTTGAAGTGAAGGAAAAGAGCTTATTAGAGGACCTCAGGCATAGCAAGTTGAGCGTATTGAAAATTCCACAGTCTCGCATCCCGCATGACCCCCATAGTTCCTTATGGGCCATCCTTAAGGAATTGTGAGGGGAAGCACGCGCGATAGTGTTAAAGCAATGGGGAAGGGTAGAGGCCGATTTACACTAAAAATTAATGAAAAACCAAGGGCAGGCAGACCCACTTTCTCTCTCCTCCCGGGGGGAAATGTGGCAAACTACCTATAGTCCCAAACCCCACAATCCTGCAGTCCCATGATTTCACACTACCTGCAGTCCCGCAGCTTCACACTACTCGTAGTCTCGCATCTCGCATATTGGCGAGGTCCCAGGGCACATACTTAAGGTTATTGGTGGTTCAAAGTGTCGAACGCCAATATCGCATCATGCAGGTCCCTGCATCCCGTAGGTCCTGCAGTCCCGTAGGTCCCCATATCCTGCAGGTCTCGTAGTCCCACATCTTAGTGACCCTGTGGTCCCGTAGTCCAGCATCTCAGCGACCCCACAGTCCCGTAGTCACAACAAACTCCAAAACCTTGTGGGGGGGCGATCTTGCAATATAGTGTGAAAAATCCGGGAGGGCCGAAAAAGTATAACAAGGAAAAGTATGGAAAAACCAAGGCCAAGCCACCCCCTTCTCTCTCCTCCACGTGGTGGTATGGAGGTATGGTAAATCCCACATACCGAAATATCAGTGGATCGACGAGGTTTTCATTCCAAGACCGTGCGGGGGCCAATTCTGCGATACAATGTAAAAGTTACAGGGAGGGCTGAAATTCATTAACAAAGGAAATGCACACGAAAACAGGGATGGGCAGGCCTTTCTCTCTCTCTTCCATGGGGCCACATGGTGGTACGGTAAATCCTGCAATCCCACAATATCGGCGACTCAACGAGATTTTCATTCCAATACTGTGTGGGGGTTGATTCTGCGATACAATGTAAAAGTTTCGGGGAGGACCAAAATTCGTTAACAAAGGAAATGCACACAAAAATAGGGTTAGGCAAGTCTTTTTCTCTCTCCTTTAGGGGGCCACGTGGTGGCATAAGATTGGTCCTCAAAGTTGACATGGAAATTGATGTCATCAATGACGTGGTAGTACAAATGTTGACATGGCAGATGACACATGTCATTTAGTTTTGGCATTTTTAGGGGTCCCATGTAGCCATTTCTAGGTGACACATGTCACCACTCACAGGGTGACACGTGGTGTTCGTGACACCACCCTGCAGATCGAAAATCGTAGCTGTTAAGGTGAAAGGATAAAGGTAAAATTCTATCAAGCATCGAGATGCGGGATTCCAATTGTGATAAAGAAAAGGACCTTGGATGCGATATTTCATAGGCCATATTTCATAAAGTTTTTGCGTCCGGGATATCGGTCGATGCGATGTAAGGGGCCATCAATGACAATTCAAGTTATAAATAGAGAAGGGTCCCCACACAACTATTTTAAAGCTTTAATGCCTCAAGGGCTAAGCCCTTGCTTCCGGCCCCCGGTCCTATGAGGAAAATTAAAAAAGGGACTATAATAAAGGGGGCCCAAGGGGAAATTAGAGCTCGCCTGTGTCGTATCATTTTAGTGTTAAAGGGCCGCACTTGACCGACTGTTCGCTACATCATGAAACACTTCTCTAGGTGTCTCAGAGAGCTGAAAAGGACTGCGCAGAGAATTAAAGGTCGTATGGGTTGGCAATTGGGGTGTTTAATGGAGGGATGGCGCATTCAAACCAGGTGTGGGCACATTCATGAGAAAACCATTCTGCAATACGCATCCAGAGTCAGTGCTAAAAGTATCTATAACACTACATACAAAAGATTGAGCATTCAAAACCAGGCAGATTTGGGCGCTGATTGTATTCAACAGGACTTTAAAGGCATAAATGACAAGAGTTAGCTGAGCAACACAAGAGACCATACCATGAACTAGATGCAGCCTGAAGCCAAAGTAATTACAGGGATGGGTGCAAAGATATTGCATTAATGTTTCATCTATTTTGTGATCTTGTGATGTGCTTTCCTTTATGAGGAAATTACTATTTTTGTGATGTTTTTTGGACATAGAGCCTTCCCTAGCCGAGACAACAAGCTGATCTGATAGCTGAGACTTGACCCAGGGATATTTTGTACTATATCATGATTGATAATACACCCCCTCTTCTTATAAATAGGGGGTAGCAACACTCAATAAAGGTTCCAAAATATGAAAAGAAAGACTGATATTTTTGTGAGACTGTATCAGTTAGTTACATAGATCTTGCATAATATCACAGGAGTAGTGGTGATTCCCCCTTTGAAGTATTACAGTGTGTTATTTCCTATTTTCATCCATTTTTTCTATTTTCTTCTCTGAATTCACGTAACAATAGATGCTAGAATATTTCATACTTGCCTATAGATTCATTTTCATTGAGATGTTAATGCACATGCCTATTTGTTGGGTTAAAATCATATCTTTAAATTGCACTACATGAATCACAACATCCAGTTTCTTTTCAGTCCATTATATCTAGCTGTAACTCAGATAATTGTAGCAAATGTCATGGTTTCAAGATCTATGTTTTTAATATATAATTCTTGGTGCTTTGAGCTCTACATTTTGAGTTATCCCTTCTCTTTGTCTTCTCTCACTTATTCCATAAAGCTAATTAAACTGTAAGCCTTTGAAGTGCTCGAACTCCACTATTTTATGTTATATTTATGGGAACTTAGTATGTGTAGAAATTATGAAATACCTGACTTGTATCTTTGGAAAGAACCAACTCATGCCTCTTATATGTGTATAGAACATGGGTGATGTATCCTCCTGCTTGAGAATCATTTGAGGCACACTGATTTAGAAGTACCCAGGCACTGGTCTTGTAAGAAATCCAAGGCTGTCTCTGGGAGTGACAACATCTTTTGGCATCATTTTCGGGGAATGTATTGAAGTATTTTTCCCCTGGGATATGACAAATTGAGCACCCTTCGTGTAGTTGGGCGAAGTTTGTTTTGATTACATTCACATCAACTTTGGCGACTCCACACCCCTCTCATTATCATTCTTCAACCTGCCTTTTAAAATGCATCATACTCGCTCAAACACCTCTCAACAGAAAGCCCCATTTGTATATGACCCTAAAAAATTAATTCTTAGGAAAGTTTGAGAAGATAAAACTCCCCCTGCCTGTGCTACCATCTCACCATCCTTTGCAACTTCCTCCTCTAGTTCTCAGCATATTGTAGCTCACTATTCAAGATTGGCTCCTAAGATCCTGACATACCCTACTTCCAGTCCAACCACTCAAAACCCTGTGGTTTCAACCCAATTTCCTCAGCTAAATCTTAATCCCCCTCCACTAATTTAGATGGCTCTTCCAGGATTTTTGCTAAATAAGTATGCACCTCTCAATTTACCTCAGCCCCTAAGTGTTATGCCCCAGAACTACTTAAATCTAATGCCTAGTTTTAATGGGGAAGATGAAAATTCTGCTCAGAAACACACAAGCCTTTTGTGCTTTTGCTGAGAACCAGAATGTAGAACAACTGGATGTGGTCCTAAGAATTTTTGTACAATCCCTTGATGGAGAAGCCAGAAAATGGTTTAAAACCCTACCAAATGCCTCCATCACCACTTGGGAGGAACTTGAGACCTCCTTCACACAAAACTAGGGTGAGAAGAGAAACCATGAGTACCTCCTTACAGAGTTCAATGCCATTAGGAAAAAGCCAAAGGAGGATATCTCAAAATTTAATAAGAGGTTCAATAAGAAGTATAACAACTTGCTTGTTGAGATAAAGCGTCCTCCATCTGTTGCTCGTGTGGCTTACTTGGGAGCCTTTGAATCCGACTTTGGTTTTACATTGAGAGAAAGGAAGTCTCCTACTTTAGATCAACTACTCCAAGTAGATGCTCTTGAAGTAGAAGCAAATTTTTCCTCAACAGGGAAGTCAAGTGGAAAGAAGGAAACCACTGAGAATACAAGAGGTAAAGAAGAAGCTTCCTCCTCTAGTCAAACAAGAGAAACACTAGACCTGAAGTTGGAGGAGCTAGATAAACTCATCAGGATTTTGTCACATAAGGTTGGAAATCTCGAAATTGAGAACAAGGGTCTCTCCAAATAGAATGCTAAAGTTTTAAAATTGGAAACTAGGGCCAAACTCCATGTGGGTCATCTTATTTATGGCAGCTAATATTTTTATTGGATCCCTCTCATCAAGAGGTGTAGTATTAATCTAAAGATCATCTGATTCTGTCAAGTATTCATGGAGTTATGAATTTATTTGTGTTATAAGACAAATTGTCAAGTCGAACATCAACTTGTGTAGGCTCAGAAGCCTAATTTTCATCTCTATTCATCATCTACGTTTGAGTATAAATAGGAGAGGACTTGAAGTCATTTGGAGACACACTCTTCATGTGATCTCCTCCTGTCCACGTCTTTGGGTTTTTGGTGAAGAAGAGAGACACTAAGAGTACGATGGGCTAAGTAGATGATGCCCTAGCCACAGTAGCTAATGCCCTAGCCACAGGTGATGGCCTAGCCACGGTGATGCCCTAGCTGTAGTAAGCTGCATGCTTATGAGGAAATCTAACTGCAATCAATGGAGACACCTGAAATGCAATCAATGGAGATACCTTATACACAGTCAATGGAGACATCTAAACATAGCAAGGAGACATGTTCACACAGTCAAAGAAGATAAGAACTTCGCATTCTTCCTCTCTGAAATTTCGGGTGTAGTAGCTACAGTCAAAACATAAGGTATCTGCAGATGAATTGAACCGAACTCGGGTATAGGGACCTGCATTCAAGGGTGATAGATCTCACATGATCTCTCTCTAAATTCTCCGCATTAAGGAGTAGTAGATCCGCATTAAATTAAGGTATCCTCGTCTAAAGGCTTGACTACACCTCAGAGGTATAAGGTGTAGTCAAGCTGGATCCCAGATTGATGGAGCAGCAAGGTCACCAATTAGATAGTCTCAGCATAGATATGTCTTTGAGGTACAGTTGTAACCAAATCTAGGAGGTGTGATGAGGATGCAGTGTTGACCAAATTTCTAGACTAAAAACAATCTTGGCATACCTATCACTTGAAGTAGAGAAGAGCTCGGATGAGGGTACCATATTGTCTTGGTATATAAACCTCAATGAACAACAGTGATAGATCTATTCTCTCGGCTCAATGAAGACTATGTTAGAAGTTACAGTCCTGGCATAACTCTGATAACGAAATAGGTTTCGATGATGGTCAAGAGATCCTTGACATACCAGTGAAAGGACACAATCTCAACATAATGAGAATGATAAGGATGAACAGTCTCAGATCATGATGATGAAAGATGCGGCATGATGGGCATGTTAGTAAAGGGCATCATGATGATGAATGAGATAGCATGATGATGCATGATGCAACATGATGGGCATGTTAGTAAGGAGCAACATGATGATGGGTACAGATGGGAGCAGCTCAGTGACTAGGTGCAACACAGTAATGGGTGCAACAAGAGTACAAGTTGCAACACTATGTTAGGTGAAGCCGTCACCTTCGAGAATCAATTGAAGCATAATGTCTTCAATTGATCTCATGCATCATCATTATAGGAGATGATCTATGCTCATATCTAGATAAGTCAAAGTGTTGACCTCTGTTGTAAATGTACTATCTCTCTCTCTCTTTACTGAACTTTGAAGAACATAAAAGAAGAATTGATCAAGGGTTTCCCCACATTGGGGTTTGTCCTTGGCTGGCACCACATCTTGTGTCCTCTTGTCTTGGCTTGTCTTCTGCGATTTATGTTTATGTTCTATCTACACTTTAATTTAATGCTGATGTGATTGCTAATCTGGAAAAGATATGGAGCTAACTATGAAAATTGAAATAAATTTCTCTTAGCATAGAAAATACCTAAACTTAACATCAAGGCAACAACCGAGGATATAACCCATAATATAGAAGGCCTACATTATAGTTGCTACCAAGAGAAAGAAAGGAACAGTCAGATGATATCCCTCATCATCTATATTTAGAAGATGATCCCAATGAACAATGGTTAGATACAAAGGAGATGCAGGGAAACTTATATTTTTCTTTCTCTAAAGAATAATAGGAGAATATGGTTCACCAGGAGGTTAGGCATAATGGAGAAGAAGCATATGAGGAAGATATAGATTATTATTGCAAACAACTTGTAGAGTTCATGTTGGCACAACCACAACGTAAATATAATCTAAGATATTCAAAGAAGAGGTCAAAAGAACCAGAGAAACAAGAGGAAACATCCCCCCAAACCATTCCCTCAGTACCAGATAAAGGGAAAGGTAAATTGAATCATGACCTTGCCAAGGTAAAATTCCCCTTGAATAAGGAAAGAAATAGCCCAGAGGGGTACATAACAAAGGAGGCACCTGTTCTGTAGAAAAATACCAGTGGTAGTGAAGGAGAAGTAGAGCCAGGAGGTATAGAAAAAACCCAATCTTCATTCAACCATCAAAAGGAGCTTGTAAAGGTGAATATTTTTGTTCCACTGATTGAGCTTCTGAAGTAGCCTACCTACAAATATTAGGTCTCTCAATTCATGCATCCATTAGTCTCATCACTCACCCATGATTCTCTAAATCTTCAGGAAGAGAGGCCAATTGTGGTCTTTGGGATGCATGTGGAAGAAATTGATCCTTCTACTGCATATTTCTATATGACTCTGGGAATCCATGAAATTCTTTTGCATATTTGCATGTTGGACTTCAGAGCCTCCCACAACCTCATGCCATTGGAATTAATGGAACAACTTGGCTTGCATATCACCAGGCCCTACAAGGACCTATACTCTGACTCCAAGATGATCAAATGTTTGGGAATGATAAAGGCTCTGGAGGTGAATCTGGCTCAAATCCAGGTGAAGAGCATGGTAATGGACATAGTAGTCACAGATATTCCCCCTCGTTTTGCATTCTACTATCTAGATCTTGGGGTTCTAAGGTGGGGGGCTCTATCAAGTTGGATCTAACTTATGCCACCATTCCCACTTTTGGAGGAGAAAAAAGGAGGCTATATAGAGAATCCAGGTTTGTAAAAATTGTGACCTCAGCTAAAGGCTCAAAAAACTCCCTACTGTATGGAAAGAAAGTGACCTCTCCTCTCTACTCCTAGAGGAAGATGAGTCTATCTTAGAAGAAACATCGGTCCACCTAACATGGTAGTTAGAACATCAACATGCAAGTGAAAGAAAAGTATGGAAATTATATTTTGATGGAGCCAATTCAAAAGAGGGAAATGGGGCAGGATTATTGTTGGTATCTCCTGAGGGCCACTTGATACCCCTCTTATTCAAGCTGGAGTTCAAAGAAACTAAAAACGTGGTGGAGTATGAAGCACTGCTCCTTGGGTTACAGAATGCAAAAAATATGAATATTGAATGCCTAACATTTTATGGAGACTCTAAGCTCGTCATAAGACAAATCATAAATCAATGCCAGGCTAAACACCCCAAACTAAGGACCTACCGCAATGAAGTGTGGGATTTAATTGAAAACTTCTTCTTGGATTTTAATATCCAATTTTTTCCCAGAGAAGGAAACAAAATGGCTGACTCCCTTTCTTTAGTTGCAAGCACTTTCAAGCTGATCCAGATTTAAACAGGAACTCAAAAAATTACAGAAATAAGCATAAATACAGAGATGCAGCAGAAATAATACTTCATTTCATTAATGTAAAATACTGAAATATGCTTACAAATAGAAATGGAAATAAACCAACTAGGGCGATGGTAGCTTATCTCTGAGAAGAGATGTGGTGGCAACATGCCTCTGAATTGTCATACAATGAGGTTCGAAGGCCTATTTATTGTTGAGAAAAAAAGGAAAACCCTATAAATCCAAAAACCTAACCCTAGGAGATGAAGCACCGAACTATGGGCCCCGTTTTGGGTAAATTGGTACGTCAACTTCCCGGGGTTGTAACTTTGGCATACAACCTCCGTTTGACGCGCACAATACCTCGTTAGAAAGATCTATCCTAGGACTACAACTTTTGAGTGAGCAACATTGGGTCATGGGTCCATGGACCCATGTTTCTCCTAGTTTTCCCAAAGAACGTCGTTTAGGGCCTCAAAATGGCTCTGTAAGTTTAGGACCCAAAAAACTGCTAAAAATAGTAAATTGTGCTACAATTAAGGAAAATGAAAAACTGACAAAGAAAATTGTGGGGGTCCAAGTATGGGCGGCCACCAACATCCACCTGGATCTTGCCTCCCTCATTAGGAAGCAATGGTCCCCATTGCATTGAGTTCCTCCATGAGATGAGGAAAATTCTACTAAAATTGGTCCCTGGTGAGTTGTTCCGCAACCTCTGATGTGTCCAGTAATGGTGGGAAGCATGGTCGAGGGTTGTCCACATTGAACACTCGGTGCAAGCGAAGGAATGGGGGAATGCTGTGCTCCAAAGCATTGTTTCCCAGAGCCTTAGTAATGGTGTAAAGACCATATCAGAGTGGTCTAAGCTTCTGATGGGATCTTGTAAGGTGTTCTTTCTGTAGATGCAACCAGTCTTTTTCACCCACTTGAAACTTGTGTGGTACCTGATGCTGATCATGTCACTGCTTGTACTTGGAATTTTCCAGAATGGAGTGGAAATATATCGGCCCGTTGGGTAGAGGTGCTCTAGGAGTCAAATTGAATGAATGCTTGACCTGACAATGCAACGGTACCTTAGGGGTTGAGGAGAAGATGTCCCTGCCTTCTTTCATGATCATATCCACTTGCTTTTTCTGTGTGGAGGAACCTTTCCCGGGGGCCATGGATGTGGCTGTGATCTTCCCCTTACTTTGAGGGTGAACCAGACAAAAAATAAATTTCCTAGCCTGGGAGATGATCTTACTTCCTTTCTTAGCAGAGATCAAATAAGTGGCGGTAGGTGGGGCTGCCTCTAATATCCTGTATAATTATTACACAAAGAAATAATAACAACGTGAGGCCTTGACTTAGACATAGCATGTCAATTCCATAAGTATGGTTGGCCTAATACTACATCACAAACATCAAGCAGTGCAACATCACACAATACCTCATCTGTGAAGGGCTTGAGGCTGTAGGGAAAACAACATTGTTGGCGGACTCGGAGATCTCGTCCTTGGTGAAGCCACTTGATGTTGTACAATTGCGAGTGTGGTATGGTTGGTAGTCCCAGCTGCTTCACGACCTTTGCTGAAATGAGGTTCTTTTGGATCCCACTGTCAACAATGAACTGTAGCAGCGAACCCTTCACCCACATCTATGAGTGGAAAAGACGCTCCCCCTCCTCTAGATCTTCGGGCTCATTCTTCTAGACCTTGGTAGTGGAAACAGTGGCATTGGGCTCCACATCAATGATTTGATTCCCTTTGTCTTTCCCCTTGTCAGTTTCTTACTCAGGGTCAGAACATGCATCTAATTCTAAAGCCCTAAACTCGACCACCAACGAATGCTTGGTCTGACACTCACTTTTGTTATGAGTGGGGCTCTTATGGAACTCACACCACTTTCCTTTATCCTTCTTTGACTTTGTGGTGTTTTTCTTTTCTTGTGGCTTCAACGGGTTGTCTTGGGTCACCCCTCCTTGGCTTTGTCATTTGTTCTTCGGATTCACAGATCCAAAGTCTTGCTTCTTTTGTTTAAACTTCTGCTCAATCTTGACAACATATCGGTATGTCGTGCTGAGTGAGGAGATGTGCAGGAACTCCATCTCGTCTTGGATGTACCTGTGTAGGCAACCGTGGTATTTGAGTATCAAATGTCGCTCAAAATCCATGATACCAAACTTTGTGCGAAGGGTATGAAAATATTTGTGAACTCCGACACATCTTGATCCCTTCCCTGTCGCAGTGTGGTCCACTTTATGTATTTTTCCTCATATTTCTTGATAGGGTAGTACTTCTCCTTGATGGCATCCTGGAATGAGTTCCAAGTGGATACGGCTGAAAATAGTGAGCCCGTACTTTCACCCTTCTGCTCACAGTAGGTTTCCCACCAGTCTTTGATGTGGGGGCTGCTTTGAGAAGTGCAAAAGTGATCTTTTCCTAGCTGGAAAAATCATGAACAAAAAAATAACCTTCTAACGGATTTAACCATTTATCTATGACATCTGTGTCTATATGACCCTCGAATATTGGGATTTCAAAGTTAACTTGTACCTTAAATTGTGTGGCATTTTCAGAGTAGCTGTTGGAAGCAGATGTGTTGTCCCTAGGTAGCCACTAAAGGATCTGGGAAAAGTTTTCCATCATTGCGTTTATTTTTCGCTCGAGGGCTTCTTCAAGAAAGATTTTGATAGGATCTCCTGCCCCCTAATCTTTCTTTTCATCTGTCATGGGAGGCCATTGAGATTTGCGAGGCTGGTCTTGCAAGGGTTTGACCAGTTCAATCCCTAACTCCTTATATCCCAACCTCGTTGGGGACATGCAAAAAAATAGAGAAAGAGCAGACCGATCTAATACCATTGATGTGGATTTAAACATGAACGCAACAAATTACAGAAATAACCATAAATACAGAGATGCAACAGAAATAATACTTAATTTCATTAATGTAAAATACTGAAATATGCTTACAAACAGAAATGGAAATAAACCAGCTAGGGCAATGGTAGCTTATCTCTGAGAAGAGATGTGGCGGCTATGTGCCTCTGAAATGTCTTGCAATGAGGATCAAATGCCTATTTATTGTTGAGAAATAATGGAAAACCATAAACATCCAAAAACCTAACCGTAGGAGATGAAGCACCAAACTATGGGCCCCGGTTTGGGTAAATTGGTACATCAACTTCTTGGGGTCGTAACTTTGGTATACGATATCCATTTGATGGGCAAAATACATCGTTAGAAATATCTATCCGAGGACTACAACTTTGAGTGAGCAACATGGGCCCATGGACCCATGTTGCTCCCAATTTTCCAAAAAACGTCGTTTAGGACCGAAAAACTGAAAGAGATAGTTGTGGGGGTCTAATCTAGGTGGATATTGGTGGCCACCCACAAAGTCCACTGGGACCCCCACCATTGTTTCTTTCACCTTTTCAGTTTCCTTAATTGTAGCACAGTTTATTATTTTTAGCAATTTTTTGGGTCCTGAACTTCCAGAGCCGTTTTGAGGCCCTAAACAACGTTTTTTGGGAAAACTGAGAGCAACTTGAGTCCATGAACCAATGTTGCTACCCCCAAAGTTGTAGTTCTCGGATAGATCTTTCTAATGAGATATTGCACGCGTAAAACGGAGATCATATGCCAAAGTTACGACCCCGAGAAGTTGATGTACCAATTTACTCAAACGTGGCCCACAGTTTGGCGTTTCATCTTCTAGGGTTAGGTTTTTGGATGTTTAGGGTTCTCCATTGTTTCTCAACAATAAATAGGCCTTATAGCCTCATTGTAACACAGTTCAGAGGCATGTCACCGCCACATATCTTCTCAGAGATAAGCTGCCATCGCCCTAGTTGATTTATTTCTATCGCTGTTTGTAAGCATATTTTAATATTTTACATTAATGAAATGAAGTATTATTTCCGTTGCATCTCTATGTTTATGGTTATCTCTGTAATTTGTTGTGTCCCTGTTTAAATCCATATCAGTGGTATCAGAGCGGTTTGCTTTTTCTTTGTTTTTCTTTCCATGTCCCCAACGAGGTTGGGATATAAGGAGTTAGGGCTTGAACTGGCCGAACCTTTGCAAGACCAGCCTTGCAAATCCAGACAGCCTCTCATGGTGGATGAGAAGAAAGATGAGGGGGTAGGAGACCCTATCAAAATCTTGCTCGAAGAAGCCCTCGAGTGACAGAGGAACGCAATGATGGACAACTTTTCCAGATCCTTCAGCGGCTACCCAGAGGCGACGCATCAGCTTCCAACAGCTACTTTGGAAATGCCACGCCCTTTAAGGTACAAGTTAATTTTGAAATCCCCATATTCGAGGGTCAGATAGATGCAAATGCCGTAGATAAATGGTTAAATCTGCTACAGGGTTATTTTTTTCATGAATTTGTGAGTTGGGAAAATATTGTTTTCGCTCTTCTCAAAGCAGGCCCCCACGACAAGGACTGGTGGGAAATCTACTCCGAGTAGAAGGATGAAAGTATCGGCTCACTATTTTCATCCGCACCCACCTAGAATTCATTTCGAAATGCCATCAAGGAGCAGTACTACCCTCTCGGAAGCTATGAGGATCAATACATAAAGTGGACTGTGCTACGGCAGGGAAGAGACCAAGACGTGCTAGAGTTTACCAATATTTTCCATACCCTTCGCACAAAGTTGGGTATCAAGGATTCAGAGCAGCATTTGATACTCAAATACCATGGCTGCCTACACAAGTACATCCATGAAGAAATAGAATTCCTTAACATCTCCTCACTCAGCACGACATACTGATATGCCGTAAAGGTTGAGCAAAAGTTTAAACAGAAGAAGCGATACTTTGGATCTGTGAATTCGAAGCAAGGGAAAGGTGCCCCCAAACCGTAGAAAAAAGGACAAAGCCAAGGCAGGGTGGTCCAAGACAACCCGCCAAACTGCAAGCAAAGAACAACGTCGCGAAGCCAAACAAGGACACGGGAAAATGGTGTGAGTTCCATAAGAGCTCCACTCACAACACAAGTGAGTGTCGGGCCAAGCAGTCACTGGTGGCTAAGCTAAAGGTTTCAGAATTAGATGCATGTTCTGACTCTGAGTTAGAACCCGATAAGGGGAATGACGAAGGGAAGCAGATTATCGATGCGGAGACCAACGCCACCATTGCCACCATGAAGATCCAGAAGGAGGAATCCGAAGATCCAAAGGAGGAGGAGCATCTCTTCCACTCCCAGATGTGGGTAAAGGGATCCTCGCTATAGTTCATTGTCGATAGTGGGAGCCAAAGGAACCTCATTCAGAGTAGGTCGTGAAGCGGCTGGGCTTACTGACCACAGCACATCCACAAATGTACACCATCGGGTGGCTTCACCAAGGATAGGATCTTCGCGTGAGCCAACAATGTCGCCTTCCATACAACATCAAGCCCTTCACGGATGAGGTATTGTGTGATATTTCTCCCCTTGAAGTTTGTGATGTATTATTAGGAAAACCATACTTGTGGAAGTGACATGTTGTGTATGAATCAAGGCCCCATGATGTTATTATTACTTTGGGAAATAAGTTGTATAGGATACCAGAGGTAGCACCGCCTACCGCCATCTCTTTGGTTACTGCAAAACAATGCAGTAAGCTCATTTCCAAAACTGGGAAATTTGTTTTCCTGATGATATGCCCTCAAGGAAAGAAGAAGACGGTGGCCACGACCTCCAGACAGGGCCCCTCCGCATGACAACTACAGATGGACAAGGTCATGGAGGAGTATGAGGAAATCTTCACCTCCCCCAAAAGGGTTCCTCTACACTCTCAGGTCAAGCACTCCATCGATCTAACCCCAGGTGCGCTGCTGCCCAATGGACCGATCTATCGGCACTCCGTTCTAGAGAAAGATGAAATCAAGAGGCAAATTCAGGAGCTACTGCAGAAAGGTCAGATCCGTCCAAGTTCATCACCTTGTGGGAGCCTGATTGTGTTGGTACAGAAGAAGGATGGGACTTGGAGATGCTGATTGACTATCAGGTGCTAAACAAGATCACTGTCCGTAATAGGTACCCGATCCCACGGATTGATGACCTCCTGGACCAACTGAGGGGGGGGAAATATTTTAGCAAGATGAATTTGAAGTCAGGATATCACTAGGTACCAATCGAACCCTCCGATGTGTGGAAGACTGCCTTCAAAGCCAAGGAGGGCCTTTTCGAATGGTTCGTTATGCCTTTCGAATTGACGAATTCTGCTGCAACCTTCATGAGCCTAATGGATGACATTTTGTGGCCATTCACCAACTCATTTGTAGTGGTATACTTGGATGATATCCTGATCTTCAACTAGAGCTGGGAAGAGCACCTCCACCACATCCAACAGGTTATCCAAACACTGCGGCAACACAAGTTATGTTCCAATTTAGAGAAATGCACTTTTGGCATGACCCAGGTTCAGTATCTGGGATACATAATTGATGAACAGGGGGTGCATGTGGATCCAACCAAGAACCAAGTCATTCGGGATTGGCCCTCTCCAACCACTCTAACAGAGCTCCGCAACTTTCAAGGTCTTGCCAACTTCTACTGCAGGTTCGTGTTGGGATTTTTTCATATCACTTGGCCCTTGAGTCAAGTCACCAAGGGAGGAGCGAAAGAAAAATTCTTTTGGTATGAATCTCAACAGAAGGCATTCACAAAGTTGAAATATCGCCTTTGCTTGGCACCGGTGCTCACATTTCCAGACTTGAAACAACCATTTGAGGTCAAGACAGATGCCTCTAACTATGCTATTGGGGCAGTCCTTACTCAACACAGGCATCCAATGACATATCACAGTGAGACACTTTCAGACATAGTCCGGAAGTATCCCACTTATGACAAAAAGATGTATTCCATTGTGCAGGCCTGCCAACAACGGAAACATTACATTTTGGGGAAGGAAACAATCATCCACATAGACCACCGACCCCTCCAATTCATACAGACCCAAGGGAAATTGCAGAATGATCACCATCAGAAGTCGTCCACATACCTGCAATAGTCCCATTTGAATATCAAGTATAAGAAGGGCAACACCAATAATGTTGTATATTGCCTCATTCGACCACCGATCATGGCATTAACCACAATGCTCAACTCTTGTGGGCACGAGACTTCTGATTAGCCACTTCTCTACAAAAGCGACCCAGAATTTTGCCACACATACCAGAAACTCTTGGAGTGTTGGCATGTTCCAGATTTTCACCTCCAGGATGCCCTGTTATGCCACCTAAGTCACCTTTGTGTTCCTTCAAGCGAGCGTGCCAAGATGATTTGGGAAGCACACTACAGTCGGGCTGCTGGGAATTTTGGGGTCGAGAAAATGGTGGAAGTGCTGCAGAAGTATTTCTATTGGCCGAATCTTCAATAGGATGCCAGGAAGTACATCAAATCATGCACTGCCTATGCCATTGTCAAACTGACCATCAAGAAGCAAGGCCTCTATACCCTGATGCCTACCCCTAGTTGACCTTGGGAATCCATCTCCATGGATTACATGTCAGGCCTTCCTTCCACTAAGCATGGAAACAACTATGTTTTTGTGGTCGTCGACAGGTTCTCGAAGATGGCCATTATGGCAGCCTGCAAGAATAATATCACAACATAAGCCACTACTAAACTCTTCTTTGAACAAGTGTGGGTACACTTTGGGATCCCACAGTCTATCATCTCAGATCGGGATAGCAGGTTCCTCGGTACATTTTGGTTTAGTCTCTGGTCGATGCTGGACACCAAACTCACTAAGTCCACAACCTTCCATCCTCAAACTGATGGCCAGACAGAGGTTGTCAACAACATGATTGTACACATTCTACGCATGTACAACTCAAAGCATCCATGCACATAGGACAAGAGACTCCCCTATGTTCAATATAGCTACAACTGGGCTCTCCATAGTTCGATTGGCCACAACCCTTTTTAGGTGGGCTTAGGATTCCAACCACTATGTCCCATTGATGTGGCCATGCCATTTGCAGCTACTCACACAGATTCAGCTCATGTCCAATCCGAAATAGATAAGGCAAACAACTTCATTGAGCACATCCAACATATTCACCAGTAGGTCCATGACATTCTATAGAAATCAAATGCCAAGTACAAGCAGTGACATGATCAACATCGGATGCCACATAAGTTTCAGGTGGGTGACAATCTTTGGTTGCATTTGCAAAAGGAACTCCTTACCAGAGCCTATCAGAAACTTATACCACTCCGATATGGTCCTTACACCATTACCAAGGCTTTGGGAGACAATGCATTTGAGCTCAGCATTCCCCCATTCCTTAGCCTGCACCCAGTGTTCAATGTGGACCACCTTTGGCCATACTTTCCACCATTACTAGACACATCCGACATTGAAGAACAACTCACACCCACAGAGTTAAATCCAGATTGCATGGAACAAGTTGCAATTGATCGGATCATGGACACATAGATCAAGCACACTCGCCAGTAGAATATCCAACTGTATCGAGTTGTCAAGGCAGGCCAACTCCTTCACTAGGGCAAGTGGCTCACCAGGGACCAAGTTCAACAGAAGTTTCCTCATCTCATGGAGGAACTCAACGCAATGGGGACCATTGTTTCCTAAGGGGGTGTTAGTGTCAGTATCTTCATCCCTCCATTAGTGATCAAATTTCTCTTTTTGCATGCATATTAGGTGTCCCATCCGATCAGTTGCATTCCATTAGGTCATGGATCAACTGATGGTAGTGGTTCATTGTCAATTCCCTCATGGAATTTACTTTCTAGCCTATTTTCACATGTTCGGGTCATTTATTGTCATTCCATTTCATTCCATTTACCAACTCAGTTCTAGGGTTTTAGGTCTCACTAGGTCTAGGGTTTGTCACCATGGTCATCAAAAACCCAATAAAGGGTCAGTAGGCACATGAGGAGGTATAATAAGTTCATAAGATCAAAATGTCACTAATGATATGTTCAATAAGTGATTTCTACCTCAAAAATATGTTTTGAGGTGAAAAACAAAGTTTTTATTTTCTATGTACAAAATTTATGTAATTTGAAATATTTTCTATATGTAATAAGTTTGAGCGGCTGCCCTTGTTCACCTTGCCAACTCCAGCCACTGCAGACAAAAGCAAAAGCATCAATGCATCAGTTTACCAAATGATCAAGAAAAGTCAGTTCAAATGAAAAACAGAGCTTATGTCCAAAAGTGACATTGACATTAGAAAAGTGGGTTTGGAATAAGTAATAATTAAAAGCCATCCATATATAAAGTGAAAGGAGTTCCATTTATCATTTTATTGTGCAAAATACCCTTGAAGAGCACAAAATCATGATTTGGAGGCAAATTGAGCTAAGGAAGTTAAAAACCTTGTTTTCCAAGCAAACTTGCTTGGCACTGCGCATCAGAGGTAGTGCGTTGTGCATCAGATTGGCGCTGTGCATTAGTGACTTTCTGCTAGTGTTAATTTTCATGGGCGCTACGCATCAGGAGGGCGGTGTGCATTGGGACCAGTGCACTGTGCATCAGTCCAGAACTTGCTAAATCATTCCAAATCGTTCAATAACCCCCAAAAACATTGCATTGCTATTGTACAAGTAAGTTTTCATTGCCCTAGAGTTGAATTTGATCTCATACTTGTGTTCTTCATGAGTTTTGCATGTTGAAATTAAACCCTAGCTTGTCTTCATTATTTTCCTTTCCATTGTGCAATTTTCACTCCATAATCCCAAAAAGCATCATTAAACCCTTTTCCCTCTTCCATTTGCCTAAATCACTCCATATATCCCATTTTCCATATCCCACTCCCCTAAAACAACTAATTCCCTTCACCAAACCCTAAATCCCTCACTAAACCCTAGTTTTTCAAAATTTATCCCTTCATTCCCTAACTCCATTTCCCATTAGTAAAATCTCTTCATACTCATATCACTTGTCCTCCCTCATTACCATTTTCCACCATATCATCATCACATCCCTTCCCTAAGACAAGCACTAGGAACCATGGCAAGAAACAGTGAGTCAAGCTATGAAGAAGAGACACTAAGTGACAATTCAAGAGAAAGGAATGTATAGCCTAGGAGACCTCACAACGGTGGGAAAATTATCAGAGAGGAACCTATTAGCATCGCTAAACTCCTTGCTTACCCCCTTGCTACCACTTGTTTCATATACCAATCTTGCTTTGAATTTTGTGAGATGTTTGAGAGGGTTAAGTATCATCATGAATTGGCAAGGCAATTTGTGATAAACATGGATAATAACATGGTACATCTTGCTGGCATCAATTTCACTCTTTCACCAGCCATTATTGCAGAAGAAAATAGAATTCTAGATGTAGGGGAAAGGTGGAACAAAAGACAGAATATCGATAAGTAGCATTATGAACCATATATTAAGGACCAATATCATGGTAAATTGAGTAGGGTGTTTCCTTTCAAGTTCTTGGAGGATCGATATGTTCCACTTATGAAACTTATCATCAAATACTTCAAATGTGAGGGAAGGTTCTCCAGACTCTATGCCTATCATATCAGATTACTTATTCATTTCACTAGGGTTAGAATGATGAGTATTCCATATTTCATTTGTAAAAACATAGAGAAGATGACTGTGATTGCAAAGAGAAAATCATACCCACAACAGCTTAACAATATTTATCACTTTGTTGTCATCAAGATTATTGTTGTGCATCAGCTTACTCAGTTGGGAGTGCCATGGGACACCTTCATTGCCCCATGAAATCTTCAAAGGGCCTTAAGTTTTTGCAGATCCTCAAGAGGAAGGTGGACCTTCCGGGCAACAAAAAGAGCATGAAAGAAAAATTGAAGAGGCTCACATTCTTATGTTTATAACTTATGAAAAAGGCACCAGGAGACATTTTGCAGCTGCCAAATAAGTATTATCTCCACCAGGAGTGGAAGGGGTCTCGTTTCCTTCACCAAATCATAGGCAAATGCTATCTTCACCTGGGGTGAAAGGGGCTTTTCCTTCTTCTTCAGCAAAACATGTACAGGACAAAGGAAAGCAATATTTTCATGATGAAGGGCCTTCCAAAGGACAAGATATGGATTTTGTTTTGGTTGAGGAAGATTACACTGATTTGGGCTCCCAAAGCTCAAGACTCAAGGATGTGGTCATCAAAGAGAAAGAAGCTGAGATCCAAGACTTATCACTTGACCTTGAGAGGGCTAAGTGGATCATTAACTTCCTTGAGCAAGTGAACAAGCACTTGGAGGAAAAACAAACAATCATGGAGCTGCAAACCATTAGGGAAAATCGGCAAGTGGCAAAAAGAAGGAAAACCAAGATGACATCACTAGAATAAGAAATAGAGGTTGACCGAGAATCATGGTTGGAAAGAGTGAATATCCACCTTGAGAAGCTGCTTGATAAGGCTAACAAGGAGAAGAACATGTTGCGCCACATGGCTTATCACTATTTGGCCCGGAACAAAATTTTCAAGACAAGGATAAGAAGCCTAAAAGCTAAGTTAAAGAGAGCCTTAAAAGCCAAAAAGGAGCAAGATAAGCTTAAAATTTTGGTTGAAGATTCCTTGGCTCAGTAAAGCAATTAGTAGGCTTGTCTCTTGCCAAATTTGAAGCAACTTTGAGAAGTTTTTGTCATTTCACAAGTATTAATTGCAAAATACAAGAATTTTCCTCTGATGGGCGCTGCGCATTGAGTTGGCTTGGAATTTTACAAAATGGCTTACATTTTTTGATTCCTCATGGAAAAATACTAAAACCTAGAAAGTTTCATGAAATTTGGAGGAGATATGGGTCACCTAAAGGGCAAAAAACACCTAAAAAATGCCCTCTTTACCACTTTTTGGACCCACAGGAAGCAGTCTTGGGAGAAGTGATTTTTGAAGGTGAAAATGGAATCCAAATCCAAAAATTCCAATTTTCCTAGAAAGTAGATAGAGAGAGCTGTCAAACAAGACATCTTGGACCTAATTTGGTGAAGGGGAAGGCCTTAAGATTCAGCCTTGAAGTGGCGCTATGCATCAGGCTCAAGGTGTTGTGCATCAGGCTCAGGGCGCTGCACATCAGGAAAAATTTTGCCAATTTTGCTCAAAAACTCAGAATTTCGCCTAGTTTTCTACCAGTTTGACTTTTTCTTCTCTCATGGTAAATTCATGATGTAATATGATGTAACTTGATGTATTATGATGTAAAAATGATGAAAAATGACTTAAGGAGGTAGATACATCAGTTATAGGTGTTTTTGAGCTGAATGAATCAGTTTCCATAGTTTTAGAGGCAAGCTGTTCCACTACCTATTTTTCAGTTCCTAGTTTAGATCTTGTTGAAACGGCTCCTTGGCTCATGGATTTGACCCCTGATGGCTAGCAAAGGTGGTTTGATGCCTATATCTTGTACTTTCTTAGTCATTTGTCAAGGTTGGACTCTTGTGGATGCATTGAGCACTATTGTAAATCACTTCTGCAGTTTAGCAAGGAAATGAACCAGGGTTTTGCAGCATTTTCTGGGATTCTTGTGGTAATGTGAATTAGCATTGTTTTCTCTTTTGTTATTAAGTTTATCTTATGTTTATGTGTGCCATCATCTCTCTATTTCAGCATAACTAAATGAATCAATATTAAAAGGGTGGAATCCATTGATGTTCAGTGCTCTGCCTTGGGGTTATTTAGTTCTAAATGTTTTCTGCTGTTTGAAGAGGACTCATGAAACTTGCATGCCCTCTCCAACTCCTCACCAGTATTTAGAATCACCATTACACCTAATTCAAAGTGCTAAAACACTTGCCTACCTCACCCCACAGAAACCTCTGCAAATCTGAGTTGATTTCCTGGACCCAAAACTGCCTTCCTCATCTAATCCAGAAACCAACCATTAAAATCAATCAAAATCCTCTGAGAATATACCTAGCCTAAAATTAGTATTCACATCAATCATCTCAAGCCTTGTTTGCCATATTTTCTTTGAGATTGACAAGGAGAGAGTCCTCTCTCGACCTGGTAGGGCTAGCTACCAGGTTAAGCCTGGTTTGATGTTACCCTAGACCTACCTTTTTCAGCCTGAGGTAGATTTAGGCAATAACATAGTGGTGACCATACTGGGGAGGAACTAAAAACTATTACCCTAGTATATTAAAGCAATTATAGACTTTTGGATGATGAGTTTAGAATTCAATAGGCTGACACGATTGTAATGTCTATTTGATTTTTGGCAATAATTCAACACACTGGCTTCCAAGCGATACGCTAGGGCCAATCCTGATCCTGATCCTCCTCCCGTGTATGAAAACCCAAATCTCATTCCAGTAATTCTCCAGCAAGAAAGTTCTGTGATACCAGTTTTCAGATCTCATTCATGCCCATTTGTTTTTGAATATCGTGAAGATCTCCAGTTTGATGAACATTTTGATCTATCTTTGTTTGAAACTAAATATGAAAGTGCAGTTGGTGCTACTATTCCAAATCTGGAGTTTGTCCAATATCTTGAAACTGAAAGGGAAAATAGATCAATTGATACTTATATTTTGAATCTTCAAACTTCTATCATGGCTACCAATATTCCAGAGTTCTTAGAATCTGCATCTGCTACTCTTGTTTCAGCTGCTATTGTGTCTAGTTTATAAATTCTTACTAAACCTCCTTTTATCCCCACCATTCTCGTGTAGCCCACCATATTTGATCAGAGATCCGCTGTCTCTTCTCCCCCATCAACCCCTTCAACACCTCAAACATCTAACATTTATTCACCTCCTTCTACACCTCATACACCCATTACATTGATTTCTTTTGTTGTTCCAACTCCTCCTACATCCCCAAGGCCAGTTTCAAATCCACCTCGAGCAATGGCCACCAGATATGCACCTATCATTTTGCCAAAAAACTTGGATGCTATGCCTGCTGATTACCAAAGTAAAATTCCATTGTTTGATGCTACCCAAGGTATCACATCGTAGAAGCATGTTGATAGGATGGGCGATTTCTTTGATCTTCATGAGATAGATATAGAGAATGTGACTATGAGATTGTTTGTGCAAACTTTTGAAGGTGAAGTGTGAAAGTGGTTCAGAGAATTTCTCGTTGAGACTATCAATACATTGGTGATTCTTCATAGACAATTTCTAGATCGTTGGGAGGTAAAGAAAAATCCACTCCAAATTCTTTCCGAGTATGAAAACATAAAGAGGAATGTTGGTGAAAGTGTCCAGGATTACTGTGTTAGATTCAATACTCTTTATAATGCTATTTTAGCTGATATCAAGCCACCAATGGGGTTGGATTTGATAAAATTTCCCAATGGCTTTGATCCCGACATGGCACATCAATTGAGAGAAAGAGACCCGGCTACATTGGAGGATATGCAGAAAATTGCAGTAAGTGTGGAGGCAAATCTGCTAGCTAAGAGAGCTAGAACGAAGACCGAGAAGAAGGTGACCATAAAGGAAGAAGATTCTTCCTCAGATCATTTTCTTCACAAAATTGAGAAGATGTTTGATAGATTAACCATTGCAGATAAGCCCGAGACATAGATTAGAAATCCAAATTTCCGTGGTCAGCAGCAACCACAGTTCAGGATTAAACAACGGGAGCAAAGAGCACAAGACCAAGTAGCAAAGAAACAAGTCAAAACAACATTACACCTAATTCAAAGTGCTAAAACACTTGCCTACCTTGCCCCACAGAAACCTCTGCAAATATGAGTTGATTTTCTGGACCCAAAGCTGCCTTCCTCATCTGATCCAACAACCAACCATTAAAATCAATCAAAATCCTCTGAGCATATACCTAGCCTAAAATTAGTATTCATATCAGTCATCTCAAGCCTTGTTTGCCATATTTTCTTTAAGATTGACAAGGAGAGAGCCCTCTCTCGACCTGGTAGGGCTAGCTACCAGGTTAAGCGTGGTTTGATGTTACCCTAGACTTGCCTTTTTCAACCTGAGGTAGATTTAGGCAATAACAGGGGGGAGGAATGATCCAGGTGGATATTTGTGGCCACCCACCAAGTCCACTTGGACCCCCACCATTTTTTCTTTCAGCTTCTCAGTTTCCTTAATTGTAGCAAAGTTTACTATTTTTAGCAGTTTTTCAGGTCCTGAACTTCCGGAGCTGTTTTGAGGACCTAAATGACGTTTTTTTGGGAAAACTGAGAGCAACGTGGGACCATGGACTGATGCTGCTCTTCCTAAAGTTGTAGTCCTCAGATAGATATTTCTAACGAGATATTGTACGCGTCAAACGAAGATTGTATGCCAAAGTTACGACCCCGAGAAGTTGATGTACCAATTTACCCAAACGGGGCCCACAGTTTGGCATTTCATCTTCTAGGGTTAGGTTTTTGGATGTTTAGGGTTTTCCATTGTTTCTCAACAATAAATAGGCCTTCGAGCCTCATTGTAACACTGTTCAGAGGCATGTAGCTACCACATCTCTTCTCAGAGATAAGCTGCCATCGCTCTAGCTGGTTTATTTCTATCTATGTTTGTAAGCATATTTCAATATTTTACATTAATGAAATGAAGTATTATTTCCATTGCATCTCTGTGTTTATGGTTATCTCTGTAATTTGTTGCATTCCTGTTTAAATCTAGATCAGGGTCCAAGTGGGATAGGTGTGCGACCACCAACATCCACCTGGATCATAGGCCCCACCAAAATCCTCTCCTTAGATATGAGGTTGAAGTGAGGTGTAGACCCTCGATACCTGATAACATCAAGCACTCGCAGGTGTTCAAAGATGACGAGCAAGTGAAATGATTCATAGAAGTTGTTGGGGAGTTTTCTAACTCCACCATTGATCAAGAAAAGTAAGAAGAAGAAGAAGAAGATCAAGAATCCACTTCGTGGAAATACGTAGTGGCTGGGCACAAAATTTTGCAACTGAAAGGGAATACTATCCCTTGTGGACTAGTCCCACTAGAAAGGCTTTTTAATAAAGGTGACGTAATCGCCAAACAGATGGCTCCTGAGATGGACAATCAAGTACAAGATTGCAACATTGGATCAGAGGAGGAGTCCTAGATGATCAAGCTGTCAAAAGGGATTCCCTTGCATTACAAACATAGGCATTTAGATCTTTTCAAAACCTACAAAGATGTTTTTGTTTGGTCTTATGATGATTTAAAAACGTTTGATATTAACATCATACAACATAAGATTCCCTTGAAAACCATAATGAAAGAAAACTCAGACAAATAAATCCACTTTTACTCCCCTCCATTGAAAGGGAGGTAAGGAAGTTTCTCCAGGCAAATATCATAGTACCTTTAAGTTAGTTTGAGTGGGTAGCGAATTTGGTACCAATCTGGAAAAAGAACAGAGAGTTAAGGCTATGTGTAGACTTCCAGAATCGAAATAGGGCATCTTTGAAAGACAACTACTCGCTGCCCAAGATGGATAATATATTGTTGAAGGTGGTTGGTTGAGCTAGAATTTCCATGATGGATGGGTTCTCTAGATACAATCAAGTGGCAGTTCATCTTGAGCATCAAGAAAATACCACTTTCACCTCCCCGTGGGGAACATTCATGTATGCTCGCATGCCTTTTGGGTCGATAAATGTAGGGGCCACATTTCACAGATCCAGGGACATAAATTTCGTGGGGGAGCAAGAAAAAATCATGGTGGTCTACTTGGATGACATCACAATCTTTTCCAAGACTAAAGAGGAGCACATCCTCCACTTGAAACTCACCTTTGAGAAGTGCGGGAGATATGGCCTCTCCCTGAATCCTAAGAAATATTAGTTCGACCTAAGTGAGGGAAATCTGTTAGCACATATAGTAGCATAGGAGGGCGTGAAGATCAATCCTAAACAAGTTGAAGCTATCAACCACATTCCTTTGCCCAGGAATAAGAAAGAAGTCCAAGCCTTCTTAGGGAGAATAAATTTCTTAATCGGTTTATACCCAATTATGCAGAGATAGTCAAGGGTATTACAAACATGCTCAAGAAGGGAAAGGATGTCAAGTGGAGCCCTATCCCCTGTGATTCTTTTAGTAGAATCAAAGAAGCTTTGGCTGAAGCCCCAATGTTAGCCAACCCCAACTATTCAGTGCCTTTCTACATCTTTTCTTTCGCCTCCCCACATAACATCGTCGCAATGTTGCTACAGAAAAATAAAGCAGGTTATGAGAAACCCATCGCCTTATTTAGCCAAGTCCTAAGGGATGCTGAGCTAAAATACAATATATTGGAGAAACAAGCCTATGCACTAGTAAAGGCTCTGAAGGACTTTCGCACGTATGTGCTACAATCGAAAATCACAACGTTTCTCCCAATGACACCAGTCAAGGACATCCTAGTGCAAGGAGACAACGAAGTAAAGAGGGGTAGGCGGATATCGAAAATACAAGAATAAGAGTTGGAAATAAAGCCTATGAAGCTTTAAAGGCCAGGGGTTGGCCAAGGTTTTATCTGAATCCAACTGCCAAGCACTAGGGATAAACCTGATCACAGAGGAAGGTAGATCACCAGAGCAATGTTAAAACATCTAAGCAGAAAATCTATGCCAAATATGAGGGATCACCTTGGTATAAGAACATCGTTCATTACATCTTATTCCTAAGGTGCCCATTGGGGATGGATACATCCAAATATTGAAGCCCAAGATTCCAAGCACAGAAATATATCATATCAAATGGCCTACTCCATTAGAAGGACCCTATGTGGGTATTGTTGCTATGTTTGGTGGAATGAGAAACCCATAAAGTGATTGGGGAGTTTCATGAAGGAGTTTGTGGAGGGAATTATAGCTAGAATACCACGGCACACAAAATCCTCAAGGATGGATTCTACTGGCCTATGATGTTTGGGGATGTTCATTCCAGAGTCAAGATGTGCCAGAAATGCCAAGTGTTTTTTGAAAGACAAAATTTTACTCCTATCCCCCTGATTCCTATGCATGTGGAGGAGCCTTTTAGACAGTGGGGAGTGGAATTCATAGGGGAGATCAATCCTCATCTAGTGGTCAACACAAATGGATATTAACAACCAATGACTATTTCACCAAGTGGGTAGAGGCCATCCTAGCTAGAAATGCTACAATCTCAGTGATGATAATATTCATGGAGGCGAACATACTATCCCGCTTTGGTTATCCTTTCAAAATCATCACTGATAACACTCAGGTCTTCAAATATGCCAAGTTCACCAACTTCTGTCATAAATATAATATCACCATTGGGCACTCCATAACATACTACCCTCAAGGCAATGACTTGGATGAGTCCTCAAACAAAGCTGTGGTAAGGGTGTTGAAGAAGACCATCACTGAAAATCAAAGGAACTGGGACTCCCAACTGAAGTTTTCTCTATGGTCCAACCGAGTAACACCTAAAATATCCATTGGAAAATCACCTTTTGGGCTAGTGTATGGAAAATTTATTGTCTCACTGATCTAACTAGCAATGCCAGTAGCAAGTTTGCTACAAGAAGATGAGGAAGAACCAAGTGCCTTGACAAGGAGGATAAATCAATTGGTTGAACTTCATAAAAATAGAGAACAGGTGGAGGAAAAACTGTCCAATTACCAACAAAAGATGAAATCTTTGTTTGACAACAAGGCCAAGGACAATCTCTTTAGCCATGATATTTAGTTCTCAGGTGGGATGTCTAATGGGAGGACAAAGGCAAACATGGAAAATTCGATCCAATATGGTTTGGCTCCTTCAGGATTGCAAAAGAGAGAGGTAACAACACATATCTTCTTGAAAACTTGGATGGTGAATTGTTGGAACTACCAATAAATGGCCAGTTCCTCAAATTTTATTTTTCAAAATTAGAAGTACATGTCTCACAGTCATTGTAAATATCTGGTGTGTGTATTGGAATTGTTATTTGTATTTTCATTTTATGTAAGAATTTATAATTTCATGAAAGTTATCTTTTGATTAGAAGTGACTCCATGCCCAAAGGAGTCATTCGTAGTGTGCAGGTTCTCAGCACCTTGCTAGCAAGGCACAGTCCCCAGGTGGAGCCAATGTTGTCACTCACTGCTCACTCACTTCTTTACAAATGATCAATTTCCTAGGATGCATAAGAGTAGTTACTTTTAAGCCATTTCCTGAGCCAAAAAATATATCATAGCTTTATTAGACCCTCTCCATTGCATAGTGTGTGAAATGAGCTTTCCAATGGTATATAGAAGTCCCAAAATGGACCTCTAGATCAGAAGATATGGCTTGTGCAAGATCAGAAGTCTTGTTGCCTTGAAGTGAAGAAAAATAGCTTATTAGAAGACTCCGGGCATAACAAGTTGAGCATATTCAACATCCCATAGTACCACATCCCACATGACCCCCACAGTTCCTTATGGGCCATCCTTAAGGAATTGTGGGGGGGAAGCACGCCAATAGTGTTAAAGCATCGGGGAAGGGCAAAGGCCAATTTACACTAAAAATCATTGAAAAAACAAGGGCAGATGGACCTCCTTTCGCTCTCCTTTGGGGGGGGGCACGTGGCACACTACCGGCAGTCTCACACCTTGCAGTCCCATAGCTTCACACTACTCGCAGTCCCGCAAGTCCCGTAGTCCCACAAGTCCTCAGATCCCGCAGGTCCCCGCATCCCGCAGTCCCTTAGGTCCCCGCATCCCACAGGTCTTGTAGTCCTGCAAGGCCTTGCATCTCAGCGACCCCACAGTCCCACAATCACAACGAACTCCAAAACCTTGTGGGGGGCCGATCTTCCGATATAGTGTGAAATTGCTGGGGAGGGAAAAAAGTCTAACAAAGAAAAGCATGGAAAAACCAAGGTGGGTCCGCTCCCTTTTCTCTCCTCCACATGGCAGTATTATAGTACGATAAATCCTGTAATCTCGCAATATCGATGGATTAGAGAGATTTTCATTCCAAGACCGTTTGGGGGCCGATTCTACGATACAATGTAAAAGTTCCGGGGAGGGCCAAAATTCATTAAGAAAGGAAATGCACACGAAAAAAGCATTAGGCAGGCCTTTTTCTCTCTCCTTTAGGGGGTAACGTGGTAGCATACGATTTGTCCTCAAAGCTGACATGGAAATTGATGTCATCAATGACGTGGGAGTACATATGCTGACATGGAAGATGACACAAGTCACTCAATTTCAGCATTTTGAGGGGTCACATGGGGCCATTTCTGGGTGACACATGTCACCACTCACAGGGTGACATGTGGTGGTGGTGATGTCACCCCGTAGATCGGAGATCGCAAATGTTAAGGGGAAAGGCTAAAGGTAAAATTCTATCAAGCATCAGGATGTGGGATTCCAATTGCGATAAAGAAAAGGACCCCGGATGTGATGTTTCATAGGCCATATTTCATAAAGTTTTCATGTTCGGGATATCGGTCGATGCGGTGTAAGGGGCCATCAACAACGATTCAAGTTCTAAAAGGAAAAAGGCCCCCACACAACTATTTGAAAGCCTTAGCACCCGAAGGGCTAAGCCCTTGGTTCCAGCCCCCAGTCCTATGAGGAAAATTACAAAAGGGACTATAATAATGGGAGCCCAAGGCGAAACTAGAGCTTGCCTATGTCGTATCATTTCAGTGTTAAAGGACTACACTCGACTGACTGTTCGCTACATCATGAAACGCTTCTCCAGGTGTATTGCAGTGCTGAAAAGGACTGCACATAGAATTAAAGGTCATATGGGTTGGCAATTGGGGTGTTAAATGGAGGGATGGCACATTAAAACCAGGTGCGGGCACATTCATGAGAAAACCATTCTGCAATATGCATCCAGAGTCGGTGCCGAAAGAAGATGTAACACTACATACAGAAGATCGAGCATTCAAAACTAGGAAGATCTGAGTGTCGATTATATTCAACATGACTTTAAAGGAAAAAATTATAAGAGTTAGTTGAGCAGCATAGGAGACCATACCATGAACTAGATGCAGCCTGAAGCCGAAGTAATTACAATGATGGGCGCACAAATATTGCATTAATGTTTCGTCTGTTATGTGATCTTGTGATGTGCTTTCCTTTATGAGGCAATTACTATTTTTGTGATGTTTTTTGGACATAGAGCCTTCGCTGGCCGAGACAACAAGCTGATCTGATAGCCGAGACTCGGCCCAGGGATATTTTGTACTGTATCATGATTGATAATGCACCCCCTCTTCTTATAAATAGGGGGTAGAAAAATTGAATAAAGGTTTCGAAATGTGCAAAGAAAGACTAATATTTTTGTGAGACTATATTACTTAGTTACATATATCTTGCAAAATATCACTAGAGTAGTGGTGATTCACCCTTTGAAGTATTATAGTGCGTTATTTCCTGTTTTCATCCATTTTGTCTATTTTCTTCTTTGAATTCATGTAACAATAGATGCTATAATATTTCATACTTGCCTACAAATTCATTTGCATTGAGATGTTAATGGAAATCCCTGTTTGATAGGTTGAAATTATATCTTTAAACTGCACTACATGAATCACAACATCCAGTTTCTTTTCAGTCCATTATATCTACCTATAACTCAGATAATTGTAGCAAATAACATGGTTTCAGGCTCTATGTTTTTAATATAGAATTCTTGATGCTTCGAGATCTACATTTTGAGTTATCCCTTCTCTTTGTCTTCTCTCATTTATTCCATAAAGTTGATTAAACTATAAGCCTTTGAAGTGATTGGCCTCCACTATTTTCTGTTATATTTTTGGGAACTGTGTATGTGTAGAAATACTGAAATACCTAAACTGTATCTTTGGATGAAAGAACCAACTCATGCCTCTTATGTATGTGTATAGAACATGGGTGATGTCTCCTCCCGCTTGAGAATCATTTGAGGCACAGTGATTTAGATGTACCTAGGCACTGGCCTTGTAAGCAATCCAAGGTTGTCTCTGGGAGTGACAACACCAACCTTAGACATCCTTGTCAATATTAAACAATGTTTGGCCAAGTGTATCAACCCCTGCGTAGTCCTCAAACTTAATCACTATGGTCGATGGCCAATGGTTAATGTCTGTACACATGGTGTAGTTTCATTGGGGTGTGGTTCCACCAACATCCACCTGGTGTTGGGCCATCAATATTCACATAAGTCTAAATTTCACTACTCACTAGTGCCAGTAGCATACCATACATCACAAAACATGGGAATCCTAGGTTCATTTATGAATGTCAACTTACAATCTTAAGGTAATTCATAGTTTAATGGCCTGATACCTGAACCATTTAACTTAGTGATTGTGTTGAACACGGTGGAAACCCAATTCACCAAAGTTGAGGGCTATGGCCCAAATCTTAAGGCCCCAACCTTCAATTCATACAAAAAACCAGTGTAGGAACAATTATATCTATATGTTATTAGAGTCCATATGATTATATATAAATACATAACTGCATGTTCATCATGAAAATAATAATAGAAAGCACTATTTCAAATAGTTATTGAACCCATAAGTTCACAAGATATCAATCCAATCATGAACATAATAACAAGCTTCACAACCTTGAAAATCATTTCTATTTAACACACATGAAATATTACATCATTCACACATGAAAAAATTTCATCATAGTCCATAAGACAATATTCAAAAGTAATTTTACACTATTTGTGTGTTTAAAGATGCATGGAATTTGAAGGAGCGACTTCAACTCTACACCCAACTATAGGCCGACCACATTGTAGTATTTCTTATAGAAGACCACCCCCAAGCTAGATCCAAATTCTGAAGGGATGCGTGTTTAGGGAATTTCACACCAATGGCTTAATCACATAACTAGGATAAGGAGTCCACTATCCAAGTGGTTTATCAATTGTTCTCCAACAGTAAGCACCATAGTGACTCACTTTTTCTCTGGGTTAAAACAAAAAGCTTCACCCAAGATCAAATGGGTTATATCTCAATTCAAGGTGGTGAAATCAACTACTTTTGGTGGTTTATTAGCCACCTATCAATGGAAAGCACCGTAGGGGTTTGAATTCCATTGTCAAAGTAGTTTATCAACATCACGACAAGCACAACAATGATTAATATTTCCCTATCTCAGTGGCTTATTAGCCAGGAAACAAGAACCAAGTGGTTTTTTAGGCTCATGACAAGCATCATAGTGATCCAATTACTCCACTAAGTTCCCACTGGTCCTTTGGGCTTAAACACATGGTTTAATGGCCTTCACCTGGTCATAGGGAATACTTTCCCAGTTCAAAGAACACAAGGTTCAATCATGCCTAGCTTTGTTCCTTCTAACTTCTCACTAGTAGCTTGACATAGAGTTCCTCTATAATGTCTTCCCCCATCATTCCCTTTCTTAATAGTTTTTGGCACTCTAAATGCTCTTTGCTCAATAAGCTTCTGCGCCAATCATTATGTGCCTCCTCCACACACTTTGACCATTCTCTCTTTGATCCCACACACTCTTTATTTGTTTGATCATCTTTTGTTTTCACTTGAGGCTTCCATCCTATCTTGGTCATGTTCAATGAGGAAGGGGGACAATATGGGTAGTGTCCTTCACCCAGTCTACTCATTCCAACTTCATTTCATATAAACATAGGGAATTCCTTGCTTCAAGTGGTAGTTAAGGTAATTTATTGAGGTTGGTATTGTAACATACCTCGATC
Source organism: Pinus tabuliformis (assembly GCA_031772625.1). Classification (NCBI taxonomy): domain Eukaryota; kingdom Viridiplantae; phylum Streptophyta; class Pinopsida; order Pinales; family Pinaceae; genus Pinus; species Pinus tabuliformis. Next base: position 1,026,803,796 of record CM062805.1, read on the forward strand.
ACTGCCAACTCTCTCTTGTCTCTCTTGAGGCACAATTTCTATAATAGAAAACATCTGGCAACCTATTCTTTGAAATTTTTTCCCATTGAGCATGTTGTTCAGTTCTTTCAAAAGTGGGATCACCCCCAAGCTGAGGCTTTAACTCCATAGCATCAACAACAATTTTCCTGAAAACATCTCTCTCTCTTTCTCTCTCTCTACCATTGACCACATTGTTTAGTTCTTTCAAAAGTGGGTCACCCCCAAGTTGAGGCTTTGTCTCCATAGCATCAACAATAATTTTCCCGAAAACCTGGTACGATACCAACAATTACCAGCTAAGGTTCTAATCCTATTAGCCTCCAAACAATGATCTTGTGGCTTCCAGTGGTTCCACTTTCATAACAGACCTTCCAAGTACCCTTCCAAACTTCACACATCCAAGTTACCAAGACCAACAATCTCTAACCAAAAATCCTGTGGATTCCAGGATTTCCACTACCCTTACAGGCCTTCTAATCACCCTTCCATGCCTCCATTTCCACCACACATTACATTCCTCCATTTCCACCACATGCTCCATGCTTCCATGGTTGTCCTTCTAAAATATTTCATTGGAGTCTTTTATACTCCTCCACAACATAAGAATTAGTCATACTGACCCCTTTCACAGGGATAACACACTCATTTTTATGTGCATGCTCTCCTTTTTCCACTCGACATTCACCCAATCCCTTCATGGACTTTTTCTTTTATAGGCATGGTACTTTTTGTGATTATTAAATCATATAAGCCCCTTTAACTCACCCATTCATGTAGTTTTAACCCACCATTCTAGTTTATGCCTTTATGGTCCACAAAAAATTTATTTTTATTGGTATGTGTAAATAATTACATTATCAGGCCTTCTAGATTCAAAATATACAACATGTGTACACGGTCATACTATCCCCAAAACATAACACTTTCCTACTTGGGTACATTATTGCTCACCTACCTATTTCCACATTCACATGTTATTTACATTCCACATTCCCATCATGATCTAGTGTATCATCTTTAGGACCAAAATGGCCCCATTTCACCTTTACCGAGGCGACAACTCGATTCCAGAGCACTTTGACCTTCTCGTCCATGATCCATATTGACTAGACCTAGAAGTATTCCTCAAGCTCCACCTAAGTCATGTTCCAATAAATTACATGGTTAGCATCATGAACATACTTTTCAACAATGAAACATGAAATACATTATGTAAATGCATGGATGATGGTATGCAATCCTATATGCAACTAGACCTATCCTCTCTAGGATCTCAAATAGTCCACAATATCTCATTGTTAATTTTGCACAACTGCCCAATTTCAGGGAACTTTTCCTTGCCTTCACCCTTAAGAATACATGGTCTCCAATTTTAAATTCCTTTTTTGGCCTGCTATTGTCTACATAACTTTTCTATTTATCTTGGGAAACCTTTGAACTCTGTTTAATTTTTTCCATTTGCTTTTCCATTTCCTTGAGAAAATATAAACCAATAATGGCCCTGTCAATAGGATTGTCCCAACTGATTTATGTGTTGCATTTCCTGACATGAAAGGCTTCAAGTAGCCTCATATTCAAATATGATTGATACCCATTATTATAAGAAAACTCCACCAAGTGCAATAATTCTTCCCTTTTTGATGGTTTGTCCATTACATACATTCTGAGTATGTCCTCAATGAATCAATTAGCTCTTTTAATTTTACCATTTGATTTTGGATGGTATGATGTGCTAGTATTTAAATTAGTCCCGAATCCGTTTTTTTTCGACAAATAAACCCAAAATCCCTTAAATAAAATTTTCCAAAAATTGGACATAAAATTGGGATCCCTGTCTGAAATAATTTCCTTGGCCACACCAGGCATCCTTTAAATTTCCCTTGTGTAAATATCATCAACATTGGATGCATGGTGTGTTTACTTTATTTGAATGAAGTGGGAAACCTTGGTGAGTTTATCCACTGCAACCATGAAGGAATCATGTTTCTTTATTGTTCTGGGCATATTTGCAATGAAGTTAACATAAATGATTTCCAACTTCCACTCGGGAATGGGTATTGGTTGTAACAACCTTGCAAAGTGTCTACGATTAGTTTTAAGATTTTTGAATTCCAAAGACTTGGATTTATAATCAACCATGTATTTCTTCACACACAGAAAAAAAATATTTCTTTCTGACTGTAGAGATTTTCTTTTAATATCCTCGGTGGCCAACATAAGACACTCTATGCATATCACTCAACACTAAATTTTTTAACCCATGGGAATTCAAAATATATATAATTCATTTATATAAAATAACTCCATCTACTCTGATATCATAATCTCTATATTTGAGTTTTATTTCGCCTTGCTATAGGTTTCTTTTTATTTCCATGTATTTCCTGTCTAAATTCCCAGTTTCTGAAAGTCTGACTTTTAAATTAGACCTACATGTGCTTATGGCTGTAACATACATTTATTTTACCCTCCTGTTGAGTGCATCAACCTCTTTATTTTCCTTTCCCTTTATATGCTTAATTTCAAAATCGTAATGAACCAAAAATTCCAGCCATATTATTTGTTTGACATTTAAATATGGTTGTCCAAATAAATGTTTTAACCCACTATGGTCAATTCTCAACTCAAACCTCTTCCCCATGAGGTAACGCCTCCCCATATTTAAAGCATGTATAATGGCTACCACCTTCAAATCATGAGTGGCATAATTATTTGCATGCTCCTGGAGGTTCTTGGATTCATAACATATCACATGTCTATTCTGCATGGGAACTCCTCCATTTCCTTCTTTACATGCATCCCTACACATGAGAAAGTATTCATCTGGGTCCATTATCTTCCATATAGGTGCACTTGTCAATAATTAATTTAAACGTTGAAATGCCTCTTCACATTTATGACACCAATCAAAAGTTTCACCTTTCCTTTGCAATAATGTAATGGGATGTGCTATCCTTAAGGACCCTCTAATAAAATTCTATAATAACCTGCTAGACCCATGAAAGGCCTTACCTTTGTCACATTTTTGGGTGCTATACAACTTTAATTACTTCGATATTTACTAGGTCTACTGATATCCCTTCTTTTGAAATAATATGACCCAAATGATGGATCATTCTCTGATAAAATGATCACTTACTTAGCTTGGCATATAAATGATGCTTCGTGAGTACCTATAACACCATCCTTAAATGTTCATGCCATTCCTCGGAGTTAAAATACTTAAGGATATTGCCCAAAAATACAATAAAAAATTCTTGTAAAACACCATTCATGAGGCACATAAAGACACCTAGGGCATCAGATAGCCCAATTGGTCCCACTAAAAACTCATAATGCCCATATCAAGTTTGAAATGTTGTCTTACTGATGTCTTCTTCCTTAATTCTTATTTGATTATATATCGATATTATATCAATTTTAGAGAATACCTTATTTTCCCTAAGTTGGTCAAATAAATGATCTATCTAGGGTAATGGATATTTATTCTTCAATGTGACCTCGTTTAACTAATGAAAATCAATATAGAGTCTCAATGTACCATCCTTCTTTTCAACAAATAAGATGGGGGCACCCTATGGTCAACATCGAGGCATATGTACCCTTTTCTTAAGAGTTCATCTAGTTGCATATGCAATTATTTTTGTTCTAGTGTGCTCATCCTGTATGGTGTTTTGGAGACTAGTGCAACTCTATGTACTAAGTATATAGAGATGTCAATCTCTCTTTTAGGTAGAAACCCTAGAATTTCAACAAACACATCTTCAAATTACTTAGGTATTGGGTAGTGCTCTATGCCGAACCTCAATATTGCAGCAAGGATGCTGCAACTCCCAAAGCTACCAAATTTACTTTATCAACCTGGGGCTTCGTACAAACATGGAGGTGACAGTGCCATATACACAACAGATAGATCATTCTCCTCATATCACTCTCAACTGGGTCACTTGACCATTAGGGTTCTAGACCATTCCTCTATTGAAATAAAAGGAGTCTGACTACAAAAAGCAAAATGTAAAGGCTATTTCTAGTGCAAAGAAGGTAAATGACTGTCAATTTAGGAAATGAAAGCTGCCAACTTGCAAACGCTATGAAATGACACAAATCATCTAGCTATGAAATGACACAAATATCTTGCAGAAATGAAACAATGCTAATCTTGAACTTGATCACCTAGCTATCATGGTTTCTTGAAAATATAAGATTACTCTACCATTTCATAATTCAAATATGCATGCATTAACTATCTCATTCACACTTGCAGAATAGATAAAGTTCTAATTTCTAGATTTACAAATAAAAGGACTAATTCTATTTGATCTTGCAAGAGGGAAAGGAGTGAAATTACTGGTCTAGGTGGCACTTATGGTCATGGAGTTCAAGTTGAGGGGTTAAACTACACCTAAAATAGGATAGGCTATCATTGCAGGTCAAAACATGTTGCTACAAGTTTGCTACAGGATGTTGCTGCCGGATGTCCTAAACTGCTATAGGATACCTTGAACAACTACAGGAAGTTGGTTGAGAGGTTCTGGAGTGAAAGAATGGTGAGATGAAGTGTTGGAAGGGTGTATGATAGTGTGAAAGGTGCAGGGAAGGCAAACACTACCTATGGCCAAACTCAGCATTCCAATAAGGTTGGGTTCGACTAAGACAACTTGCTCACAGTGGCTAAAGGATAGAGGCTCAGAATATGGGTTTCCAGGCATCAACAAAAGGTGTAGAAGACCTAGATGGAGTTGGTTGGAGGAGTCCCTTCCTGTAGATCAACAACCCTGCAATTACACATGTTCCTCTTTTCATTTTCAAATCATTACATGTCAATGTGGAAAAGATGAATTGAATTTGGAAAATATGATCTAACTATTGCTAAGAACTAGATCTATGAAAGGAACTACCTTCTAAGCTACAACAATCTTAAGAAGCAGAATAACAACTATAAATATTTCCAACAAATCATAAATAGCTAAGACTGAAACTTAATCTATGCAATGGACAAAAAAGTCAAACTCTGTTTTTGGGCTGTGAGAGTGGGGTCCTCTAATCATGATCCCATGAGGGAGATGAGAAAGGGGTCATTGTCACAAGGTTTTTGATATCTTTTACTATATTTCACTGCAAAAACTAATTAACCTTTAAGCTAATGGAATCATGAATAAACCAACAACTTGATCAATATTTTAATCTCAAAGAGACATGAATAAACTGCAACAACTAATCAACATTCTAGCCTAAGAATATAGATACAAGAGAGGAACTTTTGCTGCTAGGGTTGGGCCCTAACCCAAGAGCTTCAGCCCCTTGAGTCAACTCAGTGCTGGATCAAAACAAAATTTCTCATTATCATAAAAAGTGTCAAATACATCATAACATGACAGTCAAAATGTGTTGCAGCTAAAATGGCCTCTTTGGATATAAAAAATTCGAATCCTAATGAGTCCCCTAGCTTTCTTATTTATACAAAAATGGAGCTACCAACATCTCCCTAGAAAATAGGGATACTTGGCTCCCTAACTTGAGTATAGGTGGGTCTAAATCTTCCTTCACTTGCATTGGCTCCGCTCCCAATGAACTCGGCATGCTTGGCTGCTTGTGAACCGAAGTTGATCAGATAGAGTGGGAGATCTTCGACTCAATTGAGGAGTTAAGGAGGGAAACCACCTCCTAGAATCTCTCTTGCTTGTCTACTCTGAGTTCGTGCACCCAAATCAACTCAAACTTTCTCCAATTCCTAAATTTAACATACATTAGGACACATGACATAGTAACCAATCTTTACTCTTGACATTAAGAATAATATAACAAAATCTGTGGACAAATATGAGAAAATACAATTTATTAAGTTGGAGAATGGAATTGTGACCCGTATAGTTTACCTATTGATGAGCCTCATCATCACCCCCCCACTGAAACTATTTCTAATCCTCTAAGAAACCTAGTCATCTATATCCATCTCCTGCATGGCTTTGGTGGCCTCTCTGACATCCCAAGCTTCTGTAGATAGCGTCTCTTCCTAAGGGTAGAACCCTGCATTTTTCTCTATCTCTTTTGTCTGCTTACTTTCCTCTTCTTCCTTCCTTCCTTCATGTAGACCCAACAATAAAGGTGGATTGAGCTTCCCTTGTCCAATCGTAATAAATTTCCTTGGTGTTAAATATAGGGGATTTTGTCTCTGCCTTTTCTTCTTAGATTTGATCGATGTACTCAAGGAAACCAAGGCAGTAACTGCCTCCTTTTCAATGGGTTTAGGAGACAACCTTTGCTTCTTTGGATACATCTCCCCTTATTCTTCCTTTTGTTATTCCTCTACCTCTTCCTTTCTCTATGGTTCTTCCTCTGTTTTCTCTGCCTCTTCCTTTTTCTCCATATTCTACTTCTACCTCTTCTTTTTCTACTTCTTCCTCTTCTTCTCCTTCCTCTTCAACACTTGAGGTTGGTTTCTCACCAAGTGCAAGGAATTGGGTCTCAAGGAATGCTTCTCTATCCATATATATGATTTTGGACTAGAGGAAAAGAACTCTTGACTTTCTCGAAGCATCCTCCACTATTAGCTTGATTAGACCATGGTGTGCTAACTATTGTTGATTTCCCTCTTTCACCTTCTGGCTCATGTCCATGATGGACTGTAGGAGAAAATAAGGCACACTAAGTCTTTGGCTATGGGAAATCTGGCTCAAAATCTCAGTTCATGGAGCAGTTTGAACTTGTAGCCATAGACTACACTTAGTCTTCCTTCACAAGAGATGAACTTAAGGATGTGATAGGCTACCTCATCCAAGGGATAGGGAAGGATCTCCCTTCTGACTCCATTTTTGTCTTCAATTGGTTTCTCATCATTGGTGAAGAAATTATTCTTAGCAAGGGAACTGCTAGACTTGTCTTATTTTCTCCACTGGACCCCTATGGGAAGGGTTTTCACCCTGCTAATCAACTCAAGAGTGATGGTAATGGATAATCTCCTCACTACAATGGTAGTTGTTGGGATGGGGTCCTCTGGGTTAGTTTTGGGGTTAAAAACCCAAGTTTTGATGTAAATGTTGGTAAAAAGATGTAAATTCTCCACAATTTGTGGATGCGGAGCGCGTAGATAGTTAGAAGTCAAAAGGGGTTTTAGTCCCTTGGTTATGAAAAGTCAAGTCAGTTTTGAGATCCACCCATGGTCCGGTGAACCATGGGATTGTATGTAAAAAGCTATAAATAGGTGTGTCTTAGAGAGTCTAAGGTAGATAGATAGATAATAATGGATGCTTATGTATATGTCTAAGGAAAGGGGCAAGTAGCAGCGGGAAGATAGAAGGGAAAATACTCCACAACTGAGTGTGTGAAGGCATAGAGTAGAGTCTGCAGTTGAGTGCGCAAGACAGTTTTGAGTTTGTAACATCATATTGAATATCAATAAAGAATACCATTGGAGAAATTCATGTGTTTATCTGTTTACTTCTGTTATTTATGTTTGCAATATGCGTTGTGATGGAATAAATGTCTTTATGAATTATTGATGTATTTATGCGCGGCTCTGTTGGATAAGTCTTGCTAACTGTATGCAATGCCTATTAAATATTTACACGAAGACTATAATACATTCTGTGGTGTTTATTGAATATTTTAGTAGATTTGTGCGAATTCAGATCTAGGGTTGGTTTATGGTGCACGAAAGTAGATGTTTCACCTCTGAAGATCTGCAAAACCCTATCGTAGACCTTCACAAAGGTCTAATGGTAGTTTAAGTGAAGTTGCAGTACCAAGCCTTAGGGGCTTATAGGTCTGCACAAAGGCATATCTAGGGCAATAAAAGACATCACACTGATCTCTGGATGCAAAAACTTGGTTCCAACATCCCCCCATACTACTTCAGGTGAGACTTCAGCCTGCGCTATGCGGGTTGATGCCAAAAGGGCCAGTAGTGTAGGGTTTTGTTTGGTGCAATTAACTCTGAACCTAGGTCAAGACCCACTAAGCCAACAAATGGTTCCATTGCTAGGACCAAGATTTGCATAAATAGATGTGTGATGTCACATCACTGGAATCTGACCAAGAAGGAAATTGAGAAGTGGTTGGATAGGAAGATCCAGGAATTTGCGGTGCAAGAGAAAAAAATCCCTGCCTATCAAAAGAGCAGTGGTTGGATTGATACTTGTACATTGAAATACACGAAATTTTCTTGTGCACCTTCCTAGTCAAACAATACGAGTGGATAGCTAAGTTGGTAGACGACCAAGGAAGGTGGAAACTCGACGGTCCAATAGTGTGGAGTTTGGAGCTAGTGCATAGGTTGGAAGCTTCTGAAGACAAGATCGCGCATGCTTTTGACCACTGGATCGATCAAATTATAGGAGGATTTGTTACAGAGTTCACGGTTGATACCTCAGTCGGCTACAGTGAAGCAGAGCGATGCTTCTTCAAGGAACTGTGAGGTAAGTATACGAGATCTTTGAATACTTGGATTAAGATGATCTTTTTTGAGAAATAGGTTATTTCGTTTCCTTGATGTTTGTATCTACGTGAAGTGGATAGATCTTTAGAAATCGAGAGAAAGTAGGCCCTAGATATATCCTGTTGATTGGACATCCTTCAAGCTATGACAAGGTAATGACACAAGCCTTACCCCAGAGTGTGGTCCAGCTGATAAGACATGGTTTTCCACAGATACATCATCAATCCACTCCACCTCCACCTTCACCTCCACAACATGCACCTTTGACCACACCACCGTCGTTCAACATGTCGAACTCAATAAAGCTACAAATTTTCAAGGGTATAGGAAGTGAAGATATAGATCAGCTCTGGTTTTTTGTGAATGATGTATGGACCGCAGAGCAGATCATTGATGACAACATAAATAAGGCACACTTAGTTACTGCTCTACAAGATCGCATGCTGACATGGTATATTAATTATTGTGTTGATCATCCTTTAGTGACACTAGTAGATACTAAGGATGATTTAAACAAGGAGTTTAGTAAGCATAAGTCTGACTCACAGTCAATTGTTGGATTTAAGGAGATCACAATGAGGGCTAGTGAGATGCCTTGGGAGTTAGATCAAAGGCTGAAATGTGTGATCTGCGAAGCTAATATGCAACTTATAGATGGTCAGCACCGCGAGTGGTTTATAACCTCCCTTCAACCCCACCTGAGGATTTCCTTGTCATAGCAAAAGATAGGAAATTAGGTAGAAACCTTGGAAATCGTGATGAGATTACACGAGATACCTATTTAGGACATGACTTTGGGAGTCCAGCAGATTTACTCGCAGTTGCAGAACCTCTGCTTGGAATTATAGAGCTTGAAAAAGGAGAAAGAGGCTAGGTTGAAGGTGCACGAGGAAGTCTGGTGCCTCAAGTGTAAGAGACAGGGGCATTATAAAGACCATTGCCTTGTCTTCGAAAATTATATTACAGGAGGGGGACTGATTCCCCTGAGGCAGGAAGTCCCAGTAGGACCGGGTGTGGTGCCCGTGCTATGGTGTGTTATTTTTCAGGTGGCTAGAAAACACGTAACGGATAATTGTATTTTGCTGCAAAAGTTTGTTCAAACACCACAACAATTTTTCTGTGATTTCTGCAAATTTGTGGGCCACGATGAGTGCCACTGTCTTAGCTACGAGTTGATGATGGAAAGAACGCCTACCTATCAAATGAAAGTAGAAACTCAACCTCCGGATTAGGGCACTGGGGGAGCGCGCATAGGATATCAGGGGCAAGGACAAGGATGAGGAGGAGGAGGACTTGACAGAGGTCTCTTGGGAACAGGTCCCTTAGGGTCAAGTTTTGTGTTAAAAGCCCAAGTTTTGGGGGAAAAAGCCCAAGTTTTGTATAAGAAGTGTAAATTCTTCGCATTTTGTGGTTGTAGAGCATGAAGATGTAAAGATTCATCAAGGTCTTCTGCCCTTCTTTTATGTAACTTGTGTCGACTTTAAGAGATGCACCCATGGTCAGCAGACCATGGGATTGTATAGAAAGGGGAGTCTTAGAAGAGTCTAATGTGGTTCAGTATTGATATGTTTTGAGTCATTGATGAATGTAATGGGCCTATGAGAGCTAAGAGCGAAGAATCTTAGCATAGGAAAGAGTCTCTGCTACTGTGTGCGCAGAGGCCTAGGGTAGAAGTTTGTAGCTGAGTGCGCGGACCCTCGCAGCTATGTGCGCAAGACGTTTAGAGTTTGTAAAGAAGATCCGAAGCATAAATAAAGAGAATTATTCTAGGATTATCTGGGTATGATCTATTTTACTTCTATTATAAATGCATATGATTATATTATGATGAATTATGGGTTTATGTTTTAATGTTGTATTGATGCGCGAATCCATATGCTTTGCTTTGTTATATGAACACAAGTAAGAATATATGTTTATACGAAGATCCTCTTAATGCATGTTGAAGTTATCAGATACTTAATATAATATGGGTAAATACAGAAGTAAGAGTAATTATAGAAGCACGTAAGTTTCTATTCCGCCTATCTAGGGTACGCGGAGGATGGTCGTAGACCTTCGCAGAGGTCTAGAGGACAACTAAGACGAGTATATCGATAAGCCCTAAAAGGCTTTTGTGTGAAGAAAGGTTTACCATATTAAATGACATCGCTACCATCTTTGGGTGTGGAAACTTGGTTCCTGCATCCCCCCATATTGCTCCGGGTGAGACTTCAGTCCACGCTCAGTGGATTGATGCCGAAAAGGAAAGTAGTGTAGGGATTTGATTGGCTAATTAACGCTGAACCTGGGTCAGGGCCCATCAAGCCAGCAAATGGTTCCATTTTTGGACCAGGATCTACATAAAGAGATGTGTGATGTCGCATCACTAGAATCCAACTAAGAAGGAGATCGAAGATTGGTTGGATAGAAATATCCACGAATTCACGGCGCAAGAAATCAGGAATCCGGAATTGACGAAAGAACAATGGTTAGATAAATATTTGTACATAGAGATACATGAAATCTTCTTTTTTTCCTTCCCGTACGAATTGTACGAGTGGATCGCGAAATTGGCAGACGACCAAGGAAGGTGGAGGATGGACAGTCCAATAGTCTGGACCCTAGAGCTAGTGCGAATATTGGAAGTCTTTGAAGATAATATTGCACTCGCTATTGATCATTGGCTCGATCATATCATAGGAGGATTCGTGATAGAGTTCGCGGTCAATACTTCTGTTAGTTACAATGAAGTAGAGCGTCGCTTCTTCAAGGGACTGCGAGGTAATTATTTAAGGTCTTTAAATACTTGGATTAATATGCTCTTGTGTCAAAAGTGGGTTATGCAGTTACCTTAACATTTGGAGCTATGTAAAGTGGAAAGATCTTCAGGGATAGAGGGAAAATCAGCCCTGAATATAGCCTGCTGATTGGACCTCCTCTGAGTGACAATGAGGAAGCAACACAGGATCCTCTGCAAAGCATTGTTCAATTGATACAATAAGGGTTCCTGCGATTACCCCACCCACCCACACCACCTCCATCTTCACCTCCACCGCATACACCTTCACCCACACCACCACCACATCCGCCACCATCCAATATGGTGAATTCAGTAAAATAGCCTGTATTCAAGGGGCCAGGGACTGAGGACTCAAACCAATTTTCGTTCATCGCGAAGGTCGTATGGGAAGCTCAGGGTATTATAGATGATCAGATGAAGAAAGAAACATTGGTTACTGCTTTGCAGAATTTTGCGTTAGCGTGATACATTAAGTACTACACTGATAACTCGATGGCTACATTAGCAGATATTTAGACCATGCTGAATAAGGAATTCATCAGGCCCAAATTTGAAGCTCAGTGAATTGTGGGATACAAGGATATCATGATGAAGCCTAGCGATACACCTTGTGATTTGGATCAGAGGTTGAAGTGCACAATCTGTGAAGCCAACATGATTCTTATGGATGGGCAGCACCGCGAATGGTTTGTGGCTTCGCTCTTGCCTCATCTAAGGGTTGCTTGGTCACAACAAAAGATTGGAACCTAGGCCGAGGCCCTGGAGATTGCAATGAGATTGCACAAGACACTGATGTAAGATGCTAATTTAGGGGTTCAATAGATTCACACATAGTTGCAGAACCTGTGCCTAGAATTTTAGAGTCTGAAGAAAGATAGAACAATTCAGCGAGAGGTGCATGAAGAAGTTTGGTGCCCAAACTGAAAAAGTCAGGGGCATGACAAAGATCAATGTCTAGTCTTTGCGAATTATGTTGCAGTGGGGGGGCCAATGACTCTGAAGCTGGAAGCTCAACCAGGGATAGGTACACGGCCTGCGATATGGTGTGTTATTTTTCAAGTAGCTGGAAAACATGCGACATATAATTTCCATTTGCTGTAGAAATTTGTACAGACACCACACCGACTCTTCCACAAATTCCGTCAATCGGTAGGTCATAATGAGCGTAATTTCTATAGTTATTAGCTAATGATGGATAAAACACCCACATATAGGGTTCAGGTAGAAACCCAGCCTCTGGACCAAGGAGTTGGGGGAGTGCAAGGTAAATATCAGGGGTACAGACAAGGCCGAGTTAGAGGAGGACCTGGTAGAGGTCGGGGATAGGTTATTTGTTACAACTGTGGAGGACCGGGACACTACATGTGATATTGCAGGAACCTGACACATTTGTCATGCCGATATTGTACTCAGTTTGACCATACGAAAAAGGATTTCCCTGTATTATTAGCTAAGATATGCAAAAAGGGAGCACGATCTTAGCAATCGACTCAGAACCTGCAAATGATGAGGGTTGAGCCTTGCGAGGAGGATCCTAAGGTAAATATTCTACTACGGAGTGGAATGATGACTGGCAAAGATAAAGGGAAGTAGCCTGAAGAAGGTGAATGGGTCTGCAAAGTGCCAGAAAAGGAGATCAGGTTTGGTCTAGAGTGCACAAAGGAAACGTTTATGGAAGCAAAGAGAAGCTTCACTGAGGCCTCTACCTTAGGAAGTCAGGATAAGCCAGCTGAAGAGATGGACCCTTCCATGCTTACTACTTTCTTAGAGACCTGTATGAAGCTGCTGCATGATAGTAAGGCTGTGAAAGGATTACATGAGTTGATAAATAAGTGTGCTGGAAAAGAAAATGCTCCTGACAGATCATGTGTAGTTAGGAAGATTGGTAAGCATAAGGCAAGAACGTGGCATGAGTTGAGAGGCTCATTGCGCAGATAGGAGAATATGAGATGGATCAAGTTATTATAGATCTGGTGTTAGATGTCAATGTTTTTCCTAAACAAAAATGGGAGAGGATGGGGAGACCTACGCTGCAGTGGTCTTCGATTCAGTTAATAATGGAAAATCAACAGAAAATCATCCCCATAGGAAGGTTGCAGGGGGTGACAGTTGATATTGAGGGCACGAGCGCATTGGTTTATTTTGAAGTGATAGAGATTGTGGATGATAGCAATCCTTACCCTGCGCTCCTTGGGATCAATTTTGCTACTGACATGCATGGGGTAATCAATTTAAGGAAGCAGAAGATAATATTTGAGAAGAAATCTCTTCGCGTAGTAGTGCCCCTAGACCCTGCAGAAGGAACGCGTTATACTCAACTGGTCCGCAACTAGGAAAGCGATGATGATTTGGACTAGATTTATAATATAGCAGTGCAAGATCAGGATTGGGTGAATCTGACAGTAGATGGGCGCATTTCCTGGGACCACGAAAGTTCCTGCACATCAGATTTAGATGAGGAGTTTGAGCATTGGAAGAATCAACTGCATGAAGTATCTATGCTACTCTATGTATCATTGGAGGTAAGAAGTTTTCCTTACTATGATGGTTTAACTAATGTCAATAACTTTTTGGATGCATTCGAAAGGGAAGTACCAAAGAAGCATCACCTCTAGGCCTTGGATTGGGTGTTGTGCACTACGCCTACGAGATGGTGGGGTATGCAAAAAGACAATTTTGATGATTGGCGCATGTACAAAATGATGATGAGATTACGGTTTGGTCACCCACAAGTGTGACTAACATAGAAATATGATGGAAGGGATGATTCACGCAATCACTTGGGCAAATGGACTAAGGTTTATGGAGCAGAGCCTCAACTTGAATGGGTGCATCTGTTTTGTCATACTTTGGATGTAATATCAATGAACTAGTACTTGGAAACAAAGCTCCACCATGGCACTCAAGAATGGGAAGTTTTGCAATAGGGATTCTTGATGACGTTTAGCTTTGAGGATGGATTTGAATGTATTGATGAGGCATTACAAGAAGTCAAGGAAAAAATATTCAGAGTACCGTAGGATTCCTTGGACTTAATTCAACTAGATTGGACCACTGAGTCGTGCCATGCGTTGGAGTGATACAATGTGACTGTCGAAGAAGAGGATGAGGATCCGAGGAACATTAATATCCCAGAGACTGAAGGTTACCGTGAATTTGAAGGGCCACAAATTGAAAATCCAGATATCATAGCACTACTAAAACAAGACAAGTGAACATTGATATAGAGGCGGAGCCAAGATTTGGAAAGATTGGGGACTATAGGGATGATGCAGCAGTAGATAAGGTCGTTGAATTACTCCGCGAATACAAGGACTTGTTCCCTACGAAGTTCTCAAACCTAAAGGAAATAATAGGGGACCTAGGAGTTATGAAAATCACGTTGAAACTGGATGCGAAGCCGATCAAGCAGAGACCTTACCTCCTCAATCCGAAGTATAAAGAAAGGGTCCGCTTAGAGTTGGATAAAATGCTTGCAGCGGGTATTATTGAACTAGTAGACGAGTCTGATTGGGTGAGCCCAATAGTAGTTCAGGAAAAGAAGCAGAAGGATGAAATAAGAATATGCATAGATCTTAAGAAGTTGAATGACGCCTGCGTACATGATCCCTTTCCAACTCCATTCACCGACGAAGTGCTCGATAATGTAAGAGGAAAAGAAGCATATTTGTTCATGGATGGGTTCTTGGGGTACCATCAGATCAAGATCGCGTCGGAGGGTAGAAGTAAGGTGACCTTCGCCACTAAGTGGGGGTACTTTCAGTATACTGTAATGCCTTTTGGACTGAATAACGCACCAACAATATTTTCGCGCGTAATCATCGCGGCGTTTAAGGACATCATTTAGAAGTTTCTAGAGGTATATTTTGACGATTGGATGGTGTTTGGGCTGGTGAAATGTCATGTAGCCAGCATATGATTGATGTTGGATATATGCCGGAGGTATCATATCGTGCTCAATTTGAAGAAATGTTTGTTTTGTGTTCCTTTTGGAATCTTATTGGGCCATGTGGTGTGCAGACAAGGATTAATGGTCAACCCCGCTAGGATAGCAGTTATAATTAATCTAGAGGCACCAAGAAGTGTGAAATAGTTGCACGCAATTATGGGGCATACGAGATACTATAGAAAGTTCATTAAGAGTTATGCCCAGATTAACACGTCGATGGAGAATTTGTTAAAGAAGGATGTTACATTCTATTAGAATGAAGAATATCAACAAAGCTTAGATGTGTTAAAGGATAAGATGGTTACCGTGCCAATCCTAGTCTTCCCGGATTGGAAGAAGGAATTTCATGTGCAAGTGGATGCATCATGTACTGCACTCAGGGTAGTACTGACATAGGCTGGTGAGGGAGGGTTGGATCACCCTATAGCATTTGCGAGTAGGAAGTTGTCTAAAGCTTATAATAATTATTCAATGACAGAGCGTGAAGATTTGGCCATGGTATACGCGCTCTTGAAGTTCAAACACTACTTGCTAGGTAGACACTTTAATATGTATAAATACCATTCTGCATTGAGGTACTTGGTTAACAAGCCTGTGTTGGGAGGGAAGATATGCAGATGGCTGCTGCTGTTTCAGGAATATGATTTCAAAGTTATTGTGAATCCAGGATGATTGAATGCCGAACCGGATCATCTGTCGCGCATTGAAACAGGAGAGGAGCCTACTAATTTGGAGGAAGGACTGCCTGACACACAGCTCTTTGCAGTGCGTGTCATGGATAATCACTTTCCAAATATCATACACTTCCTGACGACGGGGATGGCTCCAGAAGGGTATACCAGTCAACAAAAGAAGGAGCTAGTGGTGTGCGCGACAGACTTTTCTGTCATTGCAGGGCACTTATATAAAACGAGGTAGGATGAAATACTGCGATGTTGTGTGCTTGAGTTTGAACGAAGCAACATCCTCGCTGAAGCTCATAGAGGAGTTGCAGGAGGAAATTATGTAGGAAAAGCAACAATTCAGAAGATTTTACGCATTGGGTTGTGGTGGCCGATGATACATAAGGATTCCAAGGCTTATAGTAAGGCATGTGATGCATGTCAGAGGACGGGTAGGCCATCGTGGAGGGATGAGATTCCTTTGAATCTGTAGTTGTCATTACAACCATTTGAGAAGTGGGAAATTGATTTTGTAGGACCAATTCAACCTCCAAGAAAGAAGCCAGGTGCGCGGTACATCATCATCGCGACTGAGTATTTGACCAGTTAGGCGGAGGCATAGCTGGTGAAGGATTGTATAGGGGCAACGACTGCAAGGCTCATATTTGAGTATGTACTGACTAGGTTTTGTTTCCCGAAGATTTTGATGAGAGATCGTGGTGCGCATTTCCTTAATGAGACAATCAACACGTTGACAGAGGAATTCCAACTTTATCACCAAAAGAGTATGCCGTATCACCGCAGGCTAATGGGACAGTTGAAGCATTTAATAAGATATTAGAGAACGTGTTGACAAAGGTTTTCAATGCACAAAGAAATGACAATGATGTGATGCTGATGGAGTACAATGTACCTAGTTTGCGCATAGTGGCATTCACAGGAATGGTGGATTGCGGGGCCCTGGAAGAGAGGCTCGTGCGGCTAATAGAGCTGGAAGAGGATAGATTTTTGGCTGGATTCCATCAACAAGTTCAAAAAGAGATCAAAAAGGAATGGCACAATCGGCACATCAATCTATGCACCTTCAAGGTAAATGATTTAGTGTTATTATATAACAACAAGTTTGATAAATTTCCACGAAAATTTCAGATGCATTGGTTGGGGCCCTATGTCATCAAGGAGATTACTGATGGTGGAGAAGTTCAGCTAGTGAAGTTGAATGGAGAGCCATTTCCAAGGAAGTTAAATGGTACTTGATTGAAGCCATACACCAAGGATCCAGTCAAATGACTATATGGTGGAAGCACAATCTTAGCGCTCCAGGAAGCTAAAAGGAGACATGGGACTATAAGCTACACTACTCGGGTCGTAGAGTTGCATGACTGGGGGACTGTGTGGAAAGGAGGAACGTCATAGTATCAACATAAGCACAAAGGGAGTTGTGCTATTGAAGGAGAAACCACGTAGGGTAGCCAAAAAGTGACCGTTATGGTCACTGTTCATGAGTTGACAGTGAGAAAACGACTAAGTGGAGTGGGGGGCGACATTCAAGTTAGAATTTAAGAGCGAGATCTTTGAAAATTTGTCACCAATCTACTATTTATGAGCAGATTTTGGGGGGAACAGTTGGATTTGAATTTGAATTTTCCTATAAATTACAGATGACCACCCAATGAAAAACACTTTTCATTCTGAGAATTGAGATGTTGAGCTATCAGGCACACATGAACCTTGAGAATTTCAAGGCTTTGGTGGTTAGTTCAGTATTTGACAAGTTGCCTAAAGCTACCTAGGAACTTCTTACTAGCCTTATGTTGACGCCCGTGGAAACCGTAAGTGCTGGAGGATCGATGGCCTCTGAGGGACCTGCCCCTGAGGTTGCAAGTGTAGAGGTGCCCGCAAAAGTGCAAAAATCGCTGAGGTTACCCAGGTTGAGGCCTACATCAACCAGAGAGGGTCCTAAGACAAAGAAGGATAATCAAAAAGTGACATGACTAGTGCGTGAGTCACCGAGAAAGCAACAGAAGAAAGAGAAGCCTATAACGCAGGAGAAAAGCAAGGTAGTAGACCTAGAATCCGATGAGGGAGTGGAAGACACTGGTATGGGAACAAAGGATATCGATATTGAGGTGGTAGAACCTATTTCCAAGTTACCAGAATACATTCCTCCACGCCAAGGCAAGGTGAAGGTCCCAAAGGACCCAAATGAGGGAAAATTCTTACTTAACACACATTGCTACCATACAAGATAACATTTGAAGGTCTGTGCTTGGCGTGCATGCCACATATGAAGTTAGAATATTGGGACTTAGTGGATACTAAGCGGTTCCCCCACTGGGCGACTAATACATTTATGACCCGTGTCTTCTATAAAGACTTTGGTGTGACCACGTTGGAGCCGAGACGTTGCTACCACACTCAGGGCTGAATTCGACCAAAGAATTTGGTGGAAAGACAGGTGAGCGTGGCCTTGCTAAGAGAATGAAGGACAAGTTTAAGCTTTCCAAGAAGCTGAGCGATTACTCAATTTATAGCAAAATCGACCCTATGATTAAGGTAGCCACGCAGATCATGGCTGGGAAAATAATGAGGAAGTGTCGCACAGATGAAGTGTTGCCACCAGTTGTGTCATTAGCGGCCCAGTGCGCGGAGGGCGTGCAATTGAATTGGATGCACTACCTCTGCAGCGAGTTCCTCGCTAACTGCAAATAAGCACAAGACTAGAGTAAGACCTTCCATTATGAATGGATTCTGCTATCAATCGTACTGATTGCGTGGGAATTACTAGAGGACAATCAGTTTCCTCTGATTGCATCAGATTTTCCAGAAGCAGCAAAGTTCACTTCACTCTGGGCCACAAAGGACCTCGAAAGGGTCAAGGACAGTAAGATCTTTTGGGTGCTAATGGAAGCAAGCATTCACGCTGCGATAAACCACAAGCCATGACTATGACCATCTATCTTTGAGAAGTTGTCAGGATATGTGAAGTTTAAGGAAAACTTCCACTATGTCTCCATGTGGGCATGGAAGGACCCTAAGAAAAAGTGGTATGATCTCCCATACCTTGCGAAAAATGATGCAATCGCAGTGGTCCTTGAGCATTGGCCAGTAGAGTGGCGCATGACCTCAGATTTTTCAGCTAGGTCTAGTAAGTCTAAAGGAAAGCAGACGAAGGAAGAGGCCCTAGTTGAAGATGCAACAGTTGTCTGATAGAAGGAAAAAGGAGGCTGAGGAAAAAGTTAGAGCAGAGCGCACTGCAAAGGAGCAGGCCGCATAGAAGTAAGATGAGGAAGAGTGTGACTCTAACAAAAGTCAGAGGTCTCCTTTGCCATAGATAGAGGAAGAAAAGAAAAAATCTGGACATGGTGGTGCAGTCCTGGAGACTACTCCATTCTGGGTTAAGTGCACAAGGGAGCGGGAAAAGGAAGGGCCACGAAAGAAGTCCATGGATTGTAAATCATCACTCAACCCGATCACTTTGATGGAAGGTGATCTGAATGACGTCGGGGACACAGTAAGGGACACGACCATGGAATTGCTACAAGAGTTTAAGCAACAGCATAAACAAGCTTTGGTCACCATTCAGATGGGTTTGTGTGAGCTATAGATCTAGGCTACTCAACTGCAGACCAGTGTAGGGCGGGGCAGCACGGTGTCTACTAGTTTGGCACCGATAACCTCAAAAGCAATGGAGATGGTTTGCTTTATGGATCCTCGAGCCGTCGTGCTACTTGATGGAGCTTTGATTGCAAAAGTGAAAGCTGACAGGTCCACCGTCAACACTCTCAAGAAGGTTGGGTTGAACTTGGCCATGCTCCCAAGTGAAGCCCTTCACACCCTGCAAGACGGTGTGATCACGAAACTTTGGGCCCAAGAGTAGCGGATGCTCAATGTGATCAGCAAACAGAAATTGAACAATGCTCAGATGTTTGTATAGAAGACTTCTGTGATTGATCTCCTTAAGAATATTCAGGAGAAGAATGAGTGCACCACAACCGTGGTAGTGGAAGCATGCAGAACTGTTCTAAAGCTTCATATCCCAGAAGATGCGCCGGTCAACGCCAGAATTTAGAAGCTCACTGCAGGTATGCATGACGTAAAGATAGAGCTGGTTAAGGTTCAACTTGAGCTAAACCTTAAAATTATAGAGCTTGAGTTGAAGGCCCAACCTTCGACTCCACCAGAGGTCAAAAGGAAGCGTGAGGCCGTTATCAAGGATGCAGTTGCAACAATATATGCCGCAATGAAGGATTGCACTACGCTCTTTGAGCAGTCGCTTGAAGTAGCTACTAGTATACAGGATCCCAACTTGCAGAGATTAGAGATTGAGGCGAGGGAATTGCAGCAAAGATACGACGAGGTCAGAGCAACAATGCACACCATCGCCATCACACAAAGGTTGGCAAAGCTGCAGGGAGCAAAGGCACTGAAGGAAAAGGTGGATGCAACACATCGCAGGGAGGTAGTACTGAAGGCCAGATTGGGGCATTGACTAGATGAAGCTTATGTGCTCATGACCACCATTGAAGGAAAGCCAGCGAACCTGCAGGAAACACAACAAGAAATCATGAGAGATAGTGCAAGACCAGCAACATAGCAGCTGGTGGAACAAGTCAAGAAGGCGGTGACGTAGTGTGCCGCTGAAGTTGTAGTGATTCAAGTGGAGTTGGGGGGTCTTCGTGACAAGATCTACACACTAGCAGAGTGACTCGGGGGTGAGTCATCATATTTGTGTTGGGGGCTTGTTGGGAACGCGTCCCCTAGGGTTAATTTTGGGGTAGAAATCCTAATTTTTGTATAAGAAGTGTAAAATCTCCGCATTTTGTGGTTGTAGAGTGAAAATATGTAAAGAGTCATTGTTACACTAAAATTTGTCACCATGACTATTTGTAGTTAGTATGGCTCCATCAACTGTCATACTATCCTCCTTGGCAAGCCTCATACCTCTACTCTCCATGTCAAACTCCAAGAAAGAGAGAAAGTCATTAAAAATCTATATATCTCTGGGTACGCAGTTTCTCTTAGCCTTACCTACGTGTACGCACCCCAATTTCACAATACCTGCGTACTTGTACGCTCTGTCTATAAAGCAATGGGTGTGTACTCCTGTAAAGGTTAAAAGGTGCAAGTTTCACTCCCAAAAAGTTACTTGTGGTCATTTCTAGAGCATTCTAGAAGCTTGTTTGACGTGTATGAAGCGCCTCCAGATGGTTCATTTATCCATACCAAAGAGGAACTTATCCCATCAAGAGGGGAGCTATGCCATCCAAAGAGGGGCATATCCCATTGATGGTGGACCTAAATAACTTCCTGTAGAGCACTATAAATACAGGCATTGGGCCAGAGGGAGGGGGGGTTGAAAGCTGAACATTCCTAAGGGTAGATGCTGCTGAAATTAGGACTCTCTTGTAAAGCTTGAGAGGAGAGATTCCCATCCTTTCCTAGCCTTATTTGAGAGTGGGTGAGCTGATCAAAGTAAAGGAAAACTCTTGCTGGACCCTAGGAGGGACTTGCACAACACCAAGGCTCAGGTTGTAATGGTTCCTTTTGTTACCTTTTAATACAAATGAACTTATTTTTCTCAATAGATTGATATTCATGGTTTGTTTCATATACTCCTTGGTCTATATGATAGATATGTATTGTTTTATGAGTTTATCAGGTGCTATTTAATCTTTTGGCTTGTTAGTGAATGCAGGTTTCGAAGAGAAGGAGGAGCTCATCCGGATCGGCGAGGCTGGACTACTACAAAGCGTTGGACTAAAGGTATGTTAAAGATCCCCTGATTAC
This sequence comes from Pinus tabuliformis, assembly GCA_031772625.1. NCBI lineage: Eukaryota > Viridiplantae > Streptophyta > Pinopsida > Pinales > Pinaceae > Pinus > Pinus tabuliformis. Next base: position 1,026,825,434 of record CM062805.1, read on the forward strand.
TTGTATTTGCAATGCATGTTTAGAGAAAGGTAGGATTTATTTTTTTTGTTTGTCACTAGAAAGCTTTTGCTTCTAGGGAGGTCGGTTGTGTCCGCACTAACGACTCTTTTCGCATGACAAAATGGCGACTCCACTGGGGATTCCATTGATGTGAATGTTTTTTCCTTTGTATCAACTTTTGATCTAAGAAAAGTCATTTCTTTTCTGGTTTTTGGCTGTCTGACTGTGTGTTTGGGTGGGCTAGCTTAGGGTTAAATTAGATTTTAGTTTTTCTTTGTTTTGCTAGAAGTACGCAACCTCTCAGTTGAGCACAGTGAGTACCTGTACGCACTGTCGCTTTGTGCACAGAGCGTTACGGCACCTGTGCAAACAGGTCGCCTGCGTACCCTTGTCAAAATTAAGAAAATTTCAATTTTCTCCTTTTTTCCTTTTAGTTTTAGTTTTTAATTTGTTTTTTCTGCCTAGATCCGCTGGTTTTCTGCCATAAATCTTCACCTAAGCTTGTTTCGTCAGTGTCTAGGGTTTTAGTGAAATTCATAGGGTTTTTTCCTTAGGGTTTGATTTTTAACTGGTCCTGTAGTGACTTTGGCATTAGAGGTTGTCAAACTTTGGATCTCTTTGGTTTTGGTCACTCCTCTTAGGAGTCGGGCCTGTTATAGATTTCTCCCTTGTGAGAGACCTACCTTTGCGTCTTCTCTTTGCAAATCTCGAAAATGTTTGTTGTTTGAACTTTGAATTTTATTCTTGAGAAAAGAAAAAAATATTTGATTTTTGTTTTGACTGGTTTTTGGTTCTGCATTAACTAGTCCTTAGTTACATTTTGACTGAGTAAAACATCCAGGAATCATCTTTAGTAAGCTTTTGACTCGTTAGATTTACTTTTAGGTGCTTTTCTCTTAGATTTGATTTTGAGTGTAATTGATTTGATTTGATTGCCATAGCTTTTTTAACTTTGATTTTTGTTAAATTAAGTTTTACATGCTTTATTAATTAGGAAAAATACAAAAATATCTTTTGAAGGAAAGTTTGCTTTGGTAGCATTTGTGTCTTTGAAAGAAAAAGGAATTTTCGTGGAATGATTAGTGGTCATGTGTCGTATGTTTTGAAAAGATAAAGAGTTTGTTTCTTTGTTTTTCATTGCCAAGAAAGTTGTCTTGATATCAAGTTTGCATTCTCCAACTCTCTTAGCTAGGAAATTCATTGAAAAAGAAAAATAGTATAAATCATCCTAAGTGCATCTTTTTAGTGGATTTCGGTCGAGTCTACACACCATCAGTTTCATCTCCACTACCTTTTATCTTAAAGAAAGCCATAAAATTAACGCTTAAAGTAAAATCAACTTAGTAACTTTTATTTACTAAGGCTCTGAAACACCAATATAGATCAGGCTAGTGTCTTGGAGTAGGAGAGTAATTAAATCTCCAAGACAGCAAAACCAAACAAGTAGCTCATATTGTGGTAGGATAAATCCAACTGTTTCATTTGTACTCTAGGAAAGCTCCTCTTAAAGGAGAAGCACGAGCTCGTGTCTGAACCAGTGAGGGGATCAATTGGGAACGACGCCAGACACGCACGTATTACAAACGGTAAACCTCGGATTAACCATTGTCGAGGAGCCAGGGGTCACTTGTCGGTAAACCTTGGATTATTGTCAAGGAGCCGGCAAGGGGATTGAGCTTGCTACTCTGCCCTTGCGTGCTGTCGGAGTGTAGACTGTTCCCCCAGGTGCATTTGTTGCTGTTGGTAACCTTAGTGACCATTATCTTTAGGATTCTACCGAGGTGGCGGTGGAGGGAAGATCCCACTATACCTAGAGCAGACGTCGGCTAGACTCACTTGGATTTTCCGGGGGGTTCACTTCACTCGAGACGGTTAAAGTGGAGGAACTTGTGCCGGTCTATTCATTAAGTAGGTTGCCAGGATAACTGTTCCGCCCACCACTTCTGTACTGAATTCGGCGATGTTGGGTTTCATCTCCAACTAGTGTTTTCGGTCCGGAAGGCTACTGTTTGTGCATGGTTTGACGCCCTAGATTCTTTAGGCGTGTGATTCAAATTTGTTTGGTTCTTTAGAGACTTTAGGTGGTTTTATTTGAGATTTTACTTTGTTTGCGTGTGCAGTAGTTAAAAGTTTTTAGCTGTGGCTGGATTACCGAGACAGTCCCGTAGACTTCGGGGCAAGTCTCCTGAGATTGTTACCGTGGCCGATTTGTTGAGGAAGTCCCGTAGATTGCGGGGCAAACCTCCTGAAGAGGTCCCGAGTCATTACGAAGGTTTGAAGGTCCTTGTAACTCCTAGTGGCAGTAAAGTAGGTTCACCTGAAGAAGGAGAATCGTCATTGGTAGTCCATCCAGATTACCAAGGTCTAGAAATAGGTTATAATCCTGAAGTTGTTGCAGTTTCCGAGCTTGCTGGTAGTTTTTCATCTACTAGTGATATAGGCGAAGAACCTGAAATATCTGAACCTGTTACTCCAACTTCTAGTGCACCTGATTCACCTAGGGTAGAAAGAGTCATCATCGAAAATCTTCCTGCTGGTTTGATAGCTATTGAAGAACTTGCTCCAGAGGAAGAATTTGGCGTATCTACCCTTGAATATCAACCTACTATTGATCTAAGGGAGCGTGAATCTATCTTTTACAGTCCTCCTAGAAGTACTACTTGGTACCTTTCGTTAACCAATTATTTAGACAACTCAGGGATAAGTTTTTCTCCACCTCGTACTCCTTTTCCACCTGGAGGTATTTATACTCCTGTAAATATGTCTGGTCAGTCATCCGTGTTCACTCAATCTCCTGAATATTTCTTGTATGGCGGTCCTTCTGTTCCCTCCGGGTATCAATCACTTTCTGGTACTTTTGCGGGAGCATCTCCTCAACCCATTGAACATGGGTTATTAGCTGGAAACAATGGTAATAAACCATTGGGTGTAGGAGACATTTACATGATGTCAGGTTCAGTTCCTGGTTCTCAACCTCAAGGTGGCCAATTACCGCTTGGGGGGCAGCCTCAATTAACGCCTGGGGGGCAATCTCAAGGTACACAAATTGCGTTTGGGGGGCAACCTCAAGGACAGTATGTACCCATAGTACAATACATTCCTCAAGGTCAACCCCAACCTCAATATGTACACCAGGGTCAACCTCAGTCTCAGTATTTACCCCAAGGGTATCAACCTCAAGGTCAAGGTCAACCCCAATATCAGTATTTACCTCAAGGTTATCAACCTCAAGGTCAATACTTGAGTCAAGGTTATCAACCACCTCAAGGTCAATCATATGTTCAAGGTACGGGAACTGTGCCTTTCAGTTATCAATCCTATCCTCAATCCAGTTATGGATCTCAATATCCTCAACCTGTCATGGGTCAATACCCCAGAATGAACATAGTGTGGGATCCATCGCAAGTCCAACAGGTATTGCAGCCAAGTGTATAGTTGTCATCTCAAGCTGGACAACCCTTAGTTGCTAGTCCATCCCAGCAACCGGTCCAGTCTAATGTCCAAACTTTTGTACCTTCGATAGTTACTCAGCCGCCAATTGCACCTAGTACTCCATCTCAAACAACGGCTGCTGCAACTACCGCAACATCTGCTCCTTCCACCACACTTGCTTCTGGAGTATCGATAGCTCCGGTTTCTATTGTCTCTGCAACTACTCCTCAGACATCTTTACCATTGTCTGGATCTACGATTCAAACTACGGTTCAGATGCCTATAGGACAACCTGGTTTAAGTACGGTTGTCACTAGTCAACCACAATTCGCTTATCGACCGTACCAGGGACAGTACCAATACGGACCTGCTGTCCAACAGCCGGTTTACTAGTATCAACCGTATCCTGGGTACACTTATCAACAATCTCAACAACCCCAGTACGGTCCGGTTAATCCTGGTTTTCCAAGAGGATACAATATCCCGAATGCGATTCCTATTCCAAGTTATCCTGGATATCCTCCTCCTGGGACTGGTCTTGTGACCCAGAGTTTTAGGGATCCTAATCGGCAGTTACCGTTTATCGCAAATTTGGATTTACCAGACTTGTCGCGCCTAATGAGCGATCCAATACAATATCTTCCGTTCTGGCCGCCAATGCCAAATAAGTTGCCCAGTGATATACCCAAGTTCGAAGGTAAGTCTGGAGAGGATCCGTCCAATCATGTGATGACTTACCACCTCTGGTGTGCTTCAAATTCCATCTCGGATGATTCAATCCACTTACGTCTTTTTCAGCGTACGCTCATTGGTCTCGCGGCCAAGTGGTACATTGAGTTACCACGGGCCTCTTTTTACAATTTTAGTCAGTTATCCACCTCGTTCCTAACTCATTTTCAGTTGCTGGTCAGATACGATAATGGCACGGAGCTACTAACTTCACTAAAACAGTCGACGTCCACTTAGATTTCCGATCATATCCATGAATGGAGACGTCGACGGCGATTAGTGAAAGTTTTTATCCCAGACCAAATCTTAGCTGAATGGTTTGTTAAATCATTATTACCGAAGATTACTGAAGACGTAGCTAAGGCCGGAGTAGTTACTGAAGAGCAAGTAATTGCTCAAGCGCAGTACCTTGACTTAGTTTACACTCAGTCAGGTACGTTACATGAAAAGATCCCAGATCTTCCAAAGTCAAATCAAATCGCTGCTGCTCCTTCGGGATCTCATGCTGCTGATGGCATGATTGGTACGGTAAATACTAAAAGTAAGAAGAAATCTTCAAAGAATTCTTCGTCGATTATAACCTTACCAGATTCCCCGACAGGAGAGTCTTCTCCTGAAATTTCCGCCGATATTCACACTGTAGAGTCATCTACGGCTAAATCAAAAAACGGTGGGAAGAAGAAGGGTAAAGCAGACCAGACTCCAAAGGAGAAAACATAAAATTTGGAAAACCAATGACGAAAAGCGCAAACCTTGATATCCTTGTCTAATTTGTGAAGAGGATCATTTTACAAGAGATTGCCCCCATCGGGCCGAGGTTGTGAAAATTGTCAAAGGTTCCTCAACTCCTGCTGTTTTGAAAGATCCATTTCCAAAGCAGGAGAGTAAGATGATAGGTTCTTCCTTGAGTGCCATTGAAGAACCCATATTGATGATGTCTCATGTAAAGATTGCGACTCGATCTCACGATTATGGTAGTAAAAGTCCTGTTGATGGATCGAAAGAAGCAGAATCTTCTCATTCAAATCCATCAACTTCAGCTCCCGGTTCCGATCCACTACAGATCGAGAAACCTAACCCTGACTTAGTAATAAAACCGCTCGCCAAGGGTGTACTTCGAAGGTCTGCTTTCAATCCACATGCGAGAGCGGCTCAGAATTACAACATTGTTGAGGATTTAGCTATTTCACCCTCAACAATGTCGGCTTTAGAGGTGCTACAATCATGCCCAACACAGCGAAAATTACTTTTGTCGGCTATAGGAGCTGTTGATGTTCAGGACCCGAACCTGATAATCTTTGATCTAGAAAATAGTACACCGTGTTTGCCTCATCAGATGGCTTTCCAGATTCCAGTGATAGTCAAAAACAGGCCTATTCATCGGACTGTAATTGATGAGGGAGCTTCCACGTGTATTATGTCGATTCAGTGTTGGAGATCGCTTGGTTCTCCTTCGCTGAACCAATCCCCGACAATTCTTAAGGCCTTTGATGGCCGTGGGTTCCATCCGTTTGGCATTTTACAGGATTTGCCTATAGGGGTTGAAGGAAAAACCGTTAGTCTGGATGTGGAGGTGGTTGATGCCCCTCTCGACTACAACCTTCTCTTGGGTCGAAGTTGGTCTTACGCTATGACAGCGGTCGTTTCATCGGTCTTCAAAGTCATAAAGTTTCCACATAATGGCAAGATCGTGACAATAGACCAACTGGCTTATTTTTCATCCGACCCAGCCTCTTCAAAAAGTATCCAGCATGTCGGTAAAATGACTATCCCTTATAAGGATGTTGGCATAGGATTAGTTAAAGATTCCGGTTTACTGGGAACTTTTCCTTTTCCTCCAATCAACGCAGACCCTTCATTCGCATTCATTCATATGATTACTTCAGACACTATTATTTACGATGATACTTGGATTGTCCCATCTGAATCTGAGATAGACTCATTCGGTGATGCAATGCCTTTGAGTCCATATGAAATTGCTTATGAAGCCGTGCAGTCTTTTTCCGACCCAAGTTCAACCCAAATTGACCAAATGAATGTGGTCCGTGAGGAATCCCTTTTCGCGTCAACCTCGGAGTTAATAACGTTTCCCGAAGTTGTGTCATCTGACGAACAACTTTGTGAAATCCTGTGCGTAGACGATTTACCATGGGAAGATCTCCATCATAGATCTTCCTTTTTACCTGAGGACGATCGTTTTGAAAACGATTTCTCATCAATCTTTACAGCTGAATATGTCAAAGACGCTCAGAGTCCAATGAAACATCCTGATTCAGAGCTGAATTTGGGAAACGCTTCTCGCACTATTCTCATTGACATTTTAGTGAAGCCCGGAATTGTTGAACACATTCATATAAGGGCCTCGTGTTCAGATGACGAAATTCAAATATACAAGGCCCTATTTCAAGAATTCCGCGACGTGTTTGCCTGGTCCTATGAGGAAATGCCAGGAATTGATCCCTCCATTGTTGTTCATGAGATCAAGACTTACCCGGACGCTAAACCCGTTCGGCAACGTCTGCGTCAGATACACCCTCGGAAAGCGGCTGCAATCAAAACAGAAGTTGAGAAGCTGTTGAAAGCAGGTTTCATTTATCCGATCCCGTTAACGGATTGGGTATCGAATATTTTTCCGGTTAACAAAAAGCAGGGAACAATAAGAATATGTATCGACTATAGGGATATCAATCGTGCTTGTCCCAAGGAAAACTATCCAACGCCCTATATCGATCAAATAATTGATGATTGTGCCGGCAGTGAAATATTTTCCTTTATGGACGGTTTTTCTGGTTACAACCAAATCAATATTCTACCTGCCGATCAACTAAAAACGGCTTTCATTTGTCCATGGGGGACATTTCCTTATTGCAAATTACCTTTTGGGCTTAAGAATTTCGGCGCCACTTTCCTTAGGGCAATGTCTTATGCATTTCATGACATCAAACACATTGTGCAACCGTATCTCGATGATTTGCCCACTCACTCCTTACGTCGATTCGATCATCTTGTCCATTTACGAGCAATTTTTATGAGGTGTAGGCATTATCATATACGGTTGAACCCACACAAATGTGTCTTCTGCATCGAAGTGGGACGATTGCTGGGATTTGTAGTTTCAAAAGCCGGCATTCGCATCGATCCCTCAAAGGTCGAAGCTATCATCAAATTGCCTCCTCCTTCGAGTCTGCGCCAACTCCAAAGTTTGCAAGGGAAAGCAAAATTTTTACGCCGATTCATTCCTAACTACGCCGAGATTACCAAGGGTTTTACCTGGCTGTTGAAACAAACTGCTCACTTCTCTTGGGATGAGATAGCTCAGAAATCTTTTGATGCGCTAAAGCACGCGTTGACCCATGCACCGTTGCTGCATCCTCCCAACTACAACCAGGATTACTTTTTGTACCTCGCCCCCGCTCATTCCACCATTGGAATGGTCTTAGTACAGGAAGATGAATTCGAAATGGAAAATGTGATATATTATCTTAGTAGGACGTTAAATCCCACTGAGCTAAAATATTCGCATGTGGAGAAATTGGCCCTGGGCAGCTGTTCAGGTTGTCCAACGTTTTCGTCATTACATTCTTCTCCGTAAAACTACAGTCATTTCGGATTGCAACCCTATGATTTACATTTTGACTAAACAATTGCTAGGGGGCAAGTACTCTAAATGGATTGTTATCTTGCAAGAGTTCGACTTAGAGTTTGAAAAGTCTAAGTCTAAGAAATCTTTGGTTTTTGCGGAATTGATGTGTGACTTCCCGCGTGCTAACATGGAAACTGTGGCAGAGGAACCCATTGCGGACGAAACTCTGTTTCTCATAAGCACTTTAGATCCGTGGTATGGGGATATAATTGTCTATCTCCAAACCCAATCCTTTCGGCCCGAAGCCTCAAAGTCGGAATGCCGAAAAATTCGATTCCAGTCCCAACAGTACAAAATTATTGGAGATACTCTTTATCGTCGTGGGGCAGATTTGGTTTTTCATCGTTGCTTAACTCATGAAGAGGCAAAAAGGGTTATGAATGACTGTCATTCTGGAGTGTGTGGCGGTCATATGTCTGGATATGCCACAGCTCAGAAGGTGTTGCGTGCTGGCTACTTCTGGCCGTCCATGTTTAAAGATTGTATCATTGCGATCCGAAAATGCCACAACTGTCAAGTGTTTGATCGCAAGATGCGTGCACCACCTGCTCCTCTCCACCCTATAATTTCCGTTGGTCCTTTTGCTAAATGGGGTATCGATTTTATTACATGTAACCCTCACTCGGCCGGGGGGCATGCGTATATCATCCTTGCGGTTGATTATTTTACTAAGTGGGCCGAGGCGATGCCTACATTCAAGGCAAACGGTAAGACAATTGCGATTTTTGTATTCAATCATATTATTGCTAGGTTTGGTATCCCACAAGCGATAATCACTGACCATGGGCGCCATTTTTGAAACATTATGATGACAGAACTTACAAGCCAGCTTGGTTTACGTCATGATAGTTCTACTCCTTATTATCCCCAAGCAAACGGTTTGGTTGAGTCCATCAACAAAGTTCTAGTTATCATGATCCGACGAATCATTGGTATTCATCGGTCAAATTGGCACAACATGTTATTTTCAGCGCTTTGGGCGTACCGAACCTCAGTGAAAACATCAACAGGGTTCACTCCTTTCCAACTAGTTTATGGTTTGGAAGTAGTGTTGCCCATTGAATGCGAAATCTCATCACTTCAAATGGCTGTCGAATTTCTTCCAGCAACTTCCGAAGAGGAGAAGCGTCTATTATACTTAGCTAAATTAGGTGAGACTCAATGTGACGCTGCATTGGCAATCGAGACTCACGCAAAAAGGATGAAAGCTCAGTATGATCGCAACGTGACCCCTCATAATTTTTCGGAAGGAGACCTAGTGTTATTATATGATCAAGCTAACGATAAATTAGGTGCTGGCAAATTCGTTCCTATGTGGCATGGGCCCTATATTGTCAAGCGAAAGCTAGCAAAAGGGGCCTATGAGCTGGTAGATTTTGATGGGGACTCTTTGGGTAAGCCCAGAAATGGACTTTACCTAAAGAGGTATTATGCTTAAATGATGGGTATGGAGATTTAGTTAGGTTAGTTTTTCTTTCTAGCTGGTGTGTTTGTTAGTATAGACAGTGTGCTTAGCTTAGAGAGTGTGTTTTTCGTCGTTATTCTGGCTTATCTTGGTTTTACTCTTGATATTGCAGATGTCGATGCCTCTCCAAACGTACATTGGATTTGCTGATGGTGCTTGTCATAGTACACGGAATATCTCTTCTGCAGGTTGGGTTATCTATTCGCCCTCTGATCAGTTAGTTTCTATGCATGGGGTGAGCCTCGGTCAAACAACAAACAAAATTGTAGAATACAATGCAATGATTGAGTTATTATCTGAATCTATTTCATTTGGGATTCAGAGTTTGATAGTGAGGTTAGATTCTGAACTCGTTGTATTACAGCTTAATAGAGTATATGCCATTAGAAATCCAGTGTTATTAAGGTTATTTTTGAGAGTGCGCCTCTTGGAACGTAAATTTGATTACATTGAATATCAGCATATTCCAAGGTCATTAAATACATTAGCAGATGCAATTGCTTCTCGAATGTTAGACAGAAATTTGCGATAATCATAAATGTAAATTTAAAAACATTTCATCATACATGTTTAACAAGATAAGCCGGTAATAATGATATATATATAGATAGGAGTGTGTCAAAAATATACATCGTCTTTGATCATAGGTTGAAAAACACCTTATGATCGGCAAAAATGATAAGTACAAAAACCAAAAATGTCACATGTGTCTACAAAAAGTGACTAGCCAATCACTGGTGGTGCTCTCTATACGAGACCACTGCCCGCGCTACCCTGCACAGGAACCTCCTGAAAGGTCTTGGGACTGCGACCACATAGCACTGAAGTCGGATAGGAATATCGTCTATAGTCGTCTCTGGTATGTCCATCGTGAGACGCTCTAGATCCTGTTCCAGCTCGGCTAAGGTCTCTACGGCCGCATCCTGTGGGGCCGGTGCTGGTGCAACTGGTACTCTTCTCTCGAATGGCCAGAGATTGGCCGAACGCTGTGGACCGACATCTGCATTTTGGAAATTGTCACTGTCAGTTTTGAGACGATATAAAAACAAACAAAAAAGTAAATAATTTAAAAACTTGTGAAAAATGAAGTACCTCTGTCGTCCCATTGTTCTCCCTATGTGTTACACTAAAAAATGTCACCATGGCTATTTACAGTTGGTATGGCTCTATCAACAGTCATACTACCCTCTTAAGCAAGTCTTATGCCTCTGCTATCCATGTCAAACTCCAAGAAAGAGAGAAAGTCTTTATAAATGTGTTTATCTCTGGGTACACAGGTTCTCTCAAACCTTGCCTGCGGGTACGCACCTATTGTTCATGAGGTCTGCGTCCAAGGACGCTCTGTATCTAAAGGGGCAGGTGCGTCCCTCTGAAAAGGTTAAAATGCGCAAGTTTTATCTTCAAAAAATTACTTGTGGTCATTTCTAGAGCATTCTAGAAGGTTGTTCGACGTGTATTGAGCGCCTCTAGATGGTTCATGCACCCCTACCAAAGAGGAACTTATCCCATCAATAAGGGAGTGATCCCATCCAAAGAGGGGAGTATCCCATTGATGGTGGACCTGATTAACTTCCTCATGAGAACTATAAATACAGGCATTGGGCCAGAAGGAGGGAGGTTGAAAGCTATACATTTCTAAGGGTAAATGCTGCAGGAATTAGGACTCCCATTTAGAAGCTTGTGAGGAGAGATTGCCATCTTTGCTTGTTCTATTTGGAAGTGGGTGAGCTTTGTCAAAGTAGAGGAAGACTCTTGTGGACCCTAGAAGGAGCTTGCACAACACCAAGGCTCAGGTTGTAATGGTTCCTTTTGATTACCTTTAATGAAAATTGGTCCATTCTTCTCAATAACTTGTTGTTTATGGGTTATTTCATGTACTCCTTGGTCTATATGTTGAATATGCTTTGTTTTATGTTATAATCAGGTGTTATTTAATTGTTTGACTGTTGGTGATTGCAGGTTTTGGAGAAAAGGAGGAGCTCATCCAGATCAACAAAGCTTGGACTTTTACAACAGCGTTTGGACAAAGGTAAGAATGAAACACTTGATTTCTCATATCATAATGCATGTTTAGAGAAGGATAGCTCCAGTTTGTTTTGTTTGTCATTAGAATGTCTTAGACTTCTAGGAAGGTTGGTTGTGTCCACACTCTTGACTGATTCCGTGTGACAAATTGGCGACCATACTGGGGATTCCATTGATGAGAAAAGTCTTTTCCTTTGTGTGAACTTTGCTTTGAGAAAATTGGTTTATTTTTCTGGTTTTGGCTCTGTGATTCTGTCTCTGGGTGGGTTAGCTTAGGATTAGTTTTATTTTGGTTTTTCTTGAGTTTTTCAGAAGGACGCACCCTCCAAGTGCTGCACAGTGCGTCCCTGGACGCACTTTTGCTGTGTGCACAGAGCGGGCCCGCACCTGTGCTAACGGGTTGCCTGCGTCCCCTGCCAAAATTTGAGAAAATTCCATTTTTTGCATTTTTTGCTCTTAGATTTTGTTTTTTCTTAGTTTTTTCTGCCCAGATTCATTAGTCCCTTGCCAAGAATCTTCACCTGAACTTGGTTCGATAGCATTTAGTGTTTTAGTGGATTTCATCGAAGTGTAAGCCCTAGGGTTTGATTTTGAGTAGGTCTTGTAGTGACTTTGGCGGTAGGAGTTGTCAAGCCTTAGATCTCTCTGGTTTTGTCAACATTCTAAGAAGTCAGACCTGCCATAAAGTCTACCTGTGAGAGAAACTTACCATTGAGTTGTCTCTTGGGCCAATTTCGAAGTGCTTGTTGTTTAATTCTTGAATTCCATTTTACAAAAAGAACAAAAAGATTTGAGTTTTGTTTTGACTAGTCTTTTGATTCTGCATTAGCTGGTCCTTGATTTGATTTTGATCAAGTAAAACAACCTAGAATCATCTTTGTGAGCTTTTGCCTTGTTAGGTTTGTTTAGAGTAATTTCTCTTTTGATTTGCTTGTGAGTCAAGTTTTCATAGTTTTTGTAGCTTTTGAGATTATTTTGTGTTAAGATAGGTTTATATGCTTTATTAAAAAGAGAAAATACAAAAACATCTCCTTTGAAAAGTTTTGTTTCAAGTAGCTTTGAAAGTTTTAAAAGAAAAAGAGTTTTTCGTGCAAGTAAAGAGTGGTCATGTTTGTGTGCTTGAAAAGAAAAAGAGAATTGTTTCTTTGATTGTATTTTCTAAGGAAGTTGTTTTCTCTAAAATTTGCATTCTCTCAACTCTCTTAGTTAAGAATTTCATTGAAAAAAGGAAAGTAGCGTAAATCATCTTAGGTGCATCTTTGTAGTGGTTGGAGTCGAGTCTACACACCATTGGTTTCACTTCCACTACCTTTTGACTTTAAAGAAAAACCATAAAAGTAACGCTTAAAGTAAAATTGAAATAGTAACTTTTATTTACTAGGGCTCTGAAACACCAATTTAGATCAGGCTAGTGTCTTGGAGTAGGTGAGTAATTAACTCTCCAAGACAACAAAACCAAACAAGTAGCTTATCTTGTGATAGAATAAATCCAATTGTCTCACTTGTACTCTGGGAAAGCTCCTCTTAAAGGAGAAGCACGAGCTCGTGTCCGAACCAGTGAGGGGATCATTCCCCCCTCGTTGGGAACGACGCCAGACATGCACGCATTAAAAACGGTAAACCTCGGATTAACCATTGTCGAGGAGCCAGGGGTCACTTGTCGGTAAACCTTGGATTATTGTCAAGGAGCCGGCAAGGGGATTGAGCTTGCTACTCTGCCCTTGCGTGCTGTCGGAGTTTAGACTGTTCCCCCAGGTGCATTTGTTGCGGTTGGTAACCTTAGTGGCCATTATCTTTAGGATTCTACCGAGGTGACGGTGGAGGGAAGGTCCCACTGTACCTGGAGCAGACGTTGGCTATACTCACTTGGATTTTTTGGGGGGTTCACTTCACTCGAGATGGTTAAAGTGGAGGAACTTGGTCCAGTATATTCATTAAGCAGGTTGCCGGGGTAACTGTTCCACCCGCCATTTCTGTACTGAATCCAGCGAGGTTGGGCTTCATCACCAACTAGCGCTTTTGGTCCGGAAGACTACTGTTTGTGTTTGGTTTGACGCCCTAGATTCTTTAGGCGTATGATTCAAATTTGTTTGGTTCTTTAGAGACTTTAGGAGGTTTGATTTGAAATTTTATTTTGTTTTCGTGTGTAGTAGTTAAAAGTTTTTAGCTGTGGCAGAATTACCGAGACATTCCCGTAGACTTCGGGGCCAGTCTCCTGAAGTTGTTTCTGTGGCCAAATTGTTGAGAAGATCCCGTAGACTTAGGGGTGAACCTCCTCAAGACGAGTACAGTCATCTAGAAGGTTTAAAGGTCCTTGTAACTCCTCCTAGTGGCAGTAGAGTAGGTTCACCTGAAGAAGGAGAATCTTCCTTGGTGGTCCATCCAGATTACCAAAGTTTAGAGACAGGTTATAATCCCGAAGCTGTTACAGTTTCTGAGCTTGTTGGTAGTTTTTCATCTGCTAGTGATACAGGCGACGAACCAGAAATATCCGAACCTGTTACTCCGACTCCTAGTGTTCCTGATTCACCGAGAATAGAAAGAATTATCACCGAAAATCTTCCTGTTGGTTTGATTGCTATTGAAGAACTTGTTCCAGAGGAAGAAATAGGTGTCTCTGATCCTGAAGATCAAATTACCCTTGATCTAAGGGAGTGTGAATCTATCTTTTACAGTCCTCCTAGAAGTACTACTTGGTACCTTTCGTTAACCAATTATTTAGACAACTTTGGGCTAGGTTTTTCTACACCTCGTACTCCTTTTCCACCTGGAGGTATTCATATGCCTGTAAATATGTCTGGTCAGTCGTCCGTGTTTACACAAAGTCCTGAATCTTTTTTACATGGCGGTCCTTCTGTTCCTACTGGGTATCAATCTCTTTCTGGTACCTTTGCGGGAGCATCTCCTCAACCCGTTGATCATGGGTTATTAGTTGGAAACAGTGGTAATGTACCATTGGGTGTAGGAGACATTTACATGATGTCAGGTTCAGTTCCCGTTTCCCAACCTCAAGGTGGCCAATTACCGCCTGGGGGGCAGCCTCCGTTAATGCCTGGGGGGCAACCTCAAGGTACTTCATTCGTGTCTGGGGGGCAACCTCAAGGTCAGTACGCTCCTATGGGGCAATACATACCTCAAGGTCAACCCCAGCCTCAATATGTACCCCAAGGTCAACCTCAGTATCAATATCAACCTCAAGGATCGCAACCCCAAGGGTATCAACCTCAAGGATACCAACCTCAAGGTCAAGGTCAATCCCAGTACCCGTATTTACCTCAAGGTTATCAACCACCTCAAGGTCAATCATATGGTCAAGGTATGGGAACTGCACCTTACAGTTATAATTCCTATCCTCAATCCGGCTATGGATCTCAGTATCCTCAACCTGTTATGGGTCAATACCCTGGAATGTTAGTGTGGGATCCATCACAGGGTCAACAGGTGTTGCAGCCAAGTATACAGTCGGTACCTCAAGCTGGACAACCTGTAGTTTCTGGTCCACCCCAGCAACCGCAACCTGTCCAGTCAAGTGTTCAAACCCCTGTAACTTCGGTAGTTACTCAGCCGCCAATTGCACCTAGTACTCCATCTCAAACGGCTGCTGCAACTACCGCCACATCTACCATACTTACTTCTGGAGTATCGACAGCTCCGGTTTCTACTGTCTCTATAACCACTCCTCAGACATCTGTACCGTTGTCCGGATCTACGATTCAAACCACGGTCCAGATGCCTGTAGGCCAGCCTGGTATAAGTACGGTTGTAACTACTCAACCTCAATTTGTTTAACCTCCGTACCAGGGACAGTATCAACCTGGGCAAGCTGTCCAACAACCGGTTTACCAGTATCAACCGTATCCTGGGTAAACTTATCAACAACCTCAGCAACCCCAATACGGTCTGGTTAATCCTGGTTTTCCAGGAGGATATAATATCCCAAATGCAAATCCTGTTCCTAGTTATCCTGGATATCCTCCTCCTGGGGCCGGTATTGTGACCCATAGTTTTAGAGATCCTAACCGGCAGTTACCGTTTATCGCAAATTTGGATTTACCAGACTTGACGCGCCTAACGAACGATCCAATTCAATATCTTCCGTTATAGCCGCCAATGCCAAATAAGTTGCCCAGCGATATACCCAAGTTCGAAGGTAAGTCTGGAGAGGATCCGTCCAATCACGTGATGACTTACCACCTCTGGTGTGCTTCAAATTCTATCTCGGATGATTCGATCCGCTTACGTCTTTTCCAGTGTACACTCATTGGTCTCGCGGCCAAGTGGTACATTGAGTTACCACGGGCCTCTTTTTACAATTTTAGCCAGTTAGCTACCTCGTTCTTAACTCACTTTCAGTTACCGGTCAGATACGATAACGGTACGGAGTTATTAACTTCACTAAAACAATCAACCTCCACGTATATTTCCGATCACATTCATGAGTGGAGACGTCGAAGAAGGCTAGTGAAAGTTTTTATCCCGGACCAAATCTTAGCTGAATGGTTTGTTAAATCATTATTACCAAGGATTACTGAAGATGTAGCTAAGGTCGGAGTAGTTACTGAGGAGCAAGTCATTGCTCAGGCGCAATACCTTGACTTAGTTTACACTCAGTTGGGTACATTACACGAGAAGATTCTGGATCTTCCAAAGTCGAATCAAATCGCTGCTGCTCCTTCGGGATCTCATGCCGCTGATGGTATGATTGGTATCGTGAATACAAAGAGCAAGAAGAAGTCTTCCAAGGCTTCAACTACTCCTATTATCACTTTGCCCGATTCCCCGACAGGAGAGTCTTCTCCTGAACTTACCGCCGATATTCACGCTGTAGAGTCATCTACGGCCAAATCAAAAAACGGTGGAAAGAAGAAAGGAAAGTAGAAGGCTAAAGCAGACAAGGCTCCGAAGGAGAAAACTAAAAAGTCGGAAACCAATGACGAAAAGCGCAAACCTCGATATCCTTGTCTTATTTGTGAAGAGGATCATTTTATGAGAGATTGCCCTCATCGGGCTGAGGTAGTGAAAATAGTCAAAGGTTCTCCCACTCCTGCTGTGTTAAAAAATCCATTTCCGGAGCAGGAGAATAAGATGATAGGTTCTTCCTCGAATGCCAGTGAAGAACCCATTTTGATGATGTCTGATGTGAGGATTGCGACTCGATCGCAAGATTATGGTAGTAAGAATCCTGTTGATGGTAAGGAAGCAGAATCTTCTCACTCTAACCCATCAACCTCAGCTCCTGGTTCCGATCCACTACAGATCGAGAAACCTAACCCAGACTTAGTAATTAAACCGCCTGCCAAGGGTGTACTTCGAAGGTCTGCTTTCAATCCACATGCGAGAGCGGCCTAGAATTACAACATTGTTGAGGACTTAGCTGTTTCACCCTTAGCAATGTCAGCGTTAGAAGTGCTGCAATCATGCCCAGCACAACGAAAATTGCTTTTGTCGGCAATAGGAGCTGTTGATGTTCAGGATCCGAATCTAATGATCTTCGATCTAGAAAATAGTACACCACGTCTCCCCCATCAAATGGCTTTCCAAATTCCAGTGATAGTAAAAAACAGGCCTATTCATAGGACTGTGATTGATGAGGGAGCTTCTACGTGTATTATGTCGATTCAATGTTGGAGATCCCTTGGTTCTCCTTCGTTGAACCAATCCCCCACCATCCTTAAGGCCTTTGATGGCCGTGGGTTCCGTCCGTTTGGTATTCTACAGGAATTGCCTATAGGGGTAGAAGGTAAAACCGTTAGTCTGGATGTGGAAGTGGTTGATGCCCCTCCAGACTACAACCTTCTTTTGGGTCGAAGTTGGTCATATGCTATGACAGCGGTCGTTTCATCAGTCTTCAGAGTAATTAAGTTTCCACATAACGGTAAGATCATGACTATTGATCAGCTGACATACTTTTCATCCGACCCAGCCTCTTCAGAGAGTATCCAGCATGTCGGTAAGACGACAATCCCTTATAGGGACGTTGGTGTAGGTTTAGTTAAGGATTCTGGTTTACTGGGAACTTTTCCTCTCCCTCCACTCAGCGTAGAACCTTCATTTGCAACAATTCATATGATTACATCAGAAAACATTATTTATGATGATCCTTGGTTTGTCCCATCTGACTCTGAGATAGACTCATTCGGTAATGCTATGCCCTTGAGTCCATATGAAATTTCTTATGAAGCTCTCATGTATTTTACTGACTTTCATTCAACCGAAGTCGACCAAATGAATGTGGTCAGTGAAGAATCACTTTTCACCTCAACCTTAGAACGGATAGCGTTTCCCGAAGTCGTGTCATCTGACGAACAACTTCGCGAAATCCTAAGTGTAGACGATCTACCATGGGAGGATCTCCATCACAGATCTTCGTTTTTACCTAAGGATGATGCATTTGAAAACGATTTTTCATCTATCTTTACCGCTGAATATGTCAAAGACGCTCAGGCTCCAACGAAACATTCTGATTCAGAGTTGAATTTAGGGAATATTTCGCGTACTATTCCCATTGATATTTCAGTGAAGCCCGGAATTGAGGAGAACATTCATATAGGTGCCGCATGTACAGAAGAAGAAATCCAAACTTACAAGGCCCTATTCCAAGAATTCCGCGATGTGTTTGCCTGGTCTTACGAGGAAATGCCGAGAATCGATCCTGCCATTGTTGTTCATGAAATAAAGACCTACCCCGATGCTAAACCCGTCCAGCAACGGTTGCGTCAGATTCACCCTCGAAAAGCGGTTGCGATTAAAGCAGAAGTCGAAAAGCTGTTGAAAGTAGGTTTCATTTATCCGATCCCGTTAACGGATTGGGTATCGAATATTGTTCCGGTCAACAAGAAACAAGGAACAATAAGAATCTGTATCGATTATAGGGATATCAATCGAGCTTGTCCGAAAGACAACTATCCTACGCCTTATATCGATCAAATTATTGATGATTGTGCTGGAAGTGAAATGTTTTCCTTCATGGATGGTTTTTCGGGCTATAATAAAATCAATATTCTACCTGCCGACCAACCAAAAACGGCATTCATTTGTCCATGGGGGACATTTGCTTATTGCAAATTACCTTTTGGGCTTAAGAATGCCGGGGCCACTTTTCAACGGGCGATGTCTTACGCATTTCACGACATCAAGCACATTTTGCAACCATATCTCGATGATTTGCCTGCTCATTCTTTACGTCGAGCTGATCACCTTGTCCACCTACGGGCAATCTTTATCAGGTGTAGGCATTATCGAATTCGGTTGAATCCCCACAAGTGTGTTTTCTGTATAGAAACAGGTCGATTGCTGGGATTTGTTGTTTCAAAAGCCAGCATTCGCGTCGATCCCTCGAAAGTTGAGGCTATCATCAAATTGCCTCCTCCTTCGAGTTTGCGCCAACTCCAAAGTTTGCAAGGGAAAGCGAACTTTTTACGCCGATTCATCCCAAACTACGCCGAGGTCACTAAAGGTTTTACACGGTTGTTGAAATAGAACGTTCAATTCTTTTGGGACGAGATTGCCCAACAATCTTTTGATGCACTTAAACACGCGTTGACCCATGCACCGTTGTTGCATCCTCCCAACTACAACCGGGACTACTTCTTATACCTCGCAGCTTCGCATTCCACCATTGGAATGGTGTTAGTTCAAGAAGATGAATTCGGAGTGGAACATGTGATATATCATCTCAGTAGGACCTTAAATCCCACTGAGCTAAAATATTCGCATGTGGAGAAATTGGCCCTGGCAGCCGTTCAAGCTGTCCAGCGTTTTTGTCACTACATTCTTCTCCGTAAAACTACAGTTATTTCGGATTGCAACCCTATGATTTACATTTTGACAAAACAACTGCTAGGGGGCAAGTACTCTAAATGGATCGTTATCCTGCAAGAGTTTGACTTGGAATTCGAGAAGTCCAAGTCTAAGAAATCCTTAGTTTTTGCGGAATTGATGTGTGATTTCCCGCGTACTGACACAGAGACTGTGGCAGAAGAGTCCATTGCGGACGAATCTTTGTTTCTTATCAATACTTTAGATCCGTGGTACGGAGATATAATCATCTATCTCCAAACCCAAACCTTTTGGCCTGAAGCTTCAAAGACAGAATGTCGACAAATTCGGTTTCAATCCCAGCAATACAAAATTATTAGAGATACACTTTATTGCTGGGGGGCAGACTTAGTTTTTCGACGTTGTCTAACTCACGAAGAGGCTGAGAGAGTTTTAAATGATTGTCACTCTAGAGCATGTGGCGGTCATATGTCTGGGTATGCCACAGCCCAGAAGGTGTTGCGCGCTGGTTACTTCTGGCCATCTATGTTTAAAGATTGTATCATTGCAGTCCGGAAGTGCCACAACTGCCAAGTGTTTGATCGAAAGATGCGCGCACCACCTGCTCCTCTCCACCCTATAATTGCCGTTGGTCCATTCGCCAAATGGAGTATCGACTTTATTACTTGTAACCCTCACTCGGCCGGGGGGCATGCGTATATCATCCTCGCGGTTGATTATTTCACTAAATGGGCCGAGGCGATGCCTACATTCGACGCAAGCGGCAAAACAGCTGCAGTTTTCATATTCAATCATATTATAACTAGGTTTGGTATCCCACAAGCAATCATTACTGACCATGGGAGCCATTTTCGAAACAACATGATGACTGAACTTACAAGCCAGCTTGGTTTGCGCCACGACAGCTCTACTCCTTATTATCCGCAAGCCAACGGTTCGGTTGAGTCTATCAACAAAGTTCTGGTTATCATGATCCGACGAACCATTGGTATTCATCGGTCGAATTGGCACAACATGTTATTTTCGGCGCTATGGGCATACCGAACCTCAGTGAAAACCTCAACAGGGTTCACTCCTTTCCAGCTAGTTTATGGCGTGGAAGCGGTGTTACCCATTGAATGTGAGATCCCATCATTTCAAATGGCTGTCGAATTACTCCCAGCTACTTCCAAAGAGGAGAAACGTTTATTGTACTTAGCTAAATTAGATGAGACTCGACGTGACGCTGCATTGGCAATCGAGACTCACGCAAAGCGAATGAAAGCTCAGTATGATAGAAATGTGACCCCTCGAAGTTTTTCGGAGGGAGACCTAGTGCTTTTATATGATCAAGCTAACGATAAGCTAGGTGCTGGAAAATTCGTTCCTATGTGGCATGGACCCTATATTGTAAAGCGAAAGCTAGCAAAAGGGGCTTATGAGCTGGTAGATTTTGATGGGGACTCTTTGGGTAAACCTATAAATGGACTTTACCTAAAGAGGTATTATGCTTAAATGGTGGGTATGGAGAATTTTTTAGTTAGGTTAGGTTTTCTTTCTAGCTAGTATGATTGTTAGTTAGTCAGTGTGCTTAGCTTAGTGAGTGTGTTTTTCGTCGTTATTCTGGATTATCTTGGTTTTGCTCTTGATATTGTAGATGTCGACGCCCCTCCAAACATACATTGGATTTGCTGATGGTGCTTGTCGTAGTACGCAGAATATCTCTTCCGCAGCTTGGGTTATCTATTCACCCTCTGACGAGTTAGTTTCTATGCATGGGGTAAGCCTCGATCAAACAACGAACAACATTGCAGAATACAGTGCAGTGGTTGAATTATTATCCGAATCTATTTCATTTGGAATTCGACGTTTGATAGTGAGGTTAGATTCTGAACTTGTTGTATTACAGCTTAATAGAGTCTATGCCTAGAAATCCTGTGTTATTAAGGTTGTTTTTGAGAGTGCGTCTCTTAGAACGTGAATTTGATTACATTGAATATCAACATATTCCAAGGTCCTTAAATACATTAGCAGATGCAATTGCTTCTCGAGTGTTGGACAGACATTTACGATAATCATGCAAGTAAATTTAAAAACATTTCATCATACATGTTTAACAAGATAAGCCGGTAATAGTGATATATATATAGATAGGAGTGTGTCAAAAAATATACATCGTCTTCGATCATAGGTTGAAAAACACCTTATGATCGGCAAAAATGATAGAGTACAAAAAGTCAAAAATGTCACATGTGTCTACAAAGTGACTAGCCAATCACTGGTGGTGCTCCCTGTATGACACCACTGCACGGGCTACCTTGCGCAAGAATCTCCTAAACGGTCTAGGGACCGCGACTACATAGCGCTGAAGTCTGATAGGAATATCATCCATAGTAGTCTCAGGTATATCCGCCGTCAGACGCTGTAGATCATGCTCCAACTCAGCTAGTACCTCTGCAGCCACCGTGTCCTGTGGGGCCGGTACCGGTGTAACTGGATGTCTCCTCTCAAAAGGCCTGAGGTTGGCTGGACGCTGTGGACCAACATCTGCATTTTGAAAATTTTACTGTCAGTTTTGAGACGATATATATAAAAAACACAAAAAATACATAATTTGAAAACTCGTGAAAAATAAAGTACCTCTGTCATCCCATTGTTCTCCCTGTGGAAGAACCATGTCCGGATCATCTCGAAAATCTACTCCGGCATACGGAAAGTCCTGAATTGCAAACACCTGGTCCTCTAACCAGTGAAAATAACTGTCAGTGAATTGAACAATTGCCGCACCCTCGTCCAGATGCCAGGCCATCACCGCAACCCATCGTACCAGCTTTGGCTCCTGAGGACCCAAAATATCAACAGTGAGATGTTGAGGGATCAGCATCAGAATTCTCTCTAGGGCAAAGCTCACAACTATAGGCCCATATCCAAAGGTCTTTAGTTTCCCGGTCTTTGCCCTGGTCAGTTGAGCTTTTAAGTTAGCCGACACCGCATCACACCAGTTGAAGATGGTGCCTTGGAGACAGTCAATTGCCATCCGCATTTGGGACCCAGTGGCAATATGTAAAGTGGCTGAGCCACAAATCCTGGTCACAGTGAAAGCTAAGACCATGAGTTCACGCCGAGAGATGTATTTGATCTCTATGCCTTTCGCATGGTGTCGATCAGGTAGGCACCAATCTGCTCGGAGACTATCAAGGGATTGGCCACCAGGCCTAGTCCCGGCTAGATTGAGTTGCTCGCCTCTATTCAGCAAGCCAGTGAGAAAGTAGATATCAGAGGGCTCTATATCGAGTTGTTGCCCCCCGATATAAAAGCATTGCTCTTGAACGTTCCATCTCTCGACCAACCACTCCAAGAATCTTACCTGAGCCCTCATGCCAGGTATGGCCCAGTATTTGTATAATCCGCATCCTCTTAGGGCATCGAGGGAAGGTTGATGATTGATTGCAACTTCATCAACCTCCTCATGCTCTCTTTCTCTCCAATCCAGCATGATAAGTGCCCTACACATGAACAAACAGGCATTAAAATAAATTTTGGGTAAATTCAATGGTTAATTTGGGAGCTTGGGGTTTCAAAATCCGCGTTTTGCGGAGGACGCACCCCGCGTTTGGCGCACAGTGCACCGGGACGTAGGTGGCCTGAAGGTAACCTGCGTCCCCCGACCTTTTCCCTGTGTAGGAAAAAGTCGAGGGACGCAAGCCAGCCTTTAGGGAACCTGTGTCCCCCGCAGAGCGGTTTTCAAAACCCAAAACCCCCCAAAAAATAAAAAATGAAACCTAAAATAAATTTCTAAACGGATGAAATTGACAAGGAGGATGTTGTGAAATACCTGGAAGAGACGGCGTTCGATTCTAACGGTCGGATTTTCCGCAGCGACCACGGGAAGTTTCTTGTCAAAAGCTCCTTTTTCAACCTCAACAGTCAAACGGTAAAAATGACATGGTAAAAAGTCTTTTTATAGGTTTTTTGGATGAATTTGTTCATTTTTCACCATGGAAAGATGTTTTTCGATGTATTTTTGCCTATCTTAAACAGGTATGAGTAATGTGTCGCTTTTGTGTAGGACAAAGGGACTTAGAGGGAAAATTGTCATTTTTTCACGAACAAAATATCAAAGTCATCTTTTAAGCCCTTTTCTGACTCCTAAAACATGAAAAGATTGCCGAGCGTTTCTTTTACACTCGTTAAAACAAAATTAAAAGACGGTCCCCTTATAGCTCTTTTCTGACCGTAAAATCAGGAAAAGATTGCCGGGTTTTTGTCGTTTCAAACTCGATACGGAAATAAAACGACGTGTCCTTGATCACTTTTTACTTTTCAGGTCAGTGGCACTAATTATGAAAGTACTCCTTGGTCGCAAGATCAAGCGGTTCCCCCAGGTATTATTTTATACTTTTTTGGGCTTGAGGGACACAAATCTACGAAAAAGTTCAACTTGGAGTCTTCTTAAGTTTTTCAGACTCTCTAAAATTGAAAAACGCCGAGTTTCTCCTATACTGGGCTCGTTAAACATTTCACAGTAAAGGACCTGTTCAATTACAAACAGGAACGAACCACTCCTTCCTAGGGTTCGAATCAAAACTGGGTTGGACTCATCCGAAGGATGAGCTTATAATCAAGCATATGTTATCCTCCTCAAGCTTGTTAAAAATAAAGAGGTACTTGCCAGAAATGGTGGGGGAAAAGAGAGAAGAATGAGCCTATTTGTTACCTTTTGTCTCAGAAGAAGCTTTACTACCACTCTTGAACACGACACTTTTCATTCACCTGGGTTGGGAAATTCTTTACCTCACAGTTGATCAAACCACCTTTGAAAGTCTTCAGCCGGGTTCCGGGGATTAACTTTGAGTTATTTAACACCAAACCATCTGTCGTGTCGTTATGTGTTCAAGAGGTCTGCAAACAAAACTTTCATCTGCAAAATACTTGTCATCCATTTGACCATCCCTGAGTCAGTCCTTACAGCAACATTTCTTCAACTTGAACAATGATTTCGTGTTGTGGGCTTGCCTGCAACGGGTCACTTTCTATCGACATCAGCACATTATCTAGAGAGATGACTTAGAAATCGTCAGTGCCTTGAAGTCTGCATGCATCAATGGCAGGTTTCTCGCCTTTGACGTCAGTTTACATCATTGACTTTCGATCGAAGGATTCCGTGAAATGTTCGACATCAACTCATTCATTCACATCTCATGGATTGTACTGGGTACTTTGAGAACCATTGACATTACTGGTGGTCTCTCTCACGCTTGTTAACAGTTCACATCATCGACTAGTAATCAAGTGGTTTCTACCATGTTCGACATCGACTCATTTATTCGCATGGCTAGAATCGTACCAATTCAAGAAGTAGGAATGAAGACCCTGGATCGAATCTTTACCATCCAGGCTGCGAGGAGTTTTGTATTCATTATCTAAGTAGACTAACCATAGACAGATGGTTGCGCCCATACTGTGTCTACAAAAGTCTATGATTATGATGTACTGCAAAATCATTCCTGTATCAGAGTAGTTAGTTTGTTAGTTAAAGTTTTAATCTGAGTATGGGAATGCCTACCTCAGTGATGATATAATCTTATACATGTATTTTGTGTTGAAAATTGCAGGTTTTTACCAGGCTCTCAACGAGATAATCCTCGAAATGATAAAGCGCTTCACCCTTCCTAGATAATACAAAACCCTAATCTATTCCAGGCTTCGCATTTTAGGGGGCAATCTGTTACACTAAAAAATGTCACCATGGCTATTTACAGTTGGTATGGCTCTATCAACAGTCATACTACCCTCTTAAGCAAGTCTTATGCCTCTGCTATCCATGTCAAACTCCAAGAAAGAGAGAAAGTCTTTATAAATGTGTTTATCTCTGGGTACGCAGGTTCTCTCAAACCTTGCCTGCGGGTACGTACCTATTTTTCATGAGGTCTGCGTCCAAGGACGCTCTGTATCTAAAGGGGCAGGTGTGTCCCTCTGAAAAGGTTAAAATGCGCAAGTTTTATCTTCAAAAACTTACTTGTGGTCATTTCTAGAGCATTCTAGAAGGTTGTTCGACGTGTATTGAGCGCCTCCAGATGGTTCATGCACCCCTACCAAAGAGGAACTTATCCCATCAATAAGGGAGTGATCCCATCCAAAGAGGGGACTATCCCATTGATGGTGGACCTGATTAACTTCCTCTTGAGCACTATAAATACAGGCATTGGGCCAGAAGGAGGGAGGTTGAAAGCTATACATTTCTAAGGGTAAATGCTGCAGGAATTAGGACTCCCTTTTAGAAGCTTGTGAGGAGAGATTGCCATATTTGCTTGTTCTATTTGGAAGTGGGTGAGCTTTGTCAAAGTAGAGGAAGACTCTTGTGGACCCTGGAAGGAGCTTGCACAACACCAAGGCTCAGGTTGTAATGGTTCCTTTTGATTACCTTTAATGAAAATTGGTCCATTCTTCTCAATAACTTGTTGTTTATGGGTTATTTAATGTACTCCTTGGTCTATATGTTGAATATGCTTTGTTTTATGTTATAATCAGGTGCTATTTAATTGTTTGATTGTTGGTGATTGCAGGTTTTGGAGAAAAGGAGGAGCTCATCCAGATCAACAAAGCTTGGACTTCTATAACAGCGTTTGGACAAAGGTAAGAACGAAACACTTGATTTCTCATATCATAATGCATGTTTAGAGAAGGATAGCTCCAGTTTGTTTTATTTGTCATTAGAATGTCTTAGACTTCTAGGAAGGTCGGTTGTGTCCGCACTCTTGACTGATTTCGTGTGACACTATGGAAGAACCATGTCCAGATCACCATGAAAATCTACTCCGGCATAAGGAAAATCCTGGATCGCAAAGACCTGGTCCTCCAACCAGTGAAAGTAACCTGCAGGAAATCGAACAACTCCCGCTCCCTCATCAGGACGCCGGGCCATCACCGCAACCCATCGCATCAACTTTGGCTCCTGAGGAGGCCCACCTGCAACAGTGAGATGTTGTGGGATCAGCATCGGAACCCTCTCTAGGGCAAAGCTCACAACTAGAGGCCCATACCCAAAGGTCTTTAATTGCTCGTTCTTTGCCCTAGTCAGTTGGCCCTTCATATTGGCCAACACAGCATCACACCAATTGAAAAGTGCCTCGGTAACAATCTATCGCCATCCGCATTTGGGACCCGGTGGTAATATGCAAAGCAGCTGCGCCGTAGAGTCTGGTAACTGTAAAGGAAATTACCATAAGTTCAAGCAGGGATATGTATTTGATTTCTATCCCTTTCTCCTGGTTCTAATTGTTGCACCACTCTAGTCGGAGGCTAGCAAGGGATTGGCCACCCGGCCTAGTCCCGGACAGAGTCAGTTGCTCGCCCCTATTAGGCAAACCAGTGAGAAAATATATGTCTGAGGGCTCTATCTCGAGCTGGTGCCCTCCGATGTAGAAGCATTGATCCTGGACGTTCCACCTTTCAACCAGCCATTCTAAGAATCGCACCTGGGCCCTCATGCTAGGTATGGCCCAGTCTTTGTAGAGACCGCATGCCTTCAAAGCATCAATGGAGGGTTGATGATCTATTGCGGCCAAATCGACATCTTCGTGTTCTCTTTCGCGCCAATCAAGCATGGTGGGAAATCTACACACCAGAAAACATTCATTAGAATTCATTAAATCAAAAATTGATGGTTTAGTTTTGCGTTTTAGGGTTTTAAATTCACTTTGCGCGGAGTACGCACCCCGCATTCAGAAAACAGAGCGGGGTACGCAGCTGTTCTGAAGGTAGGCTGCGTACTCCCTCCATTTTCCCATTAATGAAAATGTCGGGGTATGCAGGTCGCCCATGGGGCACCTGCATACCCCAAAGGTGGATCCTAAAACCCCAAAACCCTCCCAAAATCAAACTAGGGCTTAAAATGAAATTCTAAACGGATGAAAACAAAGAGGAGGATGTTGTGAAATACCTGAAAGAGATGGCACTCGATTCCGACGGTCGGATTCTCCGCAAAGTCCACGGTAAGTTTCTTGCCAAAAGCCCTTTTCTCTCCCTCAACAGTAAAATGGTAAAAATGACATGGTAAAAGGTATTTTTATAGGTTTTTTGGATAAATGAATGCTAAGTTTGTTTATTTTTCACCATGGAAGGATATTTCTCAATGCATTTTTTCTTATCTTAAATAGGTATGAGTAATGTGTCGTTTTTGTGCAGGACAAAAAGACTTTCAGGGGAAAATTATCATTTTTCACGAACCAAAACATCAGAGTCATATTTTAAGCCCTTTTCTGACTCCTAAAACATGAAAATATTGCCGAGCGTCTCTTTTACACTCATTAAAACGGAATTAAAAGACGGTCCCCTTATAGCTCTTTTCTGACCGTAAAAACAAGAAAAGATTGCCAGGTTTTTGTCGTTTCAAACTCGATACTGGAAATAAAACGACGTGTCCTTGATCACTTTTTAATTTTCAGGTCAAAGGCATTAATCATGAAAGTACTCCTTGGTCGCAAGACTAAGCTGTTCTCTCAGGTATTATTTTATACTTTTTCGGGCTTGGGAGACACAACTTTACGAAAAAGTTCAACCTGGAGTCTTCTTAAGTTTTTTCAGACTCTCTAAAAATGAAAAACGTTGAGTTTCTCCTATACTAGACTCGTTAAAATTTCACAGTAAAGGACCTGTTCGATTACAAACAGGGACAGACCACTCCTTCTTAGGGTTCGAATCAAAACTAAGTTGGACTCATCTGAAGGATGAGCTTATAATCAAGCATATGTTATCCTCCTCAAGCTTGTAAAAAATAAAGAGGTACTTGCCAGAAATGGTGGGGGAAAAGAGAGAAAAATGAGCCCATTTGTTATCCTTTGTCTCAGAAGAAGCCTTATTACCACTCTTGAACATGACACTTTTCATTCACCTGGGTTGGGAAATCCTTTGCCTCAGAGTTGATCAATTGAAAGTCTTCAGCCGGGTATTAACTTTGGGTCATATGTTACCAAGCCATCTGTCGTGTCGTTATGTGTTCAAGAGGTCTCTGCAATAAACATTCATCTGCAAAATACCCGTCATCCATTTTGACCATCCCTGAGTCAGTCCTTACAGCTACATTTCTTCAACTTGATCTATGATTTCGTGTTGTGGGCTTGCCTGCAACGGGTCACTTTCCATCAACATCAGCACATTATCTAGAAAGATGACCTAGGAATCGTCAGTACCTTGAAGTCTGCATGCATCAATGGTAGGTTTCTTGCCTTTGACGACAGTTTACATCATTGACTTTCGATCGAAGGATTCCGTGAAATGTTCGACATCAACTCATTTATTCACATCTCATGGATTGTACTGGGTACTTTGAGAACCATTGACATCACTGGTGGTTTCTCTCACGCTTGTTAACAGTTTACATCATTGATTGGTAATCAAGTGGTTTCTACCATGTTTGACATCAACTCATTTATTCGCATGGATAGAATCGTACCTTTTCGGGAAGTAGAAATGAAGACCCTGGATCTAGTTTCCACCATCCAGGCTGCGAGGAGTTTTGTATTCATTATACAGTAGACTAATCATAAACAGATGGCTGCATCCATACTGTGTCTACAAAAGTCTATGATTATGATGTATTGCAAAATCATTCCTGTATCAGAGTAGTAGATAGTCAATTAGTTAAAGTTTTCAATCTGAGTATGGGAATGCCTACCTCAGCGATGATATGATCATATATATGTATTTTGTGTTGAATACTTTCAAGTTCTGACTGGGCTCTCCACAAGATAATCCTTGAAATGATAAAGTACTTCACCCTTCCTAGATGATATGAAACCCTAATCTACTACAGGCTTCGCACTTTAGGGGGCAATCTGTTACACTAAAATTTGTCACCATGACTATTTGCAGTTAGTATGGCTCCATCAACTGTCATACTATCCTCCTTGGCAAGCCTCATACCTCTGCTCTCCATGTCAAACTCCAAGAAAGAGAGAAAGTCATTAAAAATATATATATCTCTGGGTACGTAGTTTCTCTTAGCCTTACCTGCGTGTACGCACCCCAAGTTCACAATACCTGCGTACTTGTACGCTCTGTCTATAAAGCAATGGGTGCATACTCCTATAAAGGTCAAAAGGCGTAAGTTTCACTCCCAAAAAGTTACTTGTGGTCATTTCTAGAGCATTCTAGAAGCTTGTTTGACGTGTATGAAGCGCCTCCAGATGGTTCATGTATCCCTACCAAAGAGGAACTTATCCCATCAAGAGGGGAGCTATCCCATCCAAAGAGGGGCTTATCCCATTGATGGTGGACCTGAATAACTTCCTCTAGAGCACTATAAATACAAGCATTGGGACAGAGGGAGGGGGGGTTGAAAGCTGAACATTCCTAAGGGTAGATGCTGCTGGAATTAGGACTCCCTTGTAAAGCTTGAGAGGAGAGATTCCCATCCTTTCCTAGCCTTATTTGAGAGTGGGTGAGCTGATCAAAGTAAAGGAAAACTCTTGCTGGACCCTAGGAGGGACTTGCACAACACCAAGGCTCAGGTTGTAATGGTTCCTTTTAGGGTCCAGCAAGAGTTTTCCTTTACTTTGATCAGCTCACCCACTCTCAAATAAGGCTAGGAAAGGATGGAAATCTCTCCTCTCAAGCTTTACAAGGGAGTCCTAATTCCAGCAGCATCTACCCTTAGGAATGTTTAGCTTTCAACCCCCCCTCCCTCTGGCCCAATGCCTGTATTTATAGTGCTCTAGAGGAAGTTATTCAGGTCCACCATGAATGGGATAAGCCCCTCTTTGGATGGGATAAGTTCCTCTTTGGTAGGGATACATGAACCATCTGGAGGCGCTTCATACACGTCAAAGAAGCTTCTAGAATGCTCTAGAAATGACCACAAGTAACTTTTTGGGAGTGAAAATTGCGCCTTTTGACCTTTACAGGAGTACGCACCCATTTCTTTATAGACAGAGCGTACAAGTATGCAGGTATTGTGAACTTGGGGTGCGTACACGCAGGTAAGGCTAAGAGAAACTGTGTACCCAGAGATATATAGATTTTTAATGACTTTCTCTCTTTCTTGGAGTTTGACATGGAGAGCAGAGGTATGAGGCTTGCCAAGGAGGATAGTATGACAGTTGATGGAGCCATACCAACTGCAAATAGTCATGGTGACAAATTTTAGTGTAACAGTCATCAAGGGCTTCTGCCCTTCTTTTATGTAACTTTTGTTAGATTTAATAGATCCACCCATGGTCTGCGAACTATGGGATTTTATAAAAAGGAGAGCCTTAGAAGAGTCTAAGGCAATTTAGTCTTGATATGTTTTGAGTCATTGATGAATGTAATGGGTCTGTGAGAGATAAGAGTGAAGAGTCTTAGCATAGGAAAGAGGCTCTGTTGCTGTGTGTGCAGAGGCCTAGGGTAGAAGTCTGCAACTAAGTGTGCGGACCCCTGCAGTTGTGTGCATAGGGTGGTTAGAGTATGTAAAGAAGATCTGAAGCATAATTAAATAGAATTATTCTGGGATTATCTGGGTATGTTCTATTTTACTTCTACTATAAATTCATATGATT
Organism: Pinus tabuliformis; assembly: GCA_031772625.1. Classification (NCBI taxonomy): domain Eukaryota; kingdom Viridiplantae; phylum Streptophyta; class Pinopsida; order Pinales; family Pinaceae; genus Pinus; species Pinus tabuliformis. The sequence goes on from CM062805.1 coordinate 1,026,856,023, forward strand.
ATATTATGATGAATTCTGGGTTTATGTTTTAATTTTGTATTGATTCGTGAATCCATATTCTTTGCTTTGTTATATGAACACAACTAAGAATATATGTTTACGCGAAGATCCTCTTAATGCATGTTGAAGTTATCAGATACTTAATATAATATGGGTAAATACAGAAGTAAGAATAATTATAGAAGCGTGTAAGTTTCTGTTCTGCCTATCTAGGGTATGCGGAGGATGGTCATAGACCTTTGTGGAGGTTTAGAGGAAAAATAAGAAGAGTATATCGATAAGCCCTAAAAGGATTATCGACCTGTGCGAAGGAAGGTTTTGGGTATTAAATGACATCACTACCATCTATGGGTGCAGAAACTTGGTTCCTGCATCCCCCCATACTGCTTCGGGTGAGACTTCAGTCCATGCTCCGCGGATTGATGCAGAAAGGGCTAGCAGTGTAGGGATTTTCTTATCTAATTAACATTGAACCTAGATGAGGGCCCATCAAGCCAACAAGGTATAGTCAGGTTATTTTCTATAACTATGGGACACCAGGGCATTACGCGTTGGAGTGTCAGAATCAGACACACTCGTCATGTCAATACTGTAGCCAGTTTGACCACACTATAGAAGAATTCCATGTGTTGATTTCTAAGATGCAGGAGAAGAAGCGTAGAATCAAAAACCTACGTAGAACTTACAAATGATGAGAGTTGAGCCCCGTGAGGAAGATCTAAATGTGAATATCATGGTGAGAAGCGAAGTAACAACTGGGAATGATAAGGGAAAACAACCTAAAGAATATTGATGGGTTTGCAAGGCCGCAGGGAAAAAAGTTGGTTTTGATGTGGGGCACGCAAAGGAAACATTTATTGAGGCCAAGAAAATTTTCGTTGAGGCATCTACTTCAGGAAGTCAGAACAAAGTGTCAGAAATAAGCACACCTATAGAGGTTGATCCCTCTGTACTTACCACGTTCTTGGAAACCTATATGAAACTTCTGCGTGATAGCAAGGATGTGAAAGGCCTGTGGGAATTAAGAAATAAGTGTGCTAGTAAAGAAAAATCATCTAATGGACACCGTGTAGTAAGAAAAATTGGAAAACATAAGGAAAGAACAGGGCACGAAAGGAGGCTCACCACACAAATAGGAGATTATGAGATGGACCAGGTTATTCTGGATCTGGGGTCTGACGTGAACATTTTTCCTAAACAGACATGGGAGAGAATGGGGAGACTTGCGCTGTAGTGGTCTCTGATCCAAAGGAGGATGGAAAACCAACATAAGATCATCACTATGGGACGACTACATGGAGTCACCGTAGATATAGAAGCCACGAGCAAGCTGGCTGATTTTGAAGTAATAGAAATTGTGGATGACAACAATCCATACCCCGCGGTCCTTGTAATTGACTGGGCCATTGATATGAATGGAGTCATCAACTTGAAGAAAAGAACAATTTCACTAGAAAGGAAATCACTCTGGGTTGTAGCACCATTGGACCCCGCGGAAGGGCCTCACTATACTGAACCAGTTCGTGACTATGGAGAAATTAATGGTGACTTGGATCAGATTTACAAAATAACTACGCAAGATCACAACTGGATTAATCCAACAACTGATGGATAGATTGCATGGGACTGGGGAAGTTCCTGTACCTTTGATTCAGATGAAGAGCTAGAGCATTAATAGAATAGGCTGCACGAAGTATCCACGTTGCGCTGTAACATGATTACTAAATCGCTACTGTGTGTCATAGGAGGTAAAAAATTTACCCTATTATGATGGTTTAACTGACGTAGATAAGTTTTTGGATGCCTTTGAATGAGAGGCCCCTGAGGATCATTGCGTCCAAGCACTGGATTTAGTGCTGCACACTACTCCGCATGGTGGTGGGGTATACACAAGGATAGCTTCGATGAATGGCGAGATTACAAGAGGATGATGAGTTTGCGATTTGGTCGTCCTAAAATTTGATTGACCGAAAATTACTATGGGAGAAATGATCTACACAATAATTTAACGAAGTGGACTAAAGTTTGTGGAACGAAGCCGTAGCCAGAGTGGGTGCACTTATTTTTGTCATACTTTGGATACAATCCCTATGAATTGGCTCCTGGAAACAGAGCTCCACCATGGCACTATGGAGTGGGATATATTAAGGGATGGATTCTTAATGACCTTCACTTTTGAAGATGGATTTGAATGCATTGATGAAGTTATATAGGCAGTTAAGGCAACGATTTTCAGAATTCCGCAAGATCCTTTGTAGTTGGTTCAACCAGATTGGAGCACCCAGTTGCGCCATGTGTTGGAATGCTATAATGTGACTGCTAAGGGGGAGGATGAAAATCCAAGGAACATCAATATTCGAGAGGTAGAAGGCCACTGCGAAGTTGAAGGTCCGTAGATAGAGAACCCGTACATCACTGCGCCATTGGAAACCAAGCAAGTAAACATTGGTACTGAAGCAAAGCCAAAATTTGTGAAGATTAGGGACTACTGGGATGATGCCACAGTGGCTAAAGCTGTTGAGTTACCCCGCGAGTACCAGAATTTTTTTCATACCAAGTTTTCAGACCTAAAAGGAATCATAGGTGACTTGGGTGTGATGAAAATTACTTTGAAACCAGACGTGAAGCCTATTGAGCAGAGATTGTATCACCTTAATCCAAAGTAAAAGGAAAAGGTCCACTTGGAGTAGGATAAGATGTTTGAGGCATGCATTATCGAACCTGTGGAGGAATTTGATTGGGTGAGCCCGATGGTGGTTCAAGAAAAGAAACAAAAGGGAGAAATAAGGATTTGCGTAGATCTCAGGAAACTTAATGATGCTTGCATCCATGATCCTTTTCCGACACCATTTACTGATGAGGTATTGGATAACATTGGAGGGTAGGAGGCCTACTCATTCACTGATGGATTTTCGGGGTACCATCAGATCAAGATCGCGTTAGAGGATAGGAGAAAAACGAACTTCGCGACTAAATGGGGTTGTTTTCAGTATACTGTCTTGCCATTTGGACTCAAGAATGCACCGATGATATTCTATCATGTAGCTATAGCATCATTTAAGGAGTTCATCCATAAGTTCTTGGAAGTGTATTTTGATGACTAGATGGTGTTCGGCTTAGTGAAGTGCCATGTATCAAGTCTGCGCCTGATGCTGGATACATGCCGCAGGTATCAGATTATGGTGAACCTAAAGAAGTGTATATTCTATTTCCCCTTTGGGATCCCACTGGGTCACGTGGTGTGCAAGCAAGGGTTTATGGTGGACCCTGCCAAGATTGCGGTGATCGTAAATTTGGAGGCCCTGAGAAGTGTCAAAAAGCTGTGCGCAATGCTTGGGCATACATGATATTAAAAAAAGTTCATCAAAGCTTATGCTTAGACTACTGCACCCATGGAGAAATTGTTGAAGAAGGACACTACATTCTATTGGAATGAAGAATGTCAGCGCAGTTTGGATGTATTGAAGGAGAAGATGGTCACCACGCTGATTTTGGTCTTCCCAGATTGGAAAAAGGAATTTCATGTACATGTCGATGCCTCGTGCATTACATTGGGAGCAGTGCTAGCACAGGCTAGTGAAGGAGAGATGGACCACCCTATAGCCTTCACAAGAAGGGAATTATCAAAGGCTGAGAAGAATTACTCAATGACAGAGCGCAAAGGATTGGCCATGGTGTATGCGCTTAAAAAATTCAGGCACTACTTGTTGGGTGGACATTTCAAAATGTACACATATCATTCTGCCTTGAAATACCTAGCGAATAAGCCTGTGTTGGAGGGGGAAGATCTACTGATGGTTGCTTCTATTCCAGGAGTATGACTTTGAGGTAATCGTAAAGCTAGGAAGGTTGAATGCAGGACCTGACCATCTCTCATGGATCGAGACAGGCAAGGAGCCTACTAATCTGGATGAAGGATTAACTGATGCACACCTCTTCATGGTGCATGTAGTTGATAACCACTTTGTTGATATTATCCACTTTTTGACCATAGGAACGAAACCGAAAGGATACACTAGTTAGCAAAAGAAAGAGTTAGTAGTGCACGCAACGAATTTCTCAGTAATTGCAGGAAATTTATATAAGATGGGGGCAGATGAGATCTGTGATGATATGTGCCAAATTTTGAGCGAAATGGCATCCTCGCTGAAGCTCATGGAGGGGTTTCCAGAGGACATTATGCAAGAAAGGCAACAACCTAGAATATTTTGCATGTAGGGTTATGGTGGCCTACGTTGCATAAAGATTCTAAAGAGTATTGTAGGGCATGTGATGCATGTCAACGAATGGGTAGACCATCATGGAGGGATGAGTTTCCATTGAATCCTCAAGTATCATTGCAGCCATTTGAAAGTGGGAAATTGATTTTGTTGGGCCCATTCAGCCCCCAAGAAAAAATACAGGTACGCGCTATATAATCACTGCGATGGAGTATCTAACCAGATAGGTGGAGGCATAGCCGGTGAAAGATTGTACAGGGGCTACAACAACAAAGTTCTTGTTTGAGTATGTGTTAACCAGATTTGACTACCCAAAAGTATTAATGAGTGATCAGAGTACGCACTTCCTAAACAAAATGATCAGCGCACTGACTAAAGAGTTCCAGGTTTATCATCAGAAGAGCACACTGTATCATCCTCAGGCTAATGGGATAGTTGAGGATTTTAATAAGATCTTGGATAATGCACTGACAAAGATTTGTAATGTGCATCAGAATGACTAGGATGTGCGCGTACCTTCCATGCTATGGGTGTACAGGACTACTTGCAAAAAATTGACAGGTTGGACACCTTTTATATTGGTTTATGGCATAAAAGTTGTGATGCTTATGGAGTATATCGTGCCTAGTCTGCACATAACAACTTTCACGGATATGGTAGATCACGAAGCCTTAGAAGACTGGCTCATGTAGCTGATGGAGCTTGAAGAGGACATATTCTTGGCTGGATTCCACCAGTAAGTACAGAAGGAGTGTGAAAAAGCATGGCACGATCGACACATCAAGTTGCACACATTCAAGGTAAATGATTTGGTCTTATTGTATGATAGCAAGTTCACTAAGTTTCCATGGAAATTTCAGATGCATGGCTAGGCCCATGTGTTATCAAAGGGATTACAAATGGAGGCGCAGTTCAACTCACAAAGATGAATGGAGAACCTTTTCTGGGAAGGGTGAATGGCAGTTGATTGAAGCCACACACAGGGGATTCAACTTAATGACTATATGATGGATGAACAGTCTTAGTGCTCTAGGTAGTTGCAAGGGAGCACGGGACTATAAACTGCACTGCTCAGGTTGGAGGATTACACGACGGGCGAGCTGTGCAGAAAATGTTGAAGTCACATGCTAAGACTATATGTGAAGGGAGCTGCACTTCGAAGGAAGGTACCACAGAACACAGCAGGAAAGTGACTGTTGAAGTCACTGTTCATGACTTGACAGCCAGGAGATGGTTAAGAGGAGCAGGCTAGCAGCATTTAAGGCCAAAATCTTTGCAGATCTGCCACCAAAACAACATTAATGATCAAGTTTTGGGGGGAATGGTTAGATTTTAATTAAAAAACCTCTATAAATTACTCGTGCTGGTCCAACAGAGAACACTTTGTAAACTTAGAGTTTTGAGTTGTGTTGTTTGTTGCTTATGAACCACTCGTTCTTTTAGGATTTGGTCATGAGCCTGACATTTGCCAATTTACCAAACTTTAACTAGAAGTTTATCCTTGGCACCTGTTGATGCCCCGAAATTCGTTGCAACAACATCGAGGAAACCACCCGGTCCGGAACTTAGTGCAGCTCCTTTTCTGTTTGGAATAGTGGCTCCGACTGGGGATAACGGGACCAGTTTCCCAAAGATTATAAGTAAACGGGATGGATGGATGATTTAGGATATGAAATGATGATAAACAAATAACTAAACTATGAAAGAAATATAAAGATTATAAGCTAATCCCGGGACTTATCAATACAGACAGTACAGCGTTTGATATTCTATGCTTAATGACAGGCATATAGATGACACTAGCAGCAAGCATAGATGTTTAATCATTTGAGATTGCTCTGCGTAAGTAGTTACGCAGAGCTATAATAGCGAATTACTGTACTCAGTCATTTATATCATTGATACATACACGAGTTAAAGATAACAAATCACAAAACATTCAATAGTGATATGAAATGCAGACTTGTTGTTATATTACATACATGTATTCAACGATAGCAAAGTAATAACACAGCAATTCATATAACTGAAAAGAGAACAGATACAGATAATAGTACCATGCAAGCTGTTTGATCAATCCAATATATTAATCGCTATGTCGTGGTCCTTCCTTCCAACCAGAAAGCATTCCAAGCAAACGACAATAGTGCACAATTTACTTAAACAGCATTCCAAGTAAAATTAAGGACCAGTGGTCGAGTTTCAAAAAGAATATAGACTGAAGCACAATAGTGCAAACTTCAGCCTTTTAGTCTTTTACAAAATTTTTACGACCCTTTCCAAAACAATGAAAGGGTCTATAAATACTATGCTAATCTAACTATTAAAATATCTAAAAACTGAAAAACTAAGAAATCGGCATCAGCAAATATCATTTTGCATTTTGGGTGATTCGGCAGTCGGCGGCGATGCTTTAGTCAGCTGTCTCTTTGCCTTTACTCTTTCGCTGACATATCGCCAGCATTGGCTCTACTTCTGGTGGAGTATTGAGGCGAGAAGTCAGCTGTGCATCATATGTGGCATCTTGGAAATCGGCAATCAGGTACCGGAGAGCATCTGTTAGGCAGTTGAGGGCCGACCTTTGAGAATGTGGTTTGATCAAGAAAAGCCAGTATGCATCGGAGGTCAAGGTATTTACTCCAGCAATTAACCGCCCCTGTTCTTCCAGCTTAGGATAATTCTTGTGCTCCAACTCATTTGCGGTTGTTATGCTTCCAGGTGTGCATTGTGAAATCATGTTAGCCAGATACAATGTATCATTGACTAGATTGATTATGTTTTTAGAAATTGTTTTGCACCTGGATGCTGCCCTTTCTGCCTTCATTATCTGTGTTTCCCATTCCATAAAATGTATGTTCTTGTAAGTTACACTGATTCGGGCGAAATTAGCAGCTTGCCCTTCTGGAGTATCTTGCCATTCAATATATTCTATTATGTCATCTTCGGCCTGATCCAAGTTAGTTCTGGCTTTCTCGATCTGCTGACATATTGCTGTAGATATATCACAAAGTGACTCAGCTTCAACTAGCTGTTGGCACAAAAGTCTGGTCTGAGATATCAAAGCGCCATTTATCAGAGTTGCCTCTGCTCTGAAATCTTCGATACTCTTGGCACCTTTGATACCTTCAAGCTGTACTGAGAGCTGGACTATTTGATCTTCTTTAGATTTCATTAACAGCTCATTCGATGCCTCCAACTGGGATAATGCTTCTGACAATTCTTGTGCTCTTTTGTCATTTTGGTCTATCCTCAGCTTCTCAATTTGCTGGGTTAACAAATGATTATCTTGGTGTAGAGCCAGCAATTGCTCTCCTGCCTGTGTTGCCTTATTCTTTGCCTCTATCACTTCCGCTTGCAATGCATAAACTTCATGTTCTTTAGTCTTCAAAAGAAGACTTACTTCGGATGCTTTGTCAATGGTTGCCGCTGAATAAGCTCCTGCAAATTGCGACAGCTTTGTTAAATCTTCAGAGGGACTTAATTCTCCCTTCCAGACAACATTGCCCGTAACTGTTTGCTCATCTGAAGCAGAAAGTTGATCAAGCCTTCGCCTCTTTCTTGAGCGTCTTACAACAGCTTTATGCTTAGGGCTGTAGAAAATGTCTAGAGGAGGAATTTCCTCTACCTGAAGATCAACTAGGTCCGATGGATTCTAAGTAACTTCTTCAATGTTCTGTACTGTGGGTGGGCCGCTGGTTCCTTCAAGAACCGGAGAAACAGTAGTATCAGGAGTCCTTAAGGCATCTGAGTCTTTGGAGGTTTCTTTGCCACTTATAATGGAATCAAATTGATTCCATTCCTTAATCAATTCAGTATCAACGGGGATTTGCTTACTCTGTTCTTTTTCTTTCTCAATCCTCTGTTGTTCTTCAAATGCCTTCCTCTGTTGCTCCTCTTGTATTCTCCGTTGTTGTTCCTCCAATTCCTTTTTCTGCCTATTTTCCCGTTCTTTCCTTACTCTTTCTTCTTCCTCTATTTTTCTTTGTTCTTCTATCTCTCTCTGTCTCTGTTGTTCTATTTCCCTTTGTCTTCTTTGCTCTCTTTGCTTTCTTTGCTCTTCTTCAATTTGTGCTTTTTGCTGCCTTTCTGCCTGTAGCTTTCTTTGACTTTCCTCCTGTTCTCTGATTGTATTGGGAGGTGAATTTATTTCTGGCTGATCAGGCTCGCTTGAGGATGAAGTTGGGGTCGTAGATAATAACTTCAGAGGCAAAGTTTGCAACCTTTGCCTTCTAAGTTTATTAAACTCAGTTAATTCCATATCTTCATATCTCATCGCAGCAAGCTGTTTGACTTGGCTTATTGAATCAGCACCCATGAACAGGTCGTCGAACTGGTCTTCTTGGTGAACAACCTTTGTCAGCTTAGCCTGCTCCAAGGCAATGAAAGCAGTCTTTTTTGGGTCATAGAGTCTGTTGGGGATAGAAACTAGAGATAGCATTTGGAGTTTTGCTGCTTCCTTTTCTGCATGCTTATAATTTAGCAGCGTATAAACTCCAATTCTCAAAGGAAACGATGGCCATCCTCTCTTCTTCTCCTCTTTGAGGGTCTGGGTAACACCTTCAGACATGATCTGATAGCAGATTTCTCGGGCTAGCAATTTGTCTGGCATGTATAAGGGGAGAACATGTGGTCTGGCCTTGCTTCCAAAAACTCTGATATAAGAAAAACATTCTTCGCCGAACCAATGGGCTACGGCTGGCAGGTCAAAAGAGGCTTCATAGGAAATCCTAGGGATAGGTCTGTCAAAAATAGCATAGTGAACGGGAACCATAAAACCATTGCAAATTTGGTACAAATGTTCTTTGTGAGAGGATTTCCACAATTTACGATGATACAGATGAATAGGTGTTGGGTCATGGGTTGTCCATCTCCAACCAAGGACAGGAAACTCATAATTATAACAAAGGGCATCCATAATGTAGGCAGAATAATAGAAAGGCGGGATTTTTCTCTCAGTGACTCTGGTTTTGGTCCTAAACTCACGAATAGCTAAGACCAATTTATCAGATAGGATAGTGGCCCAATCCATAATTATGCTATTAACGGCCGCTTCCATTAAGGGAACCATATCAACATGGATATTTGCAGAATCATGAAATCCCCACAATCTACACATCATAATTCCAGCATAGCAGTAAGGTGAAGCCAAAGAGGCATTGGAGTACTTACCCGACATATCCTGCTTGTGTTTTGCTGGATTTTGTCTCCAATCTCGGAGAGGTTCGGCTGGTGATTCATTCTCTCTGGCGAATTTCTCCACAAATGCTCTGTTGTAGGCTTGCTCAGGATTAGGCAAATGATACATTCGTCTCAAGTTGTCAGGCTTGAAGGAGCCAAAAATCCTTCCATCCTTAGAAACGAAGGTTCTATTAGTGAGAGGAATTTCTTCAATCGCCCAACGTACCACATCAGTATAAGGCAAGACTTGTTCCCTGGCTGCTATTCTGTGAAGAAAAGAGTCAGCCAAATCTTTAAGAGTTGCCTCAGACTTTCTTAATTCCTCCACACTTGCCTCCGTTACTGTCGCTTCTGGTTGTTCTCCTTCTAGCAAATTGTATGTCCCTTGCCATGTAGTACCAGTAAGACCAGTGCATGTAGTATCTGAGATTAAGCCTTTCCTTGAAGGTGCAGCAGCTTGGCCTGAGGCAGGTGTCGTAGTAGAACCTGCCATCTTCTTGAACTTTTTTCCCATCATATTCAGACTTCTCTCGGTAGTTGAATTCTACACAAGTGCAAGAGAAATCGTAACAAAGAAATAACAATGACAATCCATAACGGGATAAATATATGATTTGAAGCGTGGCGAGATTATTCCTAAAAGAGGCTGCGGATCTAATGATTTGAGAAGGCATCGTAGATGCAATGATGGTGATTTTACGGCCTGCAGCTTCATAAATGACCATTACTTAAGTTATTAAAACCAAATGACCCCTTAGAACGTGTGATAGATTTTTTCAAAGGTCTGATCGTAATTGCTTGTTAATTCGAAGGGGCAAAGCTTTGAATACGCATGCATTACCTTATCCCCTTACTTAACGGTATCTTGAGATCTGTGTTGTTGTCAAATCGGATTTAAATATAACTTTAATGTTTTGAAATAATCACCCTTCAGAACTGAGGTCATCATTAAGCGTCATCATATCGCATCGGAAGTGTATGTGTGGCGTTACAACTTGGGACATTTCTTTAGCGAACGCCGATTGCGATATCGCATTCGGCGCGCGAACATAACCCCTGGATGTGTGTCAATTACTTTTAGCGAATACCGATTAGCGATATCGCATCGGGGAAAGTATGTGAACGTCTTATGAAAATGCGCGGAATTGTACCGATCGCCGATATGCGATATCGCATCGGGCCGGAGTGTTAAAACATTTTACAAGACATGGCGCCGTGCCGATAGCCGATTGCCGATATCGCGTCGCATCGGAGAAAAGGTTTGTGCCTTTTTTATGTGTGCATTGACTATTGCCGATGGCCGATAGCGATATCGCATCGGGAAAAACCAAGATGGCAACCGAATTTGCGATTACTTTTTTGGAGTTAACCAAAAATTGCTTATCACTTGTTCAATCAAGGGTTTTTTGTACAAATTCATTTGATTATCATACCTTATTTGAACAAGTTTTCTAATGCCAATTGAAAATTTTAAAAGGGACCCATTTCATATGTAAATTGTTTGTGATAAAAGTGTTATGAAATGGGGGGTTGTTGTAGGGCGCAACAATTGGCGATTCGCTGGCAGAACCAGTTATCTCTGAACTAACAATTATATTTACACTTTCTCAAATAGAATCTTTATAAAGAAAGGAAATTTCTAATATAACTAGATGTCTATCGATTCTAAATAAAACAGGTTTCTTCATTTAACTTCCTCTTTTTTATGAATGCACATTGAGCATTAAAATAAGTCCTTACTGGTTTATAAAGATAAAAATAGAATACCTTTCCACATCAGCTTTTAAAATAAACTCCTCTGTCACAGGTAGAGCCACTGCTGCCAGCAAACATTCATAGTCTCGGCAGGGTTACCTTTTAACCATATTGTTGTCCATTATTCCATTCACCTTAGAGTGTGATCAAACAGAATGAATTCAAAAGATATTTGCATATTTTTTTTTGAATTTCAATTTCTTTTTTGCTTAAGATAAAGCCATTGTCCTGGTTTGGTGGCCAGATAGATGACAATGCCATTCACGGGTAGTAATTAAACTGAACAAGCTGGCTCGTGATGAGACCCCTTGTCTTGAGATTTCAAGCCATCACCCTGTTTGATATGCAGTTTTGGTAATGTCAGTTGAATTATTTTCCTATGAACATGGTAAGTAGGCTTGTGATAAGACCTCTTATCTTTAATCTTTTATATTTTAGAATTACACTCTGAGTAATCAAAAACTGTTGGTGAATGGGATGAACAATTTTCTTCTTAAGGATAATGGATGACAGGTTTAAGAGTTGAAGATGCTGAAGATGAATTAGCTCATATTTTCATATAGATAACCTTTGGAGACTAATTTCAAAGACCCAAGATGACTCATAGAACTTTGTTCAGAGAGAAGTTTGCAAAGGTAAGTCTGTAATGTTCAGAATAAAAAGATATCTAATTTCCTAGAAATGATCTTACTCGGTTCAGGACGCTATTTTTCAAAAGTAAAAACCAATATTGTCATGGCGAGACAGCTTTTATTTTCAGCGAAAGGTCAATGGGAAAGTCCCACATTCTTATTCCTACAAATCCTACAAACTATGTAAAACTAACAAGCTACAAAGAGAAGGGGTTACCTCCTCAGTTAAAGAATTTCTTCAGAATTAGACCATTGACAGGGAGGGAATCCCTTACCCCTGATAGATTTTGCAGAATGAACGTGGAATGGCCTACTTTTTCACAGATCTGAAATGGTCCTAGCCACAATTTTTGAAATTTGGAATGTTTACCTTTATCTTCATGGGCTTTGTCCCATTTCAGGACTAAATCTCCGACTTGAAATTGTCTAGGGCTAGATGAAGCTAGATCAAAAGCTGATTTAATGACTTGCTGATGTCTTGCATGTGTAACCTTGGCTTTATCCCTTTCTTCTTCAAGTTTGAGGATTTGATCATGTCTAAACTGTATAGAAGAAGAAGGAGTTTCGTCTATAAATTGCACTAGGGCTAAAGATGGGAGAAGAAGGTTGGTTGGTACGACTGCTTCTTTTCCATAAACAAGATTAAACGGAGAGGTCCCTATGGAAGCTTTCTGTGTAATCCTATCGGCCCATAATGCAAATACCAAGGATTTATGCCAGTTCTTATGATTCTCTTCAATTGTTCGCTTAATGATTTTGATCAAATTTTTGTTAGTTGATTCTGCTAAGCCATTGCCCTGGGGGTAATAGTTGGCAGAATACTTCAATTTGAATCCTCTTTTGATAGCGAAATCAATCATTGCATTGCCTGAGAAATAAGAAGCATTATCAAAAACAAGAGCGTTTGGGACACCAAACCTGGTTACGATGAACTGATCTATAAATTCGATGATTGCTTCCGAGTTTGTCGTCTTCAATGGAACTGCTTCTACCCACTTTGTAAAGTAATCAGTTGCTGTAAGGATATACTTGTGTTGCTTGGAAGATGAAGGATTAATTTCACCAATAATGTCCAATCCCCATTTTTCAAACGGTTGTTCAATGTTGATTGGTTGTAAAGGGAAAGCTGGCTTTTGTTGTCTTCCACTGGCAGTTTGACACTTAATGCATTTCCTTACATGTTCATGAGCGTCCTTAAACAAAGTAGGCCAGTAATATCCAGCATGAATAACTTTATGATCTGTTGTATCAGCTCCAAAATGTCCTCCTGCCGGTCCATCGTGTAGCTCCTGTAAAACCTTTTGAGCTTCTAGTTTCTCAAGGCATATTAGTAATACAGAATCATAATTTCTCCTGAAGAGCACATCATTAATCAGAGAAAAACTTTTAGATTTCAATCTAATGGCTCTCTTGTTCTTGTAGGACAAATTGGTAGGTGCATAACCATTCTTTAAATAAAAAATTAGATCTGAATATTGGGATTCGGAATCTGGTATACTTAGCTGATTAACTTCTTGGTTTTGCTCTGTATCACCTGATTCAGGAATGTTTGATGCTCCTGCTAAAATCCTACAAAAACCTTGACCTTTAACAAATTTTGCTGGCTTTATTTCTAGATCATATTCTTGGAGGGCTGCGACCCAATTTGCTCTCTTCTCTCCCAATTCCTTTTGAATTAATAGTTGCCTAACAGCTGAGAAAGGAACTATTACTTTAGTATGGGTTTTAAGAAGAAAGGGTCGATAATGTTTGACCGCTTTAAAAACAACAAAAGCTTGTTTCTCAATTTCTGAATAATTCAATTCGGCGCCTTGAAAGTTTGAACTGAAGAATGAAATGGGCGCTTCTAAATTGTCATCATTCAACTGTGTGAGTACTGCTGCGTAAGATAAGTCAGAGGCAATAGTATACAATGTAAAATGATTAGAAAGGTTCGGAGTATTCAGAGCTGGGACATTGACTATGGATTGCTTAATATCATTAAAAGCTTGCTTTTCTTCTGATCCCCATCTGAAGGTTGAATTCTTTTTAATCATCTTTTGGAGTGGTAGTACAATCTGTGAAAAATCTGGAACAAATCGCTTAACGAAATTAATTTGTCCTAAAAACGACTGCATCGATTTCTTGTTGTGTGGAAACGGAATTTCAGAAATTTCTTTGATTCGCTCTGGATCTACATAAATGCCATCCTTAGATACAATAAACCCTAAGAGCTTGCCCTGGTTGAGAGCGAAAAAAGACTTTTTTGGGTTAAGAGAGATACCATATGTTTTTCATCGTTGAAAAATCTGATTTAAATCATGCAAGTGATTATATCTCCTTTTAGAATATACAGTAATGTCGTCGAGGTAGACAACTACTGTTCTGTTAATTAACCCTCTAAAGGCTGTATCCATAGCTCTTTGAAATGTGGCTCCTGCATTTATGAGTCCGAAAGGCATCTTTTGGTATGCGTAAGTTCCCCATTTAGTTCTGAATGTAGTTTTTAATTGGTCATCAGGATGAACCAAGACTTGATTGTATCCTGAGAAACCATCAAGAAAAGACATTAATTCAGACCCTGCTACCGATTGAAGGATTTGCTCCATGGTAGGGAGAGGGAAGTTATCCTTTAAGCTTGCCTTATTTAAATTTCTGAAATCAATACAGATTCTGATGTCGCCGTTTTTCTTCCTGACGGGTACCATATTGGAGACCCAGTTTGAGCGTCGGACAGGAAAGACAATTTTAGCTTTTAAAAGCTTATTAAGTTCCGACTTTATCTGGCTTTCCAAATTTGGGTGGATTTTCCTTAACTTCTGCTGGATGGGTTTTTGATCGGGAAGCATAGGAATAGTATGTTGTATGATAGATGTATCATATGTTTTGAGATCATCATACTTCCAAGCAAAAACTTGTTTGTTTTTCCTTAAAAGTTTGATAAATGCTTCCTTTTCTGCTGTAGAAAGTCCCAGTCCTAAATTTATATTTTGAGGAGTTTGAGCTGTTCCCAAATTAATCAATTCAAACCTAAGAGTAGAGCTGTGGAGTTTGGCATTAATGACAGGTTTAAACCTATCTTTGATGTCGTAAAGATCTTCAAGCTTTACTACAGGTTTGGGAATAACGTTATCTTGGGATGCTTGCTTCATTTGAGAATCATGTTCATCTTCTTCAATAACTTGATTATCGTAGGACTTTTCAGAAGTTAAAAATTGTAAGATATCCTCGTCATGGTTGAAAACCCTCCAGTTAGTGATGTTATCAGGAACCGAAGGTCTAAAAATTAACTCTACAGAAAATCTATCAAGACTATAGTCCTCGGAAGGGAGGAGTTTGGAAGCTACGTTGGCTAGTAAATCAGCTGCTGAATTTTGCAATCTTGGGATTGAAGAAATATTGAATGCTGAGAAATGTGAAGTGAGATCTTGCACTAGCGTTTGATAATGCTTAAGGTGACTTGAGAGGCAGTGAATTGTATTCCTTACCTGTTTCACAATGATTTCACTATCGCCGAATACTTTTAAATATTGGACTTTAAGGTCAATTGCCTTGTATAATCCCTGCAGTAGTGCTTCGTATTCGGCAGTATTGTTGGTGCATTCAAATTCTAATCTACAAGAAAGCATTGTCTTTTCACCTTTTGGACTAACCAAAATGCAACCTGCTCCTGAGCCTTCTCTAGACTTAGAACCATCAAAATACAGAGACCAAAATAAAGGAGAATAAAAAATATTTACATCCTTTTGATCTACATTAAAGCATTTGGATAAATTTGATTGTGAAAAATTTTCTACTTGGGATGTACAATGGTTAACTAGAAAAGGGGAAGATTGGGCAACAAAGTTGCCAAAGAATGATTGTGAAGAATAATTTCCCAAAATGTTATTGTTGAAGGCCACCGGCTGGTTTTCTTGTTCAAAATCGGTTACTGTATGGGTCATATGCTTCTCACGGTCGATCCTTATCTGATTCGGCTTACCCTTGTAGGGAAGCCACATATGTGACCAATCCGTGGAAATGTACCCATGCAGTTTCTCAGACCAATCTCTGCTCAGAATTAAACCGTAGAATTCAGGTATATCGGCTATCAAAATATCTATTCTTTGCACTATTCTCGGATCAGCGGACAACCTGATAGTCACGGAATTTATCTCTCCTATGACTTGTACTTTGGTTCTGTCTAACTGTACAATGTGAATCGCTGACTTCTGGGGTTCTATGTTCAGTTTAGAACAAACTGAAGCTGGCATAATATTAGATGAAGCCCCTGAATCAATTAAACAGTTATGCAGATTTCGATTATAGATTTCATAGGTGAGCAAGAAAGGTGGGGTATGGGAATTGGATTTATCTCCAATTAGAACCGAATCGGTAGCCTCTACCATATCTGGAGGGGGTTGTCCTGAATTATTCGCAGCTTTTGAACTGGGAAGAGGAGAAGAGGGAATAGCATTAAATTCCCTTAGGAGCAATTGTTGCTGATGTTTTAATTTACCTAGCTCAAACATGGTTATGTTTGCCTTGGTCTTTTTCATATCATCGACAATATTATACTCCATATGGTCAGATAGCACCAATGTTTTGGATGTTGAAGGAGAATTAGAAATTGGAGGCTGGTTTTGAGGAACTGCTACTGGAGATTTCTTTGGAAGAACTTTTTCTTTTGGTATGGCAGCACCTGCATTCCTTTTCTTTGTAGTTGTTGGGATAGGTTCAGAAGCAATTTTACTCCTTGTAGTAACAGGAAAAGCTTCTTCTTGATTCTCAGTGTCGGAATTTGGGAGTATGAAATCCCACATACCATGGCACTCAACTACTTCTTCTTCATCATCTGTCTGTGAGGATGATTCCTCTTCTTCTTCTTCCTGTTCAGAATCTGCATTAGATATAACATTGGGTGGCTTTGTTTCTGTTTTCTTAAAAGTTCTAAACGGTCTTTTGGTTGAAGTTTCGGCCACCTGTTTCTTAATTTCAATCATTTCGTTAGACAATGTTTTGAGGACCTTTTGTAAGCCTTCCATGTCATATGGGTCTTTTGGGGTTTTCTTTTTAGAATCTTCTTTAAATGATACTTTTTTGGATTTTCTATCCTCCAAAACTGCTTTCTTTTCTAAGGCATTTATTCGTTTTTCAACGGCAAGTGCTTCTTTCATATTCTCGGCTAAGGTAGGCTTGCCAGCCCTGTCAACAAAAATGGCTATGTTGGAAGGGAGAGCAGTAATGTACCATTCGCTTCTGATTTGCTCACTTGGCTTAGAAGCAGCGGGGATTTTATTTAAGAGTTTATTGAATCGAGAATTAAACTCTTTTACTGGTTCTTTATGTTCTATTCTCAAATTGGAGAGGTCATTTATTAAAGTCGCCAGAGACCTGTCATCTCCATATTTGATAAGGAATTGCTCTTGGCACATAGCCCAGCTGGTAATAGAACCAGAAGGTAATGAGAAGTACCAGGATCCTGCGGATCCTTGCAGAGTATAAGGAAAAAGTCTTACAACAACATCTTGTTCTGTCACTCCCTTTAAATTAACAGCTAACATGAAGTTGTTAATATGCTCTTCAGCTTGCGTTCCGTTCTCTGGATTAAATTTAGGCAACCATTTTTCGGGAGCATCAGGTAGATCATGTAATGGTCCGGGCATATTGACTGCGCCTGGCTGAGTCCATGGATCTGCCATTAGGCTGGTGATATTGGTTGTTACTACTATTGGTATTCCAGATGACTGAGAAGAAGAAGTTGTTGTAGAGAGAGTAGCCTGAGATGCTGTAGTACTTATTCCCTGATGGACAACAACGTGTAATGGAGGAGTGGATGGTCGACTTCGCAGAGGAGGAGTGGAAATGGAGGATTTGGAAGAAAGATTTTCACTATCCGACACTTCAGTACTTTTCTTGGCCTTTTTCCTTTTTGGTAAATGAAACTCGGTGGGTTCAATACCCAGTTTCTCACTTTGAAGTCTGGTAAGTGGATGAGATAAGGTTAACTGCGAAGTTGCACTGCCTTGTGATACTTCAGATTTCTGAGGTGAAATCGAGAAGCTCTGAAGTTTGTGGATAAGAGACTGAACTTCAGGGGATTCAAGACTTAAATGTTCTGAAATATGTTGAGTGTGAGCAGTGGAAGTTGATTCTTCCTTTTCTTGATCATATGCTGGAGAACCAACATGCGATTGAGAAGGAGAAGAAGTTTTGGAGGGGGAATTACTCTTAGAATGGTTTGTGGTCCTAGGCCTACTTGCCATTCACAGTTGATGGCCCTCCTTCTAGCGCCAAAAATGTTGATGCCCCGAAATTCGTTGCAACAACATCGGGGAAACCACCCGGTCCGGAACTTAGTGCAGCTCCTTTTCCGTTTGGAATAGTGGCTCCGACTGGGGATAACGGGACCAGTTTCCCAAAGATTATAAGTAAACGGGATGGATGGATGATTTAGGATATGAAATGATGATAAACAAATAACTAAACTATGAAAGAAATATAAAGATTATAAGCTAATCCCGGGACTTATCAATACAGACAGTACATCGTTTGATATTCTATGCTTAATGACAGGCATATAGATGACACTAGCAGCAAGCATAGATGTTTAATCATTTGAGATTGCTCTGCGTAAGTAGTTACGCAGAGCTATAATAGCGAATTACTGTACTCAGTCATTTATATCATTGATACATACACGAGTTAAAGATAACAAATCACAAAACATTCAATAGTGATATGAAATGCAGACTTGTTGTTATATTACATACATGTATTCAACGATAGCAAAGTAATAACACAGCAATTCATATAACTGAAAAGAGAACAAATACAGATAATAGTACCATGCAAGCCGTTTGATCAATCCAATATATTAATCGCTATGTCGTGGTCCTTCCTTCCAACCAGAAAGCATTCCAAGCAAACGACAATAGTGCACAATTTACTTAAACAACATTCCAAGTAAAATTAAGGACCAGTGGTCGAGTTTCAAAAAGAATATAGACTGAAGCACAATAGTGCAAACTTCAGCCTTTTAGTCTTTTAAAAAATTTTTACGACCCTTTCCAAAACAATGAAAGGGTCTATAAATACTATGCTAATCTAACTATAAAAATATCTAAAAACTGAAAAACTAAGAAATCGGCATCAGCAAATATCATTTTGCAATTTGGGTGATTCGACAGTCGGCAGCGATGCTTTAGTTAGCTGTCTCTTTGCCTTTACTCTTTCGCTGGCATATCGCCAGCATTGGCTCTACTTCTGGTGGAGTATTGAGGCGAGAAGTCAGCTGTGCATCATATGTGGCATCTTGGAAATCGGCAATCAGGTACCGGAGAGCATCTGTTAGTCAGTTGAGAGCCGACCTTTGAGAATGCGGTTTGATCAAGAAAAGCCAGTATGCATCGGAGGTCAAGGTATTTACTCCAGCAATTAACTGCCCCTGTTCTTCCAGCTTAGGATAATTCTTGTGCTCCAGCTCATTTGCGGTTGTTATGCTTCCAGGTGTGCATTGTGAAATCATGTTAGCCAGATACAATGTATCATTGACTAGATTGATTATGTTTTTAGAAATTGTTTTGCACCTGGATGCTGCCCTTTCTGCCTTCATTATCTGTGTTTCCCATTCCATAAAAAGTATGTTCTTGTAAGTTACACTGATTCGGGCGAAATTAGCAGCTTGCCCTTCTGGAGTATCTTGCCATTCAATATATTCTATTATGTCATCTTCGGCCTGATCCAAGTTAGTTCTGGCTTTCTCGATCTGCTGACATATTGCTGTAGATATATCACAAAGTGACTCAGCTTCAACTAGCTGTTGGCACAAAAGTCTGGTCTGAGATATCAAAGCGCCATTTATCAGAGTTGCCTCTGCTCTGAAATCTTCGATACTCTTGGCACCTTTGATACCTTCAAGCTGTACTGAGAGCTGGACTATTTGATCTTCTTTAGATTTCATTAACAGCTCATTCGATGCCTCCAACTGGGATAATGCTTCTGACAATTCTTGTGCTCTTTTGTCATTTTGGTCTATCCTCAGCTTCTCAATTTGCTGGGTTAACAAATGATTATCTTGTTGTAGAGCCAGCAATTGTTCTTCTGCCTGTGTTGCCTTATTCTTTGCCTCTATCACTTCTGCTTGCAATGCATAAACTTCATGTTCTTTAGTCTTCAAAAGAAGACTTACTTCGGATGCTTTGTCAATGGTTGCCGCTGAATAAGCTCCTGCAAATTGCGACAGCTTTGTTAAATCTTCAGAGGGACTTAATTCTCCCTTCCAGACAACATTGCCCGTAACTGTTTGCTCATCTGAAGCAGAAAGTTGATCAAGCCTTCGCCTCTTTCTTGAGCGTCTTACAACGGCTTTATGCTTAGGGCTGTAGAAAATGTCTAGAGGAGGAATTTCCTCTACCTGAAGATCAACTAGGTCCGATGGATTCTGAGTAACTTCTTCAATGTTCTGTACTGTGGGTGGGCCGCTGGTTCCTTCAAGAACCGGAGAAACAGTAGTATCAGGAGTCCTTAAGGCATCTGAGTCTTTGGAGGTTTCTTTGCCACTTATAATGGAATCAAATTGATTCCATTCCTTAATCAATTCAGTATCAACGGGGATTTGCTTACTCTGTTCTTTTTCTTTCTCAATCCTCTGTTGTTCTTCAAATGCCTTCCTCTGTTGCTCCTCTTGTATTCTCCGTTGTTGTTCCTCCAATTCCTTTTTCTGCCTATTTTCCCGTTCTTTCCTTACTCTTTCTTCTTCCTCTATTTTTCTTTGTTCTTCTATCTCTCTCTGTCTCTGTTGTTCTATTTCCCTTTGTCTTCTTTGCTCTCTTTGCTTTCTTTGCTCTTCTTCAATTTGTGCTTTTTGCTGCCTTTCTGCCTGTAGCTTTCTTTGACTTTCCTCCTGTTCTCTGATTGTATTGGGAGGTGAATTTATTTCTGGCTGATCAGGCTCGCTTGAGGATGAAGTTGGGGTCGTAGATAATAACTTCAGAGGCAAAGTTTGCAACCTTTGCCTTCTAAGTTTATTAAACTCAGTTAATTCCATATCTTCATATCTCATCGCAGCAAGCTGTTTGACTTGGCTTATTGAATCAGCACCCATGAACAGGTCGTCGAACTGGTCTTCTTGGTGAACAACCTTTGTCAGCTTAGCCTGCTCCAAGGCAATGAAAGCAGTCTTTTTTGGGTCATAGAGTCTGTTGGGGATAGAAACTAGAGATAGCATTTGGAGTTTTGCTGCTTCCTTTTCTGCATGCTTATAATTTAGCAGCGTATAAACTCCAATTCTCAAAGGAAACGATGGCCATCCTCTCTTCTTCTCCTCTTTGAGGGTCTGGGTAACACCTTCAGACATGATCTGATAGCAGATTTCTCGGGCTAGCAATTTGTCTGGCATGTATAAGGGGAGAACATGTGGTCTGGCCTTGCTTCCAAAAACTCTGATATAAGAAAAACATTCTTCGCCGAACCAATGGGCTACGGCTGGCAGGTCAAAAGAGGCTTCATAGGAAATCCTAGGGATAGGTCTGTCAAAAATAGCATAGTGAACGGGAACCATAAAACCATTGCAAATTTGGTACAAATGTTCTTTGTGAGAGGATTTCCACAATTTACGATGATACAGATGAATAGGTGTTGGGTCATGGGTTGTCCATCTCCAACCAAGGACAGGAAACTCATAATTATAACAAAGGGCATCCATAATGTAGGCAGAATAATAGAAAGGCGGGATTTTTCTCTCAGTGACTCTGGTTTTGGTCCTAAACTCACGAATAGCTAAGACCAATTTATCAGATAGGATAGTGGCCCAATCCATAATTATGCTATTAACGGCCGCTTCCATTAAGGGAACCATATCAACATGGATATTTGCAGAATCATGAAATCCCCACAATCTACACATCATAATTCCAGCATAGCAGTAAGGTGAAGCCAAAGAGGCATTGGAGTACTTACCCGACATATCCTGCTTGTGTTTTGCTGGATTTTGTCTCCAATCTCGGAGAGGTTCGGCTGGTGATTCATTCTCTCTGGCGAATTTCTCCACAAATGCTCTGTTGTAGGCTTGCTCAGGATTAGGCAAATGATACATTCGTCTCAAGTTGTCAGGCTTGAAGGAGCCGAAAATCCTTCCATCCTTAGAAACGAAGGTTCTATTAGTGAGAGGAATTTCTTCAATCGCCCAACGTACCACATCAGTATAAGGCAAGACTTGTTCCCTGGCTGCTATTCTGTGAAGAAAAGAGTCAGCCAAATCTTTAAGAGTTGCCTCAGACTTTCTTAATTCCTCCACACTTGCCTCCGTTACTGTCGCTTCTGGTTGTTCTCCTTCTAGCAAATTGTATGTCCCTTGCCATGTAGTACCAGTAAGACCAGTGCATGTAGTATCTGAGATTAAGCCTTTCCTTGAAGGTGCAGCAGCTTGGCCTGAGGCAGGTGTCGTAGTAGAACCTGCCATCTTCTTGAACTTTTTTCCCATCATATTCAGACTTCTCTCGGTAGTTGAATTCTACACAAGTGCAAGAGAAATCGTAACAAAGAAATAACAATGACAATCCATAACGGGATAAATATATGATTTGAAGCGTGGCGAGATTATTCCTAAAAGAGGCTGCGGATCTAATGATTTGAGAAGGCATCGTAGATGCAATGATGGTGATTTTACGGCCTGCAGCTTCATAAATGACCATTACTTAAGTTATTAAAACCGAATGACCCCTTAGAACGTGTGATAGATTTTTTCAAAGGTCTGATCGTAATTGCTTGTTAATTCGAAGGGGCAAAGCTTTGAATACGCATGCATTACCTTATCCCCTTACTTAACGGTATCTTGAGATCTGTGTTGTTGTCAAATCGGATTTAAATATAACTTTAATGTTTTGAAATAATCACCCTTCAGAACTGAGGTCATCATTAAGCGTCATCATATCGCATCGGAAGTGTATGTGTGGCATTACAACTTGGGACATTTCTTTAGCGAACGCCGATTGCGATATCGCATTCGGCGCGCGAACATAACCCCTGGATGTGTGTCAATTACTTTTAGCGAATACCGATTAGCGATATCGCATCGGGGAAAGTATGTGAACGTCTTATGAAAATGCGCAGAATTGTACCGATCGCCGATATGCGATATCGCATCGGGCCGGAGTGTTAAAACATTTTACAAGACATGGCGCCGTGCTGATAGCCGATTGCCGATATCGCGTCGCATCGGAGAAAAGGTTTGTGCCTTTTTTATGTGTGCATTGACTATTGCCGATGGCCGATAGCGATATCGCATCGGGAAAAACCAAGATGGCAACCGAATTTGCGATTACTTTTTTGGAGTTAACCAAAAATTGCTTATCACTTGTTCAATCAAGGGTTTTTTGTACAAATTCATTTGATTATCATACCTTATTTGAACAAGTTTTCTAATGCCAATTGAAAATTTTAAAAGGGACCCATTTCATATGTAAATTGTTTGTGATAAAAGTGTTATGAAATGGGGGGTTGTTGTAGGGCGCAACAATTGGCGATTCGCTGGCAGAACCAGTTATCTCTGAACTAACAATTATATTTACACTTTCTCAAATAGAATCTTTATAAAGAAAGGAAATTTCTAATATAACTAGATGTCTATCGATTCTAAATAAAACAGGTTTCTTCATTTAACTTCCTCTTTTTTATGAATGCACATTGAGCATTAAAATAAGTCCTTACTGGTTTATAAAGATAAAAATAGAATACCTTTCCACATCAGCTTTTAAAATAAACTCCTCTGTCACAGGTAGAGCCACTGCTGCCAGCAAACATTCATAGTCTCGGCAGGGTTACCTTTTAACCATATTGTTGTCCATTGTTCCATTCACCTTAGAGTGTGATCAAACAGAATGAATTCAAAAGATATTTTCATATTTTTTTGAATTTCAATTTCTTTTTTGCTTAAGATAAAGCCATTGTCCTGGTTTGGTGGCCAGATAGATGACAATGCCATTCACGGGTAGTAATTAAACTGAACAAGCTGGCTCGTGATGAGACCCCTTGTCTTGAGATTTCAAGCCATTACCCTGTTTGATATGCAGTTTTGGTAATGTCAGTTGAATTATTTTCCTATGAACATGGTAAGTAGGCTTGTGATAAGACCTCTTATCTTTAATCTTTTATATTTTAGAATTACACTCTGAGTAATCAAAAACTGTTGGTGAATGGGATGAACAATTTTCTTCTTAAGGATAATGGATGACAGGTTTAAGAGTTGAAGATGCTGAAGATGAATTAGCTCATATTTTCATATAGATAACCTTTGGAGACTAATTTCAAAGACCCAAGATGGCTCATAGAACTTTGTTCAGGGGGAAGTTTGCAAAGATAAGTCTGTAATGTTCAGAATAAAAAGATATCTAATTTCCTAGAAATGATCTTACTCGGTTCAGGACGCTATTTTTCAAAAGTAAAAACCAATATTGTTATGGCGAGACAGCTTTTATTTTCAGCGAAAGGTCAATGGGAATGTCCCACATTCTTATTCCTACAAATCCTACAAACTACGAAAAACTAATAAGCTACAAAGAGAAGGGGTTACCTCCTCAGTTAAAGAATTTCTTCAGAATTAGACCATTGACAGGGAGGGAATCCCTTACCCCTGATAGATTTTGCAGAATGAACGTGGAATGGCCTACTTTTTCGTAGATCTGAAATGGTCCTAGCCACAATTTTTGAAATTTGGAATGTTTACCTTTATCTTCGTGGGCTTTGTCCCATTTCAGGACTAAATCTCCGACTTCAAATTGTCTAGGGCTGGATGAAGCTAGATCGAAAGCTGCTTTAATGACTTGCTGATGTCTTGCATGTGTAACCTTGGCTTTATCCCTTTCTTCTTCAAGTTTGAGGATTTGATCATGTCTAAACTGTATAGAAGAAGAAGGAGTTTCGTCTATAAATTGTACTAGGGCTAAAGATGGGAAAAGAAGGTTGGTTGGTATGACTGCTTCTTTTCCATAAACAAGATTAAACGGAGAGGTCCCTATGGAAGCTTTCTGTGTAATCCTATCGGCCCATAATGCAAAAACCAAGGATTTATGCCAGTTCTTATGATTCTCTTCAATTGTTCGCTTAATGATTTTGATCAAATTTTTGTTAGTTGATTCTGCTAAGCCATTGCCCTGGGGGTAATAGTTGGCAGAATACTTCAATTTGAATCCTCTTTTGATAGCGAAATCAATCATTGCATTGCCTGAGAAATAAGAAGCATTATCAAAAACAAGAGCGTTTGGGACACCAAACCTGGTTACGATGAACTGATCTATAAATTCGATGATTGCTTCCGAGTTTGTCGTCTTCAATGGAACTGCTTCTACCCACTTTGTAAAGTAATCAGTTGCTGTAAGGATATACTTGTGTTGCTTGGAAGATGAAGGATTAATTTCACCAATAATGTCCAATCCCCATTTTTCAAACGGTTGTTCAATGTTGATTGGTTGTAAAGGGAAAGCTGGCTTTTGTTGTCTTCCACTGGCAGTTTGACACTTAATGCATTTCCTTACATGTTCATGAGCGTCCTTAAACAAAGTAGGCCAGTAATATCCAGCATGAATAACTTTATGATCTGTTGTATCAGCTCCAAAATGTCCTCCTGCCGGTCCATCGTGTAGCTCCTGTAAAACCTTTTGAGCTTCTAGTTTCTCAAGGCATATTAGTAATACAGAATCATAATTTCTCCTGAAGAGCACATCATTAATCAGAGAAAAACTTTTAGATTTCAATCTAATGGCTCTCTTGTTCTTGTAGGACAAATTGGTAGGTGCATAACCATTCTTTAAATAAAAAATTAGATCTGAATATTGGGATTCGGAATCTGGTATACTTAGCTGATTAACTTCTTGGTTTTGCTCTGTATCACCTGATTCAGGAATGTTTGATGCTCCTGCTAAAATCCTACAAAAACCTTGACCTTTAACAAATTTTGCTGGCTTTATTTCTAGATCATATTCTTGGAGGGCTGCGACCCAATTTGCTCTCTTCTCTCCCAATTCCTTTTGAATTAATAGTTGCCTAACAGCTGAGAAAGGAACTATTACTTTAGTATGGGTTTTAAGAAGAAAGGGTCGATAATGTTTGACCGCTTTAAAAACAACAAAAGCTTGTTTCTCAATTTCTGAATAATTCAATTCGGCGCCTTGAAAGTTTGAACTGAAGAATGAAATGGGCGCTTCTAAATTGTCATCATTCAACTGTGTGAGTACTGCTGCGTAAGATAAGTCAGAGGCAATAGTATACAATGTAAAATGATTAGAAAGGTTCGGAGTATTCAGAGCTGGGACATTGACTATGGATTGCTTAATATCATTAAAAGCTTGCTTTTCTTCTGATCCCCATCTGAAGGTTGAATTCTTTTTAATCATCTTTTGGAGTGGTAGTACAATCTGTGAAAAATCTGGAACAAATCGCTTAACGAAATTAATTTGTCCTAAAAACGACTGCATCGATTTCTTGTTGTGTGGAAACGGAATTTCAGAAATTTCTTTGATTCGCTCTGGATCTACATAAATGCCATCCTTAGATACAATAAACCCTAAGAGCTTGCCCTGGTTGAGAGCGAAAAAAGACTTTTTTGGGTTAAGAGAGATACCATATGTTTTGCATCGTTGAAAAATCTGATTTAAATCATGCAAGTGATTATATCTCCTTTTAGAATATACAGTAATGTCGTCGAGGTAGACAACTACTGTTCTGTTAATTAACCCTCTAAAGGCTGTATCCATAGCTCTTTGAAATGTGGCTCCTGCATTTATGAGTCCGAAAGGCATCTTTTGGTATGCGTAAGTTCCCCATTTAGTTCTGAATGTAGTTTTTAATTGGTCATCAGGATGAACCAAGACTTGATTGTATCCTGAGAAACCATCAAGAAAAGACATTAATTCAGACCCTGCTACCGATTGAAGGATTTGCTCCATGGTAGGGAGAGGGAAGTTATCCTTTAAGCTTGCCTTATTTAAATTTCTGAAATCAATACAGATTCTGATGTCGCCGTTTTTCTTCCTGACGGGTACCATATTGGAGACCCAGTTTGAGCGTCGGACAGGAAAGACAATTTTAGCTTTTAAAAGCTTATTAAGTTCCGACTTTATCTGGCTTTCCAAATTTGGGTGGATTTTCCTTAACTTCTGCTGGATGGGTTTTTGATCGGGAAGCATAGGAATAGTATGTTGTATGATAGATGTATCATATGTTTTGAGATCATCATACTTCCAAGCAAAAACTTGTTTGTTTTTCCTTAAAAGTTTGATAAATGCTTCCTTTTCTGCTGTAGAAAGTCCCAGTCCTAAATTTATATTTTGAGGAGTTTGAGCTGTTCCCAAATTAATCAATTCAAACCTAAGAGTAGAGCTGTGGAGTTTGGCATTAATGACAGGTTTAAACCTATCTTTGATGTCGTAAAGATCTTCAAGCTTTACTACAGGTTTGGGAATAACGTTATCTTGGGATGCTTGCTTCATTTGAGAATCATGTTCATCTTCTTCAATAACTTGATTATCGTAGGACTTTTCAGAAGTTAAAAATTGTAAGATATCCTCGTCATGGTTGAAAACCCTCCAGTTAGTGATGTTATCAGGAACCGAAGGTCTAAAAATTAACTCTACAGAAAATCTATCAAGACTATAGTCCTCGGAAGGGAGGAGTTTGGAAGCTACGTTGGCTAGTAAATCAGCTGCTGAATTTTGCAATCTTGGGATTGAAGAAATATTGAATGCTGAGAAATGTGAAGTGAGATCTTGCACTAGCGTTTGATAATGCTTAAGGTGACTTGAGAGGCAGTGAATTGTATTCCTTACCTGTTTCACAATGATTTCACTATCGCCGAATACTTTTAAATATTGGACTTTAAGGTCAATTGCCTTGTATAATCCCTGCAGTAGTGCTTCGTATTCGGCAGTATTGTTGGTGCATTCAAATTCTAATCTACAAGAAAGCATTGTCTTTTCACCTTTTGGACTAACCAAAATGCAACCTGCTCCTGAGCCTTCTCTAGACTTAGAACCATCAAAATACAGAGACCAAAATAAAGGAGAATAAAAAATATTTACATCCTTTTGATCTACATTAAAGCATTTGGATAAATTTGATTGTGAAAAATTTTCTACTTGGGATGTACAATGGTTAACTAGAAAAGGGGAAGATTGGGCAACAAAGTTGCCAAAGAATGATTGTGAAGAATAATTTCCCAAAATGTTATTGTTGAAGGCCACCGGCTGGTTTTCTTGTTCAAAATCGGTTACTGTATGGGTCATATGCTTCTCACGGTCGATCCTTATCTGATTCGGCTTACCCTTGTAGGGAAGCCACATATGTGACCAATCCGTGGAAATGTACCCATGCAGTTTCTCAGACCAATCTCTGCTCAGAATTAAACCGTAGAATTCAGGTATATCGGCTATCAAAATATCTATTCTTTGCACTATTCTCGGATCAGCGGACAACCTGATAGTCACGGAATTTATCTCTCCTATGACTTGTACTTTGGTTCTGTCTAACTGTACAATGTGAATCGCTGACTTCTGGGGTTCTATGTTCAGTTTAGAACAAACTGAAGCTGGCATAATATTAGATGAAGCCCCTGAATCAATTAAACAGTTATGCAGATTTCGATTATAGATTTCATAGGTGAGCAAGAAAGGTGGGGTATGGGAATTGGATTTATCTCCAATTAGAACCGAATCGGTAGCCTCTACCATATCTGGAGGGGGTTGTCCTGAATTATTCGCAGCTTTTGAACTGGGAAGAGGAGAAGAGGGAATAGCATTAAATTCCCTTAGGAGCAATTGTTGCTGATGTTTTAATTTACCTAGCTCAAACATGGTTATGTTTGCCTTGGTCTTTTTCATATCATCGACAATATTATACTCCATATGGTCAGATAGCACCAATGTTTTGGATGTTGAAGGAGAATTAGAAATTGGAGGCTGGTTTTGAGGAACTGCTACTGGAGATTTCTTTGGAAGAACTTTTTCTTTTGGTATGGCAGCACCTGCATTCCTTTTCTTTGTAGTTGTTGGGATAGGTTCAGAAGCAATTTTACTCCTTGTAGTAACAGGAAAAGCTTCTTCTTGATTCTCAGTGTCGGAATTTGGGAGTATGAAATCCCACATACCATGGCACTCAACTACTTCTTCTTCATCATCTGTCTGTGAGGATGATTCCTCTTCTTCTTCTTCCTGTTCAGAATCTGCATTAGATATAACATTGGGTGGCTTTGTTTCTGTTTTCTTAAAAGTTCTAAACGGTCTTTTGGTTGAAGTTTCGGCCACCTGTTTCTTAATTTCAATCATTTCGTTAGACAATGTTTTGAGGACCTTTTGTAAGCCTTCCATGTCATATGGGTCTTTTGGGGTTTTCTTTTTAGAATCTTCTTTAAATGATACTTTTTTGGATTTTCTATCCTCCAAAACTGCTTTCTTTTCTAAGGCATTTATTCGTTTTTCAACGGCAAGTGCTTCTTTCATATTCTCGGCTAAGGTAGGCTTGCCAGCCCTGTCAACAAAAATGGCTATGTTGGAAGGGAGAGCAGTAATGTACCATTCGCTTCTGATTTGCTCACTTGGCTTAGAAGCAGCGGGGATTTTATTTAAGAGTTTATTGAATCGAGAATTAAACTCTTTTACTGGTTCTTTATGTTCTATTCTCAAATTGGAGAGGTCATTTATTAAAGTCGCCAGAGACCTGTCATCTCCATATTTGATAAGGAATTGCTCTTGGCACATAGCCCAGCTGGTAATAGAACCAGAAGGTAATGAGAAGTACCAGGATCCTGCGGATCCTTGCAGAGTATAAGGAAAAAGTCTTACAACAACATCTTGTTCTGTCACTCCCTTTAAATTAACAGCTAACATGAAGTTGTTAATATGCTCTTCAGCTTGCGTTCCGTTCTCTGGATTAAATTTAGGCAACCATTTTTCGGGAGCATCAGGTAGATCATGTAATGGTCCGGGCATATTGACTGCGCCTGGCTGAGTCCATGGATCTGCCATTAGGCTGGTGATATTGGTTGTTACTACTATTGGTATTCCAGATGACTGAGAAGAAGAAGTTGTTGTAGAGAGAGTAGCCTGAGATGCTGTAGTACTTATTCCCTGATGGACAACAACGTGTAATGGAGGAGTGGATGGTCGACTTCGCAGAGGAGGAGTGGAAATGGAGGATTTGGAAGAAAGATTTTCACTATCCGACACTTCAGTACTTTTCTTGGCCTTTTTCCTTTTTGGTAAATGAAACTCGGTGGGTTCAATACCCAGTTTCTCACTTTGAAGTCTGGTAAGTGGATGAGATAAGGTTAACTGCGAAGTTGCACTGCCTTGTGATACTTCAGATTTCTGAGGTGAAATCGAGAAGCTCTGAAGTTTGTGGATAAGAGACTGAACTTCAGGGGATTCAAGACTTAAATGTTCTGAAATATGTTGAGTTTGAGCAGTGGAAGTTGATTCTTCCTTTTCTTGATCATATGCTGGAGAACCAACATGCGATTGAGAAGGAGAAGAAGTTTTGGAGGGGGAATTACTCTTAGAATGGTTTGTGGTCCTAGGCCTACTTGCCATTCACAGTTGATGGCCCTCCTTCTAGCGCCAAAAATGTTGATGCCCCGAAATTCGTTGCAACAACATCGGGGAAACCACCCGGTCCGGAACTTAGTGCAGCTCCTTTTCCGTTTGGAATAGTGGCTCCGACTGGGGATAACGGGACCAGTTTCCCAAAGATTATAAGTAAACGGGATGGATGGATGATTTAGGATATGAAATGATAATAAACAAATAACTAAACTATGAAAGAAATATAAAGATTATAAGCTAATCCCGGGACTTATCAATACAGACAGTACAGCGTTTGATATTCTATGCTTAATGACAGGCATATAGATGACACTAGCAGCAAGCATAGATGTTTAATCATTTGAGATTGCTCTGCGTAAGTAGTTACGCAGAGCTATAATAGCGAATTACTGTACTCAGTCATTTATATCATTGATACATACACGAGTTAAAGATAACAAATCACAAAACATTCAATAGTGATATGAAATGCAGACTTGTTGTTATATTACATACATGTATTCAACGATAGCAAAGTAATAACACAGCAATTCATATAACTGAAAAGAGAACATATACAGATAATAGTACCATGCAAGCCGTTTGATCAATCCAATATATTAATCGCTATGTCGTGGTCCTTCCTTCCAACCAGAAAGCATTCCAAGCAAACGACAATAGTGCACAATTTACTTAAACAACATTCCAAGTAAAATTAAGGACCAGTGGTCGAGTTTCAAAAAGAATATAGACTGAAGCACAATAGTGCAAACTTCAGCCTTTTAGTCTTTTACAAAATTTTTACGACCCTTTCCAAAACAATGAAAGGGTCTATAAATACTATGCTAATCTAACTATAAAAATATCTAAAAACTGAAAAACTAAGAAATCGGCATCAGCAAATATCATTTTGCAATTTGGGTGATTCGACAGTCGGCAGCGATGCTTTAGTTAGCTGTCTCTTTGCCTTTACTCTTTCGCTGGCATATCGCCAGCATTGGCTCTACTTCTGGTGGAGTATTGAGGCGAGAAGTCAGCTGTGCATCATATGTGGCATCTTGGAAATCGGCAATCAGGTACCGGAGAGCATCTGTTAGGCAGTTGAGAGCCGACCTTTGAGAATGCGGTTTGATCAAGAAAAGCCAGTATGCATCGGAGGTCAAGGTATTTACTCCAGCAATTAACTGCCCCTGTTCTTCCAGCTTAGGATAATTCTTGTGCTCCAGCTCATTTGCGGTTGTTATGCTTCCAGGTGTGCATTGTGAAATCATGTTAGCCAGATACAATGTATCATTGACTAGATTGATTATGTTTTTAGAAATTGTTTTGCACCTGGATGCTGCCCTTTCTGCCTTCATTACCTGTGTTTCCCATTCCATAAAAAGTATGTTCTTGTAAGTTACACTGATTCGGGCGAAATTAGCAGCTTGCCCTTCTGGAGTATCTTGCCATTCAATATATTCTATTATGTCATCTTCGGCCTGATCCAAGTTAGTTCTGGCTTTCTCGATCTGTTCACATATTGCTGTAGATATATCACAGAGTGTCTCAGCTTCAACTAGTTGTTGGCACAAAAGTCTGGTCTGAGATATCAAAGCGCCGTTTATCAGAGTTGCCTCTGTTCTGAAATCATCAATACTCTTGGCACCTTTGATACCTTCAAGCTGTGCTGAGAGCTGAACTATTTGATCTTCTTTAGATTTCATTAACAGCTCATTCGATGCCTCCAACTGGGATAATGCTTCTGACAATTCTTGTGCTCTTTTGTCATTTTGGTCTATCCTCAGCTTCTCAATTTGCTGGGTTAACAAATGATTATCTTGTTGTAGAGCCAGCAATTGTTCTTCTGCCTGTGTTGCCTTATTCTTTGCCTCTATCACCTCTGCTTGCAATGCATAAACTTCATGTTCTTTAGTCTTCAAAAGAAGACTCACTTCGGATGCTTTGTCAATGGTTGCCGCTGAATAAGCTCCTGCAAATTGCGACAGCTTTGTTAAATCTTCAGAGGGACTTAATTCTCCCTTCCAGACAACATTGCCCGTAACTGTTTGCTCATCTGAAGCAGAAAGTTGATCAAGCCTTCGCCTCTTTCTTGAGCGTCTTACAACAGCTTTATGCTTAGGGCTGTAGAAAATGTCTAGAGGAGGAATTTCCTCTACCTGAAGATCAACTAGGTCAGATGGATTCTGAGTAACTTCTTCAATGTTCTGTACTGTGGGTGGGCCGCTGGTTCCTTCAAGAACCGGAGAAACAGTAGTATCAGGAGTCCTTAAGACATCTGAGTCCTTGGAGGTTTCTTTGCCACTTATAATGGAATCAAATTGATTCCATTCCTTAATCAATTCAGTATCAACGGGGATTTGCTTACTCTGTTCTTTTTCTTTCTCAATCCTCTGTTGTTCTTCAAATGCCTTCCTCTGTTGCTCCTCTTGTATTCTCCGTTGTTGTTCCTCCAATTCCTTTTTCTGCCTATTTTCCCGTTCTTTCCTTACTCTTTCTTCTTCCTCTATTTTTCTTTGTTCTTCTATCTCTCTCTGTCTCTGTTGTTCTATTTCCCTTTGTCTTCTTTGCTCTCTTTGCTTTCTTTGCTCTTCTTCAATTTGTGCTTTTTGCTGCCTTTCTGCCTGTAGCTTTCTTTGACTTTCCTCCTGTTCTCTGATTGTATTGGGAGGTGAATTTATTTCTGGCTGATCAGGCTCGCTTGAGGATGAAGTTGGGGTCGTAGATAATAACTTCAGAGGCAAAGTTTGCAACCTTTGCCTTCTAAGTTTATTAAACTCAGTTAATTCCATATCTTCATATCTCATCGCAGCAAGCTGTTTGACTTGGCTTATTGAATCAGCACCCATGAACAGGTCGTCGAACTGGTCTTCTTGGTGAACAACCTTTGTCAGCTTAGCCTGCTCCAAGGCAATGAAAGCAGTCTTTTTTGGGTCATAGAGTCTGTTGGGGATAGAAACTAGAGATAGCATTTGGAGTTTTGCTGCTTCCTTTTCTGCATGCTTATAATTTAGCAGCGTATAAACTCCAATTCTCAAAGGAAACGATGGCCATCCTCTCTTCTTCTCCTCTTTGAGGGTCTGGGTAACACCTTCAGACATGATCTGATAGCAGATTTCTCGGGCTAGCAATTTGTCTGGCATGTATAAGGGGAGAACATGTGGTCTGGCCTTGCTTCCAAAAACTCTGATATAAGAAAAACATTCTTCGCCGAACCAATGGGCTACGGCTGGCAGGTCAAAAGAGGCTTCATAGGAAATCCTAGGGATAGGTCTGTCAAAAATAGCATAGTGAACGGGAACCATAAAACCATTGCAAATTTGGTACAAATGTTCTTTGTGAGAGGATTTCCACAATTTACGATGATACAGATGAATAGGTGTTGGGTCATGGGTTGTCCATCTCCAACCAAGGACAGGAAACTCATAATTATAACAAAGGGCATCCATAATGTAGGCAGAATAATAGAAAGGCGGGATTTTTCTCTCAGTGACTCTGGTTTTGGTCCTAAACTCACGAATAGCTAAGACCAATTTATCAGATAGGATAGTGGCCCAATCCATAATTATGCTATTAACGGCCGCTTCCATTAAGGGAACCATATCAACATGGATATTTGCAGAATCATGAAATCCCCACAATCTACACATCATAATTCCAGCATAGCAGTAAGGTGAAGCCAAAGAGGCATTGGAGTACTTACCCGACATATCCTGCTTGTGTTTTGCTGGATTTTGTCTCCAATCTCGGAGAGGTTCGGCTGGTGATTCATTCTCTCTGGCGAATTTCTCCACAAATGCTCTGTTGTAGGCTTGCTCAGGATTAGGCAAATGATACATTCGTCTCAAGTCGTCAGGCTTGAAGGAGCCGAAAATCCTTCCATCCTTAGAAACGAAGGTTCTATTAGTGAGAGGAATTTCTTCAATCGCCCAACGTACCACATCAGTATAAGGCAAGACTTGTTCCCTGGCTGCTATTTTGTGAAGAAAAGAGTCAGCCAAATCTTTAAGAGTTGCCTCAGACTTTCTTAATTCGTCCACACTTGCCTCCGTTACTGTCGCTTCTGGTTGTTCTCCTTCTAGCAAATTGTATGTCCCTTGCCATGTAGTACCAGTAAGACCAGTGCATGTAGTATCTGAGATTAAGCCTTTCCTTGAAGGTGCAGCAGCTTGGCCTGAGGCAGGTGTCGTAGTAGAACCTGCCATCTTCTTGAACTTTTTTCCCATCATATTCAGACTTCTCTCGGTAGTTGAATTCTACACAAGTGCAAGAGAAATCGTAACAAAGAAATAACAATGACAATCCATAACGGGATAAATATATGATTTGAAGCGTGGCGAGATTATTCCTAAAAGAGGCTGCGGATCTAATGATTTGAGAAGGCATCGTAGATGTAATGATGGTGATTTTACGGCCTGCAGCTTCATAAATGACCATTACTTAAGTTATTAAAACCGAATGACCCCTTAGAACGTGTGATAGATTTTTTCAAAGGTCTGATCGTAATTGCTTGTTAATTCGAAGGGGCAAAGCTTTGAATACGCATGCATTACCTTATCCCCTTACTTAACGGTATCTTGAGATCTGTGTTGTTGTCAAATCGGATTTAAATATAACTTTAATATTTTGAAATAATCACCCTTCAGAACTGAGGTCATCATTAAGCGTCATCATATCGCATCGGAAGTGTATGTGTGGCGTTACAACTTGGGACATTTCTTTAGCGAACGCCGATTGCGATATCGCATTCGGCGCGCGAACATAACCCCTGGATGTGTGTCAATTACTTTTAGCGAATACCGATTAGCGATATCGCATCGGGGAAAGTATGTGAACGTCTTATGAAAATGCGCGGAATTGTACCGATCGCCGATATGCGATATCGCATCGGGCCGGAGTGTTAAAACATTTTACAAGACATGGCGCCGTGCCGATAGCCGATTGCCGATATCGCGTCGCATCGGAGAAAAGGTTTGTGCCTTTTTTATGTGTGCATTGACTATTGCCGATGGCCGATAGCGATATCGCATCGGGAAAAACCAAGATGGCAACCGAATTTGCGATTACTTTTTTGGAGTTAACCAAAAATTGCTTATCACTTGTTCAATCAAGGGTTTTTTGTACAAATTCATTTGATTATCATACCTTATTTGAACAAGTTTTCTAATGCCAATTGAAAATTTTAAAAGGGACCCATTTCATATGTAAATTGTTTGTGATAAAAGTGTTATGAAATGGGGGGTTGTTGTAGGGCGCAACAATTGGCGATTCGCTGGCAGAACCAGTTATCTCTGAACTAACAATTATATTTACACTTTCTCAAATAGAATCTTTATAAAGAAAGGAAATTTCTAATATAACTAGATGTCTATCGATTCTAAATAAAACAGGTTTCTTCATTTAACTTCCTCTTTTTTATGAATGCACATTGAGCATTAAAATAAGTCCTTACTGGTTTATAAAGATAAAAATAGAATACCTTTCCACATCAGCTTTTAAAATAAACTCCTCTGTCACAGGTAGAGCCACTGCTGCCAGCAAACATTCATAGTCTCGGCAGGGTTACCTTTTAACCATATTGTTGTCCATTGTTCCATTCACCTTAGAGTGTGATCAAACAGAATGAATTCAAAAGATATTTTCATATTTTTTTGAATTTCAATTTCTTTTTTGCTTAAGATAAAGCCATTGTCCTGGTTTGGTGGCCAGATAGATGACAATGCCATTCACGGGTAGTAATTAAACTGAACAAGCTGGCTCGTGATGAGACCCCTTGTCTTGAGATTTCAAGCCATTACCCTGTTTGATATGCAGTTTTGGTAATGTCAGTTGAATTATTTTCCTATGAACATGGTAAGTAGGCTTGTGATAAGACCTCTTATCTTTAATCTTTTATATTTTAGAATTACACTCTGAGTAATCAAAAACTGTTGGTGAATGGGATGAACAATTTTCTTCTTAAGGATAATGGATGACAGGTTTAAGAGTTGAAGATGCTGAAGATGAATTAGCTCATATTTTCATATAGATAACCTTTGGAGACTAATTTCAAAGACCCAAGATGGCTCATAGAACTTTGTTCAGGGGGAAGTTTGCAAAGATAAGTCTGTAATGTTCAGAATAAAAAGATATCTAATTTCCTAGAAATGATCTTACTCGGTTCAGGACGCTATTTTTCAAAAGTAAAAACCAATATTGTTATGGCGAGACAGCTTTTATTTTCAGCGAAAGGTCAATGGGAATGTCCCACATTCTTATTCCTACAAATCCTACAAACTACGAAAAACTAATAAGCTACAAAGAGAAGGGGTTACCTCCTCAGTTAAAGAATTTCTTCAGAATTAGACCATTGACAGGGAGGGAATCCCTTACCCCTGATAGATTTTGCAGAATGAACGTGGAATGGCCTACTTTTTCACAGATCTGAAATGGTCCTAGCCACAATTTTTGAAATTTGGAATGTTTACCTTTATCTTCGTGGGCTTTGTCCCATTTCAGGACTAAATCTCCGACTTGAAACTGTCTAGGGCTAGATGAAGCTAGATCAAAAGCTGATTTAATGACTTGCTGATGTCTTGCATGTGTAACCTTGGCTTTATCCCTTTCTTCTTCAAGTTTGAGGATTTGATCATGTCTAAACTGTATAGAAGAAGAAGGAGTTTCGTCTATAAATTGCACTAGGGCTAAAGATGGGAGAAGAAGGTTGGTTGGTACGACTGCTTCTTTTCCATAAACAAGATTAAACGGAGAGGTCCCTATGGAAGCTTTCTGTGTAATCCTATCGGCCCATAATGCAAAAACCAAGGATTTATGCCAGTTCTTATGATTCTCTTCAATTGTTCGCTTAATGATTTTGATCAAATTTTTGTTAGTTGATTCTGCTAAGCCATTGCCCTGGGGGTAATAGTTGGCAGAATACTTTAATTTGAATCCTCTTTTGATAGCGAAATCAATCATTGCATTGCCTGAGAAATAAGAAGCATTATCAAAAACAAGAGCGTTTGGGACACCAAACCTGGTTACGATGAACTGATCTATAAATTCGATGATTGCTTCCGAGTTTGTCGTCTTCAATGGAACTGCTTCTACCCACTTTGTAAAGTAATCAGTTGCTGTAAGGATATACTTGTGTTGCTTGGAAGATGAAGGATTAATTTCACCAATAATGTCCAATCCCCATTGTTCAAACGGTTGTTCAATGTTGATTGGTTGTAAAGGGAAAGCTGGCTTTTGTTGTCTTCCACTGGCAGTTTGACACTTAATGCATTTCCTTACATGTTCATGAGCGTCCTTAAACAAAGTAGGCCAGTAATATCCAGCATGAATGACTTTATGAGCTGTTGTATCAGCTCCAAAATGTCCTCCTGCCGGTCCATCGTGTAGCTCCTGTAAAACCTTTTGAGCTTCAGGTTTCTCAAGGCATCTTAGTAATACAGAATCATAATTTCTCCTGAAGAGCACATCATTAATCAGAGAAAAACTTTTAGATTTCAATCTAATGGCTCTCTTGTTCTTGTAGGACAAATTGGTAGGTGCATAACCATTCTTTAAATAAAAAATTAGATCTGAATATTGGGATTCGGAATCTGGTATACTTAGCTGATTAACTTCTTGGTTTTGCTCTGTATCACCTGATTCAGGAATGTTTGATGCTCCTGCTAAAATCCTACAAAAACCTTGACCTTTAACAAATTTTGCTGGCTTTATTTCTAGATCATATTCTTGGAGGGCTGCGACCCAATTTGCTCTCTTCTCTCCCAATTCCTTTTGAATTAATAGTTGCCTAACAGCTGAGAAAGGAACTATTACTTTAGTATGGGTTTTAAGAAGAAAGGGTCGATAATGTTTGACCGCTTTAAAAACAACAAAAGCTTGTTTCTCAATTTCTGAATAATTCAATTCGGCGCCTTGAAAGTTTGAACTGAAGAATGAAATGGGCGCTTCTAAATTGTCATCATTCAACTGTGTGAGTACTGCTGCATAAGATAAGTCAGAGGCAATAGTATACAATGTAAAATGATTAGAAAGATTCGGAGTGTTCAGGGCTGGGACATTGACTATGGATTGCTTAATATCATTAAAAGCTTGCTTTTCTTCTGATCCCCATCTGAAGGTTGAATTCTTTTTAATCATCTTTTGGAGTGGTAGTACAATCTGTGAAAAATCTGGAACAAATCGCTTAACGAAATTAATTTGTCCTAAAAACGACTGCATCGATTTCTTGTTGTGTGGAAACGGAATTTCAGAAATTTCTTTGATTCGCTCTGGATCTACATAAATGCCATCCTTAGATACAATAAACCCTAAGAGCTTGCCCTGGTTGAGAGCGAAAAAAGACTTTTTTGGGTTAAGAGAGATACCATATGTTTTTCATCGTTGAAAAATCTGATTTAAATCATGCAAGTGATTATATCTCCTTTTAGAATATACAGTAATGTCGTCGAGGTAGACAACTACTGTTCTGTTAATTAACCCTCTAAAGGCTGTATCCATAGCTCTTTGAAATGTGGCTCCTGCATTTATGAGTCCGAAAGGCATCTTTTGGTATGCGTAAGTTCCCCATTTAGTTCTGAATGTAGTTTTTAATTGGTCATCAGGATGAACCAAGACTTGATTGTATCCTGAGAAACCATCAAGAAAAGACATTAATTCAGACCCTGCTACCGATTGAAGGATTTGCTCCATGGTAGGGAGAGGGAAGTTATCCTTTAAGCTTGCCTTATTTAAATTTCTGAAATCAATACAGATTCTGATGTCGCCGTTTTTCTTCCTGACGGGTACCATATTGGAGACCCAGTTTGAGCGTCGGACAGGAAAGACAATTTTAGCTTTTAAAAGCTTATTAAGTTCCGACTTTATCTGGCTTTCCAAATTTGGGTGGATTTTCCTTAACTTCTGCTGGATGGGTTTTTGATCGGGAAGCATAGGAATAGTATGTTGTATGATAGATGTATCATATGTTTTGAGATCATCATACTTCCAAGCAAAAACTTGTTTGTTTTTCCTTAAAAGTTTGATAAATGCTTCCTTTTCTGCTGTAGAAAGTCCCAGTCCTAAATTTATATTTTGAGGAGTTTGAGCTGTTCCCAAATTAATCAATTCAAACCTAAGAGTAGAGCTGTGGAGTTTGGCATTAATGACAGGTTTAAACCTATCTTTGATGTCGTAAAGATCTTCAAGCTTTACTACAGGTTTGGGAATAACGTTATCTTGGGATGCTTGCTTCATTTGAGAATCATGTTCATCTTCTTCAATAACTTGATTATCGTAGGACTTTTCAGAAGTTAAAAATTGTAAGATATCCTCGTCATGGTTGAAAACCCTCCAGTTAGTGATGTTATCAGGAACCGAAGGTCTAAAAATTAACTCTATAGAAAATCTATCAAGACTATAGTCCTCGGAAGGGAGGAGTTTGGAAGCTACGTTGGCTAGTAAATCAGCTGCTGAATTTTGCAATCTTGGGATTGAAGAAATATTGAATGCTGAGAAATGTGAAGTGAGATCTTGCACTAGCGTTTGATAATGCTTAAGGTGACTTGAGAGGCAGTGAATTGTATTCCTTACCTGTTTCACAATGATTTCACTATCGCCGAATACTTTTAAATATTGGACTTTAAGGTCAATTGCCTTGTATAATCCCTGCAGTAGTGCTTCGTATTCGGCAGTATTGTTGGTGCATTCAAATTCTAATCTACAAGAAAGCATTGTCTTTTCACCTTTTGGACTAACCAAAATGCAACCTGCTCCTGAGCCTTCTCTAGACTTAGAACCATCAAAATACAGAGACCAAAATAAAGGAGAATAAAAAATATTTACATCCTTTTGATCTACATTAAAGCATTTGGATAAATTTGATTGTGAAAAATTTTCTACTTGGGATGTACAATGGTTAACTAGAAAAGGGGAAGATTGGGCAACAAAGTTGCCAAAGAATGATTGTGAAGAATAATTTCCCAAAATGTTATTGTTGAAGGCCACCGGCTGGTTTTCTTGTTCAAAATCGGTTACTGTATGGGTCATATGCTTCTCACGGTCGATCCTTATCTGATTCGGCTTACCCTTGTAGGGAAGCCACATATGTGACCAATCCGTGGAAATGTACCCATGCAGTTTCTCAGACCAATCTCTGCTCAGAATTAAACCGTAGAATTCAGGTATATCGGCTATCAAAATA
The DNA here is from genome assembly GCA_031772625.1 of Pinus tabuliformis. Taxonomy (NCBI): domain Eukaryota; kingdom Viridiplantae; phylum Streptophyta; class Pinopsida; order Pinales; family Pinaceae; genus Pinus; species Pinus tabuliformis. Next base: position 1,026,896,509 of record CM062805.1, read on the forward strand.
TCTATTCTTTGCACTATTCTCGGATCAGCGGACAACCTGATAGTCACGGAATTTATCTCTCCTATGACTTGTACTTTGGTTCTGTCTAACTGTACAATGTGAATCGCTGACTTCTGGGGTTCTATGTTCAGTTTAGAACAAACTGAAGCTGGCATAATATTAGATGAAGCCCCTGAATCAATTAAACAGTTATGCAGATTTCGATTATAGATTTCATAGGTGAGCAAGAAAGGTGGGGTATGGGAATTGGATTTATCTCCAATTAGAACCGAATCGGTAGCCTCTACCATATCTGGAGGGGGTTGTCCTGAATTATTCGCAGCTTTTGAACTGGGAAGAGGAGAAGAGGGAATAGCATTAAATTCCCTTAGGAGCAATTGTTGCTGATGTTTTAATTTACCTAGCTCAAACATGGTTATGTTTGCCTTGGTCTTTTTCATATCATCGACAATATTATACTCCATATGGTCAGATAACACCAATGTTTTGGATGTTGAAGGAGAATTAGAAATTGGAGGCTGGTTTTGAGGAACTGCTACAGAGCATCTCATCAAAGAAGTCAAGTAGGTGGCTACGCAGAGCGTTGTTGAGGTTACAGTTATGCAGGTGGAATTGGGGGATCTTTGCAGCAAGATCAACATGCCAGTTGAGTGATTTGAGTGTGAGTCACGACCTTTTTGTTGGGGGCTTGTTGGGATGGGGTCCCATGGGTCAGTTTTGGGGTTAACAACCCAAGTTTTGATGTAAATGTTGGTAAAAATATGTAAAGTCTCCGCAATTTGTGGATTCAGAGCACATAGATAGTCAGAAGTCAGAAGAGGTTTTAATCCCTTGGTTATGAAAATTTGGGTTCGCTTTGAGATCCACCCATGGTCCATGAACCATGGGATTATATGTAAAATGCTATAAATAGGTGTGTCTTAGAGAGTCTAAGGCAGATAGATAGATAGCAATGGATGCTTATGTCTATGTTTGAGGAAAGGGGAAAGTAGCAGTGGGTATATAGAAGGTAAAAGCCTCCGTAGCTGAGTGGGTGGAGGCCTAGAGTAGAGTCTGCAACTGAGTGTGCAAGATAGTTTTGAGTCTGTAACATCATATTAAATATAAATAAAGAAGATTGCTGGAGAAATTCATGTGTTTATCTGTTTACTTCTGCTATTTATGTTTGCGATATGTGTTGTGATGGAATAAATGTCTTTATGAATTATTGATGTATTGATGCGCGAATCTGTTGGATAATTCTTGCTAACTGTACGCTATGCCTGTTAAATATTTACGCGAATATTATAATACATTCAGTGGTGTTTATTGAATACTTAAGTAGATATGTGTGAATTCAGATCTAGAGTTGCTTTATGGTGCACGTAAGTGGATTTTTCATGTGTTAAGGGTCCACAAAACCCTATCGTAGACCTTCACAAAGGTCTAAGGGTTATTTAAGTGAAGTTGCAGTACCAAGCCTTAGGGACTTATAGGTCTGTGCGAAGGTAGATCTAGGGTAATAAGGGACATCACACTGATCTTTGGATACGAAAACTTGGTTCCAACATCCCCCCATACTACTTCGAGTGAGACTTCACCTTGCGCTATGTGGGTTGATGCCGAATGAGCCAGTAGTGTAGGGTTTTGTTTGCCATAATTAACTCTGAACCTAGGTTAGGACCCACTAAGCCAACATTAGCACTTTATCTTGCTTGAGGGTTTAGGGCTATGGAAAACCATAAGTGATCTCATCATCATATCCTTTTATAATATCAAAGAAACCTAACCAATGATGCCTCCTGAAGATTTCTACTATAGGGGGTGAAGGTGAATTCTCCTTGTATTTGTAGGCTCCCTCCTACTGAATCCCCCTCCCATCTTCTTCTCTGTTTTTAAATAGGTGTAGGAGGTTCTTTCTGGGATAGCTTCAATATGAATTAAAAGCATCTGAGAGGTGGAACTCTAGTTTATGATTGTAATTACTAAGAATTTTTATAGCCACAAAACTCTTTACTTTGAGAGCCCAAAAATATTTTTAATTCACAGGATGACTGTAATTCCTAAGGTAGTTCAGAGTGCACCAACATCCAAATCATGGATAGAGAGAGAGAGACCACTTAATTCTTACTATAATGCCTAGTATACTAACAATTGAGGACCAAATTGACCATAGGCCCCGTTCTTGCACCCTTGTAGGCTTCTTGTAGCAATTCATGTGTCTCCTATAGCTTCCTGTAGCCTCTTGCACTTCCTGTAGCTACCTCCTGTAGGATTGAAAAATTAGGGGTTGACTCTCTCGATAACTTCCCAAACCTATCCTTACCTTATTAATTTCAAAATGAGCGAAAAATGCAGGAAATTTTGGGTTTTATGCTATTTGTGGTTAGAGTTTGGAGCATTGTGCTGGCTATCGATAGTACGAGTTTTCCTCATTTGGATCATTGGCCCACCTTGGGTGATCATTCTCCTATTCCTTGTAATCATCATCCACTCCCTCTTAACTAATTTTGACCTCCCTCTTAACTAATTTTGACTGATGTGACACTTTTACGTGGCATGTTGACTGATAGATTACTTTTTGTTCACGAGCTGAGGGTGGCCAAGTTAACTAGCCACCTCCAGCTTATTAAAAAAACCTTTCCTAGACATGTACACATTTTTCATTATTTCATACCTAAGGAGGAGCTTAGAAGTTACCATACCTATCTATACCTAGTGCTTGATTAGTGCATGCTGGAGTGCTAGAATTTTGTGCTACTGGTCACGTAAGTACTTGTCTTTTTCCTGTGTAAATTCTTTTTTCTCCTGTATGGTTGATTGTTTGTTTATGCTCATGTGTGTAGGTGCTTGACTAATATATCAGGTGATGCTATTGTTATTGATGAGTCTTGCTTGGAATAGCACAGTTCCCATGGATGATGGTATCATCTCCTCACTCCTAATGGGAAGAAAAACTAGGTTTCAGGTTCATGGTATAGGGGCACAAGGTGTTACAGGAGATCCTATAGCAACCTATTTTTCTTCCTTTTCAAGGATCTTTTTTATAGTGGAGTGATGTGAAGTAGTGTAGGGGTTGGAGGATGATTTAAGAGGATGATGGGTGAGGATGAGGATGGTGGAAATGGAGGACATGTCCTCTGTGTTGTTGTTGTTGTTATTATTATTATTATTATTGTCTCTCTTGTTTGAATGAGATAGAGCTTAGGGTTGGTATGGGGAGATGTTTATTTTTTTAAAATCAAGGATGCATGGATGATGGGTGAGTGGCTGGATCAAGTGAACAGGCCCTAACCAACCTAGGACATGCCATGCATGATGTTTTTCTATCGAATTCCTTCCCTTATATAATTCCAAGACATCTTGTAGTGCTACAGGGGCTTCCCATAGCAGTTATAAGACATCCTATAGAAAACTAGAGAGTGCCTAAAAATGGGTTTTTAAGTCCCGAGGATGGATGAGAGTGGTAGGAACTTGGTAGACATGGATGGTATGGAGTGGATGGATGTAGAAATTGAATATAATTTAAGCATGATTCCCCTTAGTGCTGCATTTGCCACTATCTTCAAAACCTACAAAATCACCTAATTTATTAATGAATAGGTTGTAGTCCCCTGTCATGGTATTCTCTTTTTTTTCTTTTTCTTTTTTTTCTTCTTCTCATTTTTTTTAGGAACACACAGGCTGCCTCAAAAGAGGTTTTCAACCTACCTATCTACCATGGGCACCTCAAGGGAGGTTTTCACCCATGGATCTTTTTTTTTTCACTCTTAGGCTACCTCAAGGAGGTTTTCAACCCAAGAGTTGGCCTCAGATGCCTCATGGAGGTTTTCATCTAGGCCTCAGATTATTTTTTTCTTTTATTTTTTCACAAATAAAAACAATGTTTAAGAATGTTGTGACTTGGAAGTTAGGACACTTCCAATCACATTCACCTCCTTGCTAATGGTGTTGATGAACTCTTCCATGGACAAAGTTTTTATGTAAGCCTTCAATCTATATCCATTGACAAGCAAGGGGATACCTTCCTCATCAATGGTCCTGATTTGAACAACTCCGTTGTCATGGAATTTCTCTATCAGGTATGGGCCTAACCACCTTACCATAAATTTTACTTTTAAGTCCTTGAACCTAGACTCATATAGCAGAGCCCAATCCCCTTCATGAAAAACCTTGTCCTTGATGTTCTTTTCATGCCAATCCTTCCTCTTTACTTCGATAACTTTAGTGTGTAGGAGGATTTGCATTCTGAATTCATCTAGACCATTCAGCTATAGCAACCTCTCTTATTGTGCCTTTTGTAACATCCAAATCCAGCTATGCTGCCATCCTTGAGGTATTATATTCAAACTCAATGGAGAATAGAGCCTTCTTTCCACATACCAAGTCATAAGGAGTGAAACCAATAGTTGTCTTCCAAGTTTTATTATAGGCCCAAGTGGCCTCCACTAATCTTTCTACCCAATCCTTTATAATGCTTCTCACAACCTTGGTGAGAATGCCTTCTACTCCTCTATTGGTGACCTCTACTTGTCCATTGATCTAAGGATGACAGGCAATATATTTTCTCTGCTTTATCCCATGCTGTAGTAAAAAAATTTTGATCAGATGTGATGTGAATTGAAATCGATCAATGATTAGCTCTCTAGGGTACCCAAATTTGTAAAACAAAATTTCCCTCAAGAACTCAACCACTTTCTCCATTGTTGCTACCTTGACAGCCTTGGTCTCAGCCCACTTTTTCAAATAATTAGTGCATACAATTATGTTCTTTTTCTATCCTGATGGTGGATCAATTGGCTAATAAAATCCATGCCCCACTTGTCAAATGTCTCTAAATACACTTTAGTTTGCAAGGGAATTTCATCCTTAGGAGTAGGTTTCCCCATCCTTTGACATTGATCACATCGACTGGTGTATCTTTTAGCATCTTGGTGAAGAGTGGGCTAGTAGTATCCAACTTGTAGAACCTTGAAAGTTGTCATCTTGGCAGCAAAGTGACCTCCATAAGGCCCATCATGGCGGGCTCAGAAGATGTCAAAGATTTACTCTTCCCTGACACATATCCTCAAAATTTGATCTGGTCCGAGTTTGAAGAGATTCCCCCCAATCCAAGTGAAAGGGGCACTCTTCCTCACAATTTTTCTTTTCCCTTTGGATGACAGATTTGGAGGGAATTTTGCAGCAACTTGGTAGTTGGCTATGTCAGAAAACCATGGAGAGAGAAATGAAATATCAAATAGGTTTTCATCTAGTAGTTTCTCATCAACCATCCCTTCTTCACCTATAGGCAAAACAAGTCTAGACAGAAAATCTACAACTACATTTTCTTTACCTAGATTGTCAATGATAGTTAGATCAAATTGCTGCCACAGAAGCAACCATCTAATAATTATAGCATTCACATCAAGCTTGTTCCTTAAGTATTTGATAGAAGCTTGGTCAACATGCACAAAGGTTTGATAAATAGTGATGTAGTGTCAGAATTTGTTCAAGGAATGGACAACAACAAGAAGTTACTTCTCAGTCACAGTGTAATTCAATTCAACCTTAGACAATTTTTTACTACTGAAGTAAATGGCATAAGGAAAATTGTCATGTATCTGTCCTATAGTTTCTCTTACATATTTTTTAGATGCATTAGCATGGATGTGGAAAGGAAAAGCCCAATTTGGGCCTCCAAGTATGGGTGGAGTATTCAGTTTGTCCTTCAAGATTTCTAGGGCCTCTTGGCAACTATTTGACCAACAAAATTTAGAGTCCTTGGCCGACAATCCAAACAATGGTGAGGATAATTTGTTGAAGTCTTTGATAAACCTCCTATAATATCCAGATAATCCCAAGAAACTCTTGACATCCCTCTTCTTTTGAGGAGTAGGGACCATTTTTATGATGACAATTTTATTTGGGTCGACTTGTATTCCCTCCTGAGATATTGAATGCCCTAGGACAATCCCTACATTCCTAAAGAATTCACACTTCTCAGGACTAAGAGAGAGGTTCATTTCAATGCACTTCCTTACGACCTTCCCCAAGTTGGAGAGAGCCTCCAGGAAGTCACACCCATAGGGAGTGAAATCATCCATGTAAATATTTACAGAGTCATGAACTAGCTCACCAAAGATGCTCAGAACTGCCCTTTGAAAAGTGGCAGGGGAATTACATAATAAAAGAGGAAGGACTCTATAAGAAAAGGTACCCCAAGGGGAGGTCAATGTAGTTTTATCTTGATCTTCTGGGCTGATATGGATCTGATTATAACCACTGCATCCATCCAGAAAAGAGAAGAATTTATTCCTTGCAAGACCATCCAAGACTTGATCAATGAAAGGTAAAGGGAAATGGTCCTTTTTAGTGGGTTTGTTAAGCTCTTTGTAATCCATAGATCCTCCACTTTCCATTCTTCTTAGGGATTGAAACTATAGGGGACACCCACTCACTATTTGAGATGGGGTAAATGACCCTGCATCCAACAATTTCTACAATTCTTTTTTTACTATGTCTTTGAGTGATGGGTTCATTCTCCTCTGAGGTTGGTGCACTGGTTGGCATCCTTCCTTAATTTATATGTTGTGAGTACGCACAAAAGGGTGCACTTCCTTCATTTCCTTATAGCTCCAAGCAAATGCATCTAAGTGTTCTCTTAGCATGTTACACAACTTCTCTTATTGGCTGGATGAGAGAGAGGGTTGATCTTCAAAGTTCTAGATGGACCAAATTCTACCATTTTGACATGAGTAGGACTTAGGTCCACTAGGAATAACTAATTCAAGGGATTACCCTTATATTCCTTCACAACATCATCAAGGGGTATGGTATTGGGGGGCTGGTTCTGGAGGATTTGGTCAATGAGGTAATCTTCATCAGGTTGCCCCCCTCCTATGACAACATCTAGGGTACATATTGGGTGGAATGTACCATGATACACTTCACCTTCCTCCTCCTCTTCCAACCATAGGGGAAAGTCATGCTCAAGGGATGGATGAGTAGGAGGGTATAATACCAATTTTTTGGAAAAATGCCCATTCTTAATGGTCATGTTCCTAGCTCTACAAATTATGTAAGCATTAGTAATGGCTAGCCATGGTCTTCCAAGGATGAGAGGGTAGCCAGTGAATTTGGTCTTGGGCTAGAGAACTGGGAAGTCAGCAAGATACTCCCAGGAATCAATAGAGACCATTACATCCTCAACAACTCCCTCAGGAGCCACTATGGACCTGGTTGCAAGTTGCAACACTGTTGTGCCCTTTCTCAAAGATCCTTGGAGGTTTATCTTGAGCATGTTTTCCTTAGTCATCACATTGATTTCAACCCCAAGATAAATCAAGGTATGGGGGACAATGATGCCATCAATGTGCACATCTACCATAGGACTTCTAGGATCTAGATACATTGGGCAAATCACTCTCCCCAACATCAGATTAGACCATTGACCAATGACATTGATGGTAGGGGTTTATTTCTTTCTGCTCCCAAGATTTTGAAGCATTCCTCTTTTATAAGCTTATTGTAGATGGGAATATCCTTGATAGCTTGGAGGAGTGGGATTTTCACACACAAATTTTTCAATTCTCCCAAAAGTTCAGTCTCTTATGGGGTATGTTGGTTAGGATGGATCATTCTTTTAGGAAAATAAGGTGGATTGGATTTAGGAACACTCTCTTCCTTTTCCTCTTCAAGCTCCTCAAGTGGAGATGGAGGTTGGTTATCTGGTAGCAATCTTCTAACCTGAGGTTAATTTCTTGAATCTCCACAACATAGGTAGCGTAAGATGTCTCTCCACTATAAACATGTTGTGCCTATTGAATGTTCGGGTTCAGATTTGGTTGAACAAGCATCTGAGGTTTCTTGGGTGGAACGGGATGAATGAGCCGTGGTTGAGATGGAGGTGGAGGCAGTAAAGTAGGAGGTTGGTTGAATTGAGGTCTCCAACCTTGTGATGGGGTACTTCACTGAGGATGTTGAGAAGCGTATGGATGAAATGGCTGATTGGCAGGTTGGGCAGGATATTGAGGTGCATAAGACCAAGGAGAAGGTTTGGACCATGAAGGGTCAGTAGGATAACTCCAAGGGGGAAGGATGCATTCTATTTGGGATGGTAATAGGAATAGGATGCACCCTGCATGCCTTGTTGGTATAGCCTACGCCCTTGAGGCCTCCTTTGATTGATATAACAAAGTTGTTCAACCCCACCTTCATCCCCTTGGTATACAACTTTCAATCCAAGAAAATAAGGACACATATATGTGGAATGGTTCTCCTCATAGACCGAGTAGACCTCTATAAAATTCAAAGGACATTCATTTTTGGGTGCCTCCTAGTGCATTTAGGGAAAAATATAGCTAAGGTTCTCTCTGCTTCCTCTTGTTTCCTCTTGATCAAAATGGTGTCCATTTTCTGAGAAATGGTGTGCAATATTTCACTTTTAAAGTCCTCCAACATGTTTCCAATTTCAATCTTGAAAGATGTGGTGGAGGAAGAGGAACTGGCCAAAGCTTGACAAGCCCTACCCTTATTTCTAGCAGCCCTAGAATGGTTTTTGAATACATTCTTGATATTTTTATAGAGTATTTGATAAATGTCCCCTCCAAACATCATGATTATGGTTTCTAGTATTTCCTCCCTGATTCCTATAAGAAGGACTAACTTGAATGAATCAAGATCAAGGGTGCATCTGACCCTTTTGTAACTGAGTTGGAACCTTTCCTCATAATCTTCCAGGGATTCCTCAGGTCCCAGGGTCATTCTAAATATTCCCTCTTTGGTTTCCTTGGACCTACAATAGTCCCTGTACTTATTGTTAAAGGATTTCTACATTTGAGCCCAAGTAGTGATGCTATCCCTAGGTAGACCCATGAACCAGCGCAAGGTGGCATCCTTAAGGGTGGATGGGAACAACTTCAACTTCTGGTCATCATAGGTATAGTCATAAGTTATGCATATGACAAAAAACTCAAACAAGAAGGTATCAAGGTCCTTTGAGGTTAAGCCATGGAAGTGAGGAAGGGTAGAGGGGCTTATGTTTTTCATCCTAGTATCTCTATTAGTCTCTCTAATGGGAAAAGCACCCTCTTTTCTATTTTCAACCTCATTTATATTTTCAGCCATGGTGTTAGTGTGTCAAATGGTCTCTTATTCCTCTTCCCCAATAGGCTCTTCAAATATCTCAAGTTGATCACCTAAGGGGTCCTCTAACTCTCCTGTAGTCAGAGAGGGAAGTTGACAATCATTGAAGAAGAGGGAAGGTTGATTGCTTGATGGTGTGGGGGTAATTGGCAAGGATTTCCCTAAAGTGTCTCTACTCCTACGATGCATGAAATAAAATCAAGCATAACATCTATCTATTAAATGCGAAATATAAAGAAAAATCATAAATTAAATCTACCTAGACACCTCCCTAGAAACGATGCCAAAAAAGGATGAACCCCAGTATTGCAGCAAGGATGTTGCAACTCCCAAAGCTACCAAATTTACTTTATCAACCCGCGGTTTCATACAAACTTAGAGGTGAGAGTGCTATATACACATCAGATGCATCATTCTACTAATTTCACTCTCAACTAGGACACTTGACCATCAGGGTTACATACCATTCCTCTATTGAACTAAAAGGAGTCTGACTCTTGAAAGCATAATGTAAAGTCTAGTTCTAGTGCAGAAGGTAAATGCTTGTTGATTCAGGAAATGAAAGCTACCAACTTGTAAATGTTATGAAATGACACAAATCATATAGCTATGAAATGACACAAATCTCTCGTAGAAAGGAAACTATGATAATCTTTCACTTGATCACCTAGCTACCAGGTTTCCTTAAAAAAAGAATATTACTCTACCATTTCATAATTCAAACATGAATGCATTAACTATCTCATTCACACTTGCAGAATAGATAAAGTTCTGATTCCTAGATTTAGAAATAAAAGGGCTAGTGCTATTTGATCTTAAAGGAGGGAAAGGAGTGAAAGGAATGGTCTAGGTGGAACTTCTGGTCATGGAGTCCAACATTAGGGGTTAAACTACTCCTAAACTAGGCTAGGCTATCATTGTAGTTCAAAACAGGGTCAAGATAGGTTGCTACAGGTTCGCTACATGATGTTGCTACAAGATGTCCGGAACTGCTACATGATACCTTGAACAGCTACAGGGAGTTGGTCGAGAGGTTCTTGGGTGAAAGAATGGTGTGATGTAGTGTTAGAAGTGTGTATGATAGTGTGAAAGGTGTGGGGAAGGGGAACACCACCTAAGGCCAAACCCAACATTCCAAGAAGGCCAGATTCAACTAAGACAACTTGCTCACAGTGGCTGAAAGACAAAGGTTTAGAATATGGGTTGACATGCATCAACAGAAGGTGTAGAATACCTAGATGGAGTTGGTTGGAGGAGTCCCTTCCTGTATATCAACAACCTTGCAATTACAAATGTTCCTCTTTTCATTTGCAAATCATTACATGCCAATGTGGAAAGGATGAATTGAATTTGGAAAATATGATCTAACTGTTGCTAAGAACTGAATCTATGAAAGGAAATACATTCTAAACTACAAAAATCTTAAGAAGTAGAATAAAAAATGTAAATATTTCCAAGAAATCATAAACAACTAAGATTGAAACTTAATCTATGCAATGGACAAAACAAGTTAAACTGTGTTTTGGGGTTGTGAGAGTGGGGTCCTTGTTTCAAGGAAAACTAGTGTCGATTCGAACTACTAGTCCCACTAAGATGGGTAGCTATCTTAGAAACAAACAGTGAAATCTTTTCAAGAGTTCATTTAAGTGTGATAGATGGAAGAGAAGAAAAGAGGACCAACCTAGATCTTCTGCTTTGATCTTAGCTTGATTTCTCCTTTCCTTGATAGAATTTGCTACTCCTCTCCTACTTGTCCCGCTTCAAAGAGTACCTACAGAGTCAAAGTAACGGCAAACCATCAAAGCATATTATCTAAAACATCATAAACAATGCGGAATCAGAAACACTTTGACCATACAATTGCATTCATAAACAATAAGATTCACAAATACAAGATCATATGGAGGAAAAATCAAATAACTTTATTAATAGTAATGTAAGAGAGGATTACAACCCAACTGTCTGATCCAACATCATCCTCCCAGTTGTAGAAGCCCTCTTCACCTCATGAACAAGAAAATCACCCAACAATGCAATGTCTCTTCTCACTAACAAACCAACAACACTTCCTTACAAAATACAAAATTCCAGCCACCAGATCTCTCAGATGAGGGATCCATTTATAGATGTCTTGCAAGGGTGTGAGTCAGCTCTAGGTTTTTGATTAGTTTCATTCCACTGATAGTTCTTGATTCCACTTGGAGATTTCATGATCTCTTACTCATCCCTGGGAAAATTCAGAGAGGCAAGTGTCACAGGAGAAGTTTCTAGAAGATTCCATGATCATCCACCTTGCAAACTGCCTCTTCCATTTGTCTATTCTCACTCATTGCACCCCACAAAAGGCCATTTCAGTATGCATTGCACTTGGCCAGTTGGGCAGTCAGTATGCATCACACCTTGCCCATGGAGTAGTCTGTATGGTCCAGTTTTGGCCAGTTCTGAGTAGTTTTTCAGGTGGAACTTCTGGGAAATGATGTAATCAATTGACCATGATCCTTTAGGGTGTGAAACAACACTTTTAGGGACTTAAGGAGCCCTTAGTTTATGGACATCTGAGTTTGGGGTTGCAGTACCCAAATATGTCTATAACAACTGCCCCCTAAAGCATGAGGTCGTAAATCTTCTGATGTCGGGTGAAATTCTTTATTCATGAGGATCTGAGGTATTCGTACTGGAAGTTGACCTGTATAAGATACAATACAATACATCATCATCATATTATTTTCATGATTTGGCTGAGGTGGGCATTCCCATGCTCAGCTTTATAAATTCATTTTCATGTACATAGGATAGACAATCGTTTGTTGTTGTAGACTTGGTGATTCTTCATATGAAGAGTCATCTTCCCTAGCTTATATGACTATATGTGAAACTTCTGTGTACAATTGATGTCTTTATTTTTCCTGAATATATCGTAGCCCGAATGGATGAAACTAGATCTGGGGTCTTCAAAACTCATCCAATATTCACCTGATGTACAAGTCAATCCATGTGAAAAGATGTTCTGAAGTCGAACATGGAAAGACATCGCCTGATTACCAGCCAATGATGTAATTTGTTAACAGGCACAAGAGGAGTCACCGATAATGATGATGACCCTCAAGGTACTACAATACAATTCATGTGGTGTGAATATATGAGCCTATGTCGAACACCACGCAAAGTATTTTGGTCGAAGGTCATTGATGTAAACCTGTCGCTGGAAGTGAGAAACTTGCCATTGAGGCATGCAAGCTTCAAAGTACTGAAAGGGTTGTTTCTAAGTCAACTTCTTGGATAATGAGCTGATGTCGACAAGAAGTGACCTGTCGTAGGAGGGCCTTGATGTATCCCACATCTACGATGTGAAATGGAGCAAATGATTTTTTTGGAGGTGAAAATGATCTGATGATATGAGGTTCAGGAATGGTGGTCATGAAAAATGAAGCGTGGATGTAATGCAGTGGATGAGGCATTTGCTGGATGGTGAATTCTCTGAATGACTTCTCTTGAACATATTGGCGACACTGATATGGAATGGTAGTGTTAACCCCATGGATGGTACAATAGACCAATGGTGGCGGTGAACGAAAAAACCCAACCCAACTCAATCACGGTGATGGAGTGAAAGTGTCATGTTCAAGAGCGACTTGCTACCAATAAAGTTCTTCAAGTTTTCTTCCCATTTTCCCCATTCATTGCTGACCAGTACCTCTTTATTTTTGATAAGCTTGAGGAGGATAACATATGCTTGGTCTATAATTTTCCCTTCGGGCAAACCTGTCACTTTGTGTTTAGCGAGCCTAGCGTCAGTGAGACTCGTTCTTGTTTGGGTGGACAAGTTTGTCGCTATTGTTTTAACAAGTTTAACGACAAAGATAACTCAGTCCTTTTCATGTTTAGAGAGTTTGAAAATGGATGAAAAGGAGACTCCAATATTCCTTTTTCATGGCATAATCCCTTAACTCTGAAAAATTATAAACTAATATGAAAGGGATGACTTTTCGATAGTTTTAACGAGTTGACAAAGACAAGTGCTCGATCCTTTTGTTTAATAATCCCTCAAGTCCAAAAAGATTAAAATATATGAGAGGGATGGCATTCCCATTAATTTAACAAGTTGGAAAGGCCAATAGCTCGACAATATTTTTATTTTTAACAAGTCTAAAAAGAGTTTAAAAGAGACTCGTTTTTTAGGAACGAGTGGTATTTCTAGGTAGCAGCTGGTTCCAAGTAAGTTTGGAACTTCTCAAAACATGGCAGTGTGAAGAGGGTGGCAATCAAAATCACTCATCGTAGATGTTCCTCAAAAGGGTAAACAATCAAGTGGAAGCATATGATCGGCCAAACGAATGGAGGTGATGGAAGTAACACAACCAAAGTTCAAAACCGCCGATAGCAAAGCGATCACAAAGGTTATTTACCAAAGGCGGGTTTATTTTTTAATGAGCTTGAACCTTGTGCCAACATGTGCTCAATGCAGGTTGATTTTTTAACGAGCTTGAACCTTGCGGGAACATTGCTCTTACCAGTCTTTTGTTAATGTCTCTTGGTAGATTTATTTTTTAATGAGCTTGAACACTACTATAACATGTGCTCATGACCTTTTTATGCAAGCTAGAAACAACCGAGCTACGAGGTTAAAGGGTTGATAACCTACAAACTAAGAAAATCAAAGGTCATTTTTCACTTGCATGCAAAGGTTTGCATGCCCCCAGGTCTTTCAGTAAAAGGAGAGTTTCTAGGTTATCAAATGGAAGTCCCCGCTGTTAGGCAGGATTATTTCTGTCGGCAAACAAAAACTCTTCCTTTGCTTTGTCCATCGAAATAAATGAAGGTGATCGCTGTGAGCTTCCAATCACATAACGTACAAAGGTGAATGTTGTGAGCTTCCATTCACAATCGTACAAAGGTAATAATTGTGTCAGACTAATTACATAACCTATACAGGAATGTTATTCGGTCCAAGTATTATAACCTTTCAAGAAAATCTCTCTTTTCCTCTGAGTTCGCCTGCTGAAGCAGAATAGGGTGCAAGGCCCGTAATATTCATCACACTCACCAAACTACTCGCGGTAATTAGGTGGATGGGATGAAGGTTGAAGAGACATTGGTTATGCGAAGAGACTATTTAGGGATGATGGTTGATTTATAGTTGTGCTTGAACCAGGAAATGAAAGTTGGTCGACAAGTTGCACCAGTCTGCCTTCATGTGGAAAATACATCACTCGGAAGAATGTGGAAGCAATAGCTTCCATGCTATATATATAATCACGTCCAAGGAGTAGATTGTAATCTAGTGGACCTTGGACTACCGTCACGTTCAAATGAACAATTTTCTTTCTCAAAGTTATCAGTAACCTTGGAAGGATCCCTAACGGTCGACTCGTTCCTTTGTTGAAGCCCGACAAATTTTGTTTCTCAGGAAGAAGAAATGGCGAACCAAGCACTTTCCAAGCAGTTGAGGAAAGGAAACTCACTGAAGCCCCTTCATCTATGATAGTTCCAGACACGATCATTTTGTAAACTTTTACTATGATTCAGAATGGTACATTAGATGGAAGGCGAGGTTTTGCTAGTTGATTCTAATCAAAGAAAACGACTAGACTACTCAGAGGAGGTACCTGATAAATGTCTGGATAAGTTTCATGAACTAGGGGGGTCTCTTCCTGTTGTGAAGGAATGGTTGGATTGCCCCAAAGTTCATTAGACTCTGTATCGACAAAAAGAATTTGAACGATGTCGTTCTCATTCTCCTTGGAAACTATATCATTTGAAGGTGGATTTTCTGAAGGCAAGATTGGGTCAACTGCCATCTCGACCAGTTGACTTTGATCCAGTATGGACTTAGAAGGTTCACTTTCAATGATAGGTGATTCGATCGACAATTGAGTTATGTCAATCAGGTTTTCAACTAGCGAAGGACTGGTAAGAGTTTCTTGTATCTAGGTGGAAGTTGTTGCGGTGAAGCAAGACGGTTATCAATTTTTTTTTTGCTTTGTCCAGAAAAGGACAACGGTGAAGAGTATGATTACCTTCACATAACCTACATGGAACTATGACTTTTCCTTTTTGTCTATTGACTTTGTTTTCACTAGTTGATGGTGTGCTGTCAACCTGACTATCAGGGGTTGATGACACCGAATGGTGCAAACGGGGAGACCATTCTCTCAAGATCCGGGGGATGCAAGGGAAATCTCAATGGTAATGTTTCTCTTTGAAAATTATGCATGGAGCCTTTGGTTTGGAAACTTTAGTGTGTGGATTTTCACTAGATGATGCATTGTTGTTCCCTTGTTTAGCTAGCTTCTTCTTCTTCTCCTTCCCTTTCTTTTTCTTCTCAGCTACTTGGTTTTTAGTGTCACTGGTTTCACCAAGCGAAGAGGAAGAAGGGGAAGGAGAAACAAACAAAGTAGAAGGCGAAGGGTTAACTTCAATATTATCTGGTTAATGATTAGATTGTTGAGGAATTGTGGTGTTTTGAATGACAGAGGTTGAGAAAATCCATATTGGTAGGCCGATTTTGATTCTTGGAAGGGACAATGTAGCCATATATGGAGAACCAATATCTCCCCAAGAGGAGAAAGGACTAGGATTCCCTCCAAGAGGGATCCCTTGATTGGTAGACTCCATTAACTCAACCTCAGATCTATGTAGGAATAGGATGTTATTCCATTTAAAATAAATTTTAAAGACACTTTGACGCAACTTGCTTTTTCAATTTTTAAGAGTCTAGAAAAAGCTAAAGGTGACTCTAGTCACCTTCGATTTTTAATGAGCTTGAAGTGACAAGTTCTTAGATGGACCTTTTCCTTTAAGGAGTCGAAAAGGAATGAAAGTGACTACTCTGGAAGTCTAGACAGAGGGTTTACCAAATCGATCGTAAAACTACAAAATACACCTTGGTGATAAATGATAGAGAAATTACCAAGGACTTATGTATGGCAATCAATCTTCCCGAATGTTGTGTTCAGTGCATTATGATTGATAGGGCGGTAGACACGGCTTCCTAAGGATAAAGGATATCAGCCTATTATGGTCTCTGAGTATATACTCGACGGTACGGAGAGCACAAGTCTGTACTGGCACTTGTCATATCAAAGAGGAGGAATCACCCAACCTTCGATGAAAGCGATAGTTACCAAGTTTTACGATGTCGGAACATGTCTCTAGCCTAGACTTCTAGATGTGTTGTGTTAGGTTCCAAAGCGTTTTTATGTTCATTGAGGTTTATTTTAGAGTTGATCTTACTTAGAAGTTTCTCTTTCAAGGTTCACTGCGTGATGTAGATGTGAAACTTCCCAAATATGCAATCTAAAATGATAAACATTCGTTTATGTTCTTTTAGCAATGAAAATCCTAGTTACAAAGGAAAGAAGATTATGATTTTCTTTTAGTAGAGTGCATAGAGCACACACTAAATGCACTTTTCCTAAATCAAATTTCGCATGCAGTCAAAATTCAGATGCACATGCATGTATTTGTTTTTCGCTTTCTTAATGTGTGAATTCCAAAAATAAAGCTAAGTACAAATCTGAACTATTTTCTTTCAAAGCGATAGTACTAACAATTTTCTTTTCAAAATGAAAGGAATACTAAGACGACACTTTTCGATTTCGAATTGAAAAATATTTTTGACACTTCAAATACTAATAACTTCAAATCAAGTACAATGACAAAATTACAATCAACTATCTAGAAGAGGAAGACTTTACAACACTCTTCTTTTGATTCAGAATGACAATTACGACACTTGCATCAAAAACGACAGTTCGATTAGGCTACTTTCAATAAAGGAAGACTGTAAATGATTGATAAATACACAAAAACATTTACAGTTCCTAACTGATGGAGGCTGAAATAATGTGAAGGAAGATGGTTTCAACAAGAAGGTACTGATCATGAACAACAAAACTACTCAATAAAACTGAAAGCAAGGAGTAAAAACCAAATTTCAGAGAAGAAAAATAGTATCGCTCAATCATCGCACCTGCAACACAGGGAAACAGGGATGAATCTCACTTGCAACACACAGAAGGTACGATGCATCCAGGTTGCACAGTTACAGACAGTATGATGGGCCAGGGAGTGAAACTGAGCTTGGTTTTTGCTCAAAATTTGCAGCTAAGTTCAGTGATTTAGGTTGAGTAATGATGGACAGTAAAAACAAAGCATAAGAGTAAGATTTGATGAGGTTCTTAGCTACCATAAGGACACTTAGGATGCTTTGTAAGTCAAATGTTCAATTCATAAACCAACCTAGAGATTAACTGAAGCAGCATTTATCTACTTCGCAATTGCATAGCAAAGGCGTTTCAAAGGCTAGCTGGCTAACTTCAGGCTCTGTCTGTAGTTTATAAAGAAAATAATAAATAAACAAAACAAACTATTCGTTACCCAGTGGAGTCGCCATTTTGTTTCAGGGAAAACTAGTGTCGATTCGAACTGCTAGTCCCACTAAGACGGGTAGCTATCTTAGAAACAAACAATGAAAGCTTTTCAAGAGTTCCTTTAAGTGTGATAGATGGAAGAGAAGAAAAGAGGACCAAAGGTCTGGCTCTTCCGCTTTGATCCTAGCTTGATTTCTCCTCTCCTACTTGTCCTGCTTCAAAGAGTACTTGTAGAGTCAAAGTAACAGCAAACCATCAAAGAATCTCTATCTAAAACATCATAAACAATGCGGAATCAGAAACACATTGACCATACAATTGCATTCATAAATAACAAGATTCACAAGTACAAGATCATATGGAGGAAAACTCAAATAACTTTATTAATAGTAATGTAAGAGAGGATTGCAACCCAGCTGTTTGATCCAACATTATCCTCCCAGTTGTAGAAGCCCTCTTCACCTCATGAACAAGCAAATCACCGAACAATGCAATGTCTCTTCTCACCAACAAACCAACAACACTTCCTTACAAAATACAAAATTCCAGCCACTAGATCTCTCAGATGAGGGATCCATTTATAGATGTCTTGCAAGGGTGTGAGTCAGCTCTGGGTTTTTTATTAGTGTCATTCCACTGATATTTCTTGGTTCCACTTGGAGATTTCATGATCTCTTACTCATCCCTAGGCGAATTCAGAGAGGCAAGTGTCACAGGAGAAGTTTCTGGAGGATTCCATGATCATCCACCTTGCAAACTATCTCTTCCATTTGTCTATTCTCGCTCATCACACTCCACAAAAGGCCATTTCAGTATGCATCACACCTGTCCAGTTAGGCAGTCAGTATGCATTGCACCTTGCCAATGGAGTAGTTTGTATGGTCCAGTTTTGGCCAGTTCTGAGTAGTTTTTCAGGTGGAACTTCTGGGAAATGATGTAATCAACTGACCATGATCCTTTAGGGTGTGAAATAACACTTTTAGGGACTTAAGGAGCCATTAGTTTATGGACATATGAGTTTGGGGTTGCAGTGCCCAAATATGTCTATAACCGTCCTATAATCATGGTCCCATGAGGGAGATGAGATAGGGCTCACTGTCACAAGGTTTTTGATATATTTTACTCTATTTCACTGGAACAACTCATTTACCCTTTAATCTAATCGAAGCACGAACAAACCAACAGCTTGATCAATATTTTAAGCTCAAAAAGACATGAATAAATTGCAAAAACTAATCAACATTCTAGCCTAAGAATATAGATACAAGAGAGGAAATTCTACTGCTAGGGTTGGGCCCTAACCCAAGAGCTTCAATCCCTTGATTCAACCCAGTGCTGGATCAAAACAAAATTTCTCATTATCGTAAAAAGTGTCAAATACATCATAACATGACAGTCAAAATGTGTTTCATCTAAAATGGCCTCTTTGGCTATCAAAACTTTGAATCCTAATGAGTCCCCTAGCTTGCTTATTTATACAAAAATGGAGCTACCAACAACTCCCTAGAAAATAGGGATACTTGGCTCCTTAACTTGAGTATAAGTGGGTTTAACTCTTCCTTCAGTAGCATTGGCTTGGCTTCCAATGAACTCGTCGTGCTTAGATGCAAGTGAACCCAAGCTAATGAGATAAAGTGGGAGATCTTTGATTTATTGGAGGAGTTAAGGAGGGAGACCACCTCTTAGAATCTCTCTTTCTTGTCTACTCCGAGTTCCTTCACCCAAATCAACTCAAACTTGCTCCAATTCCTGCATTTAACACACATTAGGACACATAACATAGTAACACATCTTTACTCCTCACATTAAGTATAATATAACAAAATCTGTGGACAAATGTGAGAAAAGACAATTTAATAAGTTGGAGAATGGAATTGCGACCCATATAGTTTTCCCATTGTGAGCCTCATCACTATATACTTTGTGCTTTCTCCCTAGCCATCTTCTCCATGCGGGTTGCATAAATTTGGAACCTCAACTGCATAACCAATATTTCCCTAATAGAAATTGAC
This sequence comes from Pinus tabuliformis, assembly GCA_031772625.1. Taxonomy (NCBI): domain Eukaryota; kingdom Viridiplantae; phylum Streptophyta; class Pinopsida; order Pinales; family Pinaceae; genus Pinus; species Pinus tabuliformis. The sequence continues at coordinate 1,026,915,998 of CM062805.1, forward strand.
CTTTGTATTCCTTGCGCTTGTCTTTGTTTCCCTTCTTCATCAAGGAAAATAAATGTTTTAACGTAACAATATAGTATTGTGTGATGCTTTTATATCCAATCCATGCCAATTATGAAATCATATAATCCCAATGGTATTATGTCTAAATCTATGTTTGTATCTAGTCCATTCATATTAATGGGGCATTCCTTCACTAGTTTAGATATTCTTCTTTTAGCTCTTGTGACTAACTAAACTAACCAAGCCCTACCATGTTTGGTTTTCTTCCAATTAAATATTTCAACCAACTTAGGATCAAGATAACTATGACTAGCTCAATAATCAACTAAAATAGCAATAGGCTGATTATTTAACTTACCTTCCACTTCGACCATGTGTGCCTGATGTTTAGCCCGCATGTTATCCAATGTTGCTTAAATTTTGGGCATGCTTCTACCCACATCTTACACTGTATCAACTCCTTGAATGTGATGTACAATCCTCGTTTTTCCTTCTTTGTGTGGGAAATCCATATACATGTTCTCTCCATCACAACCCCAACACCTAATGGGCTAAAAATTTTGTTTCTTACTTAATGATTCAACCCCCTTTGGTTCACTATAAGCTGGTTGTGTTTTTTGTTTTTCCTTAGAATCATTTATGAAATATGAGGGTTTGGAATGTTTCTTCCTTTCTTCCATCTTGCTTATTTTATTGTCATCCCATGCTCTTTGGAGAACTAACTTATTTTTAAACTTCTCATAGAAGTACTCCACCTTCCTCATAGCTTCATCCAAAGTCTTTGGTTCATCAAATCTAATCTTGTCACCATAGAATGGTGGTAATCCAATCACATATCTTTGTATCTTTAGCTTTTCATCTCTAATAAAGTCCACATACCTCATCAACTTCGTGAAATTTTTTCCATATTCTTCCATTGTCACGTTTCCTAATTTGAGTTAGAAGAACTCCTATATTTTTCTTTCACAATAATGTTCAAAAAAGTACTTTCTTTGGAAGTACTTTTTGAATTTATTCCACAAAATATTCTTCTCATCCAGGGTGTTTTACTTCCTTGAGCTACTCCCACCATAAATTTACTTCCCCCTTCAAGTGATATTTGGAAATTTGTGCCTCTAAATTGGAAGAATAATCATGTAACTAAAGGTACTTTCTCATTTCTAAAAGTCAAGCTTTAGCCTCTTCTCCCTTCATATGCTCACCATTAAATGTAGGTGACTTTATTTTTCTAAGTTCCCTTTGTAAACTGTGCAAGTCTAATTTCCTTCATGGTAACCTTACTAGTGACATGCTTGAACTACTTACTGATCCTGCAAAAGAATGGGCTCTCTTAGTGGATTTACTTGATGCATGACGAGGCTATTGATGAAGACACCTTGATTTTATTGAACCTCCAACATCTCTCCTTTTAGATTATAAGTCATGTTACTTTGATTTTCTAGAGTCAGACCTCTAATCTATCCTCTATAGAATTTCCTGTAGATTCACAAGCTCATGCAATTTACCAAAGAAAAAGACAAGAATCTACTTCTACTCTTTACAACAAAATCCCATAAATATCGATGAAAATAAAAATCGACAAGAGGAATATAAATCAATGGCACATAACACAATAAATATACGGGGAAAGCCATAGGTCAAAACTCCACTATCTGTATTGCATTAATAAAAAATCCAAGATGATAATACAATGCTCGTTCTCACAAGAACAATCCCAACACTTAGTAAAATAAGTCTCCAACTCACAAGCAAGCTCAAGCCAAATCCAGGGCTCTTCTCTGTTCTCCAAGCCTCCTATTTCCTTGCGAAATTCCTATGGCTGATTAGCCCATCTAAAAGGGAAACCAATGCATCCAAATGTTAGAAAATTATATATTACAGAGAAATGGAACACATAAAATATTGCAGAAATATAAACACGGAAAACACATTAAACAAGAGAGACACAGATATACGTGGTTCACCCAGTTTGGATTACGTCCATGGAGAAACAACTAGTCCTTCCTTTTATATTATCTAGCAAACTGAAGAGATACAACCTACATCAGATCCATTGTAATTCCCTCTTCGCTCTCAATCTCCTCTCTCTTATTCACTTCGAATACATATCTACATAGACGCAATACAATTCCCTCATATATAGTGAGGGTTTGCGTTCTAGGGCAAAAAAACCATAACTTCTACTATCAGGTCTCTTCCTAATGAATGACCCAGATTGACTACGAAATTACAACATTTTACAAGGCAATTTTACATCTATTTTTTGCTTTAGGGGCACTGCCCCAAATCCTTGTTATAGACATTTTTTGGCACTGCAACCGCAATCATACATGTCCATAAACCAAGGGCTTCTAAGTCCCTAAAAGTGTTGCTTCACACCCTAAAGGAGAAAGGTCAGCTGATTACATCATCTCCCATAAGTTCTCCATGAAAAACTACTCAGAACTGGTCAAAACTGGATCATCTCACTTGCTCCATGGCCAGGGTGCAATGAATCTCACCTTTTACACATGGGAGGTGTGATGCATACAGAAAATTCCTTCTACAAGGTGCGATGAGTGAGAATAGACAAGTGGCAGAGACAGTTTGCTAAGTGGATGATCAAGGAATCTTCTAGAAACTTCTCATATGACACTTTCCTCTCAGAATTCGCCCAGGGATGAGTAAGAGATCATTGGAATATCCAATTGGAACCAAGAACTATTAGAGAAAGGACACTAATCAAAATCCTAGAAGCTGACTCACCCCCCTGCAAACATCTATATATGGATCGCTCATCACAGAGATCCAGAAGTTGGGGGCTGGACTTTTGTATCTTGTAAGGAAGTGTTGTTGGTTTCCTGGTGGAATATCATAGTGTTGGGTGATCTAAGCTTTTCATGAGGTGAAGAAGGGCTTTCATGCTAGGAGGATGACGCTGGGTCAGATCAATGGGTTGTAATCCTCTCTTCTAATCTTTACATCAATAAAGCTATTCAAGTTTTCCTCCACATTCTCATGTGTCTGATAGTATATGCATTTGTGTGGTAAATATATATCTGGTCCTATATTGTTTATGATTGTAGATCTCTGCACTTTGAAGGTATTATGTTTCTTTGACTTTACAGGTACTCTTTGAAGCGAAGTGTTCAAGGGAGAATGGGCAAAGACCTGTCAGTGAGAAGAAGGAACAAGCAAAGAACTGAGCGAAATATCGAGGTCGGTATTCTTTGATCCTCTCCTATCTACTTCTCATAAAGGAAAACGAAAGTAACTTTAATATATTTGTTTCTAAGATAGCTACTTGTCTTAGTGGGACTAGCAACTCTACATAGACACTAGATTTACCGATAACAAAATGGTGACTCCACTGGGGATTGAATATATTGTTTGCTTGTCTATATTTGTTTGTTTAATAAAATTACAGACAGAGCCTGAAGTCAAGCCAGCTAGCCTTCAAACTGCATTTGCTATGCAAGTGCAAAGTAGATCAATGTTGCCTCAGTCTATCTCTGGGTTTTGTTTATAAACTGAAAAATCGATTTGCAAACATCCTAATTTCCCTGGTGGTGGCTCAAATAGCCTCATTAGATCGGCCCCTATGATTTTCATTTATTGACCATCACTTGCTCGGCCTAAATCCCTGAACTAAGCTGCAAACTATGACAGAGAACCTAGTTGAAGTCTCATCCCTGGACCATCGCACCTTCTCCTCTAGGGAATATGGATGCATCGCACCTCCTATGTGCAGTAGGTGCGCTACATCTCTCTTTCCTTGTGTTACATGTGTGATGATCAGATAAGACCTCTTCTGCTCCCAGATCTTGGTTTTCTGTTCACTCTCTTCAGCTTTATTCAGGAGTTTTGCTGTCTATGATCAGTATACCTTTGTGGAAACTCCCTTCCTTTGCATGATTCAGCCTCCATAGTAAAAAGAATTGTGAATTTTTTTATGTATTATGCGCCATTTACAATTCTCTTTTACAAAGAAGTACCGTAATCAAACTATCGTCTTTTGATTTGGAAGTGTTGTTTTCAGTCTAAGAAAATAATCCCACTATTCTGTATGGTCGATTACAATGTTACTCTTGTGTTTTATTTGAATTAATAGCTTTTCAAGTGTCAAAAGCAGTTTTCAATTCAAAATCACAAAGTGTCGTCATTATCTTCCTTTCGTCTTTTGAAAAGAAAATCGTTAGTATTGTCACTTGAAACGATTCAGATTTGTACTTAGCATTCTTTCTGTCATTAACACATTAAGAAAGCGAAAACAAATACATGCATGTGCATTTGCATTTAGACTGCTTGTTGATTTAGGACAGTGCATCTAGTGTGTGCTCTCTGCTCTATGTTGAAATAATTATGCTTCTCTTTCCTTAGTAGCTAGGGTTTTCATTGCAAAAAGAAGATTAAATGACTGTTTATCACCTTAGATTGCATTTTAGGAATTGTATATCTACATCACATGGTGAACCTGAAAGGTTAAGAAAGATCAACTGTAAAATAAATTCAATGAACATAAAAACGTTTTGGAACCTAACGCACAACATCTAGAAGTCTAGGCTAGAGACGTATTCCGGCGTCGTAAAGCCTGGTAACTATCACTTTCAGCGTAGTTTGGGTGATTCCTCCTCTTTGAGATGACAAGTGCCAGTACAGACTTGTGCTCCCACGTACTGTCGAGTATATATTGGGAGACCACAATAGGCTACATCCTTTATCCTTAGGAAGCCATGTCTGCCGCCCTATCGATCTCAATGCACTAAACACAACATTCGAGAAGATTTATTGCCGTACCATAAAAAGTATTCTGCAGTTTTTCAATTGGTTTGGTAATCCCTCGGTCTATATTTCCAAAGTAGTCTATTTCGTTCCTTTTCAGACTCCTTAAAGGAAAAGGTCCATCTAAGCACTTGTCACTTCAGGCTCATTAAAAATTGAAGGCAACTAGAGTCATCTTTTGTTTTTTCTTGACTCTTAAAAATTGAAAAAGCAGGTTGTGTCAAAGCGTCTAAAATTTATTTTAATCGGAATAACGTCATTGTTCCCTCGTTGGTCTTAGAAGTTAGTCTCCCGTCATCGCAAGTTCTTGTAGAATCGCTAGGAAATCTTTTGGATAGACTAGATATGTCTGAACAACCGTTGACATCCAGGACTATGTCATCTAACACAGCAGCATTAAAACCTCCTGCTGCTACTCCAAAAATGTTCCTTGGTGCACCATCTGTCCCGGAAAGTTATCAACAACATGCCAGAGTCCAATTAGGGACTATTTCAACGACATGGTCAGTTCCTATTTCTTCATCCAGATTATCATCTGGTATTTCTTATGTTGAAACTCAACAAATTGATCCAATGTGTCTTCAAAGGCCAATCTACCCTTTAAGTACTGGATTGCCACCATATGGGGGGCAATATGCCTTTTCATTGTTCCCTCCCGAAGAACAACCATTTGGGAGTTTACAACAAAGTTCAGGTCAAACTGGAATTACATCGAGCGGTTGCGTACCAATACTTCCTCAACAACCAAGGGTTGTATATTCAATGCAACCAGTCCACATTATGTTGAATATTCCCACTATACCTGCTATGGTGACTACATCGCAAGTACAAATGCCACCTGTTGTATGTCAACCCCAAGTTTCTCAGGTTGCAGTACAACAGCCTCTCGTCTCAGCGATTCAATCACAACCTCAAGTTCGTGCCTCCTTATCTGGAGCGACTCAGGCTCAAATAGGTACTATGACTCCTCATCTTGGTCAATCATCCAGTATTGGACAACAGCAAATGGTCCAAAAACCATGGCTGGTTCAATATCAACAACCGTAATTCCAGCAATCATATCAGGGACCTGAGCAACAAGTCTTTGCAAGTAATGGGCAACCGCATTTCCAAAGCGGTTATCAACAACCATACTATAATGGTTATGGCCATCAACCTTATCAAAGTTACCTGCATCAAATACATTATGCCGGTATGCAAAGACCCACTGCTCAGGCGATTCCATCTTATCCTGGGTATGCTTCGCCTAACCTGAATCAACAGTTGCCCTTTGTAGCAACTTTAGAATTATGAGATCTAAACCGATTGATGAATGATCCAATTGCTTATGCCCCTTGGTGGCCTGCGATTCCTCATAAACTTCCCTCTAATATTCCTAAATTCAATGGAAATCCAGGTGAAGATCCGTCGAATCATGTGATGACATTCCATTTGTGGTGTTCATCCAACACCCTGAATGATGATTCGATCAGGCTTCACCTTTTTCAGCGAACGTTAACAAGTCCGGCAACTAAATGGTATATAGAATTTCCTAGAGCTTCGTTTGATAACTTTAGCACCCTTGCCACCACCTTTTTAACCCATTTTCAGTTACCAATAAGGTACGAAACAGGAACAGAGCTTCTTACCAATTTTAAGCAGACGACAACCACTCACATATCTGATCATATTCATGAGTGGTGACATCATCGTCGAATGGTAAAAACATATGTTCTTGATCAGCTACTAGCTGAATGGTTTATTAAGTCATTGTTACCTTCTATTACAGAAGATGTGGCTAAGGGGGGAGTTGTCACTGAAGAGCAAGTCATTGCTCGTGCGCAATATCTAGACTTGATCTATACTCAGTCTGGCATGCTCTATGACAAAATTCTTGATGCTCCTAGACCAGAGTTTTCCATTCCTCCTCCTCCTAAATCAAACAAAGACTCTCATTCCGACGATGGTGTGATAGGTACAACAAGCACAAAAACCGCAAAGGCTACATCTAAGAAAGCCCGTACGGTTTCTAGTCAAAATGAAAATGAAGAACCTCTTGCCTCAGAGGTCAATGCCGTGTCGACCGACAAGGGCAAAAATCCAAAGCAACTAGGGGGCAAGAAGAAAGGAAAAATAATAAGAAAAACAAGAAAATTCACCTCCTGAAAAATCTACTGAAAACCCTACTGGGCAAAAGAAACCTCGTTATCCATGTTACATATGTGATGATGAGCATTTCATGAAAGATTTTCCACATAAAGCTAAGGTTATGCAATTTTTAAAAACTTCAAATACCCCAGCGGTGTTGACTAATCTGTTTCTGAGCCCAGAAATAAACTTGGTAGCTAGTGATCATGCTTCCCCATCCCAAGCACTTATGTTGTCCATTTCCAAACAAAAAAATGATGCTTTGATATCGACAAGGAATAAAGATTACAGGAATCCATAGTTTTCAAACAACAAGGCTAATGATCAACCCAGTTGTTCGACAAAAACTTTGACCGAAGTTGTGCCACCCATGATTCCCGAGCTAACGGTCAAGCTGCCAAAGGGATTAGTACACAAATTGACATTTGATCCTCGTGCCAGAGAAGCACAAAATTATAATATAGTAGAGGACCTATCCCAATCGCCATCCGCTATGTCGACACTTGAGGTACTGCAAAATTGCCCCTCCTAGAAGCAGGCTCTATTATTAGCAATAGGTGGGATTGACCTATCGGATTCCAATCTTGTGGCCTTTAATCACAAAGGATATGACCCGCAGTTACCAGCTCAGCTCGCTTTCCTCATTCAAGTGAAAGGCCTCAACAAAACTATTCATCAAACATTTATTGATGAGGGGGTGCCTACATGTATTATGTCAATGAGTTGTTGGAAACATTTAGGCTGACCACCCTTGTCGCGATTGTCAACAACGTTAAAAATGTTCAATGGAAGAACATACATGCCGTATGGGATATTAAGTAACTTGCAAGTTGAACTGGGGGGCAAGACAGTAGAAATTGATGTCGAAGTTATTGATGGAAACCTCGATTATAATATCCTACTGAGAAGGCCTTGGATTTATGCTATGGCTGTTGTTGTGTCAACTTACTTTAGAAAGATTGCATTTCCCTTTCAAGGAGGAATTACAATCATTGATCAACAAACCTTTCTCCCCAAAATTTTTCAAGTTACCGGAAGCATTCCATTGATCCATGGAAGCTCTCAATCGCTTCAAAATATTGGAGTAGGTCTCCTAAAAGACCCTTCCTTAATGGGGACTTTTGCCCTTCCGCATCCAAGTAATCTGGTAGAAGTGGCCACAGTGGAAACCTGTCACTTGATATCTTCTACATCAACAAAGATAAAGAAGAACTCTGAACATTTTGATAGTGTGGATCATCGTGAAGAATTGCCTCCAAGCCCTACCATAGCTACATCATTTGACGATCAATTCAATGATGTCATACATTATGTACTAGGGGCATTGGAACCAGATCTTTCCTTCATGACCCCTTATGAGTTGTGATCAAAGGTCTCCATGAGGATAGTTCTTTTACTGTGTCAACCTCATTAAAAAATGAAACAACTCCCTTTCCAAATCGATTCTTTGATTATGATCTCGTAAAATCCAAGTCGATTCTTTCAAAGATCTCGAAGGTAAACCTTCATTCCAACCACCGCATTGAATGCAATGAAGCTTGGGGGGCATGCACCTCGATTTGCGTCATTATGCTGGGGGCATGCGATCTTATAACAAGCATAGTTTTTTGTTTCAATCTTGTGTAAACATGAAACTGAATCTAAGCATATGTTGTCACAGGGTTCAAGCTTGTTAAAAAATAAACCTGCCACGAGTAGTGTTACCGCAGGGTTCAAACTCGTTAAAAAATAAACCCACCACGGGTAGTTTTTATGCGGAGTTCAAGCTCGTTAAAAATTAAACCTAGCAATGAGAAAATGTTCCACCAGAGTTTACACTCATTAAAAAATGAACCAATCTCCGGTAAATAACCATTGTGAATGCATTATCATCAGCTTTTGATCCTTGGTTGTGTTCTCATCATCACCACCACTCTGTTTTAGCCGATCATACGCCTCCATTTGATTGTTTACCCTTTTTGAGGAACATCTGCGATGAGTGATTCTGTTAGCCATCCTTGTGACACTGCCATGATTGGAAAATTCCAAACCTTACTTGGAATCAGCTGCTACTCGAAATTATCACTCGTTCCTCAAAAAACGAGTCTCCTTTAAGCTCTTTTCATCTGACTCATAAAATATGAAAAGATTGTCGAGCGATTGGCCTCTCCAGCTCGTTAAAGCTACTGGAAGTGCTATCCCTCCTCTAGATTTTAATCTTTTTGGACCTGAGGGATTATTACACAAAAAGATCGAGCGCTTGTCTTGTTTGGCTCGTTAAAACTATCGAAAATTCATCCCTTTCGTATTATTTTATACTTTTTCGGACTTAAGGGATTACATGACGAAAAAGGATCACTGGAGTTTCCTTTCCGTCCCTTTTCAGACTCTTTAAAATTGAAAAAGGACCGAGTTGTCTTTGTCGTTAAACTCATTAAAACCAATAGCGACAAACTTGTCCATGCAGACAAGAATGAGTTTCACTGTCACTAGGCTCATTAAAACATAGCGACAGGTTTTCCCGAAGGGAAAATTATAGAACAAGCATATGTTATCCTCCTCAAGCTTGATAAAAATAAAGAGGTACTGGTCAGTAATGACTGGGGAAAAATTGGGAAGAAAAATTGAAGAAACTTTATTGGTAGCAAGTCGCTCTTGAACATGACACTTTCACTCCATGTCTGAGTCAGGTTGGGTTATTCCGTTCACCGGTCATATTACCATTGGTCCATCGCACCATCCATCTTTGGGGTTAACACTACCAATCCATTTTAGTGTCACCGATATGTTCAAGAGAAGTCGCTCATAGAATTCACCTATGTCTCATCTGCTGCAATACATTCACACTCCATTGTTTCATGACCGCCACCTTGAACCTTGTATCATCAAATCGTTTTCACCTCCACAAAATAATTTGCTCTGTTCCATGTCGTAGATGTGGGATTCATTAAGGCCCTCCTACGACGGGTCACTTCTTGTCGACATCAGCTCATTATCCAAGAAGTCGACCTAGGAACAATCCTTTCAGTACTTTGAAGCTTGCATGCCCCAATGGCAAGTTTCTCACTTCCGGTGACAGGTTAACATCAACGGCCTTCGACAGAAAGAATTTACGTGGTGTTCGACACCAAGTACCATTTTCACACCACGTAAATTATACTACTGTACCTTGAGGGTCATCATCATTATCGGTGATTCCTCTCGCGCCTGTTAATAGCTTACATCATTGGCTGGTAATCAGGCGATGCCTTTCCATGTTCGACTACAGACCATCTTTCACATGGATCAACTTGTACTTCAGGCAAAGATTGAACGAGTTTGAAGACCCCAGATCTAGTTTCATCCATCCTGGTTGCAATATATTTGGGAAAATAAAGACATCAAATGTACATCATTGCCAAACAGATGATCATCCGAATCAAAGGATGATGACTTTATCAGGATCATCAGTCTACTATACAGACGGTCGTCTATCCTATGTACATGAAAATGAATTTATAAAGCTGAGCATGGGAATGCCCGCCTCAGCTAGATCATGAAAATATTATGAAGATAATGTATTGTATTGTATCTTATTACGGGTCGCCTTCTAGTTCGAAAAACCTTGAATCCTCATGATAAAGCATTTCACCCGACATCAAAAGATTAACGACCTCATGCTTTAAGGGGCAATTGTTATAGACATTTTTGGGCACTGCAACCCCAATCATACATGTCCATAAATCAAGGGCTTCTAAGTCCCTAAAAGTGTTGCTTCACACCCTAAAGGAGCAAGGTCAGCTGATTACATCATCTCCCAGAAGTTCTCCATGAAAAACTACTCAAAACTGGTCAAAACTAGATCATCTCACTTGCTCCATGGCCAGGGTGCGATGCATCTCACCTTGTACACACGGGAGGTGCGATGCATACTGAAAATTACTTCTACAGGGTGCGATGAGCGAGAATAGACAAGTGGGAGAGACAATTTGCTAGGTGGATGATCAAGGAATCTTCTAGAAACTTCTCATATGACACTTGCCTCTCAGAATTCGCCCAGTGATGAGTAAGAGATCAATGAAATCTCCAAGTGGAACCAAGAACTATCAGAGAGAGGAAACTAATAAAAATCCCAGAAGCTGACTCACCCCCCTGCAAACATCTATATATGGATCCCTCATCACAGAGATCCAGAGGTTGGGGGCTGGAATTTTGTATCTTGTAAGGAAGTGTTGTTGGTTTCCTGGTGGAATATCATAGTGTTGGGTGATCTAAGCTTTTCATGAGGTGAAGAAGGGCTTTCATGATGGGAGGATGATGTTGGGTCAGATCAATGGGTTGTAATCCTCTATTCTAATCTTTACATCAATAAATCTATTCAAGTTTTCCTCCACATTCTCGTATGTCTGATAGTATATGAATTTGTGTGGTAAATATATATCTGGTCCTATATTGTTTATGATTTTAGATCTCTGCACTTTGAAGGTATTATGCTGCTTTGACTTTACAGGTTCTCTTTGAAGCAAAGTGGTCAAGGGAGAAGTAGCAAAGACCTGTCGGTGAGGAGAAGGAACAAGAAAAGAACCGAGTGAAATATCGAGGTTGGTATTCTTTGATCCTTTCCTATCTACTTCTCATAAAGGAAAATGCAAGTAACTTTAATCTGTTTGTTTCTAAGATAGCTACCCATCTTAGTGGGACTAGTAGCTCTACATAGACACTAGATTTCCCGATAATAGTCCCCCCGCCAGGGGGGCTCCTAAAATTCACAGCCACCCCCCTTAGACCCCCCCTATAACGAATATTTTACGGGTGGCGTTGCCGCCCCATTACGAACTGGGGTCCAATGTGGCGATACCTTTGAATATATAAGATAATCAGGCTCCACATACAACACCAAAAATACGCAATCCCTTCTAGGTTCAGTTCCTGATTACATGCACCATTTGTACAACTCAGAAAATTATGCAACAAATAGTACATTGTCCCTGCACTCTAGTCTCAACCAGGTCTTTCTCTGAATTGACATGCAGGAGTTTCTGATGAGGGAATCTTTAGTTAACTAGAGTAGCACTAGTTAATGCACTAGTGCACCAACTGACTGTTAACTCACTATTAGTTCCTCAAACAGTTTGGAACTAATTTAACTGGACTTAACTCAGTAAACTGAGTTAACTAATTACAAATCATACTTAACTCATCATGGACCCCTATAATATAGGGAGAACATATACATGACTTCATAAATATTTCCAACTCGAAATTCCTAAGTTAACTAAGTCAACTTACTTTGGTTAACTATTACAAGTTGATATGAGAATAGAATTCGATTTTAATTATCAGTTTAATACAAGGACAAATTAAAATGGAATTTCTGGATTCTATTTTTATCATTTCTTGTTGTTATTTTCAACATCCTCATCTACAATTTATTTCGTATTTGTAAAATTTGAGTATTGATTTGTTATTTTTCTCTCATCAATCTCTCATTATCATCTTTATAGCTGAGTAGCTCCATTTAGAGGCTCATCATGGTTTCTTCCAAACCTGTATCTTCTAGCCTATCCCTTTTGTGACCATTTGGCTTTGTCTTAGCATTAAATGTGCTAATGTTCATGGCTCTGACCTCCTCTTCATGGTTGTGGGACCCCTGAGTATCCCCCATGCTCTTGGTTCTTATTTTGCCTTGCCTTATAGGCCACTTGTAGCCTTATTTTGAAAAATTTAGGAAATCCCTATCTTAATCAAATTTCTAGGTCAGTAGGAGTATTCTCCTTCTCGATAGCTTTCTATTTACTATTTTCTTTCCCAAATCTGAGTCTTGAGCGAAAATTTATGGCCTTTGAAAGTTTTGGCATGTTTACCTCAATTTCCCCTGTTTTGTCACAACACACTATTTTCAATTTTCTGTGCAATCATGTATTTAAATTTCAAATATAACACCATTTTTGGATTTTACAAGCCCACAAATTTTCATTGACTACTTTGGAACCCCAATTTGAGCTCTGGTTGCTAAGTTACACCCTTTTGAAGTGACTGCTTACCTTATCTTTTTCTTCATATTGTTTTAGTCATAAATCCTTCATATTAACTCTATTTTGCAATTGTAGTATATCATTAGAAAGTTATCTCCTATCTCTTTTATTTACATTGCATGCTTGTAAAATTTTATTACTTGAAAACGTCATTTATGATCTTGAAACTTCCTTGCAAGTGGATGACTTGTAAATTTAGCAAAATTTTGGACTATATTGCTAACAATTCTTCCTTATTTTCTCCCTTGAACCATCCAAATTCACTTATAAGTATGTTTTCTAATTGTGTTAGACACACTAACTCCTTTTTATGCCTTTTGATTCCCTCAAAAAATAACCAACTCTTGTATTTTTGTGTTTTCCCTAGTTCTCATTGGCTCGAATTGCCATGTGTCACTCCTCCTTGACACTTGACATGCATGCGACCTTCCATTTTACATTCATCAAGGATCTTTTTCCATTTTGGGCACAATTCCCAAAATCCCCAACAATTCCTTTCATTGGGTTATGTCACTATTGAGGTCATTGTGATGTCACACTAATCTAGAACGCCACCTCAGTTGTCCATGCTAGCCACTTGTCCCCCTATGGGCCACATAGTCGTGGAAAACTGCCCCGACTGAAATTGATGATACTGCAGAGTCCCCTTGGTGGTGATTTTGATGTTAGTATAATATAATAATAATAATAATAAAGCAAGAGATTAATAAAAAGACACATCTTTGAATAAAAAGACCTAACTCTGAAAGAAAAAGAACCTGCTTAGTATATAAACATGGATCTCATTTGTTACATCTCATTATCTCATTCATATTCAATACCTTTTTATATATTTTTATTCTACGTGGATATGTTAATATTCTAGATATTTTAATAACTTTTCATGAGTAACCACTTTGTCGTTAGATTTGGTATAAGAGCTAGTCTAATCTGACTATTGATCTCAACTTTTTAATAAGGTTTTTAGCCACATAAAAGAGAAAATATTCAGGGTTGCTTCATTATGGTCTTTGACCATAGTTGGTCTTTTGGTCACAAAAAAAGCTTTGAAATCCTATAAAGAAGAATTATTCTGCCCCAAATATAGGAAAATCATTTAAAAAAACTGTTGCTCATAGTTCTATAAAAAAAAATAAAAAATATGACGGAATTTGGAGTTATACGACCCTACAGTCTTCATTATTAAGTTTGCAAATAATAAAATTCAAGGACCGTACACCATTGAATTATTTGAGACATACAACCCATTTTTATATATAGGTTGTCATGCTACAACTTTCTATCAAATGAATTAACTGCATGGGAAAATTTGCAACTCACGATGGGAATTAACTACAGAGAAATATAGTAAACCGTACAACTCACCACCATATAGATCACTTGTCGCTTGATTTCATCGTAATTTGTACATTTTCTGGTAGTGAAATTAAAATCACAATCCGTACACTTTTTTGCACATCTACATTTGCAAGCATCCTCTATTAGTGGTGGTGGAATACAAACTGGACGGTATAGTACTGACGTTGTTTAGAATTTGACACTTTCATATGATACTAGCTATAGAACCATAACAAAAAAAAATTTAGTCGTCACCTTCCAATTAACGCTTTGATAAGTGAATCTATTAAATAAATTTTTAAGCACCCCCAATATCAAAATGTCCTTTTTGTTCAGAAGGATATCTTAATTGTCGAGAGTTATTTTGAAATCAAAATGTTGTATGCACAAAATGTTACAGATTTTTTACTTTTGTTGAATATCAAAGTGACACACAAATAGTTGTCAAAAAAAGATATGGAGTTCCATGGAGGGATACAATAAATAATAGTGACACTTGAGTGTCAAAAGGTAGATTTTAAGAAAGAACATATGGCTCAAGAATTGAAGAAAACATAATCCAACTTGAAATTTGAACACCCAACATTGCTCCTACAAGATGATCTAATCTAGTGTATTGAGAAATTGCAATTGGAAGATCAAGAGAATTTTCATATTAGAAATTTAGAAGAAAAAATAGCCAAACTTCAACAAAATAAGAAGGCATTACGACAAAATATAAACATATTGAGGATATGAATTATAAAAAAGTAATAAAATACGATGAGAAATTTCTTGCCTCAGGGACCACACTGAAAAATTACTCGTACAAGTCAAGAAGGCTAAGCTCACAAAGAAAGAACTCAAGAAGCACCTATGAGAACAAGAAGAGGAAAATTTACGCTTAAATCATCTTAAGCAAAAATTTTATGAACAAATAAAAAATTTAAAAGATGAGGAGATGGACAGTAAGAATAAATTCAACAATCTAGAAAGAAAATAATGACTAAAGTATCATAATCAAAACCTACTTATGCAAGTAAAGAATCTTAAGAGTATATGAAGTCGCTAAAAGACAAGTTAGATAAACTTATTCAAGAAGAAACATTGAAGGCTTCAAGTGAAAGAATCCAAGTTGGAAAATAAGGAACAAATACAGATCTAGATAATATCACAATTCAAGAAGATCCTAGTCCTGTTGAAGTAAAAACATTTCCAGTATTGGAGTACAAACAATGGAAATTTCCATTTTATTTACTAAGAAAACTTGAACAAATAAAAATTCAACATAAACACATGAAGAAAACAAAACTCCAAAAATAAATCAAGAAATCACCAGTACAATAAGAGAAAGTCATGCTACAATGAAACCTTATCAACATCCTAAATATAAGAGTAGATAGCTTAACTACTCTGGGCTCCCACAAGTAACACGACATGACCCACCTGAATGCATTTCGATGGGTGCACGACCCAAATGAAGGTATGATGGAGCTTCTGGAAAACGTGCAACACAAACGAGCACAAGGCACACAGATGATTACAACTTAGCATTTTTGGCGCGCCCTCATGTGCCTAGGAACCCACAAGTAACGTGACATAACCCGCGTGAATGGGTTTCTATGGGCGCATGAACTGAACGAAGGAATTAGGGAGTTCATTGAAAATGGTCCACACAAATGAGCACAAGGCACATGAGCGATGACAATTGAGGATTTTCAACACGACCTTGTGTGCCCGAGCGCCCACATGGAGCACAACATGAACTGCAGAAAGGAAACCATTAACATACCTTTTGAAGAATATTCATACCAATATCATTACATCTAATAATAACAATTCATATCAAGTATCATATAAGCACAAGGTTCCATAGTGGATCAGATTGGGATGGCTAGATAATTTTTTAGTTTGACAATTCTGCTCAGCACTTAGAAGTTCATATCATCTTGTATCTTCAACCATGATATCATCAAGAACAGATAATTAGTTGAAGACATTACAAGCAAGATTAAAAAATGTAAAGACCCTCAATAATACTCTGGAAACACATTTCTAAGGGGAAGGCAATGTTACGAGCATAATAATAATAATAATAACTAGGAAAGAAAATAATGAAATTATGTCTCTCAGTAAAGGGACCTGACCCTTGACGAAAGGGCACACTGACTAGTATATAAACGGGGCCCTCATTTGTAATGTCTCATTATCTCATTCATATTTAATACATTCTTATATATTTTTATTCTACATGATTATATTAATATTTTAGATATTTTAATAATTGTTCATGAGTAATGACTTTGTCGTTACATTCAAATTTGGGGAAGGGGAGCCTCTGATAAACCCCACCATCAATTTGGAATGAAATTTTAGGTCAAAATTCCAATTATGCATCCCCTCATGTTAAACATCGACAATGAGGGGAGTCCCTTCAGTCAATCTCGATTGTCGATTTGCGACAACTGGTCATCAATCTATATGGATCGGAAGTGTGCATATTTCCTCTACACCCCCTTTGTTAAACTAAGACCATGAAGGGGACTCCACAGTTGATTCTTGGCCATTGGATCTGGTGCTACCATAGGTAGAGGGATATACACCACTCCAACTTTCACCTTGCCCCCTATTTACCATATTTACATAAGTTTTCCAAAAATGTTTAGAAATTTGTTTTTTTTCCTAAATTCCTCCATGGCATTTTGTCAAACAATTGGTATGAAAAATCCATATGTCCACATCTTACATGCATGTCATTAAACACATTTCTAACCATGATATCCTTATCAAACCCATTTCAAATACTTTGAGAATATCCCAAAATCATGGAAATCCAAGATGCCACATCTTGTCCTGAGATTTTGTCAAATACATGTCGTGTATCCACCACTCTTCTACACTTAACACACATATACTTATAATACTATTCTCCATAAGCAATTCAACCTGTTATTTTGTGTGTATATGGTGGTTAGCACGATCCCCATTTCCATAATTCATTGTGGAATTTCATTAAACATTCTATCTGCAACCCTCATACACCTTTGTTTGCACTTGGTCCATGCAAGCCTGATGTTGCAACTATAGATATGATACCAACTGTAACATATGATGACCACATACAACTCACTCCTACCTCTCTTGAGCCCAATTTCTGTACTAGATTTTCCCTCGACAAACTGTGCTTTGAAATTTTTTCCTTTCCTGGGAATTACCAGCATATTGTAATGCATATCTAAGTGCACACACATATTCACAACACAAACATAAACACATCCTAACATAATTAATCTAGTTAACATGTAGATACATTTCACAAGCATAAGGAAGGAAACACACACACACACACGTATGTATGTATAAACATTGCAATGGAAAATACAATAAAACATATAAGATAATTTGTTATCTTTTAAATGGGGAACTAGTTGCAAGCCTTCGATGTTCCACCCAACCATAGACCACACTGTTCATTTATTTCAACATTGGGTCACCCCTAAGCTAGGTCTTTGACTCCATGGCATCAAAAATACTTTTTGTAAAAAACTATTACATACCCAATACCAACACCTATCGGCCAAGGTACCAAGCCTGACAAGAGCCAACCAATAGTCCTATGGATTCCAAGAGTTTGAATTCCCTCACAGACCTTCCAGGTATCCTTCCAAGCTTCACACAACCAAGCTACCAAGTCCAACAACCTCCAACTAGTATCCATGTGGCTTCTAGGAGTTCCAATACCCTCAGAAGCATTCCAGGCACCCTTCCAAGACTACATTTTTGCCACAAACTCCATGCTTCCATTGTTTTCCTTCCAGAACATTTCACTGGATTCATCTGTAGTCCTACACAACACAGGAATCAGTCATATAGATTCCATGCACAAAGCTAACACACTCATTTTTATATGCATTCCCTCCTTTTTCCACTTGGCATTCACCCAAGCTCTTCATGGACTATTTTATTATATGCATTAGCACTTTTTATGATTATTAAATCATATAATCCCCTTTAACTCACCCATCCATGGAGTCTCAATCCCCCATTCTGACTTAAACCTTTTTGGTCCGCATCTAGTTTATTTTTATTAATATGTGCAAAAATTACATTACCAGGCCTTCTTGCCTCAAAATATACAACATGTGTACATGGGAATACCAACCCCAAAACATAGCACATACCTACTTGGGTACATTCTAACTCACCAGCCAAACTCCAAATTTACTTGTTATTTACATTCTAGGGGTCACGCAAGGGTGTTATAGGTATGGAATGCCCATGATACTCCATAAGAAGCCACCAAGAATACAAAAAAAACTTCAATAGGCACACAACCACCTTCCATAAACCTTCCCCTCAAATATTTGTGTCTGTATGTCCCTCCCTTCAACCAATAATCATTTTATTTTCACATAGATTACATATGTTCCAGATTTACACAGTCATGTTCACATACACGGGGTACAATGTGTTGGTTGATATAGCTCAGACATGAGTTCTAGCCTTAGGTGGTGTCAGTAAGGCTAAGAACACAACAGCATAAATATCTCCAAGCCCAAGTTATTCTTTTGAATGGAAATGTCTTCATTAAATTAATTAATCATTTTTTAATTATTTTCCTAAGTTTCAACTTAGGGAAATAGATTAATTAATTAGTAATAATTGAGACATGGTCCATCTTCCTCTATAAATTCTAAAAAAGTTTCTAAACAATCTTAGTCATCGATTAAATCATTTCAGATCTAGATCTTGGCCATTGATTTCTCAATGAGAGATTATAAAGGAAATCAATGGGCAACCTTGGAGATCATGATCATGGTTATTGGGGTCTGAAACCTACGAGGGTTTCAACAACAATTGAAGAAATGAATATTTTCTAGGGTTTTCTTTCATCAATATTCTTCCAGGTTTTGAGATCCGGAGGAGAAATTCTCCTAGAGTTCTTCTACATATAGGGAGGTCAAGTTATTTAGGTCATGAGGGTTTTACGAGGGTTGTGTTTTCTATGAGAGAGGTCGAGATTCCTTGTGGAGGTTGTATTTTCTAGGATGAGGCCATATGAGATTGCTAGGAGGGATGTACGAGTTTCCAGATGGGCAGAGAGGTTGATTATTTCTAGGCCGTGAGCATCATAGGGTCTAGAAATCATGAATGTGGGGTTGTAATAGATGTCTTTTCCAGGGTGAGGCCATGTTAGGTTGCAGAGGGAGTCCATGAGCCTTCCATGTGTTAGGTGGACTTGTGGAGGTGAAGAAATATTTTGTTGGAGTTTGGCAAATAGTATTTTAATATTTATCGATTGCAAAAATTGTTGAAGATTAATAAAACCCTCAGATTTGAAGAACTAGCTTTCCCTTTGGGGTTTTCCAAGGGACATTTTGTCCAAAAATATTAGTGTCCATTTTGTGATTGGTTTTTCTTAGAGTTTTGGCAATTTATTTTGGTGAATATTAAAATCATGTTTTTATTCAATATTTGCAGTAAAACAATTTTTGCTCGGAATTAAATACATTGGATAATTACTGGCTGATTACAATAAGCAATAATTTTATCGATTTTCCACATGGTATCATAATATATCTAAAGTGTGGAGGTTTACAAGAGTATATCGGTGCAGAGGCTTGAAAGAGGAAGCCGAGGTTTTAACACCCAGATCACTTTATTTATTTTGTTCTAGATTTCCTCGGAGGAACTTTTCCAATGTTATTTTCTGAAGGAGAGTCTGAGATTTTCAATTAGGCGATGAGAGTTTTTGAAGGGTCGTGTTTCCTATATTTAGCTGCACGTGTGGGGTGTTGAGGGCCGAAATACTCCAGGAGGGATGAGAAGGTGTTGTGTCACTCAACAACCCCCCATTATAATTAGATAAGTTAACTTAGCCATAATGGGGACCCTTTAATTTTTTTAGTATAGAGCCTTTTAAAAATTAAATAAAAAAAGATTCCTAAAAAAACCCAAAAAATATCCTATCCACACTTAGGCTTTAAACCTATTTGGAATTCAAATAACTAAAGCAAAAATTTAATAGGACCCTTCACATATCGCATATCGACAATCACATAGGTTAGAGCAAAGTAAGCTTTTAAGAAAAAGCATGATGCGACTTGCCTAAAGATTAATAAATTTATGATAGGTCATATATAGATTTAATAAAGAAAAATCCTCTAAGCGTGCAAAGGTCAGAAGCGGTCCCACCAACAAAGCACCTCATTATCGAAAAAAGAACAATGCATAAGTTATATCGACATTTTACATTTGTTACCACAACTCTGACCTCCCGATAAGACTTTCTCCGATATCTCGAGAAGTACTCCATCAAAGTTTCCTCATTGCAATAATCATATCGCATTGCAAAACTCAAAATGAGTCTTTCCAAGGGAACCTCTGATGCGATAATTGCTGCTATAAGACTTTTGCCACATATCTAAAAGGTTAATCCATCGCATATCGACAAGAGGAGGATTTCGTGGTTTAGATAATATGCATGCCAAAGAAACTTGTGATGTGAAAGAAGACAACAGGGCGTTGACCAATACAAAGAGCATATGAACCCACGTTTCTTCATTTATGATTAGTTATAATGGTATTGATTGTTCTCTATAATGTTAATGATTTGATGGATCACATTTAGTGTTTCGATATTTTGGGTTAAATGCCTATTTTCATGATATTTCATCATTCTCTCTTTAAGTTTCTAATTCTAAGTTTTGCTCCTTATTCTCTACATTCTCTTTTTTGCAGGCTAGTCCCGATAAACAGAACTCAAGTGAAATGTCAAGAGCCGCTAAGAAGAACAAGAAACCAATGGTGCCATCACAATCGACTCCACCTTCTGCATAGGTTACTGAGATGCCTCCATTGTTCTCTAATATGACATGCACTACAGACTCCGGGTGTTCTTCTTAGGAAGCAATATATAGACTATTTGAAGAAGAAGAACCCAAAGTAGTTACGAGACAAGTCACAATGCCAGTTGATACTACATCAACTTTTGGAACCACCTGGGCAGATGTAGCCAATTCCTATCTCCATCGAATTGCGACTCGGAAAAATGTCCTATACACTGATTTGGTCAAATGGATTATTGACCATGTGAACATCGTAGATAGAACCTTCATAACTATTGCGATGGGGTCCCCTAGGTCAGTTCTCGGGTTAAAAACCCATGTTTTGATGTACATTTTGGTAAAAAGATGTAAAGTCTCCGCAAATTGTGGATGCAGAGTGCGTAGATAGTTAGAAGTAAAATGGGTTTAGCCTCTTGTTAATGTAAATTCAAGTCGGTTTTGAGATCTACCCATGGTCCGTGGACCATGGGATTGTATGAAGAAAAGCTATAAATAGGCGTGTCTTAGAGAGTCTAAGGTAGTAATCAATAATCTGATATGATGGATGTAATGGGTCAATAGAAGATAGCGCTAAGAGGTGAGTCATATAGGAGGAAGAGGCTCTACAACTGAGTGCGCAAAGGCTTAGAGTCGAGTCCATAGCTGAGTGCGCATACCCTTGCAGCTGAGTGCGCAGGGAAGTTTGAGTCTGTAACCTCATATTGAAGATCAATAAAGAACACTGTTGAAGAAATTCATGTGTTTTATCTGCTTACTGTTTTTATTTATGTTTATGATATATGTTGTGAGGGAATAATGTCGTTATGAAATATTGATGTATTGATGCGCAATTTTAATGGATGTCTTATTAACTAAACACAATGCATGTTAAGTATCTAAGCGAAGATTATAATATGCTCTGTTATGGTTATTAAGCACTTAGGTAGATCTGCGGGATCATAGATCTTGGGTTAATTTGCGGTGCGTGTAAGTAGCGGATTCAACCGTTAAGGGTTCGTAAAGACCTATCATAAACCTTCATGAAGGTTTGGAAGCTGTTTAGAGGGAATCAAGCCCTAGGGGATTATAGATCTACATAAAGGTAGATCTAGGGCAAGAAAATACATCACACTGATCTATGGATGCGAAAACGTGGTTCCAACATCCCCCCATGCTCCTTCGGGTGAGACTTCAGCCTGCGCTACACAGGTTGATGCTGAAAGGGCTAGTAGTGTAGGATTTTTTGGCACAATTAACTTTGAAGCTTCCAGACACTTCGTGAAGGAATCACTAGAATCTAACCAAGTAGGAAATGGAGAAGTGGTTGAATAGGAAGATCCACGAATTCGCGGTGCAAGAGAACAAGAATCTGTACCTGTCAAAGGAGTAGTGGTTGGACATATATTTGTATACAAAAATACACAAAATTTTCTTTTGCACCTTCTTGATCTAACTATATTAGTGGATAGCTAAGTTGGCAGACGACCAAGGAAGGTGGAGGCTTGACGGTCCAATAGTGTGGACTCCGGAGCTAGTGCAAAGGTTGGAAGCCTCTGAAGACAAGATCGCACACACTATTGACCACTGGCTCGATCGAATTATAGGAGGATTCGTTATAGAGTTTGCGGTTGATACCTCAGTCAGCTATAATGAAGTAGAGTGACATTTCTTCAAGGGACCGCAAGGTAAGTATCTGAGATCTTTGAATACCTGGATTAAGATTATCTTGTGTGAGAAATAGGTTATGCCATTGTCTTGATGTTTGGATCTATGCGAAGTGGACAGATCTTTAGAAATCAAGAGAAAGAAGGTCCTGAATATAGCCCGTCGATTGGACCTCCTTCGAGTGATGACGAGCGAGTGGTACAGGCCTCGCCACGGAGTGATATCTAGTTAATAAGGTAGGGTTTTTCATGGATACATCATCCATCCACTCCACCTCCACCTTTGCCTCCACAACATACACCTTCACCCACACTGCCGCCACCACCATCATCGTTCAACATGTCAAACTCAATAAAGATTCCGATTTTCAAGGGTATAAGGAGCAAAGATACAAATTAGTTCTAGTTTGTTGCGAATTCTGTGTGGAACGTGCAGAAGGTCACTGATGAAAAAATAAATAAGGCACACTTAGTTACCGCTTTGTAGGATCGTGCGTTGACATGGTATATTAAGTACTGTGTTGAGAATCCTTTAGCAATGCTAGAAGATACTAAAGATGCTTTAAACAAGGAATTTAGTAAGCCTAATTCTGACTCGCAATCAGTCATTGGACTTAAGGAAATACCGAGGAAGGCTAGTGAGACGCCTTGGGAGTTATATCAAAGCGCTGAAATGTGTGATCCGAAAAACTAATATGCAACTCACAGATGGTCAGAACCGCGAATGGTTTATAGCCTCGCTTCTGCCCCACTTGAGGATTGCTTTGTCACAACAGAAGATAGGAACTCAGGCAGAAGCCCTGGAAATTGAGATGCAATTGAATGAGACACCTATTCAAGACGTGAATTTGGGAATCCAATAGATTCTCTCGTAGTTGTAGAACCTCTGCTTGGAATTACAGAGCTTGAAAAAAGAGAAAGCGGCTAGGCTGGAAGTGCATGAGGAAGTTTGGTGCCTCAAGTGTAAGAGTCAAGGGCATGATAAAGACCACTGCCCTTTCTTCACAAATTATATTACAGGAGGGGGACCGATTACCCTGAGGCAAGAGGCTCCAACAGGACCGAGCGCGAAGCCCGCGCTATGGTGCGCTATTTGTCAGGTGGCTAGAAAACACGTAACAGATAATTGTAAGTTGCTGCAAAATTTCGTTCAAATGCCACAACAGTTTTTTTGCGATTTCTGAAAATCATTGGGCCATGATGAGCACCACTGTCATAGCTACGATTTGATGATGGAAAGAACACCTACTTATCGAATGCAAGAAGAAACTTGACCTTCGGATCAGAGCATTGGGGGAGCGCACAGGGGATATCAGGGGTGAGGATGAGGCCAAGGAGGAGGAGTACCTGGTAGAGGTCACAGACAGGTATTTGTTATAACTGCGGGACACCAACGACACTACAAGTGGGAGTTTCAGAATCAGACACACCCGTCCTGTCAATACTGTAGCCTGTTTGACCACACTATAGAAGAATGCCCTGTGTTGATAGCTAAGATGTAGGAGAAGAAGCCACAGCCTCAACAATCTACACAGAACTTACAAATGATGAGAGTCGAGCCCCGCGAGGAAGATACAAAGGTGAATATCACACTAAGAAGTGGAGTAACAACTGGGGATGATAAGGGAAAACAACCTGAAGAAGACGGATGGGTTCACAAGGCCCCAAAGAAAGAAGTTGGTTTTGATCTGGTGCGTGCGAAGGAAAAATTTATGGAATCCAAGAAAAGCTTCGCTAAGGCATCTACTTTAGGAAGTCAAAACAAAGCACCAGTAACTAGCGCACCTATAGAGGTTGACTCCTATGTACTTACCACACTCCTGGAAACCTACATGAAACTTCTGCTTGATAGCAAGGCTGTGAAAGGCCTGTAGGAATTAATAAACAAGTGTGTTGGAAAAGAAAACGCTCCTGATGTACACCATGTAGTATGAAAATAAGGAAAACATAAGGCAAGAAAAGGGCGTGAGATGAGGCTCACCACGCAAATAAGAGATTATGGGATGGACTAGGTTATTCTGGATCGGGGTCTGATGCGAGCGTTTTGCCTAAACATACATGGGAGAGAATTGGGGGACCTGTGCTGTAGTGGTCTCTGATCCAGTTGAGGATGACGAACCAACAAAAAATCATCCCTACGGGATGACTAAATGGAGTCATCATAGATATAGAAGGCGCGAGCATGTTGGATGATTTTGAAGTAATAGAAATTGTGGACAACAACAATCCATACCCCGCGCTCCTTGGAATTGACTAGGCCATTGATATGAATGGAGTCATCAACTTGAAGAAAAGAACAATGTCGTTCAAGAGGAAATCGCTTCGGGTTTTAGTACCGTCAGACCCCGCGGAAGGACCACACTGTACTGAACCAATCCGTGACTATGAAAAAGTGATGATGACTTGGATCATATTTATAAAATAACTACGCAAGATCAATACTAGATTAATCCAACAATTGATGGATGGATTGCATGGGACTGGGAAAGTTCCTCTACCTCGGATTCAGATGAAGAACTAGAGCATTGGCAAAATAGTCTGCATGAAGTATCTACGTTGCGCTGTAACATGATGACTAAATCGCTACGTTGTGTGTCATCGGAGGTAAGAAATTTTCCCTATTATGATGGTTTAACTAACATATATAAATTTTTGAATGCCTTGGAACGAGAAATCCTTAAGGATCATCGCTTCCAAGCATTGGACTTGGCATTGCGTGCTACACCCTCACGATGGTGGGGTATGCACAAGGGCAGCTTCGATGAATGGAAAGATTACAAAAGGATGATGAGGTTGCGATTTGGTTGTCCTAAAATTCGACTGACTGAGAAGTACGATGGGATAAATGATCCGCACGATCATTTAGCGAAGTGGACTAAAGTTTATGGAATAGAGCCGTAGTCAAAGTGGGTGCATTTATTCTATCATACTTTATATACAATCCCTATGAATTGGTACCTGGAAACAGAGCTCCACCATGGCACTGCAGAGTGGGATATATTAAGGGAGGTATTCTTAATGACCTTCAGTTTTGAAAATGGGTTCAAATGCATTGATGGAGCTCTTCAGGTAGTTAAGGCAACGATCTTCATAATTCCATAAGATCATATGGAATTAGTGTAGCTCGATTGGAGCACCCAGCTGCACCATGCCCTGGAATGCTATAATGTGACCATTGAGGGGGAGGATGAAGATCCAAGAAATATCAATATTCCAGAGGTAGAAGGCCATCGCGAAGTTGAAGGTTCACAAATAGAGAACCTGGACATCACTGCACCATTGAAAACTAAGCAAGTAAACATTGGTATTGAAGCAGAGCCAAATTTTGTGAAGATTGGGGACTACTGGGATGATGCCACAGTGGATAAAGTTGTTGAGTTACTTCACGAGCACCAAGATATTTTTCCTACGACGTTTTCAGACCTGGAGGGCATCATAGGTGACTTGGGTGTGATGAAAATCACTTTGAAACTGGATGTGAAGCCTATTAAGTAGAGGTCGTATCACCTTAATCCCAAGTACAAGGAAAAGGTCTACTTGGAGTTGGATAAGATGCTTGACGTAGGCATTATCGAACCTATGGAGGAATCTGATTAGGTGAGCCCAATGGTGGTTCGAGAAAAGAAACAGAAGGGAGAAAAAAGGATTTGCATAGATCTCAGGAAAATTAATGATGCCTGTGTCCATGATCCTCTTCCGACACCATTTACTGATGACGTATTGGATAACGTTGGAGGATAGGAGGCCTACTCCTTCATTGATGGACTTTTGGGATACCATCAGTTCAAGATCGCGCCAGAGGATAGGAGAAAAACAACCTTCGCGACTGAATGGGGTTGTTTTCAGTCTATTGTCATGCCATTTGGACTCAAGAATGCACCCGCGTATTCTCTCATGTAGTTATAACAACATTTAAAGAGTTCATCCATAATTTCTTGGAAGTGTATTTTGATGACCAGACAATGTTTGGCTTAGTGAACCGCCATGTAGTAAGTCTACACCTGATGCTAGATACATGACATAGATACTAGATCGTGCTAAACCTGAAGAAGTTTCTATTCTGTGTCCCTTTTGGGATCTTGCTAGGTCATGTGGTGTGCAAGAAAGGGCTAATGGTGGACCCTGCCAAGATCGCAGTGATCATAAATTTGGAGGCCCCGAGAAGTGTCAAACAGTTGCATGCAACGCTTGGGCATATAGGACATTACAAGAATTTCATCAAGGCTTATGCTCAGATTACCACGCCCATGGAGAAACTGTTGAAGAAGGATGCCACATTCTGTTGGGATGAAGAATGTTAGCGCAGTTTGGATGTATTGAAGGAGAAGATGGTCACTACACTGATTTTGATCTTCCCGGATTGGAGAAAGGAATTTCATGTACATGTCGATTCCTCATGCATTGTGTTGGGAGCAATGCTAACATAGGCTGGTGAAGGAGAGATGGACCACCATATAGCCTTCGCGAGAAGGAATTATCAATGGTAGAGAAGAACTACTCAACGATAGAGCACGAAGGATTGGATATGGTGTACGCGCTTCAAAATTTCAAGCACTACTTGTTGGGCGGGCATTTCAAAATGTACACAGATCATCCTACCTTGAAATATGCGGTCAATAAGCCTGTGTTGGGGGGGGGGGGAGATTTGCCGATGGCTGATTTTATTTCAGGAATATGACTTTGAGGTGATTGTGAAGCCAGGAAGGTTGAATGCAGAGCCTAACCATCTATCGTGGATTGAGATAGGAGAGGAGCCTACTATTTTGGAGGAAGGGTTGTCTGATTCATAGCTCTTCGTAGTGCACATAGAAGATAACCACTTTACAGATATTATCCACTTTTTGACTACAGGAACGGCACCAGAAGCATACACCAGTCAAAAAAAGAAGGATTTAGTAGTGCGCGAGATGGATTTCTAGGTGATTGTAGGACATTCACATAAGATGGTGTAGAAGAGATATTGCGATGATATGTGCCAGGTTTCGAACAAAAAAACATCCTCGCTGAAGCTCATGGAGGGGCTGCAGGAAGACATTATGCAGGAAAAATGACAACACAAAAGATTTTGTACGCAAGACTGTGGTGGCCTACACTGCATAAAGACGCTAAAGCATATTGTAGGGCATGTGATGCTTGTCAGAGAACATGTAGACCATCATGGAGGGACGAGCGACCATTGAACCCTCAGCTATCATTGTAGCCATTTGAAAAATGGGCAATTGACTTTGTTGGGCCCATTCAGCCCACAGAAAAGAAGAGAAGTGTGCGCTATATCATCACTACCACAGAGTATCTAACTAGATGAGCAGAGGTACATCTAGTGAAGGATTGTATAGGGGTTACAAAAATGAAGTTCTTGTTTGAGTATGTGTTGAACAAATTTGGCTGCCAAAAAGTGTTGATGAGTGATCAAGGTATGCACTTCCTAAACGAACAATCAGCGCATTAACTAAAGAGTTCCAAGTTTATCATCAGAAGAGCACATCGTATCATCCTTAGGATAATGGAATAGTTGAAGCCTTTAATAAGATATTAGAGAATGCGTTAACAAGGATTTGAAACACACAGTGGAATGATTGGGATGTGTGTGTACCTACAGTACTATGGCCGTACAGGACTATTTGCAAAAAGCTGACAGGTCAGACAACTTTTCGATTGGTCTATGGCGTAGAAGCTGTGATGCCTATGGAACATATCATGCCTAGTCTACGCATAGAAACTTTCACAGGTATGGCATATTGAGAAGCCTTGGAAGAATGGCTCGCAAAACTGATGGAGCTTGAAGAAGACAGATTCTTGGTCGGTTCCAACAACAAGTATAGAAGAAGCACAAAAAAGCATGGCACGATCGACACTTCAAGTTGTGCATGTTCAAGGTAAATGACTTGGTCTTATTGTATGATAGCAAGTTCACTAAGTTTCCGGGGAAATTTTAGATGCACTGGCTTGGACCCTATGTTATCAAAGAGATTGCAAATGGAGGCGCAGTTCAGCTCACGAAGCTGAATGGAGAACCCTTTCCAAGAAGGGTGAATGGTAGTTGATTGAAGCCATATGTAGGGGATATGATTCAATGACTACATGATGACAGGAAAATCTTATTGATCCAGGAAGTTGCAAGGGAGAGCAGGACTATAAACTACACTGCTTGGGTTGAAGGACTATGCGGCGGGCGGGATGTGCGGAAAATGTTGAAGTCACAAGCTAAGACTCTGCATGAAAGGAGCTGCGCTCCGAAGGAAGGTATCACGTAGCACAATAGGAAAGTGACCGTTGGCATCACTGTTCATGATTTTACAACCAAGAGAGGGTTAAGAGGAGCGGGCTGGTGGCATTTAAGGCCAAAATCTTTGAAAATCTATCGCAAAAATAGCATTAACGATCAAATTTTGGGGGGAATGGTCAGGTTTGAATTCAAAAACCCTATAAATTACGGGTGTTGGTCCAACATAGAACACTTTGCACACTTAGAGTTTTCAATCCGAGTTGTCTATTTCTTATGAGCCACTCGGTCTTTGAGGATTTGGTCGTGAGCCCTATGTTTGCCAATTTACCATAGCTGAACCAGAAGTTTATCCTTGAAGTCATGTTAGGACCAAGCCCTATTGAGACTATGAGCACTGGGGGAGATGTTGCGTTGGAAGGAGCCGCTCCAAAGGTTGTGAGTATGGAAGCTTAGGCACCTATGCTTATGGCGCCGAGATCACCGAGGCCGAAGCCTACACTTGTTAAAGAAACCTAGAAGCCGAAGAAGGATAAGAAGATGAAGCCGGTGCTGATGCATGAGTCACCCAGAAAATATTCTGCCACTCAAAAGCAAAAGAAGGACAAGCAGCTTGAGAAGGTTGTCAATTTGGAGGCTGAGGAGGGACAAGGCACCAAAGACATAGATGCCGAGGGAGTAGATCTCTTCACCAATTTACCTGAATACATCCCTATACACAAAGGGAAGACAAAGGTCATCAAGGACTCGGATTTTGATAAGTTCATCATCTCTACACCCATGCTGCCAGAGCAGGTTCCCTTTGAAGGTCTGCACCTCATGTGAATTCCCTGCTGAAGATGGAGGATTGGGACCTGGTAGACCATGAGAGGTTCCTGAACCTAGAACCTGCAAGTTACATGAAGGGTATTTACTATTGGGATTCAGGTGTCACCGAGTTGGAGATGGTGGAATGGATCCGCGGAGTGGAAAATTATGAGTTATTGAACCTTTTGTGGGTGCCCCACTATCACCACACTATGATTAATACCACTTGTGTGCGGAAATTACTTACCGTCGTGCACAATGGGTGCTTATGGTTAGGAGTGCACATACCCATCATGGACATTCTCATCCATAGGATCACGCACCTATCGCATGAAGGCTTGAATCTAGCCAAGGAGTTTGGCGGAAAGGCAGGAGAAAAAGATTTGGCAGATAGAATGAAAAAAGAGTTTGAACTTGTGAAAAAGTTGCACGGTTATTCCATCACGTCTATCAACGATCCAGCGGTGTAGATTTCCACCCAAATACTGGCCGGAAATGTTATGAGGAAGTGTCGCATGGACAAGGTTCTAATGCTTGTGGTATTGTTAGCTGCACAATGCGTGAAGGGCGTGTCATTTAACTAGTCAAGGTGCCTATGCAACAAATTCCTCGTGAATTTTCGTGAGGTATAGGATGAGAGAAAGCCATTCCACTATATGTGGCTTCTTCTCTCCATTGTGCTTGTTGCATGGGAGCTACCGGAGGATAGCCAATTTCCTCCTTTTAAGGAAGGCTTGCTGAAGGCCACACAGTTCACCTCCCTCTGGGCCATGAAGGACCCCGTGCAGGTCACAAAATCAAAGATCTTTTGGGTCTTGATGGAAATAAGTTTCCGCATGGCCATCAATCAGTGGCCAAGGTTGTCCCCCACCTTATACGAGCAGTTGTTGCGCATGCTATGTTCAAAGCTAACTTCCACCACGTCTTCATTCAAGCATGGAAGGACCCACAATAGATATGGTATGATTTACCATACTTGGTTACAAATCATGACAAAAGGGAGGATATCAAGCGCTGGCCAACAGATTGGTGTGCCCCATAAAACATGGATGCAGGAACCAGTAAGGGCGTGGGAAGATTAGCTAAGAAGAAGAGGAAGGATGCAACAAAACAGATTGTGCACAAGTTGGCCGCACAATGGAAAAAGGAAGCCATAGAAAAGGCTCAGATGGAGAAGGAGCGCACTACAAAAGAGCAGGTTGAGAAAGAGCAGCAAAAATCACAGAGAAGTGATAAGTCCCCTTTTCTTATGACAGAGGAAGAAGAATAATCTGAATAGGGTGGTGGAGGAGATGAGGGGTAGAGCACCCCATTTCGGATAACAAAGCATAAAGAACAACAACAAGAGGGTTCTTGCAAGAAGTAGAAGTTAGATAAAACGCAGGTGGACCCTATGACATTGACAGAGGGTGATATTGATGAGATTGGCGACAAATTCTGGGATACTACAACTGAGCTACGACAACAATTTTAGCAACAATAGATGAAGACACTGGGGAGCATACAAAAGGATCTACGCAAATCGAAAATCAAAACTGGTAGGATATAGGTGGGCACAGGTCAAGCGAGTGCAGCACAAATGAGCCTGGCATCAGAGACAAGTCAGGATGTAGAACTAGTAAGGACATTGGGCCTTCACATGGTTTATGTTAGTGTTGGTATCTTCATCCCTCCATCAGTGATCAAATTTCTCTTTTTGCATGCATATTAGGTGTCCCATCCGATCATCTGCATTCCATTAGGTCATGGATCAACTGATGGTAGTGGTTCATTGTCAATTCCCTCATGGCATTTACTTTCTGGCCTGTTTTCACATGTTCAGGTCATTTACTGTTATTTCATTTCATTCCATTTACCAACTCAGTTCTAGGGTTTTAGGTCTCACTAGGTCTAGGGTTTGTCACCATGGTCATAAAAAGCCCAATAAAGGGTCAACAGGCACATGAGGAGGTCTAATAAGTTCATAAGATCAAAATGACACTAATGATATGCTCAATAAGTGACTTCTACCTCAAAACTCTGTTTTGAGGTGAAAAATAGAGTTTTTATTTTCTATGTACAAAATTTATGTAATTTAAAATATTTTCTATATGTAATAAGTTCCATTTGTTTCCCTTGTTCACCTTGCCAACTCCAGCCACTGTAGATAAAAGCAAAATCATCAATGCATCAGTTTACCAAATGATCAAGAAAATTCAGTTCAAATGAAAAAACAGAGCTTATGTCCAAAAGTGACTTTGACATTAGAAAAGTGGGTTTGGAATAAGTAAAAATTAAAAGCCATCCATATATAAAGTGAAAGGAGTGCCATTTATCATTTTATTGTGCAAAATACCCTTGGAGAGCACAAAATCACGATTTGGAGGCAAATTGAGCTAAGGAGGTTAAAAACCTTGTTTTCCAAGCAAACTTGCCTGGCGCTGCGCATCAGAGGCAGTGCGTTGTACATCATACTGGCGCTACACATCAGTGACTTTCTGCCAGTGTTAATTTGCACGGGTTTTGCGCATCAGGAGGGCGCTACGCATTGCGCCCAGTCCGCTGCGCATCAGTCCAGAACTTGCTAAATCGTTCCAAATCGTTCAATAACCACCAAAAATGTTGCATTGCTATTCTACAAGTAAGTTATCATTTCCCTAGAGCTGAATTTGATCTCATACTTGTGTTCTTCATGAGTTTTACATGTTGAAAGTTAAACCCTAGCTTGTCTTCATTATTTTCCTTTCCATTGTGCAAGTTTCACTCCATAATCCCAAAAAGCATCATTAAACCCATTTCCCTCTTCCATTTGCCTAAATCACTTCATGTATCCCATTTTCTATATCCCACTCCCCTAAAACAACGAATTCCATTCACCAAACCCTAAATCCCTCACTAAACCCTAGTTTTTCAAAATTTATCCCTTCATTCCCTAACTCCATTTCCCATTAGTAAAATATCTTCATACTCATCTCACTTTTCCTCCCTCATTACCATTTTCCACCATATCATCATCACATCCATTCCCTAAGACAAGCACTAGGAACCAT
Organism: Pinus tabuliformis; assembly: GCA_031772625.1. Lineage (NCBI taxonomy): Eukaryota > Viridiplantae > Streptophyta > Pinopsida > Pinales > Pinaceae > Pinus > Pinus tabuliformis. Next base: position 1,026,948,746 of record CM062805.1, read on the forward strand.
GGCAAGAAACAGTGAGTCAAGATATGAAGAAGAGACACTAAGTGACAGTTCAAGGGAAAGGAATGTATAGCCTAGGAGACCTCACAAGGGTGGGGAAATTATCAGAGAGGAACCTATTAGCATTGCTGAACTCCTTGCTTGCCCCCTTTCTACCACTTGCTTCAGATACCAATCCTGCTTTGAGTTTTGTGAGATGGTTGAGAGGGTTAAGTATCATCATGAATTGGCAAGGCAATTTGTCATAAACATGGAGAGTAACATGGTACATCTTGCTGGCATCAATTTCATTCTTTCACCAGCCACTATTGCAGAAGCAACTAGAATGCCAGATGTAGGGGAAAGGTGGAACAAAAGACAGAATATCAGCAAGAAACATTATGAACCATATATTAAGGAAAAATATCATGGTAAATTGAGCAGGGTGTTTCCTTTCAAGTTCTTGGAGGATCAGTATGTCCACTTATGAAACTCATCATCAAATACTTCGCATGTGAGGGAAGGTTCTCTAGACTCTATGCCTATCATAACAGATTACTTATGCATTTCACCAGGGTTAGAATGATGAGTATTCCATATTTCATTTGCAAAAACATAGAGAGGATGACTGTGATTGCAAAGAGAAAACCATACCCACAACAGCTTAACAGTATTTATCACTTTGCTATCATCAAGATTATTGTTGTGCATCAACTTACTCAGTTGGGAGTGCCATGGGACACCTTCATTGCCCCATGAAATCTTCAAGGGGCCTCAAATTTTTGTAGATCCTCAAGAGGAAGGTGGACCTTCCGGGCAACAAAAAGAGCATGAAAGAAAGACTAAAGAGGCTCACATTCATGTGTTTATAACTTATGAAAAAGGCACTAGGAAACTTTTTGCAGCTGCCAAACGAGTATTATCTCCACCAGGAGTGGAAGGGGTCTTGTTTCCTTCACCGGATCACAAGAAAATGATATCTTCACCTGGGGTGAAAGGGGCTTTGCCTTCTTCTTCAGCAAAACAGGTACAGGACAAAGAAAGCAACCTTTGCATGATGCAGGGCATTTCGAAGGACAAGATAGGGATTTTGTTTTGGTTGAGGAATATGACACTGATTTGGGATCCCAAAGCTCAAGACTCAAGGATGTGGTCATCAAAGAGAAAGAAGCTGAGATCCAAGCCTTATCACTTGACCTTGAGAGGGTTAAGTGGATCATTAACTTCCTTGAGCAAGAGAACAAGCAATTGGAGGACAAACAAACAATCATGGAGCTACAAACCATTAGGGAAAACCAGAATGTGGCAAAAGGAAGGAAAACCAAGATAACATCACTAGAACAAGAAATAGAGGTTGACTGAGAATCATGGTTGGGGAGAGTGAATATCCACCTTAAGAAGCTTCTTGATAAGGCTAACAAGGATAAGAACATGTTGCGCCAGATGGCTTATCACTATTTGGCCCGGAACAAAATTTGCAAGACAAGGATAAGAATCCTAAAAGCTAAGTTAGAGAGAGCCTTAAAAGCCAAAAAGGAGCAAGATAAACTTAAAATTTTGTCTAAAGCTTCCTTGGCTCAGCAAAGCAATTAGTAGGCTTGCCTCTTGCCAAATTTGAATCAATTTTGAGAAATTTGTGTCATTTCACAAATTTTAATTGCAAAACATAGGAATTTTCCTCTGATGTGCAACGCCACTGACGCTGCGCATTGATTTGGCTTGGAATTTTTCAAAATGGCTTACATTTTTGGATTCCTCATGGAAAAATACTAAAACCTAGAAAGTTTCATGAAATTTGGAGGAGAATTGGGTCACCTAAAGGGCAAAAAACACCTAAAAATGCCCTCTCTGCCACTTGTTGGACCCACAGGAAGCAGTCTTGGAAGAAGTGATTTTTGAAGGGGAAAATGGACTCCAAAGCGAAAAATTATAGTTGTCTAGAAAGTAGATAGATAGAGCTTTCCAACAAGCCATCTTGGACCTAATTTTGTGAAGGGGAAGGCCTTCAAACTCAGCTTTGAAGTTGCACTGTGCATTAGGCTTAGGGCATTGTGCATCAGACAAAATTTTGCCAATTTTGTTCAAAAAATCAGAATTTCACCTAGTTTTCTACCAGTTTGACTTTTTCTTCTCTCATGGTAAAATTCATGATGTAATATGATGTAAATTGATGTACTGTGATGTAAAAATGATGAAAAATGACTTAAGGAGGTAGATACATCAGTTACAGGTGGTTTTAAGCTAAATGAATAAGTTTCCATAGTTTTAGAGGCAAGCTGTTCCACTCCCTATTTTTCAGTTCCTAGTTTAGATCTTGTTGAAACAGCTCCTTGACTCATGGATTCGACCCCTGATGGCTAGCATAGGTGGCTTGATGCCTATATCTTGTACTTTCTTAGTCATTTGTCAAGGTTGGACTCTTATGGATGCATTGAGCACTATTGTAAATCACTTCTGCAGTTTAGCAAGGAAATGAACCAAGATTTTGCAGCATTTTCTAGGATTCTTGTGGTAATGTGAATTAGAATTGTTTTCTTTTTTGTTATTCAGTTTATCTTATGTTTATGTGTGCCATCATCTCACTATTTCAACATAACTAAATGAATCAAGATTAAAAGGGTGGAACCCATTGATGTTCAGTGCTCTGCTTTGGGGTTTATTTAGTTATAAATGTTTTCTGTTGTTTGAAGAGGACTCATGAAACTTGCATGCCCTCTCCAACTCCTCACCAATATTTAGACTCACCATTACACCTAATTCAAAGTGCTAAAACACTTTCCTACCTCGCCCCACAGAAACCTCTGCAAATCTGAGTTGATTTCCCGGACCCAAAACTGCCTTCCTCATCTGATCCAGCAACCAAACATTAAAATCAATCAAAATCCTCTGAGCATATACCTAGCCTAAAATTATTATTCATATCAGTCATCTCAAGCCTTGTTTGCCATATTTTCTTTGAGATTGACAAGGAGAGGGGTTCTCTCGACCTGGTAGGGATAGCTACCAGGTTAAGCGTGGTTTGATGTTACCCTAGGCTTGCCTTTTTCAGCCTGAGGTAGATTTAGGAAATAATAGTTTCCCTACCAGAAGGGTCCCTATGAGCAGAATCGGCCAATGACCCAATTATTTTGAGCACCCTTAAGGACGTCGCGGTGAACATTGCAGTGCTCCCCAACGAATTTCTTCATGCGCTGCAGACAAGAGTAACAAAGGAATTGAGAGCTCGGTTGCAGTGTGCTCTCAATTTAATTAGCGAGTATCATGTGAACAATGAACAAATTTTCGCTGAGAAGACACAGGCCTTGAAGGAGAGAAATACTATCCAAGCATAAAATTCCAAGCTGGCAATTGTGGTAGTAGTAGGGTGCATAATAGTGTCAGAGTTTCACATACCAAAAGATGCACAACTGGAGGCCAAGATCTGAAAATTAGACACAGGCATCCGTGAGGAAAGGGTAGAGGTTGGGAGAGTTGAATTTGAACTTAACATGAAAATCATGTAGCCCTAGTTGAACTCACAGCCTTCGACTCCGCCCGAGGTTAGGGAGTAGCGTAGAGCCACTATAAAAGAAGGAATAACCACTTTGGATGCCCCAAACACTGACTTCTCGGTCTTATTTGAATAGGAGATTGAATTAATGATGACTCTATAGAAATACCCAACCCTATAGATGTTGAACATAGAATTTCATGAGCTGTAGAAGCAGTATGATGAGGTCTGGGTGATGACGCACTCAATTGCTCCAACACAACGCCTCACGAAGTTGCACGCTCAATTTCTCCCAACAGAAGGAGGCCGTGCTTAAGGCCAGGTTGGGACCTTGGTTAGATGAAGCTTACCAAGTAAAAACAAACATTCAGGAGAAGCTGACGAACTTGCAACAAACACAACAAAAGATCAAGCTGGTCGCGGAAGGTCTAGCTACATAACAGCTCGTCGAAGAGGTTAAGCAGGTATCCATGCAGAGCGCTACCGAAGTTGCAATTGTATAGGTGGAATAGGGAATATTCATAGAAAGATCATTGCATTAGCCGAGTGACTCGAGGGTGAGTCACGACCTTTGCGTTGGGGGCCTATTGGGATGGGGTCCCCTGGGTCAGGTTTGGGGTTGAAAACCCCAGTTTTGATGTAAATTTTGGTAAAAAGATGTAAAGCCTTCGCAAATTGTGCGTACGAAGCGTGTAGATAGTTAGAAGTCAAAAGGGGTTTAGCCTCTTGTTTATGTACATTCAAGTCGGTTTTGAGATGTACCCATGGTCCCCGGACCATGGGATTGTATGAAGAAAAGCTATAAATAGGCGTGTCTTAGAGAGTCTAAGGTAGTAATCAATAATATGATAGGATGGATGTAATGGTTCAATAGGAGATAGCGTTAAGGGGTGAGTCATAGAGGAGGAAAAGGCTCCGCAGATGAGTGCACAGAGGCCTAGAGTAGAGTCTGCAGCTTAGTGTGCAGACCCCTACAACTTAGTGCGCAGGGAAGTTTGACTCTATAACCTCATATTGAAGATCAATAAAGAAGACTTCTGAAGAAATTTATGTGTTTTATCTGCTTACTACTGTTATTTATTTTTACGATATATGTTGTGATGGAATAATGTCATTATGAAATATTGATGTATTGATGCACGATTATATTGGATAAGTCTTATTAACTAAACACAATGAATGTTATGTATTTATGCGAAGATTATAATATGCTATGTTATGGTTAGTAAGCACTTAAGTAGATCTACGTGAACACAAATCTAGGGTTAATTTGTGGTGCACGTAAGTAGCTAATTCAGTTGTTAAGGGTCCGTAAAGACCTATCGTAAACCTTTGTGAAGGTCTGGAAGATCTTAAGAGGGAATTACAGTGCCAAGCCCTAGGGCCTTATAGATTTGCGTGAACACAGATCTAGGGCAATAAAAGACATCACGCTAATCTCTGGATGCGGAAACTTTCTTCCAGCATCCCCCCATACTGCTTCGGTTGGGATTTCAACCTGCACTACGTGGGTTGATGTCGAAAGGGCTAGTAGTGTAGGGTTTTGTTTGGCACAATTAATTATGAACCAAGGTCAGGACCCACTAAGCCAATAATAACCCTGAGGACACAAACGCTAATTAGGTCATTTAAAGCTAAAGATTTAAGAAGGAGGTATTATTTTCTAGAGCCATAAAAAATATATAATGCATAGTTTATTCAGAATTTTGCTGCAGAAAATGAAGTTTAGTTGGACCCGATAAAGAAGTGGAGGCGCGAGTTGAGCAAGAAAAAACATGAAGACAAGGGTATATAGTATCTAGCCTCCATTTCAGTCCTCATTGTCACATTGTTGCTATGATGTGTAGATTGTTTAGGAAACCTAATACAAAAAAATTCACAATAGAATGGGTTTCCCTAATGGAGGATGCCTCTGAAGCCTATATTATAGATTGGGTCACTATCTTATCCAACAATCTAGTCTCCTAGATCCTAGCCTACTGAAGCAAGAACAATATTACTACCAGGACCATGCCCCCTTTCTACATGAGCGCTTATATTATGGATGCAGTGTGTTTCACTGTTTTCGGGAAAACTAGTGTCTTTTCGATCTGCTAGTCCCACTAGGATTAGCAACTATCCTAGAAACAAACAATCAAAGAAATTTGTGATTTCCTCTATGTATGATAGATAAGAGAGAAGCAAAGTGACCAACCTGGATCTTCCACTTGACTCCTTGCTTGATTTCTCTCCCCCTTGATAGAGCTTGCAACTCCTCTCCTACTTGTACCACTTAGAGAATACATGTAGAAACAAGGTAACAAAACACCATCAAAGCATCTTGATCTATTATATCATAAAAAATGCAGAATCAGAAATACATTGAACATACAATAGCATTCACAAATAACAAGATTCACAAAGACACGATTGTATGGAGGAAAACTCAAAGAACTTTATTAAAATAGAAGGGACAATTACAACCCAGCTGTCTAATCTAGCATCATCCTCCCAGCATCAAAGCCCTCTCCACATCATGAAAATCAAAATCACCCAACAATAAAATGCTCTTTCTCAAAGACAAACTATCAACACTTCCTTACAAATTACAAAGTTTCAGCCTCTAGATCTCTCATATGAGGGATCCATTTATAGATGTCTACAAGGGTGTGAGTCATCTCTGGGTTTTTGATTAGTGTCATTCCACTTGTTGTTCTTGGTTCCACTTGGAGATTTCTTAGATCTCTTACTCATCCCTGGGCGAATTCAGAGAGGCAAATATCATAGGAGAAGTTTCTAGAAGATTCTATAAGCATCCACTTAGCAAACTATCTCGGACATTTGTCCATCCTTTCTCATCGCACCCCACAAAAGGCCTCTTTAGTATGCATCACACTTGGCTAGTATAGAAGTCAATATGCATCGCACCTTGACAGTGGAGTAGTCAGTATGGTCCAGTTTTGGCCAGTTCTTAGTGGTTTTTCAGGTGGAAATTTTGGGGAATGATGTAATCAATTGACCATGATTCTTTAGGGTATGAAACAACAATTTTAGGGGTTAAAGAGCCCTTGGTTTATTGACATGTAAGATTGGGGTTGCAGTGCCCAAATATGTTTATAACAGTTGCCCCCTAAAGCATGAAGTCGTAAATCTTTTGATGTCGAGTGAAATGCTTTATCATGAGGATCAAAGGTATTCGAACTGGAAGGTGACCTATATAAGATACAATACAATACATCATCATCATATTATTTTATGATCTAGATGAGGCAGGCATTCCCATGCTTAGCTTTATAAATTCATTTTCATGTACATAGGACAGATAATCATCTGCATTTGCAGACTGGTGATTCTTTATATGTAGAGTCATCATCCCTAGCTTGGATGATCATATATGCAGCTTCTGTGTACATTTGATGTCTTTATATTCCTGAATGTACCGCAGCCCATATGGATGAAACTAGATCTGGTGTCTTCAAACTCGTTTAATCTTCGCCTGATGTACAAGTCGATCCATGTGAAAATATGTCCTGAAGTCGAACATGGAAAGACATCACCTGATTACCAGCCAATAATGTAAGCCATTAACAGGCACGAGAGGAATCACCGATAATGATAATGACCCTCAAGGTACTACAGTACAATTCACGTGGTGTGAATATATGATCCGATGTCAAACACCATGCAAAATATTTCGGTCGAAGGCCATTGATGTAAACCTGTCACCGGAAGTGAGAAACTTGCCATTGAGGCATGAAAGCTTCAAAGTACTAAAAGGGTTGTTTCTAAGTCAAATTCTTGGATAATAGGCTGATGTCGAAAAGAAGTGACCTGTTGTAGGAGGACCTTAATGTATCCCACATCTACGACACGAAACGAAGCAAATGATTTTCTAGAGGTGAAAACGATCTGATGATACAAGGTTCAGGAATGGCGGTCATGAAAAATGGAGGGTGAAGGTATTGCAGTGGATGAGGCATTAACTGGATGGTGAATTCTCTGAATGAATTCTCTTGAACATATTGGCAACACTGAGATGGATTGGTAGCGTTAACCCCAAAAGATGGATGGTATGGAGGACCAATGGTGATATGACCGGTGAACGGAATAACCCAACTCGACTCAATCATGGTGATGTAGTGAAAGTGTCATGTTCAAGAGCGACCTGCTACCAATAAAATTCTTCAAGTTATCTTCCCTTTTTCCCGAGTCATTGCTGACCAATACCTCTTTATTTTTGTCAAGCTTGGGGAGGATAACATATGCATGTTCTATAATTTGCCCTTCGGGCAAACCTGTCGCTATGTTTTAGTGAGTCTAACGACAGTGAAAATCGTTCTTTCCTGGGTGGACAAGTTTGTCGCTATTGTTTCAGCGACAAAGATAACTCGGTCCTTTTCATGTTTAGATAGTTTGAAAAGGGACGAAAAGGAAACTCCAGTAGTTCCTTTTCGTAGCATAATCCTGTAAGTCTGAAAAAGATTAAAATAATGCAAAAGGGCTGACTTTTCCTATCACTTTAGCGAGCCGAAAAAGACAAGCGCTCGAACATTTTCATGAGATAATCCCTCAGGACCAAAAATTTTAAAATATACAGGAGAGATGGCACTTCCAATCACTTTAGCGAGTTGGAAAGGCCAATAGCTCGACAATCTTTTCATTTTTAACGAGTCTGAAAAGAGTTTAAAGGAGGCTCATTTTTTAGGAACGAGTGGTGTTTCAGGGTAGCAACTGGTTCCGGGTAAGCTTGGAACTTCTCAAAACATGGTAATGTGAAGAGGGTGTCTAACAGGACCACTCATCGCAGCTGTTCCTCAAAATGGTAAAGAATCAAGTGGAAGTGTATGATCGGCCAAAATGATGGAGGTGATGGAAGGAACACAACCAAGGCTCAAAAGGCTGATATAATTGCAATCACAAGGGTTATTTACCGAAGGTGGGTTCATTTTTTAACGAGCTTGAACTCTAGGGGAACATATGCTCAGTGGTAGGTTTATTTTTTAATGAGCTTGAACCATATGATAACATTGCTCATTTTCCTTTTTATGTAAGTTAGGAACGACCGAACTAAAAAGCTATAAAAACTATAAAGCTACCAAACTACTGAGGTTAGGTAGGATGGTTTTGTCTGTGGAACGGTTCAAACACTTCCTTTGCTTCGTCTGCGACACAGACAAAGGTGAATGGTGGATCAGACCAATCACCTAACCTAAGAAGTTGAAACTAAAAAGCTAAAAAAAATAAAAGCTAAAAAATGAAATTGGTCATTTTTAGCTCGCATAAAAAGGTTTGCATGCCCCCAAGCATCAAGAAAAGGAGAGTCTCCAGGTAACCATATGGAAGTCATTGTGGTTCAGCAGGATTTTTTTGTCAACAGAGCCAACGAAACACTCCCTTGGCTTTTTCCATCAAATAGACAAAGGTGAATGGTTCGTCTCAAAATAGACAAGGGTGCATGCCCCCTAAGCTTCGTTACATTCACCAGACTACTCGCGGTAATTAGGTGGATGGAATGAGGGTTGAAGAGATATTCTCGATGCAAAAGGACCATTTAGGGATGATGTTTGACTTGGAGGTGTGTTTGAACCAGGAAATGAAAGCTGGTCAATAGTGACAATTTTGCCTTCATGTGGGAGACACATCACTCGAAAGAGTGCTGAAACAATAGCTTCCATGTTGTAAACATAGTCACGTGCGAGGAGTAGATTGTAATCTAACGGTCCTTGGAATACCATCACATTCAAGTGAACGGTTTTCCTTCTCAAAGTTATCGGCAACTTCGGAAGGATCCCTAATGGTCAAGTGATTCCTTTGTTAAAGCCTAACAAATTCTATGTAACAGGCATAAACGATGGCAAACCAAGTGCTTTCCAAGTAGTTGAGGAAAGGATATTCACTGAAGCCCCTTCATCTACGATAGTGCCAGACACGATCATTTTGTAAACTTGTACTATGATCCGGAATGGTACATCCGAAGGAAGGCAGGATCTTGCTAGTCGATTCTAATCAAAGGAAGTAACTAGACTGCTTGGAGGGGGTACCGAATAAACGGATGAATTAACCCCTTGAGTCTCAGGAACTGGGGGATTCTCTTCCTGTTGTGAAGGAACAGGCGGATTGCCCCCAAGTTCATCGGACTTTGAAGTGACAAAAAGAATTTGAACAGTATCATTCTCACTCTCTTTGGGAATGATATCATCTAAAGGTGGACCTTCTGAAGGCAAGACTGGGTCGACTGCCATGTCGGCTTGCTGACTTTGGTTCGGTATGGACTCAGAAGATTCACTTTCAACGATAGGTGTTTCGACCAACGATTGAGTTATGTCAATCAGATTTTATACTAGTAAAGGACTTGAGATGAGTTTCTTATATCCAGATGGAATTCGCTGCAGTGAAGTAGGAAGGTTACGCAAGACTCTTTTGGCCTCATCCAAAAAGGGACAACGGGGAAGGTGATGGTCCCCTTCACATAATCCAAATGGAATTTTGACCTTTCCTTTCTCTCCATGACTTTAATTTTCACTAGTTGATGGTGTGTTGTCAACATGATCACCAGAGGTTGATGACATCGGAAAGTGCAAGCAGGGAGACCATTCTCTCAAGATCCGTGGAAGGCAAGGACAATCTCGATGAAAATGGTTTCCTCTGCAAATTACACAAGGAAATCTGGGATATTTAGTGTGCGGATTTTCACCAGATGATTCATGGTTGCCCCCTAGATTAACTGACTTCTTCTTCTTATTCTCCTTCCATTTCTTCTTCTTCTCAGTCACTTGGTTACTAGTATCACTATTTTCACCAAGCGAAGAGGAAGAAGGGGAGGAAGGGACAAACGAAGAAGAAGGAGAAGGGTCAATTTCAGTATCAACCGGTTGTTGATTCGATTACTGAGGAATCACAGTGTTTTGAATGACAGAGACTGAGAATAGCCATACCGACAGACCAATTGTGATTCTTGGAAGGGACAATGTATCCATATATGGAGCACCAATATTTCCCCAAGAGGAAAATGGACTAGGATTCCCCTCGAGAGGGATTCCATGATTGGTGGACTCCATCATCTCAACCTAAGATCAACGAAGGAACAAGGATGTTATTTCGAATTAAATAAATTTTAATGGCGCTTTGACACAACTTTGCTTTTTCAATTTTTAAGAGTCGAGAAAAAGCTAAAGATGACTCTAGTCCCCTTCAATTTTTAATGAGCCTAAAGTGAAAAGTGCTCGGATGGACCTTTTCTTTTAAGGAGTCGAAACGGAACGAAAGTGACTACTCTGGAAATCTAGACAGAGGGATTACCAAACCAATCGCAAAACTGCAAAATACACCTTGGTGATAAATTAAAGAGAAATTACCAAGGACTTATGTACGGCAGTCAATCTTTCTGAATGCTACGTTTAGTGAATTGTGATCGATAGGGCGGCAGACACGGCTTCCTATGGATAAAGGATATAACCCTATTGTGGTCTCCCAATATATACTCAATGGTACGGGGAGCATAATTCCGTGCTAGCACTTGTCGTATCAAAGAGGAGGAATCACCCAACCTTCGATGAAAATGATAGTTACTATATTTTACGACGCCGAAACACATCTCTAGCCTAGACCTCCAGATGTGTTGTGTTAGGTTCCAAAGCATTGTTAAGTTCATTGAAATTTATTTTAGAGTTGATCTTGTTTAGAAGTTTTCCTTTCAATGGTTCGCCACGTAATGTATATGTAAAATTCCTAAAATTGTAGTCTACAATGATAAACAATCTTTGTTTATTTTGAGCAATGAAAATCCTAGCTACTAAGGAAAGAAGATTCAATTTCTTTCAAACAAAGAGCAAAGAGCACACACTAAATGCACTTTTCCTAAATCATTTTCCGCACACAGTCTAAATGAAAATGCAAATGCATGTATTTGTTTTCGTTCTCTTTAGTGTGAAAATTCCAAAAAAGAAAACAAAATGTAGTAAAGATCTGAAATATTTTTACTCAAAGCGATATTTCGACAATTTCTTTTTCAAAATAGAAAGGAAGACTAAATGACACTTTTCAATTTCGAATAGAAAATTCTTTCGAAACTTAAAATATCAACAAACCAAATCAAATACAGGACAAAAAGTTCAATCGACTATCTAGAGAAGGAAGACTCAACGACACTTCTCTTTTTGACACAAAACGACTGTTACAACACTTTTTGTACCAAAACGACAGATCTATTTAAGCAACTTTTCGACAAAGGATTGTAAATGATGGAAAAATGCACAAAAACATTTACTAATCCTAATCAATGGAGGCTGGTCTATGTAATGCAAGGAGGCTTCAACAATGAGATATTGTTCATAAGCAAAAAAAACAATTAAACAGAGCTGAAAACAAGGACAAAACCCCCAAATTTCAAGGAGAGAAATAGGATTAATTAGTCATCGCACCTGTACTTCACAGAAACAGGGATGCATCTCACCTGCTACACTCGGGAAGTGCGATGCATACTAGTTTCCAGTGACAGATAGTGCGATGGGCTAGGAAGCACAACTGAGATGGGTTTTGGCTCAAATTTGCAGCTGATTTCAATGAGTTAAGCTGAGCTATTATGGACATTAAAGAACAAAGTATAGGGGTATGATCTTGAGAGGTTATTGAGCTACCAAAAGGGCATCTAGAATTCTTTTAAGTCAGATGTTCAAATCATAAACTAAAATAGAGATTGACTAAAGCAGCATTCATCTACTTTGCAATTGCAGAGCAAGAGCAGTTCGAAGGTTATTTGGCTAACTTTAGGCTCCGTCTATAGTTTATAAAACAAAAAAATAAACTATTTCATCCCCAACGGAGTCGCCATTTTGTTTCTAGGAAAAGTAGTGTCTTTTTGATCTGCTAGTCCCACTAGGATTGGCAGTTATCCTAGAAACAAACAATCAAAGAAATTTTTGATTTCCTCTATGTATGATAGATAAGAGAGAAGCAAAGGGACCAACCTAGATCTTCTGCTTGACTCCTTTCTTGATTTCTCTCCCCCTTGATAGATCTTGCAACTCCTCTCCTACTTGTCCCGCTTAGAGAATACCTGTAGAAACAAAGTCACAAAACACCATCAAAGCATCTCGATCTATTATATCATAAACAATGCAGAATCAGAAATACATTGAACACACAATAGCATTCACAAATAACAAGATTCACAAATACACGATTGTATGGAGGAAAACTCAAAGAACTTTATTAAAATAGAAGGGATAATTACAACCCAGCTGTCTGATCCAGCATCATCCTCCCAGCATCAGAGCCCTCTTCGCCTCATGAAAAGTAAAATCACCCAACAATACAATGCTCTTTCTCAAAGACAAACTATCAGCACTTCCTTACAAATTACAAAGTTTCAGCCTCTAGATCTCTCAGATGAGGGATCCATTTATAGATGTTTGCAAGGGTGTGAGTCATCTCTGGGTTTTTGATTAGTGTCATTCCACTTGTTGTTCTTGGTTCCACTTGGAGATTTCTTAGATCTCTTACTCATCCTTGGGTGAATTCAGAGAAGCAAGTGCCATAGGAGAACTTTCTAGAAGATTCTATGAGCATCCACTTACCAAATTGTCTCGTACATTTGTCCATCCTCGCTCATCGCACCCCATAAAAGGCCTCTTCAATATGCATCACACCCTGACAGTGGAGCAGTCAGTATGGTCCATTTTTGGCCAGTTCTGAGTGGTTTTTCAGGTGGAACTTTTGGGGAATGATGTAATCAGTTGACCATGATTATTTAGGGTATGAAACAACACTTTTAGGGGTTAAAGAGCTCTTGGTTTATCGACATATAATATTGAGGTTGTAATGCCCAAATATGTCTATAACATTCACCTCCAACTTTCCATATATGGTACCCTTGAAGACCCTACCCCAATCCATATTTACCATAAAATCCTTTGGGATTCTAATTACTAGCCCCATTTTTATAAAATTTGCGATGGAATGATGTTAGCCTTGTACCAAGTCATTTTTGATGAAGGACCTCCTAGGTTTTCAAGAGAAGCTCTAAATGACCTTACAACTATAGGAAAATGGTTTGGAGAGGAATTATTCACCTATGTTAGGATTTATGGAAGCCTATCTACCCCTCATGTCCTCCCTCTCTATGTACCTGACAAGCTCCTAGCCGGAGAAGTTTCCTATCAAACTGTGGGCAATTGATTAACCAAATCCCTTAAGGAAGCCAAAAAATCTATTTGGCCATCTTTTGCTATTCGTTGTGGAGTTTTTACTTTAGAGAATTTCAGGCATGAAATGATTGAAATTACTAATATATTGTATATGAAATTTCCCACTGTTCAACCCAGGCAGTATGATCCAGCCAAGGTAGCCCAGAATTTCACAGCTTGGGTCAAAGTTCGGAAATTTCAGCACAAGCCTGATGATTTCGAAAACCTATTCGAAACAATCCAAGACTATCAATAGGTAGAAATGTTAGCCAAAGCTCTCATGAACCCCAAAGAGTACAAGATTTCAAGGTTAGAGATTCCCCCCTTGATATATTATGGATTTCACAATCATTTTCACAACAGGAAAATGTTTTAAAAGACCCCGAATTCAATTAGGGAAATAAATAAAGTGCAGCATCGACACGGTAGATTGAGTAGTCAATGTCTACCAAAAAGCCAGACAAGGTATGGGAACAATTTGATAAAATTGGTAATACAACATCACAGGAATCACATATCTCATTGCAAAAAGAAACTCTTAATACTCATGAGATTATAAAAAAGGCCCCAATCACTATTGGGTCTTCAGCTAAAGTGGTCAATACTGATGACCTGGAATCATTTCGACCCACCCTACCTCCGAAGTTGTGCTTAAAATATAATAAATCCCTCCCCTAGATGTATTTTACAGTCCAAAGCACAGGGTTGTTATGAGCAGACAGAGGAAGAGGAAAAGAACTAAACATTGCTAGGAATTAGTTCCATGAAATATACCATTGGATATTGTTTGGAAGGATCCACAAACTGACCCCGCCAATTGTCTAACAAGGCTATCACAGTTTGCAAGAGAGTATGCTACAACTACTGTGGATAAAGCCTTAGAAGTACAACAATTGATCAAGGAGAAGGATGACAAGATCCTTCAATTAGAACAGGCATTACTTAATTCAAAACCGAGTATTAATGAGGGATGAAAGGCACATGTAAACCAACTACAAAAAAGATTTGATGAGATGAAGGTTCAACATGAAGCTGACATCAAAAGAAAGAATGACCAATTGCAACAACTCCAACTTAGGATTGATCAATTCAAAGATAATCCTAAATTTAAAGATTTCAAGAAAGAAGCAGGGGATATTAACACTCTCCTTGCTCAACAAGAAGTTGTTTTCTGCCAAAAGTTGGCAACAATCAATGATATGTGTAAAACAAGGAATTCATTGATGAATCAGTTGCCTGATCTGAGGACATACTTTGATGACATTGAAGAAAATATTTTTGACTATATTTCCTGGTAGGACAGTGCAGATGGCATAACAACCGATAAGGATTCATGATTCATGGAAGGAAATCCTTTTTCATGATTGGGATATGAAAATGAAACAGGCAAAGGAAACCATCTTTAGTGTAAGGGACGTCCCAAATAACCTCACTAAAACCATTCGCGAGAATCTTTTCAATGCTATTTTGATTCAAGAATGCCCGATAGATACATTGTTCGATGTCAAAACACTAATGAAACATTGGTAGGATTGGTCCAAGATGAAGGTGGATAACATCAAAAAGTTATCTAAGCTAACTTTTAAACATTATTGGAAACACTTGGTCAAACGACATAGCAAATGGCTTATGTTATGGTTCTTAACCAATACAACTACTCATATGCTCCCAACACTCTCCGATGTGGTTTATGTGAAACAGATGTGATTAAATCCAACTCATCCTTCAAAATTATAGCCCTTGATAGATGTCTATGAACTCATGCAGCAAATGAAAGGACAATAGGTTTCTCATTCTGGATGAATTGTTTCAATAGACTCTATTTTTATCTTTTAGCTTCATTTTAAGGGTGGTTTGTTTGAACCTCCTCAACATTTCAAGTATTTTCTATTTTTATAGTTGATCCTTTAATTATAAATACCCTTTCATGTCTTTTAGAAAGGGGTTCTAAATTTTTGTAAGAATACTTAAGAGTGTTGCACTATTGTACCTTTTGAATCATCTTAATAGGAAAGCTAAACCAACACTGCTTTTCTTATGAGCAGAGCACTGATATATCAGGTACTATTAGATTTATGTTATTGCTGTGTTTATATATGATTAATAGTTACACCTTTTCTTTACTATTTTTCTATGTATGTTCTTATATGTAGTTGAATACTTATTCACTATTGAAGAGTATGAAGTTGTTATTTTTGAATGAACAACGAAATCTTATATGTGATATTTATAAACAATTAATTTCATAACTATTTAATCAAAATAATTATGTTTCTTGCACTTACTTCTTGAATCACTAAATGATATATATTGTTTAGCATATTAGAGAATCTTTCAATCACACATATCAAGATAAGTTAAATCCCAAGAAATATATAGCTAGTAATATATAGATATATTTGTACTCCTATATTTCTATTCATCACATCTATTTCACCCACATTATACTTCAAATTCAATTATATACTTTTTAAGGGAAACTGGTCCCAATATTCCTAGTCAGAGCCACTATTCCAAATGGAAAAGGAACAATTTTCAAGTTCCTGACTGGGTGGTTATCCCTGATGTTGAGGCAATGACATTTCGAGCCTTCAACATTTTTGGTGCTAGAAGCAGGGCCCCAACTATGAATGGAAAAATGTTTGATCCCACATCAAAAAGCCATCTAAAGAGTCACTCCCCTTCAAGATCTCCCCCAAATTCCAGATCTCATTCCAAATCACCTACTCCTAGACTAAAAAAATTATGAAAAAAACCACAAAAGTCTCCTAGCACACTACCTAAGCCATCTGATCAACCTACTTCTCAGGAGGTACTCAATGTTCAAAATTTAATTCAGAAATTAGAAGGAATTTCTATTTCGGAAGAAAATCCACAACAATCTGAGTTGTCTGAAAGTAGTGTTTCCTCATCTTTTCAATCTACTCGTATTTTAACTTGTTTGCAAAGTGAGAAACTTGGGGTTCCTCCATTTGAGTTTCCCTTTCCTTCCCATCGAAGAAAGATGAAAAAATCTGAAAATCAATCATTCACTAGCGAGATTTTATCATCTACTCCACCTCAAACACCTTCATTTTATACTTCATCACCATTTTTCTCTCCTCTGCTCAATCCTCCTTTTTACGCCCCCCCTTCTCAATCAACTGGTGCTGATTCAACCATCACTAGCACATGGGCTACGTCTTCTTCCACACAATCAACCTCTTCTACTATTACAACTCCTTCTACTCAACTTCCCATAATGGTAGGTAGACAACAAAATCCACCAGCAGTTTGACCATGGACTAGTCCTGGAGCTATTCAAATGGAAGCCCCTCTCCATCCTCTACCTAAGCATCCTGAAAGATGGTTACCAAAGTTTAATCCTCAGGATGGAGTCCCTGCTAAAGAACATCTCCATAATTTTATGCTGGCCATTAATCTCAATGGAGTGGTAGAAGAATATTGTGTGGTAAGATTATTTCCCTACACCCTTAAAGGATTTTCAAGTTCGTGGTGCTTCTCATTAGCACCAACATCTATCACTAGTTGGGATATATTTGAAGAACAATTTTTGACTAAGTTTGGTGATGATCGCACATCTGCTACTTTAATCATTGATCTCTCCAATATTAAAGCCAATCCCGATGAGAAAATCAAGGATTTCAATTCTAAGTTTAATAAATTGTTAAACAAAATTCAGATACCTCTAAACCTGGTGTTGATGTTCAAATCAAGTGGTATATTTTTTCTCTTCCTTCCAATATCGCAATTTTTGTAGATAGGGATAATAGAGCCACTTTAGTAGACAACATGAAAGAGTCAATATCTGTAGAAAAAAGGATTCTTGACTTAGAAAATAAAACTACTTAAGAAGAAAGAAAAACTAAGAAGGTTACCTTCAAAGAGGAACCAAAGAAAAAAAATCCAAAAGATACTTTTGGTCTAGAAGGATTAGAAAAGGTCCTTAAATCGATGTCGAATGAAATGGTAGAAATAAAAGAACAGGTAGTTGAGTCTTCTAGAAAACCTTTCAGATATTTTAGTAGAACCCAAACATCAAACCCTTAGCCTCCTAATGTCATATCAAATTTTGAATCTGATCTAGAGGAGGATGAAGAAGAAACAACATTATTTGTCGATGAATCTCAAGATGAAGAAACAATCGAACTTTAAGGATTATGGGTTTTATTCTTCCTACTTTAGATAATGATGAAGAACATGAATCTTTTCCGGTTAGTACACGAAGTACGAGTCTTGCAGATTCATCGTAGTCAACCCAAAAGAAAAAATCTCCTACTCCTAGTACTAAGGACAAAGCTACACCTAAGAAATACAGTTCTATGTCTTCCAATTCAATTCCATCTTCTTCCAATTCTCCATCTATATCTAAAAATTTGGTTGTTCCTGACACCATAGAATATAATATAGTTGAGGATATGAAGAAGGTCAAGGCTAACATTTCCTTCTATGAAGTAGCTAAACTAAAGCAACAACAACACTTTTTACTTCAAGAATTAAATGTAGTCCCTGCATCCCCTTTTCCTATTGTTGTTACTTAAAAAGCTTCTAAAGGAATAGAAAAACCCCCCATTGATCTTTTAGATAAGATTGATCCCACCGATGTCATCCTAATTGGAGATAGGTCAAACTCTCATACTCCTCCTTTCCTTTTGACCTTTGAAATATTCAATAAGAATGTGCATAATTTATTAGTAGACTCTGGGGCATATTCAAATGTATTGCCTTATATAGTTTATCTTAAACTGAATGTTGAACCCTAGAAGTCTGCTCTACATATTGTTCAACTCGATAGAACCAAAGTCAAAGGGTTAGGGGAAGTCAATTCTATTTTCATTAGACTTTCTTCTAATGCTAAAGTCTGTCAAATAATTGATGTACTAGTTGCTGATATTCTTGATTTTTATGGTTTAATTTTAAGTAGAGATTGGTCAAAGAAGCTACATGGTTATTTAGCTACTGATTGGTCTCATATTTGGCTTCCTTATAATGGTAAGCCTAATCAAATTTGCATTGACTGAGAAAAGCACATTAAATATTCAGTAACTAACTTGGGTGAGGGAAATGAACCAGTGGTCTTCACCAATAACATTCTTGGGAAATTCTATTTAGATTCATTCTTGGGTAGTTTCTATACACAAGAAACTCCTTTCAATATTTATTTTGTCACCTCTCAAGTTGAAACTTTTTCACAGACAAACTCATCTAGATGTGTAAATATTGTAGATAAACCAGTAGTTAAATCTTTGTTTTAGACTTTATATTTTGATGGTTCTCAATCCAATGATGATGCTGGAGCAAGATGTATTTTAATAAATCCTAAAGGAGAGAAAACAATGATAACATGTAGATTAGAATTTGAATGCACCAATAATATTTTTGAATATGAAGTTCTGGTTCAGGGTTTGTACAAAGCAATACGTCTTAATTTTAAATACCTTAAAGTGTTTGGAGACTCTGAAATTGTTATTAAATAGGTGAGAAACACCATACATTGTGTCTCGAGCCACTTGAAACATTATCAATCGCTCATTCAAACTCTTACTTCTCATTTTATTTCATTTAATATTTATCCTATCCCAAGACTTCAAAATGCTAGTGCTGATCTACTAGCTAATGTTGCATTCAAACTGATCCCACCAGAGGATTATAGTCTAGATAGATTTTCCATTGAATTGATTTTTCACCCTTCAATTCTTGATAATATCACTAATTGGTGTGTGTTTAATGATGACGAGGACATTGTAAGTTTCTTAACATCAGAAGGGTCATATACTGATAAGGTAATAGATGAAGACGAACATGACAAACAGATGAAGTAATCAATTGAGGAAAATTCCTTACCAAAGTCTATAGTCAAGCTTGAAGATTTATATGACTTAAAGGACATATTTAAAAAGGTCACTAACTGCAAACTACAAAGTTCAACTTTGAGGTTTGAATTGATAAACCTTGGATCTGATCTGAAACCTCAAAACATTAATTTAGGCCTAGGACTTTCATCAGATGAGAGATTGGCCTTTATTCATTTGTTAAAAAAATAAACTTTTTCTTTCTTTCTTGGAATTGTATTAGTAGCAGGTTCTGAACTAATGTCTTTTCTAGACGATTTCTCAAGTCATAACCAAATCCTGGTTCATCCAGATGACATATTAAAGAATACTTTCAGGACTAAATGGGGAACTTATGCATATCAAAAAATTCCTTTTGGATGACTAAATGTAGGAGCAACCTTCCAACGAGCTACAAACATTGCCTTTAGAGGTCTGATCAATAAAACTGTTGATGTTTACTTGGACGATATTACTTCCTAGAAAAGGAATAATCATTATCGTGATTTAAAATAGATTCTTGAAAGGTGTATTAAATATGGGATTTCATTAAACCCCAAGAAGTCATACTTTGCACTTAGTGAAGGGAAACCTCTAGGATTTATTGTATCCAAGGAAGAGATTTAGATAGATCCTGACATAATTAAGGAAATTTTGGATATTCCTTTGCCTCATAATAAGAAATCAATACAATCTTTCCTAGGACAGATTAATTTTTTGAAAATATTTGTTCCAAATTTTTGTCAAGTTGTTTTGCCTCTACAAGTTATGATCGAGAAAAACTCAGTTTTTAAATGAGGACATAATAAAAGAGAATCATTTGAGTGAATAAAGAAAGCTATTATTGATGCTCCCTCTTTAATAACTCCCAACTTTTTTGATCAATTCATTTTTTATACATTTTCTTATGAGTTATCCTATGTTTCAGTTCTAACACAGATCAATGATAAAAAAAATAGAGGCACCTATCTCCTTCTTCAACTCCAACTTACAAGGAGAAGAGCTCAACTATTCAAAAGTGGAGAAACAAGCCTTTGCATTTTTTAAGTCCGTTAAATACTTTAGGCCTTTTCTTTTGAAAACTCATACTAAAGTAATTGTCCCATTCCCAATAGTAAGACAATTGCTTGTTCAAAAAGAATTGGGAGAAAAGAGAGCAAATTGGGTCACTACTATGCAAGAATATGACATTGAAGTTAAACCTGCTAAAATTGTAAGAGGTCAAGGTTTTTGCAGACTGGTTACTAGAGCTTCTTATATATCAGCTGGCAAGGAATCAAGTAACACTATCCAAATATTTGAGGTATGCCTTACTAATACTGAATCTCAATACACTGATCTCATTTTTTATTTAAAGAATGGTTATGCTCCACCCGAACTCAATTACAAAAGTAAAATGGATTTAAGGATGAAATCCAATCAATATGAACTCATTGATGATGTGTTATTTAGAAAAAATTATGATTCAATTTTGTTAAGGTGCTTAGAAAAATCTGAAGCACAAAGGGTTTTGCAGGAATTACATGATGGACCAGCTGGTGGAAACTTTGGAGGAGACACCACCGCTCACAAAATCCTGCATGTTGGATACTACTGGCCAACTCTTTTTAAGGATACACATGCCTATGTCAGAAAGTGTAAAATTTTCCAAACTGCTACAGGAAGATAGAGAAAACCAACCTTACCTCTTCAACTAGTCAACATTGAACAACCCTTTGAACAATGGGGATTGGATATTATTGGTGAGATTCTTCCTCACTCTTCCAAGTAGCATAGGTTTATCCTTACTACTACACATTATTTCACAAAATGGGTTGAAGTGATACCGCTTAAAGCAACCAATTATAACAATATCATTGAATTCATTGATCAATACATTATTACCAGGTTTGGTCTACCTAATGCACTCATTTTTTATAATGCATCTTACTTTTCAGGAAACCGTATGACTGGCTTTGCTTTAAAAAGAGGATTTAAACTTAAATACTTTGTTAGTTATTATCCCCAGGGAAATGGTTTAGCAGAATCAAATAATAAAAACCTCATTCGAATTATTAAGCAAACTATTGATTAAAGCCAAAAGAATTGGCATAAATATCTTATTTTTCTCTATGGGATGATAGAATAACTAAGAAGGCCTCCATAGGTACTTCTCCTTTTAATATAGTGTATGGGAAGGAGGCTATTCTCCCTCCTAATCTAGTCCTTCCCTCATCAGCTCTGGTACAGTTTATTGAAGAAATACATTCTTTCTCTCTGAAATTAAGGATATCACAAATACTCAAATTAGAAGAAGAAAGGGAAAAAGCGAAATAAACACATGCTCACCATCAAAAAATAGTAAAATATTCCTTTGATACAAGCTCAGTTGATAAGAAAAAATTTCAAATTGGAAACTTAGTCCTAAAATGGGACAGGTCACATGAAGACAAAGGAAAACACACTAAATTTCAAAAATTGTGGCTTGGACCATTTCAAATTGTTGAGCAATTAGGCCCATCAACTCTTATTTTGCAAGATTTACAAGGAAAGATGGATGGTCTTCCTGTTAATGGCCTAATTCTAAAAAAATATATTTTCTTGAAGGAACATCAGTTCTAATGTAACTATGTCACATATACATACTAGTGT
Organism: Pinus tabuliformis; assembly: GCA_031772625.1. NCBI lineage: Eukaryota > Viridiplantae > Streptophyta > Pinopsida > Pinales > Pinaceae > Pinus > Pinus tabuliformis. Next base: position 1,026,970,837 of record CM062805.1, read on the forward strand.
TTGCAGTATAAATAATTTTAAGTAACATACAAATGGATTTTTATCATTATCTCTAATCATTCTATGATTTTTTACTTCTCAAAGTATAAAAATTTTAGGAAATAATTAGGAACCTTAAGAATTGGGTGATTATTGTAAAACTCTGAAATATTTTTCCATTGAAGTTGAAACCTATTTCGACCTAAAGAGACTTATAAAATCTTCGATCTAGTTATCAGTTAGGAAATGTTTTCTTTTAAAAAGTAAAGACTATTTGGAGTTTCATCAGCTTAAACTTCAATTGTCATCCAACACTCTTAAGGAGTGAATGAACCTTCCCATTCAATAGTCATATATTTTTAGAGTGTGATTAAAAAATATAATAAATTTAAAAGATAAAAGGTCTCATCAAGAGCCTACTTACCATGATCATGGGAAAATAATAGGTTGACATTTTCACTATTGGCCACCAAACCAGGATAATGGCTTATGGTTATATAATCATAAGGCAAGGAGTCTCATCACGAGCTAGCTTGTTCAACTTCATTACGACCTGTGAATGGCATTGTCATCATCTGCCTACCAAACCAAGACAGTGAATTTTAAAAATATCTTCAATATATATATATATATATATATATATATATATATATATATATATATATATATATATATATATAGATATATAGATATATATATATATATATAAATATTACAACTAAAGTGGATGGGATCCTAGTTCATTATTAGTTAAAAGGTAACCCTATCAAGGCTATGGACGCCTGCTGGTAGTAGTGGCTCTACCTATGACAAAGCAAGTTCATATTAAAATCTAAGCTTCAATAGCCACCTAGTTTATCTTTACAATTGATAAATGAATGATGCAGATAGTGAAGATTTTCATCTATAAAAGGTTGCAAGAAAGCTACAACAAAAATGAGTTTTTTTATTCATAGTAATCTTATATACCTAATATTTCAAAATAAATTTTCTTTCCCTAATAAATTTTCTTCTCATTAAGTTTAAATTTCACTATATATACATTTCTTAGAGATAACTGGTTCTTACATGAAGCTCCAATTTTTGTGTCACTCAACAATCCCCCATTATAATTATATAAGTTAACTTAGCCATAATGGGACCCTTTAAAATTTTCAGTATAGAGCCTTTTAAAAATTAAATAAAACAAGATTCCTAAAAAAACCCAAAAATTATGTTATCTGCACTTAGGATTTAAACTTATTTGGAATTCAAATAACTAAAGCAAAAAGTTAATAGGACCCTTCACATATCACATATTGGAAATCGAATAGGTTAGAGAAAAGTAAGATTTTAAGAAAAAGCGCGATGCAACTTGCCTAAGGCTTAATAAATTTACGATATGTCATATATAGCTTTAATAAAGAAAAACCCTCTACACACGTAAAGGTCAGAATCAGTGCCACTAGAAAGCCACCTCATTATTGGAAAAAGAACAACACATTAGTTATATCATAATTTTACATTTGTTACCACAACCTTGAACTCCTGATAAGACTTTATCCGATATCACGAGAAGTACTCCATCACAGTTTCCTCGTCACAATACTCAATCGCATCGCAAAACTCAAAACGAGTCTTGACAGGGGAACTTCTGATGTGATAATTCCTGCTACAAGCCTTTTTCCGCATATCTAAAAGGTTAATCCGTCACATATCAGAAAGAGGAGCATTTCGTGAATTAGACAATATGCACGCCAAAGAAACTTGCGATGCAAAATAAGCCAGTAGGGGCGCTTACCTGTACAAAGAGCATATGAACCCACGTTTCTTCATTTATGATTAGTTATAAAGGTATTGATTGTTCTCTGTAATGTAAATGATTTGATGGATCACATTTAGTGTTTCAAATTTTGTGTTAAATGCTTATTTTCATTCTATTTCGTCATTCTCACCTTAAGTTTCTAATTCTAAGTTTTGCTCCTTATTCTTTGTCTTCTCTCTGTTTCAGGCTAGTCTCGCTAAACAAAACTCATGTGAAATTTCAAGAGCCACTAAGAAGAACAAGAAACCAATGGTGCCACCATAGTCAGCTCCAACCTACTACAAAGCTTACTGAGATGCCTCCATTTTTCTCTGATAGAACATGTACTACAGACTCTGGGTGTTCTTCTTAGGAAGCAATACTATTTGAAGAAGAAGAACGCAGATTAGTTACGAGACAAGTCACAACGCCAGATGACACTATATCGACTTCAGAAACCACCCGGGCATACGTCACCAATTCCTATCTCCCTCAAATTGTGGCTTGAACCAACATTATGCCATACACTAATTTGGTCAAATGGATTATTGACGATGTGAACATCGTAGATATAACCTTCATAATCCCAAGGACATAGACACTAATTGGGTCATTTAAATCTGAAGATTTAATAAGGATGTATCATCTTCCAGTGTCACAGAAAATCTATAATGCATAGTTTATTCAAAAGTTTTATGTAGAAAATGAAGTTCAGTCGGACCCAATAAGGCAGTGGAGGCGCGAGCTGAGAAAGCACAAACATGAAGACAAGGGTATGTATTCTCTAGCCTCCCTTGCTGGTTGTCATTTTCACATTGCAGCTATGATATGTAGATTGTTCAAGCAGCCTAGTACACATAAATTCGCAATAGAATGGGTTCCCCTAATGGAGGATTCCTATGAAGCCTATATTATGGATGGGCCACTATCCTATCCAACAATCTAGTTTCCCAGATCCTATCCCACCGATGATCTAGGTTCCTTCACCTACCAGACTCATCCAATATCTTTTACTTCTGTGATGTTGTTAGAATTTCATTTAAAAGAGCATAAAATAATATGTATGCATGCTTAAGCAAGAGGAAACATGACAACGATCAACAAGTCAAAACACGAGACATTTGATAATGGAGTTCGTCAAATGTGGACTATGTCTCTGGGCCCGTGTCAAGATGGTGGAGGCTGTTTCATATGATGTTGTAAATGATGATGATGTACATGGAAGAATCTTTGTCATATCAAGGAAACACACCCTCAGCCAAGAGTGGCTTGTCTCTCCACGATACATTCCGCTTACATGAATTCTCACCCATGAAGGCTTCCTCTCAGCATGACAACTTCACATGATCTCACACAATGTGGCAATGAGTATCCCTTCAGCATAGTTACTTAGGGATCTCAACAGCAATACATAGCATGACAAGCTAAATACATCTCACATAATGTGTCAAAAGAGATCCCACAATTTAACATCAAACAGGGATCTCAAAACATAATAAATCATCCAACAATTATGAATGAAAACATGACATGATTGATTCATGTACCTGCACCTATGAAGTTGGCTGAAAAATGTAAGGCTTAACTGCAAAACTAATGACTTCACCACTAAATTTCTATCATCAAGAGGTGTAAAATTGACTATCCATTTGTCGGATTCTGACACTGTCAAAATCTGGGATTGTAGGAATCTTTTAGATTCCCTCAAGATTCTTCAAAGAATCTGCTCTGTTGGGAATCTACAAATATGCTTCTCAGATGGTGATTTTGATTTCACCATCACATTCCCTATGAAATTCTGATTAAAATGACTATAATTTCATATAATTCTGATAAAATTAAAATTTACCTCCCCATGGAATCTTTCAGGCATCAAGAAATATTCTCTGCAAAAAATTCTTTGTCTCAAAAAATGTGCCATCATGGTTCCACCTCCTGGAATTGAAAATCATGGTTCCGCCTAGGCATGGTTCCACCTCGTGGAACTAAAAATCATGGTTCCGCTTGGGCATGGTTCCACATGGGCTCGTGGTTCCACTTGCAACTTCATTGGCCTTTCTGTCTGATCCGTTGGTCTCCCTGTGCATCTGCGAAACTTGAGCTTATATGAAAAAATTTGGTGAAATATTCAAGGAAAAGTTCGGTGGCGCATTGGTAGCACCAGTCGGTAGAAGGCATGCATGAGATTTGGGAAGGGTCGGGTTTGAATCCCTGCACACTCCCTTTTCAGTGACCTGTTATACCCGTTTCATGTAATTAGGCAGGTGTGAACAACGATTTGGTAACGGTTATATTTTTTTTGGGGGACTGCTCACTTGGGCCTGACCACATGGGCCAGGGGATTTTGACCCCCACCGGTCCCATAACTTTGTGGCTCCATAACAAGAATGGTCTGTAGGCCATGGGGCAGAGTTCCCGGCCAACCGGACCCTGACCCCTATATCTAGATATATATATATATATATATATATATATATATATATATATATATATATATATATATATATATATATATATATATATATATATATATATATATATAGATATATATATAGATATATATATATGTTGTTTTCACATGGACCAGGGGTGGCGGGGTTGACAGCTCACAGCCCCATTTAATTTTTTGATTTATACAAATATATTTAGATAGTTAATATTTTAGGTGGCGGGTTTGGTGGCCCGCCACCTATTTATATATATTTTTTGTTTTTCCCAACCTCTTAGTGAATTTAGAAAACTTCTCGAACTAGGTAGGTTATTGGGAAAATTAACGATACCACAAATTTGCCCAGAAGTTTACCAGATTCTTGTGTCATATTTTGACGAATTTGCTGCCTCTTTAGTCTGCCACTTGTACAAGTCAACCCTGAACTTTGACTAGCCCTATCTCCTCCATACGAGCTTGGATTTGAGTGTTATTCATATCGTTGGAATTAGGGCGACAAGCACTTAGATATGAGGCTCAGTTTGTTGCAATTTGACCACTTTGAATTTTGACCATTTTTTAACCCTCTTGGACTTCTGCATGTGTCTAGAGCCACCTGGATCAACCGAAGCAAGCACAATATTACTACCGGGACCGTGCCCCCTTTCTACATGAGTGCTTATATTATGGACACAGTGTGTTTCACCTCTGACTTTCCATCTATGGGATGGAAATGGACCCTTGAAGACCCTACCTTGATCCATATTTACCATAAAATTCTCTGGGAGTCCAATTACTAGCCCCATTTTTATAAAATCTACCATGGAATGATGTTACCCTTGTACCAAGTCATTTTTTATGAAATACCTCCTAGGTTTTCAAGAGAAGCTCTAGATGACCTTACAGCTATAGGAAAATGGTTTGGAGAGGAATTATTCACCTATGTTAGGATTTATAGAAGCCTAGTTTCCCCTCATGTCCTCCCTCTCTATGTACCTGACAGCTCCTAGCCCGAGAAGTTGCTTATCAAACTATGGGCAATGGATTAACCAAATCCCTTAAGGAAGCCAAAAAGTCTATCTGGCCATCTTTTCCTATTCGCTGTGGAGTTTTTACTTTATAGAATTTTAGGCATGCAACACTTGAAATTGATAACACTGTGTATGAAATTTCCCATTGTTTGGCCCAAACAGTATGATCCAACCAAGCTAGCCCAAAATTTCACAGATCAAGTCGAAGTTCAGTAATTTCAGCACAAGCCTGATGATTTCAATGACCTGTTTGAAACAACTTGAGACTATCAATAGGTAGAAATGTTAGCCAAAGTTTTCTTGAACCCCGAAGAGTTAATAAAGTTCAGAGAGTATAGGAGTTCAAGGTTAGAGAATCTTCCCCTTGATATATTAGGGATTTTGCAATCAGTTTCACAACAAGAACATGTTTCAAAAGACCTCGGATTTAATCAGGGAAATACATAAAGTGCAACATCAACACAACAAACTGAGGAGTCACCATCTACCAACATGTTAGACAAGGTATGGGAATAATTTGATAAAATTGTTAATACATCATCACAGGAAGCACATACCTCATTGAAAAATGAAACTCTTAAGACTCATGAGATTACAAAGAAGGCCCCAATCACTATTGAGTCTTCAGATAAATCGGTCAATACTTATGAATTGGAAATCATTCCAGTTGATCACCCTACATCTGAGGTTGTGCTCAAAATAAAAGAAATCCCTCCCCTAGATGTATTTTACAGTCCAAAGCATAGGGTTGTCATGAGAAAACAGAGGAAGAGGAAAAGAACTAAACAGTCCCAGGTGTTAGTTTTGGGAAATATACCATTGGATATTGTTTGGAAGGATCCACAAACTGACCCTACCAATTATCTAACAAGGTTATCGTAGTTCGCAGGAGCGTATGCTACAACTACCGTGGATAAAGCCTTAGAAGTACAACAATTGATCAAGGAGAAGGATGACAAGATACTTCAATTAAAGAAGTCATTACTTAATGCAAAACAGAGTATTGATAAGGGATGGCAGGCACATGTAACCCAGCTGCAGAAAATATTTGATGAGATGAAGCTTCAACATGAAGCTGACATCAAAAGAAAGAATGACCAATTGCAACAACTCCAACTTAGGATTGATCAATTCAAAGATAATCCTAAGATTGAATATTTCAAGAAAGCATCAGGGGAGATTAACACTCTCCTTGCTCAACAATAAGTTGTTTTCTGCCAAAACTTAGCAACAATCGATGATCTGTGTAAAAAAAGTGATTCACTGATGAATCCATTGTCCAATCTGAGGACATACTTTGATGACATTGAAGAAAAGATTTCCGACTATATTTCCTATCAGGACAATGAAGATGGCATTGTAGTTAATCCTCTAAGGATTAAGGATTCATAGAAGGAAATCCTATTTTGGGACTGGGACATGAAAATGAAACAAGAAGATGCAACCATCTTTAGTGCAAGGGACATCGCAAATAACCTAACCGAATCTATTCGCGAGAATATTTTCAATGCTAATTTGATTCAAGAATTACCTATAGATACATTGCCTAATGTCAAAAAACTAATGAAATATTGGCAAGATTGGTCCAAGATGAAGGCGGATAACATCAAAAAGTTATCTAAGCTAATTTTTGAACATTATTAGCAACACCTTCTCAAACCGCATAACCAATGGCTTATGTTAAGGTGCTTAACCAATACAACTACTTATATGCTCCCAACACTCTTCGATGTAGTTTATGCAGGACAAATGCGATTAAATCCAACTCATCCTCCAGAATTAAAGCACATGATAGATATCTATGAACTTAGGTAGAAAATGAAAGGACAATAGGCTTCTCATTCTAGATGAATTGTTCCAACATACTCTATTTTATCTTTTAGCTTCATTTCAAGGGTGGTTTGTTTGAACCTCCTCAACATTTCAAGTTTTTTCTGTTTTTATAGTTGATCATTTAATTATAAATACCATTTTATGTCTTTTAGAAATGGGTTATGATTTTTTATAAGAATACTTAAGAGAGTTTCACTATTGTACCTTTTGAATCATCTTAATAGTAAAGATGAACCAACACTGTTTTTCTTATGAGCAAAACACTGATATATTAGGTACTATTATCTTTGTGTTATTGTTGTGTTTATATCTGATTAATAATTACACCTTTTCTTTACTATTTTACTATGTATGATCTTATATGCAATTGAATACTTATTCACTATTGAAGAGTATGGAGTTGTTATTTTTGAATGCATTGTGAAAACAACAAAATCCTATATGCAATATGTATAAACAAGATTAACTGATTTACTATTTAATCAAATTAATTATATTTCTTTCACTTATTTCTTGAATCGCTAAATGATCTATATTTTTTAGAAACTTAGAGAATCTTTCAATTGAACATATAAAGATAAGTTAAATACTGGGAAATATATAGCTAGTAATATATATATGTTTGTACTCCTATATTTCTATTAATTGCATCCATTTCACCCACATTATACTTCAAATTCCATTATATACTTTTAAAGGGAAACTGTTCCCAATATCCCAACTCCGAGCCACTATTCCAAATAGAAAAGGAATGGTTTTCAAGTTCCTAACCAGGTGGTTATCCCTGATGTTGAGGTAGCGAAATTTCGAGCCTTCAATAGAATGTGAGGCCGAGTCTCTTTGAGAAGGACGAGACTTCCAGAGGCTAGGCCTTGAGGGTAGTTTTCTAAGAAAATGGCACACATGAGGGCCATATTATTTTCCAGTAAAGTCAAAAATTCTCAAAGAAGCCTGGATCACTTGTAGAGGGAGACTATGAGGTTTTCCAGGTTCATTTTTTAGTTGGTAGAAGAGATATTTATTTTTTATTTTCTCTCTATTGGACATTGGATAAACCAATGTTCCTTGTGTGTTTCACGACATGGACTAACCACCTCTTATGGATCCTTATCTCTGACGATGCAATCATTGACTAACACCTGTGGGTTTTGGTTTAACGACAATTGTGGTTCCCAACAAGTGGTATAAACCAATGCTCCCTGTGTGTTTTTCAACATGGACTAATGCCTCTTGTGGATCCTTATCTATGATGATATGATCATTGACTAACACCTACGGGTTTTGGTTTAATGACAATCGTGATTCCCAACACTTTCGATGGATTCAGTAATGGCTTCAGTAAGATTGAGGGATCAAGATAGGTTGGATGGCACATCTAACTTTGGTGTTTAGAAAATATAGTGCCTTCTTATTTTCGAAGAGCATGGGATGAAGGAGTTTGCTACAACACCTATTTTTGTACTAACATATCCTATCGTGTTGCATGAGTACTAGAAATGTGATTCCAAGGCTAGGCATATTATTCTAGATGGGGTCAAGTACCACATTGTACCATATTTGGCAGAAGAAAATTCAACCAAGAAGATGTGGGATGCTGTAAAAAAAAAAATCCAAGATAAAAATATGAATCAGAAAATGATCCTAAGAGAGAAGCTCATAAGCACGAGAAAAAATAAGGGAGAGAATGTTGTCAATTATCTCACCCACATCAGGAAAATTAGAGATGAGCTAGCATCCATTGGAGAGAAGGTCGATGAAAAAGAGCTTGTGAGAACAACCCTAAATGGGTTTCAAAAGAAATGGGATGTTTTCATGAAAGTGGTTAGTTTAAGATCTGATTTTCCTACTTAGTACAACTTGTTGAATGACTTCACATGGGAGGAGTTTCGACTGAGCCTTATGAAAGGAAACAGTGGTACTAGCAACAATTCTGAGTAGAAGGGAGAGAACAATGAGAATGTTTCCCTTGTGAGGAAGGGAAAAGCGAAGAAGGGATCCAGTAAAGGGTCCAACTCTAAGAAGGAAAATAATAATACATGTTGAAGATCAAGTGCTATGTCTCTCACGAGTTTGTCCATTACTACAACAATTTCCTGCACGAGAAGAAAGGTGACAATAAGGGCAAGAAGAATACAACGACAACCACAAATGAGATTTCTAGATGGATGGAGGATGCTTTTTCACTCATCACTTGCAACAACAGTCCAGGATAGTTGTGGCATAATGGAACGGGCCATAGGGTACTCAAGGTGACAAGTTTTCCAGATGCGAGAACAAATCACGATGGTGTACAATGTAGAACACCTTTCTCGCTAAAAGGGGTTGTTGGTTGATATAGCCTAGACACGTGTTCTAGACCCGGGTGATATTACTGAGGCTAGGAATGCAAGAGAAAAAATATCTCCAAGCCCAAGTTATTCTTTTGAATGGAAATGTCATAATTAAATTAATTAATCATTTTTTAATAATTTTCCTAATTTTTAACTTAGGGAAATAAATTAATTAACTAGTAATAATTTAGACATGGTCTATCTTCCTCTAGAGACATCTAGAAAAGTTTCTAAGTGGTGTTAGTCATTGTTTATATCATTTCATATCTATATCTTGGTCGTCGATTTCTTAAAGAGGTATTACAAAGGAAATCGATGGGAAACCTTGGATATCATGATCATGGTTATTGGGATTTGACAACAGCAAGGGTTTCAAAAATAGTTGAAGCAATGAATATGTTCTAAGGTTTTCTTTCATTAGTATTCTTCCAGTTTCTAAGATTCAAAGGAGGAATTTTTCGATATTTATTCTATAGACAAGGAGGCTGAGTTATTGAGGCTGTGAGGGTCCTAGGAAGGCTTCTTATTCTCTAAGAGAGGTTGAGATTCCTTCTAGAGGTCATATTTTATAGGAGAATGGGGCCTTATGAGATTTCCAAGAGTGTCGTACGAGTTTCCAAAAGGGATAAGAGGCTATTTCCATCCAGACCGTGAGCATTAGATGGTCCAATATCCACACATGTGGTGTCTTTTAGGCCATATTTTCTAGGGTGAGGTTGTGGGCCTTCCAGGTGTAATATTTATAAATTGCATAATTTGTTGAAGATTAATAAAACTCTCAGATCTAAAGAATTGGTTTTCTCTTCAGGGATTTTTCAGGGACGTTTTGTCCAAAAATATTAGTGTGCATTTTGTGATTTTTTTTCTTAGAGTTTCCATAGTTTATTTTGGTGAATATTGCAATGATTTTTTTATTCAATATTTGCAGTAAAATAATTTTGTTCAAGATTAAATACATTGGATAATTATAGCTTGATTACAATAAGAAATATTTTTATTGATTTTTCACACAATGAAAAAGGGTTGTTACACAGTGTCATAATACACATACAATCATCCATTAATTCTCATGATTTCTTCTAATATGCTACTACAAAATGGATATAGGATGGATCATTCTTCACCAGACTCCCACATGATCAAAACCATCATATCAATAACCTCCCATGAGTTTAAAAACATTCATTTCTAATTAATTTGAACCTTCTTGCATGTAGGATGCCATTTGGAGGGCACCCAACCACCCTCCTTTATTTTCCTGACACTCATATCAATCCTCGAAGGAAATCCCTCCATGATGTTGAAAATTGGGGCAACTATGGGACAAATTTCCCCATAGGAACCCAAAGGCCCTAAAGGAAGCCCAAATGCCCCAAAGATAATTCAAGTGGAAGAAAGAAATATTATTATTTAATATGGCACAAAATTGGTTGGGCAAGCAATCGTTAAATATGTGGAAAATATATTTAATTTTATTGTGAGAAAATTTGAATTCAAGTAATCCACTCCAAAATTAATAAGAAGGGCCTCATTAGGAATCCCACTGATTAGTATAAATATGGATACATTAGAACTCATTGAACATGTATGAAATGAATGAAAAAGATCACAAACCTAATCTGAAATGGATCGCATTTTATTTTTAGTGGTTCACAATTATTTGTTGCTTGCTTCTACTATCATTTGAATCTACTGCGGTGGCTTGCAGTTGTTACTTTAAGGTTCACATTCACTATACTCTGGATTTCCCATTCTACAGGTCTCACATTACACAGTGGTAGTGATTTCTCTTATGGCATCATTACACAGTGGCAATGACATCACTTTTTTATTGGCTTTCATACTTGGATCGATATCTCAGTGGTATCACTTTTCTATTTGCTTGTTAATAAAGTGGAATCACTTTTTTATTGTCTCACATACTCTTTTCAAAAACATCACTAACATAACTCTGTGGCTCAACATCGCTATCATTACTTTGATCTAAGGCTTGACATTATCTACAGTGGTATTGTTGTTACTCTATTATAACATCACATTGTACAATGGCCCTGTGGAATTTCAAGTGATTGTTACCATGTTTCTTATCTGTGTGTGGTTTGCATTTGGTTCACATAAATCATAATGTGGCACACTATACTTCCTCTGGCTCACAGTTTGGCATGCTATACTTCCTGTGGCTTGTAGTGGCACACAATACCTCCTATAGCTCGCACTTATGGGTATAGTGACATGTAATACTCACTATGGATCATAGTCTATGTAACAATGGCTCGCTTATATACATACAATTATATTTGTGTGTGTGTGTGTGCGTGGTTTGATTATATCTTGAAGCTTGCATTCTTTATGGATATAATTGCATTCTTTTAGGTTTGATTATATTCCTATGGTTTTCGTTCAACAGTTCTATCTATGTTATATATTCTTGTGGAAACCCTCACAATACCTCTGCAAGAAAATGATATATGACACTTATGGAAACCCTCATGATAGTAGGATATTTGGAAAAATATATTTCAATAATAACAATATGTGATAACTTGATGTATATGTGGATGGAAATGACCTTGACATGGTAGTTTCACTCAAATGTATGGCTCTATAAGGTTGATATGGTAGTAATCATCTATGACAATGAACATTGATTTAGTAGTAACCTTATATATATAATAGTGCTTTTGATATGTGGAAATGATCTACATGGCATTAGATGTATGGTAGTGACCTTGATGATAACATACTCTTGATGAAAATGATAACATTATGGATGCCAGATGTGACAATGTATCTATGGAAAATGTGATATTGTATATGATAGTGATATGATAACAACTCTCTTGAACTTGTTTTGTTCAGTTCAGAAACAAAGTTGTGAACTAACTTGGGTCAACCTTAGGAGGCATGATGTGATTTTCATATCTCATTATTATTGTACTCTGTATATCAGCTGAACAATTGATGAATCTATAATATAATAAGAATTTGGTTGAGTTTCCCCCCTTGTGGGGTTTTCCCCTAGTCTTTGACCTAAATCTTGGTGTCTCTATTGTGCATGCTTTTCTTTTACTATTCCTTTATTGTTCTGTTGAATTTTTGACGTTATTTTTCTCTCTACATAATTTCTAATGATGTTATGATGTCATGGAGTGAACGTAATATGTAAATGATGAATTTTTTGAAAATGCAATTATCTAGTGCAAAGAACAATCTAGCCCTAAAAATTAACACATGCAAGCACACACTGTGGGGAAAGTGAAATATAACATTAAAACAAAAAGGAAATATATAATCATAAAGAACCAGGTTCTATATATTAAATAATGGTGAATCATGCTAGTTATCTTAGAGAAGAGATGTGCGTTATGCTCATTCAAAAAAAGTCAATGGTAAAAGGCAAGAACTAGGTCTTACAATTCCAAAACCATAAGGGGAAAAAACCATAACCCTAACATGAAGTTAGGGCCAAGTATGTGTATTATGCTTGATTGAACTAAGTTTTGTAAAAAACGAGAGATTTATCAACACCATAAATTTTCACTTGGTGCTTCATTCTATGTTTTCTTTGGTTTGATGGAAAGACAATTCACACATTGATTTGCATGATTTTTCATTCGGAATAAAAAACTCAAAAATTGCATGGATAGGCCTTAAAAAAATTCATGAAAAATTCAAGATGCAAAAAGTCCCATTACGAGGATTATTTTCATGGAGTAGTGAAAACAAATCCTGGTACTATTCTTCAAAATAGAATCATAGCCTACCATCATATCCGTTTCCAGTTCAAGCTTTACTCTACCATATGCATATGTCAAGGGATCATCAATGTCCAACATCGTTGACATTATAAAAAACTACAATCGAACCCTTTGTGTGTGAGATGGATCACCAACATTAAAATGTGTAGTTTCAAGAATTTTCCTTGCCAAAATAAGTGATTTTGTTGGTATCATGCACAATAATAGGAACTTTTAAATACTTGAGAAAATAAATGAAATCTAAAAGAGTACAAGATCTATTAACATCTTCATCAATATGAGTATCATTAGACATAATATCAACAACACATAAACTCAAAGTAACATGATTTTCAATGAATCAAGTGGTGTGGAATTTTATGAAATTGAACATATATATGAATAATAACATCCTAATTAGATCGGTTAGACAACTTTTGTGAATTAGAGCCCTAATTATTACCAACAAATATGCATTTGTGTGGCTTGTGCTTTAATGTTTTCCTTTTATTATTAGGCATATGATTCTAACACTCACATCTTGAAGCTTTGAATTATTATATGTGGTTTTCTATATTCCTCTTCCATTTGGGATTAATTTGTAAAACTACCCAAGTTGGAAGCCCATTTAAAATTTAATTTGGATCACATACTAACTCTTACCAAAATATAACCCCCCCTAGAGTATAATATAGACTTAGCCATTTCAATTTTATTTTATTTGGTAGCCCCAATTTCTTAGGGTCTGTATAGAACATTTCTTTGATGTTAATATGCTATGTATCAATAAATATATTGATAATTCATACTTTTTGTAGTCCATGTGAAGAACCTTAATGTTGTTCAAGTATTACTTTTCAACTAGGCTTTAAATTCTTGAAATGTAACAACTGATTCACTTTTATATTTTATGAAATACACCCATGTTTCCCTACTAAAATTATCATTAAATGTGATATTTAACTAGACTACACTTGACAAGGAGGGATCCTCAAGTGGGCCACATATATTAGTGTCAACCAATTTCAATTATTTTTAGCACATCAAGCTTGGTTCATTTCAATGTGATGCTAGCCTAGGACACATCTTTCACAAGCACCCTTAGTAGAATAAATTGAAGGTAACACTACAAAGAAAACACCACCTAGTAGAGATTTTTGTGAAGTGTTTTAGTGTTACAAGATTGGATAAAATTATAAATAAAACCTTGGTGTAAAAGCTAATATTTGGAGTGGAATTTTTGGTAAGGTTTTATGGATTCTCACTATCCCTAAATATTTTTGGCAGTTGGAGGTTCTAGTGGAGATTTTTTTTGTTAGTGTGCTTCAATTAATAGTGCACACTGGTGTGCCGAGATCTATATGATGCACATTGATATGCTAATAATCAATACACATTGCAGCGTTAATGTATAAGATATGCATCAATGAATATTGTTTAATTTTGAATCCCTAGTGTATATCTTAAATACTTAAAGCACAAGGGTGCTTCTATCAATATTACACATCAACGCATATATTACCTTGCACATTGTAATGTCTTGTAATGATTACAAAAATAGCAACACAAACAATAATAATATCATTGAAGGGAACAATGCTTTGTTATCATTAGGAACATCAATGATTTTATGACAAGTATTTGCATCAATGTGTGATACTCGTTAAAATTCACTAATTCATAAAGATGTATAAATTGCGTCATTACATTCAAGAATACAATGCATTGGATTGTTTTGATGTCAAATTTTTCTATGTTGTGGGTGTGTAACTACTAATTCTTGTTTTTTTAAATTTTTTTAATTAATTATGATATGATCAAATATATATAATAGAGCTAAAAACACATATATTTTAGATTATGGATAAACTAAAAATTACAACTAGGTTATTGGTGTGTAACTACCTCAAGGGAAACCAATTTCCCCACCAACCTAATTTCTGTCATCTTATTCATTTCCAAGTTAACTTGTCAATTATATTTTGAGGTGGTTATGTCTACATAGAGTTGCTGATAAACATTTTAAAAGAAAAATCAGCAGTTCCCAAACCATGAAATCAAACAGAGGAGGTTTAAATTTACTCCTTAACTTTCCCAATATTAGTAGATCCTTGTGGTATTGTCCTACTCCTATATTGGTTTTGAGGTTTGTATTTTCCCTCAAGAATGATAGGGATGGATTGGGTGTCATATTCACTTTCATCCTATAGATGAGCCACCTCTCCCTCTATTAATGGTACAACTGATAAAGCTATTCTAAATTCCCTTCCCCCTTACACATTGTTTCAAACTTGCCCTCAAAAATTTGAATTTTATGCAAAGTTTCTTCTTGGGTTGCTTGAGTCCTCTCCAAGGTTTGAGATATTATGGTCCTTACCAACTAATATGTTTAAGCAATATTGAAGAATTATTTTTCTTGTGTGCATGAATAAACTAGATGAAATACCTATCCCGGACCTCCTTAAGAATTTGATCCTTCGTCATGTTCTTCGTTCCAACCTCCACCTACTCCTACAACTCCTTCACCTCTCTTTTGGATCTCTCTGAGCACATACTATGGTAAGTTTCTCTACCTCCTAGGTACTACCAACAACTTTAGAGGGATGATTTGAGTAGGCGGAGGAGGCCATATAGGCCCCTGTATTGCTTTTCCTCTTCCTCCCTCCTCTCACTTGTTTAGCACCCCACACTATTTGTCCTTGCTAAAACATATACCTCACTAGGAAAATTACCCAACATGACTCACCTTACGGGTGAAAGCATGAAGATGGGTTACACTTTTGGGCCAAATGTGGCGATACAATTTCAAGTTTTTCCTCTTTTATCAAATTGAATCCTTCAAAATTCATATAAGCACTCTGAATTTTGATTCAGAGTAAAAAGATAAATTGTGGAGAATTATGTTTTTGTCTTAATGATACTTTTACAAAAATATTTAGTGTCATATAATATGTCAATTTTACATTAAATGAAATGCTTGTCCTTACAAATTTTCACACATCTTAAGAGATATGTGCGTGTTCATGTATCATAACTTAGTATAAAATCTATAATTTTTAAAAACTATATATATGAGTATGATCTACATAGAGAGCTAAGTTTTTCATATTAAAAATATATTTTTTACGCAAAATTATATATTTCTTTATTATTTTTCAAAGTTGGCGAAGTAATATTTCAATTGCATTTTGCAGACACATGTGTTCACATAATGTTTTTTCAACTTTTTAAATAAATTGAAAAACCAAGAGTACCATTTTGAAGAGGACTCGTAAACGAAACCAAACCAGGACAGTGGATTTTAAAAATATCTTCAAAAAGAAATATATATATATATATATTCCTCTAAATATTACAACTAAAGTGGATGGGATCTTGGTTCATTATCGGTTAAAAGGTAACCCTGTCGAGGCTATCTATGCATGCTGGCAGTAGTGGCTCTACCTATGATAAAGCAAGTTCATCTTAAAAGCTAAGCTTCAATACCCCCCTACTTTATCTTTACAACTGATAAATGACTAATGTAGATAGTGAAGATTTTCACCTATAAAAGGTTGCAAGAAAGTTACAATGAAAATGAGTTTTTTTATTCACAGTAATATTATATACCTAACATTTAAAAATAGTTTTTCTTTCTTAAATCTTTTTGCTTTTGATTAAGTTTAAATTTCATTATATATACATTTATCAGAGATAACTGGTTCTTCCAGTGAATCGCCAATTGTTGTGTCACTCAACATCCCCCCATTATAATTATATAAGTTAACTTAGCCATATTGGGGACACTTTAAAAAATTTAGTATAGAGACTTTTAAAAATTAAATAAAGCAAGACTCCTAAAAAACCCAAAAATTATGTTATCTGCACTTAGGCTTTAAAACTATTCAGAATTCAAATAACTAAAGCAAAGAGTTAATAGGACCCTTCACATATCACATATCAACAATTTCATAGGTTAGAGAAAAGTAAGCTTTTAAGCAAAAGCACGATGCGACTTGCCTAAGGCTTAATAAATTTATGATAGGTCATATATAGCTTTAATAAAGAAAAACCCTCTACATGCACAAAGGTTAGAATCGGTCCCACCAACAAGCCACCTCATTATCGCAAAAAGAACATCGCATAAGTTATATCGGAATTTTACATTTGATACCACAACTTTGACCTCGCGATAATACTTTCTCTGATATCGTGAGAAGTACTCCATCATAGTTTCCTCGTCACAATACTCATATCACATCACAAAACTCAAAATGAGTCTTTCCAAGGGAACTTCCGATGTGATAATTCCTGCTACAAGCCTTTTTTCTGCATATCTAAAACATTAATCCATTGCATATCGGAAAGAAGAGTATTTCGTGAATTAGATAATATGCATGCCAAAGAAACTTGCGATGTGAAATAAGCCAGTAGGGTGTTGAATTGTACAAAGAGCATATGAACCCACATTTCTTCATTTATGATTAGTTATAAAGGTATTGATTGTTCTCGATAATGTAAATATTTTATGGATCACATTTAGTGTTTCGCGATTTTGCGTTAAATGCCCATTTTCATGATATTTCATCATTCTCGCCTTAAGTTTATAATTCTAAGTTTTGCTCCTTATTCCCTGTGTTATCTCTATTACAGGCTAGTCCCGATAAATAGAACTCAGGCGAAATGTCAAGAGCTACTAAGAAGAACAAGAAACCATTGGTGCCACCACAGTCGACTCCACCTACTGCAGAGGTTACTAAGATGCCTCCATTTTTCTCTGATATGACATGTACTACAGACTCCACGTGTTCTTCTTAGGAAGCAATATATAAACTATTTGAAGAAGAAGAACGCAGAGTAGTTACGAGACAAGTCACAATGCCAGATGACACTACATCGACTTCAGAAGCCACCTGGGAATATGTCGCCAATTACTATCTCCATCGAATTGTGACTTGACCAAACATTATGCCATACACTGATTTGGTCAAATGGATTATTGACGATGTGAACATCGCAGATAGAACCTTCATAACTCTGAGGACACATACGCTAATTAGGTCATTTAAAGTTGAAGATTTAAGAAGGATGTATCATCTGTCAAAGTCACTGAAAATCTATAATGCACAGTTTCTTCAAAAGTTTGCCGCAAAAAATGAAGTTCAATCGGACCCAATAAGGAAGAGGAGGTGCACGCTGAGCAAGCACAAACATGAAGACAAGGGTATGTATTCTCTAGCCTCCCTTACTAGTCCTCATTTTCACATTGCTGCTATTGTGTGTAGACTGTTCGGGCAACCTAATACATATACATTCACAATAGAATGGGTTCCCCTAATGGAGGCTTCCTATGAAAGTCTATATTATGGATTGGGCCACTATATTATCCAACAATCTAGTCTCCCAGATCCTAGCCTACCGATGATTCGGGTTCCTTTAGCTACCAGAATCATCCAAGATATTTCACTTATGTGATGTTGTTAGAATTGCATTTAAAAGAGCATAAAAGAACTCGTATGCATGCTTAACCAAGAGGAAACATGACAATGATCAACAAGTCAAAAAAACGAAGCCTCTCAATACTTGTCTATAAGCAAATTATAAAATCTATTTATTCCACAAAAATATTTTTTATAAATATTCAAATATATTCCAAACTCTAATTTTCCTTTATTATAAATCCAATTTTTATTTTATTTTACCAAGAAAATAATTATAAGAATATATAAATAACTTTCTATGAAAGACTTTAACTTTCTTTTTTCAATTTTGAAATTATTAAAGTTGATAATTTGTTTATTGTTTTGATTTTAAATATAACATATTTTTATACTTTATCATTTTATAAATTTTTTATCTAGAAATTTTCAATAAAAATAAATCAAATTATAATAAATAAAAAAACAACAAACTAGACCAAACTAAATTTAATAATATTATTATTTTAAATATAATTTCATACGTACATTTGAATCTAGATTACTCAAATTCAAATCAATCAAATAATGTTTTAAAATTTATGATTTCCTTATGTTTTTATTATTTTAAAAATATATATTGCAAACCTAAGTAGGATTTCTATATATACTTTTCTCTTGTGTAGACTAAGGATTAGGATTGAGGGATTCATGTTTACTAACTCTTTAGTGAATTTTATTAGATATACATTTCTAGCAACATCAAATTCACATTCTTGAGTTAAATTTATTCATATAAGAATTATAATATTTATTAAATCAAATTGATAAATTTTCTTATGTTTAATCAATTTATTATTTGAATTATATTTATAGTAAATTTATTATTCAAATTATAAAATTGAAAATTTAAATCATATTAAAAACTATTTTTAAGTTACCAAATTATAAATATAAAAATATTACAATTTCAATTGCAAGTGGGATAGAATCCTTTTTCAAATTTATACATCAAAATGCTAGAAATGCAATGAGAAACTAATCAACGCCACTCTTAATTACCTATTCAAATGTAATTTGTAATTAAACTTTTTTTTTTGTCCATGGGGTCTTGGACAGACAGTGATCAGGTGCTCTGTTTAGGAACTCCTTGATGTGAAGTCACTGGTTCAATTCCCTACCCCGATTGAGGTGCTATATTGGATATGATGAAAATGTAGTCCTTCTAAACCTTACAATTTTTTTTTTAACTATCAAATACTTTCAATTTTAAAGTTTGCATATCATTATTGATATTTACATAAATTTAAAACTTTCCAACTGTAAGGGTTGATGGAGCTTTAGGGCTTGATCGAGCTTTAAAGCTAAATCAAGCTCATAACTTAGGGTTACATAGGAACTGAGAGAGTTTCAATGCTCGATCAAGCTAATTTTTTAGCACTTGAGGAGCTCAATCGATTTCTTAAAAAGGCTCGATAAAGAACTTAAATGGCTCCATCGAGCCATCATTTTTCCACCCAAACACACCCTCTCTCACCAAAAAGTGTAACCCAGCTCCATGCTTTCATCCTTACACCAAAATGAAAATAAGACAAAGTGACCAAGAAATGAATGGTCACTTTAACATCCTTGTCTAAACTTGACAATAACCCTTGCTAAAGAATTTACTTTACCATGTTGGACCTCTATCCCACCTCTTAGGACTGGAAAGACTAGAAAAACCATAGATAATGTAATAGGAATACTAGAAAACTAACAAAAAAAGGGGTGATTTCCCTCAAAATCTAACCAACCAACCTAGGAGAAAGATGTTGCTATGTCCTCTAAAGAAGCCATACCAACCAATTGAAAAAAACCCCTCATCAAATCATGGTGTTTGTATTAAAATACATCCATTCCCCAACTTGAAATCTAATGATGCAAGTGTCTCATTACCAGGTTCTCCTAAGACCATGATTTAGAACTTTCGCTTGAAAGCATGGAGGTAAACTATGTTGAAAAATGTAACTAATGTCGGTCTTAGTAATTGTATTTTAGTCATAATGTAATGTATTTGTCAAAAGAAAGAAGAAATAAATTAATTTTAAAATAAATTGACTTATTAAAGCATGGGTTTCATGCTTGCGTCAATGATTTTTAAGTCAAAGCCTCCATTCTAGGCTTCTAGGGCTTATGTCAAGAGTCCTTGTCATTCTCATCATGTAAAAGACCCTTCTTGGGATTTATCTATCAAAGAAGAAATTTATTTTTATGTAAATTAGGCCTTTTGGGCCTTCTCCACCAAGTCAGCCTCAACCTAGATAGGTCGGCCTAATTGAGAGGTAGAATCCACTATATAAAGGCAACAACTCGACCTCATTTATAGCACTTCTCAAGCAATTTCGATCGATAATAGTTGGAGGAAGAAAATAGAGCAAAATTTGTAAAAGGAAAAGGAAAACCTAATGAAGGAGAAGGAAGTATTTTTCAAGCAAAAGAAGTCGAATTTTATCTCTCTTTGTCTCACACCTACAAAATTATGAATATGTCGGGGAAGCCATAATTTCATATCTGCAATAGGGCCGAAATTCTGGAAGCTAGGGGCCAACATTCTGGACTGTTGCTGGGTTGGAGTTACTAGACAAGAGGAGACTGTTGCACAAAAAATTGTCACCTTGATATTCTACAATCTCTGTGAGTCCATTACCACTCATACTTTCCTCCTTTGCAAGTCTTAAGCCTCAGTTCTTCATATCAAGCCTCGAAAATAAGAGAAAGCCCTCAAAAGTCTCTAAAACTTTGGTTCTGCACTTTCTCTTAGCATTACCTACAGTCCCGCACCTAAAGGTCATGTCCCCTGCGCACCGGACCTCTCTATCTGTATGTTATGGGTGCGGACCCCTGTAAAAGTAAAAAAGGTGCAATTATATTCTTAAAAACTCACTTTGAGTTATTTCTAGAAGCTTCTGGAAGGAATATTTAGGTGGCAAGTTCGCTCCTTTAAGTTTCATGCATCCCATACCTTAAGGAGCTAACCCCTTGATGTGAGGAGCTTATCCCTTTGAAGGATGACTCTATCCCTTCATAGGTGGACCTGTAACCTCCTTCCTTTGCACTATAAAATGAAGCATTTGGTTGGTTACTGGGGAGGTTGAAAGCTGAATATTTTTGAGGTGAAATGTTGTTGGAACTTAGTCTTCCTAATTGAGCTTTTGTGAGGAGAGATTACATACCTCTTTGATCTCATTTGGAAGAGTGTGAGGCTTGTCAAAGTAAAGGAGATTCCTGTTTCGGACCCTAGGAAGAGCTTGTACAACATCAAGGCAGCAAAGGTTGTAAAGTTCTTCTATTTCAAAGTTAATACAAATAAGTTTATTTTTCTCAATAAGTTGTGTTTTATGGTTTATTTTATGGATTCCTTGATCACCATAATGAACATGATTTATGATATTAGCTATGCAGGTGTTATTTGATGTGTGCTTGTTTGTGATTGCAGGTTTTCAAAAGGAAACTCTTTGAGACAGTTGAAGGATGGCTATGACAAACTAGCGTTGGACTTAAGTTAGGGTCTAAACACCTCTATAGTTTTTATTAATGAATCGCAATATGTTTAGAGAAAAGTAGATTATCTTGTCTTGCTTGTTACTAGATATCTTTTGATACTAGGGAGATCAGCCTTGTCTGCAAGATCGATTTATTCGGCCAACAAATTGGCGACTCTGCTGGGGAACTGAATTTGATTTTTGGTTTTCCTTTTTCTTTGACTTGAGAAACTTGTTCTTGTTTCTGGTTTTTGTTTGATGTGTGTGGGATTGGGTAGTTTTTAGGATCTGGATTATTTTTTGTACCGCTCTTGTTTCTTCTGGAAGCCTGCGGACCCTGTTAAATTTTTGAAAAACCTAAAATGGTTTCTCCTAGTTAAGTTTAGGTTTTATTTACGACTTTTAGTGTCTACCCAGATCTGCATATGTTCTGTCAAAAATATCTTGCAAGTAAGTTCCATTGGTGTTTTTGTTTTAGATGATTTTCTAGAATTTTTGCATGCCTGGATTGGTTTTCACTTGGTCTCTGTAGTGAGTCAAAGATTAGAAGCCTAAGAAACCTTAGATTACCTTGGTGTATTTTTGTCTTCTTGATGAGTCTAATTGGTTTGTGAAATCTGCCTTTGGTGAGAAATAGATGTATTTTTCTCTTTGCAAATCTTTGAACAAACTTGGTTATAAGTTTTGAATTTCATTTTTATAAAAGAAAACATAGCTGGATGTTTTTTGATTGATTTGTTATTCTGAACGAATTAATCCTTAGTTTGAAAGAATAACTTCGGCATAAATCACATGTAGACATACATTTGTCGACGCGTTTCGAACCAACTAATGTGGTTCATCGTCAGTACAAGTTGAAGAAAAAGAGCCAAAAGAGCATCGTCCAGGTGTCCACTTTCCCTATGTTCAAGGAACCACGGACAAGATTGCTCGGATCATTAAAAGGTATAATATTCCCTCAACTTTTAGTCCCCTCAACACCATTCACAATTCCCTCTGATCGGTGAAAGATCTCGTTAACCCTAAGGACATGAAGGGTGTCTACTTGATCCCTTGTTCTTGTGGGACCCCCTATATTGGGGAAACAGGACGCTCCATCCATCAAATTATCTGCGAGCATGCAGCCGACCTAAGACATGGGAGATCCAAGTCTTCAGCATTAGCAGAGCATGTGGAAAAGACCAAGCATCAGGTGTGTATTGAGGAGGCCAAGGTTGTTGCCAAAGTCGCTCAGTTTCACCATCGTAAATTGAGGGAAGCTATTGAGATTGAGAAGAGGCCGAGCAATCTCAATAGAGATGATGGTTGGAAAATCAGTAGGTGCTGGATTCTAGCACTCTCTTCTTAGTCTTTTTTTCTGCCCCTCTAATTTTATTTATTTATTTATTTTATTATTATTATTATTTATTTATTTATTTATTTTTTAAGCATCCTAATATTATAATATATATAATATTAGCAATAAATAATTAAATAAATTACCTTTTTAAACTAACCTTACATTATTTATTTTAACTTAATTAATTAATTTATTTTTTTATTAATAAATATATTATTAAATTACTTTTTTAAATTATATATATGATTATTAATAAATAAATTATTTAATTACTTTATCCACCAATGATTAATTTTTATATATATATATATAATTAAAGTTATATATATATATATATATATATATATATATATATATATATATATATATATAGTTATAATATTAGGTTATTAAGGTAAAAGTTAGGATTAATGGTTAGATTAAAAAGATGATTAATTTGTATATATATATATATCTATATATATATATATATATAACATATATATATAATTTTAATAATAATTATTAAATAATTTAAATAAATAATTTTATTTTATTTTTAATCTAGCCATTAATCTTAACTTTTACCTTAATAACCTAATATTATAACTTTAATTTTATATATATATATATATATATATATATATATATATATATATAATACTAATAATAATTATTTAATAATTTGAATAAATAAATAAATTATCGTTTCAAACCAACCATTAAAATTATTAATCCTAACTTTTACCTTAATAACCTATTTTATATATATATATATATATATATATATATATATATATATATATATATATATATATATATTTTTTAATTTAAATAAATAAATTCCCTTTTAAAACCAACCTTTTTACATAATTTAACTTATTTCCATAAGAAAAATAATAATAATTATAATTATAATAATAATATTAAATTAATAAATAAGAATTTTACCTGGGTCCTAAGATCAAAATTAGTCGTTAGTCAATTTAGCCGTTGGAGACTCTGCTCAGACTATTTATCATGCTAAGCTGGATCTGTTTCTTCAACTTGTCCTGACGATGAACCACACTAAACGCGTCGACAAATGTATGTCTACATGTGATTTACGCCGAAGTTATTCTTTCAAATATTATGGATCACAGAAGCCTCAATTCAATTATTAATCCTTAGTTTACTGAATAACTAAGTAAAACATCCTCAAAAAGAATTGAAGCTTTTATTCAATTAGTTTTTTTTCAAATTTTTAGATCTCAAAATTAGTTTTTCCAGTTTTGAGTGTTTTCTAGAACTTGTAGATCTCTTTTGAAGAAAATTGTTTTTTGTAGTTTTTGAGTGTTGAAAAAGAAAGAGATTTATTGTGAGCATAATTAGTAGTCTCATTTTGAGTTCTTATTGAAAAAGACAAAAGGATTTTCTTTTCATTTACATGTTAAAAGAAAGATTTGTTTTTCAAAGAATTGCATTCTCAAACTCTTTCTTTTAGCTAGAAATTCATTGAAGGAAAAAACGGATTGTTTATCATTTTAGGTGCATTTTTTAGTGTTTTTGGAGTCGAGTCTTCACACCATCAAAGTTTTATTTCCATATCTATTGACTTAAGAAACAACCCATAAAAACAACAATTAATTAAAATTGATCTAGCAATCTTTTTTTATTTCTAAGGCTCTTATCACCAATATAGCTTAGGCTAGTATCTTGGAGTAGGGAGTAATTAACTCTCCAAGATAGTTAAAACAAACAAGTAGCTATATCTTGCGGTAGGAAATAAATCCATTTTGTAATTAATATAATCTGGGAAGCTTCTCTTAAAGGAGTCAATCACGAGATCATGTTCGAACCTTTGAGATAATAAAGTCTGTCTCATTGGGAAAGATAGAATATTTGTGCGTATTATAAACGGTAAACCTCGGATTAACCATTGTCAAGGAGCCTGGGGTCACTTGTTGGTAAACCTCGGATTGATCATGTCGAGGAGCCTTCAAGGGGATTGAGCTTTGTTACTTTGCCCTTGCACGTAGATTGGATCGTAGACTGTTCCCCCAGTTGTATTTCTTGTTTTTGGTAACCTTAGTGTCCATATACTTAAGATTATTTCGTAAGGTGACGGTGAAGGACGGGTCTCACTGTACCTGGAGTAGACGTTGACTAGACTCACTTGGACTCTCTAGGGGGTTCTCTTCACTCGAGATGGTTTTGTGAAGAAACTTGTGTCATTCTGTTTCATTAAGCAGGTTGTCGGGGTAACTGTTCCAACCGCCCTTTCTGTATTAAAATTCTACGACGTTGGATTTCATCACCAACTAGTGGTTTTAGTACGGGAAGTTACAATTTGTGTGTGGTTTGAACTCTTAGATTTTTTAGGCATGTGATTCAGTTGTTTGTTTCTTTAGAGACTTTAGGTGTTTTTATTGAAATTTTCTTTGTTTGTGTGTGATTATTTTCATCCTACACCCAGAGATTATTATCCTTGATCAATCATGTCAAGACAGTCATCCATGCTTTCCCAATCACCGGAAACATTTTTATATGGCGGTCCTACTGTTCCTTTGGGGTACCAGTCACTTTCTAGTACTTTTTGAGGAGCAACTCCTTGACCGATTGAACATCAATTATCACTTGGTAATAATGGAACTAAAACGTTGAACGTAGAATAGATCTTTATGATGTCTGGTAGTATTCCAAATCCTCAACCCCAAGGTAGTTAGTTACTGCCTAGGGGGCAAGGTAGTTAGTTACCGCTTGGGGGGCAACCTCAAGGTAGTCAGTTATCGCCTAGGGGGCAACCCCAAGGTAGCCAGTTTCCGCTTGGAGGGCTACCTCAAGGTTTTCAACCTTCAGGACAGTACATACCCCAAGGTCAACCCCATATTCCTCAGGATGCTTTTCATTCCCAGATTCAGTACGTGCCTTAGGGTTATCAACCTCAAGGCCAGTGCCCAACTTAAGGTTTCCAACTGCCTTCTGGTCAGTCATTTTTACAAGGAGATGGAAATGTACCTCCTAATTATCAGCCCTACGTTCAACTAGGTTATGGTCCTCCATACGTACAACCTTTTATGAGTCCCGGAATGAATATGGTGTGGGATCCGTCTCAAACTCAACAGACTTTGCAACCTAATATGCAGTTACCTAATCAAGCTAGACAACCTTTGGTTTCTGGTCCAATCCAGCAACCTGTCCAACCTACGGTTCAAACCTCTGCACCTGGTTTGGTTTAGCAGCCTGGGCCTAGCTCACCTTAGACTCTGCCTCGAACTGCTGCTGCAATTGCTGCATTTTCTGTTCAATCTACTACACCTGTTTTTGGAGTATTTGTAGCTCCGGTCTCTACTATCCCTACATCAGTGCAAACTCCTCAAGTCTCTGTACCCCAGTCAGGACCTACAGTTTAGACTTCGGTCCAGATGCCTACAGGACAAGCTGGTCCAAGTACAATTTCCACGAGTCAACCGTACCAGGGACAGTATCAATCCGGTCTTGCTGTACAAAACCCAACTTATCAATATCAACCGTACCCTGGCTATACTTATCAATGACCTCAACAACCCTAGTTTGGGAGACTCTCCCTTTCATCATGTTGGGGGCATGTAAACCAATCTCAAGCATAGTTTTTCATTTCAAGCTTGTGTAAAAATGAAACTGAATCCAAGCATAGTTTTTCGTTTCGAGCTTGTGTAAAAATGAAACTAAATCCAAGCATAGTTTTTTGTTTCGAGCTTGTGTAAAAATGAAACTAAATCCAAGCATAGTGTTTTCATTTCAAGCTTGTGTAAACATGAAATTGAATCCAAGCATAGTTCCTTATGGTTCAAGCTTGTCTAAAAATGAACCCATTTCCAGCTTAACCCTCGTGATTTCCATTCTATTAGCCTCTTTCGTCAGATGAGCCTTGGTTGTTTTCATCCCATTGCCACCATCCCTTTGGCCGATCATACGCTTTCACTTGGTTGTTTTACCCTTTTTGAGGAACAGTTGCAATGAGTGGTCTTATTAGCCAGCCTATTCACATAAATCAACATGTTTTGAGAAGTTACAACATCGTCGGAACCAGTTGCTACCCTAGACACCACTCGTTCCTCAAAATAGAGTCCTCTTTAAACTCTTTTCAGACTCTCTAAATATGAAAAGATTGTCGAGCGCTTGTCCATTCCAGCTCGTTAAAGGATTGGAAACGACATCTCTCTTGTATTATTTTACGCTTTTTCAGACTTAAGAGATTATTTTACGAAAAAGAACTTGTGGAGTTTCCTTTTCGTCCCTTTTCAAACTCTCTAAACATGAAAAGGACTGAGTTTTCTTTGTCATTAAACTCATTAAAAACATCAAATAGTGACAAACTTGTCCATCTAGACAAGGCCGAGTTTCACCTTCGCTAGACTCGTTAAAGCATAAAATAGCAATGGATTCGCCCGAAGAGTGAAATTATACAACAAGCATATGTTATCCTACTCAAGCTTGATAAAAAATAAAGAGGTACTGGTCAACAATGACTGGGGAAAATGGGAAAAGTCAAGAAAACTTTATGGTAGCAAGTCGCTCTTGACCATGACACTTTCAACTCATCATCGTGACTACGTGGGTTGGGTCATTCAGCTTGATGGTTATCACACCGTTGGTCTATCATACCATCCACTACTTTGTTTTGGGTCAATGCTACCAATTCATCTTAGTGTCGCTGATATGTTCAAGAGAAGTCATTCAGTTCAAACTTCATCCTTTGCAATACCATAAACCTTCATTTTCATGACCGCCATTCCTGAACCTTGTGTCGTTAGTTGATTCTCATCTCTGAAATCATTTATCTCATTTTTTGTCGTAGATGTGGGATACATCAAGGCCCTCCTATGACGAGTTGCTTCTTGTCAACATCAGCACATCATCCAAGAAGTTGACTTAGAAACACCCCTTCAGTACCTTGAGGCTTGCATACATCAATGGCAGGTTTCTCGCTTCTAGCGATATGTTGACATCAATGGCCTTCGACCAAACTACTTTGTATGGTGTTTGACATCAAATCATTTATTCACACCATGCGAAATGTACTATAGTACCTTGAGGGTCATTATCATTATTGGTGATTCCTCTCGCGTCTATTAACGGTTTACATCATTGGTTGGTAATTAGACGATGTCTTTCCATGTTCGACTTCAAAACATCTGTTCACATGGTTAGACTTGTACTTGAGAAAAAGATTGAATGAGATTGAAGACGTTGGATCTAGTTTCATCCATCCGGGCTACGATATTTTCAGTACTAAATCAAATGTACAATGGCCTTACATTCATGGTCAACCATTCATGGGTCTATATCTGTAGACGACTATATTTGTACATGTAATGAAATTTTATAAGCTAAACATCAGTATTCCTTCCCTCAGCTAGCTCATGAGAAAAATCAATTATCATGATATATGTATTGTAATTGATGCAGGTCACCTTCCGTTTCAAAATCTCCTCTCCTCATGATAAAGCATTTCACCCGACATATATATTTACAACTTCATGCTTTAGGGAGAAACTGTTACAGATCTATTTGGGCACATCAACCCCAACTTACGGATCGATACTATTAGGGACCATCAAACCCTAGTACTAGTTGTTACATGCCCTAAATAAGTTAGTCATCAGAATGCCTCACTTCCCAAGAAGTTCCATCACTGAAAACATCCAAAAACTACCTCTAATAATATTAGCGCAGGTAGGCCTTCATTAGGGTGCACTGCAATGAAAACCATACACTGACAAGGTGCTATGCAACGCACTTGGTCCCTATTTGGCCTGCGCTGAGTGAATTTGTGCGAACCTCTATGAGGATTTGAAGATTCCTTATCCATTGGAAGCCTCTAGAAGTTTCTCAAATGCCACCTACACCTTTGAGTTTGCATTTGGATGAGAAAGGGAATTAGGAAACGTCAATCCCCTATCCCTTCTTCCATGGAACTGATTTCTAAATTTAGAAATGCATTCATTATCACCATTGATGGCATAACCTCCTTCACTCACCTATAAATAGATCACTCATCTAAGAGATCAGTGGCTGAAAAATATTGAGTTGTAAAGAGATGCTGGTGATATGAGATTAGAATTGAGTGCAAGTATTGTAATAGTGTTGGAGTGTCTTGCTTTTCATGAGGTGAAGAGGGATTGAATTGGAAGGATGTCAATGGATTGAACATATATGGGTTGTAATCTTTCCTCTTATCAATAAAGTTTTCAAGATCTTTTCCTTATGCTTGTGTTATATGTTAATGCTTCCATATGTATATCATGTTATCGATTCCTTGTTATTTATAAGAAATAGATCATTATCATTTTCCTTGATGGGTTTTTGTTTCTGTGATTGTGCAGGTACTTTCCAAGCGGATTAAATACAGAAAGGAGCAGCAAGATCAGTCAAGGAAGACAAGGAGCTAGCGAAACTACAAGTAAGTTTCTCTTCTCTCTTGTTTTATCTATTGATATAGAAAAGGTTAAGATTACTTTTTCTGTTGTTTCTAGACCTACTACTATATCTAGAGGGTTAGGCGTTTGTCCAAGAACACTAAATATTCCCGAAAAAAAAACCGTTGCACTCGTGCGGACTAATCCACTGAGTGTTATACGTGTTATCTTCCCTTGTGTGTTGTGACTGTCGCATCTGTGTGGACTGTTCCACCGGAAGTTGTGCATGTCCTGTTGTGTTGTGTATTCCTAGTAGAGTTGGGACTTCTCCCAACTGACTTGGGGCTCACTCTCACCCTCTCTCCCTCTATAGTGAAATAACCATTGACACAAGTAACACTTGCACTTCGCGAAGACGAAGCAAACCACTCTCCTGTACTGACAAGAAAGAGTTGAGGCAAATATTTAAGATAATGGCAACCGGGCCATCATACCAGATGGGACTCCGACACCAAACGGTGTGAGGTCTAGTTGGGACTTCATATAGGGGTGATCCCATAAATGTTGGTGGGTCCAACACTGTCAACAACCTATTAGATGACATGAAAAAATACCATTGGCTACACTCCATATGAGCTAGTATATGGAAAGAGAGTTATCTTACCAATAGAGACAGAGGTATAGACCGTGAGGACAATAGTGTAACTTGGCACGAACCTATCTAAGGCACAACAATAAGGAATTCTCCAAATCAAATAGATTTAATGAATGTTTTTAAGATGCTCTACATTACACAACCATTTTTCAACAATAGAGTGCTCAGTGGAATGATAAGTTTTTGACGGTGTTGTAAATCCTTCTGCCAAGGGGGTCTCCCCAATGTGAAGCCAGTTAGACCTCATGATGTTTGGAGTGGGAGCCCCATCTAAAGTATCAGCCCAACCACCATAACTCTAAGATTTTTCTTGGCTGCAATGAATCACATAAGAGAGCATGCACATAATCTTTGAAATCAGTGTTGGGTGTAGTTTATGGTATATTAATGGACCAAAATTTAATGTCAATCTAGGGTCCGTGGTCTTCGACGCGCAACACTGGAAATGCCAAATAAGGACGTTGGGAACCTATAAAAGAAAACCCTAATTTTTCATGAAAACATTATCCACTCCAATTGTGCAATCAAAAGCATTCATTAAAAGTGAAAACATTGATTACTATAAACATTAACCCTACAAATCACCAACATTTGAAATAAACCCTAATTATTAATCAATTGAAAACAAACCCAACCTTTTGACAATTTAACAAAAAAACCCTTCTATTAAATGAATCTAAAAACCAATGCATAAAATCAAAATTCGATTCTAGCAATATGGTCTATTCTATCATGCAAATCAACCAAAGTTCACTTTGTCATGCAAATCAATCAAAGTTTTGAAAGAAAATGGAAAAAAAATCCTCACACATGTCGAGATCAAAGAAATTTATCTAATAGAGTGCTTATATGCATAAGCCCATTAATGAAAAATAAATTATTGTGTGTAAGCAAGAAATCAAATAAACACACAGTAATAAAATGATTTCACCTCTCATAAATTACTCAAATTCATTCTCCTAGTATTATACTAAGTCTAGAATCGTGATTGGTATTAAAAGTGAAAAACAAAGGACTAAATTTAGAGCATAAATCTTAGATTCAAACTCAAATATTTATACCTTTATCCTTCTCATAGTATGCCTATACTAAGTACGATTCTTGCACCCAATTATCTTATGCAAAAACTCACACACTATATATATATATATATATATATATATATATATATATATATATATATATATATATATATATATATGAAATGTTCTGCAATTCTAGAAAGTATGGATCATTACTTTATGAAGGAGATTACAAGACTATATACAAGTGATAAATTTCCTTCTATAAATGATCCTTTTGTCCTAAATCCTATCATAATAGGTGGAAAAATGCATCATATTAAAGACACAGTTTCAAAATAAAAATGCATATGTGTTTTGTTGTATTGCATAGGTGTAAAGGGGTCAAAGGTTGTCATCACCAGATTCTCGGCTTGTGTTCCAACACATCATTGTTATAAATCATCCAAGAACCAAATCAAACATATAAGTTGTATTACAGTGTAAGAAAATCAAGGCTAGCATTGCAGAGCCTTGATCTTACAATTTGACTCAAACTTATTACAATTCAAGCTACAACAACGACTCTTGGATCTAAAACAGATAGGCTATAATTCAACAAAGAAATTCTTCAAATCTTAGGATACTTATTATGGATTTCGATAAAGCCTTTAGAACTATGAAGATCTGGAATTTCTCTTTTATACCCACTCAACAAAACATTCCAGACCATGACCAAAAATCAAAATCATAAGAGAGGATTTTATGGAATAGATTGTTGGTATATTTTTCTTATGGAGTTCTATTGGCTTCCAGTAATTTATAAAAGAAACATGTAGCATTTACAATGAAAACATTTTTAGATCTCTGAATGTGAAGAAAGCATAAGATAAAAGAGTTTACATAAACAAATCATGTGTAACGAAATTCCATATCTAGGAGAAATATTCCTAGATTCAACCCATTAATTTTAAAATATCAATTACAAAATGCAAATCGAAAATATATGCGAGCAAATATATGCATATGGAAGGAAAAGTGAGTAATTTTCTAACAAGTTTGCACACCCAAAAAAAAATTCTCAAACATCAACCCCAAATATACAATCTATTTGAATAACTGCACAAAAAAAGGAAAGCAGTGAGAAAGAGGACAACAAGCCCGGTTAAGGGACCCTCCCAACCAGTTTGTTTCCTCTTAGAATAAGTTAAATTACAAATTACAAATTGAATAAAAACTGAAAGGTAGAACCTAACATAAGATTCTTGCATTGAGAATATATCTCTTATTTTTACATCAGAGGTCCATGACTCAAATCCTAGTTGATCAGAGGGGGGATGACCCCCAGAGCTCAATTTAGTAGCAAAATAATGAGGAATAACCTTCTCTCCCATGTCTACCTTTTTACAATGAGCCATGGCTTTGTTTAATAAGTCTTTACAATACAAACTAAATACAGAATAATATATATGGATATATAAATAGTTTTCCATCAATGGAAGTCAAATAAAACCATTAGCTAATTAAGGTAATACAAATCCGATGCATGATTTTGCATTTTTTTGCAAATCTTGGCATAATTCTAAATTTCAAAAAATTGTGTTATTTTTACAAAACTGCCTCAAAGAACCCTGCATATCTCCCAAACGATGGTGAATTATGGAAATAGGTTTGAGGCTTAGTGAATTTCATATACTGGGAGAAAATTTGTGTTCCAGAATTCAAAGATTCTTCTTCATTTGCATGAAAATCAAGGTGAAGTTGTAAGTTTGAAAACTATGCAAATTTTGGAGCTGAATTGTCAATTTGCTTCTATAAACTCACACGTGTGATCTGGGTGCATTCTAACTCATGTGGAGTATTGAAACCTCATTTTTGAAAAAAACAATCTTCGATTTTCCCCAAAAGTGTGCCAATCTATTAAAGCCCGAAATTGATGCAGGCAGGAAGCTAAGACTAGTGCAAGAAGAACCAAAGACTTAATAAATCACCATCAGTGAAGGGAAATGCATTAAACCTTTACCAAATATTCAAAATTATCTTTGATAAGTGTAATCGATGGCCACGTGGTTACTTCACATCATGCATGATTTATTCTTGGTGCCAAAATCCTCAAGGGTGCCATAATGTGAGTGCAGGTTCAAGGCTAGACACCATGAACTGAGCAATCATGTATAAGGGAAATTTGACTAAGTTTTAGACCCACACACACACAAACCATCATTAATAGTGATTTTAATGTCAAATCTTGTTGAAACAAGGGAAATGTGCTAAATAGTAAATATTTTCTTTATAATGTACAACATGACGAAAGTAACCTTACGAACTAAGTGAAAGCACGAGGTATTTCAGAGAAAAAAGTGATGTAAACCAAAAAAAATGGAGGCCTGGAAATCAACAAGTAAGTTGACACTATGAAACAACAATTGTAATGTGTAAAAGGAGACTTTTATGAGATGGATCTAAAGAGTGAGTCTCTAGAAGGAAAGTAATAGTACTATCCTAAGAGAGGCACACGAGAGTAAGGAAAGATTCATAAGTTATGTAGCGAAATGGTTCACATAGACACAATTAACATTAAATAAAATAAAACACACATTTGATGAGATAAGTACAAATCCAATGAAGTTGTTCAATTTCCTTAGTACATGTGAACAAAACATATACTGTAAACATATAAATAATAGCCTTACAATTTTCATGATACATGCATGAAAATGTGTTGGATCAATGAGCTTATGATTATTGAACGAAAGATCCAAGTACATAGTTACAATGGTGATACACTAGCTCCAATAGTGGAACATTAAGTCACTTCTTGCTTCTCCAAGGAATGATCTTCTCTCTTTTTCCAAGCTAGACAAGCTAAGGCCAACTCTCCAAAGGCTAAGCCTCCAAAAGCCCTTTGCATGATTTATGAGGTCCCTTTTATAATAAGAGGAATGACCTTTCATATCCACTATGACTCTTGAGTTACCCTTGTTATCGTTCTGTATTTTTGAGGTTGTGGGAGTAGATACATTGGACAACATCAAACCACTTTTGAATGTTGGGATCTAGCTCTGCCAACTTCAGAGAGGGCTCTCTCTTTATGATTTAACTTGGTTTTTAGGTTGATTTTAGGCTAGTTATAATTATTCTTGATTGTTTTTTTGAATTTGGTTGATTGGTTGGTTGATCTGATCAAATCAATTTCTTTCCATTGGTCTATGGAGTAAAATAAAATTGGAATGCTGCACCAAAAGTTTAGAGTAATCACGGGGCAAGCTAGCTAGTTTTACTGGATATTTTAAATTAAATTATGGAATGAATAAAAGGTGTGCTTTAGCATGGATTGAAAATCATTTAAGAATTTCTCAATCAGACCATTAGAAGAAAACATACAGATCGTAAACGCAGTCCAAATAAGGTGTTCAAAAACATATCCTATTTTTCACGTCTCCTTCTTTACAATTAGATTTTAGATGAATAACATAAGAAGAATAACAATGAAAACACAATTATAGAAGGAAAAACATCACCAGTATTTCCTAACACAAGTATCCTGTGAAAATTCTTTTCATTAATGGTGCTCCATCAATGTGGAAAAAGTACAATGCTTGATAGAAAGAGTTACAATGTTCCAGGACCAACCCTCAATACTTCGACATAATGAAGTATTTAAACAAAATTTACAAAAAGCTTACAATTAATACCTCAGTGACATGGCATTATATTATTGACTTTGAAATAACATAAAGGAAATAATGCGATCAAAAGGAATGAATCTAGTGAAGTGATCTAGACATTTGGCACTGCTTTGGAGGAGAACAGTTGTTGAGTGGCCACTATTCGGGTGTTGCACTGGTGAAACTAACCTATTCTTTTAATCCTAGAATTCACACAACTTATCCCACTGCTCCTCGTCTAGAATGGCAATTTTTGTTACCTCGCGGTAGATCTCATCTACCTCAGTATACCGAGCAAAAGTGGGTTTTACTGTAAAAATGTGTTTTATCTCTTGCTGGATAAAATTCATGTTGTTGATAGCTTCATAAAAGGCTCTCCCTATCATAGCACCTTTGATGTGGGAAGACTTGGTTGTATCCTTTGCAATGTCTTGAAGCTTCTTCTTGTAATCTTCCCTGGTCATCAATTTTTCATTGATCACAAATAAAGAAGGCAGACCTTTCTTGTTCAATGCATATATTCTAGTGAAAAACCTGTTAACTGCTACCTCCAGAGTGTGACATTTCTCTATCAGCTATACAACCAAGTTCTTCTTTGTCAGAACTTTCTTTACTTCTAGGATTGTTTATGTTCTATCATCTACTCCCAAGTCATCCAGCTCATATCTATTTTTGGAATTGAGAAACTTTATGATGCGGTTGGCTGTGGTAGGCATTTCTCCCAATTCGGCATTGATAGTGGAAATGGTTTGCTTAGCTTTCTCCATCAAGTCTTTCTGTTCAAATATAATCTGGATACATGGCCATATTTCATCTATTTATTCAATGATATTATTCCATATAATTTCTTTGACTTGGGCCAATGTGTGGCCAACAGAGGACTCAGTAGCTTATTTCGTCCATATTTCTACCTGGTTTTGAGCTCTCTGTAGCTCTGTTGCATGGAAAGTCTCATGCTTTATCTTCTGATCTTGTAGAAGATTCACTTGAGCTTGCAATCTTTTGATTTATTCCGTCTGAAGAGACATGTTCTGTACTGCATTTTCCATCTGATCAGGAACTTCCCTTGTTCTTTTTGTAGAAGATGTAGTTATAGGAATGGCTATGAAAGGTAGTGCTTCCAAAGGGAAAACAACCATTTTAGCAGCTTGGTCCTTTTATTTGATCATCTTTTCCATCTTTGTCTTCATTTGTTTCAACTGTGCACTCTGCTCCATCATGAGCTTCATCATGTCTACCTTTTGTGTCTTTGTTTCTTCAATATCCTTGGCCAGAGGATCTTTTGTGGCTGGTAACTTCGACTGCTTCCTTCATGTTGCTATGTCTAAATTCCTTTTCCATACAAACTCTTCTGCAACAATGGTGTTTGCAGGGTCATAACCCACTTTGATCACCAAGTCCTCCAAATATTTGATCCTGGTGTCTTTGGCAAGTGCAAAGACCTTTTCCATCTTCAATTTTGATTGAACATTGGCTAATGTAACTTGCAATTTAGACAAACTCATAGCAGTGTTAGTGACAATGGAGAAAATCATTTGCCCAGTTTGCTTGTGCATCTCAATTTGGTCAATGGGATGTATGTCTTTCACATCAAATTCAAATGATGTCTTCTTGTAGTATGATGTTGCTTTGGGCTAGGGAACCTGTGCTTGGAGGAATGCCATCTGAATTTTACCTTTATCTGAATCAAAGGCTGAAAGCAGCTTGCCTTGAGAACTAGAATTCTGCTTCCAGAATTGATTGTAGGTATTGATCTTCAAGGCCTCATTCCTCACTTTTATCTCCTTAAAAATATCAAATATACTCTTTTCTACCTCCTCTGTAGTAGATGTGCTAGTCTGCATAACCTATTATTGATCCTGTGAAGCTATGGAGGTAGTAGGAGAAAGAGTAGTGTGCTCACCTATCAATGAGGAAAGAAGTGGCTCTTTGGTATTGATTATGTTCTCTTGCTCTGAATCCTTGATGAGGCTTAGTTTTGAACTGATCTTGGCCTTCTTCCTATACATGATTTTGAAGCCTTCACTGAAAATCTCAGTACCTGAAGGTGACTCTTCTTCCCTACTTCTTTTTGTTGTTTTCTGTTATGAAACCAGCTCAAGAAAAGATAGAAAAGATAGATCAACGCCTTAGAATTCAGCCTCTTCGAGGGGGCGACCTCCTCTACATTACATAAATGAACAATTCTTGGATGATACCAATGAAAAGACCTCCTTTCTATATATAGGAGTCTAAGGGGTCATAACATAACCAGAGCTGACATAACAATAATAATGTAAGGGCACAATAATAACAATAGTGGGCTTCTATGGGGCACATTAGTAACAATATGGGCACTACATGGGTACATCAATATAATAAGTGGGTTGTACTAATAACAATAAGGGGTTACACTAGTAGTATAGGGGCCTAACATGCCCCTCTCCTTCAAAAAGCGTTGTCCTCAACGCTTGAGTAGTTCTTGATGCTTCTGTATAAAATTCTTGTCCTCCCATGTGGAATCTTCAGTGGGTAAGTTCTTCCACTTGATGAGATACTCTGAAATTGATTGATTTCGTAGCTATTGGGTTCTTGTTTCTATGACTGCTCCAGGTTCCAATATGATTTTTCCTTCCTTTTCAATATATGGCAATATTGTTTGAATTGGGATCTTTTGCAAGTTTTGAATAAGTGGCCATACTTCTTTGTCCTTCTTCCATTCATCCCTTGCTTCGTTTATCCAATTTGGTTGGATAATAGAAATAGCACAAAACAATGCTTCCACATCCTCATCCTTGAAGAGTCTTCCCATTCGGTAAGGTCGCGATTTTTTAAGTGCATGTAGTATTGCCAACGTTTCCTTCTCATAAATAGCTTGCTTTAGATGTAGCACTAAAAATACCCAATCGCCTACATCAAAATTTTTTTCACTATGATGTTGATCTACCTGTTGTTTAATTTTATTTTTCACCGAAGTGGCGCTATCCTTTAAAAGTTGGAGAACTTGTTGATGCTCGATGTGATCTTTCACTGCTTGAACCTTTTTCTTCTTGATATGTCCTTCTATCTTTAGATTTTGAGGAGTGGTAATTTCTTCCAATCCTTTACAAGATATGGTCAGATTCATTTTTTGACGCTCGATGTGATCTTTCACTTCTTGAACATTTTTCTTCTTGATATGTCCTTCTGTCTCGCTAGTTTGAGGAGTGGTAATTTCGACCAGTGAATTACAAGATATGGTTGGATCCATTTCTTCTTTCTTGATGTGATCTTTCACTTCTTGCACCTTTTTCTTCTTGATATTTCCTTCTATCTTGAGAGTTTGAGGAGTGGTCATTCTTGCCAATAGTTTACAAGATATGTTCTGATTCATTTCTTCTTTCTCTTCACAATCTATGTAGAATAATTTCTTCTCAGCACACTTATGACCTTTAGTGTATTTGCTATCACAACTGTAACAAAGCCCTTTTGCTCTTTTTTCTTCCAATTGTTGTGGTGTCAACCTTATAGGTTGTGGAAGACTAGGGGCAACAACACTTCCGTCTTTATAGTTGTGAGTGGTATGCTTCCTAGTTTCCATAATTTTGCTTTCCATTTTTCTTGCTAACCTGAATGCCTTCTCTAATAAATCAGGTTCCCAAAGGCGAACATCATGTTGGATATTGTCCTTTAAAGACCCTATGAACACATCAATCCTATGCTCCTCTGGAATATCTTTTACCCTTATGTTCAATTTTTGGAACTCCTCAATGTGCTCCGTTACTGAACCCTTTTGTTTGAGACTTATCAATTGGCTAAAAAAAGTGTTGCTTTTTGTATCTTCATAATGTGCTATCAATTCTTCTGTAAAAATTGCCCAAGTGATAAATTTTTTACGAGAGCAAAGCCATTGATACCATACAAACTAATTTGGTTCCAAATATACAGTTGCCATACGTACCTTTTGTGTGTTTTGCACATTATTTAGATCGAAGAATTGCTCCATCTGTAATATCCATGTGGCGGGATCCTTGCATCAAACTTCCTCATATCGATTTTTGGAATATGGTGGGTCTTCGATCCAACATTAGAGTCTATGGAATCATGATTAACATTACTTTTGTTCAAATCATGAGTTTCCTTTACAACCTTTTCACCATTAGTAAGTATTTCTTGTAGAAAATTTGTCAAATCTGTCTTCAAATCTACCATGTCTGTCTTCAAATCTGTCTTCAAATCTGCCATGTTTGTCTTTAAATTTGTCTTCAAATCTTCCATGTCTCTCTTCAAATCTATGTTCGAATCATCCATCTTAGCTTCCATGCCCTTTATCTTAGATTCCACTCCATTTATCTTAGATTCCATGCCATTTATTTTAGCTTTTGTTAGCTTTTGTGAGCGTGACATTTGTTGCACTTGTTCTTGTAATTTTGATATATCATGTAGCATTTCTTCCTCTTCTTCATGAGTCATGCTAGAGCTTTCAGGTTCCTTACTAGCTGTTTGCATTTTCTTTCCTCGGGGCATCAGTTACCGATAATAATTCTTTACTATGCCCTTTGAATTCCGTTAAACCAAGATTACACAAAAATTTTAAAAAAACTACACACCTTTTTTCACTTTATATAAGCCTGATATTGAATCTGATGTATCTCTGTAATTTCGGATCATCCAATTCTGAAGTTTCGACATGTAGTAGCCTTCTGCGTCCTCTTTCCAATGCCAAAAGTCTGACCCAAATTGGATTCTCCAAGGAAGAGTTATGTGAAATCTCCCACAGTGACTTGCTTTTAGACTAGTTCAGTAGAGCAAATTTGTACGACATGCCACGAGTCACTGTTTCAACCTTTGGATCTGAAACTCTCATACAAGAAACTAAAGTCTGTTCTCTTTCTGTACCTTCTTACGAAATTTCAATCCGATCCCCAGAGAGAAAGTTATGACGATCTTCCCCAGGTCACTTGTTTTGAATGTAATTCAGGAGTCTGCAAAAAGACCAACTTCCTCAGATCATATCTCCGCAAATATTGCGCGAAAAGATCTGAAATTCAGAACCAAGGTTCAGCGCGATTTCTTCTCAAATGAGTTTTTTTTGCGACTTCTGAAACATCACAGAAAAAAATTTATAGCGAAAATTCCACGATGACCTGTTTGGAGCAGCGAAACCCTAGAATCCAAAGCTCTGATACCAAATGTTATGAAACCAGCTCAATAAAAGATAGAAAAGATAGATCAACGCCTTAGAATTCAGCCTCTTCGAGTGGGAAACCTCCTTTACATTACATAAATGAAAAATTCTTAGATGATACAAATGAAAAGACCTCCTTTCTATATATAGGAGTCTAAGGGGTCATAACATAACCAGAGCTGACATAACAATAATAATGTAAGGGCACAATAATAACAGTAGTGGGCTTCTATGGGGCACATTAGTAACAATATGGGCACTACATGGGTACATCAATATAATAAGTGGGTTGTACTAATAACAATAAGGGGTTACACTCGTAGTATAGGGGCCTGTTGAGGCCTCGAAAATCGCTGCCACAACAAAGGGGAAACCACCCGGTCCAGACCTTAGTACAGCTCCTTTTCCGTTTGGAATAGTGGCTCCGACTAGGGATAATGGGACCAGTTTCCCAATAATGGATAAAAGTGGGATGGAAGAGTAACTTATGAGGTATGATAGTGATAAGTGAAGAACTAAAACTATCGGCGAAAAATATATATTAACTATAATCTAATCCCGGGACTTATCAATCTTTCAAAGCGTAGCGTTTGATAATCTGTGCTTTAAGGTAGGCATATAGATGACTCTAACACTAAAGCATAGACATTTAAACCATTTAAGATTGCTCTGCATAATTAGTTATGTAGAGCGATAATAGCGAATTACTACACATTGTCATTCATATCATTGCTACATGCATGATTAAAAGAAAAGCATATCACAAAACATCCAATAGTGGAATGAAATGAAGATTTGCTGTTACAACGCATACATGTATTCAACAATAGCAAAAGATAATAACACAACAATTCATATGAAAGGAAAGAGGACAGATGCAGATAAAGGTACCATGTAAGCTGCTCAACAATCCATTATATAAATCGCTATGTCGCAGTCCTTCCTTCAAACCAAAAAGCATTCCAAACAAGAGACAATAGTGCACAAATGCATAAAACAGCCTTCTCGTCAAATTAAGGACTATCGGTCGAGTTCCACAAAAGAATATAGGCTGAAGAACAGTAGTGCAAACTTCAGCCTTTAAGTCTATTACAAAATTTTACGACCCTTTTCAAAACAATGAAAGGGTCTATAAATACTAATCTAATCTAAATATCTAAGAAAAAACTGAAAAACTATTAAATTGGCATCCATAACTATTTCTCCATCTTTCTTGGTGATCTGGCAGTCGGCAGCAATGCTTCATTCGGTGGGCTCTTTGCCTTTAAACCTCAACTGACATATCGCAAGCATTGGCTCTACTTCCGGTGGAGTGTTGAGACGCGACGTGAGCTGGGCATCATATGTGGCATCCTGAATGTCGGGAATTAGGCACTTGAGAGCATCTGTTAAACACTTAAGAGCCGACCTTTGAGTGTGCGGCTTGATTAGAAAGTGCCAATATGCATCGGAGGTTAAAGTATTTACTCCAGTGATTAACTTTCTCTTTTCCTCCAGTCCATGATAACTTGTTTGTTCAATCATGTTCACCGTGGTTATGCTTCCAGGTGTACACTGAGAGATCATGTTGGCCCAATAGAGTGTATTGTTGACCAAATCAAGCATATTGTTGGCAATCATTTTACACCTTGAAGCTGCCCTTTCCGCTTTCATCATTTGAGTGTTCCATTCCGTGAAGAGTATGTCTTTGAATGGCTCATAGATCCTAGGCAATTTTGCTTCTTTCCCCACATCAGTATCTTGCCAATCAAGATATGAAGTTATGGTTTCTTCAGTCTGATCTAGCTCATTTCTGGCTTTCTCAATTTGCTGACATACTGTTGTAGATACTTCACATAATGGCTCAGCCTCAGTTAGTTGTTGGCACAAGAGTCTAACCTGAGAGATTAATGCATTATTTATTTGAGCTGCCTCTGCTCTGAAATCTTTGACTTTCTTAGTGCCCTTGATATCTTCGAGCTGTGCTAATAGTTGAGCGATTTGCTCATCCTTTGACTTCGTCATTAGCTCGTTTGCTGCTTTCAATTGTGCCAATGCCTCCGTTAATTCTTTCTGCTTCTGGATTGCGCTCTGATCAATCCTATGTTTTTCAGTCTGTAGTAGCTGGGTTAATACATTGTTTGCTTGCTGTTGCGCCAGCAACTGCTCTTCTACCTGTGCTGCCTTGTTTCGCGCTTCGACTACTTCTACTTGCAATGCACAAATTTCCTGGTCCTTAGTCTTTAACAAAAGACTTACCTCCGATGCTTTATCAATAGTTGCTGCAGAATAAGCTCCCGCATACTGCGATAGCTTAGTTAGATCATCAGAGGGGTCCAATTCTTCCTTCCAGACTACATTCCCCGTGACTGTCTGCTCAGGAAATATGGAAGGTTGATCAAGCCTTCGTCTCTTCCTTGAGTGCTTAACAACTTCTTTGTGCCTAGGGCTGTAGAAAAAATCCAGGGGAGGAATATCTTCCACCTGGAGCATAATCTGATTGGAAGGGTCTTTGGTGATTACCTCAAGATCCTTTGAAATGGGTGGGCCGCTGGTTCCGCTTAGAACCTGAGAAGAAGTGGTGTCTGGTGCGTCTTTGGAGCCTTCCTTTCCACTGATAATGGAATCGAATTGATTCCATTGTTTCAGCAATTCAGGATCTATGGAGGTCTGGGATTTACTCTTCTCCTTTTCTTGTTCCAACCTCTTTTGCTCCTCCAACTCTTTCCTTTTTCTGCCTATCTGCCAGTTCTTTCCTTTGTTTTTCTTCTTCTTCCTTCTTCTGCTGTTCCTCCATCTGCTTCTGCTTTCTCTGTTCTTGTTCCTTCTGCTCTTTTTGCTGCTTATCCATTTGCTCCTTTCTCTGCTTCTCTTTCTGCTGCTCCTCTTGCCTTTCCTCCTGTTGTTTATTTTGTTCTTTATTTATAATAGGAGGTTGGCTTGTCTGTTTCTGACCGGGCTCGCTTGAGGAGGACGCTGAGGTTAATGTCGATAAATCCAGAGGCAGAGTTTGCAACCTCTGCTCTCTAAGTTTATTGAACTCAGTTAAATTCTCATCATTGTATCTCATCTTGGCAAGCTGCTTGGTTTGGCTTATTGAATCGGCAGCTGCGAACAGGTCATCAAACTCATCCTCTTGATGGTCAATCTTAGTCAGTTTGGCATGTTCTAGGGCAATGAAAGCAGTGTTCTTAGGATCATAGAGTCTGGCTGGCATAGTGGGCAGGGATAAAGCTTGCATCTTTATAGCCTCCTTTTCTGCATGCTGAAGATTATGCAGAGTAAAAACACCCATCCTCAAGGGAAAAGAGGGCCAGCCCCTCTTCTTCTCTTTCTTGAGAGTTTGAGTGACACTCTCGGCCATAATCTAGTAGGAGATCTCTCGAGCTAACAGTTTGTCTGGAACATATAGAGGGAGAACATGCGGCTTGGCTTGGCTTCCATAAACCCTAATATAGGTAAAGTGCTCTTCTCCAAACCATCCTGCTACAGCTGGTAAGTCGAAGGAAGTGAGATAGGAGATTTTGGGAATAGGCG
The DNA here is from genome assembly GCA_031772625.1 of Pinus tabuliformis. NCBI lineage: Eukaryota > Viridiplantae > Streptophyta > Pinopsida > Pinales > Pinaceae > Pinus > Pinus tabuliformis. The sequence goes on from CM062805.1 coordinate 1,027,014,559, forward strand.
GATCAAAAATGGAATAATGAATGGGAACCATAAAACCATTGCAAATTTGATATAAATGGTCCTTGTAAGAGGACTTCCATAATTTCCGATGATACAAATGAATGGGCGAAGGGTCTTGGGTATTCCATCTCCAACCGAGGATGGGAAACTCAGATTTAAAACACAATGTGTCCATAATGTAGGTGCTATAATAAAATGGAGGGATTTTCCTTTCGGTGACTACAGATTTAGCTCTAAAATCCCGAACAGCTACAGTCAATTTATCAGAAAGAATGGTGGCCCAATCCATGATAAAACTATTAACAGCTGCTTCCATTAGGGGAACCATTTCTATATCGAAATTGGCAGAATCATGTAATCCCCATAGCCTACACATCATAATTCCCGCATAGCAATAGGGAGAAGCCAAGGAATCGACGGAGTACTTACCCGAGCTTTCGTGCTTGTGTTTGGCCGAGTTCTGCCTCCAATCTCGAATGGGCTCAGATGGTACTTCATTCTCAGCTGCAAAATTCTCCACGAAGTCTTTGTTGTAGATTTTATCTGGCTCAGGCAAATGATACATTTCCCTCAGGTGCTCTGGCTTGAATGACCCGAAAATCCATCTGTCTCTTGTGTGGAACGTTCTGTCAATGATTGGAATTTCCTCAATTGCCCATCGCACTACATCAGTGTAGGGAAGGACTTGCTCTCTGGCTGCTATTATGTGAAGAAAGGAATCAGCCAACTCTTTGAGAGTTTCATCAGACTTTTTGAGCGAGTCTGCAGTAGCCACTGTCACTGAAACTTGCGGTTGCTCAGCTTCTAGTAAATTATATGTGCCCTGCCATGTAGTCTTGTTAAGACCAGTGCACGTAGTATCTGAAATGAGGCCTTTTTTCTTATCTGCGGCAGCTTGACCTGCTACAGGTGTAACAGCAGAGCCCGTAGCCCTCTTGGATCTTTTCCCCATCATGCTTAAGCTTCTCTCAAAAGCCGAACCCTACACAATTGCAAGAGAAATCGTAACAACATAATAGCAATAACGCTTCACGGTGGGATAGATATATCATTTGAAGCGTGGGGAGATTAATTCTCAAAAGTGGTTGCGGATTCAATCAGTGGGCAGATATTGCAAATGCATTAATGGTGATTTGAGGCCTGCTACCCATTAAATGTGATGATTACACCGTTATCCGGGTGAATGACTCACTTAAGCGTGCAACAGATATTCTGGCGGTTAAACGCAGGTGTTCATTAATCAAAGGGGCAAAATATTTTAAATACACACGCATTACCTTATCCCTTGCATTAACGGCATTTTGGGATTCGTGCTTTGTCAACCGGATATGAATATAAAATTAAAGCTTTAAGTGATGGCTTTTAAGACTGCCGACCACCGATGAGCGATATCGCATCGCTTCGGGGAATAGGTGCTGCACAATTATCCCCAAATGATCGTGCCGACAGCCGATAAGCGATATCGCATCGGGCTAGTGCATGGAAACAGAAGTAGGCGCATATACAATGGTTTGGGGTTACCGATTGCGATATCGCATCTCGTCGGGGGTAGGAACCGGGTGCCTCACCGAAGTACGTGGAATTCTGCCGACGGCCGATAGCGATATCGCATCGGGTTGGGATTTAAATCATAAAGCGGTTTCACATGAGGTATCGTCGATAGCCGATCGCCGATATCGCGTCGCGTCGGGACATGAGTTATGTGCCGTTAGTGGTGTGCATGTAACATTGCCGATTGCTGATAGCGATATCGCATCGGCGGAGACCAAAATTCCATTTGAATGCATCTCTCACGTTGTTGTGATATGCGATCGCTTTATCGCAATAACAAAAGATTATTTATTATTTGAAACATTGATCTCCCAAAAAGGCTTAAATACCTGAAAGCTCATTTGATTATGCGGCCTTTTTTGAACATGCAAGCATTGATGCCGAAATTTGAAAAGGGACCCATTCCATATGTTAATTTTTGAAAAATAAGAATGATATGAAATGGGGGGTTGTTGTAGGGAACAACAATTGGCGATTCGCTGGAAGAACCAGTTATCTCTGAAAGTAATGCAAACACTTAAGCTTTTCAAAACTAGAAACTCAATCAGAAGGGAAAAACTTCTAATTTAACTGGATATTCGCGCGTTCTGAACCAAGTGAATTCTGTTAACTTCTTTCCTTTTGGTTTCTAGAAAAATAAATACATTCTAAGTCTTAAAATAGGCCTTCATTGGTTTATAATGATAAAACAAAAACTTTCCCAAATCAGCTTTTATAATTAACCCCTCTGTCATAGGTAGAGCCTCTGTTGCCAGCAAACGTTTATAGTCTCGACAGGGATACCTTTTAACCATAGTATTATTCACTTTTCCATTCACATAAGATTGTAGTTAGCAGAATGAAACTAAAATATGTTCCCATATTTTATTTTTTTATCTATTTTTTCTTCTTTGTCATTGATAAGATAAAAAGCCATTGTCCTGGTTTGGTGGCCAGCTATTGACAATGCCATTCACTGGTAACAATTTAACTGAACAAGCCGGCTCGTGATGAGACCTCTTGTCTTGAAATTTCAAGCCATTAACCTGTTATGATAGGCAGTATTGGTAATGTCAGTCAAACTACTTTCCTATGAACATGGTAAGAAGGCTTGTAATAAGACATCTTATCTTTAATCTTCTATATTTTAGAATTACACTCTGAGTAACCATAAACTTTAGTGAATGGGGTGAACAATTTTCTCCTTAAGAGTAAATGGATGACAGGTGAGGAGTTGAAGATGCTGAAAATGGGTTAGTTTTCATCTTAAAATGAATGACCTTTGGAGACCAGTTTTTGAAAACCAAGAATGATTTACAGAACTTTTACCTTTCGAGAAGAGTCTTCAAAAAATTAGGTGGTGATTTCAGAACAAACAGATATCTAGTTCCCTAGAAATTATTCCTTTTGGTTGAGGGTTCTACTATCTAAAAGCAAATATTTGTATTATTTTGTGAGACAGCTTTTTCAAACCAAGCTAAAGGTCAATGGAGATACTCTACAGTTTTATTTCCTATCGATCCTACAAACTACACAAATCTACAAAGAGGAGAAGGGATCACCTTCTCAATTAAAGAATTTCTTCAAGACCAGGCCATTAACAGGGAGAGAATCTCTCAACCCTGATAAATCTTGCAATATAAAGGTTGAATGGCCTATCTTGTCACAGATCTGAAATGGTCCAAGCCATATTTTCTTAAATTTGGTATGCTTACCTTTATCTTCATGGGCCTTGTCCCATTTGAGAACTAAGTCACCAACTTGGAAGTGTTTGGAATCGGATGAGGTTAAGTCAAAGGATGCTTTGATCATTTGTTGATGTTTGGTGTGAGTGATTCTGGCTTTCTCTCTTTCTTCTTCTAATTTGAGAATCTGGTCATGTCTAAAGTTGAATAGAGGAAGAAGGAGTCTCTTCGATGTACTGTACTAGGGCTAAAGAGGGTAGAACAAGATTGGTAGGCAATACTGCTTCTTTTCCATATACTAGATTAAATGGGGAGGAACCTATAGAAGCCTTTTGTGTAACCCTATCAGCCCATAATGCAAACACTAGAGATTTGTGCCAGTTTCTATGATTCTGTTCAACAGTTCGCTTAATGATTTTGATGAGATTTTTATTAGTAGATTCTGCTAAACCATTTCCCTGGGGATAATAATTAGCAGAATATTTCAGTTTAAACCCCCTCTTAATAGCAAAATCATATATAGCATTTCCTGAGAAATAGGAAGCATTATAAGAAACGAGAGCGTTTGGGACACCAAACCTGGTAATGATGAATTGGTCTATGAACTCAATGATTGCCTCTGAATTTGCTGCCTTCAAAGGAATAGCCTCTACCCATTTGGTAAAATAATCGGTAGCAGTGAGGATATACCTGTGTTGTTTGGAAGATGGTGGAGTAATCTCTCCAATGATATCTAATCTCCATTGTTCAAATGGTTGTTCAATGTTGACAGGTTGCAGGGGGAAAGCTGATTTCCGTTGTCTTCCACTAGCAGTTTGGCAATTGAAGCATTTTCTTACGTATTCATGAGCATCTCTAAACAGAGTAGGCCAATAATATCCAGCATGAATAACTTTGTGGGCTGTTGTGTCCAGTCCAAAATGTCCTCCCGCTGGCCCATCATGTAGCTCCTGTAAAACCTTTTGAGCTTCAGGTTTCTCAAGACATCTTAACAGGATAGAATCATAATTTTGTCTAAAGAGCACATCATCAATGAGAGTGAAATTCTTCGCTTTTAACCTAATGGCCCTTTTATTTTTGTAAGATAAATTTGGAGGAACATAACCATTTTTCAAATAAAATATTAAATCTGCATATTGAGAATCGGAATCAGTGACACTTATCTGATTGATTGATTGAGTCTGATCCATGTCGCTTGATTCAGGAATGTTTGATGCTCCTGCCAATATCCTGCAAAAACCTAGGCCCCTAACAATCTTTGTTGGCTTTATTTCTAGGTCATATTCTTGAAGTGTTGTGACCCAATTGGCTCTTCTTTCACCCAGTTCTTTTTGAATTAATAGTTGCCTTACCGCTGGGAAAGGGACTATAACTTTCGTGTGAGTTTTCAAAAGAAAGGGCCTGTAATGTTTAACTGCTTTGAACACAGCAAAGGCTTGTTTCTCCACATCGGAATAATTTAGTTCAGCACCCTGAAGATTTGAGCTAAAAAATGAAATGTGTGCTTCCAAGTTGTGAGCATTTGGCTGCGTGAGAACTGCAGCATAGGATAGATCGGACGCAACGGTATACAATGTAAAATGATTAGAAAAATTGGGAGTATTCAAGGCTGGGGCATTGACTATTGATTGCTTGATAACATCAAAAGCTTTCTTTTCTTCTAATCCCCACTTGAAGACTGAATTCTTCTTGATCATTGTCTGAAGTGGTAATACAATTTGAGAGAAATCTGGAACAAATCGTTTGACAAAATTAATCTGACCCAAGAATGACTGCATCGATTTTTTATTGTGCGGGAAAGGGATTTCAGAAATTTCCTTAATCCGATCAGGATCAATATAGATGCCATATTTGGATACTATAAAGCCTAAGAGTTTTCCTTGATCAAGAGCAAAGAAAGACTTCTTTGGGTTTAGAGAAATACCATATCTTTTGCATCGCTGAAAGATTTGATTTAAGTCATGCAAATGATTATATCTCTTTTTAGAATATACAGTAATATCGTCTAGGTAGACGACTACTGATCGATTAATCAACCCTTTGAAGGCTATATCCATGGCTCTCTGGAATGTCGCTCCCACATTTATGAGTCCAAAAGGCATTTCCTGATATGCATACGTTCCCCATTTTGTTCTGAATGTGGTTTTAAGTTGATCATCAGGATGAACCAAAACTTGGTTATATCCGGAGAATCCATCAAGAAAGGACATCAATTCAGAGCCTGCTACTGATTGGAGAATTTGCTCCATAGTAGGTAACGGGAAATTATCTTTCAAGCTCGCTTTATTGAGGTTCCTGAAATCAATACAGATTCGAATGTCGCCATTCTTCTTCCTGACTGGCACCATATTAGAGACCCAATTTGAATGTCGGACCGGAAAGATAATTTTGGCTTTCAAAAGCTTATTAAGCTCCGACTTTATCTGGGTCTCCAAATTTGGATGTATTTTTCTTAATTTTTGCTGAATTGGTTTCTGATCAGGAAGCATAGGGATGGTATGCTAGATAATAGATGTATCATATGTCTTTAGGTCATCATATTTCCAAGCAAAGACCTGTTTGTTTTTTTTCAATAGTTTAATAAATGCTTCCTTTTCTTCTTGGGAAAGTCCTATTCCTAAGTTGATGTTTTGAGGAGCATCTTCTGTGCCTAGATTTATTAATTCAAACCTAAGGGTGGAACTTTGAAGCTTTGCATTAATTACAGGTTTAAACCTGTCTTTGATATCGTAAAGGTCTTCAAGCTTCACCACGGGTTTGGGAATTGAATTTTCTTGAGGCACTTGTTTCATCTGTAGATCGTGATCATCTTCCTCAATGACTTGATTGTCATAGGATTTTTCCGAAGTTAGAAACTACAAGATATCTTCATCATGGTTAAATACTCTCCAATTAGTGATATTGTCAGGAATTGAAGGCCTAAAAAGTAATTCTACAGAAAATCTATCAAGGTTGTAGTCTTCGGAAGGTAGAAACTTAGAAGCTACATTGGCTAGTAGGTCGGCTGTTGAATTTTGTGACCTAGGGATGGAAGAAATGTTGAAGGCTGAAAAGTGTGAGGTAAGATCCTGCACTAGCGATTGGTAATGCTTAAGGTGAGTCGAAAGGCAATGAATTTCATTTCTGACTTGTTTAACAATGATTTCCGAATCACCGAACACTTTTAGATATCGCACTTCAAGGCCGATCACTTTATATAAACCCTGGACCAAAGCTTCATATTCGGCTGTGTTATTAGTACACTCAAATTCTAACCTATAAGACAGCATTGTCTTTTCTCCTTGCGGGCTAACCAAAATGCAACCTGCTCCTGAGCCTTCACTGGACTTAGAGCCATCAAAATATAAAGACCAAAATAAAGGAGTATTAACAAAAATATCTGCATTTTTCTCAGCATCATTAAAACATCTGGACTTATCTGTTTGTGAAAAATTTTCAATTTGGCATGTAAAATGATTGACTGAAAAAGGAGATGGTTGGGCAACAAAGTTGCCAAAGAATGATTCGGACGAATAGTTCCCCAAAATATTGTTGTTGAATGCCATAGGTTGGTTTTCTTGCTCAAATTCAGTAACTGTGTGGGTCATATGCTTCTCCCGATCGATCCTTATTTGATTCGGCTTTCCCTTGTAGGGAAGCCACATATGTGACCAATCTATGGAAATATACCCATGTAGTATTTCGGACCAATCTCTGCTTAAAATCAAACCATAAAATTCAAGTATGTCAGCAATTAAGATGTCAATCCTCTGAACTATTCTGGGGTCGGCTGACAACCTGATGGTTACAGAATTAATTTCTCCCACAACCTGCACCTTAGTCCTATCCAGCTGTACAATATGAATGGCAGACTTCTGGGGTTCAATGTTCAGCTTAGAGCAAACTAAAGCTAGCATTATATTAGATGAGGCCCCTGAATCAATTAAACAGTTGTGCAGGTTTCTATTATAAATCTCATAAGTGAGCAAGAAGGGTGGAGTGTGAGAATTTGATTTATCTCCGAATAAAACTAAATCGGTAATTTCAACCATACCTGCAGGAGGCTAGCCTGAATCGTTGGCAGCTCTTGCACTGGGAAGGGGAGTAGTGGGAACAACATTTAATACTTTAAGAAGTAGCTTTTGTTGATGTTTCAGTTTACTAAGTTCAAACATGGTTATATTTGCCTTAGTTTTCTTCGTGTCATCAACAATGTTATATTCCATTGAATCGGATACCACTAGAGTCTTAGATGTTGGAGGAGAACTAGAAGTTGAAGGCTGGTTTTGAGGAACTACTACAGGTGACTTCTTTGGGGGAACTCTTTCCTTTGCTGTAGTAGCGCCTGCGCTCCTCTTCTTTGAAGTTGCCTGGGCGGGTTCAGGAGTGCTTTTACTTCTTGTAGTAACCGGAAAGGCTTCTTCTTCATTCTCGGTATCAGAGTTTGGGAGTATAAAATCCCACATTCCGTGGCATTCAGCTACTTCTTCTTCATCATCGGTCTGTGAAGATGTTTCCTCTTCGTCTTCTTCTTGGTCTGAATCAGCGTTAGATATAACATTAGGCGGCTTTGATTCGGTTTTCTTAAAAGTTCTAAATGGCCTTTTGCTTGAAGTTTCGGCCACCTACTTCTTTATCTCAACCATTTCATTAGACATTGTTTTAAGGACCTTTTGTAAACCTTCCATGTCATAGGGGTCCTTCGGGGTTTTCTTCTTGGAATCTTCTTTAAACGAGACTTTTTTAGCTTTTCTATCTTCCAAAGAAGCTTTCTTTTCTAGAGCATTGATGCGCTTTTCAACAGCAAGTGCCTCTCTCATGTTTTCAGCTAAGGTAGGTTTCCCAGCCCTGTCTACAAAAATGGCTATGTTGGCAGGTAGGGCAGTGATATACCATTCACTTCGGATTTGTTCACTTGGTTTAGAAGCGGTAGGGATTTTATTCAGTAGTTTATTAAATCTGGCATTAAACTCCTTTATTGGTTCCATGTGCTCTATTCTCAAATTGGAGAGGTCGTTTATTAAAGTTGCTAAGGACCTATCATCTCCATATTTGGTAAGAAACTGCTCTTGACATGTATTCCAACTGGTAATCGAACCAGAAGGTAAGGAAAAATACCAAGATCCTGCTGATCCTTGTAAAGTGTAAGGGAAAAGTCTTACAACAACATCTTTCTCTGTCACTCCTTTTAGGTTAACTGCTAACATAAAGTTGTTGATGTGTTCTTCAGCCTGGGTCCCATCATTTGGATTGAATTTAGGCAGCCATTTTTCGGGAGCATCGGGTAGATCATGCAATGGTCCAGGCATGTTGACTGCTCCTGGCCTAGTCCGTGGATCTGCCATTATGATAGCAACAGTGGTTGAGACTACTGCTGGGATTCCAGATGTGTGGGAAGAGATTAAAGATGAGGAGTGAATAGGTTGGGATATTGAGGCTTCTGATCCCTGGTGAACGACAATTTGTAATGGGGGAGTGGATGGTTGATCTCGCAGAGGAGAGAATGCAATGGAGGAGGTGGATGAAAGCCCTTCACTATCAGATCCTTCAGTAATTTTCTTTGCCCTTTTCCTTTTAGGTAAAGGAAACTCAGTGGGTTCAATACCGAGTTTTTCGCTCTGAAGTCTGGTGAGAGGGTGAGTGAGGTTGAATTGCGAAGTCGCACTGCTTTCTGATACCTCAGATTTCTGTGGTGAAATCGAGAAGCTCTGAATTTTATGGATTAGAGACTGAACTTCAGGTGATTCAAGACTTAATTGTTCTGTGGTATGATGGGTTTGAGCAGTGGTAGTTGATTCCTCTTCTTCTTGTTCGGGTACCGGCGAACCAGTATACAAATGGGAAGATCGAGGGGATTCGGAGGGGGAAGTACTCTTGGAATGGCTTATAGGTTTGGACTTATGTTCCATTCACAGCTGAGGCCCTCCTTCTAGCGCCAATTTTGTTGAGGCCTCGAAAATCGCTGCCACAACAAAGGGGAAACCACCCGGTCCGGACCTTAGTACAGCTCCTTTTCCGTTTGGAATAGTGGCTCCGACTGGGGATAATGGGACCAGTTTCCCAATAATGGATAAAAGTGGGATGGACGAGTAACTTATGAGGTATGATAGTGATAAGTGAAGAACTAAAACTATCGGTGAAAAATATATATTAACTATAATCTAATCTCGGGACTTATCAATCTTTCAAAGCGTAGCGTTTGATAATCTGTGCTTTAAGGCAGGCATATAGATGACTCTAACACTAAAGCATAGAAGTTTAAACCATTTACGATTGCTCTGCATAATTAGTTATGCAGAGCGATAATAGCGAATTACTACACATTGTCATTCATATCATTGCTACATGCATGATTAAAAGAAAAGCATATCACAAAACATCCAATAGTGGAATGAAATGAAGATTTGTTGTTACAGCACATACATGTATTCAACAATAGCAAAAGATAATAACACAGCAATTCATATGAAAGGAAAGAGGACAGATGCAGATAAAAGTACCATGTAAGCTGCTCAACAATCCATTATATAAATCGCTATGTCGCAGTCCTTCCTTCAAACCAGAAAGCATTCCAAACAAGAGACAATAGTGCACAAATACATAAAATAGCCTTCTCGTCAAATTAAGGACTATCGGTCGAGTTTCACAAAAGAATATAGGCTGAAGCACAGTAGTGCAAACTTCAGACTTTAAGTCTATTACAAAATTTTACGACCCTTTCCAAAACAATGAAAGGGTCTATAAATACTAATCTAATCTAAATATCTAAGAAAAAACTGAAAAACTATTAAATTGGCATCCATAACTATTTCTCCATCTTTCTTGGCGATCTGGCAGTCGGCAGCAATGCTTCATTCAGTGGGCTCTTTGCCTTTAAACCTCAACTGACATATCGCAAGCATTGGCTCTACTTCTGGTGAAGTGTTGAGACGCGACGTGAGCTGGGCATCATATGTGGCATCCTGAATGTCGGGAATTAGGCACTTGAGAGCATCTGTTAAACACTTAAGAGCTGACCTTTGAGTGTGCGGCTTGATTAGAAAGTGCCAATATGCGTCGGAGGTTAAAGTATTTACTCCAGCGATTAACTTTCTCTTTTCCTCCAGTCCATGATAACTTGTTTGTTCAATCATGTTCGTCGTGGTTATGCTTCCAGGTGTACACTGAGAGATCATGTTGGCCCAATAGAGTGTATTGTTGACCAAATCAATCATATTGTTGGCAATCATTTTACACCTTGAAGCTTCCCTTTCCGCTTTCATCATTTGAGTGTTCCATTCCATGAAGAGTATGTCTTTGAATGGCTCATAGATCCTAGGCAATTTTGCTTCTTTCCCCACATCAGTATCTTGCCAATCAAGATATGAAGTTATGGTTTCTTCGGTCTGATCTAGCTCATTTATGGCTTTTTCAATTTGCTGACATACTGTTGTAGATACTTCACATAATGGCTCAGCCTCAGTTAGTTGTTGGCACAAGAGTCTAACCTGAGAGATTAATGCATTATTTATTTGAGCTGCCTCTGCTCTGAAATCTTCGACTTTCTTAGTGCCCTTGATATCTTCGAGCTGTGCTAATAGTTGAGCGATTTGCTCATCCTTTGACTTCGTCATTAGCTCGTTTGCTGCTTTCAATTGTGCCAATGCCTCCGTTAATTCTTTCTGCTTCTGGATTGCGCTCTGATCAATCCTCTGTTTTTCAGTCTGTAGTTGCTGGGTTAATACATTGTTTGCTTGCTGTTGCGCCAGCAACTGCTCTTCTACCTGTGCTGCCTTGTTTCGCGCTTCGGCTACTTCTGCTTGCAATGCACAAATTTCCTGGTCCTTAGTCTTTAACAAAAGACTTACCTCCGATGTTTTATCAATAGTTGCTGCAGAATAAGCTCCCGCATACTGCGATAGCTTAGTTAGATCATCAGAGGGGTCCAATTCTTCCTTCCAGACTACATTCCCCGTGATTGTTTGCTTAGGAAAGATGGAAGGTTGATCAAGCCTTCGTCTCTTCCTTGAGCGCTTAACAACTGCTTTGTGCCTAGGGCTGTAGAAAACGTCCAAGGGAGGAATATCTTCCACCTGGAGCACAATCTTATTGGAAGGGTCTTTGGTGATTACCTCGAGATCCTTTGAAATGGGTGGGCCGCTCGTTCCGCTTAGAACCTGAGAAGAAGTGGTGTCTGGTGCGTCTTTGGAGCCTTCCTTTCCACTGATAATGGAATCGAATTGATTCCATTGTTTCAGCAATTCAGGATCTATGGAGGTCTGGGATTTACTCTTCTCCTTTTCTTGTTCCAACCTCTTTTGCTCCTCCAACTCTTTCCTTTTTCTGCCTATCTGCCAGTTCTTTCCTTTGTTTTTCTTCTTCTTCCTTCTTCCGTTGTTCCTCCATCTGCTTCTGCTTTCTCTGTTCTTGTTCCTTCTGCTCTTTCTGCTGCTTATCCATTTGCTCCTTTCTCTGCTTCTCTTTCTGCTGCTTCTCTTGCCTTTCCTCCTGTTGTTTATTTTGTTCTTTATTTATAACAGGAGGTTGGCTTGTCTGTTTCTGACCGGGCTCGCTTGAGGAGGACGCTGAGGTTAATGTCGATAAATCCAGAGGCAGAGTTTGCAACCTCTGCTCTCTAATTTTATTGAACTCAGTTAAATTCTCATCTTGGCAAGCTGCTTGGTTTGGCTTATTGAATCGGCAGCTGTGAACAGGTCATCAAACTCATCCTCTTGATGGTCAATCTTAGTCAGTTTGGCCTGTTCTAGGGCAATGAAAGCAGTGTTCTTAGGATCATAGAGTCTGGCTGGCATAGTGGGCAGGGATAAAGCTTGCATCTTTATAGCCTCCTTTTCTGCATGCTGAAGATTATGCAGAGTAAAAACACCCATCCTCAAGGGAAAAGAGGGCCAGCCCCTCTTCTTCTCTTTCTTGAGAGTTTGAGTGACACTCTCGGCCATAATCTGGTAGGAGATCTCTCGGGCTAACAGTTTGTCTGGAACATATAGAGGGAGAAAATGCGGCTTGGCTTGGCTTCCATAAACCCTAATATAGGTAAAGTGCTCTTCTCCAAACCATCCTGCTACAGCTGGTAAGTCGAAGGAAACGAGATAGGAGATTTTGGGAATAGGCGGATAAAAAATGGAATAATGAATGGGAACCATAAAACCATTGCAAATTTGATATAAATGGTCCTTGTAAGAGGACTTCCATAATTTTCGATGATACAAATGAATGGGCGAAGGGTATTGGGTGGTCCATCTCCAACCGAGGATGGGAAACTCAGAGTTAAAACACAATGTATCCATAATGTAGGCGCTATAATAAAATGGAGGGATTTTCCTTTCGGTGACTACAGATTTAGCTCTAAAATCCCGAACAACTACAGTCAATTTATCAGAAAGAATGGTGGCCCAATCCATGATAAAACTATTAACAGCTGCTTCCATTAGGGGAACCATTTCTATATCGAAATTGGCAGAATCATGTAATCCCCATAGCCTACACATCATAATTCCCGCATAGCAATAGGGAGAAGCCAAGGAATCGACAGAGTACTTACTTGAGCTTTCGTGCTTGTGTTTGGCCGGGTTCTGCCTCCAATCCCGAATGGGCTCAGATGGTACTTCTTTCTCAGCTGCAAACTTCTCCACGAAGTCTTTGTTGTAGATTTTCTCTGGCTCAGTAAAATGATACATTTCCCTCAGGTGCTTTGGCTTGAACGACCCGAAAATCCGTCCGTCTCTTGTGTGGAACGTTCTGTCAATGATTGGAATTTCCTCAATTGCCCATCGCACTACATCAGTGTAGGGAAGGACTTGCTCTCTGGCCGCTATGCTGTGAAGAAAGGAATCAGCCAACTCTTTGAGAGTTGCATCAGACTTTTTGAGTGAGTCTGCAGTAGCCATTGTCACTGAAACTTGCAGTTGCTCAGCTTCTATTAAATTATATGTGCCCTGCCATGTAGTCTTGTTAAGACCAGTGCACGTAGTATCTGAAATGAGGCCTTTTTTCTTATCTGCGGCAGCTTGACCTGCTACAGGTGTAACACCAGAGCCCGTAGCCCTCTTGGATCTTTTCCCCATCATGCTTAAGCTTCTCTCAAAAGCCGAATCCTACACAATTGCAAGAGAAATCGTAACAACATAATAGCAATAACGCTTCATGGTGGGATAGATATATCATTTGAAGCGTGGGGAGATTAATTCTCAAAAGTGGTTGCGGATTCAATCAGTGGGCAGATATTGCAGATGCATTAATGGCGATTTGAGGCCTGCTACCCATTAAATGTGATGATTACAACGTTATCCGGGTGAATGACTCACTTAAGCGTGCAACAGATATTCTGGCGCTTAAACGCAGGTGTTCATTAATCGAAGGCGAAAAATATTTTAAATACACACGCATTACCTTATCCCTTGCATTAACGGCATTTTGGGATTCGCGCTTTGTCAACCGGATATGAATATAAAATTAAAGCTTTAAGTGATGGCTTTTAAGACTGCCGACCACCGATGAGCAATATCGCATCGCTTCGGGGAATAGGTGTTGCACAATTATCACCAAATGATCGTGCCGATAGCCGATAAGCGATATCGCATCGGGCTAGCGCATGGAAATAGAAGTAGGCGCATATACAATGGTTTGGGGTTACCGATTGCGATATCGCATCGCGTCGGGGGTAGGAACCGGGTGCCTCACCGAAGTACGTGGAATTCTGTCGACGGCCGATAGCGATATCGCATCGGGTCGGGATTTAAATCATAAAGCGGTTTCGCATGAGGTATCGCCGATAGCCGATCGCCGATATCGCGTCGCGTCGGGACATGAGTTATGTGCCATTAGTGGTGTGCATGTAACATTGCCGATTGCCGATAGCGATATCGCATCGGCGGAGACCAAAATGCCATTTGAATGCATCTCTCATGTTGTTGCGATATGCGATCTTGCGATCACTTTATCTCAATAACAAAAGATTATTTATTATTTGAAACATTGATCTCCCAAAAAGGCTTAAATACCTGAAAGCTCATTTGATTATGCGGCCTTTTTTGAACATGCAAGCATTGATGCCGAAATTTTAAAAGCGACCCATTCCATATGTTAATTTTTGAAAAATAAGAATGATATGAAATGGGGGGTTGTTGTAGTGCACAACAGGGCCTAACATTTCCTATTGCATGATAGGAGTATGTACTGTGGAGGATGACACCAGCTACTCCTCAGCCTCTTGTAGGGTGTTCTCAGTCCATTCTAGCTAGTTTTTCTACTTCTCTATCTTCGGTCTGCTGTGTGAAAATAAGCAGTAGATTTTTTTTCTACCTTAGAAATTACCCCTAATGGATCATATGACTAGGTGAAACTAAGGTTGAATTGCATGTCTTTCGGTAGCTTATTTTCTTCTTCCCCTGCTACCTTGTTGTTGAAAATGAAAGGCCCTATCTATGTTTTGATTTTGAATTGGGACTTCTTCTTGCTAGCTACAAAGTGGATCTCATCCATGTTGAGAATTTGCCTTATGTAGTCTAGAGAAAAAATTCTCATTGGGAGGAATTTTGGTAGCTTGTAAGGGGCAAGCTCACATCCAAATATACTTAGTTCTGTATAATTCTGACAGAGGTACCAATCCCCTATCTAGACTTGGTCTGATAGTTGCAAAACTTTCTTAATTTCTTCACTGATCCTTGGCTTTGTCTTGCTGCTTAAGAGACTGAGTGTTGGATGTACAAACATCTCTATGAATTGTTTGTAAGAGTATTCCTTTTTTTCCTTCATCACTAGTGTAGTCCAAAAGATGACTGACTACTAATTTCCTTCTTCATCCATCTTTTGTGAGGCAAGCTTGATGTTTTCTCCTTGAAAATATAAGAACATATAAACTAACACAAAAGCATACTTGAATACCTCCTCAGTCTGGAATTTGATAAACTGCTCATGAATAGAATCTGCAAGAAATTGGCTAAAGTTAAACATGATAGAAGGCTTGGAATCTGTAGAGAAAATGGAAAGGAATCCTATAATTTCCTCATCTACCCATTGATCTGAGTAATTGCCAAGGAGGTAAGAGATGACTGTGATAATTAACTTGGCTCTCTCAAGGAAAATAGAGGATGGATAGGGAGGATTTTCTTGGGTAATGGGGCATCTTCAGTCAAGAGCAGTTCAAGGGTCTTGGCTCTTCTAGCAAAGTATAGCTTTTGATATAATTCAACTAGTGTCTCATGGGAAAAAGAAGTAGCATTCTCTACTGTAGGGGCCTACATCATCTATTATATAGCTTGAGGAGTGATAGTGAACACAATTTCTCCAGTGGGGGAAATAATGGCTCTTTAGCTTCACAAATAACATGCATGACACTTCCTAACAAATTTGGGGGTGTTGTGGGTACGATGAAAAATATAGTGGGGAAATTGGATTCCCACAGTTGAATGTCATCAGATTTGTATATGTATTTGTCCTCGAGCCAGCAATACATCTCAAAAATGTCAAATTCACAGAGATTTTCATGGATCTTATATTATTTGTCTGCCAAAGGGATGTGGTGAAAATCAATGGGAGGGTGGATCAGAGGACTGACAGGTTCTTCTGGTCCCTTGCCTTTTGGAGGCATGATTGGATAAATCTGAGGACAGTGGTGAAAACTAGATTACAGGCTTACAGTTTGTAATGAGGACTTGGGATTTGCAGACAAAAGTAGTGGTAATGCCCTGAAAATGAGTTAGCGGATAGTGTCGTTGGCTGGTGAAAATGTTGGAATTATGTCCAAGAAACCTGTAACAGAGCAATAACAGTGGCAATGTATGAATTCAGTACCCGGTTAATGAGTGAAAGGGAGAATTCTATAATAGTCTGGTTTTCATTGAAGGTGGCGCGGGTCCACTGGATTAATGGTTAAACCATTTAATTTTTTAACGACTTTATTTTGGAGGGAGCGAATGTGATTGGCGGGATCAATGGGAAGATGACGTGGCAGAGGGTGAATGGCGGGAATGCAACAGATAGAGAAGTGGTATTGGGAGGTGAAGAAACTGCTTTTCAGAAAGGGAGGGAGGCAGTTAATGGTCTAGCCTGAGAAGGGTGCTAAATCACACAGTGTTGACACATTTCTGCAGACGCAGTTTCAAATACAGCCCATTTCAGACCCCCCCCCCCCCCCCCCCCCCATGACGGCAAATTTCGGGTGGTGAGGGGGGGATGAAATGCACGGTGGGCCATCAGATGTTGGGAGGTGGGAAAAAATGAGGGGAGAAGTGGCAGAGTGTTAATGTGACGTGACAGGTAGCTTGGCGAGGTCGGCAGAAATGAATTCAATGCATAGTGGGAGAATAGTTGGAGTGTATGGCGGGGTAATAAAACTTAGGAATAAGGGGGGTGGGTGAAAATATGAGCGGAGGGGTGACTTTAGGGTATTAAAACTTAGGAATAGGGGTTTAATATACGAACAATTAATTGATATATTAAAAATTTTAGAGTAAAACTTTAATCCCTTGCCTTTCTCTTTTGCACATGAAAATAATATTTTACATTTGACTTTAGGATAAAATTTTCATGTTTTTCCTCTAACCACCATAGTGCTTGTAACTACCCTTTTTCATTTCCATTCTTTTTCTAAGCTAAGATTTTCTCTTATTGTTTTGTATGTGCATTATCATTTTTCTTTTATGAAAATATACCTTATCCTATCACTTATTTCACCATTGGCTCAGATTAAACTGTTGAGTCAAATTTATTTCTACCTAGCTGCTGATTTACCAAGTTTAAACTATTTGGTAAATCTTCATTCACTAACCTATTTAACATAAATTTAAACATGTTCAGTCATGATTAAACTGTATGATTTGAACAAAATTCCAGTGATTGTGGCATTTAAAATAATTTGCACACAACCTTATTTGAAAATACAGAAAAGAACTAACTTATGAGTAATGGCACTTGGACTTGCAACACTTTTAGTCTTATTTTCTATTTTCCTTTTGTGGGTTCATATATATATATATATATATATATATATATATATATATATATATATATATATATATATATATATATATAACATACCCTCTTTTCATTTTCTTTTTTCATAATTTTTGGAAATCATTTGAATATTGAAATTTTTGTACAATATAAAAGTACTGATACAAAATACTCAATCACCTTGAGATCCTATAATTTATAGGACCCTAACAATGGCTCCAGCTAGGGATGGCACTTCTCCAAGTGAAGTGTCAAGAACATAAGATCAGTAGCCTTGAGTACTCCATTTTTGTAATGTCTTCATCTGATTTCTTTGTTGTTTAGGATACTATTGGTAGCTCATCAATCCAAGCTTAGGGCCTTCACTACGGGCTTCAACCTTTGTTAATAAGTTACCCAATCAAAACCATAAATACTATGATATTTACAATGATGAAAGGAAAATCTATAGGCTAGGAAATGTAGTGCTTCAGCATCCTGCCATTGACAGGACCTCCAGGTATCTCTGCTCCATCTAGGTCTTTAAGGTAGAATGCATTATTTCCCCTAAAAGCATGAACAACATATGGCCCATTCCAAAGATTATCAAACTTGCCATGTTTTCCCTTGTCTTCTCTCCTTGAATCCCATCTCAAAACTTGGTCCCCAATGTTAAAGTCATCAGCTTTTGTTCTTCTATCAAAAATATTTTTAACATTTTCTTGAATAACTTGGGTCCTGTGATATACTTCCTCCCTGGACTGCTGCAACTGGATAGTTTGATTAATCCTTCTCTGTACATCATCAGGTTCAAATTTCACTTCTTGAATGATCTTCATGGTTGGAACTCCTAAGGAGGATGGAAAAACTGCATCCATCCCATAGACCAATTGGTATGGTGACATGGCAATTCATTTTTTAGTAGTAAGCCTGTCAACCCAAAGTGCATTGAGCATCTTGTTGTGCCAAGACTTTTTGTTATCCTCTAATAGCTTTTTCATGATGTTTGCAAAAATTTTGTTTGAGGACTCAACCAACCCATTACCCTAAGGGTAATAAGATGTTGAATTTCCCAAAGTGATGTGGTATTTATGGCATAATTCAATCATCTAATTCGATTTCAAAGTTGTAGCATTATCAGTGATGAGTTTTCTAGGACAATCAAATCTAGAGAGGATATTAGTCTCAAGGAATTTAATAATGACAACATTAGTGGAATTTTTGGAAGGGGTGGCCTCTATCCACTTGGTAAAGTAATCAGTGGCTATAATAATCCACTTATGTTGGGAAGAGGAAGAGGGATGAATTTCACCAATGAAATCTAATCCCCATTGCTAGAAAGGGCTTTCAAAAAAGATAGGCTTTAATGGCAGGGGCAACAATTTTCTCTTTCCCTAAAAAATATGGCATTTATGACATGAGGTGACTTTTTTGTGAATGTCAAGGAAAAGGGTAGGCCAGTAGAAACTAGCTCTAAGGATTTTATTGGAAATGGCTCTCCAATAAAGATGCCCACCACATTCACCTTCATGGAATTCTTGCATAACTTTATCTGCATCATCCTTTGACAAGCATTTAAGTAAAATACCCCCAGCATCTTTCCAATACAAGACATTGTCTCTAGTGAAAAATTTAATTGATTTTCACTTAAGAAATCTTGCCTTTGTTTTTGTCAAACCAGGAGGAGCATTTAAATTAAATAAAACATAAATCAAGTCTACATACCAGGGTGAGTTTAGAAATGGCTCATCAATTTGTGGAGTCACCTATTCCTTTTGATTATATAATGAATCAATCAAGTTAATGTCCAATGCGTGGAAATTTGACTCAAACATCAATTTGGCTAGTCCCTAACCTTTAATTAACTTAGTGGGCTTGATTTCTAAGTCGTATTCCAGAATGACAGTAATCCATTTTCCTCGCTTTCCATCGGGTCCATTCTGTGTCAAAATGTCCTTAACCACTGCATTATGTACATAAGCAATAATATGGGAATGCAACATATATACTCTAAAATATTTTAATGCTTTAACTAATGAAAAGGCCTATTTTTTCATAATATTGTATTTCAAAGTTGCATCTCTTAAACCTTTGCTAAAGAATGCAATAGGATGTTCAAAGCCTTCACTGTTTTTCGGCAGTAAAATGGTTGCAATGGTGTGTTCGAAAGAAAAATGGAAGATTATGAAATCTTTGGTAAAATCTGGGTTGATCAACACTGGTTCCTTGGTCAATGCCTGTTTAACTAAGTTAAAGGATTGTTTAGCCTAAACGCTCCACTTGATTTCAGAGTCCTTTTTAAGCATGTTTGTTATGTTTCTAAGCAGTTCTGCCAGGTTAGGAATGAATCTCCTTAAGAAATTGGTCTTACCAATAAAAGATTGAAACTCTCTGATGTTTCTTGGATGACTGATTTTTAAAATTGCGTCAATCCTACTAGCATCAATCCTAATTCCATCCTTAGAAATAATGTGACCAAGAAGTTTTCCTTCCTCAAGGCCAAATAGTGTCTTTTTAGGATTGAGTGAGATGCCAAACCTTCTACATTTTTAAAACACTCTTCTCATATGTGCTAAATGTTCCTCATCAGTTTTTGAATAGACTATAATGTCATCTAGATAAATAACAATAAAATGGCCAATTTCATCAACAAAGGCAATATTAATTGCTCTTTGGAAAGTGGCTCCATCATTCATTAACCCAAAGGGCATTTTCACATACATGAAAGTGCCCCATGGTGTAGTGAAGGTAGTTTTATCCTGATCATCAGGGTGCACTAAGACTTGGTTATAACCTGAGAAACCATCTAACAAGGAAATCCTACTAGACCCTACTACCTTTTGGAATAAATGATCCATTTTAGGTAACAGGTAGTTGAATTTAAGGGATACCTTTTAGATTTCTAAAATCAATACACAGTCTAATTTCTCCAGTTTTCTTTCTAGTAGGGACAATGTTAGACACCCATTTAGAGTATCTAATAGGAAGTATAATTTTTGCATCATACATCCTTTTTACTTCTTTCTCAACCAAATGAATTAAGACAGGATTGATCCTACAGACTTTTTTCTTGAATGGTTTTTGATCTTCTTTGATTGGGATTTTGTGTTGTATGATACTGGTGTCATATGCTTTCAGATCCTCATAGCTCCAGGCAAAGACATCTGTGAATTCTTTGAAAAGAGCTATATATCATTGTTTTGTGATAATAGGCAGTGATTTTGAGAGTTTTATCATTTTGGGATTCTGTTCACTACCTATATTGCATTCTTCTATGTCTGCCCCTATGGGTTCCATTTTTGGCTTTTTTGCTACATCATTAAAATCAAAAAGTTCTTCTAAAGGAGCTAGACCCCTTGGCAGAACATTATCTTTAAGCTGAAGTACTTCAAATTCTTCTTTTTCTAGATCAATTTCATGTAATTCTAATTTATGCACATCTTTACCGAGTGAAATATTTACATCTGAATCATCAAGTTGTTTATCTACACTAACATATTCAACACTATGATTTTCTACTTCACAGACTAGAAATTCAATAATCTAGTTTTCCTCTTCACAGTTTGAATCTATGTTATTGTCTTCATACTCCTCCTTAGATTGAAAAAAATTTCAATTTGCTTATCACTTCCAAATACCTGCCAATGTCTCATATTATCAGGTACAACAAGACGGTGTTTTACCTCCACTTTATATTGTTTGTTTGGATGAGGAATTTCGCATGTGCTAGCTGAAAAAGCTAAACCATTAGCCAATGCATTCTGATTCCTTGGAATGACAGAAAGGTCATATTCTTCAAAAGTTATTAAAAATTCAAGGACATCATTCATATATTTTCTCAACCTATGATGTTTTGCAACATATTCTCCCTTGACCTGTTTAATAATTAATTCAGAATCTCCCTAAACAACAATTCTTTTAGCACCTAACTTCTTCAATAGTTGTAATCGTAAGATAAGTTCCTCATATTCTGCTATATTATTGGAGCAATGAAAATTGAGTTTATAAGAATGACCCTCTACATGATTGTCTCTTGAATTGGTCCCCCAAACACCTACCCCTGAACCTACTTTGCTACACGAGGCATCAAATCTCATGTTCCAAAAAGGTTCAGTTTCGGTGTTTTGTTGTACGATTAGAGTCTGATTTTCCTGTTTTTCATCAATATAATTTTCTTCTTGGGTGACATGTACATCAATTCCTTCATCACTGTAAAGAATGAAGGAGTCCATCTCAGAATGAACAGAGTAAAGAGGGTAGTTATGTGGTTTATCTTGACTGGTGACCCTATACTTCATTAAGGTTTCCCTATACAGTCTTCTATGTTGACCAAACACTGGTATACTAGCATAATTGATGTCCGTTTGTAGGGTTCCTTATAATTTTACTCGCCATGAGCATGGCAACAACATGCCATACTTTGCGGGAATGTCTTCAACCACTATATCCATCACTATAATTTTAGCAGGGATTTGGGCTAAAGTGACACACAGGTCTTTGATAAGACCTAGGAACCCAACTTTGCTAGAGTAAAAGGAATACAAATCTTTGTATTGTCTAGTGATATCTAGTCCTAGTTTCTCCATGACTGCTTTAAGCATTAGATTATGAGATGCACCTAAATCTAGCATAGCATTATGAAGTATTTTATCATGAATATTCAAACTGACATAAAATGGAGGGACTCCTCCTTCTTGTGGTTTGCCTTCTACCTCGGGCCCAAATAGGAGCTCAGGTTGATCATTACTCAAATTTACATCATTAGTTTTCTCCCCAATGTTTAATGCCTTCAGGACCTAAGTCCCATATACATTCTTGTTGACTAATTCAATTAAGGGGATAGAAATTTTCAACTTTGAAAGTACATTTTCTATACTGAACGATGTTTGATTTTTAAGAAGATTTGAAAAATCAGACTGATCAGCAACAAATTTTATGGCCAGTTTATTTTGTTGGTTGGTAGAAGGTAGATCAATTTGAGTGTTTCTAGAAGCAGTATCAATTGCCTTTTTTATAACATGTTATGTAGGCTTCTTTCCAAGAGTTTTCTATGGTTATCTTAGGGAGATTTTCTATTGTTTTATTTGGATGAGAATCTGAGAGCTTTTCAACAGGATTTTCAGCACTCTTTTTATTAGAAGTATCATGATTTTTCTTACTTCTAAGATTATACTACATTTGAACTTCCATTATAGCATTTTCAAATCCTTGTTTGTATTCCTCTAACTCTTCAAAATCCATTTCAGTCTCAGAAATAAGAAAAAGTTCATGTTCCTCTTGAATGAGGAACACTGTTTCATCTTCATTTACCCCTAACAAATTAATTTGGTTATCATCCAAATCTTCCACAATACTCCCCTCATAATCCATGTAATTTTCCTGAAAATGAGGCCGAATTTGCTGATCTGGTCCCTTTTGCTCTCTTTGTTTAATTTGGGAGTATTTCTTCTAAAATTCTGGTTTTTGGTTTGTTGAACATTTTGGTTTTGACTTGTTTTATTTTGTTCATTAATGTTCACTCTTTACATCATTTGAGTCACTACTCTGACTAGGTTATCAATCTTATGGTCAACATTAGAAGTAGAAGGTTCTTATTTTATGGTTACTCTGCGTTCAGACTTCAATTTGGCTTTTTTGGCTAGGATGTTGGCTTCAACTTTAATTGCATTTGCTTTCATTTCTTCCAAAGTTGTCGGGTATCTTTCCCTAAATTGATACTCCATATCTACATCGAAACCATCTAGAGAATCAATCAAGGCTAGGCCAGGAGAGGGCTTGATGTCTTATGGGATGGCATTGTAAAAATTATTGAATCTTTCACAATACTCTTCCACTCTTTCATTAGGTTTTATTTTTAACCTTTTATATTTGTTTAGGAGTTGTAGTGGGTTCTTCTTGATCTCCCATCTTGCTAAAAAAGTTGATGGAAAGTAGCAAGATTGGCTATGCTTCCTATAGGTAAACCCTTAAACCACTTCTTCACATCACCTCCTAAAATATGGGAAAATAATCTCATTTTAACATCGGCCTCATCCACTTCTTGGAGGTCAAACACATCATTCATCCTATCCACATGTTGTTGGGCAGTATAAGCACCAGTATTGTCAAAGGTCACAATTTTGGATGGATAATCTGTAGGCATAACATTTAGCTGGCCTGGTAACACCAAGGGTGCATACCTTCCTACCATAATTGTCCTAGTAGATTGAGTTGAGGATGGACCTAGTGGAGGTGTAGTTTGGATAACTACAGGGATAGTAGGTATAGTAGTTTGAGAAACCAGAGGTAGGGAAGTTGAAACTACAGAATGAGTAGGACTGGGAGGCTATAAATGTATATACTGAGAGGACTGACTAGATAAATAGGTTACTACAACAGTCAAAGAAGAGAATTCAATAGATTTTTGAATGAAAGATTCTTCTATAGCTTGGTCCAATATTGAAACTAGAACTTGTAATTTGGCAAATTGATGTAAAGGTTCAAGATCAAGATCTGATTCAAGGTCTTGGGCTTGGGAGATATACGGTTGTAGTATGGCTTTATCTATGACTGTTTCATCTATAAAAGCCTTAGATTTGGATCTAAATGAACTTTGTTGAAAAGGAAAATCAAATTCTATGTTATGTAAAGTTTCAAACTTCTCTGGAAGAGAATTTGATATTGATAAAGGGGTATTTTCCAAAGGAGAATTAAATCTAGAGAGGGGACTATTACTACCTTGACTCTCAATAAAGCTTCTTTTTCTCACTAGTTTCTTAGGGTCATCTACAATTTTAGTAGGGTTGCGATTAGGATGAGATCTAGTATAAATTATTTTGGGAGCCAGGGTTATGAAAAATCATCACACAAAAATCAAAATCAGGATCTATAATCTAATAGATATCTACAAAAGCAACCTCAAATCATGTATTTCATATTGATACAGAAATTACTTACTGAAATACTGATTTTTAAACCAGGGAATAATAATGTTTTGGATTAAAATGTATTCTTCCCCAGTATGGTTGCCACTATGTTATAATTTTTTATTTTTGAGGTTGTGGGAGTAAATACATTGGACAACATCAAACCACTTTTGAATGATGGGATCTATCCTTGCCAGCTTCAGAGCGGGATCTCTCTTTATGATTTAACTTGGTTTTTAGGTTGATTTTAGGCTATTTATAATTATTCTTGGTTGTTTTTTTGAATTTCATTGATTGGTTGGTTGATCTGATCAAATCACTTTATTTCCATTGGGCTATGGAGTAAAATAAAACTGGAATGTTGCACCAAAATTTCAAAGGAGTAATCAGATGGCAAGCTAGCTAGATTTACTGGATCTTTCAAATTAAATTATGGAATGGAGAAAAGGTGTACTGCAACATGGATTGAAAAACATTTAAGAATTTCTCAATCAGACCTTTAGAAGAAAACATACAGATTGTAAACGCAGTCCAAATAAGGTGTTCAAAAACATATCCTATTTTTCACATCTCATGTTTTACAATTAGATTTCAGATGAATAACATACGAAGAATAACAATGAAAACACAATTACCAGAGGAAAACCATCACCAATATTTCGTAACACAAGTATCCAGTGAAAATTATTTTCATTAATGGTGCTCCAACAACATGGAAAAGTACAATGTTTGATAGAAAGAGTTACAATGTTCAGGGACCAACCCTCAATACTTCGACAAAATGAAGTATTTAAAAAAAAAAAATACAAAAAGATTACAATTAATGCTTCAGTGACATGGAATTCCTTTTATTGAATTCAAAATAACAGAAATGAAATAATACTATCAAAAGGAATGAATCTGGTGAAGTGATCTGGACATCTGGAACTACTTTAGAGGAGAATAATTGTTGAGTGGCCACTATTTAGGCATTGCACTGGTGAAACTGACATGTTCTTTTAATCCTAGAATTCACACAACTTATCCCACCACTCCTCATTTGGAATGGAAATTTTTGTTACCTTGCGGTAGATCTCATCTACCTCAGTATATCGAGCAAAAGTGGGTTTTACTGCAAAAGTGTGTTTTATCTCATGTTGAATAAAACTCATGTTGTTGATAGCTTCATAAAAGGCTCTCCCTATCAAAGAACCTTTGATGTGGGAAGACTTGGCTCTATCCTTTCCAATGTCTTGAAGCTTCTTCTTGTAATCTTCCCTAGTCATCAATTTTCCATTGATCACAAATAAAGAAGGTAGACCTTTCTTGTTCAATGCATCTATTCTAGTAAAAAACATGTTAACTCCTACCTCCAAAGTGTGACATTTCTCTGTCAGTTGCACAACAAAGTTCTTCTTTGTCAGAACTTTCTTTACCTTTAGGATTGTTCCTTTTCTTTCATCTACTCCCAAGTCATCCAGCTCATATCTATTTTTGGAATTGAGAGACTTTATGATGCATTTGGCTGTGACAGGCATTTCTCCCAATTCAGCATTGATAGTGGAAATGGTTTGCTTAGATTTCTCCATCAAGTCTTTCTGTTCAAATATAATCTGGATACACGACCAAATTTCATCCATTTCTTCAATGATATTATTCCATATAATTTCTTTGACTTGGGCCAATGTGTGGCCAATAGAGGACTCAGTAGCTAATTTCCTCCATATTTCTACCTCGTTTTGAGCTCTTTGTAGCTTTGCTGCATGGAAAGTCTCAGTCTTTGTCTTTTCATCTTGTAGAATATTTAATTGAGCATGCAATATTTTGATTTCTTGAGTCTAGAGAGACATGTTCTGAACTGCATTTTCCAACTGATCAGTAGCTACCCCTGTGCTTGTTGTAGAAGATGTAGCTGTAGGAATGGCTGTGATAGGTAGTGCTTCCAAAGGGACAACGAACATTTTGGCAACTTGCTTCTTTTATTTGATCATATTTTCCATCTCTATCTCCATTTTTTTCAATTGTGCACTCTGCTCCATGATGAGCCTCATCGTGTCTACCTTTTGTGTCTCTGTTTCTTAAATATCCTTGGCGAGAGGATCTTCTATGGCTGGTAATTTCAAATTCTTCCTTAATGCTGCTATGTCTAAATTATTTTTCCTTACAAGCTCTTCTACAACATTGATATTTGCAGGGTCATAACCCACTTTGATCACCAAGTCCTCCAAATATTTGATCCTGGTGTCTTTGGCAAATGCAAAGACCTTTTCCATCTTCAATTGTGATTAAACATTGGCTAATGTAACCTACAATTTAGACAAACTCATAGTAGTGTTAGTGACAGTGGAGAAAATAATTTGACCAATCTGCTTGTGCATCTCCATTTGGTCAATGGGATGTATGTCTTTCACATCAAATTCAAATGTTGTCTTCTTGTAGTCTGATGCTGCCTTGGGTTGGGGAACCTGTGCTCGGAGAAATGTCATCTGCATTTTACCTTTCTCTGAATCAAAGGTTGACAACAGCCTGCTTTGAGAACTAGAAGTCTGCTTCTAGAAATGATTGTAGGTATTGATATTCAAGGCCTCATTCCTCACTTTTATCTCCTTAAAAATATCAAATATACTCTTTTCTACCTCCTCTGTAGTAGATGTACTAGTTTGCATAACCTGCTATTGATCCTGTGAAGCTGTGGAGCTAGTAGGATAAAGAGTAGTGTGCTCACCTGTCAATGAGGAAATAAGTGTCTCTTTGGTGGTGATGATGTTCTCTTGCTGATAATCCTTGTTGAGGCTTAGTTTTGAATTGATCTTGGCCTTCTTCCTATACATGATTTTGAAGCCTTCACTGAAAATCTCAGTCCCTAAAGGAGACTCTTCTTCCCTGCTTCTTTTTGTTGTTTTCTTCTGCATGATAAGGATTATGTATTGTGGAGGATGACACCAGCTACTCCTCAACCTCTTTTTGGGTTTTCTCAATCCATTCTAGTTGGTTTTTATACTTCTCTATCTTTGGTTTGGCTGTCTGAAAATACACAATAGATTTGTTTTTTACTCTTAACTTAGAAATGACCCCTAATGGATCATATGACTAGGTGAAACTAAGGTTGAATTGCATGTCTTTCAGTAGCTTATATGCTTCTTCCCCTACTGCCTTGCTGTTGCAAATGAAAGGCCCTATCTATGTTTTGATTTTGAATTGGGACTTCTTCTTGGCAGCCACAAAGTGGATCTCATCCATGTTGATCATTTGCCTTATGTACTCTAGAGAAAAAAATCCTCATTGGGAGGAATTTTGGCAGCTTGTAAGGGGAAAGATCACATCCGATTATCCTTAGTTATATATAATTGTGATAGAGGTACCAATCCCTTGTCTGGACTTGGTCTGATAGCTGCAAAACTTTCTTAATTTATTCACTGATCCTTGGCTCTGTCCTGCTACTTAAGAGACTAAGTCCTGGATGTACAAACATATCTATGAACTATTTGTAATAGTATTCATTTTGTTCCTTCATCACTAGTGTAGTCTAGAAGATGACTGAATGCTGATTTCCTTCTTCATCCAGCTTTTTTAAGGCAAGCTTGATGTTGTCTCCCTGAAAATATAAGAACATATAAACCAACACAGAAGCATACTTGAATACCTCCTTAGTCTGGAATTTGATAAACTTCTCATGAATAGAATATGCAAGAAATTGGCTAAAGTTAAACATGATAGAAGGCTTGGAATCTACAAATAAAATGGAAATCAATCCTATAATTTCCTCATCTACCCACTGATCTGAGTAATATCCAAGGAGGTAAGAGATGACTATGATAATTTGGTTGGCTCTCTTAGGGAAAATAGAGGATGGATAGGGAGGATTTTTCTTGGGTAATGGGGCATCTTCAGTCAAGAACAGTTCAAGGGTCTTGGCTCTTCTAGCAAAGTCCAGCTTCTAATATAATTCAACAATTGTCTCATGGGAAAAAGAAGTAGCATTCTCTACTGTAGGGGCCTACATCATCTGGTCTATAGATTGAGGATTGATAGTGAACATAATTTCTCCAGTGGGGGCAATGATGGCTCTTTGGCTTGGAAAATAATATGCATGAAACTTCCTAACAAATTCTGGGGTGATGTGGGTATGGGGAATAATATAGTGGGGGCAATGATGGCTCTTTGGATTGGAAAATAATATGCATGAAACTTCCTAACAAATTCTGGGGTGATGTGGGTATGGGGAAAAATATAGTGGGGTAAATTGGATTCCCGCAGTTAAATTTCATCGGATTTGTTTATGTATTTGTCCTCGAGCTAGAAATACATCTCAAAAAGGTCAAATTCACAGAGAGTTTCATGGATCTTATAGTTTCTATATGCCAAAGAGATGTGGTGAAAATCAATGGGAGGGTGGATCAGAGGATTGACAGGTTCTTCTGGTCTCGTGTCTTTTGGAGGCATGATTGGATAAATCTGAGGACAGTGGTGAAAATTGGATTACAGGCTTACAGTTCGCAATGACGACTTGGGATTTGCAGACAAAAGCAAAGGTGATGGACTAAAAACAAGTGAGTGATAGTGTCATTGGACAGTGAAAACGTTGGAGTTTGGTCTAGCAAACCTGTAACAGAGAAATAATAGTGGCAGTGTATGAATTCAGTAACCGGTTAATGAGTGAAAGGGCTAATTATATAACAGTTTGGTTTTCCCGTTGAAGGTGGCGTGAGTCCATTAGATTAATGGTTAAACCATTTAATTTTTTAACGGCTTAAATTTGGAGGGAGCAGATGTGATTGGTGGGATCAATGGGAAGACGACAAGGTGGAGGGTGAATGGCGGGAGCACAACAGATAAAGGAGTGGTATCGGGAGGTGATTAAAATGCTTTTCGGGGGGGGGGGGGGGAAGGTAGTTAATGGTTTAGCTTGACGGGGGTGCGAAATCACACAGTGTTAACACATTGCAGCGGGTGTGGTTTCAAATACTGTCTATTTTGGACTCCCCCCCCCCCCTCCCTCGATGGTAAAGTACGAATGGTGAGCGGGGGCCGAAATGCACTGTGGGCGAATTCAATGCATAGTGGGAGAATAGTTGGAGTGTATGGCAGGGTAATAAAACTTTGGAATGGGTGGGTGGATGAAAATATGAGCGGAGGGGTGACTTTGGGGTATCAAAACTTAGGAATAGGGGTTTAATATACCAACAATTAATTGATATATTAAACTGTTTAGAGTAAAAATTTAATCCCTTTCCTTTCTCTTCTACACATGATAATTGTTGGGTGTGGAGCCTGATTATCTTCTGTATTCAAAGGTTTCAGTCGGATGTATACCCCAGGAAGACTGTACACCCCTCCACACGGGGGGGACTTGTTCCCCCCACGGGGGTCCGAGCAAGTAAATCCCCCTCGGCTGGGGGGTCCGGGGGCCAGCGGTCCCCCGACAGGGGTTCGGAGGAAGTGCCCCCGAAGCTAAAAAATATATGTAAAATTGCCTTGTAAAAGTCTAGTAATTTCTAGTCAATCTGGGCCGTTCATTAGGCGGATGATCTGACGGTAGAAGTTATGTTTAATTTAGGGTTTTTTGCCCTAGAAGGCAACCCCTCACTATATATGAGGGAATTGTATTGCGTCTATGTATATCTGTATTCCGAGTGAGGAAGAGAGAGGAGATTGAGAGAGAAGAGGGAGTTACAAAGGATCTGTTGTAGGTTGTATCTCTTCAGTTTGCTGGATAATTTAATAAAAGAAGGACTGGCTATTTCTCTATGGATGTAGCCCAAACTGGGTGAACCACATATATTAGTGTCTCTCTTGTTTTATGCTTTTTTTGTGTTTATATTTCTGCAATATTTTATGTGTTCCATTGCTCTATAATATATATTTTTCTAACAATTGGTATCAGAGACGAAAGTTTATTTGGCTAATAAACTCACAGGAGAGAAGGGTTCCTGGTTTGAGTGGGAGCAATGGCGGAAGATGGTAGGTTTAGGGTCGAAAAATTCAACGGCAAAAACTACTAGTTTTGGAAGATGCAGATGGAATATTATCTGTATCAGAGAGATCTGTACCTACCATTGAGCGGAAAGACAAAGAAGCCGACGAGTATGACAGAAACAAAATTGGATATTCTCGACAGAAAGGCACTTGGAACAATACAGATGTGCCTAGCGACGTCGGTAGCATTTAATATTTCAAAGGAAATGACAACACAGGGTTTAATGTCACCACTGTCCAAACTATATGGAAAACCCTTGGCCTCGAATAAGGTATTTTTATGAAGCATTTATTTAATATGAAGATGTCAGAAGGTGGATCTGTTGCAGACCATTTACATGATTTTAATACAGTTACAAGTCATTTAAGTTCTATACGGGTAAATTTTGATGATGAAGTTAAGGCTCTATTATTTCTGAGCTCATTGCCAAAAAGTTGGAATGGTTTAGTTATGGCCATTAGTAACTCGATCTATGGATCTAGTACTTTAAATTTGTATGATGTTGTCGGTGCAATCCTTAGCGAGGAAATGCGATAGAAAAGCTCCAGTGAGACATCAGGTAATGCTTTGACTGCAGAGACTAGGGGAAGAAAAATTGAAAGAGGAAAGAGCCCAGGATATCGCAGTAAGTCAAGAAAAGGCAGATCCAAGTCCAGATCAGGGATAGTGTGCTGGAAATGCGGGAAGAAAGGACACCTAAAGAAAGACTGTAGATCTCGGAAGGGAAAAGAAGGAGATGCACATCAAGAAAAAAATCGTGAAACAAATATGACAGGTGAGGTGTTACAAGATGCTTTGATTCTTTCTTTTGAAAATATTACTGATTCCTAGGTGGTAGATTCAGGGGCCTCATTCCATGCCACACCTGATAAAAAATATTTTCATGACTATGTTTGAGGAGATTTTGGACAAATTTGTTTGGGTGATGATAAACCCTGTAAAATTGTTGGAATGGGTAAGGTTCTTGTAAAATAGCAGAATGGAAACTAATGGCTACTAAAGGAGGTAAGGCATGTTCCAGATCTGAAGAAAAATTTGATTTCAACAGGGCAGTTAGGTGGTGAAGGTTGTGTGACAACTTTCACAGATAAAGCTTGGAAGGTCACCAAAGGATCCTTGGTAATAGCAAAAGGAGAAAAGGTTGGTACATTGTATTTATGCAATAGTATTTCTAACTCTGTTAATGCTTTAACTTCCAAAGGAGGAGATGCAGAATTATGGCATCATAGGCTTGGTCACATGAGTGAGAAGGGGATGAAGATTCTTCACTCAAGGAATTTGTTGCCGGGTTTGAAGAATGTTGATTTGGACTTCTGTGAGAATTGCATTTATGGAAAACAGAAGAGAGTCAGATTCCTTAGAGTTGGGAAAGAAAAGAAAAGCGAAAAATTAGAGCTTGTGCATACAGATGTATGGGGACATTCTCAGGTTTCATCTCTTGGTAGCTCTCGTTATTATGTTACTTTTATTGATGATGCAACCAGAAAAACCTGGATTTATTATATTCAAAATAAATCTGATGTATTTGATACTTCCAAGAAATGGAAAGCTTTGGCTAAAAATGAGACAGGGAAAAGGTTGAAGTGTCTCAGATCAGATAATGGAGGTGAATATTGTAGCAAAGAGTTTGATAGGTACTGTTCAGAGAATGGAATTCACAGAGAGAAGACAGTTCCAGGAACACCACAAGAAAATGGTGTGTCAGAAAAGATGAACAGGACAATCATGGAGTGTGCAAGGTGCATGAGATTGCATGCAGGATTGCCTTTACAATTTTGGGCAGATGTTGTAGATACTATTGTTTATCTAATAAATAGAGGGCCTTCAAGTTCCTTGGATGGTGGTATTCCAGAGGAGGCATGGACAGGTAAAAAGGTAAACTACTCATTTTTAAAGACTTTTGGTTGTGAAGCCTTTGTCCACATTAATAAAGAAAATAGAACAAAGCTTGAGGCAAAATCAAAGAAATGTACCTTTATTGGATATGGTGTTAATGATTTTGGTTATCGCTTATATGATTATGAAAATCACAAAATCATTAGGAGCAGAAATGTAATATTCAATGAAAAGGTCTTGTATAAGAATCAATTGCAGGAAAAGAAACAAGAAAAAGAAAACAGAGAATACACAGTGCTTGACGATATCACAGAAAAAGTGATGGTGCCTGAAAATCATAATGATCAACAACCACAACAACAACAAGCACTTCAAACACCTAAAAGTTGTTTTAGAATATCTACCAGTATAAGTAAACCCCCTGAATGATACTCTCCTTCATTATATTATGTATTGTTGACTAATTCTGGTGAACCAGAATGTTATGAAGAAGCAGTGCAGGTAGAAACCAGGAAGAAGTGGGAGAAAGCCATGAAAGAAGAGATGGAATCCTTAGCACATAACCAGACTTGGGACTTAGTCAGGTTGCCTGTAGGTAAAACAACATTGTAGAATAAATGGGTTTACAGGCTGAAGGAAGAAAATGGAGGAAAACAGAGGTACAAAGCTAGACTTGTAGTGAAGGGGTTTGCACAGAAGAAAGGTATTGATTTTGATGAAATATTTATTCCTGTTGTTAAAATGACTTCAATCAGAACTATTTTAAGTCTAGTAGCAGTTGAAGATTTGCATCTTGAGTAGTTATATGTAAAGACAACCTTTCTCCATGGGGATTTGGAGGAAGAGATATATGCAGCAACCACAAGGATATGAGGTAAAAGGGAAGGAGAAAGTAGTGTGCAGGCTGAAGAAGAGCTTGTATGGCTTAAAATAGGCTCCAAGGCAGTGGTATCTAAAATTTAACAGGTTTATGTCTAAACAAGGTTATACTAGGTGTCACTCTGATCATTATGTTTATCTCGAAAGGAAAAATGATGGCAGCTATATTATATTGTTATTGTATGTAGATGACATGCTTGTTGCAGGTTCTAACATGCAGGAGATAAATGTGCTCAAAAGAAAATTGGCAAACTCATTTGCAATGAAGGATTTGGGTTCTGCAAAATAGATCCTTGGTATGAGAATAACTAGAGACATGAAGAATCGCAAATTAACATTGTCTCAAAGTGGGTACATAGAAAAGGTGTTGAAAAGGTTTAATATGCAGAATGCAAAACCAATTGGTATACCTTTGGCTAGCCATTTCAAATTAAGTAAGGAGGCGTGTCCCAAGACTCAGGAAGAAATGGCTCACATGTCTAAAGTTCCATATGCATCAGCATTTGGAAGCTTAATGTACGCAATGGTCTGCACAAGGCCTGATATTGCACATGCAGTTGGAGTTGTAATCAAGTACATGAACAATCCAGGAAAATAACATTGGATGGCGGTGAAGTGGATTCTCAGGTATTTGAGTGGTACCATAAATCAAGCATTATGCTTTGGTGGTTCAAACATTGCTCTACAGGGATATGTTGATGCAGATATGGCAGGTGACAGAGATAACAGGAGCACTACAGAATATGTATTTACTGTAGGTGGAACAACTGTCAGTTGGGTTTCAATAATCCAATGTGTTGTTGCACTTTCAACAACAGAAGCAGAGTATGTTGATGCTATAGAGGCTAGTAAAGAAATGATTTGGTTACAAAGGATTCTGGATGAATTGGGTAAGAAGCAAGAGTTTGGCAGGTTATACAGTGACAGCCAGAGTGCCATACATCTTGCAAATAACTTTGCATTTCATTCCAAGACTAAACATATACATCTCAAGTACCATTTCATACGGTCAGCATTGGAAGATGGACAGTTGAAGCTGGAAAAGATACACACTAGCCAAAATCCTGCAGATATGCTAACAAAAGTTGTAACTAGGGAGAAACTGAGAATCTACTCAGTTTCAATTAGTCTTCAAGTATGATGAATAATATAAGAAACAACCAGGTCCAAAGTGGATTCATTGTCTAGCAAATGAAGCAGCGACGGAGTTGCTATAATCAGTCTCCAAGTGGGAGATTGTTGGGTGTGGAGCCTGATTATCTTCTGTATTCAAAGGTTTCAGTCGGATGTATACCCCAAGAAGACTGTACACCCCTCCATGCGGGGGGGTAAATCCCCCCTGGCTGGGGGGTCTAGGGGCCAGCGGTCCCTCGACGGGGGTTCGGGGGCAGCGCCCCCGAAGCTAAAAATAGATGTAAAATTGCCTTATAAAAGTCTAGTAATTTCTAGTCAATCTGGGCCGTTCATTAGGCGGATGATCTGATGGTAGAAGTTATGTTTAATTTAGGGTTTTTTGCCCTAGAAGGCAACCCCTCACTATATATGAGGGAATTGTATTGCATCTATGTATATTTGTATTCTGAGTGAGGAAGAGAGAGGAGATTGAGAGAGAAGAGGGAGTTACAGCAGATTTGTTGTAGGTTGTATCTCTTCAGTTTGCTGGATAATATAATAAAAGAAGGATTGGTTGTTTCTCCGTGGACGTAGCCCAAACTGGGTGAACCATGTATATCTGTGTCTCTCTTGTTTTATGCATTTTCTGTGTTTATATTTCTACAATATTTTATGTGTTCCATTGCTCTATAATATATAATTTTCTAACAAAAATAATATTTTACATTTGACTTTAGGATAATTTTAATCTTCATGTTTTTCCTCTAACCACCATAGTGCTTCTACCTACCCTTTCTCATTTCCATTCTTTTTCTAAGCTAACATTTTCTCTTCTTGTTTTGTAGGGTGCATTTAAACTAGCAGACCCAAATCATTTTTCTTTTATGAAAATCTACCTTATCCTATCACTTATTTCACCATTGGCTCAGATTAAACTATTGAGTCAATTTTATTTCTACCTAGCTACTGATTTACCAAGTTTAAATTGTTTGGTAAATCTTCATTCACTAACCTATTTAACAGAAATTTAAATGTGTTCAGTCATGATTAAACTATATGATCTGAACAAAATTCTAGTGATTGTGGCATTTAAAACAATTTGCACACAACCTTATTTGAAAATACAGAAAAGAACTAACTTATGAGTAGTGGCACTTGGACTTGCAGCACTTTCAGTCTTATTTTCTATTTTTCTTATGTGGGGTTCATATTTTCTTTTATTTATTTATTTATTTTTCTAACATACCCTCTTTTCATTTTCATTTTTCATATTTTTTGGAAATCATTTGAATATTGAAAGCACACAACCTTATTTGAAAAAATAGAAAAGAACTAACTTATGAGTAGTGGCACTTGGACTTGCAGCACTTTCAGTCTTATTTTCTATTTTTCTTTTGTGGGGTTCATATTTTCTTTTATTTATTTATTTTTCTAACATACCCTCTTTTCATTTTCTTTTTTCATATTTTTTGGAAATCATTTGAATATTGAAATTTATGTACAATATAAAAGTATTGATACAAAATACTCAATCACATTGAGATCCTATAATTTATAGGACCCTAACAACCCTCATGAATCTTGGACTTCTAATGTGAAATTTGGACTTCTATATGACTTTTTGACTTTTCCTAAAGACTCTTTTGTCCATATATGACTATGTGACTTTTCACATTCCACATGTGACTTGGACTTCCACATATTACATCTTGTCCTTTCCTTTTGATAATTACATAATTACATCCATAAATGATATGGAAAGACACATGGAAACACATGACATTGTGATGACACTTTCACAACTCCCAACCTAACAATGATGACATGGACTTCATGATGAGATGGAAATGGCAAGATGTTCTTTTGTTGCTTTGTCTTTAATCTTCGTGAAAGGTATGTTCGGTACTTCATCTTCATGAAAGATCTTCTTTACTCTTCATCTTCACCCTCCAAGGGGTTGAATGGTATGAAATCTTCATGTGGTACTGATCTTTGGTCTTCTGTCGTAAACTAGTGCCCCTTCATCTTCATGCTTCATGACTTCTTCATTGTTCCCAATTCACAATTGTCTTCTAGCATAGTCTATTTCTCCTCCTTTCTCAGTATCATCCTGTCATGTCAAATTCCTATACCTACAAATGAAATTCACTCATGACAAGACAAGATCATCTGGGAAATCTCGTAGTCTAACCTTCTTTATGAAAACCACTAGGTGACCTGGAACTGAGTACTAGAGAGAGGGAAGGCTCAAGGATTGTGCAATTGATAGGTCTAGAGGACAAGAATGAGGGAGTGATGCTTGTGACTAAGAAATGCGTAGTATTGGAGGCCTAGGAGACAAGACTGCGCAGTTAAGAGTCACAGTGAGGTAGGCTTTCCAAATAACTGCACATTTATGCATTTCAAGAAGGCAGGGAGATAGATTACTGCTTGAAAATATGCAATGTGAAGAAGGAGACTGGAAGGGAAGTAGGATTTTGCATTTCTGGAGGTCAGGAGGAAATTCTTGTGCTCTATCACTATGCAATATGCAGTCCTTGGAGGTAGTAACTACACGTTATGTAGTTCAAAGAGGCGGGGATACATGGTTGAGGCTTGCAACTGCGCAGTGCGCAGTTCAAGGGGGTAGAGTGAGCTTAGGTTGGTTGAGCATGAAGCTTTCCAGAATCTGACTAAGTGTGGGATCAATGAGGCAGAGATGAAACCAAGGTATGACTTCAGAACATGATCACACATGTAGCACAATCGAATACATAATATTAAACACTCGGAACTTAGAATCAACATGATCCCCTTAATGTAATGACAAAGCAACATTCTCCTCCAAGTGCAACACTTAAGATATACTTTGCGATGACAATGACGACATTAGTATGACAATGCATAAAAATTTGGGAATGAGTCTAATACATGTCTACATGATATATAAGACCCATTGGTATCAAATTTTCCTCTTAAAATGAACCATAAATCTACTTTTAGAACATGTGACACTTCCCATTCCAAAAAACGACACTTGCGAAAGTAAGAGAAAAGTGCAAATAACACTTCCAAAGGCTTAAAGAAAGTGAAAGTGACATGTGCTAGAGTGAAGATAACATGAAAAATACACTTATTAAAGTGAATACAAGAAAAAGTGATAGTTACGAACGTGAAAGAAACACTTGCAAAAACAAAGGTGTGCTAGAGAAACAGTTAAGAAAATTCACTGAAATAGAAGTAAAGTTGCAATCAAAGTGTGGAAGACTGACAATGGGGAGTGTGCACTGATTCCATCATGTATTGCATAGTACATTGTGCTTATGTATTATGAAGTCACTGTCACAAGTGATTTTTCAAGCCTTACCTTCAAGAGTTGCGCAAATCCCATCTAAGCTTACATAGAAAGATGTGTGTTTTGAAATCACACATGGGGACAGCAAAGATGTTGTGAAATGGAACAACAAAATGTGAAAGTGCAAAAGTGTTGTTCCATTCGGAAAGGAACAACAAAATGTGAAAGTGTAGAAGTGTTGTTCCATTTGGAAAGGAACAGCAAAAAGTGAAAGTGCAGAAGTGCTGTTCCATTTGGAAAGGAACAGCAAAACGTGAAAGTGTAGAAGTGTTGTTCCATTTGGAAAGGAACAACAAAAATGAACCATGGAAAAGGAATGGCAAAATGAACCGTGGAAAAGGAACGACAAATGAACCATGGAAAATGAACGACAAAATGAAAGTGAAAAAGGAACAACAAAATGAATCATGAAGAAGGAAAAGCAAAATGAACGGCTAACCCAAAAGGTGTTATTCCTTTGGAAAAGGAACAACAAAACGAAAATGCTATCCCTTTGGAAAAGGAACAGCAGAAACAACAAAAGTGCACACAAATGTTGTCCCTTCATAAAAGGAACAGCAAAATGCACAAGCATAAAATGCAAGCATGCAAAGAAGGAATTCGTTGTTCACTGTATTGATGGTGAGGATGAGTTATACTTTGAGTGAAGCAACACCTGAAACACAAAATATAAGAGAAATTAGAAAAGAAACAACAAAAAACAGTATGTAAATAAATAAATTAAGTTACAACAGCTGTGATGTTATGTCAAAAAAATGATTTATTCGAAAAATGTTTTGGCAGCAAAGACATGACATGAATCTTCAAATGGAAATCAATTCTTCATTTATTCTATTATGAATCCGTTGGGTAATGAGTTAGATGGAATTCCTTTGTTTCATTTAAAATTTCTTTCAAGAATCACCCGTCCATAAATTGACATTCTTTTCTCCTAGGACCTGCAAAAAACGAGTGTCTACCTGCCATAGAACATTAAATCATGGAGAAAGAGAGGTGCACGGCTCCTCTAATCCAAGAATTATGCAAAAAAGTAACAAGTAGTTACTCTGTAGAACAAATCCATGGAGAAAATAACAAAGTAAAATTTATTTGTCACCTGCGGGAGAGCAGTGGTCGACCATACTAACCAGCAGTGTTTTAATCACAACTTCTTTGTTTTTTGTCCAAATTGATTGATTCCAGAGCTAAATGAGAGATAATTCAAAGGTATATCTCCAATAGAAACAGGTTTTAAAAATTTAATGATATGATATGTCAATTTTAGTAAGAACAATCTGCATTACAGAGTCATTTTCGATTACCCCACTTAGACCAACGGTTGATATTTCAAGCATAATTTTTTCGTTTGATGTCAGATTCAAATGATTCAAATTGGAAATGAAAGTAGATTTATTTTTTTATCTCCAATAGAAACATGTTTTGAATAACCAAAGAATTGATAGGTCAAATAGTGTAAGGAACAGCCGGAAAGACAGAGTTTTAAGAGTGCTGATTTACGATAGACAGTCAGTATTTTGACCATAACTTCCCCATACGATATCGAAAATGAGTGATTCCAATTGTATTGTAAACTATATTCATATGGGAATCTACCATAGTAACAGGTTTTAAAAATTCAAACATTTATGCCTCCAAAAACTGACTGTCCCAACTCTATTCCTGAGCTTCCCACTAGACACCCTGTCAATGTTTTGTTTTTAACTTTTTCGTTTCAAATCCAAATTGAGTGGTTCAAATTGGGTTAGAAAGTAAACATCAAGGGCCACCTAGGGTAGAAACAGGTTTTAAAAATATTCACTTTTGGTCCCTAAAAACATGATTGTCCCGACTATTTCTTCAAAAATTTCATCAAGCCCGCAAGCCAAAAAAATGATATTCAAGCATTTTTTTCAAATTGATGATAAAAAATGAATATAAGTGTTTGTAGAACTATTATTTCCATTATAAGTCATCTACATACACAAATGAATTTAAAAAAATTATCATCGATGTTGATTTCCATAGCATGTTGTAACAAAAAACAACTAGCTTTACAAAAATAAAAATAAAAAAGATGTGTTTGTTTTATTTGTTTATTTATTTTATTTTCTCCACTATCCTACTCTTCTTTGAGAATCGAATATGTTTATGTATAAGAGTATTTCCAGTGGAACCATTTTAGAATTGAGGCTTTACGTATGCACATACCCAAATTTGAAAAATGCATGTTAATAAAAATTAGGGTATGAGAAGCCAACTTCCCTTGAAAAGATGGTATCAAAAATTGTTGAAGTATGGAGTGATGATGCAAACACGTGATGGAGTGAAACCAATCTTCAATATATCCGTTACTTTCTTGATTTCCCATCATACCATGAAGTTCTTGAGCTTTTAAAATGGTTTGTTGGTGCAAACTAGAAGTAAGCTCATTTTCTTCCATAACTTCTACAGTTTTTGAATTTGAAACATTCTGAATCTCATTGTAAATTTTCTCTAATGGCACATGTGAGATAGAATGGGTGGGAAGGTTGGGTAAATTTGGCAGTCCAACACTGTAAGCATGTTGTACTGGTTTATTATGGTGAGGGTGTGGAATTAGTTGAGCAGGAAATTCAAAAGTAGAAATGTTGGGCAGTTTTTTACCATAACAGAAGATGTTCTTCATGTGTTCCTTCGAAGCTCCTCCTTCCAATGTTCATGTCAATTAGTTAGTGAAATGGGTGGTGCTTACATCACCACTTGAGTGAAATCATGTGATTTATTTTTCAAAATTTCTATTTTTTCCTAGTCATTCACACAAAAATTCAAACATCTATTTCTACACAACAAAGCAACAACAAATCTGTTAGGAAAGCAGACAGTGGAGCAGGGCTTTTACATGCTCCGCACGGAGGTTCTTACCTTCCATTTTTAGGATCCAACTCTTCCCTAGCAGGCACTCATTAGATTCACACTACTCTTTAGAAATGGCTACACTCTCCCCGGCAACGGCGCCAAAATGTGGAGCGATAAAAAGGTGTTTTTTAAACTCCTAATTACCTTCACATTAATTATCAACCCAGGGACGACTTTTTATTTCAAGAGTGTACTCAGTTTGAGGCGGCTATTTACTCAAGAGTAATGTTTTGTAGTATAGTGCTTAAAATGCAAAAGTAAATGAAAGCTTGAAAAAAAAATCTAACAATAACATAAACTCAAATGCTCTGAAATCCAACTATTCACTCAGCATACATCAATTGAGGATACATTAGCAATAACTTATTCCTCTAGAGATTGATGCAATTGAAATCAAACCGGAACAAGACAATCAATCTGGGAACTGTTATAGACATTTTTGTGCCTCACAGCATGCAGCATGAAATGTCAATAATTACAGGGATCCTCAGTCCCTAAACATGTTGTTCTTACCCCTAGAAGAACAAGGTCAGCAAACCACAGCACTTCCCATCAGTTCTCCACCTGAAAACACTCAAAAACAGGCTATTTTTGGATCATGTCAACTGCTCCACTGAGCAACTGCGCTGGATGTCAACTGCTCCTCCTTGTACCTGCGCTGAAAGTCAACTCCAATGAAGGCTACCTGCGCTGGGCGAGATTGGCCAAGTGGCACAGTCATTCTGCAAGGTGTCAATTGCCCAAGAAGCTTCCAAACTGACACTTGGTCCAAGGGATTCGCCCTGTGATGAGTAAGAGGTCTTGATCTCCAAGTGGAAGCAAGGATCTCCAAGGGGACTCAAGAACTGAAGTTTAACTAAAGTGGGAGAGGACACTAGTCAGCTTTATGCCAGCCTCAAGCTGACTCATCCTTTCTCCAAATCTCCTATATATAGAGCTCTTCTATGAGGTCTAAGGGGGCTGGAATTTTGTGCAAAGCAAGGAAGTGCTGTTGGTTTACAGTTAGAGCTATTGGGTGATTGCTTTTATAGAGGGGAAGAGGAGATTTCTTGCTGCTGGGGAGGTGCTGCTGGATTGGAGCCATTGATGGTTGTAACCTTCTCAGAACCTTTTACTTCTATCAATAAAGCTTTGAATGTTCTCGTATATACTTGTATTGCATTGATGTATTGTATTTACTTGTATATCTGATTCACTCTAATCCATGCATCAGTTATGAGTACATGTTTCTTGTAGTTTCCCTCTCTTGTTTGTGCAGGATCTTTGTGTAGCTGGGCCGGCAAGAGAACAAGGAGCTGGGAGCAAGGGACGAAGAGAGAAGACAAGATCGACAAAAGCGAAGGATATCAGTTGGTCAATCTTTTCTTCCTTCTCTGTACTTTCATAAAGGAAAAATATCAAAGCTTTACTTTCGGTTGTTGCTAAGGAACTATCACCCTTAGAGTAGGGATAGGGTCATTCCGAGTCGGATACTTTTCCCCACAACAAACTGTCAATAATGCACATGCACAATGCAGATATTTCTTTTCTTTTTCCTTAATGTTGATGTAAGACAAAAAGGAAACTGTTGTATAACTTTGAATCTAATTTCAAGCGAAAGTAAACAAGCTTGTCCAAAATCAAAAGACACCTTAAGATCGACTTGTTTAGACACTGGAAATGTATAGATTCAAACCACAAAATGAAAAACAAACAAACTCAAACAGCCATGAGCAGTAACAAAACTAGCTCTTAAGATCACGACGACACTTTTACAGTTCAGGATCTAAGAGGCCACAGCTATACTGGTTTGATTTTCACAATGGGAAACTGTAACTGAAGCAAGAAATAC
Organism: Pinus tabuliformis; assembly: GCA_031772625.1. Taxonomy (NCBI): domain Eukaryota; kingdom Viridiplantae; phylum Streptophyta; class Pinopsida; order Pinales; family Pinaceae; genus Pinus; species Pinus tabuliformis. Next base: position 1,027,056,413 of record CM062805.1, read on the forward strand.
TGAAAGAACAATCACAGTTTCATCACACAACTGAGGCGGAATAATGTCAAGGAAAGTTGGTTTAGAGCAAGCACAAATGACAAGCAATCAGCAGCAAAATAACAGTGAAAACAGGGCCAAGACTCAGTGGGAAACCTCAGCAAGACACTGGCTAACTGGTCCAGCGCAGGCTCTGGTCTGTCAAACTGACTCTCAGCGCAGTTCCCGAAGGGAGTACCTGCGCTAAAATGCAGACTGCCTTTGGACAGCCTGCACTGAGACACGAGAGTTGCGTTTACAAGGATTTCCGGGTCATAAAAAGCTCAAAAATTCACTGTTTTTGCTGAAATAAAAAGCTATAGGTCAAGTACAAGCTAAGGGATGATCAAGAGGATGAAAAGCTATCACAAAGAGCACAAGAGTCTTTTGTAGATCACCTCTTCAAATCATGAATCTGCTCAGAAAATGAGCAAGAGTAGCAACCCTTCTACTTCGCTTTTGATATAGTCAAAAGCTTTTCGATTTGGTACTCTTTGGTTCAGGAAATGAATAGCAAAGATACTACAAACACCAACAAGATACTAGGATCCCCAGCGGAGTCGCCAGTTTGTTGTGGGGAAAAGTATCCGACTCGGAATGACCCTATCCCTACTCTAAGGGTGATAGTTCCTTATTTCTTTCTTCTTCTTTTCCTTCTTCTCCTTGGGAGGTTGACTTTTGCCAGCTCTACCTTGCGAAGATGAAGGATCAGAGGAAGTATTGAAAAGAAGCAGAAGGAGCCTATGGTGAAGGCGACTGGGGGCAAGCAGAAGACAGCTGACAAAAACCCACACACTGCACCGACCGGGCCTAAATCGCCATGTGTCATTTGCAAAGGGACCCACTTCCATCGTGATTGTCCTTGTATTCCCCGGATACTAAGGGACTAGTCCCCGAGGTTGCACAATCCGGTAGCATCAACCTCTGATAGTCATGTTGATTGCAGTTCGTCGACTAGCGAGAGTGAAGGACGAAGAGGGAGATCAAGATCACCCTGTGTATTGTGTGAAGGCAAGCATGCCATCCACAAATGTCCATTCTTAGATGAGGCAAAGAGAGTTTTGGAAGATCGTCCGGTTTCACCGTTACGACTTCCTCCTGGATACCAAAAACTCGCTCCTAATCCCTTGATAGTTGAAAATCCAGCTGACCCGCCCAAGTGGTCAGTTGAAGTGTCGGTCATTGAGAATGAACCTACTGAATCCAGACCAGACGAAAGTCTAAAGGTCGAAACGGCAGTTGACTCGGTTCTTCCTTCAAGGTTTCATCGTCCAATGACTCTGTCATTGAAGACCCATCTTCAAATGACACCGTCGCCGAAGAGTCATCTTCATGCGACACCCTCACTGAAGAGAATAAGGATGACACCATCCAGGTTCTTTTCATTAGCACCGACTCTGATGAGCGTCAGGGCAATGCACCCATTCCTTTATCGCAGGAAGGAACATCATCAGGGTCATACCCGGCCGTATATTCGGTCCCACCACCAAGCAACCTGGTTGTATCCTTTGATTGGAATCAACTAGGCAGACCCCGGTTACCAGCCAGTATACCATTCAGAATCATTGTCCAGATCTATAGAATGATTATGGCTGGTACTATCATTGATGAGGGGGCGTCTATGAGTATCCTTTCCTCTGTTGCTTGGAAAGCACTGGGTTCCCCGGCGCTTTTACCTGAGTTAAGAAATCTCTCAGGTTTTGATAAAGGAACCAGTCGACCATTAGGAATCCTCCCCAATGTGCCTGTTACATTGAAAGGGAAGACCGTCAATTTGAACGTGATGGTCGTCCAGGGACCCTTGGATTATAACCTACTCCTAGGACGTGACTATATTTATTGCATGGGAGCGATAGTCTCCTCACTCTTTAGAGTAATGTGTTTTCCACACGAAGGAAGGATGGTCAAGCTCGTAGACCAACTTTCGTTTCCGGGATCTCGCATCGCAAATAGTCAAATACCATTCCTAAATGGTCTGTTCACTCAAGATTCGCCTCCACCCCCAGTCCTACTTCCCGATGAGTGCGAGTGATTCGGAAAGAAAGACTGGAACCCAGGGGGCATGCACCCTGGTCTGCTTCGGGCAGAAGAAACCTCGGGTATAAGGTAGAATTTCCGCAGAAGAATAGACTAGTCCGTACCCCGTCCGGCAGTGGAAAGGAGGGTTGTTCTAGGATAAATTTTTTTTGTCAAAGTTATGTGAGCGAAGCGATCGCTCCATTTGTCTAAAGAGGTGGGCTCTACTAAGGAGGGGGTCCATTTGTGACAGCAAGAAGTAACCATCTTTGGGGAAAAGCAAGCCTCACCCATTAAAACAAATGTTTTGAAGGATAAGTAGGGGCAGCCTCCAAAGAAGGAGACTCTGTTGTTGTGACAGAGGGTAACCATCTTTGAGTAACCCAATGATAGACATCGCCGAAGAAAGAGATTGATTTGCACCAGCAAATAGAACCCTCTTCGGATAATAAGAAAGAGACAAGCCTCCCTCAATAATACCAATGTTTTGTCTTTGAGTAGTGTTCTTCTCTTGTCACAAATAGTTGTTCGTTAAAAGTTGGGCTGACGGGAAGACTGAGTACCGCGTAAGACCCCTTAAAATAACGAGAAGACTAGTATCGTTAACATTAGATTGGCAAGATGACAAGTAGCTGTGAACACCCAAAGAAAAGCAGAGGTAGGGGAGAGGAGGGGCAGCCTCGAAATTCTATCCTATGTCTGGGGGCATGCAAACTTTTGGAATGTGAGCGAGGGACGACTATTTTTTTTTTTTTTAATTTTTAGGTCCTCCCTTTAAACCTGTAGGTCTAACCCTTTAAACTCGTAGGATTAGCCGATTCCGACCTTGCATGAAGAAAGTCTGTGGGGCAAAAGTAAAAACTTGCCAAAATTGGAGCATAGCTTCGTGAGATAAAGCTCCTTAAAAAATAGCTATCTCACAGGAGGCGTTCTTATTCTATGACTGGTATATCGAGCAGTTTTAGCACATAGTTCATGCTCGTTAAAAAATAAACGCAAGATCCGAGCAGTTTTAGCACATAGTTCATGCTTGTTAAAAAATAAACATAAGTTGTGAGCAATCTTCCCCTAGAGTTCAAGCTCATTCAGAAAAAATGTACCGGTAAATAACCTTTTGAGATCGTAAATTCATCAGCCATAAAAGCCTTGGTCGTGTTTGTGCACCGTCACCTCCACTTTTCATTTGGCTGATCATTCACCTCCATTTGTGTGTTTACCTCTTTTGAGAAACAGCTGCGAAGAGTGATTTCACCTAGCCATCCTTGTGACACTGCCGTGATTGGAAAATTCCAATTTGTACCTGGAATCTGCTGCTATCCCTGTTTATCACTCGTTCCTCAAAAGACGAGTCTTCTTTGAGCTCTTTTCACTGACTCGTAAAATATGAAAAGTTTGCCGAGTTTTGGCCTTACAGCTCGTTAAACGACCGGAAGAGCTATCCCTCCTCTAAATTTTAATCTTTTTGGACCTGAGGGATTATTGCACAAAAAGATCGAGCGCTTGTCTTGTTCGGCTCGTTAAAAGTACCGAACACCCATCCCTTCTGTATTGTTTTATACTTTTTCGGACTTAAGGGATTAGATGACGAAAAAGGAATTCTGGAGTTGACTTTATGTACCTTTTCAGACTCTCTAAAAATGAAAAGGACCGAGTTATCCTTGTTGTTAGACTCGTTAAATTCATTAAACAGCGACAAACTTGTCTTTAGACGAGAACGAGTTTCCCTATCGCTAAGCTCGTTAAATCATAGCGATGGGCTTGCCCGAAGGGCAGGTTATAGAACAAGCATATGTTATCCTCCTCAAGCTTGACAAAAATAAAGAGGTACTAGTCAGAAATGATTGGGGAAAAATTGGGAGAACATCAAAGTTTAATGGTAGCAAGTCGCTCTTGAACATGACACTTTTCCTCCGTACCACATCGGGTTGGGTTGTTTCATTCACCGGTCTCATCACCATGGTCTTCGCCAAACCATCCACATTTGGGGTAATGCTACCGATCCATCGCATCAGTGTCGTTATATGTTCAAGAGAGGTCATTCTGAAAGTGTCAACCGTGTCCCATCCACTGCCATACATTATCCTTCATCCATTTATGATCGCCACCCTGAATCATATGTCACAGTTTGTTTTCACCTCCACTAAAATCATTAGCTCCGTTCCATGTCATTGATGTGGGATTCATTAAGGCCCTCCTTTGACGAATCGCTTCTTGTCGACTTCAGCTCATTATCCAAGAAGTTGATCTAGGAACAACCCCATCAGTACTTTGAAGCTTGCATGCCTCAATGGCAAGTTTCTCACTTCCGGCGATAGGTATACATCAATGACCTTCGACCAGAAGATTTTGCGTGGCGTTCGACGCCAAGTCCTTTATTCACGCCACGTGAATTGTACTGCAGTACCTTGAGGGTCATTATCATTATCGGTGATTCCTCTCGCGCTTGTTAATGGTTTTTCATCATTGACCGGTAATCAAGCGATGTCTTTCCATGTTCGACTTCAGCGCAATTCTCACATGGATCGACTTGTACTTAGAGTGAAGATCGAACGAGTTTGAAGACCCCGGATCTAGTTTCATCCATCTGGGCTGCGATATATATTCAGGAAATATAAAAGCATTTTTCATGTACATCATTGCAGCAAATGATCATCCTATTCAAAGGATGATAATTTCAGCAGAGAATTATCAGTCTACCATCAGACGATCGTCTGTTCTATGTACCAAAATGTATTTATAAAGCTGAGCATGGGAATGCCCGCCTCAGCTAGATCATGAAAACAAAATGAAAAATAATGTATCGTATTGTATCGTATTACAGGGCACCTCCTCAGCACTGGAATGAACTTCGGACCCTCTAAATAAAGCATTTCACCCGATAAACGGCCTCATACTTTAGGGGCAACTGTTATAGACATTTTTGTGCCTCACAGTATGGAGCATGAAATGTCAATAATTACAGGGATCCTCAGTCCTTAAACATGTTGTTCTTACCCCTAGAAGAACAAGGTCAGCAAACCACAGCACTTCCCATCAGTTCTCCACCTGAAAACACTCAAAAACAGGATATTTTTGGATCATGTCAGCTGCTCCACTGAGCAACTGCGCTGAATGTCAACTGCTCCTCCTTGTACCTGCGCTGAAAGTCAACTCCAATGAAGGCTACCTGCGCTGGGCGAGATTGGCCAAGTGGCACAGTCATTCTGCAAGGTGTCAATTGCCCAGGAAGCTTCCAAACTGACACTAGGTCCAAGGGATTCGCCCTGTGATGAGTAAGAGGTCTTGATCTCCAAGTGGAAGCAAGGATCTCCAAGTGGACTCAAGAACTGAAGTTTAACTAAAGTGGGAGAGGACACTAGTCAGCTTTATGCCAGCCTCAAGCTGACTCATCCTTTCTCCAAATCTCCTATATATAGAGCTCTTCTATGAGGTCTAAGGGGGATGGAATTTTGTGCAAAGCAAGGAAGTGCTGTTGGTTTACAGTTAGAGCTATTGGGTGATTGCTTTTATAGAGGGGAAGAGGAGATTTCTTGTTGCTGGGGAGGTGCTGCTGGATTGGAGCCATTGATGGTTGTCACCTTCTCAAAACCTTTTACTTCTATCAATAAAGCTTTGAATGTTCTCCTATATACTTGTATTGCATTGATGTATTGTATTTACTTGTATATCTGATTCACTCTAATCCATGTATCAGTTATGAGTACATGTTTCTTGTAGTTTCCCTCTCTTGTTTGTGCAGGATCTTTGTGTAGCTGGGCCGGCAAGAGAACAAGGAGCTGGGAGCAAGGGACGAAGAGAGAAGACAAGATCGACAAAAGCGAAGGATATCGGTTGGTCAATCTTTTCTTCCTTCTCTGTACTTTCATAAAGGAAAAATATCAAAGCTTTACTTTCAGTTGTTGCTAAGGAACTATCACCCTTAGAGTAGGGATAGGGTCATTCCGAGTCGGATACTTTTCCCCACAACAGGAACGAGGAAGCAATAACCAATGTTCTCTATAGTTGACAGTCCTGCTTTAAAGCAATCAAAAGGAAATCGAACTTGAACTAAAGCTGCCATTGAAAGTAAACCAGGAAAACTCTTTAAAAGCAAACTAGTGCAATTAATCAATAGAAATGAACAACAAAGTAAATGGGTGCATGTCTACAACTTAACTACTTCAAAAGGCTAAATCACACCAAGAATTGCATCAGTCGAAGGTTCGGTAGCAATAACCCATCCTTTTCATAACTGATGAGAACAAATCAGAGGTCTGGGAGCTAGGTAGTAGATGCTGGGGCTCACTATAGCCTGAGATCGTCCTTGATGAATATAAATGAAATGGAAAGTAAAGGAAATAACAATGAAATGGAACAGCACATCAGCCAAGGGTTTGGTGGCAATAACCTATCCCTTTCATAACTGATGGGAGCAGATCAGAGGTCTGGGAGCCAAATAGCAGAAGCTGACACTCACTACAGCCTGAGTTTGTCCTTAAGAAATGGCAAGTAAATGAAACGACAAATCAGCAATCTTGAAATAGACCAGCAATTGAAATGAAACAACAATTAAGAAATGGAACAACAACTAAATATGAATGTACAACAATCCAAATCAAGCACGCAACACACTTATCATTAAAAGGGACATTAATCCGAGCTTCGATACAATATGCATGAATCACAGTTATAAAGTAACAACAATTGTAACGGAACAACAATCCCGAATAAACAACAGTCACAATTTAAGAATACATCATACAGTTGTACTGATTGGGAACATACAACGCGGTTAATCTGTAATCGAATGACAATCTGTAAGGAACAACAATGTTATATCAATTATCAAAAGGAACAGCAATGCGATACAAAGTTAAAATGATAACATAGCATTCCTATTGCAGATAACGATAGCATCCAATCAAGTATATCTAATAGCGCTGATATGTAAAACAGTAAAGTGCATCAGATTACTGAACAGAGTAAAAGAAAGAAATCAAACCACACATGAAGCATAAAGATATAATATAGCAGCAGCGTACTCCACCGGAGGCAGGGCCCTTAGCCGCCAGCGGATGCTGCTGGGTTACTTCAAGATCAAAGATGAAATGGCAACTAGATTTATATTAAAATATCAAAGCAGAGTTACAGTGGATTACAACAAGAAATCTCTCAATCTCTCATCCATTATCTATTCTCTCTGCCATCCTCAATTCCATCATTTGAATCCCTCTGAAATCACCCCCCTCTCTGATCTTTGTTGTAATTTAAATAAAGAGAGATTAGAGAGCAGTTACAATCAAGATAAGTACAAGATGATTTCTATTACAAAGTTAGATGGTTTCCAACCAATTGATAAACAAGAAGATATATTTCCATCCAGCTTTCAACAAGAGCAAGACGAATTTGGCTTTGCAGCTGAGATTTGGAGGACGGTCGCAACAACAAATCTGAGAAAATCATGCTCAAAGAACCCTGCGTTTCTCTCAGTACAAGCCGAATTTGGGAAAACCATTCATTAGTAAAGTTAATTGGGTCCGTTCTGGACAAAACCCATGTTCCAGATTTTCCAGATTCTGCTTCATTTGCTCAGAATCTCAACCGCAAAACCGTCACTTCTTATTCCAGCGAATTTCTGAGTTGGCACTTTTAATGATCAAGTGTTCAATCTGGAAATTATCTTGGAGGCTAAAAATGGTGAATAATGTTACAACTGATTTATTAAAACTATCATTGATAAAATCATGCATAATCATCAATTTATTAGAAATAAAGGAGAAGAAATAATATTTATTCATAAGAGCACAAATCATTATAAAATGGATTTAAATAATAAATTATAATAAATGACGTGATGAAGAATGGTAGAAATGGGTGGCATAAGCATTCAAAAGTGATAATAATAATGGCATATTAACGACCCAACAACTCCCACCTACAGGGTTTAGGCCAAAATGCAGCCCCTGACCAGAATGCAAGGATGGCGCGGACATCATTTCAAGGGAACGGACTAGACCGAGGTGGAGGAGTGACTAGTAGAGGTCGAGGACAGTTTATTTGCTACAATTATGGAAAAACAAGACATTATGCCCGCGATTGCACTAATCCAACACGTCCATCGTGCAAGTATTGCACGCTTTTTTATCATGAAACAAAAGATTGTCCTCTGTTGATAGCTAGGATACGTGACAAAGGAGCGCTACCACCTCCCCCGACTTAGAACCTGGAGATGATGAGGTCTGAGCTGTGCGAGGAAGATATGAACATAAATATAGTGCTCCAAAGTGGAATTGCGATAGGAGATGACATGGGGAAACAACCAGAAGATAGTACATGGGTTCGCAAAGCCCTGAAAAAAAGGGTTGAGTTTGATTTGGAGCGTGCTCATGAAGCATTCATGGAAGCTAAGAAGAGCTCGTTGAGGCCTCCACTTCAGGAAGAAAGGATAAACTGGAGATGGAGATGGACCCCTCTATGCTCACAACTTTCCTAGAAACTTGTATGAAGTTACTGCACAATAGTAAGGCTGTGAAAGGGTTACAAGAACTCATCAATAGATGTGCTGGGACCATGCTAGGTGAATCACGCGTAGTCAGATCGGTAAGCATAAGAAAAGGACGAGGGGTGAAATGAGACTCACCGCGTAGATCAGAGAATATGAAATGGATCAAGTCATTTTGGATTTGGGATCAGATGCGAATGTTCTACTGAAACAGACATGGGAGCGAATGGGGAGACTTGCGATGCAATGGTCTCCGATTTAGCTAAGGATGGTGAATCAGCAGAAAATCATACCCATGGGGCAGTTGCTGGGAGTGACCATTGAGGGAGTGAGCACGCTGGCAGATTTTGAAGTAATAGAGATTGTGGATGAAAACAATCCCTACCCTGCGCTCTTGGGAATTAACTGGGCTACTGATATGAATGGGGTAATCAATATGAAGAAGTAAAAAATGATCTTTGAGAAGAAATCACCAAGTGTAATAATACCCCTAGATCCTGTCGAAGGATCATGCTATATGGAACCAGTCCGCGATTATGAGAGTGATGATGATCATTGTATCTATAAGATAACAGCGTGAGACCAAGATTGGGTGAATCCCACCGCAGATGAACGGATTACATGGGAGTGTGAGAGTTCCTGCACCTCGGATTCTGACAAAGAAATAAAATGTTGGCAGAATTGGTTACACGAGGTAACTACACCGAATTGAAATATGATGACCCAGTCGTTGCACTGTGTGTCGTCAAAGGAAAGGAATATGCCTATTTATGATGGTTTAAATGAGGTAGATATGTTTTTGGATGCATTTGAAAGGGAGGTGCCAGAAAAGCAACACTTCCAGGCCTTGGACTGGGTACTGTGTGCTACACCCGCAAGGTGGTGGGGTACACACAAGGGAAGCTTTGATGATTGGCATGAATGTAGGAGGATGATAAGAGCATGACTTGGGAAGCCTAAGACGCAACTAACAGACAAGTACGATGGGTAGAATGATCTACGCGTGCATCTGGCCAAATGGACGTAGTTTTATGGAGAAAATCCCCAACTTGAGTGGGTGCACCTATTCTGTCACACCCTGGATGTTTTCCCAATGAATTGGTATATAGAAACAGAGCTCCACCATGGGATAGGGGAATGGGATATCCTGCGTGAAGGATTCATGATGACATTTAGTTTTGAGGATGGGTTTGACGGTATTGATGAATCACTACAATAGGTGAAAGCAACCATATTTAGTATACCACAGCCTGATGCAGCTTGAATGGGCTACTTAGTTGAGTCGTGCGCTAGAATGTTATAAGGTAACTACTAAAGAGGAGGACGAAGATCCGTAGAAGATTAACATTACAGAAATAGAGGGCCACCACGAGGTTCAAGGACCACAAATTAAGAACCCTGATATAACCACGCCATTGAGAACTAAACAGGTGAACATTGGTACGGAGGCAGAACCCAAATTCGTGAAGATTGGAGACTACTGGGACGATGCAATAGTGGATAAGGTCACTAAATTACTCCGTGAATATCAGGACTTATTCCCTACCAAGTTTATGGATCTGAAAGGAATAATCGGAGATTTAGGAGTGATGAAGATCATGTTAAAACCTGACGCGAAGCCAGTTAAGCAGAGGCCTTACTGCTTGAATCCGAAATACAAGGAAAAGGTCCACTTAGAGCTAGACAAAATGTTAGCAATAGGCATCATTGATCCTGTGGAGGAATCTGATTGGGTAAGCCCAATGGTGGTGCAAGAGAAGAAGCAGAAGGATGAGATAAGGATATGCGTGTATCTCAAAAAACTGAATGATGCTTGTGTGCATGATCCTTTCCCTACTCCATTCATAGATGAAGTGTTGGACAATGTAGGTGGCCAGGAAGCATACTCCTTCATTGATGGGTTCTCTAGGTACCACCAAATCAATATCATACTAGAGGATAGGAGCAAGACAACCTTCGCAACTGAGTGGGATTGTTTTCAATACACTTTAATTCCGTTTGGGTTGAAGAATACGCATGCTATCTTTTCGTGCATGGTTGTCGCAGCATTCAAGGAATTCATTCATAAGTTCCTAAAGCTCTATTTTGATGACTGCATTATATTTGGACTGGTTAAGTGCCATGTAGCGAGCTTGCGCTTGATGTTGGATACCTCTCAAAGATACCAGATCATGCTCAACCTCAAGAAGTGTCTGTTTTGCGTTCCTTTTGGGAACCTATCGGGGCATGTGGTTTGCAGACAAGGGCTAATGGTAGACCCCACGAAGATCGCGGTAATTCTGAACTTGGAAGCACCAAGGAGTGTGAAACAGCTGCGCACTACTCTGGGACATAGTGTCTATTACATAAAGTTTATCAAAGGCTATGCCAAGATCACTGCGCTAATGGAAAAAGTGTTGAAGAAGAATGTCTTGTTTTGATGGAACAATGATTGTAAGAAAAACCTAGATATATTGAAAGAAAATATGGTTACCGTGCCGATTCTAGTCTTCTCGAACTAGAAGAAAGAGTTTCATGTACATGTTGACGCATCATGTATAGCACTGGGGGCAGTACTAACAGAGGATGGTGGAGAAGGCTTGGACCATCCCACCGTGTTCGCAAGCCATAGATTATCCAAAGCAGAGAAGAACTATTCCACCACTGAGCACGAAGGGCTAGCTATGGTGTATGCACTCCATAAGTATCGACACTACTTGCTAGGAGGTCACTTTAAGATGTATACAGATCACTCTGCGCTAAAATACCTAGTCAACAAGCCTGTGTTGGGGGGGGGGGGATTTTCAGATGGCTCTTATTATTCCAAGGATACGATTTTGAAGTTGTTGTGAAGCCTGGACGATTGAACGCAGGACTCGACCAGCTGTCGCGCATCGAAACAGGGGAGGAACCTACTAACTTGGAAGAAGGCTTGCCTGACGCATAGCTATTTGTAGTGTGTGTCACAAATGGTCATTTTGAGGATATAATACACTTCCTAACAACAAGATCTGCACCAGAAGGATACTCTATCTAGCAAAAGAAGGAATTAATGGTGCGCGCGACAAATTTCTCTGTCATTGTTGGGCATCTATACAAGTTGGGGACTGATGAGATATTGCGAATGTATGTACCTAAGTTTGAATGAAGCAGCATCCTCGCAGATTCTCATGGGGGCACCACAGGAGGACATTATGCAGGGAGAGCAACTGTGCAGAAGATTCTACGCGTCGGGTTGTGGTGGCCAACCCTTCATCAGGATTCCAAAGCATATTCCAAGGCTTGTGATGTATGTCAAAGAACAAGAAGACCATCGTGAAGGGATGAAATTCCTTTGAATCCACAAATAAAGTTACAACCCTTAGAAAAGTGGGCAATAGATTTTGTAGGACCCATTCAGCCTCAAGGGAAGATAGGAGCGAGGTACATTATCACTTTGACGGAGTACTTGACTCATTGGGCAAAAGTGTAACCAGTGAAGGATTTCACAGGCACGACAACCGTGAAGTTCCTATTTGAGCATGTATTAATGCAATTTGGATGTCCAAAGATTTTGATGAGTGATCAAGGTATGCACTTACTGAATGAGACGATCAGCACACTAATAGAGGAATTTCAGGTGTATCACCAAAAGAGCACAAATTATCACCCACAAGCTAATGAGATAGTGGAGGTGTTCAACAAAGTACTGGAGACTGTGCTGAAAAAAGTTTGCAATGCTCAGAAAAACGATTGGGACCTGCACATACCTGCAGTATTGTGGGCTTATTGGACAACATGTAAAAAGCTAACGGGACAGACACCCTTTAGGCTGGTATACGGGGTTGAAGCGGTGATGCCTATGGAATACATCATTCCTAGTCTATGCATAGTAGTGCTCACAGGTATGACAGATCGTGGAGCCCTGGAAGAGAGGCTTGCATAGTTGGATGAGCTTGAAGAAGATATTTTTTTGGCTAGATTTCATCAACAGGTCCAAAAGCAGAGCCAAAAACCGTGGCATGACCGACATGTTAAGTTGCACATCTTTAAGGTGAATGACTTGGTGTTATTGTATGACAGTAAGTTTGATAAATTTCCAAGGAAATTCAGAATGCATTGGCTGGGGCCCTATGTTATTAAGGAGATTACCGATGGTGGCGCGGTCCAGCTGGTTAAGTTAAATGAAGAACCCTTCACATGAAATGTGAATGGCAATCGTTTGAAGCCATACATCGACGATCCGGCCATGTGACTAAATGGAAGAAGCATAGTCTTAGTGATCCAGGTAGCTGAAAGGAGGTGCAGGACTATAAACTACACTGCTCGGTTTGAGGAGCTGCACGATTTCAGGACAGCGCGAAGTAGCGAAGTGTCACAGGGTCCATGACAGCGTGAAGACAGCTGTGCTAGCACACAAGCCGACTGGAAAGTGACCATTAAAGTCACTATTCATGATTTGATGGTTGGTTAGAGGCCAAATTGAGTGAGCGACAGGCATTTAAGGCGAAATTTATGGACTAGATTCTTGGAAATCTTCCACCAATCTAGCATTAATGGGCTGAATGTGGGGGGAATGGTTGAATTTGAATTCAAAAGGACCTATAAATTACAAGTGACTCTCCAGCGAAAAACACTTTGCATTTTGAAAATTTAGCTGTTGCACTATCAGGTGTGTATGGACCTTACAAATTTTGAGGCTTTGAGAGCAAGTTCAGTGTTTGAGACATTGCCGAAGGAGATGCAGGACCTCTTGACTAGAATGATGTCGACACCCAAGGAAGCCGCGTAGGAAATTGTGGTAGTAGAAGCCCCAGAGAGTGCCGGAGTAATAGTTAAAGTCCCTAAATCCCCCAGAACATCGAGACCAAAGAAGGATAAGCAGACTATGATCCTGGTGTGCGTCTCACCAAGAAACCCACAGAGGACCAAGCTCACCTTGTAGGAAAAGGGGAAGGCCATTAATATGGAGGCCAACAAGGAAGAATCTAAAGAAATCCTGGTGGATGAGGAGGACGTAGAAATGGAAGTTGAAACCTAGGGTGCGGACCCTATAACCCGGTTACCAGAATATGTTGCTCCACGCAAGGGAAAAGCCATGGTGCCAAAGGACATAAACAAGAGCAAGAACTCCCTGCAAACTCCGTTGCTCATAGATGACATTGTTTTTGAGGGGCCGCACTTAGGGCAAGTTCTAGTATTGAAATTAGAAGATTGGGACCTCACAGATCATGAGAAATTCTTGCATCTAGTGACTGAGCAACTAATGCATCGACAGATTGATGCGACTACTGGAACAATTGAATTGGAGCCGCGAACCTGGCTCAAGGGTGTAGAGAAAACTGGGCTGCTCAACCTACTTTGGGTGCCGCATTACCACCGTGCCCTAGTAGTTAACAAGCAGCGAGTGCAAGAAGTCCATCAGGCAGCCGCTCAATGCGCTACCGAAGTTACGGTGATCCAAATAGAGCTGGGAGGTCTTTGCGCTAAGATCTCCGCACCTACAGAGTAACTCGAGGGTGAGTCACGATGTTTGTGTTGGGGGCCAGTTGGGCGCGGGATCCCCCAAGGGCAGTTTTGGGGCTAAAAGCCCATATTTTGGTCAAAAGTTGTAATCCAAGTGTAAAGACTCCGCATTTTCTAGTCGCAGAGCGTGTAGATGTTAAAGAGTCATAAGTTTGTCTGCCCTTATTTTGGTAATGTAATGTCAGCTGTAAAAGATCTACCCATGGTCCCACATACCATGGGATTGTATAAATAGAGCTAAGCTCTAAGTAGTTACAAGGAATCAATAAGCATGAAGGATTGAGTCATAGCTTTAGAGAAGAAGTCTAAGTTTGGGTCATAGAATAGATAGAGGCTCTGCAGCTAAGTGCGTGGACCCTTGCAGCTGAGTGCACAGGGCGGGTCATGTCTGTAATTGTCCAAAATTATCAATAAAGAGAAGGATCCTATAATTTTGCGTCTTTATTTCCTTTTTATGCATCTTTTATATTGGGTATGAATTTCACTTATAATGTTTATATGATGCATGAATGTATGTAAATGTGTTGGTTAAGTGAACACAATTAAGAACATCTGTTTACGTGAAGCTAACTAAGATTGGTTAATAAGATAAGTAAGGCACTTAGCCTAGTTTGGGAGATATCAGAGTTCGCTGCCCTAGCAGCGCGAAAGTCCATAAGCCCTAGGTTAGGGCTGCACGAGAGCCAATTGTACCCTTCCACGGAGGTACTGAACAGTGGAACAGAGGCCTAAGCAACCTCTGCGAAGGTAGGTATAGCCAGAATAAACTGACATCACAACCGTCTCAAGGGTGCAGAAACTTGGTTCCAGCATCCCCCCATACTACTTCGGGTGAGACTTTAGTCCGCGCTCCGCGGGCTGATGCCGAAAGGGCCAGTAGTGTAGGGATTTGTTTAGCTAACTAATGTTAAACCTGGGTCAGGCCCCCTTAAGCCAACAGGAAGCCAATTCAAAGAGAAATATATAGGATATTCTCTATTCACGGAGTAGTTGTCAGAATAGAAGAAGAAAAACATGAGTTACAAGAGTGTTGTAGCCGCTACAACCACCCTCCAAAATTTTGCCTATGCTTTGATTTTGGATCCTTCCTTTCTATTGACATGAGCTTACCTTTGACTATCATCAAGAATTCATGATTTGATCAAGACTTGTTCTTTTTATCTATGATTTTGTTTTCTTGTTTCCATACTTAACTGTGCTTTTAGTCACAAGCAACTTTCTGACTTGATCTTGCAATAGTTCTAGACTTGCCTCCAGAAATTGCACAATCCGTGAGGGAAAGCTAGCCTTGATGATGGAAATTTCACAATCCTAATAGGAATCTCAGCCTTGACCTCGAGAAATCCGTAGTCATGGATGGCAGCCCAACACTAAGATCAAAAATTGTGCAATCCACTTCTTGAGATTGGAAACTATGAAATGCACTAAGCCGGGAAGTTTCCTAGATCCCCAAAATTGAGCAATATTCCTTGGTAGTGTGCTTGGAGAGTTTCCCGAAAAATAAATAAAATAAAAAAATAAAAATAAAAGAGAAAAATACATCCCTAGAAAACAGGGATTCATCATTAGTTTCTCGAAGGTGGCACAATCCCTATTTTTACAAATTTCCACCAAGTGTCACATTTTCCTTGATTTTAGGCATGCGTGTGATAAACCTCAATATGCCCAAATCTATTTAATATACCCCTCTATAGAGATCATTTGTACATTCAATCTTAAAGCTATAGCATTCCCGAGGAGATCAAGGAACCTTCGATGGAGTTTTCGTTGCCTTTTTAGGGGAGTTTTTATTTTTTAATCTTTTGCTCATTTTTCCATCGCTTTTTATCATTTCACTTCTATGAGTGTTGTTTTTCTTTCTTCTCTTCATGGTTTTTGGCGTTTTAACTTGTATTAGCTTGTAGAAGTGTTTTTTTAGATTTTCGTTTGCATTTCATAAGTGTCACATCGATTTTCTTGTTTTTGCACATCGGCGATCGACGTTTCGGCGACTCTCCTCGCATATTTTTTCCCTTCCATTTTCTACATTTCTACACTTGATTTGCATTGATATATCCATACTTAGTTAAATTCATGTTTTAGCTTGAATTATCTCTTAGATTTTCTTGTTTCCCACAATTTCACCGAATAGATCTACAGTTTCCCTTAGCCAATTTTCACCTTGCCCAACTGGGCATTATGTAATCCAAAAGCTCAAACTGAGGCTTGGCTTCTGAGACTGTGTAATGTGCAGTACAGGCTGGCCCAAATGTGCACTGTGCAGTTCTAGGGCTCAGTATTCCACCTTGGTCACTAAGACTGTGCAATGTGGAGTTTCTCCCAATCACTGCCTAGGCTGAACTGTGCATTCCACAGTCTCAAGCCTAAGGCTGCACCCTTGGCTGTTGGGACTGCGTAATGCACAGTTTCCACAGCTAGTCTCCCTCATTTTCTTACAAAAATTGCGCAATATCTCTCATAAATGCACCGGTTTGCTTCGTGATCTTGCTTTGAAGGTAGATTTTCAAAAGATAATGTTTTATTTCCATGAGTTCCATTTCTATCCCATAGGTACTACAATTGTTGAGCACTTCTCTCCAGTAACCATTGTTACCATGGAACCTAAGAGAGAAGCTTCAAAATATACCACTAAAAGTAGTACCAAGGAAGTTGAGCAAACGCCAGTAAAATTGGCAATATACTCAGACACTCAATTGTATGTGGAAAAGGAGTCAGATTGTACATGAAATAAAGTGAACGAAGTTTTTTCAGCAAAGGACTTCGAAACAGATCTAGAGGACTGATAGGCATACATTAATGTCTAGATATCAAGACTACACAGGGTTGCATGCAAATATCTAGCCTTCCCATTTGCAGATTCCATCAGCTAGATTATCTCACATATTGATGTGAAGATGATTACTTTGATCAGTACCGACTACTTTTCTGGTAGCATATTATTGATGTATGTAGCATTTTCCTAAGCTAGAAATGCTCATGGATTCACTCTTTTATGCCACCAAAAAATATTTGGGAACGAAATATGTTGTTAAAATTTGGGTGAAGGAGCCATCAAAGTTTCGACAGACACCCACCAACACATATAAGAAAAGGTCTCTCAGGAGGGCCTATCAACTGTTGATCATTTTTAGCTTGCAAAATCTATGGTCAGCAGAGCATAGAGAACTTTCCATAAGGGTGAGAAATCTCATTGAACCAGGTTGTGAATGAAGGGAATCCGTTCAACTGGTTAGACTTGTTGGCTCGACTGTTAAATATCCATGTAGGTAACACATTGAATCCTCACAAGGGCGGGAAATTGAGATTTTATATGTATGAATCTTAATTGGATGTAATCTATGCACATAATGCATTCGCTAGCATGAACTGGGCTTGAACACCTCGATACCTTACCGTGCACATCCACTGCAAGTTTCTCTCGAATTGCAACCATCGAAGAGTTATGGAGAAGCTGACTAACCACTTTCTCATCCCGCTATACAAGATGATCTTTGAGGAAGAACCACCTTGCATGTCACCTAGGGAAATGGAGGCAGTATCAGAGATCGCAGATTGGTTTTCCTCACTCGATGGAACCCTCCTTAGAGTATTTGGTAGAGCGAATTTATGCATATTTTTTTCAAATTATGCCATCGACAAGATTTTCATGCAATAAGTGTCATATCATCTCACCACAAGATTGTCAATATTTTTGCACAGGAAGAAGAAAGCACTTTGGACAAATCTTCCTATGAAAATTAGATTGTATGAGATAAATAACCTTAAAGTTGTGGATACTAAAGGAAAGGTAATAGAGAAGTTTGTATTTGGTACTCAAGACCTTAATCTGTAGGATCCCCGTGGTATTTACAAAGACCATTGTGCGAGAATTCACTTTTAGTGGCTCAATGAGACATTTCATTGGTAGGATGAGGATCCATGGAAAAATTGTTATAATTCCTCCAAGAAACGCGCACCAGCTAGTTTTGCAAGAGCTTCATAGGTGACTCTAGAGAAGGAAGTTACTACAGACACAGTGCCAACAAAAGGGAGCAACACTGTGCAGGAGAAGGGAAAGAGAAAGGTTGCTTATAGTCCAGGGGGAGAACGAAGTTGCAAGATGAAAGCGGATCCAACTATTATGAAAGTGGATTTAGCAACAGAGGCAAAGAGGACACAAAGGATGGAGAGAGAAAAATGGAGAAAGAGGGAAGAATAGAGGATATTGGAGGAAGAAAATCATAAGCAAGAAAAAGAAGAGAAGCATGAGTGGGAAGAAGAAGAAAGGCAGAGCATAATAGAAGAAGAAACAACACAAAAGTAAGTTGAAAAGCAAGAACAAAACCAACAACCAGCAGAGGAGGAGGGAAGATAGATGCAGGATCAAAAGCTTTCTCGACATATTGAAGATTTGATAGAGATCGATGACATAGAGGTAGAATCGGAACCGCAGAATCAAGATATCGACTTGATTCCTAGCACACAATAGGTCACTATTTAGTATCCACCACCTCTAGCACTAGAGTCAACTCCAAGCGAGGAAGGGAAAGTTGTTCCTCTCGATGATGATCTGGTTATGGACATGTACAATCTTTTATAATGATCTCCAGAAGAAGATTACACAATAGTGTAAGAAGAATTTTTTGAATGATCTCACATCTCGTGCATTATTACAAAAAGGGTAATTGTGGCTGACAGCAGGAGAAATTCTGAAGCCATTGCCTCAGCCAACTTTGCCTTCACAGGTGCAGAAAAGTCAAACACTCATTATCTGATGGCCGAGAATAACCAAATTGGCAAATAACTTTTAGAGTGTTAGGAAAGAGGTTGAACAACTTCGTGCAATAGCTTAGAACGGAGCTTCCGCACAGGTCCACCTAGAGGAAGTGAGGGTAACAATAATTAATGAAGTATCGACCATGCAAAATCTCTATGAGGAGCTTGTTACTAGACATAAGGCAGTTATCTTCTTGCATGGTTTGCAGGAACAATGTAAATACTTTGTCAAAACTATAAAAAATTTCCAATATGAAATCACTATTGTGCATGAATGGACAATGTGATATAGAGCAATATTGCTTGACTTGGGTTAGAAAATGAATCCATAGGAAGAGTTGGAGAAAGAAAGAGTGTGGATGTTGATCCAGAATAGCAAACAACTCGCCTCATTCATTGGTAATATTTAGGCCTTGTATGCACGGATATACAACAGTATAGATTTTTTGGTGAAGACCCACAGGATCCCATCAGTTACCTCACTTACTAAAGCCAAACCTAAGAACTAGGTAAAAAAGGACATAGAGGAATTCTTGGAGTAGCTGAGACAGATTTCCACCAAGGAAGAGTTGGAGGTGAATAGATAGAACATGCAAAACTACATTGGTGGCCCTGTCTAAGTGTGGACATCGTTGATCATGCTTCAGAAGGAAGTAGAAATTGGTTCAAAATCATTGTACTCAGATTCCATGGAGGCTAGAGTCCACTTCCAACCAGACTCCATCACACACTTTGGGGATGTCATCGTGCATTACCAAGATTAGCACCGCTACGTGACTGACAAATATCAATTGGAAGTTGATGAGTTTAAGTTCTTCCAAACTGAAGCATGATAGTGTTTTGTCTTGTTAGGTTGTCTAGTTGGCTCTACCTTATTTTGTCTTATATGGGTACGAGTGTAAATTATAATATTATTTGTTATTAATTTGTAAGTGGAATTACAAGTGTCAATATTGGAATGTGAAGAGTCATGATGTAATGTAATAAGTTATTTTCGAAATAAGTTGAAAAGTCATGATGGTAGTTCAGAATTCACAAAGGGGAGTTGAATATTCACCCCCTCTTGTTATAATATAACCTCATAACTTATGTAAGGGGCTTTTTGGGAGGCAAGGTTTTGGCTAGGCTTAGGCTTAGAGTCAGGAGCTTGAGAGTTTTGTGAGAGCCTTGGCTTCTCCGTAGCATAGAGGAAGTATCTTTCTTTGGAGGAGTAGGTAATTTTTTCTTCACATTCCACTATTGGGACTAGTGGTCCGTCAATAGTGTATGTATGATTGGAACTTTCACTTAATAAAGCTTAGAGCTAGCACTTTTTCATGCATATGTTGTAAATGTAGTAGGACTATTCTTGTTATGTTTGCAATGTATTTTATTTAACTTTCACTTATGATTATGAATTATTTCGTTTGCATTGGTATGAATCTTGTTGAATGTGTGTTGTTTTATTAATTCATCATTGTTAACTTGTGAACTATTTCGCATATTATCTTATGATTTCATTATGCTCGTGTGTTCCTTTCAAGCTGCATACTATTACAAGATTTTAAGGGGCTCACTTATTTTCCCTTCCACATGGAAAAAACTTCATGCATCAGACTTTACTCTTCATAGGGTCACACACTTGTTCTCACAAAAGTCACTATACATCACTCTATGCGTAATTACAGCCAAGGCATATAATTAGCACCCACTGCATCAGAAACTAGGTCATAGTACTGGATGAGACTCCTACACCAAACGATGTGAGGTCTAATTAGGGCTTCACATCAGGGAGATCCCATGAATGTTGGCAGGTCCAACACTATCAACATTTCTGGCGCTAGAGGGAGGGGCATATGACTAGTTGGGCCCATGAAGTCTTCTTGAAATTCCTACACTCATTAAGGTCTTCCTCTCGTATCTTACCCCCGACATGTTTTTCTAAAACCTAAAAACTAAAAGTTTCGGTGGAAATTATTATTGACTTGTCAAACCTCAAATTCAATGGCAAGGGTGAAACAACCTTATTTGAGCACACCGCTTGTTTTCTTGAATTCTGCATGAAACACAATACTCATTGTGAGGAGGCCACTTGTAGGTTTTTCACTCTTAAGTTCGAGGGGCACATAGGGTTTTATAGGAAAAAAATACCTCCTCATCAACTCAGAGGTGAAAGACAGCATGACTGAAGCAAAGACCACAATTGCAGGCCTTGAATCCACACTAATGTTGGTTTTGCACTGCTAACCTGCTTTATAAAGCTTGTTACCAAGCATAGAGGAGCGTCAGTCACCTTGCTAACTCAAATTGTTAAACCAGGGGGAGAATTAGTTAAACGAAGGGAAGTTCAATGGGTCAAGCCAACGAATCTGCTCACAAAAATTTAGATATTTATCCCTAAATTTTCTCAAGAAAAGCAGGGAAAGTCCCAAAATTCAAACTATTTGGGGAAATTCCAATCTAAAAAAGAAGGCAAAAGGGAAAGGGATGGAATAAGAGGCAGGTTCATCGCTTTTTCCCTAATGAACTCTAGGAGGAGCTTGGCAGCCCTAACTCGATTGCTACATAAGCAGTGAGAGGGCCATTGTGAAAGAGGTCAGAGCATTTGAAAGGATAGCCCACTAAGCTATTGTGAACTGTCATACACTTGAAGAAGTGAGCTGAAAGAGAGAGAGAGAGAGAGGAAGAAGGGGCAAGGGAAGGCTAATACAATGGATGGTTGTAATCACTCTTCCATTATAAATATAGAACTGTAGTTGTGTTCCCTACTCCATAGTGTTGGTAACATTGTTCATTGAATTTTTCATTTCGATACTTATCAAGTTGAGTAGTTTAAGTTGTATACAAATATATGTTCATTGCGCATTCTTATATTAGTTTTCAATATTGTATGTTGTGATTGTGTTTGTCTTTCCTTTGTGCAGGAATTGTCTTGGAGCCGGATTTGAAGGAGTTTTTCTTGGCTGCATAGCGATCTCCAAACAAATCTAGAACGAGACTTGAGGTAATCCTCTTTTCGTACTTTGTCAACTTATATTTGATAGATGAACATGTGTATAACTTGGTAGCTTCTGCAGATAATCTTACAGTCTGTCGAAGGTCCCGATAAGACCTTTGAGGGTAGTTTTCATTCTCCATACACCGTGCATTTTACCACATAGCAAAATTGGCGACTCCACTAGGGACTATACATCTAGTTCCCGGTTTACCCGGACTCCTCTCAGTTCTTATATTTCTTATAAGAGCTCCCTACTTCTTCAAATCCTTTTCTGATCCACCAACTATCTTGTTATATCCTACTAGTTTGCATTCTCCTCAAAAACTGATCCTAAAGGCCCTATGTTTGAGCAATTTCCCTCACTAATGCAGGTTACCAGGCTAAATAGAGCTTTATAAAGCATTGTGCCTATGTACAGGGAGAGTTAGTGGACCAACTAACTCTCTGTTTACATTGAAACAGAGTGTTAGTCTCCCATTTCCATGATTTCTAGTAGTGTTTGTGGACCAAAAGGGGGAGGAAATTTTCTCATGGGCTGAAGTAAGATCTGCAACTATATTATGTTAGCAAATTTAGTGTCCTGAAAAATTATTTTTAGGAAAAAGTTTTAGTTTTTCTCTCTTGAAATACATTTTTTTTAAAGAAAGACTAATAAATTGTATTCGTCCTTCTGTCGAAATAGTTGTAAGCTGCTTCATTTTGGTTTTTCAGTAGTTGTTAGGAAATATTGGAAAAAGAATCTTTTGGCTATGCAAGTTCTGAATGGCTTTAGATGCACAGATGAATCTATGAATATGTGAAAAGATGAATATGTAGAATAAGACTTGTTTGCATAAAAATTGAAAAAAAAAATCAGAGCATTGCTCTGCATGATTTATTGAGTCAAGAGTCTCACCATATTCATACATCAACACCCCTACCGAAGACAAATAATCAAGTACACTTAAAATTTACATTAAAATCAATTAGCTGCTCTTTTGAGCAAACCAACGTTAGCTAGGCTAGGATCTTGGGATAAGCATGTGAGTTAATTGCCCAAGGTTGAAAACCAAAATGAGTATCATTAAACGAGTGAAAAATCCTTCTGCACTCATATTACTAGGACCATTCCACTAACAACGGAGCGAAATACGAGACAACATCGGACTATAATTGAAGGTAGCCCACCTTCTCTTACAAATCCTTTGGGCATTCTGTGTACTGGGGGTCCCTTCAGAGATTTCAGAACTGAGTCGGGGACATAAGTTTCCTGCCCACACAGCATGATGTCTATGACTATATCCCCCCTAGTAATGTCTATGATTTGAGGTATCTCTAGTAGCCAAAACTTCTAGGTACTTACACAAGGTGATTGGGACGGGCTGTCCTGGTACCTAACATGAACGGATCTACTCCGTCTTCAGTTTTTGGGAGGGTGCTCGTCTTCACGAGAGTACTTGTCCCCTCAATCTGAGGTTCGAGCGAAGCTCTAGAGTAACTGTAACCATACATTTGTCCATCCTTCTCTATTATTCATTGAGCTACTGTGTTTCGTCTCCAGTGATTGATGCTTATCAGATGAGGTACTTTTCCTTTGTTTGTTAATTGATATATTTAGTGTATTTTTTATTTTTAGGTACCTGAGTGCTATCATTTTTGAGACTTTAAAGAATATCACATTAAAATTTATCTGATAAAACTCAATAGTCATCATGGCTACATCCGGCTCTCGTCATCACTCCAGACGATTGTTATGACTTCCTCCACTCATTGTGGAAGATCCGCCAAGTTCCACTGGCTCGGATTCCTCATCTTCGAGGAATCAATCTCCTAAATCTCACATGGGATCTATGTGGATGACCGATGATTCAAGTTTTCCAGAGGATTTCTTCACAGAAGGATTTCTTCCTCACTTTAACACTCCGCTCACAAATCCGTCGGACCCTATAGTGGTTCCCGTGGTACCTGTACTTCCTTCTTCAGTAGGTGGAACTTTCCATCTATCCAGTCGACGACTCACGGGTTGTGGAATTTTAGATACACTGTTGGTCCTCTACCACTTCCCCAATCGACAGTCATCACAACACCGGTAATGGGGAATCCCACTATCCTATTTGTCCCAGGTACGAAAACTCACATAACACCCTCTATAAGTGGAACCCAGCAGATGCCAGGTTCCACTCCTATGGTACCACAATGCATACCTTCGACAAGTGCCACATACATTGCTCCATATAACACTCAATGCGGCACTATGGGCGCGGTTCCTATTTATCAACAACACGATCGACCACCAATGTACAATTCCAACTCCTAGATTCAAATATCTAGGGGGGTTCCCAATATGCACATGCCGGTGGGGAATGTCACAATTCCCCCTCCATTCTCAGGCATGCATGGATAGTCGCTAATTGACATGAGTGTTCCCTCTGTCAATCAAAGCCAAATGGTTAGTTCTGTGTTGGTTAGGAATCCTCAAGGGGTTCCCAACCAATCCATGGGGGTACCCTACTCACAGACTCAAATGAGTCAAGGGGGAACTGCTTATACTGGGGGAAATTTCATACCCCAGTATCAAAATCCTCATGGAAATCAACTCTACAACACCATACTGCAAAGTAACTACTACACCACACAACCCATGTACATTATGGGGAACCAAATGATGGGAGGAGCACAGAGCTTCTCAGGTCATCCGTCATCACCATGGTCCGAGTCAAGGGCACCTAACTCTCTGCCTTTTTTAGCAACATTGGATATTCCCGACTTATACAAGTTGAAAAACGACCCCATCTACCACAACTTACAATGGCTGCCGATCCTGCATAAAATACCAATGGACATCCCAAAGTTCGATGGAAAACAAGGGGAGGATCCGGGCACCCATATCACCACCTACCATCTCTGGTGTGTTTCTAACTCTATGGTGGATGATAGTGTCTGGTTATGTCTTTTTCCCCGCACCCTCACTGGCAATGCAGCGAAATGGTATATTGAGTTACCACGTGCATCAGTAAATACCTTTGACGCTTTAGCGATGGAGTTCCTAAAGCACTTTCAGTTACCTATCCGCTATGAGACTGGGACAAAGCTCCTTACTTCATTTCGTCAGGATACTGCCACCCACATCTCCGATCATATTCATGAATGGAGATGTAGGTGGAGGTTAGTCAAAGCTCCCATCCCTGATTTTCTCTTAACGAACTAGTTATGTAAGTCCTTACTCCCACAAATCGCTAGAGATGTCGCTCTAGGTGGTGCGGTCATAGAAGACCAATCCATACGTCGTGCCCAACACTTAGATTTGATTTATTCATAGTCTGGCACTCTTTATGACATAATCCCCCATGCTCCTAGTAACCCCAATGCTTCCACCACTCAGCACCCTGGAGTGCACGCTGACGGGATTGTCGGTGCAACCTCTGGGGTCACTATAAAACAACTCAGTGGTTCCATTGCCAAGTTGGCAGTGGACCCCTCTACCAAAGTGACTACTCTTCCTACCACTGCGATAAACTCTGTGCAGTCTACACAAAAATCTGGTGGCAAGAACAAGAAGAATAAGAACAAGACCGCTCCTTTTGAAGAGCAGTCATCCAAGCAGCCCAACCCAAAATAGAAGGCCGCTATGCCTATTGATGAGGAAAAGGATAAAGGCACCAGATATCCATGCAAACTCTGTGTTGAAGACCACACAACTTGGCATTTTCCACGGCTTCAGGAATGTACAAACTACCTTGCTAAAAGGGATTCTGGTAAGGCACCTGTTGTCCTTAGAAATCCTTTTTGTACTCAACAGCAGAAAAATATCGTTGCCAACCAACCGCAACCCCTACAAGGGGGAAACGATGGTTCGCAACATCCTTCAGTTGGTGAAGGATCTTCTACCGTTTACACATTTGAAATGATAGAACTCGCCACAAGAGCCAAATCTTATGGAGCTCCTATCGCTCCTGTAGCAGAACCATCCTCAGGTCAAACCCATTGCCACCCAACGATCTGCATATCGAAAGGCCGGTTGACTTTGTATTTTGACCCCCAAAAGGGGCAATTCGACGCACAATGCATAATACATCTGCACGTGCCGCCGAACACTACAATATCATAGAGGATTTGGTGCAAGTTCCGTCAGCTATGTCGGCGCTCGAAGTATTACAAACATGCCCCAGCCAACGGAAAGCTTTACTTTCGGCTATCGGAGGTATTGACCCTACAGATTCCATGCTTGCTATTTTCGACATGGACAAGTGTAAACCTCCCCTTTCCCACCAGCTTGCATTTTAGGTGCATATCACTTTGAAAGGTAAAGGTATACACAGAACTGTCATCGATGAAGGTGCTTCAACCTACATCGTGTCAGCTTCATGTTGGCTCGCCCTGGGTTCCCCAATCCTATCCCCATCGTCGAACTCCCTTAAAGCTTTCGACGGCCACACCTTTATCCCAAAAGGATACCTAGCCAATTTTCCCATCACATTGTATGGGAAAACAGTAACGGTGGATGTAGAAGTCGTGGACAAGAAACTCAACTATAAT
Source organism: Pinus tabuliformis (assembly GCA_031772625.1). NCBI lineage: Eukaryota > Viridiplantae > Streptophyta > Pinopsida > Pinales > Pinaceae > Pinus > Pinus tabuliformis. The sequence goes on from CM062805.1 coordinate 1,027,082,659, forward strand.
CTGTTGCTAGGTTGCAGTTGGACATATTCGATGATGGCCATCGTATCCATTGTCTTTCGTATCATCCTATTTCCATTGGATGGAAAGGTCATTACAGTGGATCAATTGTCTTTCTACACCCCTGATTATTCACCATTACCAAGTGGCTCCGTACCCCTAGTAGGAGGTGGAACTAACAGTTATGTCAGTATAGGTACCAGTCTACTTAAGGCTTCTTCCCTTATGGGTTGTTTTCCTCTTCAGCTACCCCAAGTTTCACAATCAGTCAACATGCTTTCATCAATTCCTCATGAACTGACCGATCCCTTGATCCTGTCCTCTGACTTACCAGAAATTGTTCCCTTACCATACGTGATCATCCAAACTTTGGATGTGGAAGGAAACATGGATGACACTTCCAAGTCATTGCCCATAGATATTTTAGTCACGACAAGCATCGTGGAAAACACCTAGATGCGAGCAGATTGCAGTCTTGAGGAAATTTCCAGTTCCACCTACCTATATGAGGAATTCCATGATGAATTTGTTTGGTCTCATGAGGAAATGCCCGACTTTAATCCGTCGTTTGTCGCACATGAGATCCAACTTTACGACGAAGCAAAACAAAATGGGTGGCCAATCCCTTCCCTAGAAATAGCCGTTGAACCCATGCCCGGCCCTACTGCCAAAGAAGAATGCCTACTATACCTTAAACAACTGGATAAAACCTGTCGAGATGTCGATTTGGCACTTGAAGCTCACAAGGAGCGAGTACAATCCCAATTTGCGAAAGAGGTTAGGTTTTGTTCTTTCCAAGAGGGCGACTTTGTATCGCTCTATCATCCAAAAGATAACCTCTTGGAGGCATGCACACTTCGACCCATTTGGCTAGGTCCCTATGTCGTAATGAAAGTCCTCCCCACGGGGGCATATGAACTGTAGGACTAGGAAGGAATCCCACTCAAGGAGACCAAATATGGGCTTTATCTGAAAAAGTATTGTGCCTAGTATTGCACTGGGCATGTGCTTTGTAATTTTGTGTATTCATAAGTTTTGCTTACCTTTTATGATGTGATTTGATTGCTTTGTTATTTAGTGGAGTACTTGTCTCATGCATTCTTCTCGCAATGCAGATGTCATCATTCCCCTTAGCATACATAGGATACATGGATGGTTCCAGTAGTCACACATGGTACATTGCATCAGTTGCTTGGGTCATCTACACACCCGAGTCGGAACTATTTTGCTCCGAGGGGGTCTTTCTTGGTACCGCCACCAACAATATTGCCAAGTACATGTCCATCGTTTCGCTTCTCACAGAAGTGTCATCAAGGCGCATCTCCAATCTGGTGGTCAGGTTAGACTCCCAGCTAGTCGTTATGCAATTGACAAACCATTATCACGTTCGTAATCCAGCCTTGTTACGTAACTATCTAAGAGTATGACTCTTGGAACATCGATTTGAAATCATCACATATGAGCATGTTCCTTGAGAATTAAATACAGTCACTGATTCATTAGCTAAATATGTATCGGATTGGCATTTGTCTCATTCTTTATAGAAACATGCATGAGAAGTAAAACATTTACTAAAGTTAAAAATTTGTTACAAAAAACATTTAAAAACACATTTACACCACCAAAATACCAAAAATATCTGTATATATATATATATATATATATTGATTGAAATCCAGTTTTTTACATCAAAATATTCCAAAACTTGGATGATTTAAGTACAAAATGGCTCAAAGCCCAGCTACAAGCACTCATATGGCTATGCCAGAACACCTGCTAAAAAGAGCCTATTGCTCCAGAAAAGCTAAAACAGCTCTAGCTACCCTCTGAAGAGGAACCAGAAACTGCTCAGGTACACCAACGGTGTGCCGCTGCATATGAGCGGGAATCTCCCTCATAGGAAGGGGGGGGGACCCATAGTTAAACCCTTTAGGTTCCTCAGAACCTCAGGGAGACTGTCGGCATCGCCCACTCCAGCAAGAAGTTGGCTGCCTCGTCGCACATGGTGAGGTTTTCCTGCAGGTCGAATTTGCGCCAAATCTGTGTTAAGCATAAAAGTTTCATGTCAGTTCTTATTTCACCTTTAAAAAACATTACATATACATTCAAAAGCGCAAAAATACTTAAGTACTGTCAAAATTATTCTCACCTTGAGGACCCTAGTTGGTCCCGGGTGGTAGCATCAAGTCTGGGTCACCGGTAAAGTCCATGCCTTCATAGGCATAGTCATCAACAATCACAATTGGCTACAGAGCCATTGGAAGAAGTCTTCATCAAAAGAGTGTCAGATTGGTCCTCCTCCTATGCGAGGATCGAGTAATGACCAACGACCCTGCCTTGGATCCCTCAGATCAAAGGGACCTAAGCTCACCCATGGGCGCATGACAGGTACCCTCTCAAGGAAAAATGAGACTATGATAGTACCGTACCCAAAACTGTGTTGGGTACGGGTCTTGCATGCTGTTAATTCTGCCTTCAACTGGCGAAGCACTGCTTCACACCAGTTGAACATCTGTGGCTGGACACCGTCAACCGCAAACAAAAGTCGGGCCTTTGTCACTACATGAGGACTTTTTGACCCCGCCAACTGCACAATAAACCATAAAACTACCCTCATAGACCGAGATCGAATCCTCTTTATAGGGACTCTTTTGTTGACTAGTCCACTCTCAGGGATGCAGTAGATCTGTACAAGCTCTGAGGTAGATCGTGGATCTGACTTGCCACTGGTAAGGTTTGCTTGTGCCCCACGGCACGACAAACCATTCAAAAAGTAAATGTCATCCCGGTCAATCGCCAGCACCTGATCTCCAATCCTGAACACTTGCTCGTGTTCATCCTAGTGCTGGATGATCCATCTCAGTAAATCCTCCTGTCCTTTCATCAGCTCTAGCTTTCCATACTTTAAACATATGTAGCGATGCAATGCAAGTATGCATGCTAGATCATTTCACATCAACGATTCCTCATTGTCATCAGCCCGTTCTCTCCATAGGTGAGTCATTTCAGCTTGAAACCTGCACAAAATAACCCTAAAAATAGTTAAAATGGGGCAAAAACACTTAAGGAATCCATGCATGAGGGTTTTAACTGTGCCCTACAGCCCTAATGCTACCCCCAGTGCTGCACAAGGAGGATTAACGCCCTCCAGTGGCTCGTACAGAGTGTTTAACGCTCCCTACTGGCCATCTGGAGGGCGTTAGTGCGCAATTAAGGCTTTAGGGAACCTCAGATCGGAAAAATTCCACCAATAAAATTTCTAAGAAAGGTCTAGTAAGGCATAGAGCAAGGTTTTAGCTCTCACCTGGGACTGACAGCACATCGAATGGTTGCCTGGATCTCCTGCAATGGTCTGCGGAAAATCAGCTCCTCTTTAGCTGCAGCAAGCTCTCACAAACTTCAAAATAGTGAAAATGATGCATGTGAAAGCTCAAAGCATCTCCTTATATAAATTTGAGAGACATGATTTTTTGACAATCATTAAAGAGGAAGTAGTCCATTCTCCATGATTTTTTATCATGCATGAACCCAAATAATAGGAATTTCTACTTTTTTATACTTTTTACCGCTTTTGATGAAAGTGCTTTCAAGAATGAAAAGCAGTAAAAGCTTCATGCAATTCTCAATAGAGCACTTTTTGTGATATTTTATTGCTCTTTAAAAAATATAAACATCTTCGAGTTTTCATCATTGTGCTCATTAAATATATGCAATGATGCTCTGAGCAACTCTTTTTTGATCTTTTTCCAGCTCATAAACTGAAAAATACCAAAGGAGCATTCTTTTTAGGCACTTTTTTCTCGCTCTTTAAACTGAAAAATTCCTGAGCTTAGTATTTCTGCTCGTTAAACTTGATGAAGATAAAGTGATCATTCTTTTAGGTACTTTTCTCACTCATTAAACTGAAAAATCCCGATTTTTTGTTACTGGGCTCATTAAAAATATACGGCAGTAGCAAGAGCACTTTCCTTTTTGGGACCGTTTCTCGCTCTTAAATCGAAAAATCCCCAAGTTTTTCCCCTCCTTCGAGCTCGTAAAACTATGAAGAAGGGATGAGCCGTTCTTTCCCTATTTTTCTTGCTCACTAAACTGAAAAAGATACCCCGAGTTTTCTTCATTTGACTCATTAAAAAATTTGATGAAGGTATTGAGTTTGTCGTTGCGTGACTCATTAAAAATTCATGACGAAAAATGAGTTTAGTCCGTCGCCTCGTATTCGTAACAAAATGAGGTCGACATCTATTGAAAATAGGTTTCTCTTTATCCAGGTTCAATAGATTAACTTACGGAAAAGTAACCGATCCGGGTATACTGTTAAACTTTTTTTGCACCTGGTTAACAACTATGACAAAGGGACCACCGTGGAGTCTCTCTTTACGATCTTTTCAGACTCTCTAAATATGAAAAGACCAACAAGTTTGCTTGTCTGGACTCATTAAACTAATCAGATAGGGCAAAGAGTTGTTCTTTTTGCAATCCTTTTTAAACTCTTTAAACATGAAAAGATCGATGAGTTTACCCGTCTGGACTCATTAAATTAATCAGATGGGGAAAGTGGACAATAAAACTGTATTCCGTATTAGAAAGTGTGGTTTGGCAGCAGTCGTTCCCTTGAACATGACACTCCCTTAGATAAACCTTCCTTTTGATGGCCTCTCAATATGAACCCTACCATTCTATGAGTTTTCGCCTATATACCCTGATGTAATTGCGTCTTTGTATCCTAACACTCTGTAGTGTTCATGAGTCTAGTGCTGTATGGTTAAAACCGTTGTCATGCCTTCTATTGTTCAAGGGTTCCCATTTTGTTTCCTCTATCAACCAATCATACATATCCTTTCATCATGCCCTCCATTGTTTAGAACCAAATGCTCAAAAGATTCCTCAAAAAACAAAATCATTCTTGGCCCGGTTTCGTGTCGACTGATGTAGGACACGTCATTGCCTACCTTTCGATAGGTTTCTTCCTATCGACTTCAACACTCTATCTAGGAAGATAACCCAGAAACACATTTAGTGCTTTGGTACTTGTAGACATTAGTGGCAGGTTACCTTGTGTTTGATTAGGGGTTTTCATTATTGGCTCTTGGTTAAGAGATTCTACGAGTGTTCAACAACAAAGAAATCTTTCACACTTGGTAGTTTGCATTGTGCATCTTGGAGACCATCACCATTATTGGTGGCCTTCCTCGCATCTGTTAACAGTCACCATTATTCACTGGTAATCAGATGATTTTTGTGCATGTTCGACGTCAACACATATTATCACATGTAATGATCTATGTTGTTCGGTGAAGTAGAGATCAATACCTTGGGTAGAGGCTTGCATCATTCAGCCTTATTTCCTATCCCAAGCTGTGGATATTGTTCTTTGGAGACAATTATTTCAGGATGATCTATTATGACACTAGATCCGCTCTGTGCTTATCGGTGGCCAGTATTGTTATATCTCATAAGAGAAAATTACTCTGACATAGCTACTGAGCATGGGAATGCTCGACTCAGGACATGATTTTAGCAGTTTATATATATGTATGTTGTTGTATTAGGTTTTCCCTTGCCGCCCAAAGCTTGTCTCTCTACAAATTTTGACAGAAAATTACAGTTTTAGTAAATTATTTCGACCATCATCTTTGCCTCTAATCTCACACTTTAGGAGGCATCTGTTATAGGACAAAATGACCTCCTCATCAACTTAGAGGTGAAAGATAGCATGACTGAAGCAAAGACCACAATTGCAGGCCTTGAATCCACACTAACGTTGGTTTTTCACTGCTAACCTTCTTTATAAAGCTTGTTACCAAGCATAGAGGAGCGTTAATCACCCTGCTAACTCAAGTTGTTAGACTAGGGGAGAATTAGTGAAACTAAGGGAAGTTCAATGGGTAAAGCCAATGAATCTACTCACAAATATCTAGATATTTATCCCTAAATTTTCTCAATAAAAGCAAGGAAAGTCCCAAAAATCAAACTATTTGGGGAAATTCCAATCTGAAAAAGAATGCAAAAGGGAAATAGCTAGAATAAGAGGCAGGTTCATTGCTTTTTCCCTAATGAACTCTAGGAGGAGTTTGGCAGCCCTAACTCGATTGCTACATAAGCAGTGAGAGGGACATTGTGAAAGAGGTTAGAGCATTTGAAAGGATAACCCACTAAGCTGTTGTGAACTGTCATACACTTGAAGAGGTGAGCTGAAAGAGAGAGAGAGAGAGGAAGAAGGGGCAAGGGAAGGTTGATACAGCAAATGGTTGTTGTTGGAGAGGTAAATCCCCTCTGTGGACAGAGGTGATCCCACTAGCCCAAAATGGGTCTAGCAACAATCAAACAATGCCATCACGCAAGTTCCTAATTGCAAATTAAAGGTGGATTATGAGAACCTACTTGGATTCCAACGCTAGTGTTGTAGAAGAGTTGACACTCTCGTTCCTTTGCTTTGGCCGGTCACGATCCACACGATCTTCGTGAATGGACACTTGCACATGCAAAGAACGACAGGAATACAAGCATAAAATCCAATGGATGCAATTATATATCGGTCAGAAAAGATATAATTCAAACATCATCACAATAAACAACAAGAATGGAACCATAATGATAGTCATCTATTATTGATAATCAACAAAGGAGTATACAACCATAGTTCTGATGTCAAATCCTCCTTTGGCTAGGTGATCAGCTACATATGTCTTGCAAAGCTTGCCGGGATCGGGAACAAGCCTCTCTCTCTCTTTGATTATAAATGCAAAGAAAACTCTTACAGCAACCTATCAGACTTCTGACAATATCATTCTCCCTATGCTCAAAAACTAGCTTGTCAAATGCACCAGAACAAGCTTTTATAGATGGAGGAGGAGGAAGAGATACAATGAATCCAGACATCCATGGGATAAGCATTATCCTCGAAAAGCTATTATGGATAGAGATACGATGAATCTCGACATCCATGATATTGGCATTATCCTTGAAAAGCCTCATGAGTCGAAAGGAAAAAACTCTCGGGTGTGCGTTTGTTAAAAAGCTTTTCCAAAATTGGTTGGCGCGGGTAAGATTCTGATACAGAGCACCAATGGGCACGCCCTCTTTGGAGAATTTCCCCCATTGGCGCGGGTGATACACTGTGGATCCACGCTAATGGAAAAATGGGACTTTTTAAGGATATTCTGCAAGAGATGTCTTCAAGCCATATGAAGTCCATACTTAGGGGAACATAATGCAAGTGTTTTCAAGTTATGTCACTTCTCACAGGTCTCGAAATGAGTCCTCCAAAGTGTGGGAAAGGGGTAACAGGGACGGTGACAAATGGTGAAAAATTACTGTCTAACAGATGCCCCCTAAAGCATGAGGTTGGAGAGAGAGAGAGGGGTGAAATGCTTTACAAGAACACATGCAGCTGCCGCTGGAGAATCTGCATAGAGAGATACAACTGATAGCTCAACTACATGATATATGTTGTATGGGCGCAGCCATCCATAATAGAGTACATAATAATCTAGATCCATGGTATGGGCGCAGCCATCTGGTGAGGATCGATGAATAGACTCAAGCATGGTCGCAGCCATCCAGTGAATGAGTCATGTAACAATAATCCACAAAATCGCAGCCTAGATTCCAACAGACAAAATCTAGGGTCTTGCGCTCCATCTCGACCTGAACAAAAGTACAATTTCAAGCATGTGAATATATGAGTTGAAGTCGAACATGCATGAACATCGTCTGATTACCAGTCAATAATGAAAACTGTTAACAGATGCGAGAGGTACCATCAATAATGACAATGGCCCTCAAGGTACTATAGGTACAATCTACGGCATGTGAATCAGTGAGTTGGCATCGAACACCCGTAGAGTCATTCAATCGGAGGCCAATGATGAAAACCTCACGTCGAACACGAAGAACCTGCCATTGAGGCATGCAGACTCCAAGGCACTGGAAGGGAGTCTGTAGATCAGCTTCTTGGATAATGAGCTGAAGTCGACAGGAAGCGACCTTGATCGAAGGCGGGCCATAGTGTTTCCCACATCATCGACACGAGACATAGAAAGAATGTTGTGGTGGATCAGAATTATGTGAGCTATCAGAAGGAGGTTGTTATTCTGCAGAGGTCAACTTCTCTTGAACATATCGGCGGCACGATAGTGGAAATGGAAATATTTGACATCAATGGATCAAAGGTCATGGTGACGAGGCAATGAGCAGATGAGAGGTCAAACAGGATTACCCAAATCCACGAAGGAAAGTGAAAAACGAGATGAGATGTCCCCACCCAGATACGAAAGCAGACAAGTGCCATGTTCAAGAGCGACATACTGCCAACACGACAATAACTATGGTTCCATTTTCCTCCACCATTTCTGGCGAGTACCCCAGTTATTTTTATTAACAAGCTTGATGGGGATAACATATGCTTGTAACGTCATCTCGACAGACTCCAATGTCAACAAGTTTTAACGAGTCTGACAAAGGAAGAACTCGACACCTTTTCATGTTTAGAGAGTTTGAAAAGACAGCAGAAAAGAAAACTCCAAGGGTGTCCTTTTTCGTAAAGTTGTGTCTCTCGAGCCCGAAAAAGTATAAAACAATGCTTGAAAGAACCGCCCGACCATTACGATCGAGGAGTACTTTTCATGAGTAGTGATTTCGACCTAAAAAAGTAAAAAAGCGATCGAAACCATGTTGCTTCATAACCGTTAACGAACCTGAAATGACAAGGGTCCTACGATCTTTTCATTTTTACACGGTCGGAAAAGAGTTTAAAGACGACCGCCTCTTATTTACGTTTAACGAGTCAAGAGGGATAACTTGGCGATCTTTTCATGTTTAGCGAGTTAGAAAAGAGCTGAAAGATGACTCCACAGTGACTTTTTCGTGTATTTACCGAGTCTGACAAAGTATAAAATACAACTCGTTTCACCATCGAAGTTGCGTAAAAGACTTGTCGCTGCACAAAAACCAAGCGTAAAATCCATTTTCGACCAAAAATATATTAAAATATTCAAAAGGTAACTTTTTAAACCTAAGTATAAGTCAAAAATTTATAAATATGGTGAAAATGGTAAAAATATAATCACTTTTACTTTTTACCTCTCTGAATAGTAGCAGTGGTCTGTTTGGGGAGTGAACTTCAGATGGTGATTACAGCCAGTCTGTGCAACCATTCAGGATTTCGTCGGTTCCAGGTAAGAGGCACTTTCCTTAGCTCCATTTCCATACATTTTTTATGCATTTTGCTTCCTGATTGACCTCTGCAAGGGGGAATTAAAAAATTTAGGGCTTTTCCCATTAGCGCGGGTATCCGGCACGGACCCGCACTAATGGGGTGATTTTTCTAAAGGGGTCGCGCTCATTGGCGCGACTGTTTTAGAAACAGTCGCGCCAACTGTGCAACTTAATTTTCCGCTTAAAATTTCCCATTGCATTTTGAATTTAACTGGATTACAAGTTTACCAGTGATCTAATTGTGGTTTATGCGTTCTTGTGGGTGCAGGAAAGCAGGCAAAATGGTAGTGGAATGGAAGGAACGAGAACATGATGCCAAAGACGCTTTGGCCCTTGAGGATGAAGGGTGCATGAATGCCCTAAGGGACTGTGGGCTTAAGAAATTCTTTCTTACGCCTTACATGCGTGCTTAGCCCGAGCTACTACAATTCATAATTGATCTGTGGGATGTTGATGACCAAGTGTTCTGTTTACGGGACCAAGTGCTGGGGCTCGATGTGTCCGATGTTTACTTCATCACGGGGTTATCACGGAGAGGGGTGAGGCCTATTTTGACCGGGAGTAGACCTTCCGGGAAGAAGATGACTGAAGTTCGAGACCGAGTGTGCCCAGGGGCACAATTTGGAAAGAACAGTGCAAAGGTGGATATTCCCACTGTTCCGGACTTGGTTCTCAGGGTGATACTATTCACCATTACTCAAGCTACAAGAGTGCAGGCGCCCCATGAGGCAAGCAAGAACCATCTTCTGTTGGCCACAGAATGCCTAAATCCTACCCTCTTTGACTGGGCCACCGCAGTGACTACTAACATCAAGAGGCAGCTTACAAAGTGCAAGCGAGGAAAGGTAAAGAAGTTTGGGTATGGTTCGATTGTGGTATCGTTCTTCTTGGAACGATTACCAATTTTTCAAGGACAGGGAGCTATAGTGGCTGATCCTTTGCCATGAGAGCCTAGGATGGCTCACTGGGCAGCACTGATGCCCAGGGGAGGAGGGGGCCAGCAGATGTCCTGGAGGCCCGAGTTCTTCATATGGCTCCGCCGTCAGCTGATTGTGGTGGAGGATTGGCCCTATGCGGGGACTGAATTTACCGGAGACCCAGATCTCCCATTGCCTGAGGGAGAGGAGTGGGACGAAGAGCTGGGTAAGATCTCTTTTTGTTTTTGATGTTTTATATGTTTTTTTTGTTAATACATGTTTGTCCTAACAACAATTGTATATACATGCAGATGTTGGCCTAGAGCGACCAGTTGGCATGTCTCCCATCGCTCGGAGGAACCAGCTCGCATCCAACCCTCAGGAAGAGGGTGCCGAGGGGGATGAACTGATTCAGAATCTTGAGGGACTCGCCCGAGGGATTCCTGATTATGCTAGACTGGGAGATATGCCATTAGCATACCAGATGCACACAATGGGAGTGCCTAATCGTGTCCATCGCCTGTTGAGATGCTTGGTGCGTGCGGTGTTGTGCTATCATGAGCACCACCGGGACTAGACTCCTAGGTTTCCTTTTCTTGCATATATATATATATATATATATATATATATATATATATATATTTGAGAGACATGTCATCTCCGGATGTATTTGAGAGGAACATGTATTATTTTTTGTACTATATGATGCACGTGGTGCAAACATTGCGGCACACATATATATACATATGCCTATTTCTATGGTTTTATTATTACGCTTTATATGATTTCTTGTATGATGTTTTACATATTACGCAAATGTCTATCTAATACATGGTTAGCCAATGCATCAGTTAACGTGTTCAATTGTCTCAGAATATGCTGATATGTGATGAAATCAAAGTTCCTTTCTAACAATCTCACACATAAATACAACCTTAGAATACAATGGTCTCTGACGGAATATCGCCCGTTGAGCTGGTGGATGACAAGTTGAGAGTCTAGGTTCACTACCAATGTACGAATGCCGAGATTAATTGCTTCAGCATGTAGTTCAATTACATCACAATATTCGGCGACATTGTTAGTGGTACGGCCCAAACACACACCTTTAAGATCTATCAACTCGCCATGAGGATCATAGATCACCCACGCCGCAGAGGACAAGTTGCGAGTACTGCGGCAGGCACCATTAGCGAAACCAACATAAGGTGCATCAGACATCTGCACAAGAAGCGAAAGACACAATAAGCGGTAGTCACGCCTCCAAAACTAAAACACACACACACAACACACCTGCTAAAGTACATGTATGTACAAAACAAAGTGTAAAAGCATCACGGATAGTACTTTTTCAAGTACAACCTGTTTCGAGGCTTCCCAAGAGGGTTCCCTTCATAGTCAATTAGCTCATAGGCCCCTTTTTGCAAAACTTTCTTGACAATGTAAGGACCTAGCCACATAGGCTCGAGTTTTCCTGCTCCCAGCTTATCATTTGCCTGATCGTATAGTAGGACTATATCTCCCTCAACAAAAGAACGTGGATGGATAATTTGATCGAAGTGAGTCTTGACTCACTTCTTTTGTGCTTCAATGGCCAAAGAGGCTAGGCGATGGGTCTCATCTAGCCGTTCCAGGTAAATAAGGTGTTCTTCTAGCGGAGTAGTGTTGGGAAGTAGTCCGACGGCCAATTTTAATGAAGGGATTTTGCACTCGATTTGAAGGGTAGCCTCTAGTCCATAAACTAGTTGAAATGGAGTGAAACTGGTGGCATCCTTCACGGAGGTTAGGCCCACAAGGCAGGGAACAACATCAAATGCCAGTTAGACTTATGCATGCCAACGGTACGCTAAAGCATTGTAACCAAAATATTGTTGATAGCTTCAACTTGGCCATTGGCCTGAGGGTAGTATGGAGTCGAACTATCGTGCCGTAAGCCCAGCTGGGTTGTTAGTTCCATCATCATATGATTACGGAAATGCTTCCCGTGATCAGTGACGATGGCTTGAGGGACGACAAATCGCGAGAGAACATGATTGGACAAGAATTGCACCGCTGTGTGACCGTCTTCAGTTAATGTGGGCATCGCCTCGGCCCATTTAGCGAAGTAATCGATGACAACGATAATAAACCCATGCCCCCCGACCGAGCGAGCGTTACAGGTCGTATAATCAATGTCCCATTTTGCAAAAGGGTCGACGGTGACAATAGGGTGCAATGGAGTGGGAGGCGCTCGCATCTTCCGCTAGTATATCTGGCACTCATGAAAAGAGCGGACGGCAAGAATGTAATCCTTAAAGATAGAGGGCCAAAAGTAGCCAGCACGGAGGATTTTTTAGGCAGTGGCATATCCGGACATGTGACCACCACAGGCGCCAGAGTGGCAATCATTCAAAACATGCTCATCTTCCTCGAGAGTTAGACATCAGCGGAGAACAGAGTCGGCGCCGAGGCGGTATAGTGTATCCCCAATGATACGGTATGGTTGAGACTGATGACGAATCCTTCACCGAGCGTCTTTAGACATGCCGAGGCGAAAGGAGGACGTTTGCAGATATATGATGATATCCCCGTACCAGGGATTGAGGGTGCTAATGAGAAACAAAGTCTCATCCAGAATATGATCCTCTAAGTGAGAGGGCATGGAAGAAGATGACAAAGAGCAAAGTAACTCAGCGAATACAAGGGATTTCTTGGACTTGGCAGTGGTAAATTCCAAATCAAACTCTTGGAGGATGACAATCCACTTTGAGTACTTGCCCCCCAGCAACTGGCGTGACAAAATGTACGTCATGGGGTTGCAATCAGAAATCACGGTGGTAGTACGCAACGGAATGTAGTGACGGAAGTGTTGGATAGCACAAACGACGGCCAAAGCCAACTTCTCGACATAAGCATATCGAGTTTCCGTGTCTAAAAGGTTGCGGCTGAGATAATATACAACATGCTCAGTGTCATCATCATCAGTTTGAACGAGAACTATGCCGATAGTGGTGTCGGCGGCGGCTAAATACAAAGTGTAGTCGCGATGATAGTTCAGAGGACGGAGCAATGGAGTGGAAACAAGGAGACCCTTGAGACGCTCAAAAGATTCCTGAGCGACGGTAGCCCAATGGAAAGGGACATCTCGCTTTAGCAACCGTGTGAAACCTTTAGCCACCTCGGCATAGTTTGGAATGAATCATCTCAGAAAGTTTGCTTTACCCTGCAAGCTTTGCAATTATTGTAAAGAAGCAGGGGGAGGAAGATTCAGAATAGCCTCGACTTTAAGGGGATCCAAACGGATGCCCTCTCGGGAGACGATGAACCCGAGAAGTCGACCGGATTCAACATAGAAGACACATTTGTGAGGATTGAGTCTGATACGGTAGTGTCGGCAGCGAAGAAAGATATAGCGAAGGTGAGTAGGGTGGTCCTGACGTTTGGCTGAATGAGCTGGTAGATCATCCAGGTATGGCTATACAATGTGGCGAATGTCATGAAAATCATAAGACATTGCACGTTGGAAGGTAGCACCGGCATTTTTGAGACCGAAAGGGAGATTCTTATAGGCAAAAGTGCCCCATGGACAGATAAAAGCAGTCTTGTGTTGATCAATGGGAGAAATATTGATCTGGTTATACCTAGAAAAATCGTCCATAAAAGAGTACATTTCGCTTCCGGCACACTCGTCAATAATTTGATTAATGAATGGTGTGGGGAAATTATCATTAGGATAGGCCCGATTAATATCACAATAATCGACACAAACACGGATGGTACCCTATTTTTTATTCACTGGCATGATGTTGGAGACCCAATCTGTGAGTAGGATAGGGTGAATAAAACCAGCTTTAAGAAGCTTTTCGACTTCTGCCTTAATAGCTGCAGCCTTGTGGGGGTGTACGGGGCATAAACGTTGACGAACAGCCTTAGCACCTGGGTACGTGAGTATCTCATGCACCACTATGTTAGGATCAATGCCAGGCATTTCTTCATAGGACCATGCAAAGATGTCACGAAATTCGCGAAAAATATTGGTATAGAGTCGAATCTCCTCCGGAGTACAAGTGACTCCAATGTGAAGATGTTCAACAATCCCTAGTTTTGAAGAGATGTAAATAGGTTGGGTTTGCGTGATGCTCGCCATATTTCCTTCAGAGGACACTTGATAAACTTGGATAGGTGTTTGAAGGGTTTGAAATGGGAGACAAGGAGCAAACCGCTCGAGACAAGTAAGCATATCCTAATGGGCAGGGAGAAACAAGGAACGATGGTGAGAATCATACCAAGGAGGTTCCTCGGGAGACATAGTCTCAATAATGGCTTCGTCAGAAGGGAATATTTCTTTTAAAGGGTCTGAAGAAGTCTCATCTCCAATCCATGAGGATGGAGTGAACGAGTCGGGAACCTTGCTCGAAGAGGTAGGTTCAGAAGAGGGAGCCGATGCAGCAATGATTTTGACGTAGTTGAGCTCGGTAGGACTCAACGACATCTCATCGCCCCAAGATTCTACTTGATCAATTGGAGGGAGAATCCACGGATCAGAACAAGTAGTAATCATATTGGCGGAAGCGACGTTAGGAGGTGGGAGCGGAAAAACACCCATGAGGGCAGGATCTTTAAAAAGCCCGGCTCCCAGACTCTCATATGATTTGGAGGTATGCTCCACAAAAGGAATGTTGCCTTCGGAAGAGGAAGCGAAGAATGAAAGCTGGTCGACGGTAACAATCTTCCCTTGATGAGTGAAACAGATGATACGAAACAAAGATGAAGCTACAGCTTGCATTTCATATGTCCAGCTACGTCTGAGAAGGAGGTTGTAGGTAAGATTAGCATCAACAACTTCAACTTCCATCTCGACCATCTTCCCTTCCAAAGAGATGGGCAAACGTTGGAGTATACCATAGGGACGGGATGCTCTTC
Organism: Pinus tabuliformis; assembly: GCA_031772625.1. NCBI lineage: Eukaryota > Viridiplantae > Streptophyta > Pinopsida > Pinales > Pinaceae > Pinus > Pinus tabuliformis. The sequence continues at coordinate 1,027,097,691 of CM062805.1, forward strand.
CATCAAAAGCTTCCAAGGTTGTGGGAGACTGGCTCAGTGTCGGAGAACTAATAGCTTTCCAACAGGCAACAAACATGATGCAAGTTGAAGCACCTTCATCAATGATTGTACGATGAATTGTTTTGGAATTAATAATAACTTGTATGAGGAATGCAATTTGGTGAGGCAGTCTCGGCGTATGGCGTTCCAAGTCAAAAGTAATCAAATCCGAGTCGGCGAGGTCTATGCCACCGATAGCCGATAGCAAGGACTTCCTCTAAGAAGGGCAGCTCTGGAGAACTTCTAAAGCGGACATAGCCGACGGAGTCTGAGCTAAGTCCTCAACAATATTGTAGTGGTGTGTAGCACGAGCATTTGGGTTGTAAGAAGATTTCCGGAGTACTCCTTTTGGAGGGGGTCGAATAGGCATCTCAGTGCTAGGTCTCTCGATGTGGAGCGGGCCTGAAATGGATGGAGGAGCACTAGAGGGGACCTCAGCCTCTTTCCCGGCAGATGACGGATATTCTTTTGTTCGAGTACTCATGTGGATAGGTATTGTCCCAGCCATAAATACTTGAGAACTGAAGGAAGATGGAGGTTGAGAGGGGTCAGCCACCATTTGAGTTTGTTGCGAGGGAAAGGGTTCTTTAAGCACCACAGGAGTCCCAAGGGCGCCTTTCAACAAACGACTAACTTCGGACCGCCTAGGGCAGTCTTTGGTATAGTGATCTTCATCACAGATAAGACAAGGATACTTGGGTTTGCGCTTGGCACCTTCCTCGAGTGGAGGTGTTACACAGTAATTTGTCACTGTCTCCCTGTCAGTCTTTCTATTGTGTCATGAGTCCAATTCATCCATGCTCATGCTCTCTAATGTTGCCAAATGACCCATTTTGCCAAAGTTTTTGCTATCATCGCAACTGTTGTCAAGATAAACGCGCTGATGGGCGCTCCATAACAGACAGAATGCACTGCCAGCGCGAAATTACACGTGTTTCCCGCGCTAGTCGAATTTCATGAGACAATGTGTCTGTTATTCATATATGATCGCGCTGACACGACCTTCTTTGTTATTCAGCTGCGATGTCAGCGCTCCAGCAGTTATGGACCTGCGCTGATCCAGTTTGGGCGAGTTTGTTCTAATAGCCGGCCTTCCAGATGACTCCAGACCTAGTTGTTGGCCTTGTAAATGTCGCCCTCCTTTCTCTGGCATGTTTTTTTCGTCATTTGGGCCACCTTCCTTGGAGATAAGCTCATCCTCCCACCATTCATGGAGACTCCTTCTCCTATTTAAGCCTCTACCATTGCCATGAGCAGCTAGTTTTGGAATCGATAGTGCTTGGAGTGTTGTTGCTAGTGTGTGAACTTGATAGGTAGTTGGTGTGACAAGTGTGGGATTGCTAGAGAGCTTAAGGAAGGTTGTGAAGTGTTTCTTTCTTGTGTAAACTTGTGTGAGAGAGATTTTTTGTCTTGGGAGATCTACCTCCAAGGGTGAATGCTTAAGAGACTTGCTGGCTGGACCCTCTTGAGAAGGATTTGACATCAGAACTTTGGTTGTATTCTTCTCTGTTATTTATCAATAATAGATGACTATCATTATGGTTCCACTCTCATTGTTTTATGTTTGATGTTGAGTTATATCTTTTCCGATTGATATATAATTGCATCTACTAGATTTTATGCTTGTTTTCGTGTTTTTATTTGCATGTGCAGGTGTCCAATCACGGAGATCGTGGGGATTGTGAACGGCCAAGGCAAAGGAACGAGGGCGATATCTCTTCTACGAATACTAGCATTGGAATCCAAGTAGTTTCTCACCATCCACCTCTTATTTGCAATTAGGAACTTGCGTGATAGCATTGTGTGATTGTTGCTAGACCCGGTCTGGGCTAGTAGGCATCGTCTTTGTCCGCAGAGAGGATTTACCTCTACAACAATTTTGGCGACTCCGCTGGGGAGTTTTACCTTGTTGTTTGATTTGTAAACTTTAGATGGAGCCTGAAGCACGGCCAGATAGCCTTCGAAACGTTATTTCTCTGCATTAGCGAAGTAGATCAAAGCCACTTCAGTCCATCTCCGGTTTGGTTTACGAACTGAACATCTTGGAGCTGGCTTCTGTCTTTGTGTTCATTTTTTGTCCTTGAGTTTGATTTTGCTCTCTTTTCAAAGATTGGGGATTAGTTCTCTGTTTTTGGATTTCCTGGTGCAGTCTGGGAAGTGCCTTGATTGTTTAAAGAGTGATTTCCTTGTTTTGGGAGCTTTTGGCTTGATTGTGCCTGTTTGTTAGCTTCAGCGTGGTTTATAATAAAACAGTGGTGCTGCCATCGCATAGCTGTTTCTTTGATTTCGTGATCATCGCGTTTATACACTGAACAGTTGCTACGGTTCTGAAAATCGGACCAGCGCGGTTAATCTGTGTACTTCCGCGCTGACAGCGCTTTGTTGCTACGCGTGGTTTCTGATCAGCGCTTTGTTGTTGTGTATCACCCGCGCTGATACCTGTAGAATTGAATTTATTCAATTCTGCCTCCTGAGCCTGTTGGTTTTGCTATCCCCTGCTTTTTTCACTTGGTTTATGACTTGATTTCCATTATCTGAAGATTGAAGCACTTTCTTGAGAAGTCTTGTTGAGCGGATCTTGCTTTTTGTGTCTTGTGACCTAGTTTTATTATTCCAATTTCGTTGGATCGACTTTTCTTGGTTACTTGCTCACAAAGGTTCGTTTACTGCTTGCTTTTGGTTTTGCGAAACCTTCCTCTTTGCTTGCTTTTGCTTGGTTGTTTAGGTGATTGTTATTGAACCAGTCTTGTATTGTTTCGATTACTTCTCACTACCCGGACATGGATCACAGTTGTTTGGGGTCAACCGGTTCTTTTCACATTTGTTCGTTATTATCTCTCAAAATTTGTTTAGTGCACTTTGCCATTGAAAAGAAAAGAATAATCTCTTTTGCGTTGCATTAGTTAATTGAAATTAGAAGCTTTTCATTGATTAAGTGATTTAAAACAAAGAAAAGTTTCGTTTATTTGTCATTAGCTGCATTAGGGTGGTTCTTGATTGTTTGTGGTCATTTTGTTTGATTGAAAAATTCTCAACTCTCTCGTAGTTAGTGTTCATCGAATGAAATGATATTCTTTGGCATATAGCTTGCATTTAGGGAATTGTGAGAGATTACATACGGTAGGACCTGGAAATTGAAACTTAATTGAAGATCAACCATAAAATGAACTGAATGAACTTAAAAACGCATTGGAACATAACGCTCACTGATTAGAGGTCTAGGCTAGAGACGTGCTCCGACATCGTTAAACCTAGTCACTGTTGTTTCACACTACAGTTGGGTGATTCCTCCTTTTGTGACTCGATAGTGGTCTAGCACGGACTTGAGCTCCCACGTACCGTCGCGTATATAGGGGAGGCCCCACTAGGTTATCATCCTTTATCCACAGGAAGCCGTGTCTGCCGCCTTACAAGTCGTAACGCACTGAACACAACATTCAGGAAGATTGACTGCCATACGGGAAGTCCTTGGTTTTCATATGACTGCCAAGGTGTATATGCAGTTTTACGGATTTGTTTGGTAAACCCTTTGCCTAGTCTCTCCAGAGTAGTCACTTTTGATCCTTTTCAGACTCCTTAAAAGAAAAGGCTCACTTGAGCAGTTTGTCACTTCGGGCTCACAAAACATTCGAAGGCGACTAGAGTCACCTTTTTTTCCTTTTCTCGACTCTTAAAACATGAAAAGGTCAAGTTGTGTCCTTGCATCTTAAAATTTATTTGGCCGCGATAAAACATTACCTGGTTAGATCTTGTGTGCGTTAGTTTGAGTAGGGTCCTTTATCGTTAGATTCCCTTAGGTTTTGTTTGAAGTTTGTCATCCTAGCTGAACCGTCGACTCCCATTCCAAGTGATCAAGGGTCTCCGTCCTCCGCTGCTCCTAAGATACCGGTTGTAAGTGATACTCTTCCTGTTATCCCGAGTATCCAACCGATCAACTCTCGCGCTCCGGATGACGAAGGTTACGAAATTCATTGGAACCCCATCTGGGAGCCTGACGAGGACGATATTCCTTTTACCCCCCCGGTGTTTCGTCTCCAATGTCTACCTCTCACATGGATGAGACATCTCCTAGAGTAAGTGAGACACCTGTGTTGTCGAATATCAACACTCCCATCCCATCTACTTCTTCGCTCCCCCACGCTACCAGTCGCTGAGGGATAGGGTAAGTGCCAGGATCCCTACTTCGACTATGTGGGATCCCCATATCACTCCCACCACGGGATCTTTTGTTTCACAAGTCCACACTACACCTGTCACTTCAGTTCCGACGAATCCAACTGTTTGTGTAGCACATTCAACTCTGGTTGTTAGTGCCGTCACAACGTCTTCAGCCTTGAACACTGGTGCTGGTCCCCCTCACGGCCAAGTGAGTAATGGCCAGCCGACACTCTCACCTAAAGTTGTCCACCCTGTACAAAGTGCTCCACCCTCTTCTGGTCCTGTCCCAGGAGGGGGGCCCTATGATGCCTATGGGCAAGCTATTCAAGATCCGAATGCGTAGGGTCCATTATTTTATTATGATTCTACTGGTCAATACCTTCAGCTTTCTCAACCCTTGCCTACTCAACCTTTTGTTGAGGTTTCGGTACCATTATCCGTTGCTTGGAACGCCACCACTTTCCATGGGGGAAAAGCAATGCCTGCACAGCTTCAGGGACCGCCTAACCAAGGCCAGCCATCTTATGTGCAAACCCCCCAAGGGCAGCAATATTATGGCCAGTCTTACCCAAGACAACCTGGGGGCCTACAAGGACAACCCTATCAGGGACAACCTTCGACCGTTGGCGGTCCATCTTTTACCTATCTGACTCAACCTTCTGGCTATCCAGGGCAACCTGGTACCCAGCAAGGTTACCCATCTAGACAACCAGGACAACCTTATATCCAAAAAGGCCAACCTGGTATCCAGCAGGGTTATCCCTCTGGACAAGCTGGACAAACTTATATTCCACAAGGTCAACTGGCAGTCGAACAGGGGTATCCTTCTGGGCAAGGGGGCAGCCTTACATCCAGCAGGGCCAAACCACTCCTCAGCCTAGTCATCCTTCTGGGCAAGCGGGCCAGCTTTCTTCACAGCAAGGCCAACCCACTGCCCAGCTTGGTCATCCTTCTGGACAGGTTGGCCAACCTCAAGGTCAACCGGTCATCCAGCCCGCTCAACCATATGTTCCGCAAGGACAAACCTCGATTTCTCAAGGATAACCTGGTACCCAGCAAGCTCATCCTTCTGGGCAAATGGGTCCATCCCAAACCCAACCAGGCCAACCTTCCAGCTAGATGGTCCACGCTCAACCTGTTCAAGGACATCCTACTGGGCCCCAGACTCAAATTGGTTATCAAATGCAAGGTGGGCCACGACCCCAACCTTCTTACAAAGCACAGCTTTCTTACCAGGCTCAGTATGGAGCTCAGCAGGTGTATGTCTACCAGCAACCCCAGGGGCAAACTCAATTTACCCCTTATCAAAATTATCAACAAATGCAGGTCACTCCTTACCAGAATTATCAGCAATAGTACGTTGCACCTGCAGGTCAAGTTGCTAATCCATGGGGTGCTCGGGGGTAGACCCAGGGTCAACTCTCTGCTTATGGACAGAATCCTTATGGACAGAACCCCTGTGGGCAAAATCCCTATGGGCAGAACCCTTATGGGCCGGGCCCATCCGGACAAAGTCCATGGGGGAAACCACCACCTGGTTGGAACCCTGGTACTACCTCTCCTCCACAGCCACAAATATCCTTTAATCCTCAGTTGCCTTTCTTAGCAACGTTGGAACTTCCAGATGTGTCCAAGTTGACGAATGATCCCATTCTTCATAATCCATATTGGCCACCAGTTCCAACTAAGATACCCGGTAATTGCCTGAAATTCGATGGCAAAGCTGGTGAGGACCCTCAAGCCCATGCCATGACCTATCACCTTTGGTGCTCATCCAACTCATGGCTTGATGACTCCATCTGGCTCCGCCTCTTCCAAAGGACTCTCACCGGCTCGGCCGCTAAGTGGTATATTGAGTTGAATCGCGAAACATTTCAAGATTTCAACTCGTTGGCTATGGAATTCCTAACTCATTTTTAGTTACCCATTCGGTATGAGACAGGGACACATCTCCTTACATCTCTCAAACAAGACATGGCCACGCATATATCCAATCATATACATGAATGGAGATGGCATCGTCGCTTGATCAAATTTTGGATTCCTGATCAGCTCCTGACCGATTGGTTCACGACTTCCTTTGTCCCTGCGATCGCGCGAGACATCGCCATGGGAGCTTGTGTAACTAAAGAGCAAGCTATCATGCGTGCTCAGTACCTTGACTTAGTATACTCTCAGTCAGGTACTTTATATGATTATTTGCTAGACGCCCCGAGACCCGGAACATCCAAAGCTCCGCCAAAACCATCTGTTGACGGTGTTATTGGCTCTGTAAACGTGTCTTCAAAGAAATCATCCGCGAACCCTGGGAAGCAAAAACAGAATGCTTCTAATGGAAATACTTCTCAGGGTCAATCTAATTCTAGAAGTACCTTTGAGGTTAACGTCGTTCAGTCCACCACGGCGAATAAATCCTTGAAAGGGAAAAAGAAAGGGAAAGCCAAGAATAAATCCAAACAGCCCAAACAGGACTCCCCTAAACCTCCACCCGAGGAAGGAGCCAAATGAAATCTAAGTATCCTTGTCTTAGCTGTGATGAGGATCACTACACTAAATACTGCCCTAGGCGGTTTGAAGTTAGTCGATTATTGAAAGGTGCTCCTGGGACTCCTGTTGTGCTTAAAGAGCCTTTCCCTTCACAGCAAACTCAAATGGTAGCAGATCCATCACAACCCTCTTCTTCATTCGGCTCTCAAGTCTTCATGGTTGGGACGATTCCCATCCATGTCACTACTCAAGCGAAAGAATATCCATCTCATGCCGGGAAAGAGCCTGAGGTCCCCTCCAACGCTCCTCCATCCAGTTCTGGTCCTCTCCACATCGAAAGACCTAGCACTAAGACGACGATCCGACCCCCTCCAAAAGGTGTACTCTGGAAATCTTCTTACAACCCGAATGCTCGTGCTGCTCAGCACTACAGCATTGTTGAGGACTTAGCCCAGGCTCCGTCTGCTATGTCCACTCTAGAAGTCCTCTAGAGCTGCCCCTCCCAGAGGAAGTCCTTGCTATCGGCCATCGGTGGCATAGACCCGGTTGACTCGAATCTAATTTCTTTTGATCTCGAGGGCTATACGCCGAGACTGCCTCACCAAATCGCTTTCCTTATACAGGTCATCATCAATGGTAAAACGATTCATCGTACAATCATTGATGAAGGTGCCTCAACTTGCATCATGTCTGTTGCTTGCTGGAAAGCTATTGGTTCTCCAACATTGAGCCAGTCTCCTACGATGTTAGAAGCCTTTGATGGAAGAGAGTCCCATCCTTACGGTATCCTCCAACACTTGCTCATCTCCTTGGAAGGGAAGACGGTAGAAGTGGAGGTCAAAGTTGTCGACGCTAATCTTACCTACAACCTCCTCCTCGGCCGTAGCTGGACATACGCCATGCAAGCCATGGCTTCCTCCCTTTTCCATGTCATTCGTTTCCCTTATCAAGGGAAGATTGTCACTGTGGACTAGCTCTCCTTCTTCGCCTCTTCTTCTGAAGGTAATGTGCCATTCGTGGAGCATACCTCCAAATCATTCGAGAGTGTGGGAGCTGGGCTCTTTAAGGATCCCGCCCTAATGGGTGTCTTTCCACTCCCACCTCCGAATCTCGCCCCTATTAACATGATTTTCGTGCATTCTGATCCGTGGGTCCTCCCCCCTGCTAATCAGGTAGAATCCTGGGGCGATATGATGTCGTTGAGTCCTACCGAGCCCAACTACGTCGAAATTGTTGCTGCATCAGCTCCCCCTCCGGAACCTGCTCTTCTAAGTGGTGTTCCCGATTCATATGTTCATTTCCCTTGGCTTGGAGATGATGCTACTTCGGATCCATTAAAGGAAATATTTCCTTCCGATGAAGCCATCATAGAGACCATGTCTCTTGAGGAGCCCCCTTGGTCCGATCATCACCATCTTTCCTCGTTTCTCCCTGCCCATCAGGAAATGATCGCATGTCTCGAACGGTTTGCTTCGTGTATCCCATTCCAGCCTCTTCAAACACCTATTCAAATTTACCAAGTGTCTTCTGAGGGAAATATGGGAAACATTACGCAGACCCAACCCATCGACATCTCTGTCAAACCAGGGATTGTCGAGCACATTCATATTGGAGTCACTTGCACTCTAGAGGAAGTTCAACTTTACACCGATCTATTTCGCGAATTTCGTGATGTCTTCGCTTGGTCCTATGAAGAGATGCCCGACATCGACCCTAGTATAGTGGTGCACGAGATACCTACGTATCCAGGTGCTAAGCCTGTTTGTCAATGCCTACGCCCTGTGCACCCCCGAAAGGCCACAACCATTAAAGCAGAAGTCGAAAAGCTTCTCAAGGCTGGTTTCATTTACCCCATTCCACTGACGGATTGGGTTTCTAATATAGTCCCTGTGAACAAAAAGCAGGGCACTATTCGAGTCTGTGTTGATTACCATGATATCAATCGCACCTGTCCTAAGGATAACTTCCCTACACCCTTCATCGATCAGCTCATTGATGAGTGTGCAGGAAGCGAAATTTACTCGTTTATGGATGGTTTTTCTGGATATAACCAGATCAACATTGCGCTCGCTGATCAACATAAGACGGCTTTTATTTGTCCTTGGGGCACTTTTGCCTATAAGAAGCTCCCTTTCGGTTTAAAGAATTTCGGCGCTACCTTCCAACGTGCAATGTCCTATGCCTTTCATGACATTCGTCACATTGTACAGCCGTACCTGGATGATCTTCCAGCTCATTTAGTCAAGCGTCAGGACCATCCTTCCCATCTTTGCGAAATCTTTCTCCGCTATTGACACTACCATATTCGGCTCAATCCTCATAAATGTGTCTTCTGTGTTGCATCAGGCTGACTACTCGAGTTTATCGTCTCTCGGGAAGGCATTCGTCTAGATCCCCTCAAAGTCGAGGCCATTCTGAATCTTCCTCCCCCTGCTTCTTTGCAGCAGTTGCAGAGCTTGCAGGGCAAAGCAAATTTCCTCAGACGATTCATTCTGAATTATGCCGAGGTGGCTAAGGTTTTTACACGATTACTAAAGCGAGACACACCCTTTCATTGGGATGCTACCGCCCAAGAGTCTTTAGAGCGTCTCAAGGGTCTCCTTGTTTCTGCTCCATTATTGAGACCTCCGAATTACCATCGTGATTATAATCTCTATATGGCCGCCGCTGATACCACTATCGGCATGGTTCTAGTGCAGGATGATGATAACGGTAATGAGCACGTTATCTATTACCTCAGCTGCAACCTCCTGGATACAGAAAGTCGCTACGCTTATGTTGAGAAGTTGGCATTGGCCGCTGTGTGTGCCGTCCAAAGTTTCCGGCATTATATCCTGTTGCGCACCACGACCGTGATTTCTGACTGCAACCCGATGACGTACATTTTGTCGCGTCAGTTGCTGGGGGGCAAATACTCAAAATGGATTGTAATCCTCCAAGAGTTTGACTTGGTATTTACTGCTGCCAAGTCTAAGAAGTCTCTAGTCTTTGCTGAATTACTCTGTTCTTTGCCATCTCCTTCTGCACCCTCTCTTTCAGAGGATCATATCCCGGACGAAACTCTTTTTCTGATCAGCATCCTCGATCCCTGGTACGGGGATATTATTGTTTATTTACAAACATCCTCTTTCCGCCCCGCTGTATCCAAAGATGCTCGGCGGCGGATCCGCCATCAATCTCAACCCTATCGGATCATAGGGGACACCCTGTACCGTCTCAGCGTTGACTCCGTTCTCCGCCGATGTCTTACCCTCGAGGAGGCTGAGAAAGTCCTGAATGACTGCCACTCTGGCGCCTGCGGTGGCCACATGTCCGGGTATGCCATGGCTCAAAAAATCCTTCGCGCTGGTTATTTCTGGCCCTCCATTTTTAAGGATTGCATTCTTGCTGTCCGCTCATGTCATGCATGCCAAATATACCAGTGGAAGATGCGTGCGCCACCGGCCCGCTGCACCCTGTAGTGACTGTAGGCCCTTTTGCAAAATGGGGCATTGATTATACAACCTGTAAGCCTCGCTCGGCCGGGGGGCATGGGTTTATTATCGTTGCCGTCGATTACTTTACAAAATGGGCCGAGGCGATGCCCACATTAACTGAAGATGGTCATACAGCAGCGCAGTTTTTGTTCAATCATGTTATTACGTGGTTCGGAGTTCCAGAGGCCATCGTCACGGATCACGGAAAGCATTTCCGTAATCGCATGATGACTGAACTGACAACCCAACTAGGCTTACGGCATGATAGTTCGACCCCGTACTATCCTCAGTCTAACAGCTAGGTTGAAGTCGTTAACAAGATTTTGGTTACGATGCTTCAACGTACTATTGACACGCATAATTCTAATTGGCATCTGATGTTATTTACCACCTTGTGGGTCTATCGAACCTCTGTGAAGGATGCCACCGGTTTCACTCCATTTCAACTAGTTTACGGACTGGAGGCTACCCTTCCTATAGAATGTGAAATTCCTTCGTTGAAAATAGCCGTCGAGTTGCTTCCCAACACTACTCTGGTAGAGGAACGACTTCTTTATCTAGAACGGTTAGACGAGACCCGTCGTTTAGCCTCTCTAGACATCGAAGCTCAAAAGAAGAGAGTCAAAACTCATTTTGACCATACCATTCATCTTCGTTCCTTTGTTGAGGGAGACCTTGTCCTGTTATACGACCAAGCCAATGATAAGCTGGGGGCAGGCAAACTCGAGCCCATGTGGCTAGGCACTTACATTGTAAAGAGAGTATTGCAAAAAGGGACGTACGAGCTAGTTGACTATGAAGGTAATCCTCTTGATAAGCCCCGCAATGGGCTGTACTTGAAAAAGTACTATGCATGATTCATGCGCTTCGATTTATACATGTGTGTGTGTGTATGTTTGCATGTTTTTTGGCTTGGTGTGAAAAGCGTGATTGCTCCTTATTGTGTTTTTTCTTCTTGTGCAGATGTCGGGTGCACCTTATATTGGTTTCGCTGATGGTGCCTACCGCAGCACTCGCAATTTTTCCTCTGCGGCATGGGTGATCTACAATCCTCACGGTGAGTTGATAGATCTTCAAGGTGTGTGTTTAGGTTGTACTACAAACAATGTCGTTGAATATAGTGTTGTTATTGAATTATTAGCCGAGGCGATTAATCTCAATATTCGTACATTGGTTGTTAACCTAGACTCTCAACTTGTCGTCCATCAGATCAATGGGCGATATTCCATCAGAGACCGTCACATTTTAAGGTTGTACTTACGTGTTAAATTGTTAGAAAGGAATTTTGATTTTATCACATATCAGCATATTCCACGATGATTAAACACATTATCTGATGCATTGGCTAATCATGTATTAGATAGACATTTGCGTAATTTATAATCAAAACATCATACAAGCAAGCACATAAAAGCACAATAATAAACCATAGGAATATGTATATATATATCGTATGGTGCACCAAGGCACTCAAAAAAATAAGTGTATATGTCTAGATAAGGCCTGTGTTCTCGGTACATCTGAGACACATGTCTCTCAAAAAACCATCAATAGGAAATAAAGACCTAGATGTATACTATGGTGGGTTATGCTCTCTATAATCTGCAGCCGCTCGCACCACCCGCCTCAAAAGGCGGTGCATCCTAGGTTCTACCCCCACTGTATGGATCTGAGATGCTATGGGGACCTCCTCTATCCCCTGGTAATTTGGAATCCCTGCCAGTAAGCCCTCGAGGTTCCGTATCACAGTCTCCATCGTATCGACTCCCAGAGGAGCCAGGGCCAGAGCTCCGATGCCCTGTGCATCCCTCCGTGCCTCTGGGGCCAAACCAAGGGGTCTCTTCGGTCCTACATCTGCATACCATAGAATTCATTGTTAAGACATGTACATGAAAAATCAAAAACATTAACAAAAATAAAAAATAAAAAAGAGATCAAGTGGCTTACCACCATCGTCCCACTGCTCTCCAGCAGGCAACGGCATGTCTGGGTCTCCATGGAAGTCTATGCCATCATATGGCCAGTCCTCCACAAAAATAGTCTGCCGATCCAGCCACTCTTGGAGGTATACTCCCCATGCCACTGGTCGACCGCCACCTCCTCGTGGCATGACATGGCCCCATCGACTGGCCCTCATCTCTCGGGGGCCTTTGGGTGGATCGACGACCATGTCCTGTAGCTGTAATGCCGGTACCCGCTCCAGCATGAGCAGGACTAAAATCGACCCATAGCCAAACTGCTTCGACTCACCACGTCGGCAATTGGTCAACTGTCTCTTCATACTGATTGCTACTGTTGCTGCCCAGTTGAATATAGTGGGATTTTAAACATTCAAGAGCCAATATAAGATGGGCCTTCGAAGCCTCGTGATTGGCCAAGGAGCCCGCTGCTCGAGTCACCATGAAGAGTATGGTTCAAAGGACGATGTCCTCCACCGTAGGAATAGCTACTTTCCCACTCCGCATCTTGCGTGCCTATGGGCACACCCGGGCCATCAGCATATCTAGAGTATCACCACTAGGTCGCTGCCCCTCCAGGATGGGCATCTCACCTCGACGTGATAACCTGGTCAAAAAATAGATATCTGTATAGTCGAACTCAATGTCTCGGCCTCGAATCACAAATTTCCCATTAGTGGGATTCCAGGCTCTGATCAAGAATTCAAGAAGGTTAGGTTGTGCTTGCAGGCGCAGAGTTAGGAAGAATTTGAGCAACCCGCATGCCCGCATTGCATTACGGCACCCAGCATCGGAAAATGCCACTATGTCCTCATTATCATGAGCTCGCTCCTGCCAAACGAATGCCATTTTACCCCGCATGATCAAAAAAATTCATTAGGGCCTTGTCCATAAAGTTTCACACGTTCAATTTGTTAAAAAACTTGTTGCACGGCGTCAGCGCGACTGTTTTTAAAATAGTCGCGCTGATAATGGCACCCTTTGATATTTTTCCTAGGTTAGCGCGGAAGTACATCACTCTTCCACGCTGATCCGGGGGTGGTCTGTGTAAATATTTTTCGATCATCACGGACCCAATAAGGAAATCCGCGCTGACCGAGAGCAAATTGAAGCTCAAAAAATTCGCCCGAACTAGCACTTCCCACCGTTAGAATGCAACTAAAATACTTCAAAATGGAGCGCAGAGGAGGGTGAACCTACCTGGAATAGACTTCGGGATGGTTGATGTGTGCATGGAATGGAATTTGGTTCGTCAACCTCACAGCTCCACCACGTCCTCCACAGCTCCAAATGGTAACAATGGTAAAAAACTTTTTTTACCCCCCTATTTATGGTAAAATTTTATAATTAAGTATTATTTTTCATAAAAGAGGGTTTTTTGTGATTTTTTTTACCATGTGCTTGGTACCAATATAGTTTTACTATGTTTTTATGTGTGTGGTCCATATTATCTCGAACAGATTTATGCGTGCGGTGTTTCTTGTGCAGATTCTCATGCCGGTGGAATTACAATGGTTCTATACACACTTGGTCCCGGAACGTCGTCTTTAGGCTCTTTTTCGACGTGAAATAAGAGAAGATAGCCGAGTCCCCCTCTCGGCTCGTTAAAAGGAATGAGAGGCGGTCGCCTTTAAAGCTCTTTTTTTCGACCGTTTAAACTAAAAAAGATTGCCGGGTGTTTGTCGTTTCGAACTCGTTATTGGCTCCAAAACGACATACTTTTGACCGCTTTTCTACTTTTTCAGGTCAAATTCACTACTTACGAAAAGTACTCCTCGACCATACTGGTCGGGCGGTTCTTTAGAGCATTGTTTTATACTTTTTCGGGCTCGAGAGACACAACTTTACTAAAAAGGACCCCCCTGGAGTTTTCTTTTCTGCTGTCTTTTCAGACTCTCTAAATAGGAAAAGTCACCGAGTTCTTCCTTTGTCAGACTCGTTAAAGCTTAATGACATCGAACTCCGTCGAAATGACGCTTACAAGCATATGCTATCCCCGTCAAGCTTGTAATCAAAAAAATAATCGGGGTACCTGCCAGGAATAGTGGTGAAAATGGATCCATAATTATTGTCGTGTCAGCAGTATGTCACTCTTGAACATGGCACTAGTCTGCATTCGTGTCGGGGTGGGGACATCTCATCTTGTTTTACACTGGCCTCTGTGGGTTTGGGTTATCATGTTTGACTTTTCATCTGCTCATTGACTTGTCACCATGATCCTTGATCATTTCAATATCAATACTGCCAAGTCCACTATCGTGCCGCCGATATGTTCAAGAGAAGTTGACCTCTGCAAGAATCACAACCTCCCTCTGATACCTCACACAAAATATCTTATCCTTCTCTATCTCGTGTCGATGATGTGGGAAACACTATGGCCCACCTTCGATCAAGGTCACTTCCTGTCGACCTCAGCTCATTATCCAGGAAGGTGACTTAGAGACTCCCTTTAGGTGTCGTGGAGCCTGCATGCCTCAATGGCAGGTTCTTCGTGTTCGATGCGAGGTTTTCATCATTGGCCTCCGATCGAATGATTTTGCGGGTGTTTGACACCAGCTCAATGATTCACACGCAGTGGACTGTACCTATAGTACCTTGAGGACCATTTTCATTATTGGTGGTACCTCTCGCGTCTATTAACAGTTTTCATTATTGGCTGGTAATCAGACGATGTTCATGCATGTTCGACTTCAGCTCATGTATTCACATGCTTGAACTTGTACTTTTGTTCGGGTCGAGATGGAGCGCAAGACCCTGGATTTTGTCTATTGCAATCTAGGTTGCAATTTTGTGGATTATTATGATCATTACATGACTCATTGATGGATGGCTGTGCCCATGCCTGAGTCTTCATGGATGGCTGCGACCATACCTTTATTATCATCATGGTCTCTTTAGCTGGGTGGCTGTGTCCATACCACAGACCTCCTTCGTATGTCTTTTGGATGGCTGCGCTCATGCCTGGACTACATGTCGTTCATTATCAGAGATATCAGTTGTACATACGTGCAGGTTCTTCGTGGTGGTGTTCCAGTTCAGCCAGTTTTGTAAAGCATTTCACCCCTCCCACTCTCTCGGGCTTCATGCTTTAGGGGGCATCTATTACTCAGTAATTTGTCACTGTCTCCCTGTCAGTCTTTCTACTGTGTCATGAGTCCAATTCATCCATGATCATGCTATCTAATGTTGCCAAATGACCCACTTTTCCAAAGTTTTTTCTATCATTGCGACTGTTGTCAAGATAAACGCATTGATGGGTGCTCCATAACAGACGGAATGCGCTGCCAGCGCGGAAGTACACGTGTTTCCCGCGCAGGTCGAATTTCATGAGACAGTGCGTCTGTTATTCATATATGATCGCGCTGACACAACCTTCTTTGTTATTCAGCTGCGATGTCAGCGCTCGAGTGCAGTTATGGACCCGTGATGATCCAGTTTGGGCTAGTTTGTTCTAACAGCCGGCCTTCCAGATGACTCCATACCTGGTTGTTGGCCTTGTAAATGTCACCCTCCTTTCTCTGGCATGTCTATTTCGTCATTTGAGCCACCTTCCTTGGAGATAAGCTCATCCTCCCACCATTCATGGAGACTCCTTCTCCTATTTAAGCCTCTACCATTGCCATGAGCAGCTAGTTTTGGAATCGATAGTGCTTGGAGTGTTGTTGCTAGTGTGTGAACTTGATAGGTAGTTGGTGTGACAAGTGTGGGATTGCTAGAGAGCTTAAGGAAGGTTGTGAAGTTTTTCTTTCTTGTGTAAACTTGTGTGAGAGAGAGTTTTTGTCTTGGGAGATCTACCTCCAAGGGTGAATGCTTAAGAGACTTGCTGGCTGGACCCTCTTGAGAAGGATTTGACGTCAGAACTTTGGTTGTATTCTTCTCTGTTATTTATCAATAATAGATGACTATCATTATGGTTCCACTCTCATTGTTTTATGTTTGATGTTGAGTTATATCTTTTCTGACTTATATATAATTGCATCTACTAGATTTTATGCTTGTTTTCGTGTTGTTCTTTGCATGTGCAGGTGTCCAATCATGGAGATCGTGGGGATCGTGACCGGCCAAGGCAAAGGAACGAGGGCGATATCTCTTCTACGAACACTAGCGTTGTAATCCAAGTAGGTTCTCACCATCCACCTCTTATTTGCAATTAGGAACTTGTGTGATAGCATTGTGTGATTGTTGCTAGACCCGTTCTGGGCTAGTAGGGATCGTCTCTGTCCGCAGAGAGGATTTACCTCTACAACAGGAGGTTTAGGGGAGTCTTGTTTAGGTTGATCTGGCTTATTCTTCCCTTTTCCTTTCTTCTCTCCTTTCGAGGCTTTGTCTGCCAAGGTGGACTGGACGGCATTGACCTCGGAAGTAATATTCGAAGTGGGTGTAGCCTGAGAAGTGTGTTCATTCGAAGCATTTGATTTTTGCTTCCCGGGGTTCGCAGAATTTTTCTTTGAGGATGAGTTAGCAGAACCAATAATACCGTCAACAGTGGGTGTCAGCGGGGCTTTGGATGTTCATTGTCTCGGGGAATCAGGCAAATAATCATACAATGTACCAGATTGGGAATAAACCAGGTCCAGGTACTAAGCGCGCACGATAGCTTGCTCTTCAGTGACACATGCCCCCATGGCAATGTCCCGTGCTATTGGAGGAACGAACGAAGTCGTAAACCAGTCGGTAAGAAGTTGGTCGGGAATCCAGAACTTGATCATACATCTACGCCGTCTCCATTCATGGATATGATCAGAGATATGCGTAGCCGTTGTCTATCTTAAGGATGTCAGAAGGTGTGTACCCGTTTCATATCGAATGGGCAACTGAAAATGAGTAAGAAATGCCATAGCCAATGAGTTAAAATCCTGAAAGGATCCGCGAGTGAGCTCAATATACCACTTAGCTGCAGAACCAGTGAGAGTCCTTTGAAAAAGGCGAAGCCGAATTGAATCATCAAGCCATCAATTGGATGAACACCACAAGTGATAGGTCATGACATGACCTTGAGGATCTTCATTAGCTTTACCATCGAATTTGGGAAAATCACCGAGAATTTTCGTTGGAACCGGAGGCCAATACGGATTATGGAGAATGGGATCATTGGTCAGTTTGGACACATCCGGTAATTCTAAGGTTGTTAAGAAAGGTAATTGAGGATTGAAGGACATCTGGGGCTGCGGGTAGGATGGAGCAGCAGGGTTCCAACCAACTGGCGGATGCCCCCATGGGCTTTGTCCGGACGAATTTGACCCCATAGGGTTCTGTCCATAGGGATTTTGGTTCTGCCCCTCAGTGTTCCATGGATTACCAAACTGTCCTGCAGGAGGACCATATGGTGGCAGATAATTCTGATAAGGATTTTTCTGCAGTTGTTGATAATTTTGATATGGGGCAAATGAAGGTTGCCCTTGGGGTTGCTGGTAACCATAAGGTGGCTGGACTCCAAAATGAGTTTGAGAAACAGGCTGAGTTTGATAAACTAGCTGGGATTGAATTCCAACTTGCATTTGAAGACCGGATGGGGCCTGGGGTCCAGTCTGAGTCAAAAAACCGGGTTGAGCAACGCTAGAAGGATGTCCTGTAGGTTGGGCTATATGGCCAGAAGGATGACCTAGTTGATATTGAGGTTGGCCCATCTGCCCAGAAGATTGCATTTGCTTGGGGTGGAGGTGTTGTTGCACAACTGAGGGTTGTCCTGACGGAACAGATGGCCGAGTGGGCTGGGCAATTGGTTGGCCTAATTGGATTTGAGGCTGGCTGACTTGCCCAGGTGCTTGGCTATACTGTACGGTAGGTTGACCAGCTTGTCCAGATGTTGGACCATACTGGACATTAGGTTGGTTTGGGTTAACATACGATTGACCAATTTGTTCAGTAGGATAACCTTGCTGGATACCAAGTTGGCCTTGTTGAATAGAAGATTAACCTGAGTTACTAGAGGGTTGAGCATAAGAGGTCAACGACAGACCACTAGAGGCCAAAGGTTGTCCCTGGAAGGGTTGTCCTTGTAGGCTCCCAGGTTTCCCTGTGCGAGACTGTGGGACTTGATTAGGCGGTCCTTGAGATTGCGCAGACGATACTTGGCCACCATGATAATAGGTGGGGCCCCAATCAATTGACAACGGGACTGAAATCTCAACAGTCGATTGAGACGACAAAGGCCTACCAAGATGTGGTAAATACTGGTGGTATGGCCCCTCTGCTGGGACGTTTGACGTAGGATCAAAGACTCCGAATATAGAGGCCGAAGGATGACTGAAAACGGGAGTTGAAGAAGCTACAAATACTGTTGGAATGGTTGGGATTGAGGTAACAGACGTACTGCGACTTTGTGGAGTAAAAGGCTCCGTGGTGGGAATGGCGAGTTGTGACCAAATAGAACTCGTGGAGAGAGTTCCAGAAGACATAACATCTTTTAATGCTTTATAGCCTGGAGGTAGTCTCCCAGTAGTAGGGGTGCTACTAACAAGTATAGGTTCCGTTGCAGTGGGAATTTCACCACTCGTCGCAACGGATTCTTCAGTCGAAGTAGGGGATACTTCCTCCATATCGGAAGAAAATAGTGGGGCGAAAACACGAGGGGAAGTGTATTCCCAAAAAGGGATACCGTCTTCAGAAGGTTCCCAAACAGGGTTCCAATGAAATTCGTAAGTCTTGTCGCCTGGAGCACAAGAATTAAGTGGTTGTATACTCGGAATAACAAGAAGAGTATCACTCACAACCGGTATCTCGGCAAAGGATGAAGACGAAATTGGTAATTCTGCCAGGATGAAAACTTCACAAAATCCTAGGGAAGCTAACGAGAAAGGACCCTACTCAAACTAATGCAAATAGGATCTAACCGGGTAAATGTGAATTGTGGCCGAATAAATTTTAAGACAAAGGAACTGAACTTGACCTTTTCATGTTTTAAGAGTCGAGAAAAGGACAAAAATATGACTCTAGTCTCCTTCTAATGTTTAGTGAGCCCGAAGTGACAAATGCTGAGGTGAACCTTTTCTTCTAGGGAGTCCGAAAAGGATAAAAAGTGACTACTCTGGAGAACTAGGAAAAAGGTTTACCAAACAATCCATAAAACTGCATATACACCTTGGCAATCATATGAAAACCAAGGACTTCCCGTACGGCAGTCAATCTTCCTGAATGTTGTGTTCAGTGCATTAAGGCTTGTAAGGCGGCAGACACGACTTCCTGTGGATAAAGGATGATAACCTAGTGGGGTCTCCACATATACTCGACGGTACGTGGGAGCACAAATCCGTGCTAGACCACTATTGAGTCACAAAAGGAGGAATCACCCAACCATAATGTGAAACAACAGTGACTAGGTTTAACGACGCCGGAACACGTCTCTAGCCTAGACCTCTAGATGTATGCGTTAAGTTCCAATGCGTTTTTAGATTCATTCAGTTCATTTTACAGTTGATCTTTCATTAGGTTTCAGTTTCCAGGTCCTACCGTATGTAATCTCTCACAATTTCCTAAATTCAAGCTATATGCCAAAATACATCATTCCATTCGATGAATGATAACTACGGAAGAGTTAAGATCTTTCAATCGAACAAAATGATCATCAAACAATCAACAATGACTCTAATGCAGCTAATGGCAATAAATTAAACATTTTTTTTTATTTCTAAAAGCAACTAATTGCTAATAACATATGAAGAACTCTAATTTCCATTAACTAATGCAATGCAAAAGAGATTGTTTGTTTTCTTTTCGATGGAAAAATGCACTAAACAAATTTTGAGAGATAATAACAAAGCGTAAAAAGACAAATTTCACTCAATGAAAATAGAATCAAGTCTGAAACACCAAGACAATCTTTCAAACCAAGAAAAATCACAAAAACCTCAATGAGCTATGTGATCTAAGCCCAAACGAAGCCAAGTGAAATCCAAACGAGAAAGAGGTAGATTTCTCGAAGCACACAATAAAAGGTTTTGACAACCACTAGACAAGTGCAAAAAGCAGCCAAGAAGTCGACTGGACAATCAAAGAACCAAAAACTCCCACAGAAGGCTCGATGTACAAAGCCACTAGATGCTCTAGGGCTGGGATATGAAATCGATGGAAAGAGGCAAACACCCGAAGGATGAAGGTCAAAAACCAGTCAAACAAAGCTCTGACACACTCCAGTAGTTGAAAAAGATGTGACAAGACAGAAATCCAAGCTCAGAAGACTTCCAAACAAGCAAACTGGAAAAGTTCACAGGCCTGGCGTGACTGTCAGGATGTAACTCGCACTATGAAGGGATTAGCACGAGTTGCTTTTGTGCAACATGCGCCCACTGGCGCGACTGTCAGGGAAAAAATCACGCTAATAAAGTTTGCTAGCTTAAAAATAAAAACAAGCAGTCCAGGGCATGATCAACAGTATCCAGACAGACCATGCAGTAAGAAACAACTATAAAATTCAACCCAGAAAGCTTATCTAAGCAAGCAAAACAAGAGAAAACCAAAGTGCAAGACAAACTCCAAGCTATTCGGTTCATAAACCAAACCAGAGATTGACTGAAGTGGCGTTGATATACTTCGCTAATGCAGAGAAATAGCGTTTCGAAGGCTACCTGGCCATACTTCAGGCTCCATCCAAAGTTTACGAATCAAACAACAAATAAGATCCCCAGCAGAGTCACCAAATTGTTGGAGAGGTAAATCCCCTTTGCGGGCAGAGGCGATCCCACTAGCCCAAAATGGGTCTAGCAACAATCAAACAATGCCATCACGCAAGTTCCTAATTGCAAATTAAAGGTGGATTATGAGAACCTACTTGGATTCCAATGCTAGTGTTGTAGAAGAGTTGACACTCCCGTTCCTTTGCTCTGGTCGGTCATGATCCACACGATCTCCGTGAATGGACACCTGCACATGCAAAGAACAACACGAATACAAGCATAAAATCCAATGGATGCAATTATATATTGGTTAGAAAAGATATAATTCAAACATCATCACAATAAACAACAAGAATGGAACCATAATGATAGTCATCTATTATTGATAATCAACAAAGGAGTATACAACCATAGTTCTGACGTCAAATCCTCCTTTGGCTGGGTGATCAGCTACATATGTCTTGCAAAGCTTGCCGGGATCGGGAACAAGCCTCTCTCTCTCTTTGATTATGAATGCAAATAAAACTCTTACAACAATCTCTCAGACTTCTGACAGTATCATTCTCCCTATGCTCAAAAACTAGCTTGTCAAATGCACCAGAACAAGCCTTTATAGATGGAGGAGGAGGAAGAGATACAATGAATCCAGACATCCATGGGATAAGAATTATCCTCAAAAAGCTATTATGGATAGAGATACGATGAATCTCGACATCCATGAGATTGGCATTATCCTTGAAAAGCCTCATGAGTCGAAAGGAAAAAACTCTCGGGCGTGCGTTTGTTAAAAAGCTTTCCCAAAATTGGTTGGCGCAGGTAAGATTCTGATACAGAGCGCCAATGGGCGCGCCCTGTTTGGAGAATTTCCCCCATTGGCATGGGTGATACACTGTGGATCCGCACTAACGGAAAAAGGGGACTTTTTAAGGATATTCTGCAGGAGATGTCTTCAAGGCATATGAAGTCCATACTTAGGGGAACATAATGCAAGTGTTTTCAAGTTATGTCCCTTCTCACAGGTCCTGGAATGAGTCCTCCAAAGTGCGGGAAAGGGGTAACAGGGATGGTGACAAATGGTGACAAATTACTATGTAACAGTTGTGATCACTCTTCCATTATAAATACGGAACTGCAATTGTGTTCCCTACTCCATAGTGTTGGTAACATTGTTCATTGAGTTGTTCATTTCGATACTTGTCGAGTTGAGTAGTTTAAGTTGTATACAAATATATGTTCATTATGCATTCTTATATTAGTTTTCAATATTGTATGTTGTGATTGTGTTTTCCTTTCCTTTGTGCAGGAATTGTCTTGGAGCCGGCTTTGAAGGAGTTCTTCTTGGTTTCATAGCGATCTCCAAACAAATCTAGAAGGAGACTTGAGGTAATCCTCTTTCCATACTTTGTCAGCTTATATTTGATAGATGAACATGTGTATGCCTTGGTAACTTCTACAAATAATCTTACAGTCTGTCGAAGGTCCCGGGAAGATTTTGAGGGTAGTTTTCATTCTCCATACACCGTGAATTTTACCTCATAGCAAGGGTAATGGTGTTACACATTCTTTTTCACTTCCATACACTCTTTCGAACATCTTTCCACAAAAAATTTTTGTGCCTTTGATGGTATGATTAAAAATCTATGTTCAAGAAAATTATCTGATTGTGAAAAGCACCTAGTGAATCTCTTGATGATTTTCATGATCATTTCATTCATTTTTTCTTTAAATTTTCTAAAGATGATGTTGATTGGACTTTAATGAAAGAGAAATTTTAATTTCTTGTTCACATTTCGATGAATACGCATGAATACAAATATTTCGATAGACTCCCAACATACCTTGGTATTAGAGCTTATAAATCTGCGATGGACAAGGTTGTTGTACCAAGCAACTCTATGTCTCCTTTTAATCAAACAACTCTAGTTCCGCAGGTTAAGGTGGGAGAACTTGAGAATTCATCCACTGATTTACCAACATCTTCTCCCACCCCACATACTCAGAATTCCAGTGCAAGTTTGGAATGTGAATATGATGTTTTCGATGAACTATTATGTCCTTATCCTCCATCCTTTGGTTCCTTTGGTCTTCTGGATTGTGAGTTGTTGTCTTCACCGGTCACCAATGTTTATTTGGATGTTTCATGAGGATCAAGTTCAGGATGGTGTTGGTGTTCTGTAGAAAAATTGTGATATCATTTACAATGACTATGTGTGGGAGTCCACATATGAAAAATAATTTGTGATGAAGGTTGATTTTTCTCCTTCCACACCTCTCCCTCATTATCCTGACATTTTCCTTGATTCTATCATTCCTGTTGAATCTTAAGAAAATTTAGTTTTTGATGATATTATTAATTCTTATCATTTTCAGAACTCATGGAATGTTAGTTTTTCATCTAAATGCGGAGAGGAAAAATATTCTCTTTTAAATCTCCATAATCTATCATCTCATCATTGTGAAGAATTAGAGGGTGAAATTTCTTGTCTTCCATCTTCCCCTCTTTATGATTGGATAGATCATGAGGATTCCTTTGTTCTTTATTTTGAACTTTCTGATCATGGATGTTGTGATCTTTTCACCCATTCATCTGATCACGATTCTTATTTTTCCACTGTTGATTTTTCTAAGCCACTGGTATTCGATGATCTATCTTCTGACGATTTGGAACTTCCACAAGTTGTTGAGGCACTTCATCCCAAGCTAATGGTTATGTTAGGTTATCGTAGTCTTGAGATTAGTTCCAATTTCAATCATAATAGTGATGTATCTTCCAAGGCTCCTCATTACTCTATCACACACATTAAAAATCACTCTCTCACAATTTACGCATCCTCTAGCTGCATTGTATGATCCTATCGCCTAGTCATTGGAGGAGTCATAACTGGTGAGCGTGGTTGCAAAAGGAAAAATTTCTTCTTTCTTTATGTTCACTTTTTTCCATAGTTTGATTTTTTTTTTTTTGTGTGTATCTTCAAGTCATTGTGTATCTAAACACCATAATGCATTTGCAAATTTCTTTGCATGTGCATTTCTTTCATACTTTTCTTCATGAATTTTCAAACTTTGAACGTCTTGGTATGCAGTGTCCTATCTTTTTTGTTTATGTTTATGTTTGAATATCTTTATTGACATGCATTCCCTCACTTACATAGGCCAACCAATGTGTCAGTGGCTACACTAAAAGTATCATTTTACATAAGTGTGGCATTTTCTTTGTTAGTTTAGGAGTAGTAGTTTTTTTGTTTCTTTGTTTTGTTTTACTTTAATTTACTTTCTGACTTGCTCCTTTTTCTATATTTCATTTCTTTTTGGTCATAGAATATATTTTTCATGAGACCATGTTTGGTTTCTGAAGAAAGCATGGTAAAGTTCACGAGGATGTTGTGCCACTGGCAGCACTTGGTTATCTATTTATTCCCTCTCTTTTCTTGAGCCTTGCATTATTTTAGTCGATGATACTTTGATGGAAAATATTTTATTTTCAGAGAAAAGTGGTGAGTGCCAGTATTGCAACAAGAATGCTGCAACTCCTAGGCTACCAACTTTACTTTTATCAACCTGGTAGTTCGTAACAAACTTGGAAGCAGTCGTGCTATATGCACAAGTACTAGTTCACACTACAGGTTGTCACTTGGTCAGTCGGCGTGAGATCACTAGGAGCTCAAGCCAACTTCTATAGATTTCATAAGAAGCTCTATGTTTCATGAAAGGAAAGAAAGATTACTCTACAGATGCTATTCTAACTATAGAAAGGAGAAAGACTGGAATGTAAAGCAAAACCTAGTAAACCCTAATTAACAAGCTAATTCTACTTTTGCCAAAAACATTATGAAAACCATGAAAGAAATGCCATTAACTACTCAAGGAAGTAAACAACATCTAACCATGCTATTTCTGGAATTAAATAAGCAAAAAACATATTTTTGGATTTTTACGTGAATTTAACATGCATCTAATTTGTTGTGGCAGCAAACAGGCGGCGTTAGAGGGAGGTTTTGGAGCTTGGGAGGATGTAGGATGGTGTGGATGGGTCCTAGGAGGTCTTAGGTGGCATTCTAGAGGCTTTTCACACACTCAGCCTTTAAAAGAAATCCTACAGGAAAAACTACAAGACGACAAAGGAAAACTATAGGAGGAAAACAGGGAAACTACAGGAGGCCTACAGGAGGAGGCCGAGAGAAATTTTTGTTGCTTTGAGGGTATGATAATGGGTGGAAAATATGGATGAAGGTTGGAATGAGGTGTTAGGGTGCCTAAGGTCTACCATGAATCACCAGGAGAGAGAAATATGATTGGGTTTTCTCAAAGAGAGAGGAAGAAGTTCTATGGAAAATGAAGGAAACTAGGGCAGAATTGAGATGAGGTTTGGGAGACCTATAGGGCATGGATCAGATGGAGGGTGTGATTGCTGATAAGCTGGCCTACTGCTTGAAGATATCTGCTGCATAGAAACTGACAGTCAACCAAGAAAATCAAGCAACCAATGAAATGAGTGCATCCTAGGAAAATCAAAGTTTTACATTAAAATGGCCTAAACTATGATGTATAGAAGAAAATGCTGTAAGAAATGAAAGAATTCAAAAGGACTATTGCAAATTAGGAAGTAAACATGATAAAGAAGATCTAAAGCAAAGAAAAACTGGACTATCAGCCTACTAGAGAGCTGCAAACACTAGAAGTCCTGGGAATGAGGAAAATCTGTGTTTTTGGGGCAGCAAGAGAGTCTTTGCCTCAAATCATGGTCCCAAAGGGAGGAAGAGAGGCTAAGGAACTATTGATAGCCTTTTGAATATTCTCTGATCATTGCTTAGCCTACTACAAAAAGCACAAATGGAAGCAATCTACTAAATCACCAAAATCAATCTATTCTTAACCATAAGAGAAATACATCTAACAACAAACTAATCTACAAACTGAAGTAAAGCATACACATACAAGTAAAGAGAATCTTGGCTGCTTGGATTGGTCTCTAACTCAAGAGATTCATCCCTCTGAGGTAACTCAATTCTAGCTCGAAAAGGATTCCATCATCATTATCAAAAAATAGCAAGATTACATAAAACTGTCATAAAATAGTAAGCTAGAAATTTGAGCAGAGTTTACACAAGCAAAAAGGTCGATCCTAGTGAGGCCCTAGGTCTCTCTACTTATACATCTGAAGCTACCAACAACTTCCATAAAATCAGGGAGGCTTGGCTCCCAAAACTCGAGATAACAATCAATCATCTTCCACTTGCTCGGATGCCTTCTAGTGCATGATTCAGCTGCTTGTACTCCGGGCTGAATGAAGGGGAATTCGAAGTGAGGAGAAATAAATGAGGGGGATTCCCTCCTATAAGTCCTCTCCTCTATCTACTTTGAGTTATTGCTGCAGTTTGACCACTAGATCCTTGACTTTGACCTCGAAATCCATCAATAGTCTGCATTAAATACATGTTAGACCACATGGCATAATAACTAACTCAACTCACCCTATAAGCATAAATATAATCAGAAAATCATATAGTAAGCTAAGAGAATGGTTGATTTGACTAGGTTAGGAGGTAAAATGAGCCCATATAATTACCTATTTATGAGGTTCATCATCACCCCCCTACTGAAGGTGTTTCTCATCCTCTAAGCAACCTAGTCAATCTCTTGGTCTTTCATGGCCCTGGTGGCCTCCATAGCATTCCAGGCTTCTAATGTGGTATGCTCATGTTCTCCATAAAATCATTCCTTTCTGTCTATGTCCTTCCACTGCTCCTTCTCTTCTTCTTCTGTTCTACCTTCCAGCATGCCTAATATGAGTGGAGGACTCAGTTTGAGGCCAATCCAATTGACCTTCAGCCTTTTCATGGAGTGCTTGTACATTGGCACTCTTTTCAATGCCTCCTTTAGCCTCATGGGGGAATGATATTCTCTGATCTGCAAGCTGTGGGGTAGGGTGTTCCATCTTCTCATGCATGCATGCACACAGTCATCCCCAAGTAGCCTAAGCATATCTTCAAAGTGTGCAATGGCTTGTTCCTGATTGGCTAGATAACTAGGGGCAATCTGAGGGTCATTGGCAAGCAGGTTGTGTGTGATGATGAGTTCCATAGGATCTGATGGCTCAGCTCTTATCGTCGATGGTTCATTATGCTCTTTTATTAACAATATTTTCATTTTTGCTTCCCTCAATTCTTCATGGTTCATCCATGATTCCATGGCCATTAATTGCAAATCCCCTAGCTTGGCATTAGGGTCCCACACATTCAGGTTTGTGAGGGCCATGTTGTGTAGATAGAACTTTGACATCTTTGCTTTGTCCTCAGAGGTGCTTTGGTCACACAAATCCATGAACTGCTTGTAGTCTTGGAAAGGCATTATGCCTCTTTATGCCAAAGTTTTTATTTGGAATTGAAGCCATTAATACTTCAAATAGAGGCCATAAGATTTGGCTGGTGTTCTGCATTATAATGATTCTATGGATAAGCTTGCCATGTATGCCAAATGAGTCTCTTTCTCTTGCAGCTGCCTCCTTAGTAATTCATTCTCATTCTCAAGGTGGCTTCTTGTAATGGCTTCTCTATCTATGAGAGCACTCAATTCCCTGCCCATTTCCCTGAGTTTGTCTTCCATGTGGCCAATATCCTCAACTCCTTTGGACTTGGCTATCTGCATCCACCTATGTGTTCTCACTCTCTCTTTTTCCAATTCGAAAAACAGTGGAATTGCAAATTTCTGTGGGATTATCTTGCCTCCCTCAAGTAGCCTGTAATAGGAGTCAAGATTAGGCTAGGGGTTAAGTTCTTGTAGCTCTTGTGCTTCCTCTTTCACCTCTGGCTGTCCTCCTATATTTTCCTCAAGTTTTTGTGTCTCCTGTAGTTTGGACAGTGTCTCCTGTAGGACTGTTTTAGCCTCCTGTAGGTCTGGTTTGGGGTCTTGTAGAATTGCCTTTCCCTTCCATGTAGAAGATCTTGTAGTCCTCCTTTCATAGGTTATGGGTGTCTTGGAAGGAGATTATTTCACCTTGGCAAATGGTGAATCTTCAATGTTAATGGGAGTCTTTGATGAGGGCTGAGGTTTGCCTATTTTAATTCTGGTACTCTTCCTTGCCATAAAATACATGGAGATTTTTCTTTTCCTCTTCTACTTCTGCTTAACTAGTGTACTAAGGGTAGTGAGGTCAGTTGTTTCTTCTCTTTCCAAAGTTTCAGGGGACTCTTCTCTTTGCTCTGCCCTCTCTGCCTCTTTTTCTCCCTCTTCTGTCTCTTTTTCCTCCTCCTGCTCTGTCTCTTTCTCTACCTCCTATTCTGTATCTTCAACTCTCCCCTCCTCTATTTCTTTTCTTTCCTCATTCCTCTCTTGCTCTGTTATGTCACCACTGGCTTCATATTATCCTCCTTTCTGTTCTCCCTCCTCACTGACAGAAGGACTGACATCATAGGTTAATGCCTTCATGTCATCCTCAGCTGTCATATTTCTGAAAACTTCCCATGCTATAGGGATTGTAAGGGTATGGAGGGTTTCTTCTACTAGGATCTTGATTATGCCATGGTGAGCTAGCTGCTGTGAATTTCCTTCTTGTACCTTGGTGATGGATTCAATGAGGGACTGAAGGAGAAAGTAAGGGATACTGAACTTTTGATGTGCTCGGGTATCCATGCCATATCTCAATTCTTGGATGATTATGAAATGATATCCATAAACAATGTTGCGCCTCCCCTCACAAGAAATGTATTTGATCACTTGGTAGCTAACCTCATCCTAGGGATATGATACACTAACCCTCCTAATTCCATTTTTTTCCTCAACAGGTGTTTCATTATCTTGGAAAAATTTCCTCTTGGCAGCCTGGCCAATTATTTTCTCATCTTTACTCCAAGGCAGCCCAAGAGGAAGGGTAGTGACCCTACTGATGAATTCAGGGGTTATTTCAATGGAGAGGCCTCTAATGGTTACAGTAGCATGAGTTCTTGTGTGAGGGACCAGAGAGAGAGAAAATTCATGGGCAATTTCATCATCAAACCCTCTAAACTTCTCAAATAAATTCATCCAGTTTTCCCTTGTAAATATTTCCACCGCTTGAGGATGTGCATGGAGTTTAGTGGAGTTAGTGGGCTCTTTTCTCATAAACCCCCTGTCAACTACCTGTACTTCTTTTGGAATTCTAGATATGGAGGTGGAGACAAAGAATTTTGAGTGAAATAGAAAAACAGAGGGGACTGTGTTTTTTTTTTTAAACATATTTTTTTTTATCTACTTATACCCTCTTAAAGACTCATTTTATCTTCAATTTGAGACCAAATCTTTCACATTTTGATATTCAACAGAGGGAATTCATGAACCCTACCTCTTCAAACTGAAATTTGTGCCAAAAATCACGTTTCCTCCCTTCAAAATGACTCACTGCCCCTCCTGTAGAAGCCCGTTGTCCCTCCTGTAGATTTCTTGTAGGTGCTCCTGTAGAAAACCTGTAGGGCTCCTGTAGAAGATGCCAAGAGAAAAAATATGGAGGAAATCAATGGAGGATGGTGGATATGAGGCTGTGGGGGCATAAGAATACTATTGTGTGGCTGAGTTACGAGGAGAAACTGAAGAAAAGGTGGTGAGAATGCATGGGGAGGAGTGCTCATTACTTTTTATGGCTGTGTTCGGTTATGAGTGCTAAGCTAGCAAGGTGTACGTTGCCCAGATAAGGACCGTTGGTCCCCACTTGCTTGGTCATCATGACCCCCCTCATAATCATCCCCTCATTACTGCATCGAAGTTAACTCTTCCTCCCATTGCCTGTCCTTTGCATCTTTTGCTTGAGTTGACTGTGTGCACTTGTGGGTGATATCTCGGTTAAGTGGAGTCAACTAAATGAAGGTGGCCAAGTTAATTGGCCACTTTTCCCTCTTTTGATTTCAACCATCTCATTGCCTTAGTATGATTCCTAATTACACAAATGCAGATAGAGGAGTGACTTAACTACTTACCTGTAATCCAAGTGTATTTGTTGCCATCGACTGTGAGGTGTTGTGGCTTTCTCTACTACATGCCTTCATTTTCCTTCATGCATGCTGTCTCTACTTGCTGATGTGTTCTTGTGTGTTTTTGCAGGTTCTTATTTTGCTGGAGCTAAGTTGCATGTGCCTTTTCAACCTTCAAATGTGTTGTCCCTTGCTGTTGGTGCTGGACTTCTATGGGATCAGCTGCTACATGAATTCCTACAAGAGATCCTATAGTTGCTTCTCCCCTTGAAACTTCAGCTATTTCTTTATGCTTGGAGCTCAAGAATGATGCTAGAGGTGGAGATGAATGATGGAGGGATATTAGCTAAGCTTAAGGTAAAGTTAATGGTGCATTTTCCTCCTTTTTTTTTTTTTTCAAAACTGAAAAACCGTTTTTCTATGTTTTTTTCTTAGAAAGGAAAAAAAAAAATAATGACGCTTGGAGTGTGATGCAGGCTTGGAAATGATGGCAAGGAGGTTTTAAGATGGTAAGAGGGATTATAGGTTCCTCATGAAGCTTTTCTTTTCCCTCAAACTGCCTCTTGTAGACACTTTTGGCTCTCTGTAATTCCTACAGGAGCCTCCTGTAGAAAAAACAGAGCCTTCTGTAGAAAACACAGTTTTGGAAGAAGAGGTACAGTGGGGTGAAAGAGATGCCAAAAATGATGGAGGAAGGTGTGGAGAGATGAGATGGATGTTATTATGAATGTGAGGGTCCCCTTGGCACCTTCTTCTGCTCCGTGTAGTGCTCCTGTAAACTTGCAATGCAATAAAAGTTCATTTTTTCTTTCTCTTTTTTTTTTTTTTTGAAAACAACTAGGGTGCCTCAGAGAGGTTTTCACCTTAATTTCCTGCCCTAGGGGCCTCCAAGGGAGGTTTTCACCCAAGGATATTATTCTTTTCCCTTTTTTTTTGACATCATTGGGCCGCCTCATAAGAGGTTTTCAACCGAATGATGGGACTCAAGCGCCTCATGGAGGTTTTCACTTGAGTCCTTATTTTTTCTCTTTTTTCTTCAATGAGTGGGTGAAGTGGAAGCTAAGACATGCTCCACTACCATCACTGTTTTATTCAAATCTTCAATAAACTCTCGCTTGGAGAGGGGTTTCTTGTAGACTTTCAACTGATGTCCATTGACAAGCATGGGGATGGCTTCATCATCAATGGTTCTGATCAGAACTGAACCATTGTCATTGCATTTCTCCATAGTGTAGGGTCCCAGCCATCTTGTCCTCAACTTGCCATTGAAATCCTTGTATCTTGAATCATAGAGTAGTGTCCAATCTCCCTCTTGGATTTGATTATCCCTGATATTTCTGTTCTATGAGGTTGAAGGACTTATATTCTTCATTTTGGTGTCCCCATTGGTCTCTTGAGTGGGGAAGGCACCGTCTATTTTCTCTCCATTTCCCCTAGCATTTCTGTTTGCAGCCATTGGCTCGAGAGGAATGTTTTCTTCTTCTTCTTCCCCTATAGGTTCTTCAAATATGTCTAGATGTTCACCTAAGGGTTCTTCTTGATTACAGTCGCCGAATAAGAGAGAAGGTTGGCTGTGTGAAGCAGGGGGGGTGTTGGGCAAAAATTTTCCTAAGTTATCTCTACTCCTACGAGGCATGAAAGGAAATATATTTGGTTGGTTTTTTGTTTCTTTTTCCCCACACTAAAATTACCTGTAGAAACTAAAATTGTGATTGAACAAAATAAATTGCAACTAGCTGAAATGAACTTGCTGAATGAAAATTTGTAGAATTGAAAAGGAAAGCATGTAAATGCAGAACTGAAAGAAAAGAAATGACTAGTCTACTTTTGCTGAAATAAACTATTAGCAGAATGTTGCAATAGGAAATAAAAGAAAGCAGTAATCACATAATACTATGACACTTCCCTAGCAACGACGCCAAAAAGTGGTGAGTGCCGGTTTTGCAAGAAGAATGCTGCAACTCCTAGGCTACCAACTTTACTTTTATCAACCCGGTAGTTCGTAACAAACTTGGAAGCGTTGGTGCTATATGCACAAGTACTAGTTCTTACTGCAGGTTGTCACTTGGTCAGCCGGCGCGAGATCACTAGGAGCTCAAGCCAACTTCTATAGATTACAGAAGAATTTTTATGTGTGATGAAAGGAAAGAAAGATTACTCTACATATGCTATTCTAACTGCAGAAAGGAGAAAGACTGGAATGTAAAGCAAAACCTAGTAAACCCTAATTAACAATCTAATTCTACTTTTGCCAAAAACACTGTAAAAACCATGAAATAAATGCCATTACCTACTCAAGGAAGTAAAAAACATCTAACCATTCTATTTCTTGAAGTAAATAAGCAAAAAACATATTTTTGGATTTTTATGTGAATTTAACATGCATCTAATTTGTTGTGGCGGTGAACAGGTGGCATTAGATGGTGGTTCTGGAGCTTGGGAGGATGTCGGATGGTGTGGATGGGTCCTAGGAGGTCTTAGGTGGCCTTCTGGAGGCTTTTCCCACACTCTAACTTCAAAAGAAAGCCTACAGGAAAAACTACAGGAGGAAAATAGGGAAACTACAGGAGGCCTACAAGAGGAGGCTGAGAGCAATTTTCGTTGTTTTGAGGGTGTGAGAGTGGGTAGAAAAGGTGGATGAAGATTGGAATGAGGTGTTAGGGTGCCTAAGGTCTACCATGAATCACCAGGAGAGAGAAAGATGATTGGGTTTGCTCAAGGAGAGAGGAAGAAGTTCTATGAAAAATGAAGGAAACTACGGCAGAATTGAGGTGAGGTTTGGGAGACCTATAGGGCATGGATTAGATGGAGGGTGTGATTGCTAGTAAGCTGACCTACTACTGGAAGACATCTGCAGCATAGAAACTAACAGTCAACCAAGAAAATAAAGCAACCAATGAAATGAGTGCATCCTAGGGAAAACAGAGTTTTGCATTAAAATGGCCTAAACTATGATGTATAGAAGGAAATGCTGGGAAATGTTGTAATAAAGGAAAGCATGCAAAAGTACTATTGCAAATCAGGAAGTGAACATGATAAATAATATCTGAAGTAAAGCAAAATTGGACCATCAACCTACTAGAGAGTTGCAAACACTAGAAGTCCTGGGAATGAGGAAAATCCGTGTTTTTGGGGTAGCAAGAGAGTCTTTGCCTCAAATCATGGTCCTAGAGGGAGGAAGAGAGGCCAAGGCACTATTGCTAACCTTCTGAATATTCTCTGATCATTGGTTAACCTGCTACAGAAAACACAAATGGAAGAAAGCTACTAAATCATCAAAAGAAACCTATTCTTAACCATAAGATAAATACATCTAACAACAAACTAATCTACAAACTGAAGTAAAGCATACAAATAAAAGTAAAGAGAAGTTTGGGTACTTGAATTGGGCCCTAACCCAAGAGCTTCAACCATCTGAGGTAATTCAATGCTAGCTCGAAAAGAATTCCATCTTCATTATCAAAAAATAGCAAGATTACATAAAACTGTCATAAAATAGTAAGCTCAAAATTTGAGCAGAGTTTACACAAGCAAAAAATTCAACCCTAGTGAGGCCCTAGGCCTCTCTACTTATACATCTAAAGCTACCAACAACTTCCTTAAAATCAGGGAGTCTTGGCTCCCAAAACTCGAGATAACTATCAATCATCTTCCACGTGCTCGACTGCCTTCTAATGCATGATTCAACTGCTTGTACTCCGAGCTGAATGAAGGGGAATTCGAAGTGAGGAAAAATAAATGAGGGGGATTCCCTCCTATAAGTCTTCTCCTTTGTCTACTTCAAGTTATTTCTGTAGTTTGACCACTATATCCTTGACTTTGACCTGGAAATCCATCAATAATCTGCATTAAATACATGTGAGACCACATGGCATAATAACTAACTCAACTCACCCTATAAGCATAAGTATAATCAGAAAATCATACAATAAGCTAAGTGAATGGTTGATTTGACTAGGTTAGGAGGTAAAATGATCCCATATAATTACCCATTTATGAGGCTCATCAAAAACCATAGTGGAATCATGATGCTTGAACCTATAACTAGTACCACCTACTCTAATCGACCTTTTATTTTCGGTTAATCCTTCTCAACTACGATGAGTAAAGTAAGGAGGGGAGGAAAACCTTAAAACATGTGTAAGAGGTATATATAAATATCCTTCTCTGAAGGGACAACCTCTGTTTCTCTCAATAAGTTGAGATCCCTATTCTACCTTGTTAAATCAATAAGTTGCTATGCACAGTTCTATGAACCAAAAAAAAAAAGGTGAAATAAGAGAAAGGCTTCCTATGCAGAGGGGCGAAGCAAGCAAATTCGTCAAGGTACTATCTAGGCTTGTTGCCAACGGAGAAATTTTTTTGTTCCTAAAGTGACTCCACCGAGGTACTGTCCAGGCCTGCTGAAACACCAGAGATGAAAACTAAGGACCTGGCATTTCTTTTCACTTTTATATCTATATACTCTTCATCCTCAATCAAAACATCTTAGTATAACTTGGCTTACTTAAGTGTGTCATCGTTGAAGAGAATGGTTGGGACTATATCTCTAATGCAAGCTAAGTCAGGAAGCTATGGTAATCGATGAATTGAAAAATACTTCCTGAAGAGTTAGACATGTTTTTCATGAGATAAGACCCATACATAGAGATGGAGTTCTATCAGTGTGTCGCCAAGTGTTGTAGCGGCTACAACCACCCTCCAAAATTTTACCTATGCTTTGATTTTGGAGCCTTCATTTCTGTTGACATGAGCTTACCTTTGATTGCCTTCAAGTATTCATGATTTGATCAAGACTTATTATTTTTTATATATTTTCTTACTTCCATACTTAACTGATCATTTGAGTCACAAGTAGTTCTGGGTTTTCCTCCAAAAACTGTGCAATTCATGAGGGAAAGTTAGCCTAGATGATGGAAATTGCATAATCCTAATAGGAAGTTTAGCCTTGAGCTTGACAACTACATAGTCATGGATGGCAGCCTAGCACTAAGCTTAGAAACTGCACAATCCACTCCTTGAGCTCAGAAACTGTGAAATGCACTGAGTCGGGAAGTCGCCTAGTTCCCCATAATTGTACAATCTTCCTTGGCAGTGTGCATGGAAAGTTTCCTGAAAAAAAAAAAAAAAAAAAAAAAAAAAAAAAAATCGAAAAAGGAATCCCTAGAAAATTGGGATTCATCATTAGTTTCCCAAAGGGTGCACAATCCCTATTTTTACAAATTTCCGCCAAGTGTCACTTTTTCCTTGATTTCAGGCATGCGCTTCATAAACCTCAATCCACCTGAATATATTTAATAGATGCATCTAGAGCTCATTTATACATTTGATCTTGGATCTCTAGCATTCCTGAGGACATCAAGGAACCTTCAGTGGAGTTGTTGTCGCTTTTTTGGGTGAGTTTTTCTTTTGCCATCTTTTGCCGCATTTTCTATCACTTTTTTTTTTCACTTCTACGAGTGTTGTTTTTATTTTTTCTCTTCATGGTTGATTGTGTTTTAAGTTGTATTATCTTGTAGAAGTGTTGTTTCAGTTTTTCGTTTGCCTTTCATAATTTTCGCATCGGTTTTCTTTTTTCTGCACACCAACGATCTTCGTTTTGACAAATCTCCTCATATATTTTTGTTTCCTTCCATTTTTTAATTTTATGCACTTGATTCACATTGATCTATCCATACTTAGTTAGATTCATGTTTTAACTTTCATTATGTCTTAGATATGTTTGTTTCCCACACTTTCACCGGGAAGATCTGCACTTTCCCTTGGCCAAATTTCACCTTACCTAGCTGGGAATTGTGCAATCCAAAAGCTCAAGCTAAGGCTTGGCCTCTCAGATTATGCAATGTGCAATACTGGCTAGCCAAACTATTCATCTTGTAGTTCCAGGGCTCATTCTGCCATCTTGGTCACTGAGATTGTGCAATGCACAGTCACTGCCAAGTTGAACTGCACATTGTGCAGTCTCAAGCCTGAGGTTTCACCCTTGGCTATTGGGACTGTGCAATGTGCAGTTCCTACAACCAATTTCCCTCACTTGCTTAGAAAAATTGTACAATTTCCCTCATCAATGCACTGATTTTCTGCCTAATCTTGCTTTGAAGGTAGATTTACAAAAGCTAAAGTTTGTTGTCCATGAGCACCTTTTCTGTCCCAGAGGTACCACAGTTGTTGAGCACTTCTCTCTAACAATCATTGTTACCATAGAACCCAGGAGAGAAGCTTCAAAAGATACTATTGAAAGTGGTATTGGGGAAGTGGTTGAGAAAAATCTAGTAAACTTTATAGTATACTCAGGCACTCAACTGTATGTGGAAAAGGAGTCATATCTTACATGGCAGAAAGTAAATGAAGCTTTTTCAGCAAAGGACTTCACAACAGATCTAGAGGACCGATAGGTATACATTAATGTCCAAAGATCAGGACTACACAGGTTTTCATGCAGATATCTAGCCTTCCCATGTGTAGATGTAATCAGCTAGATTGTCTCACATATTGATGTGAAGACCATGACTTTGAGAAGTACTGGATGAAGTCTTTCTACTTTTCTAGCACTTGATTATCAACCTATGTACCATTTTCCTAAGCCAGAAACACTCATGGATTCAATCTTTTATTCCAGCAACAATTATTTGGGCATGAAAGATGTTGTTAAGAGTTGGGTGAAGTAGCCATCAAAATTTTTATAGACACCCACCAACACATATAATAAAAGGTTTCTTAAGAGGGCCTATTAGCTACTAATCATATTATCTTGAAGAATCTATGGTTGGCAGAGCACAAATAATTTTTCGGAAGGGTGGGAAACATTATTGAACCAAGTTGTGAATGAAGGGAAGTCATTCAATTGGTTAGACTAGTTGTGTCGAAAGTTAAAGATACATATAGTTAACACCCTTAATCTTCCCAAGGGCGGGCGAGTGAGATTTTATATGTCTACATATTTACTGGATGTTATCTATGCACATAACGTGTTCCCTCGCATGAACTGTGCTTGGACACCTTGAGACCTTGTCGTGCACATCCACTTCAAGTTGCTCTCGGGTTGCAACCATCAAGGAGCTATGGAGAATCTAACTAACCAGTTCCTGATACTGCTATACAAGATGATATTTGAGGAAGAACCACCTTGCATGTCACCTGGGGAAATGAACGTAGTATCAGAGATCACAGATTGGTTTGCCTCACCGGATGGAAACTTCCTTAGAGTGTTCAATGAAGAAAATTCGCCGCATCTTTTTCAAAGGTATGGCACTGAAAATATTGTCATGCAAGAAGTGTCATATCATCTCGCCACAGGGTTGTCAACAACTTTGCATAGGAAGAATAAATAACCTTTTCCAACTCTTCCTATGCAAATTGGATTGTACGAGATAAAGAATTTGACAGTTGCGGATACCGAAGGAAAGGAAATGGACAAGGTTACAATCAATACTCGAGACTTTAATTCATACGATCCCCGTGGTATTTACAAATAACATTGTGCGATAATTCACTTTCAGTGTCTCAACAGGATATTTCATTGGCAAGAGAATGATCCACGGAAGAATTGCTACAATGCCTCCAAGACCTGCGAGTGGGTTAGTTTTGCAGGAACTTCACAAGTGACTCCACAGAAGGAGGCTACTCTGGAATAAATTCCAGCAGAAAGGAGCAACCTCACACATGATAAGGGAAAGAGAAAGGATGCTTATAGTCTAGGGGGGTAATGAAGCTACAATATGAAAGAAGATCTAGCTATTATGAAAGTTTCTTTAGTAGCCGAAGAGAAGAGGAAACAAAGGATGCAGAGATAAAAACAGAGAAAGAGGGAATAACATAGGACATTGGAGGAATAAAATTAGAAGAAAGAACAAAAAGAGAAGCAGAAGCAGGAAGAAGAACAAAATGCGGACCGCAATAACAGAAGAAACAACGTGGAAATAAGTTGAAGAGAAAGAACAAAACCAACAACCAACAGAGGATGAGGGCAGAAAAATGTAAGATCAAGAGCTTTCTTAGCAAATTGAAGAGTTGATAAAGATTGATGACATGAAGGTGGAACCAAAGTCGCAGAATAAAGATATTTACCTAATGCCTCACACAAAATAGGTCACTGTTCAGTCTCCACCATCTCTAGCAACAGAGTCAGCTCCAGGCAGGGAAGGGGAATTCATTCCTCTAGACAATGATCTGATTATGGACACATACAATCTATCATATGATGAACTCCAGAAGAATATTATACAAGCGCGTAAGAATAATTTTCCAGATGATATTGCATCTCTTGCATTTATTAGAGAAATGTTAATTATGGCCGACACCAGGAGAAATTATGAAGCCACTGCCTCAGCCAAATTGGCCTTCACAGGTGCAACAAAGTCGAACACTCGGTATATAATGGCCGAGAATAAGAAATTTGAAAATAAATTGCAAGGTGGAAGGAAAGAAGTTGAACAACTATGTGCAGCATCTCAGAACGCAGCTTCGGTACAAGTCCACCTGGAGGAAATGAGGGCAGTGATATGTAATGAAGTATTGACACTTGGAGATACCATGCGAAATATCTATGAGTATCTTGTTATCATGCATAAGGTAGTTGTCCGCTTTCATGGATTGCAGCAGTAGTGTAAATACTTTTTCAAAACTCTCAGAAATGTGCAAGCTGAAATCGTTGTCGTGCTTGAATGAAGAATGTGATACAAAGGGGCACCACTTGACTTGGGTAAGAAAATGAAGCCACGGGCAGAGCTGGAGAAAGAAAGAGTGTGGATGCTGATCCAGAACAAAAAAAAACTTGCCTCATTCATTTGTAACATTTAGGCCTTGTATGCATGGATATACAACAGTCTGGATTTCTTGGTGAAGACCCACAAGATCCCATCAGTTGCCTCACTTACTGAAGCCAAACCAAAGAACCACGTTAGAAAGGAGATAGAGGAATACTTGGAATAGATGAGATAGATTTCCACCAAGGATGACTTGGAATAGAAATATCATGCACAACTACATTGGTGGCCCTATCCAAGTGGGGACAATGTTGATCATTCTTCATAAGGAAGTAGAAACTGCTCCAAATCATTGTACCTGGATGCCATGGAGGCTAGAGTCTACTGCCTGCCAGACACCATCACACAATTTGGGGATGTCATCGCACATTACCAAGCTTGGCACCGTTACGTGATTGAAAAACATCAATTGGAAGTTGTTGAGATTGAGTTCTCCCAAACTCAAGCATGATAGTGTTTTGTCTTGTTAGGTTGTCTAGTTGGCTCTACCCTATTTTGTCTTATATGGGTATGAGTGTAAATTGTAATATTATTTGTAATTAATTTTTAAGTGGAATTCCAAGTGTCAATATTGGAATGTGAAGAGTCATGATATAATGTAATGACTTATTTTGTAAATAAGTTGAAGAGTCATAAGTGTAGTCCAAAAGTCGCAAAGGGGAGTTGAAGAGTCACACCCTCTTGTTATAAATAGAACCTCATAATTCATGTAAGGGGCTTTTAGGGAGCCAAGCTTTTAGCTAGGCTTAGGTGTAGAGTTGGGAGATTGGGATTTTTTTGTGAGCCTTGACTTCTGCATAGCATAAAGGAAGTATGTTTCTTTGGAGGAGAAAGTGATGTTGACTTCACATTCCACTATTGGGACTAGTAGTATGTGAGTGGTGTATGTATAATTGGAACTTTACTTAATAAAATCTCAGAGCCAACACATTCTCATGCATATGTTGTAAATGTAGTAGGACTATTCTTGTTATGTTTGCAACGTATGTTATTTAACTTATGCTTATGCTTATGAACTATTTTGTTCACATTGGTATGAATCTTGTTGAATGTGTGTTCTTGTATTAATTCATCATTGTTAACTTCTTAACTCTTTCGCATATTATCTTGTGATGTCATTATGCTCATGTGTTCCTTTCATGCTGCATAAGGGATACTTATTTTCCCTTCCACATGGCATAACCTTCATGCATCGCACTTGACTCTTCGCAAGATCACACACTTGTTCTAATCAAAGTCACTATACATCACTCTATGAGTAATTGCAGCCAAGGCATATCATTAGCACCCACTACATCGATAACCGGGCCATAGTACTGGATGGGACTCCTACACCAAATGGTGTGAGTTCTAATTGGGACTTCATATCAGGGATATCCCCTTAATGTTTGCAGGTCCAACACCGTCAACAAAGAGGTAGCCACTCAAACAGAGGTGAAATTGATATATGATGAAAAAATTCAAACAAACATCTTATATGTATGGGGAAAGGCCATGGATGAGAAGTGGAAGAAGAGGATGAAAACCTATGAAGAAGGGATGTTAACAATAAGAGAGCATCACCAAGATATCAAAAACCTTAGACAAAAGTGGGTAGAACATGTAGAATCCTAAATCGCTAAGTGGGACTAATGGAAGATATAGATGAAAGAGGAAGTAGAGAAATCATTGAAGCTACAAATAAAGGTAGATAAGCTAGAAACTAAGAAATTATATATTGGATTACTAGTAGATTTTTCACTCAGTTGTAGGACACCATATCCTATTTACAAAATGCATCTACAAATACAAGTATCTCGTGTTTCAAAGGAAAGCACTAATAAATGGAAAACCTTATGAGATAACTTCTCCAACTTCCTTCTTGGAGGCTTACTATGGAGCCACCGATAAAGAAAAATGTTGTTGTGTTAATTTTACCAACATAATGTTTTGGTGAATCAAAATCCTAAAAGGAACCCTAACCACTTTGTGGGGGATGTCCAACTGAGAACCTTTATATCATGCCTAAATAATCATGTTGACTAGATAATTTCTCAGAATGTAGCTAAGAATAACTACAATTGTAATTTTTGAGTTAGGTGAGAATACTATAGGCAAAAGAGTGTCCTCATCACATACGTTAACTAGGTAAACTCCCATGAACATGTGGATTTCATAGATCACAATAGACACAAAGCTATTGATAATTGTAGGACACAAGTAGAGTTGTTTTCCAAAGAAACTATAGAGATATTTGCTCATAGGTGAAAAAAGGCCACAAAATATACGTGCCAAAAAGATCCTTTTAATCCCAAAAAACCTTGTAGTGGTTTTGGAAAGGGTGCACAGGTCCATTAATTGCATGTAGAATTGTGGGAATGAATGGATAGGCATAAATCTTCACTACCCTATTATTTGGTTACTATCCCCAACATATAAAATTGATTATAACATGCCTAACAAAGAGGAGGTTACATATTGTAGGGAAATTAAGAGGAGAAAAGGCCATTTCTTCACTTATGATATAGGGGAGGGTGACTACAACATCAACAAGCTCCACGAGGGTCACTATCACTCTGATTTAGAATGTCTATTTGGTTGCATGGGGAAATTCAACACTTTCAACTAGGGGTAGGTGACGGGCACCCAAATTTGCATCCTTTTAGCACCCATTCACCACCTAATTGATACCTTATCCCCATAACCATAACTTATTATAATCTATTTTTCTCACAACATTTAATTTTTTACCAAGGTACATCATTTCTCTAATTATGTCACTTTTAGTGTTCATTTTGATATATTGAGGAAAGAAATTTCCTTCTTATGCTAACTAATGAGAATTTATGAGGAATACTTCACATATAATCATATAGGTACCCTTGGAGGTGATTGATGAGGTTCGTCAATAGGTAAATTATATGGGCCTTAATGCCACTCTCCGGTTTATTAAAATCAACTTTTCTCACGTTTCTTTACATATTTTATTATATTTTGCTTAGTGAGAAGGGTAAAGGTGAGATGTTACCTCATGTGGCCTAATGTGCATTAATTGCAAGATTTGGAGTTATTTTTGGCTAATTTAAGTGCAGGAACTTAAAGTAGACAAGAAATAGGGATTTTAGGAGATCGAGTCTCCCTCCTTAGCTCCTCAATTACTCGAATATTCCTCCATTAGATCTCATCAGCTCGGAGTTACAAGCAGCCAAGCCCACCGAGTTCATTAGCAGCCAAGCCAGTGATAGTTGAAGACAAGTTAATATCGATTTTGGGAGCCAAGCCTCCCTAATTTTAAGGAAGTTGTTGGTAGCTTCAATTGTGTAAATAATAAGGCCTACGGCCTCATTAGGATTCGACTTTTTTATTGTATCCAAGAGGCAATTTCGAGCTTAAGATATTGTCACTGTTATTCTCATGTATTTTTAATATTTTGGTGATAATGAAAAGGGTTTCTTTGATCCAACACTGGGTTGAATCAGAGGGATGAATCTCTTAGGTTAGATCCCAACCCTAGTAGCAGAGGTTCCTCTTCATTTTGTACATGTATCCTTAGATTAGAATCATAGATTGGCTGCTAAAATTATTTATGTGTTGTTTAATTTGAAAGTCTTTGAACGATTGGTTAGTTTTGCTTCCATTAGTTTGAGAATTAGATCAATGTTACAACAGTGAAAGAAAAGACTTTAGAATATCTTGTGAAAGTGGCCTCATACTCATCTCCCTCATGGGATCATGGTTTTAGGGCCCCACTCTCACAGCGCCAAAATCAGAGTTATCTTTTGGTTATTAAATAGATTAGGGTTTCTTGTTGAGTAGGTCATTGTTCATGATTTCCTAGAAGCACTTGAACTTGTAATTTTGGTTTCCTAGGTCTGTTGTATATTATAAATCATTCCATTCCATAGATTTGATCCACTAGCCATCAATAAATTAGTTTCTTAAATTCAACTCATATTTTCGGCATTTACATAAAGTTGTGCATAAATGAAGAAATGAATATGCGTTGTTGCATGAGTTATTGATCTGCATGGAGAAATCATTCCACTAGACTCATCTAAGTCTTCTCCACCTCTCCCCAAACCCTACCAACCATCAATTCAAATTTTTGTTTTGTAGCCACCATGGACAACAACCTTGAGAAAATCCAACCATCTTGAAGAGTTGGGCTGATCCTTAGGTAGTGTGCACCTTCCCCATACCTTATTCCACCATCATACACCTTCCCAACACTTCTTGTTGGGCATTAGAGGACCCGTGTAACATTTTTGGGGCTCAAAGCCCGCAGTTTTGGGAAAGGTATGGTAAAGAATCTGTGAAGTGTGTGGAGCACAAATTGTAAATAAGTCGAGTCAAAGAGTTGTTCGCCTACGAAATAATACATAAGAATAGGAAGTAAGTTGGCTTTCCCATGGTCCAAGGACCATGGGAATGTATAAATAGAGTGAGGCTCTATGGGTAGAAAGTAGTTTTATGGCATGTACTTTTGGATCTGGAATGTAATGGGTTTTTCAGGAGCAAAGTCTTGAAGCGTTTGTAAGTCCGAGTCAAGGGTGTTGGTAGGTAGATAGAGGCTCTGCAGCTATGTGTGCAAAGGCCTAGTAGAGTCCGCAGCTGTGTGCATGGACCCCTACAGCTGAGTACGCAGGGCGGATCTGGATGTATTGGTGAAATAATTGAATAAAGATAAGTTGATTCTGAAATTCTGTGTTAAATCTGAATTATTGCGGATCTGGCCAATTTATGGTTAATATAATTGTTTGATCTACGCATGTATGCTTATGGTATGAGTTTATCCAAATCTGTATATTTTCTAAGTGCATGAACCAGTTATTTTTGTTAAATGTTTGCTTAAATACAATAAGAAGTGGATCTAATCTATAATAACTCATTAAGTAATTAAGGTTTAGGAATAGCCCTGTTTCAGATCTGCGCGGATGCAAAGCAACGTGAGGCTACAGAACGGTGCACAAAACCTCAAGACCACATCAAGACATCCCAAGGGTGCGGAAACCTGGTTCCAACACCCTCCCCTGCTACCTCAGGTGAGACTTCAGTCCACGCTCCTTGGGCTGTTGCCGAAAAGGCCGATAGCTGCGAGATTTTTTTAGCTAAAAAACTCTTCCGAACCTGGGTCAGGCCTGGGTCTTATAAATAACTCCTTCTTAGCTTCTCTGTGCGCATGGCGCTTCACCCGACGCAACATGCTGCTTCTGGGCGACGATTAAGGTCCCAAGGTTGGCAAACTGTCCCTCACTGGTTGCGCCGCTATCTACTGACCATTGCCTTAATTCAGTGGTTACGTGCCGCAATGATCTAATCATCATATTACAGTTGAGTGTGGTGACTTCCTGCAATCTATTCTGCCATCTTTCGATTTCTTCATTTGTATCTAACGTGCACAAACTATTGTGCTCCCATGAGAATCTTCCATCCGCTAAGGGATTCACTCGACCTTGATCTTGCGCTATTATCTGGTATATGCAGTCCAGTTCATTGTCATTGTCCTCATCGCGCACTGGCTCGATGTAGCATTCTCCTTCAGCTGGGTCGAGCAGGACAATTACCCATAGTGACTTCTTTTCGAACGTTATTTTCCGCCTTTTCAAGTTGATGACCCCATTCATGTCCGTGGCCCAATCAATTCCTAGCAACGCAGGGTAGGGATTAGTGTCATCCATAATTTCTATTACCTCGAAGTCGGTCTATGTACTTACGCCTTCAATGTCCACTTTCACCCCTTGCAGTCGACCCATTAGTAGGATATTTTGCTAGTTGGCCATCCTTAGTTGAA
Source organism: Pinus tabuliformis (assembly GCA_031772625.1). NCBI lineage: Eukaryota > Viridiplantae > Streptophyta > Pinopsida > Pinales > Pinaceae > Pinus > Pinus tabuliformis. The sequence continues at coordinate 1,027,141,895 of CM062805.1, forward strand.
TAGGAGACCACTGCAGTGCGGGCCTACCCATGCGTTCCCACGTTTGCTTAGGTATCACATTCACATCCGACCCTAAATCTAGAATGACCTAGTCCATCTCGTACTCATTGATTTGCGTTTTCATACGCATCTCCCATTTAGTACGTAGAGCATGTCTTCCCAGTTTCCAGACTACGCGTGGCTCGCCCGACCCTGCACACTTAGTGATCAGCTCTTGCAGTCCCTTAACAGCTGTACTGTCGCACAATAGCTTCATACACATCTCTAAAAAGGTAGTAAGCATAGAGGGATCCATCCTCGGCTCAATTGGATCCCTCCTACCTGGAGTAGAGACTTCTGTGAAGCTCTTCGGAGCTTCCTTAGGCGTCTTCGTCCCTTGTTCCACTTCAAATTTGGGTTCCCCTACATGGGTATTGTGACACTTCACATCTTCTGTAAAATCTTTTCGCGCATCTCCTCCCATGGGTGCACCCCTCCTCAAGACCATATTTATGCTAGGGTCTTCTTCGCGTGCTTCCGACCTCATCATTTGGACATTTTGGGTTGGAGTGGGCTATAATACTCCCTTTTCACGCATCTGGGAAATTAACGTCGAGAAATCTACCATTTCATGGTCGAACTGCTCACAATATGGGCAAGATATCCTTGTCGGGTTAGTACAGTTGCGAGCGTAATGTCCTGGCCCTCTGCAGTTATAACAGATCAGTTGTCTGTGCCCTCACCCAGGCCCCATTCCTCTCCCTTGGCCACGTCCTTAAAATCCCCCCGTGGCCCAACGGCTGGGTCGAACCCTCGTGCTTCAGTATGCACTCGATAAGTTGGGGTCCTTTCCATCATTAAGTCGTAACTCCGACATGTTCGCTCATCATGACCCATTGATCTACAAAAGTTACAATACAACTGCTGTGGGGTCTGGATATACATCTGCAACAGGTGGCAGTTGTCCATTACGTGCTTTCCACCCATTTGATAAATCGCGGACCAGAGCGCGGGTTCCACACTTGGCCCTGCTTGTACCTCCATTTTTAGTGGCATCAACCCCCCCCCCCCCCCCCCGCCAGATAGTTTGAAAAGATGGGGAAATGGTCCTTCTTGTGTGCTTGAATTTTGCATTTAATGCATCCTACCTCTGTACGCGCCTCCGATTGAGTCACCCTTTCTTGCTTCAAGCTTTTCATTTCTAAGCTCAGGTTTTGTAGTTGCGTGTGGATTTTCTAAACTCCCAACCCCGGATCTTGTATTGGGGTTTCGTGCAATCGTATCACGGTTTCTAATGCTTTGGCTTGGGTTGAGATCTTTTGCTGTGATAGTGCTGTCCTTAGATGTGGTGTCAAGGATGCCACAAACCATGCCCAGTGTTGTGCATCCATCAATGTCATTTTAGCCTCGTGGATTGTGATTTTTAATCTCTGATCCAAATCCCACAGGGTTTCACCTGATAGCATCGCTATCTCCTTGAACCCAATGACCGACTGTGTCTCTGATTTTGGTTGACCAAATTCTTTGTCAAAGGCGTCCTGGATCACTGTTATTCCCGCATTTGGATGAGCGCTTGAATAGTTTATATACCACGTCAATGCACAGTCCTGAAGTACGCTAAATAGGGTAGCCTTTTTGATGTTATCATCCATTATGCCTTGGGCTTCCCATACAAACCTTACCACAAACCAGAACTGACCTAGTTCCTCATTTCCTGCACCCTTAAATATCGGCAACTTGACTACGCTCACCATCCCAACCCTCGGTGGTGGCAGAGGTGGAGATGGAGTGGGTGAAGATGGATTTGACGTTGGTGAAGTAGGGAAGCGGAAGGCTCGCACGACGAGTGTGACAACCTAACTATTTGTAGAAGGCCTAGTCCTAGTGCTCCACGCAGTTGAAAGAGGGCGTGGGACTATAAAACAAGCTGTAGAAAAGTTATGCACGGACGGTCAACTACATAGGACACACCCGCACACCAGGGGCTGCGCTGCCGTAGGGAGGGAATGGAAAGCGACCGTTTCAGGTATTGTTCATGACAAGATGTACCATTTAAGACATAGAGGAGCGGGCGGCGGGAAATTAAGGCATAAGGGTAACCACCAAATTCGCATTAATGAGCCACGAGGGGGGTGAACGACCGATTTTGAATTTGAAATCATATATATCACGCAAGCAAAGGGGCATACCACAAAGTTTCATCTTGTGAAGAATTGGACATCCTGGGTTCCGGCTGAAAGGAGCAAGATGAATGACAAAGTATTGAAGGAAAGCCCATGGTTTCAGGCACTGCCAAAGGAATACCGAGATTCATTCCTCAAGTAAATAAACCCTACCACAGAGAGTCCACATAATCCCACACCGCAGGCAACCGAACTCCCTAAATCACCCAGGATGTTGCAGACTAAAAAGGACCCCTGGATTCTATAACTAGTAAGGAGGTCATTGCGACATCTACACTTTATCAAGCTCAAAATGGAAGAAAAGGGAAAAACTTTCACAATTGAAAGCGACGAGGAGGAAGCAGGCTCTCCAACATATGTCGAAGAAATAAACCCTAATGAGGATACTATCCAACCAGTATGGCGGCCCAAGTATGTACCTACAAGCAAAGGGAAGGCTAAGGTACCTACTAGTCTAGATGAAGTCAATAATATACTCATCACCCCATCTCTTCCAAAAGGGGTTCCAGTTGAAAGATCGGTGGTTGGCCATATTTCGACAATGAAATTTGAAGACTGGGACTTGGCCGATACAGCAAAATTTCACCATTTGGCGACTGGCTCACTGATGGAGCAGAGTGCAGAAGGGACGGTTACAACCCTTCAGCCAAAGGAGTGGCTGCGAAAGGTGGAAAAGGCCGGGTTGCTTTGTCTCTTGTCCATCCCCCACTTTCTCTGGCCCCCTATCACAATGTTGGTCATCAGGCAGTTGCTATGTTTGGTCCATGATGAAATATTATGGATCAGAAAACCCGTCCACATCACCACCAAACTCATTCATAGGATCTCGCAGCTTCCTTGCGAAGGGAGAGACCCTAGGAAAATTGTCGATAAGAGTGGCTATGTAACAATGATAGAAACTATGAAAAAATAAATAGAAGCTAGAGAAGGGGTAGTGAGGGTATTTTATTGATACTATTTCAGATAAGGCAGTTCGCGTTGCTACCTAGTTGCTGACCAGGAAAGTGATGCCGAAATGTCGCAGCACCGAGGTTCCAACCATAGTCATTGCACTCACTGAGGAATGTGCAGCTGGAGAATGGTTCAATTGGTTGTAGTTCCTTTGTGAAGAGTTCCTGACTAACTGTCGAGAGGTCCAAGAGGAGGGAAAGACCTTTCATTATGCGTGGATGCTGCTTTCCATTGTGCTGGTTACCACTAAGTTACTCGAAGACAGCTATTTCCCACCTTAGACCAGGAGTGGCCAGAAGCAGCCAAATACGCTTCCCTTTGGATGAAAAGGGATGTTGTACAAATCCAGGGTATCAAGATCCTTTGGATACTGATGGATGTGAATGTGCGACAATGGATTAACGAGCAACCCCACATGTCCACCAAAATCTATGAAAGTGTGAAGCATATTGCCGAGTTTAAAGCGGACATGCACTTTGTCTACATACGGGCGCGCAAGGACCCCGACCAGACATGGACCACACTCCCTTTCATTGACATTGATGAAGCTATTGATGCGGTATTGGATACTTGGCCACTGGCATGGCGCGGACCAGATGCAGTGGGGTGCAATGAGGCCGCTATCTGAAAGCAGAAGCATGAAGCTAAGTGTGCAGCATAGCAAAAGCAGAACGAACAACACGCTACGGAGGTTCTAGCGGCCTGAGAGGCGGCACAGACTTTAACAAAAAAGGCACCAGCATGAGGGGCTACGTTGAAAAAATACCAAAGCAGTCAGAAGGTACCCACAGAGACGGCCACAGAGACAGGGACATAAGGAACACCATCAATCACCACAGGTGCGCCCTTAAAGCGGCCGGCATCGACAGAACGAACGAAGCCATAGAAGAAGGCCAAGGCATCTAAATGGGACGACAAACTGACCACCTTGACTGAGGGCGACCTAGGGGACACCGTTCGTGAAGCCACTCAGGATGCAATCGACGATGCCATGTCAGAGCACCAGATTGTGTTGGGGGAGCTCCGCGTGCAACTACAAGGACTAAGTACATGGGCAGCACAGATGGGAACCACTGCTACTCATGAGGTTACAGGTATGTCAGCCACCGAGCAGTTACTGAAGGCCCAACTGGCTCATACTATCACGATTCTAGCAGGAGCATTGATAATAGAAAATGAGGAGGACAGAGCTGTGATAGGACGGCTTACAGGGCTGGGACTCAATTTGACTGCCCTCTTGCGCAAAATATTGTACCAGCTCTAGGACAGTGCTAGGATGGAGCTCCACGCCAAGGAGAGGTGCGCGGAATAGATACTCAGCGAACATAGAATTAATATAGAACAGTTGAGCCTACAACGGGACAAAGCCGTCACACAAAGTCAAAAAGTGGAGCAATTGGTCGAGAAGCATGTTCACGTGCCCCTGAGCTGGAGATTGCGTTCGATTTGCCTATTGGCATAAGAATCCACAAAATGGCTAGTGGGTCCAGTGAAGCAAAGGAGGAGGCCGCAAAGATTCAATTAGAGCTCAGTTTGCAGATTGCAGAGTTGAAGTTGCATGCACAACCTTCGATGCCACTAGAGGTCACTGAGCAGCGCAAAAGAATCATTAGCTCCGGCCGAGAAATGATCACCCGATCTATGAAGGAATGCACTGACTTGTTGACTCAGTCGCTTATTACGCTCACTTCACTCCATGAAGATCCTACCCTATAGCGACTAGAAACCAAGGCAAGAGAGCTCCAAAAGCCTATGATAATATTAGATGGACCGCGCAGATGGTTGTGGTTACATAACACTTGACCAAGATGAAGGAGGCCCAGGCTCTCAAAATCCAAGCTAATGCTGCCTGCCAGAAAGAAGCAGTGATTAAAGAATGTCTCCAACCATGGATTGATGAGGCATTCGCAGTTTCCACCACCATTGAGCGCAAGGTGGCACACATGCAGATAGAATATGCACCTGGTGCAAAAGCTACGACAGAGACTGATGTGTTAGCGGCCTGCATTGAACGAGTACAGCAGATTGCGGATGAGTTTGCTGCAAGTACCAGTGAAGCACAAAAATTGTTGTCTGACCTCCACACAAAGATTGTTACACTAGTCGAGTGACTCGGGATGAGTCACGATGATTGTGTTGGGGGACTGTTGGGTAGCAGAGGACCTGCGTAACTGTTTTGGGGCTCAAAGCCCACAATTTTGCGAAAGGTATGGTAAAGACTCCGTGAAATGCGCAGAGCGTGAATTGTAAATAATTTGAGTCAAGGGGTTGTCCGCCCAAGAAATAATATAGAAGAATAGGAAGTAAGTCGGCTTGCCCATGGTCCGCGGACCATGAGAATGTATAAAAACAGTGAGGCTCTATGGGTAGAAAGTAGTTCTTATGGCATGTACTTTTGGATCTGGAATGTAATGGGTTTTTGAGGAGAAAAGTATTGAAGCGTCTGTAAGTCTGAGTCAAGGGTGTTGGTAGGTAGATAGAGGCTCTGCAGCTGTGTGCGCAGAGGCCTAGTAGAGTCCCAGCTGTGTGTGTGGACCCCTGCAGCTGATTGTGTAGGGTGGATCTAGATGTATTGGTGAAAGAATTGAATAAAGATAAGTTGATTCTGAAATTCTGTGTTAAATTTGAATTATTGCGGATTTGGCTAATTTGTGGTTAATATAACTATTTTATCTACGTGTGTATGCTTATGCTATGAGTTTATGCAAATCTATATGTTTTATAAGTGCGTGAACTGGTTATTTCTGTTAAATGTTTGCTTAAAGACCATAAGAAGTCGATCTAATCTATAATAACTCATTAAGTAATTAAGTTTTAGGAATAGCCCTATTTCGGATCTGCACAGAAGCAGAGCAACGTGAGGCTACAGAACGGTCTGCGAAACCTCCAGACCACATCAAGACATCCCAAGGGTGTGGAAACCTGGTTCTAGCACCCTCCCCTGCTACCTTGGGTGAGAATTCAGTCCGCGCTTCGCGGGATGTTGCCGAAAGGGCCGGTAGCTACAGGATTTGTTTAGCTAAATAACTCTTCCAAACCCGGGACAGGCCCATATAAGCCACACTTCCTTTCACCTTACCTACCTTCCTATAGCTTTTAGCTAAGTTTCTGGACTAAACCAGGACATCTTGTAATAACTACAGGAAATCCTATAGAAACTATAGGAAACCATGTAGTAGCCCGTTTTAGACTGTTTTGGGTAGAAATAATGATAAAAGCCTAGGGTAGGCCTTCCACTTGACCTCCATACCCCTCAATTCCTTTTTTGACAAGTTTTCCCATACCTTTCTCCCCTGCAAAAGATCATCTTGATTAGTTTAACATTTACATTAAAAGACTCTTTTCTAGAATATTTAGCTAATGCATGCATACATAAGTCTTAGCAATGTTAGGATCATTTCCATGATTACTCAGTCCAGATAACTAGATGATAGAATGAAAGGGTAAATTAGGTATTCCTAGCTAGGTGATTTCATGTCATTTCCATAGAAATTTCTATTCGGCACTTTCATTTCCATAACATAGGAAATCATTTACCTTCTGCATTAAAGATAGCTTTACATTCACTATCAATAGCCAGCCTCCTTCTAGTCAATAGAAGACTGGTTTGAAAAACCCTAGTGGTCTATCAGCCTAGTTGAGAAGTGACAAGAGTAGATTGTTGCATATGTTGTGCATATAACACTGTCACCTCCAAGTTTGTACGAACCTTGGGTTATGTTGAGGGCCCCGAAACCGGGTCAACAACAAGGGGGATACCCACCCGGTTGGGAACCTGGTTGGCGGATCCTTGCCCGTTTGGTGTAGCGGGTCCGACTGGGGATAATGGGACCAGCTTCCCAATCTAAAAGATGTGTGTGTGTGTGTAGATTTTGAAGATACTAATCTAAAGGTAATTTTAAGCTAATTTAATTCTAGACTCTAAACTGACTCTATGCTACTGTAATCTAACAAAAAAAACACATCTAATCTATACTAACCCGGGGTAAAATTCTTTCATTATGCGATCTAAAAAGATTTCATACAACAACTGGTAATAAAGATCATTCATCTATCATAAGAATATAAATCAATTAAGATAAACCATTCTGCATAAGAAGTTAGGCAAAACAGTTGTGAATAGCATATCGCATAATCAGTTATTCATATGTCAAGCACAAACAAATGACTCCACCGTACAAAAGTGCCAAATGGTAACCCACACATTCATACATTAACATATAAACAACTCAGCTGTATATCACTCTAAGAATATGAGCAGAAATTAATCAAGAGATAAAAGTACCATTTATGACTGATTTCACTCACAAACTTCAAGCAATAATGATTTATCTCTACTTACTTCTAACATCTACTAAGAGTACAGAAGTGCAACATCAGTAGCAGACATTAAAATGTAAACATAAATAAATCTCGATCCATCCATTCATCAAAAACCCCCTCTGAGGGTGCAAAAGTGCATGTTCTGAGGACAAGTTTTTTGACAAATTTCCGGACCCTCCTCCAAATGCCATGAGAAGGGTTAAATACTACTAACTAACTAATCTTAATTACACAAATTTAGGAAACGGCTTCAAATGACCGCCCTTTTACTAAAACAAATTTATTTCTAAAAATTGAATCTAATTTCTAACTGTTTCTGTATCTGCTCCTTAGTGTTGTAAGCAATGCAAGGTTCGCCTGGAAAGAGTCGGCTGGTTGTCTTTTCCTTTTGCTCGAGCGATAAAAGTAGAAATAACAAAAGCTGGCACCTCTTTCTGACAAACTAGAAGATATTTTTGAAAATCTTCCTCTGGCTGGGTGTTTTTTGCTGTGTGTATACTTAGTATAACCCAGATTTCTTTCAAACTGATTGTGTTGTTGCTATTTCGGTTTCCGGCCGTGCGAATGACTCAATGAGTTAGGGATTTCGTTGCCTGGACAATCTTACGTATTGAAAATTGCTTCCGTTCTTTGTTCCAGGCTTTTCTAAAGCATCATCCCTTTTCAACGTTTTTCTTTTTGCTTTATCCAATCTGAGCTTCAGGATCTTTTGCAAACATGCGGCTTTTGTGCGCCTTTGACTCTGAGTCTTGGATAGTCTATTTTCATCAGTGCCTGTTGAGTGATACTCTGGAATCTGCGGCCCTGCTGCATGCGGCATCTATCTGTGAAGGCATCTCCTCTCTGTTCTTCTAATATTGGCGCTTTCCCCTTTTCCTTGGATGTTTCCTGCACATGGATTTATATTAATTGCTACCTTGCAGTTCACGCAAAGGAAAAGAGAATTGACGAAAAGATTTGACATGAAAGCTTTAAGTTCTAATGAATGCATAATCATGACACTCATAATGACTTGACTCTTCGAAAAACGCAACACGATCATCTTTGGATACTCAGGCGTGCAATCATTAATTTTCCTTAAGGTGCGCGCTCAATTTTGGTTTTACAGATCATGCCGAAGAAACTTTGCGATGAGTGGTTTCTGCGATTCGCATCGTAGCAATTAATAGTCTCATTCGTCGCAGATCGCAAATCGCAAAATCGCAGTTTGTGGGATCGCAAATCGCAATATCGCAATTTTCATTTGCTCATTGTGTGCTGCTTTTGCGACGTTTGCGATATGCGACGTCGCATAACGGCCGTCGGCGATTCCTTTTCGTTTTCTTTTAAGGGCGCTTTCAAAATATGCGATGCGATGAATTTCGCATCGCTTCTTTGCAGCTTATTTACGTGCATAGGAAAACGCTTCACTCTCTCTTTGCGATGCGATATAGCTTCTAGGGAGTTAAATACAAAAATTTTGATAAAATTATTTTTGGGATTTTTTGTTAAGGGTCCCCCTTTGCTTGATGTTATTGCTAATATCAATCAAAGAGAGGGGTTGTTGGTGACCACAACAATGGCGATTCACTGTGAAGAACCAGTTATCTCTGCTTTTCTATTGACATTTCCACTTCCGAAACAGAAAAACTTTCATATGTCTAAATTTTGTTATGGACAAATAGAGTAGATTACCCCTTATCCTGTCAATGATACCTTGTCTCAACCCTTCTTTTATTCCAATTGTCTGCTTCCTTAGGCTTAGTTCTTGGATTCATACCAGACATTACTTGGTCCTTTTTTAAAGATAAAATAAGGTCTTCTCTGCGTACTGGCTTTAAACTATGCTCATTTGTCGTAGGTAGAGCCTCTGCTGCCCGCAAGCGTCCATAGCCTTGACAGTGTTAACATGTTTATCCAGCAATGATCCTTTTTCCTGCTTGAAGTTATTTACAGCATTTCGGAGAAAAATCCTTTTTGACACTTTTTCCTTTTTTACTCTCTAAAGAACAATGTCTTGGTTTGGTGGCCAAATTATGACACAGTCATTCACTTGATTTACACTTTTGTTGAACAAGTTGGCTTGTGATGAGACCTCTTGTCTTTTGATTGCAACAATCTTGAGTCGTTGCCCTGTTTTGATAGACAGTATTGGCAAAGTCAGCAAGTTATAATATCTGTGATCATGATAAGCCAGCTCGTGATGAGACCTCTTATTCTTTGAGATATAGTGTTTTCTCGGATTGTTTCTCTGAATGCTGCAGTTTCCTTTAGCAGGAAGTCATTGTTTTTCCTTAAGAAAGCTCTGGACGACAATAATAGCGTTTGAAAGCAACAACTTTACAGAGAATATTTATTTTATTATTGATGATACCTTTCATTGTGCTGGCATAAAACAATTTTTTACCAAAGGTTGATTTCATCAAAGTTTTTTGAGAGGTTGAAACTAATATCATATTCAGGTTAAAGTTAACTCTATTTGTCAATAATAAAAATCATATTTTTCGAAAAGTTTTGCTATTTGTACAAGTGAAATCAAAATATGATAGAGAGTTGGTGTGCTCTTTCATGAATCTTATTCAATGATCATTTACAACCGGTTTTATTTATAAGAAAGAGAAAAACAAAATAAAAGAAACTAAAACTATCCTACAAAAAAAAAAAGAGTGATCTTCTATGGAAAATACATTTTAAGAATCTGTCCATTCACAGGCAAAGAATCTCTTCTACCTACCAAATCCTGCAACATAAACGTCGATGGGCCTATGACTTCTACAATCTGAAAAGGACCAAGCCACAGCTTCTGAAATTTCGTATGTTTGCCCTTTTCTTCATGAGCCTTATCCCATTTCAAAACTAAATCTCCCATCTGAAAGTTCTTTCTGGTTATGATGACTGAGTCAAAAGAGGATTTTATTAGCGCTTGGTGGTGAGCATGTGTTTTCTTAGCTTGTTCTCAGCGTTCTTCTAGTTTGATTATCTCCATTTTTCTCAGTTGCAAAGAGGAAGTAGATACTTCATCGATGTGTTGTACTAAAGACAAAGAGGGAATGACTAAGTGAGTGGAAGAACCACTTCTTTCCCATAAACTAAATTAAAGGGAGAAGTGCCGATTGAAGCTTTCTTCGTGATTCTATTTGCCCATAAAGCATTTACCAGCGCTTTGTGCCAATTCTTTTGGTTTTGGTCGACTGTTCTTTTGATAATCCTGATTAGGTTTTTGTTTGTTGATTCAGCCAACCCATTACCTTGCGGATAGTAATTGGCAGAATATTTCAGTTTGAACCCTGTTTTTAATGCAAACTTAGTCATTGCATTTCCAGAAAAGTATGATGCATTATCAAACATTAAGGCCGTTGGCAATCCAAACCTAGTGATGATAAATTGATCTATGAATTCAATAACGTTTTCAGAATTAATTGTCTTGAGAGGAACTGCTTCTACCCATTTAGTAAAATAATCTGTTGCCGTGAGGATATACCTATGCTGCTTAGAAGAGTGAGGAACGACCTCACCTATTATGTCCAAGCTCCATTGGTTGAATGGTTGCTCGATGTTAACTGGCTGTAGTGGCATGGACGATTTCCTTTGTTTCCCTCCAGCAGTCTAGCAGATTTGGCATTTCCTTACGTAATTGTATGAGTCTTTGAACAGCGTGGGCCAATAATATCCTACACGTAAGATCTTATGCACAGTAGCTTCTCCAGCATAGTGTCCACCTGCTGGTCCATCGTGGAGTTCCTGCAAAACCTTTTCGGCTTCAGTTTTCTCAAGACACCTAAGAAGTACAGAATCATAATTCCTTTTAAACAGAACATCATTTATGAGCTGGTATTGTTTAGCTTTCAACCTCAGATCTCTTTTCTTGGTGTGATCCAGGTGTGATGGAGCATACCCGTTCTTAAGATAATAAATGGTGTCCGCATATAATGATTCTGCGTCGTTTAGGCTTACCTCATACGTGTGTACCTCTTCAGATGAGTTCTCAGGAATTTGCGATGCTCCAGCTAACATCTTGCAGAAGCCTTGACCCCTTACGATGTTTTCTGGTTTGATCTCAAGATTGTATTCTTGTAGAGCGGTAATCCAATTTGCTCTCTTTTCACCCACATCCTTCTGTACCAAAAGGTTTCTTACCGCTGGAAACGGTACTACGACTTTGGTATGGGCTTTAAGTAAGAAAGGTCTGAAATATTTGATCGCTTTGAAAACAGCATATGTCTGTTTCTCCACGTCTGAGTAATTGAGTTCATCACCTTGTAAGTTTGAGCTAAAGAATGCGATTGGAGCTTCCGCCTTCTCTTGATTTACTTGAGTCAAAATCGCGGCATAAGATTTCTCTGAGGCAAAAGTATATAAGATGAAAGATTCTGAAAAATTTGGTGTAGCTAAAGATGGAGCGTTGATGATAGCTTGTTTGATCAAGTTGAATGCTTCGTGCTCATCTTGACCCCATTTAAAATTTGAATTCTTTTTTATCATATTTTGTAAGGGAGAAATAATACGTGAAAAATCCAGGACAAACCTTTTTACAAAATTGATCTGTCCAAGGAAAGATTGCATGGCCTTTTTGTTATGGGGTATGGATATTTCAGAAATTTCTTTGATTCTGTCAGGTTCAATGTGAATACCAGATTTCAACACTATGAATCCAAGCAATTTCCCTTCACTTAATGCGAAAAAATATTTCTTTGGGTTAAGTGAAATCCCATACCTTAAGCATCTTTGAAAGATCTGTTTCAAATCTTTGAGATGGTCGCTTCGCTTCTTGGAGTACACTGTTATATCATCCAGGTAAATCACTACCGATTTATTGACTAAACCTTTAAACGCGATGTCCATGGCTCTCTAAAAGGTAGCGCTGGCATTGATCAGACCAAATGGCATCTTCCGAAATGTGGTTTTCAACTGATCATTGGGATGTACTAGCACTTGGTTGTATCCTGAAAATCCATCCAGGAAAGACATTAATTCTGAGCCCGCTACTGCCTGTCGTATTTGCTCCATAGGTGGGAGGGGAAAATTATCTTTCTGACAAGATTTGTTGAGATTCCGGAAATCAATAAAGATTCTAATATCTCCGTTTTCCTTTCTAACAGGCACCATATTGGATACCCATTTGGAGTGTCTGACGAGGAAAATTATTCTGACTCTCAACAATTTATTTAGCTCAGTCTTTATCTGATTTTCTAAGTTGGGGTGGATTTTTCTGAGCTTCTGCTGGACAGGTTTTTCATTGTCAATCATAGGGATAGTGTGTTGAATGATAGGAGTGTTGTATGTTTTCAGCTCATCATAATTCCACGCAAAAACGTTTTTGTATTGTCTCAGAAGACGGATATATGCTGATTTTTCTTCAGGGGCTAGGCCGTGGCCTAGATTAACGTTTTGCGGCTTCTGATCGGTTCCTAGGTTCACTAATTCATAGTTTAGAGTTGAACTGCAGAGTTTAGAATTGGCAGACCTTTTAAACCGACTTTTCAAATCATATAAATCTTCTAACTTAACCACTGATTTAGGCATAGCATTATGAGTGCTATTTTGCTGAATTTGGTGATCATGATGGTCTTCGTCAATTATTTGATTTGAGTAGGATCCTTCAGAAGTGAGGAAATTTACAATGTCTGGATCGTTGTTGAATACTCTCCAGTTGGTGATGTTGTCAAGGATGGATGGTCTAAAGATTAATTCTATTGAAAACCTATCAGGACTAAAATCTTCGGAGGGAATCATTCTAGAGGCTACGTTAGCTAACAGGTCTGCGCTCGCATTTTGGAGTCTTGCGATTGACGAAATATTGAATGCTATGAAATGTGAAGTCAGATCTTGTACTAAAGATTGATAGTGCTTTATATGACTTGACAGGCAATGTATGGTGTTACGTACCTGTTTGACGACAATTTCGGAATCTCCAAAGACTTGAAGATATTTAACATTCAAGCCGATTGCTTTGTATAGGCCTTGCACCAAGGCTTCGTACTCCGCTGTATTGTTTGTGCAATCGAACTCAAGTCTGCATGTAAGCATGATCTTGTTCACATCTGGGTTAATCAGAATGCATCCTGCTCCTACTCCCTCGTTATATTTAGAGCCATCAAAATATAATTTCCAAAATAAATACGTATTTACAGAGTTATCTAAAAAATTAAAACACTTTGAATCATCAGTTTGGGAAAAATTTTCAACTTGGGACACAACTGAATTTTCTAAGTAAGGTGAAGTCTGAGCATTGAAATTGCCGAGGAAAGAATCTACCGAGTAATTGCCTATGATACTGTTGTTGTATGCCATTGCTTCGTTCTCTCCTTCCAATTATGTCACTATGTACTTTTGGTGCAACTCTCGTTCAACCGTTATTTGATTGGGTTTACCGTTGTAGGGTAACCACATGTGTGACCAGTCGGTTGAGAAATATTTGTGGAGTTTCTCGGACCAATCCCTGCTAAGAATTAAACCATAGAACTCAGGGATATCAGCTACTAGAATGTCGATAACCTGACATACTTTCGGGTTAGACGACAATCTTATGGTCACCTGGTTAAGTTCACCAATCACTTCGACTTGAGATCGATCAAGTTGAACTATGCGCACTGCGGATTTCTGAGGCTGAACATTGAATTTGGCACATATTGATCTGGGTAGAATATTCGTTGAAGCACCAGAATCAATCAAGCAATTGTGCACGTTTTTATTGAAAATTTCATAAGTGAGGAGAAAAGGAGGAGTATGGGATCTTGACCTTCCTCCAATCAAGGCAATGTCATTCGGATCAATATTATTGATCATGTTGGTTGGAGGTCTTCCCATGTTGTGGGAAGCTACAACTGTAGGTAAAGATGTAGTAGGCACGGCATGTAATTCTTTCATCATTATTTTCTGTTGATGTTTCAATTTGCTCAATTCGTAAAGAGTGATATTAGCCCTAGTCTTTTTCATGTCATCGATAATGTTATACTCCATTTCATCCGACACTATCAGTGTTCTTGATGGAGGTGCTTGATCTGATTGGACTGGGATAAATTGGGTCACTCTAGCGGTTGTTTTCTTTGTTGCGACCTTATCTTTAGTTGCAGGGCTTGCGCCCTTCTGTTTAGGGGTAGTTTGGGGAGGATCAAGTTGATTTTTGCTTCGTGTGCTAACCAGAAATGCTTCTTGATCCTCTTCTTGTGGGAGGATGAAATCCCACATTCCTTGTAGTTCCACAACTTCTTCATCATCGGTCTGGCCTTCAGTGGTATTCTCTTCTTCTTCTTCTTCTTCTTCAGATTCGACATTTGAGACAGCATTGGGAGGTTTCACCTCCATGGGAGGGTTTCTTTTAAAAGATCTGAAGGGATTTTTGGAAGAAGTTTCTGCTACTTGTTTTCTTATGTCAATCATCTCATTGGACATGGCCTTTAACACTTTTTGTAATCCTTCCATATCGAAAGGATCTTTCGTTTGCTTCTTCTTGGTATCTTCTTTGAAAGAGATTTTCTTGGATTTGCGTTCTTCTATTGCAGATCTCTTTTCTAGGGAAACTACATGTTTTTCTATTGCTAACGCCTCAGTTAAGTTTTCAACTAAGGTCGTCTTGTTTGCCCTATCTATGAAGATAGCCAAGTTTGATGGTAAGGCCATGATGTACCATTCACATCTTACTTCCTCGCTGGTTTGAGAAGTAGCGGGAATTTTGTTGAGGATCTTATTGAACCGTAAATTGAAATCTTTAATGGGTTCTCTAGCCTCAGCTTTAAGATTAGATAGGTCATTGATCAATGTCGCTGTTGATCTGTCATCACCAAACTTGGTGAGGAATTGACTTTGAAAGATGTCCCAACTTGTGATGGACCCGGAAGGTAACGAAAAGTACCATGACCCGGCTGTTCCTTGCATCGTGTAAGGAAAAATTCGGACGACAGCATCTTCGTTAGTAACTCCGTTGAGATTAACAGAAAGCATGAAATTATTGATATGCTCTTCAGCTAGCATGCCTGTTTCTGGATTGAATTTAGGTAGCCACTTCTCAGGATGGGTCGGTATTGGGCTCAGGGGTGGAGGCATTAAAACCGCCCCAGGATTGTTCCATGGAGATTGGGCCATCGTTGAGCCGCTAGTTAATGAGAGTGCAGAAGATGGTCCCTGATGCTGAGAAGATGAAGGTATTATGATCTTTGATGATTGAAGAGGAAGTGTTGTGGAAGATGGATGAGTGATTTGGGATGAGGATGTGGGTGGTTAACTTCGCGGTGAGGGTGTTGAAATGGACGAAGTGTCTCACGGTCAGACTCTGGTGGTGCTTTCCTTGCTATTTTCCTAGTAGGGAGAGGGAGTTCACTTGGTTGAATACCAAATTTTTCACTCTTCAATCTGGTCAGAGGATGAGCAGGATTGTACTGCGAAGTCACGCTGCTGTTAGATTTATTAGACCTATGAGAAAAAATAGAGAATCCCTGGAGTTTACGAATCAAAGTTTGAATTTCAGGGGGTTCAATAATGAGTTGGTCTGATATATTAGAGTAGGTAGCAGCGGTGGATACTCGAGCGACTTCTAAATCCGGGTTTAACCGTACTGGAGAAGTCGGAGGAGTTGATGAGGGTGATTTACTCTCAGAATGGCATTTAGATTTTGACTTAGTTGCCATTCATAGTTCGTGCCCTCCTTCTAGCACCAAATATGTTGAGGGCCCCGAAATTGGGTCAACAACAAGGGGGATACCCACCCGGTCGGGAACCTGGTTGGCGGCTCCTTGCCCGTTTGGTGTAGCGGGTCCGACTGGGGATAATGGGACCAGCTTCCCAATCTAAAAGATGTGTGTGTGTGTAGATTTTGAAGATACTAATCTAAAGGTAATTTTAAGCTAATTTAATTCTAGACTCTAAACTGACTCTATGCTACTGTAATCTAACAAAAACAGCACATCTAATCTATACTAACCTGGGGTAAAATTCTTTCATTATGCGATCTAAAAAGATTTCATACAACAACTGGTAATAAAGATCATTCAGCTATCATAAGAATATAAATCAATTAATATAAACCATTCTGCATAAGAAGTTAGGCAAAACAGTTGTGAACAACATATTGCATAATCAGTTATTCATATGTCAAGCACAAACAAATGACTCCACCGTACAAAAGTGCCAAATGGTAACCCACACATTCATACATTAACATATAAACAACTCAACTGTATATCACTCTAAGAATATGACCAGAAATTAATCAAGAGATAAAAGTACCATTTATGACTGATTTCACTCACAAACTTCAAGCAATAATGATTTATCTCTACTTACTTCTAACATCTACTAAGAGTACAGAAGTGCAACATCAGTAGCAGACATTAAAATGTAAACATAAATAAATCTTGATCCATCCATTCATCAAAAACCCCCTCCGAGGGTGCAAAAGTGCATGTTCTAAGGACAAGTTTTTTGACAAATTTCCGGACCCTCCTCCAAATGCCATGAGAAGGGTTAAATACTACTAACTAACTAATCTTAATTACACAAATTTAGGAAACGGCTTCAAATGACCGCCCTTTTACTAAAACAAATTTATTTCTAAAAATTGAATCTAATTTCTAACCGTTTCTGTATCTGCTCCTTAGTGTTGTAAGCAATGCAAGGTTCGCCTGGAAAGAGTCGGTTGGTTGTATTTTCCTTTTTCTCGAGCGATAAAAGTATAAATAACAAAAGCTGGCACCTCTTTCTGACAAACTAGAAGATATTTTTGAAAATCTTCCTCTGGCTGGGTGTTTTTTGCTGTGTGTATACTTAGTATAACCCAGATTTCTTTCAAACTGATTGTGCTATTGCTATTTCGGTTTCCGGCCGTGCGAATGACTCAATGAGTTAGGGATTTCATTGCCTGAACAATCTTACGTATTGAAAATTGCTTCCGTTCTTTGTTCCAGGCTTTTCTAAAGCATCATCCCTTTTCAACGTTTTTCTTTTTGCTTTATCCAATCTGAGCTTCAGGATCTTTTGCAAACATGCTGCTTTTGTGCGCCTTTGACTCTGAGTCTTGGATAGTCTATTTTCATTAGTGCCTGTTGAGTGATACTCTGGAATCCGCGGCCCTGCTGCATGCGGCATCTATCTGTGAAGGCATCTCCTCTCTGTTCTTCTAATATTGGCGCTTTCCCCTTTTCCTTGGATGTTTCCTGCATATGGATTTATATTAGTTGCTGCCTTGCAGTTCACGCAAAGGAAAAGAGAATTGACAAAAAGATTTGACATGAGAGTTTTAAGTTCTAATGAATGCATAATCATGACACTCATAATGACTTGACTCTTCAAAAAACGCAACACGATCATCTTTGGATACTCAGGCGTGCAATCATTAATTTTCCTTAAGGTGCGCGCTCAATTTTGGTTTTACAGATCATTCCGAAGAAACTTTGCGATGAGTGGTTTCTACGATTCGCATCGCAGCAATTAATAGTCTCAATCGTCGCAGATCGCAAATCGCAAAATTGCAGTTTGTGGGATCGCAGATCGCAAATCGCAATATCGCAATTTTCATTTGCTCATTGTGTGCTGCTTTTGCGACGTTTGCGATATGCGACGTCGCATATCGGCCGTCGACGATTCCTTTTTGTTTTCTTTTAAGGGCGCTTTCAAAATATGCGATGCGATGAATTTCGCATCGCTTCTTTGCAGCTTATTTACGCACATAGGAAAACGCTTCACTCTCTCTTTGCGATGCGATATAGCTTC
This sequence comes from Pinus tabuliformis, assembly GCA_031772625.1. Taxonomy (NCBI): domain Eukaryota; kingdom Viridiplantae; phylum Streptophyta; class Pinopsida; order Pinales; family Pinaceae; genus Pinus; species Pinus tabuliformis. Next base: position 1,027,160,014 of record CM062805.1, read on the forward strand.
TAGGGAGTTAAATACAAAAATTTTGATAAAAATATTTTTGGGATTTTTTGTTAAGGGTCCCCCTTTGCTTGATGTTATTGCTAATATCAATCAAAGAGGGGGGTTGTTGGTGACCACAACAGGTTAATAAAGTAAAGTTGGTTTCCCTAGGAGTTGCAACATCCTTGCTGCAATACCAGGGCTCATCACTTTTTGGCACTGTTTCCATGGGGTTGTCTAGGTAGATGTGATTTATGTTTTCCTTTATATTTGACATTCAGTAAATAGATATAATTCCTGTTTTCCTTTTGTTTTGCATTCAATAGATAGTTGCGACTTTTTCTTTCTTTCCATTTTGCAAGTAGTTCTTAAAAATCCCTAAAGAAGAAAAAAAAAATCTTTCATGCCTCGTAGGAGTAGAGACAACTTAGGATTTCTTTTTCCAAATACCCTGACACCAGCAAACAACCAACCTTCCCATCAAACAACCAACCTTCCCTCTTCTTCGGTGGCTGTGAGCTAGAGGACTCATTAGGCGAACAACCAAAGATATTTGAAGAGCCTATTGGGGCAGAAGAAGAAGAAACCATTCCACCAACACACACCACGACTGGAAATCGAAATGGGATTGAAAAAAAAAATGGAGTTGAAAACAGAACTGAGGGTGATTTTCCCCATCAGAGAAACTAGTGGAGATGCTAGGAAGGAAAACATAAGCCCCTCTCTCCTTCCTCACTTCTATGGCTTAACCTGAGAGGACCGTGATACCTTTTTGTTTGAGTTTGTTGTCATCTGCAGAACTTATGATTATACCTCTGACGACCATAAATTGAAGTTGTTCCCATCCACCCTTAAGGACGCAGCCTTGCGATGGTTCGTGGGTTTACCTGGGGATAGCATCACTACCTGGGCTCAAATGCCACAAGCCTTCAACAACAAATACAAGGATTATTGTAGGTCCAAAGAAACCAAAGATGAAATCTTTAGAATGACCTTGTGACATGATGAGTCTTTGTAATATTATGAGGAAAGGTTCTAAATCAGCTACGAAAGGGCCAGATGCACCCTTGATCCTGAATCACTCAAGCTAGCCCTTCTTAGAGGGATCAAGGAATATCTCCTAGAAACCCTAAACATGTTTTCAGGAGGGGACATCTACCAGTTATCATATGATGATATCAAAACTTTCAAAAATCATTTTAGGGTAGCTAGAAAGAAGGGTAGGGCTAGTCAAGCTTTGGCCAATTCATCCTCCTCCAACGCACTCATCAAAAGTGAAATTGGGAACTTATTGGAAGACTTTAAGAGTGAAATGTTGCATACCCTTGCTCAGCAAATGGACATCATGCAAATCAAGAGGAAGCAGGAGGAATAAAAAAGATCCTTTGTTATCTTTTGCCTTAGATGCACAAGGAGGCACCCTAGAAATTAATTTCCATTGAGCCTTATACAGATTTGCTCGGTCTGTGAGGAGAACCACTCCACAGAAAAGTTCCCTTCTCTCCCTAGATTGAAAGATGTGTATCAAGGAACTGAAGGTGTGACTGAACAACTCTGTTATATCAACCAAAGGAGGCCTCAAGGACCTCGACCATACCAATGAGGCATGCAAGGAGTGTCATATTCATATTACAACCCTAACCAGAATGCATCCATTTCCCCTTGGTGTCCTCCAACTCATCCTTCATGGTCCACACCTTCTCCATGGTCTTTTTAACCTCATTACCATTCCCAGCCTGCCACTCAATCATTTCAGCCATATGCTCCCCCACAACCTCAGTGGAATACACCATCATAGGGTTAGAGGCCTCCATAAAACCAATCTCCAGCCTTACTGCCTCCACCTCCATCTCAACCACAGAACCTCCCCCCTACTCCACCTAAGCAACCTCATATGCCTGCTTAGCCAAATCCGAACCCAGAAAACAAACAGGCACATCAAGTCTATAGTGGAGAGACATCCTACCCTACTTATGCTATGGAAATCCAAGTAATCAATCTCCATCTCCACCCGCGGAGATTGAAGAGGAAAAGTAAGAGAGTGTTCCTCAAGCCAATCCACCTCCTTTTCCTAAGAGATTAATCCATCCTAGCCAGCACACCCCATAAGAGACTGAACTTTTGGGTGAATTGAAAAACTTGTGTGTTAAAATCCCACTCCTCCAATCTATCAAGGATGTCCCCATCTATAACAAGTTAATCAAGGATAAATTCTTCAAACATCCTAGGAGGAGAAAGAAAGATACCCCTACCATTAATTTCATTGGACAGTTGTCTGACTTAGTGTTGGGGCAAGTGATTTTCCCAAAGTATCTAGACCCTGGAAGTCTTGTGGTAGATGTGCACATCAGTGGTATCATTGTAGCCCATACCTTGATTGATCTTGGGGATGCCATTAATGTGATGACTAAGGAGACCATGCTTAAACTGAATCTCCAAGGATCATTAAGGAAGACCAAAACTATATTGCATCTTGCAGACAGATCCACAGTAGCTCCTGAGGGAGTTGTTGAGGATGTGATGGTCTCCATTGATTCCTAGGAATACCCTGTTGACTTCTTAGTTCTCCAACCTAAGACCAAGCTCAATGGTTATCCTCTCATCCTTGGAAGTCCATGGTTGGCCATTACTGATGCTTACATAAGTTGTAGGGATGGGAATATGGTGATTAAAAATGGCCATTTGTCCAAAAAAATGGTCTTGTACCCTCCTTTTCAACCATCTCTAGAGCATGACTTGCCTTTATGGTTGGAAGAGGAGGAGGAATATGAAGTCTACTCTACCACATCTTACCCGATATGTGCCCTAGAGGCTACTATAGGAGGGGGCAACTTGATGAAGACAACGTGATTGATCAAATCCTCCAGAATCAGCCCCCCAACACCATGTCTCTTGATGAGTTAGTAAAGAAAGTTGAAGTTAACCCTTGGAATGATTTTTGACCCAAGTCCTACTCATGTTAAGATGATATAATTTGGTCCAGAGAGAACATTGAAAATCAACCCCTCTCTCCCTACACATCAGGAAAAGGAGTTATGTGACATACTAAGATATCATCTGGATGCCTTTTCTTGGAGTTATAAAGAAATCAAGGGAGTGCACTTTTCGGCGTGTACTCGCCACATTTACATCAAGGAAGGCTGCAAGTTAGTGTTCCAACCTTTGAGGAGAATGAACTCAACCCTCAAATACATAGTTAAAGAAGAATTGCAAAAGTTGTTGGATGCAGGGTCTATTTACCCCATCTCAAATAGTGAGTGGGTGTCTCCTCTAGTTCTGGTCCCAAACAATAATGGAAAATGGAGGATCTGTGTAGACTACAAAGGGCTAAAAAAATCCACCAAAAAAGACCATTTCCCTCTACCTTTCATTGATCAAGTCTTGGATGGTCTTGCAAAAAAGAAGTTATTGTCTTTCCTAGATGGATTCAATGGTTACAATCAGATCCAGATCAGCCTAGATGACTAAGATAAAACCACCTTCCCTTTTCCTTAGGGTACCTTTTCTTATAGGGTCCTTCCTTTTGGATTATGTAATTCCCCTGCCACTTTTTAGAGGGCAGTCCTGAGCATCTTTGCAGAGCTAGTCCATGACTCTGCAGAAATTTATATTGATGATTTCACTCCATATGGGTGTGATTTCCTGGAGGTTCTCTAACTTGGGGAAAGTATTATATAAATGCATTGAAATGAACCTATCCCCTAGTCTTGAGAAGTGTGAGTTCTTGATGATCAAAGACTGTTGTAGGTCACTCAATATCCCAAGAAGGACTGAAAGTGGACCCAAATAAAATTGCTATCATAAATAGGGTCCCTACTCCTCGTTAGAAGTTTGTTTGGCTTATTTGGATACTATAGGAGATTCATAAAGGACTTCATTAAAGTAGCCTCACCTTTATTTGTACTATTGGCCAAGGACTCTGAATTTTTCTGATCAGAAAGCTGCCAGAAGGCCTTAGAAACCTTAAAGGACAAGTTGATTGTTGCAACTATACTCTGAGGCCCAAATTGGGATCTTCCTTTCCACATCCATGTTGATGCCTCTGAAAAATATAAAGGAGCATCTCTAGGCCAGATAGATGACAAGTTGCCTTATGCCATTTATTTCATCAACAAAAAATTGTTCAAGGCTGAATTGAACTACACTGTGACTAAAAAAGAGCTCCTAGGTGTTGTCCATTCCTTGAATAAATTTAGACTTTACATCACTGGTTACTAGACCTTTGTACATACTGACCATGTTGCTATTAAATATTTGATAAACAAGCCTGATGTGAATGCCAGAATTATTAGATGGTTGCTTTTATTACAACAGTTTGATCTAACTATCATTGATAATTCTGGTAAAGAAAATGTAGTTGCATATTTTTTGTCTAGACTTGCTTTGCCTACAGGTGAGGAAGGAATCGTTGATGATCATCTGCCATATGATAATTTATTTTCTATTTCAGTTCTCTCTCCATGGTTTGCTAACATAGCCAACTACTTAGTGGTTTCACATTTCCCTCCAAATTTGTCCTCCAAGGAAAAGAGAATAATTATAATAAAGAGTGCCTCATTCACTTGGATTGGGGTAAATCTCTTCAAGCTAGGCCCAGATCAAATTCTGAGGAAATGTGTCACGGAGGAGGAATTCTTTGACATCCTTCTGATCTGTCATGATGGGCCTTGTGGAGGTTACTTTGCAACCAAGAGGACAACCTTCAAGGTACTGCAAGATGGCTACTAATGGCCCACTCGCCACCAAGATGCAAGAAGATACACCAGTAAATGTGACCAGTGCCAAAGAATGGGGAAACCTACTCCCTGGGATGAAATGTCTTTTCAAACTCAAGTGACTCTTGAGTCACTTGACAAGTGGGGCATGGATTCCATTGGGCCCATTGTTCCACCATTAGGGCAGAAAAAGTACATAATTGTGTGCAATGATTATTTGACAATGTGGGCTAAAACCAAGGCCATTAAGGTAGAAACAAAAGAGAAAGTGGTTAAGTTCTTAAGGGAGAATTTGTTTTACAAGTTTGGGTATCCTAGAGAGCTAGTCACTGATTAGAGTGCTCAATTCACCTCACACCTGATTGAAAATATGTTGAGTCAGCATAAGATCAAGCACAAGAAGTCAATTTCTTATCATCCTCAGGCCAATGGACAAGTAGAGATTACCAATAGAGCATTGGAAGTAATTCTCACAAAGGTTGTGAGCAGTAGCACAAAATATTGGGCTGGAAGACTAGTGGAGGCCACTTGAGCATAAAATACAACCTAGAAGATAACCATTGGTTTCACCCCTTATGACTTGATCTATGGGAAGAAGGATCTGCTCTCCATTGAGTTTGAGTACAACACTTTGAGAATGATATCACAATTGGATTTGGATGTTACAAACGCACAACAAGAGAGGTTGCTCCAGTTCAATGGTTTAGATAAATTTAGGATGTAGATCGTCATACACACAGAGGTGACTCAAGTACAAATAAAGGTTTGGCATGACAAAAGCATCAAAGATAATTTTTTTCAAGAAGGTGATTGGACTCTACTATACGACTCCAGGTTCAAGGACATCAAAGGCAAATTGATGACCAGGTGGTTGGGCCCATATCTGATAGAGAAGTGCCATGACAATGGGGTTGTGCAAATAAGGACCATTGATGAAGAAGGTATCCCCTTATTGGTCAATGGATACAAATTAAAAGCCTATAAAAGACCTCTACCAAGGGAAGAGTTCATCAGCAAGGAAGTGAATGTGCTTGGAATTGTCTTAGCTTCCAACTCACCAAATTCTTGAAGACTATTTTGTTTTTGAAAAAAGGAAAAAAACAATAAGGGACTTAAGTGAAAAACTCTATGAGGCACCTGAGGCCAACTTTTGGGTTGAAAACCTCCTTGAGGAAGCCCAAGAGTGGAAAAAAGGAAAATAAAATGATCCTTGGGTGAAAACCTCCCTTAAGGTGACTAGGGCAGGTAGAAAAGTTGAAAACCTCATTTGAGGTGACTTATGTGTCTTTCAAAAAAAAAAATTACATGGCAGGGACCTCAAACCTATCAACTAATAAAATTATTTGATTTTTGCAAGTTTTTAAAGGAAACAAAGGACTTAGAATTAAGAATACAACAAGCTAAGAATCACCTCATTCTTCCTTCATTCATTTCATATCTCCCATGCCTACCATGTCTCCATCATCCATCCTCACTTCAAGGCATCAAAAACCCATTTGTATGCAGTTTTCTGACTTCTACAGGTTTTCCTGTAGTTACTACAAGAGTTTCCTATAGTACTGCAAGATGTCCTAAAACTCCACAGGAATGAAATTACGATTGGTAAATGATGATTCAGGCATGTTCCAGGTTGAAAGAGGGGACCATACACCTCACCACCTCTAACCCAACACAAGCTCATGACCATACTACCCTTTGTGTTGATAAAAAACCACTCAGAAAAATAAAAAAAATATATACAAAAAATAGAAAGGAAAAAAGGAGTGCCATCATTGGCCTTGCACACCTACCACTCCATCTCCTCCATTTCCATCCTTCCACTCCTACATCACCACTCATTCCCCCTCCAAGTGAAAAAAAAAAAAAATTTGATGAGAAAGGAAGCTACAAGATTTCTTGTAATAACTATAGGAAACCCTATAGCAGCACGTACTCTCACAGTAGCGGCTCTCCATGCACTCTCCTTCAACACCAAGGCAAGAAAATGTGTGAAAATGTGTTGGCCTGTTAAAAAGCTTTTGATTTAAGCGAAAGTTCCAATACACATCGGTACACCATACATCACTAACCCTGTAAGCAGGCATTGGAGCCACTGCTCGCTCCTCAAAGAAAAGATTACAGACTCTCAAGGTTATGTGGGAGGAGCCAAGGTGAAAATTCTTTTGCATGTACAAATGAAGGGTATTTATAGCCAAGGGTAAAACTGGCCCTTGTGACTGTTCGACTTCTCTCATGACTGTTTGAATTTAATGACTTTTCAACTTTACATGACTCTTCAGATTACATGTGGGTCTCTTGGACTTCCACGTTATATTACATTGATTTACAATAGTAAGGCCCACGGTAGTGATGTGGCTGACATGACTCATGACACAACTCAACACGACAGTGTTGGTATGTTCATGTTGCTGGTGGTGTCCATGTCAAGCTACAGTGTTGTTGAGTGATGGATATGCTCTTGGTGTATCATAGCTTCACCTCTGCATGGCAAGGTGTGTGGAGCCTTCAATGGTCTTGTTGTTCGCTTGATGTTGCATGTGCACATTGTTATCACTCCAAAATTTCTTCAAATTTGTTAGAAAAAGAAATGATAGAGGTAACCACAAACCAACTTTGGAGATTAGGATCTAGCCTTCCTAAACTCAGAGAGGGCTCTCCCTTTATGATTTAACTTTGTTTAAGTTAATTTATTTTAGTCTAGTTATGATTGTACTTGGGTTTTGATTTGGATTTGTTGGTGGGATCACTTACTTAGATGAAAAGAGGGATGTTTTTACCATTGGTCTATGGGGTCAAATGTCTAGCAAACAGGACTGGATCAAGTTCTAAAAACAGTGTCTACAGGGCAAGATAGAAAAGTTACTTCAGATCTCAAGGCTAGATGGTGAAGTGGTTTTCGATTGGATCCAAAGAGAAATTAAGGGTTCCTTAGGCCGGATTATGAAGAAAGTGAGAGAGGTCAACCGGGATGAGAGAGCAATTAAGGATTCTTAGATCCAGATATCAGAAGAAAACGTGTAAATAGTTAACTGTGGAAAACAGAGTGTACTTAAACAAATTCTGAGATAAATTTCTAGTTAATTCATTCAACTTTAGATAACATTTAAGTTTGTGAAAAACATAAGAGAATAACAAATTGACAAAGAAAATACTTCACTGTAATAGCTCTACACATGAATCTTGTAATGCAATCTCTTTATTACTTGCTCCAGTCTACTGACTTGAAAATTGGTACAATAACTCTCAGGTGTATGATCAAATTAACTTTACAAATGTATAGCAATCCACACTCAATACTTCAAATTATGAAGTATTTATACAAAATATCCCAAATTGTCTTGGGAACTAATCTAGGAGAAAGAAAAATCTTCATGTAAGAAGATAGAGACAATTATTGAACTGATGCTTGTTGTCCCTATTATTTAGGCTTTGTTGTATTTTAATCTTTGATCTTTTGCCCTTTAATCTACTTTGTTGTTTGGTCTTCACGTTGGATGATCTATTTACTCTGACCTTTCATCTCATACACTATAATCTGATACACTTTCATATGGTTGACCTGTCAATATCCTTTTACTGTGTCCTTTTACTTTTTAATGTACATTTTATATTTTTACTGTGTATTTCTATAGTAAATCATTTAGTTTTTCCCATGTCTCAGCATTTGGTAATTGGATATTGAGCATCTTCATGTAGATCTCATCTGCCTCTGTATATTTGGAAAAAGTAGGCTTATTGACAAAAAAGGTGTTTTACCTCATGCTGGAGGTAAAACAAATTCTAAAACGTTTGATATAATACTTTTCCAGTAGGTATGCCCTTCATGGATGAAGTATTCACCTGATCTCTAGCCACTTCTCGGATTTTTCTGTTATAGTCCTCCTGTGTCATCAGCTTATCATTTATTACCAAGGAATTTGGTAAACCTTTTTGCCTCAAAATTTCAAATTTGACCATGAAACTGTTAATGGCCAATTGCATGGTTTAGCACTTATCCTCTAGGTTCAACATCAAATTCCTCTTAGTGATGACTCTTTTAACTTCCAAAATTGTACATGTTTTGTCAGGTATCTCTAATTCCTGTAGCTCATACTTGTTCTTGGAGTTGAGGAAGTGAATGATCCTTGCAGCTTCCTCTGGCATGTCTCCAAGTTCTTCTTTGACTCTTTGAATGGATTTTGTAGCCTGCTTTATTAACTCAATTTGTTCAAAAATAACCTAGATGGATGACCAAATATCATTGATAGAGTCAATGATATTGGCCCACAATTGTTCTTTAGCCTGACCTAGGGGTTCATTCAGTGTCAGTTCCTTCTCCAGCTTTTTATTCATTCATTCATCCTTGTAAACTTCTATTGTTCTTCTTTGTGCATGATTTGGGCAAGTTTGAAATCTGTTTCCAGGTTGGTCACTTTTTCCTTTAGCCTGTTCATCTCAGTGGTTTGAATGGACATTTATTCCATTGCTTTGACCAACCTGTTTGCTTCATCACCTGTAGATCCTGTTGTTGTTGACTCTATTGCTGATGTATTTGGTGTAGATGCTGGTAGTGTTGTGGCCATTGGAGTTGTGGGAGCTAAGGATTCTGCCAAAGTGGAAGGTATTGCAGTGGTTACTGTTGGAATAACAATGGCAGGGGCATCCTCGAGACTAGCTTGTTTTTGTTGAATCAAGATATCTAACTCTCTTTCCATCTCCTTTAATTGATCATTCAATTGAAGTACTAGGTCCATCATCTCTTCATGATTGGTTTGGCTCTCCAGGACCCTTTGGTTTGTGGGTGTTCTAAATGAGGTAGCTTGAGTTATGTCTTAAGGGATTCTATATCCTCATTCTTATTTTTGATCAATTTCTCAGCAGCCTTAATGTCACTTGGATCATGGCCCAGTTCAATGACCAAGTCCTCCAATGACTTGATCATGTTGTCTTTGGCCTATGAAGAGGCATTCTCCAATTTATACTGGGTTGTTACATTATCCAGTGAATCCTGCAACCTGTGTGCAGCCATGGCCTTTCCTGTAAGGGTGGAGTAAATCATTTCTCCAACCTGTTTATGAAACTCTATTTGGTCAATGGGATGAACATCCCTGGCCAACACCTCAAAATCAATCTTCTTGTAATCAGCTAAGGTCTTTGGTTGTTGAACAGTGGGCTGCAAAAATGAGACCTGCATCTTTCCTTCTTTGATGTCAAAGGCTGACATCAACATGCTCTGGTTGGCTGGTGTATGCTTGAAGTATTGGGCATATGTCTTTGCCTTCAACTTCTCATTTCTCATTTTTATTTCCTTGTACATGTCTTTGATATCCTTTTCTTTGTCAGCTGGCCTGACAAAGGAAGAAACCTCAACACTTCGTTGTCTCTCAATCATTTTAGTGTTGGAGGTTGATAGTTGTTGTGTTTCACCTAAATAAAATGTGGTTTTGCTTCTCTACCCCATTGTTTCAGTCTCAGTTATTTCCACTGATTCAATGTTATCTTCCTGTTCAGACATATGATTCAACTTGGGCCTTTTCCTAAGTTCAAAGTATTCATCTATAGTCTCCATGGCAGAACTAGAACTCTCCTCCTTGTTTCTTTTTGGATTCCTATCATCATTGGCTGGGGTCTGCAAAACAAGAGGATTACTCATTGGCTCCCCTAGTTCTGGAATCTACAGGAAAGAGCTTTGGTCAATTTGCTTTTCTAGATCAATGAGTGTGTTTTCAACATCCACAACTGTGTTATCCATGTCAATCAATGTATTTTCCAACCACTAAGATTGGTTGGCAAACTCAGGTCTTGGGTTGTGGATGAAAGGTCCCAATTTGACCTTGATTCTCAATTTGTTTATGACCCCATGAGGGTCATACTGCCACATGAAGTTTTTCCTGAATTTCGTCTGTTGTAGTATCTTGTCAGCCTTTGGTCCAACTTATCTGTTATTACATATGAAGGGGCCCAATTGGTTCTTTATTTTGAATTGAGTCTTCTTCCTAGTTGCTAGGAAGTTGACCTCATCTGAATTGATGATTTGCCTGAAATACTCAAGTGCAAATATCCTCATATGGAGGTATTTGGGCATCTTATAAGGGGCTAGTTAGCAGCCATAAACCGTGATCTCAATGTGGTTCTGGTATAGGTACCAGTCTCCCACCTTTTTGTTCTTAGCCAACTGTAGCACCCTCTTGATTTCTTGGCTAATTCTAGGTTGAGTGTTACTGGTCAGCATGTTGATGACTGGGTAGACAAATGAGTCTATGAAGTCTTTGTAGGTAAATGATGTGGAGTATTTCTAGATCAAGGGTGTCCAGTAGACCATTGATCTCTCTTTTCCCTTGGTATCCAACTTCTGGATGCTTATAGGGAACTTATCTTCTTGTTAATACAAAAACATGTGAAATAACACTATTGAGTACTTGAAAACTCTTTCAGTGGGCAGTCTTGTGAATTGTTCATGCATCCTATCTGCAATGAACTGAGCATAATTTTACATGATAGCAGGAGGCTTGACTGGGGTGAAGATGGACAGGAAGGCCAGAATAACCTCATCCTCATGCTCATCTAAGGTATATCCTAGGATGAAAGAGAGCATGGTGATTATATGTCTGCCTGTCTTTGAAAAAATGGTGGCAGCATAAGGTGGAGTATCTATGGGAATATGGCGGTCTTCAATGATGAAGTTTTGGAAGACTTGTCTTATCTTAACCAGGTCTAGTGTGATATATAAGTCCAATAGGTCTCCAATAGATAATGGGGTCTCGTTAGGGCTAGGTTGGACTTGTAGCATTTGGTTGATAGACTCTGGATTGATGGTGAATAAGAGTTGTTGGTTAGGGGCAACAATAACCCTTTGGCTAGGGATATAGCATGCATGAAAAAAATGTATGATATCAAGGAATGGGTAAACTTTTGGGAATAGGTATTTGGGTAAATTGGATTCCCACAGATAGATGTCATTGGTATGGTTTAGGAATCTATCCTTACTCCAATAGTGGGGCTTCAGAAGGTAGGTTGAGGTAGCAATATATTTTATCTGGAAATCCCTGTCTGCTAGTGCCAAATGGTTGATGTCCAGGTGAAGGGTTGACACAGGTCTCACATCTAGAGAGGTCTGGGAAGCCATGACTGAGTTTATGGATTGGGATTAGGCTTGTATTGGCTGTAGAAGTGAGGTTTGGGAAACTCTGGTATAGTGAGAGGGTAATTGCAGTTTTCAAAAGAGGGGTTTTGGGTATACAGGAAAATTACTCTTCAATTAGGCAAATGTATTAATTAATTTCAATTAATTAATCTTTAAACTTGATTGTACGTTTTCAAATTTAGAGGGTCGTTCTGGTTTTCCCAAAAATACCTGGAATTTTGGTGGTATGGCTTGCAAACTGGTTTAAATGATGGTTGCAGAGGGTACAGTTGATGCAATTGTGAACTGGATAGTTGAATTGGGCATCGAGAGCTTCTTCGAGTGGTAAACAGCGGTCAATTTTGGTCGCAGAGGCTCAAGGTGTCGCAGAAAATCTTAAGCAGTATCCACAGTGCAAATGAGTGAAAAGAGTCGAAATGGGGCTTCTTCGGCCTTTTAACTAGCAACGATTACAATTTGGCGCGGAATTTTACAAATGAACAGTGGATGGTTTTGGTTTGGGCGGGGAGGCGGTTTCAGAGGCCATCACACTGCTTTTGGAGAGTAGGCGGTATTTACTTGAGAGCACACAATATCGCCTGAGGCTACCACATAGTGGAATAGAGCCCGGGAAAAACCGTGAATCTCACGTTCTCTCGGGCTGGTAAAGGTCAGAGAGCGAATGAGCATGATATGGATGTGCACCGTCGGATCTGGGGGTAGAAGATCGGACGGCTGTCGCATAGTCAAGCTACATGGAGGGAATGGGGGTCAAGATTAGTGGGGCCTGGGGGTTAATTACAATTAATTGTAATTAATTAATGAATAAGGCATGGATTAAATATAAGTGAGGGTTAATAGAGTGGGACCAGGGTTTATTTTGGCGGGGTTTTCTTAACCACACCTGGGTTCGTGGGTTAAAAGGTTTATGTCGGAGAAATATAAATCGATGAGTTAATTAAATAATGTGGGGGGGTGGGGAATAAAAACTTACGATAAGGGGTTTTTATGGGTTTTTGAGGTAAAATAGGGAAATTAGTAAGGGGAAGGTGATTTTTTCAATGGGGAATGGGTTTCACACTAGGGAAAAGGGGTTTTGTGTAGGGGTTGACCTTTGGAGGGTAATTTACTAGAGAAATGTGTGAAACCAAGGGGTAAGGGTCAAAATGAAGGGAAAAGGGTATTTTTATAAGAAATGATGGGATAATGTGGAAATTAATAAGTATGTAGTGGGAGTGAAATGAAATGAAGGGAAGTTAATCAAATAAGATTGTCAACATCCTTTCACTCTCATAAATGCTCCTGCACACTGAAACATAGGATTAAGCATGATAAATGTGCTTATGATTTAACAAACTTGTACGTCCGCAACCTTTCTTCTACCTACCCTTTATTTACCCTAACATTTTTCTTCACTTTATTGGTTGCAATTGAGCTAGCATACCCTTTATTTTGTTTTTTTTTGACAAGCAAACTATATAATTCTAACATTATAACTTCCAATGGCTCAGATTAAGCTGATGCACATTTTTATTTCTCTACCTAACTATTGATCTACCAAGGTTAAACAATTTCAATAGATCTTTATTCTCTATATATAAACATGAAATTTAAAGCATGAATTAGTCAAGATTAAGCTATTTGACTATCATGGGCTGTGGCATTTATGAAAAGCTGCACACAACCATTATTTTGCACATAAAAGTAAAAGTAGTGGCACTTGAATTTGCGCACTTTCATGATCTTTTTTTGTTTTGGGTTCATATTTTTCTCTTTTTTGATCTTTTCTTTTTCTTTTTGTCCTTTGATTATTCTTTTAGGACATACCCTCTTTACATTTTTTAATTTTTAATATGGAAAACATTTTGCAGAAAGCAAAAGTATGTACAATATTTACATGACTAACGATAGCCAATTCAAAATTATGAATCCTATTATTATAGGACCCTAACACATGTTGCTCCTTCATTTGTACTTTGGCATGCTTTACGTGTTCGTCCGTTCGCAAAAAAATATCCTAGCATGCATTGTCCATTCGCGAAAAAATCTCCTTGCATACATTTTCCGTTCATGAAAAAACCCCCTCGCATGCATTCTTCATTCATCTGTTTGCGAACAAATCTCCTCACATGTGCTCTCCTTATTCATCTCGTCTATCGTCGCATCATGTCTTATCCATGTACATGTATCTACAATCACTCATGACGAGATGACATCAAATCCATAAACCTCCTAGTCTACCATGATGCATTGTCGTTCGCTTTTGGATGCAAGTGACCGGGAGGGAGGACAAGGTTATGAAAATATGCAAGGTAGATTTCAAGCTAGGATGTGGGCTCTGGGCACTGGCGGTGAAAATTGCACAGAAGTCACTGGGAGACTAAGATGGACAATTCGGATCAGCATTGAATGTCCACGGGATTTGGCTCGACTTGCAGGCAGATCTAGGCAAATCTTTTAGGGAAGCAGTGCAGGTAGAAGAGGGGCTTGGTAGCAACAAATGCACAATTCCTCCATGTATTTGGCAACGGGCTGCAGGAGTGTCGCTGGAAAAACCTGCGCAATTGTTGGGAGGTTGAACTGTGCAATTCCTCGGGGAGCTGGTAGCAGGTTGTAGGAGTGTTGCTGGAAAAAACTGCGCAATTGCTGGGAGGTTGGCCTGTTGAACATCCTTGTGTAGTTTTTAAGCTGAGAGGGATGTTGGGTAGTTGGGGGAATGCTCATGAAATCTACGCAATTTTACGGGTGAGCAGAATATCGTTTGACTAGGTGACTAGCTGGAAAAACTACACATTTTTTTGAGGGAGACAGTGACAGACACTGGGTGCTTGCCTGACATGTCTGCGCAATTTCTTCAGTCAGCTGAGCGGACATGTTTTGTAGATTTTCCACAATTTTTTGGGGGAGTTAGTCTCAGGGTCACTGCCCGGTCAAACTATCTAGTTGACCAGTTGGAGGGATGGTTGATTTACTTGCAAGCAGTGCAAATTGAGATGGCTTGTTGAGAAAATTCTACGTTGTTTTGGGTGACAGTCGGTCCAGTCGGTTGCAGGATTGCACAGTCTAGGCTTCCTCGGAGACAACCTCAAACTCTGGGCAATTTCGGGCTGCAGTACATGTTCACTAAGGGTTGAAACTATGCAATGCAGCTCAGCAAGGATCCAGTTGTTGGAGGGTGATCCAGCCGTGAGAACTACAACAAAATGGCTAAGTGTGTGAACAAGTAAACTTGTGCATACACGACCTTACGAACACACACTCCACATGATTCGACAACAAGACACCTCAAATGATCAAGACAACATATACTCAGTGTGACTGACCGACAGTGTGAATGACAAGTGCGACACTTGTGATATATCATTGAACGACTTTGATGACGCTTGTGTGATAGTGCATACAACTTCGTGTGTTAGTGTAGTGGATGTTTACATAACGAATACAACTTGTACACACAAAATGGGACCTTGTGCATGGGCAGAACATGGCTACAAGCTTGACATTGTGACCAACAGGCAAAAAGTTGTCCGTTGAACATTCAAGCGAGGAGGGTGCAAAGAATAAACATGAGCTCATAGGATGAGCCCAAGTGCTTGCAAACATCAAGGAAAAACCCAAGGAAGGCTCTTAAATTGAATGCATGCCAAAATTTTGAAGGGTGTTGCAGTCGCTACAACACTTGGCAACACAGTGGTTGAATTCTAGCTTCTTTGTTTTGGTTTATTGACAACGCAGGGCCTTAGTCTTTAAGGCAGTATTGAATCATTGTGCAGGATACTTTAGCTTCCCCACTTACCCATGGACAGACATGGTTCACCTTTCACCAACTCAGTCAAACACAACAACAATTTTCAGCTTGATCACAGTGTTTTGAAATCGGGAAGGGTCGTTTGGCTCGCGAGTTAAAAAATTTCAGAGTAAGTCTTCATCTATGGTGTTGCTCTGCTGCCAGCAAGCCTGGACAGTACCCCAGCAGAGTCACACAGGAACACATGCATTGCTCCATTGCCAGCGAGCTTGATCAATACCCCGATGGAGATGTATGCTTCACCTCTCTCTGCAGGAAGCCTTTCTCTTCTTACGCCTTTGTATTTTTTTATTTTTTAAAGAGGACTATGCATAGGAACTTATTTATTTTTGGGGCAGAAGAAGGATCCCGATTGGTTGAGAGCAGAAGAGGTTGTTCCTTCAGAGAAGCATGTAAGACCTCCGACATGGGTTTTCTCATTTAGATTTTCTCCTTCTTCATTTCTACTAGTTGGATGAGCTTGAACACACAGAGCAGAAGGCTGAATATAGGCATGGGGTTTCCTACTATGGAAACAGGTTCATGGTTGAACCCCAAGATTCCCTTGCAGACGGCTCGTATTTTCCATTCAGACTTCATTGGCTGAAGGTTATAACCAAGCACAAATAAGACAGACAGAGGACTGGCCAAGTGTTGTAGTGTCACAAGTCTCTTAGATCTCAGCCACATACTCATTCGAAACCCAGAACTCAGTAGAGGGAAGCACTTATTGGAAAAAACAAAAATAGTATGATCTTAGCAAACATAACAAAGCGAAGTAAAAATATCAAAGTAAAACGAAAAGACAACAAGCAAGCAAAACAAACATGCAAACCAGAAAGCAAAGACAAGAAAGAAAGTAAGCACTACTCCTACTCCTATGCTAATCAGTCAGGGTTATGTGAAATGAAATTTCTAGTGAAGCCATCATAGGCATCCCTGACCTGCAACCACAAAGATACAAGTGATTAAAAAAAATAAAAAATAGTGTGCAACAGAAAATACAAAAACTTGACAAACCTGCACACGAGAGAGAAGGTCTTAGCTCTGGGTAGAAAGATGTGTCACAACCACCCAACACACATACTTACCTCTTCGGTGACTACCATTTTTCAACAAATCTCGGAGGCCCCTTGCGAGTGCGTATCCTTCTGCAACAAGTTTCTTAGCGAGTGCAAGGAAGGACTGAATTTTGTTACCTGTAGCATGACTCACCAAGTAAGATTGTTCCAGCCATTCAGCGATTGGATCATAAAATTTGTGGTGGTTGTTTTGAAAGACTCGTGGTCTTTGAGAAGATGGATTCTTGATTTGAGAAAGGGGATCACAATGGGAATCTGGTACGAATAGATAGATCTTGTATTCTTGTCAGTCATGTCGAGACAGTGAGGGCATGCCATAGCCATTAGTGCAAGCTAAAGTGCCTCACCTACTTGACAGAAGTCTGAGGAGAAAGATGTTACACAGTGACTATCATAGTGGCAAAGTGACTGTAATTGGATGTACAATTGGGAAAACGATAAATTGCATGACAGCCACCCAAGATAGAAGAAAAACAGACCAGTTGGTCGAGATGCTAGATTCCCAGTTAACATGGACAAAGAAAATTTTTAAACAATCTTACGAACACTCTGGATGAGGGAACCAAGCTCATTGTGCGCTAGATATGATAGAACACCCACCTGCAACTAGTGGAAAATTTTGTAGGCATCATGGTCAACACAGAAATGTAGAAAGGATGCCAGCACTGTGAATGTATTGAACTAGTTGGGGTGTGATGAAATGAGAGTAACTTGATTCACGTGATAGGTTGTGCACTCATGATCACACAGGGAGATTGCTGGTGTGATGAGCGGGCAGATTTGATGTGCAAATTTCACAAGAAGGCCAAGGAGTTGATTATGAGATAGAACACCCGATAAGTATGATTTCGGACAAAGATAGTCTTTGAGATGATCAAATTCACTGTTTCATGATTGCGTGAGGCATGGACACTCCCAATCCCAATGGGATGTAAGAGAAGTGCATGGAGATGGACAAACTATAACAAACTCGTGGTTCGGTCATTAGTGAAAATTTGAAATTTCGAAATATCACACCTAGAATAGTAAATATTATTTACACGGGGATCCATGTCAAGTGCAACCATGAAGATAGACGGGTTGTGAATGAGAAACAAGATCTGATTTGGTTTGAGGGGCTTACCAAAGTCGCGAGGTCCTGACATAACCATCAACGGACGTTGAAGTGCCTCGACTCCCTGGCACGTCCCGAAACTTTCCAAAATTGAAAAATTTCATTTTGAGATGTGAACCAGATCATGCATGGCTTGAGGATGGTTGTTGCTAATTTCAAAAATTATCTTAGGATAACAGTCATCTCTGTCAAATCCTTTATCAAAATTTTCAGCTTCAGCAAGCTAACTTGACAAGATGTCTTCATGCATCACACAATATGATGATAAGTGGGAAGAGTCTTGTGCATTGAGACTGGTTTCATCATGGACAACCTCACTTCCTTGTGTCAATCGAGGAGATAACTCATCAAATGAAGAATCAAGAGAACAGGGGGTATCTCCATCACATGTAGATGCGCTATGAATGGTAGGACACACGGGCAAGTGAGGTGCAAAGGAAGTTTTGATATGGATGTCTGCTTTGACCGGTGTGCATTCCAGATTTGAATTAGAGTGTACATGAGAGAACAACAGATCACATGATGTGCTTGGGTGTTCATCACAACATATGGAAGCACGAGAGTGATGACAACCCAAGAATGGAGGTTGATCGAAAAAATTAATTGTGCATGATGTTTCACCAAGATTCGTGGATTGAGAATCGATGAAGAATAGAAGCTCAATGTCTTGATGTGAACCATTTTGAAACATGGAAGAGGAATTGAATGTGTCTTCACCTTCCTGCTCCTCCGCTTGTATAATGGGACTTTCTTGCACATGAACGCAACTTGATCCAACAGCTTGATAATCAAGAGAATGTGTGCAGCTAGATTGTGAAGCAGATTGATCAAGCGAGTCATGGTACAAGGAGTCATGGCTTGGAGATGGTGGAGGATAGCAGAGATGCAAATTAGACTCGAGACTTGGGTTATGAATGGTGATGTCTTCTTGTGGAGTGGAGGAATGAGTCTTTGCCATAGGCCTACTGAGCCATTCTGGAATTTCCTCCATTGGAGTGGGAGATGACTAAGAAGACGATTTGGGAACATGCTACGCAAATTTCTCAGCTTTGTGGCCACTACGAGGGAGTACCCTCTTTGAGACTGGAAAAGGGAGGAGGACAAGGAACAAATAGGGTGTTGGGATCCCTCTACAAAATGAGGGGCTTCATGATTCGTAAGAGTCAAGGAAAGAGGGAAATCAAGAGGTTCACCGTTTCGGGAGACATGAACCAAGCGTTTCAACTCTTGGCTCATGAATTCAAGGTCCACAAACTGTTTAGGAATTTCATGACAAAGGTGAAGGAAGCAGGTAGTAAAGTCCTCAACTGATTTGCCAGGCTTCATTCTTAAACGAGATATTCTTTCATAGACATCTTGGTGGTTACACTTATAAAAGGCTTGATGGAGCTCCTTGAGGAGAGTGAGAAGGGAATGAACAGAAGCAGGTGGCAGGGTATGAAACCACCGATTAGCATGACCTTCAAGGGTGAGGAAGAAAAGTTTGCAAGCAAGCTCATCACAATCGATTTCATGAGATTCACAAAAATTAAGAAAATTAGAAATGTGCTCAGTTACGAACGTTTTGTCCTCACCATCAAACTTTAGCAAGCACAAGTGATTGAGAAACTCATCGGGGATTGATAGTTGATTAAGGGAGAAATGAGAGAAAGACCCCGGGAGCACGAATTGTGTATGATCCATTTGGTAAGAGACTCAAACAAGATGTAACAGGATCATCTTGTCATATGGCCCTCCTTCTAGTGCCAAAATGTTGATGGTGTTGGACACGCCAACATTTAGGGGATCTCCCTAGTATGAAGTCCCAACTAGACCTCACACCATTTGGTGTAGGAGTCCCATCTGGTATGATGGCCCGATTGCCATTATCTTAAAGATATGCCTTAGCTCTTTCTTGTCAGCATGTGAGAATGGTATGATTCGTCTTCGAACAACTAGGTTTGCGTGCCTGGTGAGTTCTTAGTGTTACTTATGTCAAGGTTCTTTCACCGCAAAGAGAGGGGGTGGATGTGAGTCTCCAGTTGAAAGGAAAGAGTCCAAAATATGTCAGAGACACAACACAACAGGACATGCGTAGCTTCCAGCGGAGTAGTCCAAATGGATACGACAGTCACAAACACACAATGAGCAGATATCATGTACAACACCCAACGGAGTAGTCCATGCGAGTTCAATGGTCATTATAACAAGTTTATGGGAATGGTTTTGTCTAGTGTTTGGCGAGGCAACCCTCATGGGCAAGACAACATTATCAACTTATACAACACATTTTCATAAACATATGTATTAGAACAACTAAAATAGTTCAACTGTCTTAACACAGGTTAAAGCAACATGGATTACAAGTGTCCAAAGAATAGTCTTACAAACAATTACAATGCATGTGTGAAAACGTGTTGGCATGTTAACGGGCTTCTAAATTAAGTGAAATTTCAAGACACATCGGTACACCATACATCACTAGCCCCGTAAGCAGGGTGTTGGGGCCATTGCTAGCTCCTTAAAGAAAATATTATAGACTCTCAAGGCTATGTGGGAGGAGCCAAGGTGAAAAGTCTTTTGCATGTACAAATGAGGGGTATTTATAGCCAAAGGTAAAACTAGCCCTTGTGACTATTCGACTTCCCTAATGACTGTTTGACTTTCATGACTTTTCAAACTTACATGACTCTTCAGATTACATGTGGGTCTCTTGGACTTGCACGTTATATTACATTGACAACAGTAAGGCCCACAATAGTGACGTGGCCGGCATGACTCATGACACAACTCAACACGACAGTGATGGTATGTTCATGCTACTGGTGGTGTCCATGTCGAGCTGCAGTGTTGCTGAGTGATGGATGTGCTCTTTGTGTATCGTAGCTTCACCTCCGCATGGCAAGGTGTGTGGGTTCTTTGATGTTCTTAGTGTTCGCTCAATTTTGCATGTGCACGTCACTCCTTCAATTGTACTTTGGCATGCTTCATGTGTTCTTCCATTCGCGAAAAAATATCCTCGCATGCATTGTTCGTTCTTGAAAAATCTTCTCGCATGTGCTCTCCTTGTTCATCCCGTCCATCATTGCGTCATGTCTTATCCATGTACATGTATATGCAACCATTCATGATGAGACAACATCAAATCCATAAACCTCCTAGTCTACCATGATGCATTGTCATTCGCTTTCGGATGCAAGTGACCGGGAGAGAGGACAAGGTTATGAAACTGCGCAAGGAAGATTTCAAGCTAGGATGCAGGCTCTAGGCATTGCCGATGCAAATTGCACAGAAGTCACTGGGAGACTGGGATGGACAATCTGGATCAGCAGTGACTATCCATGGGATTTGTCTCAGCTCACGGGAATATCTGCACAATTTTTTGAGGGAAGCAGTTCAAGTAGCAGAGGGGCTTGGCAACAAAAGTTGCGCAATTCCTCCGAGGAGCTAGCAGCGGGCTGCAGGAATCCTACTGGCAAAAACTGTGCAATTGCTGGGAGGCTAGCTTGTTGAACATCCTTGTGCAGTCTTTGACCTGAGCGAGATGTTGTACAATTGGGGGACTGGTCATGAAATTTGTGTAGTTTTTTGGGTGAGCAGCAGGTCAGCTGACTGGATGACTGGCTAGAAAAACTATGCAACTTTTTTACAGAGACAATGAAAGACATTGGGTGCTTGTCCGGCATGTCTGCGCAATTTCTTTAGTCAGTGGAGTGGCATGATTTGCAACTTTTGCGCAAATTTTTTGGGGAGTGAGTCTCAGGGTCACTGCCCGGTCAAACTCTTTGGTTGACCAGTTGGAGGGTTGGTTGATTTTCTTGCGGGCATCGCATATTGAGATGGCTTGTTGAGAAACTTCTGCACTGTTTTGGGTGACGGTCGGTCCAGTCGATTCTAGGATGTGCAGTGCAGGCTTCCTGGGAGACAACCTCCATCTCTGTGCAATTCTGGGCAGTAGTACATGTTCACTGAGGGCTGAAACTACACAATGCAGTTCAACGAGGGTCTGACTGTTTGATGGTGATCCGGTTGTCAGAACTTCAGCAAAATGGCTAAGTGTGTGAGTGAGTGAACTTGTGCATACATGACCTTGCAAACACACAATCAACATGACTTGAATACAAGACGCCTCAAACCATCAAGGTGACACATACTCAGTGTGACTAATTGACAGTGTGAGCAATAAGTGTGACACTTGTGATAGATCGTTGAACGATCGCGACAACGCTTGCGCGAGAGTGCATACAAATTTGTGTGTGAGTGTGATAGATGTTTACATAAAGAATACAACTTGTACACACGAAACAGGACCTTGTGCATGGCCAGAACATGGCTACAAGCGTGACATTGTGACCAACATGCAAAAAGTTTTATGTTGAATGGTCAAGCGAGGAGGGTGCGAAGACTCAACACGAGCTCACGGAATGAGCCCAAGTGCTTGCAAACATCAAGGAAAAACCCAAGGAAGGTTCTGAAATTGAATGCAGGCCAAAATTTTGGAGGCTTTTGTAGCCGCTACAACATATTATCAGAGTGCAAGAGGTAGCCGGGGGGATGAAGGAAGGAAAAATGAAGCAAAACAAGAAAAATAGGGGAGATATGAAGAAGAGAGCATGCAAAATACACAGAGCATGAAGAGAAGAGAAGAGGGAGGTAGGAGCATTTGAGCATAGAATTAGAGAGGAGTAGCACCTATTCTATAATGGAACATAATTCCCCTATAACTTCATTTTTTCCAATGGTTGTGCACCTGTGATTGGTTGGCTAGTGAAGGTTCGACGGAGGCATTGATTCACTTAGTTCTTGTTGTCTTGGCAGAAAAACCTCTAAGGGATTGCTAGATAGTTGATAAGCCACTTATAGCTTGTTGAATGGGCTAATAAACCACTAGGGTGCCTATTGTAAGGTTGATAAACCACTTGACATGTTGAGACACTCAGGTGCTTGCTAAAACTGGATGATAAACCACTATGTGCTTGCCTTGAAGGCTGACAAACTACTTAAATGCTTGCGAAGTAAGTTGATAAACCACCTAGATAGTGGGCTTTATAATTTTGTAATGCTAGACTTGAAAATTCAACTATTAAACCACCCTTAGAGTGAGATCATCCCCTTAATGGATAAAAACTTCACTAACCCTTTGGTGAATCCCTGTGATTTGATTTATAGAGTTAGAAGAGTCAATGTGGTGCTTACTAGATGAGACAATTGATAAACTACCTGGACAATGCACTTCTTCTCTGGTCTAGTTGACCTGTTATTGGTGTGAAAGTTTCCTTGAGCAATTAACTCCTCAGACTCCTATTATTGGTGTGAAAATTTCCTTAAACAATTAACTCTTCAGACTTTGAATTCAGCTCAAGGGTGGTCAACTGCAAGAAAGATTACAGTTTAGTTGGCATATCTTTGGATGAAGAGCACGGGGGCTTCATTGGGGGAGAAATATCATACCATGTGATTTCATATTAGGGGATATATATTGAAGGAAAAATGACATAATATATTGAGTATATAATAGGGGGTAAACGATTTTTATATTGGTAGGTATAAAAACTGGAGCTCAAAGTTGACGAAAAGATATAAAGGGGTATAAAAAATGTTAATGAAAAAATAGATACCTACAATATCTAGTAAAAGTAGAGGTTTTTTAATTTGAGAACGTGTATTGTGTTCATATCGGTAGGGGGTTAAATAATGTGTTTTTTAGAGGTATTTTCCAATATCTAGTCAAATTAAAGGTATTGTTTAGTATGATATGAACGCACATGATATGTTAGAGGTTCATTGAGTGAAGCCCCCTGTCGTGGTGAGTTGAAGCCCCTCCCTTAGTTGCCAATCATTCAAGTTAATCATATAAGTGTACTTATATATATATATATATATATATATATATATATATATATATATATATATATATATATATATATATATATATATATATATATATATATATATATATATATATATATATATATATATATACTTGTGCCATGGATGATTAATAATGCCTAAATGAAAGTGTGTGGATTAACACTAGCAATGGATGAACACTGATATTCCTATATGCTACTATTGAATGCCTGTTTATATGTTCTTATGGTTATGTTGGTTTCATAGCACTCCGTGTTGGTGTCATTGTTATATGCTATAGAGTTAGCTACATTTATAAGCAACAACATCAATGATGTTGTTCACTGATTTTAGTCATAATTGGAGCATGAATCTGCATGACTACGCGCGGTTATTCTACACTGTAATGTTCAACATAATGCTATGATTGACTTATAGATCTAAGTGATCCTAGTCAAACTATTAATTAGGGATCTTTGAATTAAATTATCAATAGATCAGTATGACTTGAGTAACTGATATATTTCCCTTAAGCTATGAATGTTGTGTGAATTGGCTATGGGGCCTTGTCCTCGTTGTTGTTAATTATTTTCCATTAGCAACCTCTCAACCTTGCTCTTGTGCCATAAGTGTAGAGGACTGGAGTTATGGCAATCGTCCCTTTGTTCATCCACTAGAAAGAATGTGATTTGATATGTTTTGTGGGCTTGCCGCCCTAAGCTCTCCCAACATATTTGAAAAGGGTGAAGTTGGAAGGAGTGAAGACAGAATTATGTATGCAAGGGTGAGACCCCACCGAGATGACGTATGCAAGGCCTGGGCCCTCCAATTAGAATTGAAACAAGGCATAGTTGAATGTACTACAAACAGGATGATGTATATGTGGGTGGGTCCCTCGCCCAGATGATGTGTGCGTGGGGAAAATACCACCTGGTGTGTGTGCGTGAGGTTGTATTTTTTAAAGAACTTTGAGACACCATCGAAAAATGGCTTGCAATTGTTGGGAGAATCCACAACATTTGGCATACTTCTTGAAAGCATCATGGCAAAATGGCTTGCAACTGTTGAGAGAATCCACAACATTGGCATACTTCCTAGTTGTGTAGCCCTAACTAACTAATATTGTGGTATTGAGTGAATGACTTAGGAACCCTTAATCGACATGGTTAGAGGATTGTCTACAATGAAGATTCGTTGCAAAACCCTAGGGGTGGGCTTGGTCCTAGGGTGGGCTTGGTAGGACCACAACCCTAAGTGCACATGGAAGGTGTTGATGGGCTAAGATGTGACTACATGGATGCCATGTAGGAATGGTGAGAGGTGTGGGACTATAGTATTATAAGTTAATTCCAACAGATTTTTATAATTCCATCTCCTTAACCTACTATAGAGATGGTTAATTAAGAAATAACACCTCCACCTCTCAAGAAAACATAAAAATAGAAAGAAATATTACACATGTAAAAATACATTGTCAATTCCAGTTTCAATCAAACACATTTACAATTTATTAAACCCTAACCCTAACCCTAACGAGAATCCAAAAACTTTAAGATTCAAATTTCGCTTATTTAAAGTAATCATCTTATCGAGATTTACTATTTGAACGTCCCGGTCGGGGTGGAGACTTAATACATCTAAATTATATATTATAATCGGAAACCTAAAATAAGTTTGAGAGCTCAGCTTTGTCTACGATTGAGTCTCCGCTTATGTAGCATTTATATCCATACTCAGCCTGAAACAAGTTTGACAACTCATCTTTACAAACTTCGAAAAATAAAATTAATTGCAACTTTTCTCCTGTCTATAATTGAGTCTCCTGTTGTGATTGGAAACATGCAATTCTACTTCTTCATCTTGGTCATTTAAATTCACAAGCAGATGGCGTGCATGCTCGAGTAAAACGAATTTTTTTACAGAAAAATCCTGTAGCAGTGTATACTTTTAATTGTTTTCTCATTTCCTCCGAGTTACCAGAAGTTACACGTCAAGATTATTCTTATTTCTATTGTGAATTTCAGAATATTTTAGAAATCTAAGGAATAAGAGTAATTGTCCTTACAAAATATTTAAATGTATTAAACAAGTTTTAAATGTTTAAGTCTATATATATTCTACTGGTCAAACACTAACCTGATATTCTTCCAGGGAAACCAACTGAAAGAAGCTATAACACAGAGATACCAAATATTACAGGTATAGACTCTTTGCTGAATTGGCAGATTTTGAAAATATCCTAGAATCTGATGATTAGTAAAAGGGTCAAACAATTAACCCCTCTCCTAACTATCAGATTCTGAAATATTTTCTAATTTTTTTCTTCTAATGGTTAGATATTTCTGAATCAATTCTATAATAAGTAGAAAACCATACAAATATTTCTTAATCAATTTTACAGTGAGCAGGCAGCTTTTCGTAGAATCTGTTTCAGTGTTGAATGATAAATTTAAACCAGAATGGATTCATTCCCAGATATATTAAGCGTTGAGAGGGTTGATAAGAGTATTCCCAGATATATTAAGCGTTGATAGGGTTGATAAGAGTATGAGGCGATTATTTTATGATTCCTCACAACTATTAAGACATATCATGGAGGATTTAAAATTTTATATGCATGGTGTCCATTTTCCAATCACAAATGGTGCGTTGGTTAATCAAGCTGTACGTTTCAGGAAATGATAAAGTCTCTGCAATCTGCAATCGGATGTTGAGCACCAGCTTTCCTTGCTGCTACAGCCAATGCTCCAGGTAGAATATTATTCTCCACCACCTTGAGTATATTTTCTCTCTTTCATGGTGGTAGCAGTTTTTACATAAATAATGTGAGTGTGTTGTAATGTCACATGCTCGGGTAACCTCGCATGTAAAAGGTAGGGAGTTAGAATTTTTATACAAATTACCACAAGTAATAACCATTAGATATAAAGTTCATTACTACATAAAGTAATTACAGTAGAGAACAATAAGACACATAACCCTTAACAACCACTGTGGTAGTGTAATGACAAAAACTGTCTCATGAATCCCTGCATCCATTTCTTGATATTCTTAACCATATTCTTGATATTCTTAACCATATTAAATAATCATGTAATAAGACATTATGGTTGTCACATCAAATAAAGAACCATCAACATCAAGAACTCATCATTATCAAACGGACACAAAAGGCAATCACACCATTTGAACACCAATTTACCCTGGAAAGGGTGAAAACCAGCAAACGTTTAATCTTGTTATTAAATGCTCTTGAGGGATTTCACCCCTCACTCAATGGCTTATAAGGGATTCCATCCCTTAACCATTGTTATAAGATCATTACAATGAGTTATCATTAAGTTATCACATAACTAGCTAAAAGCTAATATAGTTCTCATGTAATCTTTTACTTACATACCGCCACATACAACATTCTTTGTGGCATGATTGTTCTGGCGTTGTACGATCCTACAACTGAACTCATCTACATGAACCATTAATCCTTTTCCTGCCACAATGTTAACATCACTTTTCCTTTGGCACCATCCGCCATCGTTTCCTGTCAATGTAGTTGTCAACAAACTTTGGCAACAATATTAGATACATTATTAATAATTCATTAACAACCTCTAAAAGTGATCTTTTAACATCTACTCATCTGCATGAGCACGCATAACATACTAACTAACTAGTACATCTATTCAAGTAAATTCTTGTTCTACTTTTCACAACGCTTATTCACACTGG
Source organism: Pinus tabuliformis (assembly GCA_031772625.1). Lineage (NCBI taxonomy): Eukaryota > Viridiplantae > Streptophyta > Pinopsida > Pinales > Pinaceae > Pinus > Pinus tabuliformis. The sequence continues at coordinate 1,027,187,351 of CM062805.1, forward strand.
TACATATCTCTCTCTAAGAGATCTAACCATTAGTTTTACAAGTCCATGATTCTTTTTTAAACATATAACGCATTGGTTATGTTTACATACAGGTAATAAACTATTGTTTCTGCGCCTTTGCACATGCGTTCCTTTCACATAGTTATTTTTCAAGAAATTAACATAGTTTTTCTAACATATAAAGAACACATCTCCATAACACAATCACTGTTCTTTGAGCATCCATTAGCTTATCTTAATATCCCTTCTTTAATATATATGCAATACATATCCCCTTCTTTAGAACTCTACCATTATTTCATGTAAGCAATTACTTACTTCTTTCTTAAGAAAAGTCATCATAACCCCATTTCCTAACCTCTTATGCGCCAAAATCAAGAAGTCGTCCCAATGCAATAAAGCATATTTCCCTTTCCAATAAAATCCAAATTAACTTCCATTTCTATTATATGCATTCTTTCTTTCCATAAATGCAATATTAACTTCCATTTCTTTAATATGCATTCTCTTTTCCGAAGATGAAATATTTACATCTATTTCTTTAATATGCATTCTCTTTTCAAAAGATGCAATATTTACTTCTATTTCTCTAATATGCCTTCTCTTTTCCAAGAATGCAATATTTACTTCCATTTCTTTAATATGCCAAGAATGCAATAATTACTTCTATTTCTTTAATATGCCAAGAATGCAATAATTACTTCTATTTCTTTAATATGCCAAGAATGCATTATTTACTTCTATTTTTCTTTAATATGTCAAGAATGCAGTAGTTATTGTTTGAATATGTTTTCTCCTTACCCGAAATAGTTATTTCTATGAGCAAAATAACATATACTTATCTCTTTAGTTGACCACCAAGAATCTATCCAAACCGCGAACAGAACTATATCTCTAAAAACACACAATATAGATCCTATGGAAAACAACAAAGTCAAGACCGGCATGATCAATGATGTCCGACTTCGGCATTGTGAGAGCTTCTCGCATCCAACTGAGAAAACGAGCCTTCCGCATCCAACTGAGAAAACGTATGTGCACTCTGTAGTCTAGGTTCTCAACTTACGCACAGTTGATACTCCTTTGGTTCAGAAGCAATTTCGGAAAGTAGACTCTCTCATTCATCAGCTGCAACCTCAGAAAATGCAAATGCCAACAAAAAACGCAGTGACAGGCAAGAGATTTGCCACTCCCGCCATTGCAATACCTCGCACACTCGCCATCTTCCCCTTCCTTCACATTACTCTTTTACTATTCATTCACCGGCGTCCATCTCCACCAGGAATACGTGCATAAAAAAAAACAAGAACTAAAAATCCCTCCGCCTCGAGCTTAAAAGATTCCTCTGAAAATCCGAAACGGTGTGTTATCCATCCACCAGTTCACAACTGAAATACCTTTTTCCACCTCTTCTACATCCCGCAGTTCTACCCAACAGATTTTCCTCCTTTCTTGATTTCATCCTTATTTAGAATTAGTTTTCATAACTGATATGTATTTTTTTTTTTATTTTTTTTTTACCATGAGTCATTTTAGGGATGTTACATACTCCCCCCCTTAACAGGAACACCGTCCTCGGTGATCATCTCTCGTTGGGAACTTGAGATTTTACTCATGGTATAACCATCTAAACCACACAAAAAGATGATCCTTCCTCTTTAAAATCCAAGATTTCATTCCAATAAATGACAATAACCGAAATAGTAATGATATAATCATCGGAAAGATCAATAGTCACAAGCATCCATAACTACAAAATTATGCAAGTTCTAATTCCCACCACTTGGCCCTTATTCAAATTCAAAAACCAAACTCTATATCAACTTACCATTACTTACCATCTAGTCTTGAAAATCATGAGCACTTCTAAGTAAGCATTTTAATAGTGGTTGGACAACTCATCAACCCTCCATGGTAAGTAATCTTGTAATGTATGACTAACAGATTCAATCGCATTAGTTACAATATTCTGAGTCAAAAGAAATACTTTTAACTATCAATCAATTGTGCAATGTTAGATGATTTCTAAATCACAGTACTTTTACAAGTACATTAAAGAGCTTATCACTGCTCCACAAGAACGTTGAATTAATTCTTACTAAAGACATCCACAAAGTACTTTTAAAAGTACCAAAAGAGCACCTAGCTCTCTAATCATTAAAACAGTCAATCACTGCATCCAGTGAAAATTGTCTTAGCGCCTACTAAGACTTCCACAAGATTAGTAATATAATAAAGGAATTAAAATTTCCAATAACTCCTTATTGAGCACTAAGCTCGTTTCTTGTTAAATGTGCATAACATATTTTACACAACTATATGTAAAATTCATTTTTAACATAACATATAGCTAATTAGTTAATTCCTTTAGCTATGAGACCACAATAGGCTAAAGAATTCCCAACCCATAGGAACTAGTTTCCACAACCAGATCGAGTTATTTTCACATCCAGACAGTTTCTTTGATAGAGACCTTACCAGTCTAACATGGGATTCCATTGGCCAACCAGATCAAGAATTCCAATGTCCACATAAAATCTTTTCCCTCATTGAGATAATTTATTTCTAGGGAGAGGAAATATGGGCAGACAAGTACCATCAACCCCTCCGGGCAGGTAACTACCATCAACCCAAGGCATTCCAGCCTTTCACAATCCGGGCAGACAAGTACCATCAACCCCTCTGGGCAGGTAACTGCCATCAACCCAAGGCATATCCGGGCAGACAAGTACCATCAACCCCTCCGGGCAGGTAACTGCCATCAACCCAAGGCATATCCGGGTAGACAAGTACCATCAACCCCTCCAGGCAGGTAATTGCCATCAACCCAACTATCTGCAACTATCTGGCATGTTAAATTCCTCTTTTATTAATCTTTCTCAAAGTAATTTACGTAATGAATCATTTGAACATTATCATTAACAAAGTGAACATGCATGTACACCATGCACTTACACCTATCCCTCATCATGGGTCCACAACATCTAGATTGATGGGAAACATATCTATCATACATGTTGTATGCATGTAAATTTGCCAAATAACATAATTCATGCATATCATATAACATCATTCTTTCTCATTTATGATTGCAATTCACATTGCAACAATTTACGTGATGAGTTTTCTTGTTGCCATTAAGCTACCACTACTTAATCCCATCAGCAACGTTAGTTATAAATATGCATCAGTTAACACGTATTCAATTTCCAAGCATTTTCATGCATACAATATTGTCATGTATAAAAGCATATGCAAATATTCATTAATGTATAAATGTCAACAACAGTTGAGTTAATAATCTAAACTTTTCCAATTTTGCCATAGTCTGTTGTCCTAATTCAAATCGTCATTAATGGAGTATTATCTTACGTTTACTATGGCCAGCATTGGCCATGCATCATTAATATAATTAAGCATAATCTCTCTAACATACAAAGAACATAACTCTATATCACAATGACTAATCTTTGTGCATACCATTGCTTATCATATAAGCCCTTCACTAGAATACTCCCACCATTTCATACAACAAACTACATACCTCTTTCTTAAAGGAAGTCATTTTAACCTCATTCTTCTATCTTCCCTTTCAGGGAATTATTAAAGATATCCATCTTTATGCATAAAAATCAAGATACAGAACAAGATTTACTTATCCATCCAAAATCAAGAAATCACACAACTCATCTATCAAGACAATCTCTTCAAAAGATTATTGTCTTCAAGAAAGTTAACATGATCACTTCCTCTATGTACACACAGAGTCATAATTCCAAAGTCACAATAGCTACCATTATGCAACATGTCTTTTCCTAACACAATTACTTTACTTCAATGCACATAGTTCTTTTCATGAAACAAGTAAGGATTTTGTTTCTTGTATGAACACTATTCTAATGTTGTCTTTAAAGGAAAGAACCTCTATTTTTATTTTCTCATAAAATCCTTTATCTTCATAAATGAAGTATGCACACTCTTCTAGAATGAAACTATATTTATGTATATATATAATATACTCTTTCTTCAAAAAAGTTAGAAATGAATATCTATGTGCCTAGAAGCACATCTTTAGCTATCTTTATCATGCATGTAATGCATAATCATTTCACTAGAACTTAGAAACTAACTAGAATCATGATGCAATTAGCATACATATATTTTCCAAGAAACTTTTATCAAATAAAAATACATATTTTAATTCAAGAAAACTTGGCCACCTTTCATGCTATGTCCTTAGGACGTTTATATGCCTCATCTTCTTTTCTCAAGAAGGTACTTTGGCTATATTTAGCAAGGATTTTGTTCCAAGAAAAATGACAAGAGACAAACATTTCTCACACAAGACTCACATGTAGTCCTTCTAGGAGGAACTACCTATTTTCTTTACTAAGAAAAACATATAAAATAATCAATCTTTTACTGCAAGTATTATCATATTTTCTCTACCAAGAAAACATATAAACAATCAATCTTTACTGTAGAAATCAACCCCATGATATTTCCAACTATTTAATAAAACACAACTGATTATTCTCTATAAAAAATAGAGTTACTTATCTTTTCCTTGGTTCAACATGCATAACTAACAAATTGAACCACCCTTACTGGAAGAAATTGCTCTACTTATGCAATTAGAAGCATGATCTCCTAAGTGTCACACATGCACCAGAGTTACCACTTGATGCTAGACGCAACAACTATCATAACACTACTGTGTGTCCATTTCAGAATAATGACTTCAAGGAGACATTACGAAAATCATTAACATCAACACACTATAGTTATCATTTTCCAACTCCTTAAGCATGGTCAAGGGAATACTCACATGCACATCAAGCGCTATCTAGTCATTCCCAGACTTAGAGTCTTCTGCAAGATTCTGACACTCAAAGCTTGCGCTATCTGGTCATCACCAGACTTAGCGATTTCTTTTCCCATCTCCGTCTGTCCCTACAACATGATCTTCTTCCTTCTCCTTGCTTCCTTTTCCTTTGGAAGCATCTATAGTTGGGGAAGGTAGTTAGAGTTTATTGACAACTGTATTACCACAGGTAGTCTATTTATGAATATTTGTCACATGTAATTCTACCATGAATGGGTCCTAGAAATGTTACCCACTGAACATGCCTCTACAATTAACTTCACACTGGAATGCAACATGCATAAGAAATCCGTCATTCCCATAGTAGAGATAAATTAAACCATCATTAAATCGAGGCTCCAATGGTTTTAATCTCACAACAAGTAATAATTAACATAAACACATACCATGCTAGTGAATCTCAAATAATTAAGACATAAGCATACACTATTCATCAATCATTCTCATGGTGAATAAAATTAAGAACTCTTCTCATAAAATCATCATACACATGTTCCACGCATGTGACACCAATCAAACCATCACTTGTTTACGGATTGTAATAATCTTAAATCCAATTCAATTAATGCACATACGTTATATTGGTTAGTCATACAACACTAACCAACCTCAACTACCAGTCATTTTCATGCATTCATGACAAGACTTAGTAAAAAAAATTAGTTATTATAGTCAAATCTCATTACTCGACTCATGGTTTATTTTCAAGTCTAAAGGGGTTCTTACAATGTCTTTTTAAAACACTATACCGTCAAACCAAGGACAACCCCATATTTTATATTCATGCATTGGCTCATTAAGTTTTGTTCATTGTAACTTCAATCTTTTTCACTGAATGCATCTTTGTTATTGCCATATTTGCAAATCACAAGTTGGTAGTTGATTGTCACTTCCCTCAATGAATGTTCAATATTGTTCTTAAGTGTAATGAGTGTTCAATATTGTTCGTAAGTGCGACAAAAGTTTCATTGTCTTTTATCCTCATCAGGAATCCAATGTTATGAATGTAGTTATGCAACAACTTTATTACTTACTACTCAAAGAAGTTATAAACATGAATCACACATATCATGCCGAAAGTAGTGTACTACATAAATGAATATGTGAATGGTTAAACTCATACCTGAGTTAATGACCACTGACGGTGTACCTCAATTTCCTTTCCGCTTACCAATTCCCAAAGGCGCAGTACTGCAACCTTTAGCTCTGATACCACTTGTCACATGCCCCGGTAACCTCGCATGTAAAAGGTAGGGAGTTAGAATTTTTATACAAATTACCACAAGTAATTATCCAATTCACAACTCCACATTCATCGTTAACCATTAGATATAAAGTTCGTTAGTACATAAAGTAATTACAGTAGAGAACAGTAAGACACATAACCCTTAACAACCACTGTGGTAGTGTAATGACAAAAACTGTCTCATGAATCCCTGCATCCATTTCTTGATATCCTTAACCATATTAAATAATCATGTAATAGGACATTATGGTTGTCACATCAAATAAAGAACCATCAACATCAAGGACTCATCATTATCAAACGGACACAAAAGGAAATCACACCATTTGAACACCAATTTACCCTGGAAACCTTGTAGGGTGAAAACCAGCAAACGCTTAATCTTATTATTAAACGCTCGTGAGGGATTTCACCCCTCACTCAATGGCTTATAAGGGATTCCATCCCTTAACCATTGTTATAAGATCATTACAATGAGTTATCATTAAGTTATCACATAACTCGCTAAAAGCTAATACAGTTCTGATGTAATCTTTTACTTACATACCGCCACATACAACATTCTTTGTGGCATGATTGTTCTGGCGTTGTATGATCCTACAACCGAACTCATCTACATGAACCAACCATTAATCCTTTTCCTGCCACAATGTTAACATCACTTTTCCTTTGGCACCATCCGCCATCGTTTCCTGTCAATGTAGTTGTCAACAAACTTTGGCAACAATATTAGATACATTATTAATAATTCATTAACAACCTCTAAAAGTGATCTTTTAACATCTACTCATCTGCATGAGCACGCATAACATACTAACTAACTAGTACATCTATTCAAGTAAATTCTTGTTCTACTTTTCACAACGCTTATTCACACTGGTACATATCTCTCTCTAAGAGATCTAACCATTAGTTTTACAAGTCCATGATTCTTTTTTAAACATATAACACATTGGTTATGTTTACATACAGGTAATAAACTATTGTTTCTGTGCCTTTGCACATGCGTTCCTTTCACATAGTTATTTTTCAAGAAATTAACATAGTTTTTCTAACATATAAAGAACACATCTCCATAACACAATCATTGTTCTTTGAGCATCCATTAGCTTATCTTAATATCCCTTCTTTAATATTTATGCAATACATATCCCCTTCTTTAGAACTCTACCATTATTTCATGTAAGCAATTACTTACTTCTTTCTTAAGAAAAGTCATCATAACCCCATTTCTCTATCTTCCTACAAGTAAGTTTCTCATGCTTTTCCTTTCAAGAAACTATTAAAGATACCCTATATTTATGAATGAAAATCAAGAAACCATAACAAGGTTAATCTAACCTCTTATGCGCCAAAATCAAGAAGTCGTCCCAATGCAATAAAGCATATTCCCTTTCCAATAAAATCCAACTTAACTTCCATTTCTATTATATGCATTCTTTCTTTCCATAAATGCAATATTAAGTTCCATTTATTTAATATGCATTCTCTTTTCCGAAGATGAAATATTTACATCTATTTCTTTAATATGCATTCTCTTTTCGAAAGATGCAATATTTACTTCTATTTCTCTAATATGCCTTCTCTTTTCCAAGAATGCAATATTTACTTCCATTTCTTTAATATGCCAAGAATGCAATAATTAATTCTATTTCTTTAATATGCCAAGAATGCAATAATTACTTCTATTTCTTTAATATGCCAAGAATGCATTATTTACTTCTATTTTTCTTTAATATGTCAAGAATGCAGTAGTTATTGTTTGAATATGTTTTCTCCTTACCCGAAATAGTTATTTCTATGAGCAAAATAACATATACTTATCTCTTTAGTTGACCACCAAGAAGCTATCCAAACCGCGGACAGAACTATATCTCTAAAAACACACAATATAGATCCTATGGAAAACAACAAAGTCAAGACCGGCATGATCAATGATGTCCGACTTCGGCATTGTGAGAGCTTCTCGCATCCAACTGAGAAAACGAGCCTTCCGCATCCAACTGAGAAAACGAGCCTTCCGCATCCAACTGAGAAAACGTATGTGCGCTCTGTAGTCCAGTTTCTCAACTTACGCACATTTGATACTCCTTTGTGTTGTGGGGAAAAGTATCCGATGCGGATGACACTAACCCTTTCTAAAGGTGACAGACTTTAGCAACAACTGAATGACAAAGTTTTCATGTTCATCTTTATGAAAGCACAGAGAGAATGGAAAGAGGGTCAACCAACCTGGTGTCTTGCGCTTAGTCGATCCTTATCCTTCTCGCTTTGTATCCGATTCCCAGCTCTTTGCTCTCCAAGCCGATCCAGCTACACACAGAATCTGCACAACAAAAGGGAGCAAACTACGAGATACAAGCAATCATAACTGAAGCATGGATTAGGTTGCATCAAATATACAGGTGAACACAAAAGCATCTATGTAAAACAAGTATATAGAAGAACATGCAAACTTTATTGATAGAAAGTAACAGGGTTCCAGAGGAAGTTACAACCAATGATGTTGGCTCCAATCCAGCAGCACCTCCTCGGCAGCAAGAACTCTCTTCTTCACCTCTAGTAAAACAATCACCCAATAATCCTGGTGGTATACCAACAACACCTCCTTGCTTATACAAAATTCCAGCCTCCTATAGACCTCATAGAAGAGCTCTATATATAGGAGAGAAGAGAAAAAGATGAGTCAGCTTGAGACTGACATGAAGCTGCCTTGTGTCCTCTCCATCTTCAGTTAATCTTCAGTTCCTGTGTCCACTTGGAGATCCTTGCTTACACATGGTGATCAAGTACCTCTTACTCATCACAGGGCGAATCTCATGACCCAAGTGTCAGTTTGGAAGCTTCCTGGGCAACTGACACCTTGCAGGATGACTGTGCCACTTGGCCAATCTCGCCCAGCGCAGGTAGCCTTCATAGTTTTTGACTTCCAGCGCAGGTACAGAGTGGGACAGGTGCAATACAGCGCAGAAGCTCAGTTAAGCAGCTGACATGATCCAAAATAAGCCTGTTCTGAAGTGTTTTCAGGTGGGGAACTGATTGGAAGTGCTGTTGATTGATGACCTTGTTCTTTTAGGGGTAAGAACAACATGTTTAGGGACTGAGGATCCCTGTAATTATCGACATTCCCTGCTCCTTGACGCGAGGCACAAAAATGTCTATAACAGTTGCCCCCTAAAGTATGAGGCCGTTAATCAGGTGAAATGCTTTAGCTAGAGGGTCCGAAGTTCGTTCCAGTGCTGAGGAGAGTGCCCTGTAATACAATACAATACAATACATTATCTTTCATTCATCATTATTTTCATGATCTAGCTGAGGCGGGCATTCCCATGCTCAGCTTTTATAAATACATTTTGGTACATATGACAGACGATCGTCTGAAGACAGACTGATAATCTTCCGCTAAAATTATCATCCTTTGAGGAGGATGATCATCTGCTGCAATGATGTACATGGAAAATGCTTTTATATTTCCTGAATATATATCGCAGCCCGGATGGATGAAACTAGATCCGGGGTCTTCAAACTCGTTCGATCTTCACTCTAAGTACAAGTCGATCCATGTGAGAATTACGCTGAAGTCGAACATGGAAAGACATCGCTTGATTACCGGTCAATAATGAAAACCGTTAACAAGCGCGAGAGGAATCACCAATAATGACGATGACCCTCAAGGTACGGCAGTACAATTCACGTGGCGTGAATAAAGGACTTGGCGTCGAACGCCACGCAAAATCTTCTGGTCGAAGGTCATTGATGTATACCTGTCGCCGGAAGTGAGAAACTTGCCATTGAGGCATGCAAGCTTCAAAGTACTGATGGGGGTGTTCCTAGATCGACTTCTCGGATAATGAGCTGATGTCGACGAGAAGCGATCCGTCAAAGGAGGGCCTTAATGAATCCCACATCAATGACACGGAACGGAGCTAATGATTTAGTGGAGGTGGAAACAAACTGTGACATATGATTCAGGGTGGCGATCATGAAATGGATGAAGGAAAATGTATGGTAGTGGATGGGACACGGTTGACACTTTCTGAATGACCCCTCTTGAACATATAACGACACTGATGCGATGGATCGGTAGCATTACCCCAAATGGATGGTGTGGCGAGGACCATGGTGACGAGACCGGTGAATGAGACAACCCAACCCGATGTGATACGGAGGAAAAGTGTCATGTTCAAGAGTGACTTACTACCTCTAAACTTTGATGTTCTCCCAATTTTTCCCCAGTCATTTCTGACCAGTACCTCTTTATTTTTGTCAAGCTTGAGGAGGATAACATATGCTTGTTCTATAACCTGCCCTTCGGGCAAGCCCATCGCTAAGATTTAACGAGCCTAGCGATAGGGAAACTCGTTCTCGTCTAAAGACAAGTTTGTCGCTATTTAATCATTTTAACGAGTCTAACGACAAGGAAAACTCGGTCCTTTTCATTTTTAGAGAGTCTAAAAAGGTACGGAAAGTCAACTCCATAATTCCTTTTTCGTCAGCTAATCCCTTAAGTCCGAAAAAGTATAAAACAATACAGAAGGGATGGCTGTTCGGTACTTTTAACGAGCTGAATCAGGCAAGCGCTCGATCCTTTTGTGCAATAATCCCTCAAGTCCAAAAAGATTAAAATTTAGAGGAGGGATAGCGTTCCGGTCTTTTAACGAGCTGGAAGGCCAAAACTCGGCAAACTTTTCATATTTTACGAGTCAATGAAAAGAGCTGAAAGAAGACTCGTCTTTTGAGAAACGAGTGATAGACAGGTATAGCTACAGATTCCAGGTACAGGTTGGAATTTCCAATCACGGCAGTGTCACAAGGATGGCTAGGTGAAATCACTCTTCGCAGCTGTTTCTCAAAAGAGGTAAACACACAAATGGAAGTGAATGCTTGGCCAAATGAACGATGGAGGTGGTGGATGAAAACACGATCAAGGTTCTTATGGCTAATGAATTTACAATCTCAAAAGGTTATTTACCGGTTCATTTTTTCCATGAGCTTGAACTCTGGGGGAAACTTTTGCTCACCCTCTTCTATTTTTTAACGAGCATGGATTCAGGCCTAAAACTGCTCGGATTTGCGTTTATTTTTTAACGAGCATGAACTATATATTAAAACTGCTCGAAATACCAGTCATAAGAACGCCTCCTATAAGGATCAATTTTTTATAGAGCTTATGCCTTACTACAGCTATGCTCTTATTTTGGCAAATTTTACTTTTGCCCCACAGGCTTTCTTTGTGCAAGTTCGGAAACGGCTAATCCTACGAGTTTAAAGGGTTAGACCTACAGGTTTAAAGGGAGGACCTAAAAATTTAAAAAAATCAATAGTCGTCCCTTGCTTGCATTCCAAAAGGTTGCATGCCCCCAGGTATAGGATAGAATTTCGAGACCCCACCCCTCCTCTCTTCTACTTTTGTTTTTCTTTGGGTGTTCACAGTTACTTGTCATCTTGCCAATCTAATGCTAACGATACTAGTCTTCTCGTTATTTTAAGGGGTCTTACGCAGTACTCAGACTTCCTGTCAGCCCACTTTTAACAACAGCTATTTGTGACAATAGAAGAACACTACTCAAAGATAAAACATAGGTATTATCGAGGGAGGCTTGTCTCTTTCTTATTATCCGAAGAGTGGTTCTATTCGCTGCCGCAAATCAATCTCTTTCTTCGGCGGTGTCTATCATTGGGTTGTCCTAAGATGGTTACCCTCTGTTATAACAATACGGTCTCCTTCTTAGTTTACTGCCCCTGCTTATCCTTTAAAACTCATGTTTTGATGGGCGAGGCTGGAATTTAAAGATGGTGACTACTTGTTATAATAAGGGAATTCCTACTTGGGCATTGCCCACTTCTTTAGACAAAGGTGAATGACTCTTCGGTCAAACACATAACTTTAACAAAAGATTATTATTCCGGAACAACCCCACTTCCTACGGACGGAGTACGGACCAGTCATATTCTTCTGCGGAAACTCTTCCTTATACCCGGAGTTTCTTCTGCCCGAAGCAGACCAGGGTGCATGCCCCCTGGGTCCTAGTCTTTCTTTCCGAATCACTCGCATTCATCGGGAAGGAGGACTGGGGGCGGAGGCGAATCTTGAGCGAACAGACCATTTAGGATTGGTATTTGACTATTTGCGATGTGAGATCCCGGAAATGAAAGTTGGTCTACGAGCTTGACCACTCTTCCTTCGTGTGGAAAACACATTACTCTAAAGAGTGAGGAGACTATCGCTCCCATGCAATAAATATAGTCGCGTCCAAGGAGTAGGTTATAATCCAAGGGTCCTTGAACTACCAATACGTTCATCCTGACGGTCTTCCCCTTCAATGTAACAGGTACATCGGGGAGGATTCCTAATGGTCGACTGGTTCCTTTATCAAAACCTGAGAGATTTCTTAACTCAGGTAAAAGCGCCGGGGAACCCAGTGCTTTCCAAGCAATAGAGGAAAGGATACTCACAGATGCCCCTTCATCAATGATAGTACCAGCCATGATCATTCTATAGATCTGGACAATGATTCTGAATGGTATACTGGCTGGTAACCGGGGTCTGCCTAGTTGATTCCAATCAAAGGATACAACCAGGTTGCTTGGTGGTGGGACCGAATATACGGCCGGATGCGACTCTGATGATGTTCCTTCCTGCGATAAAGGAATGGGCGCATTGCCCAGATGCTCGTCGGAGTCGGTGCTGATAAAGAGAACCTGGATGGTGTCATCCTTGTTCTCATCAGTGAGAGTGCCACATGAAGATGACTCTTCGGTGACGATGTCATTTGAAGACGGGTCTTCAACGACGGGGTCATTGGACGATAGAACCTCTGAAGGAAGAACCGGGTCAACTGCCGTTTCGACCTTTAGACTTTCGTCTGGTCTAGATTCTGTAGGTTCATTGTCGATGACCGACACTTCAGCTGACCACTTAAGAGGGCCAACTGGATTTACAACTGTTGAGGGATTAGGCGCGAGTTTTTTATATCCAGGCGGAAGTCGCAACGGTGACACTGGGCGATCTTCCAAAACTCTCTTGGCCTCATCTAAGAATGGACATTTGTGGATGGCATGACTACCTTCACACAATAGACAGGGCGATCTTGGTCCCCTTCTTCGTCCTTCACTCTCGCTAGTTGACGGAATGCAATCAACTTGACAACCAGAGGTTGATGCTACCGGATTGTGCAACCTTGGGGACCAGTCCTTCAGTATCCGGGGAATACAAGGACAATCACGATGGAAATGGATCCCTTTGCAAATGACACATGGCGATTTAGGCCCGGTCGGTGCAGTGTGTGGGTTTTTGTCAGTTTTCTTCTGCTTGCCCCCAGTCGCCTTCGCCAGAGGCTCCTTCTGCTTCTTTCCTTTCTTCTTCTTTTCTTTCTTCTCCTTGGGAGGCTGACTTTTGCCGGCTCTACCCTGTGAAGATGAAGGATCAGAGGAAGTATTATAAGAAGTGGAAGGCTGGTGGGTAGTTTCAGATGGTTCTGACTGTTGATTCGATTGCTCAGGATTAGTGGCGATTTGGACTACATTAGTTGAAAAGAGCCAAACAGGAAGGCCAATTGTCAATCCTGGAAGCGACAATGTAGCCATATGGGGCGCACCAACATCTCCCCAAGAGAAGGGATTTGGACTTCCGCCAAGGTTACTTCCTTGGTTGGTGGGCTCCATACTTTTCAACTAAAAGATCAACGTGGGAATAACAGGTGATTATGTTCCGCTTTAAGATAAATTTTATTTACGACGCTTTTAGACACAAACTTGCTTTTTCATGTTTTAAGAGTCGAGAAAAAGCTAAAGATGACTCTAGTCGCCTTCGATGTATTAACGAGCCCGAAGTGACAAATGCTCGGTTGGACTTTTTCAGTTATAGAGTTTGAAAAAGGCCAAAAGAAACTGCTCTGGAGATCTAGGTAGAGGGAGTGCCAAACTTTTCGCGAAACCACAGAATACGTTTTACGGTACGGGTGGTCGATCTTCGTGAATGCTGTGTTCACTGCATCGCGATCAGTAGGGCGGTCGACACGGCTTCCTAAGGATAAAAGGATAAAAGCCTATAGGGGTCTCCCAATATACTCGACGGTACGCGGGAGCTCAAATCCGTGTTAGTGCCACCGACTCTCAGGAGGAATCACCCACCTTCGTAGAGATCGACAGTCACTATGTTTAACGACGCCGGAACACGTCTCTACCTAGACCTCTAGATGTTTGCGTTAAATTCCAAAGCGTTGTTATGTAAATTGAATTTATTTTAATGTTGATCTTTCTTAGTAGTTTGCCTTTCAGGTTCGCCACGAGATGTATATATACAACTTCCTATATGCAATCTAAGAATGAGAAGCAAAATCTTTTCAGTCTTTCAACAATGAAAACCTTAATCTACTTGAGGAAAGAGTAAGACACAACTTTTCCACAGATCAAAGAACACACACTATAATGCAAATTTCCCTAAATCATCATATATACAGTCAAATGCAAAATGCACAATGCATGTATTTCTTTTCGTTTCCTTAATGTTGATGCTTAACAAAAGGAAAATGTTGTATGATTTTTGAATCAACTTTTCAAATATGAATAAACAAGCTTGTCCACAATCAGAAGAACACCTTATGAAAGACTTGTTTAAAATACAAGAAAAATACAGATTCAAACCATAAAGTGAAAGCAAATCAATCCAAAACAGCTATGAACAGCAATAACACTAACTCATAAGATCGCAATCTAAGAGGTCAAGGCTGTAGGCTTGCTTTTCACTTATGGGAAATTGTAACTGAAACAAGAAATACTGAAAGAAAGTTTACAATTTCATCACACAACTGAGGCGAAATGAAGTCAAGGAGGTGAGGTATACAGCAAATACATTAACCAGCAAGCAATCAGCCAAAAACAAGTGCAAACAGGGCCAAGACACAGAGGAAGAGTTAAGCTAGCCTAAGGCCAACTGGACCAGCGCAGGTACTGCACTGTCAGTTTCACTCTCAGCGCAGTTCCCGAAGGGGCTACCTGCGCTGTAATGCAGACTGCCTGTGGACAGCCTGCACTGACTTACGAGAGTTACGTCTGCTGACAATTCCGGGTCATAAAAAGCTCAAAAATGTACTGTTTTGACTGAAACAAAATGTTATGGGTTAAGTACAGGTAGAGGGATGATCAAGAGGACTAAGATCTATCACAAAGAGTAAAGATCTACCTGTAGATTAGCTCTTTAAATCTTGAAGTTGCTCAGCAAAGGAGCAAGAGTAGCAAACCCTCTACTTCGCTTTTGATATAGTCAAAAGCTTTTCGATTCGGTACTCGGTTCTTCAAGATAGAAATAGCAAAATACTACAAATAACAACAACAACAAGATACTAGGATCTCCCCAGCGGAGTCGCCAGTTTGTTGTGGGGAAAAGTATCCGATGCGGATGACACTAACCCTTTCTAAAGGTGACAGACTTTAGCAACAACTGAATGACAAAGTTTTCATGTTCATCTTTATGAAAGCACAGAGAGAATGGAAAGAGGGTCAACCAACCTGGTGTCTTGCGCTTAGTCGATCCTTATCCTTCTCGCTTTGTATCCGATTCCCAGCTCTTTGCTCTCCAAGCCGATCCAGCTACACACAGAATCTGCACAACAAAAGGGAGCAAACTACGAGATACAAGCAATCATAACTGAAGCATGGATTAGGTTGCATCAAATATACAGGTGAACACAAAAGCATCTATGTAAAACAAGTATATAGAAGAACATGCAAACTTTATTGATAGAAAGTAACAGGGTTCCAGAGGAAGTTACAACCAATGATGTTGGCTCCAATCCAGCAGCACCTCCTCGGCAGCAAGAACTCTCTTCTTCACCTCTAGTAAAACAATCACCCAATAATCCTGGTGGTATACCAACAACACCTCCTTGCTTATACAAAATTCCAGCCTCCTATAGACCTCATAGAAGAGCTCTATATATAGGAGAGAAGAGAAAAAGATGAGTCAGCTTGAGACTGACATGAAGCTGCCTTGTGTCCTCTCCATCTTCAGTTAATCTTCAGTTCCTGTGTCCACTTGGAGATCCTTGCTTACACATGGTGATCAAGTACCTCTTACTCATCACAGGGCGAATCTCATGACCCAAGTGTCAGTTTGGAAGCTTCCTGGGCAACTGACACCTTGCAGGATGACTGTGCCACTTGGCCAATCTCGCCCAGCGCAGGTAGCCTTCATAGTTTTTGACTTCCAGCGCAGGTACAGAGTGGGACAGGTGCAATACAGCGCAGAAGCTCAGTTAAGCAGCTGACATGATCCAAAATAAGCCTGTTCTGAAGTGTTTTCAGGTGGGGAACTGATTGGAAGTGCTGTTGATTGATGACCTTGTTCTTTTAGGGGTAAGAACAACATGTTTAGGGACTGAGGATCCCTGTAATTATCGACATTCCCTGCTCCTTGACGCGAGGCACAAAAATGTCTATAACACTTTGGTTCAGAAGCAATTTCGGAAAGTAGACTCTCTCATTCATCAGCTGCAACCTCAGAAAATGCAAATGCCAACAAAAAACGCAGTGACAGTCAAGATATTTTCCACTCCCGCCATTGCAATACCTCGCACACTCGCCATCTTCCCCTTCCTTCACATTACTCTTTCACTATTCATTCACCAGCGTCCATCTCCACCAGGAATACGTGCATAAAAAAAAACAAGAACTAAAAATCCCTCCACCTCGAGCTTAAAATATTCCTCCGAAAATCCGAAACGGTGTGTTATCCATCCACCAGTTCAAAACTGAAATACCTTTTGCCACCTCTTCTACATCCCGCAGTTCTACCCAACAGTTTTTCCTCCTTTCTTGATTTCATCCTTATTTAGAATTAGTTTTCATAACTGATATGTAATTTTTTTTTTTTTAATTTTACCATGAGTCATTTTAGGAATGTTACATGTAAATTGTATTTTTCCTGTGCTCACAATCCCTCTGATTTTGACTCCCTCTGTTTCAGGCCATAGGTGTGGCTATGGACGAATAATTGGCTATGAAGAAGAAGAAACAAAGACTGGCGCAAGGGTTTGTAAGACAACTTACAAAACGGAATTAGTAGAGAATGTCAGAGAAAAAAAAAGCTTCCTTTTCATTAAAAATAAAGAGTACAAAATCTTGGTTATGCTAATTTGTATACAAAATCATGGTTTTGATGGTTTGTTTACACT
Source organism: Pinus tabuliformis (assembly GCA_031772625.1). NCBI lineage: Eukaryota > Viridiplantae > Streptophyta > Pinopsida > Pinales > Pinaceae > Pinus > Pinus tabuliformis. The sequence continues at coordinate 1,027,204,656 of CM062805.1, forward strand.
CACTTGTCACATAAGTCTAATGACAAGTGAGATTATATTTTGAGTGTGTGCAAGATTTATATTACATTTATTTTAAGGCTTTTAACAAGGTAAAGTGTGGACCTTTGTATCCTTTCTCTGACTAGTTCATGATTTATATTGCATTTATTTTAAGGCTTTTGACCAGCTAAAGTGTGGACGTTTATATCATTTATCTTACTAGTGCATGATTTATATTACATTTATTTTAATGTTTTTAACGAGCTAAAGTGTGGACGTTTATATAATTTATGTGATTTAATAAGAGTAACTTAAATAATAATAATTTTAAAATCATTGTTAGGTTAGATATTAAATTGATATATGGAATTTTTTTTACAATCATATAGGAGACCTAATTATTTAGGAGAAGAATCAGAGCATAGAGCATATGATTAAATAGAGAGAAAAATGTAGAGACTATTAATTTAAATAGAGAGAACAATGTAGAGACTATTAATTTTAACCGTTAGAATATAACATCTAGAATTGAATAGATAAATAAAAATATGTATTTCAGAATGTTAAATATGACAGTTAGTCTAAAACATTTCTTCTAATTTAAAATTTTTTTATAAGTATTCATATGGAGAAAAAGATGTACAACCAACAGAGCAAAGGTGGTCGAAGGTGGTCGACTGGGTTTGTTGACTAATGACAAGTCTCCCCATTTGTTTGTTTCACCTTGTCGTCTCCCACCTCGACGCTATTGTGCCCATGCACTACTGCCACCATTGGAGCCCTGCTTGCCTCCACCACGACCACCATGCGATCCCACGCCAAGAGCAGTTGGCAGAGTTGCGTTTGTTTGTTTCACCTTGTCGTCTCCCACCCCGCGCACTACCGCCACCACTGGAGCCCTGCTTACCTCCACCATGACCACCGTGCGATCCCACGCTAGGAGCGGTTGGCATAGTTGCCACCTCAGCGTGCACCAGCCAACGCTATTGCCAATTCATCTGATCCCATGGAGCACGGAATGGTTGAAAGGAAGAAGCCCTACTTGCCTCCACCACGACCACCGTGTGATCCCACGCCAGGAGTGATTGACAGTCTTGCCACCTCGGCGTGCACCAGCCAATGTTATTGCCAATTCATCCGAGCCCACTGAGCATGGCTGAAAGGGGAGCGCCCACGTCGTTTGGATAATTTTGATTACGACCACCGTGCGATCCCATACCAAGAGCGAGCGTTTGGCAATCTTGCCACCACGGTGTGCACTAGCCAACGTTATTGCCAATTCATCTGAGCCTACGGAGCGCCCACGTCGTTTGGATAATTTTGATTTCATTTGGGCTAGCCGAAGAAGGAAAGAAAAATTGATTTTTTTTAATGAAGTAAAAATATTTTTTTTTAATAAAATTAAAATAAAATTAAAATGATTTTTTATAACAAAATAGAATTAAGGGTGAAATGATTTTAAAAATCAAATAAAAGTAGAATTGATTTTTAAAATCAAAGAAAAGTAAAAATGTTTTTTAAAAACAAATCAAACCATTTTTATATTCAATTGAAATTATTTTAAAAAGAATAATAAAATCAATTTTCAAATTATAAAATCAATTTTCAAATGATTTTTAAAAACAAATAAGACAATTTTTATATTTAATTAAAATGATTTTTAAAAACAAATAAGACAATTTTTATATTTAATTAAAATGATTTTAAAAGGAAATAAAAGTAAAATCAATTTTCAAAATGAAATAGAAGTAAAAGTAAAAAGATTTTTAAAGTGAATTTAAAAATGAAATAGAATTAATAAAAACAAATAACAACAAAATAAATTGAAAAATAAAAGCGAAAAATTAAAGATATTAAAAATAAAACAAATGAAAATGAAATAGATAATAAAATAAAATATATACTACTAAATAAAATTCTTAATATAGAGTAACATTAAAATTAATTTTTAATAAAATAAAAATAAAATTAAAATGATTTTTTATAATAATATAGAAGGAAAAGTCAAATGATTTTAAAAATCAAATAAAAGTATAATTGATTTTTAAAATCAAATAAAAGTAAAATCAATTTTCAAATGATTTCTAAAAACAAATAAAACTTTTTTATATTCCATTAAAACGAATTTAAAAAGAAATAAAAAAAAAATAAAAGTAAAATCAATTTTCAAAATCAAATATAAATAAAAGTAACTATAAAAATGATTTTTAAAGTAAAAGTTAATGATTTTTAAATGAAATAGAATTAATAAAAATAAATCAATAATAACAAAAAAAAATTAATTGAAAATGAAAAAGGAAAAATTAAAAATAAAACAAATAAAAATGAAAATGAAAAATAAATAGATAATAAAATAAAATATATATTACTAATAATAAAAGTGATAATAAATTATTAAGAAGATAAGGGACCCAATAAAATTATTCATTTTTATGGCTTAGTAGACTTCTTTTTCATTTCTATGACTTTCTTAAGTTTAGGATGATGGAAATGACTAATTCTAGCAATAACTAATTCAATTAACAAAATTTAAATTAATTTATATAATACAAAATTAATTATATATCAAATTTATATTAATGATATAAAATTTAAAATTAGATAAAATTTATTTAATTAATTTTAAAATTTAAATAATTATAATTTTTTTCCTCTAAATACCATGTGTACATGGATGTCTTTGTAAAATGTACTTAGTTTATGTGTACATGCTTAGTTTATCTTGGTATAATTAAAATTCTAATTGAGAATCTACTTAGTTTATGTGTATATGTACATGGATGTCTATTTAAAATGTGCTATGTGTACAGACTCTTTTATTGTATTATATAAATTCAAAATTATTATATATAATTAAAATTGTATCAAATTAATAAATAAAAATAAAATTATTATATTAAAAATTGTTATTACTATTAATTAATGTTTCAATAAAATATTTATTTTATAATAATAATAATAAATTTTATTGTAAAAATAAATATAAATATTTAATACTATAAAATTCAATAAAATTTATTTATAAAAAAAAACAAGTTAAATAAATCTACCAATTTTCCTATACATGTGCACATGGATATCTTTGTGTCATGATGTTTAATTTATTTTGATGCACTTATAAACATAGCTTGCCATATTTTAGTAAATTATATTGATATTTGAAAATCAATAATCCATGTGTCATGATGTTTAACTTATTTCGATGCACTTAAAATTACAGTTTGTATATTTTAACATATTATATTGATATCTATTTATTTAATTTGATGCACTTAAAATTATAAGTAGTCATGATGTTTTAGTGTATTGTCTTGATATATGAAAATTAAAAATTTTGATATCATTAAAATTGTATTATGTTGTTAATAAGAATTTTTATATTAAAATAGGAACTTGGAGTATTGTTTTTTAGCAGGAGAGAGCGTATGTGCAAACCTGGTTCAACAAGTACCCCTCTTTATTTTTCGTGTTGTGGACAAATCTGTAGTGTCATCTCACCATGTAGATATGCCAAATCACTGTCGAGGTGGGAGGAGGGCTTAGAAAAAATGCATCATTTCCATATTATCCTTAGTTGCAGTTTCAGTTTCGCTCGCATAGGTCTACATTCTTCTCCACTTTCATATCCATTGATTTAAGCAGATTTGATCAGAAAGAAGAAATGTTTATGCATAGAAAAATAGAAGATGTTTGAGATCTTCATCAAAACATTGAAGGGTGGATCTATTCTAGTATGGGTCTCTAATATGGACTTAGTAGAAAATGTTAAACGTAAGATCCAATAGTCGGAAGGAATCCCTATGGCCAACCAAAAGATTACCTCAAGAACGCAAATCCTTCAGGATTTAAGGACCCTCAAAGAATACAACATCAGTAGAGGGTCCACTCTATATTTGATGTCTAGACTACTTGGTGGATCAGGACCTGGGCCTTTTGTCTCCTACAAAGAATTTGTCAAAAGGAATGCAGATGAAAAGGCTAATATTCCTACAGGGACACTACCCTGGCCTTTTATCATGGAAAGGATGGAGGAACATCCAAAGATCAAGATCCAAAATCTTCAAGTAGATAATATGTTTTCATATTTTCATGAAGAAGCAGTTATTTGTCATTTTAAATATTTATGGCACAAATTAGAGGATCTATACCAATGGATCTACAAAATCTAGACTATAGAATGTGATGTTTACTTATGCTATGCTGAAGAATGCAGCAACATATTTTCAATTTGATTTTTCCTTTTAAATTGAGAAAATTCAAATTTCCACATCAACAAACAGGATGATGTTAACTTTTAACTTCTGTGACATGGATTGTGTCACCCAGTTTACTTAGTAAATTCGAGTTGGAGGAGTTAGAGTTCATTTCAACATGTTTGATTGCTAATTTGTAGCAATCAAGGTCAATTATCTCAAGTTGTTTTCAGTTAAACTAGTTCCAACTTTTGGAGGAACTAGTGGAAGGTCAATTAAGCAGTGGGACTTCAACCAAATATCTAGTAATTGATCAATCAATCCAAAATAGCTAGTGCATGCAGAGAATTCGAGTTACCCAGTTGAAGTGGAGATTCCAAGGAAATGTAACATCAGTTGTAGACTAGCCTTGAGTGTACAGGTGTTTCATGTAGTCAGATGATTAGCCTAAGGAATTGCATAATTCAATTTGAGGAATTCTAAATAAGAGGGGTCTAATTCCTCAAGGAACAATGCAAGGAAATATGAGCTCAAGCAAAGGAAAAAATTGACTAATTTTGGGTTAGAAGCCTTCAGTGAGCAGAGAGATAGGTTATGCACTTGCAGGGTGTGATCAGCTGAGCAAAGAAATTGTAATACATCTCTATTCATTTGATTAATTCAGGCAGACATTGGGATTTTAGCAAATTGTTTTACCCAGATAAAAATACATGTTTCATGTGTGTTACTTCTTTTTGCATGTTTGAGATTTTTGTTCTAAATAGCGAATTAATGTCTGCAGAGTAGCAGAGTAGGTTTGTGTCTTATGATTTTAATTAAAACTTCATGAGAAGTTGAAAATCTACATTATAATTTCTACATGGTATTAGAGTTGGATTCACATTAGAGAAGGAAATTTAAAGTTGTTTCTCAAAGGTTTGTATTTGGAAATCAATGTAGTAGGATTTCTTCAGTGCTAAGAACATGACCTTCAATGGACTAAGGCTAGATTATGTCATGGAAGGCTCCTCAAATTTTGTTGCATGGAGGCTTTATTGGATGAAAATAGATTGCTTGAATATGTCAAGACAAGTATTCCAAGACCACTAGCAGTTGATGTCCAGAACCTTGCACAATGGAAGAAAGATGTAGCCGGGCGAGGAGAATAATCTTGGAGGGAGTACGAGATCATATTTCTAGAATCTCCATGGAAAAGAAACTTCGTTTTCGATGTGGAAAGAAGTTACAAAATTGTTCAAGAATAATAGTGACCACAGGAAGTTGGCATTCAAGTATAAAATTTGAAGTCTCAAGATGCATAAGAATGACACTATATTGTAGTATTTGAGCAGGTTCACACAATGTTGTGATGAATTGGGGAGGTCTGTGTTACTATCCTTGAAGATGACTTAGTAAGCCTAGCCCTTATGGGCCTTCCCAAGAGATGGCATAGCTATCAAGATTCGGTGAACAGGAGGGAGAACTACCAAATTGGGAGCGCTTATGGTTTGATTGGTACAAGAGGAAATAAGGCGGAATACCAGAGATGGGACTTCATCCAAGGACGAGGATGAAGAAAATTTGCATTGGATGGAAACGTAAGAAAGGAAAAGGGAAGAAATCCCAATCCAAACCAAAGTCCAGTCAAGGGGGAAAGAAGAAATATTTATCCAAAATTAAATGCTTCCATTGTCATGAATTTGGGCACTATTCCACAAAGTGTCTACACAAGAAGGCAAGCAAGAAGACCTCAGGAGTAGTAGCAAGTGAAGCCTTGGATTAACAGTTCAAGCTTGACTTTACCCTCATTACATGCATATCCATCACAATGATGGGGAGCGTGTGGTACTTGGACTCAAGTGCATCATTCCACATGATAGGGTGTAGATAATTTTTTAGTGACTTGGAGGAGAATGATTTGCAGATGCACATCGAGATGGGGGACGATGGAAGGTATAATGCAACTGGGATTGGTACAATCACCTTTCAGAGGGAGTCACCTAAATAAAATTCGCATCTATGTTGCAATTTTGGAAGACCATGGTTATGATGTGATCTTCAACAAAGGAAATGCATTCCTGAGACACATAGCCATCGGACAGGGGAAGCAGATCAGGGTTCGTGTGAAGAACATGTACAAGCTAGATGTGGAGGATTGTGTTGCATTAAGCATAAAGGTAGAGAAGATGTAGAGCTGCGAAGTCGGTGAACTTTGGCATAGAATACTTGGCCATTTGCATCATGGCACTTTGAAGATCATGCAGTAGTTAACCATAGGCTTCCCCAAAGGAGCACTTGAGTAGTAGGATGTATGCAAAGGATATACTTTGGGGAAGTACACAAAATCCACATTCCATGGTTGGGACAACAAAGCACATACGGTCCTGTAAAGGATCCACTCTAATGTCTATGATCCTTTCTTGACAGCTTCCACTGTTAGGCACAAATATTTTTTCATTTGTATCGATGACTTCTCATAGAAGTGTTGGATCTTCTCCATTCAAATGAAAGATGAGGCATTCTCCAAGTTCTAGAATTCAAGGTACTTGTTGAGAAAGAAACCAGCAAGAAAGTGAAGGCTCAAATGAGAGATAATGGAGGTGAGTACGTGTCGAATGAAATTAAAAGTTTTTGTGCAAAATAAGGCATTCAACGAGAGTTGTCAACACCCCATAACCCATAGCAAAATGGGGTGGCTGAGATAAAGAACCATAGCATTGTGGGAGAAACGAGTGAGATGTTGCATGATCAATGCCTACCTCTACATTTGTGGGTCAAGGCATGCAACACAATAGTCTATTTGCATAACTAGAGTCCTCATCGGATTCGGGGCATGATCACACCAAAGGAGGCTTTCTTGGGGAGAAATTTAAATGTCGCACTTCAGAATTTTTGGAGCCTCTGTTTACTGCCATGTCTCCAAAGAATCAAGGAAGAATCTATATCTAATAATAGAATTGGGGGTATTTGTGGGTTACACATAAACTCCCCACAACTACCATGTGTGCATGCCATCCATCATAATTATAGTTGTGAAAAGGGATGTAAAATTTGATTAAGGTAAATCGATGTGGTGTTGTCTTGAGAGGGAGCTCCAGATCCCACTAGAAGAGGAGATTTTATCTCCAAAGGAGGAGCCTAAGGAAGTTGTGGAGAAATCACAAATTGAGGAGTAGAGAGTGGAGACAACCACTCAAGCAGAACCATCTAGAGAAGGCAGGAAAAGGACTAGGGAATATGAGAGAATTGTGCAGAATGCGAGGGAGAATGTGGGTTCTTCTTCAAATCAGTGTAGATAGAGAAGGTCACCACGTCGGTACATTGGCTACATGGATCTAATGTTTGAGATTGTAGATACTGAGTCATCCTCTTTTGAGGAAGTAGTAGAGAAAACTGTAATGGTGGAGGAGTACAAATGCATTGTAAAATACAATGTTTGGCAAGTGGTCCCAAGACCATAAGATAAATCAGTTGTGGGTTCAAGATGGATCTTCAAGGTAAAGCATGCAGCAGATGAAAGCATAGAAAAGTAAAAGGCCATATTTGTGGCCAAGGGGTACTCTCAAGTTGAGGGGATTGAGTATGAGGAGGTCATTTCTCCTATAGCAATATACTCATCCTTTAAATCAATTCTTGCTTTGGCTGTGCAGATGGGGTGGAAGATCCACCTAATGGATGTAAAAACAACATTCCTCAATGGGGTTATTGAGGAGGAGGTGTACGTTTAGAAACTAGAGGGCTTTGAGACTTTTGATCGAGAGTCTCATGTGTGTAAACTCAAGTGAGCATTGTACGGTCTCAAGCTAGAACATTGTGCTTGGTACACCAGTATCAATAGTTATCTCACTAGTTTCTGTTGAAAATAGCAATAAGAAATGCTAAAAATAGCACTACTATAAATAGCATTTCAGGATACATTCCAATTTTAGTTAATCCCTAAACTAAAATGGAGAATTAAAATTCGAATTTGATCTTAGTAGTTGTTTATAAAAAAATTAATTCATCTTGAGTTAATTAGTTGTAGAAAATCAAACATGAAGTCTATGTGAAGACTTGCAACAGTTTCCCCTTTGATTGAGGAAGTTATCCCTTGATTAAGGAGATTAGGATGAGTTGTACTTTGAGTTGTAATTAGTTAGCTTAGATAACTGAGTCAATTCCAGTTAGATTAGTTCGAACAATTTGTTGAACTGATTGTGAGTTCAGTTAGTTAATGCATGCATGCATGTAATTGCTGCACTTCAAATAATTGAATATTATCTCATAAATAACTCATGCATGTCAATTCAGTCAGAGACCCAGTTGAGATTAGATGATGGGACAATGTACTATCAGTTGTAGGAATATTCCATTGAGGATATCTCTTACATGTAGAAGGAATTCATTCCTTTGAGATTGCGCAGTTACTTCTGAGTTTTGATGAGTGTGTGATGTGGGAATTCACACAGGTGGCAACATTGGAACCCAGGAGAAACTGCACAAGGAAATAGGAGGCTTGGAGGATTGGAGGAAGGCATACATTGTGTCTATTCAGTCTATGAGTTGTATTTAGGGATTGTATTGAGAGCTGGATATATTGTGAGCTAAAGCTTTGTGTAATCCGGACATATTTCCACTTGTATGATAATATAGAGATCAGGGTTTTTAGCTGAGGCTTTCCCCAAAGTATTCTTCTATGTTCATGTGTGATTGATTTCTCATTCTCTATTATATGTGTTCTATTTGATCTTGCTCAAAATCTATTAAGATTCCGCAAGTTTGTTTGTAGAAGTAGATCAAGTATTTTGCTTTAGTATATTGCATTATCAGGTGATCTACAGTGGGAAATTCTACATGGTATCCGAGCCAAGTACATCAAAGCAAATAACAATAGACAAAGAAGGGAGAAGTTCGAATTTTGAAGCTCTTGATTATAGAAATCGAGTTCTTATCACATCTCAATTTCACCAATGGCGTTTAGTGGTTTGAGACTCGAGTATGCCATAGATGGCAGCTCGAAGCTTGGAAGGATCGCATGGAAGCAGTATTAGAGGACAATGGTTTGAAGGAATTCATTGATCAACAAGTCCCCAAGCCCACAATAGCTAATGCCCAAGAATTGGCGGAATGGAAGAAATGTGTGGCTAGAGAGAGGAGAATCCTCCTGGAGGGAGTTCAAGACCACATTGTCTCGAGCCTCCATGGGAAGGAGACACTGTTTTCAATGTGGAAAACATTGAAAGATCTATATCAGAATAGCATTGATCAGAGGAAGCTAGCGCTGAAAGACAAGCTTCGAAAAATAAAGTGTGAAAAGGGCGACACGATCTCTACATATCTGAACAAGCTCACCACCTGCAGGGATGAGCTTGGAAGTGTAGGGATCATGACAACCGATGATGACATGGTGAGTCTTGCTCTCTTAGGTCTTCCTAAGATTTGGCATAGCTACCAAGACTCGGTATATGGAAGAGAGAAACTGCCAAATTGGAACAACTTTGGTTGGATCTGATGTAGGAGGAGATAAGCAGAAGCACCAGAGATGGATCTTCATCAAAGCAAGATGATGAATAAAATCTAGCCTTAGCGAGTAAGGCGAGGAAAGGGAAAGGGAAGGAGTCCCATTCCAAATCTAGTTCTTCCCATAATGGGAAGAATTTTGACAAATCGAAAGTGAGATGCTTTCATTGTCATGAGGTGGGCCATTATGCTACGAATTTTCCACATAATAAATCCAAGAAGGCATCCTCGAAGGGATCAGATGGTGAGGCACTGGCCTCACAGTTCAAATTGGATTTCTCTCTCATCGTATGCATGGTTTCATCCATGGTGGGATGTGTTTGGTACCTAGACAGTGGAACCCCTTTCCACATGTCCGGTGACACGAATCTATGTAGGACCTTGGAGAAGGATCTCTAGATGTGCATCGAGATGGGCAATGATGAAAAGCACTGTGTTTCAGGTGAAGGTATGGTCGTCTTTCAGAGGGAGCATGGAGCTCCTCTCACCTTGATTGATGTAAGGTATGTACCAGGTCTAAAGAAGAATCTTGTGTATGTCGCTATGCTGGAAGACAAAGGCTATGATGTAGTCTTTAGTAAAGAAAATGTATTCCTAAGGCATATCAACACTAGACAGACCAAGAGGATTGGGATTCGAGTAAAGAATCTCTACAAGCTAGAGATAAACGACTGTGTTGCATTGAGTTCCAAAGCAGAGTTGGTGCAGAGCCAAGATGTTAGCAAGCTATGGCATAGAAGATTGAGCCACTTGCACCATGGGGCCTTGAAGATCATGTAGCAGATTTCTACCGGACTTCCCAAGGGAAAATTGGAGCAGATGGATACATGCAAAGGTTGTACCTTGGGTAAGTATGTGAAATCTTTCTTTCAGGATCAAGATAGTAGAGCTGGAGAAATCCTGGAATGAGTTCACACAGATGTGTGTGGACCATTTTTCTCGTAGATGTTGGATCTACTTTATGCAGAAGAAGGCTCAGACCTTCTCAAGGTTTTTTGAGTTTAAAGCCTTGGCAAAGAAAGAATCTAGAAAGAAAATAAGGGCCTTGCATAGCGTCAATGGTGGAGAGTATGTCTCCCAGCAGGTTAAGGACTTCTGCGCAGTAGAAGGAATTAAACGGAAGTTGATGGCACCCCATAACCCATAGTAGAATGGGGTGGCTGAAAGGAAGAATAGATCGATTGTGGGAGCAGCTCGAGCGATGTTGCATGACCAAAGCCTACCACTTCATTTGTGGGTTGAGGCATGCAATACAGTAATATACTTTCAAAACAGAAGCCCGCACTGTATACTGGGGATGAAGACACCAATGGAAGCCTTTTCCGGGAAGCAACCAGATGTGAGTCACTTTAGGATCTTTGGATCATCGGTTTATTGCCATGTGACCAAAGATGCTCGGAAGAAGCTAGATCCAATAGTTGAGTTGGGTATACTTGTGGGGTACACTGATACACCCCGCAACTATTGGGTGTTTCTTCCTACCAGTCAGAGGACAGTGGTGCACAGAGATCTGAAGTTCGACGAGCAGAAAGTGATGCAAGTGTCCCTTGAGAGGGAGCTCAAGTTGCATGCAGAGGAGGAACTTTTGATTCCAAAGGAGGAGGAGCCTCAGACTGATGTGGAGCAACCACATGCAGAGGATCCAGGAGTGGAGACATCCACTCATGCAGAGTCTTCCAAATATGGGTGGAAACACTCAAGGGAAGCTGACAGGTTGATGTTGGATGCACAAGAGAATGTGGGACAACCATCTTCTCAACGTAGACAGAGGAGGTCACCCGAGCGGTACACTGGTTACATGGCCCTGGTAGGGGAGTGTGTAGAGTCCGAACCTTCTTCATTCGAGGAAGCAGTGCAGCCACCAGTCTGGGTTGATGCTATGGTGGGGGAGTACGACTCCATCATTCAGAACTGTGTTTGGGATGCTGTCCCAAGACCTCAGGACAAGTCAGTGGTGAGTTCCCGATGTCTTTACAAGGTAAAGTAGGCAGCCAGTGGCAGTGTTGAGAAACATAAGGCAAGGTTTGTTGCCCGTGGTTTCTCATAGGTCAAGGGGATCGAATACGATGAGACTTTTTCTCCTGTATCAAGGTACTCATCTATCAGATTGATGTTGGCACTATCAGCTCAGATGGGTTGGAAGATCCATCAGATGGATGTGAAGATTGTGTTCCTCAATGGGAAGATTGAGGTAGAGGTGTACATTGAGCAGCCGAAAGGTTTTGAGACCTTCGATCGTGAGTCACATGTGTGCCGACTCAAGAGGGCTTTGTATAGGCTGAAGCAAGCACCTCATGCTTGGTACACCAGGATCGACAACTATTTCACCGGGTTGGGCTTCACCAAGAGTGTAGCAGATGTGAACCTTTACCACATCATGGTAGAAGGTAATCCATTAATCATTTTTTTATGTGGATGATCTGATTTTGACAAGTGATGATCAGTTGATCAAGTCTTGCAAGGAGGACCTTGTAAGAGAGTTCGAGATGAAAGACATGGGTCTTATGCACTACTTTCTAGGCATGGAAGTGTGGCAGAAGGATGGGGAAGTGTTTGTGTCTCAAGGAAAGTATGCCAATGAGATACTCAAGCGATTCCACATGGATAAGTGCAAGTCCATGTAGACTTCTCTAGCTGGTAATTGGAGGAAGGTGGATTCTACTTTAGGTGAGGTAGTGGCTGCTACTGTTTATTGGTAACTTGTGGGTTCATTGATGTATCTAGTGAACACACGACTAGATTTGTGCTTTGCGGTGAACCAGCTGAGTCAAACTATGGTTCAGCCTACCAAGCTGTTTTGAAAGGCAGCGAATCATGTGCTAAGATACCTCAGAGGCACATCCCAGTGTGGATTGTGGTACAGACAAAGAGAGGGAGTGAAGCTTCAGGGCTTCACAGATGCAGATTGGTCAAGGATTCCATCAGATCGGAAGAGCACTTTTAGAGGAATCTTTAACCTTGGTTTAGCTATAGTTTCCTGGTATAGCAGGAAACAAAGGTCAGTTGCACTTAGCTCAACAAAGGTTGAATACATGGTTTCCAATAAGGCAGCATGCGAGGCCATTTGGATGCAGAAGATTCTAGTGGGATTATTTTGTCAAAGGATGGATCCAACTGTGATCTATTGCGATAATCAGAGTTGTATCAAACTCTCTAAGAATCCAGTATTTCATGACAGGTCTAAGCACATAGATATTTGGTATCATCATCTTCGAGGCTGTGTGGTGAAGAGGATCATGTTGTTGTTGTATGTTTCGACCGAGGAATAGGATGCAGATATTTTGACTAAGGCATTATCAAAATGCAAGTTCGAGTTCTGCAGAGACAAGATTGGGGTGAATGATAATCCCTTTCTTGTTGAGAGGGAGTGTTGAAAATAGCAACAATAAATGCTAAAAGTAGAAGTGCTAAAAATAACACTACTATAAATAGCATTTCGGGATACATTCCAATTTTTGTTAGTCCCTAAACTAAAATTGAGAATTAAAATTCGAATTTGATCTTAGCAGTTGTTCGTAAAATAATTACTTAATTCATCTTGAGTTAATTAGTTGTAGAAAATCAAACATGAAGTCTATGTGAAGACATGCAATAGTTTCCCCTTTGATTGAGGAATTTATCCCTTGATTAAGGAGATCGGGATGAGTTGTACTTTGAGTTGTAATTAGTTAGCTCAGTTAACTGAGTCAAGTCCAGTTAGATTAGTTCCAACAGTTTGTTGAACTGATTGTGAGTTCAGTTAGTTAATGCATGCATGCATGTAACTGCTGCACTTCAGATAACTAAATATTCTCTCATAAATAAATCATGCATGTCAGTTCAGTCAGAGACCCAGTTGAGATCAGATGATGGGACAATGTACTATTAGTTGCAAGAATATTCCATTGAGGATATCTCTTGCATGCAGAAGGAATTCATTCCTTGGAGATTGCGTAGTTTCTTCTGAGTTTTGATGAGTGTGTGATGTGGGAATTCACACAGGTGGCTTGGAGGATTGGAGGAATGCATATGTTGTGTCTATTCAGTCTATGAGTTGTATTGAGGGATTGTAATGAGAGCTGGATAGCTTGTGAGCTAAAGCTTTGTGTAATCTGAACATATTTCCACTTGTATAATAATACAAAGATCAAGGTTTTTAGTTGATGATTTCCATAGAGTATTATTCTATGTTCATAGGTGATTGATTTCTCATTCTCTATTATATGTGTTCTATTTGATCTTGCTCAAAATCGATTAAGCTTCCACAAGTTTGTTTGCAGAAGTAGATCAAATATTTTTCTTTAGTATAATTCATGATCAGGTGATCTACAGTGAGAAATTATACGGTTACAGCTTCACCAAAAGTGAAGCAAATGCAAACCTCTATCATATTTTGGTAGAAGGTAAATTGTTTATTATTATCTTATATGTCGATTATTTGATTTTAATTGGTGATGAGCAGCTGATCAAAACTTGCAAGGAGGACCTTGCAATAGAGTTTGAAATGAAGGGCATGGGTCTCATGCACTACTTCCTCGAATTGGAAGTATGGCAAGGCAACGGGGAATATTTTGTCTCTCAGGGAAAGTATGCCAACAAAATACTTCAGAGGTTGTACATTATCTTGATATATGAAAATAAAAAGTATTGATGTCATTAAAATTGTATTATGTTGTTAATAAGAATTGTTATATTAAAATAGGAACCTGGAGCATTGTTTCTTAGCAGGAGATAGCGTAGGTGCAAACATGGTTCAACAAGTACCCCTCTTTATTTCTAGTGTTGTGGACAGATCTGTAGTGTCATCTCACCCTGTAGATATGCCAAATCACTATTGGGGCAGGAGGAGGGCTTAGAAAAAATGAATCAATTCCATGTTATCCCTAGTTTCGGATCCAGTTTCGCTCACATAGATCTACATTCTCCTCCACTTTCAAATCCATTGATTTGAGCAGATTTGATCAGAAAGAAGAAGTGTTTATGCATAGAAAAATAGAAGATGTTTGAGATATTCATCAAAAATTTGAAGGGTAGATCTATTCTAATATGGGTCTCTAATATGGACTTAGTGGAAAATGTTAAACATAAGATCCAATAGCCAAAAGGAATCCCTATAGCCAACCAAAATATTATCTGAAGGCAGATCCTTCAGGATCTGAGGACCCTCAAAGAATACAACATCAGTATAGGGTCCACTCTATATTTGATGTCTAGACTACTTGGTGGATCAGGACCTGGGCCTTTTGTCTCCTACGAAGAAGCTGTCAAAAGGATTGTAGATGAAAAGGCTACTACTCCTACACGAACACTACCCTGGCCTTTTATCATGGAAAGGATGGAGGAACAACCAAATATCAAGATCAAAAATCTTCAAGTAGATAATATGTTTTCATATTTTCATGAAGAGGTAGTTATTTGTCATTTTAAATATTTATGGCCCAAATTAGAGGATCTATACCAATGGATCTACAAAATTTGGACTATAGAATGTGATGTTTACTTATGTTATGTTGAAAAATGCAGCAACAAATTTTCAATTTGATTTTGCCTTTTAAATTGAGAAAATTTGAATTTCCACATCAACAACCAACTTGGATGATGTTAACTTGAGTGACATGGCTTGTGTCACCCAATTTACTCAATAAATTCGAGTTGGAGGAGCTAGAGTTTAATTCAGCATGTGTGTCTGCTAATTTGTAGCAATCAAGGTCAATTATCTCAGGTTGTTTTCAGTTAAACTAGTTCCAACTTTTGGAGGTACTAGTGGAAGGTCAATTAAGCAGTGGGACTTCAGCCAAATTTAGTGATCATCTAGTAATTGATCAATCAACCCAAAATAGTTAGTGCATGCAGAGAATTTGAGTTACCCAGTTGAAGTGGAGTTTCCAAGGCAATGTTACATCAATTGTAGACTAGTCTTAAGTGTACAGGTGTTTCATGTAGTCAGATGGTTAGCCTAAGGATTTGCACAATTCAATTTGAGGAATTTCCTAAATAAGAGGGATCTAATTCCTCATGGAACAATGCAAGGAAATATGAGCTCAAGAAAAGGCTAAATTTGACTAATTCTGGGTCAGAAGCCTTCAGTGAGCAGAGAGATAGGTTATGCACTTGTAGGGTGTGATCAACTGAGCAAAGAAATTGTAACACATCTCTATTCATTTGATTAATTCAAGAAAACATTGGGTTTTTAGCAAATTGTTTTACCTAGATAAAAATACGTGTTTCATGTATGTCACTTCTTTTTGCATGTTTGAGATTTTTGTTTTAAATTGTGACTTAATGTCTGCAGAGCAGCAAAGTAGGTTTGTGTCTTATGATTTTAATTAAAACTTCATGAGAAGTTGAAAATCTACATCATAATTTCTACATGGTATTGGAGTTGGATTCACATTAGAGAAGGAAATCCATAGTTGTTTATCAGAGGTTTGAATTTGAAAATCAGTGTAGCAATATTTCTTCAATGCTTAGAACACGACCTTCAATGGACTAAGGCTAGATTATGTCATGTAAGGCTCCTCAAATTTTGTTTCATGGAAGGACCACATGGAGGTTATAGTGGATGAAAATGGATTGCTTGAATATGTCAATACAAGTATTCCAAGACCACTAGCAACTGATGTCCAGGACCTTGCACAGTGGAAGAAAGATGTAGCCAAGGCGAGGAGAATAATCTTGGAGGGAGTACGAGATCATATTTCTATAATCTCCACAGAAAAGAAACTTAATTTGCGATGTGGAAAGCAGTTACAGAATTGTTCGAGAATAATAGTGACCACAAGAAGTTGGCGTTCAAATATAAAATTTGAAGTCTCAAGATGCATAAGAATGACACTATACCGCAGTATCTAAGCAGGTTCACACAATGTCGTGATGAACTGGGCAAGGTCGGTGTTACTGTCCTTGAAGATGGCTTAGTAAGCCTAGCCCTTATTGTTGAAAATAGCAATAAGAAATGCTAAAAATAGCATTGCTATAAATAGCAGTTTGGGTACCAGTGCTCGATTGAGCAACAGGGAATAAAAAATGGAAGTGCTAAAAATTATCATTCTATTTTTAGCAGTTTGGGATGGATTCCTATTTTTAGTCAGTCCCTGGACTAAAATAGCAAGTAAAATTCGAATTTGAACTTATAAGCTGTTTGAAAATAAATTAATTAATTCACCATGAGTTAATTAGTTGTGAAAAATCAAACATGAAGTCTATGTGAGGACATGCAACAATTTCTCTATTAATTGAGGAATTTATCCATCAGTTAAAGAGATAAGGATAAGTTCTAATTTGAGTTGTAATTAGTTGGCTCAGTTAACTGAGTCAAGTCGAGTTAGATTGATTTAAATAGTTTGTTTAAATTAATGTGAGTTCAATTATTTAATGCATGCTTGCATATAACTACTGCACTTCAGTTAACTAAATATTCTCTCATGATAACTCATGCATGTTAGTTCAAATAGAGACCCAGTTGAGATCAGAGAAGGGACAGTGTACTATCAGTTGGATGAATATTTTTCCTATAAAGGAAGCTCATCCATGATGAGGATTTATCTCCTTCAGGACTGTTGGAAATAATATTGAAAGGGGGGGGGGGGGGGGGGGAATCAGTATTAGCAAATCAATACGTAGGCTTCTACCTGCAGAAGTCTACAACCTTCTCTCGTTCTCCAGCTTTTCCTGGAAGGGAGCTACAACCCCCCTAGCTCTTGTACTAGCTGATGTACTAGTACGTAGGTGCTGACCTACAGAAGGCTAAAACCTTCTCTTTTCTTCCAGGGACAACGTTTCATAAATTTTCATACTGGATCCATAAATACAAAACAATCACTACTGCAATACAATCATTAACTCTAAATCACCCAACAACTGAACCACTGAAACCCTATCATCAAAACACAGTCACGAGAACACAGAGCAGAGCCCAAAACTCTGCAACAACCACTAGAACCAACAACAACCTCAAACATAAAATCTCATAATGTATACGCTACTTGACTGTGTCTAAACAATGTGTATACGCCCTTTCACCAGAGAGAACCCGTGTACAGATCTGAAAATAATTACTTATACTTCGCTGCAATTTCCAAATTCAGATATACCTAGAACATAAGATATAAAGGATAAAACATGTGTCAGTATTCAGATCTATTCACGAGCATACCATATAATGATAATACATTTTAGCCTTCATGATCCTAGTCCATCAACCTTTATCAAATGCATAGGTGCCTCCTTGGTTCAAATCAAGCAAAGAATCACAAACCCATAACTAGCATACTATATCTCATACTTCATCAGATATTCATCACTTGCACACTTTCCCATCTTGGCCTAATGGTCTTCTCCTTATATAGGTTTAGGCCTCTCTCAATATCATGGTCCAAAACCACATAGAACCAATACCTTAGACCCAATACGTGGGGTCAAAACTTTGGACCAAATACCACGAACCAAACCTTAGATTCCCAACATGTATGCTCCTTTCCTTTTGTAAACATACTTGTGTACATATACGTGACTTGGTATATGGTGAACCTACATGTATACACATTCTTGTCACAGCGAACCTTTGTATACCTCTCTGATCATTCTAGTTGTACTATGATCTGTCATATGAGTGAGTTTCCATCAAGGACAACACCTGTATCATAATTCCAACAAGGACTGTGTTCTTGGATCAAAGGTTAGTGAGTGTATGAAGAGACCAATTCACACAAGTGGCTCCACTGGAACCCAATCAAAATTGCGTAAATAAATAGGAGGCTTGGAGGGCAGACCAAAGGTTAGATAGAGGCCTTTGACTATCTATGAGCAGCAGAGGTATTGCAAAGAGAGCAGGATAGCTTTTGAGCTGATTCTTTTTGTAATACTAGCTATATTTCCACTTGTATGATAATACATAGTTGGAGTTTTAGGTTGAGGCTTTCCCCAGGTTATATCTTCTATGTTATGTGTGATTGATTCCTTCTTATCAGTTATATGTGTTCTTGTTGATGTTGCTCATGTTCAATTAAGCTTCAACTAAATTTTTTGTAGAAGTAGATCAAATGTTTTGCTTTAGTATATTGCATTACCAAGTGATCTATAGGTGGGAATTTCTACATTGTATTAGAGCGAGTTTTTGTAGAAAAAGTTCTACATGGTATTGGAGCATAGGTGATCAAGGAAGAACAATATACAAGGGAGAAGTTGAAGTTTGTGATTCTTGAATATAGAAATCGAGTTCTTATCATATCTCTATTTCACATATGGCATTCTATGATTTGGGACTCGAATATTCCCTTGATGGCAGTTTGAATTATATAGCCTGGAAGGATCGCATGGAAGCAGTACTAGAGGATAATGGTCTAAAGGACTTCATTGATCAAGAAGTCCTCAAGCCAACTGGTGCTGCTGAATTGGTTGAATGGAAGAAATGTGTGGCTAGAGCAAGGAGAGTCCTTCTGGAGGGAGTTCGAGATCACATAGTCTCGAGTCTCCATGGGAAGGAAACACCATTTTCAATGTCGAAAACATTGAAAGATCTATATTAGAATAGCAGTGATCAAAGGAAGCTGGCACTGAAGACAAGCTTTGAAAGATCAAGTGTGAAAAGGGTGACACGATCTCTACGTATCTGAACAAGCTCATCACATGCAGGGATGAGCTTGGAAGTGTAGGGATCGCGACAACTGATGATGACATGGTGAGTCTTGCACTCCTCGGTCTTCCTAAGAGCTGGCACACCTACCAGGACTCGGATAATGGAAGAGAGAAACTGCTAGATTGGGAATGACTTTGGTTGGATTTGATGTAGGAGGAGATAAGAAGAAGCACCAGAGATGGTTCTTCATCCATGGAGGATGAAGAAAACTGTACCTTAGCGATTAAGGTGAAGAAGGGCAAGAAGAAGGTTTCTCATTTCGAATCCAGTTCTTCCTATGGTGGGAAGAAGTTTGAAAAATCGAAAGTGTGATGCTTTTGTTGTCATGAGGTGGGCCGTTTTCCTACAAATTATCCACTGAGGAAATCCAAGAAGGGATCCATGGAAGGATTAGAAGGTGAGGCACTGGCCTCACAGCTCGAGTTGGATTTCACACTGTTTGCATGCATGGTTTCATCCATGGTGGGAAGTGGTTGGTATCTTGACAGTGGAGCTTCTTTCCACATGACTAGTGGCAAGATTTTGTTCAGTACTTTGGAGGAGAAAGATCTCCAGATACTCATAGCGATGAGTAATGATGAAAAGTATAGTGTCTCGGGTGTAGGCATGGTTATTTTTGAGAGGAAGCATGGATCTCACCTTACCTTGACTGTTACAGGGAAAAGTGTCTATTTAAAACTGCTCTATCCCACTAAGGTGTGACAGCTGCCTTAGAAACAAACAGAGAAAAACTACTTTTGTATTTCCTTTATGAACTATAGATAGAGAGGAATAGAAAGAACCAATCTGTGTCTTGCGCTAATCCTTTGATTTGATCCCTCTCTTCTTTGACAGTCTCCAGCTACCTGCTCCCTTACTTGCCCAGCTTCACAAAATACCTGTAAGATCACAGAAGAAGAACATTATACAAAGACATGGATCTATATTCATAAACAACTTAGGATTAGATTTAAGTTATCCATACAAATGTAACAAGCATCAATGATACAAAAGCATGGAGGAAAAACTCAAATAGTTTTTATTGATAAACAAGAAAAGATCTAGGAGGAGTTACAACCGGTGGTTCCTGACCCAGCATCAACCTCCCAGCAAAGAAGCCCCTCTTCACCTCAAACAAAGCATAGATCACCCAATACTCTGATGTTTGTCTCAAAGACCAACAACAATTCCTTACAATATGCAAAATTCCAGCCTCTGGATCTCTGAGATGAGGGATCCATATATAGATATGTGTAAGGAGGATGAGTCAGCTTGTGATTTGATTAGTGTATTCTCTCTATCAGTTCTTGCTTCCACTTGGAGACTGAAGGCCTTTTACTCATCCTTGGTCGAATTCAGTGAGGCAAGTGTCACAGGAGAAGATTCTGGAAGCTTCCATTGTCTCTCCACCTCACAAAATGACACTGCCATTTGTCATTTCTCACCCATCGCACCCCACAGAAGGGACTTTTGAAATGCAATGCACCCTCAAAGTGTATTTAGGTGCAATGCAACACATCTAGCCAGTGGAGCAGCTGAAATGATCCTATTTTGACTTATTCTGAGCAGTTTCTGGTGGAGAACTTCTGGGAGAAGCTGTGATATGTTGACCTTGTTCCTTTAGGGGTTAGAACAACACTCTTAGGGACTTAGGCGCCCTTGGTTTATGGACATTTCATGCTTGGAGTTGTAGGGCACAAAAATGTCTATAACAGTTGCCCCCTAGAGTATGAGGTCGTTAACCTTTTGGTGTCGGGTGAAATGCTTTATTATGAGGATCCGAAGTTCTTTCAATGCTGGGAGGAGACCTGTAGTAAGATACAATACAATACATTATCTTCATACTGTTTTCATGATCTAGCTGAGGCGGGCATTCCCATGCTTAGCTTTATAAATTCATTTTCATGTACATAGGACAGACAATCTCATGAGGGTAGACTGATGATTCTGATAGAGCCATCATCCTTTTGGTAGGATGATTATATGTGCCGAAATGCTGTACATTTGATGTCTTTATTTCCCTGAATATATATCGCAGCCCGGATGGATGAAACTAGATCCAGGGTCTTCAATCTCGTCCGATCTTTACTCGAAGTACAAGTCGATCCATGTGAGAAATGTTTTGAAGTCGAACATGGAAAGACATCGCTTGATTACCAGTCAATGATGTAAATTGTTAACAAGCGCGAGAGGAATCACCGATAATGATAATGATCCTCAAGGTACTGCAGTACAATCCACGTGGTGTGAATAAAGGACTTGGCGTCGAACACCATGCAAATTCTTTTGGTCGAAGGTCATTGATGTAAACCTGTTGCCGGAAGTGAGAAACTTGCCATTGAGGCATGCAAGCTTCAAAGTACTGAATGGGGTGTTCCTAGATCAACTTCTTGGATAATGAGCTGATGTCGACAAGAAGTGATCCGTCACAGGAGGGCCTTAATGAATCCCACATCAATGACACGGAACAGAGCAAATGATTTTGATGGAGGTGAAAAACGATCTAATGATATAATGTTCAGGGTGGCGGTCATGAAAGAATGGAGTATAGTGTATGGTAATGGGTGGGACACAGGTGACTTCTCTGGATGACTTCTCTTGAACATATTGGCGACACTGATGTGATGGATTGGTAGCATTAACCCCAAATGTGGATGGTATGGTGTGACCATGGTGATGTGACCGGTGAATGAAACAACCCAACCCGACTCGGGCACGGAGTGGAAGTGTCATGTTCAAGAGCGACTTGCTACCAATAAAGATTCTTTGAGTTTTCTTCCCAATTTTCCCCAGTCATTGCTGACCAGTACCTCTTTATTTTTGTCAAGCTTGAGGAGGATAACATATGCTTGTTCTATAATATGCCCTTCGGGCAAACCCATCGCTATGTTTTAACGAGCCTAGCGATAGTGAAACTCGTTCTCGTCTAAAGAAAAGTTTGCCGCTATTAATATTTTTAACGAGTTTAACGACAAAGATAACTCAGTCTTTTTCAATTTTAGAGAGTCTGAAAAAGAATGTAAAGGTAACTCCAAAATTCCTTTTTCGTCATCTAATCCCTTAAGTCCGAAAAAGTATAAAACAGTACGGAAGGGATGAATTTTCGATAGTTTTAACGAGCTGAACAAAACAAGCGCTCGATCTTTTTGTGCAATAATCCCTCAAGTCCAAAAAGATTAAAATCTATATGAGGGATAGCACTTCCTGTCCCTTTAATGAGATGGAAGGCCAAGGACTCGGCAATATTTTCATATTTTACGAGTCAGTTGAAAAGAGCTTAAAGGAGACTCGTCTTTTGAGGAACGAGTGATAAAACGGGTAGCAGCTGATTCCAGGTAAGGTTTGGAATTTTCCAATCACGGCAGTGTCACAAGGATGGCTAATGAAATCACTCTTCGTAGTTGTTCCTCAAAATGGGTAAACAATCAAATGAAAGTGAATGATCGGCCAATGAAAAAGTGGAGGTGACGGTGCAAACACGACCAAGGCTTTAATGGTTGAAGTACTACATTCACGGTGGTTATTTACCGGGGAATAGTTCATTTTTTAACGAGCTTAAACGCGGGTGGAAACATTTGCTCATGTCTTATGTTTATTTTTTAACGAGCTTGAACTATGTGCTAAAACTGCTCGATGCAGGTTTATTTTTTAACGAGCTTGAACCTTGCGGTAACACTGCTCGATCAATCCAGTCGTGTGATAAGAATGTCTCATATAAAACGGCAATTTTTAGAGTTTTGCCCCACATCCTTTCTTTATGCAAGTTAGGAAACGACCAATCCAAAAAACAGATAATGATCGCTCTTTGCTTGCACTCCAAAAGGCTTGCATGCTCCCAGGTATAAAACAGAGTTTCAAGGTCACCCTCTATTCGAGCTGACAAAACATTTGTTTTATCAGGAAGGGTAAACCTCTTTCAGGATACCCAAAGATTGTTCTATTCACAGCGCAAACAAAACACTTCTTCGGCGATGTCTACCGAGATAAACAAAGGTGAGTGGCGGTGCTCGCCAACTCACATAACTTTGACAAGAGAATCTTGTTCTAGAATAACCCCCTCTTCCAATCATGGACGGGGGTACAGACTAGTCATATTCTCCCGCGGAAACCTACCCTATACCCGAAGTTTTCCTGTCGAAGCAGACCAGGGTGCATGCCCCCTGGGTTTCAGTCATATCCCTCCGAATCACTCACGCTCATCGGGAGGACGGACTGGAGATTGAGACATTTCTTGCGTGAAAAGACCATTCAGGGATGGTATATGACTATTTTCTCTCTATGATTCGGGGAATGAAAGCTGGTCCACGAGCTTGACCACTCTTCCTTCGTGCGAAAAACACATTACTCTAAAGAGTGAGGAGACAATTACTCCCATGCAATAAATATAGTCTTGTCCAAGGAGTAGATTGTAATCCAGGGGTCCTTGAACTACCATTACATTCATGTGAACGGTTTTCCCTCTCAATGTTATGGGTACATCGGGAAGGATCCCTAACGGTCAACTGGTTCCTTTATCAAAGCCTGTCAGATTTCTCATCTCAGGCAAAAGCGATGGCGAACCAAGTGCTTTCCAAGTAGTTGAGGAAAGGATACTCACAGAAGCCCCCTCATCTATGATGGTACCAGCCATAACCATTCTATATATTTGAACAATAATTCGGAATGGTACAATAGCTGGTAAACGGGGTCTACCTAGTTGATTCCAGTCGAAGGAGGCAACTAGGTTGCTTGGAGGTGGGACCGAATAGACGGCTGGGTATGACTCTGATGAACTTACTTCCTGCGGTAAAGGAATGGGTAAATTGCCCCCATGTTCGTTGGAGTCTGTGCTTATGAAAAGAATTCGGATGGTGTCATCCTTGTTCTCTTCAGTGATTGTATCATCTGAAGATGGAACCTCTGAAGGCAAGACCAGGTCAACTACCGCCTCGACCTTTTGACTTTTGTCTGGTATGGATTCGGATGGTTCATATTCAATGATAGATGCTTCGGCCAACCACCTGAGCGGGTCAGCCCGATTTTCGACTAGTGACGGACTCGGCAAGAGTTTTTTATATCCAGGAGGAAGTCGTAACGGTGAAACCGGAAGATCATCCAAAACTCTTTTAGCTTCGTCTAAGAAGGGACAACGGTGAACGGCATGATCGCCTTCACACAGTTTACAAGGAAATCTATATTTTCCTTTTTGTCCTGGGGCTTCACTTTCGCTAGTCGACGGTGTGCTTTCAACATGATCATCAGAGGTTGACGACACCGGGTTGTGCAAACGATCCGAGGGATGCAAGGACAATCTCTGTGAAAGTGGTCTCCTTTGCAAATGACACATGGCGATTTAAGCCAAGTCGGTGCAGTGTGTGGATTTTCGTTAGACGACACTCATTTGCCCCCATTCGCCTTTGGCTCCTCCTTCTTCTTCTCTTTCTTCTTCTTTTCCTTCTTCTCCTTAGGAACTTGAATTTTGGCTTTACCAGCCCCATCAAGCGAAGAGGAAGGAGGAGAGGAAGAATTAGAGGAAGTAGAAGGTTGGTGGGTAACTCTAGATTCGTCTAATTGTTGATTCGATTGTTCAAGAATAGTGGTGTTCAGAACGACAGAGGTTGAGAAGAGCCATACAGGCAAACCAATTGTCAGTCCTGGAAGAGACAATGTGGCCATATGGGGTGCACCAACATCTCCCCAAGAGGAGAAGGGACTAGGATTTCCTCCAAGGGGAATTCCTTGGTTGGTAGACTCCATTTTCTCAACCCAAGATCAACGTACGAAAGGGTAGAATATTTCGTTTAAAATAAATTTTAGACGCTTTGACACAACTTGTTTTTTCAGTTTTTAAGAGTCGAGAAAAAACAAAAGATGACTCTAGTCTCCTTCGATTTTTAATGAGCCTGAAGTGACAAGTGATCAGATGGACCTTTTCCGTTAAGGAGTCTAAAAAGGAATGAAAGGGACTACTCTGGAGATCTAGGTAGAGGGAGTACCAAACCAATCGCAAAACTGCAGAATACGTTTTACGGTACGACAGTCAATCTTCCCGAATGCTGTGTTCAGTGCATTGCGATCGATAGGGCGGTAGACACGGATTCCTATGGATAAAGGATTTAAGCCTATAGGGGTCTCCCAAAATATACTCGACGGTACATGGGAGCACAAGTCCGTACTGGCACTTATCATCTCAAAGTGGAGGAATCACCCAACCATCAGTGAGAACAACAGTTACCAGGTTTTACGACGTCGGAATACCTCTCTAGCCTAGACCTCTAAATGTTGTGCGTTAAGTTCCAAAGCGTTGTTAGATTCATTGAATTTATTTTAAGTTGATCTTGCTTATGAAGTTTGCCTTTTTGGGTTCACCACGAGATGTAGATGTAATTCCTAAAATGCAATCTAAAGATGATAAACAAACTTTTATCTCTTTTGTGCAATGAAAATTCTAGCTACTAGTGGAAAAGAAAGACACAATATTTTCACAAAGAGCAAAGAGCACACCGTAAATGCACTTTCCTAAATCAAGCCAAACAGACTGTCTATATGCAAATGCACATGCATGTATTTGTTTTCGAATTTCTTAGTATTGATCCTAAAAAGAAAGTTGATGTACAAATCTGAATTTATTTTCAAGCGACAAATATAAACAAGCTCTTTTTCGAAATCAAAAATAGAGATGATTACGACACCTTGCGATTTTGAATTGAACACTTGTTCTTGACACTAGAAAATCACAAATTCAAACCAAAGCAATAGTAACAGTATAATCGACCATCAACAACAATCAAACTTTCTCCTATGATTGAAATCGACACTTGCGACAGATCCAAATCAAAGGACGACAGTACAACTATTCTACTTTTGCAATGGAAAACTGTAAACGACTCAACAAACACACAAAAACATCTACAATTATTTTGTACAAAGGAGGCGGAATAACAGCAAGAAAAATGGGCTTTAAACAGACATATACTGATCACAGGCAGCGAAATTCAGAGACAGAACTAGAAAGAATGAAGCACAAGAACCACAGCTGCATAGGGCTAGTCTGATCAGCGCACCTGTAACACAGAGAAACTGAAATGCAGCGCAGGTTTCCCTTTCGGGAAGTGTGCTGAAATTCAGGATCTCTTAACAGTACCTGCGCTGGGCCAGAAACGAGAATCTGTCCAAGTTCCGGGTCACAGTTTGCAGTTCATTCTTTGGTTTTTTGGCCGAGTAAAAGAAATCAGTAATGCACAATCAGGGGGTAGATCTAAGGAGGATATAAGAGCTATCACAAGGGCAATCAGATAATTTGTGAATCAGCTATTCAAATCATAAACAGATCCAGTGAATGGATTGAAGCAGCAGATGTCTACTTTGAATTTGTTATGGCAAATGCAGTTCGAATGCTACTTATAAGTTTATGAAACAAACAACAAAGAGATACACAAACAAACTAATTAGACTTTCCCCAGCGGAGTCACCATTTTGTTACAGGGAAAAGTGTCTATTTAGAACTGCTCTATCCCACTAAGGTGTGACAACTGCCTTAGAAACAAACAGAGAAAAACTACTTTTGTATTTCCTTTATGAACTATAGATAGAGAGGAATAGAAAGAACCAACCTGTGTCTTGTGCTAATCCTTTGATCTGATCCCTCTCTTCTTTGACAGTCTCCAGCTACCTGCTCCCTTACTTGCCCAGCTTCACAAAACACCTGTAATATCACAGAAGAAGAACACTATACAAAGACATGGATCTATATTCATAAACAACTTAGGATCATATTTAAGTTATCCATACAAATGTAACAAGCATCAATGATACAAAAGCATGGAGGAAAAACTCAAATAGTTTTTATTGATAAACAAGAAAAGATCCAGGAGGAGTTACAATCGGTGGTTCCTGACCCAGCATCAACCTCCCAGCAAAGAAGCCCCTCTTCACCTCAAACAAAGCATAGATCACCCAATACTCTAATGTTTGTCTCGAAGACCAACAGCAATTCCTTACAATATGAAAAATTCCAGCCTCTGGATCTCTGAGATGAGGGATCCATATATAGATATGTGTAAGGAGGATGAGTTAGCTTGTGATTTGATTAGTGTCTTCTCTCTGTCATTTCTTGCTTCCACTTGGAGACTGAACACCTCTTACTCATCCTTGGTCAAATTCAGTGAGGCAAGTGTCACAGGAGAAGATTCTGGAAGCTTCCATTGTCTCTCCACCTCGCGGAATGACACTTCCATTTATCATTTCTCGCCCATCGCACCCCACAGAAGGGAATTTTGAAATGCAACGCACCCTCACAGTGTATTTAGGTGCAATGCAATGCACCTAGCCAGTGGAGCAGCTGAAATGATCCTGTTTTGACTTATTCTGAGCAGTTTCTTGTGGAGAACTTCTGGGAGAAGCTGTAATCTATTGACCTTGTTCCTTTAGGGGTTAGAACAACACTCTTAGGGACTTAGGAGCCCTTGGTTTATGGACATTTCATGCTTGGAGTTGTAGGGCACAAAAATGTCTATAACATTGACCAATGTCAAGTGTGTACCAGGACTGAAGAGAAACTTGTTGTCGATCACGATGCTGGAAGATAGAGGCTATGATGTAGTCTTCAGTAAGGGAAAAGTTGTCCTTAGATACATCATCACTAGATAGGTGAAGCAGATCGATTCACGGGTCAAGAACCTATATGCTCTTGAGGTTCAAGATGCATACAAAGCCTTGAGCAGCAAGGAAATTGATGGAGACTTGGTGGTTGAGAGGGAGAGTACATTACCTCTCAACATGCAACGCCAGAAGAAGTCTCAGACGATTGTGGAGGATCCACAAATTGGTGAAGCAACTTCAGGAGGTTGTGGAACAACCACAACTGGAGAAGCCAAGACGAGATCGAGCGGAGGCATCCACTCATGCAGAGACCTTTAGTAGGGGGAAATTTCGAGCCAAGTTGGTAGAGGGATCACATGCATCCATACCTCTAGTTCGGAGGTGGGGCGATGTGACATGACAGTCCCAAGAAGGCTAGAATAGGGGCAGGATCCTTAAGGTACCCAACCTCTTTGATTTGACTTTGCTACGGAAGCCCCGACAAGGAGTAGCAAGACTGGCTGAGTGGGTAGAGACATATGCGGCTGGAGCAACAGAGAGAGCTATAGTGTAGGAATCCCAAGACTATGTAGAGCTAGCAGGTTGCAACAATGCAAGAGGCACAGGAGTGTTGCACCAGTGTAGGATTTCATAGAGAGGTGTGCAACAGTGCGAGATGCATGGAGTGTTGGAATAGCTCGGAGGTCAGAGAGGGAGCACTTTTCAGCAGCAGGTAGAGCTTCAGCATCAGAGTATGTTTCTAGCCCAACAGAGGTCAGTTGGGAGTTTTTTTTGTTTCTAGATTTGCTAGAGCAACCACACTTGGTAGAAGTGTTGCATGCAGAACATTCCAAAGGTATAGGATCAGGTTTGAATTGAAGCCTTTCTTGTTGAGAGGGAGTGTTGAAAATGGCAACAAGAAATGCTAAAAATAGAACTGCTAAAAATAGAACTGCTATAAATAGCAGTTTGGGTACCAGTGCTGGATTGAGCAACAGGGAATGAAAAATGGAAGTGCTAAAAATAACATTCTATTTTTAGTAGTTCATGATGGATTCCTATTTTTAGTCAGTCCCTGGACTAAAATAGGAAGTAAAATTTGAATTGAACTTAACAACTATTTGAAAACAAATTAATTAATTCACCATGAGTTAATTAGTTGCGAAAAATCAAACATGAAGTCTATGTGAGGACATGCAACAATTTCTCTATTAATTGAGGAATTTGTCCATGAGTTAAAGAGATAAGGATGATTACTAATTTGAGTTGTAATTAGTTGGCTCAATTAACTGAGTCAAGTCCAGTTAGATTGATTTAAATAGTTTTTTAAATTAATGTGAGTTCAGTTAGTTAATGCATGCTTGCATATAACTGCTGCACTTCAGATAATTGAATATTCTTTCATGAATAACTCATGCATGTTAATTCAGACAGAGACCCAGTTGAGATCAGAGAAGGGACAGTGTACTATCAGTTGGATGAATATTTTTCCTATAACGTAAGCTCATCCATGATGAGGATTTATCTCCTTTAGGACTACGGAGTTGGATCAAAGGTTAGTGAGTGTGTGAAGAGGCTAATTCACACAAGTGGCTGCACTGGACCCCAATCAAAATTGTGCAAAGAAATAGGAGGCTTGGAGGGCAGACCAGAGGTTAGATAGAGGCCTTTGACTATCTATGAGTAGTAGAGGTATTGCAGAGAGAGAAGGATAGCTTTTGAGTTGATTCTTTGTATAATACTAGCTATATTCCCACTTGTATGATAATACAGAGTTGGCATTTTAGGCTGAGGCTTTCCCTGAGTTATATCTTCTGTGTTATGTGTGATTGATTCCTTCTTATCAGTTATATGTTTTCATGTTGATGTTGCTCATGTTCAATTAAGCTTCCACTAAATTGTTTGTAGAAGTAGATCAAGTGTTTTTCTTTAGTATATTTCATTACCAGGTGATCTACAAGTGGGAATTTCTACACTTATGGGCCTTCCCAAGAGATGGAATAGCTATCAAGATTCGGTGAACAGGAGGGAGAAACTACAAAATTGAATTGGATGGAAACGTAAAGAAGTGAAAAGGGAAGAAATCCCAATCCATACCAAAATCGAGTCAAGGGGGCAAGTAGAAATATTTTTCCAAAATTAAATGCTTCCATTATCATGAATTTGGGCACTAAGACACAAAGTGTCCACACAAGAAGGCAAGAAATAAGACCTCAAGAGTAGTAGCAAGTGAAGCCTTGGATTCACAGTTCGAGCTTGACATTACCCTCATTGCATGCATGGCCGACACAATGATGGGGATCGTATGGTACTTTGACTTAGGTGCATCGTTCCAAAGGATAGGGTGTAGATACGTTTTTAGTGACCTGGAGGAGAAAGATTTATAGATGCACATCAAGATGGGGGATGACGGAAGGTATAATGCAATCGAGATTGGTACAATCACCTTTCAGAGGGAGTCGGGATCCCCCCTCAGGCTCTAGGATGTCATGTTCATTATATGCCTAAATAAAAATCGCATCTATGTTGCAATTTTGGAATACCATGGCTATGATGTGATCTTCAGCAAAAGAAAGGCATTCCTGAGACACATAGCCATGGGATAGATGAAGCAGATTGAGGTTTGTGTGAAGAACATGTACAAGCTAGATGTGGAGGATTGTGTTGCATTAAGCATAAAGGCGGAGAAGGTGTAGAGCCGCGAAGTCGGTGAACTTTGACATAGAATACTTAGCCATTTGCATCATGGCACTTTGAAGATCATGCAGTACTTAACCACAGGCTTCCCCAAAGGAGCACTTAAGCAACAAGATGTATGCAAAGGATATACTTTGGGGTATTACACAAAATCCACATTCCATGATCGGGACAACAAAGCACATGCAGTGCTGTAAAGGATCCACTCTAATGTCTATGATCCTTTCTTGACAGCCTCCACTGCTAGGCACAAATATTTTTTCATTTTTATCAATGAATTCTCACATAAGTGTTGGATCTTCTCCATTCGAATGAAAGATGAGGCATTCTCCAAGTTCGCAGAATTCAAGGTACTTGTTGAGAAAGAAACCAGCAAGAAGGTGAAGGCTCAAATGAGTGATAATGGAGGTGAGTACGTGTCGAATGAATTTAAAAAATTTTGTACAAAAGAAGGCATTCAACGAGAGTTTTCAACACCCCATAACCCACAAAAAAATGGGGTGGCTGAAAGAAATAATCGTAGCATTGTGGGAGCAACGAGTGAGATGTTGCATGATCAAGGCATACCTCTACATTTGTGGGTCGAGGCATGCAACACAAAAGTCTATTTGCATAACTGGAGTCCTCAACAGATTCAGAGAATGATTACACCGAAGGAGGCTTTCTCGAGGAGAAATCTAAATGTCACACTTCAGAATTTTTGGAGCCTCTATTTACTGCCATGTCTCCAAAGAATTAAGGAAGAATCTAGAGCTAACAATAGAATTTGGGGTATTTATGGGTTACAGATAAACTCCCCACAACTACCGTGTGTACATGCCATCCCTCAAAATCATAGTTGTAAAAAGAGATGTACAATTTGATTAAGATAAATCGATGTGGTGTTGTCTTAAGAGGGAGCTCCAAATCCCACTACAAGGAGATTTCAACTCCAAAGGAGGAGCCTCAGGAAGTTGTGGAGAAACCACAAATTGAGGAGAGAGTGGAGAAAACCACTCAAGCAGAACCATCCAAAGAAGGCAGGAAAAGGACCAGGGAAGCAAAGAGACTTGTGCAAAATGCGAGGGAGAATGTGGGTGCTTCTTCAAATCAGCGTAGACAGAGAAAGTCACTAGGTCAGTACACTAGCTACATGGATCTAATGTCTAAGATTGTAGAGACTGAGCCATCCTCTTTTGAGGAAGTAGTAGAGAAAATTGAATGGGTTGATGCAATGGTGGAGGAGTACAAATCCATTGTAAAAAACAGTGTTTGGGAAGTGGTCCCAAGACCATAAGATAAATTAGTTGTGGGTTCAAGATGGATCTTCAAGGTAAAGCATGCAACAGATGGAAGCATAGAGAAGCAAAAGGCCATATCTGTTGCCAACAAGTACTCTTAATTTGAGGGGATTGAGTATGAGGAGGTCATATTTCCTATAGCAAGGTACTCATCCATTAAATCAATTCTTGCTATGGCTACACAGATGGGGTGGAAGATCCACCTAATGGATGTAAAAACAACATTCCTCAATGGAGTTATTGAGGAGGTGTTGGCTTGAGGGGGCCTGACCCAGGTTCAGTGTTAGTTAGCTAAAAAAATCCCTGCACTACTGGCCCTTTCGACATCAGCCCATGAAGCGCGGACTGAAGTCTCACTCGAAGCAATATAGGGGGATGTTGGAACCAAGTTTCCGCACCCTTGAGATGGTTGTGATGTCGGTTTATTCCAACTATACCTGCCTTCGTGTAGGTCACTTATCCCTCTACTCTACCCTTTAATATCTTCGTGAAATGTTACAATCGATTTCACGCAGCCCTAATCAAGGGTTGAAGTCCTTTCACGCTATTAGAGCGGTGATCTGCACTATCTCTCAAACGAGGCTAAGTATCTTACTTACCTTATTAACAGATCTTAGTTAGCTTTGCAAAAATGAATGTTCTTACTTGTGTTCACTTAACCAATACAATTATACACATTCGCGCATCATATAAGCATTAGAAGTGAAATTCATACCCAATATAACAGATGCATAAATAGGAAATAAAGACGCAGAAATGATAGAATACTTCTCTTTATTAATACTTCCAGATAATTACATACTCGACTCACCCTATGCACTCAGCTGCAGGGGTCTGCGCACTCAGCTGCAAACTTCTAGGCCTCTGCACACTCATTTGCAGAGCCTCTACCTATGCTACAACCCAAAACTTAGACTTCTGATTCATAGCTATCTCTCCTACAAGATATCTTCATTGATTCCCTTATTCGATTATGGCTTTTACTACTTAGAGCTTCACTCTATTTATACAATCCCATGGTCTGTGGACCATGGGTAGGTCTTCTATAGTTGACATTACATTTTCAAAATAAGGGCAGACAACCTTATGACTCTTTAACAACTACGCGCTCCGCGCCCACAAAATGTGGAGTCTTTACATCTGTATTACAAAATTGGACCAAAATATGGGCTCTTAACCCCAAAACTACCCTTGGGGGATCCCACTCCCAATAGGCCCCCAACAAAAACATTTTGACTCGCCCTCGAGTCACTCTGCAGGTGCGGAGATCTTAGCACGAATACCTCCCAACTCTATTTGAATCGTTGCAACTTCGGCAGTGCACTAAGCAGTGGCCTATTAGACTTCCTCCACGCGCTGTTCGTTGATCGCTACTGTTGAACTACTACCCTGAATCCTTTGCTGAGTTTCTTGCAGTTGCACGAGCTTTGCTTCAATGGAGGTTGTAATTGTATAAGCCTCATTGATCCATGGTTATAGGCGCACTTTTAAGACCACTTCTTTGTGCCAAGCGGCATCCACCTGTTCCTTGAGTGCCTTTGCCTGCTGCATATGTGCAAGCCTTTGTCTAAGGGAAACCATCTGTGCGGTCCCTTTTACCTCGTCATACCTCTGTTGTAGCTCGCACGCCTCTGTTTCCGGGCGCTCTATATTCGGGTCCTCCTGCAAGGTGGTTATGGCCTCGAACGACTATTCGAAGAGCTGCATGCAGTCTACCACTGCACCCTCAACTTCTGTCGTTACTGTTATGACTATAGTGGTATGATGTTCTCTAAACTCTAACGGATTTGAAGGCTGAGCCCTCAACTACAACTCTACGATCTGCAGGTTTAGCTCTAGCTAAACCCTAGCCATTTCTGCTCTTGCGTCGCGCACCCCTGTGGCTAACTTACGTAAGCGCGCCTCCACAATTTCTTCTGCTTGAATGTCCAACTCAAAGACCATCTGGTAGGCTTCCTTTATGACCTACATTATATGTTTGTTCTACTCCACTACCTTGTTGTGCTATAGGCTCAACTACTCAATGTTGATGCGCTACTCACTCATGACTTATAGAGCGCAACTTTCCCTGGCCCGAAATTCTGCGGCGACTCCATCCTGTAAGAGGTAGAGTGTCTCCCAAGGGAGCGTAGCCATGTTCAAGCCTACCCCTTTCAAACTACTCACCATGGGTCCCCCGGCCTCCTTCTTTGCAATAAGTGCCCCATCTTGTAGCACTATCATGTTGGTCACCCTTGTGCGCAATATCTCCTTGATAGTCGAAGTGCCGATCATGAGGTTGGTGGACATTATGCTAGCTTATGGAGTGAGAACCTGCAACTCCTGCAAATCTGTTCGAAGAGCCCCCAATACCAGTTTTTGTTCTTTAAATTATTGGAGGGCCTCCGCGGTGACATCCCACACCGTTTCGCTGATATCATGCAAATCCCCCTCAGTGAGGGTGATTGGGTCGAACGATGTCTTCGATGCCTTTGTTTTCTTGCGCAACACTATTTTCTCTCATGGTCACGGATGCTTGAGCTGGGTTGACGTCATCTGCGGGTCCACGCCACCTTGTTTTGTGTCTGTCTCTAGTTCGAGTGAAGGTGACTTTTGTCCTTCACGCTCTTCTCCTATTTTCTGTTGTTCCGCCAACTTCGCAGCATCGCACGTTGCCTGGTCCTTAGCCCCTGCTTCCTATTTTCTATGCTTTTTTTCCAGCTACACCATTCGAAGCTTTGCCTCTTCCTTCGTGCGCTACATGGCAGACTTTTCCATTTCCACCACAGAGCCAACTGAAGTGCACCACTCCGGTGGACAAGACTCAAGGACTGCGAATATCACATTGGCGGTCACCAGGTATGGTAAATCATGCCACGTCTTTGTAGGTTCCTTTCGCACCTTGACGAGGAAATGGTGGACATCTGCTTTGAACTCTGCAAATCTCTACAAACTGTTGTATAATGTGGGAGACAACCATGGCTTGCGATTGATCCTCATCCAAATATTCATCTCCATTAGCACCCAGAAGATATTACCTTCTCTGATACAATGTGCATCCTTGGTCGCCCACAACGAAGTGTACTTCGCTGCCTCTGGAAGGTTTGGTGTGACCAAAGGGAATTGGCTATCTTTGGGTAGCTCCCATGCCACCAATACTATCGACAACCGAAGCCACATGTAATGAAATGTTTTTCCCTGCTCCTGTGCCTCAAGGCAATTCGCAAGGAACTCGCTACATAGATAGTTCACCCAGTTGAACTGGACTCCTTCTACTCATTGGGCTACCAGTGAAACCACTAGCATGGGCACCTCATTTGCACAACACTTCTGCATCACCTTCCCTGCTAATATTTGTGTCATGACCTTGACTACAGGGTTGTTAATGTTGGAGATGGCCCACCCTCACTTCTTCTTCTCTAGCTTGAACTTCTTCTTCATTGCTTCCGCGAGGGCCAACTCGCCAAATTTTTCCTCTAAAATGTTTGTTGGATCCTCTCCTAGTCTGTGATGGGGATGGGCTCCTCCAACCACAAGCACCCATCATGCACCAAGCAGAGCAGTTTCCTGATAATGAAGATGGTCACTAGGGCACAGTGGTAATGCGGCACCCAGAGTAGGTTAAGCAACCCGGCTTTCTCTACACCTCTCAGCCATTTGCGTAGCTCCAATTTAATAATTCTAGCCATCGCATCCATGTTCTGGCACATTATCTTCTCAGTTGCTAAATGCAGGAACTTTTCGTGGTCTGTGAGGTCCCAATCTTTAAATTTCAATACGGGAACCCACCCCAAATGTGGTCCCTAAAAAATAGTAGTGTTTGGGAGTAGCGGAGTTTGCAGAGAGCTCTTGCTCTCATATATATCCTTCGGCACCTTGGCTTTATCCTTGCGCGGAGGAATATATTCAGGTAACCATGTAATAGGGTCCACACCCTAAGTTTCAACTTCTATCTCTACATCTTCCTCATCCACAAGGATTTCTTCAAATTCCTCCTCTTCTTCGGCCTCCAGGTTAATGGCATTCCCCTTTCCTGCAAGGTGAGTTTGGTCCTCTGTGGATTTGTGAACAAGATGCGCACCAGGATCATACCCTGCTTATCCTTCTTAGGTCTCGGTGTTCAGGGTGATTTAGGGACCTCAACTATCACTCTGGCACTCTCTGGGGCTTCTACTTCCACAATTTCCTGCGTGGCTTCCTCGGCTGTCGACATAAGTCTAGTTAGAAGGTCCTGCATCTCCTTTGGAAATGTTTCAAACACTGAACTTGTTCTTAAAGCCTCAAAGTTTGAAAGGTCCATATACACTTGATAGCGCAACATCTCAGTTCTTAAAACACTAAGTGTTTTTCACTGGAAAACCACTTGTAATTTATAGGACCTTTTGAATTTGAATTCGACCGTTCCCCCCACATTCGACCCATTAATGCTAGATTGGTAGCAGATTTCCAACAATCTAACCCATAAAGTTTTCCTTAAATGCATGTCGCCCGCTCCATTTGGCTTGAAACCAACCATTAAATCATGAATAATGACTTTAACGGTCACTTTCCAACAGACCTGCGTGCTAGAACAACTGTCTTCATGCTATTACAGACCCTGTGACACTTCACTACTGCGCACATTCTGGACATCGCGTAGCTCCCGGGCAGTGTAGTTTATAGTCCCACGCCTCCTTTCATCTTCCTGGAGCACTAAGACTGTGCTTCTGTCAGTTAGCCTGATGACCGGTCCACCTGTGTATGGCTTCAAACTAATGCCATTCACTTTTCTGGAAGGGATCTCCATTTAACTTAACCAACTGGACCACACCTCCGTCGGTAATCTCCTTAATAATATGTGGCCCTAACCAGTGCATCCTGAATTTTTTGGGAAATTTATCAAACTTACTATCATACAATAAAACCAAATCATTTACCTTGAATATGCGCAGCTTGATGTGTCGATCGCGCCATGCCTTTTCACGCTATTTTTGGACTTGCTGGTGAAATCCAGCCAAAAATCTCTCTTCTTCCAGCTCATCCAACTGCGCGAGCCTCTCTTCCATGGCTCCGCGATCCATCAGACCTATGAGTGCTGCTATGCGCAGACTAGGCACGATGTATTCCATAGGCATTACGACTTCCACTCCATAGACAAGCCTAAAAGGTGTCTATCCCATCAGTTTCTTGCATGTCATTTGATAAGCCCATAACACTGCAGGTATGTGTAGGTCCCAATCACTTCGCTGAGCATTGCATACCTTGGTCAGTGCATTTTCAAGCACTTTATTGAACACCTCCACTGTCCCATTAGCCTGTGGGTGATAAGGTGTTCTCTTTTGATGATACACCTAAAATTCCTCTATTAGTGCACTGATCGTCTCATTTAGAAAGTGCGTACCATGATTGCTCATCAAAATCTTTGGGCATCCAAATCGCGTCAGTACATGTTCAAATCGAAACTTCGTGACCGTCACACCTGTGCAATCCTTCACCTACTGCGCTTCTGCCCAACAAGTCAAATACTCTGTCGTAGTGATAATATGCCTCACGCCTGTCTTTCCTTGAGGTTTAGTAGTTCCTACAAAATCTATTGCCGACTTTTCAAAAGGTTGCGACGTCATTTGTGGATTCCAAGGCATTTCATCCCTCCGCAATGGCCTGCCTATTCTTTGACATACGTCACATGCCTTGCAATATGATTTTGAATCCTGATGAAGGGTTAGCCACCACAACCTTGCACATAGAATCTTTTCCATGGTTGCTCTTCCTAAATAATGTCCTCCCGCGGCACCCCCGAATGCTACTTCGTTCAAACTCAAGCACATACCCTCGTAGTACTTCATCATTCCCCATCTTGTATAGATGCCCAGCAATGACAAAGAAATTTGTTGTGCACACCACTAATTCCTTCTTTTTTTGGACAGAGTATCCTTCTAGCGTAGTTCTAGTTGTTAGGAAGTGTATTATATCCTCGAAATGTCCATCCGAAATGCGCACAACAAAGAGATACACGTTAGGTAATCCTTCCTCCAAACTATTAGGTTCCTCCCCTGTCTCAATGCACGACAGGTGGTCTGGTCCCACATTCAATCATCCAAGCTTCACAACAACTTCAAAATCATATTCTTGGAACAATAAAAGCCATTTGTGAATTCACCGCCCAACACAGGGTTATTGACCAAGTACTTTTGCGTGGAGTACATGTGCATCTTCTCAATTCGGGGCTTTTCTCCATAGGCCTGTGTCCATTTCGCCAGATGCATGTGTGGATCATCTTGTCCATCATACTTGTCTGTCAGTCACATTTTAGGCTTCCCAAATCATGCTCGTATCATTCTCCTACATTCGCGATAGTAATCAAAGCTTCCTTTGTGCGTGCCCCACCATCTTATGGACGTAGCACACAATACCCATTCCAAGGCCTAGAAGCGTTTCTTTTCTGATAGCTCACTTTCAAATGCATCCAAAAAGGCATCTACCTCATTTATACCATCATAAGCAGGTATATTTCTTTCTTTTGACGACATGTAGTGCAGTGACCGGGTCATCATATTGCAATTTAGCATAGTTACCTCGTGTAACCAATTCTGCCATTGTTTTACTTCTTCATCAGAATCCGAAGTGCAAGAACTCTCACGCTCCCATGTAATCCACCCATCCGTGCTGGGATTCGACCAGTTTTGGTCTCGCGCTGTTATCTTATATATGCAGTCCAGATCATCATCCCTCTCATAGTCGCGGACTGGTTCCGTATAGCACGATCCTTCAGCAAGATCCAAGGGTATTATCACACGTAATGACTTCTTCTCAAAGGTCATATTTTTCTTCTTCAGATTGATTACCCCGTTCATGTCAGTAGCCCAGTCAATTCCCAGGAGTGTAGGTTAGGGATTGTTGTCATCAACAATCGCAATTACTTCAAAATTTTCCAGCACGTTTTCTCCCTCAATATCCACGATCATTCCTTGCAATCGCCCCATGGGTATGATTTTTTGTTGATTCACCATTCTCAGCTAAATCAAAGACCATTGCATCGTATGTCTCCCCATTCAATCCCATGTCTTTTTTGGTAGAACATTCACATCTGATCCCAAATCCAGAATGACTTGTTCCATCTCGTATTCTCCGATCTACGTGGTGAGTCTCATTTCACGCCCCGTCCTTGTTTTATGCTTTCCAATCTTCTGGACTATGCATGGTTCACCTGGCACAGTCCTAGCACATCTATTGATAAGTTCCCAGTAACCCTTTCACAGCCTTACTGTCGCGCAGTAACTTCATACAAGTTTCTAAGAAAGTAGTGAGCATGGAGGGGTCCATCTCCAACTCAGACTTATCTTTGCTTCCTGAAGTGGAGGCCTCACTGAAGCTCTTATTAGCTTCCATGAAGGTTTCCTGAGCACGCTCCAAATCAAACTCAGCCTCTTTTGTCGGGGCTTTGCGAACCTAGGTATTGTCTTCTAGTTGTTTCCCCTTGTCATCTCCCATCATGATTCCACTTCAGAGCACTATATTTACATTCGGATCTTCCTCGCGTGGCTCAGACCTCATCATCTGCAATTTCTGAGTCTGGTTAGGCAATAGAGCTCATTTTTCACATATCCTAGCTATCAGCGTAGGATAATATTCTATCTCAAACAATGTGCAATACTTGCACAACAGATTCGTTGGATTAGTGCAATCGCGAGCATAGTGTCCTGGCCCTCCGCAATTATAGAAAATCAAATGTCTGCAACCTCTACCAAGTCCTCCTCTACCTCGGCCTTGTTCGTGCCCCTAAAATCCTGTCCGCGCCATCCCTGAATTCTAGTTAAGGGGCCGCGTTTCGGTCTAAACCCTGTAGGTGGGCATTCTATCCATCATCAATTCATAGCTCCTGCAAGTACGCTCATCATGTCCCACTGACATACACGAATTACAGAAAAATTGTTGCAAAGTTTGTGTATACTTCTGTAACAAGTTGCAATTATTTGTGGCATGCTTTCCAGCTATTTGACAAATAGCGCACCACAAAGCAGGTGCTACACTAGGTCCTAATTTAGCTTCCGTCCTTAAAGGCATCGGTCCTCCTCCTGCAAGGTAATTTGTAAAGACCAGGCAGTGGTCTTTGTCATGACCCTGACTCTTGCATTTCACGCACCATACCTCTTCATGTACCTCTGGCCGAACCATCCTATCCTGCTTCAAGCTTTGCATCTCAAGGCATAGATTCTTTAGTTGTGCATGGATCTGCTAAACTCCTAGATTAGGATCTTTCATCGGGGTCTCATGTAGTCTCATGGCAATCTCCAAGGCCTCTGCCTGAGTTGTTATATTTTGCTATGTCTCGCCTGGTAGCATCATGATCTCTTTGAATCCAACAATAGACTGTGCCTCAAATTTAGGCCTACTGAATTACCTATTCATTGCTGCTTGGATTTCCACTACTCTAGAATTCAGGTTATCGCTGGAGTACTTAATATACAAGGTTAGCGCGCGATCTTGTAGAGCACTAACGAGTGTTGCCTTCTTTACGTTATCATCTGTAACACCTTGAGCTTCCCATATAGCCCTCACAACGAACTAGAATTGGTCTGGGTCCTCATTTCCCAAGCCTTTGAACAAAGGAAACTTCATTGTGTTCGCCATACTGAATCGCGGTGGTGGTGGAGGTGGTACGGGTGAAGTTGGAGGTGATGGAGGTGAAGCTGGTGGTGGTGTGGGCAAAGGTGGTATTCGCGGAAATCCTTGTCTTATCAAATGAATAGCACTTCGCGGAGAGACCTTATCGATCCTTCTTCATCCCCTCGCGGAAGTGAAATCAAGGGGCTATGCTCTGGACCTTTATTTCCTTCATTTTTGTAAATTCTTCCACTTCACGTAGACCTGAACATCAAGGTAGTTGCATAACCCGCTTTTCGTACAACAACATTTTAATCCAAGTATTCAAATATTTTACGTACTTACCTCGCGGTCCTTTGAAAAAGCATCACTAAGCCTCACTATAACTGACTGAGCTTTCAACCACGAAATCAATAACAAATCCTCCTATAATGTGATTGAGCCAATGATCGAAGGCACGCATGATCTTATCCTCTGATGCTTCCAACCTTTGTACTAGCTCTGGGGTCCACACAATAGGACTGTCAAGTTTCCACCTTCCTTGGCTATCTGCTAGCTTTGCAATCCACTCGCATAGCTCAGTAGGGAAGGACACGAAAAATATTTTGTGGATATCCATATACAGGTTGTTGTCTAGCCACTATTATTTTGACAATCGTGGGTTTCTATTCTCCTGCACCGCGAACTCGTGAATTCTTCTGTCCAATCAGCATTTGATTTCTTTCTTAGTTGGATTATAGTGATACGAAATCACACATCTCTCATGTACATTCTGGTCCCAGCAATAGAACCATTTGTTGGCTTGAGGGGACTTGACCCAAGTTCAGCGTTAGTTAGCCAAACAAATCCCTACACTATTGGCCCTTTCAACATCAGCCCGCGGAGCGCAGAGTAAAGTCTCACCCGAAGTAGTATGGGGGGATGTTGGAACCTTCTGCATCCTTGAGATGGTTGTGATGTCGATTTATTCCAACTATACCTTCCTTCACGCAGGTCACTTATCCCTCTGCTCTACCCTTTAGTACCTTCGTGAAATGTTACAATCGGTTTCGCGCAGCCCTAATCAAGGGTTTAAGTCCTTTCCTACTGCTATAGCAACGATATGCGCTATCTCTCAAATTAGGCTAAGTATCTTACTTATCTTATTAACATATCTTAGTTAGCTTCACGAAAACAGATGTTCTTACTTGCATTCACTTAACCAATATAGTTATACACATTCGCACATCATATAAGCATTAGAAATGAAATTCATACCTAATATAACAGATGCATAAACAGGAAATAAAGACGCAGAAATGATAGAATACTTCTCTTTATTAATACTTCCAAATAATTACAAACTCGACTCACCCTGAGCACTTAGCTACATGGGTCTGCGCACTTAGTTGCGGACTTCTAGGCCTCTTTGCACTTAGCTGCAGAGCCTCTACCTACTCTACGACCCAGAACTTATACTTCTACTTCAGAGCTATCTCTCCTACATCATATCTTCATTGATTCCCTTATTCAATTATGCCTTTTAATACTTAGAGCTTCACTCTATTTATACAATCCCATGGTCTATGTACCATAGGTAGGTCTTATACAGCTGACATTACTTTTTAAAAATAAGGGCGGACAACCCTATGACTCTTTAACAACTACGCGCTCTGTGCCCACAAAATGCAGAGCCTTTACATTTGTATTACAAAATTGGACCAAAATATGCGCTCTTAGCCCCAAAACTGCCCTTGGGGGATCTCGCACCCAACAGGAGGAGGTGTACATTGAGAAACTAGAGGGCTTTGAGACTTTTGATCGAGAGTCTCATGTGTGTAGACTTAAGTGAACATTGTGCAGTCTCAAGCAAGAACATTGTGCTTGTTACGCCAATATCGATAGTTATCTCACTAGTTTCGGCTTCACCAAAAGTGAAGTCGATGCAAACTTCTATCATATTTTGGTAGAAGGTAAATTGATGATTATTATCTTATATGTTGATGATTTGATTTTAATTGGTGATGAGCAGCTAATCAAAACTTGCAAGGAGGACCTTGCAAGAGAGTTTGAAATGAAGGGCATGGGTCTCATGCACTACTTCCTTGAATTGGAAGTATGGCAAGGCAATGGGGAATATTTTGTCTCTCAGGGAAAGTATGCCAACAAAATACTTCAGAGATTCTACATGGATAGTTGCAAACCCATGGAGACACCTCTAGTGACCAACTGGAGGAAAGAGGATTTCACTTCATAGGAAGTGGATGGTACTGTTTACTGATAGTTGGTGGGTTCATTAATATATCTTGTGAACACACGAACAAATATGTGCTATGCAGTCAACCAACTAAGCCAATTTATGGTTAGGCCAACCAAATTATTTTGGAATGAAAGTAAGCATGTTCTACAGTGCCTCAAAGGAACTACCCAGTTTGAACTATGGTACATACTGACAAAGGGAGTGAAGCTATGTGGCTTCATAGATGTAGATTAAGTGGGGAGTCCATCAAACCAGAAGATTACATTAGGTGGAATTTCAGTGTCAGTTCTGCAGCGTTTTCTTGGTACGAAAGGAAGAAAAGGTATGTGGCAGTCAGCTCGGCAGAAGCAGAATACATGGCTACAAGTGAAGCAACATGTGAGGTGATCTAGATGAGAAAGATACTTATTGGATTGTTTGGTCAAATGATAGATCCAAATTTGATCTACTGTGATAATAAAGGTTGCATCAAGCTTCCTAAAAGTTTTCAAGATTGATCCAAGCATATAGATATCTGGTATCACCATTTGCGAGATTTTGTGCAAAGGCATATAATTTTTTTCCAGTACATTCTGACAGACGAGGAAGATGCTGACATTTTGACAAAGGCCTTGTCAAGAGGGAAGTTCGAGTTACACAAGTGCAGGATAAGGGTGGTTTATAATCCCTTTCTTGCTAAGAGGGATTGTTGAAAAATGTGACAAGAAATTCTTAATTTTATTTTTCCTTGATTAAATTGAGAAAATTCAAATTTCCACATAAGCAAACAACTTGGATGGTGTTAACTTATGTGACATGGCTTGTGTCACCTAGTGTACTAAGTAAATTCGAGTTGGAGGTGTTAGAGTTAGTTCAGCATGTATGATTTCTAATTTTTAGCAAGCAAGGTCAATTATCTCAGGTTGTTTTCATTTAAACTAGTTCCAACTTTTGGAGGATCTAGTAGAAGTTTAGTTAAGTAATAGGACTTCAGTAAAACTCAATGATCATCCAGTTAACTGATCAATCAACCCAAAATAGCTAGCGCATGCATAGAATTTGAGTTACCCGGTTGAAGTGGATATTCCAAGGCAATGTAACATTAGTTGTAGACTAGTCTTGAGTGTACAGATGTTGCATGCAGTGAGATGATAAACCTAAGGAATTGTGCAATTCAATTTGAGGAATTTTATAAATAATAGGGGTCTAATTCCTCAAGGAACAACGCAAGGAAATAACAGCTTATGGAGAGGAAAAATTTAACTAAGTCTAGGTCAGAGGCCTTAAGTGAGGAAAGAGATTGGTTATGCACTTGGAGGGTGTGCTCAGTTGAGCAAAGAAATTGTAATACATCTCTATTCATTTGATTAATGCAAGAAGTCAATGGAGTTTTTAGCATATTTCTTTCCCTAGATAAAAATACTTGTTGCATGTGTGTTATTTATTCTTGAATGTCTGAGATTTTTGTTCTAAATTGTGAATTAATGTCCGCAGAATAGTATAGTAGGTTTGTGTTTTTTGATTTTGATTAAAACTTCATGATCAGTTGTAAATATACATCATAATTTTTACATGGTATAGGAGCTAGATTCACATTATAGTAGGAAATTCAATTTTTTTTCTCAAATATTTTAATTTGGAGATCAGTTTAGCATGATTTCTTTAGAGTTGAGAACATGACCTACAATGGACTAAGGCTAGAGTATGTCGTGGAGGGCACCTAAAATTTTGTTGCATGGAGGCAGTATTGGATGACAATGGATTTCTTGAATTTGTCAAGACATATATTCCAAGACCACCAACAATTGATGTCCAAGACCTTGCACAGTGGAAGAAATATGTATCCAAGGCGAGGATAATAATCTTGAAGGGAGTACGAGATCATATTGTCTCGAATCTCCACAAAAAATAAACTTCATTCCTGATGTGGAAGCCACTAAAAGAATTGTTCGAGAATAGAAATGAACACAAGAAGCTAGCGCTCAAGGATAAATTTCAAAGTATCAAGATACAGAAGAATGACATTATACTGTAGTCCCTGAGTAGGTTCACACAATGTCATGATGAACTAGGAGGGGTCGGTGTTACTG
The DNA here is from genome assembly GCA_031772625.1 of Pinus tabuliformis. Classification (NCBI taxonomy): domain Eukaryota; kingdom Viridiplantae; phylum Streptophyta; class Pinopsida; order Pinales; family Pinaceae; genus Pinus; species Pinus tabuliformis. Next base: position 1,027,249,307 of record CM062805.1, read on the forward strand.
TCCCTGAAGATGACTTGGTAAACCTAGCCCTCATGGGCCTTACCAATAGATGGCATAACTATCAAGATTTGGTGAATGGGATGGAGAAACTACCTAATTGGGAGTGCTTATGATCTGATTTGGTATAGGAGGAAAAAAGGCAGAATACCAGAGATGGGACTTCATCCAAGGAAAAGGATGAAGAAAAATTTTCATTGGATAGAAAGGCATAGAAGGGAAAAGGGAAGAAATCCCAATCCAAACCAGAATCCAGTCCTCAAGGGGCAAGAAGAAATATTTGTGAAAAATTAAATGCTTCCATTGTCATGAATTCTAGCACTATGCCATGAAGTGTCCACACAAGAAGGCAAGAAAGAAGACCTCAGAAGGAGCACCGGGTGAAGCCTTGGCTTCATAGTTCGAGCTTAACTTTACCCTCATTGCATGCATGACCATCACAATGAGGGGGAGTGTGTGGTACTTGGAATTAGGTGCATCATTACACATGACAGGGTGTAGATACTTTTTCGGTGATCTAGAGGAGAAATATTTGTAGATGCACATCAAGTTGGGGGATGATAGAAGGTATAGCACGACTAGGATTGGTACAATCGCCTCTTAGAAGTAGTCATGCTCCCCCCTTAGGCTCAAGGATGTCACATTTGTTCTAGGCCTAAAGAAGAATCTCATCTTTGTTGCAGTTTTGGAAGACCATGGTTATGATTTGATCTTGAGCAAAGGAAGGGAATTCTTGAGACACATAGTCATAGGATAGGTGAAGCATATCAAGGTTTTTGTGAAGAATCTATACAATAGATATATATATATATGGAGGATTGTGTTTCATTGAGCACAAAGGTGGAGAAGGTGTAGAGCCGTGAAGTCGATGAAGTTTGGCATAGAAGACTTGGCCATTTGCATCATGGCGCTTTGAAGATCATGCAACAGATAACCACAAGCCTCCCCAAAGGAGCACTTGAGCAGCATGATGTATGCAAATGATGTAATTTCGGGAAGTAAACAAAATCCACATTCCATGATCGGGACAACAAAGCACATGCAGTCATGGAAAGGATCTACTCTGATGTCTAGGGACCTTTCTCGACGGCCTCCACTGCTAGGCACAAATATTTTTTCATTTTTATTGATGACTTCTCACAAAAGTGTTGGTTCTTCTTCGTGCGGAAGAAAGACGAGACATTCTTCAAGTTCGTAGAATTCAAGGCACTAGTTGAGAAAGAAACCGACCAGAAGTTGAAGGCTCTTAGGATCAATGATGGAGGTGAGAATGTGTCAAATGAATTTAAAAAAAATTGCAAAAGAAGGCATTCGATGAGAGTTGACAACACCCCATAACACACAACAAAATAGTGTGGCTGGGAAAAATAATGGTAGAATTTTGGGAGAAGGGAGGGGGATGTTGCATGATTAAGGCTTACCTATACATTTGTGGGTTAGGGCATGAAACACAACAGTCTATTTTTAGAACCAGAGTCCTCATTGTATTTTGGGCATGATTACACTGGAGGAGGCTTTCTTGGGGAGAAAGTAGGATGTGTTGTACTTCAGGATATTTGGAGCCTCTGTTTACTACCATGTCTACAAAGAATCAAGGAAGAAACTATAGCTGACAATAGAATTGGGGGTATTTGTGGGTTACATAGAAACTCCACACAACTACCATGTGTACTTTCCATCCTCTCAGAATCAAAGTTGCATGAAGGGATGTAAAATTTGATGAAGATAAAGTGATGTGGTGCTCTCTTGAGAGGGAGCTTCAAATCCCACTAAAAGAGGAGCTTTTAGCTTCAAAAGAGGAGCCTCTGGAAGTTGTGGAGAAACCAAAAATTAAGGAGCAAAGATCCCTAGTCCTTTTCCTGCCTTCTCTAGATGGTTTTGCTTCAGTGGAGACATCCACTCAAGCAGAACCATCCAAACAAGGTTAGAAAAGGACTAGGGAAGTTGAGAGACTTGTGTAGGATGTGAGGGAGAATATGGGTGCTCCTACAAATTAGCACAGACAAAGAAGGCCACTAGATCAATACACTAGCTACATAGCTTTAATGTCTGGGCTTGTAAATAACAATACTTGGTAAGTGGTCCCAAAACTAGCAGATACATCAGTTGTGGGTTCAAGATGGAGCTTCAAGTTAAATCATGCAGTAGATGGAAGCATAGAAATGTACAAGGCCATATTTGTGGCTAAGGGGTACTATCAAGTTGAGGGGATTTACTATGAGGATACATTTTCTCCTATATAAAGGTACTCATTCATTAGATCAATTCTTTCTTAGGTTGAACAAATGGGGTGGAAGACCCACCAGATGGATGTGAAAACAACATTCCTCAATGGAGTTATTGAGGAGGAGGTGTACATTGAACAACCAAAGGGCTTTGAGACTTATGATAAGGAGTCTCATGTGTGCAGACTCAAGCGAGAATTGTACGATCTCAAGTAAACACCCTGTACTTGGTACACCAAGATCGATAGTTATATCACCCATTTTAGATTCACCCAAAGTGAAGCGGATGCAAACCTCTATCATATTTTGGTAGAAGGTAAATTTCTTAATTTTGTCGTATATGTTGGTGATTTGATTTTAACTAGTGATGAGCATCTAATCAAATCTTGCAAGGAGGGCCTTGCAAGAGAGTTTGAAATGAAGGACATGGGTCTCATGCACTATTTCCTCGAATTGGAAGTATTGCAAGGTGATGGGGAATTTTTTGTCTCTCAGGAAAGGTATGCCAACGAGATACTCCAGAGGTTCTGCATGGACAGTTGCAAACCCAGAGAGATACCTCTAGCGACCAATTAGAGGAAAGAGGATGCCACTTCATGTAAGGAAGTGGATGTTACTATTTACCTGAAGTTGGTGGGTTGACTAATGTATCTTATGAATACATAATTATATGTGTTATGTAGTAAACCAACTAAGTCAAGCTACGGTTAGGCCAACCAAATTATTTTGGAAGGCAGCTAAGCATGTTCTACGGTACCTCAAAGGCACTCCCAAGTTTGAACTATGTTACAGAAAAACACAGGGAGTGAAGCTATGTGGCTTCACAGATGTATATTGGGCAGGGATTCCATCACACCAAAAGAGTACATTAAGTGGAATTTTCAGTGTTGGGTTTGTAGCGGTTTCTTGGTACAACAAGAAGCAAAGATATGTGGCACTCATCTCGATAGAAAAACAATACATAACTGCCAGTCAAGCAACATGTGAGGTGATCTAGATGAGAAAGATACTTGTTGGATTGTTTGGTTAGATGATGGATCCAACTGTGATCTACCGTGATAAGAGTTGCATCAAGATCTCTAAGAAAAAAAATATTGATCGATCCAAGCATATAGATATCTGTATCACCATTTGTGGGATTATGTGTAGAGGCGAATAATTTTGTTGTAATACATTTCGACAGAGGAGAAATATGTTGGCATTTTTACAAAGGCCTTGTCAAGAGGGAAGTTTGAGTTCCATAGGTGCATGATAAGGGTGGTTGATAATCCCTTTCTTGTTAAGAGAGTGTTGAAAAATATAACAAGAAATTCTCAATTTGATTTTTCCTTGATTAAATTGAGAAAATTTGAATTTCTACATCAACAGATGACTTGGATGATGTTAACTTGTGTGACATGGCTTGTGTCACCTAGTTTAGTTAGTAAATTCGAGTTGGAGGAGTTAGAGTCTAGTTCAGCATGTGTGATTTCTAATTTGTAGCAATCAAGGTCAGTTATCTCAGGTTGTTTTCAGTTAAACTAGTTCCAACTTTTGTAGGAACTAGTGGAAGGTCAGTTAAGCAGTGGGACTTCAGTCAAACTCAATGATCATCCAGTTAACTGATCAATCAGTTGAAAATAGCTAGTGCATGCAAAGAATTCAAGTTACCTAGTTGAGTTGGAGATTCCAAGGAAGTGTAACATCAGTTGTAGATTATTCTTGAGTGTACAAGCATTGCATGCAATGAGATGATCAAGTGAAATTTAATTTGAGGAATTTCCTAAATAAGAGGGGTCTGATTCCTCATGGAACAATGCAAGGAAATAGGAGCTCATGCACAGGAAAAATTTGACTAAGCCTGGTTCAGAGGCCTTTAGTGAGCAGAGATATAGGTGATGCACTTGTAAGGTGTGCTCAATTGAGAAAAGCAGTTGTAATATCTCTATTCATTTGATTAATTCAGGTAGGAATTAGGGTTTTTAGTAAATTTCTTTCCCCAAATAAAAATACTTGTTGCATTTGTGATATTTCTTCTTACATGTCTGAGGATTTTGTTCTAAATTGTGAATTAATGTCTGCAGAGTAGTAGAGTAGTTTTTTGTTTTGTGATTTTGATTAAAACTTCATGAGAAGTTTCAAATATACATCATTATTACTACATGTTCGAAGGGATTCTTTATTGTACACCATGTTATCCTCCACAATATTGCAAGGTTGAGAAGGGAGATCGAAGGAGGTAACCTCAAACCACTTACGGTTTAGCAACTAGCCCTGCTAAACCAAGGAAGGATCTCTCTATGAATTCACAACCAATGATGACTGGAATGGGAAAAGATGTTAGGCTAGATATGTTAGACTCATGTAGGATTTTGAGTTTTAGGGTTTTGGTGCTAGATAAAGGATGAAAACCAGGTAGCTAGATCAAAGGATCAAAGGGTTACAACAACAAAGATATAGAGGATCAAGGTAGAAATACTTTTGTGAAGGATTTAGGGTTTATCAGTGTAGTGTAATGTTTGAAAGAGAAAAAGGTCTTAATGAGAATGTACACCATGAATTAATTAAGTAAGAAGGAAAATTACAGAAAATGGTATTCCCATTAAAACAAAGCTTTATGCAAAGAATTATACTTATAACCTTTAAGGAAAATCACTGAAGAAATACGATATGAAAAGGAGAGATGTATATCATTCAAATAAAACTAAAACGAAGAAAATACATCATCACAAACTCACTACACATGAATTCCTAGATAATAGCTACAAACTACTCCTTTGATTTCCTGAATAAAGAGTTAAAATACAAGCTACAATGTTCTCACCTATGATCTCCAACCTTGTGTTTTACTAAAAAATACATTCATATAGACCAAGAAACTGTTTCCCCACTCTCAAGGCTCGAATCCCTCAATGTATCATCAGCTACATGAAAAGCTAACCAAAACCTTAAAGACTAGGGACGTTCAAACAAACCCTCTATATAGAAAAATTGATACATTTGACCTCAAATCAACTTTTAAGAGCATGAATCTAAGTCAAAATTATTCTACCAAAGCATAATTATATCATTAAGACATAAAAATAGCAAAATTACATCATTAGGTTGAAATTTGCTGAAAAAAATGCTAAAGAAAATCTCTCACGGGGATATGCGCAATGTATGGCTTGCAGGAGGATTTTGGAGGCCTTCCTGTGATCCAAATTCTGAGCTTGATAACCCATTAGAAAGCTACGTATCTCTAGTTATTATTTGACTCATCAAGTGATTTTGACACTCCAGCAGGGAGAAAATTTTATTTTCCCAAGATTACTCCGATATGTGCAACGCCTGTTTCAAAACAGTGGTAGAAAGTGGCTTTTTGACCCCCTTTTTTGACATTTTCACTCAATTTTTCTGTTGACAAGTCTGAAAAAGTGGATAGCTGATATTATTAGGCCATTATCTATCCAATGGTGGTGATTTTTTGGCAAAAGGATCCCTGAGGAAAAAGCGTAGCGCCTAGGCGTTGTGCTTATAGTTGTTTTTGAGTCTCAAAACAAGCTAAAAATTACCAAAAATTCCAAAATGACAAAAAATTCCCAAAATTTATTCAAAATTTCCCAGTGAAGTAATAATATGATATCTCATGCAATGAGAGAGGCCTCAACAAGTAGATCAAGCTTTTCTTTGTCCTTTTTGCTAATTAGGGTTTCCCTGAGCTTTTTCTTCAATTGCTTGATTCTGATTTGGGATACCCTATTCTTTGTGCAGTAATGCATGGCCATGTGTCTTTGAAAGTTATTTTTCTTGCCTGCCTTCATGAGGAGCTTCTCTAAGTTTCCATTGACCTTTTCAAGCCAATATACTCTGTCTACATTGATCTCTTTAGCAATTAAGTCATTCAAAGTGATTTGACCACTAGGTGGAGAAACTTCTTTTTGCAGCTCAAGGGCTCTCTTGAGACCTCTTGTTCTTGGTTTCCCTAGTGTGCTTTTCTCTTCTTTATCCTCTAAATCATCCAACTAAACCACTTCTTTTCCTTTTACATCCTCCTTCTTCAAATTTTTTATGTGCTTGTTTTGGAGCATTTGGTTTACTTTAAATTGCATGTTTTCTTGCTGTAAGCATGCTATCAAAGCATTTTCCTCTATCAACCTGTCTTCCAACCTTTTTATATTAGCTTCCTTTTCCATTATGATTTTATTTGAAACTTTGTCCTTATGACCTTTCTCCAAATCTATCACATTGGTTCCTGAATGAGTGAATTCCTCATGTTGTGGGGATGCTCTATGTTCACCTACTATAGGCTTGGCCCTTTCAACAATCTCTAGAGAAAACACAAGCCTTTTGCCTCTGGAATAATTCTTAGTCACTTCTTCCCTAAAAATCCTCTTGTTAGATTCGCATGAAGAAGCTATCTCTTGTTGTGCTGGTGAGTTTATAGGTGTTGATTCACTACTATTTGTAGCTGGAGAAGCTAGAGGAAAAGCTAAATTTTCAAATCCATCCCAAGACAAATTTACCTATGCCAATTGATGAAAAACTAGAATTTTCACCAAGCCATGATGAAATAGACTAGTATGATGATTTTCTCCCATCTTTTGTACCTTCTCTGTCATTTTTGTTAGGATTTTGTAAAGATAGTAAGGCAAGTTGAGTAGCTTGACACTAGTGAAATGCATCAAAAGCCTCATGTGGTACTGATACAACCTTGAATACCTACCCTCAAATGTAAAATATTTCATGGTCAATCTCATGAGAGGGGAATATCCGTCTAGCAAATGTCTGAATGGAAAAACATATTTTGGAGTTGTCTTATATGGTGGTTTCAAGTACATATTGTAAATTTGAAGGTCAATGTCTCTTTTCTTAAACCAAGTTTCTCTAGTGTTTGGAATCTTTGTGGCTATAGAGATGACTTCCCTTGAAAGAGTGAACTCAATTCCTTCTATAATCACCTTATCCCTCCTCAACTTGGTGGCAAAAGAACTAGTTAGTTTGTCATGAAACCTAAGTTGCTCAATTCTCTGGCAAAAGGAAAGACAACCTGCATCTTCAAATGATTTTCTGATGAAAGGTGATGATATGATCTCTTGGGTTGAGGTAGGCTCATATCTGATGACCTGCCCTCCTTTATGCCTCTTTTGTTTAGATGATTCAAACTCCATGGCAAAACCTAGCTCTATGGGGAGAAATTAGGGTTTTACTTGTAGGAAAACAAGGAATTTAGATAGCTTGAGGAAATTAAGGGAAATGAAAGGGATAGGGAGCTTGTAAATTCTTGGGAAAATTTGGGAGGATAGTGAGGGATGTTAGGGAGCTAAGGAAGGTGGAATTTCAGAATTTGGGTGAGGGAAAGAGCTTTAAAGAGGGAAAACATAGTCCTAGCCTAGGAAAGTGTACTCTAGGCTAGGGTTTGTGTAAAAATGATGAAATTTAGGGATGGGTTTGATAGGGGGTGTTTTGGAATGTGTAATTAGGGTAGGAGGAGGTGTATAAGCATCAGGATACAAGTTTTGATAATAATTCTACCATGGAAATCATGAAAACTGTCTTCAAAACCCTAGGAGAGGGAAATGAAACTTAGCAACACAACTAAGATATTAATTGAGAAAATAAGAGGCCACCAACCAAGATTTAATGTGACACAACCTGAATTTGATGAAAGAAGACACTGCAAAGAATTTTGTAGCTCTTTGATGAAAAATGCAACAACTCAAGGAAATGCACAACGTAGCGCTAAAAAGAAACCGAGCTTTGGGTATGTAAAGGTTGATATTTAGTTGGAAAATGTGATTTGTCTTGGTAGAGTAATGTCTTGGAAAATGAAATGAGCAAATGGAGAGTGAGTTTGACTTCTTTATAACTTGTGGAAATCGATTTTTGCTTACATATGGTAGTGGACCCACCATCATTTTTCATAACTTGACTTTGATGTATCTTTAAAATGCAGCTTCATAACTTTATGAAATCATTACATTATGAATGAGATAAAAAACATGCTTTAAAACCTTTTATTGACAACTTGACTTTCACCACTCCTTTATAAAATGATTTTAATGGTGACGTGACCAATTTTCAAGAATTAACCCTATGACCTAGTGGTTACCCAGCATGGACTTATGAGATGAATTATGACCATGATGACCATGACACTCTTTCAAAAAGGAATAACTTGACCATGTTGATGTCCATTGACCATGAAGGCTGAAAGGGGTAATAATAAACCTAGACAACTAACCAGTTACCAATTTTTTTATTGAAAAGTTATTTGAAACCATAAAAATTTGACCTAGGACCCTAACAAAAACTTTAAAAGAGCATAATTTTATCACCGGTGACTAACAAGACTGACAAACACTAGCACACCCTTCTTAAAAAAATGATTACCAGAAATTTTTTGAGGAAGGACCATAGTTCTAGGGAAGAGCGGGTTTATTCATCACTTCCTGGTTCCCAAAATTTGATTCATCAACAATCAAGGTAACAAAAATGCATGTATGGGTTTGGATGCCTAATCTACCACTTCCCTTTTGGCACCATCAAGTTCTTGAAGACATTGTGAACACTTTGGGAGATTTCATCAAAATAGATAGTGAGAGAATACAATAGGGGCTTTTCACATACACTCACATTTTTGTAGAGATCCTCAGCATGGTGTTGCCATATTGTATTTAGTTGAGAAATGGAAAATTCCAGTGGACACAAAGTTTAGGTTATGAAAACAGGAATTTTAGATGTGATGTATGCAACCAAACTGGGCATCTATAAGATAACTTCCCTCTGGCCAAAAAAAAAGAAAATAAGAAGAAGGGAACTAAATGAAAGCATTGGAAAACTTATGAGATCCCTCCCAATGATGAAGAAGTGGTGAATCAAAGGAATCCTCCATGTACAAAAAAACATGAAACTAATGAAACAACAATTCTAGTAGATCATCATTCAAAGTCAATAGAACTCAGCAATAACATAGAAATTGTAGTCACACCAACTCCCATAATACTCAAAATAAAAAACAAAGAATGAAGGGATTCCAGGAACTAAAAGACTTCATGTATTTGAGAGCTCTGAATTAGAAAAGGAAATCACTCCTATTTTGGGGACTTCATATTTAGCCATCATCCAACCTGCCACAGGGGTATGGAAGGATGTAAAAATAAAAGGGGAAGAAAGGGAAAATAGAAGACTATTATAATCAATAATTATTTTTGGCATTTAATTATGGGACCCATTAGGGTTTTTTATGAATGTACCAAGTGTATATGCAACATGTAATTTATTTTTCATTAACGAAATTACATTTTTTCCTTGGGAAAAAAACCAAAAAAATTGTTATATTAATAATTGTTACTAAATTTTTGTGTTGGTCTAACCCACGAGGATTTGAAATTTGAATCTCTTAATTTACATATTACTTCATAAAAAAGCGGTCACCAATTGAGCTACACACCGTGGGCTATAATTATTATTAATGTTTTTCTTTTAACAAGAATGAGTATTGTTTAGATTAAATTTGTGCCCGATCATAGAAAATACTCGGGTGAGTTACATTATAGAGTGTTTCTCAGGTATCAAAGTGGCCATGAGAGAGCTTTCTAAGCCAGTCCATCCAGAGTAAACAATTATATTATATGACAGTACCCTTATTTCTCTAGTACTATATAGACAACAAAATTGATGCAGAAGAAAGATAGATTGAAAACCAAACATATAGACTGGTTAATCAGTGAGTGAAGTCAACTGATTCAGGTCTATGTCCCTGCAAAGCTTAGTTGAAAAACTATCAACCTTAGCAACCTGCAACTAGAGATCCACCACAATGTTTTGGATGACCTCCACTTCATCGTTAAGCCAAGAAATCCTTTGTCATTGGCTATCTATGGTGTCCAAGGTGGAATTGTCAGCGAGGCTTTGCTGATGAAGCAAAACTTAGAGGTCATAACAATCAACTCTTAATTATGCAATACAAATAACCTAGACCAAAATACCTTCCTCCTCCACCAAGTCAGCTCTCAACTTGTTCTTCCAACCTTCAAGGAGCGACTACAACAATATCGCATCAACATTGCTTCAATACCGCATCAACACTGCTTCAATACTACATCAAGGATGGATTTTTGACCCTACTACATTATAATTTTGGCCCATCTTCAAGACTACAATTTCGGCCCTTTTCCAGCTTTAGTTTCTTCACACGTGTGAGACAATATAGAGAAAATTTTGACTTCCTTAGCTAGATAGCTAACTCCTTCTCCTTCGCTAGTCCTTTCATTCTTCCTTCATGAATTTCACACTTTTTTTTATTCCGGCTATTGTAATTCAAACTTGTTTAGTGTGTGTCTCCAAGTAAGTCGAGTTTCTCCAATATATAGTGATTTTGTGAGGTCAAAATCTCTTGCTGAGGTTGACTTGTCCTTTCTTGAGGCCGACTTGGTGGAGGAGGACTAATTGACCTATTTTACATTAAAATAAATTTATTTCTTGACAAATGAAGCCCAAGAAGGGTCTATTACATTATGACATGGATAAGGACACTTGACATAATTCCTAGAAGCCTACAATGGAGGCTTTAACCTTAAAACATTGACCCAAGCATGAAACCATGCTTTAATAAGTCAATTTCTTTTATAATAAAATTTCATTTTCTTTCTTTTGACAAATATATTACAACATGACTCATATATAATTATGAAGACTGACACTAGTTACATTTTTCAACACTCCCTCTTAATTAGGGAGGTATTCATAATTACAAATATATAGAGGTATATGGAGGATCTCAAAATGAATTATGAAGGATTATAGAACACTCAGTGTTGCAGAGTAGATACCTGATTTGGGTATTCTATTCAGGTGGGACTAAGTGTACTCAAGCTTTAGCCAGTCTAGGTAGCATCGGGACTTTAAGATCTATCACCAACCCGGGTATCTATGTGTGTATCCAAGGTCCAAGCTCCATGATCAATATCACCCTCCCTCTTCGGGATCTAGACATCAACACATAGGTCGGCCAGATGTCCTCCCAAGCATATTATCATTAGATGCTTCAACTCTCCTGTAAACTAAAACAAATATATCCATTTGTCCAAGCATGATTCCAAAGTGTTCAACCTTCTTATGGAGATATTTACCGACACAAATACAACCCCAATTAGTAATAAACTTTCAAATACATATATACAAGTAAACACAAACCTTTGGGGTCCTTAATCATCCTAATGTCACTTATATCATCATCAAGTTGTCTATATACATCGTTTGGAAGATTTTCTTCTTTTATTTCTTTAGCAACAGAAAAATAGAACCTCGGTACTTTGAGAATCCTGACTCCCTCTCAACTTGGGGAGATCAATAGCTTCCTTCTTTTATAACATCGGAGAAACTTTAACCTTTCAATGATTCATTCTTTCTCATGGCATCAAGGTTATCTTGATCATCATCATTCTTATAGCTTTCTTCATCTTTCTTATCTTCAATTACAAACATCTTTAGCATCTTGAATATCATGTACCTGCAAAACCTTAATAGCAAGTACAACAAAGTACAAATATATAGAAGCATGAAGTTAACTAAATCATATTACTATAATGGAAGCATTCAAACATTCAAACTTTAGACACCAAATACCTAAGCCTAGTTAGATTCATAATCGATAAGGGACATATTTTACATACTAAATTTCAATTTCTTGCTAGGGTTTTGTCATAAACCCTAGACTCCATCTTCGAGACACAAAGGCCTTAGATATCAGTAATTCAATCAAATAAGAATTTTACTATACATCTAAGGTTTCAACAATAAACTTTGTGACAAACGTTACTAGGGTTTGTTCCAAACCCAAGATTTTCAACATCAAAACCATATCACTAATATCATCTAGTCCTAGAATATCCAAGTGTAATAAGGCTTTGTTACAAACACTAGATTTTACAAATAAAAACATGAGTATCAACAATTAAGTTAGCATATCTAGTATTTCATAACCATGCACTAGCATCTCACAACAATATCTACTAGGTAAACCCAATACACAAATATTAATACATCAAAGTTAGATATACAAGAATTTTTACCAAACTAGGGTTTCAATCAGATAGATGAACATACACTTAGGGTTTCATTCCTATTATCTTCCTATAAATGTTATAGGCTTTTTTTTCCATGAACCTTAATTCAACAAACCCTATGAGGACTAGGGTTTCAACATTATAGACATACCCTTAACATCAAGAGGTTAAGGTTTTATAGTGAACCCTAAATTTTAGGGTTACATAAGAATGATCAAAATGATAGTATGATGAGGGTAGATTCAATCTAATGATTAATCACTCTAACAAGAATATGTAAGATTCAAAACCTTAGACATAACAATGTTAGTAATGTAAATCAAAATTCAAAAGAAAATGAACATATATTTTCTATGAAAAGAACCTTGTAGCATAACTTGTAATCTAAGACATACCTTGAGTTGTTCTTTAACAAACCTTGTAGGACATCAATTATTGAAGGGCTTCCTTTGCAACAGAACTTCTTACATGCTTCAAGTCTATCCTTGGAAGTATCCTCCATAATCCTTGATCATTTAGAAAGCTTTCCTAACCAATGAGAATATAAAAAAAAGGTTATTAGCATACAATACAAACAAATTTTGGTATGAAAGTGAAACCAAACATAGAAGACAAAGAACAAGATACTTATCTTTGGTAAAATGGTGAGGTATCCCATTTAATCCAATCTCGAGGGATACTTATATCCTATCAAAAGTAATTCAAAAATGTTATAACAAGACATGTTAGACCTACAAATTCTAGAAATAAAAATATAAAGGAAGACAATACAAGGCTAATAAGGATATGTAATAGAGGACTTAGTAGTATAAGTCTTTGACTTCCGATTCTTGATTGTTATTCTTCTTCGATGGAGCTTCATCAGTAATATTTTCTTGTTCCATATCTCTCTTCCTTGGATTCTCAGGACACTGATTCTTGTAATGACCCATATTATGATAGTTGTAACGTTCAATTTGGATAGATAAACTTTCCTCTTTGGTCCTTTGAACTTCTTGAAAGCTCTCTCTTTCTTGTGATGAGTAGAATAGTAATTAGATGTATTTTATTCTTCATCTCCCTTTTTGTTATCTACTATTGATATTTGGGCTTCTTCTTGAATGCATGCATTCCACATTTGTTCGAATGTTGGAGTATCCTTCCAACTATTAATTCCCGATGCAAAAGCACTCCAATATTTTGGTAGTCCTATAAGAGCAGCAATTACAAGCTCTTTTTCTGGTACAACTTCATTTATTTCTTGGAGTTCATATTTGATTCTATATATTCTTATAAATTAGGATGATATAGTATCGTCTTTTGTCATCTTAATAATTTTTAATTCATTTTTTAGGCTTGCTATTCGACCAATGTACTTGATGGTGAATAACTTGGAGAGATCCTCATACATTTCTTGAGTGGAATCTATCTTGGATATGCATGGAATTATGTTTTCCTTTACTCCATCCATTGGGTTCATGGCCAATATTATTGTTTCTCTGAACTTTACTTTTTTTGTTTCATCTGTAGGTTTCTTGATTTTCCATTGAAGAAGATCTATCCTCTTTTTTCATGCCCTATAGTTGCAGGTTCCTTCTAGTTTGTTTTCTCCCTTCATTGGGTTTGACATATTAATACCTTATACTCCTTGTGCCTTTCCTTGAAATCTCTTTTCAATAGATATTCAGTCTGCCTTTTTCCTTCTTCTTCACCTTAGCTCTGATACCATGTTATAAAATCGGAAAGACGGAAATATTTTCTTATGTTGATAATTACTTGTAATGTTATTATGTTCTTATTAACTTATTTATGCTCTTTATTTATCTTCTTCTCATCAAGGAATCATCAAAGCAAAAATATGAAGATCAGGGACACCAGAATTAGGCACTCAGCCAGGGTTAAAACCCCTTTATAGGGGAAAACCCAATCAAAACTCTTCCTTTTGTAGATTAAAATTAAGATATACCAATACCCTATACAAAATACCTTCCTCCTCCACCAAGTGAGCCCTCAAACTTGTTCTTCAAACCTTCAAGGATCGAGTGTAAAAATATTCAACATTGTGTTGATGGTGATGGACCCGCCAAAATTCAGGGGATCTCCCCAGTATGAAGTCCCAACTAGACCTCACACCATTTGGTGTATGAGTCCTGTTAGAGTCGGTCTAGTAGCCCTCCATCAGCGATCAAAGCTCTTTGCATTTGCATAAGTAGGTGTCTCATCAGTGTCATCTTATTGCATTCCATTAGGCATGCCATAACCCTGATGGAGGGGCTTGTGTCATTTATTCCCCTCTTGGCATTACTGGATCAAGTTTGTTTCAGTCAATAAATTCCTTACAGGGTCATTGGTCTTGTCTTGAAATCAAGGTCCTAGGTCTAGGGTTTAGTCCAATTTTGTCTTTTGAGGTCATGTCTTTTGAGGTCAATAAATGCCCAGCAGGCCAGAGGGATGTCCAGCAAAGCATCACTTCAAATGATTTCATATTGTACAACTAATTTTTACCTTGAGTTCAAAAACCCTGTTTTTGAAGGCAAGGTCATTTTCTCATTTTTTGTAAAAATGTGTAAAAAATTCAAACTCTCCAGAAGTTGGCATGCAGCCTTGGTCTCCTTTTCCAAGACTCTTCAGAAGCTATCCCTGCAAAAATTTGTAAGAAAAAGCATCATTTCAACCAATTTCATGTCAAAAAGGAAACCACAAGTCAGCAGCAATTAGTTTCAAAAAGTGTCATTTTATAAACATTATAAAGTGAGTTTGAGGGGAAATAAATTTAAATCAAGCTTATAAAAGCCCCTCTCTCTTCATTTTGTCATTCGTTTGCCTCCAAGACTCCAAGAGCAAGTGTGAAAGGTGATTTAGTGTGAAACTGGGCGAATTGAGAAACAGAGCCTGCGCGCTACGCATCGCGCTACACGTTGGGCATGCGCTACGCATCAGGGCACACTCTGCAGTGGAAGAATTGGTCGGGCGCTACGCGTTGGGCGCGCGCTACGCGTCAGGGCCCGCACGCTACGCGCTGGGTTTCACCTACAACAAATTGCCAACAAGCTTCAAAACGACCTCAAATCTCTTAAGTTTTACAAGTAGGCCTCAAATCATCAATGTTTTTTGCTTGCTAAAGAAAAATGAGCATGGAGAATGTGTCAAATGCCGTCAAGTGTGAAGCATGAAATTCATATATATTATGTTTAAAAATTTCAAATTGCAAGTGAAGCTAGGGTTTTGAGTTCGCTGCCCAAGGTCATCTTTTTCACTCCCTCATTTCCCCACATTCCCATTAATCACTTCCCTTGTCACTTTCACACAATTTCCCTAACAAAAATATCAAAAGCCCTAAAAACTTACCCCTATCCCTAAAATTCAATAAAATCTCCCTAAATCCTACCTCCTATCAAACCCCTACAAATTATGATTATGTGATGATGTATGTGTCATAATTCCTTCCCTAAATTCCCTTTTTTATATATTTTCCCTAAATCCCCTCAAAAGTCCCCCTCCCTAACATCTCCCTTGTGTTTTTTTCCCCTTGGAGCAGCATTCAAACAGTCAAAACAACAGGTCATTTGTGCAGAAGCAGCAGTACATTTCAGCCATTTTGCTCTTGAAACCATGTCAGAAACCGAAACAGACTATGAGCAAAGTGATGACCGTGAGTCAACACCGGAGGTTGAGGTGCCAAGGAGGCCTCACAGGGGTGGTAAGGGTGGTCAGCATGTGAGAGAGGAGCCCACCTCTTTGGCCTATTTGCAAGCTTGTCCACTTGCAGTCACATGTTTCCGTCATCAATCATGCTATGGATATTGCGAGAGAATTTCCCAAATTCAGCACCACAGGGAATTGGTCCGCTTGTTTGTTTTGCATTTGCACAACGGGCATGTGAATCTTGCAGGGGTGGATTTTACATTGTCACCTGAGATTGTTGCTCAAGCAACAGGGATACCCAATGTTGGAGAAGAGTGGAACAAGCGCCAGCTGTTGGACAGATTCCAGTATGAGCCCTACATTAAACCTGTATATGTGAGGCACCTAACTGGTGTGTTTCCTTTCAGATTCTTGAGGGTTGAGTATGCGCCCTTGATGAGGCTCATCATTCGCTATTTCACCTGTGAGGGCAGATTTTCACGTTTGTATTCGTATCATATCTGCTTGTTGATGCATTTCACACGGGTACGGATGATGAACATTCCTTTCTTCATGTGCCGGAATATTGAGAGGATGGTGCCCTTGGTGTAGAGAAAGAGCCCAACACAGCAACACAGGAGCATCTACCATTATGCTTTGATCAAGATTGTGGTCATGCATCAGTTGGCCCAGCAAGGTATTCCATGGGAGGATTTCATCTCTCGAGATTTCTTCACAGCGCCACAACCACCCCCTGAGGTTGTTCATGAGGAGGGAGGACCTTCACAACAGTATGACATCCCTGAGCCCAGACATGTCAGCTCCCCTTCATTGGTCACATATCAGAGAGGCCACAGGGCCTTATTTGCATCAGCTCGACGAGTATTTTCTCCACATCAGGTGGAAGGGGTCTCGCCTTCTTCATCAGAACCGCGAGTGTTATCTCTACACCAGGTGGAAGGGGCCTCGTTTCCGACAACAGCATAGGTATCATAGAGGGGAAAGTAGCCCATGATTGAGGAGGGATTGTCAGGTGATCCAGATATTGACATCATTGATCTTGACACCCATTCTCCTAGCTCAGAGCTTAAGGAGATCATTCAGCAACGGGAGGCTGAAAATCGCTTGTTGCAAGAAAAATTAGAGAGGGCACAATGGACAATCACATATTTAGAGTAGCGCAACAAGCAATTAGAGGATGAGCACACTCTCGATGAGTTGCGGAGGATCCATGAAGACCGCAACTTGCCTCGTAAGAGACCCGGTGATTTGGTACCCATTGAGCGAGAGGCTATGCTTCTCCGGGTCAATGCTCATTTGGAGAGGTTTTTGGCCAAGGCTAACAAAGATAAGGACATGCTCCGGAACATGAAAAACCATTATTGGGCTCGAATGCACGTATGTAAGGCAAAAATGAAGGTGCTCAAAGGACGGTTGGCCAAGGCACTAAAACGAAGAAAAAGGCCCGATCCCCTCCACATATTGGCTGAGGCTTCCTTGAAGGAGCGTGGTGCTAAATGACTTACCTTCTGCACAAATTTCAAAAAAATTTGAGCATTTTTTGTCATTTGTGAATTTTTTTGGCAAAAAACAGGTTTTCTTCCCCAACGCATAGCGCGCCGCGCGCTACCCTGAAGATGGGCAACTCCTTTTCATGAAAACTCATAATTTTTGGATTTTTCATGCAAAAACACATTTTCTCATCAATTGCCAAGAAATTTCACCAAGTTTTGAGCCTCCAGAAGGTCAAAAAACATGCAAAAAAATGACTTTCTGCCACTTTTTTGACACATAGGAAGCAGTCTTGGGAGATTGTAATTTTGGAGAGGCAAATGGTCACCAAATTCAGAAATTCCACTTGGGTTGGAAAGTAGACATCCAGACCTTTCCAACCAGCCCACTTTTGCCTCATTTGGACTCCGGGAAGAGCCTCAAAAGCAGGCCCAAAGGCACGCTACGCATTGAGATTCAGGGCGCTACGCATCAACCTATTTTCACAGAAATGCACCTACAGCTCAGCAAAACGCAGTTTTGACTAGGTTTGACTTTTTGGAGTGGGTTTCGATCCTCCTTGATGTAAATGATGTAATTTTATGATACTTTGACACTTATTTATCTCTTCTATAAGATTCATTCATGAAATAGGCAAAAATTTAATGAATGAATTGGTTTCCTAGCTTATAGAGGCAAGTTGTTTTGACTGCCTAGATTCTAGTGCTCAGTTTGGAATTGGTTGAAACAGCTCCTAGGATAGTGAGCTCGACTCCTAGAGGCAAGGAAAGATGTTATATTTCCTATATTATGTACTTTCTTGGTCATTTTCATGGTTGGACTCTTGAGCGAGAAAGCTTCTATTGTATTACTCATTGTATCTCTGCAATTTTGGCAAAGGAAAAAAGACCAGGGTTTTGCAGTCCTTTTTGGGATTCCTGTGGTTACATGTATTGATGGTGTGTTTCTCTTTGTACTTGTAAGTTTTTTATGTGAATCATCTTCTTACGTTTCCTTCTGCAAATTAGGCAAATGAAGTGTTAAAGTAGAATTCATGATTGCCATGCTCTGCTTTTAAGTTTGCTTAATATCAATGTTTTCATCTGTTTAAGGAGAATTCAAGGTGATTTCTTGCTCTCCTTAGCTCCTCACCAGTCATTATCATCCATCCAACTCTTTCAAAGGCATTAATACAGTCTCCTATCTTGCCCCAAAGAGCCCCCTGCGAAAACTGTGTCCAATCCCCGCACCCAAAATTTCCTTTCCCCGATTTTCCACCAAAATCCTAAAAATCTCAAATCAAACCTTTTATTAGTTTACTAGCCTAAAATCAGTGTTCTTTATTGGTTATCTCCAACCTTTGAAGATCTTTTCCGAGATATACTGGAGAGAGCCCTCTCCTGCCCCGTAGGGCTAGCTAAGAGGCTAAGTGGTTTGATGTTGCCTTAGATTTTGCCTTTCTCAGCCTGAGGTGAAATTTCAAGCACTAACAAGTCCCATCCGATATGATGGCTCAGTTTCCATTATCTTAAATATTTTCCTTAGCTCTTTCTTGTTAGCAAATGAGAGTGGTTTACTTTGTCTTCGAACAGTGAGGTTCATGTGCCTGGTGAGTGCTTAGTGTCGCTTGTGTCAAAGTTCTTTCAGTGCAGAGGGAGAGGGTGGAAGTGGGTATCAGGTTGAAAGGGAATAGTCCCAACTCTACTAGAGACACACAACACAACAGGACATGTGCAACTTCTAGTGAAGTAGTCCACATGGATGTGGTAGCCACAAACACAAGATGAACAGATAGCACATACAACACCCAACGGAATAGTCCACAAGAATGTGACGGGTGTTATAACAAGTTTACAAGAATGAATACGTCGAGTGTCCGGCGGGATAGCCCACATAGGTGAGACAACGTTAACAACTAATGCAACACATTTGCAATATCATATGTACTAAAACAACCGAAATAGTTCAACTGTCTTAATACAAGTTAAAGAAACATGCATTACAAGCAACCAAACGATAGTCTTATAAAGGAATACAATACATGTGTGAAAACATGTTGGCCTGTTAACAGGATTCTGAATTAAGCAAAATTTCCAAGACACATCCATACACCATTACATCACTAACCCCGATAGTGGGGAGTTGGAACCACTGCTCACTCCTCAAAGTAAAGACTACATACTCTCAAGGATATGTGGGAGGAGCCAAGATGATGTAGAAATTTTGAATAATATAACACTTATTCACAAAGGTTATCCCGATTATACACTATTTGCAGAATTCATTCATAATACATAACCTCCTCTACGTTGATCATCAATTTTGCAGAATTAAGAAACAATTGCATGCGCAAATTGAAACAGAAATCACACATATCAACACAGTATGTAAACGAGGAAAGCATACAGCTGAAAACCCCCAACTATCTGTATATTATAATGATATAGAACATGTAACAATACATAGTACAATACTCCTCACAAGTACTCAGTACTATCTCCACCTGCTACACACAAACTAGCTCAGATTTGAATCGTCACAGGTTCAAATCTCCTCCGCTATCTGCCTGCCTCTACTGCGCAATCCAATGTGAGAATAGGAA
Source organism: Pinus tabuliformis (assembly GCA_031772625.1). Taxonomy (NCBI): domain Eukaryota; kingdom Viridiplantae; phylum Streptophyta; class Pinopsida; order Pinales; family Pinaceae; genus Pinus; species Pinus tabuliformis. The sequence goes on from CM062805.1 coordinate 1,027,269,253, forward strand.
TGATATAAGCTCGTTTTCCCTTGGCTTCTACTACGCAATACTCATTGGCAATCTCCATCATTGATTGTGAAAATCTCATGCACAACAATAGTCACAACTAATAGTAGTCTCCACCTCTAACACCTGTCTCCACTGAACTGTCCATGCACTGAGTTAACTGATGTATTCTTTAGTTGATTTATGAGTTAATAATTAGTGAATTAATTAATAATTAATTCACATCACTCATCACTAGTGTATTCTGCAGTTAGACTAAATACAACTAGTTCAACTAAGTCAAACTGAACACAACTCCATCAACTCCTCAATCAACTCCACCAAACTCAATCACTTGAGTTCTAACTGAATTCCATCATGCAATAGCTCAACTGACCCATAAGAAAAGCGTATTTCCTTCTAGCAGTTACATGTGCCACATCTGTAGCTCGAATTGAAGTGCTCCAAGAGGATAAGATAATGTTTATAGTCCAAATATTATTAAGAGCTAATAATATTCGACTGTTCTATTTTTAGCCTGGAAATCTAAAAATAGACTCTACCCATATGTCTAAAAATAGAAGTCCATCTATTTTTACCAACATGACCAATCATCCACAAATAGCATCCTGCAACTCATAGACCATGATCCATATGTCTAAAAATAGACTTTGCGCCAAAAATAGCCTGCGGGCCCACTTAGTGAAGGCGACTTCTTTTCACTAAGCTCCATCATCTTGTTGAATTTTCAACACTCCCTCTCAAAAAGATATGGATTATCTGCAACCCCTATCCTACCTCGGTTGTAATCGCATTTTCTCTTGGTGAGCGCCTTCATCAAGATATCAGCATCCTGATCCTCCGTTGGAATGTATCAAAGTAACATGATTCTTCGCTGCACACAATCTCTGATATGATGGTACCTGATGTCAATGTGCTTGGATCTATCATGAAATACTGGATTAGTGGAGAGTTTAATGCAACTCTGGTTATCACAATAAATCACAGTAGGCTCCAAGTGTGACCCGAACAACCCAACCAGGATCTTCCTCATCCATATAGTCTCGCATGTAGCCAAACTTGATGCCATATACTCGGCCTCTGCTGAACTAAGTGCCACGGATCTCTGCTTCCTACTGTACCAAGAAACTGCTGTCGACCCGATACTGAAGATCCCTCCAGATGTGCTCTTTCTGTCCGTTGGGCTCCCTGCCCAATCTGCATCCGTGAAGCCACATAGCTTCACCTCATCCTCCTGTCTGTACCACAATCCATCCCGATGTGCCTCTGAGATAACGCAATACATGCTTGCCTACCTTCCAGAAGAGCTTGGTTGGCTTAACCATAGCTTTTGAAAGCTGGTTAACAGCATAGCATATATCGGGTTGTGTATTGACCATATACATAAGCGACCCCACCAACTGTCGATAAACAGTGGCATCCACTACCTACACTGAAGTAGCACCCTCCTTCCTCCAACCTCCAGGAAGAGGAGTATCAACAGGCTTGCAACCATGCATGTTGAACTTCTCCAGTATCTCCAGAGCATACTTACCCTGAGAAACAAATAGTCCATCACTGTGCTGCCAAATTTCCAATCCCAAGGAATAATGAAGGAGGCCTAAGTCCTTCATCTCAAACTCTCTAGCAAGATCATCCTTGCATGAAAGTATCAACAGCTCATCTCCTGTCAAAATCAAATCATCTACATAAAGTACAATGATAAGAAACTTACCCTCCACCACAATCTGGTATAGGTTAGGATCCGCCTCACTCTTGGAGAATCCAAGTCCAGTGAAATAACTGTCTATCTGTGTGTACCAAGCACATGGTGCTTGTTTCAACCCATACAACGCTCTCTTGAGCCTACACACATGCGACTCGTTACTAAAGATATCGAAACCTTCGGGCTGCTCTATGTACACCTCCTCCTCAATGACTCCGTTGAGGAATGCAGTCTTCACATCCATCTAATGAATGTGCCACCCCATCTGCGTTGAGAGAGCAAGAATCATCTGTATGGAAGAATACCTTGCAACAGGCGCAAAGGTCTCCTCATAATCGATCCCCTCTATCTGTGAGAAGCCTCGGGCAACAAATCTTGCCTTGTACTTCTCCACACTCCCGTCACCTGCCTGCTTCACTTTGTAGATCCATCTCGAACCCACCACTAATTTCCCCTCCAGTCTTGGAACAATCTCCCATGCACTGTTTCTGACAATCGAATCATACTCTTCCACCATGGCATCTACCCATGCGGGATCCTCCATAGCTTCCTCGAAAGAGGATGGCTCAGTCACGACACATTTGCTCACAAGAGCCATGTATCCAGTGTACCGATCAGGTGACTGTCTCTGTCTGCACTACACTGTAGGTGGTCCTACATCCTTCTTTGCATCTTGAGCCAGTCGCTCAGCTTCTGTAATGCGCTTTTGCTCACTGATGGTTGGCGATGCATGAGTGGTCTCTTCCACTCCATGAACTTCATCTTGTGGCTGATCCACATCCTGAAGCTCATCCTTAGGAACTAATAGCTCCTCATCTACATGCAAGTGTGGCTCCCTCTCAAGCGAACACTTCATGGCTTTCTCCTCCTAAAATTTGATATCCCGTCGCACAACAGTCTTGTGACTGTCTGGCAAATACACACGATAGTTGTGGGGCGTATCACTACACCCAAAAAATATCCCAACCTCTGTGGTAGGCTCTAGCCTCTTCCTGGCATCCTTCGACATATGCATGTAAACAGGAGAACCAGAAATCCTCAAATGGGAAATATTAGGCCTCTTACCAGAATAAGCCTCCTCGGGTGTACTCATGCCAAGTATCCTGTGAGGACAACGGTTCTGCACATATAATGCAGTATTGCATGCCTCCGCCCACAAGTGAAGGGGTAGGCTCTGATCATGCAACATCGCCCGTGCAGCACCCATGATCGTTCTATTCTTCCGCTCAGCAACCCCGTTCAGTTGTAGGTTATGGGGAGCTATGAGCTCTCTTTGAATCCCTTCTTCGCTGCAGAATTCCTTGAAATCGCCATAGATGAATTCACCACCATTGTCACTCCTAATAGCCTTCACCTTCTTCCCCGATTCCTTCTCAACCAGTGCTTTGAACTCATAGAACTTTGAGTATGTCTCGCTCTTCTTCTGCATGAAGAAGATCTAGCACTTCCGAGAGAAATCATCAACAAAGAACACATAGTACCTGTGCTTTTCTGTCAAAGCTACTGAGAAAGGTCCACACACATCTGTGTGAATTCTCTCAAGGATCGTCGTGGCACGACTATCCTTCTCATGAAAGGTGGATTTCACAAATTTTCCCAAAGTACACCCCTTGCACTAATCTGACTGCGGAAGAGTGCCTTTAGGATGCCCAATAAAAATCTGCTAAAGTATCTTCAAGGCTCCATGGTGAAGGTGGCCCAATCTCCTGTGCCATAGCTTTCCATAATCCCGACTCACCAATCCTTCTACCTTGCATGCCATTGCTGTGCAGCCATCTACATGCAATTGATAAAGGTTCCTGACTCGAACCCCTATCTTCCGGGTTTCTCCAGTTGTCTTATTATGTGGGAAAGCCTTCCCCTCGCTGAAAACAACATCATATCCCTTGTATTCTAACATCGCCACAGAGATAAGATTCTTCTTCAATTCTGGAACATGCATCACTTCCTTCAATACGAAGGGTTTACCAGACTCCCTCTCAAAGGAAATGGTTTCGATAGGGGTCGTACTGTATCTACCATCATCGCCCATCTCGATGTGCACTCCAAGATCTTTCTCATCTAAATCAGAAAACAAATATCGATCTCCTGTCATGTGAAAAGATGCACCACTGTCCACAAACCATACTGATCCCATCACACTTGATACCAAGCATGCGATCAGTGAAAAATCCAGCTTAAACTATGAGGCTAAGGCATCTCCCACTGCAAATCCAGCAGCTTGCTTATTTTCTTCTTCTGCGGACAATTTGTGGCATAATGTCTGTGCTGGTGATAGTGAAAGCACTTCACCTTGGACATGTCCTGCTTCTTTCCTTTTGCACCAGAATGAGAAGCTTTCTTGTTCTTCCCCTTCTTTTATTTGGCAGCCAAAGCGCAATTTTCTTCTTCAGATACCTTTGATGAAGATCTGTCCCTAGTATTCCGCCTGATCTCCTCTTGCACAAGATCTGACCACGGTCTCTCCCATCTTGGCAGTTTCTCCCGACCATTAACAGAGTCCTAATAGGAATGCAAACTCTTCGGAAGACCAAGGAGATCCAAGCTCACCAAGTCCTCATCATCAACAATCACCCCCACACTTCCCAGCTCATCCTGGCATTGAGTGAACTTCGTGAGATACTTGGGCATACTGTCTCCTTTCTCACACTTAATGTTTTTGAGTTCATCCTTGAGCGCCAACTTCCTCTGGTCGCTCTTGCTTTGGAATAAATCTGTCAACGCTTTCCACATCAAGTATGGAGAAGCCTTTCCATGCAGGCTGGATACAATGTGATCCTTCACGCCCTCCAACAGAATCCTTCGACACTTTGTTGTCTTCTTTTGCCAAGTCTCAACGTGAGCAGCATCAGTAGGCTTTGGGACCTCAGCTTCTATGAACTCCTTCAACCCATTTTCATCTAACACCAGCTCCATCCTGTCTTTCCATGCAATATAATTCGAGTTACCTTCAAGAGCATACTCCAATCGCAAACCATTGAAAGACATTTCAACTTTGACACCGAGAAAACACTGCTGCAAATTCGAATTCCACCAGCTCAAAACTCAACCGCTTCTGATCTAAAATTCGTGAGAACAAAGTATTTATCGTGCAGAGATTGACTATATGGGCTTTTACCAGATATCTCACCTTCCAAAATAAGGATGAATCCAGAGGTTACCTGGCCCGATTACAAACACTGCCTGAAGAAATAAAATGTAAACATTTTCTGAATAATAGATCTGATGATCAACTCTGCTCTGATACCTTGTAGAAATTTTGAATAATATAACACTTATTCACAGAGATTATCCCGATTATACACTATTTGTCGAATGCATGCATAATACATAACCTCCTCTACGTTGATCATCAATTTTGCAGAATTAAGAAACAATCGCATGCGCACATTGAAACATCAATCACACATATCAACACAATATGTAAACGGGGAAAGCATACAGCTGAAAACCCCCAACTATCTATATATTATAATGATAGAGAACATGTAACAATACATAGTACAATATTCCTCACAAGTACTCAGTACTATCTCCACCTACTACACACAAACTAGCTCAGATCTGAATCAAGTCAGAGGTTAAAATATCCTCCGTTGTTTGCATGCCTCCACTGCGCAATCCAATGTGAGAATAGGAATGATCCAAGCTCGTTTTCCCTTGGCTTGTATTGCACAATCCTCATTGGAAATCTCCATCATTGATTGTGCAAATCTCATGCACAACTATAGTCACAACTGATAGTAGTCTCCACCTCTAACACCTGTCTCCACTTAACTGTCCATGCACTGAGTTAACTGATGTATTCTTTAGTTGATTTATGAGTTAATAATTAGTGAATTAATTAATAATTAATTCACATCACTCATCACTAGTGTATTCTGTAGTTAGACTAAATACTACTAGTTCAACTAAGTCAAACTGAACACAACTCAATCAACTCCACCAAACTCAATCAATTGAGTTCTAACTGAATTCCATCATGTAATAGCTCAACTGACCCATAAGAAAAGCGTGTTTCCTTCTGGCAGTTGCATGTACCACATCTATAGCTCGAACTGAAGTGCTCCAAGAGGATAAGATAATGTTTATAGTCCAAATATTATTAAGAGCTAATAATATTGGACTGTTCTATTTTTAGCCTGGCAGTCTAAAAATAGACTCCGCCCATATGTATAAAAATAGAAGTCCATCTATTTCTACCAACATGACCAATCATCCACAAATAGCATCTTGCAACTCATATACCATGATCCATATGTCTAAAATAGACATAGGCTAAAAATATACTTTGCGCCAAAAATAGCCTGTGGGCCCACTTAGTGAAGGCGACTTCTTTTCACTAAGCTCCATCATCTTGTTGCATTTCAACAGATGAAAATTCATTTGCATGTATAAATGAGGGGTACATATGGCCAAGGGTGAAATTGACCCTTATGACTGTTCGAATTCCCTCATGACTATTTGACTTACATGACTCTTCAAATTTACATGACTCTTCAACTTTACATGCGGGTCTCTTGGACTTCCATGTTACATTACATTGATACAATAGTATGGCCCACAATAGTGATGTGGCCGAGATGACTCATGATATAACTCGACATGACAGAGCTGGTATGTTTGTGTTGTTGGTGGTGTCCATGTCGAGCTCCAGTGTTGCTGAGTGATGAATGTTCTCTTGGTGTATCATCGCTTCACCTCTGCATGGAAAAGTGTGCAGAGTCTTCGATGCTCTTGATGTTCTCTTGATGTTGCATGTGCATGTCTCTCCTTTGCTTGTACTTGCCATGCTCCATGCATTTTTTTGTTCACGGACAAGTCTCCTAGCATGTGCTCCTTGTTCATCTAGTTCATCGTCGTGCCATGTCTCATCTGTGTACCTGTATCTACAATCACTCATGACAAGATGACATCAAGTCCAGAAATATCCTAGCCTATAATGATGCATTATCTTTCCTTTTCAGATGCAAGTGACTGAGAGAGATGACAAGGCTCTGAAACTCCGCAGAGCACATTTTAGGTCGGGATTTGGGCTCCACGCACTATCAATGAAAATTGCACAGAGGTCACTAGGAGGCTGGGTTGAGTAGTCGGGATTAGTGGTGACTGTTTGCGGGATTTGGCTTGGCTGGAGGGCAGATCTGCACAATTTTTCCAAGGAGACAGTGCAGGCAGCAAAGGGACACTGGCAGTGAAAACTACGCAGATTCTCGAGGGAGGTTGGCAGCGGGCTATGGGAGGATGCTAACCAAAACTATGCAGAGATGGGACGTAGGCCTGCAAGACATCCATGCCATGTTTCTGGGCTGAGTGGGATGCTGGAAAGCTGGAGGAAAACCCATGAAAATTGCGCAATTATTAGGAGGAAATGCAGGCCTATTGATAGGGTGACTAGCTGACAAAACTGCACAAATTTCGAGGATAGTACAGTGAAAAGCAGCAGGTGACTGTCCTTCATGTCTGTACAATTTATTCAGTCATCGGAGGTAGGCATGCTGGAAACTTCTGCACAATTTTCTAGAGGAGTGAAGCCCAGGTTCATTGCCCAGTCAAATTCTTTGGTTGACCAGCAGGGAGCTTGATTGATTTGCTTCTAGGCAACACAAATTGAGATGGCTTGCTGAGAAAATTTTGTGTTGCTCTAGGTGACAGTCACTCAAGTTGATTCTAGGATTGCACAATGTAGACTACCTGGGAGGCAGCCTCAAGCTCTGCACAATTTTGTGTAGCATTACATGATCATTGAGGGATGAGACTGTGCAGTGTAGCTCAGCGGAGGTCCGGCTAATGGAGGGTGGCTTGGTCGACGCACTTTTGGAATAATGGCTAAGTGTGTGAGCAAGTGAACTCTTGAATACATGACCTTGCGAACACACACTCAACATGACTTGGTGACAAGGCACCTCAAACCAATAAGACAACATATGCTCAATGTGACTGACTGATGGGTGCGAGCGACAAGTGCAACACTTGTGATAGATCGTTGAACAACCACGACAACACTTGCGCGACAATGCTTACAACATCGTGTGTGAGTGTGATAGATGTTTATATAGTGAGCACAACTCAAACACAACCTTCAACATCACCAGAACAAGGTCGCAAGCATGACATAGCAATCAACATGGAGAAGATGACAGTTGGTCAAACAAGTGAAAAGGAAGCAAGACATGTACAGGAAACACATAAAATTACTTTTCGTGTTTGCACGCATGCATGTACTGAGAATAGGATCATATGACAATGAAAAGCAGTAATGAAAACTCAACTAGGAGGTGTACTTCGAAAGGTGTTCTTTATTTTCCATACTTACCCTCAAGATGATCATGCATCCGACAAATTTTGCATGTGGTCCTGATCTTTTCCATTAATTGGTTCCTTGGTCCTTCTCCTCAACTCCTTGGAAGAAATTTTATCATTTCACGTTTTCTTGTATTCACTAAGAGGTAGATCTACGCAATTTCAATGGACAGTGACTCCTGCCGAAATGAGGCTTGTCTGTGCAGTTTTTGCATGCAAGATAAACAGGGCAACTTGGAAAACATTGCGCAGTATTGAAGCACATGAAACTGCTACGGGATGAGGGTCCTGGGAGGGCATCTCTGTGCAATTTCTGAGTGGAGCGTAGTTGGACTTCTCTACGCATTTTTGGAGAGCAGTGATGGCTTCCTGAATTCTCTGCACATTTTTGGAGAGCAGTGATGGTTGGGATCTCTGCGTGTTGTGGGGTTTTAGCAAGAAAAGGAGGTTGGTGTCTCTACGGGCTACGCAATTTCAGCAGGTAAGGGAGGTTGGTGTCTCTGCGCACTATGGGGTTTCATCAGGCAAGGGAGGAATCTTGATGGTTTTAGAAGAAAAGTGCATAGTTCTAGGAAGTTGGATGAGGTTAGGTTTCTCGGGAAAATGGCTAAGTGTGAGATCAGTGAAACATATGTAAACATTGATAGGACCTGATTGTGATCACACACGGACACTTAGTGACACAGCGTAGACCGTCCAGAATACATAATACATACTTTGCTTGATGCAACAACCTTTATGACAAGAGTGCGTGAAGTGAGTGTGAAACATGTCTATATGATGACAGCCACTCATGCACACATGTTTTCCCTTGAAGCAAAACAACATTCCCTTTGCATGACAAACAACAACCCCTATGCCTAAAAATGACACATGCAGCATAAATATGAGAACACGGACAACTCTTCAGATCATGGAGGGGAATTTGAAATCATCAACTTACCAATAAGTGACCAAGGATGATTGATCACAATATCCAAGGTAGACTTCGAAATTTTCATGCAAGCCAAAATTTTGGAGAGTGATTTTAGCCGATATAATGCTTAGTGACAAACTAGTAGAATTCCAGCTCTCTGAATAGAACTTGTTTCGTGAAAATCAAGTCTAACCCCTCCGAAGGTATTGCTCAATTCTTCGATCATGATGGCTTCTGTACTAGCTTGTGTGAACGATGTAGTCCCTACCATTCTCTTGATCGGCCAACACACATTCCAAGCCAAGTCAACTTAGTTATTTCGATTGGGGTTGAGGGGTATATTGGTGCACAAGTAATATAATTGTCAAAGTTTAAGTTTCATATCTAGTGTTGCTATGCTACTAGTGGTGGGCCCCAGTATTGTAGCAATAATGCTACAACTCCTGGAACTCCCTTCTTTAATTTTATCAACCTGGTAGTTCGTAACAAACTTGGAAGCGACGGTGTTTTATGCACAAGTACTAGCTCTTGCCGCAACTGTCACTTGGTCAGCTGGCACAAGTCCGCTAGGGGCTCAAGCCAACTTCTATGAGCTCTTAGAAGAAGCTTTTTAACTGATGGACAAAAGCTAACTCAAAGGAAGCTAATCTACTTGCGGAAAGAAACTGAAAGCCAAAAAGAAATACAAACCCTAGCAAACCCTAGCAAACCCTAATTCTACCAACTAGTCCTACTGATGCAAAAATGAGAATGCAAACTACGAGAAGAGATGCCATTACTTCTAGGAAGGTAAAATGCATGTGTCTAAGTTATCACTATCCGAAGAAAACATCTTTTTGTATTTTTGATTAAGTTATTAGAATTATCATACAGGTGCTTTTAACTATTTTTTACTGTGCAGAGGTGGATCAAGGAGGAGAAATTCTTGGGAAAGGTTGGGAAGGGTCAGAGAGGGTCTAAGGGGTCCCTAACACCCTTCCAGAGATTCTCACAAAGTTTGGCTGCTAAGAAACCATGTTTATGAGATTCTACAGGAAGTCTGCAGGGGTTCTACAGGATGTTCAGAGATTTCTACAGGATGTTCTGAAAAGAGGATTTTGGAGAATGGATGGAGGGAAAAAGGTGGAGGAACGATTATGGAGGTGAAATAGGGGTGTGAAGAGGTCTAGGGCTTGGTGGATGGGGCTAAGGAGCGATTGGATTTGTTCAAGGGAGAGTGAAGCAATGTTGCACAAAAATTAGGGTTTTGGGAGCGAATGGCAAACGTGAAGCAAGGGTTCTAAGTAGAGGGTGGAGTGGATGGTGCTGATGGAGAATAAGTAGATGAAGGAGTGGTACAGGTGCTCTGCAAGTCGTTTTTCCAATCTGAACCAACAAAACTTATAAATTCAAAGACCTAGTTACGTTGACCTAATTTGCTAGCTGTTGTTATAGACATTTTTGTGCCTCGCGTCAAGGAGCAAGGAATGTCGATAATTACAGGGATCCTCAGTCCCTAAACATGTTGTTCTTACCCCTAAAAGAACAAGGTCATCAATCAACAGCACTTCCAATCAGTTCCCCACCTGAAAACACTTCAGAACAGGCTTATTTTGGATCATGTCAGCTGCTAGACTGAGCTTCTGCGCTGTATTGCAACTGTCCCACTCTGTACCTGCGCTGGAAGTCAAAAACTATGAAGGCTACCTGCGCTGGGCGAGATTGGCCAAGTGGCACAGTCCTCCTGCAAGGTGTCAATTGCCCAGGAAGCTTCCAAACTGACACTTGGGTCATGAGATTCGCCCTGTGATGAGTAAGAGGTACTTGATCACCATGTGTAACCAAGGATCTCCAAGTGGACTCAGGAACTGAAGATTAACTGAAGATGGAGAGGACACTAGTCAGCTATATGTCAGCCTCTAACTGACTCATCCTTTCCTCTTCTTCCCTATATATAGAACTCTTCTATGAGCTCTAGGGAGGCTGAAATTTTGTATAAGCAAGGAGGTGCTGTTGGTATACCGCCAGGATTATTTGGGTGATTGTTTTACTAGAGGTCAAGAAGAGAGTTCTTGCTGCCGAGGAGGTGCTGCTGGATTGGGGCCAACATCATTGGTTGTAACTTCCTCTGGAACCCTGTTACTTTCTATCAATAAAGTTTGCATGTTCTCCTATTCACTTGTTTTACATAGATGCTTTGTGTTTACATGTGTATTTCATTGCAATCTAATCCATGCTTTGATTATGAGTGCTTGTATCTGTTAGTTTGCTCTCTCTTGTTGTGCAGGTTTTGTGTGTAGCTGGATCGGCTTGGAGAGCAAAGAGCTGGGAGCTGGATACAAAAGAAGAAGGATAAGGATCAATCAAGCGCAAGACACCAGGTTGGTTGACCTTCTTTCTATTCTATCTATATACTCATAAAGAAGAACATGAAAACTTTATCATTCAGTTGTTGCTAGATTCTGTCACATCTAGAAAGGGTTAGGGTCATCCGCATCGGATACTTTTCCCCACAACAAACTGGCGACTCCGTTGGGGAGATCCTAGTATCTTGTTGTTGTTGTTATTTGTAGTATTTTGCTATTTCTATCTTGAAGAACCGAGTACCGAATCGAAAAGCTTTTGACTATATCAAAAGCGAAGTAGAGGGTTTTGCTACTCTTGCTCCTTTGCTGAGCAACTTCAAGATTTAAAGAGCTAATCTACAGGTAGATCTTTACTCTTTGTGATAGATCTTAGTCCTCTTGATCATCCCTCTACCTGTACTTAACCCATAGCATTTTGTTTCAGTCAAAACAGTACATTTTTGAGCTTTTTATGACCCGGAATTGTTAGCAGACGTAACTCTCGTAAGTCAGTGCAGGCTGTCCACAGGCAGTCTGCATTACAGCGCAGGTAGCCCCTTCGGGAACTGCGCTGAGAGTGAAACTGACAGTGCAGTACCTGCGCTGGTCCAGTTGGCCTTAGGCTAGCTTAACTCTTCCTCTGTGTCTTGGCCCTGTTTGCACTTGTTTTTGGCTGATTGCTTGCTGGTTAATGTATTTGCTGTATACCTCACCTCCTTGACTTCATTTCGCCTCAGTTGTGTGATGGAATTGTAAACTTTCTTTCAGTATTTCTTGTTTCAGTTACAATTTCCCATAGTGAAAAGCAAGCCTACAGCCTTGACCTCTTAGATTGCGATCTTATGAGTTAGTGTTATCGCTGTTCATAGCTGTTTTGGATTGGTTTGTTTTCACTTTATGGTTTGAATTCATATATTTTTAAGTATAAAACAAGTACCTGTAAAGCGTCTTTTCATTTAGACAATACTTGTTTGTTTATGCTTTAGATTGAATTCGAAAGTCATACAACAGTTTCCTTTTGTTAAGCATCAACATTAAAGGAAAAAAGAAAAGAAATACATGCATCTTGCATTTGCATTTTTGATAAGTTTGGGTGTCTGATCTAGGAGAAAGTGCATTAGTTTGTGTTTGTGCTCTGTGTGGGAAGATATTGTTTTTCTCTCCCCTCAGTAGTTAGGATTTTCAAAGCTAAAAAGATTGTGAAAGCTTGCTTATCATTTTAGCTGCATTTAGGAATTTGTACAAATACATCTCGTGGTGATCCTGAAAGGCAAACTGTTAAGAAAGATCAACATTAAAATAAAATCAATTTACATAACAACGCTTTGGAATTTAACGCAAACATCTAGAGGTCTAGGTAGAGACGTGTTCTGGCGTCGTTAAACATAGTGACTGTCGATCTCTACGAAGGTGGGTGATTCCTCCTGAGAGTCGGTGGCACTAACACGGACTTGAGCTCCCGCGTACCGTCGAGTATATTGGGAGACCCCTATAGGCTTTTATCCTTTATCCTTAGGAAACCGTGTCGGCCGCCCTACTTATCGCGATGCAGTGAACACAGCATTCACGAAGATTGACCACCCGTACCGTAAAACGTATTCTGTGGTTTCGCGAAAGGTTTGGCACACCCTCTGCCTAGATCTCCAGAGCAGTTTCTTTTGGCCTTTTTCAAACTCTATAATTGAAAAAGTCCAACCGAGCATTTGTCACTTCGGGCTCGTTAATATATCGAAGGCGACTAGAGTCATCTTTAACTTTTTCTCGACTCTTAAAACATGAAAAAGCAAGTTTGTGTCTAAAAGCGTCGTTAATAAAATTTATTTTAAGCGGAATAATCATCACCCTTCCCTCGTTGATCTTCGAAGTTAGTCCACCACAAGTGGAAGTTCCTGTAAAATCGCTAAGAAATCTATTGGATAGACTAGATATGTCTGAACAACCGTCGACATCTAGGACTGTGTCGTCCGACACAGCAGCAGCAGAGGCTCCTACTGCTACTCCAACGATGTTCGCTGGTATACCATCTGTCTCGGCAAGTTGTCAACAACAAGCCGGAGTCCCACCAGGGACGATGACATGGTTAGTTCCTATTTCGTCGTCCGGATTATCATCTGGTTTTTCTTATGTTGAAACTCGCCAAATTGATCCATTTAGAGGTCAACCTGGGCAATCGATCCCCTTGAATTCCGGATTGATACCATATGGGGGGCAGTATGCCTTTTCATTACCTCCTTCGGGAGGATGTCCATCCGTGAGTTCACAACAAAGTTCAGGTCAAACTGGAATTACATCCGGCAGTTGGGTACCAATACTGCCTCAACAACCAGGAGTTGTATATTCTATGCAACCAGTCCACCCTGTGTCGAATGTTACCACTATACCTGGTATGGCGAATATGTCGCAAGTACAAACGCCACCTGTTGTAATACAACAACCTCTTGGCTCAGCGACTCAATCACAATCTCAGGGTAGTGCCTCCTTATCTGGAGCGACTCAGACTCAAACAAGTACTGTGACTCCTCATCCTGGTCAATCATCCGGTATTGGTCAACAGCAAATGGTCCAACAACCAGAGCTGCTTCAATCTCAACAACCGCATTTCCAGCAATCATATCAAGGACCTGAGCAACAAGTCTTTGTAAGTAATGGGCAACCATACTATAATGGTTACGCCCATCAACCTTGTCTAAGTTGTCAGCATAATGCTGGTCTGCAAAGACCCATTGCTCAGGCGATACCATCTTATCCTGGATATGCTTCGCCTAACCTGAATCAACAGTTGCCATTTGTAGCAACTCTAGAACTACCAGATCTAAACCGGCTGACGAATGATCCAATTGCTTATGCCCCTTGGTGGCCAGCGATTCCACATAAACTTCCGTCAGATATTCCTAAATTTAATGGAAATCCGGGTGAAGACCCATCGAATCATGTGATGACATTCCATCTGTGGTGTTCGTCGAATACCTTGAATGATGATTCGATAAGGCTTCGCCTCTTCCAGAGGACATTGACAGGTCCAGCGGCTAAATGGTACATTGAATTGCCAAGGGCCTCTTTCGACAATTTCAGCTCCTTAGCCACGACTTTCTTAACCCATTTTCAATTACCGATAAGGTATGAAACAGGGACAGAACTCCTCACCAACTTCAAACAGACAACGGCCACTCACATATCTGATCATATACATGAGTGGCGACGTCGTCGTAGGATGGTGAAAACTTACGTTCCCGATCAGCTGTTAGCTGAATGGTTTATAAAGTCGTTACTTCCGGCTATAACGGAAGATGTGGCCAAGGGAGGAGTCGTAACAGAGGAGCAAGTCATTGCTCGTGCTCAATATTTAGACTTAGTATATACTCAGTCGGGCACGCTCTACGACAAAATACCTGACGCCCCTAGACCTGAATTTTCAATTCCTCCCCCTCCTGGATCGAATACTAACTCTCACGCCAGTAATGGCGTGACTGGCAAACGCAAAATTTCTAATCAAAATGCAAATGAAGAACTTCTTACCTCAGAAGTAAATGCCATGTCGACTGACAAAGGCAAACAACTGAAGCAACCAGGGGGCAAGAAGAAAAAGACGGGAAGAAAAAGGAAACCCCCGACAGGGTGTCATATATGCGATGAGGATCATTGGACGAAAGATTGTCCACATATAGCTGAAGTTAAGAAACTCTTCAAGAGTTCAAAAACCCCAGCAGTGCTGACTGATCCGTTTCCTAATCCAAGTCAAAATCTGGTTGCTAATCAAAATGCTTCCACATCCCAAGTGCTTATGTTGTCTACCTCGAAGCAACAGAATAATGCTTTGACAAGGAATAAAGATTACAAGAATCCACAGCGGTTGAATAACAAGGCTGATAAACAACCTAGTAGTTCGACAACAACTTTGAACGAAGTTGTGCCGCCCATTGTTCCTAAGCCAATAATAAACTCGCCAAAGGGAGTAGTACACAAATCGACATTTAATCCTCGTGCAAAAGTAACACAGGATTATAATATAATAGAGGACCTGGCTCAATCATCGTCCGCTATGTCGACACCTGAGGTAGTGCAAAATTGCATCTCCCAAGAGCAAGCTTTATTATCAGCTATAGGTGAGATTGGCCCAATGGATTCCAATTTTGTGGCCTTTGACCATAAAGGATATGACCCTCAATTACCAGCTCAACTAGCTTTCCTTATTCAAGTGAAAGCCCTCAACAAAACTGTTCATCGAACAATCATTGATGAGGGGGCATCTACATGTCTTATGTCGATGAGTTGCTGGAAAGAATTAGGCTCACCACCCTTGTCGAAATCGTCAACGACATTAAAAGCATTCGATGGACGATCATACACTCCATACGGGATTTTAAGTAACTTGCAAGTTGAACTGGGGGGCAAAACAGTAGGAATTGATGTTGAAGTAATTGATGGAAACCTCGATTACAACATCCTACTAGGAAGGCCCTGGATCTATGCCATGGCCGCGGTTGTGTCGACCTATTTCAGGAGGATTGCATTTCCCTCCCAAGAAGGAATTACAATCGTCGACCAACAAACTTTTCTCCCCAACAGTTCACAAGTTACAGGAAGCATTCCAATGATCCATGCAAGGAATCATTTTTTCAAAGATATCGGAGTAGGTCTCCTAAAAGACCCTGCCTTAATGGGTACTTTCGCCCTACCGCCTCCAAGTAATCTGGAGGAAGAGGCCACAGTGGAAACCTACGAAATGAAATCTAATCCAATCTTCTGGTTGGATTCAGAAGATTCCTAGATATTTTGTCGGCTCCGAGGATAGTTCCTATCTCAGGTCAACCTCGTTAAAAAATGAAGATCCGAGGACGGTTCTTATCTCGTGCCAACCTCGTTAAAAAATGAAACAAGGAGTCATGAGGATAGTTCTTTTATTATGTCAACCTCATTAAAAAATGAAACAAATCCCCTTTTCAAAATTCAAAGGTAAACCTTCATTCCAATCACCAAGTTGAATGCAATGAAGCTTGGGGGGCACCCTCCTTTGACATGCGTTATTATGATGCTGGGGGCATGCAGAACCGAGCAGTTTTAGCACATAGTTCATGCTCGTTAAAAAATAAACATAAGGTGGAGCAGTGTTTTGGCGCATTCAAGCTCATTAAAAAATGAACCCATCCCGGTAAATAACCCTTGTGTATGTAACCTCATCAGCCATAAAAGCCTTGGTCGTGTTTGTACACCGTCACCTCCACTTTTCACTTGGCCGATCATTCACTTCCATTTGTGTGTTTACCTATTTTGAGGAACAGCTGCGAAGAGTGATTCCACCTAGCCATCCTTGTGACACTGCCGTGATTGGAAAATTCCAACCTGTACCTGGAATCTGTAGCTATCCCTGTTTATCACTCGTTTCTCAAAAGACGAGTCTTCTTTCAGCTCTTTTCACTGACTCGTAAAATATGAAAAGTTTGCCGAGTTTTGGCCTTCCAGCTCGTTAAAGGACCGGAACGCTATCCCTCCTCTAAATTTTAATCTTTTTGGACCTGAGGGATTATTACACAAAAGGATCGAGCGCTTGTCTTGTTCAGCTCGTAAAAGTATCGAACAGCCATCCCTTCTGTATTGTTTTATACTTTTTCGGACTTAAGGGATATGCTGACGAAAAAGGAACTATGGAGTTAGCTTTCTGTACCTTTTCAGACTCTCTAAAAATGAAAAGGACCGAGTTTTCTTTGTCGTTAGACTCGTTAAAATGATTAAATAGCGACAAACTTGTCTTTAGACGAGAACGAGTTTCCCTATCGCTAGGCTCGTTAAATCTTAGCGATGGGCTTGCCCGAAGGGCAGGTTATAGAACAAGCATATGTTATCCTCCTCAAGCTTGACAAAAATAAAGAGGTACTGGTCAGAAATGACTGGGGAAAAATTGGGAGAACATCAAAGTTTAGAGGTAGCAAGTCACTCTTGAACATGACACTTTTCCTCCGTATCACATCGGGTTGGGTTGTCTCATTCACCGGTCTCGTCACCATGGTCCTCGCCACACCATCCATTTGGGGTAATGCTACCGATCCATCGCATCAGTGTCGTTATATGTTCAAGAGGGGTCATTCAGAAAGTGTCAACCGTGTCCCATCCACTACCATACATCGTCCTTCATCCATTTTCATGATCGCCACCCTGATTCATATATCACAGTTTGTTTCCACCTCCACTAAATCATTAGCTCCGTTCCGTGTCATTGATGTGGGATTCATCAAGGCCCTCCTTTGACGGATCGCTTCTTGTCGACATCAGCTCATTATCCAAGAAGTTGATCTAGGAACACCCCCATCAGTACTTTGAAGCTTGCATGCCTCAATGGCAAGTTTCTCACTTCCGGCGACAGGTATACCTCAATGACCTTCGACCAGAAGATTTTGCGTGGCGTTCGACGCCAAGTCCTTTATTCACGCCACGTGAATTGTACTGCAGTACCTTGAGGATCATTGTCATTATTGGTGATTCCTCTCGCGCTTGTTAACGGTTTTCATTATTGACCGGTAATCAAGCGATGTCTTTCCATGTTCGACTTCGACGCAATTCTCACATGGATCGACTTGTACTTAGAGTGAAGATCGAACGAGTTTGAAGACCCCGAATCTAGTTTCATCCATCCGGGCTGCGATATATATTCAGGAAATATAAAACATTTGCCATGTACATCATTGCAGCAGATGATCATCCTATCAAAGGATGATAATTTCAGCAGAAGATTATCAGTCTGGCTACAGACGATCGTCTGTCATATGTATCAGAATGTATTTATAAAAGCTGAGCATGGGAATGCCCGCCTCAGCCAGACCATGAAATTAAATGAAAGATAATGTATTGTATTGTATTGTATTACAGGGCACTCTCCTCCGGTACTGGAACGAACTTCGGACCCTCTAGCTAAAGCATTTCACCCGAGTAACGGCCTCATACTTTAGGGGGCAACTGTTATAGACATTTTTGTGCCTCGCGTCAAGGAGCAAGGAATGTCGATAATTACAGGGATCCTCAGTCCCTAAACATGTTGTTCTTACCCCTAAAAGAACAAGGTCATCAATCAACAGCACTTCCAATCAGTTCCCCACCTGAAAACACTTCAGAACAGGCTTATTTTGGATCATGTCAGCTGCTAGACTGAGCTTCTGCGCTGTATTGCAACTGTCCCACTCTGTACCTGCGCTGGAAGTCAAAAACTATGAAGGCTACCTGCGCTGGGCGAGATTGGCCAAGTGGCACAGTCCTCCTGCAAGGTGTCAATTGCCCAGGAAGCTTCCAAACTGACACTTGGGTCATGAGATTCGCCCTGTGATGAGTAAGAGGTACTTGATCACCATGTGTAACCAAGGATCTCCAAGTGGACTCAGGAACTGAAGATTAACTGAAGATGGAGAGGACACTAGTCAGCTATATGTCAGCCTCTAACTGACTCATCCTTTCCTCTTCTTCCCTATATATAGAACTCTTCTATGAGCTCTAGGGAGGCTGAAATTTTGTATAAGCAAGGAGGTGCTGTTGGTATACCGCCAGGATTATTTGGGTGATTGTTTTACTAGAGGTCAAGAAGAGAGTTCTTGCTGCCGAGGAGGTGCTGCTGGATTGGGGCCAACATCATTGGTTGTAACTTCCTCTGGAACCCTGTTACTTTCTATCAATAAAGTTTGCATGTTCTCCTATTCACTTGTTTTACATAGATGCTTTGTGTTTACATGTGTATTTCATTGCAATCTAATCCATGCTTTGATTATGAGTGCTTGTATCTGTTAGTTTGCTCTCTCTTGTTGTGCAGGTTTTGTGTGTAGCTGGATCGGCTTGGAGAGCAAAGAGCTGGGAGCTGGATACAAAAGAAGAAGGATAAGGATCAATCAAGCGCAAGACACCAGGTTGGTTGACCTTCTTTCTATTCTATCTATATACTCATAAAGAAGAACATGAAAACTTTATCATTCAGTTGTTGCTAGATTCTGTCACATCTAGAAAGGGTTAGGGTCATCCGCATCGGATACTTTTCCCCACAACAGCTGTTAGTAAAGAGAATGAACAGAAGTGTGACCTGCAATGAAACCATGTATTTTAACTCATGCAAATAAGCAAATGAAAGTTTGAACTTGTAACCAACTTCTACACATGAAAATCAAACACTAGTGATTGCATGGCAAAGCAAAATCAGTGTTTTTGTGGGCAGCAAATTCATCCTAGTCACAGCTCCTGATCCCACTGAGGGAGAGGTGAAACCACAGATGTTTGATGGCCCTTTTCTTGAAGCTTTTTCTGTTAAAAACCTATCAACTAAATCTGAGCATGAAAAGTTATTTTACTCATCAAAAACAACCTGAATAATGGAACAAGATTTAAATCTAAATAACAGATTTTATTCTAAGAATGCAGCAAACACACATAAAGATAATCAAAGGAGGTATTGGGCGCTTGAGATGGGCACAACCCCAAGAGCTATAGCCTCCAAAGAGAGATTTAGAGCTGGTGCAAAGCTGGATTCATCTTTATTGAGCAAGAAAAGAAGAGTTACATCAAAACTGTCTATAAGGAGAACTCGAAAATGAGCTGACAGCAAAACTAATCTATTGCCTAAAAGTCGAACTACAAAATGACTACAACAGGACTATGAAATGACTAACTACCAGCTACAAAATAACTAACCACTAGCTAACCAAAATGAGGCCCTAAGCCTTCTTATTTATACAAATTGAGGACCCCAACAGTCCTCCTAAACTTTAGGGACTCAGCTGCCCAAGACTTGTAGTTAACAGCAGTCCCACTTGAGTTGCTTGGCTGCCCTTGTGCTGATTGATTTGGTGGCCCTTTAACTCTGAGCTGATGGTGGATAATTCGAGGTAAGGGCCCATAAATGAAGGGGACACCTTCCTACAAATCCTCTCCCTTGTTCTCCCACGAATTTGGCTACCAAGTGCTCATTAAGACCTTCAATTTTGTCTCCAAATTGACCAAAAAGGCTACACAAAGCACACATTAGACTTGTTGGCATAATGACTAACCCAATTCACTCTATTAGCATAAATATAATTAAAAACATTCAATAAACTAATGAGAATGGTGGATTAAGTCAAATTAGGAGGTTCAATGAGCCCAAATAATTATCCATTTTTGGGGCTCATCATCACCCCCCTACTGAAAGTGTTGCTCATCCTCTGAGCAACCAATCTCTCTCCTCATCTTTGATGGCCCTGGTGGCCTCCTTGTCATGCCAAGCCTTTGAAGTGATGTCCTATTTTCTGTCATGAAACCATGCTTCTTTGCTTCTTCCCACTGCATGTTCCTTTTCCTAGTGAATTCTCAGCCTTGGTATGATTGTGTAAGTATATTCAATCTGATGGCGGCAATGGTGGTGAAAGGATATGAAACCAGTGGAGGATGGAAGAAAAGAGTGGTTGCATGCCTCCTCAATAGACTTCAAGCTTCCAATCCCTCTCCATAATTGATTCTAGCCTGCCCAAAGGCTTC
Source organism: Pinus tabuliformis (assembly GCA_031772625.1). Lineage (NCBI taxonomy): Eukaryota > Viridiplantae > Streptophyta > Pinopsida > Pinales > Pinaceae > Pinus > Pinus tabuliformis. The sequence continues at coordinate 1,027,289,978 of CM062805.1, forward strand.
TACAGGATGTTTCTGTTAAAAATACAGAACTTCCTGTAGAAAGTCCTGTAGCTTCCTGTAGAACTGTCTTTGAGTCCATCATCTTGATTTGCTCTCTCTAGGTGAAGGTTTTTAGCTTCCTCATTCACAGATGATGGATCTCTTTGAAGGAGACTCTTCCTTTTGTTTAGCTGTGGTGTCCTCAATTGTAATTGGCTCCTCTGACTGTGGCTAGGGTCTGCCAGCTTTTATCCACATGCTCCTTCTTGCCTTAAAGTACATGGAAGGCTCCCTTTTTGCTTTGGAGATTTGCTTAGGGCATCTAGCACTCCTACCGCCTCCCTGGCCAAAATCTCAGGCGATTTCTCCCTTTGCTGCTCCGTTTCCATACTTCCTGTAGAAAGTCCTGTGTCAACTATTTTTTGGCTTCCTGTAGAAAGTGTCTTCACTGTTTTGGTCTGCGTGGCTGGGGATGTCTTCCCTTTTAATTTTGGTGTGGTTGCCTTGGTTTTGTCTTCACTTGTTTGGACTTTTTTAGTCCTCTCTGCCCTACTTTGCAATTGTTTCTTCCGGGGTGTTTGTGTCTTTATCTCACCTGCAGCTTTGGTCTCAACAGCTGGTCCTTTTTCTTGCTTTTTCTGTGGCTTCTCCTGTGATTTTTCATGTGATGGTCTGCCCTGGATTTCCTTACCCTTATCTTTCTTTCCCTCTATTTTCCTCTCTGCCTCGATGTGCTCCTTGTCCTCGCTGCTGGATGAGGTGAATTCTTTGGCCAGAGACTGGATGTCATCACCCTTGGACATATTGTGGAAAACCTCCCAAGAAATAGGGACAATATAAGTATGGAGGGCATCTTCTACAAGGATCTTGATAAGCCCATGATGGGCCAGCTGGTCTGGTGTTCCCTCCTTCAATTTCGTGCTACACTCAACTAATGACTATAGGAGGAAGTATGGAATGCTCAAATTTTTTTGTTTTGAGGGCAAATACATCGTGTGCCTGAGATCTGTTAACAAGCGGAAGTGATAACCATACACAATGCTAAATCGCCCATCACAGGTAATATACTTCATAATTTGAAGGCTGACCTTGCTACAAAAAGGATGTAAGCTCGTTGGTCTGGTTTGGTGAGAGTGCCCTGTTTCAATGCTCTGAGCAGAAAGGGACTGCTTTTTTATGCTTTCCTCTTTTGATCCTCAAGACAAGATTTCTCGGGTGTTTTTATTTCAACTTTGCACCAATTCCCTGGTTATAATGCTTTTGCTGCCCAAACCCGACTGTCAAAAGGGAATCAGGCTCCCATAGACAAAGTGTAGAGCTTCATCCTCAGCATGCATACAATCACATAAAATTCATATTCTTCATGCATAGGTTAACCCTCATAGTGGTTTATCGTTTCTAGCAGAGGAATTTCTTAACATGAACTGTGGAAGAGAATTTGACGCAGAACCAACTAAAACATTCCATGTAACACACAGGAAAACTACTATTCTGGATTCACAAGCAGACTTGTTTCATACATTCTTATTCAAAACAGTTTAATTCACCACCTTCCGAAATATCATGCATGGGAATGGTGTTTTCCAGCCTACCTTTCTTCAATCTCCAAACTGGATGAAGAAAAACTCGGGCTTTTCTGCTCTGGACGACTTTGCTATACTTTCCTGTAGGACGTCCTCCTGTAGAAACGCCTGTAGAGTGCCCCTGCGCCTTTGAGTGAGCCCGATACGCTGGAGAATTGTGAACAGGACACAAATCTCAATGGAGGACGATGGGTTAATCATTTTGTGGAAGCAGAGGATGCATACTTCAGTTGAAAATGTTGCAAGTGCAAGTTAACAGCAGTCTGTGAGTTTCAGCTGAGCGTTCGTTAATTGTTGCGTGATTCACATGATAGAGTGAAGTGGCCAAGTGTACGTGGCCACATGCAACTGGAAGTGTTGTTCCTGAACTGCATGTTTTACCCCTGTAATCACTGTCGTGAATTGAACTGAAGTTTAAATGGCCAACACTCCTGGTTGCTTTAATTTTCACGTAAGTCAGCTGTCCATGTGCACTACGTGACTTCCAGCTGACTGCTAGAGAAGGAAATTGACTTAACCTTGCTATATTCGTGGCTTAATTCCACCATTCCATTAATTCATGCAGTTTTGAAATTAAATTTATGCAATAGAAGAATGAGTTTCAGTCACATACCTCGAAGTTGAATGGATGTCGTGAGCTGCTGTGGCCTGATATTGCTGCATGCATTGGTTTTTCTGATTGCATGTGGCTTGGCTGCTAATCTTTGATTGTTTTTTTTCCTTGTGCAGGTGTCCTCGGGCCGGATCTGAGCTGCATGCAATTGTTTCCACGTTCAGATCTGCACCTTCAAGCTGCTGCTGCTGCATGGTCACAAAACCAGAACTTGTTTTCGCCATTTCTCTCAAACGGCGAAGCGGATCAATCTGAAACTTGTTGAGCATGTTTCTATCATCATTATGCATCTCCCATAGCAAAATCGTGATCAATGGATGCACGGATTTTGAGAAAAATGGAAAATGGTTGATGATTTCAGAGCTCGATTTCTCGGAAACCGTGCATTGGAATCGGTTGAAATTGCTTGGGTAGGTTACCATCACTCACATGCATATCCCCATGAAACAGGTTTTGAAACGGATGCACGGATATGGAGAAAATGTAAAAATGGCTGATGGTGATGGAGGCTGATTTCTTGGAAACCATGCACCGGAATTGGCTAAAACTGCTCGAGCATGGTGTCATCACCCTTGTACAATTCCCCATAAAGTGGTTTGTCAAATGGATGCATGGTTTTCAAGTTATGGCAAAAACAAATTTTGTTCTATGGAATTTTGCTTCAAGGCCTTTTTTGCAAGTGTTTGCATGGAAGGAACAACTGAGCTTGGGCTGTGATGCAGGTATGGAGATGATGGAGGAGGAGTTGGAAGATTGCATGAGGACTTCTGAACCCTTGAGGAAGCTACCATGTTCGCCAAACCACTTTTTGAAATCCATGTCTAGTTTCCCACAATTTCTACAGGAAGTTCCTGTAGAAGCACAATGAGGTGGAAAAAAATGATGGAGAAAGGCAAGGGATGGACACACAAGTGCTTGTAGGCCTGATCAACAGATTCCCACCATTAGACTCACTTTTGAAATTGGATTTGGCTCGTCCAAAGGTTCTACAGGATGTTTCCTGTAGAAATACAGAGCTTCCTGTAGAAGGCACAAGAAAAATTCCTTTAACCTTGATTTGAGTGCTCCTCCTGTCATGAAACGTCCTTCTTGCAACCTGCATTTAGCCAATGGAAATTAGTTTCATTTTTCTTTTTCTTTTTCTCTTTTTTTTTTTTGAAAAACAACTAGGGCGCCTCATGGAGGTTTTCACCCTAATTGCCTGCCCTGGGTGCCTCCAAGGGAGGTTTTCACCCAGAGATCTTATTCTCTTTTCTCTTTTTTTTTCCAACCCATTGACCGCCTCATGGAGGTTTTCAATCAATGAGCCAATCTAAGGCGCCTCCGAGGAGGTTTTCACCTTAGATTTCTGTTTTCCTCTTTTTTCATTTTTTTTCTTTTTCTTTTTTCTCTTTTTTTTCTTTTTCTTTTTTCTACCCTACCCTACTTGAAAAACAAAATCGTTCTCAAGTATAAGAAAACTTCCAATGGAGCCATGTGCACATCGAGATTAGAGAAAAAATGATGTGAAGGCTCGAAATGCATGCTTGGACAAGTATTGAGATCTCAGAGACCAAATGATCTGGCGTTGAAGGGATCAAACAAAGCTGAGGAAGAAAGTACTGCTGCAACTTAGTGACCTTCTGAAACCATATCTCAATATAGCTTTGATATCCTTGGTTCTTTTGCTGATCTGGATCATTCTTCATGTCACCTTCTATCATGACCTTCTGATCTTCCTCTTTTTGTTGATCTTTCTCTTGAATACATGGAAGATTTGATGGTAACCATGAGGGAACTCTCTCGATCTCTGATTCTGATCTCTTCTCTTCATCAAGTGCAGCCCATGGTTCTTTGATCTCCTCTTTTGAATCTTCTTTTGCTGGATGCGGTCCTTTAATGCTTGCAACATAGTCTCTGCTTTGCAACGCTCTTCCTGAGCTATGGTGAAGATCATTGAGCTCACGAGGAGTTGTTTGCATATGTTGTGCCTCAGATTTGCAATGGGGTTGAGCTTCTCCATTGTATGGCTTTGGAAATGGTACGGGTAGTTGAGTGGAGGTGTGAAATTGAGATGGAGATGGATGGCATTGTGGTTGGGTAGGCATTTGGGGTTGCCTTGGTGGAGGAGGAGGCGATGGTTGTGGATGAGCAGGTGGTGGAGAAAAATGAGCGGGATGAGAGTTGTATTGGGGCCTCCACTCCTGATAAGGTGCATTCCACTGAGGCTGTGGCTGAGCGTAAGAGTGAAATGAATGAGCAACTGGTTGGGCATAATATGGATCTGTGAAGGAACAAGGAGGAGGTGTGAACCAGGAAGGATGAGCAAGGGGACCCCAAGAAGGCATGAAAGTGGCTTGATAGGGGTCATAATAGGTCTCGGGTGTCCCTTGCAGTTCCTGCTGGTAAGATCTAGGTCCATGCAGCCAAATTTGGTTCATGTAATAGAGTGATTCAGTGGCTCCTTTGGCTCTCTGATATGCAGCTTTGAATCTGGGTAAGGAAGGGCACTGATCTGTAGGATGGTATTTTTCACAGACAAAACATACTTCTATGGAGTACAATGGACATTCGTTCCTAGGATGCTTTCTAGTGAACCTAGGACAAAAAATGACCAAAGCCCTCTTGGCTTCCTCTTGCTTCTTTTGGATCCGCAAGGTATCCAGTTGCATGGCAAGAAACTGCCTCATATCACTCTTGAAATCTTCGATCTGATTTGCAAATTCATTTTTGGATAAGATACTGCTCCCAACATTTCTGCTTGTAGCCATTTGCTCCAGAGGAATGGTTTCTTCTTCTTCTTCCCTAGAGGTTCTTTAAATATGCCTTGATGTCCACCCAGGGATTCTTTAATCACAGCCATCGAAGAAGAGAGAATGTTGGTTGTGTGAAGCAGCGGGGGTGTTGTGCAATCATTTTTCTAACTTATCTCTACTCCTACAAGGCATGAAATGAAATCTTTTTGGTTGATTTTTGTTTTTTTCTACTTCTACTTGCAAAATTGAAATAGATTGAACTGCAACTAACTATCTTGCTGAAATGAAAATGCGGAATTGAAATGAAAGCAGGAAAGGACTAATCTATTTTTCTCAAATGAAATTGCAGGAATGAAATGCTAGTCTACGCTTGCGGAATTGAAATGCTAATCTATGCTTGCATAAATGAAATTGCGGAATTGAAATGCTAATCTATGAAAGCGGGAAATGCTAATCTACTTTTGCATAAACGAAATTGCATAATGGAAATGAAATAAACTACTTAGAAGAAGTTTGTAGTGGAAAATAGAAGAAAAGCGACAATCACCAATACTCTGACGCTTCCCCGGCAACGACGCCAAAAAGATGGTGGGCCCCAGTATTGTAGCAATAATGCTACAACTCCTGGAACTCCCTTCTTTAATTTTATCAACCCAGTAGTTCGTAAAAAACTTGGAAGCGACGGTGCTGTATGCACAAGTACTAGCTCTTGCCACAACTGTCACTTGGTCAGCTGACACAAGTCCGCTAGGGGCTCAAGCCAACTTCTATGAGCTCTTAGAAGAAGCTTTTTAACTGACGGACGAAAGCTAACTCAAAGGAAGCTAATCTACTTGCGGAAAGAAACTGAAAGCCAAAAAGAAATACAAACCCTAGCAAACCCTAATTCTACCAACTAGTCCTACTGATGCAAAAATGAGAATGAAAACTACGAGAAGAGATGCCATTACTTCTAGGAAGGTAAAATGCATGTGTCTAAGTTATCACTATCCGAAGAAAACATCTTTTTGTATTTTTGATTAAGTTATTAGAATTATCATGCAGGTGCTTTTAACTATTTTTTACTGTGCAGAGGTGGATCAAGGAGGAGAAATGCTTGGGAAAGGTTGGGAAGGGTCAGAGAGGATCTAAGGGGTCCCTAACACCCTTCCAGAGAGTCTCACAAAGTTTGGCTGCTAAGAAAACGTGTTTATGAGCTTCTACAGGAAGTCTGCAGGGGTTCTACAGGATGTTCAGAGATTTCTACAGGATGTTCTGAAAAGAGGATTTTGGAGAATGGATGGAGGGAAAAAGGTGGAGGAACGAGTATGGAGGTGAAATAGGGGTGTGAAGAGGTCTAGGGCTTGGTGGATGGGGCTAAGGAGCGATTGGATTTGTTCAAGGGAGAGTGAAGCAATGTTGCACAAAAATTAGGGTTTTGGGAGCGAATGGCAAACGTGAAGCAAGGGTTCTAAGTAGAGGGTGGAGTGGATGGTGCTGATGGAGAATAAGCAGATGAAGGAGTGGTACAGGTGCTCTGCAAGTCGTTTTTCCAATCTGAACCAACAAAACTTATAAATTCAAAGACCTAGTTACGTTGACCTAATTTGCTAGCTGTTATTAAAGAGAATGAATAGAAGTGTGACCTGCAATGAAATCATGTATTTTAACTCATGCAAATAAGCAAATGAAAGTTTGAACTTGTAACCAACTTCTACACATGAAAATCAAACACTAGTGATTGCATGGCAAAGCAAAATCAGTGTTTTTGTGGGCAGCAAAGTCATACTAGTCACAGCTCCTGATCCCACTGAGGGAGAGGTGAAACCACAGATGTTTGATGGCCCTTTTCTTGAAGCTTTTTCTGTTAACAACCTATCAACTAAATCTGAGCATGAAAAGCTATTTTACTCATCAAAAACAGCCTAAATAATGGAACAAGATTTAAATCTAAATAACAGATTTTATTCTAAGAATGCAGCAAACACACATAAAGATAATCAAAGGAGGTATTGGGCGCTTGAGATGGGCCCAACCCCAAGAGCTATAGCCTCCAAAGAGAGATTTAGAGCTGGTGCAAAGCTGGATTCATCTTTATTGAGCAAGAAAAGAAGAGTTACATCAAAACTGTCCATAAGGAGAACTCGAAAATGAGCTGACAGCAAAACTAATCTATTGCCTAAAAGTCGAACTACAAAATGACTACAACAGGACAATGAAATGACTAACTACCAGCTACAAAATGACTAACCACTAGCTAACCAAAATGAGGTCCTAAGCCTTCTTATTTATACAAATTGAGGACCCCAACAGTCCTCCTAAACTTTAGGGACTCGGCTGCCCAAGACTTGTAGTTAACAGCAGTCCCACTTGACTTGCTTGGCTGCCCTTGTGCTGATTGATTTGGTGGCCCTTGAACTCCGAGCTGATGGTGGAGAATTCGAGGTAAGGGCCCATAAATGAAGGGGACACCTTCCTACAAATCCTCTCCCTTGTTCTCCCACGAATTTGGCTACCAAGTGCTCATTAAGACCTTCAATTTTGTCTCCAAATTGACCAAAAAGGCTACACAAAGCACACATTAGACTTGTTGGCATAATGACTAACCCAATTCACTCTATTAGCATAAATATAATTAAAAACATGCAATAAACTAATGAGAATGGTGGATTAAGTCAAATTAGGAGGTTCAATGAGCCCAAATAATTATCCATTTTTGGGGCTCATCAACTAGCAGGCATGGACAGTACCCTAGTGGATTCACGCATGAACGCAGGCATAACTCCACTAATAGCGAGCCTGGTCAGCACCCATGCCGAGTTAATTGAATCACCTCCCTGTGGTCCTTTTTCATTTTTCAATTTTTTTTTTTCAAAAACCTGTGCTTAGGCACTTATTTATTTCAAAGGCAAAAGAGGGATCCTGACTTACTGAGAGAAAATAGGTTGTTCCTTCAGAAAAGTATGTTATGTATACCTCTAACATACTTTTTAAGGTTTTCCCCCTCACCTTACTCTACTTGACTGAGCTGACAAGGGTTAACCAAAAAGAACCGACTAGAGTGGGTGGTACTAGTTAACAGTGCAAGCTTTGTGTTTTCACTAAGACTTACTCTGAACAGAACGTATTTTCCATCAAGGCATCATTGACTGAAGACAACAAGTTCTTCATAAAGAGAGAGGACAACATATAACCATATGTTTATAGTTGTACAAGTCCTATTATATTTTCCTAGCTTGTCTCGAGAGCTAAACATGGTTTCACGAGAGGCTAACCTACGAGTACAAGCAAGCAAAGAAAGTAAAAATCAGAAGTAATGCGAGAGAAAAACAAGTAAGCAAATCAAACAAGCAAGCAAACCAAACCAAGTAAGCAAGCAAACAAACATGCAAACCAAAAATAAAAGCAAGCAAGAATCAAAGACTACTCCTACTCCTACGTTAAACAATGCATGAGCCTACTCACGTGAAGTGATATTTCCAATGCAACCACCGGCACCTTGGCTGGCCCATGTTGGTGAGGGCATGGTTTGCAAGAAGCATAGTAAAAAAAACCAGAAAACATGAAAGGTATAACAATGAAGACCAACAATGAAGACCAACACACTCCGAGTTTAAACGTGTCCACAGAAAACAAAAGAGTTAAAGCACAAGACAAACACTCTGTGGACTTACCATGGTGATGTGACACATTGCATACAGATGATAAGCATATGCACTCTCTTAAATATGATACACAAGCAAACATGACAAAAGAGACAACTTACGCCTTGAAAGTGTCCTTGCTGTGAATGATTCCTCTAGTGCATAAGCGATGGGATCATGTGATTCCGATGGAGGAAGTGAAATTTGTGAATTGGATTGGTCTTCAGTGCATACAAATGAGTGATGAGGAGCCTTGGGTGTTTCACAATTTTTTTTATCAGAAGTGGAACTAACCTTAGGATAGCAAGAGCCTGACATAACCATCAGCTCAAGTTGAAGTGCCTCGACACCTTGCGGGGTTTCCACTTCATCAATAGATAGATCATCAAAGACCAATGGCTTAGATAGATTAACAACAAGTGAATCAACATCGTGATCAAGTGAATAAGTACAGAGATCACGACAACCAAGATAAGAAAATTCAGGATGTTTGTTGGCATCCTCATGATTTGATGAATCATAAAGAGGGGTAGGTGAGAAGCAATAATGTTCACCCTCTGCGTTTCTAGAAAAGATAGGTGAAAATTCAAGTGGATTCTCAATGAAATATTTTTCCTCTTTGTTATCAAATGATGGAATGAAATCATATATGTTCTGCGAATGATCGGAAGTAGATGCATCCGTGGATGGATTTACATAAGGATAATCAGAGATACTAGAATCATCAGAGATGTTAGGAAAAAGTGGAGGACGCATGGATAGAAGGAGGTCGTCCTTCACCATAGGTTCATGCCCAAATGCTCGATCATACTCTTCGTAAATGAAAGTGCAGGTTGATTGTGCAGCATCAACTCCATCAATATCTTGATCCTCGTTCACAACAAGTGTAGATTTTGGAATGAAATAACACAAGACAGTGCAATCTGGAGGAATGCAAAGATAGAGGTTGAGATAACAAGTGTGTATGAAAACCCATGGGCTTCCCAACCAAATCTACGCAGAAATTAAAAGTAGTGAGGGTGGGAGGATGTGACAGTTGAATAGACATGTGTGTTGGCATTATGATGAATGTGTTGTACTTGATGGCAACCCCATTGTAGCAGAACAACTCACTTATACATGGTAACTAGATGAATCTACAGAAGAGATATCAAATGTGACAGAATGCATGACAATAGTATTTATAGATGTGATGAAATGCAGGGCAGCTTCAAGGAATCAATTTAGAAGGAAACTCTCTCAGATGAGAGATCACAGTTTAGACTCACAGAATGAAGAAAGAAAGGTATACGCAGGTTCACTATATACCAAGTCGTGTACACATACAGGTTCACTATATACCAACTTGCGTATATACGCAAGTTCACTATATACCAAGTAGTGTATACACGCAGGTTCGAGGCACACATATCATATACACGCACTTTCACAAAAGGAAAGGCACGTACATGTCGGAAAACTAAGTTTTGGTCCGCGGTATTTGGACCATGGTATTTGGTCTGAGGTATTGACCCCAGGTATTGGGTCCAAGGTATTGCTACGTGGTTTTGGACCATGGTATTGAGTAAGGCCTAAGACTATAAAAGGAGGAGAAGATCATTAGGCAAAGGCATTCAGAAAGTCTCAAATATCTAATGTAGTGTGAGATCCAGTATGCAGGTTATGGGTTTATGATGCTTTGTTTGATCTGATCCAAGGAGGAATCTCAGTGGGTGATGGAGAACAAGATCTAATGATGGATCGGGATCTTATTGCTTGGAATGAATCATCTCTATATGGTTTGATCATGCTTATTCTAGATCTGTATACTGACACATGTAATGTTCTATAAATATTATGATCTAGGTATAACTCAAGTCTGGAATAGCTACAAATTATGAATGAATATTTACAGATGTATACGCTGGTTGAATTTGATAAAAGCACGTATATACGCAGGTTAGATACATCTAAGTAGCATATACCATATGAACTATGATGTTTGAAGTTATAGGTGGTTCTGGTTGTTGATGCAAAGTTCTGAGTTCTGGTGACTGTTTACTGGTGTCAGTATTCTGCATATTCAGATTGGTTGATTGTGATTAGCTTTAGTATTGATGGATGAGATCTAATAATGGATCAGGATCATAATGACTTATCTTTATGTGATCTAATAGACTAGATCTGGTTGCTAACACATGTATTATCCTTTTGTATGTAATGATATGGGTATGTCTGAAGTCGGGAAGTGCAGCGAAGTTATAAGTAAGTATTTGATTACATATACACTGGTTCGCTTTGGTAAAGTTGTGTATACATGTTGGTTCGGCTCTTCCAAGTAGCGTATGCACTTTGATGCATGATTTTTGATGATACAACTGGCTCTAAATATTGTTGCAGAGTTCTGTGATCTGCTCTGTGTTCTGGTGACTGTGTTTTTGTTGACAGGGTTTCAGTGATTCAGTGTTGGGTGATTCAAAGATTGATGATGTAAGTGGTGATTGATTTTGTGCTTCAATGTTATTGATGGGTCCAATATGGAAACTGGATGAAATGTGACCTTCATATTATGATGTTGTGTTCCAAGAGTAACCAGTCTGAAAATTTATGAAACGTGGTACCTGGAGAAAGAAATAAGGTTGTAGCCTTTTGTAGGCCAGCACATACGTACTAGTACATCAGCTAGTACAAGAGCTAAGGGGGTTGTGGCTCCCTTCTGGGAGAAGCTGGAGAACGAGAGAAGGTTGTAGCCTTCTGCAGGTAGAATCCTGCATACCGGTATAAGACTGCACCAGTACAGAAATATTGTAAAAAGAAGTTTCTTATTAAAGAAGATAAAAACAAATTGCAGTAGGTGGTTTTCACCCATATTGGGTTTCCACCTTACATCATGGTGTTCATGTGTGCTTCTTATTTGTGATGATTTGTTCTGTTTTACTACACCTATTTACTATTCATATGGTTAATGAAGTTCTAATGCATTGATTAAAGATGAACATTTAATGGATTAACTGAATCATAAGTTTACTGGATATACACTAGTTTCATTAGACGCAGTTGCGTGTACACGGGGGTTCCCTTAACTTAAGTAGCATTTATGAATCTAAGTATGGAAATGAAAAAGTAATTGATTTTCTAATACTGATTCACCCCCCCCCCCCCTCTCGGTATTATTTCCAACAATTGGAATCAGACCAGGTCCTTTGGTAGAAGCTTGATCACTTGAAGGAGATCTGTACAACATTGGGAAAGAAGCTAAAGAAGAAAGTGCCTAAGAGGAAGAAGACTTCTCAAAGGAACTATGACAGTGGGATAATCGATTGGGGAATATGTGGAAGCAACACTTCAGATTTAGAATCACCTTAGAATGAAGATGAACAAGCAAAAGAACTATCAGGTATGATTTTGTTATCCTCTGGTGATACATTTCTCCATCCATTTGAAGATGATGAAAGTGATAGCGAAACAACCGAACTTGCTCTTATGGGTGAGGATGAAAGATATCAAATAGAGGTTGAATTTAAAAATCTTACAAACAAAATTAGAGATCAACAAAATCTATTGGAAAAAAGGGAATGTGCCTCCAAAGAAGAAGCTACCAAACTAAAAGCTCAACTAGAGGAAGGAAATAAGGTAAGGAAGCAACTCAAGGAAAAGGAAGATCAATGTCAAAAGCTACAGGATGAAGTGACATCATTAAGAAATGAAGTAAATGAAAGGAGCAGAACAGTCAAGAAACTCATAGATAGATCCAGTTACTATGAAAGTCTTGAAGCTAATATCCTCTCGCTAAAAGAAGATCTTGAAGAATCAAATAAGCAGAATAAAGAACTACTCCAAGCTCTTGAAAAACAAGAAAACGAATTTCTTGAATTAAGACATCAATTGGAAGAAGGAAGAAAAGCCGAAGGAATCATGAAGAAGCAATATCTTGAAAAGGAAGAGCAACATCAGGTTGAGGTAAATATTCTAATTGATAAATTAGAAGAAAAGGATAAGCTCTTACAATTTCAAGATAGTACTAAGATCTTGAATGATATTCTTATTAATCAAAGGTCTCCTACTATCAAAACAGGTCTTGGTTTTCATGAATCTGTTGAAGGTGAATCTAGTTCACAAAGTAAGACAAGGAACTCTAATGCAAAATCTGAAATGCTCAACAAGGAGAAGAGAGGTCAATCCCATCAACAACCAAGGAAAGAAAATCTTCAAAGAAAATCTTTTACTCCTAACTATGGAAGTGATAGTCGGTCATTTCCTCAATTGAATAATGTTGAATGTTATGTATGACATAATTTTGGACATGTTGCAGCCAAATGCAGAATAAGAATGGTTCAAGACCATCACAAAAACATCATCACATTCCAGGTACTTTAAGGGATATTGTTTTTCTTGCAATATGTTTGGTCACAAAGCCATTGACTGTTATAGAGGGAATATGAAACATATGAGATTTTATGCATGTAACAAGCTTGGACATATAGCAAAGGAATGTAGGAACAAAGTATGGGCACCATACCAAAAGGAGAAAACATCATCACACTTGAAAATATGGAAGAAGAAGGAAGTAAAGTAAAAAATATGTGGCACAGCACAATGTACAGACATGACAGACTCAGAGGGAGCTGAAAGCATGAAACTTCAGTGTTCTAAATCTCATACGCAAGTTTCATGAATAGAAATACTGTGTATACGCGAGTTAAACACTGCACAATCGCATATATGTTAGTTTGAGGAAAAGCAATGGAGACTCAGGAAAAAGGGTCTGATATGGTTCAGTCAATTATTTACTCTATTTGATGATGGTTATAATCTGTTGTTGATGTGTGGAAATGTATCGATACTCATAAGATTTTGTTTTTTATCCTCACAAGTTAACTTGATGTATATCTGATTAATGATGATGCCTTGATACTTCTTGTTGATATATGCATGATCAGATCCGACAGTGAACAGATGGAACAGGTTTAGGTGGAGAACATGCTATCCTTCTAATTAAGCATTGTTGGCATTATGTTTAGAAGTCTTCAGATCCTAATCAACGATGATGATGCTTATATGGCTAAATGGAACAGCTTGCTATGATATGGTTATGAGTTACCCATGACAAAATATCATATGGGGTTACATATTTGGTGTTCAGATCAGATTTGTGGATGATTCTTTGATGATGCATATATGTTGCTTACACGGTGATCTTCATAAGGATAAGGAGAAGTACAAAGCTTGAATACACAACTTCATTACTTGATGATGATTCACTCATACGTTGTTGTCATCATATGCATAAAGATCATATAATACAATTATGATGCAGGATTCCTATAGTTCTTGGCTCTCACATGGTTGAGGATTGTTGCTCTTGAGCTCAAGGTTTGCTAGATACATAGTGATATATATAATATGCTGGATACATGGATGATTACACAAAGTTGCATTGTTGGTTGGCCAAGATAATGGAGTTACTGCAGGTCACATGAAGACATGACTATTTGAAGACATGATGATGATGAGTTCTTACCTATATAATGATACATTGATACTCACATATGTTGATTGATGCTTCTCAGATGTGGGATGTTCGCGAGTGATGATACATGGATGGTATAAAAGATCATGCAGATCTTGATGATGATGTGATGACTATGGTGTTTTTCACATATGATATAATGTGCATGATTTTGTATGACATATGCAGAATTGATTCATGGAAGGTTATGATAATGCTCAAGATCAAGAGGATGAATTGATATCTATATACAGACATACCTTGTCACAAGTTGATGTTATCTACACTAATGGACATATACAGGTTGTTGGTCTAGATGTTGTTGACAGATGCTTTTGGAGCAAATCATACACTGTGTATGATAGTTTTTGATGACTAGCATGGTCTTATTTAGATATTTGGTCTCTGTTATAAATGTCATGTATATCATTCAATGTAAAGGTCATATCAAGACCCTTGATGTAATAGTTTGTCTCTGTCTATTTTAGTCACTTGATGAATCCCTTTTGGCCATATGATGTAATTCGTACCCCCACTATGCATGGGAAGGATAATGTAATATTTTAGTCATGTATAAAAAAAATGGTACCTGGTATATCCCCACTTGGTTAGGTGGATGAGTCAAGTTTATCCCCACTTGGTTGGGAGAATGAATGTATGTATGAGTCATTGGTGATAAGAAGGTCAAACTTGCATAGTTGAGTTATAGAATCATGTTATTTTCTTGGAAATATTTGCAGACTCAGCATGTGCTCAGGGGGATTATGTATGATACATTACATCTCAGCATGAACAAAGGGGGAGTTCAATCAAATATTTCAGCATGTGCCTAGTGGGAGCAGGATTAATATTTAGCTATTTAGATATGAAAGTCTTATACTCTTAGGGGGAGAAGATCTTGGTCCGCCCTTTGCCCTTGATGTCAAAGGGGGAGAGTGACTTGGTGTTGTTGTTGCCATCAAGTCCAAGGGGGGAGATTGTTGGCATTTTGATGAATGTGTTGTACTTGATGGCAACCCAGCTGTAGAATAACAACCCACTTATACATGGTAACTAGATGAATCTACAGAAGAGATATCAGATGTGACAGAATGCATGACAGTAGTATTTATAGATGTGATTAAATGTAGGGCAGCTTCAAGGAATCAGTTTAGAAGGCAACTCTCTCAGATGAGAGATCATAGTTTAGACTCAAAGAATGAAGAAAGAAAGGTATACCCAGGTTCACTATATACCAAGCCGCGTATATACTCAGGTTCACTATATACCAAGTCGTGTACACACGCAAGTTAACTATATACCAACTCACGTATATACGTAGGTTCACTATATACCAAGTAGTGTATACACACAGGTTCACTATATACAAAGGTGCATATATCGTATACACGCACTTTCACAGAAGGAAAGATGTGTACATGTTGGAAAACTAAGTTTTGGTCCGTGGTATTTTTACCATGGTATTTTGGTATTGGTCCATGGTATTTAGTCCAAGGTATTGACCCCAGGTATTGGGTCCAAGGTATTGGTCGTACATGGTTTTGGACCATGGTATTGAGTAAGGCCTAAGACTATAAAAGGAGGAGAAGATCATTAGGAAAAGGCATTCAGAAAGTCTTGAATATCTGATGTAGTTTGAGATCCAGTATGCAGGTTATGGGTTTATGATGCTTTGCTTGATCTGAGCCAAGGAGGAATCTTAGTGGGTGATGGAGAACAAGATCTAATGATGGATTGGGATCTTATGGTTTGGAATGAATCATCTCTATATGGTTTGATCATACTTATTCTAGATCTGTATACTGACGCATGTAATGTTCTATAAATAATATGATTTGGGTATAACTCAAGTCTAGAATAGCTGCAAATTATGAATAAATATTTACAGATGTATACGCTGGTTGAATTTGATAAAAGTGCATATATACGCAGGTTAGATACATTTAAGTAGCGTATACCATATGAAATATGATGTTTGAAGTTACAGGTGGTTCTGCTTGTTGATGCAAAGTTCTAAGTTCTGGTGACTGTTTACTGGTGTTAGTATTCTGCATATTCAGATTGGTTGATTGTGATTAGCTTCAGTATTGATGGATGAGATCTAATAATGGATCAATATCATAATGACTTATCTTTATGTGATCTAATAGACTAGATTTGGTTGCTAACACATGTATTATCCTTTTGTATGTAATGGTCTGGGTATGTCTGAAGTCGGGAAGTGCAGCGAAGTTATAAGTAAGTATTTGATGACATATACACTGGTTTGCTTTGGTGAAGTTGTGTATACACACTAGTTCGGCTCTTCCAAGTAGCGTATGCACTTTGATGCATGATTTTTGATGATACAGTTGGCTTTGAATATTTTTGCAGAGTTCTGTGATCTACTCTGTGTTCTGGTGATTGTGTTTTTGTTGACAGGGTTTTAGTGATTCAATGTTGGGTGATTCAGAGATTGATGATGCAAGTGGTGATTGATTTTGTGCTTCAATGTTATTGACGGGTCCAGTATGAAAATTGGACGAAACGTGACCTTCAGATTATGATGTTGTGTTCCAAGAGCATCCAATCTGAAAATTTATGAAACGTGGTACCTAGAGAAAGAAAGAAGGTTGTAGCCTTCTGTAGGCCAGCACCTACGTACTAGTACATCAGCTAGTACAAGAGCTAAGGTGGTTGTAGCTGCCTTCCAGGAGAAGCTGGAGAAAGAGAGAAGGTTGTAGTTTTCTACAGGTAGAAGCCTGCGTACCGGTATAAGACTGCACCAGTACATAAATATTGTAAAAAGAAGTTTCTTATTAAAGAAGATAAATATGAATTGCAGCAAGTGGTTTTCACCCACATTGGGTTTCCACCTTACATCATGGTGTTCATGTGTGCTTCTTATGTGTGATGATCTGTTCTTTTTTACTGCACCTGTTTACTGTTCATATGGTTAATGAAGTTCTGATGCACTGATTAAAGATCAACATTTAATGGATTAACTGAATCATAAGTTTACTGGATATATGCTAGTTGTATTAGACATATTTGCGTGTACACGCGGGTTCTCTTAACTTAAGTAGCGTATATGAATCTAAGTATGGAAATGAAAAATTAATAAGTAATTGATTTGCTAATACTGATTCACCCCCCCCAGTATTATTCCCAACAGTGTGTGCATGTTATCCCATATCACTCTCTGGTGGTGGAGCTATTTGATGAGGGGAAGGCGAACAGTCACTTGTGACAGCAACTATATCCTCTTGTGATTGCACAACTCTGTCACCAAAGTATGTTGAGCGGGGTTTGAACTTCATCTCCACCTTGGGACAGAGTGATTTGGTAAGGAAATATTTAAATATGTCCATGAGATATTGGAATTTCATTTGACTTTGGGGAGCTTCAAACATGAGTAAACAAAAGCGCTACCAAAAATCCAAAAGCGATTCATGTGAGACCTTCCATTTTTTTAACATTTTCTTATCAAGAGCTTCAAGATCAAAATGGTGAAAAACAGATTCTATTAGATCATTGAACTGCTTGAATGAGTGCACAAGGTTATGAGGTAGGTTGCGACACCATCATTCTAGGGATTCGCAAAGTGTGTGTGCAAGCAGTGAAAATTCTTCTGTTTCATTAAAACCTTCCACATTCTCCATGAGTGCATGGAAATTGTCTAAGTGCTCAGGCCTAGCCACTTCACCTTCACCATCATACATGATTTGTGAAAATTTATCCCATAACTCCCTCTCGACATTAAATATATGTCTATTGGAAAAATATTTCGGAGGGTGAACTACAACAAACTCCATGAGAGATGTGCGAAGATTCAAAACAGATTGTGAGGACTCAACTTGCCATCTGGCCCTCCTTCTAGCACCAGAAATTTTGACGGTGCTCGACCTAGCAACATTTAGGGGATCTCCTCAGTATGAAGTCCCAACTAGACCTCACACCATTTGGTGTAGGAGTCCCATACGATATGATGGCCCAGTTGCCATTATCTTAAAGATTTTCCTTAGCTCTTTCTTGTTAGCACATGAGAGTTGTTTACTTTGTCTTAAAATAATGATGTTTGCGTGCTTGGTGAGTGCTTAGTGCCACTTGTGTCAAAGTTCTTTCACTGTAGAAGGAGGGGAGGGAAGTGAGTCTCAGGTTGAAACAGAATAGTCCCAACTCTGCTAGAGACTCACAACACAACAGGACATGCACAGCTTCCGGCAGAGTAGTCCACATGGATGCGACAATCACAAACACAAGGTGAACAAATAACATGTACAACACCCAGTGGAATAGTCCACATGAGTGTGATGGGTGTTATAACAAGTTTACAAGAATGAACCTATCGAGTGTCCAGCAGGATATCCCACATGGGCGAGACAATGTTAACAACTAATACAACACATTTCCAGTAACATATGTACTAAAACAACCGAAATAGTTCAACTGTTTTAATACAGGTTAAAGAAACATGCATTACAAGCGTCCAAAGAATAGTCTTACAAACGAATACAATACATTTGTGAAAATGTATTGGCCTGTTAACAGGATTTTGAATTAAGCGAAAGTTCCAAGACACAGTTGTACACCATTACATCAATAACCCCAATAACGGGGCGTTGGAGCCACTACTCTCTCCTCAAAGAAAAGACTATATACTCTCAAGGATATGTGGGAGGAGCCAAGCTGAAAAGTAATTTGCATGTACAAATGAGGTGCATATATAACCAAGGGTAAAACTGACCCTTTTAACTATTCGACTTCCCTCATGACTGTTTGACTTACATGACTCTTCAAATTTACATGTGGGTGTTGAGATTTTCTGTTTCATAAATTAGGCAAAAATCTCTAATGTGTGACAACAATAGGAATTGGTTGCTAGATTAGCTCCAGGTTGTTGGGAGGGAGTTAATGCATCCTAAATTTGATGTGAGAGGATTTATGAGGCAGTAATTCAAGGTGGAGTAATGAAAATTTACAAAGGTATTTTACTAGTTATGAAAGCTAAGAAGGTAGGAAATCTATTTCAGTTAGAAGGAAGTACAGGGTCAGATTATGTGTCTACGGTGTCTGAACATGACAGTAGTTCCATTCACTTATGGCATCAAAGATTGGGGCATATGAGTGAAAGAGGGTTAAAAATTTTGGCTGATCGCAAGTTACTTCCAAATCTCAGATATGGAAAGTTAGATTTCTATAAGCATTGTCTGTTTGGAAAACAAAGTAAACAAAAGTTTAAAACATGCAAACATACTAGTAAGGCATACTTGATTATATCCATTCATATGTTTGGGGTCCAGCTCCTACAACTTCATATGGTGGTTCGTCTTATTTTGTATCATTCATTGATGACTTTTCTAGGAAAGTGTGGGTCTACATGTTGAAAAGGAAGCCTGATGTTTTTTTCAGTTTTCAAGCAGTTTAGAGCATTGGTAGAAAACAACACTAGTAGAACAATAAAATGTTTAAGAACTGACAATGGTGGTGAGTTTACTTCCAAGGAGTTTGATAGCTATTGCAAGGATGCAGGGATCGAGAGACATAAGACCACGGTTTATACTCCTCAGCAGAATGGAGTTGTTGAATGCATGAACAGGACTCTTCTAGAGAGAGAAAGGAGTATGTTGAGTAACGCCAGGTTGCAAAAGGAGTTGTGGACGGAAGCAGTGGCAACAACTTGTTATGTGATAAACCGATCTCTATCAAAGGCGATAGGCCACCAATCGAGGAAGCGCCTATGAAACGTGGTACCTAGAGAAAGAAAGAAGGTTGTAGCCTTCTGTAGGCCAGCACCTACGTACTAGTACATCAGCTAGTACAAGAGCTAAGGTGGTTGTAGCTCCCTTCCAGGAGAAGCTGGAGAAAGAGAGAAGGTTTTATTTTTCTACAGGTAGAAGCCTGTGTACCGGTATAAGACTGCACCAGTACATAAATATTGTAAAAAGAAGTTTCTTATTAAAGAAGATAAAGACGAATTGCAATGTGTGCTTCTTATGTGTGATGATCTGTTCTGTTTTACTGCACCTGTTTACTGTTCATATGGTTAATGAACTTCTGATGCACTGATTAAAGATCAACATTTAATGGATTAACTGAATCATAAGTTTACTGGATATATGCTAGTTGCATTAGACATATTTGCGTGTACACGCGGGTTCCCTTAACTTAAGTAGCGTATATGAATCTAAGTATGGAAATGAAAAATTAATAAGTAACTGATTTGCTAATACTGATTCACCCCCCCCCCCTAGTATTATTCCCAACAATTGTGTGCATGTTATCCCATATCACTCTGTGGTGGTGGAGCTATTTGATGAGGGGAAGGTGAACAGTCACTTGTGACAGCAACTATATCCTCTTGTGATTGCACAACTCTGTCACCAAAGTATGTTGAGCGGGGTTTGAACTTCATCTCCACCTTGGGACAGAGTGATTTGGTAAGGAAATATTTAAATATGTCCATGAGATATTGGAATTTCATTTGACTTTGGGGAGCTTCAAACATGAGTAAACAAAAGCGCTACCAAAAATCCATAAGCGATTCATGTGGGACCTTCCATTCTTTTAACATTTTCTTATCAAGAGCTTCAAGATCAAAATGGTGAAAAACAGATTATATTAGATCATTGAACTGCTTGAATGAGTGCACAAGGTTATGAGGCAAGTTGCGACACCATCATTCTAGGGATTCGCAAAGTGTGTGTGCAAGGAGTGAAAATTAATCTGTTTCATTAAAACATTCCACATTCTCCATGAGTGCATGGAAATTGTCTAAGTTCTCAGGCCTGGCCACTTCACCTTCACCATCATACATGATTTGTGAAAATTTATCCCATAACTCCCTCTCGACATTAAATATATGTCTATTAGAAAAATATTTCGGAGGGTGAACTACAACAAACTCCATGAGAGATGTGCGAAGATTCAAAACAGATTGTGAGGACTCAACTTGCCATCTGGCCCTCCTTCTAGCACCAGAAATGTTGACGGTGCTCGACCTAGCAACATTAAGGGGATCTCCTCGATATGAAGTCCCAACTAGACCTCACACCATTTGGTGTAGGAGTCCCATCTGATATGATGGCCCAGTTGCCATTATCTTAAAGATTTTCGTTAGCTCTTTCTTGTTAGCACATGAGAGTTTTTTACTTTGTCTTCAAATAACGAGGTTTGTGTGCCTCATGAGTGCTTACTGCCACTTGTGTCAAAGTTCTTTCACTGTAGAAGGAGGGGAGGGAAGTGAGTCTCAAGTTGAAACAGAATAGTCCCAACTCTGCTAGAGACTCACAACACAACAGGACATGCACAGCTTCCGACAGAGTAGTCCACATGGATGCGACAGTCACAAACACAAGTTGAACAAATAACATGTACAACACCCAGTGGAATAGTCCACATGAGTGTGATGGGTGTTATAACAAGTTTACAAGAATGAACCTATCGAGTGTCCAGCGGGATATCCCACACGGGCGAGACAATGTTAACAACTAATACAATACATTTCCAGTAACATATGTACTAAAACAACCGAAATAGTTCAACTGTTTTAATACAGGTTAAAGAAACATGCATTACAAGCGTCCAAAGAATATTCTTACAAACGAATACAATACATTTGTGAAAATGTATTGGCCTGTTAACAGGCTTCTGGATTAAGCAAAAGTTCCAAGACACAGTTGTACACCATTACATCAATAACCCCAATAACAGGGCGTTGGAGCCACTACTCTCCTCAAAGAAAAGACTATATACTCTCAAGGATATGTGGGAGGAGCCAAGGTGAAAAGTAATTTTCATGTACAAATGAGGGGTATATATAACCAAGGGTAAAACTGACCCTTGTAACTATTTGACTTCCCTCATGACTGTTTGACTTACATGACTCTTCAACTTTATATGTGGGTGTTGAGATTTTTTGTTTCATAAATTAGGCAAAAATCTCTAATGTGTGACAACAATAGGAATTGGTTGCTAGATTAGCTCCAGGTTGTTGGGAGGGAGTTAATGCATCCTAAATTTGATGTGAGAGGATTTATGAGGCAGTAATTCAAGGTGGAGTAATGAAAATTTACAAAGGTATTTTACTAGTTATGAAAGCTAAGAAGGTAGGAAATCTATTTCAGTTAGAAGGAAGTACAGGGTCAGATTATGTGTCTACGGTGTCTGAACATCACAGTAGTTCCATTCACTTATGGCATCAAAGATTGGGGAATATGAGTGAAAGAGGGTTAAAAATTTTGGCTGATCGCAAGTTACTTCCAAATCTCAAATATGGAAAGTTAGATTTCTGTAAGCATTGTCTGTTTGGAAAACAAAGTAAACAAAAGTTTAAAACAGGCAAACATACTAGTAAAGGCATACTTGATTATATCCATTTAGATGTTTGGGGTCCAGCTCCTACAACTTCATATGGTGGTTCGTCTTATTTTGTATCATTCATTGATGACTTTTCTAGGAAAGTGTGGGTCTACATGTTGAAAAGGAAGTCTGATGTTTTTTCAGTTTTCAAGCAGTTTAGAGCATTGGTAGACAACATCACTGGTAGAACAATAAAATGTTTAAGAACTGACAATGGTGGTGATTTTACTTCCAAGGAGTTTGATAGCTATTGCAAGGATGCAGTGATCGATAGACATAAGACCACGGTTTATACTCCTCGGCAAAATGGAGTTGTTGAACGCATGAACAAGACTCTTCTAGAGAGAGCAAGGAGTATGTTGAGTAACGCCGGGTTGCAAAAGGAGTTGTGGACGGAAGCAGTGGCAACAACTTGTTATTTGATAAACCGATCTCCATCAACGGCGATAGGCCGCAAGATTCCGCAAGAGGTATGGAAAGGACACCCTTGTGACTATTCTAAACTCAGAGTGTTTGGTTGTGATGCATATTCTCTAGTGCCTAAACATCAGCGAACTAAATTAGATCCAAAGTCGAAAATGTATATCTTTGTTGGGTATGGTGTTGGAACAAAGGGATATAGATTGTGGGATCCTACTACCCGCAAAATCATCATCAACAGAGATGTAAAGTTTAATGAATCCTCTCTTTTACAGTTAGATGTAGATAGTAGATTGAAACATGATGATGTATCTGATTTTCAACACATTCAGTTTGATAGCATTTCTAATGATAGTCATGATGACCATTGTTCAGATACTAGTCATGAATAGGTTTCAGAATCAGAACATGAACAAGGTTGAGGTATATATCATGAACAGGTTTCAGATACTGGTCATCAAGAAGTTCCTACAGATGGTAGTCAGCCAATAGAGGAAGTTCCTACAGATGGTAGTGCAGCTCAGTGGAGGTTTAGCTGATGGGGGGTGGCTTGGTCGATGGACTTTCGGAACAATAGTTAAGTGTGTGAGTGAGTGAACTCATGAATACATGACCTCACGAACACACTCAACATGGCTCGGTGACAATACACCTCAAACCAATATGACAACATATGCTCAATATGACTGATTGATGGGTGCGAACGACAATCACGACACTATGATAGATCTTTGAACAACTGCGATGACACTTGGGTGACAATCGTTACAACATCATGTGTGAGTGTGATAGATTTTTACATAGTGAGCTCAACTCAAACACAACCTTCAACATCACTAGAACAAGGTCGCAAGCATGACATATCAATCAACATGCCAAAGACGATATTTGGACCATGGTAATTTAGTATTGGTCCATGGTATTTGGTCCGAGGTATTGACCCCAGGTATTGGGTCCAAGGTATTGCTACGTGGTTTTGGACCATGGTATTGAGTAAGGCCTAAGACTATAAAAGGAGGAGAATATCATTAGGAAAAGGCATTCAGAAAGTCTCAAATATCTAATGTAGTGTGAGATCCAGTATGCAGGTTATGGGTTTATGATGCTTTGCTTGATCTGATCCAAGGAGGAATCTCAGCGGGTGATGGAGAACAAGATCTAATGATGGATTGGGATCTTATGGCTTGGAATGAATCATCTCTATATGGTTTGATCATGCTTATTCTAGATCTGTATACTGACACATGTAATGTTCTATAAATATTATGATCTGGGTATAACTCAAGTCTGGAATAGCTACAAATTATGAATGAATATTTACAGATGTATACGCTAGTTGAATTTGATAAAAGCACGTATATTCGTAGGTTAGATACATCTAAGTAGCGTATACCATATGAACTATGATGTTTGAAGTTATAGGTGGTTCTGGTTGTTGATGCAAAGTTCTAAGTTCTGGTGACCGTTTACTGGTGTCATTATTATGCATATTCAGATTAGTCGATTGTGATTAGCTTTAGTATTGATGGATGAGATCTAATAATGGATCAGGATCATAATGACTTATCTTTATGTGATCTAATAGACTAGATTTGGTTGCTAACACATGTATTATCCTTTTGTATGTAATGATCTGGGTATGTCTGAAGTCGGGAAGTGCAGCGAAGTTATAAGTAAGTATTTGATTACATATACACTGGTTCGCTTTGGTGAAGTTTTGTATACATGCTGGTTCGGCTCTTCCAAGTAGCGTATGCACTTTGCTGCATGATTTTTGATGATACAGTTGGCTCTAAATATTGTTGCAGAGTTCTGTGATCCGCTTTGTGTTCTGGTGACTATGTTTTTGTTGACAGGGTTTCAGTGATTCAGTGTTGGGTGATTCAAAGATTGATGATGTAAGTGGTGATTGATTTTGTGCTTCAATGTTATTTATGGGTCCAATATGGAAACTGGATGAAACGTGACCTTCATATTATGATGTTGTGTTCCAAGAGTAACCAGTCTGAAAATTTATGAAACGTGGTACCTGGAGAAAGAAATTATATTGTAGCCTTCTGTAGGCTAGCACATACGTACTAGTACATCAGCTAGTACAAGAGCTAAGGGGGTTGTAGCTAGCTTCTGGGAGAAGCTGGAGAATGAGAGAAGGTTGTAGCCTTCTGCAGGTAGAATCCTGCATACCGGTATAAGACTGCACCAGTACAGAAATATTGTAAAAAGAAGTTTCTTATTAAAGAAGATAAAGACGAATTGCAGCAGGTGGTTTTCACCCACATTGCGTTTCCACCTTACATCATGGTGTTCATGTGTGCTTCTTATTTGTGATGATCTGTTCTGTTTTACTACACCTATTTTCTATTCATATGGTTAATGAAGTTCTAATGCATTGATTAAAGATGAACATTTAATGGATTAACTTAATCATAAGTTTACTGGATATACACTAGTTTCATTAGACGCAGTTGCGTGTACACGCGGGTTCCCTTAACTTAAGTAGCATATATGAATCTAAGTATGGAAATGAAAAAGTAATTGATTTGCTAATACTGATTCACCCCCCCTCTCAGTATTATTTCCAATAATTGGAATCAGAGCAGGTCCTTTGGTAGAAGCTTGATCACTTGAAGGAGATCTGTACAACAATGGGAAAGAAGCTAAAGAAGAAAGTGCCTAAGAAGAAGAAGACATCTCAAAGGAACTATGACAGTGGGAGAATCGATTGGGGAATATGTGGAAGCAACACTTTAGATTCAGAATCACCTTAGAATGAAGATGAACAAGCAAAATAACTATCTGGTATGAGTTTGTTATCCTCTGGTGATACATTTCTCCATCCATTTGAAGATGATGAAAGTGATAGCGAAACAACCGAACTTGCTCTTATGGGTGAGGATGAAAGATATCAAATAGAGGTTGAATTTAAAAAGCTTACAAACAAAATTAGAGATCAACAAAATCTATTGGAAAAAAGGGAATGTGCCTCCAAAGAAGAAGCTACCAAACTAAAAGCTCAACTAGAGGAAGGAAATAAGGTAAGGAAGCAACTCAAGGAAAAGGAAGATCAATGTCAAAAGCTACAGGATGAAGTGACATCATTAAGAAATGAAGTAAATGAAAGGAGCAGAACAGTCAAGAAACTCAGAGATAGATCCAGTTACTATGAAAGTCTTGAAGCTAATATCCTCTCGCTAAAAGAAGATCTTGAAGAATCAAATAAGCAGAATAAAGAACTACTCCAAGCTCTTGAAAAACAAGAAAACGAAGTTCTTGAATTAAGACATCAATTGGAAGAAGGAAGAAAAGCCGAAGGAATCATGAAGAAGCAATATCTTGAAAAGGAAGAGCAACATCAGGTTGAGGTAAATATTCTAATTGATAAATTAGAAGAAAAGGATAAGCTTTTACAATTT
This sequence comes from Pinus tabuliformis, assembly GCA_031772625.1. Lineage (NCBI taxonomy): Eukaryota > Viridiplantae > Streptophyta > Pinopsida > Pinales > Pinaceae > Pinus > Pinus tabuliformis. Next base: position 1,027,316,172 of record CM062805.1, read on the forward strand.
CAAGATAGTACTAAGATCTTGGATGATATTCTTATTAATCAAAGGTCTCCTACTATCAAAACAGGTCTTGGTTTTCATGAATCTGTTGAAGGTGAATCTAGTTCACAAAGTAAGACAAGGGACTCTAATGCAAAATCTGAAATGCTCAACAAGGAGAAGAGAGGTCAATCCCATCAACAACCAAGGAAAGAAAATCTTAGAAGAAAATCTTTTACTCCTACCTATGGAAGTGATAGTCGGTCATTTCCTCAATTGAATAATGTTGAATGTTATGTATGACATAATTTTGGACATGTTGCAGCCAAATGCAGAATAAGAATGGTTCAAGACCATCACACAAAAACATCATCACGTTCCAGGTACTTTAAGGATATTGTTTTTCTTGCAATATGTTTGGTCACAAAGTCATTGACTGTTATAGAAGGAATATGAAACATATGAGATTTTATGCATGTAACAAGCTTGGACATATAGCAAAGGAATGTAGGAACAAAGTATGTGCACCATACCAAAAGGAGAAAACATCATCACACTTGAAAATATGGAAGAAGAAGGAAGTACAGTAAAAAATATGTGGCACGGCACAATGTACAGACACGACAGACTCAGAGGGAGCTAAAAGCATGAAACTTCAGTGTTCTAAATCTCATACGCAAGTTTCATGAATAGAAATAGTGTGTATACGCGAGTTAAACACTGCACAGTCACATATATGTTAGTTTGAGGAAAAGCAATGGAGACTCAGGAAAAAGGGTGTGATATGGTTCAGTCAATTATTTACTTTGTTTGATGATGGTTACAATCTGTTGTTAATGTGTGGAAATGTATCAATACTCATAAGATGTTGTTTTTTATCCTCACAAGTTAACTTGATGTATATCTGATTAATGATGATGCCTTGATACTTCTTGTTGATATATGCATGATCAGATCTGATAGTGAACAGATGGAACAGGTTTAGGGGGAGAACATGCTATGCTTCTAATAAAGCATTGTTGGCATTATGTTTAGAAGTCTTCAGATCCTAATCAATGATGATAATGCTTATATGGCTAAATGGTAAATCTTGCTATGATATGGTTATGAGTTACCCATGACAAAATATCATATGGGGTTACATATTTGGTGTTCAGATCAGATTTGTGGATGATTCTTTGATGATGCATATATGTTGCTTACACGGTGATCTTCATAAGGATAAGGAGAAGTACAAAGCTTGAATACACAACTTCATTACTTGATGATGATTCACTCATACGTTGTTGTCATCATTTGCATAAAGATCATATAATACAGTTATGATGCAGGATTCCTATAGTTCTTGGCTCTCACATGGTTGAGGATTGTTGCTCTTGAGCTCAAGGTTTGCTAGATACATAGTGATATATATAATATGCTGGATACATGGATGATTACTCCAAGTTGCATTGTTGGTTGGCCAAGATAATGGAGTTACTGCAGGTCACATGAAGACATAACTATTTGAAGACATGATGATGATGAGTTCTTACCTATATAATGATAGGTTGATACTCACATATGTTGATTGATGCTTCTCAGATGTGGGATGTTCCCGAGTGATGATACGTGGATGGTATAAAAGATCATGCAGATCTTGATGATGATGTGATGACTATGGTGTTTTTCACATATGATATAATGTGCATGATTTTGTATGACATATGCAGAATTGATTCATGGAAGGTTATGATAATGCTCAAGATCAAGAGGATGAATTGATATCTATATACAAACATACCTTGTCAGAGGTTGATGTTATCTACACTAATGGACATATACAGGTTGCTGGTCTAGATGTTGTTGATAGATGCTTTTGGAGCAAATCATACACTGTGTATGATAGTTTTTGATGACTAGCATGGTCTTATGTAGATATTTGGTCTCTGTTATAAATGTCATGTATATCATTCAATGTAAAGGTCATATCAAGACCCTTGATGTAATAGTTTGTCTCTGTCTATTTTAGTCACTTGATGAATCCCTTTTGGTCATATGATGTAATTCGTACCCCCACTACGCATGGGAAGGATAATGTAATATTTCAGTCATGTATAAAAAAAATGGTATCTGGTATATCCCCACTTGGTTGGGTGGATGAGTCAAGTTTATCCCCACTTGGTTGGGAGAATGAATGTTTGTATGAGTCATTGGTGATATGAAGGTCAAACTCGCATAGTTGAGTTATAGAGTCATGTTATTTTCTTGTAAATATTTCCAGACTCAGCATGTGCTCAAGGGGATTATGGATGATACATTACATCTCAGCATGAACAAAGGGGGAGTTCAACCAAATATTTCAGCATGTCCCTAGTGGGAGCAGGACTAATATTTAGCTATTTAGATATGAAAGTCTTATACTCTTAGGGGGAGAAGGTCTTGGTCCGCCCTTTGCCCTTGATGTCAGAGGGGGGGAGTGACTTGGTGTTTTTGTTGCCATCAAGTCCAAGGGGGGAGATTGTTGGCATTATGATGAATGTGTTGTACTTGATGGCAACCCAGCTGTAGAATAAAAACTCACTTATACATGGTAACTAGATGAATCTACAGAAGAGATATCAGATGTGACAGAATGCATGACAGTAGTATTTATAGATGTGATTAAATGTAGCGCAGCTTCAAGGAATTAGTTTAGAAGGAAACTCTCTCAGATGAGAGATCATAGTTTAGACTCATAGAATGAAGAAAGAAAGGTATACCCAGGTTCACTATATACCAAGCCGTGTATATACGCAGGTTCACTATATACCAAGTCGTGTACACACGCAAGTTCACTATATACCAACTCACGTATATACGTAGGTTCACTATATACCAAGTAGTGTATACACGCAGGTTCACTATATACAAAGGTGTGTATATCGTATACATGCACTTTCACAGAAGGAAAGGCGTGTACATGTCGGAAAACTAAGTTTTGGTCCGTGGTATTTTTACCATGGTATTTAGTCCGAGGTATTGACCCCAGGTATTGGGTCCAAGGTATTGGTCCTACGTGGTTTTGGACCATGGTATTGAGTAAGGCCTAAGACTATAAAAGGAGGAGAAGATCATTAGGCAAAGGCATTCAGAAAGTCTTGAATATCTGATGTAGTTTGAGATCCAGTATGCAGGTTATGGGTTTATGATGCTTTGCTTGATCTGAGCCAAGGAGGAATCTTAGTGGGTGATGGAGAACAAGATCTAATGATGGATCAGGATCTTATGGTTTGGAATGAATCATCTCTATATGGTTTGATCATGCTTATTCTATATCTGTATATTGACGCATGTAATGTTCTATAAATATTATGATTTGGGTATAACTCAAGTCTGGAATAGCTGCAAATTATGAATGAATATTTACAGATGTATACGCTGGTTGAATTTGATAAAAGTGCATATATACGCATGTTAGATGCATCTAAGTAGCGTATACCATATGAACTATGATGTTTGAAGTTACAGGTGGTTCTGGTTGTTGATGCAAAGTTCTAAGTTCTGGTGACTGTTTACTGGTGTCAGTATTCTGCATATTCAGATTGGTTGATTGTGATTAGATTCAGTATTGATGGATGAGATCTAATAATGGATCAGTATCTTAATGAATTATCTCTATGTGATCTAATAGAATAGATCTAGTTGCTAACACATGTATTATCCTTTTGTATGTAATGTTCTGGGTATGTCTGCAGTCGCGAAGTGCAGCGAAGTTATAAGTAAGTATTTGATGACATATACACTGGTTTGCTTTGGTGAAGTTGTGTATACACACTGGTTCGGCTCTTCCAAGTAGCGTATGCACTTTGATGCATGATTTTTGATGATACAGTTGGATTTGAATATTTTTGCAAAGTTCTGTGATCTAGTCTGTGTTCTGGTGATTGTGTTTTTGTTGACAGGGTTTCAGTGATTCAATGTTGGGTGATTCAGAGATTGATGATGCAAGTGGTGATTGATTTTGTGCTTCAATGTTATTGACGGGTCTAGTATGAAAATTGGATGAAACGTGACCTTCAGATTATGATGTTGTGTTCCAAGAGCATCGAATCTAAAAATTTATGAAACGTGGTACCTAGAGAAAGAAAGAAGGTTGTAGCCTTCTGTAGGCCAGCACCTACGTACTAGTACATCAGCTAGTACAAGAGCTAAGGTGGTTGTAGCTCCCTTCCAGGAGAAGCTGGAGAAAGAGAGAAGGTTGTAGTTTTCTACAGGTAGAAGCCTACGTACCGGTATAAGACTGCACCAATACATAAATATTGTAAAAAGAAGTTTCTTATTAAAGAAGATAAAGACGAATTGCAGCAAGTGGTTTTCACCCACATTGGGTTTCCGCCTTAAATCATGGTGTTCATGTGTGCTTCTTATGTGTGATTATCTGTTCTATTTTACTGCACCTATTTACTGTTCATATGGTTAATGAAGTTCTGATGCACTGATTAAAGATCAACATTTAATGGATTAACTGAATCATAAGTTTACTGGATATATGCTAGTTGCATTAGACATATTTGTGTGTACACGCGGGTTCCCTTAACTTAAGTAGCATATATGAATCTAAGTATGGAAATGAAAAATTAATAAGTAATTCATTTGCTAATACTGATTCACCACCCCCCCCCCCCAATATTATTCCCAACAGTGTCTGCATGTTATCCCATATCACTCTATGGTGGTGGAGCTATTTGATGAGGGGAAGACGAAAAGTCACTTGTGACAGCAACTATATCCTCTTGTGATTGCACAACTCTGTCACCAAAGTATGTTGAGCGGGGTTTGAACTTCATCTCCACCTTGGGACAGAGTGATTTGGTAAGGAAATATTTAAATATGTCCATGAGATATTGGAATTTCATTTGACTTTGGGGAGCTTCAAACATGAGTAAACAAAAGCGCTACCAAAAATCCATAAGCGATTCATGTGGGACCTTCCATTTTTTTAACATTTTCTTATCAAGAGCTTCAAGATCAAAATGGTGAAAAATAGATTCTATTAGATCATTGAACTGCTTGAATGAGTGCGCAAGGTTATGAGGTAGGTTGCAACACCATCATTCTAGGGATTCGCAAAGTGTGTGTGCAAGCAGTAAAAATTCATCTGTTTCATTAAAACCTTCCACATTCTCCATGAGTGCATGGAAATTGTCTAAGTGCTCAGGCCTGGCCACTTCACCTTCACCATCATACATGATTTGTGAAAATTTATCCCATAACTCCCTCTCGACATTAAATATATGTCTATTGGAATAATATTTCGGAGGGTGAACTACAACAAACTCCATGAGAGATGTGCGAAGATTCAAAACAGATTGTGAGGACTCAACTTGCCATCTGGCCCTCCTTCTAGCACCAGAAATGTTGACGGTGCTCGACCTAGCAACATTTAGGGGATCTCCTCGATATGAAGTCCCAACTAGACCTCACACCATTTAGTGTAGGAGTCCCATCCGATATGATGGCCCAGTTGCCATTATCTTAAAGATTTTCCATAGCTCTTTCTTATTAGCACATGAGAGTTGTTTACTTTGTCTTCAAATAACAAGGTTTGTGTGCCTGGTGAGTGCTTAGTGCCACTTGTGTCAAAGTTCTTTCACTGTAGAAGGAGGGGAGGGAAGTGAGTCTCAGGTTGAAACAGAATAGTCCCAACTCTGCTAGAGACTCACAACACAACAGGACATGCACAGCTTCCGGCAGAGGAGTCCACATGGACGCGACAGTCACAAACACAAGGTGAACAAATAACATGTACAACACCCAGTGGAATAGTCCACATGAGTGTGATGGGTGTTATAACAATTTTACAAGAATGAACCTATCGATTGTCCAGTGGGATATCCCACACGGGCGAGACAATGTTAACAACTAATACAACACATTTCCAGTAACATATGTACTAAAACAACCGAAATAGTTCAACTGTTTTAATACAGGTTAAAGAAACATGCATTACAAGCGTCCAAAGAATAGTCTTACAAACGAATACAATACATTTGCTTGTTAACAGGCTTCTGAATTAAGCGAAAGTTCCAAGACACAGTTGTACACCATTACATCAATAACCCCAATAACGGGGCGTTGGAGCCACTACTCTCTCCTCAAAGAAAAGACTATATACTCTCAAGGATATGTGGGAGGAGCCAAGGTGAAAAGTAATTTGCATTTACAAATGAGGGGTATATATAACCAAGGGTAAAACTGATCCTTGTAACTATTCGACTTCCCTCATGACGTTTTGACTTACATGACTCTTCAACTTTACATGTGGGTGTTGAGATTTTCTGTTTCATAAATTAGGCAAAAATCTCTAATGTGTGACAACAATAGGAATTGGTTGCTAGATTAGCTCCAGGTTGTTGGGAGGGAGTTAATGCATCCTAAATTTGATGTCAGAGGATTTATGAGGCAGTAATTCAAGGTGGAGTAATGAAAATTTACAAAGGTATTTTACTAGTTATGAAAGCTAAGAAGGTAGGAAATCTATTTCAATTAGAAGGAAGTACAGGGTCAGATTATGTGTCTACGGTGTCTGAACATGACAGTAGTTCCATTCACTTATGGCATCAAAGATTGGGCCATATGAGTGAAAAAGGGTTAAAAATTTTGGCTGATCGCAAGTTACTTCCAAATCTCAAATATGGAAAGTTAGATTTCTGTAAGCATTGTTTGTTTGGAAAACAAAGTAAACAAAAGCTTAAAACAAGAAAACATACTAGTAAAGGAATACTTGATTATATCCATTCAAATGTTTGGGGTCCAGCTCCTACAACTTCATATGGTGGTTCGTCTTATTTTGTATCATTCATTGATGACTTTTCTAGGAAAGTGTGGGTCTACATGTTGAAAAGGAAGTCTGATGTTTTTTTCAGTTTTCAAGCAGTTTAGAGCATTGGTAGAAAACAACACTGGTAGAACAATAAAATGTTTAAGAACTGACAATGGTGGTGAGTTTACTTCCAAGGCGTTTGACAGCTATTGCAAGGATGCAGGGATCGAGAGACATAATACCACGGTTTATACTCCTCAGCAGAATGGAGTTGCTGAACGCATGAACAAGACTCTTCTAGAGAGAGCAAGGAGTATGTTGAGTAACGCCGGGTTGCAAAAGGAGTTGTGGACGGAAGCAGTGGCAACAACTTGTTATGTGATAAACCGATCTCCATCAACGGCGATAGGCCGCAAGATTCCGCAAGAGGTATGGAAAGGAAACCCTTGTGACTATTCTAAACTCAGAGTGTTTGGTTGTGATGCATATGCTCTAGTACCTAAACATCAGCGAACTAAATTAGATCCAAAGTTGAAAAGGTATATCTTTGTTGGGTAAGGTGTTGGAACAAAGGGATATAGATTGTGGGATCCTACTACCCACAAAATCATCATCAACGGAGATGTAAATTTTAATGAATCCTCTCTTGTACAGTTAGATGTAGATAGTAGATTGAAACATGATGATGTATCTGATTTTCAGCACATTCAGTTTGATAGCATTTCTAATGATAGTCATGATGACCATTGTTCAGATACTAGTCATGAACAGGTTTCAGAATCAGAACATGAACAGGTTTTAGGTATAGATCATGAACAGGTTTCAGATACTGGTCATCAAGAAGTTCCTACAGATGGTAGTCAGCCAATCGAGGAAGCGCCAGAAACATCATTAAGGAGGTCGACAAGAATCAAATGGCCACCGAGAAGGTATGATGATTATGTCACTTCTGTTGCATTTACTGCTAATGACGATGAAACTCTGTGCTATCAGGAAGTAATAGAAGGTTCGAAAAGTGATAAGTGGAAAGCAGACATGGAGGACGAAATGATGGCCTTGGATAAGAACGGCACATGGGATCTTGTTGAGCTGCCGAAAGACAAGAAAACTGTGGGGTGTAAATGGGTTTTCAAGCTTAAACGGGGTGTGAATGATACAGAAGACATGTATAAAGCGCGGCTGGTTGCAAAAGGGTTTTCTCAGAAAGCCGATATTGACTTTCATGAGATTTTCTCACCAGTGGTTAAAATTGTTTCAATTATAATTGTGTTAGCATTAGTGGCTTTGCTTGATTTAGAGTTGCAGCAATTAGATGTTAAGACTGCATTTCTACATGGTGACTTAGATGAGGAAATTTATATGGAACAACCTGAAGGGTTTGTTCAGCATCGCAATGAGAAATTTTTCTGCAGGCTCAAGAAGTCTTTATATGGCCTGAAGCAGTCACCTCGGTAGTGGTATAAGAAGTTTGATTCTTTCATCTTGAGTCAGAAATATGTTAGAAGTGAATATGATCATTGTGTTTATTTTAAACAGTTAAATAATGGCATATTCATTATCTTGGTATTGTATGTTGACGATATGCTTTTAGCAAGCAAAAGCATAAAAGAAATCAACAGGTTGAAGGCTCAGATGGCAAGGACATTTGATATGAAAGATCTAGGAGCAGCAAGACAGATTTTGGGCATGGAGATTTTCAGAGACAGGAGCAATGGTAAGCTATGGCTATCACAACAAAAGTATATTGAGAAAATACTTTTGAGGTTTGGTATGAATAACGTGAAGCCTGTTTCAGTCCGTCTCACTTCCCATTTCAAGCTTTCTTCGAGTTTATGTCCTAATTCAGATGAAGAAAAGGATTATATGTCTCGAATTCCATATGCTAATGTGGTAGGGTGTTTAATGTATGCGATGGTGTGTACGTGACCAGATATTTCACATGCAGTTGGGGTTGTCAGCAGGTACATCGAAAATCCGGGTAAAGAACACTGGTCAACATTGAAATGGGTGCTTCGGTATTTGAGAGGCACAAGTAGTTATTGTATTACTTACAATAAGAGTAGTGAATTTGTTTGCGGATATGTTGATTCCGATTTTGCAGGTGATTTGGATAAGAGAAGGTCAACTTCAGGGTACGTCTTTACTCTTGCAGGTGGAGCTATTAGCTGGATGTCAAAGCTACAGAATATTGTTGCTTTATCTACTACTTAAGCAAAATACATTGCTGCTTCGCATGCTTGCAAAGAGGCGGTTTGGTTGAAAGGTTTGCTTGGTGAGTTTGGTAGGTTACAGGACAACATCAGGTTACTTTGTGATAGTCAAAGTGCAATACATTTGGCTAAGAATCCGGCCTATCATAGTAAATCAAAGCATATTCCAATTAAGTACCATTTTGTAAGAGAGGTTATCACTGAAAGGGGCGTCTCTCTTGAAAAGGTGCATACAAAAGGAAAACTGTGCAGACATGTTCACGAAACCAGTTTTGTTGGAGAAGCTATGCTGGTGTTTGGCTTCTCTTCGCTTGTAGAAAAGATAAAATAATAAACAAACAGGGCATCAGGCTAATTGTTGTCAAGGTGGAGATTGTTGAGATTTTATGTTTCATAAATTAGGCAAAAATCTCTAATGTGTGACAACAATACAAATTGGTTGCTAGATTAGCTCCAGGTTGTTGGGAGGGAGTTAATGCATCCTAAATTTGATGTGAGAGGATTTATGAGGCAGTTAGATTCTCCTTGCTATAAAACAGGTATCCATACAGATTGTTTTTGTAGTGTGAGAGTTTGTGAGGATTTGATTTATGTAATCTCCTGTTTGATTAATAAAGAATTTCCGATGCCTATGTTTGGTGGACGTAGCCTAGATTGGTTGGGTGAACCACATTAAATTCTTGTGTTGCCTGTGCATGATTTTATGGCTCTGTATATGTTTTGATTATTTGCTGTGCATCTGATCTCCAACAGTGGGTCCATTCAACTTCCACATTACATTACATTAATTACAACAGTATGGCCCACAATAGTGATGTGGTCAAGATGACTCATGACATAACTCGACACGACAGAGCTGGTATGCCCGTGCTGCTGGTGGTGTCCATGTCAAGCTGCAGTGCTACTGAGTGATGAATGTGCTCTCTATGTATCATGGCTTCACCTCTGCATGGCAAGGTGTGCGAAGTCTTCGATGGTCTTGGTGTTCACTTGATGTTGCACATGCATGTCTCTACTTTTCTTATGCTTTCCATGCTCCTTTTGTTTTTCCGTTCACGAACAAGTCTCCTAGCATGCACTCCTTATTCATCCTATTCGTCGTCACACCTTGTCTCATCCGTGTACCTGTATCTACAATCACTCATGATGAGACAACGTCAAATCCAAAAATATCCTATTCTACCATGATGTATTATCTTTTGTTTTCTGATGTAAGTGACCAGGAGAGAGGACAAGGCTCTGAAACTGCGCAGAGCACATTTCAGGTCGGGATGCAGGCTCCGGGCACCGTCAATGAAAATTGCGCAGAGGTCATCGGGAGGCTGGGAGGAAGAGTCTAGATCAACAGTGACTGTATACGGGATCTGGCTACATTGGAGGGTAGATCTGTGCAATTTTTCCAGCAAGACAGTGCAGAGAGCAGGGGACACTGGTAGTGAAAATTGCGTATATTCTCCAGGGAGGCTGGCAGCGGGCTACCGGAGGTTGCTGCCCAAAACTACATAGATCTGGGAGGTAGGCTTGCAGGACATCCCTATGCAATTTCTGGGCTAAGTGGGATGTTGTGCAGCTAGAGGAAAACCCATGAAAACTACGCATTTTTCAAGAGGAGCAATAGGCAAGATGACAGGGCGATTGCCTGACAGAACTACACAAATTTCCACGACAGTGTAGTGATAGGAAGTGAGTGCATGTCCTTCGTGTCTATGAAATTTCTTTAGTCAGTGGAGGCGGGAATGCTCGCAGCTTCTTCATAATTTTCTGGAGTGAAGCCCGAGGTCACTACCTATTCAAACTCTCCTGTTGACCAACAGGTAGCTTAATAGATTTGCTTGCGGGCAGTGCAGATTGAGATGGCTTGCTGAGAAACTTCTGTGTTGTTCTAGGTGACAGTCACTCGGATTGATTCCAAGATTCTACAATTCATACTACCTGGGAGGCACCCTCAATCTCTACGTAGTTCTGGGCAGCAGTACATGATCATTGAGAGCTGAGACTGTGCAGTGCATCTCAGTGGAGGTTCAACTGATGGGGGGTGGCCTGGTCGATGGACTTTCGGAACAATGGTTAAGTGTGTGAGTGAGTGAACTCATGAATACATGACCTCGCGAATACACTCAACATGGCTCGGTGACAATACACCTCAAACCAATATGACAACATATGCTCAATATGACTGATTGATGGGTGCGAACGACAATCACGACACTATGATAGATCGTTGAACAACTGCGATGACACTTGGGTGAAAATCCTTACAACATCATGTGTGAGTGCGATAGATGTTTAAATAGTGAGCACAACTCAAACACAACCTTCAACATCACTAGAACAAGGTCGCAAGCATGACATATCAATCAACATGCCAAAGACGGTATTTGAACCATGGTATTTTGGTATTGGTCCATGGTATTTGGTCCGAGGTATTGACCCCAGGTATTGGGTCCAAGGTATTGCTACGTGGTTTTGGACCATGGTATTGAGTAAGGCCTAAGACTATAAAAGGAGGAGAAGATCATTAGGCAAAGGCATTCAGAAAGTCTCAAATATCTAATGTAGTGTGAGATCCAGTATGCAGGTTATGGGTTTATGATGTTTTGCTTGATTTGATCCAAGGAGGAATCTCAGCGGGTGATGGAGAACAAGATCTAATTATGGATCGGGATCTTATGGCTTGGAATGAATCATCTCTATATGGTTTGATCATGCTTATTCTAGATATGTATACTGACACATGCAATGTTCTATAAATATTATGATCTGGGTATAACTCAAGTCTGGAATAGCTACAAATTATGAATGAATATTTACAGATGTATACGCTGGTTGAATTTGATAAAAGCACGTATATACGTAGGTTAGATACATCTAAGTAGCGTATACCATATGAACTATGATGTTTGAATTTATAGGTGGTTCTGGTTGTTGATGCAAAGTTCTGAGTTCTGGTGATTTTTTACTAGTGTCAGTATTATGCATATTCAGATTACTTGATTGTGATTAGCTTTAGTATTGATGGATGAGATCTAATAATGGATCAGGATCATAATGACTTATCTTTATGTCATCTAATAGACTAGATCTGGTTGCTAACACATGTATTATCCTTTTGTATGTAATGATCTGGGTATGTCTGAAGTCGGGAAGTGCAACGAAGTTATAAGTAAGTATTTGATGACATATACACTGGTTCGCTTTGGTGAAGTTGTGTATACATGCTGGTTCGGCTCTTCCAAGTAGCATATGCACTTTGATGCATGATTTTTGATGATACAGTTGGCTCTAAATATTGTTGCAGAGTTCTATGATCTGCTCTGTGTTCTTGTGACTGTGTTTTTGTTGACAGGGTTTCAGTGATTCAGTGTTGGGTGATTCAAAGATTGATGACGTAAGTGGTGATTGATTTTGTGCTTCAATGTTATTGATGGGTCCAATATGGAAATTGGATGAAACGTGACCTTCATATTATGATGTTGTGTTCCAAGAGTAACCAGTTTGAAAATTTATGAAACGTGGTACCTGGAGAAAGAAATAAGGTTGTAGCCTTTTGTAGGCCAGCACATACATACTAGTACTTCAGCTAGTACAAGAGCTAAGGGTGTTGTAGCTCCCTTCTGGGAGAAGCTGGAGAACTAGAGAAGGTTGTAGCCTTCTACAGGTAGAATCCTGCATACCGGTATAAGACTGCACCAGTACAGAAATATTGTAAAAAGAAGTTTCTTATTAAAGAAGATAAAGACGAATTATAGCAGGTGGTTTTCACCCACATTGAGTTTCCACCTTACATCATGGTGTTCATGTGTGCTTCTTATTTGTGATGATCTATTTTGTTTTACTACACCTATTTACTATTCATATGGTTAATGAAGTTCTAACGCATTGATTAAAGATGAACATTTAATGGATTAACTGAATCATAAGTTTACTGGATATACACTAGTTTCATTAGACGCAGTTGCGTGTACACGCGGGTTCCCTTAACTTAAGTAGCATATATGAATCTAAGTATGGAAATGAAAAATTAATTGATTTGCTAATACTGATTCACCCCCCCCCCTCAGTATTATTTCCAACAATTGGAATCAGAGCAAGTCCTTTGGTAGAAGCTTGATCACTTGAAGGAGATCTGTAGAACAATGGGAAAGAAGCTAAAGAAGAAAGTGCCTAAGAAGAAGAAGACATCTCAAAGGAACTATGACAGTGGGAGAATCGATTGGGGAATATGTGGAAGCAACACTTCAAATTCAGAATCACCTTAGAATGAAGATGAACAAGCAAAAGAACTATCAGGTATGAGTTTGTTATCCTCTGGTGATACATTTCTCCATCCATTTGAAGATGATGAAAGTGATATAAAAACAACCGAACTTGCTCTTATGGGTGAGGATGAAAGATATCAAATAGAGGTTGAATTTAAAAATCTTACAAACAAAATTAGAGATCAACAAAATCTATTGGACAAAAGGGAATGTGCCTCCAACGAAGAAGCTACCAAACTAAAAGCTCAACTAGAGGAAGGAAATAAGGTAAGGAAGCAACTCAAGGAAAAGGAAGATCAATGTCAAAAGCTATCGGATGAAGTGACATCATTAAGAAATGAAGTAAATGAAAGGATTAGAACAGTCAAGAAACTCAGAGATAGATCCAGTTACTATGAAAGTCTTGAAGATAATATCCTCTCGCTAAAAGAAGATCTTGAAGAATAAAATAAGCAGAATAAATAACTACTCCAAGCTCTTGAAAAACAAGAAAACGAAGTTCTTGAATTAAGAAATCAATTGGAAGAAGGAAGAAAAGCCGAAGGAATCATGAAGAAGCAGTATCTTGAAAAGGATGAGCAACATCAGGTTGAGGTAAATATTCTAATTGATAAATTAGAAGAAAAGGATAAGCTCTTACAATTTCAAGATAGTACTAAGATCTTGGATGATATTCTTATTAATCAAAGGTCTCCTACTATCAAAACAGGTCTTGGTTTTCATGAATCTGTTGAAGGTGAATCTAGTTCACAAAGTAAGACAAGGGACTCTAATGCAAAGTTTGAAATGCTCAACAAGGAGAAGAGAGGTCAATCCCATCAACAACCAAGGAAAGAAAATATTCAAAGAAAATCTTTTTCTCCTAACTATGGAAGTGATAGTCGGTCATTTCCTCAATTGAATAATGTTGAATGTTATGTATGACATAATTTTGGACATGTTGCAGCCAAATGCAGAATAAGAATGGTTCAAGACCATCACACAAAAACATCATCACGTTCCAAGTACTTTAAGGGATATTGTTTTTCTTACAATATGTTTGGTCACAAAGCCATTGACTGTTGTAGAAGGAATATGAAACATATGGGATTTTATGCATGTAACAAGCTTGGACATATAGCAAAGGAATGTAGGAACAAAGTATGGGCACCATACCAAAAGGAGAAAACATCATCACACTTGAAAATATGGAAGAAGAAGGAAGTACAGTAAAAAATATGTGGCACATCACAATGTACACACATGACCGACTCAGAGGGAGCTGAAAGCATGAAACTTCAGTGTTCTAAATCTTATACGCAAGTTTCATGAATAGGAATAGTGTGTATACGCGAGTTAAACACTGCACAATCGCATATATGTTAGTTTGAGGAAAAGCAATGGAGACTCAGGAAAAAGAGTCTGATATGGTTCAGTCAATTATTTACTCTGTTTGATGATGGTTACAATCTGTTGTTAATGTGTGGAAATGTATCGATACTCATAAGATGTTGTTTTTTATCCTCACAAGTTAACTTGATGTATATCTGATTAATGATGGTGCCTTGATACTTCTTTTTGATATATGCATGATCAGATCCGATAGTGAACAGATGGAACAGGTTTAGGGGGAGAACATGCTATGCTTCTAATAAAGTATTGTTGGCATTATGTTTAGAAGTCTTCAGATCCTAATCAATGATGATGATGCTTATATGGCTAAATGGTACATCTTTCTATGATATGGTTATGAGTTACCCATGACAAAATATCATATGGGGTTACATATTTGGTGTTCAGATCAGATTTGTGGACGATTCTTTGATGATGCATATATGTTGCTTACACAATGATCTTCATAAGGATAAGGAGAAGTACAAAGCTTGAATACACAACTTCATTACTTGATGATGATTCACTCATACGTTGTTGTCATCATATGCATAAAGATCATATAATACAGTTATGATGCAGGATTCCTATAGTTCTTGGCTCTCACATGGTTGAGGATTGTTGCTCTTGAGCTCAAGGTTTGCTAGATACATAGTGATATATATAGTATCCTGGATACATGGATGATTACTCAAAGTTGCATTGTTGGTTGGCCAAGATAATGGAGTTACTGCAGGTCACATGAAGACATCACTATTTGAAGACATGATGATGATGAGTTCTTACCTATATAATGATAGGTTGATACTCACATATGTTGATTGATGATTCTCAGATGTGGGATGTTCCCGAGTGATGATACATGGATGGTATTAAAAGATCATGCAGATCTTGATGATGATGTGATGACTATGGTGTTTTTCATATATGATATAATGTGCATGATTTTGTATGACATATGCAGAATTGATTCATGGAAGGTTATGATAATGCTCAAGATCAAGAGGATGAATTTATATCTATATACAAACAAACCTTGTCACAAGTTGATGTTATCTACACTAATGGACATATACAGGTTGCTGGTCTAGATGTTGTTAACAGATGATTTTGGAGCAAATCATACACTGTGTATGATAGTTTTTGATGACTAGCATGGTCTTATTTAGATATTTGGTCTCTGTTATAAATGTCATGTATATCATTCAATGTAAAGGTCATATCAAGACCCTTGATGTAATAGTTTGTCTCTGTCTATTTTAGTCACTTGATGAATCCCTTTTGGTCATATGATGTAATTCGTACCCCCACTACGCATGGGAAGGATAATGTAATATTTCAGTCATGTATAAAAAAAATGGTATCTGGTATATCCCCACTTGGTTGGGTGGACGAGTCAAGTTTATCCCCACTTGGTTGGGAGAATGAATGTATGTATGAGTCATTGGTGATAAGAAGGTCAAACTCGCATAGTTGAGTTATAGAGTCATGTTATTTTCTTGGAAATATTTGCAGACTCAGCATGTGCTCAGGGGGATTATGGATGATACATTACATCTCAGCATGAACAAAGGGGGAGTTCAATCAAATATTTCAGCATGTGCCTAGTGGGAGCAGGATTAATATTTATCTATTTAGATATGAAAGTCTTATACTCTTAGGGGGAGAAGATCTTGGTCCGCCCTTTGCCCTTGATGTCAAAGGGGGAGAGTGACTTGGTGTTGTTGTTGCCATCAAGTCCAAGGGGGGAGATTGTTGGCATTATGATGAATGTGTTGTACTTGATGGCAACCCAGTTGTAGAGTAACAACTCACTTATACATGGTAACTAGATGAATCTTCAGAAGAGATATCAGATGTGGCAGAATGCATGAAAGTAGTATTTATAGATGTGATTAAATGTAGGGCAGCTTCAAGGAATCAGTTTAGAAGGCAAATCTCTCAGATGAGAGATCACAGTTTAGACTCACAGAATGAAGAAAGAAAGGTATACCCACGTTCACTATACACCAAGCCGCGTATATACGCAGGTTCACTATATACCAAGTCGTGTACACACGCAAGTTCACTATATACCAACTCACGTATATACGTAGGTTCACTATATACCAAGTAGTGTATACAAGCAGGTTCACTATATACAAAGGTTTGTATATCGTATACACGCACTTTCACAGAAGGAAAGGCGTGTACATGTCGGAAAACCAAGTTTTGGTCTGTGGTATTTTTACCATGGTATTTTCGTATTGGTCCATGATATTTAGTCCGAGGTATTGACCCCAGGTATTGGGTCCAAGGTATTGGTCCTACGTGGTTTTGGACCATGGTATTGAGTAAGGCCTAAGACTATAAAAGGAGGAGAAGATCATTAGGCAAAGGCATTCAGAAAGTCTTGAATATCTGATGTAGTTTGAGATCCAGTATGCAGGTTATGGGTTTATGATGCTTTGCCTGATCTGAGACAAGGAGGAATCTCAGTGGGTGATGGAGAACAAGATATAATGATGGATCGGGATCTTATGGTTTGGAATGAATCATCTCTATATGGTTTGATCATGCTTATTCTAGATCCGTATACTGACGCATGTAATGTTCTATAAATATTATGATTTGGGTATAACTCAAGTTTGGAATAGCTGCAAATTATGAATGAATATTTACAGATGTATACGCTAGTTGAATTTGATAAAAGTGCATATATATGCAGGTTAGATACATCTACATAGCGTATACCATATGAACTATGATGTTTGAAGTTACAGGTGGTTCTAGTTGTTGATGCAAAGTTCTAAGTTCTGGTGACTGTTTACTGGTGTCAGTATTCTGCATATTCAGATTGGTTGATTGTGATTAGCTTCAGTATTGATGGATGAGATCTAATAATGGATCAGTATCATAATGAATTATCTTTATGTGATATAATAGAATAGATCTCGTTGCTAACACATGTATTATCCTTTTGTATGTAATGGTCTGGGTATGTCTGAAGTCGTGAAGTGCAGCGAAGTTATAAGTAAGTATTTGATGACATATACACTGGTTTTCTTTGGTGAAGTTGTGTATACACACTGGTTCGGCTCTTCCAAGTAGCGTATGCACTTTGATGCACGATTTTTGATGATACAGTTGGCTTTGAATATTTTTGCAGAGTTCTGTGATCTACTCTGTGTTCTGGTGATTGTGTTTTTGTTGACAGTGTTTCAGTGATTCAGTGTTGGGTGATTCAGAGATTGATGATGCAAGTGGTGATTGATTTTGTGCTTCAATGTTATTGACGGGTCCAGTATGAAAATTGGACGAAACGTGACCTTCAGATTATGATGTTGTGTTCCAAGAGCATCCAATCTGAAAATTTATGAAACGCGGTACCTAGAGAAAGAAAGAAGGTTGTAACCTTCTGTAGGCCAGCACCTACGTACTAGTACATCAGCTAGTACAAGAGCTAAGGTGGTTGTAGCTCCCTTCCAGGAGAAGCTGGAGAAAGAGAGAAGGTTGTATTTTTATACAGGTAGAAGCCTGCATACCGGTATAAGACTGCACCAGTACATAAATATTGTAAAAAGAAGTTTCTTATTAAAGAAGATAAAGACGAATTGCAGCAAGTGGTTTTCACCCACATTGGGTTTCCACCTTACATCATGGTGTTCATGTGTGCTTCTTATGTGTGATGATCTGTTCTGTTTTACTGCACTTGTTTACTGTTCATATGGCTAATGAAGTTCTCATGCACTGATTAAAGATCAACATTTAATGGATTAACTGAATCATAAGTTTACTGGATATATGCTAGTTGCATTAGACATATTTGCGTGTACACGCGGGTTCCCTTAACTTAAGTAGCGTATATGAATCTAAGTATGGAAATGAAAAATTAATAAGTAATTGATTTGATAATACTGATTCACCCCCCACCCCCCAGTATTATTCCCAACAGTGTGTGCATGTTATCCCATATCACTCTCTGGTGGTGGAGCTATTTGATGAGGGGAAGGCGAACAGTCAATTGTGACAGCAACTATATCCTCTTGTGATTGCACAACTATGTCACCAAAGTATTTTGAGCGGGGTTTGAACTTCATCTCCACCTTGGGACAGAGTGATTTGGTAAGGAAATATTTAAATATGTCCATGAGATATTGGAATTTCATTTGACTTTGGGGAGCTTCAAACATGAGTAAACAAAAGCGCTACCAAAAATCCATAAGCGATTCATGTGGGACCTTCCATTTTTTTAACATTTTCTTATCAAGAGCTTCAAGATCAAAATGGTGAAAAACAGATTCTATTAGATCATTGAACTGCTTGAATGAGTGCACAAGGTTATGAGGCAGGTTGCGACACCATCATTCTAGGTGTTCGCAAAGTGTGTGTGAAAGTAGTGAAAATTTATCTGTTTCATTAAAACCTTCCACATTCTCCATGAATGCATGGAAATTGTCTAAGTGCTCAGGCCTGGCCACTTCACCTTCACCATCATACATGATTTGTGAAAATTTATCCCATAACTCCCTCTTGACATTAAATATATGTCTATTGGAAAAATATTTCGGAGGGTGAACTACAACAAACTCCATGAGAGATGTGCGAAGATTCAAAACAGATTGTGAGGACTCAACTTGCCATCTGACCCTCCTTCTAGCACCAGAAATGTTGACAGTGCTCGACCTAGCAACATTTAGGGGATCTCCTCGGTATGAAGTCCCAACTAGACCTCACACCATTTGGTGTAGGAATCCCATTCGATATGATGGCCCAGTTTCCATTATCTTAAAGATTTTCCATAGCTCTTTCTTGTTAGCACATGAGAGTTGTTTACTTTGTCTTCAAATAACGAGGTTTGAGTGCCTGGTGAGTGCTTAGTGCCACTTGTGTCAAAGTTCTTTCACTGTAGAAGGAGGGGAGGGAAGTGAGTCTCAGGTTGAAACAGAATAGTCCCAACTCTGCTAGAGACTCACAACACAACAGGACATGCACAGCTTCCGGCAGAGGAGTCCACATGGATGCGACAGTCACAAACACAAGGTGAACAAATAACATGTACAACACCCAGTGGAATAGTCCACATGAGTGTGATGGGTGTTATAACAAGTTTACAAGAATGAACCTATCGAGTATCCAGCGGTATATCCCACACGAGCGAGACAATGTTAACAACTAATACAACACATTTCCAGTAACATATGTACTAAAACAACCAAAATAGTTCAATTGTTTTAATACAGGTTAAAGAAACATGCATTACAAGCGTCCAAAGAATAGTCTTACAAACGAATACAATACATTTGTGAAAATGTATTGGCCTGTTAACAGGCTTCTGAATTAAGCGAAAGTTCCAAGACACAGTTGTACACCATTACATCAATAACCCAAATAATGGGGCGTTGGAGCCACTACTCTCTCAAAGAAAAGACTATATACTCTCAAGGATATGTGGGAGGAGCCAAGGTGAAAAGTAATTTGCATGTACAAATGAGGGGTATATATAACCAAGGGTAAAATTGACCCTTGTAACTATTCGACTTCCCTCATGACTGTTTGACTTACATGACTCTTCAACTTTACATGTGGGTGTTGAGATTTTCTATTTCATAAAGTAGGCAAAAATATCTAATGTGTGACAACAATAGGAATTGGTTGCTAGATTAGCTCAAGGTTGTTGGGAGGGAGTTAATGCATCCTAAATTTGATGTCAGAGGATTTATGAGGCAGTAATTCAAGGTGGAGTAATGAAAATTTACAAAGGTATTTTACTAGTTATGAAAGCTAAGAAGGTAGGAAATCTATTTCAGTTAGAAGGAAGTACAGGGTCAGATTATGTGTCTACGGTGTCTGAACATGACAGTAGTTCCATTCACTTATGGCATCAAATATTGGGCCATATAAGTGAAAGAGGGTTAAAAATTTTGGCTGATCGCAAGTTACTTCCAAATCTCAAATATGGAAAGTTAGATTTCTGTAAGCATTGTCTGTTTGGAAAACAAAGTAAACAAAAGTTTAAAACAGGAAAACATACTAGTAAAGGCATACTTGATTATATCCATTCAGATGTTTGGGGTCCAGCCCCTACAACTTCATATGGTTGTTCATCTTATTTTGTATCATTCATTGATGACTTTTCTAGGAAAGTGTGGGTCTACATGTTGAAAAGGAAGTCTAATGTTTTTTCAGTTTTCAAACAGTTTAGAGCATTGGTAGAAAACAACACTGGTAGAACAATTAAATGTTTAAGAACTGACAATGGTGGTGAGTTTACTTCCAAGGAGTTTGACAGCTATTGCAAGGATGTAGGGATCGAGAGACATAAGACCACGGTTTATACTCCTCAGCATAATGGAGTTGCTGAATGCATGAACATGACTCTTCTAGAGAGAGCAAGGAGTATGTTGAGTAACGCCGGGTTGCAAAAGGAGTTGTGGACGGAAGCAGTGGCAACAACTTGTTATGTGATAAACCAATCTCCATCAACAGCGATAGGCCGCAAGATTCTGCAAGAGGTATGGAAAGGACACCCTTGTGACTATTCTAAACTCAGAGTGTTTGGTTGTGATGCATATGCTCTAGCGCCTAAACATCAGCGAACTAAATTAGATCCAAAGTCGAAAAGGTATATCGTTGTTGGGTATGGTGTTGGAACAAAGGGATATAGATTGTGGGATCCTACTACCCGCAAAATCATCATCAACAGAGATGTAAAGTTTAATGAATCCTCTCTTGTACAGTTAGATGTAGATAGTAGATTGAAACATGATGATGTATCTGATTTTCAGCACATTCAGTTTGATAGCATTTCTAATGATAGTCATGATGACCATTGTTTAGATACTAGTCATGAACAGGTTTCAGAATCAGATCATGAACAGGGTTCAGGTATAGATCATGAACAGGTTTCAGATACTGGTCATCAAGAAGTTCCTACAGATGGTAGTCATCCAATCGAGGAAGCGCCAGAAACATCATTAAGGAGGTCGACAAGAATCAAACGACCACCGAGAAGGTATGATGATTATGTCACTTCTGTTGCATTTATTGCTAATGACGATGAACCTATGTGCTATCAGGAAGCAATAGAAGGTTCGAAAAGTGATAAGTGGAAAGCAGCCATGAAGGACGAAATGATGGCCTTGGATAAGAACGGCACATGGGATCTGGTTGAGCTTCCGAAAGACAAGAAAACTGTGGGGTGTAAATGGGTTTTCAAGCTTAAACGTGGTGTGAATGATACGGAAGACAGGTACAAAGCGCGGCTGGTTGCAAAAGGTTTTTCTCAGAAAGTCAATATTGACTTTCATGAGATTTTCTCACCAATGGTTAAAATTGTTTCAATTAGAATTGTGTTAGCATTAGTGGCTTTTCTTGATTTAGAGTTGCAGCAATTAGATGTTAAGACTGCATTTCTACATGGTGACTTAGATGAGGAAATTTATATGGAACAACCGGAAGGGTTTGTTCAACATCGCAATGAGAAATTTGTCTGCAGGCTCAAGAAGTCTTTATATGGTCTGAAGCAGTCACCTCGTTTTATAGACATTTTTGTGCCTTGCAGCTCCAAGCATGAAATGTCCATAAACCAAGGGCTCCTAAGTCCCTAAAAGTGTTGTTCCAACCCCTAAGGGAACAAGGTCAACAAATTATAGCTTCTCCCAGAAGTTCTCCACCAGAAACTGCTCAGAATAAGTCAAAACAGGATCATTTCAACTACTCCACTAGCTAAGTGCGTTGCATAGCACCTAAATACACTAGCTAGGTGCGTTGCAATGCACCTAAATGCACTATCAGGGTGTGTTGAGCGGGAAATGACAAATGGCAGTGTCATTCCACGAGGTGGAGAGACAATGGAAGCTTCCAAAATCTTCTCCTATGACACTTGCCTCACTGAATTCGACCAAGGATGAGTAAGAGGCCTTCAATCTCCAAGTGGAAGCAAGAACTGAAAGAGAGAAGCCACTAATCAAATCATAAGCTGACTCATCCTCCTTGCATACATCTATATATGGATCCCTCATCCCAGAGATCTGTGGAGGCTGGAATTTTGCACATTGTAAGGAATTGTTGTTGGTTTTGAGATACATATCAGAGAATTGGGTGATCTATGCTTTGTTGGGGGTGAAGAGGGGCTTCTTTGTTGGGAGGTTGATGTTGGGTCAGGAATCATCAGTTGTAACTCCTCCTGGATCTTCTTGTATATCAATAAAAACTATTTGAGTTTCTTCTCCATGCTTTTGTATCATTGATGCTTGTTACATTTGTATGGTTAACTTAAATCTGATCCTAAGTTATTTATGAATATAAATCCATGTCTTTGTATAGTTTCCTTCTTCTGTGATCTTACAGGTACTTGGTGAAGCTGGGCAAGTAAGGGAGCAGGTAGCTGGAAGCTGTCAAAGAGGAGAGAGATTGGATCAAAGGACTAGCGCAAGACACAGGTTAGTTCTTCCTATTCCTCTTTGTTTATAGTTCATAAAGGAGATACAAAAGTAGTTTTCTCTGTTTGTTTCTAAGGTAGTTGTCACACCTTAGTGGGATAGAGCAGTTCTAAATAGACACTTTTCCCGATAACAAAATGGCGACTCCACTGGGGCCGATTGTCTAATTAGTTTGTTTGTGTATCTCTTGTTGTTTGTTTCATAAACTTATAAGTAGCATTCGAACTGCATTTGCCATAGCAAATGCAAAGTAGACATTTGTTGCTTCAATCCATTCACTGGATCTGTTTATGATTTGAACAGTTGATTCATAGACTATCTAATTTCCCTTGTGATAGCTCTTAGACCCTCCTTAGATCTACCCCTGATTGTGCATTACTGATTGCTTTTACTCGGCCAAAAACCAAAGACTAAACTGCAAACCGTGACTCAGAACCCAGATAGAATTCTCGTTTCTGCCCCAGCGCAGGCACTGTGAAGAGGTTCTACATTTCAACGCACTTCCCGAAAGGGCAACCTGCGCTGCAATGCAGTTTCTCTGTGTAACAGGTGCGTTGATCAGCCTAGCCCTGTGGAGTTGAGGTTCTTGTGCTTCATTCTTTCCAGTTTTGTCTCTGATTTCTACAGCCTGTGATCAGTATATGACTGTTTCAAACCCCTTTTCCTTACTGATATTCCGCCTCGTTTGTACAAAAGAACTGTAGATGTTTTTGTGTGTTTGTTGAGTCGTTTACAGTTTTCCATTGCAAAAGTAGAATAGTCGTATTGTCGTCCTTTGATTTAGATCTGTCGCAAGTGTCAATTTCGATCATAGGAGAAAGTTTATTTGTTGTTGATGGTCGATTATGCATTTACTATTGCCTTTGGTTTGAATTTGTTACTTTCTAGTGTCAAAACGAGTATTTATTTCAAAATCATAAAGTGTCGTAATCATATCTGCCTTTTGATTTCGAAAAGAAGCTTGTTTGTGTTTGTCGCTTGAAAGCAAATTCAGATTTGTACATCAACTTTCTTTTTAGCATCAATACTAAGAAAGTGAAAAACAAATACATGCATGTGCATTTGCATATAGACAGTCTGTTTGGCTTGATTTAGGAAAGTGCATTTACAATGTGCTCTTTGCTCTTTGAGAAAAGATTGTGTCTTTCTTTTCCCCTAGTAGCTAGGATTTTCATTGCTGAAAAGAGATAAAAGTTTGTTTATCATCTTTAGATTGAATTTTAGGAATTACATCTACATATCGTGGTGAACCCAAAAGGCAAACTTCATAAGAAAGATCAACTTAAAATAAATTCAATGAATCTAACAACGCTTTGGAACTTAACGCACAACATTTATAGGTCTAGGCTAGAGACGTATTCCGGCGTCGTAAAGCCTGGTAACTGTTGTCCTCACTAATGGTTGGGTGATTCCTCCACTTTGAGACGATAAGTGCTAGTACGGACTTGTGCTCCCACGTACCGTCGAGTATATTTTGGGAGACCCCTATAGGCTTAAATCCTTTATCCATAGGAAGCCGTGTCGGCCTCCCTACTGATCGCAATGCACTGAACACAGCATTTGGGAAGATTGACTGCCGTACCATAAAAAGTATTCTGCAGTTTTGCGATTGGTTTGGTACTCCCTCTACCTAGACCTCCAGAGCAGTCCCTTTTGTTCCTTTCAGACTCTTTAACGGAAAAGGTCCATCTGAGCACTTGTCACTTCAGGCTCATTAAAAATCGAAGGAGACTAGAGTCATCTTTTGTTTTTTCTCGATTCTTAAAAACTGAAAAAACAAGTTGTGTCAAAGCGTGTTAAAATTTATTTTAAACGGAATATTCATACCCTTTTCCTACATTGATCTTGGGTTGAGAAAATGGAGCCTACCAACCAAGGAATCCCCCTTGGTGGAAATCCTAGTCCCTTCTCCTCTTGTGGAGATGTTGGTGCGCCCCATATGGCCACATTGTCGCTTCCAGGACTGACAATTGGTTTGCCTGTATGGCTCTTCTCAACCTCTATCGTTCAGAACACCACTATTCTTGAATAATCGAATCAGCAATTAGACGAGTCCAGAGTTGCCCACCAACCTTCTACTTCCTATAATTCTTCATCTCCTCCTTCCTCTTCGCTTGATGGGGCTGGTAAAGCCAAAAGTCAAGTTCCTAAGGAGGAGAAGGAAAAGAAGAAGAAAGAGAAGAAGAAGAAAGAGCCAAAGGCGAATGGGGGAAAACGAGTGCGTCTAACGAAAATCCACACACTCCACCGACCAGGCCTAAATCGCCATGTGTCATTTGCAAAGGAGACCACTTTCATAGAGATTTTCCTTGCATCCCACGGATATTAAGGGACTAGTCTCCTCGTTTGCACAACCCGGTGTCGTCAACCTCTGATGACCATGTTGAAAGCACATCGTGAACTAGTGAAAGTGAAGCCCCAGGACAAAAAGGGAAAGCTAGATTTCCTTGTAAACTGTGCGAAGGCAATCATGCCATCCACGGTTGTCCCTTCTTAGACAAAGCTAAAAGAGTTTTGGATGATCATCCGGTTTCACTGTTACGACTTCCTCCTGGATATAAAAAACTCTTGCCGAGTCCGTCACTAGTTGAGAATCTAGCTGGCCCGCTCAGGTGGTCGGCTAAAGCACCTATCATTGAAGATAAACCATCTGGATCCATACCAGATGAAAGTCAAAAGGTCGAGGCGGTAGTTGACCCGGTCTTGCCTTCAGAGGTTTCATCTTCAGATGATACAGTCACTGAAGAAAACAAGGATGACACCATCCAAATTCTCTTCATAAACACAGACTCCAACGAACATGGGGGCAATTTACCCATTCCTTTACCGCAGGAAGGAAGTTCGTCAGAGCCATACCCGGCCGTCTATTCGGTCCCACCTCCAAGCAACCTAGTTGTCTCCTTCGACTGGAATCAACTAGGCAGACCCCGTTTACCAGCTAGCGTACCATTCCGAATTATCGTTCAAATATATAGAATGGTTATGGCTGGTACCATCATAGATGAGGGGGCTTCTGTGAGTATCCTTTCCTCAACTGCTTGGAAAGTGCTTGGTTCGCCATCGCTTTTGCCTGAGATGAGAAATCTGACAGGCTTTGATAAAGGAACCAGTCGACCTTTAGGGATCCTTCC
Organism: Pinus tabuliformis; assembly: GCA_031772625.1. NCBI lineage: Eukaryota > Viridiplantae > Streptophyta > Pinopsida > Pinales > Pinaceae > Pinus > Pinus tabuliformis. Next base: position 1,027,342,326 of record CM062805.1, read on the forward strand.
CGATGTGCCAATAACATTGAGAAGGAAGGCAGTTCGCATGAACGTAATGGTAGTTCAAGGACCCTTGGATTATAACCTACTCCTTGGACGAGACTATATTGATTGCATGGGAGCGATTGTCTCCTCACTCTTTAGAGTAATGTGTTATCCGCACGAAGGAAGAGTGGTCAAGCTCGTAGACCAACTTTCATTTCCTAGATCACGCATAGCAAATAGTCATATACCATCCCTGAATGGTCTTTTCACGCAAGAAATGTCTCAATCTCCAGTCCGTCCTCCTGATGAGCGCGAGTAATTCGGAGGGATATGACTGAAACCCAGGGGGCATGCATCCTGGTCTGCTTCGACAGAAAAACTTCGGGTATAGGGTAGGTTTCCGCGGGAGAATATGCCTAGTCTGTACCCCCGTCCGTGATTGGAAGAGGGAGTTATTCTAGTACAATATTCTCTTGTCAAAGTTATGTGAGTTGGCGAGCGCCGCCACTCCCCTTTGTTTATTTCGGTAGATATTGCCAAAGAAGTATTTTGTTTGCGCCGCGAATAGAACAATCTTTGGGTAACCTGTAAGAGGTACCCTTCCTGATAAAACAAATGTTTTGTCAGCTCGAATAGAGGGTGACCTTGAAACTCTGTTTTATACCTGGGGGCATGCAAACCTTTTGGAGTGCAAGCAAAGAGCGATTATTTATCTGTTTTTTAGATTAGTCGTTACCTAACTTGCATAAAGAAAGGATGTGGGGCAAAACTCTAAAAGGTGCCATTTTTATATGAGACATTCTTATCATATGACTGGATTAATCGAGCAGTGTTACCGCGAGGTTCAAGCTTGTTAAAAAATAAACCCGGATCGAGCAAATGTTTCCACCTGCGTTTAAGCTCGTTAAAAAATGAACTATTCCCTGGTAAATAACCACCGTGAATGTAGTACTTCAGCCATTAAAGCCTTTCGTGTTTGCACTGTCACCTCCACTTTTTCATTAGCCGATCATTCACCTCCATCTGATTGTTTACCCATTTTGAGGAACAGCTGCGAAGAGTGATTTCACTAGCCATCCTTGTGACACTTCCATGATTGGAAAATTCCAAACCTTACCTGGAATCAGCTGCTACCCATTTTATCACTCGTTCCTCAAAAGATGAGTCTTCTTTAAGCTCTTTTCAACTGACTCGTAAAATATGAAAATATTTCCGAGTCCTTGGCCTTCCAGCTCGTTAATGGGACAGGAAGTGCTATCCCTCCTCTAGATTTTAATCTTTTTGGACCTGAGGGATTATTGCACAAAAAGATCGAGCGCTTGTTTTGTTCGGCTCGTTAAAGCTATCGAAAATTCATCCCTTTTGTATTGTTTTATACTTTTTCGGACTTAAGGGATTAGATGACGAAAAAGGAATTTTGGAGTTACCGTTACGTACCTTTTCGGACTCTCTAAAAATGAAAAGGACCGAGTTATCTTTGTCATTAAACTCGTTAAAAAGGTTAATAGTGACAAACTTGTCTTTAGACGAGAACGAGTTTCATTATCGCTAGGCTCGTTAAAACATAGCGATGGGTTTGCCCGAAGGGAAAATTATACAACAAGCATATGTTATCCTCCTCAAGCTTGACAAAAATAAAGAGGTACTGGTCAGCAATGACTGGGGAAAAATTGGGAAGAAAACTCAAAGAATCTTTATTGGTAGCAAGTCGCTCTTGAACATGACACTTCCGCTTCGTGCCCGAGTCGGGTTGGGTTGTTTCATTCACCAGTCACATCACCATGGTCATGCCATACCATCCACATTTGGGGTTAATGCTACCAATCCATCACATCAGTGTCGCCGATATGTTCAAGAGAATTCATCCAGAAAGGTCACCTGTGTCCTGCCCACTACCATACATTATACTCCATTCTTTCATGACCGCCACCCTGAACCATATATTATCAAATCGTTTTCACATCCATCAAAATCATTTACTTTGTTCCGTGTCATTGATGTGGGATTCATTAAGGCTATCCTATGACGGATCACTTCTTGTCGACATCAGCTCATTATCCAAGAAGTTGGTCTAGGAACACCCCATTCAGTACTTTGAAGCTTGCATGCCTCAATGGCAAGTTTCTCACTTCTGGCGACAGGTTTACATCAATGACCTTCGACCGAAAGGTTTTGCGTGGTGTTCGACGCCAAGTCCTTTATTCACACCACATGAATTGTACTGCAGTACCTTGAGGATCATTATCATTATCGGTGATTCCTCTCGCGCTTGTTAACAGTTTACCTCATTGACTGGTAATCAAGCGATGTCTTTCCATGTTCGACTTCAAAACATTTCTCACATGGATCGACTTGTACATCGAGTGAAGATCGGACGAGATTGAAGACCTCGGATCTAGTTTCATCCATCCAGGCTGCGATATATATTCAGGAAAATAAAGACATTGAAATGTACAACATTACAGCACAGATAATCATCCTACCAAAAGGATGATGGCTCTATCAGAATCATCAGTCTACCCGCCTCAGCTAGATCACGAAAAAACTATGAAGATAATGTATTGTATTGTATCTTATTACAGGTCTCCTCCCAACATTGAAAGAACTTCGGATCCTCATAATAAAGAATTTCACCCGATAAACGGCCTCATACTTTAGGGAGCAACTGTTATAGACATTTTTGTGCCTTGTAGCTCCAAGCATGAAATATCCATAAACCAAGGGCTCCTAAGTCCCTAAAAGTGTTGTTCCAACCCCTAAGGGAACAAGGTCAACAAATTAAAGCTTCTCCCAGAAGTTCTCCACCAGAAACTGCTCAGAATAAGTCAAAACAGGATCATTTCAACTGCTCCACTAGCTAAGTGCGTTGCATAGCACCTAAATCCACTAGCTAGGTGCGTTGCAACACACCTAAATGCACTATCAGGATGCGTTGAGCGGGAAATGACAAATGGCAGTGTCATTCCGCGAGGTGGAGAGACAATGGAAGCTTCCAGAATCTTCTCCTATGACACTTGCCTCACTGAATTCGGCCAAGGATGAGTAAGAGGCCTTCAGTCTCCAAGTGGAAGCAAGAACTGAAAGAGAGAAGCCACTAATCAAATCATAAGCTGACTCATCCTCCATGCATACATCTATATATGGATCCCTTATCCCAGAGATCCGTGGAGGCTGGAATTTTGCACATTGTAAGGAATTGTTGTTGGTTTTGAGATACATATCAGAGAATTGGGTGATCTATGCTTTGTTGGGGGTGAAGAGGGGCTTCTTTGTTGGGAGGTTGATGCTGGGTCAGGAATCATCGGTTGTAACTCCTCCTGGATCTTCTTGTATATAAATAAAAACTATTTGAGTTTCTTCTCCATGATTTTGTATCATTGATGCTTGTTACATTTGTATGGTTAACTTAAATCTGATCCTAAGTTATCTATGAATATAAATCCATGTCTTTGTATAGTTTCCTTCTTCTGTGATCTTACAGGTACTTGGTGAAGCTGGGCAAGTAAGGGAGCAGGTAGCTGGAAGCTGTCAAAGAGGAGAGAGATTGGATCAAAGGACTAGCGTAAGACACAGGTTAGTTCTTCCTATTCCTCTTTGTTTATAGTTCATAAAGGAGATACAAAAGTAGTTTTCTCTGTTTGTTTCTAAGGCAGTTGTCACACCTTAGTGGGATAGAGCAGTCCTAAATAGACACTTTTCCCGGTAACACCTCGGCAGTAGTATAAGAAGTTTGATTCTTTCATGTTGAGTCAGAAATATGTTAGAAGTGAATATGATCATTGTGTTTATTTTAAACAGTTAAATAATGGCATATTCATTATCTTGGTATTGTATGTTGACGATATGCTTTTAGCAAGCAAAAGCATAGAAGAAATCAACAGGTTGAAGGCTCAGATGGCAAAGACGTTTGATATGAAAGATCTAGGAGCAGCAAGATAGATTTTGGGCATGGATATTTTCAGAGACAGGAGCAATGGTAAGCTATGGCTATCACAACAAAAGTATATTGAGAAAATACTTTTGAGGTTTGGTATGAATAACGTGAAGCCTATGTCAGTCCCTCTCGCTTCCCATTTCAAGCTTTCTTCGAGTTTATGTCCTAATTCAGATGAAGAAAAGGATTATATGTCTTGAATTCCATATGCTAATGTAGTAGGGTGTTTAATGTATGCGATGGTGTGTACGCGACCAGATATTTCACATGTAGTTGGGGTTGTCAGCAGGTACATGGCAAATCCGGGTAAAGAACACTGGTCAACAGTGAAATGGGTGCTTCGGTATTTGAGAGGCACAATTAGTTATTGTATTACTTACAATAAGAGTAGTGAATTTGTTTGCGGATATGTTGATTTTGATTTTGCAGGTGATTTGGATAAGAGAAGGTCAACTTCAGGGTACGTCTTTACTCTTGCAGGTGGAGCTATTAGCTGGATGTCAAAGCTACAGAATATTGTTGCTTTATCTACTACTTAAGCAAAATACATTTCTACTTTGCATGCTTGCAAAGAGGCGGTTTGGTTGAAAGTTTTGCTTGGTGAGTTTGGTAGGTTACAGGACAACATCAGGTTACTTTGTGATAGTCAAAGTGCAATACATTTGGCTAAGAATCCGACCTATCATAGTAAATCAAAGCATATTCCAATTAAGTACCATTTTGTAAGAGAGGTTACCACTGAAAGGGGCGTCTCTCTTGAAAAGGTGCATACAAAAGGAAAACTGTGCAGACATGTTCACGAAACCAGTTTTGTTGGAGAAGCTACGCTGGTGTTTGGCTTCTCTTGGCTTGCGGAAAAGATAAAATAATAAACAAACAGGGCATCAAGCTAATTGTTGTCAAGGTGGAGATTGTTGAGATTTTATGTTTCATAAATTAGGCAAAAATATTTAATGTGTGACAACAATAGGAATTGGTTGCTAGATTAGCTCCAAGTTGTTGGGAGGGAGTTAATGCATCCTAAATTTTATGTGAGAGGATTTATGAGGCAGTTAGATTCGCCTTGCTATAAAATAGGTATCCATACAGATTGTTTTTGTAGTGTGAGAGTTTGTGAGGATTTGATTTATGTAATCTCTTGTTTGAATAATAAAGAATTGTCGATGCCTATGTTTGGTGGACGTAGCCCAGATTGGTTGGGTGAACCAAATTAAATTCTTGTGTTGCCTGTGCATGATTTTATGGCTGTGTATATGTTTTATTATTTGTTGTGCATCTGATCTCCAACAGTGGGTCCATTCAACTTCCACGTTACATTACATTGATTACAACAGTATGGCCCACAATAGTGATGTGGTCAGGATGACTCATGACATAACTCGACACAACAGAGCTGGTATGCCCGTGCTGCTGGTGGTGTCCATGTCAAGCTACAGTGCTACTGAGTGATGAATGTGCTCTCTATGTATCATGGCTTCACTTCTGCATGGAAAGGTGTGCGAAGTCTTCGATGGTCTTGGTGTTCACTTGATGTTGCACATGCATGTCTCTACTTCGCTTATGCTTTCCATGCTCCTTTTGTTTGTCCGTTCACGAACAAGTCTCCTAGCATGCACTCCTTATTCATCCTATTCGTCGTCGCACCATGTCTCATCCGTGTACCTGTATCTACAATAACTCATGACGAGACAACATCAAATCCAAAAATATCCTATTCTACCATGATGTATTATCTTTTGTTTTCTGATGCAAGTGACCAGGAGAGAGGACAAGGCTCTGAAACTGCGCAGAGCACATTTCAGGTCGGGATGCAGGCTCCGGGCACTGTCAATGAAAATTGCGCAGAGGTCATTGGGAGGCTGGGAGGAAGATTCTAGATCAGCAGTGACTGTATACGGGATCTGGCTACATTGGAGGGTAGATCTGTGCAATTTTTCCTGCGAGACAGTGCAGACAGCAAGGGACACTAGTAGTGAAAATTGCGTAGATTCTCCACGGAGGCTGGCAGCGGGCTACGGGAGGTTGCTGGCCAAAACTGCATAGATCTGGGAGGTAGGCTTGCAGGAAATTCCTACGCAATTTCTGGGCTAAGTGGGATGTTGTGCAGCTAGAGGAAAACCCATGAAAACTACACATTTTTCAAGAGGAGCAACAGGCAAGATGACAGGGCGACTGCCTAACAGAACTACACAATTTCCACGACAGTGTAGTGATAGGAAGCGAATGCATGTCCTTCATGTCTATGAAATTTCTTTAGTCAGTGGAGGCGGGAATGCTCGCAGCTTCTGCATAATTTTCTGGAGTGAAGCTCGAGGTCACTACCTATTCAAACTCTCCTGTTGACTAACAGGTAGCTTAATAAATTTTCTTGCGGGCAGTGCAGATTGAGATGGCTTGCTGAGAAACTTCTGTGTTGTTCTAGGTGACACTCACTCGGATTGATTCCAAGATTCTGCAATGCATACTACCTGGGAGGCAACCTCAATCTCTACGTAATTCTGGGCAGCAGTACATGATTATTGAGAGCTGAGACTATGCAGTGCAACTCAGTGGAGGTTCGACTGATGGGGGGTGGCCTGGTCAATGGACTTTCGGAACAATGGTTAAGTGTGTGAGTGAGTGAACTCATGAATACATGACCTCGCGAACACACTCAACATGGCTCGGTGAAAATACACCTCAAACCAATATGACAACATATGCTCAATATGACTGATTGATGGGTGCGAGCGACAATCACGACACTATGATAGATCGTTGAACAACTGCAATGACACTTGGGTGACAATCCTTACAACATCATGTGTGAGTGTGATAGATGTTTACATAGTGAGCACAACTCAAACACAACCTTCAACATCACTAGAACAAGGTCGCAAGCATGACATATCAATCAACATGCCAAAGACGAAAATTGGTCAAACAAGTGAAAAGGAAGCAAGACATGTACAAGAAACACATAAAATGACTTTTCGTGTTTGTGCACATGCATGTTACTGAGGACAGGATGATATGAAAATGACAAGCAGTCCTACAAACTCAACTAAGAGGTGTACTTCAAAAGGTGTTCTTTACTTACCACACTTACCCTCAAGAGATCATCCATCCGACGAAGTTTGCATGCGGTCCTAATCTTTTCCATTACTTGGTTCCTTTCTCCTTCTCCTCAACTCCTTGGAAGCGATTTCAGCATGTAACCTTTTCCTGTAGTCACTGAGAGGTAGATCTGCGCAATTTCAGTGGATAGTGATTGTTGCTGAAATGAGGCCCTGAGAGACCCGTCTGCACAATTTCTGCATGCAAGACAGACAGGGCAGCTTGGACAACATTGTGCAGTTTTGAGGCACAAGACACTGTTGTGGGATGGGGGTCCTGGAAGGACATCTCTGTGCAATGTTCGATTGCAGTGCAACTAGATTTCTCTACGAATGTCTGGAGAGCAGTGCTGGCTACCTGACTGCTTTGCGCATTTTTTGAGAGCAGTGATGGTTCGGATCTCTATGGACTGCGGGTTTCAATAGGCAAGGGAGGTTGGTGTCTATGCAGGTTGTAGGGTTTCAGTAGGCAAGGGAGGTTGGTGTCTCTACACACTACGGGTTTCAGCAGGCAAGGGAGGAAGCTTGATGGTTGTTGAAGGAAAGTGCAAAGTTTCGAGAAGCTGTATGAGGCTAGGTTGCTCAGGAAAATGGCTAATTGTGATATCAATGAAACATATGTAAAAATTGATAGGACTTGACTGTGATCGTACACAGACACTTAGTGACACAACGTAGACCATCCAAAATACATAAGACATACTTTACTTAATGCAACAACCTTCGTGACATGAGTGTGTGAAGTGAGTGTGAAACATGTCTATGTGATGACAACCACTCATGCACACATGCTTTCCCTTGAAGCAAAAAAACGTTCCCTTTGCATGAAAAACAACAACCCCTATGCCCAAAAATGACACATGTTGCATAAATATGAGAATGCAGACAACTCTTAGGATCAAGGAGGGGAGCTTGAAATCATCAGCTTACCAATAAGTGACCAAGGATGATCGATCACAGGATCTAAGGTAGACTCCAAATTTTGCATGCGAGCCAAAATTTTGGAGGGTGGTTGTAGCCTCTATAACACACTGCTTCAATACTCCACCAATACTACGTCAAGGGTACATTTTTGGCCCTACTGCATCAGAATTGCGGCCCAACTTCAAGACTGCAATTTCAACCCTTCTGCAACTTTAGTTTCTTCGCATGTGGGAGACAAGATAGAGAAAATTTTGACTTCCCTAGCTGGATAATGAACTCCTTCTCCTTCACTAGCCCTTTCCTTCTTCCTTTTTGAATCTCAAACTTTTTCTGCTTCCAGCTACTGCATTCAAACTTATTTAGTGTGTGTCCAAATGAGTCGATTTTCTCCAATATATAGCGAATCTGTGAAGTCAAATTACATTTTTGAGGCCGACTTGTCCTTTCTTGAGGCCAACTTGGTGGAGGAAGGCCTAATTGATGTATTTTACATTAAAATAAAATTAATTCTTGACAAACAAAGCCCAAGAAGGGTATATTACATTATAACATGGAAAAGGACACTTGACATAAATCCTAGAAGCCTACAATGGAAAATTTGACCTAAAAACATTGACCCGAGCATGAAATCCATGCTTTAATAAGTCAATTTCTTTTATAGTAAAATTTCATTTTCTTTATTTTGACAAATACATTACATCGTAACTCAAATATAATTATGAAGACCGACACTAGTTACATTTTTCAACAGAAAGAGGGGGGTTGGAAACAGATGAGAGGGGGCTCTTAGCAAGCTGAAGGATCTGGTTTAGTGCATTATCTTTAGGAGAGGAATTATTTCTTAAGTATTTGATTACCAAAAAGGAGTACCCTTTGATAGTGAGGTCTTTAATGCCTTATTAGAGAGCGCGAAGGAGGCCATATGGAGCCCGTACAATTCCATTTAAGCATTTTTTTCCTGCCTAGACCCCAAGCGTACCTAATTACTATTTTTCCTTCGATATTGCAAATAATCCCTCCCCCTCCTGCCACCCCTATAATTATTATTAATGTTAATTAAGGTTTTAATTGATAATTAATCTTTAGAGGCAATACAATTAGCAATCATTGTGAAAATGAAGTGTTATATATCGCAAGATTAAAGTTCAAATCTCTCAGGCTTATCCATAGCCACATGTTGTTAGGGATTATAGTATGTCATGTGAATACGAGATTGTCTCAATAACTTATTCCTCTAGTCAAAAAAATAAAAAAAAGGGTCATTAATTGATAATAAAAAAATATATTTGCAAGCTTGGTAGGACTCCTATTTTCATGTTTTTACATGTCCATTATTCACCCTGCTACAGGGGAGGGCGGCACAAGATTTGAACCCAAGACTTCCGGTTCAGTGAGACTTCATTTCCACGACTACTGCCACTTGAGCTACCCCAAGCAAACGTTATTAATCGATAGTTATTTAAATTAAATAATTATAATAATGAATTTATATAATTAATTTTTTAATTATAGAATAAATTTGAATACACACACACACACACACACATATATATAAATTTTTATCAACTCATTTTTTATTAGTAATTATGTATATTAATGACCTATAGATTAATATTATTTTTGCAGTTATATATTATTAACTCTCTTTCAATGGAGGATCATATATATTAATGAGATGTAATGTTTTTTTTGCAATATTTTGGCCTAGTAAGCAAAATACTTGGTGTTAGAATTTGTTAATAATGTTAACTATAATACATTTTCTAGCTTGGTTGAAGTTATTGGTTCCCTTTTGGTCTCAATTGATTTGTTAATGGTCATATATTACTAATTCTCTTGGTGAAGGAACATGCATGAAATAGTGTACAAATTTTCCCATTTTTCTCCAAAGAATTTTTCTCTAGTGGGAAAATTGATTGAAGAATGTTGGATATTCCAATAATGGTAATTGTAATTTACATTTTCTAGCTTAATTGAAAGGATTAATTCCCTTTCTTGGTCTAAATTGTCTAACTCATATCTTTGTAGTAGAGAAATCCTAGTTAAAGAGATTGGTATCTTGTTTGAATTGTCTAATTCATATCTTTCATTCATAGACTAGTAAGAAATTGAGTGATTTGATTCCTTATTGATAGTTGCATTAATGGTAGCCTTTGCCTAAGTATCTACCTCTTCCCTCCTAATGGTAGTGTGGGATCCTTCATTGAAACTCCAAACATAGTTACCTCTGGATCCATAGGTATAATTGTATAGTGGTGACCCAATTCCTAGTATTTCTAACACGTGGATTTATTATTTGATCTTTCTTGAACCTAGGTGACCTTCACCATGTACCATGCTGAAAGAAAAAACTATAATGGAATGCAATATTTTAATAGTCTTTAAGCTATGTCCAATTATCACAACCTAACATGTTTTTACTTGTGAGGTTTTTGTTTAGACCTAAATAAATATAGTTAATTAGATACTAATGTTGTATACCTCCTCCTTGCTTCTAGCCACAAGGTAATAAGGTTTTCCTAGAATGTATGGTATCAAGGGTATCCACATGAAAGGGTATTCTAACTTAAATATTCCAAAAGGGAATTTGGATATCCTTAAATTGGAATTTTTATTAATTATTTCATAATTTGGTCGAAACTTGTCATATATGAATGTATTATATTGAAAGCCACGTTAAAAAGGGATTATTGGTATAGTGAACATGAGATGTTGAGTCTTATCCAAAGAATATACAGTATTTTCATATTTTAGATTTATGGGATTCTTAGATTGTTGTAATAGATTTTCTGGATTAATCTCATTCATGTTGATTGTTTTTAGATCGACATTTCGAACATTCAACTGAGGTTCATCATCAGGATTAAAGTATGATTCATGGTTAATAAATAGGTAGAAGGTATTAGGGTTTAAGAGAAAATGGTCGACAATAAAATTTAAAAAGGAATGAGGTGATTAAATAAATTAAATGAATTAAATTCCTTTACTATTGATTAAATGCCTTTATTATTTTTAAAAATGAATATGTTTTATTAAGTCATATTATCATTAAAATTTTAATTAATGAGAGATTAATGGTTGATTTTAAGATTTTTTAATATGTTAATTTTTTTTAATGAGGAATAGTGATATAGGGAATATCTATATTAAAAATACCTAAATAAGTATTAAAAATATATAAATATGAGATGTTTACTGATTTCAATGGCTTCTCTAAATTTTCATTGAAAATAGTGGTCAATTTTGGCAAGGATGCGGTTGTTTTCAATGCAAATATGATGCTTTGTATCATTAAAATGTTCGGCTAGTGTAGAGGTTTTTGATCAATTATGTCTGAAGTTAATGGAATGTTCAAGGATGCAATTATTAATAGATCGACATGTATCACCCACATATGGAATTCCACAAGAACAAGTAATCACATAAACTCCTTTTTGGCATTTAGGATAAATAGGGTCTTTAACAGATTTGAGGCAAATTCGAATAGTATTAATCAGTTTGAAGGTGATCAAGATTTTATGTTTTCTTAGGATATGGGAGATCTTATCAGTAGTGCCTTGAATTTATGGAAGGTTGACTTTATTAGTGAAGTTGTCAAAAATTTTACTATTTTTATTTTCATTATTAAGACCAGTGTCTTTGCTAGCTTTGTTAAATGCTTTGATGGCTTGATGTTTATTATACTCATTTTTTTAAAATACATTTATTAGATGACATTTCTCTTTATCTAAGGGTTCTTTATCAAAGATTCGCAATGCTCTAGTTGCAAGGGTGTTTAAAATTCCTAATTTTTATTTGGGATGACAATAAGAAGTAGTATGGAGATAATGTTCAGTGTGAGTCTTTTTTCGGTAGACTTGGTGGGATATGGAGCCATCCGGATTACAACTGATGAGGATGTCAAGAAAAGGAAGGCTATCATTGACTTCAACTTCCATGGTAAATTTTATGGATGGGGAATGTTTATTTAGATGTTGTTTGAAAGTTTCTAATGCTTCATGCCCATGGGGTCCAATGAGGAAAGTGTCATCCACAAATATTTTCCATAATTTAGGTTTTAAGGGTGCACTTTCAAGGGATTTGGATTCAAAATTTCCATGAATTAGTTGGTTATTACTGGAGAGAGAGGAGATCCAATGGCCACCCTGCAAGTTTGTTCATAAATTTCACCCATGAAACTAAGAAAGGTGGATTTTGGACAAATTTCAACAAGTTTTAAAGTATCCAGATCACTGATTTTTCTAACAACCTCCATGGCTTCATCAATAGGAATGCTTGTGTAAAGTGCAATGACGTCAAAGCTCACCAAAATATCATTCTTATCGAGTTTAAGAATATATATATTTAATATTCATTTTTAATAAATACATTCTAAATATTCCTCACATCATTTTTCCTCATTAATACAAATTTAACATATTATAAAAAAAATCCTAAAAATAGACAATTAATTATTCTTATTAATTAACATTATAATATTTATCAAAACATTCATTTTTTAAAACAATAATAGAATTTAATTCATTTAATTTTATAATAAACAATTACAATACATGTTCTCATATTTATATATTTTTAATATAGATATTCCTTTTGTCACTATTCCTCATTAAAAAAAAATAACATATTAAAAAATCTTAAAATCAACAATTAATCTCTTATTAATTAAATTTGTAATGATAATATGAATTAATAAAACACATTTATTTTTTAAAATAATAAAGACATTTGATTCATTTTATTTATTTAATCACATAATTCCTTTTTAAATTTTATTGTCGGTCATTTTCTCTTAAACCGTAATACCTTCTCCCTATTTATTAACCATGAGTCAACAATCAACATTCCTCATACTTTAATCTTGATGATGAACCTCAGTTGAAGGTTCGAAAATTCAATCTAAAAACAATCAACATGAATGGGATTAATCTGGAAAATCTATTACAACAATATATAGTATATCAATGTGTTAGCATCCATGAGCCATAATATAATACAACGATATAAAGAGTCTCATATACATGTGCCTAGAATAAAATGGATAGGATTGATATAGAAACTACAATTGATTTGGGTACATAGGACCAAATGCTTCCTTGTTGAGGAGATGGGGAAATACAACCTGAGAATCCCTATTGAATAGTAAGGTGCTCTAAAGATTTTAATAATCCAAGTAATGGGAGGATCGTGCCATGGGATTTGAGACTGATAGAAATCAAGCAAGTCAAATCTATTAAATTTTGTTAGAGGTTGGATCATGAACCACTAAAGGTTGAGCAAGTTAGAGACTACATGAGGGGAAAATTTTGGGAACAACTCACACGTTCCCGGTGAATTAGATACAACATTTGAAGCATTGGACAATCAAGTGTATGATTCTTGATCATGCAATAATGAGCTGAAGTTAAGCATGCAAGAAAAAAATAAAGTTAGAGAGCACTAAGGTCTCCCTTTGCTTGATACAAGGCACCCATAAATGAGGAATATGGATCTAATATGCACCTCCCTCCAGGCCAATCCCCTATAATAAATATGTTGAGGTCAATAGAGGAAAGCTCACCAGGGTTGAGACAATAATGAATCCTCAACAATGGCATGAGGTATATATTATAATGTGACTAGAAAATTCTAACACCAATTGGAGAGAAATGATTTGATGGGTGGACTGGTGACTTCCCATGTTCAAAGAATAACATGCAAGTTTAACTGGGAAACAACTGAAATTATTCCACAAGGAATGGTTAATTACTAGGATGGAGGATTTTCAAAGAAATTAGTAAACCATAGGGACATCCAAAGGTCAAATCATAGCAATACAAGATGGTGCAACTCATAGAGGTGTTGACATATTGTAACATGACTCAAGGTGGTATTGAATGGACTCCATGGGACATAATGGTGACTCATCTCCAATGCTCTAAAAAAGGAGACAAAATGATGCTACCATTGACTAAACCAAGTACAAGAAGTATGAGATCTTCCTAGAGTAAACCAAGAGGTTATGAGCGGGCGAGTCTAGGGGGATATGGGTTGTCACCATGATAACAAGAAATGTAGGGGTTGTTGGCTCTAGTATGAAGACAAACTAGAATTTCAAACCAAAAGGAGATTTAATGACACCAACACCAAAATGCAAAAGGGGTAATGGTGTTGGAGTGCTCATGTGAGGAATGATCTAAAAATTGATAAATGGCATATGTAAAACATGCATGGGTTGATCCATTTATCAAAGTATGGAGATCCCTATGGTGATATCCACTAAATGATACGAAAATGCAATGAACAAGGATTTATTATATGCAAAATTCCACAGGGAATGGACCCAAAAGAGACCCTATTAACATGAGTAAAGGTGGTCTAGTCATGATGAATTTACACATATGAGTCAACAAGTCCAAAGACAATATGGTATCAAACTAAGAGAGATAAATATGAAGAAATTTGATTTGAAAGGACAGGAATTTGACACCTCGTGGAAAAAATGTCTTCGAGGTGAAGTACCAAAACATATAAAACTAATGAAGACCCATTTGAGAGCCCAAAGAGAGCTATCATTTCCCCATTTTTATTCTTTTTCAGAGTATAGCTAGGGTGGATTTCTAGGATAAGGGATGGCCAGGTTAGTGGAGTAGGTTTATGTCATCATGAACCCCGATGGAGTTTTGAGGGGTTTTTATGGGATTCGATGGCATTCACTTGGAATATTCCATCATCAACACAATTCTCCTTCCATTCCATTGCATTCCGGCAACTTTCAAAAAACAACATTATTATTGGGCATAACTTAATTAATTATGCTCGAGGTGGCATTCCAGGGAGATTAATTGATGGAACACCTCAATGTAATAGCTTGCAGGAATTGGTACGAGAAAATCTACATGATGAGACTATTGGACGGGAGTTTCAGTGACCTGAAGAGACATGGTGGCCAATTTACCATTTTCCCGCATTAAAAATAATATTTAATTAAAATAAAAGAGGGAAAAGTGCTCCATGATTAAAATAATAATAAAATAGAAGATTGTAGAGGGGTCCATCATATCTATAAAAGAGGAGACTATTGGAGGACATCTTGGATTGAGTATTATTTCTTGTATGAGAGGTTGAGAACCCGGTTCTCTACTCCATTGGTAGCTCAACGAAAACCCTCGGGTGATTTAGAGAGATTGGGCGAGCACCCATCCCCCCTTGGTGGATTCATTCAAAATCCATAGGTGTAGAGATTGTTTCTCTGTTTCAGTAGTATTAGCATCTATCTATATATAATAAAGCTGGATTTTAGTTGCTGCATTTCTCATTGTTTCTCATGTTGTGATCTTTTAATGAGATTTTGTGCAATGTATAGATTTATGGTGCTGATTTTACATGGAAATCTTCTGGAAAATGCATGATAGTTTAATATGAAGTGCATGTTCCAAAATTAATTGATTTGGGACATTACAGTGGTATCAGAGTTGGTGTCCTTTCCAACCTGCCAACCTGGGTTTCACTGTGAAGGTAATAACGCTGATTTCATTGGAGAAAAATAAATTTGGCAAAATATCCATTACAAAATGCTAGGAATTCTCAATAAATTTGTTGCCTGTGTTAGCAAAAAATAACGATTATTCTAATTAATAATCGAATTTCTACAATTGCTAAATCTGAACTTAATGCGGAATAAACATAGAATCAAAACTTAAATGCCTGAATTAAAAATTACCTCTAGCCATTGATGTTAATACCAGTAATATTTTTTTATTCTGGAAGCCTCCACTAGTGTTGAGTTTGCAGGCGTTGTTCGCTCTTTCAAACCAGTGATTTGAAGAAGATTCAATTAATTTCAGAACCGTTGAAGCAAAAGCTATCCTAAGAATGAAATGCCTGAAATTCAGCTATTCAATTTATGCTTAACGTAGAACAGAACCTCTTGGAACAGTTTCTCTGTGCGCTCAAAATCAGAAATAGCGAGGGGGAATTTGTTACAGCTAAACTAATTGTAAAATGCAAATGCCACTTCGCTGATCAGAGTGTGGGCTTCACCATACATGGTCTGAAGCTATCTTTGGTACTTGGAACGACTTCCAATAAAGAACATCCAAGTGCCCAGACATACAGGAAAAAATATTCAAAGTGGAAGTGGGATCACGCAGAGCGCCGTGAGTCCATTATCAATGTGGTGGACATGAAGTACGTGAGCCAAATGAATGAAAATGAAAAAGGCGACATAACAGCAAACCGAGCACTCAGCTGGTTGCAACAACGACGTGTATTTCATGTACTACCAGATAAATAAATCTGAAGGCACTTCCAAGCTCTGCTCTCTCAACTTGATGGTGTAAAATTGAAGGGGATTGAGATACAAGCTTGGGGACCAAACAGATAAATATATAGCCAAGCTTCCATCAAGCTTCTGTTGGCTATGTGTCAGGTGTTCCACAGATCAAGGTAGAGAACTCCAGATGGAGTAATGGACCACTTCAGAAGCTCCAACAAGAAATTAATTACTGCAGTTGGTTTCCAGAAATTAAGGAATGACTGCAGTTTACTTCCATAATTGTAGGCAGCAGTTGGTAAAAATTTAATGGAGCTTAACATTCTCCCACTTGGTCCATACTTCCAAAATTAATGTCTCATCTTAAAACCCATTGATAATATGTATTAAGTAATAGATACATGAATCATGGCGATAAGTCCTCTAATGACGAGTATTATCTTCCATGTATTACTATGTATTTATTCTTATTATAATTTATGTGGCAACAATTTCTTAATGAATAAACCTTATGTTTATTCCTGGTCCTACACAAATGAATTTTATCAAATCAACTTAAGGTGCACATAAATATGAGAAAAACATCACAATAATTAAGAATTTCATTAAAATAACATTGTCCATACAATGAGAAACTACATAATGGAACCAAGTCCCATATTCATTACATGATCCTTGAATTTAAATGGTGGCATGCCTTTAGTCAAAGGATCAGCGATCATCAACTCAGTGCTGACATTCTCAATGACCACTTTCTTTTCTTTAACACATTCCATTATAGCTAAATACTTAATGTCGATGTGTTTATTTCGACTCCCACTTTTGTTGTTTTTAGCGATAAAAACAGTAGCTGAATTATAACAATATATTCTCAATGGCTTAGAGATAGAATCCATAATTCTAAGCCTAGAAATGAAACTCTTATCCCATACACCATGTAAAGTAGCCTCAAAATAGGAGATGAACTCAGCTTCCATAGTGGAAGTGGCAATCAAGGTCTACTTGGAATTCCTCCATGATATAGCTCCACCGGCCATCATAAATATGTATCCTGATGTTGATTTACGTGAATCAACACATCCAGCAAAGTCAGAATCTGAGTAGCCAATTACTTCCAAAGTGTCCATCCGTCTATACATAAGCATGTAGTCTTTGGTTCCTTGAAGGTACCTCATTACTTTCTTTGCAGCTTTCCAGTGGTCTATACCTAGATTACTCTAACATCGTCCCAACATTCCCACAACAAATGCAATGTCAGGTCTTGTGTAGACTTGAGCATACATTAGGCTTCCGACAGCAGAAGCATATGGAATGTTTTTCATTTGTTCCCTTTCAAAGTCGTTCTTCGGGCATTAGTTCAAATTGAACCTATCGCCCTTCACAATGGGAGCTACACTTGGTGAACAATCCTTATCCGAAATCTCTCTAAAATTTTATTAATATAGGTTTCTTGTGACAGACCCAAGATGCCTCGAAATATGTCTCTATGGATCTTAATGCCAATGACATAAGATGCCTCACCCATATCCTTCATATCAAAATTTTTAGAGAGGAATTGTTTCACCTCATGTAGCAAACCCTTATCATTGGTTGCTAGCAAAATGTCATCCACATATAAAAAAAGAAAACAAATTTTACTCCCACTAACTTTCAAGTATATACATTGATCCATAATGTTTTCTAAAAAACCGAAAGAAGAAATTACATTATCGAATTTCAAATACCATTGGTGGGATGCTTGTTTTAAACCGTATAATGACTTCTTGAGCTTGCAAACCAATTGCTCACCATCACTAGAGGGGAATCCTTCAGGTTGTTTCATGTAAACCTCCTCCTCTAGATCTCCATTGCGAAATGTCATTTTCACATCCATTTGTTGCAACTCCAAGTCAAAATGGGCTACTAATGCCATAATAACGTGCAAGGAATCTTTCTTAGATACAGGAGAAAAAGTTTTCGTGTAGTCGATTCCTTCTTTCTGAGTGAATCCCTTAGCAACAAGTCTTGCCTTGTATCTCTCAATGTTGCCCAATGAGTCTTTCTTTGTCTTAAAGACCCATTTACATCCAATGGCTTTTGCACCATTAGGAAACTCAACAAGATCCCAGAATTCGTTACTCTTTATGGAATTCATCTCTTCCCTCATGGCATCATACTATAATTCTGATTCTTTGCAACTCATGGCTTGTGAAAAGGACTCGGGATCATTTTCGGCTCCAATGTTGTAGTCAGATTCTTGCAGATACACAACATAATCATTAGGAATTGCTGATCTCTTTAGTCTAGTAGATATTCTTAATGTTGTACCATCATCTTCCTAAGAAGTATGTGGTTCAACTTGTTGTTCAAAAGTTCTTGGCAACTCTTGAACTACCTGATCTACTGGAATGTCATCAGCAGCTTGTGGAACTTCAACAATTGGTTGTTCAACACCAGTTTGTACTTGAGGGGTGCTATGAACAATAAGCAATCTATCACTTGAGGTGGAAGGTTGAAACTCTGAATGATCCTTCTCAGAAACTATGTTCCTGGTTTGATCGCTCCCACTGATCAAGTCATTTTCAAGAGACTTTGAATTTCTTGATTCCACAATCCTAGTGTTGTGAGATGGACAATAAAATCTGTAACCTTTAGACCTTTCAGCATATCCAATGAAGTACCCACTAATGGTCCTTGGGTCCAGCTTCTTCTCTTGTGGATTATAAATTCTCACTTCAAACGGGCATCCCCAAACGCACATATGTCGCAAACTCGGTTTCCAACCTTTCCATAATTCAAATGGTGTTTTAGGAACAGCCTTGGTTGGAACTCGGTTTAATATATACATTGTTGTCTTAAGTGCTTCAGTCCACAAGGATTTAGGAATATTGGAGTTGCTAAGCATACTCCGCACCATGTCCAATAATGTTCGATTTCTTCTTTCTGCTACACCATTCTAGTCGGGTGAACCAGGCATGGTGTATTGGACAACAATCCCATGCTCTTGAAGAAATTTAGTGAATGGCCCAGGTGCTTGTCCATCTTCTGTGTATCTACCATAATATTCTCCACCTCTATCTGATCTCATGATCTTAATTTGCTTGCCACATTGTTTCTCTACTTCATCCTTAAAGATCTTAAAGGCATCTAATGCTTCGCTCTTTTTATGAAGCATGTAGAGATACATATATCGTGAGTAATCATCTATAAAGGAGATGAAGTATCTCTGACCATGTGAGTCCATGTCTGGACTACATATATCAGTATGTATGATCTCTAATATGTCCGAACACCTATTGGCACCTCTCTTTGACTTGTTGGTCTACTTTCCCTTTATGCAGTCCACACAAGTCTCAAAATCAGTAAAATCCAGAGTGTTAAGCACCCCTTCATTTACCAATCTTTTAATTCTTTCTATGGAGATATGACCTAGTCTCTGGTGCCATAATTTAGAGGAATTTTCTTTAATAACACATCTTTTAGTGCAGTGTGAACATGCATTGAATCATAAGTGACATTTTTTTGTAAATTAATGTAGTAAAGACCATTAGACAAAATACCATTCCCAACATAATCAGATTTATAAAATAGATTGAAGGATTTTTCTGAAAAGTTAAAGGAATATCCAAAAGGTACAAGCCTTGAGACTGAAATCAAGATTCTAGAAAAACTTGGAACATAAAAGGTCTTTTCTAATTCTAAAACAAAGCCACTACTTAAATTTAAATAACATGTTCCTATAGCTTCCACATGTGAGCCCATCTTATTTCCTGATAAGATGCTTTGCTCACTTCCCACCGGCTTGCTTAGGTTTTTCAAACCCTACAAGGAATTCGAAATGTGAATTGTTTATCCAGAATCAATCCACCATGTGTTAATATTGACGTTAACCATATTAGATTCATAACAAACAAACGAGATTAAATTACCTTTATCCGGAAGCCATTTCTGAAATTTGGCGCATTCCTTCTTCATATGTCCCTTCTTTTTACAAAAGAAACACTTGGAATCCTTCTTGATATCGGCTTGGGGAGCTACTTTACCTTTCCCTTTCCGATTGGCTTGAGATTTTCCCTTTCCATGCGTTGCCAACATTGCACTTTCTCCCAATTCCATCACCAGTCTCTCTTCCTCTTGAACACACATGGTCATGAGTTCATTAATTGACTATTTATCCTTATGTGTGTTGTATGAGATTTTGAAAGGTCTGTATTGGCGCAGAAGGGTGTTCAGGATGTAGTGCACCAAGAAAGACTATGATATTTTAACCTCGAGTTTCTTCAATTGAGCCACAGTGTCCCTCATTTGCATGATGTGCTCGCGCACACCTTTCACACTGCTGAGCCTTAGGGATGAGAACTTCATGATTAGGGTGCTTGCTAGTTCCTTTTCTGAAGTGACGAATTGATCATCAATGGCTTTCAACAAGTCCCGGACCTTTTCATGCTAATCAACGGAACCACGAATACCGGCTGAAATTTTAGTCTTAATGAACATCATGCTTAGACGATTGGATCGCTCCCACCATTCATAAAGTGTGATGTCCACTGCAGTGCTGGTATTAGTGAGTGTTGATGGTTCATCTTTCCTAATAGCATAGTCTATGTCCATCCACCCCAAATGAAGGAGAACCCTCTCCTTCCAAACCTTATAGTTATCTCCCTTAAGTTCAGGGATATCACAATGAATTTCAGAGAAATTTGCAGGTTGTACAACTGCATCAAAATTAAAATATCACATGCTTATGTTAAAATTTGAGGCTTAAATAAAATTTCATGTTTTACCAATGTAAATCATGCTCATAGTTTAATCTAATGACATAAAAATTGTCTGTGGGCTAAATTCTCAATTCAAGCAGATTCAATTATTCATAGTTTTGAACTTTATGATAAAACAATTAACTCATAATTCTTGTGGGTAAGTTATGAATATTTTATCCTAATTAATTATATAAATATAATAAATATTCCCGTGGGATAAAATTTATTATATCTAGTATAATTAATTACAATTTAATGTCTAATTAATCTTTATGTGATCCTAACCAATCATAATATATAATTTTATTTAATTAGAGATGTTGTGGTTATTCTCTAATCAATTAAAATTATATGGATCACTAGACATTATTTATTTTAAATTGCATAAACAAAAATATACACAGTACTTCACATTTCATACTATGTGAAATGGTGTATACAAGTTTAATATGAAGCAATTAAAAAAAAAAATATGGAAAGCGGAAACAATTACCGCACTCGCGAAACACTTAAAAATTTACTTATAAAATTATAAACAAATCTTAACCAGAGTAAAAATAATGTTTCATGAAAGGAGTAAGTCAAAATGATATTTTAAACAAACTCTATATAACTGTTTCTTGTAAAAACTGCCATAAATGTCAGCATTACGGTAAATGATAGTAATAATTCATCACAAAATTAAAATTAAAGTTAAAGCAGTCAACATTACTGTAAATGACTGCAAATCAATTGTTCAGTTTATAAACAAAACCCGGAGATAGACTGAAGTAGCATTGATCTACTTTGCACTTGCATAGAAAATGCAGTTCGAAGGCTAGCTGGCTTGACTTCAGGCTCCATCTGTAAGTTTATAAAACAAACAAACATAGACAAGCAAACAAACTATTCGTCACAAGATAAATAAAATTAAAATTAAAATTAAATTAAAGCACTGCTTCACGCAAATTAAATAGAGAACAATTATAAATTTATACACATCAAGACAGAGATAAATTATGGCTCTGATACCAAATGTTAGCAAAAAATAACGATTATTTTAATTAATAATCGAATTTCTACAATTGCTAAATCTGAACTTAATGCGGAATAAACATAGAATCAAAACTTAAATGCCCGAATGAAAAATTACCTCTAGCCATTGATGTTAATACCAGTAATAATTTTTTATTCTGGAAGCCTCCACCAATGTGAGTTTCCAGGCGTTGTTCACTCTTTCAAACCAGTGATTTGAAGAATATTCAATTAATTTTAGAACTGCTGAAGCAAAAGCTATCCTAAGAACGAAATGCCTGAAATTCAACTGTTCAATTTATGCTTAACGTAGAACAGAACCTCTTGGAACAGTTTCTCTGTGCGCTCAAAATCAAAAATAGTAAGGGGGAATTTGTTACAACTAAACTAATTGTAAAATGCAAAAGCCACTTCACTGATCAGAGTGTGGGCTTCACCATACATGGTCCGAAGCTATCTTTGGTACTTGGAACGACTTCCAATAAAGAACATCCAAGTGCCCAGACATACAGGAAAAAATATTCAAAGTGGAAGTGGGATCACGCAGAGCGTCATGAGTCCATTATCAATGTGGTGGACATGAAGTACGTGAGCCAAATGAATGAAAATGAAAAAGGCGACATAATAGCGAACGGGGCACTCAGCCGGTTGCAACAACGGCGTGTATTGCATGTACTACCAGATAAGAAAATCTAAAGGCACTTCCAAGCTCTGCTCTCTCAACTTGATGGTGTAAAACTGAAGGGGATTGAGATACAAGCTTGGGGACCAAACAGATAAATATATAGCCAAGCTTCCATCAAGCTTCTGTTGGCTATGTGTCAGGTGTTCCACAGATCAAAGTAGAGAACTCCAGATGGAGTAATGGACCACTTCAAAAGCTCTAACAAGAAATTAATTACTGCAGTTGGTTTCCAGAAATTAAGGAATGATTGTAGTTTACTTCCATAATTGTAGGCAGCAGTTGGTAAAAATTTAATGGAGCTTAAAAGCCTGCTTAATAATCATCCTACAATTTGTACGGATCGATTAAAGAAATTCATCCAAATCATTTATAAAGACCGACTCAAAGTGTGGGTCCGCATGTAATTGAAAATGACCGCTTTTATCGACAATTCTTTTCGACCGCTTGTATTGACAATTCCATCCATTTGTTATTGAAGGCTGAATTCCATCTTAACAAATCAAGAGCCATCGGTTGCTTTTGTCCAACAGTTAGGAAATTTCCTTCACTTCCATAGTTGTAGGTAGCAGTTGGTAAAAATTTAATGGAGCTTAACAGCCTGCTTAATAATCATCCTACAATTTGTACGGGTCTATTAAAGAAAGTCGTCCAAATCATTTAAAGACCGACTCGCATGTAATTGAAAACGACCGCTTTTATTGACAATTCTTTTCGACCGCTTGTATTGACAATTCCAACAATTTGTTATTGAAGGTTGAATTCCATCTTAACAAATCAAGGGCCATTGGTTGCTTTTGTCCAACAATTGGGAAATTTCCTTCCACCATAGGCAAAAATCTGAGCGCAGAGTTTGGAGTTTGAATTTTGAGCCGACAACCATTTCTTTGTGTGTGTACCAGAGGAGAAAAGTCTGGTTGTATTATAGAAGCCAGATCGATTTATTTTATTAAGGACCATTGAATTTTCTGAAGCCGACGTTCAGAGGAGCCGACACAATTCCAAGGCTAAATGTTTTTCTGGGGGTCACACTGCTCAATTATCACCATCGGCCCAGGCTCGATTATATTAGTAGGGTCGCTACAATTGCGTGACGAAGCCATGCCTTCTCGTGTGTAAGTGTGTTGCGAAAGACAATGAGAGTGCTTAGAAGATGAGGCTCCTAGCCGGTGTTAAAACCACACACAGCGGTGAGCGAATAGACGACTGTCAGGCTGAAGTGATCATTGCACGATTGTTATCGTCTGAATATTCTTTCCAAAGACAGAGGGAGATCGATGTTGTAGAGGTCTACATATGGTGGTGATGTTAATAATTGGGGAATGTTCTTTTTCTTGAGGTTCTGGTGCGATGAAAGAGCCTATAAGTCTGCCTGCGTATTACAATATTTATTAAAGAATAAAACCAAAAGTCCATAATTATTTTGGAGAGCGGGTTTGTCATATCTGGGCATGCTTACCGACGGTTTATTATTGAAGTCTCCACCATGAGCTCAGGTAAAGTCTGAAGAGTGTTGGCCTGGTAGTTTATGCGTGTGCCATTTCCGGAAGGACGTTGCTAGGGGACGGGGTTGATAAACTTATTGTTGTAGCTTGTTTGGAGGTTGATTCATGCTATGGGAGTCGTATTCTCTTGTTGGATAGGCTGTTGGCCTCATTTATAATTGCTAGGTACGTATGGATAAAGAGGAGGCCACTGTCTGCACAGAACGAGTTTTCTTCCTCCTTGCTGGTCATACTATCCCTCCTGAATAGAGACCAAATCTTAAAGAAGAGACACAATTTGTTGCCTTACTTTACATGTGTTTCTCAGCTAAAGTGGGTCTGCATGGAGACTGAAACATACAGAGGACATCCAAGATGAAGATAACAATCACAGTTGTAACCAGGTTTCTTTTGTACATTCTCTTTTGTAATATCAGTTTTGGTTTAGTTAGGGTTCTCCATAAATATGCCACTCCACCTACAGTAATAATATTGCAAACTGTTTAATGAAAGAAAGTTTCCCCTAGGCACCTCAACAAAGAACCCTTCAGTAACGACCATATGCTTGCATGAAAACTTTCTGAGCTTGTTTTCTTTAAATTCTGTGAATGTATACCAATGAAGATTTGGTTAAGGTCTGAAAGTATCATTAAAAGGCATATTATCGTATCCTATTGTTGGAGGGTGTATCAGGAAGTGAATTTGACTGCTAGGAAGGGTAGAGGTCTGGTCATTATTTCTGTCACAGTCTTGTAGGGAGTCAGCTGGTCTATTGTATACTTCTATTATGTTGTCAGTCCTAGTTTGATATTCTTGTCATCATTGAGTGAAAACACAGATCACCTTTATAGACTCTCTTAATAAACCAACAGCAACAAACAATAGACCCTTCTCAAAGGGGGTCTATGCCATTCTTAAAAATGAAAAGCCAAGATATTTGCAGAAAGAACCGAAGATTGGATACAAAATCCTTGCACTTGGAAGAGATTTGAAACACATGAAGGTCACCTCGGAGGACCTTTTCAAACTAGACGAACTGGATGCACTCTTTTCCAAAGTGAGCTAGTTAGAAGGGAATAAACTAATTTGAGCCCTAAAACCAGCTATGCTTGCTCTCATACAACACAAGTTCTTGGAGGAACCTTGTGAAGGGGTTAGACTCCCAGTTGCATCCTGTCTCAATGACATCATGAGACTAACCACCCCTAGACATCCTTACAATGATGATGTTATGAAGAGAGTTTTCGAGTTAATAGTGGATACTTTCCGAGATTTGGACAACACAGCAGGATCTACCTTTGGGAAGAAGCTTGAGATTTTAGGAGTTATGGCCATGACTAAGACTTATCAAGTCATGTTTGATATAGAGTGTGATGGTTTGATCTTGCATATGTTCCAATGCTTCTTCAACATCAGGAAACCTCATCCTGACAAAGTCATAGCACACATGCAATCCATCTTGTCCTCATGTATGAGAGGCCGTGGTGCCATCTGTCGGGAGTTGTAATCTCGATTGTTGTCTATTTAGAGGAGAGAGGAGTTGGCCACTCATGCTTGAGTGACACTGAGGAGATGACAATGGTAGAGCAGGGAGATATCCTTTATGTTTTTCAGGATGAGGACTCTTTGTTGGACGATTCCATGGGTTCATACAACGATACCTTAGATGAGCATGAGCAGTCAGATGGGGTTGATGACAGTAGCCCAAATATGAATCCATGTGTGGTAGAGGAGTACGAGGATACGAGGAGAAGATGATTGTTCCCATGTGGGAAAGAGATTAGGGAGTAGATGAGTGGTTGATGATTCAACATAGAGATCACATAGGTGTTATAGACATTTTTGTGCCTCGCGACATGGAGCATGAAATGTCAATAATTACAGGGATCCTCAGTCCCTAAACATGTTGTTCTTACCCCTAAAAGAACAAGGTCATCAAACAACAGCACTTCCAATCAGTTCTCCACCTGAAAACACTTCAAAACAGGCTTATTTTGGATCATGTCAGCTGCTCCACTGAGCTTCTGCGCTGGAATGCAACTGTCCCTCCTTGTACCTGCGCTGGAAGTCAATATTAATGAAGGCTACCTGCGCTGGGCGAGATTGGCCAAGTGGCACAGTCATCCTGCAAGGTGTCAACTTCCCAGGAAGCTTCCAAACTGACACTTGGTTCATGAGATTCGCCCTGTGATGAGTAAGAGGTACTTGATCACCATGTGTAAGCAAGGATCTCCAAGTGGACTCAAGAACTGAAGATTAACTGAAGAGGGAGAGGACACTAGTAAGCTCTATGCCAGCCTCAAGCTGACTCATCCTCTCTTCTTCTCTCCTATATATAGAGCTCTTCTATGAGGTCTAAGGAGGCTGGAATTTTGTGTAAAGCAAGGAGGTGCTGTTGGTTTACAGTTAGAGCTATTGGGTGATTGTTTTACTAGAGGTGAAGAGGAGAGTTCTTGCTGCTGGGGAGGTGCTGCTGGATTGGAGCCATCATTGGTTGTAACCTTCTCAGAACCCTGTTACTTCTATCAATAAAGTTTTGCATGTTCTCCTATATACTTGTATTACATTGATGGATTGTATTTACTTGTATATTTGATTCACTCTAATCCATGCATCAGTTATGAGTACATGTATCTTGTAGTTTCCTCTCTTGTTTTGTGCAGGATCTGTGTGTAGCTGGACCGGCAAAGAGAGCAAAGAGCTGGGAACAAGAGACAAGGAGAGAGGACAAGGATCGACTAAGCAAAAGACACCAGGTTGGTTGGCCTTCTTTTCACTCTCTCTGTACTTTCATAAAGGAAATCATCAAAGCTTTACTTTCAGTTGTTGCTAAAGACTGTCACCTTTAGAGTAGGGATAGGGTCATCCGCATCGGATACTTTTCCCCACAACAAAATGGCGACTCCGTTGGGGAGCCTAGTATCTTGTTGGTGTTTGTAGTATTTTGCTATTCATTTCTTGAAGAAAAGAGTACCAAATTGAAAAGATTTTGACTATATCAAAAGCGAAGTAGAGGGACTGCTACTCTTGCTCATTTGCTGAGCAAATTCAAGATTTGAAGAGCTTATCTACAAAAGACTCTTTACTCTTTGTGATAGATCTTCATCCTCTTGATCATCCCTTAGCCTGTACTTGACCTATAGCTTTTTATTTTAGCAAAAACAGTGCATTTTTGACCTTTTTATGACCCGGAATTCTTTGTAGACGAAACTCTCATGAGTCAGTGCAGGCTGTCCACAGGCAGTCTGCATTACAGCGCAGGTGCTCCCTTCGGGAACTGCGCTAAGAGTCAAACTGGCAGACTAGAACCTGCGCTGGTCCAGTTAGCCATTGTCTTGCTCAGCTTTCCCTTTGTGTCTTGGCCCTGTTTTCACTTGTTTTTGCTGATTGCTTGCTGGTCATTGTACTTGCTGTAAACCATTCTCCTTGACTTTATTCCGCCTCAGTTGTGTGATGAAACTGTGAATGTTCTTTTAGTATTTCTTGTTTTCAGTTACAGTTTCCCATTGTGAAAAGCGAACCAGTATAGTTGTGACCTCTTAGATCCTGAACTGTAAAAGTGTCTTTGTGATCTTATGAGCTAGTTTTATTACTGTTCATGGCTGTTTGAGTTTGTTTGTTTTTCATTTTATGGTTTGAATCTATACATTTCCTGTGTTTAAACAAGTCTATCATAAGGTGTCTTTTTTATTGTGGACAAGCTTGTTTATTTCTACTTGAAATTAGATTCAAAATTATACAACAGTTTCCTTTTTGTCTAGCATCAACATTAAGGATAACGAAAAGAAATACATGCATTGTGCATTTTGCATTTGACTGTGTGCTTGACGATTTAGGAAAATGTGCATTTTAGTGTGTGTTCTTTGATCTGTGGAAAAAGTTGTGTCTTTCTTTTCCCTCAAGTAGATTAAGGTTTTCAAAGTTGAAAGGTTGAAAAGATTTGCTTCTCATCTTAGATTGCATATAGGAAGTTGTATATATACATCTCGTGGCGACCCTGAAAGGCAAACTGTTAAGCAAGATCAACATTAAAATAAACTCAATTTACATAACAACGCTTTGTAACATAACGCAAACATCTAGAGGTCTAGGTAGAGACGTGTTCCAGCGTCGTTAAACATAGTGACTGTCGATCTCTACGAAGGTGGGTGATTCCTCCTGAGAGTCGGTGGCACTAACACGGACTTGTGCTCCCGCGTACCGTCGTGTATATTGGGAGACCCCTATAGGCTTTTATCCTTTATCCTTAGGAAACCGTGTCGGCCGCCCTACTGATCGCGATGCAGTGAACACAGCATTCACGAAGATCGACCACCCGTACCGTAAAACGTATTCTGTGGTTTCGCGAAAGGTTTGGCACACCCTCTGCCTAGATCTCCAGAGCAGTTTCTTTTGGCCTTTTTCAAACTCTATAACTGAAAAAGTCCAACCGAGCATTTGTCACTTCGGGCTCGTTAATACATCGAAGGCGACTAGAGTCATCTTTAGCTTTTTCTCGACTCTTAAAACATGAAAAAGCAAGTTTGTGTCTAAAAGCGTCGTTAATAAAATTTATTTTAAGCGGAACATAATCACCTGTTATTCCCACGTTGATCTTTCAGTTGAAAAGTATGGAGCCCACCAACCAAGGAAGTAACCTTGGCGGAAGTCCAAATCCCTTCTCCTCTTGGGGAGATGTTGGTGCGCCTCATATGGCTACATTGTCACTTCCAGGGTTGACAATCGGCCTCCCTGTATGGCTCTTTTCAACTAATGTAGTCCAGATCGCCACTAATCCTGAGCAGTCGAATCAACAGTCAGAACAATCTAGAACTACCCACCAGCCTTCCACTTCTTATGATACTTCCTCTGATCCTTCATCTTCGCAAGGTAGAGCTGGCAAAAGTCAGCCTCCCAAGGAGAAGAAGGAAAAGAAGAAGAGAGAAAAGAAGCAGAAGGAGCCTCTGGCGAAGGCGACTGGGGGCAAGCAGAAGAAAGCTGACAAAAACCCACACACTGCACCGACCGGGCCTAAATCGCCATGTGTCATTTGCAAAGGGATCCACTTCCATCGTGATTGTCCTTGTATTCCCCGGATACTAAGGGACTGGTCCCCAAGGTTGCACAATCCGGTAGCATCAACCTCTGGTTGTCATGTTGATTGCATTCCGTCAACTAGCGAGAGTGAAGGACGAAGAAGGGGACCAAGATCACCCTGTCTATTGTGTGAAGGCAATCATGCTATCCACAAATGTCCATTCTTAGATGAGGCAAAGAGAGTTTTGGAAGATCGCCCGGTTTCACCGTTGCGACTTCCTCCTGGATATCAAAAACTCGCGCCTAATCCCTCGATAGTTGAAAATCCAGTTGACCCGCTCAAGTGGTCAGCTGAAGTGTCGGTCATTGAGAATGAACCTATTGAATCTAGACCAGACGAAAGTCTAAAGGTCGAAACGGCAGTTGACCCGGTTCTTCCTTCAGAGGTTCTATCGTCCAATGACTCCGTCATTGAAGATCCATCTTCAAATGACACCGTCGCTGAAGAGTCATCTTCATGCGACACCCTAGCTGAAGAGAATAAGGATGACACCATCCAGGTTCTTTTCATCAGCACCAACTCCGATGAGCGTCAGGGCAATGCGCCCATTCCTTTATCGCAGGAAGGAACAACATCAGGGTCATATCCGGCCGTATATTCGGTCCCACCACCAAGCAACCTGGTTGTATCCTTTGATTGGAATCAACTAGGCAGACCCCGGTTACCAGCCAGTATACCATTCAGAATCATTGTCCAGATCTATAGAATGATTATGGCTGGTACTATCATTGATGAAGGGGCGTCTGTGAGTATCCTTTCCTCTATTGCTTGGAAAGCACTGGGTTCCCCAGCGCTTTTACCTGAGTTGAGGAATCTCTCAGGTTTTGATAAAGGAACCAGTCGACCATTAGGAATCCTCCCCAATGTACCTGTTACATTGAAAGGGAAGACCGTCGAGATGAACGTGTTGGTTGTCCAAGGACCCTTGGATTATAACCTACTCCTTGGACGCGACTATATTTATTGCATGGGAGCGATAGTCTCCTCACTCTTTAGAGTAATGTGTTTTCCACACGAAGGAAGGGTGGTCAAGCTCGTAGACCAACTTTCATTTCCAGGATCTCGCATCGCAAATAGTCAAATACCAATCCTAAATGGTCTGTTCACTCAAGATTCGCCTCTGCCCCCAGTCCTCCTTCTCGATGAATGCGAGTGATTCGGAAAGAAAGACTAGGACCCAGGGGGCATGCACCCTGGTCTGCTTCGGGCAGAAGAAACCCCGGGTATAAGGAAGAATTTCCGCAGAAGAATATGACTAGTCCGTACCCCGTCTGTGGAAGGAAGTGGGGTTGTTCTGGAATAATAATCTTTTGTTAAAGTTATGTGTTTGACCGAAGAGTCATTCACCTTTGTCTAAAAAAGTGGGCAATGCCCGAGTGGGAATTTCCTTATTGCAACAAATAGTAAACATCCTTGAATTCAAGCCTCGCCCATCGAAACATATGTTTTGAAGGATAAGCAGGGGCAGCCTACAAGGAAGGGGACTATTTTGTTTTGACAGAAGGTAACCATCTTTGGACAACCCAATGATAGACACCGCCGAAGAAAGAGATTGATCTGCGGCAGCAAATCGAACCGTCTTTGGAATAATAAGAAAGAGGCAAGCCTCCCTCAATAATGCCAATGTTTTATCTTTGAGTGGTGTTCTTCTATTGTCACAAATAGCTGTTTGTTAAAAGTGGGCCGACGGGAAGCCTGAGTACTGCGTAAGACCCCTTAAAATAACGAGAAGACAAGTATCGTTAGCATTAGATTGGCAAGATGACAAGTAAATGTGAACACCCAAAGAAAAGCAGAAGTAGGGGAGAGGAGGGGCAGCCTCGAAATTCTATCCTATACCTGGGGGCATGCAAACCTTCTGGAGTGCAAGCTAGGGGCGGTTATTTATCTAGTTTTAAGATTAGCCGTTTCCAAACTTGCATGAAAGAAGCCTGTGGGGCAAAAGTAAAATTTGCCAAAATTGGAGCATAGCTGTGGTAAGGCATAAGCTCTATAAAAATTGGTCCTTACGGAGGGCGTTCTTTTTTATGACTGGTATATCGAGCAGTTTTAGCATATAGTTCATGCTCGTTAAAAAATAAACGCAAATCCGAGCAGTTTTAGGACTGAATTTATGCTCGTTAAAAAATAGAAAAGTGTGAGCAAAAGTTTCCCCCAGAGTTCAAGCTCATAAAAAAAAAATAAACCGGTAAATAACCTTTTGAGATCGTAAATTCATCAGCCATAAGAGCCTTGATCGTGTTGTCATCCATCACCTCCACTGTTCATTTGGCCGATCATTCACTTCCATTTGTGTGTTTACCTCTTTTGAGAAACAGCTGCGAAGAGTGATTTCACCTAGCCATCCTTGTGACACTGCCGTGATTGGAAAATTCCAACCTGTACCTGGAATCTGTAGCTATCCCTGTTTATCACTCGTTTCCTCAAAAGACGAGTCTTCTTTCAGCTCTTTTCACTGACTCGTAAAATATGAAAAGTTTGCCGAGTTTTGGCCTTCCAGCTCGTTAAATGACCGGAACGCTATCCCTCCTCTAAATTTTAATCTTTTTGGACCTGAGGGATTATTGCACAAAAGGATCGAGCGCTTGTCTTGTTCAGCTCGTTAAAAGTACCGAACAGCCATCCCTTCTGTATTGTTTTATACTTTTTTGGACTTAAGGGATTAGCTGACGAAAAAGGAATTATGGAGTTGACTTTCTGTACCTTTTCAGACTCTCTAAAAATGAAAAGGACCGAGTTTTCCTTGTCGTTAGACTCGTTAAAATGATTAAATAGCGACAAACTTGTCTTTAGACGAGAACGAGTTTCCCTATCGCTAGGCTCGTTAAATCATAGCGATGGGCTTGCCCGAAGGGCAGGTTATAGAACAAGCATATGTTATCCTCCTCAAGCTTGACAAAAATAAAGAGGTACTGGTCAGAAATGACTGGGGAAAAATTGGGAGAACATCAAAGTTTAATGGTAGCAAGTCACTCTTGAACATGACACTTTTTCCTCCGTACCACATCGGGTTGGGTTGTTTCATTCACCGGTCTCATCGCCATGGTCCTCGCCAAACCATCCACATTTGGGGTAATGCTACCGATCCATCGCATCAGTGTCGTTATATGTTCAAGAGGGGTCATTCTGAAAGTGTCAACCGTGTCCCATCCACTACCATACACTATCCTTCATCCATTCATGATCGCCACCCTGAATCATATGTCACAGTTTGTTTTCACCTCTACTAAAATCATTAGCTTCGTTCCGTGTCATTGATGTGGGATTCATTAAGGCCCTCCTTTGAAGGATCGCTTCTTGTTGACTTCAGCTCATTATCCAAGAAGTTGATCTAGGAACACCCCCATCAGTACTTTGAAGCTTGCATGCCTCAATGGAAAGTTTCTCACTTCCGGCGACAGGTATACATCAATGACCTTCGACCAGAAGATTTTGCATGGCGTTCGACGCCAAGTCCTCTATTCACGCCACGTGAATTGTACTGCAGTACCTTGAGGGTCATCGTCATTATTGGTGATTCCTCTCGCGCTTGTTAACGGTTTTCATTATTGACCGGTAATCAAGCGATGTCTTTCCATGTTCGACTTCAGCGAAATTCTCACATGGATCGACTTGTACTTAGAGTGAAGATCGAACGAGTTTGAAGACCCCGGATCTAGTTTCATCCATCCGGGCTGCGATATATATTCAGGAAATATAAAAGCATTTGCCATGTACATCATTGCAGCAGATGATCATCCTATTCAAAGGATGATAATTTCAGCAGAAAATTATCAGTCTACCTTCAGACGATCGTCTGTCATATGTACCAAAATGTATTTATAAAAGCTGAGCATGGGAATGCCCGCCTCAGCTAGATCATGAAAATAGAATGAAAAATAATGTATTGTATTGTATTGTATTACAGGGCGCCTCCTCAGCACTGGAATGAACTTCGGACCCTCTAGATAAAGCATTTCACCCGATAAACGGCCTCATACTTTAGGGGGCAACTGTTATAGACATTTTTGTGCCTCGCGACATGGAGCATGAAATGTCAATAATTACAGGGATCCTCAGTCCCTAAACATGTTGTTCTTACCCCTAAAAGAACAAGGTCATCAAACAACAGCACTTCCAATCAGTTCTCCACCTGAAAACACTTCAAAACAGGCTTATTTTGGATCATGTCAGCTGCTCCACTGAGCTTCTGCGCTGGAATGAAACTGTCCCTCCTTGTACCTGCGCTGGAAGTCAAGATTAATGAAGGCTACCTGCGCTGGGCGAGATTGGCCAAGTGGCACAGTCATCCTGCAAGGTGTCAACTGCCCAGGAAGCTTCCAAACTGACACTTGGTTCATGAGATTCGCCCTGTGATGAGTAAGAGGTACTTGATCACCATGTGTAAGCAAGGATCTCCAAGTGGACTCAAGAACTGAAGATTAACTGAAGAGGGAGAGGACACTAGTCAGCTCTATGCCAGCCTCAAGCTGACTCATCCTCTCTTCTTCTCTCCTATATATAGAGCTCTTCTATGAGGTCTAAGGAGGCTGGAATTTTGTGTAAAGCAAGGAGGTGCTGTTGGTTTACAGTTAGAGCTATTGGGTGATTGTTTTACTAGAGGTGAAGAGGAGAGTTCTTGCTGCTGGGGAGGTGCTGCTGGATTGGAGCCATCATTGGTTGTAACCTTCTCAGAACCCTGTTACTTCTATCAATAAATTTTTGCATGTTCTCCTGTATACTTGTATTACATTGATGGATTGTATTTACTTGTATATTTGATTCACTCTAATCCATGCATCAGTTATGAGTACATGTATCTTGTAGTTTCCTCTCTTGTTTTGTGCAGGATCTGTGTGTAGCTGGACCGGCAAAGAGAGCAAAGAGCTGGGAACAAGAGACAAGGAGAGAGGACAAGGATCGACTAAGCGAAAGACACCAGGTTGGTTGGCCTTCTTTTCACTCTCTCTGTACTTTCATAAAGGAAATCATCAAAGCTTTACTTTCAGTTGTTGCTAAAGACTGTCACCTTTAGAGTAGGGATAGGGTCATCCGCATCGGATACTTTTCCCCACAACAATAGGGGAGTATGAGTCCTGGCGAGTCATTGACATTAAGTCAGATTCATATGATGAGCAGTCTATGGGTCCTAGGAGAGACATTCATGATAGTGTGTCACTAATGATGAATCAACATGAGAAGCATATGATGGAGCGTGAGTCAACTAAGAAGGATGAACATGAGAAGCATATGATGGAGCGTGAGTCAACTAAGAAGGATGAACATGAGAAGCATATGATGGAGCGTGAGTCAACTAAGAAGGATGAGGCGCATAGTATGCATGATGAGCCTTTTTGGGAGAGCAAGTTGGAGGTTCATATTGAACCTGTGATGATGGAGGATGAGCAGCTACCCTTGGGGTCAATCGTTGATGAGGAGAAGATAGATGTACAAACAACTCGCATGGTGACAATGTTCGCTGACAGTTGTCCTCAGAAGATGCTGGAGTATGACAGGACAGTTTGGCAGGAGATTGGTGGATTGGAAGAGTGTGGAGTTTCCTATCGGGCGAGGGAGATGACAGTGCATCCATCTTTGGGGGACCCATTGATGAGGTGCAAACAGGTGCAGTGGTGGCTAGCCGAGCTACAACATTTTCAGGGAACAACCCTCTCCAGGAGTACATAGACAAGGCTTGTAGCACAACTTGGCTACTTATACCCATTACAAGGAGAGAGGTAAGACTTTCTCGATGGGTATTGTTGACTAACCAGATAGGGATACATGAGTTGAGCATGGACCAACATCAGCATAGTATACGTGTTCCTTACACAGGATTCCATGACTTAGATTGGCGAGAGATCATGAGTTGGTACCCTATTGATGGAGAATCATTCTTAGTCGAGAGAAATGTACTGCAGGAGCCCTTAGAGGTGGAGTATGTTACATCCTCCTGTAGCAGAATGTGGGTTTGCCACTCATCAATATCTCAGTGCAACATTAGCATGGTGAGACTGACCTTGGGGTATGCCAAATATTGGATTGGATAAAGGTGATGAGTTGGTACACAATTGGTGGGGCAACATTCATGGCCCGGGCTACAAAATAATGGGAGCCATGGAGCATTAATGCTCCTTGGTGGCATTTGGATCTAGGTGGATCCACTTGCATCAGGTTGAGTCAGAGATGGACATGGGATTTGGGTAGTGGAGGATTTAGTCATGTTTCGATAGTTTGGAGACATGATGTGGACCAGTGGTTCATATGGTATCCGAACATTGGGTCTCACTGGTGTTGGGCCGCTAGATTGGTCCACATATTTGGATTTCTTGAGGGCAAGAAATCTTGGGGCAGGAGGGCTGTCATGTCCCCATTTTAATTCTTCTTCATAGTACAACCAGGGTGGGTTTCCTAGACAAGGGATGGTCAGGTCAGTGGAGCAGGTTTATTTCATGAGGGGTCCCAATGGAGTTTTGAAGATTTTTTATGGTATTTTATGGCATTCACTTGGCATATTCCATCATCAACACAGTTTGTCTTTCATTCTGCTACATTTTGAAAAATTTCAAAAAACAACATTATTATTGGGCATAACTTAATTAATTATGCTCGAGGTGGCATTCTAGGGAGATTAATTGGTGGAACACCTCAATGTAATAGCGCGTTGGAACTGGAATGAGAAGATCTACATGATGAGACTTTTGGGTGGGAGTTTCAGTGACCTAAGGAAACATGGTGGTCAATTTACCCTTTTCCTGCATTAAAAAGAATATTTTAATTAAAATAGAAAAGGGAAAAGTGCTCCATGATTAAAATAATAATAAAATAGAAGATTATAGAGGGGTCCATCATATCTATAAAGAGGAAGAGGAGGACATCTTGGATTGAGTATTGTTTCTTGTATGAGCGGTTGAGAACCCGGTTCTCTACTCCATTGGTATCCCAAAGACGAGAACTCTTGGGTGATTTAGAGAGATTGGGCGAGCACCCATCTCCCCTTGGTGGATTCATTTAGAATCCACAGGTGTAGAGATTGTTTCTCTGTTTCAGTGCAGACCGGAGGGTCATTTCCAGCTATTGTATTAGCATCTATCTATATATAGTAATGTTGGATTTTGGTTGCTCAATTTCTCATTATTTCTCATGTTGTGATATTTTAATGAGATTTTGCACAATTTATAGATTTGTGGTTCTGGTTTTACATGGCAATCTTCTAGAAAATACATGATAGTTTAATATGAAGTTCATGTTCCAAAATTAATTGATTTGGGATGTTACAAGAGCTTTCCAATGGTGTTGAAGGTTCATCAAACACACCTTACATGATATCATAATGGAAAACTTAAAAATGGTGAAATTTTATATAAAAGAGTTTCTCCCTTCAATCTCAATTCATCTATGCATTTGGTCGAGCAAAGCTTCGAGAGGAGGAGGCCCTAAACCTTGACAAGCTCATTGTAGACAAATTGACAAGTGGATTTTTTATATGTGACTTTCAAGTAAGTCTACTCACCATACTTTTCATTTCTAATGGATTTGTTTTTTAGTTTAGGGATATTTTGGTCCCTAGGGAACCCATACTCAATTTTCCAAGGCCAACACACTTATTAGTCTAGGATTTGTGTTGTAACCTTAGGTGTTAGGGAAATAAATGCATTGTTCCAATGCATATTTCACGGGGGGAATTACATTATCCAATTGGATTTGAAAGGTTAAAGTGAGGGGATTTTGTTGCCCTAGAGATGGACCAAATGTAGATTTATGCATTGGATTTCTTACATGTATTGTTGGACACCTAATCTGCTAAGGGTTGGTGTGGATGATTGTGAACAATCATTCGAATCCAAGAGACCACTTGGAATATGAAAACCAAGGGTCATTAGGCACCGTAATAAATGTCTACCTTTGTGAATAATATGTATTCAACAATTATCTAAATTCTATCCACATTTTCATGTGTTCTTAACATGGTATCATAGTGGGTGAATTCCTTCCCTACTCAAGTTTGAGCCACTTATTTTGTGGCCTTTGTAGATTTGAGTGCTCTTTTGGTATCAACCTTCTTTGTCATAACTCCTATCTGCACTGCACAAAATCACTATTTTTTCCTACCAACGCTAAAATATTAATTTTGTTGCCCTAAGTTCCTATTAGACCAGAGTATTATTTTTGACATTTTTCCATTTGATCACCAATTCTTTGGTTATTAGCAGCCATATATGTCTTGCATTCCCGCAACTACAATGTTGGGTCTGCAAAAATGCTCCTGCATTGTTACTTTGCACAAAACCTAAGGTAGATTGTTGTTTTGCAGACTCATTCTCCTGCCATTTCTCTAACTCTCCTTATTCATTTCCCTAGCCTTCCCTACTATGGGGTTTGGATAAGTTTGACTAGTGCATGATTTCTATTACATTTATTTCCACACTTTCAACAAGCTAAAGCGTTGATCATTTATACCCGCTTTAATAAAGTTAATTTAAATAATAATAATTTTAAATTCATTGTTATGTTAGATTCTAAAATTGATACATGAAATCTTTTTTACAAATCCCTTTGGATAATAATTTAAATTATGAAATATTAAAATAAAAAATTAATTATATATTTTATTTGTTGAAGCTTAGATTTTTTTTGAAAAAAGTTGGCATGGTGGGATCGTGCAGCAAGGATGAGGAGCACGAAAAGGACTAGGAGGAGTGTAGCATAGGGTTGGCACAGTAAGTGGAGCGTAGCATAGGGTTGGCACAGTGGATAGGGCATGACAAAGGTGTACATCGCACAGAAGGGTGACATTGGCTTCTGAGAAAGAAGAATGTAGGAAAGGAATATCGTCGGTTATAATTTTTCAAAGGAAGGAGTTGACTAGGGAGGTTGTGGCGAGTAGACGATTGAAGATATTGTGAAGAAGGAAGAGACAAGGCAGAGTGGAGCCAAATAAAGGGAGAGATATTTTGAGATAGTCGTTAACATGCATGAGATAACTCAAGGGAGTAAAAGGAAATATCTCAATGATTGCTTTGAACAACTAAATTGGCTAAGCGGGAAGCAAATAGGATTTGAGAGGATTCTAAGCAGTTATAAGATGACATGTTGAAGGCAAAGCAAACATTGGTCTGAATTGTTTACAGGAGTAGATGGCAGTAGAATTTTGAGAAATTGTTAATCAGACAAGCGCAGAAGGAGCTGAGTCTAGAGTCGGTAGATGTGTCAATGTATTTTTTATCTGGTTTGTGGCATGTGGTCAAGCTTGTTGTCGCTACTTTGCAACCTTGTTGTAAGGGTTTTTAGTCTGTGGTTATATAAGTTTGGTATGGATGGCTTACACTCTGGTTGTTATTGTTTAATATTATCATGGATGGTCGACGAGCTTGTTAAATTAACATATGTAACTCTAGGTATTATAACTCTTCCACTTATATGAATATAAAATGATGATTTGAGAAGTTGTTTTCACCTTCAATGCATATCTATGTGAATGCTTGTGTATTAGTTTATAGTATTACTCGCCCCAGGTTGATGGTTTACTTTGTTGAATAATCCAAATGTTTATATTGTTAATCTACTTTGGAACAATGGTTTATGGCGACGATTTAGTCTGGTATGGACCCATAATATTGCATGCAAATACATTTGAATGAGTGTGAAGGACCGACTTATTGATAAAGGTTTGAAGTGTCAGTTAAAGTCATGTGTCAATAGTGAAGTTGTTAGAGTCTAGGGTCAACTCTATCTTCATTATATATGGAATCCATGTTGGGGGTCTTATGTTGTGCATAGTTGTTGTAGGCTTTCAGTGTCGATTGGGTAGACATAGTTCAACACCATGCACAGTGCACAGTAACCATGGGGTGTTGTAGCATGTGTCAGTCAAGAATGGCACCTCGCAACCATAAGACAATCTTGCCAAACTGCAAAAACCTAGTTTCGACATTCACCCATTAGTGTCTCGAGTGAGACTTCACTCACTTCATGGGTGTTGTCGAAAGGGTCGATGTTAAGCGAGTCTTTGTTGGCCACTGTGTCGCAAATCCCAGGGCTATCAAAATCTTGCGCGTCAACATTGTTTATAATAATTAATAAAAAATAAAAATGTAATAAATAATTTAAAAGGTCCCAGGAGCAGTTCAATTGGTTAACTCAAAGTTTGTGAAATTATGGAAACAAGACAACCTAAGTTCAAAAATTCTGTGAAATTATGGAAACAAGACAACCTAAGTTCAAATCCCCTGAAGTGACCCATTTTATGGCAAAGAGGACATGTCGTAAAGATTTACTAATAATTACGTTTTAGACAAACTGTTAATAGACAAACTGTTAAGTTTCTCCGAGATACCAATATATATATATATATAACAATAGATTTACTCAATAAATTAAAATAATCTAATTAAAATCAATGTATATAATATAAATTTTAAATATATATAATACTATATTAATAATATAAAATTAATGTTTTTCATAAATACCATGTACACGTGGATGTCTATGTAAAATGTGTTTAGTTTACATTCATATAACTAAAATTCTAATTGAAATTTTTTTATTGTATTATATTAGCATTTAATTATATATG
Source organism: Pinus tabuliformis (assembly GCA_031772625.1). Taxonomy (NCBI): domain Eukaryota; kingdom Viridiplantae; phylum Streptophyta; class Pinopsida; order Pinales; family Pinaceae; genus Pinus; species Pinus tabuliformis. The sequence continues at coordinate 1,027,382,063 of CM062805.1, forward strand.
ATATTATATTAATAATATAAAATCATTTTTTCCCATAAATACCATGTACACATGGATGTCTATGTTCTAATTGGGAATGTTTTATTGTATTATATTAGCATTTAATTACATGTAATATAATATTAATAATATAATTATTTTTTTCCATAGATACCATGTACACATGGATGTCTATATAAAATGTGTTTAGTTTAAGTTGATATAACTAATATTCTAATTGGGAATGTTTTATTGTATTATATTATTATTTAAAATTTAAAGTCCTAGTATATTGATATTTAAAATTTAAAATTATTATATTAATAATCAAAATTATTATATTAATAATTATTATTATTAGTTAATATTTTAAATAAAATATTTTTTTAATAAATATAGATATTTTTAAAATAATAAAAAAATAAAAATTTTATAAAAAATTTCCCATTTAAATAAATTTATTTTTTTCGCACACATATGTACCCATGGTGTCCATTTGGACATGGATATCTATCTCGGGATCTTTAATTTATTTTGACGTTTAAATTATAACCGGTCATATTTTAATGTATTATATTGATATTTGAAATTATTGATATAATTAAAAAAAATGTTTAATTTATTTTGATATTTATAGTTGGTCATATTTTTAGTGTATTATATTGATATTTCAAATTTAAATTTTAGTGTATTATATTGATATTTCAAATTAAATTTTTTTGATATGATTTGGAAAAAAACAAAAAAGGTTTTGTGATCTATAATTATGATTGTTGGGATATTTTTGGGTACTAGAATATTTATCAACGATTTTGGCAATAATATAAATAGGATAGCAATGAGGACAATTGATAGAATATAACGGCTAGCTTTGACTTACTATATAATATTTTAATTAATGAAGAAGGACTCTAAATAATTTATATACAAATATATTTATTAAATAAAAAAAATTACCTCATTTGAGTTCAAATAAATATATTTTGAATTTCCAAATAAATATTTACCTAACTGATTTTGACTAAGAAAAGCTTATGCTTATTTAATTTTATTTTAAATTATGACTAACTAAAATGCTAGGACCAACTAAATAATTAAATAAGAATAAATTAATAAATAATTAAACTTCTAGTTGCTTACCAAATAAAACAATTTTGTTTAATAGAATAAATAAACAAATTAATTAAGGTTAAATATTTCTTAATAAAATGATTAAATAAATAAATAAATATCTAGACTCAAAATCTAATTTAGAAAACATTCTAATTAAAATAGGCAAAGAGTTTCAAAATTAAAACTAAATCGAAATTAAAAAATTATAATACTACTAATAATATTAATAAAAATAAATTTAAATGATAGTAATAATAATAATATTCAATAAACAGAAAATAAATAAATAAATGGAAAGAAAGACATTTAATTAAACAAAAAAGAGTAAAACTAAGAGGATAGGGCACGGACCCAACAACTACTAATCTCGATTCGGATTACTAGGTCTCCTTTCGAATTCTATAGCTTCCCTAAACTTAGTATAAATTTAGATATAAATTAGTTAGAGTCATCTTTCATTAATTAAAATATTATATAGTGAGTCAAAGCTAGTCATTATATTCTAAGAGTCGAAATATCAACTCTTCTCATTGCTATCACTATTTATACTATTGCCAAGATTTGACTTTGCATCTTGTCCTGATGATGAACCACACTGGTTGGTTCGAAACATGTCGACAAAATACTTTGGATGTGATTAGTACTGAAACATGACCCAACAATCATAATTAAAATTGAATTATATGGATAACTACAATTTTTTTTTTTGCTTCACAGACACTTGCGATCACTAGGTGGCCGCTATGTCCATGGAAATATCTGATCTTGATCAAGGGTATCAAGCCCCACGATCAATAGCTAGGCCTAACCCCAAGGGCTTCAGGGAGAATTGACCCTGTGACCTCCCGAACGGAGAGGCACTTATTTGACCAGGTGAGCTAACCCTTGGGGCAGGATAACTTGAATTGTTATATTAATAATTATTATTAATATTAGTTAAGGTTTTAATTGATAATTAGTTTTTAGAGGCAACACAATTGATGATTTTATGAAAATGAAGTATTATATATTACGAGAATCTATATCTAAATCTATTGAGTTTACCACTATAATCTCTAGGTGAACCACGTCTTGGGGGTGACGTGGTTCACCTAGAGCTTATAGTGGTACCGGTTGGAGTCGAACCTATGTCAGGCGGGTACGAGATTGTCCCAGTAGCCTATTCCTCTAGTCAAAAAAGAAGAAGAAGATAGTTTTATTGAGATGCAAACATCTTTTAGAGTGAAGAGTCATTTGATCCATGTTAACACTTGGTAGATCTGAAGTTAAGATGGATCTAGGCTAGTTTAATTTCCCCCTTCAAATAATATTCCACATGAATACCACGGGTCAATACCATGGGCCATTTTATTTTATTTTTTATTTTTTATAGGGTTCTTTTTATTTTTATTTTTATTGTTTTATTTTGCCTAAGTTAAAAGGTTTACATTAATTACATTAATTTTTTTATTTAGAAGTAAATGTAGATTAACGAGATAAAATTGAAAAAGTAGTTTGACACATGGGAAAGATGGCGAAGTGATCAAATAGCTGGCTGAGCAAAGGGTTAGGGTAATTTCTCTTAGTTTACTGCAAAACCGCTGATTACCCCACAATCCCCTGGCTGACCAACTGCGTCCGTTTTCCTCTCGTTGCTGTCAACCATTGTCAGCGGTTACGATGTCGTTTTCCTGTTTGAGAATGGACGAAGTCATGGACTACGAGGAGGTAGACTATACTCTGGACCCATTTCCCAATCAGTCCATATTCGAAAACCCTAACCCTAACCTATCGGTTTCTGGTCCCCCTCCGCTCCCCGTATCTGCTCCATCCTACTCTGCCCTGGTGGTCACCCTCCCTGGCCTCACCGCTTCATCACTCCACTTCGACACCCTCTCTATTGACTCACCTGCACTGGATTGTCCGTCGATCTCCCCTGGTACCCTACATTTGCTTACAACGGTCTCACCACCCTCGCCCATGTTCGAGCCAAACCCTCCGGTCAGCCATCTCCACCTGACGAGCTCGCTGCTGCATACGGACCAGACAATGGGAGACCCTACAAATCTCGACATCAACCCATCTACTTCTGCTAATTCCCCGTCAGGGTGTTTCGAAATGCGTGTGATTAGGGTAAAATCGGCAGCTCAACTACAATAAGAAGGGCACACCTCCTCTGACCCTCTATAGGATCATCCATCAGCGCCCCATACTGGAAAGATAAAATTCAAGTGCAAGAAGGCTTCGACAAAGGATTTCACCATTTGTTTCAGTGAGGGTATATCAATGGGGGAAGTCGCAAATAAGGCCAACTCTGTCTTGGTTGGGCATGTCCGTGGTAGGGCATATTCGGTGAGAGATTGACCCTCTGGGTGCATGAACTTTGGGGCAACACCCTCAAAGAACTGTCGGAGGTCTAGATCCTTCCTCGTGGTTGGTTTGCATTGCATTTCACAAAGGAGGAATTCACAGATCTAGTACTTGCTCGGTACTGGCATATAGAGATGGCTCCAGTCCTTCTCAAGCATTAGAGTCCTCTATTTGATCCGGAAAGGGAACAGATTGGGGCTGGACCACTCTGGGTTCGTTTACCTGGACTCCCACTTCAGTATTTATCTAAAGATGTTTTTCTCGAGATCAGAAACACACTCGACAACTACCTTGACTATGATAAATCATTTGTTTAGACCAAGAATCGAACCCTAGCTCGCATTCGGGTTCATTTGGATACACGCGAGGGTTTGGAGGAAAAAATCACACTTCAATGGAGGCATTTCACTCGGGTTCAGATTCTGGACAATGAAGGAGTCCCGTTTCACTACAGAAGATGCCATAGGGTGGGGCACATTTTCAAGGAATGCCCACTGATCCTGATCCTCCGAGCGCTCCAATAACCTCAAAGGGCCAAGCAGTCTCCCTCCCAGATCGTACTCCTGTTTCGGCCCCCGGGGCCTCTATTCGAGATAGTTCTACCTTGGCTGTAGAAGGTGTGCACAGGACACCATCTCCACCTATAACGTGTTCCTGAGCTACTGCTGAGGCTGCGAGAAAAGTGGGTACTCCTCTTTCCTCTCACCTTGTATCTCTTTCTTGCAGTTCTTTTCTTGAATCTACATCCACTATGAACATCACTCCCACCATACCCTGCACTCTCTCCCTGCCTCCTCCCATCATTTCTACCACCGCTCCTTCTTTCCCTCCATCACCCTCCAATCCTCCCCCACCCTCTTCATATTAGACTGATCTGCCTCATACTTACAATTTTCACTCTCGTTCGCATCCTGATGTTCATACTACCTCCTATACAAGGTTGGGACTCACCCTCCCTGAATCTATCGTTCAATCATCTCGTGGCCAAAAATCTTATCACTCTAAAGCCATACAAAAGGTTGGGGAAGACGTCGTCACTAGCAAACACCCCGGGGAGGGTACTCCTCTTAGAGCATTGAACACCCCGGGGAGGTTTCCCCCATGAAGTGCCTCTCCTTCAACTGTAGAGGTATGGCTAGTGCCTCCAAAAAACTAGCCTTATGTAGATTATTTGAAGTTGAGTCTATGGATATCATTATGTTGCAAGAAACCCAGGGTGATGCTGATCCCATCACCAGAACCTTGGCACCCTTAAAACCTGGTTGGCACTTTTACTCCCTTGATGCTATGGGACGTTCTGGGGGATTAGCCATTGGTTACAACCTTCGTACCATTAAGGTCATATCATCCTGGGGTGGATTAGGTTTTATCGGAATGGATATTTTCTTGGCCAAACTTGGTTTGAATCTTCAGGTCATTAACATATATGGACCTTGTCATCGGCGAGAGGATTTTTGGCAGTGTTTCCTTAATCTATCAATTACTTCACCCGATCATTTGGTCCTTAGGAGTGACCTCAATTTCTCCCCGGGTTTTGGGGAATCATGGGGATCCCAAGCCCAAGTGGATCCTCTCTCAGGGTATATAATGAATCTATTGGAGCAACATAATCTTACAGATGCCCCCATGAACAAGCCCCTTCCTACTTAGAGGAATAGAAGGGTTAGGGAAGAAAATCTAGCTAGAAGGCTTGATCGTTTTCTGATTAAGGTTCCACTATTACATCAACTGAATAGATATAGACAATGGGTGGGCTCTGGGGGCATATCTGATGACTCACCCATATATCTAGAGATCCTTGGCCCCCATTCAAAGCCTAAATCCCCCTTTAAATTCAATCACATTTGGCTACATGATCCCAGATACACCAAGTTGGTCACTGACTACTAGAAAGAAAACCCCATAACAAGACATAGATCTCTAGCTGAGGGTTTCTATCACAATCTATCTCAGCTCAAGCATTTATCTATCACCTAGGCCAAAGAGAAATATTAGAGGGATGATTACACCCTATCTTAGATTGAATCAGAACTGAGTGAGTGAATGGATGATTATAACAATTGGTTTACAACTGCAAATAATAAATCCCACCTTATTGAGCTTGAGAAACAAAAGGACAAGATATTCAAGGAAACAGAGGAAACCTGGAGACTAAAGAGCAGCTGGAGATGATAACACAAAATTATTTCAGAACTATGCCAAGGGAAGAAAGGTATCTAACATTATTTGGAATCTACCCTTACCTGATGGAGGTGTGGCAAACACCTTCAGTAAGCTATCCCTTCTGGGTACCTCTCATTTTCAGGATCTCTATAAAACCCCCCAAGGGTCCAATCTAGCGGATATTATACAAGTTTTTGGTCATTTTCCTCAGTTTGTGGATGAAGATATGGCAGATGAGCTCAACTCACCAGTGACAACTGTTGAACTTGAGCGGACCCTGAAATGGTTTAAAAAGGATAAAAGTCCAGGGGCGGATGGATGGACTATCAAATTTTATCTAGCCTTTTATAAACTCTTGGGACAAGACCTGCTAAATGTAGTGGAGGAATGCAGGACCATTGGTAAATTATATGATGCCATTAACTCCACCTTCATTGCTCTTATCCCCAAGTCTGACTCCCCATCATCTTTCAACGACTTTCACCCCATCTCCCTCTGCAATTGTCTCTACAAAATCATTGCAAAGATCATTTCCAGTAGGATCAGACCCATCCTCTCTCATCATATATCATCCGAACAGTTTGCTTTCCTTGAGAATTGATAGATTCATGAAGCCATTGGTACTACCCATGAGGCCATTCACTTGATCATGTCCAAAAAGCTTATGGGAATCATAATAAATATTGACATGGCAAAAGACTTCGACCATGTTAGCTGGCGTTACATCAAAATGATTCTCATTCACCTCGACTTCCTGCATGGTTTCACCACCTAGATCATGTCTTTCATTACCACTGTCTCATTCAGTGTTCTCATCAATGGATCTGCTTCACATTTTTTTCACGCAGAAAGGGGGACTTAGATAGGGTTGTCCCCTCTCTCCCCTTCTTTTCCTGATTTTCATGGAAGGTCTCAACCAAATCCTTGCATAGGCAAAGAGAAATGGTCAACTTTTTGGACTTAAAATAAATGACCCATGTTACCTCACTCATCTTCTATTTGTCAATGATGTCCTCATTTTCCTTGATGGTAGCATCTGAGACTCAGCTTCCTTTGCCAATATAATCTCCCTATTCTCCTGGGCTACTAGTATGATGGAAAACCATGGGAAATCCACTATTACATTAGCTCACACATCCATCCATGAGTCATGATATGCTCAACAACACTTCCCATACTGTATCCACCCACTAGATTGGGGTTTTAAGTACCTGGGTTTCTGGATCAAACCCCTGAGCCAAAAAATTGCTGACTGGATTTGGTTGGTCATTAAGTTGGAGAAAAGGCTTTCAAATTGGTGTCATCGATTCTTATCCAGAGCAAGAAGACTAGTGCTCATCAAATCGGTACTGGAGGCTACTCCTATTTTCTGGATGGCATTAGCTTGGATACCCAGAAGCATCCTTGCCTACCTTGAACAGATTTGCAGCATATATCTTTGGAATGGTCAACAAGGTAAGAAGATTTTTGCCTGGGTTAGCTGGAACGAGATTGCTTTGCCCAAAAAAAGGGGAGGTTGGGGACTAAAATACTTAAATATTTTTGCACAAGCACTTGCTGCTAAAATGGGATGGACACTTCTTACTAGACAGTACCTCTGGACCTCTGTTACTTATCACAAATACATTTGGCCTCTTCAGATTATAGATTGGGTGCATCTGCCACGATGGCCGAGGATTGGTATATCTTCTGTCTGGAAAGATTTTCTCCACTCATTACCTATCATTCCCAATAATTTGGCCTAGTGGATAAATGATGGTTCAAAAATGTGCATCGGCCTAGACACCATCTTCCGAGAGAGTTAATCCACCAACTAAATCAACAAGATATCAGTGTTATAGCACACATTGCTGAATAGGATAATACCACCATATTTGCTCAAACTGGCTATAAATCTACTCAACAGCTTAATATCCCACCCCAATGGCACCAGACGTGGAAAAATTACATTTATGCCTTAAGTGAAACTCACATCAAAATAAAGGAGGGACCTGGCAAACTCATGTGGTGCCTTGCTGAGAGTGGAGTATACACTCCAGAAGCTTGTTACCTCGGGCTGATTAATAACAGACAGACGAAGCTTATTCATGATTAGTGGCAGAATATTTGGAAGTTAAAATCCCCTCGGCGAACCAAGCTATTTTTCCAGTGTGTGCTCAGTAACAAAGTCCCCACTGGGGAATCCTTCACCCACCATGCCATACATGGACCACACTGGTGTGTCCTTTGTAAACAAGCATCTAAAATGACTAATCATCTATTTATAAAATGTGGTTCTATGACTAACCTCTGGCAGTCCATCTCTTCATTGATCCAATTTGCTGGCAGATGGGATGGGGAAAACATAAACCAAGCTTGGAGAAGCTAGTATAGCGTGCATCATGGATCAAAACTGATATGTCTCCCTCTGCTTATATGTTGGTCTATCTGGCTGACACGGAACATAATAATTTTTTATGATGGTGTAGCCAGATGGCAGCTTATTACTGCAAATATCATCTCTGCCTACCATGAACCGCCTGATTACATTAGGCCTCATCCTCGAAGATCACTTGCACCCGATCCCATTGACAAATCTACCCCCTGGGCATACTTTGACGGTGATGCACAGGATCAGGGGTGTGGGGGAGGTTTTCTATTATATTTATCTTATCAACATCACTTCAAGTTTAATATGGGACTTGGAGAAGGGACAAACAATTTTGCAGAATTAATCACCCTCCACCATTTACTGCATTTTTCACTAGGCCATGACTGCAACAATCTACAGATTTATGGAGACTCAAAAATCACTATAAATTGGTTCAATAACATCACTACCTGCCATGCACACACTCTCAGGAATATTTTGGATGAAGTGAACATATTCAAATCTCAATTTAACTCCATCTCTTGTCATCATATTTACAGGGAGCATAACAACAATGTTGGCAGGCTTTCCAAGGAGGCCATGCTACTACCCAAAGGCCAGTGGATGATACAGGAGCAGAGGGGTACTGCCCAGTACCAATACTACCAAAAGTCGTATATCGATCAGGCATATCATAGGGCAGAGGGACCCTAAACTTTTTTTGGAACATGCACAATAATAAACTTAAATTTCATTGTATATATTACAGTATGTGTTTATTTTCAGACTATATATTATGGACATCGCCCTGCGTGGTGTATATATATTGTAGATATCTCAGTTATGGCACTCTATTTTCAGACTCTCTCATGCTATCGCCCTGCGTGGTGAATTATGTTTACTACTCAGCACCATTTTTGAATGGACATGGATGTATTTTTTGACTGATACACACTGATATGGCTAAGGGCCAAATGATGCATATGCTGCCAACCATCTACTATATGTAATTTTTAAAAATTAATGAAAGATTACGATTTTTCCTTTGGAAATAAAATAAAATAAATAAATAAATTATTTAATTTAATTTTTATCTATGTAATTTAGCTTAACTAAATGTTAAACATTACATTACAACATCTCTACCATACTGGGTTAGAAAGCGTGGTGCAATAATTATAATAATGATTTTATATTAAAAAAAGTGTAAGTTTGGTGGGATTACATCATCATCATGTCCATATATCACCCCAATCAAGGTAGGGAATTGAACTGGTGACTTCATATCAAAGAGTACCTTAACAGAGCACCTAATCATTGTCTATCCAAGACTTCATGGATGATTTTATATTAAAGTTCTTAATTATAAAATAAGTTTGAATATTTTATAAAAAATAATAATAATAAAAATTAAAAATTAAAAAAAAAAATATTATTATTATGGATTTATCTAATTGTCATAGAAATAATTTATCATCAAATTTTTTTTAATTATTGATTATGTATATTAATGAATATTTTTGCAGCCATATATTACCAACTTTCTTTCAATGGGGGATCATGTATATTAATGAGATGTAACGTCATTTTTTAGCAATTCGTTGGCCCAGTAAGCAAACTAATTGAAGAGTGTTAGAATTATTTAATAAATTTAATTGCATTACATTTTTTTAGCTTGGTTGAAGTGGTTGGTTTCCTTGTTGTCTCAATTGATTTGTGGATGGTCATATGTTACCAACTCTCTTGATGTAGGAACACATATGAAATAGGGTACAATTTTTTTCTCATTCTTCTCCTAAGAGCTTTTCTTTGGTGAGAAAATGTATTGAAGAATGTTGGATTTTCTAATAACGCTAACTGAAATACATTTCTAGCTTTATTGAATGGATCAATTCCCTTTCTTGGTCTAAATTGTCTAACTCATATCTTTGTAGTAGAGAAATCCTAGTTAAGAAATTGTTCTCTTTTTTGTTTGAATTGTCTAATTCATATATTTCATTCATAGATTAGTAAATAAATTAAGTGACAAAACTTAGTGTTGGATTTGATACATTATTGATAACTACATTAATGTTAGCCTTTACCCAAGTATCTATCTCTTCCCTCCCAATGGTAGCATGGGATCCTTCATTAAAGCTCCAAACATAGTTATTTATGGATCCATAGTTATAATCATATAGTGGCGACTCAATTCCTAGTATTTCTACCATGTGGGTTTATTATTTGATCTTTCTTGAACCTAGAAGAACTTTACCATGTACCATTCTCAAATAAATAATTATAATGGAATGCAACTTTCATAGTCTATAAGTTGTGTCCAATTATCACAACCTAACATTTTTTTTACTTATGAGACTTTTGTTTAGACCTACATAAATATAGCTCATTAGAAAGTGATGTTGCAGACCTCCTCCTTGTTTCCAAGATCAAGGTAGTAAGGTTTTCCTAAAATGCTTTGATGGCTTAAAGGGTATTCTCATTCTAATATTTCAATTCAAAGGGGTATTTTTAATTTCAACGTTCCAAAAGGGAATCAAATATTCTTAAATTGGATTTTTTATTAATTATCTCATAATTTGGTTGAAACCTGTCATTGATGAATGGATTTCAACTATTATGTTGAAAGTTATGTTAAATAGGGATTATTGGTATAGTGAACATGAGATGTTGAGTCTTAACCAAATAATATATAGTATATTAATGTGTTGGCATCCATGAGCCATAATATAATACAGTGATATAAAGAGTCCCATATACATGTGCCTAGAACAAAATGGCTAGGATTGATATAACAACTACAATTGTTTTGGGTACATAGGACCAAATGCTCCCTTGTCAATGAGAGGGGATGGATACAACCTGAGAATCCCTACTAAATAGGAAGGTGCTCTAATTATTTGAATAATCCAAGTAATGGGAGGATCATGCCATGGGATTTGAGAATGATAGAAATCGAGCAAGTCAAATCTATTAAATTTTGTTTGAGGTTGGATCATGAACCACTGAAGGTTGAGCATGTTAGAAACTGCATGAGGGTAAAATTTTGGGAACAACTCACACATGCCTGGTGAATATGATGCAATCATTTAAAGCACTAGACCATCAAGTGTACAATTCTTGATCATGTGATAATATGTTGAAGTAAAGAATGCGAGAAAAAATCATGTTAGAGAGCATTAGGTCTCCCTTTGCTTGATACAAGGCCCCCATCAATAAGTAAAATGGATCCAATATGCACCTCCCTCTGGGCCAATCTCCTACAATAAAAATACTAATGTTGATAGAGGAAGGCTCACCATAGTTGAGGAAATGATGAGTCCTCAATAATGGCATGAGGTATATAGTATAATGGGATTGACAAAGACGAACACCAATTGCGGGGAAACAGTTTGATGGGTGAGCTAATGACTTCCTTTGTTCAAAACATAACATGCAAAGTTAACCTAGTAACAATTGAAATTATTCCACAAGGAATGGTCAATTACTAGGATGGAGGCTTTGCAAAGAAATATTAGTAAACCATAGGGACATCTAGAGGTCAAATTTTAGCAATACAAGATGATGTGACTCACAGGGGTGCTGACATACTATAACATGACTCAAGGTGGTATTGAATGGAATCTATGGGACATAATGGTGAATCATCTCCAATTCTCTAAAAAGGGGAGAAAAAATGATGTTGGCATTGGCTAAACCAAGTATAGGAGGTATAAGGCATTCTTGGAGTAAACAAAGAGGTTACGAAGTGGGGAGTCTAAGAGGATATGGGTTATAAACATGATAATGAGAAATGTAGTGGTTGTTGGTTCTAATATGAAGACTAACTAGACTCTCAATCCAAAAGGATATTTAATGACATAGGCACCAAAATTCAAAAAGGGTAATGGTGTTGGAGTGCTTATGTGAGGAAGGCTCTAATAATTGATAGGTGGCATGTGAAAAATATGGATGGGTTGATCCATTTATCAAAATGTGGATATCCTTACGGTGATATCCATTGAATGATAGGTAAATTAAATGAACAAGGGTTTATTATATTTAAAATTCCACAAGGAATGGCCCAAATGAGACCCTACATCACGCATACATCTCCTTGCCTATTTGTCAGGAGCACATGTTGGAAGGTGGGTTTTTTTATTAAAAGGTACTTTATTCATTTTTAAATTAGGCACTTATGCTTCTTTGTATTTGGAAATTTTGACATGGATCATGTGGTAACTTGGAATAAAGAAGGGTCTTAGTCATAGTCTTGTTCCATCACCTTAAATGGGGCGTTAATTTTCAATCCTAGTCCAATGGGACCTCCCCTAATGACTCATGGCTTTAGAAAGGGGCACTACTTGGGAAACCATGGTTGAGATAGTGTAGCCTTATCCACCCCTATATCATACTTACCACTTTCCATATTACATTAAAATCCCTTATTCCACCACCCTTCTTCGGGTTCAACTAACCATTGGTTCATTGGGATTTGGCACCCGCACATCCTCATACCTAGGTAGGGCCTAGAAAGGTACCCTAGGAGATTAATGTAGCTAAAAGAAAAATAAAGAGCATATGATGGACACAAGAAAAACAAAAGAAAATCAAAATATAAAATATGGTCGAGACTTATAAAATTATCACGTGGGAAAATCCAAGCATGAGATCTATCTATATCATATGGAAATCACCTGGTCCTGGGTTAATGTTTCCCTATCTCGTAGAATACAAGGAAACCTTGCATGTCCCAACCCCTAATGGGAAATGAACTGTCCCATCCTAAAGGGGTAGTAATTGCTACACATCATACAAAGCAAGCTCTCATTCCATGAGCTAAGTGAAATAATATAAGGAAAACTCAAGAAAATTTAAGAGGAAATATAGAGAGGTGGAAAACTAATGTCAAGGTAACATCCACCATTGTTCCCTCCTCACATGTATCCACCTAGGATGAGGTAATCCATCATAGCCAATCCCTTCGACCATGGAACTTAGTCATGAAGTCCTTGCCCTCCATTCCATCATTATTCATGGCACCTATTGAATAAAGAGTGTAACAAGGACATGTCACTTCCATTTGGAGTTTGGAAACACCTAATAGGGTCGTCTATTAACCACTCCTACCTAGGGAGGTAACACCATTATGTGACTAAGGACCCAATTTTGGAAGAGAAGCCACACATGAAGTGTTATTTTTCCCATTTCTTTCAAGCTTGGTTCACCTAAATGAAATAATAATAAATGTACCTAATGATGAAAGTTGCAACAATAGATATTGTGTGTAATTGGCAGGTGGTTCCATCTATAGGCCTGAGAAACTTAACTAGGGTCCAAGTCCTCTAGAGGAACATATTGACACCCATAGGTGATGTTTTGAGAGCCACGAGACTCTGGATAGTTGTAGAGAATCATTCATATATATGGGAACCTTCAACACCCCCAGCATTCATGCATTTGCTTTATTATTCATGGGATCATGCACCTGGACCAACATGTCCCGAGCCAACTTAGCAATGATAACATGGCTTAGAAGTTGATCCAAGGCCCATGTGAGGTTTGTCTCATGCCTTGATACACAAGAGAGCTAGCACCACCTTCAGTTCCCTAAATGTTGGAGAAGGATCGAGCTTATTGATCACTTGGAGACCCATGAGACCCAGCTTTGCACCTGAAACCCACATTTGGGGGATACAAGATTATTTTCAAAGAAATCTAGAGGCCAGCCCCTAAAATTTATTTTAGGAGCTTGTCATGAAAATAGATGAGCCCAATGCAAGCCATTTAAGGGCCTACAACAACATTACTTCAACAGTTTGACCCTCTTATTATAGTTTTATTATGATTTACATTGGCTACAATATTGGCATGTGACCTTGATTAGTTCTTGCCCATTATTCTAATGTTTGAAGGGATTCTAGGCATAATTAGACATTAATGGCACAATTATATATTAGATATCATTAATTTTTGATATATCATCATCATCACTCTTGGAATTTTGGCCTCATTAAGGAATTCAACCTCTCTAGAGGAATAAAAATTATTCTCCCTTGTGGATATTTTGGAAATATTCGATGCATTTTGAAATTTGGAGTTGATTCTTAAATATTTCTTGGAGTTATTCTTTGGATAATGGGAGTAATCCTTGCATGTTGTATTGTAAGTGCACTCTATTGTTGAATAACTATTTTTCTATGCCTAATGTATGGAATTATTTTTTTTAATTCATGGTAAAATTGTGCCCTAATTTGTTGAAGATTAATTGAGTTATTATCTAGATTAATATATAATACATTACTCATGTATAACATGTGATGAATATTCCTAATGTTGAACTTACTAAATCTCTCCCATAAAAGTCCATTTTCCATTGAATGGGTAAATACTTGAAATGTTCTTGCTATGGAAGCAATTTCAGCCTCCTTGGAAACAAGTTTAGCTAACCTAAATCATCCTAGACTCCATTCTCCCAAGTAACAAGGAATTGTCTAATTGTTTGGTTATCAATATCATTTTTTATCCATCTTTTCTCTAGGTTAATTTTATCCCTTTCAATCATAGGGTAGAAATATAGAGCTTTGAATTTATAGGGAGGGAGGATTTTGGTGGTTGGAGAGCCTATACATCAAGAGGGTAGGATTTTCCACAAAAAATATCAATTTGGTGGGCATCCACCTCAAATAAAATCCATAAATTATCTTTCTCTATGTGTTTTCCCTAAGAGGGAACCCTAGTTTTTTATTCCCTCAACTTAAGGACTTCATTGAAGGTTTCATGAGCCTTGGCCTAGATAACACCCATTGTAAGAAACCTTTTCTCTTTGTATGGACCTTGAGTTGCTCCAAAACTCATCAAATCTATCAAACCCTAGGTATTGTGCAATTATTTCTAGGTCTCTTCATAGAAATTGAATTGCTTCCTTGTGAATCCTTGAACCTAAATTGTTTCTTTATTGAAGACTTACTAAATTTGAGATCATCTAACACTTTAACCATATAATACCTATTATAAGTTATCTCTTTCCTACCGAGACTCCTCCCATTGGTGACATTCCAAAAAGATTAGGGGTTTTTGGCTATGGTGATAATGGGCCATTACCCCAATGTTGCTTCTTGGTCGAATTTATACCTTGTAGGGTTTCCCTCTCCAAGGCCTACTAGATTTTGTGGAAACATTTTTGGCCTCATTATCGGGGAGAAGCAAGTCTACCTTTATGAAATATTTACCTTCTTCCCTAACGAAAATACAACTCGTGATTTGGTGACTCCTTAGAGTAATGAAGCTCTTGTTCTTCATTGAGCTTCATATTCAATGCTTTTAGGGTGAAGAAAGCATCTCTGAATGCATATTAAAATTCACCTTGGTGAAACCCATTTGATTTTCATCAAGGAAATGGTTCCTTTGGGACCGCACGAGGTTAATATTGATGCATTTTTTCATATGGAAGAAGGAAAGTGAGATATTGGTCATCATTTTGACAATGCTCTGATATATGACACTAATGATGATCTTGTCTCTCTTTCATCACATCACCCCCTGCATGTCCTTAAGGGCACCAATAAGAGTGATATGCTTGAATTTGTTCTTCATTGAAAGTTCATGAGATTGATTATTGAAATATCCATTCATTGGTTGGAAGAGAAGATCCAGTGGCTAAAGCTGGATCCTTTTCCTCATTCAACGTTATTTTTCATAATGCATGGTTACCTTATTTTCCCACCTCCCACCCTTACCATGCATCTGGCCAAACTTGCAAAGGAAGATGTGATATTTTTCTTCCTTTTTTCACTAAGGTTCATATGGATGGGAAGTGTTGTTTTATTGATCTAATAAAATGCTAGTTACATTGGTTGTATGACTACACTTAGCTCGTGCATAATGTGTTAGCATGCACGGTAGTGTAGGTGCGTTGCATATTCTTTTTGAATAGATAATATCATCATATCATGTTATCATACTATATTAGATCACATATAGATCAGACTTGCATTTAGCATAGACTTAAATTTCTATTTGGATTATTCCTTTTATGAAAAACATGTTATTATAGTACACCCATTGCACATGCTCCCAAATAGTCGTATCGTAATGTGTAGGTTACAAGTCTTCAGTCGAAGGAGATTGTTAGAGTTCTCATGAAATCACCATTTGAGGATAGGGATCATGCACTTTACTGCTAGTTCATGACCTAGTTGGAGCCAAATTTACCCACCAAAAGTCTGTGACCCATAGGAGAAGATTTCTCCTATTCATCTCTTCTAGCTAGCAGCTAGCAACCCTTGAGATCCACTTTGTAACTGATGTGGTGTGTGTCGTGGCGGAAAAAGTCATTTGGGCTGACACAAATGACCTCCCTAGGAGTTTACACTCTCTAGCGACAAACAAGACAAAATGGAATGATCTTTCTCTAAATATACCTTTTATGACATGAAAAGTACAAGTGTTTAGGCTTACCTTATTCCAAAACGCTGTTGTTGTAGTTCGTCCTTGCCAATTCGGATGAGCTCCTCCTTCAAGTCAATTCCTGCAACCACAAACAATCAAACAATTACCGAGCACCTGTATTTCATATAATAAAACATACATTCAACATGCAGACCAAGGAACACATGAAATAACTCATTAACACAAGCTATTGAGAAAAATAAACCAGTTTGTATTAATAACGAAACAAAGAAACTCTTACAACCTGGCCTTGGTGTTGTGCAAGTTCCTCCCAGGGTCCATCAAGTGTTTTCCTCTACCTTGACAAAGCTCACCTACTTCCAAGTAGAATCATGTAAAGACAATCTCTCCTCACAAAGGTTCTAATGGAAGACCTAAATCCTGCAGCATTTACCCAAAGAAAATGTATAGCTCCAACCTCTCCTCCTTCTGGCTCAATGCCTTCATTTATAGTGCTGTAAAGAGGTTATTCAGGTCCACTATCAATGGGATCATTCCCCTCTATGGGTGGGATAGTTCCCTTATTGATGGGATAAGTCCCCTCTTAATAGAGATACATGAACCAACTGGAGGCGTATCCATTCCATCAAACCGACCTCTAGAATGTTCTAGAAGTAACCACAAGTAACTTTCTCAAGATAAAACTTGCGCATTTTGCCTTTTACAGGAGGACGCACCTGTCCTTTAACATACAGAGCGTCCATGGACGCAGGTTTTGTGAACATGGCCTGCGTCCCCGCAGGTAAGGCTAGAGAGAGCCTGCGACCCCAGAGATAAACATAGTTTTTACAAGACTTTCTCTCTTCTTTGAGTTTGAGATGGATAACAGAGGCATAAGACTTGCCTAAGAGGGTAGCATGACTGTTGATTTTGAGCCATACCAACTGTAAGTAGTCAAGGTGACATTTTTTAGTGTAACAGATTGCCCCCTAAAGTGCGAAGCCTGGAATAGATTGGTGTTTTATAATTCTAGGAAGGGTGAAGCGCTTTTATCATTTCAAGGATTGACTTGTGGATGCCCTGGTTGGAACCTGCAATTTTCAACACAAAATACATGTATAAGATTATATCATCACTGAGGTAGGCATTCCCATACTCAGGTTCAAAACTTTAACTAATGGACTAACTATTCTGATACAGGAATGATCTTGCAGTACATCATTTTTATAGACTTTTTGTAGACACAGTATGGACGCAGCCATCTGTTTATGATTAGTCTACATAGATAATGAATACAAAACTCCTCGCAGCCTGGATGGTAGAAACTAGATCCAGGGTCTTCACTTCTACTTCCCGAATTGGTACGATTCTAAACATGTGATTAAAATGATTCGATGTCGAACATGTTAGAAACCACTTGATTACCAGTCGATGATGTAAACTGTTAACAAGCGTGAGAGAGACCACCAGTAATGTCAATGGTTCTCAAAGTACCAAGCACAACCCGTGAAATGTGAATAGATGTTTTGATGTCGAACACTTCACGGAATCCTTTGATCGAAAGTTAATGATGTAAACTGTCGTCAAAGGCGAGAAACCTGCCATTGATGCATGCAGACTCCAAGGTACTGTCGATTCCTAAGTCATCTTTCTAGATAATGTGTCGATGTCGATAGAAAGCGACTCGTTGCAGGCAAGCCCGTAACACGAAATCATTGTTCAAGTTGAAGAAATGTTGCTGTAAGGACTGACTCAGGGATGGTCAAATGGATGATAAGTATTTTGCAGATGAAAGTTTTGTTTGCAGACCTCTTGAACACATAACGACACGACAAATGGTTTGGTGACGAATAACTCAAAGTTAACCCCTGAACCCGGTTAAAGATTTTCAAAGTGATTTAGTCAACTGTGAGGTAAAAGATTTCCCAACCCAGATGAAATGTAAAAAGTGTCGTGTCCAAGAGTGGTGATAAAGTTTCGTTTGAGACAAAAGGTGACAAATAGGTTCATTCTTCTCTCTTTTCCCCCACCATTTCTGGCAAGTACCTCTTTATTTTTTAACAAGCTTGAGGAGGATAACATATGCTTGATTATAAGCTCATCCTTCGGACGAGTCCAACCTAGTTTAAATTCGAACCCTAGGAAGGAGTGGTTCGTTCCCGTTTGTAATTGAACAGGTCCTTTACTGTAAAAGTTTAACGAGTCCAGTATAGGAGAAACTCGGTGTTTTTCAATTTTAGAGAGTCTGAAAAAACTTAAGGAGACTCCACGTTGAACTTTTTCGTAAGTTTGTGTCCCTCAAGCCCGAAAAAGTATAAAATAATACCTGGGGGAACCGCTTGATCTTGCGACCAAGGAGTACTTTCATAATAGTGTCGTTGACCTGAAAAGTAAAAAGCGATCAAAGACACGTCGTTTTAGTTCCTTATCGAGTTTGAAACGACAAAAACCCGGCAATCTTTTCCTGATTTTACGGTCAGAAAAGAGCTAAAAGGGGACCGTCTTTTAATTCGTTTTAACGAGTGAAAAAGAAACACTCGGCGATCTTTTCATGTTTAAGGAGTCAGAAAAGGGCTTAAAAGGTGACTCTGATATTTTTATTCGTGAAAATTACAATTTCCCTCAAAATCCCTTTGTCCTGCACAAAAGCGACACATTACTCATACCTGCTTAAAATAGGCAAAAATTCATCGAAAAACATCTTTTCATGGTAAAAAATGAACTAATTCATCCAAAAAACCTATAAAAAGACCTTTTACCATATCATTTTTACCGTTTGACTTTGGAGGTTGAAAAAGGAGCTTTTGACAAGAAACTTCCCGTGACTGCTGCGGAAAATCTGACCGTCGGAATCGAACGCCGCTTCACCGAGGTATTTTACACATCCCACTCTTCATTTCTATCCGTTTAGTTTTTTGGTTTTGGTCCCTGTTTCATTTTTTGGGGGGGTTTTAGGTTCAAAATGCGCCCCTCGGCGGACGCAGGTGCCCTTCGGGTGACCTGCGTCCCCCGACTTTTTCTCACACGGGAAAAAGGTCGGGGGACGCAGCCCACCTTCAGGCAAGCTGCGTCCGGACGCCCTGTGCTACAAAGCCGGGGTGCGTCCTCCGCAAAGGGCGCATTTCAAAACCCCAACTCTCTCAAAAAACCACCAAATTTGCTCAAATTAATTTCTAATTGATTCTTTTAATGTGCAGGGCCTTAAACATGTTAGACTGGAGAGAGAGAGAGCACGTAGAGGACGATGAAGCTGCGATTAACCACCAACCCTCTCTGGATGCCCTAAGAACATGTGGATTGTACAAATATTGGACCATACCGGGCATGAGGGGCTAGGTAAGATTTTTGGAATGGCTGGTTGAGCGATGGAACGTTCAGGATCAATGTTTTTACATTGGAGGGCACCAGCTCGAGATAGAGCCCTCTGATGTATACTTTCTCACTGGCTTGCCAAACAGAGGTGAGCAACTCAACCTCGCGGGGACCAGGCCGGGTGGCCAATCCCTTGATGATCTCCGCGAGGAGTGGTGCAGACCAGGGACTCGCCATAAAAAAGGCGTGGAGATAAAGCACATCGCTCTGGCGGAACTTAGAGTTATTGCATTTACGGTCACCAGGATTTGTGGTGCGGCCGCCTTGCACATTGCCTCCGGATCCCAAATGCGGATGGCAGTTGACTGTTACCAAGGCACCATCTTCAACTGGTGCGAAGCTGTGTCGGCTCATATGAAGAGCCAACTGACCAAGGCAAAGAACGGACGACTAAAGACTTTTGGATATGGGCCTATAGTTGTGAGCTTTTCCTTGGAGAGAGTTCCTATGTTGATCCCTCAGCAACTCACTGTTGATGACTTGGGTCCTCGGGAGCCAAAGCTTGTTCGATGGGTTGCGGTGATGGCCCGGCATCCTGACGAGGGTGCTGCAGTGGTTCGATTCTCGGACAGTTACTTCGACTGGCTAGAGGGCCAGCTTTTTGTGATACAAGACTTTCCATATGCCGGAATGGATTTCAGAGGTGATCCGGACATGGTTCTTCCACAGGGAGAACAATGGGACGACAGAGGTACTTTTATTTTCACGAGTTTTCTAATTATGTATTTTTTATTTTTCATATATATATCGTCTCAAACTAACAGTAAAATTTTAAAAATGCAGATGTTGGACCACAGCGTCCAGCCAATCTCCGGCCTTACGACAGACGACATCCAGCTGCACCGGCACCGGCCCCACAGGACGCAGCTGCGGACGTACTAGCTGAGTTGGACCATGACCTAGATCGTCTTACGGTAGACATACCTGAGACTTCTATGGACGACATTCCTATCAGGCTTCAACGTTTTGTAGTCGCGGTTCCTGGACCGTTTAGGAGATTTCTGCGCAAGGTAGCCCGCGCAGTGATATCGTATGGAGAGCACCACCAGTGATTGACTAGTCACTTTTTGTAGTCACATGTGACATTTTTGACTTTTTGTACTATCATTTTGCCGATCATAAGGTGTGTTAAACCTATGATCGAAGACGATGTATATATTTTTGGACACACTTCTATTTATATCTATATATCACTATTACCGGCTTATCTTGTTTAACATGTATGATGAAATGTCTTTAAATTTACTTGCATGACTATTATAAATGTCTATCCAACACTCGAGAAGCAATTGCATCTGCTATTGTATTCAGGGACCTTGGAATGTGTTGATATTCAATGTAATCAAATTCACGTTCCAAGAGACGCACTCTCAAAAACAACCTTAACAACACAGGATTTCTAATGGCAAAAAATCTATTAAGCTGTAATACAACAAGTTCAGAATCTAACCTCACAATCAAACGTCGAATTCCAAATGAAATAGATTCGGATAATAATTCAACCACTGCACTATATTCTGCAATGTTATTCGTTGTTTGACCGAGGCTTACCCCATGCATAGAAACTAACTCGTCAGAGGGTGAATAGATAACCCAAGCTGCGGAAGAGATATTCTGTGTACTACGACAAGCACCATCAGCAAATCCAATGTATGTTTGGAGAGGCGTCGACATCTACAATATCAAGAGTAAAACCAAGATAAGCCAGGATAATGACGAAAACCACACTCGCTAAACTAAGCACACTGACTAAACTAACACACTTGCTAGCTAGAAAGGAAATCTAACCTATCTAAAAATTTCTCCATCCATCATTTTAAGCATAATACCTCTTTAGGTAAAGTCCATTTCTGGGTTTGCCCAAAGAGTCCCCATCAAAATCAACTAACTCATAAGCCCCTTTTGCTAGCTTTCGCTTTACAATGTAGGGCCCATGCCACATGGGAACGAATTTTCCAGCACCTAGCTTATCGTTTGCTTGATCATATAATAGTACTAGGTCTCCTTCTAAAAAACTTCTAGGAGTTACATTTTTATCGTACTGGGCTTTCATTCGTTTTGCGTGAGTCTCGATAGCTAAAGTAGCGTCACGCCGAGTCTCATCTAATTTAGCCAAGTATAACAACCGTTTCTCCTCTTCGGAAGTAGCTGGAAGTAATTCGACAGCCATTTGAAGTGATGGGATTTCGCATTCAATAGGTAACACAGCTTCTAAGCCATAAACTAGCTGAAAAGGGGTGAAACCTGTTGAATTTTTCACTGAAGTTCGATATGCCCATAGTGCCGAAAATAACATGTTATGCCAATTCGTTCGATGGATACCAATGATCCGTCGAATCATGACGACTAGAACTTTGTTGATTGATTCAACCAAACCGTTGGCTTGCGGATAATAAGGTGTAGAGCTATCGTGGCGCAAACCAAGCTGGCTTGTAAGCTCAGTCATCATGACGTTTCGAAAGTGGCTCCCATGGTCAGTAATGATTGCTTGTGGGACACCGAACCTAGTTATGATATGATTGAATACGAAAAGTGCAGCTGTCTTGCCGCTCGTATCGAATGTAGGCATCGCCTCGGCCCACTTAGTAAAATAATCAACCACAAGGATGATATACGCATGCCCCCCGGCCGAGTGAGGGTTACAAGTAATAAAGTCAATGCCCCATTTGGCGAATGGACCAGCGGCAATTATAGGATGGAGAGGAGCAGGTGGAGCGCGCATCTTGCGATCAAACACTTGACAATTGTGGCATTTTCTGACGGCAAGGATACAATCTTTAAACATAGACGGCCAGAAATAGCCAGCGCGCAACACCTTCTGAGCTGTGGCATACCCAGACATATGACCGCCACATGCTCCAGAGTGACAATCATTCAAAACTCTCTCAGCCTCTTCGTGAGTTAAACAACGTCGAAAAACTAAGTCTGCCCCCAGGCGATAAAGTGTATCTCCAATAATTCTGTACTGCTGGGATTGAAACCGAATTTTTCGACGGTCTTCCTTGGAAGCTTCAGGCCGAAAGGTTTGGGTTTGGAGATAGATGATTATATCCCCATACCACGGATCTACAGTGCTAATGAGAAACAAAGATTCGTCCGCAATGGACGCCTCTGCCACAGTCTCTGTGTCAGCACTTGGGAAATCACACATCAATTCCGCAAAGACTAAAGATTTCTTAGACTTGGACTTTTCAAATTCCAAGTCAAACTCTTGCAGGATGACAATCCATTTAGAGTACTTGCCCCCTAGCAGTTGTTTTGTCAATATATAAATCATAGGGTTGCAATCTGAAACAACAGTAGTTTTGCGGAGAAGAATGTAGTGACGGAAACGCTGGACAGCTTGAACGGCTGCCAGGGCCAATTTCTCCACATGTGAATATTTTAACTCAGTTGGATTTAAGGTTCTGCTAAGATAATATATCACATGCTCTGCCTTGAATTCATCTTCTTGAACTAACACCATTCCAATGGTGGAATGCGAAGCGGCGAGGTATAAGAAGTAGTCCTGGTTGTAGTTGGGAGGATGCAATAACGGTGCATGGGTCAACGCGTGTTTCAGTGCATCAAAAGATTGTTGGGCAATCTCGTCCCAAAAGAATTGTACGTTCTGTTTCAACAACCGTGTAAAACCTTTAGTGACCTCGGCGTAGTTAGGGATGAATCGGCGTAAAAAGTTCGCTTTCCCTTGCAAACTTTGGAGTTGGCGCAAACTCGAAGGAGGAGGCAATTGGATGATAGCCTCGACTTTCGAGGGATCGACGCGAATGCCGGTTTTGGAAACAACAAACCCCAACAATCGACCTGTTTCTATACAGAAAACACACTTGTGGGGATTCAACCGAATTCGATAATGCCTACACCTCATAAAGATTGCTCGTAAATGGACAAGGTGATCAGCTCGACGTAAAGAATGAGCAGGCAAATCATCGAGATAGGGCTGCACAATGTGCTTGATGTCATGAAACGCATAAGACATGGCCCTTTGAAAAGTAGCGCCAGCATTCTTAAGGCCAAAAGGTAATTTGCAATAAGCAAATGTCCCCCATGGACAAATGAATGCCGTTTTTGGTTGATCGGCAGGTAGAATATTGATTTGATTATAACCTGAGAAACCATCCATGAAGGAAAACATCTCACTTCCGGCACAATCATCAATTATTTGATCGATATAAGGCGTAGGATAGTTGTCCTTTGGACAAGCTCGATTGATATCCCTATAATCGATACAGATTCTTATTGTTCCTTGTTTTTTATTGACGGGAACAATATTCGATACCCAATCCGTTAACGGGATCGGATAAATGAAACCTGCTTTCAACAGCTTTTCGACTTCGGCTTTGATTGCAGCTGCTTTTCGAGGGTGAATCTGACGCAACCGTTGCCGAATGGGTTTAGCATCCGGGTAGGTTTTGATTTCATGAACAACAATGGCAGGATCGATTCCTGGCATTTCTTCGTAGGACCAGGCAAACACGTCGCGGAATTCTTGGAATAGGGCCTTGTAAGTTTGGATTTCTTCTTCAGTACAAGCGGCACCTATATGAATGTTCTCCTCAATTCCGGGCTTCACTGATATATCAATGGGAACAGTACGAGAAATATTCCCTAAATTCAGCTCGGAATCAGAATGTTTCGTTGGATCCTGAGCGTCTTTGACATAATCAGCGGTAAAGATAGATGAAAAATCATTTTCAAATGCATCACCCTTAGGTAAAAACGAAGATCTGTGATGGAGATCTTCCCATGGTAGATCATCTACACTTAGGATTTCGCGAAGTCGTTCGTCAGATGAGACTTCTTCGGGAAACGTTATCCGTTCTAAAGGCGAGGTGAAAAGTGACTCTTCACTGACCACATTCATTTGGTCGGGTTGGGTTGACTGGAAATCAGTAAAAGACATAAGAGCTTCATAAGCAATTTCATACGGACTCAACGGCATAACATCACCGAGTGAATCTAGCTCAGAGTCAGAGGGAACATACCAAGGATCAGCGTGAATAATGTTTTCTGACGTGATCATATGAATCGTCGCAAATGAAGGATCTACATTGAGTGGAGGGAGAGGAAAAGTTCCCAGCAAACCGGAATCTTTGACTAAACCTACACCAATGTCCTTGTAAGGGATTGACATTTTACCAACATGTTGGATAGTTTCTGAAGAGGATGGGTCGGATGAAAAGTATGTCAGCTGATCAATAGTCACGATCTTACCGTTATGTGGAAATTTAATGACTCTGAAGACCGATGAAACGACCGCTGTCATAGCATATGACCAACTTCGACCCAAAAGAAGGTTGTAATCTAGAGGGGCATCAACCACTTCCACATCCAGATTAACGGTTTTACCTTCGACCCCTATAGGCAATTCTTGTAGAATACCAAACGGACGGAACCCACGGCCATCAAAGGCCTTAAGGATGGTGGGGGATTGGTTCAATGAAGGAGAACCAAGCGATCTCCAACATTGAATTGACATAATACACGTAGAAGCTCCCTCATCAATCACAGTCCGATGAATAGGCCTGTTTTTGACTATCACTGGGATTTGGAAAGCCATTTGATGGGGGAGACGCGGTGTACTATTTTCTAGATCAAAGATCATTAGGTTCGGGTCCTGAACATCGACAGCTCCAATAGCCGACAAAAGCAATTTTCGTTGTGCTGGACATGACTGCAGCACTTCGAGTGCCGACATTGCTGAAGGTGAAACAGCTAAGTCTTCAACAATATTGTAATTCTGGGCTGCTCTCGCATGTGGATTGAAAGCAGATCTTCGAAGTACACCCTTGGCGGGCGGCTTAATCACTAAGTCTGGGTTAGGTTTCTCGATCTGTAGTGGATCGGAACCAGGAGTTGAGGTTGATGGGTTAGAGTGAGAAGATTCTGCTTCTTTACCATCAACAGGAGCCTTACTACCATAATCTTGCGATCGAGTCGCAATCCTGACATGAGACATCATCAAAATGGGTTCTTCACTGGCATTTGAAGAAGAACCTATCATCTTATTTTCCTGCTCGGGAAATGGATTCTTTAACACAGCAGGAGTGGAAGAACCTTTAACGATTTTCACTACCTCGGCCCGATGAGGGCAGTCTCTCGTAAAATGATCTTCTTCACAAATGAGACAAGGATAACGAGGTTTTCGTTTTTCGTCATTGGTTTCCGATTTTTCTACTTTCTCCTTTGGAGCCTTATCTGCTTTGGTCTTCTTCTTCCCTTTCTTCTTTCCACCGTTTTTTGGTTTGGCCGTAGATGACTCTACGGCGTGAATGTCGGCAGTCAGTTCGGGAGAAGACTCTCCTGTCGGAGAATCAGGCAAAGTGATAATTGGAGTAGTTGAAGCCTTGGAAGACTTCTTCTTACTCTTCGTAGTCACGATACCAATCATACCATCAGCGGCATGAGATCCCGAAGGAGCAGCAGCGATTTGGTTTGACTTGGGAAGATCCGATATTTTCTCGTGTAACGTACCCGACTGAGTATAAACTAAGTCAAGGTACTGTGCTTGAGCAATGACTTGCTCCTCAGTAACTACTCCGGCCTTAGCTACATCTTCAGTAATTCGTGGTAGTAATGATTTTACAAACCATTCAGCTAAGATTTGGTCCGGGATAAAAACTTTTACTAATCTTCTTCGACGTCTCCACTCATGGATGTGATCAGAAATGTAGGTGGATGTCGATTGTTTTAGCGAAAATAAATAATTCTGTACCATTATCATATCTGACTGGTAACTGAAAATGAGTTAAAAAACAAGGTAGCTAACTGGCTAAAGTTGTAAAAAGAGGCCCGTGGCAACTCAATGTACCACTTGGCCGCGAGACCAATGAGTGTACGCTGGAAAAGACGTAAGCGGGTGGAATCATCTGAGATGGAGTTTGATGCACACCAGAGGTGGTAAGTCATCACGTGATTGGATGGATCCTCTCCAGACTTACCTTCGAACTTGGGTATATCGCTGGGCAACTTATTTGGCATTGGCGGCCAGAACGGTTGATATTGAATTGGATCATTTGTTAGGCGCGTCAAGTCGGGTAAATCTAAAGTTGCAATAAACGGTAACTGACGGTTAGGATCTCTAAAATTCTGAGTCACAAGACCAGCCCCAGGAGGAGGATATCCAGGATAACTAGGAACAGGAATTGCATTTGGGATATTATATCCTCCTGGAAAACCAGGATTAACCGGACCGTACTGGGGTTGTTGAGGTTGATGATAAGTGTACCCAGGATACGGTTGATACTGGTAAGCCGGTTGTTGGGCAGCTGGCCCAGGTCGATACGGTCCCTGGTACGGAGGTTGAACAAATTGAGGTTGAGAAGTAACAACCGTACTTGTACCAGGCGGTCCTACAGGCATCTGGACTGTGGTTTGGACCGTAGATCCAGACAACGGTACAGATGTCTGAGGAGTGGTTACAGGGACTGTAGAAACCGGAGCTGCCGATACTCCAGAAGTAACCATGGTAGATGTAGCGGTAGTTGCTGCAGCCATGTGAGGTGGAGTACTAGGTGCAATTGGCGGCTGAGTAACTACCGAAGTTACAGGGGTCTGAACACTTGACTGGACAGGTTGCGGTTGCTGGGATGGACCAGGAACTGCAGGTTGTCCTGCTTGAGGTGCCGACTGTATACTTGGCTGTAACATCTGTTGACCCTGTGAAGGATCCCAGGTTAACAATCCAGGGTACTGACTCGTAACAGATTGAGGATACTGAGATCCATAGCCGTATTGAGGATAGGGTTGATAACTGTAAGGTGCAGTCCCATATGATTGCCCTTGAGGTGGTTGATAACTTTGACCAGGGTATTGACCCGCAGGTTGATAACCTTGAGGTAAATACGAGTACTGGGGTTGACCTTGACCTTGAGGTTGCCATCCTTGAGGTTGATACTCATGGGGTTGATACCCTTGAGGTTGCCATCCTTGAGGTTGCCATCCTTGAGGTTGATATTGATACTGAGGTTGACTTTGGGGTACATATTGAGGCTGGGGTTGATACCCTTGGGGTTGATACCCTTGAGGTTGCCCCCCAGACGCGAATGAAGTACCTTGAGGTTGCCCCCCAGGCATTAACGAAGGTTGCCCCCCAGGCGGTAATTGGCCACCTTGAGGTTGGTTAACGGGAGTTGAACCTGACATCATATAAACTTCACCTACACCCAATGGAACATTACCACTGTTTCCAACGAATAACCCATGCTCAATGGGTCGAGGAGATGCTCCTGAAAAAGTACCAGAAACTGATTGATACCCAGCAGGAACAGAAGGACCACCATGTAAAAATGATTCAGGACTTTGCGTAAACACAGATGACGGACCAGACATATTTATAGGATTATGTATGCCTCCGGGTGGAGAAGGAGTACGAGGTGTGGAAAAACTTACTGCGTTGTCTAAAAAATGGGTTAAAGCAAGGTACCAAGGTTCACTTCTAGGAGGACTGTAAAAGATGGATTCACGCTCCCTCAAATCAAGGGTAATTAGATCTTCAGAATCAGAAACGCCTATTTCTTCCTCTGGAACAAGTTCTTCTATAGCAATTAACCCAACAGGAAGATTTTCGGTGATAATTCTTTCTATTTTTGGTGAACCATGGACACTAGGAGTTGGAGTAACAGGTTCGGAAATTTCAGGTTCTTCGCCTGTTTCACTGGCAGATGAAAAACTACCAGTAAGCTCGGAAACTGTAACAGCTTCGGGATTGTAACCTGTTTCTAAACTTTGGTAATCTGGATGGACTACCAAGGCAAACTCTCCTTCTTCTGGTGAACCTACTTTACTGCCACTAGGTGATACAAGGACCTTTAAACCTTCTAAAACACTGGGGTCGTCTCGAGGAGGTGAACCCCGAAGTTCACGGGATCTTCTCAACAAGTCGGCCACAGAAACAACTTCAGGAGACTGGCCCGCAATGCGACGGGACCGTCTCGGTAATTCCGCCACAATTAATGATTTTAATTACAACACACGAAAACAAAGTAAAAAATTGCAAATCAAACCACCTAAGTCTTCTAAAGAACCAAACAAATTTGAAGCATACGCCTAAATAATCTAGAGTGTCAAAGCACACACAAACAGTATCTTCCGGACCAAAAGCGCTAGTTGGTGATTAGGCCCAACCTCGCAGGATTCAGTACAGAAATGGCGGGTGGAACAGTTACGCCGTCAACCTGCTTAATGAATAGACTGGACCAAGTACCTCCACTTTAACCGTCTCGAAGTGAAGCGTACCCCCCAGAAAATCCAAGTGAGTATAGCCGACGTCTGCTCCAGGTACAGTGGGACCTTCCCTCCACCGTCACCTTGGGTAGAATCCTAGATATTATGGCCACTAAGGTTACCAATCACAACAATTACACCTGGGGGAACAGTCTAAACTCTGACAGCATGCAAGGGCAGAGTAACAAGCTCCAATCCCCTTACCGGCTCCTTGACAGTAATCCAAGGTTTA
This sequence comes from Pinus tabuliformis, assembly GCA_031772625.1. Lineage (NCBI taxonomy): Eukaryota > Viridiplantae > Streptophyta > Pinopsida > Pinales > Pinaceae > Pinus > Pinus tabuliformis. Next base: position 1,027,411,213 of record CM062805.1, read on the forward strand.
CCGATAAGTGACCCCTGGCTCCTCGACAATGGTTAATCCGAGGTTTACCGTTTTTAATACGTACTGCCTGGCGTCGTTCCCAACGAGGGAGGAATGATCCCCTCACTGGTTCGGACACGAGCTCGTGCTTCTCCTTTAAGAGGAGCTTTCCCAGAATGTAACTGAAACAATTGGATTTGTTCTACTCAAGATAGACTAACTGTTTGGTTTTGTAGTCTTGGAGAGTTAAGTACTCACCTACTCCAAGACCCTAGCCTAAGCTATGTTGGTGCTTCAGAACCCTAGAAAATAAAAGTTACTAGATCAATTTTAATTTAAGCTTTACTTTTAAGGTTGTTCTTTAAGTCAAAAGGTGATGGAAGTGAAACTAGTGGTGTGTTGACTCGACTCGAAACCACTACAAAATGCACCTAGGATGATTTATCCACTACTTTTGCTTTTTCGATGAATTGTTTTAACTAAAAAGTTGAGAGAATGCAATCTTTATAAAAGCAACTTCTTAATTGAAGACAATCAAAGAAACTATTCGATTTTCTTTTCCAAGCATAAAAACATAACTTCTCTTTACATGCACGAAAAAACTCTTTTCTTCTTTGAAAAACAAAAAGCTACTTGAAACAAGACTTTTAAAGAAGATATTTTTGTATTTTTCTTTTAATAAAGCAAATAGAACTAATATAACCAAAAAGCAATCTTTGACAACTATCAAAATCTATGAAAATGAACTCATAAGCAAGCTAAAAATAAATTTATTCTAAGCAATCCTAACAAGGCCAAAACTAACAATGATTATTCTAAGGTGTTTTACTTGATTATGAACGAATCAAGGACTAGCTTATCGCAGAACCAAAAACTAGTCAAAACAAAATTCTAATCTTTTTGTTCTTTTTGAAAATGGAAATCAATACTTTAAAAACAAGCAATGCGAAATTTGACCCAAAACAACTCAAATGACAAGTTGCTCAAACAAGGAGACTTTACGACAGGCTCGACTTCTAAGAAGGTTGACTAACCAGAGATATCTAAGGCTGGACAACTTTCTAAGCTCAAAGTCACTACAGAACCTATTTAAAAATCAAACCCTAGGTCTAAACTTCGTTGAAATCCACTAAAACACTCAAAGCTCACAAAACCAGTTCAGGTGAGAATTCTTGACAGGGTACTAAAGGATCTGGGCAGAAAATACTAAGGAAAAACAAAATCTAAAAGTAATTTAAAGCAAAATGGAATTTTCTTAACTTTTACAGGAAGACGCAGGCCACCCGTTGTCACAGGTGCGGCCCCGCACTGTGCAGTCGACAACAACGCGTCCAAAGACGCACTGTGCAGTACACAGAGACTGCGTCCTTCTGGAAAAAGGAAGAAAAACTAAAGCCAACTAAATCTACAGCTAAACCACCCAAATACTATTTCTCACAGTCAAAAATCAGAAAATAAAAATGATTTTCACAAAGCAAAGTTCATATAAAGGAAAAGACTTATCCATTAATGGAGTCCCCAGTGGAGTCGCCAATTTGTCGTGGCGGAAAAAGTCATTTGGGCTGACACAACTGACCTCCCTAGGAGTTTACACTCTCTAGCGACAAACAAGACAAAATGGAATGATCTTTCTCTAAATATACCTTTTATGACATGAAAAGTACAAGTGTTTAGGCTTACCTTATTCCAAAACGCTGTTGTTGTAGTTCGTCCTTGCCAATTCGGATGAGCTCCTCCTTCAAGTCAATTCCTGCAACCACAAACAATCAAACAATTACCGAGCACCTGTATTTCATATAATAAAACATACATTCAACATGCAGACCAAGGAACACATGAAATAACTCATTAACACAAGCTATTGAGAAAAATAAACCAGTTTGTATTAATAACGAAACAAAGAAACTCTTACAACCTGGCCTTGGTGTTGTGCAAGTTCCTCCCAGGGTCCATCAAGTGTTTTCCTCTACCTTGAAAAAGCTCACCCACTTCCAAGTAGAATCATGTAAAGACAATCTCTCCTCACAAAGGTTCTAATGGAAGACCTAAATCCTGCAGCATTTACCCAAAGAAAATGTATAGCTCCAACCTCTCCTCCTTCTGGCTCAATGCCTTCATTTATAGTGCTGTAAAGAGGTTATTCAGGTCCACTATCAATGGGATCATTCCCCTCTATGGGTGGGATAGTTCCCTTATTGATGGGATAAGTCCCCTCTTAATAGAGATACATGAACCAACTGGAGGCGTATCCATTCCATCAAACCGACCTCTAGAATGTTCTAGAAGTAACCACAAGTAACTTTCTCAAGATAAAACTTGCGCATTTTGCCTTTTACAGGAGGACGCACCTGTCCTTTAACATACAGAGCGTCCATGGACGCAGGTTTTGTGAACATGGCCTGCGTCCCCGCAGGTAAGGCTAGAGAGAGCCTGCGACCCCAGAGATAAACATAGTTTTTACAAGACTTTCTCTCTTCTTTGAGTTTGAGATGGATAACAGAGGCATAAGACTTGCCTAAGAGGGTAGCATGACTGTTGATTTTGAGCCATACCAACTGTAAGTAGTCAAGGTGACAGTTTTTAGTGTAACAGTGTGCCATCCATTATCTCTGCCACTTACATAATTCATATATCTCCTCACCCATTTTTCAATAGCACATGTTGGAAGGTGGGCTTATGATCAAAAACTACTTTATTCATTTTGTAATTGAGTGCTTATGCTTGTTTTTATTAGGAATTTTGCATGGATTATGTGGTAACTTGGAAGAAATAAGAGTCTTGTCATATTCTTGTTCTCTCACCTTAAATGGAGGGCTAATTTTAAATCCTAGTCCAATGGGACCTCCTTTAATGACCCATGGATTTAGGAAGGGGAACTACTTGGGAAAAAATGATTGAGATAACATATCCCCATCTATCCCTATTCCATACTTACCAATCTCTATCTTACATTACAAGCTCTTATTCCACCTCCCTTATCTGGGTTCAACTAACCATTGGTTCATTGGGATTTGGAACCCATACATCATCATACCTAGGTAGGGTCAAGAAATGAACCTTTGGAGGTTGATGTAGCTAAAAGAAAAATAAAGAGCTTATGATGACCACAAGAAAAACAAAATAAAATGAAAATGAAAAAGATGGTCGAGACTTACAAATTAGCACATGGTCAAAAGACAAGCATGATCTCTATTATCATATGGCCATCACCGGGTTCCTACGCCAATGTTTCCCTATCTCATAGAAGACAAGAAACCATTACCCCAACCCTTGATGGACAATAAACTTCCCCATCTTAAAGGTGGTAATAACTACTACACATCATACAAAGCAAGCTCTCATTCCTCGAGCTACAAGCAATAATACAAGGAAAAAACAAAAAAAATAAAAGGGAATATAGAGGGGTGGAAAAACAAGGCTGATGTAACTCATGCATCCACAATTTCTCCCTCCTCGCATATATACACATAGGATGAGGTTCTCCATCATATCTAGTCCCTTTGACCACAGAACTTGGTCATGAAGTCCTTTCCCTTATGTTCCATCATTATTCATATGGTACCTATCGATCGAAGGGTATCCCAAGGACATGTCACTTCCCTTTGGGGGTTGGGAACACCTAATATGGTCATCTATTGACCACTCATACCTAGGGAGGTAACACCATTACGTGAATAAGGCCCTAATTTTGGAAGAGAAGACACATATGAAGTGTTACTTTTCCCATTTATTTCAAGCTTCGTTCACTTAGATGCAATAATTATTAATGTACTTGATGATGAAATTTGTAGCAAGTATATTGTGTGTAATTTGTAGGTGGTTCCATCTATAGGTCTAGGAACGTAACTGGGGTCCAGGTCCTCTAGAGGAAAATATTGACACCCACAAGTAATGTGTTGAGAGCCATGAGACTCTAGATAGTTTTAGGGCATCATTCATAGCCATGGGAACCTTCAACACCCACAATGTTCCTACATTTTCTTTATTATTCATGGGATGATGCACCTGGACCAGCATGCCCTGAGCTAGCTTAAAATTGATCACATGGTTTGGTAGTTGATATAGGGCCCAGATAAGGTTTGTCTCATGGCTTGAGACATGTGAGGGTTAGAACCATATTCAATCCCCTCTACATTGGAGCAAGATCAGGCTTATTTATCCATTGGAGACCCATGCGACCCAATTTTGTGCTCCAAACCCACATTTGGGAGCTACAAGATGATTTTCAAAGAGATCTAGTGGCCAATCCCTAGACCTTGATTTTAGGAGCCCTCTAAACTTGTCATGGAACTAGAGGATATTAACACAAGACCTTGAAGGGACTAACACAACATGGCATTAGAATTTCAACCCTCTTGTTGGGTATTTATTATGTTTTACATTGACTACAAGGTTATCCTGTGATCTTGATTAGTTATTTCCCATTATTTTAATGTTTGAGGGGTTCATAGGCATAATTAGACATTAGTAGCACACACATATATTATAGATCATTAATTTTTGATCTATCATCATCATTACTCTTGGAATTTCAGTTTCATTGAGGACATTTTCCTCTCTGAAGGAATCAAAATTGTTCTCTTGTGGATGTTTTTGATCTATCGAATCGATTTTCACATTTGGAGTTAAATTTGTAGGATATTTCTTGGAGCTATTCTTTGGATAGTGGCAGGAATTCTTGCATGTTGTATTGTAAGTGAAATCTATTTTTTAATATCTTATTTTGTATGTCTAATGTATGGAATTATTGATTGTAGCTCATAGTAAAATTGTGCCCTAATTTGTTGAAGGCTAAGTGAATTACTATATAGATGAATATTTTAGACATTACTCATGTATAATAGGTGATGAATATCTCTTGTGCTAAACTTATTGAAACTCTCTCTAAAAATTCATTTTTCATTGAGCGGGTAAATGCTTGAAATTTTCTTGTTAGGGCTGTAGAGTCCAAGAACTGTTTTACCTTGACACCCTTTTTGTCCATATTACTTCTTTTTTCCTGTCACTATCATCCAAATAAATGAAATAAATATAAGTTTTTATTAAGGTAAGCACTCATATGTCCTCTTTTTCATAGTTTGTCAATATGCCTTATTATTTTATTAAAATTTACATGTAGCTACATAATTGACCTAATTCTGTAGCTAATCCACAGATCCGCAGATACTTCCACTGTTGACAGGGTTCAAGTGCGCCAACTCAACAAAGGAGTATATGGGTAAGTAGGGAATGATCCTCTCATGGATTTCTTCCTGTTTACTCAAGCTAATCCATCAAGATGTTTGCACTACAACATGATCAACCATGAAAGTCAACCACAAGATAACGTGCTGGAACAAAGTCTGAGTTTCAATAGATATTATCGATTTGCTTTTTCAATAGCAAATCGACGAATAAGTGATATGATTTGGTTTGATAAGGATTGTAACGAAGATCTGTAGGCTTGAATTTCTCATGTTGTTAATTAAAAACTCTATAATAACAATGCCCACTCTGTGTTAATGGTGTGTGACCGTATGTAATTTTGAATCATACTGTAGAAACTCTTTTCTAATTAATGCAAAGATCTTGGTTCATACATTTCATGTTTTGTTGATTAAAGCTACTTACTGCCTCGTGGAGGGCCCTTGTGTGAAAATCAGGTCTTTAATTCACTGCAATTAGATTTTCTTTTATTTCATAGATTTAATTTACAGATGCTCTATTTTTATATTTTTAGGATGCAATCCAATGGAGTTCGCGACTAGATTTATCTTTGCATCAGTAATATCGTTTGATTTATACCTAGAATAACTCAATCATCTCGTTTGCTTTATACTTAGTATAACTCAATCATTCCATTTCATTCATAGTTTAGTTATTTCATAGCTTAATAATATTGTTTCTGCTTTACTTTTGCATTGAATGAAGTTGCAGTAAATAAGAGTGACAGTCTTTCTTAGCATATGAATTCAAGCATATTTCAGTTTCTAAATTGATAAAATAGGATCTCCTTTATATCATTTCATGCTTTCATAATTAATTGTGTTTAGCTACAACACAAAAATCCAAAAACAAATTGATAAGTTAAAGAGTAGCTTAAATTCATATATTCATTGAAAATAGGTAAGATCATTATTCGAACCATCCTAAAAAGCTCTATTCAATTAGAACTAATTCTAGAAAAATCATTTAGAGTAATCAATTAACAAATCTTAGAAATAACATCCTAGTATATATAATAACATCATCTCATTACTGACTCTAGATTTTGACATTAATTCAGATAACAATAACATAATCACCTTAAACGACATAAACAACTTCTAACACATACAATGCATTTGTACTTCATTAGTTTACCTACCGTGGTTGATAATTTATGCTTACAATTTAAGAACATTAAATTGACTAAACATTTTGGCGTCATTGTCGAGGAAGTGCAAATAGAAGTTAAAAAATCATCAATTTAAAACATGATATGCATATGGAAAGATACTCTAGAGGTAGATTTGTAGGATGAGGAAGAATTTTAATTACCACAAATCCACTCACTCCACCATGATTTCGAAGTTCCACACCACCTATTCAAACATGGATTCCATTTGTAGGTGTAATATCCCTCCCCTTAGTAATAAATAATAAATAATAAATAATAATAAATAATAATATAAATAATAAATTCATAAACGATATTAAAAATATATACAAAATAATAATAATAATAATAATAATAATAATAATATTAAAAATAAAAATGGTTATTCTTTAAATAAGAATAAATAGAAATAACACAAGAAAAGTAGGAAAAAGAAGAAAATAAAACAAGAAAACTAAAGAAAAGAAAAAAAATAAAACAAGAAAACTAAAACATCAAAAGAAAAGTAAAGAAAGCTAAAAATCAAAGTTGCATGTAGACACATGGAGTGTATGCATGTGGTTCCCCATCCAATGTTTGCTCTATTTATTAGAGCGTGAGGAGGATGGGAGGCATTCCATCTTTCCAAGTTTCTATCTTTCATTCTCTTGGGGGAATGGTGTTCTAAGACCTAGGAGTCACTGGCAGTAGTACGTTGATTGAGGGCTCAGGGGTGGCCAGTTGTAGCAAATCCTTGCACAATTGAGCCTATGGTTGGGTGGAGAGTCGTCCCCAAAGCCTTGTTGTCATCTAGCAAATTTCGATCACATGTAATATAGGTATGTCCTTATTTGTTTGATCATGATTTTAATTAGGAAATTAACTTTATATTTACTTTGGACTGTTACATATGGTATCAGAGGAGGGCTCAACCCTTAGGGCCTATGGACATCTATATATATATATATATATATATATATATATATATATATATATATATATATATATATATATATATATGTCATAATATTTAACTTGACTTTTTTTTTGAAAGTTACAGGACACTTATTTTCGTACGAGTAATTTCCATGGCAACTGAACTTTGGAATTGGGGTTTCTAGATTTCCGCAATTCTGATTTGTTTTCATTAATTCATTAGCCATTGTTTGTAGGCTCATTTTTGTCTGAGATTTTTTTTTTTTTTTTGTTAGAATCATGTTCAGTCTCTCCCTCAAATTCTTGTAAGAAAGAGTAGAGTTTGGATGAATGGTCTGGTCTGAGACGCACAACCACTACCTTGCATGATGTACACAAATCTGAAAGGCATCCTTGTGTGAAATAGTTGCATTAGGTGGCCTCGATGTCACAAATGATCCAATCAGTGATTATGCATCAAGATCTTCTTCTCGGAGATGATCTGTAGCATCCTCCATGACATTGAATAATTTTGCAAAATACAGAACCTTCAAGAGGTCTACAACGACAATTATACTGGGAGAGCCATAATTCTTTCCTATCCCATGAGCTCCTCATGTAATGTGAGACCAACACCGCCAAGTCTCTCAACACTCACACTAAGCACATATAACTCTTAATCTTGTTCTTTTATGCGAAAAACTTGTTTGTCTGATTCTAATGTAAGAAATTCATCATTATATGAGGTCATAACTCGATTTGGGTTTGCACCCGGATGATCATATGACAATTTTAGAAGCTTCCAGCGCATGCCATTCAAACTGATATTAGTTTGCACAGATTTTCTCAGTGTCCCAATATATGTTTGGATCCACTCGGTATTATAATTACACAGAAGACATTGCTCCACTGCAGAATTCTTCTCGTGGCCCTTTCTAGACTCTTTAGAGCATCCATTTGTCATAATTCATTTTCCGTCAGAATACTCATTATTTAAGCCTCCATCATCGGCGATGCTATGTTCTTTGTTAGTTACAGAACTATGTTCCTTACCATTTGTAGAGCCACCATTTTCATCTAGTCTCTTGAGAATAGAATCCATGAATTCCCTCTCCCATTCTGCAAGCTCTTCCCTGAGAGCATGACTCAAAGGTTGTTTCAACTTCTCCAATTCATCAATAATAATTGCTATCCCCGTAGCTTTAAAGAAATGAATGAACTAGTATTGTATTCACACCCAAATTTTCAATTGGATTTGATGATGGTCTTCAATACTTCAGAGTGGCTTTGATGATGGAGCGCGTCTATCGGTGATGAGCCCCAAAAATGGATAATTATATGTGATCATTTAGCCTCCTAATTTGACTTAATCCACCATTCTCATTAGTTTATTACATGTTTTTTATTATATTTATGCTAATAGAGTGAATTGGGTTAGTCATTATTCCAACAAGTCTAATGGGTGCTTTGTGTAGAATTTTAGTCAATTTTGAGACAAAATCAAAGGTTTTAATGAGCACTTGGCAGTCAAATTCATGGAAGAACAAGGGAGAGGATTTGTAGGAAGGTGTCCCCTTCATTTATGGGCCCTTACCTTGAATTCTCCCCCATCAGCTCGGAGTTCAAGGGCCACCAAATCAATTATCACAAGAGAAGCCGAGCAAGGGCTAGTGAAGGTGTTGTTAACTACAAGTTTTGGTAGGCGAGTTCCTAAAGTTTAGGAGGGTTGTTGGGGTCCTCAATTTGTATAAATAAGAAATATTAGGGCCTCATTTCAATTAGTCACTTTGTAGGAAGAAGTTAGTTAGTTTGTAGTTCGATTTTAATCATTATTTTAGTCATTTTTTAGGCAGTAGATTAGCTCTGCATTTCAACACACTTTCAAGCTTTCCCTTGTGGACAGTTTTTGATGTAACTATTATTTCTTGCTCAATAAAGATGAATCCAGCTTTGCACCACCTCTAATCTCTCTTAGGAGGCTATAGCTCTTGGGGTTGGGCCCAACCCAAGTGCCCTGTACCTCCTTTGTCTACTTTTATATGTTTTTGCTGCATTCTTAGAATAAAATCTGCTATTTAGAATTAAATCTTGTTTTGTTATTTAGGTTGATTTTGATGATTAAAAAGGCTTTTCATGTTCATATTTATTTGATAGGTTAATAATAGAGAAGATCTTCAGAAAAAAGCCATCAAGCACCTTCGATCTCGCCTCTCCCTCAGTGGGACCATGAGCTGGGACCAAGGTGTCCTTGCTGCCACCAAAAACACTGTCTTTGCTTCATCATGCAATTATTAGTTTTAGATTATCATTTGCAGAAGTTGATACCAGTTGTGATTACATGCTCAAGTTCATGATTTCTTAGTTTGCATAGCTATTTCACATTATTTCGTTGCAAATAAACTACTGTTCATTTTCCTTGCTGTTATTTAGGTCAGATTAGGTTAAAGCAACTAGATCTTTGGTTTTCTTAGTCTTTGTTGGTTAGTTTTGAAAAATCATGTGTAGAGCACCTGTGAAACCTCCTCTCCTACATTTACCCCATCCATGCAACCTGCTTCGTCCTCCAACTTAGATTCTTGCCTCTCATTTGCTACGTTTTCTCCCTTTGCCCTAATTTCTGCCTTCTTGTGCATCATTGCTCCCTCTGTCCTTGAACCAAATCCAATCGCTCCTTAGCCTCATGCGCTAGGTCCTAGACCGCTTAACATACTTATCCAACCTCCATGTCCACTTTCCCACCATTTTTCCTCCATCAACCCTCCAAAATCCTCTTTTTGGAACATCCTATAGAACCCCTGCAGACTTCCTGTAGAAGCTCACGAAAGCAGTTTCTTGAGATCCGATCACTGTGAAACTCTCTGGAAGGGTGCTAGGGACTCCTTAGGACCTCTTCTAACCTTCCCAACCTCCTACAAGAATTTCCTCTCGCCAATCCACCTCTGCACAGTCAAAAACAGTTAAAGCACATGCACAATGATTCTGCCAACTTACTCAAAAATACAAAAAGATGTTTTTTTCTAGATTTTATTGTAGAAGTATCTTAGTCACATGCATTTTACCTTGCTAAGAGTCAATGGCATCCATTTCCACTGCTTTCATCGCTTTTCTTGCATCGGTAGGGTTAGTTGGTAAAACTAGGGTTTGCTAGGGTTTGCATTTCCTTTCTGCTTTTCGCTTCTTTCTGCAAGTAGAGTAGCCTATGTTGAGTTAGCTTTCATCCATCAAATTTAAAAGCTTCTTCTCAGAGCTCATAGAAGTTGGCTTAAGCTCCTAGCAGACTTGTGTCAGCTGATCAAGTGACAGTCGCGGCAAGAGCTAGTACTTGTGCATACAGCACCGTCGCTTCCAAGTTTGTTACGAACTACTGGGTTGATAAAAGTAAAGAAGGGAGCCCTAGGATTTGCAGCATTATTGCTGCAATACTGGGGCCCACCATATTTTTGACGCCATTGCCAGGGAAGTGTTAGAGTATTGGTGATTGCTGCTTTTCTTCTATTTTCTACTACAACCTTCTGCTAAGTAGTTTATTTCATTTCCATTCTGCATTTTCATTTCCGCAACAGTAGATTAGATCTTTCCCGCTTTCATAGATTAGCATTTCAATTCCGCAATTTCAATTCTGCAAGTGTAGATTAGCATTTCAAATTCCGTAATTTCAATTCTGCAAGCGTAGACTAGCATTTCATTCCTGCAATTTCGTTTGAGCAAAATAGATTAGTCCTTTCCTGCTTTCATTTCAATTCCGCATTTTCATTTCAGCAAGATAGTTAGTTGCAGTTCAATCTATTTTAGTTTTTGCAGGTACAAGCAGAAAAAAGAAGAAGAAAAAATCAACCAAAAATATTTCCTTTCATGCCTTGTAGGAGTAGAGATAATTCAGAAAAATGATTGCACAACACCCCCACTGCTTCACACAGCCAACTTTCTCTCTTCTTCGATGGTTGTGATTAAAGAACCCTTAGGTGGACAACAAGACATATTTGAATAACCTCAAGGGAAGAAGAAAAATCAAACATTCCTCTGGAGCAAATGGCTACAAATAGAAATGTTGGGAGCAGTACCTTGTCCAAAAATGAATTTTCAAATCAGATGGAAGATTTCAAGAGAGAGATGAGGCAGTTTCTTACCATGCAACTAGATACCTTGCGGATCCAAAATAAGCAAGAAGCAGCCAAGAGGGCTTTGGCCATCTTTTGTCCCAAGTGCACTAGAAAGCATCCTAGGAATGAATGTCCATTGCACTCCATAGAAGTGTGTTTTGTCTGTGAAAAAGACCATCCTTTAGATCAGTGCTCTTCCTTATCCAGAATCAAAGCTGCATATCAGAGGGAAAAAGGAGCCACTAAACCACTCTATTATATGAACCAAAGGAGGCCACATGGACCCATACCTTACTAGCAGGGAATGCAAGGGACATCCCAGACCTATTACGACCCCTATCCACCCACTTCCATGCCTTCTTGGGGTCCCCCTTCTCATCCTTCCTGGTCCACACCCCCTACTTGGTCGGATCCATCTCTATATTATGCCCAACCAGTTGCTCATGCATTTCACTCTTATGCTCAGCCACAGCCTCAGTGGAATGCACCTCATCAAGGGTGGAGGCCCCAGTACAACTCTCCTCCCACTTTTTTGCCTCCACCACCTGCTCAACCGCAACCATCGCCTCCTCCTCCACCAATGTAGCCCCAAATGCCTGCCCAACCACAACCCCATCCACATCAATCTCAAATATACACCCCCACTCAACCACGTGTACCACCATTTCCAACCCCGCACATTGGAATAACTCAACCCAATTGCAAAGCTGAGGCACAACATGTCCAAATGACTCCTCTTGAGCTCAAAGATCTTCACCATAGCTCAGGGAGAGTATTGGAGAAAAGAGATTATATTGACAGCACTGAAGGATCACATCCAGCAAAAGAAGATTCAAGAGAGGAGATCAAAGAACCATGGGCTGCACTTGATGAAGAGAAGAGATCAGAATCAGAGATCGAGAAAGCTCCCTCATGGTTACCATCAAATCCTCCATGTGGTCAAGAGAAAAATCAGCAAAAAAAATAAGATGAGAAGGTCATGATAGAAGGTGACATGAAGAATGATCCAGATCAGAAAAAGGGCCAAGGATATTAGATCTATATTGAGATATGGTTCCAGACAGTCACTAAGTTGCAGCAGTACTCTCTTCCTCAGCTATGTTTGATCCCTTCAAAGTCAAATCATTTGGTCTCTGAAATCCGGATAGCTGTCAAAGCATGCATTTCAAGCCTCCACATCATTTTGTCTCTAATCTCAATGTGCACATGGCTCCATTGGAAGTATTATTATACTTGAAAATGATTTTGTTTTTCAAGTAGGGTAGGGTAGGAAAAAAATAAAAAAATGAAAATAAGAAGAAAATAAAAATCTAAGGTGAAAACCTCCTCGGAGGTGCCTCATATTGGCTCATTGATTGAAAACCTCCATGAGGCAGTCAATGGGTTGGAAATAAGAGAAAATAAAAAGAGAATAAGATCCCTGGGTGAAAACCTCCCTTGGAGGCGCCCAGGGCAGGCAATTAGGGTGAAAACCTCCATGAGGCGCCCTAGTTGTTTTCCAAAAAAAAAAAGGAGAAAAAGGAAGAAGAAAAAGTAACCTAATTTCCATTGAATAATTGTAGGTTGCAGTAAGGACATTGCAGGTTATGAGGATTGCTTAAAAAAAAGACAGAGGAAATTCTGTGCCTTCTACAGGAAGTTCCATGCCTTCTATAGGAAGTTCTGTGTCTTCTACAGGAAGCCTACAAACAAGCCAAACTTGATCTCCGAAGAGGACTAGAAGGCTAGGAATATGTCCATGAGGCCTGAAAGCATCCATGTTTCCATCCCTCACCCTTCTCCATCATTTTTTCCATCTCATTGTGCTTTCTTTCCTAAAAATTGTGTGTCCTACAAGAAGTTCCTGTAGAAATTACAAGATTTCTACAAGAAGCTAGAAATGGATTTCAAAAAGGTAGTTTGGCGAACATGATAGCTTCCTCAAGGGTTCAGAAGTCTTCCTACAATATTCAAACTCCTCCTCCATCATCTCCATGCCTGCATCACAGCCCAAGCTCATTTTTTCTTTCTATGCAAAAACTTGCAGAATGCTTTGAAGCAAAAATACATAGAACAGAATTTGTTTTTTCCCTCACGTGAAAACTGTGCATCCATTTACAAAACCGTTTTATGGGGAGTTGTACAGAGATGATGGCAACATGCCCGAGAAGCTTCAGCCAATTTCGGTGCATGATTTCCAAGAAATATGCCTCCATCATCTTCAGACATTTTTGCATTTTCTCCATATCTGTGCATCCGTTTCAAAACCTATTTCATGGGGAGATGCATATGGGTGATAGTAACCTACCCAAGTAGTTTCAACTAATTCTGATGCACTGTTTTTGAGAAATTGAACTCTGTAATCTTCAGCCATTTTCCATTTTTCTCAAAATCGATGCATCCATTGATCACAATTTTTCTATGGGAGGTGCATAATGATGATAGAACCATGCTCAGAAAGTTTTAGGTCAATCCGGTCTATCGTTTGGGAGCTGTGGAGAAAATAAGTCACTCTCTGGTAAAAGTTCAACATCAACAGCTTGAGGGTGCAAGTCTGAATGTGGAAACAAACTCCTGCAGTGTAGATCCAGCCAGAGGATGCCTACACAAGAAAAACAGCCATGAATCATCAACCAAGCCATCATGCAACCACAGAAACAAATGCATGCAGTAGCAAAAAGCACCTCACAGCAGCCACATTCGACTTCCAGGTATGTGACTAAACTCGTTCCTCTGATTGCATGAATGTAATTTGAAAACTGCGTGAGCAATGAGATGGTTGTGATTAAAAAAATCGGTGGCCAGCTAACTGGCCACCCTCATCCAGTTCAAACAACGCTCGGTGGGTGAATACGACACGTGTGCTCAACCATCTCAGGAGGAAATCTAGAAACAGGTAGTGGTGACTGTTTAAACCTCAGCGTGATTGATGGACGTGGTTACAGGCAGAGAACAAATAGTTAAACACTGCAGTGGGGACCAACAGTCTGCATGGGGCCAACGTGCAGTTGGTCAGCTCACCCTCCATCAACGAAAATCTTCATAAACGGCCCATCGAACTCTCACCACTGTTGTTTCCAGTTTATCATCGTTCTTGCAACAGCAACAAGCTCCATACCACCTCCATAGAAAAAAACCAAGCTTTCTCGGCCATTTTTTAAAACCCTCCTGCTTATCGGCGTTCTACAGGAAGTACGGCACAGCTTTCAGAAGCAGGGAAGCCTGGACTTTTCTTCATCGAATTTGGGGTTCTGAGAGAGGTAGGCTCGAGACACTCTTCCATGCATGATATATTCCGCAAAGATGATGAACTGAGTTGTTTTGAATTGGAGGGTTAGAGACAAGTATGCCTGTGAGTCGAAAATAACAGTTTTCCTGTGTTGCATAGAATTTCTCAGTCGGTTCTGCGTCAATATTCTCCTCCACAGTTCCTGTTAAAACATTTTTTTTCTTGTAGAAAAGATAAAGCACTGTGAGGGCTAGCCTGTATATTTAAAAAAAAAAAAAAAAATGAATATGCACGTTTGTATGTATGCTGGGAGTAAAAAAATTGAAGTGTTGTACCCTGTCTGTGGAAACCAAATTTCTCCCTCCATAAATAGGCAACTGAGTTCTGGGCAGCAATAGCCTTAGAACCAGGGAATCGGTGCTAATTGATAGTTGAAATCCCTTGTCCAGGGGAGAAATCCATACACGGCATTCCCTTTTCTAATCAGAGCATAAAACAGAGCACTCTCACCATCAGCAGTGAAGAAGGGGAACACACTGAGGCAGGAGAGAAAGCTAGTGGTAAAGAAACACAGGACAAACCACCACAGAAAGAACAAAAGGGGAAACAAGGAAAAGGCCAAGTTGCTGAGCCTAAAACTGTGGGAGGACCAATGGCACAAACACCCAGGGAGAAACGACTACAGAGTAGAGCAGAGAGGACTGAAAATTTCCAAACAAAGGAGGGCACAACCAAGGCAACCAAATAGGAATTATAGAGAAAGACACATCCAGCCAAACAGGCCGAAACAATTTCTACAGGAAGTCTGAAAATAGTTTCTATAGGAAGTCTAAAAACAGTTTCTACAGGAAGCATGGACACAGAGAAGTAGAAGGAGAAATCTCCTGAGATTCTGGCCAGGGAGGCAGCATCCCTTCTTGCCACCTTAAGCACACCTCCAAAACAAAAAGCGAAGAGAAAAAGGCAAACTTCCTTGTACTTTAAGGCAAGGAGGAGCACACAGGTAGAAGTAGGCAGGCCCTAGCCACAGTCAAAGGAGAAAATTGTCATTAAGGACACAACAACTAAACAAAAGGAGGAGTCTCCTTCAAAGATAACCATCACCTATGAACAAGGAAACCAAAACCCTTCACTTGGAGAGAGAGAATTCAGATGATGGACTCAAAGACAGCTCTATAGGAAGCTGAGACAGTTCTATAGGAAGCTGAGAATTCTCTACAAGAAACTTTGGCTAAGTTAAGAGAGATCGAGCAATTGGAGGAAAATGCGGCCAAGCAATCATAGGAAGAAGGAAAGACAAGGAAACATCTGATGAACAACAAAGAGAGGACACGCTACAGGTTGAGGTTGAGGCACTAACAAAACTGCTACAAGAAAAGGAGCACAGTCAGTGGGAAGAAGCAGAGAGAAAAGCATGGTTTCATGACTGAGAAGAGGACATCACTTCAGAAGCTTGGCATGACAGGGAGGCCACCAGGACCATCAAAGATGAGGAGATAGAATTAGTTGCTCAGAGGATGAGCAACACTTTCAGTAGGGGGTGATGATGAGCCCCAAAAATGGATAATTATATGGGCTCATTTAGCCTCCTAATTTGACTTAATCCACCATTCTCATTCGTTTTTTGCATGTTTTTTATTATATTTATGCTAATAGAGTGAATTGTGTTAGTCATTATGCCAACAAGTCTAATGGGTGCTTTGTGCAGATTTTTAGTCAATTTTGAGACAAAATCAAAGGTTTTAATGAGCACTTGGAAGCCAAATTCGTGGAAGAATAAGGGAGAGGATTTGTAGGAAGGAGTCCCCTTCATTTATGGGCCCTTACCTCGAATTCTCCACCATCAGCTCGGAGTTCAAGGGCCACCAAATCGATTATCACAAGGGTAGCCGAGCAAGGGCTAGTAAAGGTGTTGTTAACTACAAGTTTTGACAGCCAAGTTCCTAAAGTTTAGGAGGGTTGTTGGGGTCCCCAATTTGTATAAATAAGAAGGCCTAGGGCCTCATTTCAGTTAGTCACTTTGTAGGCAGAAGTTAACTAGTTTGTAGTTCGATTTTAGTCATTTTTTAGGCAGTAGATTAGCTCTGCATCTCAGCACACTTTCAAGCTTTCCCTTGTGGACAGTTTTGATGTAACTATTATTTCTTGCTCAATAAAGATGAATCCAACTTTGCACCACCTCTAATATCTCTTAGGAGGCTGTAGCTCTTGGGGTTGGGCCCAACCCAAGTACCCTGTACCCCCTTTGTCTACTTTTATGTGTTTTTGCTACATTCTTAGAATAAAATCTGCTATTTAGATTTAAATCTTATTTTGTTATTTAGGTTTCTTTTGATGAGAAAAAAGGCTTTTGATGTTCAGATTGATTTGATAGGTTAATAAAAAAGAAGATCTTCATAAAAAGGCCATCAAGCACCTCTGATCTCACCTCTCGCTCAATGGGACCATGATCTGGGACCAAGGTGTCCTTGTTGCCACCAAAAACACTGTCTTTGCTTCATCATGCAATTATTATTGTTATATTCTCATTTGCAGAAGCTGATACCAGTTGTGATTACATGCTCAGGTTCATGATTTCTTAGTTTGCATAGCTATTTCACATTATTTCATTGCAAATAAACTATTGTTCAATTTCCTTGTTGTTATTTAGGTCAGATTAGGTTAAAGCAGCTAGATCTTTGGTTTTCTTAGTCTTTGTTGGTTAGTTTTGAAAAATCACATGCAGAGCACCTGTGAAACCTCCTCTCCTACCCTTACCCCATCCATGCAACCTGCTTCATCCTCCAACTTAGATTCTTGCCTCTCATTTGCTACGTTTTCTCCCTTTGCCCTAATTTATGCCTTCTTGTGCATCATTGCTCCCTCCATCTTTGAACCAAATCCAGTTGCTCCTTAGCCTCATGTGCCAGGTCCTAGACCACTTAAAATCCTTATCCAACCTCCATGTCCACTTTCCCACCATTTTTCCTCCATCAACATCCAAAATCCTCTTTTCGGAATATCTTGTAGAAATTTCAGAACATCCTGTAGAACCCCTGCAGACTTCCTGTAGAAGCTCACAAAATCAGTTTCTTGAGATCCAATCACTGTGAAACTCTTTGGAAGGGTGCTAGGGACTCCTTAGGCCCTCTTCTAACCTTCCC
Organism: Pinus tabuliformis; assembly: GCA_031772625.1. Lineage (NCBI taxonomy): Eukaryota > Viridiplantae > Streptophyta > Pinopsida > Pinales > Pinaceae > Pinus > Pinus tabuliformis. Next base: position 1,027,428,895 of record CM062805.1, read on the forward strand.
AACCTCCTGCAAGCATTTCCTCTTGCCAATCCACCTCTGCACAGTCAAAAACAGTTAAAGCACATGCACAATAATTCTGCCAACTTACTCAAAAATACAAAAAGATGTTTTTTTCTAGATTTTATTGTAGAAGTATCTTAGTCACATGCATTTTACCTTGCTAAGAGTCAATGGCATCCATTTCCACTGCTTTCATCGCTTTTCTTGCACCGGTAGGGCTAGTTGGTAAAACTAGGGTTTGCTAGGGTTTGCATTTCCTTTCTGCTTTTCGCTTCTTTCTGCAAGTAGAGTAGCCTATGTTGAGTTAGCTTTCGTCCATCACATTTAAAAGCTTCTTCTTAGAGCTCATTGAAGTTGTCTTAAGCTCCTAGCGGACTTGTGCCAGCTGATCAAGTGACAGCCGCGGCAAGAGCTAGTACTTATGCATACAACACCGTCGCTTCCAAGTTTGTTACGAACTACCGGGTTGATAAAATTAAAGAAGGGAGTTCTAGTAGTTGCAGCATCATTGTTGCAATACTGGGGCCCACCAATTGGTTTTCGAGTCTTCTAGTAGGTGAGACCAAAAAAAAAGTGAAAAACGTGATATGCGATCTGTGCATTCGTATCTGATTGCAGCAGCTTCATCACTCTGGAAAATAACATTAAGACTATAGAAATGCTTCCATCAAATTTTTTATTTTTTATTTATTTATTTTATTTTATTTATTATTATTATTATTATTATTATTATTTTATTTTTTTTATTTTTTTATCTTTTTATTTTTTTTATTTTTTATTTTATTTTTTTATTTTTTTATTTTTTTCCTGGTATTGCGATGTTAGAAGATTTGTTATTACTTTCCCTCGGCCTACAGTCATATTGAAATTATTTGAGTTTCCCCCTTTCTCGTAAGGTCTGAATCCATATTTGTTGTAGACCTCCCACACATTATGTTGTCTTGATTGATAAACATTGGTCGTTGTTGTGCAATATGACCCCTCATTCTATGCTTTCAATCGAGCATTTCTTATTCAAGCGAGCATCATGATCATTTATGAGATATCAGAAGTTAGCAGATGTAATAGGTGTATCAGCTATAGTAGCAGATATGTAGCACCCTTGCCTGTGTTTAATATGATGTATTGGGTTTCTATACACATGTAGGCAATTTTATGTCTTATCCGGAAAATTAATATGGCTAAATGTATTGTAATTTAAGGGATTTGATATGGTGTTGCCTTCGCAGGTGCACTTGCAGGCAAGCCATATAATTAATAAAATGATTTTATTTTGTGTTGGGGAGGGATAACCTTCCGAGTCATCCGATCTAGTTCTAGGTCGGGTGGCGGTGTCTCTTCTTGTTATGGTGTGGAATATTTCTTTGATGGTTTGATTTCATAAATTTTCTTAGAATAGTCATAAGAATCTCAAGATACACTTGTTTAACAATTTATTTTAAAACAGTCCATTTATTTTTTTACATAAGTAATGATTGCATAAACAGATACTTAACACAACATTTCAATTTATCTTTATCCTTAAAGTCATGAATCTGTAGAATTAATATTATTGTGACATATAATGTTTCTTTCCAAAATTCAATACCTTCTTAACACAATAATGCCACCAATATTCTTAAGCTTTACTCATTCGAATTTTGTTTTATTTTACATTGATCCAATTCTCTAAGTTTTATTCTGACAATATTATTTCTTTCTAACTCATGTTTCTATACTACGAAATTTGTGATAATTTATGGTTTAAGTATTGTAATTCAATTGAGTAACTAAATGTATATTTTAAATTTGGACATATTCTAAATTTATTGTAGCTTTTGGCATATGAGTAAGAAAGTAATGTATAATTTAACTGAATATCACACGATAGATCATGGCCCCTAAACGTCGAAGATAAACCTGAAACAACCCTGAGGTGGAAACACCACCTCCCGCCCCTTCAGAGATAGGAACCCCAGCTGAGCAAGCTATATTACATTCCCTTGGGGAAATGAACAATATCTTTAAGGATTGGGTCTCAAGCCAAGGAAGAGATCAAGAAAATGTGCAAAGAGAATTGGAACAAAAATAGAGGCAAGACCTAAATTCTCAATTCAATGCCAAAGATGGACAAGCAACACTTGATATTATGAAAGAAGTCCAAAAATCCAAATTACCAGAGTTTATGGGCCTAGAAGGGGGTTCAAAAGTAGAAGCATGGGTAATGGGTGTCAAAAGAGAATTTAGTTTTAAGGCATACACTTCTAGGGAAAAGGCTTAGATATCAATGAGTCTACTAAAAGGAGATGCCTTATTATGGTGGGTAAATGAAGAAACAAAGATGCAAGTCACCCCAGTGCAAGTTACTTGGGAAATGTTTGAGGAAGCCTTCCAAACTAGGTACCTATCAGAAGAGTATAAACACCAACAAGTAGGCGCTTTCCATGAAGTACGACAGAATGGTAGATCTATCGAGGACTATGAAGCTGAATTTTATTCATTGGTCCATCTCATGGACTATATGGATAATGATAAACATCAAGCTAAAAGATTCTTGCATGGACTCGACCCCTTAGTCCAAGAAGAAGTCGCCATGTGGAAACCCACCACTACGACAACAACCACTAGTTTAGCCAAACAAGTCCCGAGGAAGATAAATATGAAGAAGCAAATGGTGGTTGATGAAAATTCAGGAAAGGAACATTCCACAATGAGGCTAAATAAACCTGGGGGGTAGCCATATAAATTCTAGGGAAGACAAAACACTATTTCTCAGACCACTAGCGCAACTTCTCAACTGCCTCCAGGAGGATGTATGGTCAGCCTTACTTAAACAGTGGGTGGGGTAGAAGATTTGGTGGCCAAGGACAAGTACAACGTACGAAGCAAGAACAAGTAGAATGTTGGCAATGTAAAGGTCCACATTATAGAAAAGATTGTCCAAGCTATCAAACAGGGATTAAACAACAAGAATACAAAGCAAAAGGAGGAAGACCACAAAACCCACATCGAATTCATGCAGCCACAAACCATCTCCAAGCTAAGAACCAAGCCATTGTAGTAGAGTCTACAGGTATGATCAATAACATCCCTCTATCTGTGTTAGTTGATCCAGGTGCCACTAATAGTTTTATTTCGACTTCAACAATACTTAGATGTGGATTGACAGCTCATGAGCAAAGTAACTTTAGAATGGTAGAAATGGCATTAGGTTCTCAGCAATCAGTAGGGTAAATGGTAAGAGATTGTAGTGTTAACATTGGGGGTTGTGATACCAAGATGAACCTATATAGTAAGACTCTAGGGACGTATGACTTAATTGTGGGAATGGATTGGCTTGAATCCCATCAAGCTATACTGGATTGCTATAATAATACAGTTCTCATAAAAAATGACCAAGGAGAAACAAAAGTAATAAAAGGGATTAGACATGATGTTACATTGCACCTCATATAAACCAAGAAAGTTAATAAGTGTATGAGGAAAAGGTGCAAGATTTATGCGGTAGAAATGGTTCCTACAAACAAAAAGTCCTCGGATAAGTTGGACCCACTACTTTCCAAATTTGCAGATGTATTCCCTCCAGAGCTACCAGGTTTGCCTCCAGTTCGAGAAATTGATTTTTCCATAACTTTGAAACCAGAAGTGGAACCCATATCCAAAACACCTTATCGAATGACTGTTCCAGAGCTTAATGAATTGAGTATACAGCTCAAAGAACTTCTTGATAAAGGTTTTATATGACCCAGTGTGTCACCTTGGGGTGCACTAGTGATCTTTGTAAATAAGAAGGATGGAACTCTTGGGGTATGTATTGATTACTGAGATCTAAACAAGGCCACCATTCGGAACAGGTACCCCATGCCTCGAATAGGTGACCTCTTTGACCAACTAAAAGGAGCTTCAATATTCTCCAAGATAGACTTACGACTAGGTTATCATCAACTAAGAATCAAAAAGGAATACATACCTAAGACGACATTCAGAACGCAATATGGACACTATGAGTTTATTGTTATGCCATTTGGTTTTATTAATGCCCCAGCAGCCTTCATGAACTTGATGAACAGTGTCTTCCGAAAATATCTGGACCGCTTTGTTCAAGTGTTCTTGGATGACATCCTCAATTATTCCCGCAATGAGAAAGAGCATCTAGAACACTTGAGATTGGTACTACAATGCCTTAGAGAACATAAGCTATATGGAAAACTTTCTAAATGTTCCTTCTTTGAGAAAGAAATTCAATATCTAGGCCATACCATTAGTGGGAAAGGCATTGCAGTGGATTACAGTAAGATTGAAACTATAATGTCTTGGCCCACTCCTCAAAATGTCAAAGAAGTACACAACTTTATGGGCTTGGCAGGCTACTATAGAAGGTTTGTAGAAAGGTTCTCATAGATATCTAATCCCATCACCCACCTCCAAAGGAAAGGGGTTAAGTTTGAATGGACAAGTGAGTGTGAGAAAGCATTTAATGAGCTAAAACATCGACTAACAACGGATCCAATATTAAAAGTACCCGACATGGAAAAGGACTTTCTTGTATGCACAGATGCATCAGAAGAAGGATTAGGTGCAGTATTGATGCAAGATGAAGGGGTTATCACTTATGCTTCATGAAAACTCAAGAACCATGAAATCAATTACGTGACTCATGAGGAATTAGCGGCAATTGTAATGGCCTTGAAATTGTGGAGACATTATCTAATGGGGCGTCAATTTGAATTAAGAATAGATCATAAAAGTCTTGAGTATATCTTCACACAAAAGGACCTTAATGCTAGACAACGACACTGGAGTGAGATATTTAGTGATTATGATTTCAAGATATCCTATATAAAGGGAAAAGAGAATAAAGTTATAGATGCTTTAAGTAGGAGACCTAGACTTCATTCAATATCGTCATTAAAGATAGACTTGAGGAGCCAGATTCTAAATCATCTAGTAGGGGACCCACATTACCAACAAATAAAATTTTCCTTACAAGAAGAGGTACCTGTGCTGACCAAGTGGGAGGAATACACCTTAGAAAATGATGGATTTATAGGATATAAGGGTAGGGTTTACATCCCAGAAGATGATGATCTTCAGAATTTAATAATGAAGGAAGCCCATCAAGCTCCATATGCTGCACATCCAGGAGTCCAGAAAATGTATGCAGACTTAAAACAACTATTTTTCTAGACAGGAATGAAAAAGGATATACCAAGTTTGTGGCCCAATGTTTAGAATGTCAACAGGTTAAAGATGAACATCGTCACCTGGCAAGGCTTTTACAACCCCATGATATACCGGAAACTAAGTGAGAAGTTGTTTCGATGGATTTTGTTGGAGGCTTACCTATGACATCCCAAAGACATGACTGCATTATGGTTGTGGTTGATAAATTAACTAAGAGTGCTCACTTCATTCTAGTCAAGACCACCTTTGAATCATCAACAATCGCTCAAATTTTCCTAAAAGAAATAATTTGCCTTCATGGAGTACCACGAAAGATAATATTTGACAGAGACACACATTTTACTTCCAGATTTTGGAAAATTCTATTACAATCGATGGGAACACAACTAAATTTCAGTACAGCATATCACCCAGAGACAGATAGTCAAATAGAAAGAGTAAACCAAGTGTTGGAGGACATGCTAAGAACGTATGTCATGGATCAACAAAACCAATGGGAGAAATACCTTCCCTTAGTGGAGTTTGCATACAACAATAGTTACCACAGTTCAATACAGGTAGCTCCCTTTGAAATCTTGTATTGAAGACCATGTCATACTCCATTAAGTTGGGATCGATTAGAGGATCGAGTCATGTTGGGACCTGAAATGCTCCAAGAAATGGAAGAAAAAATGGCCAAAATTAAAAAGAGACTAAAAGAAGCCAGGGATCGCCAGAAAAGTTATGTTGATGCAAAGAGAACAAATAGAAACTTTGAGGAAGGAAGACAAGTTTTTATTAGAATCAAACCCTTTAAAAGTCCCTTTAGGATGGGTAAGGGAACAAAGCTATCCCCTAGATTTGTTGGGCCATTCATGGTCCTAGAGAGGATTGAACCAGTTGCTTACAAGTTCGAGCTTCCATTCCATCCAAGAATGATGCAGAATGTGTTCCATGTTTCTATGCTTAGAAAATATGTACCTGACCCATCCCATGTTTTGAAATTTGAAAATTTGCGGGTTTCTGAGGAAGGATTCCTTCAGGTAGAACCATTCTGTATACTGGACTGCTGGGTTTTTCGACTCAGGAACCGTGAGTTTGAGCAAGTCAAGGTCCAATGATCCAGGTGGATGTTGGTGGCCACCCACCTATCCCATTTGGACCCCCACAACTGTCTCTTTCAGTTTTTCAGTTTCCTTAATTATAGCATAGTTTACTATTTTTAGCAGTTTTTCGGGTCCTAAACTTCCGAAGCCGTTTTGAGGCCCTAAACGACGTTTTTTGGGAAATCCACCGCCAGCATTTTTTCTGATAAAAATCGTCTTTTCCGTCATAGTCCTCGGAGAGATCTTTCCAACGAGCTATCATGCGCGTCAAACGGAGATAGTACGACCAATTCATGACCCCGGGAAGTTGATGTACCAACTTACCCAAAAACGGGGCCCACAATTTGACGTTTGATCTTCTAGGGTTAGGTTTTGGAATGTGAAGGGTTTTCCATTGTTTCTCAACAATAAATAGGCCCTCGAGCCTCATTGTAACACAGTTCGAAACAGTTCAGAGGAATGTAGCCGACACATCTCTTCTCAATGATAAGCTACCATCGCCCTAACTGGTTTATTTCTATTTGTAAGCATATTTCAATATTCTCCATTAATGAAATGAAGTATTATTTCCGCTGCATCTCTATTTTTATGGTTATCGCATCTCTATATTTATGGTTATCTCTGTAATCTATTGTGTTCCTGCTTAAATCTGGATCATCCAATGGGACCAATATAGCCCAGGGTCAGCTACCTGGGAAGATGCAGATGTTATTTTTCAAGACGTTCCTTATGTACTTGATTAAAATGTGTGGAAATGCTTACTTAGTTAAGACAGATACTTGACTGATATGATATAATGATGCACATGTGGTTCTTATAGTGATAATGTATCCTTATGATTTGCATAGGATTTATGATGCAACAATATGAGGTTTATTGACATGTGGTTCATCTATTATGTAAAGTCATGATATATCTTTGATGCAACATGTTCATATCATAATTTAAAATGGTGAAGCATGTAATAGTTGCATACAAATGACATGCAGGGAGAATAAGTAACACCATATGGGCTAGGGACAAAACTCAATCAACACTAAATATGCCAGTGGTTCCTTTGTCTTGTGTATAGCTCTTGATGGATAGCTCTTGAAGAGCTATGGGACCATCTTGAGGAGGCCAAGTGCCTGATGTTCTAGGCTAGGTGCCTATTATTGGATTGGGATGCCGAAGTCTAGAAGGGATGTAAAGGACTTTGATGCCTGGGGATGTGCACCTCAGTAGTTGTGGAGGGAATGGGCCATACTTGCGTTATGCCCGGGGTCATTGAGTACCAGACCAGATGCCTGCCTTAGGGCAGATGAGGTCTGAGTCAGGCGCAAGCCTCGGGGCAAACCTTGGACTAGGATACAGATCGGGTCAAGCTTATGCCTAGTGCTGAAAGTGGGAAAAAGGACATAGATTCCTTGAGATTTCCCAGGGTGTTGGGGACTTTCGATGCTTTCTGGTTATACTAGTTCAACAGAGGGTGTTGGCAACATGAAGTAAATAAAAATAAATAATAAATAATAATAAAGACATAACTTCGAGATGAAGTTCCTTAAAGTGGGAGAGTATGTAATATCCCTCCCCTTAGTAATAAATAATAAATAATAAATCACTTAAATAATAAAAAATAATAAATCATAAATGATATTAAAAATATATACAAAATAATAATAATAATAATAATGGTTATTCTCTAAATAAGAATAAATAGAAATAACACAAAAAGTAGGAAAAAGAAGAAAATAAAACAAGAAGCTAAAGAAAAGAAAATAAATAAAACAAGAAAACTAAAACATCAAAAGAAAAGTAAAAAAAACCTAAAATTCAAAGTCGCATGTAGACACATGGAGTGTGTGCATGTGGTCCCCCATCCTATGTTTGCTCTATTTATTAGAGGGTGAGGAGGATGGGAGGCATTCCATCTTTCTGAGTTTCTATCTTTCATTCTCTTGGGAGAATGGTGTTCTAAGGCCTAGGAGTCACTGGCAGTAGTATGTTTATTGAGGGCTCGGGGGTGGCCAGTTGTAGCAAATCCTTGCACAATTGAGCGTACGGTTGGGTGGAGAGTCATCCCCAAAACCTTGATGTCATCTGGAAGACTTCGATCACAGGTAATATAGGTATGTGCTTATTTGTTTGATTATGATTTTAATTAGGAAATTAACTTTATATTTACTTTGGACTGTTATAGTAGGTCAACAAATATTTCCTGAAGTCTTAAGATCAAAAACCCAATCTAGAACTTCACCTACTTCATCTGCTAAAGCCATAATTGAATAAAATCCTACATCCCCAACTACAGGAGTAGTTTTTCAATTTTCCATTGGTGAAAAAAGTCAAGGAGAAGAATTAGAAGTTCCCACTGAAGAAGAGGAACAAGAAACTCATTTTGACTATCCATTGATAGAAGAACCAGAAGAATTAGAAGATCCTTACATTCATTCTGAAGAATCTATCATGGTTGAAGAAGGAGAAGGGGAGGTACACAATGTCAATGGTGAGAAAAATAGGATTGGAGGGGATAGAGGTAGAGGAGGAGGTGGATATAGAAACAAAGGAGTGGGTAGAGGTAGAGGAAATCAAGATCCTTTTGGATTTCCTATTTTCGATGAAGATACAACCCTCAAGATGAAGAATATTGCACCTTCTATTCTTCTTAATTTCCATGGAAAAAGAAGTGAAGACCTGAAGACCTGAAGACATTTCTATTTGAATTTGAAGTATTATGCAGATCATATGATTATCTTCATGATGCTCAAAAATTGAAATTGTTCCTTGCTACCTTAAAAGATTTGGCATTAAAATGGTTCATGAGTCTAGGAATGAATTCTATAAGGACGTGGGGAAAATGAAAGAAGTTTTCTTAGAGAAATATAAATACTATTGTATGCCTCACAACATTAGAGATGAAGTCTTCAAAATGACACAAAAAGAAGATGAGAATCTTGAGGACTTAGTCGAGAGATTCGTCTATAATCTTAAAAAGGCAAAAATGGATAGTTTGGATGAAGAAACCTTGAAATCCCTCCTACTCAAAACTATCAAAGATGATTTGATCGATCTCCTTAAATTACCAGGAAAAATATATATTTCTCAACCACCATTTACAAATATATGTGATTTATGTGTGCATATCTCAAGGGGTAAAGCACAAGTTGGAAAAAGTCCTAGGGACCCTCTCTTATCAAGAATCAATGAATCTACAGCTAGGATAGTCAGTAGGGAAGAATTAGGAAGTTTTCTTGATACTTTCAAGACAGATATTTTAGGGAGTCTAAGCAAACAAATTGACTCTCTTAAACTACAAAACAAGCAAAAGTCTTAAAATGTTGCATTATCCATTTTTTGTCCTAGGTGTAGAGAGAAGCATGCTCTAAGAGAATGTCCTTTAGACTTAAAAACAATGGAAAATTGTGCCATATGTGCAGATAACCATGATACTAAGGAATGTCCTTTACCAAGTCTCAAGGTTGTATTTAACTATGAAGGGATACTAGAACAAGTAGGCCCTCTTTATTTTATTTCCAAAGCACCATGACAGAACTCTCAATCAAATCAACCACAAGGCATTAGATCACAACGATATGCTCAATCTTCACAGTCACAATCTTGGAATTAAGGATGGAAAATTCTTTATGGAGTCTATGCTCAGTATCAACAATATTCACCATCCTATCCTAATTTTCCACCAACATTCTTACCCAAATCTAATCAAATTCCTCAAACTAATCAATTACCTCAAGTCCAAATTCAAAATCAAAATCCACAGCTCTCCCTACCATTTGCACAAAAATCAAGTCAATTACCTCTCAACCACTTCTAAATCCAAATAATAAAATGTCTCAACAACCTGTTTACAATATGGAAGGGAAAAATACTCAAACCTATGTAATAACTCCAGTAGATCTAAATAATGTTAAATTAAGGTCTGGTAAATTATTGCAAATAAAATCCCGTGTTGTTATTCAGGAAGCAAGGAAAATTTTTCAAAAAGATAAAAATCAATCTGAATAAGGAGAAACATCTCTTCCTCAAAAAGAGAATAATCAAAAGGAAAATGTTCCTATAAATACTCCTATTATAGAAAAACCTTCAGTATCCATTAGACCACATTTTCCTAAACGGTTGAAAATTGATGAAGGAGTAGAAAAACAAATCACATTGCCTAATTATAACATGCTGGATGAATTAAGAAATGTTTGTATAAAAATTCCTTTGTTGCAAGACATAAAATAAATACCAATATTCGTTAAAAAAATAAAGGAATTAAGTACTCAAAGATCACGAAGGAAAAGAAAAGACATAAAAAGAATTCAATTAGTCATGAAAATTGCAGACATCATGATGGGGAAAATAAGAATACAAAATAATCTAGATCCAGGAAGCCCCATTGTGAAAATTCACATCAATGGAATTGAAATACCAAACGCACTGATTGATCTAGGAGAAACCATAAACATAATGAGTAAACAAGTCAAGGATTCACTTAGGTTTCCTAACCTTCAATACACACCAACATTGTTACAATTAGAAAATAGATCTGTAATCAAACCTGATGGTGTGTTAGAAGATGTTTGTGTATCCTTATATTCTTGGGAATATCCTATTGATTTCATAGTATTAACACCCAAGAATAACCTAGGAGGACATCCATTAATCTTAGGAAGACCTTGGTTAGCTACAACTGATGCTTTCATTAGTTGTAGATCAGGTGACATGTTTATCTCAGATGGAAATTATACAAAGAAATTTACATTGTATCCACCTGCAAAAACAAAAATAGAAATAGAGAATGAGGAATGGATAGATGATGATGATCATATACAACATGTTTTCAGTACTGAACAAGTAACAGATGAGGACCAAATTTTAAATCTAATGGAAAATAATGAATCCTCCTCACATTATGACTGTAGTCGAAACGAATATCTCTCATCTAGACAAGAATCTTTACTCTCTATGGAAAAAATTGGGAATTCTTCAATAGAAATTTCTCTAGGTAAAACTTTCAACATTAATGAAAACCTAGAAGAATTATAAAAGAATCAATTGGTAGAAATTATAAAAAAACATTCTTCTGATTATGCATGGGAATACAATGATATGAGAGGAATTGATCGTAAAACTTGCATGTATCATATCTACGTTGAACAAAGTGCAAAACTAGTTAGATAGCCACAACGAAGAATGAACCCAAATTTGAAAGCAATTGTTAAGGAGGAATTACAAAAACTACTGAATGTAAACTTCATCTATCTAATATCAGACAGTCAGTGGGTTTCACCCCTAGTAATCGTTCCTAAGAAAAATGGGAAATGGAGAGTATGTATCGATTACAGGGAATTGAATAAAGCAACATTAAAAGACCACTTTCCACTCCCTTTCATAGATCAAGTCTTGGACACATTAGCAAGGAAAAAGTATTTTTCATTTTGGATGGTTTTAGTTGGTATAATTAGATTCGGGTAGCACTTGAAGATCAAGATAAAACCACATTTACCTATCCATGGGGAACTTATGCTTACTGAATGCTTCCCTTTGGATCGTGAAATGCTCCGGCAACATTTCAAAGAGCAGCACTCATAATTTTATCTGATCTTATTCATGATTGTGTGGAAGTGTATATGGATGATTTCACAGTTTACGAAGATTATTTTAAAGAAGCACTTGAAATTTTAGAAAACTTTCTAATAATATGTAAAGAAACAAATCTTTCATTAAGTCATAAGAAATGTTTTATGATGTTTAATGAAGGAATTGGTTTAGGTCACCATATTTCAGGAGATGTAATTAAGGTAGACTCATCTAAAGTAGAGGTCATTTCTAAATTATCAGTTCCAAAATATCAATGAGATGTTAGGAGTTTTCTTGGTTTTACTATATATTATAGAATATTTATAGAAAAAATCACAAAAAATTACATCTCCACTTTTCAAACTACCTACCAAAGGCAATGAATTCAATTGGAATCATGATTGTCAAGCTGCCTTTGAATCTTTGAAAACGAAAATCTCTGAAGAACCTATCTTAAAAGGACCTAATTGGAAATTTCCTTTCCATATATCAATCGATTCTTCAGATAGAGCCTTATGATTTGTGTTAGGACAAAAAGACCTTACTCCTTATGCAATCTATTATACCACTAACAATTTAACTCCTACAAAGCTAAATTATATTTTAACTGAGAAGGAGTTCTTAGTTGTAGTTCATGCCATTAAAAAATTCAAATATTATATAACTGGCTATAAAAATTTCATTCACACATACCATTCTGCCATTATATACCTAATGAATAGACCAATCACTAATGGAAAAATAACTAGATGGCTCTTACTGTTACAAGAATTCAACATCATCATTCTAGATAGACCCGAAAACAGAATACAAATGTTGACTCTCTATCTAGAATTCAAAATGATAACAATGATAACTTATGGAGGATAAGTTTCCTGATGAATATTTTTTGAATTATCTACTAAATCACCTTGGTATGCAGATATTTCTAACTATTTAGCTATAGGGAAATTACCATTTCATTCATCTCCTAGATAAAAGAGAAGGATAGTTCACAACAACACATCTTATTCATGGATAAACGAAGAATTGTATAAAACGAGACTGGATCTCATCATTAGAAGATGTGTTCGAGAAGATGAGATACTGGAAATACTTAAAGCATGCCATGATGAACCATGTGGGGGAAATTTTTCTTACGGAAGAACTGCTTATAAGGTCCTACTCTTAGGATATTATTGGCCTTCCATTTTCAAGGATACCAAGGAATATGTTAAGAGATGTTACAGTTGTAAGAGAATGGGGAAACCTACTCTTTCAAATGAAATGACATTACAACCTCATGTACTCATTCAACCATTTGAGAAATGGGCACTAGATTTTGTTGGTCCAATCGATTCACCTTCAAAACAAAAAAAGGTATATTCTGGTATTTATTGATTATGTCACTAAATGGGTAGAAGCGAAAGCACTTCCTTTTGCTACTAAAATTTTGTAGTTTCATTTCTTTTTTAGGATATTTTCACTCGTTTTGGTGTCCCAAGAGAAATTGTAACAAATCAAGGAACACACTTTACATCCAGATTAGTGTAGAAGCTCATGGAATAATACAAAATCAAGCATAGGAAATCCACTCCATACCATCCACAAGCTAATGGACAAGTTGAGTCTACAAACAAAGTGATTGAAGAAATTCTTACCAAGACTGTACACTTACATAGGAAGGATTGGGCAGAAAATCTTCCAGAAGCTTTGTGGGCTTATAGAACTACATGGATAAGTACTATAGGACATACTCCCTATGAAGTTGTTTATGGGAAGCAGTTCTTATTTCCAATAGACTTCCATATCGAGACCTATAAAAGAGTAGTCCAGTTGAATCTTGACTTATCAGAAGCACAAAAGCAAAGGATGGGACAACTCAATGAGATTGATGAAATAAGACAAGAAGCCTTCCAGAAGACCAACCTAGTTTAGCAAAAGAGATCCAAATGCATTGACAAATATATTAAAGAAAGAAAATTTCATCCAAAAGATTGAGCATAACTCTTTGATTCAAAGTTCAAAAACTTCCAAGGAAAATTCCAAACTCACTAGCTTGGACCTTATGAAGTTGAAAATGTCTTTGACAATGGTGCAGTCAGAATCAAGACTATTGATGAAGAGAAAATTCCTCTTTTAGTGAATGCAAATCGACTTAGACTTTATTAGAAGTCATTAACAAAAGAAGAATTTGTCAAAATTTTCCAAGACAATTCAGAAATGAAGATGGTTGAGAAGAATTCTTCTTCTTTTCCACCTCGAAATTATATTTTTCTCTATAATAATAATAATAATAATAATATAAAAAAATAGTGTATAAACATGAAAACCAAAAAGTTGTTGGCATGCTTATATGGAAAATTTAAAGTGAAAACCAACTCTTATTAGCACCTTAAATTTTCTCTTCACCATTTTTTTCTAAAAAAAAATCCCCTTTTCTAAGCATCTCTTTCTTAAAAATATTTCAGCTACAGAATTAGTGACTTTCTGTAGCTCAGACAAGTTTTTGCAACTCTAATAAGATTTTTGTAGCCAATCTAACAGGGACACTTGGTGGCTCAAATTGAAGAAATAATTGACTCCTTTCAAGTGAAAAATATCTGCAAAAGATATCAAAGGACAAATAAAGGTTAGCAAGTCAATCTAAGGTATGTGACACTTTAATTTTACAATAGGGGTTAACATATTTCATATATGAATTATGTGGACATAACATTACCAAAATAAAAACCAAATCATTGCAGTTCATGGATCATAGTCACTTGTCAAATCCATTATAGTCCACTACCATTTGTAACTCCTATCTCGTCCTCATCTCGAATCCTTTGATTTGATCATCGAATCATTAAATTAAACGCATCCAAATGACTAACTCATCTCCATAAACCTTCATTATATTTACTCATTCTCTCATTCCTCCAATTCATACAACCTCTCCATATCTCTTCATCATAGAGCGAAACCCTACCAAGACCATTTTCCCTGTCAAGTAAACAGTTATTGAGAAGAGACATCTCACATAGGCGTTATTGTTTGAATAAAACCAACAGGAAGAAATTTTTTGTAAGGATACCCTCAGACCAGATAATTGTTATAGAAAGTTCAGTGGTTAAATTTCATAGAAAAGTTTGATGATTTCCACAGGGAGGTGAAAAAAACCTTTGCACGATATTTTAATGGGACAGAGATTGAAATAGGTGATGTCAAGTTCACAGTGAGTTCTTGATTGCAGAAGCCACCGAATTACCTAGAATTGGAGAAAAGTGGTTCAAGAACAGAGGAATCAAAGGGGAAGATTGGAAAATCTTCATTAAAAATCCAAGCATGGATACTACCATCTTTAGAAAATGTATTCCTAGTTCTACCCTCAAAAGTAAATGGAGAAATTTTCTCCTTGTCCTTAAAAAATTTGTTACTTGTGAAGGTCAATTTGGGTGTATGTTTTTCTATCACATTAGGATATTGATGAATTTCCTTGAAGAGCATCAAATGAATCTTCCATACTTTCTCTTGCATAGCCTTAAGAAAATGTCAGTGAATGTTCAGAAGAAAATCCAGTCTATAGACAACACAATGTACCATCATGGATTGATAAAAATCTTGATTGAGTTTCATCTTCAAAGCATAGGTGACAATTGGGAAAATATTCTAGTAAGAAATCATTTTGAAGAGAAAACCCCTGAATAGCCAAGTGGTAGCAAAATGCTAAGGGGAAGAAAAATAAAAATGGAGTAGTAATAAAATAGGAACCACAACATCAACAAGAATTATCAGAGGATGATCTACCAATTGTAGAAATTTTGCAGAAAATGAACAGAGAAAGTCTTAGAAGAAAGAAAGCCAACAAGGAAACATAAGTTTTACCCCAAACAAAAATCCTCCCTTAGAAAGAAAATCCAAAAGCTAAAGAAAATAAAATTCAAGGATTTCCAACCACAGGATTGAGAAGAAGCATTAGATTAAACACAGTGAAAGAAGTAGCCTCAGGAGTTGCAGAACATATCGATCTTGAATCGAAGGAGAAATTTGAAGGTCTTGAGAACTCCCCAAGAGAATCACTGAAACTGTCACCAATGGTATCACCACCTCCCTTCAGTTCACCTCTAAGAATTCCAATACAAAGTCCAAGTATTGATCCTATTCAACAAGAAATTTATGATTACATAGAATTATTATAGAGAAAGGAAGCAGCAACCAAAGGATCAATCCATAGCCCAAAAGAAGGAAGTAACCAGTTTAATGAGCCACAAGAACCTCCAGCATCTAATGTCTTGAAACAATAAATCTTTGAGCTGGAGACATTAAACAAGTACCTCGAAACTTAAAATCAAACGCTGAAGGCACAAAATGGAATTCAAATTTCCAAGAGTGACAACCTCATTCTTCACTTAAGTCTATGGTATAAAAAGAACAAGAAACTGGCGAAAGAAAACAAGGCAATGAAAAGAGAAATCATTAACCTGAAGTATAAGATCCTTATGAGGAAACCAAGGATGGCAGTGGCTGCAAAAAGAAGAAAAAAGTGAAATATGGATGTGATAGCAAGGATATACAGGAGAATGACAATGATATGTTGTATGAGGACATACAAAGCCTCTAGTGTGGGGGAATGTAGTGTTCAAGAACTGCTTTACCTTGACACCCCTTTTGTCCATATTACTTCCTTTTTCTTATCACTATCATCCAAATAAATGAAATAAATATAAGGTTTTGTAAGGTAAGCACTCATATGTGCTATTTTTCATATTTTGTAAATATGCCTTATTGTTTTATTAAAGTTTACATGCGGCTACAGAATTGACCTGATTCTGCAACTAATCCGCATCTACTTCCATTGTTGACAGGGTTCGAGTGCACCAACGCACCAAAGGAGTATATGGGTAGATAGGGAATGATCCTCTCATGGATTTATTCTTGTTTACTTGAGCTAATCCATCAAGATGTTCACACTACAACACGGTCAACCATGACAGTCAACCGCAAGATATCGTGCCAGAACAAAGTCCGAGTTTCAAGAGATATTATCGATTTTCTTTTTCAATAGAAAATTGATGAATAAGTGATATGATTTGGTTTGATAAGGAATGTAGCGAAGATCTGTAGGCTTGAATTTCTCATGTTGTTAATTAAAAACTCTATAAGAACAATGGACTCTCTATGTTAACGGTGCGCCACCATATGTAATTTCGAAGCATCCTATAGAAAATCTTTTCCGATTAATGCAAAGATCTTGGTTCATACATTTCATGTGTTGTTGATTAAAGCTACTGACTACCTCGTGGAGGACCCCTGCGTGTAGATCAGGTCTTTAATTCACTGCAATTAGATTTTCTTTTATTTCATAGATTTAATTTGTGGATGCTCTGTTTTTACATTTTTAGGATGCAATCCAATGGAGTTCGCAACTAGATTGATCTCTGCATCAGTAATCTCATTTTCTTTATATCTAGCATACTCAATCATCTCATTTTCTTTATACCTAGTATAACTCAATCATTTCGTTTCATTCATAGTTTAATTGTTTATGCTTTACTTTTGCATTGAATGAAGTTGAAGTAGATAAGAGTGACAATCTTTCTTAGCATATGAATTCAAGCATCTTTCATTTTCCAAATTGATAAAATAGGATCTCTTTTATATCATTTCATACTTTCATTATTAGCTTTCTTTAGCTGCATCATAAAAATCCAAAAACAAATTGATAAGTTAAAGAGTATATTAACTTCATATATTCATTGAAAAGAGTTAAGATCATTATTCAGACATTCTAAAAAGCTCAATTCAATTAGAACTAATTCTAGAAACATAATTTAGAGTAATCAATTAACAAATCTTAGAAATAACATCATCTCATTAATGAATCTAGAGTTTGACATTAATTCATATAATAATAACATAATCACCTTAAACGGCATAAACAACTTCTAGCACATACAGTGCATTTGTACTTCATCAGTTTACCTGCCCTGGTCAATAATTTATGCTTACAATTTAAGAACATTAAATTGACTAAAAAAGGGCATCAAATTTTGGCCTTCTTGGAAACAAGTTTAGCTAACCTAAATCACCCTAGAATCCATTTTTCCAAGGAAAAATGAACTAGTCTAATTGGTTGGTGATAAATCTCATCTTTTATCCATATTTTCTCTCTCTTAATGTCAATCCTTTGAAGCCTAAGGTGGAAAGCTATGGTTTGGTGTGAATTTATAGGGAGGGAGGATTTTTGTGGTTGGAGAGCCTAAACATCAAGAGGGTAGGGTTTTCCACAAAACATGTTAGTTTGGTGGGAATCCACTTCAATTTCATCCATAAATTCTCTTTCCCTAGGTATTTTCCCAAAGAGGAAAACCCTAGTTTTTTCTTCCCTCAACTTAAGGACTTAATTGAAGGTTTCATGAGCCTTGGCCTAGCTAACACACATTGTAAGAAACAATTTTTGTTTGTATGGACCTTGAGTTTCTCCAACACTCGTTAAATCTATCAAACATCTTATGCCCTTATTTCTAGGTCTCTTCATAGAAAGTGAATTGCTTTTTTGAAAAGACTTGCACATAAATTGTGTCTTTCTTGAAGACTTCCTAGTGATATAATTTCACACTTTAACCATAGAATACCTATCATAAGTGATATATTTCCTATTGGATCTCCTCCCATCGGTGAAAGTTCATAAAGCGTAGGGGTTTTTGGTTATGGTGACAGTGGTCCACTACCATGTTGTTGCTTCTTAGTCTAGTTTATACCTTGTAGAGTTTCCTCTCTAAGGTCTGCGATATTTTTCAGTAACACTACGAACCTAATGAAAAAATAAATAAATAAATAAATATGCACTCTACATAAATTATTAAGGGTAAAATTTATTTAGGTAGAATTCATTATGAGGATTTTGGAGAAGTTCTCCCTCTAAACCCATGAGAATATATGGTCCCTTACCAAAACATTGTTTTCCAACAAAAGGGCCATGAGAGAGATGTGATTCAAATTTATGGGTTCAGAGTAGGGGTTTTAAGAAAGTATACGTGACCATAAATGAAGTGTTTCGATTCCACAACATATGGGCCTAAGGGACTTGGTTGTTGTGGCAAAAAGTAGGAATGATGATGCATATCACCACATGGATTTTCTGGTGACATGGTAAGGAACTCCAAGATGTCTTCATCTGAATGAAAGATGGGGATACAAGACCCTGAGGTACTACTTGACATGGAAAATGGGGTAAATATTGAATCGGAATGAGAGATGTGGTTCACATTTGCAACATTTACAGTGGGAGACAACATACTATTGAATTGAAGTTCCACCGATGTTGAGACCAAATCAACATGGGACATAGAAGGAATGTTTATATTTTCATGATAAGATGACAAAGTAGGGTCCTAATATCTCAATCCCATAAATTATGAAATACAGAGTAATTGTACAGTATTCTCTTCCATTTACACATAAAGGGGACCAATCTTGATTACTAGTTGATTGGTTACCTACCCCGGAATAAGAGAGGTGCCAGGGGTCATAATTAAAGGAGGGGAGACTCCACTATGTGCGACTTTCCATTATGACACACTAATTATTTTATCACAAAATGTGGAAGTTTAGGGAAACAATGGGTGTAGTGACCTTACGTGTCACACAAAGCACAAAGGTTACTTATGTGTAATGATTTATTACACTTGGATGATTTAGGAAGAGTGACTTGTACCACTAGAACATTTGGTTTTAATTCCATGTTATCCAAGATGATAAGCTCTTGAGCTTAAGAAGAGAAGGGAAATTATTGGTGGCATGGCCATGAATATCACACAAAGAAAAATAAGCTAAAGGCTTTGATGTAACGCTTTGGGTGGCACTTGAACTATCTTCTTAGTGCCCCATTTCTTCCTAACCATGCCCCCCATTTCTAGTTTCTTGCACCACAAGAGCATACTCTAGTTGGGGTAGGACTGTAACTGAATTAGTGGATGGGACCATAGGAATAACTCTAATAAGTGTCAATGCCAAGTAAGGTTATATCTAAGAGGGAAAGGTAGTATTTGGAGTATTCAAACACCATATAGGAATCCCCAATGTAAGGTTTGGAAAATTCAATGTGGGAATTAATAGAATGGTAACCAGTCTCGATGGTAAGAATAGGAAAGGAATTTGGACATAGGGATAATGACCAAGGGGCATGCTCTCAGTCACAAGTGTTGAAGTTACAGGTGAAAATTGTTGAGAAAATGGCTATTAAAAGGAGCACCTAGTCCTCTCATATTTTTGAGATCCATACACCATGCACATGTGAGGGCAACCAGGTGCATTGAAGATACGTAGCGGGCTATAATAAGACCTAAGCTGTGTGAAGCCATTGTAAGCCTCTAGACTTATTTTTTCAAAGAAGGCATGGCTTAATTTTCAACCATTGAGGAGATCATGTTCTCAAGATCAACCTAAGTCCTAGGGATTCAATATGTGAGTTGGCCTATGTTGACTATCTTCCCTTTGTAAGGGAATCTCATTGTGTGATATAAAAATGAGTAGACCACCTTCAAAGCATAAGTGAAACTATGATCTAGGAGGATATTATAATAAAATGGGACATCAATAGCCTCCACATCTAGTAGGACAAGTTTTCTAGCAAGCTTGATACAAGAATTATGGTATAAGCCATCTAGCTATGAGGGGAAAATAGTGTACACTCTTAAGGTGATTATAGATGGTACAAGTTCATGTGAGTTGAGCTTTCACCATACTTGGACCAACATCACACATGAAAATACACCTTCATTGACAATGTAACATTGAATAAGTATGTTATTGATCGATGTTAGGATTTGGAATGAAACAAATGGGGGAAGGAGTGGATTATCTAATCTATAGATATCAGTTATGATCATGCAATAATTAAATGGGTCCACAGTGCCCAAAGTAGAGAGTAGAGTCTTTTATTATGAAGGACATCCAAACTGACATAGCCATAGGAGATTATGCCAAGTCATCTATAATGTTAAAATTATGGGTGGCCCGAACATGGGAATTAGGTGTGTTTTGACATAAAGGACCCTTGGCAATCATAGGTGATGCCTTGACCAATGGTTGAGTGTTAGGTCCCTATAATACTAGTGTATCCCCCTTATTGTTATTGTTAGTGTAGCCCACTATTGTTATTGTTGTGCCCATGTAGCCCTCATATTGTTATTGTTGTTCCCCATAGAAGCCCAATATTGTTATTGTTGTGCCCCTACATTATTATTGTTATGTAGGCTCTGACTATATTGTGACCCTTAGAATCCTACATATACTGAATAGGTCTTTTCATTTGTATCATCCAAGAATTGTTCATTTATGTAATGTAAAGGAGCTTTCCCCCTTGAAAAGGCTATTTCTTAAGTCATTGATCTATCATTTCTTCTGTTTTGTGAGTTGGTCGCATAACATTTGGTATGAAAGCCATTAATGAATGGAAAATACCCACAAACCTAAATCATCTTCGAGGATTTTTCAGGTTGGCAGGGTATTATCACAAGTTTGTTAAGAACTATGGGAGAATGGAAGCACCTCTAATAACATTACTGAAGAAAGATGCATTTTCTTGGACTCTGGAAGCAACTAAGGCCTTTGAACATCTTAAAAAGGCAATGTGTCAAGCACCAGTATTAGCTACACTAGACTTCACAAAAACATTTATTGTGGAATGTGATTCCTTAGGAAATGGAATTGGTGTTGTTTTAATGCAAGAAGGAAAACCCATTGCTTTTAAAAGTCATCCAATCAAGGGAAAGTATTTACACAAGCCAATTTATGAGAAAGAAATGTTGGAAATATTGCATGCACTAAATCAATGGTGACCTTACCTAATGAGAAGACACTTCAAAGTAAAAATAGATCACAATAGTCTTAAATCCTTTTTGGAATAGAGAGTATCTTTAGAAGAGCAACAAAAATTGGTCACAAAGATATTGGGTTATGACTTTGAAATCATCTACAAAAAAGGGAAGCAAATGTTGTTGCAAATCCACTCTCAAGAAAGGATGAGGATGTGGAATCATTGCTCCGTGCCATTTCTATTATTCAGTCTGATTGGATAGCTACAGTAAGGGATGAATGGAAGAATGATGAAGAGGTGTGGACACTCATTCAAAAGTCGAAGCAATATCCCAATACATCTGGTACATTTATCTGGAAAAATGATTCATTATGGTACAAAGATAACTTATATCTCTATAATAATTCCTAACTCAAACAAATTCTTTTGGAATTGTGCACCTCCCCCTTAGGAGGGCACTCGGGATTTTTAAAAACCTACCACAAGGTCAAGAAGGATTTTTTTTTTGTGATGGCCCTAAATCTGATATTCAGATGTTTATGGCACAATTTTTGGTTTTCCAACAAAATAAAGTTGAGGCAATTAAGACCTCGAGTCTGTTACAACCTTTACCCAATTCCAAGTAAGCATTGGGAGGAAGTCTCAATGGATTTTATCACAGGTTTACCCAAGTTTGAAGGAACAAGTGTCATCATGGTGGAAGTTGATATACTTACCAAATATGCACATTTTTGTGAATTATCTCATCCTTTTAAAGCTGGTAAAATTTCTATTGTATTTATGGAAATAATTCAAAAGCTACATGGAAACCCAAAGATTATTGTAAGTGACAGAGATCCCATTTTCATTGGAAATTTTTGGACAGAATTATTTTCTTGTCTTGGTACTCAATTAGCTCATATCTCATCTTATCATCCTCAATCTGACGAGCAAACTGAGATAGTGAACAAATGTTTGGAAGGATATATTTGTTACTTTGTATCTGATAAACAAACACAATGGGTCAAGTGGTTACCTCTAGTTGAATGGTGGTATAACACTTCCTTGTATACTACAACAAAAATTATCACATTTATGGCACTTTATGGATATCATCCACCATCCATCACATCATCTTTAAGAGAAAATTATAAGGTTCAAGCAGTGGAATATCACATCGAGCATCAACAACAAGTTCTCCAATTCTTAAAGGAAAACCTAACTCTAGCGCTAATCGAATGAAGCAACAGGCATATCAACATTGCATTTAAAGAAGATTTGATGTAGACGACTGGGTATTTTTAAGGATACAACCATACAAACAAAATGTCCCTGAAGCAAGCTAAGAAGGATAACAAATTATCACCCAAGTAATATGGTCCTTACAAAGTGTTTCAAAAGATTGGTACTATGGCATACAACTTGGAGCTACCTGCATCTTCCCAAGTACACCAAGTTTTCCATGTTTCATGCTTGAAGAAGCTTATTAGTGACAAGCTCCTAGTTCAAATAGTATTTCCAGAAATTTACAAACAAGGAAAAATCATATTGGATCCTGAAGCAGTCTCAGAAACAAGAACCTGGCAACTACGGAATCGATCAATTTCAGAGCATCTCATTAATTGGAAGAACTTATCAGCTAAATATTCCACATGGGAGGATGAAAATTTTATACAGAAGCATCCAAAACTACTCAAATATTGAGGACAACACTTTTTTGAAGGAGATGGGCATGTTAGCTCCCTAGAATACTAGTGTATCCCACTTATTGTTATTATTAGTGTAGACCCTTTATTTTTATTGTTGTGCCCCACAGAATCCTATTATTGTTATTGTTGTGCCCTTACATTAATATTGTTATGTAGGTTCTAATTAAATTTTTACCCTTAGAATCCTATATATACAAAGGAGGTATTTCATTTGTATCATCCAAGCATTATTCATTTATGTAATGTAAAGGAGGTCCCCCCTCGAAGAGGTATTTCTCAAGTCATTGATCTATATTTTCTTTAGTTTTATGAGTTGGTTGCATAACATTGAGGGATATATAGGGTCTCATTGAGTGAAAACATAGTCTATATGGATGGAGTCATTTGAGTCCCAAATGGGGGACCATATTGACACAACCAAGTGGTAATTTTAATGTCACAAAGTACAATATCAATTGGTATGTTTCATTCAAAGGATGATTGGGAGTTGGAGCACGAGGATCATTTTTTCCATAATTTGTAGTTAAGTACTCTTGATAAGGAAATGGATTCCTAATCACAATTAACTATGAAGGAGGGAGTTTAGTTGAGGATGAAGGTTTTACATTACCATGTTTGGCAGTCTCCGTCAGTTCCCATGCACAACGCATTTCTAGGACACTTGTGGATATAATGATTGCACATACCAAAACAAGCACAAGTATTATTCATTCAAATGGCCTTGTTCTTCTTGGGATGATTACCCTATTGTTGGGTCATGCTATTTGAGTCTCCTTGAGTGTTGGAATTGGGTTTTTGGCCCTAATTGCTTGGGTTACTCTAGCTTTGGGAATTCTTTTTTCCCTTCTCCTTTTTACTTTTATTCAAACTATGGGGGTTATTTACATTCTACTTTGGATACATTTGAAATTCTTAAGGTGGTGCATGTTAAGTCAAAGGACCTTAAGGTGTTGGTGCCAAAGGGGCTAGATAATTTGGCGGCATAAAACAATAATATGGGTTCACTATCACAATTTGACAAGTGCGGGTATTACAAGAATGCCCAAGCATAAGATGGTGTTGTTGGGTATAATCATATGATATACTAGTGCCCTCTTATGAGGTGATGTGAGAGGGATCAAGAGGGGAATAAGTGTAAGAGGTACTAGCCCCCCCTTGTGGCTAGCCATATCCCATTGGTCTTGGTTGACATGGGTGAGATTGATGCTATGAAACATGTCTAATTAGACTCTCAGAAATATGGGATGCCCAAAATGTTGAAGTGTCACGTAAACAAGAATGTGGTGCAACGAGGATGACGATATAAAGGTGTCCTTATTTGGAATAGGTTAAGTCATATTGCATGGCCTTCTTTATGGTCTCTTCCTTGACTCAAGGGAATGTTGATGCAACATCTTTGAAATGGGATGAAGGAGAGATTTCAAAAACTAGTCCATGAAGAAATGATTATTAAGTTTTGGAGACATACACAAGATCCATTTTCTATGCCACTTCTAAAGGTCATCAATGATGTGGGTAGCAGTGGTTTGGTGACAAGTTATCAGAATTTAAAATCTTGTGTAATAGCATATAGGTAATTGGAAGTATGAGAGGAAAATATTTGCAATAGTAAAGAACACACAATGGGTTCCATGAGGTTGGTCAATATACCATTTCGCAGTAGCATTTTTATGGTGTGATTTGAAAGAGACAAAGACGAACTAAGTTATATGTTATGGAGTTTGAGGAACAGGACATGTGGAAATAATGGATATGGTTGGTAGGATCCACTATGGAATTCCCCTCAACTTGGGGATATCCGAGAGAAGCTTTGTTGGCTTTTGGCGATTAATTTGGGTCATGAAGAATAATATATTTTATAAGTTGGCTCAAATCAAGGATGTTCAAACTAGCCATAAACAAGAAGAATGGTTATGTCATGTTCATTATAGGATTAATCTCTCTGTTGGTTCCAATATTGGTACTCATGTTAGTAATAGTATTAACAACATCATTACCTCCACCATTATCACCCACATTAGGCCTGCTAGAGTTGAGGAAATGATGAGTCCTCAATAATGGCACAAAAAATATAGTACAATGTGATTGATAGAGACTGACACCAATGGGTGGAAATGATTTGGTGGATGGACTGATGACTTCACTTGTTAAAAATGTAGTATGCAAGGTTGAAATACTAGTGACTAAAATCATTCCACTGGGAATGGTCAATTACTAAGACAAAATATTTTCAGTTACATATTAGGGAACCAATGGGACATTTGGAGATCAAATATTCATAATAAAGGATAGTGTGACACATAGAGGTGTTGACATATTGTAACATGAATCGAGATGGTACTAAATGAATTTCATGGCACATAATGATGAATCATCTCTAATGCTCTGAAAAAGGGTTACAAAATGATGTCACCACTAATTGAACTAAGTACAAGAGGTAAAAAACCTCTTCAAGTAAAGAAAGAAGTTAAAAACGGGGGATTCCAGGGAGACATGGGTTGTCAACATGATAATGAGAAAGATAGTGGATTTTGGCTTTTGGCATGATGATAAATCTGAATCCCCATCCAAAATGGGATTTAATGGCATGGGAACCAAAACAAAAGAGGGGTAATGGTGCTAAAATTCCCATGTGAGGAAGGCTCTAACAATTGATATATGGCATATGCAAAATATGGATGGACATATCCATCAATTAAAGTGTGGGACTCCCTAAGGTAATATCCACTGACTAGAAAATGAAATAAATGAGGGTTACTTATATGTGAAATTCAATAGATAATGAACATCAAGAATACCCTACTAACACGCATAAAGGTGGTCTACTCATGGTGAACTTCCACACATGAGTCAACAAGTATAAAGACAAGGTGGTGTCAAAGTAGGAGAGACAAATATGAAGAAATTCAATTTTGAAATAAAGGGGCTTTGTAACCTTATGGAAAAAATGGCTTTTAGGTGAATCAACACATAGAAAACAAATGGATACCCATTTAATATCTCAAAGAGAGATTTCCAACAATGATTATGGTTCATTAAATGGAGCTTGGATGCAACCATAACAAAAAAGTAAAAAGTGGTGGATTTTTCTATAAAAATGTGTTTCCCTTTCAAGTCATTTGTGCATTAGGTGGAGTAGAGCTTGGAAAGGAGGACGAGGCCCTAAATATTTGGGATGTCATTGTAGAAAAATTAACCAGTGGATTTGAACTATGCAACTTTCATTTTTCTCGCCTTACCCTACTTTCACTTCTAGTGGAGTAGATTTTTAGTTTAGGTATTTTTTGGTCCTTGGGGAACCCCTACATAATATTTTAGGGCCAACACCTTAATCGTCTAGGATATATATTGGGACCCAATTTTTAGGTTAATAAATGTGTTGTTCTAATACATATTTCAGGGGAAAACTACATTGGCCAATTAGATTTTGGGAGGTCCTAGTGAGGGGGATTTGTACTTGTAGGAATGGCCCAAATGTGGATTTATTACATGTGGATGTAATACCTAAACAAATATTAGTTTTTTGTAGGCATGGTGGATTTTAAAGTGTTATGGAGGATGTGAGATTTTGAGGAACTTTGTATACAAGGTTAGGGGAACCATTTCGTGAGTGAGGCTTTTAACCAATATGGGTTACTCAAGTTCTTTCAGAACCCATTCAAGGGATCAACTTATCACGGGGGAACCATGTCAGGAGTGGGGATTTAGCTCTATATGGATTACTAAATTTCTTTGAGAACCCATTGATGACTTATGGGGGGTATCTTCTCACTATAATTTTGAGATACTAGAAGAAAAACATTGAGTAATTTGTGGTTTAGGATCTCCATATTCCAATTAGTATCTAGAAAATATACTTCTTGACATGGATCCCTCCTATGGGGGTAGTGGGAGAAGAATATCTAGTGCTGCCTCGTGGGAGGCAGATGGAGGAGTTTATTTATAGGAATTATGTGCCTAGGGCCTAGGTGAGAGACTAAACCACATAAATAGAAGACCTCGAGAGGAACAAGACATTGTGGGAATTATGATACATTTGTTGTACTTGATGACAACCCACTTGTAGTAGAACCACTCACTTGTATATGGTAAATAGATGAGAAACCCACTTGTAGCAGAAAAACTCACTTGTATATGGTAACTAGATGAATCTACGTAACTAGATGAATCTATAGGAGAGATATCGGATGTGACAGAATACATGGCAGTTCAAAGGAATCATTTCAGAAGTAATATGGAAAATTATAGTGTAACAGGTCTATTCAGAAGTAACAGGACATTGGTACAGAAGAACAGGAAGATGGAACTTAGGTCTTCTGATCAGAATAACGAAAGTAAAGGAAAAGTTTGATGTAAAGCAATTTAAGAAGTATATGTAGGTCCACTTAGTCAAAACAACGTATACACACTGGTCCACAGAAAAAAAAAAAAAAAAGCGTATATGTATACACACGGAAGAAAAAGAGCGTACATGTTGGAAAACCAAGGCTTTGGTCTGAGGTATTTGGTCCAAGGTATTTTGGGTCCAAGGTATTGCTCCAAGGTATTTGGTCTGAGGTATTTGGTCTAAAGTATTGACCCTAGGTATTTGGTCCAAGGTATTGGTCCTAAGTGGTTTTTGTTCAAGGTATTGACAAAGGGCCTAAAGCTATATAAGGAGGAGAAGGTCATAAGGCCAAGTGTGCAAGTGTATGGGTTTCTAAGGAATACTTCTATCTGAAGTATATTTTATGTTGCATGGGCTATGTTTGTGGTTAGATCTAAAATACTTTGTGCACCTTGAATTCAATGTTGGATCAAGTTCATGAGACATAAAATGACTTATTATTGAATGAGATGATATTGGTTGGGCTAGATCTGATTATGTACACTTGTATTATTCTTTAAATGTCGTGATCTGGGTTTTTCAGAAGTCCAAAATTACAACGAAGTTATGAGTTAATATTTGCAGATCTGTATGTTGGTTCGTCTCTACAAAAGCACGTGTACACACAAGTTCTACTCTTCAAATAGCTATACAAAAGAAAATCCTCTTCTTCAGATCTGATTGATCAATCTGATCAATTTTGTTGTTTTACTATTGTCTATCAATGAAGTATTCTTAGATCTGAATGTAAATCTGAATGCATAAGGAGTTTGGTATCTGATTGATTGATTTAATAAGTGAGAAGGGTGATCTCTACTACTGCTTGTGTAAAGCTCTATAAATATACAGTAGATGCTTAGCATACTGTTAGTTGGTATAGACTTTATTCAGAAATTTTATGTTTCAGTAGTCTTGAAGGTATACATAGGTTTGATTACAGGAAGTAGCGTATACATGCAGGTTTGGTTCAGTAAATTAGTTTATACATTCTGATGCATGATTTTTGAGGTTGCAACTAGTTCTAAATGATGATGCAGATTTCTGGGTTCAACACAATGTTCTGGTGATAATGATCTGATTGTTCAAATTAACTAATTGTTGGTTGATGAAGTTTGAGTTTCAAAGATCCTGAAGGGTCCAGTATGAAAATTTGATGAAACAAGGTCTTCATGTGTATTCTTGTGTACCAAGAGCATCCATCTTGAAAATTTATGAAACATGGTCCCTGGAGGAAGAGACAAGGTTGTAGCCTTCTGTAGGCAGACACCTATGTACTAGTAATCACATTGGCTAGTACAAGAGCTAGGGGGTTGTAGCTCCCTTCCAGTAGAAGCTGGAAAATGAGATAAGGTTTTAGCCTTCTGTAGGTGGGTGCCTACGTAGTAGTATGAGTCTGCACCAGTACAATATTGTAAACAAATTTTATTATTATTAAAAGAAGATAGAGATGACAATAGCAGGTGGCTTTCACCCACATTGGGTTTCCACCTTAAATCTTGGTGTTCGTGTGATTCTCTTATGTGTGATGGTTTATTTTGTTTTTACTACTCTGTTTAATAAGTTATTGATGCACTGGTTAAAGATCAACACATGATAAATTGTCTAAATCACAAGTTTTCTGGGTTTACGCTAGTTTCTCTAATCATAGTTGTGTGTACACGCTAGTTCACTTTACAGAATTAGTGTATATAAATCTGTTTAAGAAAATAAAAATTATTGATCAGATAATATTAATTCACCCCCCTCTCAGTATTATTTCCAACAATTGGTATAAAAGCAGGTCCTTCTGAAGAAGTTGATCGCTTGAAGGAAGATCTTTCAAGATGAATAATCATGAAGGCATGGGATCCATAGACCACTAATATTCAATGGGAGAAACTTAGTATATGAGCTTATTTACAATCACTTGGAGTAGATGTCTGGGAAATTTTAGAAGGAGGATATCAATTTCCAGTAGCAATTCCTATAGACTCTGCAGGTAAGAAGTTATATAAAACCAATGTCAAAGTTGTCAATACATTATTGGGAAATATTTCAGAATCAAAATTTGTCAAAGTCATGCAACTCAAGACAACCAAAGAAATATGGGAAAAATAATTCAAAGCTACGAAGGAGACTCTCAAGTAAAACGTGCTAAGCTTCAAACTCTCAGGATTCAGTATGAAACTCTTAAGATGCATAGTGATGAGTGTGTTGCTATTTACTTCTTACGTATAGATGAGATTGTTAATTGTATGAAGAATTTGGGTGAAGAGATAAAGGAAGTTACATTAGTGGAGAAAATTTTAAGATCTTTGTCTTCTAAATTTGAGTCAAAAGTGTCTTCCATAGAAGAAAAACAGGATATTCAAACTATTATAGTGACTCAACTCCATGGAAGCTTCACTGCCTTTGAAATGAGAAAAGGAGGTCCATCAAATATGAGAGAAGCCACATTTAAAGCATCAGAAAAAGGAAAAGAAAAGGAAGAGCACCATGAATCAGGACACATTTCAGAAGAAGAAGATGAGGTAAATTTTGTCAAGAAGCTTCAACGGGGTTTTGAAAGATTCATAGGTAAACCACCTTTCAAATGCTTTTCTTGTGGTAGAGTTAGTCACTATGCTGCCAAATGTCCTCATAAAGATAAATTTGAAAAAGGGAAGGAATATGCAAAAGGAAATAGAAAATAGGTTGTGAATAGAAGGAGTTACTATAAACATGAAGATAGTGATGGTTTATCTAATAGTGATGAAGATGACACTGAACAAGATTATAGACTTGTTATCGGGAAATCTAGTGTCTATGCAGAGCTGCTAGTCCCACTAGGGCTGGTAGCTACCTTAGAAACAAACAAACTAAAACCACTTTCGTTTTCCTTTATGAAAAGTAGATAAGAGGGGAATAAAGGAGACCAACCTTTGTCTTGCGTTTGGTTCCTTGCCTGATTCCTCTCCCTTCTGATAGATCTTTGCCACTCGCTTCCTCGTCTACCCAGATTCAAAGAGCACCTGCGGAATCAAAGCAACATAACACTATCCAAGAACAGAGATCTACTATCATAAACAATATAGGACCAGATATATATTGACCACACAAAAGCATATATCATCAATCATACAAGAATGTGGAGGAAAACTTGAATAGATTTATTACTTATCAAGAATAGCAAAGAGGATTACAACCAATTGTTCTGACCCAGCATCATCCTCTCAACAAGAAAGCCCTTCGTCACCTCATGAAAAGCTTAGATCACCCAACACTATGATATTACACCAAGAAACCAACAACACTTCCTTACAAGATACAAAATTCCAGCCTCCCGATCTCTGGGATGAGGGATCCATATATAGATGTTTGCAAGGGGAGTGAGTCAGCTTTTGAGATTTTATTAGTGTCCTCTCTCTGATATTTCTTGATTCCACTTGGAGATTGATGATCTCTTACTCATCCCTGGGTGAATGCAGAGAGGCAAGTGTCACAGGAGAAGTTTTTGGAAGATTCCATGATCTTCCACCTCGCAAATTGACCCTGCCATTTGTCCACTCTCGCCCATCGCACCCCATAGAAGGGCTTTTCAGTATGAATCGCACCTCCCATGTGCATTTATGTGGGATGCAGTGCACTTTGACCATGGAGTAGGTGAGATGGTCCAGTTTTGACCAGTTCTGAGTAGTTTTTCATGGAGAACTTCTAGGAGATGATGTAATCAGCTGACCTTGTTCTTTTAGGGGTCGGAAAAACACTTTTAGGGACTTAGGATCCCTTGGTTTATGGACATTTATGGTTGGGGTTGCAGTGCCCAAAAATTTCTATAACAGTTGGCCCCTAAAGCATGAGGTCGTTAATCTTTTGATGTCGGGTGAAATGCTTTATCATGAGGATCCGAAGTTTTTTCAAGCTGGAAGGCGACCTGTAATAAGATACAATACAATACATTATCTTCATAATATTTTCATGATCTAGCTGAGGCGAGCATCCCCATGCTCAAATTTATAAATTCATTCTCATGTACATAAGACGGATAATCGTCTGTGTGCAGACTGATGATTCTAGTAGAGCCATCATTCCTTGGATTGGATGATTATCTGTGCAGCAATGAGGTACATTTGATTTCTTTATTTTCTTGAATATATATCGCAACCCAGATGGATGAAACTAGATCCGAGGTCTTCAATCTCCTTCCATATTCACTCAAAGTACAATTCGATCCATGTGAGAGATGTTCTGGAGTCGAACATGGAAAGACATCGCCTGATTACCAGCCAATGATGTAAGCTGTTAACAGGCGTGAGAGGAATCACCGATAATGATGATGACCCTCAAGGTACTACAGTAAAATTCACGTGGTGTGAATAAGGGACTTGGTGTCGAACACCACGCAAAATCTTTCAGTCAAAGGCCATTGATGTAAACCTGTCGCCGGAAGTGAGAAACTTGCCATTGAGGCATGCGAGCTTCAAAGTACTGAAAGCGTTGTTCCTAGATCGACTTCCTGGATAATGAGCTGATGTCGACAAGAAGCGATCCATCATAGGAGGGCCTTAGTGAATCCCACATCAATGACACGGAATGGAGCAAATGATTTTAATGGAGGTGAAAATGATCTAATGACATAAGGTTTAGGGTGGTGGTCATGAAAGAATGGAGCATAAATGTATTGCAGTGGATGAGACACAGGTGAATTCTCTGAGCGACTTCTCTTGAACATATCGGTGACACTGACATGATGGATTGGTAGCGTTAACCCCAAATATGGATGGTGTGATGGACCAATGGTGATATGACCAGTGAATGCCCAACCTGACTCGGACGTGGAGTGAAAGTGTCATGTTCAAGAGCGACTTGCTACCAATAAAGTTTCTTCAAGTTTTCTTCCCAATTTTTCCTCAGTCATTGCTGACCAGTATCTCTTTATTTTTTTCAAGCTTGAGGAGGATAACATATGCTTGTTCTATAATTTTCCCTTCGGGAAAATCCATCGCTATGTTTTAACAAGCCTAGCGATAGTGAAACTCGTTCTTGTCTGTATGGACAAGTTTGTCGCTATTCGGTTTTAATGAGTTTAATGACAAAGATAACTCGGTCCTTTTCAATTTTAGAGAGTCTGAAAAGGGACGTAAAGAAAACTCCAATAATCCTTTTTCATCATATAATCCCTTGAGTCTGAAAAAGTATAAAACAATACAAAAGGGATGAATCTTCGGTAATTTTAACGAGTCGAACAAAACAAGCGCTCGATCTTTTTGTGTAATAATCCCTCAGATCCAAAAAGATTAAAATATAAAGGAGGGATAGCACTTCCAGTCACTTTAACGAGCTGGAGAGGCCAATTACTCGACAATCTTTTCATATTTTATGAGTCAGATGAAAATAGCTTAAAGGAGACTCGTTTTTTGAGGAACGAGTGATAAATTCGGGTAGCAGCTAATTCCAGATAAGGTTTGGAATTTTCCAATCACGGCAGTGTCACAAGGATGGCTAACAGGATCACTCTTCGCAACTGTTCCTCGAAAAGGGTAAACACTCAAATGGAGGTGAATGATTGGCCGGTACAGAGTGGAGGTGATGATGAGAACATGACCAAGGTTTCAAAGACAGATGATAATACATTCATGATGGTTATTTACCAAAAATTGGTTCATTTTTTAATGAGCTTAAACTCTGGGGGAACGTTTGCTCATTGCTTATGTTTATTTTTTAACGAGCTTGAATTCCACGTTAAAACTGCTCGATCCAGTCGTATAATAAGGATGTCTCATTTAAAATGGCATTTTTTCAAAGCTTTGCCCCGCATCCTTTCTTTATGCAAGTTAGGAAACGACCAATCCTACGAGTTTAAAGGGTTAGAGGACCTACAAATTTAAAAAATAAATGGTCGCTCTTCACTTGCACACCAAAAGGTTTGCATGCCCCTGGGTATAGCGAAAAATTTCCAAGTTACCAAAGATTGTTCTATCCGCACTGCGGACAAAACACTTCCTCGGCGATGTCTACCGAAATAAACAAAGGTGAGTGGTGCAACTGGCTCCACTCACATAACTTTGACGAAGGAATCTTATTCCAGTCTAATCTCATAAACCAGTCATATATCCTTCGCGGAAACCTACCCTATACCCAAGGTTTTCTTGTCGAAACAGACCAGGGTGCATGCCCCCTGGGTTTCAGTCATGTCCTCTGAATCACTCGCGCTCATCAGGTGGATGGACTGGGGATTGATGAGACATTCCTTGCACGAAAAGACCATTCAGGGATGGTATTTGACTATTTGCTATGTGTGAACCAGGGAATGAAAGCTGGTCTACGAGCTTGACCACTCTTCCTTCATGCGGAAAACACATTACTCTAAAGAGTGAGGAGACAATGGCTCTCATGCAATAAATATAGTCGCGTCCAAGGAGTAGATTATAATCCAGGGGTCCTTGGACTACCATTACGTTCATGTGAACGGTTTTCCTTTTCAATGTTATCGGCACATTGGGAAGGATCCCTAACGGTCGACTGGTTCTTTTGTCAAAGCCTATTAGATTTCTCATTTCAGGCAAAAGCGATGGCGAACCAAGCGCTTTCCAAGCAGTTGAGGAAAGGATACTCACAGAAGCCCCTTCATCTATGATGGTACTGGCCATGACCATTCTATATATTTGAGCAATGATTTGAAATGGTACACTAGCCGATAAACGGGGTTTGCCTAGTAGATTCAAATCGAAGGAAACAACTAGGTTTCTTGGAGGTGGGACCAAATAGACAGTCGGATATGACTCTGACGACTTTCCTTTCTGCGGTAAAGGAACGGGTAGACTGCCCCCATGTTCATTGGAGTCTGTGCTTACGAGGAGAATTTGAACGGTGTCGTTCTTGTTCTCTCTAGTGACTGTATCATTTGAAGATGGACCTTCTGAAGGAAAGACCGGGTCAACTGTCGCCTCGACCTTTTGAATTTCATCTGGTGTGGATTCAGAGGGTTCATATTCAATGATAGACGCTTCAGTCGACCACAATGGCATGTCAACCGGATTTTCAACTAGTGATGGACTCGGAAAGAGTTTCTTATATCCAGGAGGAAGCCGTAACGGTGAAACCGGACGATCATCCAAAACTCTTTTAGCCTCTTCTAAGAAGGGACAATGGT
This sequence comes from Pinus tabuliformis, assembly GCA_031772625.1. NCBI lineage: Eukaryota > Viridiplantae > Streptophyta > Pinopsida > Pinales > Pinaceae > Pinus > Pinus tabuliformis. The sequence continues at coordinate 1,027,463,651 of CM062805.1, forward strand.
GGACGACGTGATCGCATTCACACAGTTTACAAGGAAATTTACATTTTCCTTTTTGTCCAGGGGCTTCACTTTCACTAGTTGACGGTGTATTCTCAACATGATCGTCAGGGGTTGATGACACCGGATTGTGCAACGAGGAGACCAGTCCCTTAAAATCTGAGGGATGCAAGGACAATCTCGATGATAGTGGTCTCCTTTGCAAATGACACATGGTGATTTAGGCCTAGACGGTGCAGTGTGTGGATTTTCGCTAGACGATGCCTGGTTGCCCCTTTTCACCTTTGGCTCCTTCTTCTTCTTCTCTTTCCTCTTATTCTCCTTTTTCTTCTCAGTTACTTGATTTTTGGCTTTACCAACTTCATCAAGCAAAGAGGAAGGAGGAGAGGGAGAACTGGACGAAGTAGAAGGTTGGGGGGTAACTCTGGTATCATTTAGTTGTTGACTTGATTGTTCAGGAATCACGGTGTTCTGAACGACAGAGGTCAAGAATAGCCATACGGGCAAGCCGATTGTCAACCCTGGAAGTGACAATGTGGCCATATGGTGTGCACCAACATCTCCCCAAGAGGAGAAAGGACTAGGATTTCCTCCAAGGGGGAATCCTTAGTTGGTGGAGTCCATTTTTCTCAACCTAAGACCAACGTAGGAAAGGTGATGTTTATTCCAATTAAAATAAATTTTAGACGCTTTGACACAACTTGTTTTTTCAATTTTTAAGAGTCGAGAAAAAACAAAAGATGACTCTAGTCACCTTCGATTTTTAATGAGCTTGAAGTGACAAGTGCTCAGATGGACCTTTTCCTTTAAGGAGTCTGAAAAGGAACAAAAGAGACTACTTTGGAAATCTAGACAGAGGGATTACCAAACCAATCGCAAAACTGCAGAATACTTTTTACAGTATGGCAATCAATCTTCCCGAATGTTGTGTTCAGTGCATTGCGATTGATAGGGCGGAAAACACGGATTCATATGGATAAAGGATAAAGCCTATTGTGGTCTCCCAATATATACTCGACGGTACGTGGGAGCACAAGTCCGTACTGGCACTTATCATCTCAAATTGGAGGAATCACCCAACCAGCAATGAAAACAACAGTTACCAAGCTTTACGATGTTGGAATACATCTCTAGCCTAGACTTCTAAATGTTGTGTGTTAGGTTCCAAAGCGTTTTTAGATTCATTAAATTTATTTTACAGTTGATCTTACTTAAGAAATTTTCCTTTCAGGTTCACTGCGTGACATAGATATACAATTCCTAAAATGCAATCTAAAATGATAAACAATCGTGTAATCTTCTTTTTGCAATGAAAATCCTAGCTACTAAGGAAAGAGAGACGATATTCTTCAACCTAGAGCAAAGAGCACACACTATATGCATTGTCCTAAATCAAACCAACAAACAGTCTAAATGCAAATGCACATGCATGTATTTGTTTTCAGCCTTCTTAATGTGTGAATGATAGAAAGAAAGATAAGTGCAAATTTGAATTATTTTTCAAAGCGACATTACTAACAAGCTTCTTTTCAAGACAAAATGAAGACAATGACGACACTTTGTGATTCAGAATGGAAAACTTTCTTTTGACACTTGAAAAACTACTAATTCAAATCAAATACAAGAGTAACGGTGTAATTGACTATCAAGAACAATCGGATTCTCTTCTATGACTGAAAACGACACTTGCGGCACTTCCAAATCAAGAAATGACAGTTCAATTACTCTACTTCTTTGTAAAAGAGAACTAAAAATGGCTCACAATACATAAAAACATTTACAGTTCTTTGCACAATGGAGGTTGAATAATGGCAAGGAAGGGGGTTTCCAACAAAGGTATACTGACTACAGACATCAAAACTCCTGAATAGAGCTTAAAAGAGTGAAAAATCCAAAGTCTGGAGGCAAAATTAGCCCTTTCTGATCAGCGCACCTGTTAGACAGGGATTCCAGTAAGCATCCCACCTACATCACACAGGAAGTGCGATGCATATTGATATCCTTGAAGAGAGGGTGCGATGGTACAGTGCGAGACTTTTGATCCAGGTCTTGATCACAGTTTGTAGCACAGTTCAGGGATTTAGGCCGAGCAAGTGATAATCAGTAAATAAATCACAGGGGTAGATCTAAGGAGGTTACTAGAGCCACCACAAGGGAAATTAGAGAGCTTGTAAATCGATTTTTCAGTTTATAAACAAAACCCAGAGATAGACTGAAGCAGCATTGATCTACTTTGCACTCACATAGCAAATGCAATTCGAAGGCTAGCTGGCTTGACTTCAGACTCTGTCTGTAAGTTTATAAAGCAAAAAAATATAGACAAACAAACAATCTATTCTTTCCCCAGCGGAGTCGCCATTTTGTTATCGGGAAATCTAGTGTCTATGCAGAGTTGCTAGTCCCACTAAGGTTGGTAGCTACCTTAAAAACAAACAAAATAAAACCACTTTCGTTTTCCTTTATGAGAAGTAGATAAGATGGGAATAAAGGAGACCAACCTTTGTCTTGCGTTTGGTTCCTTGCCTGATTCCTCTCCCTTTTGATAGATCTTTGCCACTCGCTTCCTTGTCTAACCAGCTTCAAAGAGCACCTGCGGAATCAAAGAAGCATAACACTATCCAAGAACAGAGATCTATTATCATAAACAATATAGGACCAGATATATATTGACCACACAAAAGCATATATCATCAATCATACAAGAATGTGGAGGAAAACTTGAATAGATTTATTAATAATCAAGAATAGCAAAGAGGATTACAACCAATTGTTCTGACCCAGCGTCATCCTCTCAGCAAGAAAGCCCTTCTTCACCTCATCAAAAGCTTAGATCACCCAACACTATGATATTACACCAAGAAACCAGCAGCACTTCCTTACAAGATACAAAATTCCAGCCTCCCGATCTCTGGGATGAGGGATCCATATATATATGTTTACAAGGGGGGTGAGTCAGCTTTTGAGATTTTATTAGTGTCCTCTCTCTGATAGTTCTTGATTCCACTTGGATATTGATGATCTCTTACTCATCCCTGGGCGAATGCAAAGAGGCAAATGTCACAGGAGAAGTTTCTGGAAGATTCCATGATCTTCCACCTCGCAAATTGACCCTGCCATTTGTCCACTCTCGCCCATCGCACCCCATAGAAGGGATTTTCAGTATGCATCACACCTCCCGTGTGTATTTAGGTGGGATGCAACACACTTTGACCATGGAGTAGGTGAGATGGTCTAGTTTTGACCAGTTTTGAGTAGTTTTTAATGGAGAACTTCTGGGAGATGATGTAATCAGCTGACCTTGTTCTTTTAGGGGTCAAAACAACACTTTTAGGGACTTAGGAGCCTTTGGTTTATGGAAATTTATGATTGGGGTTGCAATGCCCAAAAATGTCTATAACAAGACTTCTCATGGCCTATGAAAATGATGATTTTATAGATGCATTAGAAGTGGAAGATTTTCTTGAAGAAAACACTAAACTAAAAATTTGTTTAGAAGAAAAGAATATGATCATAGATACTTTGACACACCAACTTGCTGAAAGAGAAAAGCACAATGAAAATCTAGAATGTGAAATTGTGGGTCTAAGAAAAGATCTTGAGAAGACAAAATCTCTCCATCTTAGCTTTGCTAAAGGATCAGAAACTTTAAATGAAATTATCAAATTTCAGCATTCTCCTCTGTTAAAGACGGGTATTGGATATACTGAAGAATCATCTCATTCACAGAAGTCATCAACTTCCACCAGAAGTTATCTTGATGTAGCAAAGACAAGTGAACATTATGTCAATCGTCAGCAAAGGCCTAGAACTACTCATCAGGTAAATCATACTCAATTTACTCCAAGGATGAATAATAGTAGAAGCTGCAACCAACAGGTAAACAATGTCAAAAGATTCTATGATCACATAAACTTCTTTAATGGGCAATGTTTTTCATGTCATAACTTTGGACACAAGGTTGCTCAATGTGTTTCTTACAAAACCATCATGAATAGAGAAGCACGACATCAAAGAAGCACAACAGGAATCAAGAAAAGTTCCTATAATAATTTTTCTCCTCTTGAAAATGAAATAGAATGCTTGATCTGTAACAACTTTGGTCATGAAGAATATGAATGTAGGAGAAAATTTCAGCCAACATTTCAAAAGGAGCAAATGCCATTAAATCCCAAGATATGGAGAAGGAAGGAATCTCAATCAGAAAGATGTGGTATAACTTTGTATGTAGAAGGACAAGAAAATCAGTGGTACATCGACAGTGGATGCTCCAAACACATGACATGTGATAAAGAGAAACTTCATTCATATAATGCTTTAGAAAAAGAAAAGAATGTCTCATTTGGAAATGACACTCTAGTTGTCATTAAAGGTAAAGGTTCTGTTTTCTTGAAAGAAAAGGTTAAAGCTAGAAATGTCATGTATGTAGATGGTTTAAAGCATAACCCGTTGAGTGTCAGTCAAATGTGTGATCAAGGAAATGAAGTGGTGTTTCAATCAAACGAATGTGTCATTCGTGAAATTGATACAGGAAAGACAATGCTCAAAGGTACAAGAACCCCAAACAACTTATACATACTCAAAGGAATACAACAACAATGTTATCTAAGAAAAACAAATGAAAACTGGCTGTGGCATAGAAGATTGGGACATCTAAGTTTTTCTCAAATAATAAAAGCATGCAAGATCAAGGTAGTTCATGATCTTCCAGATATCATCATCCCAGAAAATACCATATGCAAACCATGTCAAATCAATAAGCAAACTAGAGTTCACTAAGGAAGGGTTAGCAAATAAGCCTCTTGAACTCATCCATACTGATTTATGTGGACCAACAAGGAAAAAGTCACCTCGTGGAGAAGAATACTTTATTTTGTTTATTGATGATTTTTCTAGGATGTGTTGGATAGGTCTTCTAAAACATAAAGATAAAGCATTTGAAAATTTTAAAGCCTTCAAATATTTAGTTGAAAATGAGTTAGATCAAAAAATCAAATGTCTCAGATCTGATCGAGGGGGAGAATTCATATCATAGGAATTCTTTGACTTTTGTGAACAACATGGAATAAAAAGGAAATTCTCCACCACAAGAACTCCTCAGCAAAATGGTGTGGTAGAAAGGATGAATATAACAGTTCAAAAAATGGCTCGAGCTATGCTAGATGAATCTGAAACTCCTACAACCTTCTGGGGTGAAGCTGAATTTGTTGTCGTGACTATTATCAACAAAGAAAATGTTCGGTTAAATAGCAATCAAACTCCACACGATCTTTGGTATGGCAATCCTCCTACTGTAAAACACTTTAGATTTTTTGGAAGCAAATGTTTTATCAAAAGGACTGATGAAAAAACTTGGTAAGTTTGAACCTATAGCAGATGAAGGAATTCTTCTTGGTTATTCTTCCAAAAGTAAAGGATACAAATTTTATAATAAAAGACTTCGGAAAATTGTTGAAAGCATTGATGTTGTAGTTGATGAAGCATGCAAAAATACGGAATAGATGTAATCAATGGAAGAACATGACAATGAGGAAGATGGGGAATTATTTCTCGCATCAAATCAAAATGATATTGAAGAAGAAACCAATGAAGCATCAGAAGAAGATACAACAGACAGGGAAAAGACTCCATCCAGGTATGTTCACAAGAATCATCCACAATCTCAAATTCTAGGAGAAAAAGGGTCTTGAGTACAGACAAGAAGAACTCTTACAGGGACCTCAAGTTATCTCTCATTATTATCCTCCACAGAAACTCAAAATGTACATGAAGCATGCAAAGATGAATTTTGGGTCAAGGCCATGGATGAAGAATCAGACCAAATTGAAAAGAATGATACTTGTGAATTAGTTCCTAGAACTCGTGATAAAAATGTTATAGGAACAAAATGGATATTTAAGAATAAGATGAAGGAACATGGAGAAGTTATTAGAAACAAGGCAAGACTTGTTTGTAAAGGGTATGCTCAACAAGAAGGCATATATTTTGAAGAAACCTTTGCACTTGTTGCCAAACTTGAAGCTATAAGGATGTTTCTTTCCCTTTCTAGTTTTCAAAAATTCAAAGTATATCAAATGGATGTAAAATCAGCTTTCCTTAATGGAGATTTAGAAAAAGAAGTGTATATTGAACAACTAGAAGGATCCATTCTTTGAAATGATGCACAACTCGTATGCAAGCTCAAAAAGGCTCTCTATGGTCTAAAATAGGCTACAAGGGCTTGGTATTACTGCCTTGACAAATATCTACAACAACAAGGTTTCACAAAAGGTTCCGCAGATAGCCATTTATACAAAAAGATTAAAAATGATAAACTGCCAATTATTGGTGTTTATGTTGATGATATCATCTTTGGTAGCAATGAAGAATCCATGAGTCAGAAGTTTGCTTCATTAATGCGACAAGAATTTGAAATGTCCTTACTTGGTGAACTTACTTGTTTTCTTGGTCTACAAGTACAACAAACAAAAGATGGTATATTTCTTTCACAAACCAAATATCTCAAGTAGATCTTGAAGAAGTATGGGATGGAAGATTCTAAACTAGTATTTAGTCCAATGGTAACAGGATGCAGTCTCAGCTCTAACGATGAATTTCCAGCAGTAAACCAACCAACTTACATATCTATGATTGGAAGTCTGCTTTATCTAACATGTGCCAAACCTGATATGATGCATGAAGTAGGAATTGTTGGAAGGTTCCAAGCAAATCCAAAGGAATCACATCTCTAGGTAGTCAAAAGAATCTTCAAATATCTTCAAGGAACTCAAGACTTTGGACTATGGTATCCTAAAGATATAGACCTTACTCATCATGCATATACAGATGCAAATTGGGAAAGAAGTGTTGATGATTGAAAGATCACTAATGGAGGTGAATTCTATATGGGTTCTCGGTGAGTGTCTTGGTTCAAAAAGAAACAAATTTCGATTGCTTTATCTACAGCTGAAGCAGAATATGTGGCTACTGCATCTTGTTACAAACAACTACTTTGGATGATGAAAACTTTGCAAGACATTCAAATCACATGTACTCCACCCATCTCCATTCAATGTGATAATACAAGTGCCATCAGTATCTCAAAAAATCCAGTCATGCACTCCAAGACCAAGCACATACCCATCAAGTACCATTTTATACGAGAACAAGCGCTTAAACAAAAGGTCGAATTAGAATATGTTCCCTCCAAAGAACAGGTTGCTAATATATTCACTAAACCACTACCTAGAGAAACATTTGAATATCTCATACAAAAGCTGGGAGTAGTTGTTGCATCATCCTACTACTAAATCCAGTTTTTCAGAGGAAGGTTATTATATGTGGGTTTCATGAAGTTTAGTCGTGTACACACATGGATTTCTGTGGCTGAAGGAGCGTATATGTTTTTCTGACAGAAAAACAGTGGGTCAAACTCTGATATGGGTGCTCTGCCTGATGTTGATGATTATAGTACAATGATACGTTTTTCTCATTGATTTGTATCTGATTAACAAAAATGCCTTGATGAATGACTTGTTGAAAATTCCCACGTAGCACAGGTTCAGGGGGAGCATTATCCTTCACACGCATTCTGCATTGTTGGCATTATGGTTGTTGAGTCAAGCTATGGCTTCAGATATTTATATAATTTTTTGTTTAAATCATATAAAGGTCTAGGGTGTGATATGAATTCTTATGTATTTGAATAAGTCCTATTGGAAAAATGATGTAATTTGTACCCCCACTTTGCATGGGATGGATGATGTAATATTTGTTGTATTTCTGTCATGTATAAACATTTGGTATATCCCCACTTGATTGGGAGATTGATGTTTGTATTATCTGTTGGTGATAGGAAGGTCATACTCACATAGTTGAATTATAGAGTCATGTTATTCTTTTAGAAAATATATTTTCAGACTCTACATGTGCTCAGGGGGAGCATGGATGGTATAGTGCATCTCAGCATGTACAAAGGGGGAGTTTAATCAAAGAAGTCAGCATGTGCCTAGGGGGAGCATTATCAATGTTCATATTTAGCTATTCAAATATGAACTTCTTCATTTTGGTCAGCCCTTTACCATTGATATCAAAGGGGGAGAGTATCTTGGTTTTCCCTTTACCCTTGATGTCAAAGGGCATCAAATGATCATTAAGTATAAATCAACACCAACATGGTTTCCATCAAGTCCAAAGGGGGATATCATTGGCATTATGATACATGTGTTGTACTTGATGGAAACCCACTTGTAGCACAACAACTCACTTGTATATGGTAACTAGATGAGCAACCCACTTGTAGCAGAACAACTCACTTGTATATGGTAACTAGATGAATCTACGTAGCTAGATGAATCTACAGGAGATATATTAGATGTGATAGAATGCATGGTAGTTCAAAGGAATCATTTCAGAAGTAATATGGCAAATTACAGTGTAACATGTATATTTAGAAGTAACAGGACATTGGTACAGAAGATCAGGAAGATGGAACTTAGGTCTACTGATCAGAATAAAGAAAGTAAAGGAAAGGGTTGATGTAAAGCAGTTTAAGAAGTATATGCAAGTCCACTTAGTCAAAACAGCGTATACACGCTGGTCCATAGAACAAAAAGAGTGTATACGTATGCAAGCATTACCATAGAAGGAAAAGAGCGTACATGTTGGAAAACCAAGGTTTTGGTCCGAGGTGTTTGGTCCAAGCTATTTTGGGTCCAAGGTATTTGGTTTGAGGTATTTGGTCTAAAGTATTGACCCTAGGTATTTGGTCCAAGGTATTGGTCCTAAGTGGTTTCTGTACAAGATATTGACAAAGGGCCTAAAGCTATATAAGGAGCAGAATATCATAAGGCCAAGTGTGCAAGTGTATGGGTTTCTAAGGAATACTTCTATCTGAAGTATATTTTATGTTGTAGGGGCTATGGTTGTGACTAGATCTGAAATACTTTGTGCACCTTGAATTCAATGTTGGATCAGGTTCATGAGACATAAAATGACTTATTATTGAATGATCTGATATTTTTTGGGCTAGATCTGATTATGAACACCTGTATTATTCTTTAAATGTCGTGATATGGGTTTTTCTGATTCTGGAAGTGCAATGAAGTTATGAGTTAATATTTGCATATATGTACACTAGTTTGTCTCTACAAAAGTGTGCGTACACGCAAGTTCTGCTCTTAAAAATAACATATAAAAAATAAAAGTCTCTTCTTCAAATTTGACTAATCAATCTGATCAATTTTGTTGTTTGATTGTTGTCTGTCAATGAAGTCTTCTTATATCTGAATGTAAATGAATGCATAAGCAGTTTGGTATCTGATTGATTGATTGAATAAGTGAGAAGGGTGATCTCTACTACTTCTTTTGTAAAGCTCTGCAAATAGATAGTAGATGGTCAGCATACTGTTAGTTGGTACAGACTTGATTAAAAAAATCTATGTTTTAGTAGTCTTGAAGGTATACGTAGGTTTGATTACAGGAAGTAGCGTATACACACAAGTTGGGTTCAGTAAAGTAGCATCTACATTCTGAAGCATGATTTTTTAGGTTGCAGTTAGTTATGAATGATGATGCAAGTTTTTGGGTTCAGCACAGTGTTCTGGTGACAGTGATATGATTGTTCAGATTAACTAATTGTTGGTTGATGAAGTTTGAATTTCAAAGATCCTAAAGGGTCCAATATGAAAATTTGAAGAAATAAGGTCTTCATGTGTATTGTTGTGTACCAGGAGCATCTAGCCTGAAAATTTATGAAATGTGGTCCCTGGCGGAAGAGAGAAGGTCATAGCCTTCTGTTGGTCAGCGCTTACGTACTAGTAATCACATTGGCTAGTACAAGAGCTAGGGGGTTGCAGCTCCCTTCCAGTAGAAGCTAGAAAATGAGGGAAGGTTGTAGCCTTCTGCAGGTGGGTGCCTGCGCACTGGTATGAGTCTACACCAGTACAAGATTGTAAACATATTTCCTTATTATTAAAATAAGATAGAGACGATAGCAACAAGTGGTTTTCACCCACATTGGATTTCCACCTTAAATCTTGGTGTTCATGTGTGTTGCTTATGTGTGATGGTTTATTGTGTTTTTACTGCTTTGTTTAATAAGTTATTGATGCACTGGTTAAAGATCAACACATGATAAATTGCCTAAATCACAAGTTTTATGGGTGTACACTGGTTTCTCTAATCATAGTTGCGTGTACATGCTAGTTCACTTTACAAAAGTAGCGTATATAAATCTATTTGAGAAAAGAAAATTATTGATCAAATAATATTGATTTACCCCCCTCTCAGTATTATTTCCAACATACATGAGATACATAGTGGTGGAGATCCACATATTAGGTATCCATGCTCTCTATAAGGTATATGGAGGACATATGTTTTTGGTCGAGAGTGTGCTCACATGGACCTACTATGGGTGGGCTTAGATATTACTAATAGTGCTAAAGAAGCAATTGAATTATTTCTTTATGATGACATGGGAGAATTGTACTTATGGTACAATGTTTTATTCATTCTTCTTTGAGAAGACCCATACTCATCAACCTCACATTTAAATCCAATATGGGGACCCACAAGAGCCAAGGATGCGACACTTAGAATAGACTTTATGAGGACGAGGAGGAGGGGTTAGGAGAGTATTATGACTTGAATATTTTGCAGATTGGGACCAACTCTCCTTATTTTTTTAGGGTTACCCATTCTGGAAACTAAAATTTCAAGGTGACCCAGAGCTACCACTTTCTCTAGGGCGAGGATGGGATCAATGGTAATTTATTTTATTATGTTTATGATCCCATAGATTAGAATGTTATTTTGTATGTTAATAATACTCTAGCCCGGGCGATGTCCAATTATTGTATTAGTCATGTCAATAAGACATGCAACAAGGTCAACAACTAGGAGGATCATCAATCCATATTTTTCATCATCTCATGTCAGATAGGATTCAATGAGTTTATGTAGGATATCTAGTGATTATTGGAATTTGTATTTATGACTAGGGTATTAAAGCATGGATGGAATGAGTTTGATGACTACTACATAGATGTGTGTACGAGTCTACCCTTTGAGTGGCATTCCATAATGTAATGGGAAGTGATGGCAAGCTAGTCTATAAGAGACCTTCATGTAGGATATGTGGTGCCATTGGCATGATAAGCTTCCAATTATGAGGATTAGAGAAGGGTTGAGTGGGCCTCCCATGTTTTGTAATTATGTTTGGTAGTAGCATGGTATGGACATGTGAAATTTATTTCAATTAATGAACTTCAAAAAATATATTGTTGATGATTTTGATGATGGTATATATAATACGATTATGCATGTTTCATTTTTGTGTAGTAACTAGTTTATTAGTACGTTATCATCTTATGGATGCATGTGATAAATGACAATGTAAAATGTGGTTAAAAATGGTACATTCATAATTATATTGATTTATGGATACATGGTTAAATGGAATTGATTCAAATTATCTGGCCAAAATTCTAACTATGATATTTTCTAAAATGGACATGGTTATGCAAATGATAAACACCATCCATTTGCATGATGAGATGTTGGGAATCAAGACAAACATGAACGTGACGAATGAGGATGTTGAGGATAGATTTTACATGATATGACTTGCACCATATACATAACCAATATATGGTTAGGATAATGGATCCATCTAAAAGATGCAAAAAGACAATGAATGAGATGCAAATATATGGAAACCTACCTACATAATGCAAAAAGAAAGAAACAAAAAAAATCATTACAGGGAAACTCTTAAGGGTATAATTTCTTGAGGTACAATGCACTATGAGGGTTTGGATTAAGTTATCCCTATAGATACTCAATAATATATGCCTCCTTACCCAAACATTATTTTCCAACATAAGGGCCATGAGAAAGATGTGGTTCAAATTTATTGGTTCGAAGTATGGGGTTTTTAAGCGAATCTACATGACCATAAATGTTGTAAATGAAGTTTTTTAATTCCACATCATATGGGTTTGAAGGACTTGGTTTCCATGGAAAAAAGTAGGAACAATGATGCATATCATCCCATGGATAATCTGTTGTGGTGAGGAAGTCCATGATGTATTCATTTAAATGAAACATGGGGATATGAGACCCTGAGGTATCTATTGATATGGAATAGGGAGTGAATCCTGAATCATTGTTATGGGAACGAGAGATGTGGTTCATATTCACAATGTCTATGATGGGAGATGTAATACTAGTGAACATAAGTTCCATCAATGTTGAATTCAAAGTGACATGGGACATAGAAGGAATTTTTGTATGTTCATGATTAGATGCAAAAGTGGGTTACAAAGATGTCGATCCAATAAATGATGAAAGATAGAGAATTTGTATAGTATTATCAACAATTTTCACATTATAGGGACCAATCTTGATGATTAGTTGATTGGTTTCATGCCTTGGAATAGGAGAGGCACCAAGGGTTTCAATTAGAGCAGTGGAAACTCCACCATGAGCAATTTGCAATTCTCTCACAACAATCAATGTATCATGGACATGTAGATGTCTAGGGTATCAATTTTAGTGACCATATGTGTCACACAAAGTGCAAGGGTGATATGTGCATCATGATTTATTAGGCTTGGACGATTCAAGAAGAGTGACTTGTACCACTAGAACATTTGGTTCTAATTCTATGTTATCCAAGATGATAACCTCTTTGAGCTCAAGAAGAGAAAGAAAATCATTGGTAGCATGGCCATGAAGATCACACAAAGCATAAGGAGATGGAGGCTTTGGTACAACAATTTGGGTGGTCATAGATTAAGTTGTCTTCTTAGTTCCCCCTTCCTTCTTGGACTTACCCCCCTTTCCATTTTCTTGCACTACAAGAGAAATCTCTGGTTGGGGTTGGACTAGAACTAAACTAGTAGGGAACCATGGGAATAGATCAAACATGTTTCCATTCTAGGTAATGTTGTAGATGAGAGGGAGTGGTAGGAGTTAGAGGATCCAAGTACCACATTGGAATCCCAAACATAAGGTTTCATAAATTTGGCATGGCCATCGCTAATTTGCTAACAACTCCTGGTGGTAGGAATATGACAGGAATATTTCCATATGGATAATGACAAAGGGGGATGGTCCTAGCCATAAGTTTTGAATTTGAAAGTGTGCATTGTTGAATAAATAGTTGTGAAAAGGAGAACTCAAGCCTTTGAGAGTATTGGGATCTAAACAATATGCACATGTGAGAGGATCCTTGTGTACTAAAGTTAGGTGTTGGGAATTAGAAATGTCTAAGCATTATGGATTCTTTATAAACCCCTAGGCTATTTTTTTTCAAATAAGGAATGACTTGATTGTTGACTGTCAAGGAGATCAGGCTCTCAAGATTAACCTATGTCTTATGGTAGTAATGCATGAGTTGATATATCGTGACTATCTTCCCATTATGAGGGAAGCTCATTATGTGGTATATATATTAGCATACCATATTCATGGAATACATGAATCTATTACCTAAGTGGAGATTATAGTTAAACAGGGTGTCAATAACATCCACATCAAGTAGGACAGCTTTCTTGGCAAACTTGATAGGATAATTCTAGTACAATCCTTCTAGCTATGAGGGGAAACCATGGTTTCTCTTACAATGATTATAGGTGGTACAAATTCATGTGAGTTGAGATTTCACTAGATTTGGTAATACATAACACATGCAGTTGCGCCTTCATTAATAATACAACATTGAATAACTATATTATTGATCAATGATAGGATTTGGAAAGCTACATATGGGAGAAGACATGGATTATCTAATTTATCAACATTAAAAACAACCACACGATCATTAGAGGCATCCACAATTCCTAAAATAGAGAGTAGAATTTTTTTTGTCACGTACACATCTGGAAGACCTCTAGAACTAACATGGTTATAGGGGATTGTGCCAAGTCATCTACAAAGCTATAATGATAAGAAACTCGCACATGGTCAGTAGGTGTGTTTTGACATAATGAACCCTTGGTGATCTTAGGGGATTCATAAATTAATGGTTAAGGGATATGTAGGGTTCCATTGGGTGAAAATATAGGATTTATGGATTGGGTTAGTTGAGTCTAAGGTGGCGGATCATATTGACATGAATGAGTGGTAAGGTTAATGTTGGTAGAATCCAACATTAGGATTTGGTGCATTTCGTTCCTAGGATGGTTGGGAGCTAGAGAAAGAGTAGTAGTTTGACCATCATTGGTAGCCAAATACTCTTAAGAGTGAAATAGGTTCCTAGGAACAACTGGTTGTGAATGATGAGGTTGATTTAAGGGTGAAGGTAGTTTATTACCATGCTTAGTAGTCTCCACCACTTTCCATGCACAACACATTTCTGGGAGAAAAGGACACTTGTGGGTATAATGACCATACATGCCACAAACACAAGGATTTTTCATTCAAATATCCTTGTTTTTCTTGGGTTCATTACTCTATTGTTGGGTCATAGTATTCAAGTCTCTTCTAATGTTAGCATTGGGTTGTTAGCCCTAGTTTCCTAGGTTCTATTAGTTTTGGGCATTCTATTTTCCCTTCACCTTATTCTTTTTCTTCAAATTTCAAGCGTTTATTTATGTTTTTTTGTGCATAAATTTGACCTTGCTATGGTGGCGCATACTAAGACATGGAACCCTAAGGTGTAGGTGCTAGAGGGGCTAGAGTACGTAGTAAAGAAAAATGGTAGAATGGTTCCTCTCCATTCTTCCTTCTATTATTCATGTTGCAGAGGAGGTTTGTTCATGTACATAGGGAATTTTGTAAGCTTTTGAAAAAGAGAAAAAGAAAATAGAAATAGGAATATGAAAAGGGGAATAATAGTTGTTTTTAATTTTTTTCCCTAAGTTGTAATGTATGCAAGCACTCAAAGTAATGTAATGTGGCCCCTCCTGAAGGTGGCACACTTACTGTTTTTGGAATTTCCGCTACGTGTCGCCTTTTCCTTGATTTTAGGCATACATGGCATAAACCTTGATTGGTCTAGATCTATATAATGGATGCCCTTAGAGCTCATTTGTACATTCGATCTTGGAGATCTAGCATTCACAAGGAAATCAAGAAGTCTTCATTGCAGTTTGCGGCGTTTTTTTGAGTGAGTTTTGCTTCTGTCCTCTTTTGTCACTTTTTCCATCAATTTTGTCGTTTGGATTCTGTGAGTGTTTTTTTTCTTGTTTCTTTTCATGGTTATTGGAGTTTTAATGTATATTATCTTGTACAAGTGTTGGTTCATTCCATCGTTCACCTTTTATAAGTGTCACATTAGTTTTCTTGTTTTTTACCATTAGTGGTCATCGTTTCGATGACTCTCCATGCATGTTTGTTTTTCATTTTGCATGTTGATCTTCCACACCTGTTTTGCACTGATCTATCCATACTTAGCCATATATACACTTCAATTTGCACCATCACTCAAATATTCTTGTTTCCCACACTCTTACCGGGTAATATCTACTCATTCCTTGGTTAGCATTTTCCTTTTCTAGATGGGCATCGTGTAAGTCCAAGGCTCAAGTTGTCTACTTGGCCTCTGAGACTATGTAATATGCAGTATCTAGATGGCTCAATTGCACATTGTGCAGTTCCAAGGCTTAAGCCCATCCCTTGGTCACTGACACTACACAATACGCAGTCTCCACCTAAGTCTGCCTAGGAAGAACTGTGCATTGCATAGTCTCTAGCCTCAGGATGCACCACTAGGTGCTGAGACTGTGCAATGCATAGTTCGAGTAGCCAGTCTCCCTCCTTCACCTCAAAAATTGTGCAATTTTCCTCATCAGTTCATGTGGTTACTACTTGATATTTATTTTTAAGTTGATTTTATGAAGCTAATTTATGTTTTCCATCAGTGAGTTTCCTCCCATAGGTATTGCTTGAGCATTTCTCTTCATCAGTCACTAACATTATGGTACCAATGAGATCTACTTCAAAGGATACCGTAGAGAGAAGCACCAGGGAGGCAGTTGAGAGTACACCAGTTTACTTTCCAGTTTACTCAGACACTCAAATATTTGTAGAAAAGGAATCAGATATCACATGGAAGAAGGTGAATGAAATTTTCTCAGTAAGAACCTTCAAAACATATCTGGAAGATTGGTAGGTGTATATCAATATCCAACGGTCATGTCTACACAAGATTGCATGCATATATTTGTCTTTTCCATGCACAGACATTGTCAGCTAGATACTATCCCATACAGATCCAAAAACTACGACTCACAATAGTGTCAGCGAATAGAGGCTTTCTTCTTTTCTCGCAGCAAACTATTATCTCATGTATCATTTTCCTGAGCTAGAATCGGTCATGGATTTGTACTTTTATGTGACAACCAACTACTTGAGAACCAAGGATATTGTTAAAGGTTAGGTGAAAGAGCCAAAAAGATTTCATCAGACACCCACCAACACGTACAAGACAAAATATCTCAAGAGGTCCTATAAGCTCTTAATAGTTTTATGTTGCAGAATATCTGACCAACAAAGCACCAAGACCTTTCTTGAAGGGTGGGAACCAGGCTGTGAATGAAGGTAAACTATTCAACTGGTCATATTTATTGGTTTAGGAGTGTCAGATCCATGTATCTAATTCCCTTAGCCCCCCAAGGTCAGGCAAGCCATATTTTACATGTCTGCATATCTATTGGATGAAATTTGCACACATAATGCATTCCCTCACATGAATTAGACTTGGACACCACAGGAGCCTTCTATGTATGTTTATTGCAAGTTTCTTTAGAGTGTAGTCATAAAGGAGTAATGGAGAAGCTAAATGATCACTTCCTAATTCCATTGCACAAGTTGATCTTTTAGGAAGATCCACCTTGCATGTCACGTGGGGTAATGGAAGTAGTGTTGAAGATAGCAGAACAGTTTGCCTCACCGAATGGCACTTTCCTTAGGGTTTTCGGCAAACAGAAGTAGTTGCATATTTCACCAAGGAATGCCACCGATAATTTACTCATGTAAGAAGTTGTGTATCATCTATCCACAGGTTTGTCAGAATCTTTGCACAAGAAGAAGAAAGCCCCATGGCCAACTCTTCCTATGCAAATCGAATTGTACGAGATCAAGAATCTGAAAGTCGTGGATACCAAAGGAAAGGCAATAGAAAATTTTTCATTTGGTACTCAGGAATTCAATCCAACGATCCCTAGAATTTTTGTTGAGACCACTGTGTGAGGATTCATTTCTAGTTTCTAAGCAAGACCTTTCACTAGCTGGAGGAGGAACTATACAAGAATTGTTACAATGCCTCCAAATACCACAAGCTGATCAATTTTGCAAGAACTTCACAAGTTACTCTACAAAAGGAATCACTTCAGAGGCAGCACCAGCGGAAGACCACAACCTAGTGTGCAAGAAGGGAAAGAGAAATGTTGTGCACAGTCTAGGGGGGAAGCAAAGTTGTAAGATGAAATTAGACCCAATCATGCTTAAAGCGACCATATTAGTGGAGAAGAAGAGGAAATAGAGGGTGCATGAAGCAGAATGAAAGAAGAGGGAAGAACAAGAGCAAAAGAGATTGGAGGAACAAAGGCAGAAGCAGGAATAAAGAGAAGGTGAAAAGTAATAGCAAAAGAAACAATGTGAAGACAAGTTAAAGAACAAGGGTAGAACCGACATCTATAAGAGGAGAGAAAAAGGATGCAAGAAAAGGAGCTCGCTCAAGAGATTGAAGAGTTTATTGAGATCCAAGATATGGAGGAGGAAATAGAGCCTCATAACCAAGATGTCGACCTGATGCCAAGTACACAACAAGTCACCATTTCAGTCTCCCCATCCTCTAGCAGAGCAAGCTCCAAGCAAGGAAGAGGAAATTATTACTCTTTATAATGGTTTGGTTATGGACATGTACAATCTGACTTATGACGAACTTCAGAAAAATATTGTACAAGCGAGGAAGAAACATTTTCTGAATGACCTCACATCTCCTACGTTCATCAGAGAAAGGGTGATCATGGCAAACACTAGGAAGAATCTAGGTTCCATTGTCGTCGCCAACTTGTCCTTCGCAGGAGCTATAAAGTCAAACAAAGACTACCTGATGGTCGAGAGAAAACAATTGGCAAAGAAATTGGAGGTTGATAGAAAAGAGTTTAAACAACTCTGAGTAGATTTACAAAACATAGCTCCCACACAAGTCTATCTGGAAGAACTGAAGGAAATGATACTTGTTAAAGTATTTATACTAGGAGATACCATGCAGAATATTTATCAGGATCTTGTTACCACGCATAAGGTAGTTTTCCACTTTCATGGGTTGTAGTAGAAATGTAAATACTATGTCAAAACTCTCAAGGTTGTGCAATCATATATTGTTTTCTTACATGAATAACCAATGCAATATAAAGGGGAAATGCTTGAATTGGGAAAGAAGAAAAGGTAAGAGGAAAAGTTGGAGAAATCAAAGGTTCATATGCTCATAGAGAATAACAAACAACTCGCCTCATTCATTTCCAACACTCAAACCTCATATGCACAATTGTACAACAGCCTAGACTTCTTGGTGAAATCATAGGAGATCCCATCAATTTCCTCACTCACAAAGATCAAGCGTAGGAATTAGGTCAGGAAAGATATTGAAGAATACTTGGAACAGTTGAGACAGATAGGCATCAAGGAATATCTTGAAGTAAATAGACAGAATATGCATAACCACATTCGTGGCCCTGTCTAAATCAACACAATGTTTCTCCTGCTCAAGAAGGAAACAGAAATTGGTTCCAAGTCAATGTACACAGATGTCATGGAGGCTAGAGTCCTCTTCTAACTTGGCACCATCGCATAGTTTGGGGATGTCATCTTGCAGTACAAATATTGGCACCATTACATGATCGAGAAACATCAAGTGGAAGTTGTTAAGCTAGAGTTTTACCAAACTCAAGCTTAACTATTTTGTCTTATTAGGTTGTCTAGTTGGAACTACCCAATTTTTCCTTATATGAGTACGAGTGTATTATAATATTATTTTGTAATTAATTTGTAAGTGGAATTCCAAGTGTCAATATTGGAATGTGAAGAGTTATGATGTAATGAATTTAAAGAGTCATTTTGTAAAGAAGTTGAAGAGTCATGAGGGCAGTCCAAGAGTCACAAGGGGAAGTGAATAGTCACCCATTATGTTATAAATAGATCCCCATAACTCATATAAAGGGATTTTGGGGAGCCAAGCTTTTGGCTAGGCTTAGGCTTAGAATTAGGAGCTTGGGATTTTGTGAGAGCCTTGTCTTCTCCGTAGCATAGAGGGAGTATCTTTCATTGGAGGCGTAGGTGTTAACTTCATGTTCCACTATTAGGGCTAGTGGTCTATTAATGGTATATGTATGATTGGAACTTTCACTTAATAAAAGCTCAGAGTCAACATGTTTTCATGCATATGTTGTGAATATAATAGGACTATTCTCGTTATGTTTGCAATGTATGTTATTTAACTTATGCTTATGCTTATGCTTATGAACTATTTTGTTTGCATTGGTATGAATATTGTTGAATGCATGTTGTTGTATAATTCCATCACTGTTAACTTGTGAACTATTTTGCAGATTAGCTTGTGATGTCTTTATGCTCATGTGTTCCTTCCAAGATGTGTACTATTACAGGCTTCTAAGGGACTCACTCATTTTCCATTTGTGTGTTAGAACCTTCATGCATTACACTTGACTTTTTGCAGGGTCACACACTTGTTCCCACCAAAGTCACCATAGACCAATCTATGCGTTATTGCAGCCAAGTCACATCATTAAAACCCACTGCATCGGCAACTGGACCATATTCTTGATGGTACTCCTACACCAAATGGTGTGATGTGTAATTGGGACTTCATATTAGGGAGACCCCTGTTGGGTTGTGTTATATTCTTTCCACGACTAGCGCACGTAGTTAACCAGGGGTTAGAGGGGGGGAGGTCACAAGGGGTTTGAGGGGCACCTGTAACCCCACTTTATGGGGTCCAGGGCAGCGCCCTAGAAAATTTTGGTTTTGGACCCTATGTTAGGTTGGGCGGACCCACCTATGGTTTTGTGTATGATTTTCGCACATGTTTTTTGGACACGATGGTTTTTCGGTCCATGGTATTGGACGCGATGGTTTTCGGTCCATGATATTGGATACTTCGGCATGTATAAATATGTATTGTAATATTGAAAGGAAAATAATGAAAAATCAAGCCGGTAGTCCTGGTTTTGGGATCCAGTAGGAAAATCTCTGTGTATATGTGTTTTATGTGTTATGCTCTCGCATTTTTTACTTTTCTGTGTTTTAGAATTCGTATGCAGGTAATTTATGTACGAGGTTAAAACCTACATTTGGTATCAGAGCAGTTTTGGCTTCAAGGGGACGCCTTTGTTGCTGAGGGGTTTTGCTCAGGCCTGTGGTAGACCCTATTTAGTGGGAGATCTGCGAGATCGATTCTGGTGGTGAAAGAAGATGGCGAGTAGTGAAAAGATAGAGATCAAGAAATTTTATGGTCAGAGTTTTGAGTTGTGAAAAATCAAGATGGAGAATCTGTTGGTAGATAAAGATCAGTGGATTGCAGTAGATCCCGATACTAAACCAACGGGAGTGTCCGATGAAGAATGGAAGAAGTTGGATCGGAAGGTGTTGATGCCTCAAAAATCGCTGCAGCAATAATGGGGGATAACCACCCGGTCCAGACCTTAAAGCAGCTCCTTTTCCGTTCGGTGTGGTGGCTCCGACTGGTTTAACTAGGTCCAGTTACCTTCTCCCTATAGCTATTGGTTTATGATGTATCTTTCACTACCAATATTTAGGGATATCAGATCACTTATTCTTGCTGATCAGGAAAGAGAATGACCCTTAAGCTAATTTGGGTTCAGCCAAGCCACAACTAAAGTTTTGCCTCTTTGAAGAGAGGGCTTAAAAGAATGTAGAATTTACTCTAAATGCAAGCTTATTCTATGATGCAAGCAGCAGAAACTAATCTAAATCCTATCTTAATTAGGAAAATATAGATCTAACCCAACTAAGAGCAAGATAATTAAAGTATTGGGATTTAAATATGTCTTGTTTATAATGAATATCAAGTTAATGAAGTAGTTCAATTAACTGATATTATGGTTACCAAAACACATCCTATTGAAACCTCTTAACTAAAATAATAAACCAACATCATTCAGGAAGTAGTTCACAAAAATGATATTAATTATCAAATCAGTAAATCCAATAATTGAATAATGATATGTGGAAATAGTTCACAACACATTACCATTCAATAAATCAGTTTTATAAGACAGATTTCTGAGTAAGTAGCTACTCAAAAATGAGAAATTAATCCATAAAAACAGAGATACATAATAACAAGATTGAGACAAATTACCCATATTGACAATAGTGCACAAACATGAATAAATGACACTTTCCTGTTACCATAAAAATAAAACTGATATTCGAAACAGTAGTATTAGAAATACCAATTTATTGCATCCATCTCTCTGTCCCTAGTCTCCAACATCTCTTTACATTACTTGAACTTCTACTTTCAAAGCTAAAGCCACAATAGTGCAAACTTTGCCCTTCATTTATAATTCAAGATACAAAGGGAAAATCCTCAATAATCTCCAGATCTGAGATTTTCTCTCCTCTCCCCTACAACTCTAAATTCCTATTACAGTAGTGCTTTTAGAAATCTAGAATTGCAGAGGAGAGCAACCCCTTATTACATTTTGCAATCTATTATTTATACTATTTGTAAAGGAATTTTTGAGAGAAAAGTTTGGTGAAGAGAAATCTGTCAAATCCAATTTTATTTGCTCAAAAATTCTAATCTTCAATTGCTGGAGCATTCTCATTGATTGAGATCCTTTTCTCCATATCTCTTCTACTGTTTTCCTGCAAGAAGAAATTAAAATAAATTAAAATTCAACAATAAAATCAAAATGGCATTGTTGGCATTTAAAACAAATTCAATCAAATTGTATTTAAATAAATAATTGAAAATAAAATATAAGCTCTCTATTGATGCCTGGAATGATTTAATTGGCCAAGAATATCATTGACGAGTGAATCTGCAATTAGAAGAAGCTTGTACAAATGAAAATAAAACTCAGAAAATTGATTTTGTTTTCAAAGTTCGGAGCTTGATCTTCTGCCTGATTTTTGACCCAATAAATGACCAAATCTGTTAGTGAAACCTCCTCAAAAATGTTCTCCTTGATTTTCTCTTTCCAATGAGCCGTCCTGGACCTCATTTGGCCAAGTATAACTCAATCTATGAGCCTCCAAAGTTGATGGATTAAATCTGGCATGAATCTGGAAATTCTATTGTTAGACTAACAAATCAAAATTCTCATTAAAAATTAAATCCTAAATTAAAATTCTAATTAATTCTAAATTAATGGTTAATTATAAACTAAACTAATTATTAATTAACATTAATCTAATTAACTAATATAATTAATTATTTATAAACAAATTAAATCTAATCAAAAACTAATTAATATTAATTTAAATAATATTTAAATTTTATTTTATTTAATTAATTAAATTTTTATATTAATTAATTAATATAAAATAAAACATTAAATATTATAAATTATAAATTATTATAAAATTAAAATTATAACTACCTAATCATTTTTCGCTCATACGTATGAGTGTTGAAACTTAAAACAAAACTTAAAAGATAACCTAAGTTAATGCCCCCCATGTTTTTTTGACTTTTCACACTCGGCAAATCGGATAGGGGAATGAGGGGAATGAGGGCTATCGGAGTTTTGTTAAACTTGCAATATATAAAATCTCCGATGCGATCCCATTTGATTTCCCAATGCGATTTTTTTTTTTTTTTTTTTTTTTTTTAATTTTTTTTTTTTTCATATATATTATGTTTTAAATTTTAATTTAATTTAATTAATTATATATTACATATAAAATATTAATATAAACTAATATTACAAAAATTAAATCTATACTAACCTCCATTACCTTTATTCGTTCCATTCCTTTTAACATTTACTCATGTATGGGTCATAGCTTGAAGTTTAAAAAGAAAACCAATCGAATAACCAAGGTGTCATGAGATTTTCGTTTCCTTTGACTTTTAATGATCGACATCGTGGTATGGTATGTATCGGCAATCGGCATCAGAGACATGAGGGTATCGGGGTTATTTAAAATATGTCCAATAAAAACTTCCGACCCCATCCCTCGATATGATGAAAATTATTTTTTTATATTATATTTTTTATTTTATTTTATATAATATATATTTTATGTTTTAAATTTAAATTTAATTAAATTAATTATATTTTAATTAATTTAAAATTTAATATTTAATGATTAATTTTTTTTATGCTAGTTTTATTTTAATGAAGTTAGTTATTTATTATTTAAACTACAACCACTCCAAAAATAATAAAAATAACATTTTTAACCCAGACTAGATAAATGATGGGATTTCAAAAGTGTCATTTTCAAACCAGTTGACCAAATGAGGCGAAACAAGTGTAAATGGGAAGCTTATAAAAAATTGATTTTAACAAAGCAATCTAAACAAGAATTCAAAAAAAAATGAAAAATTAACAAAAGCATAGGGCAATCAACTAAGTAAAAATCCAAAAAGGTGTTTAGCCAAATTTTATAGAAAGGGTCCCCATCATTTGAGTTGAGCAAGTCAAAAATGGGGGGTTGTGTTTTTACCACAACAATGGCGACACACAGAAGAAGAACCAGTTATCTCCGATGAGGTTTCCTCAAAATTCAATTAAAAATATTTAAAGAAGAGAGAATTATGTTTGAAATGTTCGACTAGGTTCATTAATCTGAATAAAAACCAGAATCATCTAACTGTAATTTTTCTTAAAATTCCTCATAAATTAAAATATTTCAAAACTCTATATCAATCCTTAATTAGTTGTAGTGATAAAGCAGGGATCACTTTACAACTTAGCTTTTAAAATATACTCATTTGTCACAGGTAGAGCCACTACTGCCAGCAAACATCTATAGTCTCGGCAGGGTTACCTTTTAATCATCAATGATTCAGAATCTCATCTGTTTAAGAATTATTGATCTAGGGATAAATCCATTTATATATGTTTATTTTCTTTGAATTTTTATTTTTTTATTACTCTTAAAAGCCATTGTCTTGGTTTGGTAGCCAGATAGTTGACAAGGCCATTCACTGGTTATTATTGGGCTAAACAAAATGACTCGTGATGAGACCCCTTGTCTTATAATTGTTGGCAATCATAAGCCATTACCCTGGTTTGTTTAGCAGTGTTGGTAATGTCAGCCTATTTTTCCCCTATGATCATGGTAAGAAGGCTTATGATGAGACCTCTTATCTTTGAAGTTTAAATATATTTTTGGATTATACTCTAGAAAAATACGACTCTTTAGGACAGGGAGAATCATTGACTCCTTCAGAGTTAAGAATGACAATTTCAGAGTTAAAGGTGCTTTGTTGTAAAGTGTCTTTACTTGATTAAAAATAACTTTTCTTGACTGATAATAGAACTTTGAAAATATTTTAATAAAATATTGAAATCTCAAAATGATTACAATTTTGATGAAAAAGAAATTTTTCAGATTTTATGATACTTTGCCAACTTCTCTTGATTGGTAATCTCTTCCTTAAATATGTCTACTTTTATAATAAGAAAATTAAACATTACTAAGAGATTTAAGAAAAAGCTAATAGGTGACTATTAACTATCTTTCTCTATGTATACTGACCATTGTTAGGTAACAAGTAGGCCTTCCATATAAATCATGGCAAAGTCACCAAAATCAAAATTGAAAACCAAAAGAAAAGAATTCGTATGCTAAAGTGGAAAAGAAATCAACAAACAAAAATAAAGATGAAGAAATTTGAAAAATGAAGGAAAATCCAAGTTTCAAAAGATAAACTCCAACAAGAATGTTTATACCAATCTCTTCAACAATATGAACAAAAAGAAAATAAGCATGTAATCATTTCTTCTTATGTTGAGGTTTAGAAAAACATACATTGCAGGATTGTAAGTGTTTTAGGATTTTTGGATAGCAGTGACGATAAAATTTAGCCACAATGAAAATTTTCTATCTTATATCAATCTTCTTGTTTCAAAGCATCGTCTTGATCATTTTTTAATAACATGAATGTTCAAAGAAACAAACTAAAGGTTCAGAAATTCCCTGGTGTAGCTATTTCGATGAAGACTATCGTTGCTTCTTGAAATTAAGCCAGGAGAAGAGTATGGACTTCGAAAATATGATCTGGTGGAGGATTGGAAGCTTTTATGAAGAGCTGCAAAACATATTTTTATATCAGCATAATTTAAAAATAAACATGAAAGTAAATTAACGAAATGGAAATTAATGAAAGTGGGTACATGAATCTTACCATTGGAGAATTTCTTTTGATCTTACCTGAAAGGTATCAGTTTCTCCAAACTAGCTGACTTCTTATTTTAATTAAAATTAAAAACATAAAGAAGTCAAACTAACCAAAATCCTATAACCCAAAATCATTATTTATTTTATTTAAACTAAAGCAAGCAGTAAAATGTAAAAAATGAATGCTTTGTGTTCAAGGGAATTGAAATTAAAACCAATGCATCAGAAATGAGAATGAGAATTTGCAGTAATGACTGTTTCTCAAAATATTATAAGTTTCATATAAACTCCATGATTTTATAAATTGTCCAGAATCAAGACCAAATCCAAGATAATAAAATTTAAATATGAAGATAGAGAAGTCTTGAATTCCTTTTTTAATTATGGAATTATATATTTAAAACTGAAATATATGAGAAATGAAAATGATTTAAATATGCTACAAATTGGTCATTAACTGCTTTCTTACCATAGTGGCTACCCAAACTTGCTTTTAAAATAACATATCGCCGTATCGGATGATTCGCATCACATGTTTCTTTACCATGCTTCAAGTTTAATCAGCAAGACTTCACCTTTGTTGCTATGCCATATATCGATTAAATGTTAATGGCTTAGAGGCATGCATTGGAAGTTATCGAATCGGAGGTTGCAATAGAAAATTGCAGATATGAGATCATGCGATGAAAATATGTGCGATGAGATGTAGTGATCACACTATTGAAGAAATATTATATTAGGGATCGGGAACAATTATGTCACAAATTGCACACAGTATCTTGTGATTTGTACTTTTCACATAGCGCATCGTAGATTCAGAATAATGATATGGCCATAAATAATGTGATGAAGTGATTACGATATCGACGATGCGATGGATGACATAATTAATCAGCAATCGACAATCTTAAGCACCCGATGTAACACAATATGATTCCTGCGATGCCGATATGCGATGAATGACGTGGCTAATCGGCGATCGGCAATTTTAAGCACATGATGTAACACTTCTTGATATGCCGATATGCGATGAGGAGTGGACCCGATAACTTTATGATGGGATTTTAATAACATATCGGATCCAAGACCTCGGCCCTTTTGAAGTTATGCTCCTACCATTATTGTGATTGAGCGAACGCGATATTTTTTTATGAATTTGATTTGAATTTCATATCGGGTGCAAAATTATGTAGTCATTTCAATATCGGTAAAGTCATTTATCGGAGATCGGCGATTCACGATAATGGAAGTATATTCAACTGCAAACCTCTGATATGCGGAATGCGATATGACATATGAGCAAGGTAATACATCAGAGATCTTTTATGAACAATTTGTTATCAAAAAATGCTAAGGGCTTCTTTCGATGAAATATTTCGCTACAAATGGTTGTGAAATGGATGATGCGATATTGGAAGGAAATTATTGAAGAAGATGAGTGGGATGGTAGTATTGTGAATATGCATTCACCGTAGTATCATCAATATGAAAACCAAATTGAAATGATGAATGAAAGCAAAGTTAAAAATGCTCAAATTCCATTGAATCACAAATAAAATTTCCCTGAACCTG
Organism: Pinus tabuliformis; assembly: GCA_031772625.1. Classification (NCBI taxonomy): domain Eukaryota; kingdom Viridiplantae; phylum Streptophyta; class Pinopsida; order Pinales; family Pinaceae; genus Pinus; species Pinus tabuliformis. The sequence continues at coordinate 1,027,490,552 of CM062805.1, forward strand.
TTGTAAATTTGAAATGGGATTGTTGCTTACTTCAAGTTTTGATAGCAAATGAAAACCTGCAAATGAAACAGAACAAGAATAAAAAATAAGCTAAGGAAAAGAGAAACTAATAAGAGATGAGAACGAGCTTGTGAATGCATACCTGGAAGGAAATTGTCTGCAAATTTTACCTCATGAATCTTCAAATCCTTCCTTGGATTTATCAAAATTTTGACTTTGTTCAAAATCATCTCATCATTTATTCTAAATCAAAGTGTGCAATCAGCCTAAATAAAATATGTTTATTCATGTTCAAGAAACATAAATTTTACTAGAAATAAATATGAAAATAGTCTTCCCTTTTGAATTGAAACAACAATTTATTACCTCTGCTCATTTCGAATTAACTTGAGAGAAATCTGTATTGTTATAGTGACTGTTTAATAATGTCTTCAATACATAAATATGATGCGTATTGTAGCATCAAATAATAAACTAAAGATCAGAATGGGATAAAGCCACTAATTGAGGAAAAATGTCAAAACAGATCTAAATGTGTGCACACAGCAGAATAAACATCCTTAGCGAATTCCGAGGAATATAATATGAACTTCATATGATTACCACGAAAGGTTTCACTGACTAATAATGATTGAATTAGAATTAATATTATCATAGACAGCCATACATTTCATGAGATAATGAGATCATGAAGCTTTTATATCTTCAAAACCTTTATCATATAAATTTCAAAAGAAAATCTTAAAAGGGAATCTCGAAATGAAGAAAAGTGGCTTTGAGGCGATTGATGCCAAGTGCAACCTTAACTGAATTTAATCAAGACATTATTCAAAATAGGCAGAGTGGAGATATTGTTGTAAATTTTTTTAAAAAGAAAGCAAGAATTAAATCTTTCTGATAAGGAGAAAATGTTTCAATGAACATGCATGAGAAGGTTGATTGCCTCATTTTATTTTTTAATCTACAAAACTGTTAAAAACAAATTAACTATACAAAACAAACTAACTAAATTAATTCTACTCATATTCTAACCATATACATGAAAATGACTAGGTATAGTCATATTTCCAGTGTAGCCATTTTCTCATTTTAATTGTTGCATGTATGTACAGTTCAAATTTTAGTAATAAAAATACAAATCTAATTAAACTAAGAAATTTAGATATGAAATCAGAATGTACAGTTATTGTTGGCAAGTTGATTAAAATCTCTTTCTCTTGAAATTTGCTTTCCAATTCAATACCAATTGGATCATAAAAGTCTGGATGGATTTCCATTAATGATTGGGAAATGTTCAAAAGAGGAGATGACAGGCCGAATTCTGGATATGAGTTTTCAAATTCAAAGGCCTGGAAAAATTGTTAGTGTTATCTACAAATGTTAAGCTATTAACAATCTCCTTTGAGAGAAAAATTTCCAAATATTTTTCAAATGAATTAATGAAAAATGGATGGAAATCTTTCAAATGAATCGGAAAATTATTAATTAAATTGGATTGCTGGCAGATTTCTAAAAATACATTCTCTTGTTGATATCGCCTTTGAGAAGATAGAAGTTTTTGATAAGAAATGAACATCAATTGACATTGACATGTTAACAGCTTTTGATGTTCATGGTTATAACAAGAAACTTCAATTTCCCAATAAGACAATTCATCAATTGGGTGTTTGATAATAAATTGCTCAATGTGGCAGCGTAAAGTGTTAAAATTCTGAAAAATAAAATCAAAAAATAAATCTAAATTTAAATAAAATAAGTAAGGAAACAAAAATAAAATGAAATCACTATTTTTACAACTAATGTTACAGCACAATTGGGATCGTTTTGAAATAATTTCTTTTTCACAAGGATTGGCTAGAATTATGGAATTTGAGTAATTTTGAATTCCAACTTGTGAATTAGAAAACGAATTATGATTATGAGTAGGAATGAGAGCTTGATCATGATATGAATCATAAATTGGGATGTTTTCTTGAATAGTGAAATCATGAAGATAATTTGCTACTCTAAAATGGGGATAGGTTGGAATAATTTCTAAATTGAAATGTTCCTCATTCTCAGATGTTATCTAAATTTTATCACGAGGATTCTTTTGAGAAGAATAGAAATCAACATCCTCAATGTCAGAGTAATTATCACAAACGACTTCACAAGATTGTCTGGAATTCTCTTCAATCTCATCCAATATACCAAAACAAGGAGGAACAAAAATTTCATGTTCATTAATAGCAAAAGAATGATCAATCATTGTTTCTCTATCTTGATAAAAATTAATTGGTATGTCATTTAAATCATCCTCTTTATCTTCTGAAACATCATTAATACCAATAGAGGAAAACTTACCATCATTAAAAATATCAGGATAAAGAGAAAAATGTGAATTTTGAATGCAATTAAAACTGTCTCTGTTTGAAAACTCTTGTGCATTATGCTCATTGTAGATTTCATATTGTAGATCATTCCTTTGTGTACTCATGCTTTCTTGAAGAAGGCTACTTCGCTGCTCTGATTTCGGCATTTGCTCATCATAGAAAAATTCAGAAATTTGTACAGCAGGTTACGTGTTATTATTTACTTTGATTGTTTCTTGTACTTGTTGATTTTTAATCTGATTTTCTGAATTGACCGCAGAGTAATTTTCAGATTCCAAGGCAGCTCTTTCTCTGAAACTGTTGTTGTTGTCTTCTTGCATTTAATTAGAAATATTTTCCAAGCTTTGTGAAACAACTTCATCACAATTTATTTGCACATCCAAATTGGAATTCTCATTTATGTTGGAAGGGAATGAAACAAAGCTTGAACTAATTTCATATGAATTGGAAATTGAAGGAAGAGAACAAATATATTCAAACCAATCTAGTGATTCTTCTTCCATAGGTTTATCTTCGATTTTGAATCTTAAACAATTCAAATGAAATCGAATATTAAAATCTCTAACAGACTCATTTTCAAACCTTCGTAGATATTCAATTTTATCACATACTTGTTCATAATCATAGCCGTCAAATTTACAAATGAAAATTGTAACGAACTGATCCCAGTTGTGGATTGAAGCAACTGGAAGAATTCTACACCAGTTTCTAGCTTTTGCCGCAAATGTGAGAGTAGAAATTCTGCATAAGATGCCTTCATCAATTCCTTGAAAATCATAATTTGAAACGTTTTGAATAAATTGAAGGACATGATTAAAAGCAGAAGAATTTCCCTTACCATTAAACTTTACCTGAGACGAGTCTTACCATTTCGGGTGGAGTATTGGAAGATGCACGTCCATGGATACAACTCTAAATTGGAAGTTTAAGAGGAGCCGTCGTGATTTAAATAAAGTGATAAAATTGAAAAGACTACAATAAACTTTAATCTCAGGCCCTCCTTCTAGCGCCAAAAATTTTGATGCCTCGAAAATTACTGCAGCAACAATGGGGGATAACCACCCGGTCCGGACCTTAAAGCAGCTCCTTTTCCATTTGGTGTGGTGGCTCTGACTGGTTTAACTAGGTCCAGTTACCTTCTCCCTATAGCTATTGGTTTATGATGTATCTTTCACTACCAATAGTTAGGGATATCAGATCACTTCTTCTTACTGATCAGGCAAGAGAATGACCCTTAAGCTAATTTGGGTTCAGCCAAGCCACAATTAAAGTTTTGCCTCTTTGAGGAGAGGATTTAAAATAATGTAGAATTTACTCTAAATGTAACTTTATTCTATGATGCAAACCAAAGAAACTAATATAAATCCTATCTTAATTAGGCAAATATAGATCTAACCCAACTAAGAGCAAGATAATTAAAGTATTGGGATTTAAATATGTCTTGTTTATAATGAATATCAAGTTAATGAAGTAGTTCAATTAACTAATATTATGGTTACCAAAACACATCCTATTGAGACCTCTTAACTAAAATAATAAGTCAACATCATTCAGGAAGTAGTTCACAAAAATGATATTAATTATCAAATCAGTAAATCCAATAATTGAATAATGATATGTGGAAATAGTTCACAACACATTACCATTCAATAAATCAGTTTTATAAGATAGATTTATGAGTAAGTAGTTACTCAAAAATGAGAAATTAATCCATAAAAACAGAGATACATAATAACAAGATTGAGACAAATTACCCATATTGACAATAGTGCACAAACATGAATAAAATGACACATTCCTGTTACCATAAAAATAAAACTGATATTTGAAATAGTAGTATTAGAAATACCAATTTATTGCATCCATCTCTCTGTCCCTGGTCTCCAACAACTCTTTACATTGCTTGAACTTCTACTTTCAAAGCTAAAGCCACAATAGTGCAAACTTTGCCCTTCATGTATAATTCAAGATACAAAGGGAAAATCCTCAATAATCTCCAGATCTGAGATTTTCTCTCCTCTCCTACAACTCTAAATTCCTATTACAGTAGTGTTTTTAGAAGTCTAGAATTGCAGAGGAGAGCAGCCCCTTATTACATTCTGCAATCTATTATTTATACTATTTGTAAAGGAATTTTTGAGAGGAAATTTTGGTGAAGAGAAATCTGCCAAATCCAATTTTATTTGCTCAAAAATTCTAATCTTCAATTGCTGGAGCATTCTCATTGATTGAGATCATTTTCTCCATATCTCTTCAATTGTTTTCCTGCAAGAAAAAATCAAAATAAATTAAAATGCAACAATAAAATCAAAAAATGACATTGCTGGCATTTAAAACAAATTCAATCAAATTCTATTTAAATAAATAATTGAAATTAAAATATAAGCTCTCTATTGATGCCTGGAAAGATTTAATTGGCTAAGAATATCATTGACGAGTGAATCTGCAATTAGAAGAAGCTTGGACAAATGAAAATAAAACTCAGAAAATTGATTTTGTTTTCAAAATTCGGAGCTTGATCTTCTGCCTGATTTTTGACCCAATAAATGACCAAATCTGTTAGTGAAACCTCTGGTGAGCTCCAGTATTGTAGCAATAATGCTACAACTCCTGGGGCTTCCTGTCTCTTAATTTTATCAACCCGGTAGTTCGTACAAACTTGGAAGCGACGGTGTTGTATGCACAAGTACTAGCTCTTGTCGCAGCTGTCACTTGGTCAGCTGACACAAGTCCGCTAGGGCTCAAGCCAACTTCTATAGGCTCTCATAAGAAGCTTGTTAAATGATGGATGAAAGCTAGCTCAAAGAAGACTAATCTACGTGGCAAAAATGAACTGAAAGCAAATCAAAACATGGAAACCCTAGGAAACCCTAATTTAACTAGTCTAACCTCTATGATGCAAAGAATGTGAAGGAAACTTCTACCAATGATGCCATTACTTCTAATAAGTGAAAATGCATGAATCTAATCTACTTGCATCTTAAAAGACATGTTTTTGTATTTTTTCTTTAAGTGGATGGAGTGATTGTGATTTTGTGCTTATTAGGGTTTGGTTGTGCAGATGTGATGCGGAAGGAAGGAAAGCTTGGGAAAGGTTGGGGAGGCTAGGAGAGGTCCCCAGAGATCCTTAGCATCAATCCACAGAGGTTCCTCACGTTCAGAGGCTCAACAACCGAGTGAGTGGCCTCCTACAGGATATCTGCAGGGGATTCTACAGGAAACGCAGGGGTTTCTACAGGATGTGCTGTAAGTGGAAGTTTTGGGTGATGGTGAAGGGATGGAATGGTTTGGGTGGATAGGTAGGGTGGAGATGAGACTTGTGATGACTCAAGGGCAGAGAAATAGGACAGAGAATGAGTGCACGAAGTGGTTGGTGGATAGAAGGATGGGATCAACAAAAGGACAAAAGGATGAAGCTACATGGTAATGAATGAGTTGGAAGGTGAACAGCAATGTAAAACCTATGAACAACAATGTAAAACTGAGAAAAAGGAGCCATGCATGGAATGAAAAATGTAGAAGTATGGTTCAATGTCAACAGTGCATGGATGGATCTTCAATGACTATGTTGCAGCATGTATAAAGTGAAGAACTGCGTATTTTTGTGGTTGGTATAGGCTGCACTCCAATCTCCAAACAAATATGGCAGTGGAGACTTCCTCAACCTTTTTTCTTGGAGCTCCAATGTATTATCAACCTGCTAGTCTAACTAAACAACCGAAAGCAATTCAACCATAAGCTAAACTCATTCAATCTCATAAAAACTAACTCAGCAAACCTGTAATTTCAAATTTAATGGTAAGGCAATGAACTAAAGTGCTGAAACAAAAAGAAATGAACATTACAACACAGAGGAGGTATGTTGCTCTCTTAAAAACTCATAATTGGATCAAAAGTTGCCTGTCTTTATTGAATAATCATGAATCTAATGACATGCCAAAACTGGCTTACAAGGAGCAAAAACCGAGCTACAACATGACTAACCAAATTGACTAACTAGCTAACCCCAAATTGACTAACTAGCTATACAAAATGACTACCCACTAGCTACCCAAAATGAGGCCCCAAGCCTTCTTATTTATACAATTTGAGGACCCAACAGTCCTCCTAAAAGTTAGGGACTTGGCTGCCCAAGACTTGGAGTTAACAGCAGTCCAACTTGACTTGCTTGGCTGCCCTTGAGCTGATTGATTTGGTGGCCCTTGAACTCCGAGCTGATGGTGGAGAATTCGAGGTAAGGGCCCATAAATGAGGGGGACACCTTCCTACAAATCCTCTAGCTTGTTCTCCCACGAATTTGGCTGCCAAGTGCTCATTAAGACCTTCAAATTTGTCTCCAAGTTGACCAAAAAGGCTACACAAAGCACCCATTAGACTTGTTGGCATAATGACTAACCAAATTCACTCTATTAACATAAAAATAATCAAGAACATGCAATAAACAAATGAGAATGGTGGACTAAGCCAAATTAGGAGGTTGAATGAGCCCAAATAATTGTACATTTTTTGGGCTCATCATCACCCCCCTACTGAAAGTGTTGCTCATCCTCTGAGAACCAAATCTCTCCCCTTGTCTTTGATGGCCTTGGTGACTTTCTTGGCTAGCATTTCGGCCGATTTCTCCTTTGGCTTCCCACTTTTCAAACTTTCCTGTAGAAACTGTTCGCTGGCTTCCTGTAGAAACAGTCTCTGTCTAAATGTAGAAACAGTCTGCTAACTTCCTGTAGGAACAATTTTCTTTCATTTTGCTTGCTTGGCTGGGGATGCCTTCTCCTTGAACTGTGTTGCCTGAAAGCTGACGAATCCAACATGAATGGCAAGTCTAATGTATTATAAAAGCACAAAAGTACAATGAACTGCCCGAGAATAGATAGTGCATGCCAAATCTGGATGGGAAAGAGTGTTTCCAGGCCTTTAACTGAATCGAATGGCATTCTTAATCTTGGATTTGAACTCTACTAAGAATTGATAACAGAGGCAGAGCAAAACATAAGATAGATCAAGGGCAGAGAAAATATGACTTGCTCACATATCATTGATATGAATCACCATTTCCCTTCAATCTGCAATTGCTTCAAAACAGGCCAAAAATGAGAATTCCCAAGTTGTGTTTCAAGCTGCTGTATAACCAGGAGTAGAGCAAAACTTCATACCGAATCACACTTTTAAGATGCAGCTGTTGTGTCATTTGTTCTTTGGGGCAACGCTGTAGACATAGCAAGGTTTGCATAGGTATTAGCAGCTTTTTCTCTCAAAGCAAATATAGTTGACAGTGGTGTGCATAGAAGGTCCAAGATGGGTCAGACCACCCCATCTTTGATCATTTGTAACGCATTCTCAGTTAAACTTGAAAGATTTTGAAGTGTTTAAATGGCTGCTAATTTTGCCTTCAAATGAACATTGGAAATCATTTCAAGAAGTGGAAATACAACCTCCTCTTTTAGCAATGCAGCGTTGCTTTGATCTGTTAAACCTATCTCTGACAACTTCCTTGCCATAACAATCTTCATTGTTTCAGACCCTTCTCTCAGGTTCTGTATCAAGGGCTTGAAATAGTCCGCCTATGCCATTTGCAGTACATGATGCTCACTGCATGGGAGATTCTCCAGAACTTCTTTTGCATCCTTAGCAGTTTTAGGATTGTCACTCTTTGACATTGTTACAAGGAGGAGGATACAACCTTGTACCTTGCCAATCTGTTCACACACAGCCATATCCTTTGAAAGCTCTAAAATCAATTCTACGGCTTTCATACCCTCTGCAATATCACATGCAAGTGAAAAAACAATAAAATCAATAGCATGATCCACCTCAGCTATTTTCACCTTTCTTCAAGCTTCAAACTTGATGAAGAGAAGCTCAGGCTCCTCTGCTCTGCTGCACTTTCCTGTAGACGACATCCTATAGGCGGCTCTCACTTCCTGTAGAACGAAACAATGCTCCCTGTAGAATGCCGATGAGCCGAAGGGTCTTGAAAAATGGCCGAGAAAGATCGGTGGAGGATATAAAGTTAATAGATTGTGGAAACTTCAGTGGAGGACGTGGAAAGTGCAGATGGACAGCAGTTCATGAGTTTCAGCCAAGCCGTCTTTAATTTCTCCGTGATTTGTGATGTGGTGGCAAAAACATGTGCGCTAGATTTTTCAAACTGCAGTGATACATGTCTTCTTCTCTCTGTTAATTAATTGACATCCTGTTCATTGGAGTTAAACTTTCTATCACTGTTTTTTTCTTTTAATTTTTTTTTAATTTTTACGAGAGTCCATTGTCCACGTGCACTGCGTGGCTGCCGGCGGAGTTCTGAAGCAGACAATCAGTTGAGCCTTGCTACATTCATGGCTTAATCCCTCATCCCATTCGTTTATGCAGTTCCCAATTAAATCTATGCAATAGAAGAATGAGATTAGTCACATACCTCGAAGTTAAATGGTTGCCGTGAGCTGTTGTGGCCTGTCATTGCTGCATGCATTGGTTTTCCTGATTTCATGTAGCTTGGCTGCTAATCTTTGATTGTTTTTTTCCTTGTGCAGGTGTCCTCTGGCCGGATCTGAGCTGCGTGCATTGATTTCCACGTTCAACTCTGCCCGTTCAAGCTGCTGCTGCTGCATGGTCACAACCAGAACTTCTTTTTGCCATTTCTCCCAAACGGTAGATCGGTTTGATCTGAAACTTGGTGCGCATGTTACTACCATCATTATGCATCTCCCATATCAAATTTGTGATCAATGGATGCACGGATTTCTAGAAAAATGGAAAATGGCTGAAGATTTCAAAGCTCAATTTCTCAGAAACCGTGCATCGAAATCGGCTGAAACTGCTTGGGTAGGTTACTATCATCCATGTGCATCTCCCCATGAAACAAGTTTTGAAACGGATGCACGGTTATGGAGAAAAGACAAAAATGGCTGATGGTGATGGAGGCTGATTTCTTGGAAACCGTGCATCGGAATTGCATGAAACTGCTCAGGCATGTTGTCATCAACCTTGTACAATTCCCCATAAAACGGTTTTTCAAATGGATGCATGGTTTTCAAGTTATGGCAAAAACAAATTTGGCTCTAGGTATTTTTGCTTCAAGGCTTTTTGCATGTGCTTGCATGGGATGACAAAATGAATTTTGTTTGTGATGCAGGTATGGAGATGATGGAGGAGGAGCTGGAAGATGGCATGAGGGCTTCTGAACTTGAGGAAGCTACCATGCTCGCCAAACCACTTTTTGAAATGCATGCCTAGTTTCCCACAATTTCTACAGGAAGATCCTGTAGAAGCACAATGAGAAGCACAAGGAGGTGAAAAAATGATGGATGAAGGCAAGGGATGGACACCCAAGTGCTTGCAGGCCTAACCAATAGACTCCCACCATCAGATTCACTTTTGAAATTGGATTTGGCTCGTCCAAAGGTTCTACAGGATGTTTCCTGTAGAAATACAGAGCTTTCCTGTAGAAGACACAGTTTTGAGGAAAGAAGCATAATGACATGAAAAAGATGATGGAAAAGGGGTGAGGAATGGAAACATGGATGTGGGTAGGCCTCATGGACATATTCCAAGCCTTCAGGTCCTCCTCGGAGATCAATTTGGCTTTTTTGTAAGCTTCCTGTAGAAGATACGAAACTTCCTGTAGAAGGCACAAAAACTCCTTTGTCTTTGATTTGAGTGCTCCTCCTATCATGAAACGTCCTTCTTGCAACCTGCAATGTCATTGCTGCAACATGAAATTATTCAATGGAGATTAGCTTTTTATTTTTCTTTTTCTTTTTCTCTTTTTTTTTTTGAAAAACAACTAGGGCGCCTCATGGAGGTTTTCACCCTAATTGCCTGCCTTGGGCGCCTCCAAGGGAGGTTTTCACCCAAAGATCTTATTCTCTTTTTCTCTTTTTTTTTTTCAACCCATTGACCGCCTCATGGAGGTTTTCAATCAATGAGCCAATCTAAGGCTCCTCCGAGGAGGTTTTCACCTTAGATTTCTATTTTTCCTTTTTTCATTTTTTTTTCTTTTTTTTTTTTTTTTTTCTTTTTTTTTTTTCTTCTACCCTACCCTACTTGAAAAACAAAATCATTTTCAAGTATAAGAATACTTCCAATGGAGCCATGTGCACATCGAGATTAGAGAAAAAATGATGTGGAGGCTCGAAATGCATGCTCTGACAGGTATCCAGATCTCAGAGACCAAATGATCTGACTTTGAAGGGATCAAACATAGCTGAGGAGGAGAGTACTGCTGCAACTTAGTGACCTTCTGAAACCATATCTCAATATAGCTTTGATATCCTTGGTCATCTTGCTGATTTGGACCATTCTTCATGTCACCTTCTATCATGACCTTCTGATCTTCCTCTTGTTATTGATTTTTCTCTGGAATACATGGAGGATTTGATGGTAACCATGAGGGAACTCTCGCGATCTCTGATTCTGATCTCTTTTCTTCATCAAGTGCAGCCCTTGGTTCTTTGATCTCCTCTTTTGAATCTTTTTTCGCTGGATGTGATCCTTCAATGCTTTCAAGATGATCTCTTTTTTGCATTACTTTTCCTGAGCTTTGGTGAACATCATTGAGCTCACGAGGAATCATTTGCACATGTTGTGCCTCAGATTTGCAATGGGGTTGAGCTGCTCCATTGCATGGTTTTGGAAATGGAGGTACGGGTAGTTGAGTGGAGGTGTGAAATTGAAATGGAGATGGATGGCATTGTGGTTGGGTAGGCATTTGGGGTTGCCTTGGTGGAGGAGGAGGCGATGGTTGTGGATGAGCAGGTGGTGGAGGAAAATGAGCGGGATGAGAGTTATACTGGGGCCTCCACTCCTGATAAGGTGCATTCCACTGAGGTTGTGGCTGAGCATAAGAGTGAAATGAATGAGCAACTGATTGGGCATAATATGGATCTGTGAAGGAACAAGGAGAATATGACCAAGGAGGAGGTGTAGACCAGGAAGGATGAGCAGGGGGATCCCAAGAAGGCATGAAAGTGGCTTGATAAGGGTCATAATAGGTCTCGGGTATCCCTTGCATCTCCTGCTGGTAAGATCTAGGTCCATGTGGCCTCCTTTGGTTCATATAATAGAGTGATTCAGTGGCTCCCTTGGCTCTTTGATATGCAGCTTTGATTCTGGGCAAGGAAGGGCACTGATCTGTAGGATGGTATTCTTCACATACAAAACACACTTCTAGGGAGTGCATTGGACATTCGTTCCTAGGATGCTCTTTAAGGCACCTAGGACAAAAAATGACCAAAGCCCTCTTGGCTTCTTCTTGCTTCTTTTGGATCCGCAAGGTATCCAGTTGCATGGCAAGAAACTGCCTCATATCACTCTTGAAATCTTCCAGTTGATTTGCAAATTCATCTTTGGATAAGGGAATGCTCCCAATATTTCTGCTTGTAGCCATTTGCTTCAGAGGAATGTTTCTTCTTCTTCTCCCCTAGAGGTTCTTCAGATATGTCTTGATGTCCACCCAGGGGTTCTTTCATCACAGCCATCGAAGAAGAACGTTGGCTGTGTGAAGCAGTGGGGGTGTTGTGCAATCATTTTTCTAACTTATCTCTACTCCTACAAAGCATGAAATGAAATCTTTTTGGTTGTTTTTTTGCTTTTTTCTATTTCTACTTGCAAAATTGAAATAAATTGAACTGCAACTAACTATCTTGCTGAAATGAAAATGCGGAATGGAAATGAAAGCAGGAAATGACTAATCTATTTTGCTCAAATCAAATTGCAAGAATGAAATGCTAGGCTACGCTTGCGAAATTGAAACACTAATCTACGCTTGCAGAATTGAAATGCGGAATTGAAAGGCTATTCTAGGAAAGCAGGAAATGCTAATCTATGAAAGCAGGAAATACTAATCTATGAAAGCAGGAAATGCTAATCTAGGAAAGCAAGAAAGGCTAATCTACTTTTGCATAAATGAAATTGCGTAATGGAAATGAAATAAACTACTTAGAAGAAGGTTGTAGTGGAAAATAGAAGAAAAGCGACAATCACCAATACTTTGACGCTTCCCCGGCAACGGCGCCAAAAAGATGGTGAGCTCCAATATTGTAGCAATAATGCTACAACTCCTGGGGCTTCCTGTCTCTTAATTTTATCAACCCGGTAGTTCGTACAAACTTGGAAGCGACGGTGCTGTATGCACAAGTACTAGCTCTTGTCGTAGTTGTCACTTGGTCAGCTGGCACAAGTCCGCTAGGGCTCAAGCCAACTTCTGTAGGCTCTCAGAAGAAGCTTGTTAAATGATGGACGAAAGCTAGCTCAAAGAAGACTAATCTACGTGGCAAAAATGAACTGAAAGCAAATCAAAACATGGAAACCCTAATTTAACTAGTCTAACCTCTATGATGCAAAGAATGTGAAGGAAACTTCTACCAATGATGCCATTACTTCTAATAAGTGAAAATGCATGAATCTAATCTACTTGCATCTTAAAAGACATGTTTTTGTATTTTTTCTTTAAGTGGATGGAGTGATTGTGATTTTGTGCTTATTAGGGTTTGGTTGTGCAGATGTGATGTGGAAGGAAGGAAAGCTTGGGAAAGGTTGGGGAGGCTAGGAGAGGTCCCCAGAGATCCTTAGCATCAGTCCACAGAGGTTCCTCACGTTCAGAGGCTGAGCAACCGAGTGAGTGGCCTCCTACAGGATGTCTGCAGGGGATTCTACAGGAAATGCAGGGGTTTCTATAGGATGTGTTGTAAGTGGAAGTTTTGGGTGATGGTGAAGGGATGGAATGGTTTGGGCGGATAGGTAGGGTGGAGATGAGACTTGTGATGACTCAAGGGCAGAGAAATAGGACAGAGAATGAGTGCACAAAGTGGTTGGTGGATAGAAGGATGGGATCAACAAAAGGACAAAAGGATGAAGCTACGTGGTAATGAATGAGTTGGAAGGTGAACAACAATGTAAAACCTATGAACAACAATGTAAAACCGAGAAAAAGGAGCCGTGCATGGAATCAAAAATGTAGAAGTATGGTTCAATGTCAACAGTGCATGGATGGATCTTCAATGACTATGTTGCAGCATGTATAAAGTGAAGAACTGCATATTTTTGTGGTTGGTATAGGCTGCACTCCAATCTCCAAACAGAGATGGCAGTGGAGACTTCCTCAACCTTTTTCCTTGGAGCTCCAATGTATTATCAACCTGCTAGTCTAACTAAACAATCGAAAGCAATTCAACCATAAGCTAAACTCATTCAATCTCATAAAAACTAACTCAGCAAACCTGTAATTTTGAATTTCATGGTAAAGCAATGAACTAAAGTGCTGAAACAAAAAGAAATGAACATTACAACATAGAAGAGGTCTATTGCTCTCTTAAAAACTCAGAATTGGATCAAAAGCTGCCTGTCTTTATTGAATAATCATGAATCTAATGACATGCCAAAACTGGCTTACAAGGAGCAAAAACCGAGCTACAACATGACTAACCAAATTGACTAACTAGCTAACCCCAAATTGACTAACTAGCTATACAAAATGACTACCCACTAGCTACCCAAAATGAGGCCCCAAGCCTTCTTATTTATACAATGTGAGGACCCAACAGTCCTCCTAAAAGTTAGGGACTTGGCTGCCCAAGACTTGGAGTTAACAGTAGTCCAACTTGACTTGTTTGGCTGCCCTTGAGCTGATTTATTTGGTGGCCCTTGAACTCCGAGCTGATGGTCGAGAATTCGAGGTAAGGGCCGATAAATGAGGGGGACACCTTCCTACAAATCCTCTAGCTTGTTCTCCCACGAATTTGGCTGCCAAGTGCTCATTAAGACCTTCAAATTTGTCTCCAAGTTGACCAAAAAGGCTACACAAAGCACCCATTAGACTTGTTGGCATAATGACTAACCAAATTCACTTTATTAACATAAAAATAATCAAGAACATGCAATAAACAAATGAGAATGGTGGACTAAGCCAAATTAGGAGGTTGAATGAGCCCAAATAATTGTACATTTTTGGGGCTCATCAACCTCCTCAAAAATGTTCTCCTTGATTTTCTCTTTCAAATGAGCCGTCCCGGGCCTCATTTGGCCAAGTATAACTCAATCTATGAGCCTCCAAAATTGATAGCTCAAATCTGGAAATTTTGTTGCTGGGCTAAAAAATCAAAATTCTCATTAAAAATGAAATCCTAAATTAGAATTCTAATTAATTCTAAATTAATTTTTAATTATAAACTAAACTAATTATTAATTAACATTAATCTAATTAACTAATATAATTAATTATTTATAAACAAATTAAATCTAATCAAAAACTAATTAATATTAATCTAAATAATATTTAAATTTTATTTTATTTAATTAATTAAATTTTTATATTAATTAATTAATATAAAATAAAACATTAAATATTATAAAATTAAAATTATAACTACTTAATCATTTTTCACTCATATGTATGAGTGTTGAAACTTAAAACAAAACTTAAAAGATAACCTAAGTTAATGCCCCATGCTTTTTTGACTTTTCACAATCGGCAAATTGGATCGGGGAATGAGGGCTATTGAGGTTTTGTTAAACTTATGATATATAAAATCTCCGATGCGATTCCATCTGATTTCTTGATGCGATTCTTTTTTTCATATATATTATGTTTTAAATTTTAATTTAATTTAATTAATTATATATTACATATAAAATATTAATATAAATTAATATTAAAAAATTTAAATCTACACTGACTTCCATTACCTTATTCGTTCCATTCCTTTTAACATTTACTCGTGTATGGGTCATGGCTTGAAGTTTAAAAAGAAAACCAATCGAATAACCAAGGTGTCATGAGACTTTCGTTTTCTTTGACTTTTAATGGTCAGTATCGGGGTATGGTATGTATCAGCAATCAGCATCGGAGACATGAGGGTATCGGAGTTATTTAAAATATGTCTAATAAAAACTTCCGACCCGATCTCCCAATGCGATAAAAATTATTTTTTTATATTATATTTTTTATTTTATTTTATATATATTTTAGGTTTTAAATTTTAATTTAATTAAATTAATTATATTTTGATTAATTTAAAATTTAATATTCAATCATTAAATTTTTTTATGCTGGTTTTTATTTTAATGAAGTTAGTTATTTATTATTTAAACTATAACCACTCCGAAAATAAACATAAATAATAAAAATAGCATTTTTAGCCGAGACTAGATAAATGATGGGACTTCAAAGGAGTGCCATTTTCAAGCCAGTTGACCAAATGAGGCGAAACAAGCGTCAATAGGAAGCTTATAAAAATTTGATTTTAACAAAGCAATCCAAACAAGAATCCAAAAAAAAATGAAAAATTAACAAAAGCGTAGGGCAATCAACTAAATAAAAATCCAAAAAGGTGTTTAGCCAAATTTTATAGAAAGGGTCCCCATTATTTGAGTTGAGCAAGTCAAAAATGGGGGGTTGTGTTTTTACCACAACAGAAGGCAAAGAGCACAATACGATTATGTGTCTCAGATTCAGTATTGTTGAATGTATAAGGGGAAGCTACGACGAAGGCTTTGTGGGACAAGTTAGGGACTTTGTATCAATCTAAGTCTCTGGTGAATAAACTGTTCATGCGAAAAAAAAGTTGTATAACATGAGGATGAAAGATGGAGACTCGGTGACAGAGCATCTGAATGCATTTAATACTGTGGTAAGTCAGTTAGCATCTGTTGATATTAAAATTTCAGATGAATATAAGTGCATCAATTTGTTGTGTTCTCTACCAGATTCGTGGGATAGTCTGGTTATTGCAATAAGTAGCAATGCAACAACCTTGCAGTTTCATGAAATAGTCTCAGCCTTGCTGATAGAGGAGATGAGACGGAAAAATATGGAGAGCCAAAATAGTGATGCCTTGTCTGTACGAGGACAGTCTCAGAACATAAACAAAAATAAGTCATCAAGTGGGAGATCTAAATCTAGAGGGAGATATAAATCTCCAGGAAAACCTGTAAAGGTGGTGTGCTGGAAATGCGGAAAGGAAGGCCACTTCAAAAGGGACTATAAATATAAAGTTTCTAACAAAGGAAAGGGATCTGACGAGGCTCCTTCTGTAGAGGCAAAAACCACCTCAGATGAAGGTGGGGATGTGTACTTGGCTTCTTCAAGTACACATGTAGATCATGTGGCATGGTTGATTGACTCAGGTGCATCCTTTCACTTCACTCCCCATAGAGAGTGGTTCTACAAGTATGAGAAATATGATGGTGGTGATGTCTTCTTGGGGTATGACAGGAAGGCTAAAATCGTTGGTCATGGAAAGGTAAAGTTGAAGTTGCAAGGTGGAAGAGTTAGAACACTTCCAGGTGTTCTACATATTCCTGCATTGGCCAGAAATCTAATTTCTCTAAGCAAGCTGGATGATACAGATGTAAAGACAGTGTTCGAGAAGGATACCTGCAAGATGGTTCGGGGAGCACTAGTATTGATGTACAGAGTTCGGATTGGAACTCTGTACAAGCTGCAAGGTAGCATGCGTGTTGATGGGTGCAACAGTTCTACGGTTCCTAAAAGTGGAGCATAAAATCTAGTGGTCTCTGGAGAGAAGACCATGTTGTGGCATCAAAGGCTTAGACATATTGAAGAGAAAGGCCTTCGAATACTTCATGGTAAAGGTATGAGTAATAGCTCTCTGGATTTTGATTTCTGTGAAAATTGTGTATATGGGAAGCAGAATTGGGTGAGCTTTCCCTCTGGTAGTAAGAGGGCGAAACAAATATTAGAACTTGTTCACAATGATGTGTTTGGACCTGTGAAGGTTCCATCACTGGGTAAGTCTATGTACTATGTATCATTTATAGGTGACTTCTCAAGGAATACATGGATATATTTCCTTAAGAAAAAATATGAAGTCTTTGACAGGTTTAAAGAATTTAAGGCTCTAGTGGAAAACCAGACAGAGAAGAAGATAAAGGTGCTGAGGACAGATAATGGTGGAGAGTTTTGCAGCAAGGATTTGAAGAATTCTGTAAGAAGTGTGGTATATCATGTTAAGTAAACTTGACTCGGGATAGAGTCAAAGTTGATCAGGTTAAATAGTGATGGTTTTGGGGCTGTTATAGACATTTTTGTGCCTTACAGCTATAAGCATGAAATGTCCATAATCTAAGGGATCCAAAGTCCCTAAACATGTTGTTCCTACCCCTAGAGGAACAAGGATAACAAACCACAACAATTCACAGAAGTTCTCCACCAAAAACTGCTCAAAAACAAGTCAATTCAGGATCAATTCAGTGGCTCCACTAGCTGTCTGCGCTGAATGTCAAAGCCAACACTGGCTACCTGCACTGCAACGCAGGTAGAAGCACTACCAGGGTGCGCTGAGCGAGAGTTGACAAATGGCAAGTTCATTCCAAGAGGTGTCAAGACCCAGGAAGCTTCCAGAATCTTCCTCAATGACACTTGCCTCAGTGAATTCGACTATGATGAGTAAGAGGCTCTTAATCTCCAAGTGGAAGCAAGAACCTCCAAGTGGAATCAAGAACTGACAGAGGGAGAGGACACTAGTCAGATCTCAAGCTGACTCAACCTCTCTCCAAACATCTATATATGGATCTCTACTCCATGAGATCTAGAGGCTGGAATTTTGTTATTGCAAAGAATTGTTGTTGGTTTGAGATTGGAATCATTGGGTGCTTAATGCTCTGAAGGGGGTGAAGATAGGAATTCCATTTGCTGGGAAGGAGATGCTGGATTGGAGTCTTCTGGGTTGTATCTCTTCCTGAACCTTGTTATTCATCAATAAAGCTATCTTGGTTTTTCCTATATACTGATGTATCTTTGATGTATGATTGCATTAGTATGTTTAGTTTATTTCTAATCCTGAACTAGTTATGAATATGAATCTATGTCTTGTGTAGTGTTTTCTTCTTGTGATCTTGCAGAAACCTCTTGAAGCTGGGCGAGCGAGAAGGCAAGTAGCTAGGAACCCTCAAAGAGAAAAGAGACTGGATCGAGGGACAAACGGAAGACACCGGTTAGTCCATCTATCTCTCTTCATTCTTAATTCATAAAGGAAGAATACTAGAATAGTTGTCTCTGTTTGTTGCTAAGGCACTGTCACACCTTAGGTGGATAGGATCGTCCTGCATAGGCATTTTTCCCCACAACAAATTGGTGATTCCGCTGGGGAGATCTATTTAGTCATTTTATTTGTGTCTCTATCATTGTTTGTTTCATAGACTCAACAGCAACAATCGAACTGCATCTGTTATTCTCAGATGCAAAGTAGACATCTGCTGCTTTGATCCAATCACTGGATTTGTCTATGATCTGAACAATGGACTCACAAATGATTTGATGATCCTTTGTGATAGATCTTATTCCTCCCTTAAAGCATCCCTTTGATTGTACCTTTCTTATTGCTTTGATTTGGCCTGAAACCATAGATTAATCAGCAAACTGTGACCCAGAACCCAGTGAGAAACTCTCGTTTCTCCTTCAGTGCAGACCCTGTGAAGAGGTTCTGCATTTCAACGCAGGTCCCGTGAAGGCTACCTGCACTGAATGACAAAACCTATGTGTTGAGGGTGCGTTGATCCAGTTAGGCCTTGTGCAGCTGGGGTTCTCTGCTCTGTTTTGCCCTGTTTTGATCTCTGATTTTTGCAGCCTGTAACCAGCATAGGTACCTGTCTGATAACTCCTTTTCTCTGCTTAAATTCCGCCTCCTTTTGTACAAAAATACTGTGAGTGTTTTTATGTGTTTGTGGCGTCATTTACAGTTTTCCTTTGCAAGAGTGAAATAGTCATCCTGTAGCCCTTGATTCAGATCTGTTGATTGTGATCTTAGGAGAGAGTTCATTGGTTGTTTACAGTTGATTATACATTCATTTTTGCTTTTGGTTTGAGTTTGTCTCTTTTAAGTGTCGAAACAAGTATTCATTTCGGAAATCGTTAAGTGTTGTAATCTCTTCTACCCTCTCTGATTTCGAAAAAGTAAACTTGTTTGTATTTGTCATTTAAAAGCAAATTCAAAGTTGTACAAAAAGCTTTCTTTGTAGGCATCAATACTAAGAAAGCAGAAAACAAACACCTGCATTGTGCATTTGCATCTTGATAGTTTGCATGTTTGATTTAGGAAAAGTGCATTAGAGTGTGCTGATTGCTCTTTGAGAAAAGATGGTGTCTTTCTTTTCCCTTTGTAGCTAGTATTTTCATAACTTGAAAAGAGATAAAATTTGCTTATCATCTTTTAGACTGCATTTAGGAATTGTATCATACATCTCGTGGTGATCCAAAAAGGAAAACTTCTAAGAAAGATCAACCTAAAATAAATTGAATGAACTTAACAACGCTTTGTAACTTAACGCACAACATAGAGGTCTAGGCTAGAGACGTGTTCCGGCGTCGTAAAGCCTGGTGACTGTCGATCTCGCTGATGGTGGGTGATTCCTCCTGAGGGACGATAGCGCCAGTATGGATTGTGCTCCCACGTACCGTCGAGTATATATTGGGAGACCCCTATAGGCATAAAACCTTTATCCTTAGGAAGCCATTTCGATCGCCCTACTGATCACAATGCACTGAACACAGCATTCAGGAAGATTGATCGCCCGTACCTTAAAAAGTATTCTGCGGTTTTGCGAAAGGTTTGGCACACCCTCTACCTAGAACTCCAGAGCAGTTCCTTTTGGCCTTTTTTAGACTCTATAATGGAAAAAGTCCATCCGAGCATTTGTCACTTCGGGCTCGTTAAAACATCGAAGGAGACTAGAGTCATCTTTTGCTTTTTCTCGACTCTTTAAAATTGAAAAAGCAAGTTGTGTCCAACCGTCGTTAAAATTTATTTTAAACGAAATAATCATCAACATTCCCTCGTTGATCTTCGAAGTTAGTCTCTTTTCATCGCTAGAAAAACTTTTGGATAGACTAAATATGTCTGAACAACCGTCGACATCCAGGACTGTGTCATTCGACGCAGCAGCGACAGAGCCTCCTGCTGCTACTCCAACGATGTTCGCTGGTATACCATCTGTCCCGGCAAATTGTCAACAACAAGCTGGAGTCCAACCAGAGACTGTTTCGACGGGTTAGTTCCTATTTCTTCATCTGAATTATCATCTGGTATTTCTTATGTTGAAACTCAACAAATTGATCCAATATATCTTCAAAGGCCAATCTACCCTTTAAGTATTGGATTGCCACCATATGGAGGGCAGTATGCCTTTTCATTGTTCCCTCCCGGAGAACAACCATATGGGAGTTTACAACAAAGTTCAGGTCAAACTGGAATTACATCCAGCGGTTGGGTACCAATACCGCCTCAACAACCAAGGGTTGTATATTCAATGCAACCAGTCCACCCTGTGTCGGATATTCCCACTATACCTGCTATGGTGACTGCGTCGCAAGTACAAGCGCTACCTGTTGTATGTCAACCCCAACAGCCTCAGGTTGCGATACAACAGCCTCTTGTCTCAACGACTCAATCACAACCTCATGTTAGTGCCTCCTTATCTGGAGCGACTCAGGATCAAACAAGTACGGTGACTCCTCATCTTGGTCAATCATCCAGTATTGGTCAACAGCAAATGGTTCAACAACCAGAGCTGGTTCAAACTCAACAACCCCCATTCCAGCAATCATATCAAGGACCTGAGCAACAAGTCTTTGTAAGTAATGGGCAATCGCATTTCCAAAGCGGTAATCAACAACCATATTATAATGGTTATGCCCATCAACCTTGTCAAAGTTGCTAGCATCAAATACATTATGCTGGTATGCAAAGACCCACTGCTCAGGCGATTCCATCTTATCCTGGGTATGCTTCGCCTAACCTGAATCAACAGTTTCCCTTTGTTGCAACTCTAGAATTACTAGATCTAAACCGGCTGACGAATGATCCAATTGCTTATGCCCCTTGGTGGCCAGCAATTCCGCATAAAATTCCGTCAGATATTCCTAAATTTAATGGAAATCCGGGTGAAGATCCGTCGAATCATGTGATGACATTTCATATGTGGTGTTCATCAAACACCCTAAACGATGATTCGATTAGGCTTTGCCTTTTTCAGAGGACGTTAACTAGTCCAGCGGCAAAATGGTATATTGAATTGCCTAGAGCTTCGTTCAACAACTTCAGTACCTTATCCATGACTTTCTTAACCCATTTTCAATTACCGATAAGGTATGAAACGGGAACGGAACTCCTAACCAACTTCAAACAAACAACGGCCACTCACATATCTGATCATATACATGAGTGGCGACGTCGTCGTAGGATGGTAAAAACGTACATTCCCGATTAGCTATTAGCTGAATGGTTTATCAAATCCTTACTTCCTACAATCACGGAAGATGTGGCAAAGGGGGGAGTCGTAACGGAAGAGCAAGTCATAGCTCGTGCGCAATATCTGGACTTGGTCTATACTCAATCTGGCACGCTCTATGACAAAATATCTGACGCCCCTAGACCGGAATTCTGAATTCCTCCTCCTCCTAAATCAAACAATGACTCTCATGCCATCGATGGCGTGATTGGCACGACAGACACGAAATCGACAAAGGCTACATCTACAAGGGCCCGTAAGATTTCCAGTCAAAATGCAAATGACGAACTTCTTGCCTCGGAAGTAAATGTCGCGTCGACTGACAAGGGCAAACAACTGAAGCAACCAGGGGGCAAGAAGAAAAAGAAAGGGAGAAAAAGGAAACCCCCTGCGGGGTGTCATATATGCGATGAGGATCATTGGACGAGAGATTTTCCACATATAGCTGAAGTTAAGAAACTCTTTAAGAGTTCAAAAACCTCAGCAGTATTGACTGATCCGTTTCCAAGCCCGGGTACCAAATTGGTTGCTAATCAAAATGCTTCTCGATCCCAAGTGATTATGTTGTCTATCTCAAAGCAGCAAAATGATGCTTTGGCAAGGAACAAAGATTACGGAAATCCACAGGTGTCGAATAACAAGGCTAATGAACAACCTAGTAGTTCGACAACAACTTTGACCAAAGTTGTGCCACCCATCATTCCTAAACAAATGATAAAGTCGCCAAAGGGAGTAGTGCACACATCGACATTTAATCCTCGTGCAAAAGTAGCACAGAATTATAATATAGTAGAGGACTTGGCCCAATCGCCATCCGCTATGTCGACACTTGAGGTACCGCAAAATTGCCCCTCCCAAGAACAAGCTTTATTATCAACAATAGGTGGGATTGGCCCAAGGGATTCCAATCTTATGGCCTTTGATCATAAAGGATATGACCCTTAGTTACCAGCTCAACTAGCTTTCCTTATTCAAGTGAAAGCCCTCAACAAAACCGTTCATCGAACAATTATTGATGAGGGGGCATCTACATGTATTATGTCGATGAGTTGCTGGAAGAATTTAGGCTCACCACCCTTGTCGAGATCGTCAACGACGTTAAAAGCATTTGATGGACGATCATACACTCCATACGGGATTTTAAGTAACTTGCAAGTTGAACTGGGGGGCAAAACAGTAGAAATTGATGTTGAAGTAATTGATGGAAACCTTGATTACAACATCCTACTGGGAAGGCCCTAGATATATGACATGGCCGCAGTTGTGTCGACCTACTTTAGGAAGATTGCATTTCCCTTCCAAGGAGGAATTACAATCGTTGACCAACAAACATTTCTCCCTAACAGTTCACAAGTTACGGGAAGCATTACAATGATCCATGGAAGCAATCATTCGCTCCAAAATATCGGAGTAGGTCTCCTAAAAGACCCTGCCTTAATGGGTACTTTTTCCCTACCGCCTCCGAGTAATCTGACGAAAGTGGCCACAGTGGAAACCTACAATATGAAATCTTCTATATCTAATGGATTCGGAAGATTCCTTAACATTTTGTCAGCATGGATCATCACCCTAATAGAAATATTGTAGCAATCAATTTTTTTGGCTTGGGGGGCAAACCCAAACCAACGCTCATCGAGTGTTTGGGTAGATAGGTCTAAGGAATATGGCACCTCTACAAATCCTTGGTCGCATGTACATTCTACAGACAAAGGGATCATAGGAGAGGCACCATGGGAAGATTACCACCATCGCTCCCCATCTTCTGGATTACCACGAAGATTATTCCGACGACCTTAATCATCCATCAGTTTTTGATTTTCTATCAAATACTGTAAATACGGTGGATTCTGAGGACGGTTCTTATCTCGTGTCAACCTCGTTAAAAAATGAAACAAGGAGTCATGAGGATAGTTCTTTTACTGTGTCAACCTCATTAAAAAATGAAAACAATCCCCTTTCCAAATCTCAAAGGTAAACCTTCATTCCAACCACCAAGTTGAATGCAATGAAGCTTGGGGGGCATGCACCTCGATTTGCGTTATTATGCTGGGGGAATGAAAACTTATCACGAGCAGTGTTACTGTAGGGTTCAAGCTCATTAAAAAATAAACCCGCCATGAGCAGTGTTACCGCAGGGTTCAAGCTCGTTAAAAAATAAACATAAGGCCGAGCAAGTGTTTCAATCCACGTTTAAGCTCGTTAAAAAATGAACTATCCCGGTAAATAACCACCGTGAATGTAATATCATCAGCCATTAAAGCCTTGGTCGTGTTTGCACCGTCACCTCCACTTTTCCATTGGTCGATCGTTCACCTCCATATGTTTGTTTACCCATTTTGAGGAACAGCTGCGAAGAGTGATTTCACTAGCCATCCTTGTGACACTGTCGTGATTGGAAAATTCCAACCTATACCTGGAATCAGCTGCTAACCCGTTTTATCACTCGTTCCTCAAAAGGCGAGTCTTCTTTAAGCTCTTTTCATCTGACTCGTAAAATATGAAAAGATTTCCGAGTCCTTGGCCTTCCAACTCGTTAAAGGGACAGGAAGTGCTATCCCTCCTCTAGATTTTAATCTTTTTGGACCTGAGGGATTATTGCACAAAAAGATCGAGCGCTTGTTTTATTCGGCTCGTTAAAACTATCGAAAACTCATCCCTTCTGTATTGTTTTATACTTTTTCGGACTTAAGGGATTAGATGACGAAAAAGGAATTTTGGAGTTAACTTTATGTACCTTTTCAGACTCTCTAAAAATGAAAAGGACCGAGTTATCTTTGTCGTTAGACTCGTTAAAATCATTAAATAGTGACAAACTTGTCTTTAGACGAGAACGAGTTTCACTATTGCTAGGCTCGTTAAAACATAGCGATGGGCTTGCCCGAAGGGCAGGTTATAGAACAAGCATATGTTATCCTCCTCAAGCTTGAAAAAAATAAAGAGGTACTGGTTAGCAATGACTTGGGAAAAATTGGGAGAAACTCAAGAAAACTTTGATGGTAGCAAGTCGCTCTTGAACATGACACTTTTCCTCCATACCACAATCGGGTTGGGTTGTTTCATTCACCGGTCACATCACCATGGTCTCGCCATACCATCCATATTTGGGGTAATGCTACCGATCCATCGCATCAGTGTTGCCATATGTTCAAGAGAAGTCGTTCAGAAAAGTCAACCGTGTCCCATCCACTGCCGTACATTATCCTTCATCCTTTCATGACCGCCACCCTGAATCATATGTCACAAATCGTTTTCACCTCCATCAAAATCATTAGCTCCGTTCTGTGTCATTGATGTGGGATTCATTAAGGCCCTCCTTTGACGGATCGCTTCTTGTCGACATTAGCTCATTATCCAAGAAGTTGATCTAGGAACAACCCCTTCAGTACTTTGAAGCTTGCATGCCTCAATGGAAAGTTTCTCACTTCCGGCGATAGGTATACATCAATGACCTTTGACCGAAAGATTTTGCGTGGTGTTCGACGCCTAGTCCTTTATTCACACCACGTGAATTGTACTGCAATACCTTGAGGGTCATTATCATTATCGGCGATTCCTCTCGCTCTTGTTAACGATTTACCTCATTGACCGGTAATCAAGCGATGTCTTTCCATGTTCGACTTCAGAACATTTCTCACATGGATCGACTTGTACTTAGAGTGAAGATCGAACGAGTTTGAAGACCCCGGATCTAGTTTCATCCATCCGGGCTGCAATATATATTCGGGAAAGATAAAAACATTGACATGTACATCATTGCAGCAGATAATCATCCTACCCAAAGGATGATAATTTCATCAAAATTATCAATCTACCACCAGACGATTGTCTGTTCTATGTACAGAAAAATGGATTTATAAAGCTGAGCATGGGAATGCCCGCCTCAGCTAGATCATGAAAGCAGTATGAAAAAGAATGTATTGTATTGTATCTTATTACAGGTCTCCTCCCAGCATTGGATGAACTTCGGATCCTCCTGATAAAGCATTTCACCCGATAAACGGCCTCATACTTTAGGGGGCAACTGTTATAGACATTTTTGTGCCTTACAGCTATAAGCATGAAATGTCCATAATCTAAGGGATCCAAAGTCCCTAAACATGTTGTTCCTACCCCTAGAGGAACAAGGCTAACAAACCACAGCAATTCACAGAAGTTCTCCACCAAAAACTGCTCAAAAACAAGTCAATTCAGGATCAATTTAGTGGCTCCACTAGCTGTCTGCGCTGAATGTCAAAGCCAACACTGGCTACCTGCACTGCAACGCAGGTAGAAGCACTACCAGGGTGCGATGAGCAAGAGTTGACAAATGGCAAGTTCATTCCAAGAGGTGTCAAGAACCAGGAAGCTTCTAGAATCTTCCTCAATGACACTTGCCTCAGTGAATTCGACTATGATGAGTAAGAGGCTCTTAATCTCCAAGTGGAAGCAAGAACCTCCAAGTGGAATCAAGAACTAACAGAGGTAGAGGACACTAGTCAGATCTCAAGCTGACTCATCCTCTCTCCAAACATCTATATATGGATCTCTACTCCATGAGATCTAGAGGCTGGAATTTTTTTATTGCAAAGAATTGTTGTTGGTTTGAGATTGGAATCATTGGGTGCTTAATGCTCTGAAGGGGGTGAAGATAGGAATTCCATTTGCTGGGAAGGAGATGCTGGATTGGAGCCTTCTGGGTTGTATCTCTTCCTGAACCTTGTTATTCATCAATAAAGCTATCTTGGTTTCTCCTATATACTGATGTATCTTTGATGTATGATTGCATTAGCATGTTTAGTTTATTTCTAATCCTGAACTAGTTATGAATATGAATCTATGTCTTGTGTAGTGTTCTCTTCTTGTGATCTTGCAGAAACCTCTTGAAGCTGGGCGAGCGAGAAGGCAAGTAGCTGGGAACCCTCAAAGAGAAGAGAGACTGGATCGAGGGACAAACGGAAGACACCGGTTAGTCCATCTATCTCTCTTCATTCTTAATTCATAAAGGAAGAATACTAGAATAGCTGTCTATGTTTGTTGCTAAGGCACTGTCACACCTTAGGTGGATAGGATCGTCCTGCATAGGCATTTTTCCCCACAACTGGGACACATGGTATTGTGCACCCATAGTATTCTGTCCATGGTATTATATGTAATGGAGCTTATAAAAGGCTGGAAGGACTTCATTGTAATGCAAGGCTCAGAAGTGAGCGGTGAAGGTTTACTTGGCCGGATTGGCCAGGGTTTTGGCCAAAGATAATGAAATTTCATTATGGTTGGGTTTTTCCCCGGATTTGGGGTTTTCCTGGATAAACATTTGTGTTTATGCATTTATGGTTGTTGCTGGTTATTTTTATATTTTTTTCTCTCAGTAATTCTCTGTAATTAATTTGTGTTCTCGGGTAAATTTCTTAACATATCACGGCAAAAGACTACTCCATATACACCTTAGCAAAATGGAGTTGCAGAAAGAATGAACAAGACATTGATGGAAAGGGCAAGAAGCATGCTCAGTAGTGTTGGGTTAAGACAAGAATTCTGGGCAGAGGTGGTGGATATTGCATGTTACCTAGTCAACAGGTCACCTTCATCAACGTTGGAGGATAAGACTCCACAAGAGGTATGGACTGGTAAGAAACCCTCTCTTTCACATCTAAGGGTATTTGGATGTGATGCATATGTATATGTTCCAAAGGAGAAACAAACCAAGTTGGATAGTAAATCTGAAAAGTTCATCTTTATTGGGTATAAGGATGGTTTAAAGGGTTATAAGCTTTGGAGCCCAGCAACAAGGAAGGTTGTGTACAGCCGAGATGTGGTGCTCAAAGAGGTGAAAGATGTTATTAAACATGAAGTCCAACCAAAGGAACATGAGAAGATATAGTTTGAGCTAAAGGAGGAAGAATCAAACTCTACAGCAGAGGAGGAATCAGAAGATGAAGAGCCACAAACTTCGGCTGTGAGAAGTTCAGTTCGAGAAAGAAGGCAGCCAGAAAGGTATAGTCCATCTACTTTCAGTTCAAATTTTGCTTTGTCTCTTACTAATGATGATCCCAGAACTGTGAAGGAAGCAGTGGATTCAGAGGATGGAAAACTCTAAAAAGAGGCCATGGTTGATGAAATGGCATCTTTGCACAAAAATGAGGCTTGGTATCTGGTGGAGTTTCCGGCTGGAAGGAAACCCATTGGCAGAAAATGGGTGTTCAAAAAGAAGACAAATGCAGAAGGAAAAGTGGAGAAATACAAAGCTCGGTTGGTAGCAAAAGGTTATTCCCAGGTGCCAGGAATTGATTTTGGTGATATTTTTTCTCCTGTTGCCAAGGTAACTTCTATTAGATTACTTTTATCTGTTGCTGTTGTTTTTTATTTTGAGGTAGAACAGATGGATGTGAAGACAACATTTCTTCATGGGGATTTGGAAGAGGAGATCTACATGAAGCAACCTAAAGGCTTTGTGGTGAAGGGTAAGAAAGAACTGGTATGTAAGTTAAAGAAGTCTCTATATGAGTTAAAACAGTCACCAAGGATGTGGTATCAGAAATTTGGTACATTTATACGGGGACTTGGCTTCACCAGAAGCAAAGCAGATCACTATTTGTATTTTAATTTAATTGGTGACCGTGTTATTTATCTGGTCTTGTATGTGGATGATATGTTGTTAGTTGGAGACAAAGAAGTTATCCAGGATTTGAATACCCAATTGTCCTCCAAATTCGACATGAAAGATCTCGGTGCTGCAAACTATATTTTGGGCATGGAAATTAAAAGAGATCGGGCAAAGAGGAAGCTTTGGTTAAACCAGAGGAAGTATTTCGAGACAATATTGCAGAGGTTTAGTATGCAGGATAGTAAACCGGTGAAGGTTCCTATTCCTGTAGGTGTGAGGTTATCTATTGAACAGTGTCCCAAGACACAAGAAGAGGAAGAGGACATGTCCCGTGTTCCATATGCAAGTGTAGTCGGTAGCCTAACGTATGCAATGGTCTGTACTAGACCAGTCATTGCACATGCAGTGGGAGTATTGAGCAGGTTTATGTCAAAGCCAGGGAAGGAGCACTAGACATCAGTGAAGTGGGTTTTCAGGTATTTGTGTGGCACTAGTGATTATGGTTTGTGCTACCAAGGAAGACCAGGATTGGACAGAGTGTTGGATATTCATGGCTTTGTTAATGCAGACTGGGCTGGAGATCTAGATCAAAGAAGATCTACAAGTGGGTATGTGTTTAACCTATTTGGAGGTGCAGTCAGTTGGATCAGTAAGAAACAATCTGTAGTGGCACTGTCAACTACAGAGGTAGAATACATGGCAGCCACTCATGCAAGCAAGGAAGCAGTTTGGTTGCAGAGATTTTGTTCAAGTATGGGGTTAGTACAGGAAGCTATAAGGATAGACTATGACAGCCAAAGTGCAATTTTCTTGGCAAAGAACTCTGCATATCATTCAAAGACAAAGCACATTGATGTTCAATATCACTTTGTGAGGGATATGATAGAAGGCAAAAAGGTGTTGCTGGTAAAGGTGGACATTTTGAATAATACTGCAGATGCATTGACAAAATCTGTGAGCTCTCTTGGTGTAGAGAGACAATGGGCATTTCAGGGTTGGAAAAATGACTAAGCTCTCTTGTGGCCCCCTGTGGAAAGAAAACAACAAGTGGGAGAATGTTGGGTTGTATTATATTCTTTCCATGATTAGCCCTCATAGTTAACCAGGGGTTAGAGGTGGGGAGGTCACAGTGGGTTTGAGGGGCACCCGTAACCCCACTTTATGGGGTCTGGGGCAGCGCCCCGGAAAATTTTGGTTTTGGACCCTATGTTAGGTTGGGCAGAACCACCTATGGTTTTGTGCATGATTTTTGCACATGTTTTTTGGGCGCGATGGTTTTTTGGTCCATGGTATTGGATGCGATAGTTTTCGGTCCGTGGTATTGGATGCTTTAGCATGTATAAATATGTATTGTAACATTGAAAGGAAAATAATGAAAAATCAAGCTGGTAGTCCCGGTTTTGGGATCCAGTGGGAAAATCTCTGTGTATATGTGCTTTATGTGTTATGCTCTCGCATTATTTATTTTTCTATGTTTTATAATTTGTATGCACGTAATTTCTATACGGGGTTAAAACCTACAACCCCCTAAATGTTGGTGGTTCCAGCACCATCAATAGTCGACAAACTAGGACCACTCGCCAAGTGAGTGTGGCAGACGAGTATGAAATTTCAAAATTTAATCAATCCCCCCTCCACTTCTCATCCAATCCAACCATGCCATGTGTCACCTCCACGTCACCTCCTCATTTTTCCTGCCTACACCTATCTTTAAATTGACCATTCTGTTGGAAATATTGAGAGTGGGGGTGAATCAGTATTTCTTTTCAATTTTTATTTTACCAATTAAAACATTTATATTCAGAACACAATATGAACAATAAGAATAATTGCTTTTATTAATATAATCTTTGCAATAAAATAGATACAATATATATATGATTCCAATCTATTGCCAAGCCCCAACTTGGACTTTTGTGAGGCTCCAACCTCTAGAGCACCAACTCTATTTTGTCAAGGCACCAACCTTGGATTTAGGAGCACCAACTCCCAAGACACCAATCCTTCCAGTTCTAAGGCACCAACCTCAAGGAATCCAACCCTCTACTGCAAATTGTCTGGATCTATTTTGTCAAGGCACCAACCTTGGATATAGGAGCACCAACTCCAAGGACACCAATCCTTCAAACTTCTGAGGCACCAACCCCAAGGGCTCCAACCCTCTTGTCAAGGCATGTTTGATAGTAATGTTTTGCTCTCAGAACTCTTCTTTATTGGGTTCTGTTTGTTTACAGCTTCACTGTAGTCTCCATGCTACAACATCAATGGAAATCAGTATTCATATGAAGAAGTCTATACAAATCTTCATACTGTCCACACAGAGTCTGCAATAGCCATCATGATCTCTGATAATGTCTCCACACAACTTTAGTGAGTCTACTATTAGTTGCACTAAGCTTTGATTAATTCATCACTGGTCTGAGCCTTTCATAGGTTAGCCTAATCAACAGAGTTGCTCGTCCGTCGGCTTCCTCTTGTTCTGTTAGAACTTTGGCTTCCTCTTGTCCTGCTAGACCTTCAGCTTCCTCTTGTCCTTTTGGACCTACCACTGCCTCTATTTCTTCCATTTTTCCCACCTCTAAACTTTCCTTGTTCTCTGTTTTATATGCCTGATACACCTGACCTTTGGCTTCCTCCTTGCTCGCTTGAGCTTTGGCTTCCTCAACACTCGCTCAACCTTTAGGCTTCCCTCCTCTGGTCGCTTTAGCTTCCTCTACGCTCACTCATCCATCTACGCTTGCTTGATTCTTTGGCTTCCTGGTCCATGGCTTCCTCTGTCTATTCGAGTGTTCCAATACTCATAGGACATATAAATGTGGAAGAGAGAACGTATTATAATAATATTGTAGATTAAAGAAATAAATATATCAGAGAGGCCCCCCTTTTTTTCAATATTCATACAATGGACCCAAAACTATTTGACTTTAAGCCCTAGGCAACACATTTATCGGAACCAAAGGAATACACAGAAATACACCTTCTGAACACATAAGGCCGGAATTCAAATGCATTACTCCCGCATCTATAACTTCATCGGGTCCGCTCCTCCACAACTTTATCGCAATCAGCATATTTTCACATATCATAGCCAATTCCCCGATACCCGGACCCAATATTATTATAAATTGTTTTTAATAACTCCATTGGGTCCATATATATATATATATATATATATATATATATATATATATATCACAATTGGCGCTTTCGATGTGGCAAGGCTTTAAGCATTTAAACCCGAGACCATACAACATATCTTCCGATGCGGCGGACGC
Organism: Pinus tabuliformis; assembly: GCA_031772625.1. Lineage (NCBI taxonomy): Eukaryota > Viridiplantae > Streptophyta > Pinopsida > Pinales > Pinaceae > Pinus > Pinus tabuliformis. The sequence continues at coordinate 1,027,522,024 of CM062805.1, forward strand.
AATATTACAATAAGGCACATTACAATGGAGCAGCGGGTCCGCGGTATTATCGCAATCGGAGTTGTAACATGAAAAGGCCTTAAACACTGTGATACATAACTACCGATACGATGGATGCAATATACCATTAGGGCACGATATAATAGGACCATCGGGTCTGCAACTGTATATCGCAATCGACTGTTTCAATGTGGCATCCCATTAATACTTATGATATGATAATTCCAATGAGGCAGACGCGATATGATATTAAACAGTTGTTAATACATCCGTTGGGTCCATAGCTTATCGCATTCGGCAGTTTTCCCTTGTTACCTCTCTTCAAGACTTGCGATTGCTGCGGATGCGACATTACAATAGAGCATATTGTTATGGATCCGTAATACATATCACAGTCTAGGGATTCAATGTGAAACATAATAAAGTGATAAAGCTATCGATATTGATTTTTCACAGTATTCCTTAGCGATCCTTCACCATTGATCTACTCACGATCTGATGGTCAACACTTAACCCGATCAACTTAGAACCATCCGTTGATCCTTCGCCGTCGATCAATGCGCGCTGGATCCAACAGTCTGCATGAATTTCGAGTGAGAAATTTGCAAGGGAAATAACCACCCAAAAAAATGGTTTTCTCTCTCCACCCGAGTGCTACGTGTCGCCCATTGAATGGAATCTGGCGCTCTCCTCTAAATACAACTTACCGCCTTGTGTCCACCCAAAAACCACTGCCACTATTACAAATCCACCTTTTGGAATATAACCACATGAATTCACTTTGACTTTAACCCGATATATGTGGTTATATACTTTAACATGATATATACTCCTCCATTCTTTTCTGGTCTAATATGACTCCAGGATGGCTTCTGATGCACTGCTCCAATAGCTCTTCTCTGATATTCTTCCAATATCGCATGATATGGATCCTCTGTTAACTGCTCTTCCACTGGCTTCTCCTCCTTATGTGTGTTCCTCTTTGTTCCTTCGAATGAACAATATGGCTCCTCAGTTAACTACTCTTCTGCTAACTTCTCCTTTGATGCGTGTTCCTCTTCTAATGGCTTCCCTGATGGCTTTACTTCTTGGCTTCTTACTCCTGTTTCTTCATGGATCTACTCTACTTCTCCTTGGCTTCTTACTCCTATTTCTTCATGGATCTACTCTACTTGGATTCATATCATTGTTTACTGTCCAAAATATTTCCATATTGACATCAATGACAACTTAGATTAACAATCTCCCCCTTTGTTATTGATGGAAATATTCTTCTTCTCTCCCCCTTTGACATCAATGGAAACGGAGTGCACAAGGACTCCCCGTGTCGAACTGCTACTCTTCTTCATGAATAGTAGATCTTCATGGATCTGTTACTCCTCCTGTCATAGTGCTATTATTTTTACTCAAGATAGAAGGATTGTTGCAACTAGCACATTGTCCCCTCTTCATGTCTCAGAATTACTTTATCATGGCTTCAACAATGCCTAGAGATTCTTCACATCAATACTTCTAAATAGATTGCAAATAGCCACACAACAAATGTTCAAGTCAAAATTTTTATGCTTCAATCCATATTTTGTTGTCTCCACAGTCAGAATTAAGGGGCCTTCATAGTCCAATCAAGAAAATGCCACTGAAACTGTCTTTCTTGTTATCTCTCTTTAGATCAGAGTTCCTTTGTATTTCTGTGCTTCTCCTTAAGTTACTGAGCTATATTCTACTACACAAAATTCTCCTTTCTATAGTCTTTTGATGATCCATCTTTTCCTTGTGTTCTTGTAAAGGTTTCTGCAAGTTATCTCCACTAGTTGATTTTGATATACAATCTGTGACTGTCTTTTAATTTATTTTTACTAATTGGCATATTTTTGCAATTCTTCAGTTTTTTTAGATGCTGCAACTACTCTTGCTTCATGCTTCATTCCCGGATGTATCTGTTTGTTTGAATTTTGCCTCTATTTGTGTCCATAATCTACCTGTTCTCACATCAAATCCTTGAATCGAAAGATTTAACATCTGTAATATCATCACCATAGTTATTTGCCCTATTTCTATAGTATTAGATTACCTTCTCTGTTGCTCCAATTACTACTTGGTGATCAAGTGGAAAACATCTTCAACAACAGTTCAAAGAATAGTTAAGAGATCAATTCTTCAATGGGGTGCTCCTGAGAGATGATCTTTATCAAAGAATGATTGTTAATATAGCTCAATAAGGATTTCATAATGACCCTTTCATGAATAGCTTCTGCAATAATGATCAAGAATCACAGGCTCCCCTAACTGCATGCATCATCTCTTTTGGCAGAGTCATCCCATCAAATGCTTAGATTGTCAAAAAGCAGGCCAATAACATGTGTTGTTGGCTGGAGAGTTCAAGGGACTTTCGGATTGTATTTGCTTCCTTCTCCATACTTGTGTAACTTTCTTCTTTTGCATGGTTCTAGCTTGTGTAAGAGCCCAAGTTAAGTTACAATCACGTGCCATATGACCAATGTTATGACACTTGAATCATTCTACATTGTTCATGAGTAAGAATTCATGATTTCTTCCTGCAAAATTGTTCCTTGGAGATTGTTGGGGAACATAATATCTATCTTTATGATATGGTTGGGGACCATAACATCTATCTTTATGATATGCTTTACAATCTTTTGCCATGTGACCAAATTTTGTACAAGAATAACAATAACCAAGAAATAAACTTTGGTACCTGGGAGATGGAGATTTCCTTGATGTACTTCTGAGATCTTTCTATCTTGAGACCCTTTGATGATAACCATTGCTTCTAGCATCCTTGACATTATCTACATTTCTTCTTGGAGTAGGATTTATTCCATTTTTGCCTTGATTTTTCTCCTTCCCTTTGCTGGAACTGGGAGCATCACCATTTCTTTTTGGCTTCTTCACATCCTTTTTGTTTCAAGCATTATAATTCTTGTTTGAGGGTTCACTTGCATACCCGAGACCTGATTTATCAAATGGACATCTTTGATGGCTGAGCATGTCATCCAAGGCTTGAAAGCTCTTCAAGGTTTTGTTCATCCCTTCAACCTTTTTCCTGAGGAAGACAATCTCTTCTTCCAATATTTCACACTCATTATTCTTCTTAGCAAGTTGTTTCTCGGTTTCTTCCTTGATACGAGCAGCTTCATTTGCTTTTATTTTAAGGGAGATGATATCTAACTTCATTTTGAAGATTTCTTCATTTTCCTTTGCTAGATTATTCTCCATTCTTCCTTGATCCATGTAGCTTTACATGTTTCGGCCTTGAGAAGTTTTATGTTAGATTTTAATTTGAAAATTTCTTCATCCTTTGCTTTTAGTTGACATATCATGGTGTTTCTCTCCTTTTCTGCTTCATCAACCTATTCTTCTATGATTTCCAATGCTTCCATTGTCTTCTCAGCTCTTTGTGCTAACTTTCTTGCTTCTTGTATTTGAGATTTGAGAGAGGATACCTCTACCTTGTATTGACCAATCTCTTCTTCAAGTTTGTTCTAGTTCTTGTGCCTTTGTTCAAGTTGACTTGATAAGGTGTCTTCCCATTTCTTTGCTTTATCCAATTGATTTGTTATGGATATGACTTCTTCATGCTGCTTTCTTTTGCTTTGATGAAATTCCTTCTTAAGCTTGGCAAGCTCTTCATCCCTTTCTTGTACTGGAAGCTTGACAAGGTAAACTTTCTTCCTTGTTTGGTCTTGGTCACCAGCTAGTGATTTCTTCTTAAGTTCCTCATTTTCATTTTTCAAATTGATAATATCTTCCACGGCAGCCATAAGTTGAGCGAGGAAATTTTCTACAAAATATTTTTCATTCTCTTCATCTTCTAGGTCTTCTTTAGTCTTGATGTCATCATTCTCACTTTCAGCTTCTGTGATGGGTTCTGTATTTTCTTCTTGACTAATGGTAATGGTCAATGCTCCTTTTCAGTGAAGGTCATGAAGGATTTTCCTAAATTTTTCTTTATAGAATCAGGTAGCCCATTCAAGATTGCCTTCATTTCCTTTTCATTGTACTACTTGGATTCTCCATCCATCATGCTATCAACAATCACTGATTTCTAGATTTCAATGCCTTGAGTCTTTAAGAAATTCCTCATTCTTTCTTCCCATATATTAAAGTTTCCATTGAACCATGGAGGCTTCTCAAATTTATTGTCTTCTATTTTAGTGGAAGAGGGAGACACATCCCTAGGAGGATTGGAGACTTTCTTCCTTGACTTCGCCATTTGTGTTCTAAAGATCAACCTTCAAGCTATTAGGCTTTGAATGAAGGTACTAGCTTTGATGCCAATTGTTTAAAATACTGGGGGGGGGGGGTGAATCAGTATTTATTTTCAATTGTTATTTTACCAATTAAAACATTTATATTCATAACACAAGATGAACAACAAGAATAAATGCTTTTATTAATATAATCTTTGTAATAAAATAGATACAATATATATGATTCCAATCTGTTGCCAAGAAGCAACTTGGACTTTTGTGAGGCTCCAACCTCCAGAGCACTAACTCTGTTTTGTCAAGGCACCAACCTTGGACTTAGGAGTGCCAACTCCCAGGACACCAATCCTTCCAGTTCTGAGGCTCCAACCCTTTGCTGCAAACTGTCTAGATCTGTTTTGTCAAGGCACCAACCTTGGATATAGAAGCACCAACTCCAAGGGCACCAATCCTTCAAACTTCTAAGGCACCAACCCCAAGGGCTCCAACCCTCTTGTCAAGGCATGTTTGATAGTAATGTTCTGCTCTCAGAACTCTTCTTTACTGAGTTTTGTCTATTTACAGCTTCACTGTAGTCTCCATGCTACAACATCAATGGCAATTAATCTTCATATGAAGAAGTCTATACAACTGTTCATACTGTCCACACAGAGTCTATAATAGCCATCATGATCTCTGATAATGTCTCCACACAACTTTAGTGAGTCTACTATTAGCTGCACTAAGCACTGATTAATTCATCGCTGGTCTGAGCCTTTCACAGGTTAGCCCAATCAATAGAGTTGCTCGTCCATCGACTTCCTCTTGTCCTACTAGACCTTTGACTTCCTCTTGTCCTGCTGGACCTTTGGCTTCCTTTGTCCTATTGGACCTACCGTTACCTCTGTTTATTCCAGTTTGTCCACCTCTAAACTTTCCTTGTTCTCTATTTTATATGCCTGATACACCTGTCCTTTGGCTTCCTCCTTGCTCGCTTGAGCTTTGGCTTCCTCAATTCTCATTCGAACTTTAGGCTTCCCTCCTTCGGTCACTTTAGCTTCCTATGTGTTCCCTCGTCCATCTATGCTCGCTTGATTCTTTGGCTTCCCAGTCCATGGCTTCCTCTATCTATTTGAGTGTTCCAATACTCACAGGACACGTAAATGCAGAAGATAGGTTGTATTATAATAATATTGCATATTAAAGAAATAAATATATCAGAGAGGCTCCCCTTTTTTTCAATATTCATACAATGGACCCAAACTTATTGGAAGCGTTTATTTGACTTTAAGGCCTAGGCAACACATTTATCAGAACCACAGGAATACATGGAAATACACCCTCCAAACACATAAGGCCGAACTTCAAATGCATTACACCTGCATCTATAACTTCATCAGGTCCACCCCTCCACAACTTTATCGCAATCGATAGATTTTCACATAACATAGCCAATTCCCCAATACCCAGATGCAATATTATTATAAATTGTTTTTAATTCGTCGAGTCCATATATATATATATATATATATATATATTGCAATCGGCGTTTTCAATGTGGCAAGGCTTTAAGCCTTTAAACCGGGGACCATACAACATATCTTCCGACGCGGAGGACTCAATATTACAATAGGGTGCATTAAAATGGAGTAGCGGGTCCGTAGTATTATCGCAATCAAAGTTTTAACGTAACAAGGCCTTAAACACTGTGATACATAACTCCCAATGCGATGGACACGATATACAATTATGGTGTGATATAATAGGACCATCGGGTATGCAACTGTATATTGCAATCGGTTGGTTGAATGTGGCATCTTATTAAGACTTATGATATGATAATTCCTATGAGGCAGATGCGATATGATATTAAACGGTTGTTAATACATCCGTCGGGTCCATAGCTTATCACATTCAACAGTTTTCCCTTGTTACCTCTCTTCAAGACTTGTGATTGCTTCGGATGCAATATTACAATAGAGCATATTGTTATGGATCCGTAATACATATCAAAGTCGATGGATTCAATGTGAAACATAATAAAGCGATAAATCCACCGATATTGATTTTTAACTGTATTCCTTAGCAATCCTCCACCATTGATACGCTCATGATCCGAAGTTTAATGCTTAACCCGATCAACCCAGAACCGTCCGTTGATCCTTCGTCGTCGATCAACCCGCGCTGGATCCAATGGCCTACATGAATTTTGGTTGAGCAATTTGCAAGGGAAATAACCACCCGAAAAAGTGGTTTTCTCTCTCCACCCGAGTGCTACGTGTCACCCATTGAATGGAATCGAACACTCTCCTCTAAATACCACTTACCGCCTAGCGTCCACCCAAAAACCACTGCCATTGTTACAAATCCACCTTTTGGACTATAACCATGTGCATTCACTTTGACTTTAACCTGGTATATGCGGTTATATACTTTAACCCGATATATACTCCTCCGTTCTTTTCTGGTTTGATATGACTCTGCGATGGCTTTCGATGCATTTGTCCAATAGCTCTTCTCTGATATTCCTCCGATATCGCATGATATGGCTCCTCTGTTAACTACTCTTCTACTAGCTTCTCCTCTTGATGTGTGTTCCTCTTTGTTCCTTCTAATGAACAATATGGCTCCTCTGTTAACTGCTCTTCCACTAGCTTCTCCTCTTATGCATGTTCCTCTTATGATGGCTTCCTTGATGGCTTTGCTCCTTGGCTTCTTGCTCCTATTTCTTCATGGATCTGCTTTGCTTCTCCTTGGCTTCTTGCTCCTGTTTCGGATCTGCTCTACATGGCTTCACATCATTGTTTATTGTCCAGAATATTGCCATATTGACATCAATGAAAACTTAGATTAACACATTCTAATTTAATTTTCCTATTTTTGTTGTCTTTCTTGTTTATAAACGTCATTCATCCAACTGTCGAGAAGTACAGGAATTTTCTTGTGCCCACAACGACTGGAAACCTCCAATCACTATGTAACTCATCGTATTTGTGTCCTTGCAGTGTCGTTATCATGCTTAAAACAAAGAAAACTACACCTAAGCCCCCTAAATGTAAAGAATCAAAAACCGCAGGCCACACAAGAACCACTCATGGAAACTGAGGTGTAGATACATGACACCTTTTATCCTGTACAACTGTCCAACCTTTTTTTCGACCTATATGGAAATCACCTAAACAAATAAGACCCATTTGGAGTTTTTGATTTAGCATTGTATTTCCTAATTTCCCCAACTGTCTACCAATTCCTTGAATTCATATTCTGGCTCATGGCTACATATGTAAAAGAAAAGAATTGTTGCATTTCGTCAACTGAGGACAAAATTCTAGAAGTCACCCAGAATTGATTCAAAACACGTTCATTTACCCAAAATCCCCAAATCTAGAGAAATTCACAGACACTATCCTATTTTTCAATTATGATAAACTCTTAGCTGAAGAAAAATAGGCCTTGTTCCAGCAGATTTTAGCTCCCAATTCTCAATTACCTCCAAATTCAGAGACATTCCCCATTTCTCTATTTTCAGAAATTGCACAACCTATCTTATCCATAATTCTGCTACTGCTAGGTGAGGATGAAATAAAAAATGTCAACAAAGAAACTCTAGGTTTTTTGCTTTTAATGATGAATCCTGACATTTTTCTAGACATTCCCTCATTTCTTGTTGAAACTATCAAGTTTTGGTTCAACCATTTTCACCTTGCCTCCTACTTCAGATATTACTCCATACTAGTCTACTTATTATTTACACGCGTGTAGAGGACTTTGACTACCTAGGTCTGAGTATTGTAGACTCTAATAATCATAGAAAATCAATAATTGACTGGAACAGTGCTTTAAAGAAGAATTCCAACAATGAAGGGTGTTCCCAATTCATTTCTACCTTTCCGTCTATTGCTTAGAAGATCATCAATAATGTCTCTCTCCCTAGAGTCCTGCCTCACCAGAGTGTTATGAAACCAACTCACAAAAATATAGAAAAGATAGAACAACGCCTTAGAATTTAGCCTCTTCGAGGGGGAAACCTCCTTTACATTACACAAATGAAAAATTGGATGATACAAATGATAATACCTCCTTTCTATATATATAGGATTCTAAGGGGTCATAATATAATCAGAGTCGACATAACAATAATAATGTAAGGGCACAATAATAACAATAGTGGGCTTCTATGGAGCACAATAATAACAATATGGGGGCTACATGGGTACAACGATATAATAAGGGGGTCGTACTAATAACAATAATGGGTTACACTAGTAGTATAGGGGCCTAACATGTCCCTCTCCTTCAAAAACTGTTGTCCTCAATGTTTGAGTAGTTCTTGATGCTTCTATATAAAATTCTTGTCCTCCCATGTGGAATCTTCAGTAGGTATGTTCTTCCACTTGATGAGATACTTTGAAATTGATCAATTTCCTGGCTGTCGGGTTCTTGTTTCTGTGACTACTCTAGCTTCCAAGATTATTTTTCCTTCCTCTTCAAGTTCTGGCAATATTTTTTGAATTAGGATATTCTGCAACTTTTGAATGAGTGGCCACACTTCTTTGTCCTTTTTCCATTCATTCCTTGCTTCGTTTATCCGATCTGGTTGGATAATAGAAATAGCACAAAGCAATGCTTCCACATCCTCGTCCTTTCTTGAGAGTGCATCTGCAACAAAAAATTTCTTCCATTTTCTCTAGATGATGTCAAAGTCATAACCCAACATATTTGGGACCCATTTTTTATGTTCTTCTAAAGATAATATTTGTTCTAAAAAGTATTTAAGACTACCATGATCCATTTTTACCTTCAAATGTATTCCCATTGGGTAAGGTCACTATTTCTTAAGTGCATGTAGTATTGCCAACATTTCCTTCTCATAAATAGCTTGCTTGAGATGTAGCTGTAAAAATACCCAATCATCTACATCAAAACTTTTTTCACTCCGATGTTGATCTACCTGTTGTTTCATTTGATTCTGCACCAAAGTGGTGTTATCCTTTAAAAGTAAGAGAACTTGTTGTTGATGCTTGATGTGATCTTTCACTACTTGAACCTTTTTCTTCTTGATATGTCCTTCTATCGTGAGAGTTTGAGGAGTGGTAATTTCTTCCAATGCTTTACAAGATATGGTTGGATTCATTTCTTGATGCTCACTGTGATCTGTCACTTCTTGAACATTTTTATTCTTGCTATGTCCTTCTATCTTGATAGTTTGAGGAGTGGTAATTCCGGCCAATGCATTGAAAGATATGGTTGGATTCATTTCTTCTTTCTCGATGTGATCTTTCACTTCTTGAACCTTTTTCTTCTTGATATGTCCTTCTATCTTGAGAGTTTGAGGAGTGGTAATTCTTGCCAATGCTTTACAAGATATGGTCGGATTCATTTCTTCTTTCTTTGGGGTTGGGTCCTTGCACATATTCTCTTACTTTGATGTTTCTTGATCCTTTTCTTCCTCCTCTTCATACTCTATGTAAAATAATATCTTCTCAGCACACTTATGACCTTTAGTGCATTTTCTATCACAATTGTAACAAAGCCCTTTTTCTCTTTTTTCTTCCAATTGTTGTGGTGTAAAACTTGTAGGTTGTGGAAGGCTATGAGACGAAACACTTCCATAATTATAGTCATGAGTGATGAGATTCCTTGTTACCATAATTTCGCTTTCAATTTTTCTTGCCCACCTGAATGCCTTCTCCAATGAATCAGGTTCCCAAAGACAAACCTCATGTTGAATGTTATCCTTTAAAGTACCTATGAAGACATTAAAGCTTTGCTTCTTTGCAATATCATTTAACCTTATATTCAATTTTTGAAAGTCCTCAATGTGCTCTACCATTGAACACTTTTGTTTGAGACTTATCAATTGGCTAAAGAAGGTGTTTCTCTTTGTATCCTCATAATGTGCTATCATTTCCTCCGTGAAAATTGACCACGTAACAAGTGGTTTACGAGAAAAAAGCCCTTTATACCATAAAAATTGATCTGGTTCTAAATATGAAGATGCAATACGTACTTTTTGTAATAGTTGCACCTCATGTAGATCAAAATATTGCTCCATTTGTAGTATCCAATTTACCGGATCCTTGCCATCAAGCTTCCTCATATCACCTTTTCTTGATTTTAGGAGCTCGATCTTGAAATGACTATAACTCTGTGATTTTGTCTCTTCTAATTCTAAAATTGCGGCATGTAGTAGCCCTCTGTGCCCTCTTTTCAGTAACACCAATCTAATCAAAATTGGATTCTCCAAGAATGATCCGGATTTAAATGTGAACGCAATAGATTACATAGATAACCATAAATACAGAGATGCGATAACCATAAATACAGAGATGCAGCGGAAATAATACTTCATTTCATTAATGGAAAATACTGAAACATGCTTACAAACAGAAATGGAAATAAACTAGCTAGGGCGATGGTAGCTTATCTCTGAGAAGAGATGTGGTGGCTACATGCCTCTGAACTGTACCAAAAACTGAGTTACAATGAGGCTCGAAGGCCTATTTATTGTTGAGAAACAATGGAAAACCCTTCACATCCCGAAACCTAACCCTAGAAGATGAAACACCAAATTGTGGGCCCCGTTTGGGTAAATTGGTACATCAATTTCCTAGGGTTGTAACTTTGGCATACGATCTCCGTTTGACGCGTACGATAGCTCATTAGAAAGATCTATCCGAGTACTACCACTTTGGGAGGCAACATTGGTCCATGGACACATGTTGCCCCAGATTCCCAAAAAAACGTCGTTTAGGGCCTCAAAACGGCTCCGGAAGTTCAGGACCCGAAAAACGGCTAAAAATAGTAAACTGTGCTACAATTTGGGAAACTGAAAAGACTGAAAGAGACAGTTGTGGGGGTCCAAATAGGTTGGTGGGTGGCCACCAACATCCAGCTAGATCATTCCTCCCCCCTTAGGAAGCAATGGTCCCCATTGCGTTGAGTTCCTCCATCTGCTGAACTTTCCCTGCAATCTCTGATGTGTCCAGTGATGGTGGGAAGCATGGTCGATGATGGTCCACATTGAACATTTGGTGCAGGTGAAGGAATGGAGGAATGATGTGCTCCAAAGCATTGTTCCCCATAGCCTTGGTACTGCTGTAAAGACCATGTCAGAGTGATCTGAGCTTCTGATGGGTTCTGGTAAGGCGTTCTTTCTGTCGATGCAACCAGACTTTGTTGCCCACCTGAAACTTGTGTGGTACAAATGTGGGTGAGGAGAAGTTGTTCTTGTGTTTTGTCATGACCATATCCCTTTGCTGCTGCTGCTGCATGGAGGAACCCTTTGCAGGGGTCATGGATGTAGCAACGATCTTCCCCTTATTTTGGGAGTGAACCAGACAGATGAATTTCCTGGTCTGTGATATGAGCTTGCTGCCTTTTTTGGTAGTGATCAAAGATGTGGCGGTAGGTGGGGCTACCTCCGGTATCCTGTATAATGAATTATTCAAAGAAATAATGATAGCACGAGGCCTGGACTCATACATAGCATGTCACCTCCACAAGTATGGCTGGCCTAATAATACATCACAAACATCTAGAGGTGTAACATCACACAATACCTCGTCTGTGAAGGGTTTGATACTGTAGGGAAGGCGGCACTGTTGGCGAACTTTGAGATCTCGTCCTTCATGAAGCCACCCGATACTGTACGACTATGGGTGTGGTGTAGTTGGTAGGCCCAACCGCTTCACGACCTCTGCTGAAACGAGGTTCTTTTGGCTGCCACTGTCGACAATGAATTGCAGCGGCGAACCCTTCACCCACATATGTGAGTGGAAAAGACGCTCCCCTTCCTCTGGATTTTCGGGCTCATCTTTCTGGATCTTGGCAGTGGCAACAGTGGCGCTGGGATCCGCATCAATGATCTGCTTCCCTTTGCAATTCCCCTTGTCGGGTTCTGGCTCAGGGTCGGAACATGCATCTGATTCGAAATCCTTCAACTCAGCCACTAGCGTCTACTTGGTCCGACACTCACTTGTGTTATGAGTGGGACTCTTGTGGAACTCACACCACTTCCCTGTTTCCTTCTTCGGCTTCATGGTGTTGTTCTTTTCTTGCGGCTTTGATGGGTTGTCTTGGGTCACCCTGCCTTGGCTTTGTCCTTTGGGCTTCGGATTTGCAGATCCAAAGTCTCCCTTCTTCTGTTTGAACTTTTGCTCGATTTTGACAGCGTATCGGTATGCTGTGCCGAGTGAGGGGATGTTCAAGAACACCATCTCTTCCTGGATGTATCTGTGTAGGCAGCCGTGGTATTTGAGTACCAGATGCAACTCAGAATCTTTGATACCCAACTGTGTGCGAAGGGTATGAAAAATGTTTGTGAACTCCGGCACATCTTGGTCTCGTCCCTGCCGCAATGTGGTCCATTTGATGTATTTGTCCTCATAGCTTCCGACAGGGTAGTACTGCTCCTTGATGGCATCCCGAAAGTCATTCCAAGTGGGTGCAGCCGAAAATAGTGAGCCTGTACTTTCATCCTTCTGCTCGCAGTAGGTTTCCCACCAGTCCTTGACGTGGGGGGCTGCTTTGAGAAGAGCGAAAACAATCTTTTCCCGACTTGAAAATTCATGAACAGAAAAATACCCATCTAGCAAATTTAACCATTTATCTACGGCATCTACGTCTATTTGACCCTCGAAGATGGGGATTTCAAAATTAACTTGCACCTTAAACGGTGTGGCGTTTCCAGAGTCGCTGTTGGAAGCTGATGCGTCGCCTTTGGGTAGCCGTTGAAGGATCTGCGCAAAGCTATCCATCATCGCATTCCGTTGTCGCTCGAGGGCTTCTTCGAGCAAGATTTTGATAGGATCTCCTGCCCCCTCGTCTTTCTTCTCATCCGCCATGGGAGGCCGTCGGAATTTTCGATGCTGGTCTTGCAAAGGTTCGACCAGTTCAAGCCCTAACTCCTTATATCCCGACCTCGTTGGGGACATGCAAAGAAAAACAAAGAAAAAAAGCAGATCGCTCTGATACCACTGATCCGGATTTAAATGGGAACGCAATAGATTACAGAGATAACCATAAATACAGAGATGCAGCGGAAATAATACTTCATTTCATTAATGGAAAATACTGAAACATGCTTACAGACAGAAATGGAAATAAACCAGCTAGGGCGATGGTAGCTTATCTCTGAGAAGAGATGTGGTGGCTACATGCCTCTGAACTGTACCAAAAACTGAGTTACAATGAGGCTCGAAGGCCTATTTATTGTTGAGAAACAATGGAAAACCCTTCACATCCCGAAACCTAACCCTAGAAGATGAAACGCCAAATTGTGGGCCCCGTTTGGGTAAATTGGTACATCAATTTCCTAGGGTCGTAACTTTGGCATACAATCTCCGTTTGACGCGTACGATAGCTCGTTAGAAAGATCTATCCGAGTACTACCACTTTGGGAGGCAACATGGGTCCATCGACCCATCTTGCCCCAGATTCCCAAAAAAACGTCTTTTAGGGCCTCAAAACGGCTCCGGAAGTTCAGGACACGAAAAACTGCTAAAAATAGTAAATTGTGCTACAATTTGGGAAACTGAAAAGACTGAAAGAGACAGTTGTGGGGGTCCAAATGGGTTGGTGGGTGGCCACCAACATCAAGCTGGATCATTCCTCCCCCCTTAGGAAGCAATGGTCCCCATTGTGTTGAGTTCCTCCACCTGCTGAACTTGCCCTGCAATCTCTGATGTGTCCAGTGATGGTGGGAAGCATGGTCGACAATGGTCCACATTGAACATTTGGTGCAGGCGTAGGAATGGAGGAATGATGTCCTCCAAAGCATTGTTCCCCATAGCCTTGGTACTGCTATAAGGACCATGTCGGAGTGATCTGAGCTTCTGATGGGTTCTGGTAAGGCGTTCTTTCTGTCGATGCAACCAGACTTTGTTTCCCACCTGAAACTTGTGTGGTACCCATGTGGGTGAGGAGAAGTTGTTCCTGTGTTTTGTCATGACCATATCCCTTTGCTGCTGCTGCTGCATGGAGGAACCCTTTGCAGGGGTCATGGATGTAGCAACGATCTTCCCCTTATTTTGGGAGTGAACCAGACAGATGAATTTCCTGGTCTGTGATATGAGCTTGCTGCCTTTTTTGGTAGTGATCAAAGATGTGGCGGTAGGTGGGGCTACCTCTGGTATCCTGTATAATGAATTATTCAAAGAAATAATGACAACACGAGGCCTGGACTCATACACAGCATGTTGCCTCCACAAGTATGGTTGGCCTAATAATACATCACAAACATCTAGAGGTGTAACATCACACAATACCTCGTCTATGAAGGGTTTGATACTGTAGGGAAGGCGACACTGTTGGCGAACTTTGAGATCTCATCCTTCATGAAGCCACCCGATACTGTACGGTTGTGGGTGTGATTTAGTTGGTAGGTCCAACCGCTTCATGACCTCTGCTGAAACGAGGTTCTTTTGGCTGCCACTTTCGACAATGAATTGCAGCGGCAAACCCTTCACCCACATCTGTGAGTGGAAAAGACGCTCCCCTTCCTCTGGATTTTCAGGCTCATCTTTTTGGATCTTGGCAGTAGCAACAGTGGCGCTGGGATCCGCATCAATGATCTGCTTCCCTTTGCAATTCCCCTTGTCGGGTTCTGGCTCAGGGTCGGAACATGCATCTGATTCGGAAACCTTCAACTCAGCCACCAGTGACTACTTGGTCCGACACTCACTTGTGTTATGAGTGGGACTCTTGTGGAACTCCCACCACTTCCCTATGTCCTTCTTCGGCTTCGTGGTGTTGTTCTTTTCTTGCGGCTTCGATGGGTTGTCTTGGGTCACCCCGCCTTGGCTTTGTCCTTTGGGCTTCGGATTTGCAGATCCAAAGTCTCGCTTCTTCTGTTTGAACTTTTGCTCTATTTTGACAGCGTATCGGTATGTTGTGCCGAGTGAGGGGATGTTCAAGAACACCATCTCTTCTTGGATGTATCTGTGTAGGCAGCCGCGATATTTGAGTACCAGATGCAGCTCAGAATCTTTGATACCCAACTGTGTGCGAAGGGTATGAAAAATGTTTGTGAACTCCAGCACATCTTGGTCTCGTCCCTGCCGCAATGTGGTCCATTTGATGTATTTGTCCTCATAGCTTCCGACAGGGTAGTACTGCTCCTTGATGGCATCCCGAAAGTCATTCCAAGTGGGTTCGGCCGAAAATAGTGAGCCTGTACTTTCATCCTTCTGCTCGCAGTAGGTTTCCCACCAGTCCTTGACGTGGGGGGCTGCTTTGAGAAGAGCAAAAACAATCTTTTCCCAACTTGAAAATTCATGAACAGAAAAATACCCATCTAGCAAATTTAACCATTTATCTACGGCATCTGCGTCTATTTGACCCTCGAAGATGGGGATTTCAAAATTAACTTGTACCTTAAACGGTGTGGCGTTTCCAGAGTCGTTGTTGGAAGTTGATGCGTCGCCTCTAGGTAGCTGTTGAAGGATCTGCGCAAAGCTATCCATCATCGCGTTCCGTTGTCGCTCGAGGGCTTCTTCGAGCAAGATTTTGATAGGATCTCCTGCCCCCTCGTCTTTCTTCTCATCCGCCATGGGAGATCGTGGGGATTTTCGAGGCTGGTCTTGCAAAGGTTCGACCAGTTCAAGCCCTAACTTCTTATATCCCAACCTCATTGGGAACATGCAAAGAAAAACAGAGAAAAAAAGCAGACCACTCTGATACCACTGATCTGGATTTAAATGGGAACGCAATAGATTACAGAGATAACCATAAATATAGAGATGCGATAACCATAAATACAGAGATGCAGTGGAAATAATACTTCATTTCATTAATGGAAAATACTGAAACATGCTTACAAACAAAAATGGAAATAAACCAGCTAGGGCGATGGTAGCTTATCTCTGAGAAGAGATGTGGTGGCTACATGCCTCTGAACTGTACCAAAAACTGAGTTACAATGAGGCTCGAAGGCCTATTTATTGTTGAGAAACAATGGAAAACCCTTCACATCCCGAAACCTAACCCTAGAAGATGAAACGCCAAATCGTGGGCCCCGTTTGGGTAAATTGGTACATCAATTTCCTAGGGTCGTAACTTTGGCATACGATCTCCGTTTGACGCGTACGATAGCTCGTTAGAAAGATCTATCCGAGTACTACCACTTTGGGAGGCAACATGGGTCCATGGACCCATGTTGTCCCAGATTCCCAACAAAACATCGTTTAGGGCCTCAAAACGGCTCCGGAAGTTCAGGACCCGAAAAACTGCTAAAAATAGTAAATTGTGCTACAATTTGGGAAAATGAAAAGACTGAAAGAGATAGTTGTGGGGGTCCAAATGGGTTGGTGGGTGGCCACCAACATCCACCTGGATCAAAGAAAGAGTTATGCACAATCTCCCAAGATGACCTGATTATATACCTTTTCAGAAGAGCGAATTTGTATGAAGTGCCACATGCCACTGTTTTGACCTTTCGATCTCAAAAATATAAAAAAGAAACTACATTCCATCCTCTTTTTGTAACTTCTTACGAAATTTCAATCTAATTCTCAAAGAGACAGTTATGAGTATTTTCCCAATGTGACTTGTTTGGAATGTAATTCGGGGGTCTCCAAAATCCCTAACTTCCTCACATTATATCTCCGAAAATATAGCGAGACAGGATTTGAAATTCGGAGCCGTGATTCAGACCAATTTCCTCTCAAATGGGTTTTTGTTTCAAGTTCTAAAGCTTTGTAACAAAATAGTTATAGCTAAAATCCCATGATGACTTTTTTTAGCTTAAATTCAGGAGCTTGCAAAAGCCCTAACTTCTTCATATCATATCTCCGAAAATGTAGCGAGACAAGCTCTAAAATTCAGACCCAAGGTTCAACGCAATTTCATCTCAAATGGATTTTGTTTTTCACTTCTGAAATGTCGTAGAAAACAAAATTATATTGAAAATACCATGATGACCTATTTGGAGCAGCGAAACCCTACAATCCAAAGCTTTGATACCAAATGTTATGAAACCAGTTCACAAAAAGATAGAAAAGATAGATGAACGCCTTAGAATTCAACCTCTTCAAGGGGGAAACCTCCTTTACATTACACAAATGAACAATTCTTGGATGATACAAAGGACAATACCTCCTTTCTATATATAATATTCTAAGGGGTCATAATATAATCAGAGCCGATATAACAATTATAATGTAAGGGCACAATAATAACAATAGTGGGCTTCTATGGGGCACAGTAATAATAATATGGGGGCTACATGGGTACAATGATATAATAACGGGGTCATACTAATAACAATAAGGGGTTAAACTAGTAGTATAGGGGCCTAACACAGAGATATCTCCTTCAACTTAGTAAGGATATTGGGGAAGGTGACTGGTACATGTTTAAGGATTATACTGAAATTAGGGTGTATGAATTTGAGTTGCCCCCATATCAATTACCTGTATTTATGTGTATGAGGATATTTGCCTTAGAATTTAACAGGTAGTGTTTAAATGTTGATGAGGTCCATTTTTTCCCTGCTAATAAAGGTTACATGTTTAAGCTTGGAAAAATTGTGGGTCATTTCATTGTGAAAACTAGATAGGCTTTCAAAAAAGTAGAAGATATATTAAAGGAGTTAAATCTTGAGATAGGAGAAGTTTGGCATTATGATCCCCATGAAATTATATCTAAAAGGAGGAAATAAATTAACACTTCTTCTTATGAACACGGATCTAGACCTGAGTTGGAATGGAAAGCTAACTTAGACTCCTAGCCTATTAGTACAAAAATGGAGGTCGAGACACTAGTCACAAAAGAAAAAACCCAAAAAAGGAATGTTAATGAGGATGGAGCCACGACGATGGAGGATGCACCATCTACCAAAAATGCCAAACTACAAGAACAAAATGATGAAGAAATCGAGGTCAAAATGAAAAAGGGAAATTTAGAGAAACCAGGTTTCCAAGTGATTTTAGAAGATCCTCAATAGCCTGCCACCTCTAGTTCAATTGAGGTAGCAATTCTTGGCTCATTAGGGAATACATCAGTATCATGTCATTTATGGGAGGAAGGGAAGATGATAGAGGAGAAGAACAAGAATATTAGGGATGAAATGTTATCATGGCTAGCATCTCATTCATGCCCATACCAAACCATGCTTTTGGCTACCATGGGCCTAGAAAAAAATCAAATGAAGTTTTCATTATATCATCCTTCAGTACAACCCATTCCGTTTAGACCAGAATTCAAGATAGTGGATTTTTCATTGGATATCGCTAGTGTTCCATTACAAGATAGGATCAACTTGCATAGGAAAGCAGGGGGAATGATATATAGTGAATTGATCAGAGAAGCCTTAACTATTAGCAAGGACGATAAATTGTTGAAGAAAGTTGATACCATGCTAAAACAAGAGAATAATTCAAGATCCCTTCATTTGCAAAATCATGGCTTCAAGGAGTTGATTTTCAAACTCGGGGTAGACCCAAATGACAAAGTTGTTGTAGATGCCATTATCCAAGGCTCTCAATTTGAAATTCAAGCTTTGAGGCATAAGCTTAAGATGCATGCAAAAAAACATGTACAAATAAAGGATTTGACCCAGATAGATAATGAAAAGGAAATTCTTGCCAAACAGTTGATAGACAGAAATAATGAGGTGGTGGCCCTCAAACAAAATATTGCAGAGTTTCAAAAAATAATTGATTCTCATATTTATGTTGTAATTGTACCAGACAACCCTCAATATCCTACAGAATAGTTGACCAAGGCTCTCATTGATTTACAATTATCATAGAGTGAGCTCAAGAAGATGCAAATTGGCCTAGAAAATACCAAGTACTTTCTCGTAAACAAGAAGAAACATCTCAAGACAACCAGTGAAAATGTGGAGCAAGCAACCAATAAATTACAAACTACAAATGATGAAATCAACTAGCTGAAGAATAAATTGAAAGTTAACATGTATCTCATTCAAGCCATACAAAAAATATGTGAAGATATTATTTCTGAAGTGAGAAAAATATGGGAGCATATGAATTTAATTTTAGAACAAATAACTGCAGTCAAGAACATTGAATTTTCCATCCAGACATCTAAGAATGAGAATGCTAAAAATGCTAGAATTGCAGAAAAATTCATCAGGTACCTCAATGAAAAATCAACTAATGATATAAGAGCAATGCATATCATAGACAGGATAGGGGTAATTATTGAGGTTACCAAAATGATTAAGATAAAAGAAGAGAGGGATAGAGTTGAGGAATATTTGCATGATCCAAAAAAATTGGTAACAACGTTTGATTCCAATTTCGATAAGAGAACTAGGGAAGGATTGCCTAGTTGTTGGGAGTTTCAATGGAAACTGCTTCCATGGGAGAAATATGAGCAAACGTTGGTTGAGGCTAAAAACAAAGTGGATCCTTCACATGAATTGACTACCACTCTCAAGGGAATAACTATATTCAATTGTTTGCAAAGGTATTTTCAACTTCTATGGCTAGTGAAAAAATTGTTCATTTCCAAGCCTAATTTTACTAAGCTTACAAATTTAAAGGTGGCCTACAATAGGCTCATTCACACTCCTAAAATAAATCCAAAATTATGGAAGAAGTGTGACCAATTCATCAATCCACCACAGGCCCAAGCAATAGATCTTAGGTCCACCTCAAGAGATAAAAAGAGTTAGAAGTGAAGATATTTTGATTTGGGAAATCATGACATATCCATGTCATCTTTTCAGTTTCGCAAATATTTTATTTTCAAGAAAGGAATCAAGTTTTTGATGTAATAATTAGTACAACTAAACTAGTTTTATGCTCACAAAGCTAAGTAGTTTACACAATTGTTGCATTTCAATATATTTTTGTAACCGTTCTAGTTTTGATTCTCCCAATAAAAAGGGAAGACATACTCATTAGTAAGGGATCGAATTTTTGTCACAGAGGTTGTCATTGTTCTGATAGTGTTTTGCAAGTTTTTGACTTAGGAGATGTATGCCATTTTTTGAAGATTAGAAGTTTTTTGTTGATTCCAAGCATTGAGATGTGTAATATTGTGTTCTATCTTTGTTTATCACTTCATATGTGTTTTTATTCTTTATAATTTATGTAGTTTTAGTTGTTGGTTTCAATTTTAAGTTGCAGATTTACCTATGTTATGTGATGGAAAATGATACATGTGATATGTTGAACTAGAAGCCTTAAACACACTCCATGATTTCTTCATTTCATTTCCTTAGTCTAATTCGTAATTCTACAGAAATCTAGTGTATAGGATTTTGCGTTTAGCCCTCTACACTTGGTTTCTTTCCTTGAATTTCTTCCTTCACATATACTACAACAGTCAATGAAAATGCTCTCTCTGTGTGTAAGCCACTAGATCTAAGCATTAACTCTTTTGAATGACATATTGTTCATTTACAAATTGTATTTGCCTCTAAGTAAGGAAAGTGGACCAAAATTCATCAATTTATATCTAATCCTTATGAAAAATGAATTTATCCATGACACATTAAGATGTCTTAGGCACTGAACTCTCTTCAACCCAAAGGTTGTCTCTAGCAACTATGACATCTTGCACCATTGTTGAGGAATGCATTAAAACATATTTCCCTAGGTATGACTTTTGCTCATTCCTTTGTCTGGTGAGAAAAGTGTGGGTTGAGATCTATTACCTAGGAGAGTTTTTAGCCTGTAATCCTGGATTTTAGGAGGCCTCACACTCTTTCAGACACTTCTTAGTAGAAAATTAATTTTGTCCATAGCCCAAAGAGAATTATATTCTAGAAAATATGGAAAGAAAGGACCCCCAAAACTCCATATCTAATTGTTTTCCCCCAGAAGCTTCAACTTATATTTCTCAGAAAGATGAGATAAATTATCCTAGAACCTCATCTAGGGTTTTGGACTTTTCAGGGGAATTGTTTCCCCCACCCAGTTTTCAATTTTTTTGAACCTAAATCCGAAGAAGTCTCTATCAATTATGATTCTTTCACAATTCATACCTTCCCTGAAGTCGAAGAAATTAAAGATATTCTCATTCCTAATACATCTCAATCTTCCATAGCTATTTCACAAACAATTTTAGCATTTATTGTCCACTCTGTTCCCCACCCAGTTCCTATCATAAATCCTCCTCAACATCCTTTACAAATTATGGTTGTCCTTGGGTTTTTTCTCAACGAATATGCCCCTTTGAACTTGCAGCATCCTATGAATACAATGCCTCGTGACTAACTTAAACTTCTACCTAGATTCATTGGGGAAGATGATATCACAACCCAAAAACATATCAAAATATTTTGTGCATTCATAGAAAACTTTAACATTGAGCATCTAGATGTGGTGTTGAGGTTATTCGTTTAGTCTTTAGATGGGAGGCTAGAAAATGGTTCAAGACTTTTCCTAACAACTCAATCAATACTTGGGAGGAATTAGAGAACATATTTATGCATAATTGGGATGAGAAGAAAGACCATGGATACTTTTTAATTGAATTTAATGTTATAAAGAAAAGAAAAAATGAGGATGGCACCAAGTTTATAAAAAGATTTAACAAATTGTACAACAATTTTCTTGTCAAGATTAAACCCCCATAGAAGCAACTAAGGTGGTATTTGTTGGAGTCTTTGAATCATATTTTGGGTTTACTCTAAGTGAAAGGAAATCCCTCATGATGGACTAGATCCATATTGTTGCTATGGAAGTAGAGGAAAATCTTGCATTAGCAGGGAAGTTGAAGGGAAAAGTAGAATATAGTGATAGGATAAAAGGGAAATAGGAAGCGAGTTTCTCTAGTCAAGCAAAGGAGATTCAAGAGCGGAAGTTGGATGAGATTAATAAGCTAATCAGAAACCTTTCAAAAAATCTAGTGAACCTAAAGTTCGATAACAAAATCCTTCCTAGACAAATGCAAAAAGATCCTAAAATAAAATTCAATCCCCAATATAGGAGACCTCCTTTGAAACTTCTGAAAAGAGAGAGAAAGGGCCAGCCAGACCAAGTACAACCTCCCTTGTTTATAGAAGATGAGCCTGAAGAAGAAATTGAAGATGCGCTTGAATTTAAGGAAAATGAATACTCAACTCTCAGTGTTAGCAAAAGAGAATGGAATAGAAGCATGGGGAGGAAAGGAGGATGATCATGATGCTCCTTTGAATAAAGAAGAGATAGATGCTTATTGAAATAATTTGTATATTTCATGCAAGCTGAGCTACATAGGAGATATGACTTGAGGTCTAAAAAAAATATCTCAGACACAAGATCAAGGTGAAGAGCCTTCTCAACATGCCACACCCAAGCAAATGTATAAGGGCAAGAAACCTATTAAGTCTAACCCAATAACCAAAGGAGAGGCCTCCCATCCCACACATTCTAAGCCCAGATTTGCAAATAAAGGACAGCAACCTGTGAAACCCAAGGAAATGCATTAAGAAAATAAAGAGACAGTTGATCAAGTAAAAATGGAGAAGAATACCTTTGCCTTTAGTTTGAAAAAATAATTAGAAAAAGTGAAGATATTTGTTCCTTTGGCTGAATTGTTGAAACAACTTGCCTATAAAAGGTAGATTTATGATTTCAAGGACGTGTCTCATGTTACCTCAACACAAGATAGTTTTAATTTGCAGGAAGAGAGATCTTTGGTTATGTTTGGCTCACACGTAGAAGAGAAAGGCCCTTCCACCCCAAAACCACCCACCCCCCCCCCCCCCCATTCTAGGTTACATTGGTGGTTCATGAGTTATTATTGCATAATTGTATGCATGATTCAGGTGCTTCTCACAATTTAATTCCTTTTTCTATCATGGAGCAGTTGGGCCTGAAAATAATAAATCCATACAAAGACTTATATTCATTTGATTCTTAAAAGGTAAAATTCCTTGGGATGATCAAGGACTTGGTGGTTAATTTGGCTCAAATCCCTGTGAAGAGTGTGGTAATGGACGTTGTGGTTGTAGAAATTCCTGTAAGATTTGGCATGCTTCTTTCCAGATCATGGGGAATGAAGCTTGGAGGGTCCATCAAACTCGACCTCACATATGCCACTATTCCAATGTTTGGTGGAGAAGAACACTGACTATACAAAGAAGCTAGATTTGTAAAAACTGTCACCAAAGAAGATAGTTACAATAATTCTCTAGTATATGGATAGGAAAAAGATATTTCATGCCTTATGTTGGAAATAGATGATCAAATTATGGAGGCTATTCAGGTGGAAATTCCCACACAAGTTAGTAAGCAAGAAATGAAACTTAACTATGTTTGAAAGTTATATTTTGATGGGGCCTACTCCAAGGAAGGAAATGGAGCAGGTGTGTTGTTGATATCTCCATAAGGTAACCTCATCCCCCTCTCGTATAAACTAGAATTTGACACTACAAATAATATTGTTGAATATGAAGCATTGGTGTTGGGCCTACAAGATGCTAGAAATATGAAAATTGAATGTTTGATAGTTTTTGGAGATTTTGAACTGGTTATAAAACAAATTAGGAATCAATGCCAAACCAAGCATCCCAGGTTTAAATCCTACATGAATTAAGTGTGGGAACTGACTGAGAATTTCCCTTTGGCATTTAACATACAGTTTCTGCCTAGAGAGCAAAAAAAATTGGTTGCAACAAAACTAGCACTTCCAAGCCACCACAAAATTCCCTTCTCATATATGAAGTTCAAATTATGCATAGACCTTCAGTTCCAGACAATGTTAAATATTGGAAGGTGTTCGAGTATGAAAATTAGATAAAATGGTTTATGGAGGTGATTGGGGAATTTTCCAATTCTGTAATTGACCAGGAAGATGAAGATATGGATGAAATTGTAGGAGGTGAGCAGCATGTGCCCTAGGAAGAGCCTATAACTGTGCATAAAATTTTGTAGTTGAAGGAAAATATAATATCAAAAGGCTTAGTTCCATTGCAAATATTATTTAATGCTAATGATGTGGCAGTCAAACCATACAAGAAGGAGCACAAGGAGGATACAAAAGACTATAACAATGGTAGAGATCAAAAACCTAAACTAGTTAATGTTCAGTGTGTATTATATTCTTTCCATGACTAGTTGCACACATGGGAAGGGGGGGGGGCGACAACCCTCCCTATTCGTTGTGTTGGGCATTGCAGGGGGTGGCAATGCCCTGGGAAAAAAAAAAATTGGACCCTATATAAGGTGGGAGGACCTACCTATGGTTTTGAGCATGGTTTTTGCACATGCTTTTGGGCATGATGGTTTTCTACCCATGGTATTTTGTACATCCGGTCAAGGGAACTATGGTTATTTTCTAATCCAAGGTTAATGGATTGGGATTTATGAATGCTTCAACATGTATATATATATGTGTTGTAACATTGAAAGGAACATAATGAAAAATCAATCTAGTAGCC
Organism: Pinus tabuliformis; assembly: GCA_031772625.1. Taxonomy (NCBI): domain Eukaryota; kingdom Viridiplantae; phylum Streptophyta; class Pinopsida; order Pinales; family Pinaceae; genus Pinus; species Pinus tabuliformis. The sequence goes on from CM062805.1 coordinate 1,027,546,573, forward strand.
CCAGTTTTGGGATCTAGAGAAAAATCTATGTGAATTTTTTTGTGTTTCTTGTTAGGATGGGGTCCCCTAGGTCAGTTTGGGATTAATAAACCCAAATTTTGTATACAATTTTGTAAGAGATGTAAAGTCTCCATGATTTGTGGATGCAGAGAGCATAGAGTCAAAGGGGCTTAGCCCCTTGTTTTAAGTAAATATTTGAGTCGGTTTTGAGATTCACCCATTGTCCACGAACCATGGCATGTATGACAAAGTCTATATATAGTTGAGTCTTAGCGAAAGGAAGAGGTAACAAGAAGAGAAGAGATAGAGAATTGGGTTCATAAAATAGTCTTGGGCAAGATCTAAGATAGGAAGGCTCTGCTTCTTGCGCTTAGGTAGAGAAAGGAAGGCTCCTTAGCTAGGTGCACGGAGGCCTAGGTAGAGTCTGCAGCTAAGTGCACAGACCCTTATAGCTATGTGCGCCAGGTAGTTTGGGTCTGTAATCAGTGAATTGAGATCAATAAAGACAATTTTCTGAAGAATTACTGAGTATTACCGTTTATATATGTTAATGTTATATGTTGCTAATGAATGACATGTTTTATGAAAAACTGATTGAATGCTACGCGATTATCTTGAATCTATCTTAATAATGTACGCAATGAATGCTTAAGAACTTCCGCAAATATTTTGGTGGTTCCTTTTATGTTTTCTAAACGAAATAAGTAGATCTGGCGAACTCCGATTTAGGATTTCTTTATGATGTGCGTAACTAGGTAAATCAAATGTTAAATATTCGCAAGCACTGATCGTAGACCTTCATGAAGGTTTGAAGGTCATTTTAATAGAGTTGTAGTAACGAGCCCTAGAATTTTGTTGATATGCACAAAGGTGGATCTAAGGCACTAGAAGACATCACACTAATCTTTGGATGCAAAAAATTGGTCCTTGCACCCCCCCATACTTCTTCGGGTGAGACTGCAGCATACGCTACGCGGGTTGTTTCCGAAAGTGCTAGTAGTGTAGGGTTTTATTGGTTGGCGCAACTAACTCCAAACCTAGGTCAGGACCCCCTGAGACAACAAATGGTTCTATTTTCAGGTCCGGGATCTACTTAAAAAGATGTGTGATGTCGCATCATTTGAATCCAACTAAGAAATAAATTGAAAAGTGGTTGGATCGGAAAATTCACGAGTTCACTGTGCATGAAAGCAAGAATCTGCGCTTGTCAAAGGAACATTGGTTGAATAGATATATGTATACAGAGATACACGATCTCTTCTTCTACAACTTGCCCATCGAACTGTATGAGTGGTTAGCTAAATTGACAAACACTCAAGAAAGTTGGAAGCTCGATAATCCTATAGTGTGGACTCTAGAATTAGTAAGACGACTAGAAGCTTCTAAAAACAAGATCGCATGGCTATTGATCATTGGCTCGACGAATTCTAAGAGGTTTTTTACAAAATTTACAGTTGATACCTCAGTCAACTATAGCAAAGCGGAGCAAAGTTTTTCAAAGGAACGCGAGGTAAGTATTTAAGATCATTGAATACTTGGATTAAAATGTTGTTAAGTGAAAAATGTGTGATGCCATTACCTTGATGTTAGGAGCTATGTGAAGTGGAATATTCTTTATAAATCATGAAGGATCAGGACCAGAGTATAGTCCATTAATTGGGCCTCCTTCAAGCAATGGTGAAGGGGTGGGGCAAACTACATCACGAAGCGCTATTCAGCGCATCACTCAAGGGATTCCTAGAAAAAATCACCCATCCATGCCACCTCCATCACAACCTCCATTGCATACACCTTCATCCACACCTTTGCCTCCACCCCCACCATTCAACATTGCAAATGCAATGAAAATGTCAATCTTCAAGGGTATAGGAAGTGAAGATACAGAGCAGTTCTAGTTTGTTGTGAATGTTGTATGGATAGCATAACAAATCACCGATGATAATATAAAGAAGGATCAATTGGTTACCACTTTGCAGGATTACGCGCTAACTTGGTACATTAAGTATTGCAATTATAATCCTCTTGCAATGCTAGAAAAAACTAAGATGGATTTGAACAAAGAGTTTAGTAAGCCTAAATTTGATTCACAATTAGTGATTGAATTTAAATAGATCATGATGAAGTTTGAGGAGATGCCTTGGGACTTTTATTAGAGGTAGAAGTGCCAGATCAAATAGGCTAACATGCAGATCACGGATAGCCAGCATCGCGACTGGTTTATCGCATCACTTTTGCCTCATTTGAGAATTTCTTTGTCACAACAAAAGATAGATACACATGCAGAAGCCTTGGAGATTGTGATGAGGCTACATGCATCACCTATTCAAGATACGAACCTGGGAGTACAGTAGATCCACTCACAATTTGCAAACTTACACCTAGAATTATAGAGCTTGAAGAAATGCAAGGATACTAAACCAGAAATGAGCACAGAATTCTGGTGTTTGAAGTGCAAGGGGCATGGGCATGATAAGGATCAATGTCCCGTGTACACGAATTATATTACAAGAGGGGGGCCAATTCCCATGAAGCTAGAAGCCCTAGAAGGGCTAAGCATGGGGATTGTGTTATGGTGTGCCATTTGTCAAGTTACTGGGCAACATGCGATGGATAAATTCCATTTACTTCAGAAGTTCGTTCAGACACCCCATTAGTTTTTCTGTAATTTCTACAAATAAGTAGGCCATGAAGAGTGCCACTCTCGAAGCTATGAGTTGATGATGGAAATAACTCCTACTCACCGTATGTAAGAAGAAACTTGGCCTCCGGGTCAAAGCGTAGGAGGGGAGCGCAGAGGTTTTCAAGGTCAAGGACGAGGCCAAGGAGGAGGACCTAGTAGAGGTCGTGGTCGGATTATCTGCTACAACAGTGGATAGCCAAGGCACTATGCACACGAATGTCAGAATCCTACACATCCATAATGTCAATACTACAGACAGTTTGACCATACTATAGAAGAATGCTCAGCTTTAATAGCTAAGATGAAAGAAAAGAAAATGTAGCCTCAGCAGCCTACGTCGAATTCACAAATGATGAGGGCTAAGCCCCATGAGGAAGATCAAAGCATTAATATTGTGCTACAAAGTGGAATGACAAATGGCACTGATAAAGGTCAACAACCTGAAGAAGATGGATGGTTCCATAAAGCTTCAGAGAAATAAATCAGATTTGATCTAGATCGCGCTAAGGAAATGTTTATGGAAGTTAAGAAGAGCTTCACTGAGGCCTTCACCTCAGGAAGCTAGGGCAAGATGTAGGAAATCAACGCGCCTGTAGAGGCTGATCCCTTTTTACTCACTACGTTTTTGGATACTTGCATGAAGATGTTGCGCAATAACAAGGTTGTGGAAGGCTTGGTGGAATTAATAAATAAATGTGCCAACAAAGAGAAAGCCTCTGATGGACACCACTTGGTCAAAAATATTGGAAAGCATAAGGCATGAACAGAACGAAACATGCGGCTAACAATGCAGATAGGTGATTATGAGATGGACCAGGTCATCTTGGATATGGGTTCCGATGCAAATGTTTCACTGAAACAGACATGGGAAAGGATGGGGAAACCTGCGTTGTAGTGGTCTTCGATTCAACTCAGAATGGCAAACCAGCAAAAAATCATCACCATGGGATGATAATATGGAGTAATAGTTGATATTGAAGGTGCGAGCACGATGGCATACTTTGAAATTATAGAAATTTTCGATGATAGTAATCCCTACCTCGTTGTCTTGGGAATTGATTGGGCTATTGATATAAATGAGGTCATCAAGCTGAAGAAGAGGACAATGTCATTTTAAAAGAAGTCACTTTGAGTTATAGTTTCGTTGGACCTGTTATCACCCCAAGAAACTCTCCTAGGTTGTATATCAGAGATGCTCGGGAACATTACAAACTCAACAAAAATGTTGGAAAATGGTGGATGAATGAAAGAAATGTTGAATATTCAAACCAGATAACCACTTCTACAATGCTTAACCCCAGACATGGGTGAATACCCCAGACTACAAGGCTTTAGACCACCAATTACTCATAATTTAAGGAAAATGTGATGATGGAGAATACTGATCACACCAGCAAATACACGGGACCCTGTGATGGCCAGCTGCAAGCAGTTAAAAGGTCTGTAAATCTATTTCCTAATGCACAGACAGGATGACAGCTCCCTGGCATTAAAATAATAGAAACCTGCATACAAATTCAATGATACTAACTAGATTCTAACACAGAGGTGGGATGACAACCCCTCTAATGCTAAACATCAACATCACATGAATAAATGCATAACAGGCATAGCCTGGAACAAAGAAGAAGTGGAAAGTGAGAAATTAGCAGCAAAAGAAGCTTGTATTAGCTGAAAATGAAGACCAGAAGCTGCAGGTATCACAGTAGTTACAATTTCCAGAAGTTGAACTTTACATCAAAATTACATTCATCAACCTGATTACATATTTCTCCTGGGTATATATAGAGTTTGTTTACAAAAAATATCTGCTAACCTATGCGTGGAGGGGTCATAACTGACCACCAACCACATTTACAATTAGATATGGTCTCTGCTACAAACTGAGTGTTTTAATGAACAAAATGACCTTTCTACTATTCAGTCGTCCTTCTCTGAGCAAGCGGAGTACCATATGGGAAAAAAACTCCATAACTAGTGAATGAATTCAACCGCTCGAGGTAGTACTTTCCTTCCTCGGCCATGTTGTCTCTTGAATGCAATGGCTGAGGATTTAATGTACAGAGTATTGAACCATGGGCTCGTTTCTTCTTCGGGTGCACAGGACTGCCACAATCACAAAATATGCATTGAAAATGGATGAGGAGCTGATAACGAACGCTAGCTGTTGGATCTGACAAATTGGATGACGGATATCGGAGTATGTGGGCTATCAGAAGGCATATGTGTGGGAAGAACATGGACCGTCGGATCATGGTTGGGCAGATCCGACAGTTGACGAGCGACAAAGATGCGAGAGGGTTAGCGAGCGGGGATCGTACTGGATGGAGGTAAGCGGTTTCCCTCCACCGCTCGCAGGAAAAGGTGGTTTATGTACATGGAGGGGCGATCCAGTACCAAAGCGCCGTGTGGCAGGTAGATCTGGCAGGAAACCGCCTTCCCCGCTGGCTAACGGACGTGCAGGTTACGAGAGTGGGGGATGCGTAAAGCGTCAAATCCTACGGGAGAAGATCGGACAACGAAGAATTAAAACATGTGATTTAATTGATATGACAGGTGAAAAGACATGAAAAAGGCTAGCGAAAAGGTTATAACAGGTTATTGGGGTTTAGACGGATCGTCGAGATTTCATAGTATTTAAATAGAAATGTGCGGGAGCCGGGGGAAAAAGAGTTCATGGAGAAATTTTAACGGAAAACGGAGGAATGGGGAGTTAAAGAGTGTAAGCGAGGGCTTGGGTAAATATGGATTTACACAAGGTTTAGGAAGAAAATAGAAATTAAGGGGTTACGAGGGTATACAGCAAACAAAGGTGGAAGGATGAAATAAATTGCTATTAACTCCCTCCTTGAAAAGGCACACGGCCACGGTAGTCATTTGGTCCTCCAAACACACAAATGCATAGCAGAGCTAACACTGGCTCCTTTTGGGGATGAGATCCTCCCTGTGAGGTCTCAAGAACCTGTAGATCAATGCCTTTCCAGCTGAAAATAAATTAACCAAAATTCCTAGTGTTCCATTGGGCATGGAGTCTACTTTGCCTGTACAAAAACTGATAAAAACACAATATTTACAACTTTTAAGGTCATAGACCTTAAACAACATAAATTTTTAGAAAGCGCCCATTAGCTGGGCCATCAAAAACTGCTTCTCCTCCCATACTTTTCAGTATGAAGGTGTTGTTCCCTTGAATCTGTGAAATGATGAAAGGCCCTGTCCAGAAAGCATCAAATTTCCCATGATTTCCTTTCTTTTCGTTTAGTGCATCCCATTTCAAAACCAAGTCACCAACCTGAAAATTATCTATTTTTTCCTTCTTGTTAAAGGATTCCTTGATCTTTATCTAATGTGTTGCAGCCTTTTCAATCAGTTGTTCTCTAATCTGAGTGATCCTCTTTTCCATGTCTTCTATCTCATCCTATTATGTTTGAAGGAAATTTGCCACAGGGATCGTTAATTGAATTGGGAATACAACCTCAGTGTCATATACCAGCCTGAAAGGAGAATTCCCTGTGGATCTTTTAATGGTTATTCTGTCAGCCCACAATGCATACTTGAGCTTTGAATCCCAATTCTTTTTATTGTCCTCTAACATCTTTTTAATTATCCTGATCAGCCTTTTATTAGAGGATTCTGCCAGACCATTTCCTTGAGGATAATATGAGGTGGAATGTACAAGTTTCATACCCATTGAATCACACATTTCCATCAACCCTTTTGCCCTGAAGGCTGCTGCATTATCTGTGACTAATCTGTGTGGACAACCAAATCTACTGAAAATATTCCCTGTCAAAAACTTCATGACCACATTATGATCAGCCTTCCTTATAGGGATTGCTTCAATCCACTTAGTGAAGTAATCAGTGGCTACTAATATCCACGTGTGTTGGCCACTGGAATGTGGATTGATTTCTCCAATGAAATCCAAGCCCCACTACTGAAAAGGCCCTTTTGCATGTATTGGTTTGAGGGGGAGGGAATTCAATCGTTGCTTTCCTTCAAATCTTTGGCACCTGTCACAAGATTTAACAAAAGCCAATGCATCATAAAATAGAGTGGGCCAATAATATCCAGCTCTCAGGATCTTATGGGCTGTAGTTTTCTAATAATGGTGCCCTCCACACATGCTGGAATGAAATTGTTGCATGACTTCTATTGATTGTTCTTTCTCCAGACACCTTAAAAGTACTCCAGATGGATCCCTCCAATAGAGCAAATTTTCAATGATGCAATATTTAGCTGCCCTAAGCTTTATAGTTTTGGCTTGACTTTGAGTAAATTCTAAAGGGATTTCTAGCTTCAACAAGAAATTAATTATTACAGCATACCAATCACAAGAAGCTAGATTCTTGGCCACTAACTGCTTTCTCTCTGGTTCAGCTGCTCCCTCTTTTTCTGCTTGACTACTTTCTGCAATTGTACACAAGAAATCAATAGCTAAAGATCTGCAATTTTCTTCAGCTAATAGCCTGGCAAGACCCTGACCTCTGACCAGCTTGGTGGGCTTCAGTTCTATATCAAATTCTATCATCTTTGTAATCCATTTTTCCCTTCTTCCATCAGCATTAGGTTGTGTTAAGACATCTTTTATTCCAGCAGAGGGTACATATGCAGTTATCTTTGAATGCAAGATATAAACTCTGAAAGCTTTCACGGATTTGATAAGGGCATATGCATGCTTTTCAATAATATCATACCTCAGTTCAGCATTCCTCAAGTTCTTGCTAAAAAATGCTACTGGATGTTCTGAACCTTCTTCATCTGCTTGCAATAGAACAGCTGCAATGGTGTCTTCATAGGAAAGTGAGAAAATATGGAACTCCTTGCTATAATTTGGGTTGCTTAGTGTGGGAGCTTCCATAATGGCTTTCTTGATAGACTCAAATGATTTTCTTGCTATATCAGTCCACTTGATTTCTGCCCCTTTCTTTAACATGGAGGTAATATGCTTCACCAATTCTGCAAAATTTGGAATAAACCTTCTTACAAAATTTATTTTTCCCAGAAAGGATTGGATACCTTTCTTTGATCTTGGGACAGACAAAGTCTGTATTGCTTTTACTCTTTCTGGATCAATCTGAACACCTGCAACAGACACAACATGTCCTAATAGCTTGCCTTCTTCTAAAGCAAATTGTGACTTTTTAGGATTGACTAACATCCCAAACCTTCTGCACTTCAGAAACACTTTTTTTAAATGTTGCAAAGGATTTTGATGACTGCTGGAGTAAACTATTATATATCATCAAGGTAGATAAGAACAAATTTGTCCTTCTCTCCCACAAATTATATATCCATAGCTCTCTGAAAGGTGGCTCCAGCATTCATCAATCCGAAAGGCATCTTGGCATACATAAAAGTTCCCCAAGGAGTAGTAAATGCAGTCTTCTCTTGGTCATCTCGATGCACAGCAATCTGATTGAAGCCTGAAAAACCATCCAAGAAAGACATAACTTTGGCTCCTGAGACCTTTTGTAGCAAATTCTCCATCTTTGGTAGGGGATAGTTGTCTTTCTCAGAGCACTTGTTTAAATTCCTGAAATCGACACAAAGTATGATTTCTCCACTCTTCTTCCTCACCACCACCAAGTTTGCTACCCATTTTGAATATCTAAGAGGAACTATGATTTTAGCAGCCAACAACTTTTTAATTTCATTTTCAATTAGAGGAAGAAGCATAGGATTTATTGGTCTCAGCTTCTGTTTGAAAGGAATAGTGTCTTTCTCTAAAGGGATTTTGTGTTGAATTATGTTCTTATCATATGTTTTCAAATCACTATACTCCCAGGAAAACACATCAGCAAACTACCTCATTAAATTGCAATATTCAGCACTTTGATCAACTGACAAATGAGTGGACAAATTTACATATCTAGGCTGACCTAGACTTCATATATCATGTTTACTGACTGCAGATTGGTCTTCTTTTTGGGCAACTTTGTAAGGCACATCATTTTGGTCAAACAGACTTTCTAAAGGAATTAGACCTCTAGGAATGTGATTGCTAGGAAGCTGGACAATGCTATTTTTTACAATTTTATTTCTAAGCTGGGACTTGGATTTTCTAACAAGGCTCCATTTTCTTGGTCAATTTGCATTTCAAAGAACTCATCAATGACTTGCAAGAACCTATTTAACTCATCATCATCATTAAAAACTTTCCAATGCTGGACATTGTCAGGCAAGGATGGTCTATACTTCACTTGGATTTCATACACTAGTCTGGGAGGCATTGGAGGGATAAATAGACTAGCAAAAACAGAAAGGGAATCAGCAAGCTGATTTTGGGCTCTAGGAATGTATGAAATATAAAAATAATCAAAAGAATCTCTGATTCTCCATACCTCATCTCTGTATTCTTTCAGCCTTGGGTGCTTTGCTTGAAATGTTTTATGTACTTGTTGAATGATCAAATCAGCATCTCCAAACACCTTTATGCTTCTAATTCCTCTATCTTTTGTTGCATTAAGGCCCAACAGTAGAGCCTCATACTCTGCTATATTGTTTGTGACTTGAAAAAATAGCTTAAAAGACAGTTGAATGCTTTCTTTCTTTGGAGATACTAGCACTAGCCCTGCTCCTACAGTTTCCCTGGAACATGCTCCATCAAAGAACATCTCCCAAACCTAACTTCCTTGCTCTTCTTCGGCCTGAATTGGTTTCCTTCTCTACATTGAGGCCTTCTGAGATTCCTTTATTTGGAGGATACATGCTCCAAAATCAATGTCCACTGCATATATGGGATGATTTGTAGGATTCTTCTCATCACTGATGATATATGCCAGCTGTGCTTCTCTATACAATCTCCTGCTTTCTCCTCCAAACACTGGGACAATGGCATAAGATAGATCATTCTATAATGTCCCACCTAGTCTCTTAATCCAACCTCTGGATAGCAGCATGCAAAACTTGGGAGGGACATCTGCTACCACAATATCCATCATCATACTCTTCATGGGCAGCCGAGTTAAGGTAATGGCCAGGTCTTTAATCAATCCAAGACATTTCACTTTCCTTGAATCAAAAGAGAATAAATCATGATATGGTCTAGTGATGTCAAGGCCTAACTCCTCCATGACAGCTTTAGGCATTAGATTGTAGCTAGCCCCTATGTCTAGCAGGTAGTTGTGGAGGATTTTGTCATGAATGGTCAAAGAGACATAAAAAGATGGAGAATTATTATCAGCAGGCTCAATCATGGGGCTAAGCACAATGGCAGGCTTGTCATATTGTAAATTGACAGAGTCAGTGGACGTTTGTGTGGTTTCTAGCTCAAGAGCTTCAAGGATAGGCTTTCTAAACATTTCACTCTTCACCAACTCTACCAGAGGCACAGATATTTTCAGTTTCTGAACCTCTGACTCAAAGCTGAAAGAGGAGGGTAGCTTATCAGAAATTCTTACCTCTTGAACTGGTGCTTTGAGGATGACTAGATCAGCTGATGGTCTTTTCTGCCTGATATTCTATTATTCTTCTTGGGCAGCGACTCTTTGGGCAGGGTTCTCCTTGACATTTTTTTCATTTGACCTCAAGTTATATCTCTGTTGCTGTTCAGTTTGTAGGACAGCTTCTCTATCCCACTCTTTCCTACCTTGTTCTTGCAGCAATGATTCTTCATAAGCAGCCAATGTCAAAAATGCTGCGATGCCTTTATCCTCCATACAGTGAATTTCATCCTCATCTTCTTAAAATTGTTCCTCCTCCATGACTACATTTTGGAAAGGAGCTTTAACTTTTTGATATTCTTTTGATTCTTCACCCCTTTGAATAATTTGCAACTATTCATTTTCTCTTCTGAATGGATTTGGATTTCTTGGAGCAAATGTGTTCTGCTGCCTTGTTTTTCCTGAATTCTGCTCAACCTTTAGCTTAGAAATTTCAACAGCCAATGACTTTATCATCTTAGTCATTTTGTCTAATTTAGGCCCTGAAGATGCTGCAGAAGAAGTAGAGGCCTGACCTCTCTGCCTCCTTCTGTCAGCTTGATTTTTGAGCTTTTCTGCAGCAATGATATTAGATTCTACCTCTAAAGCTGCATCCTGCATGTCTTCCAATGTAGCACATCTTCTTTCTCTCAATAACAAGCAGAAATCAGAGTCAAAAGCATTGGCATAAGTGAGTTTGGTAGAGGTGGGGGTAGGCTTTACCTCTGCTGGTATCTTACTATACATATGGTTGAATCTTTTATTAAAATCAGGCAAAGGTTCACCATTTTCCCTCTTCAAGTTACCAAACTCAGTGTGATAATACAGCAAGTCCTTTTTATCTCCCCAGTGCTTCAAAAATGCATCATCTAATGCTTCAATATCAGTTATAGATCTCTGGGGCAATTCTCTGAACCACTTCATGGCCTCTCCATCAAGGCTCTGAACAAAAAATCTCATCCATACATCATTTTCACTTATATCTAAATTATCAGCATAATTGTAAAAAGCTTCAAGGTGTTATTCTATTGTCACTCCCTCTATACCAGTGAATTTAGGCATATATTTCTAATATTCTCCCACAGGGATCGGATTTAAAGGAACAGGCAAAACCAAAGGTCCATTTCTAGCAGCAACAATTATTTCTATCTTCGTGGGTGCTTGCTAGCCTGCCATGACTGGAGTATTTGTAAGAATACTAGTAGATTGAATGGTAGGGAGTAATGTGATGGATGGTAGAGACAAAGGGATGTTTTGGACTGAATGGGAACCTTTGTTTGGACTGAGATTCAAAGGGGAACTAACTGTACAAGGGGTTGAATTAATCTCTAAAGGAATTTCTTTATTAACAGTGTTGGGTTCTAAATCTTCAAACTGTATGTCTTCAGCTGCAACTTTATCTTTCAGAGATGAATGAGATTTCTTACGCTTACCTGATCCTGATGCCCCTTTCTGTGATGCTTTCTTCGATTTGACAATCCTCTCAGGGTCAGTCACTGATTATGCTAGTGATTTCTGAGGATTTCTTCGAGTATGTCTCACATACTGATCCAGAACTTCAATGTGGAGTCGCCAAAGGTTGGTCTTCCTCCAGTGGAGTTGCCAGATAGATGATTACAACCAAGAACTGTGTTCAAACCTTGTCTATCATCAAAGCTTGAAACTGTGTCATTCTCCCAGGGAAGCTGAGCTTCAATTCTCCTCTCCCCGGCAATGACGCCAATTAATGTTATCACCCCAAGAAACTCTCCTAGGTTGTATATCAGAGATGCTCGAGAACATTACAAACTCAACAAAAATGCTGGAAAATGGTGGATGAATGAAAGAAATGTTGAATATTCAAGCCAGATAAACCACTTCTACAATGCTTAACCCCGAACATGGGTGAACACCCTAGACTACATGGCTTTAGACCACCAATTACTCACAGTTTAAGGAAAATGTGATGATGGAGAATACTGATCACACCAGAAAATGCACAGGACCCTGTGATGGCCAGCTGCAATCAGTTAAAAGGTCTGTAAATCTATTTCCTAATGCACAAAAAGGATGACAGCTCTCTGGCATTAAAATAACAGAAACCACATACAAATTCAATGATACTAGCTAGATTCTAACACAGAGGTGGGATGATAGACCCTCTAATGCTAAACATCAACAACACATGAATAAATGCATAACAAGAACAACCTGGAATAAAGAAGAAGTGGAAAGTGAGTAATTAACAGCAAAAGAATCTTGTATTAGCTAAAAATGAAGACCAGAAGCTGCAGGTATCACAATAGTTACAGTCTCTAAAAGTTGAACTCTAAATCAAAATTACATTCATCAACCTGATTACATCTTTCTCCTGGGTATATATAGAGTTTGTTTACAAAAAATCTCTGCTAACCTATGCGTGGAGGGGTCATAACTGACCACCAACCGCATTTACAATTAGATATGGTCTCTGCTACAAACTGAGTGTTTTAATGAACAAAACGACCTTTCTGTTGTTCGGCCGTCCTTCTCTGAGCAGGCGGAGTACCATATGGGACAAAAGCTCCATAACTAGTGAATGAATTCAACTGCTCGAGGCAGTACTTTCCTTCCTCGACCGTGTTGTCTCTTGAATGTAGTGGTTGAGGATTTAATGCACAGAGTATTGAACCATGGGCTCTTTTCTTTTTCAGGTGCACAAGACTACCACAATCACAAAAATTGCATTGAAAACAGACGAGGAGCTGATAACGAACGCTAGCCGTAGCATCTGACAAATTGGATGGCAGAGATCAGAGTATGTGGGCTATCAGAAGGCATATGCATGGGAAGAACGTGGACCGTCGGATCATGGTTGGGCAGATCCGACGGTTGACGGGCGGCAGAGATGCGAGAGGGTTAGCGAGCGGGGACCATACTAGATGGCGGTAAGAGGTTTCCCTGCACCGCTCACGGGAAAAGGTGGTTTACGTACATGGAGGGACGATCTAGTACCAAAGCGCGCGTAGCAGGTAGGTCTGGCAGGAAACTGCCTTCCCCGCTGACTAACGGACGTGTAGATTACAAGAGCGAGGGCTGCGTAAAGCATCAGATCCCGCGGGAGAAGATCGGATAGCGAAAATGCGCTTTAATTGATATGATAGGTGAAAAGACATGAAAAAGGCTAGCGAAAAGGTTATAACAGGTTATCAGGGTTTAGACAAATCATCGAGGTTTCATAGTATTTAAACAGAAACGCGCTGGAGCCGGGGGAAAAATAGTTCATGGAGAAATTTTAATGGAAAATGGAGGAATGGGGAGTTAAAGAGTGTAAGCAGGGGCTTGGGTAAATATGGGTTTACACAAGGTTTAGGAAGAAAATAGAAATTAAGGGGTTATGAGGGTATACAGTAAACAAAGGTGGAAGGATGAAATAAATTGCTATTAACTCCCTCCTTGAAAAGACACAAATGCATAGCAAAGCTAACAGGACCCTGCAGAAGGAGTGCGCTATACTAAACCAGCCCGCGATTATGCAGAAAGTGATGATGAACTAGACAAAATTTACAAAATAACAGCGCGAGATTAGGACTTGATCAATCTGATGGCGAATGGACGGATTTCATGGGACCGGGAGATTTCCTTCACCTCTGATTCAAACGAGGAATTAGAGCATTGGCATGAAAGTCTCTACATTATGATGCAATATGATGACAAAGGCATTGTGCTACGTTACATTTGAGGTAAGAAAGTTACCTTACTATGATGGTTTGACTAACGTAGATGCGTTTTTAGATGAATTTGAGCGTGAAGTCCCTCAAGAACACCGCTTCCAAGAATTAGAATTGGCATTGCATGCTACGCCTGCATGATGGTGGGGTAAGCATAAGGATACTTTTGTTGGATGGCGATATTACAGAAGAATGATGAAGATATGGTTTGGGCATGCTAGCGCCAGAATGAATGAGAAATATAATGGGAAGGATGATCACCTGAAAAAATGGACTAAGGCATGGGGGAAAGAATAACACCCAGAATGGGTACACATATATTGCCATACCTTGGATAAAATTCCCATGAACTGGTATGACCTAGACTTAAACAGGAACGCAAAAAATTACAGAGATAACCATAAACACAAAGATGCAGCAGAAATAATACTTCATTTCATTAATGGAAAATACTGAAATATGCTTACAACCAGAAATGGAAATAAACTAGCTAGGGCGATGGTAGCTTATCTCTGAGAAGAGATGTGTGGCTACATGCCTCTAAACTGTGTTACAATGAGGCTCGAAGGCCTATTTATTGTTGAGAAACAATGGAAAACCCTTCACATTCCAAAACCTAACCCTAGAAGATGAAACGCCAAATTGTGGGCCCCGTTTTTGGGTAAGTTGGTACATCAACTTCCCGGGGTCGCGAATTGGTCGTATTATCTCTGTTTGACGCGCATGATAGCCTGTTGGAAAGATCTCTCCGAGGACTATGACGGAAAAGAATATTTTTAAACGTAAAAACTCGCTGGCGGTAGATTTCCCAAAAAACGTCGTTTAGGGCCTCAAAACGACTCGGGAAGTTTAGGACCCGAAAAACTGCTAAAAATAGTAAATTGTGCTATAATTAAGGAAACTAAAAAAAATGAAAGAAGCACTAGAGGGGATCCAAGTGGAATTAGTTGGTGGCCACCAATATCCACCTGGATCATTCCTCCCCCCTTAGGAAGCAATGGTCCCCATTGCGTTGAGTTCCTCCATGAGATGAGGGAACTTCTTCTGCACTTCGTCCCTGGTGAGCCACTTGCCTTGGTGAAGGAGTTGTCCTGCTTTGACAACTCAATACAGTTGGATATTCTGCTAGTGGGTGTTCTTGATCTGTTTTTCCATGATCCGATCAGTTGCAACTTGTTCCATGCAAGCTAGATTTTACTCTGTGGGTGTGATTTGTTCTGCAATGTCAAACGTGTCTAGTAATGGTGGAAAGTATGGCCGAAGGCGGTCGACATTGAACACCAGGTGTAGGCCAAGGAATGGGGGAATGCTGAGCTCAAATGCATTGTCTCCCATAGCCTTGGTAATGGTGTAAGGGCCATATCGGAGTGGTCTGAGTTTCCAATAGGCTCCAGTAAGGCGTTCCTTTTGCAAATGCAACCAGACTTTGTCACCCACCTGAAACTTGTGTGGCACCCGATGTTGATCATGTCGTTGCTTGTACTTAGAATTTGATTTCTCCAGAATGTCATGGACCTGTTCATGAATATGGTGGATGTGCTTAATGAATTTGTTTTCCTTATCTGTTTCGGATTGGACATGAGAAGAATCTACATGAGTAGTTGCAAATGGCATGGCCACATCGATGGGACATAGTGGATAGAATCCCAAGCCCACTTGAAAAGGACTGTGGCCAGTCGAGCTGTGGAGAGCCCGGTTGTAGCTATGCTGAACATAGGGGAGGCTCTCATCCCATGTGCGTGGATGATTTGAGTTGTACATGTGCAGAATGTGTATGATCATCCTGTTGACAACCTCTATCTGGCCATTAGTTTGAGGATGGAAGGTTGTGGACTTAGTGAGTTTGGTGTCCAGCATCAACCAGAGACTAGACCAAAATTTACCGAGGAACCTACTGTCCCGATCTGAGATGATACTCTGTGGGATCCCAAAGTGTACCCACACTCATTCAAAGAAGAGTTTAGCAGTGGCTTATGCTATGATATTCGTCTTGCAGGCCGCCATAATGGCCATCTTTGAGAACCTGTCGACGACCACAAAAAC
Organism: Pinus tabuliformis; assembly: GCA_031772625.1. Taxonomy (NCBI): domain Eukaryota; kingdom Viridiplantae; phylum Streptophyta; class Pinopsida; order Pinales; family Pinaceae; genus Pinus; species Pinus tabuliformis. The sequence goes on from CM062805.1 coordinate 1,027,562,409, forward strand.
ACAGTCATTTCCATGCTTAGTGGAAGGAAGGCCTGACATGTAATCCATGGAGATGGATTCCAAAGGCCGACTAGGGGTAGGCAGCGGGGTATAGAGGCCTTGCTTCTTAATGGTCGATTTGGAAATGGCGCAGGCAGTGCATGACCTGATGTACTTCCCAACATCCTATCAAAGATTCGGCCAATAGAAATACTTCTGCAGTACTGCCACCATTTTTTCGACCCCAAAATTCCCAACAGCCCGATTGTAGTGTGCTTCCCAAATCATCTTGGCACGCTTGCTTGAAGGAACACAAAGGTGACCCAGGTGGCATAACAGGCCGTCCTAGAGGTGAAAATCTGGAACATGCTGACCCTCCAAGAGGTTCTGGTATGTGTGGCTAAATTCCAGGTCGCTTTTGTAGAGCAGTGGCCAATCAGAAGTCTCGTGCCCACAAGAGTTGAGCACGGTGGTTAACGCCATGATCGGTGGTCGACTGAGGCAATCTGCAGCATTATTAGTGTTGCCCTTCTTATACTTGATATAAAAATGGAACCGTTGCAGGTATGTGGACCACTTCTGATGGTGATCATTCTGCAATTTCCCTTGGGTCTGTATGAACTGTAGGGGTCGGTGGTCTGTGTGGATGACCGTTTCCTTCACCAAAATGTAATGCTTCCATTGTCGACAGGCCTGCACAATGGAATACATCTCTTTATCATAAGTGGGATACTTCCGGACTGTGTTTGAAATTGTTTCATTATGATATGCCACTGGATGCTCGTGTTGAGTAAGGACTGCCCCAATAGCATAGTCAGAGGCATCTGTCTCAACCTCAAATGGTTGTTGTAAATCTGGTAACTCGAGCACTGGTGCGTGCAAAGGTGATATTTCAACTCTATGAATGCCTTCTGTTGAGATTTAGACCAAAAGAATTTTTCCTTCGCTCCTCCCTTGGTGACTTGACTCAAAAGGCCAAGTGATATGAGAAAACCCCAACACAAACCTGCGATAGAAGTTGGCAAGACCTAGAAAGTTGTGGAGCTCTGTCAGAGTGGTTGGAGATGGCCAATCCTGAATGACTTTGATCTTGGCTGGATCCACATGTACCCCCTGTTCATCAATAATGTATCCCAGATACTGAACTTGGGTCATGCCAAAAGTGCATTTCTCCAAATTGGCACATAGCTTGTGTTTCCGCAGTGTTTGGAGAACCTGTCGGATGTGGTGGAGGTGCTCTTCCCAACTCTGGCTGAATATCAGAATGTCATCCAAGTATACCACTACAAATGAGTTGGTGAATGGCTGCAAGATGTCATCCATTAGCCTCATGAAGGTTGCAGGAGCATTCGTCAACCCGAAAGGCATAACCAACCATTCAAAAAGGCCCTCCTTGGCTTTGAAGGCATTCTTCCACACATGAGAGGATTCGATTGGTACCTGGTGATATCCTGACTTCAGATCAATCTTGCTGAAATATTTTGCCCCCTTTATTTGGTCCAGGAGATCATCAATCCGCGAGATCGGGTACTACAGTGATCTTGTTCAGTGCCCGATAGTCAATACAGAGTCTCCAAGTCCCATCCTTCTTTTGTACCAACACAATTGGGCTCCCGCAAGGCGATGAAGTCGGACGGATGTGGCCTTTCTGCAGCAGCTCCTGAATCTGCCTCTTGATTTCAACGTTCTCCAGAACAAAGCGCCGATAAATTGGTCCATTGGGTAGCGGCGCACCTGGGGTCAGATCGATGGAGTGCTTGACCTGACAGTGCAGAGGAACCCCTACAGGGGAGGTGAAGATGTCCTCATACTCCTCCACGACCTTGTCCATCTGTAGTTGTCATGCAGAGGAGCCCTGTCTGGAGGTTGTGGCCACCATCTTCTTCTTTCCTTGAGGGCGTATCATCAGGAAAACAAATTTTCCAGTTTTGGAAATGAGCTTACTGCATTGTTTTGCAGTAATCAAAGAGATGGCAACAGCCGGTGCTACCTCTGGTATCCTATACCACTGATTTCCCAATGTAATAATAACAGCACGGGGCCTTGATTCATACACAGCATGTCACTTCCACAAGTATGGTTGTCCTAATAATACATCACAAACTTCAAGCAGAGAAATGTCACACAATACCTCATCTTTGAAGGGCTTGATGTTGTATGGAAGGCAACATTGTTGGCTCACGCGAAGATCTCGTCCTTGGTGCAGCCACTCGATGGTGTACGGTTGTGGATTTGTTGTGGTCGGTAAGCCCAACCACTTCACGACCTCTGCCGAAATGAGGTTCTTTTGGCTCCCGCTATCGACAATGAACTGTAGTGGGGAGCCCCTTACCCACATCTGGGAGTGGAAGAGACGCTTCTCCTCCTCTGGATCTTCGGGTTCATTTTTCTAGATCTTGGCAGTAGCAACAGTGGCATTGGGATCCGCATCAATGATCTGCTTCCCTTTGTCATTCCCCTTGTCGGGTTCTGACTCAGAGTCGGAACATGCATCTGATTCCGAAACCTTTAGCTCAGCCAATAGTGACTACTTGGCCTGACACTCATGGTGGCCCCCAGTATTGTAGCAATAATGCTGCAACTCCTGGGACTCCCTTCTTTACTTTTATCAACCCGGTAGTTCGTAACAAACTTGGAAGCGACAGTGTTGTATGCACAAGTACTAGCTCTTGCCGTAACTGTCACTTGGTTAGCTAGCACAAGACCGCTAGGGGCTTAAGCCAACTTCTATGAGCTCTTAGAAGAAGCTTTTTAACTGATGGCTAGAAGCTAATTCAAAGGAAACTGATCTACTTGCAGAAAGAAACTGAAAGCCAAAATGTAACATAAACCCTAGCAAACCCTAATTCTACCAGCTAGTCCTACTGATGCAGAGGAGATAATGCAAACCATTAAGAGAGATGCCATTACTTCTATGAAGGTAAAATGCACATGTCTAGGCTACCTCTACCTGAAGGAAACATCTTTTTTGTATTTTCAAATAAGTTATCAGAATTATCATGCATGTGTTTTAACTAGCTTTTTACTTGTGCAGGGGTGGATCAAGGAAGAGAAATGCTTGGAAAAATTTGGGAAGGTTCAGGGAGGGTCTAAGGAGTCCCTAACACCCTTTTGGAGAGTTCCACAAAGTTTGGCTATCCAGCAACCTCATTTGTGAGCTTCTACAGGAAGTCTGCAGGGGTTCTACAGGATGTTTCAGGGATTTCTACAGGATGTTCAGAAATTTCTACAGGATGTTCTAAAATTGGATTTTGGAGGATGGGTGAGTGAGAGAAGATGCATGAATGGATAGGGAGGTAGGGTAGGGGCCTGAAATGACCCAGTGACTGATGGAGAAAGTGATGATAGGGTGTGGAAAGCTGACTTGACGTAAAGAAGGCTAAGACAATGGAAGAGCAGGAAGGTAGGGTTACGTGGGCAGAAGAATAGTTGTGAGACGAGGAACCTAACTAGGAGATGGAGCAGCTAGCCTAGACGAAGCTTAGGTGGATGAGAGAGTGATGGAGATACCCTACACGGTGTACACTTAACCGAATCAACCAAGTCCTGCACACAATCAAAATCTTAGCTAATCTATCCTAACTGTAAACGAAACAAATGAATAGCAGCTTTATTTATAAAGAGAACCATGTACAAAACTTAAGAAAAGAAACATCTCAAAAGGTCTGAACGCATGACTAACTCCTACAAATGAAGACATTACACCAAAGATTTCATGGTCAAGAAAACTAGTGTTTTTGTTGGGCAGCACTGTTTCTGCAATTCCAGCCCCTGATCCAATAAGGGAGAGGTGAAACTGAGAGTGTAGACAACCCCTTTTTCTGGAGCTTTATCAATTATTATCCTATCAATCTATCCTACACATCTGAAGCAATTCTATTCCTCAATAGTGACCTATTTAACCAACACAACTAAATCTTGCTCAACAAAACCACGTTTCAAATGCATAAAAGGAAAATCGCAATGCATAAAGAAAAGATAACAATACAAAGAAGGAGGCCCTAGGCTTTCAGGTTGGGCCCAACCCCGAGAGTTATGGCTCCTATAGAAAACTCAGATTTGATATCAAATCTGATTGCTTCTCATTATCAAAAAATAATCATAAGTCAAGAGTTATGCCAACAATGGCTACAAGAGAACAAAATAGAGCTAGCAGCACTGTAGTGCAAAGTATGCAAGAGTTTTCCCAAAAGTCCCTCACAAAGGCTGAGGCCTTAACATTTATACACCACGAGGCCCTAGCTGGCCTCCTAAAACTATGGGACTTGGTTGTCCAAACAGTGAGTGAACAGCTCCTTCCAAAAAATCTGTTTGGTTCCCTTCTAGATCCGGTTTTGGTGGCCTTTGGAGCTCAGAGTTGGGGGTGAAGATCCCGAGGGAGGCTATTTAATGCCATAGACAACCCCCCTACGAATCCTCAACCCAAGCTTGGTTGTCTCCTAGCCCATGTCTGCTCGGTTTTGCTCCAACATGTGTCAAAAAATCCTGAAATGAGCACATGTTAGCCACCTAGGAAGAGTGACTACCCTTATTCATACAAATGACATAAATATACTAAAAAATAATGCATAAGTTATGAAAAATGAAGGATTGAACAAGGATAATTAGGCCAAATGAGCCCAAAATGTTACCAAATTTGGGGCTCATCATCACCCCCCTGCTAAAATGATTGCTCATCCCTGAGCAACTAGTCCAGCTCCTCGTCTTTCATTGCTTTAATCGTCACTCTCACATCCCAGGCTTCTGAAGTAGTATCCTCCTCACTATCATGGAACCCGGCCTTCTTTTCCACCTCTTCCCACTGCTTATGCTCTTATTTTTATGTGCTTCCTTCTACCAATCCCAAAAGCAAAGGTGGGCTTAGCTTGAGGCCGATCCAGCTGGCCTGGAGGTTCTGCATGGACTTCTTGTAGAGAGGCACCCGTACTAGGGCCTCCCTCATTCTAGTTGGAGTGTGATACTCCCTGATTTTGAGGTTGTGGGACAATGTGTTCCATCTTCGGGTGCAAGCATGAACACAATTGTCCCCTAATAATCGCTCCATATCCTCAAAGTATGCTATAGCCTGAGCCTGTTGATCCATGTATTTTAATAAAGCCTGAGAGTTGGTTGCTAGGTGCTGGTGGGCTGATATCAATGCAGTGGGGTCCTCTAGCTTTGCTCTAATCAGCAGTGGTTCATGTAACTCTCGGTTCATAACATCTTTGACCTCTGTCGCTCTCTTTTCTTTGTGGTTTAACCGTGAGGTAAATGCCATCAACTGCATATCTCCCACGATTGTGTTGGGGTCCCATGAAGTTATGTTTGGAAGGGCCAAATTATGGAGGTAGAACTCGGATAGCTTGGCCTTGTCCTCTGTTGAGTTGTTGTTGCATAAATCTGTGAACTGATGGGGGTTTTGGATTTGGGAGATACCCCTCTGTGCCAATGCATTAATTTGGAATTGCAGCCACTGGTCCTGTAGGTATAGGCCATAAGATTTGGCCGGATGCCTACATTGCAGAGCATCCATAGCCCAACTGGCCATGCAAGCCAGTTGTGCCTCTTTTTCTTGCACCTACTGTTTGAGAGCTTGTATCTCTATGTTTGCTTGCAATTCCCTTTCATGTTGTTGTTGGTTTAGTTCCTCAAGACCAGCTTGCATTCCTTCTTTGCCTTGAGGTTCTGCTGTAGTGTCTTCTGATGTTGTGCCCATTTCTTTCCTCTGTCCATGTAGCTACAGTTTGAGCTTCTCATTCTCTTCCTGTAGAAATACTCGCTAGCAGTTTCCCACATGTTTTTCCATAGCCAATTCTCTTCTTGTCTCCTTGATTTGTTCCTCCAAGGGGCCTATATCTGCTACTCCTTTAGATTTAGTTGTCCTCATCATGGAAAATTTTAGGGGCTAATGTTCGCCCAGTGGGCTAATTTTCCATGATTTTTCCAAAAAAAAGATTCGCCAATTTCCAATTTTATAAAAGACGATTCGCCCAAATTTTAGAATATAAAATTATTTTACCTTAAAAATCGCCAACATTATATAGAGACTATATATAAAATAATTATAAATTTGATTAATTTTACAAATATATCAATAAACATTTATAATTTTCATATTAGGGATTAGTGAGATTCGCCAATGTTTTAAACTTCAAGAAAATTTTCCATCCTTAAAATTTTCCTTGGTCCTCATCCATGTGTGGGTCCTCACTCTTTCTTCCTCCAGTGCAAAGAAAAGCGGCACTGTGAATTTCCATGGAATAATTTTCCCAGCCTCCAAAAAGTTATAATAAGAGCTCAAGCTGGGCTGGGGGCTAGGTTCCATAATGTGCTCTACCTCTTCTTCCCTTTGTGGTGATGTGGTTGCCTCCCCCTCCATTCTTTCGGTCTCCTTGAGCCTGGCCAATGTTTCCTGTAGAACGGCTTCAGCATCCTGTAGAGGGGTTTTTGAAGCTAACCTTTCCATTCTCTCCCCCCAGGTAGTTGTCTTCGGGCTCCCCCGCTCATAAGTGACTAATACTTTGGAGGGGGACTTCTCCTTTGGCGAGGTAGGGGTGTCTTCAATGGTAATTGGGTCTTTGGATGGAGGTTGTGGCCTGCCAGTTTTAATTCTTACACTTCTCCTCGCTTTGAAATACAGAGGAGTCTCCCTCTTTCATTTTTCCTTTGGCTTGGGAGAGGTACTTAGGGTGGCCGGCACAGCTGCTGCCTCCCTAGCAAGAATTTCGGTTGTTTTCTCCTTCTGTTTTCCTTTCTCAGGACTTCCTATAGAAAGCCCTGTAGTGGCTGATTTCTAGCTTCCTGTAGAAGCCGTTTTTAACCTTCCTGTAGAAACAGACGGCACCATTTTAGCCTGCTTGGCTGAGGGTGCTTTTTCTTTTAACTTTGCTGAGGCTGCCTTAGAGGTGCCCTCACTAACGTGGAATTTTTCAGTCCTTTCCACCCTGCTCTGTAGTATTTTCTCCCTGGGTGTTAGTGTGGTTTTGTCACCCTTTGTTTTGGCAACCTGGTTTTTCTCTTGTTTTCCCTTCTGTTCTTTCTTTGGTGTTTTGGCCAGGGTTTCTTGGCCTTTACCTTTCTTCTCTGCTTGAGTGTGTTCCTTCTCCTCGCTGCTGGAGGAGGTGAGCTCCTCAGCAAAAATTCGGATGTCATCATCCTTAGTCAAATTTCGAAAGGTTTCCCAGGAGAGAGGGACGGTGTACGTGTGGAGTGCATCTTCCATGAGGAGCTTAATGAGCCCATGATGGGCTATCTGGTATGGCGTTCCCTCTCTCAATTTGGTGGCACACTCAGTCATGGACTGCAGGAGGAAGTAAGGAATGCTCAACTTTTCTCTGAGAGTAGGTCCATTTGGTGCCTGATTTCTGTGAGCAACTGGAAATGATATCCATACATGATGCTAAATCGCCCCTCGCACGTGATATACTTCATAATCTGGAGGTTGACCTCACTCCAAAACGGCTGTAGACTGGTTCTTCGAACTCCATTCTTGTCTTCTAAGAATTGTTCCTCTGGAAAAAAGAACTCCTTCTTAGCTTTCTGACCCAGTTTTCTCTCCTCCTTATCCCAAGGTACCCCCATCGGTAGATCAGTTACTCTGCTAATGAAGTGTGGGGTGAGTCTGAGGGTCAATCCCCTAAAGTTGACAACGGCCAATGTCTTTGACTTTGGCTTCAAGGATCGTAGGAATTCTTCTGCGACCTCGTCATCGTGACCTTGAAGCTTGTCACAGAATGACATCCATCGTGCATGAGAAAACAGGTCCACCACCTCAGGGGTTTCCGTAACTTCTTTGAGTCTAATGAACCCTCCCGGCATGGTAAAAACTTGCTTTGTTGTCCTGACCTTGCCTCCTTGTATACAGAAGTGGATCTTTGGGATTTCCTTAAACAGAGCACAGAGCTATGTCTCTGTTATGCACACAGTTTATAAAATTCACAACTTTCTACGAGTGAGCCTTAACAGTGGCTCAATTATAAATTAAACACTGGAGAAAATTTTGCATACACACTACGACGACAATTCTCATGCAGCGATAAGAAAACGCTTGTAAATTCATGCACAGACTGTAATTCACGGTTTCCTACCCCTTCAACACGTTGACTTCACCACCTTTCGAACCAATTGCATGGGAGAACTATGTTCAGGCTTACCTCATTCCAAAATTTCCACCATCGACGTGAACAGTCCAAATTCCTCTGTAATGTTGAGCTTCCTGTAGCGCAGCTTCCTGTAGAAGTCGTGCACAGATTCTGGGGAGCGCTTCAGTGTTTTTGGGCCTTCTGTGCAGCAACAGGATGTTGGAACAGGCCGAGAACTCGGAGTAATAGCCTTCATAGAATTTAGGATGCATACTCAGCTCCAAAACGGTTTAGAATAAATGAGTGCAGTGCGCCATACGTGATCTAGCCGGCGGATTTGAATTTCTACGAAATTTGTGGCGCAGGGGTGAGCTGTCCCCGTCGACCCATTGGCCGATGTCACCTGCTATCATTCCACTACATGTATGCCTGACCGTTGAATCCTTCCCTGTATATCTACCGCCGCCACTCCTATTAGATTGCCGCTTCTCTCTGACTGGACGCTTCCCATGTGTCCATTTCCTGTCTTGTCGACACAACCAAAGCTTTTCGGATCCGACGAGGCCGTCGGGCTAGTTGTGGTGGCCAGTTGAATGGCTACCCGACTTGTTCAATCCATTCATTTCCATAGTTACACACATTTTAGAGCATCGCTTATGTAATTTGACGAAACAGGGTGAGGCACTTACCTGTGCGGCCGTGGACGTGATTTTTCTCATGCTTCAGGACGAGGGGTGATGGATCCGCTTGCTGCTGCTTCATGCACAGGCACGGGAGCTCCTTTTCATTGACTGCTGCTGGTTGCAAGACCGGTTTCCTGGCTGTGGATGGTGCATGCGCCGGCTTCATGAGTTGCAGGTTCCTTCATGGTGTGTGCTCTAGCCGGATCAACTGCTACAGGATTCTTGTAGGGCATCCTGTAGCCGTTTCTCCTCCTAGGGTGCATGCCAAAATAGTGGAGTCACGTCCACAGGTGCAGGGTCCTCCGATTGCCTTGATAGGTAAAGCGTTGAGCCTTTGCATGCTTCATTTCCCACTTTAAAATTCTTCTTCTGAGAGTCCAACGTTCTGGTATGACTGTGCAGGTATTTCAATCATATGGCAGCAATGGTGGTGAAAGGAGGCGACAGCAGTGGGGGATGGAGAAAAAAATTGGTTGCATGCCTCCTCATTGGACTTCGAGCTTCAAATTCTTCTACATAGTCGGTCCTGGCCCGTCTAAAGATTCTATAGGATGTTTCATGTAGAAATACAGAACTTCCTGTAGAAAGTCCTGTAGCTTCCTGTAGAAGGCTAAACTATGACCAGATTGTGCCCAAACCTTGGAAGAGATGAGTGTTTATGGAGGGAGTGCTGGTGAGGTCGCCTGGTAGCATGGTAGGGACCCTTGTCCTTGAGTTGAGAGGCCTCCTTTTTTCATGGAATACCTGCAACCTGCATTAATTTCCAAAGATTGAGCCTGTTTTTCTGTTTCTGCCTCCTTCTTTTTCTTTTCTTTTTTTTCTTTGTTTTCTTTTTTTTTTAGGAGACAGCAGGGGCACCTCAATGAGGTTTTCACCCCTACTATCTGCCTTGGGCGCCTCAGAGAGGTTTTCACCCAAGGGTCTTTTTATTCCAATTCTTTTTCAGAGAGACAGCAGGGGCGCCTCAATGAGGTTTTCACCCCTACCATCTGCCTTGGGAGCCTCAGGAAGGTTTTCACCCAAGGATCTTTTTTTTTTTTTTTATTATTATTATTATTATTATTATTATTATTATGATGCTCAGGGTATGCCCAAAACAGAGGCAGAACCCTTCTCTATGACCAGCACTGATTTTTCCACAGCTTTGATGAACTCTTGCCTCGAAAGAGGTTTCCTGTAGATCTTTAGTTGATGCCCATTGACGAGCATGGGAATGGCTTCCTCATCAATGGTCCGAATAAGAATAGACCCATTGTCATTACACTTGTCCACTGCATATGGTCCTAACCATCTTGTCCTCAGCTTCCCCTTGAAATCCTTATGTCTGGAATCATACAGCAACGCCCAATCTCCCAGTTGGAATTGCTTGTCATTGAGGTGTCGTTCATGCCATATCTTCCTCTGAAGTTGAACCACTTCTGAGTGGAGAAGGGCCTGCATTCGGTGTTCATCTAGCCCATTCAGCTGCAATAACCGTTCTTGTTGGGCATGGCTGAGATCTAGGTCCAACTGAGCTACCATCCTCAATGTGTTGTACTCGAACTCAATTGACAGCAAAGCTCTCTTCCCATAGACCAGTTCATAAGGTGTGAAGCCGGTTGTGGTCTTCCAAGTGGTGTTGTAAGCCCAAGTGGCCTCAATCAGGCGATCTGCCCAATCCTTTCTGTTGTTGCTCACCACCTTAGTCAAAATCCCTTCTAATGCTCTATTGGTGACTTCCACCTGTTGCTTGAGGATGATAGGGGGTGGAAGTCCTATGCTTGATCTTGTGATGAGCAAGCAAGTGTTCAATTAAGTTGGAGGTGAACTGGCTTCCTTGATCAGTGACTAAATCTCTTGGGTAGCCAAATTTGTAGAAGATGTTTTCTCTTAAAAACTCAACCACCTTTTCTTCTGTCGCTGCTTTGATTGCTTTGGTTTCCACCCACTTTGTCAAATAGTCTGTGCACACAATGATGTAAGACCTTTGCCTTGAAGGAGGATTGATAGGACCCACAAAATCCATACCCCACTTCTCAAATGGTTCAAGAGTCACTTGAGGTTGGAGAGGCATTCCCCATACTTTGGCATCGGTCACATTGGCTGATATATCTCTTGACATCTTGATGAAGCGTGGGCCAATAGTAGCCTGCCTGTAGAATTTTGAAGGCAGTCCTCTCGGCTGCAAAATGTCCTCCACAAGGCCCATCATGACAGGTTAGGAGGATGTCAAAGACTTCCTCCTCCCTTACACAACTCCTTAAGATCTGATCGGGGCCCAGTTTGAACAGGTTGCCCCCAATCCAAGTGAATGAGGCACTCTTCCTCACAATTCTGCTTTTCTCTTTTGAAGATAGATGCGGAGGGAACTGTGCTGAGACCAAATAGTTTTCTATATCAGCAAACCATGGAGAGAGTACTGAGATAGAAAAAATATGTTCATCTGGCATTTGGTCGTCCACTGTTCCATATTCACCTGCAGGTAAATCCAGTCTAGACAAGAAGTCAGCAACAACATTTTCTTTACCTAGTTTGTCAACGACAGTCAAATCAAACTGCTGCAACAGAAGTAACCATCTAATTATATGAGCATTCACATCTGGTTTATTCATTAAATATCTAATTGCAGCATGATCAGTACGTACAAATGTTTGATAGCCAGTGATGTAGTGTCGGAACTTTTTCAGGGCATGGACCATGGCCAAGAACTCTTTCTCAGTTACAGTATAATCCATTTCTGCCTTGGATAAGTTTTTGCTGACAAAGTATATGGCATATGGGAGTTTTTTTTCAACCTGTCCTAAGGCTGCCCCTATGGCTTTGTTCGAGGCATCAATGTGGATGTGGAAATGTAGGGCCCAGTTTGGACCTCTCAATATCGGGGCTGACACCAACTTATCCTTTAATTCATTCAGAGCCCTTTCACAATCATCCGTCCATTTGAACTCAACATCTTTTGCTAAGAGGCCAAACAGTGGCAAGGCTAGCTTACTGAAGTCTTTAATAAATATTCTATAATATCCTGCTAAGCCTAAGAAACTTCAAACATCTCTTACCTTCTAAGGAGGTGGAACCTTTTTTATGAGAGCAATTTTATTAGGATCCACCTGCAATCCTTGGCGAGAAATGGTATGTCCTAGCACGGTTCCTTCAGTCATCAGGAATTCACATTTTTCATGACTAAGGGACAGGTTCATCTCAATGCACTTGGTTAGAACTTTTCCCAGATTGGACAATGCTTCCTAGAAGTTGGACCCATAAGGAGTGAAGTCATCCATATAGATTTCCACTGAATCATGGACCAGCTCAGAAAATATGCTCAATACTGCTCTTTGGAAAGTGGCAGGAGCGTTGCATAGCCCAAAGGGAAGGACTCGGTAAGCAAAGGTACCCCAAGGACAAGTGAAGGTAGTCTTATCTTGGTCTTCTAGGCTGATTTGAATCTGATTATACCACTGAACCCATCTAGGAAAGACAAAAACTTCTTCCCCGCCAGTCCATCCAAAACTTGATCTATGAAAGGTAGAGGAAAGTGGTCTTTTCTGGTGGATTTGTTCAGTTCTCGGTATTCCACATAGATTCTCCACTTTCCATTTTTCTTGGGTACCAACACCAGAGGGGACACCCACTCGCTATCCGAGATGGGGTAGATGAATCTTGCATCCAACAGTCTTTGCAATTCTTCTTTGACAATGTCCTTAAGGGCTGGATTCATTCTCCTCTGAGGTTGCCTGACCGGTTTACAATCTTCTTTGATGTGGATGTGATGGGTACAGATCGAAGGATGGACTCCTTTCATCTCCTTATAGTTCCAAGCAAAAGCATCTGGATGACTGGCCAACAGACTATAGAGCTCCTTTTCCTGGGAAGGAGATATGGAGGAGCTGATCTTTAACGTTCTCTCGGGGCCAAACTCCACATTTTTGACTCTGGGAGAGATTGGATTGGTCACACAAAGGTCCACTAAGGTGCTGGCTTGAGTATCCTCCACCAATTTCTCTAAGGACAATGCACTAGGAGGCGGATTCTGAATCAAGGTCTCAATCAAGTCATCCTCGGTTTGAGGACCTCCCCTGGTGGTTTCTAAGGTGCACAAGGGTGCAGAGTACACCTCATCTTCTTCTCCTTCTTCCAACCAAAGTGGTAAGTTATGCTCTAATAGAGGTTGGGCAGGAGGGTATAGGACTAGCTGCTTGGACATAGGACCATTTTTTATGGTCATGTTTCCTGCCCGGCAGCTTATGTAAGCATCCGCAGTGGCTAACCAAGGTCTTCCCAAAATAAGGGGGTATCCAGTAAGCTTTGCCTTTGGTTGAAGAACCAAGAAGTCCGCAGGATACTCCCAAGAGTCAACAGAGACCAAGACATCCTCCACAATCCCTTCGGGAGTCACGGTGGAGCGATCTGCCAACTGCAGGACCTTCGAGGTCTTCCTTAAGGAACCCTGAAGGTTGAGTTTGAGCATGGTATCCCTGGTCATCACATTAATGGCATCCCCTAAATTAATCAAAATGTGGGGTATGATGGTGCCAATGATGTGGACATCAACTACAGGACTCCCAGGATCCAAATACTTTGGACATATTACTTGCCCAACATAATATCACACAGTTGTCATATGACATTGATGGTTGATGCATCTCTTTTTCACCTGCCTGGGTGCCTGAAACACTTAACCAATTTGTTGTATATCGGTACATCTTTGATGGCTTGGAGAAGTGATATTCTCACACACAACTGTTTGAGTTCTCCCAGAAGCTCATTCTCCTCTGGGTCGGGTTGTGTGGTTACTGTTAGTCTCTCAGGAAAGGGTGGAGTGGCCTTGGGTTCACTTTCCTGTTTATCTTCCTCGTCCTTTGGGGGAGGAGGTTGGCGATCCGGAAGAGTCTTCCCGGATCGCAGGTTGATCTCCTGGATCTCCACAACATAGGTAGGGCATGTTGTTTCCCCAGTATATACCTGTTGGTCATGTCGGTTGTTAGGATTCGGGTTTGGTTGAGCAGGCATTTGGGGTTATCTTGGAGGAGCAGGAGGTAATGGTTGTGGTTGAGCTGGTGGTGGAGGCAAAATGGCGGGAGGAGTGTTGTACTGGGGCCTCCACCCAGGTTGAGGTGCATTCCACTGAGGTTGTGGCTGGACATGTGAGTGAAATGAATGAGTAGTGGGCTGAGTATGGTATTGAGGTGGGTAAGACCATGGAGGAGGCACAGAGGAAGGATGAGCAGGGGGACCCCAAGAAGGCATAGGAGCAGATTGGTTGGGGCTATAATAAACTTGGGATGTCCCTTGCATCCCTTGCTGGTAAGGTCTAGGTCCATGCGGCCTCCTTTGGTTGAGGAAGTAGAGAGGTTCAGTGGGTGCCTCAGTTCCTTGGTACATGGCCTTAAACCCAGGTAAGTTTGGGCATTGATTTGTGGGGTGGTCCTCCTCACAAATGAAACATACCTCTACCGAGTGTAATGGACACTCGTTCTTAGGGTGCTTCCTTGTACACCTAGGACAGAAGATGGCCAAAGCCCTCTCAGCTTCCTCTTTCTTTTGCTGGATTCGGAATGTATCAAGTTGCATGGAAATGGTCTGTCTCACCTCACTTTTGAGGTCCTTCAGCTGATTAAAAAACTCATGCTTGGCGAAAGTATGTTGGGTCCATATAATACTAGTGATTACCCCATTACTATTGTAGTTGTACCCCTTATTTATATTGTTGTGCCCCTATTACCCACATATTGTTATTTCTGTGCCCCATAGAATCCCTCTATTATTATTTTTATGGCTTTATATTATTATTGTTAGGTCGGCTGGATTATATTGTGACTCCTAAGACTCCTATATATAGAAAGGAGGTTTTGTCATTTGTATCATCCAAGAATTGTTCATTTATGTACTGTAAAGGAGGTTGCCCCCTCGAAGAGGCTGAATTCTAAGGCGTTGATCTATCTTTTCTATCTTTTCTTGAGCTGGTTTCATAACATTTGGTATCAGAGCTTTGGATTCTAGGGTTTCGCTGCTCCAAACAGGTCATAATGGAATTTTCGCTATAACTTTTTTTCTGTGACGTTTCAGAAGTCGCAAAAAAAACCCATTTGAGAAGAAATCGCGCTAAACCTTGGGTCCGAATTTCAGAGTCAAAGGTTGAAATAGTGACACGTGGCACGTCGTACAAGTTCTCTCTACTGAACTAGTCTATAATCAAGTCACTGTGGGCGATTTCGCATAACTCTTCCTTGGAGAATCCAATTTGGGTCAGACTTGTGGCATTGGAAAGAGGACACAGAGGGCTACTACAGGTCACAAATTAAGAACTAGATAATCAGAAAGTACAGAGATACATCGGAGGCAATATCGAGCTCCTACAAAGTGAAAAAAGGTGTGTAGATTTTCTTTATTTTTTGCTTAAGCTTGGTTTGAAAATTTATTCAAAGGGCATATTAGAGAATTATTATCGGTAACTGATGCCCCGAGGAAAGAAAATGCAAACACCTAGTAAGGAGCCTGAATGCTCTAGCATGACTCATGAAGAAGAAGAAGAAATGCTATATGATATATCAAAATTACAAGAACAAGTGCAACGAGTGTCACTTGCACAAAAAGCAACAGAATCTAAAATGGATGGTTTAAGGAAAGATGTAGAAGCTAAGATGGACGGTTTAAAGAAAGGTGTAGAAGCTAAGATGGATGGCATGGAAGCTAAGGTGAATGGCATGGACGCTAAAATTGATGGCATGGATGATAAGATGGATAAGTTGCTACAAGAAATGGTCACTAAGGGTGAAAGAGTACTAAAGGAAACTCATGATGAGAACAAAAGAAATGTTAATCATGATTCCATAGACTCTAATGTTGGATCGAAGACTCACCATGTTCCAAAAATCGATATGAGGAAGTTTGATGGCAAGGATCCCGCCACATGGATATTACAGATGGAGCAATTCTTCGATCTCAATAATGTGCAAAACACACAAAAGGTACGTATGGAAACTTTATATTTGGAACCAAATCAGTTTGTATGGTATCAATGGCTTTGTTCTCGTAAACAATTTATCACTTGGGCAATTTTTACGGAAGAATTGATAGCACATTATGAGGATACAAAAAGCAACACTTTTTTTAGCCAATTGATAAGTCTCAAACAAAAGGGTTCAATAATGGAGCACATTGAGGAGTTCCAAAAATTGAACATAAGGGTAAAAGATATTCCAGAGGAGCATAGGATTGATGTGTTCATAGGGTCTTTAAAGGATAATATCCAACATGATGTGCGCCTTTGGGAACCTGATTCATTAGAGAAGGCATTCAGGTTAGCAAGAAAAATGGAAAGCAAAATTATGGCAACTAGGAAGCATACCATTCACAACTATAAAGACGGAAGTGTTGTTGCCCATAGTCTTCCACAACCTACAAGGTTGACACCACAATAATTGGAAGAAAAAAGAGCAAAAGGGCTTTGTTACAATTGTGATAGCAAATACACAAAAGGTCATAAGTGTGCTGAGAAGAAATTATTCTACAGAGAATGTGAAGAGGAAGAAGAAAAGGAGCAAGAAAGGTCAAAAGAAGAGGATATATTCCAGGAACAAAGCCTAGATGAAGAACAAATAAATCTCACCATATCTTGTAATGAATTGGCAGGAATTACCACTCCTCAAACCATCAAGATAGAAGGACAAATCAAGAAGAAAAAGGTAATAGTGTTGATTGATTCAGGAAGCACCCACAATTTTATTCATTGTAGGGTAGCAAAAGAATTGAATTGCTTCCTATATCCAGCACCAGAGTGTCAAGTGATGATTGCAAATGGAGGAACAATAAATTGTTCTGGAAAGTGCCATAATATCAAGCTATCCATGGGAGAATATGTATTGACTAGCCCAATGCTTTCCATTCCAATGGGAGGTGTTGATGTTGTACTAGGAGTCCAATGGCTACAATCCTTGGGTACAATAGCTTTTAATTTTCAAGAACTTTTCATGAAATTTTCTGTGGAAGGAAAGGAAGTTGAATTAAGGGGTATTGCAGGGAAACCAGGAAAGATAATCAGCTCTAATGGCATGACAAAGCTTCTAAAAAAGGAGCAAAGAGGTGTAATTGCACAATTATGTTCGCTAGATGTTTCCACATTGGAATCATCTATTTCTCCAGATCTCCAAAAAGTCCTGGACAATCATTCCAAGGTATTTGAGACTCCCAAAGGTCTCCCACCTATGCGTGATCATGATCATGCTATTCATCTGATTCCAGGAAGTGTTCCTCCAAACATCAGGCCGTACAGATATCCATATGTCCAAAAAAGTGAAATTGAACGTATGGTTGCAGAAATGCTAGAGGCTGGTATAATTCAACCGAGTCAAAGTTCTTTCTCAGCTCCAGTAGTATTGGTGCACAAGAAGGATGGATCATGGCGCATGTGTCCAGATTATAGGGAGCTCAACAAGCTCACTATTAAAGATAAGTTCCCCATTCCTGTCATTGATGAATTACTGGATGAATTGCATGGATCAATTTACTTCACCAAGTTGGATCTTCGTTCGGGATATCATCAAATCAGAATGAAGATTGAAGACATTCCGAAAACGACATTTAGAACTCATGAGGGTCATTATGAATTTTTGGTCATGCCTTTTGGCCTTACCAATGCACCTTCAACATTTCAAGGTTTGATGAATTCAATTTTCAAACCATTCCTTAGAAAATTTGTGTTAGTATTTTTTGATGATATACTAATCTACAGCAAGTCTTGGAAGGATCATGTTGAACATGTTGACAAGGTGCTACAACTATTGGAGGAGAAACAATTATATGCAAAAAGATCCAAATGTTTCTTTGGAGTCCAGGAGGTGGAATATTTGGGTCATATTGTATCTCATGAAGGAGTTAAGGTAGACCCTAGCAAAATTAAAGCCATTAAGGAATGGAAAATCCCCACATCCATAAAGCATCTGCGAGGATTTCTTGGGTTGACAGGGTATTATCGCAAGTTTGTTAAGAATTATGGGAGAATAGCAGCACCTCTAACAACATTATTGAAGAAAGATTCATTTTCATGGACTCCGGAAGCAACAAAGGCCTTGAAACATCTTAAAGAGGCAATGTGCCAAGCACTAGTCTTAGCTACACCGGACTTCACAAAAACCTTTATTGTGGAATGTGATGCTTCAGGAAATGGAATTGGTGCTGTTCTAATGCAAGATGAAAGACCCATTGCTTTTGAAAGTCGTCCAATCAAGGGAAAGTTTTTAAGCAAAGCTATTTATGAGAAGGAAATGTTGGCAATACTCCATGCACTTAAGAAATGGCGACCCTACCTAATGGGAAGACACTTCAAGGTAAAAACAGATCATGATAGCCTTAAATACTTTTTAGAACAAAGATTATCCTCTGAAGAGCAACAAAAGTGGGTCACAAAGATGTTGGGTTATGACTTTGAAATCATCTACAAAAAAGGGAAGCAAAATGTGGTGGCAGATGCACTCTCAAGAAAGGATGAGGATGTGGAAGCATTGTTGTGTGCCATTTCTATTATCCAACCAGATTGGATAAATGAAGCAAAGGAGGAATGGAAGAATGACGAAGAAGTGTGGGCACTTATTCGAAAGCTACAACAAGATTCCAGTACTTCTGATACATTTAGCTGGAAAAATGATTCGTTATGGTACAAAGATCGCTTATACCTCTGTAAGAATTCCCAGCTAAAACAAAAGATTCTTATGGAATTGCACACTTCTCCCTTAGGAGGGCACTCAGGATTTTTAAAAACTTACCACAGGGTTAAGAAGGAATTTTTTTGGGATGGCCTTAAATCAGATATTCAAAAGTTTGTGGCGGAATGTTTGGTTTGCCAACAAAATAAAGTTGAAACAATTAAGACACCGGGTCTATTACAACCTTTATCCATTCCAAGCCAACGTTGGGAGGAGGTTTCAATGGATTTTATCACAGGTTTACCCAAGTCTGAGGGAAAGAGTGTCATCATGGTGGTAGTTGACAGACTTACCAAGTATGCACACTTTTGTGCATTATCACATCCATTTAAAGCCAGTACAGTTTCTACTGCATTTATGGAAACAATTCAAAAGCTACATGGAAACCCAAAGATTATTGTAAGTGACAGAGATCCCATTTTCACTGGAAATTTTTGGACATAATTATTTTCTTGTCTTGGTACTCAGTTAGCTCATAGCTCATCTTATCATCCTCAATCTGATGGGCAAACTGAGATAGTAAACAAATGTTTGGAAGGATATCTTCGTTGCTTTGTATCTGATAAACATACACAATGGGTCAAATGGTTGCCTCTAGCTGAATGGTGGTATAACACTTCCTTCCATACAGCAACAAAAATGACCCCATTTATGGCACTTTATGGGTACCAACCACCATCAATCACATCATATTTAAGAGAAAATTCTAAGGTTCAAGCAGTGGAACATCACATCGAACATCAAAAACAAGTCCTCCAACTCTTAAAGGATAACCTCGTGTTGGCACAAAATAGAATGAAACAACAGGCAGATCAACATCGCAGTGAAAGAAGTTTTGATGTAGGTGATTGGGTATTCCTACGGATACAACCATATAAGCAAATGTTCCTAAAGCAAGCTAAGAAGGATAATAAATTATCACCAAAGTATTATGGTCCGTACAAGGTGTTGGAAAAGATTGGTACTATGGCATACAAATTGGAGCTTCCTGCAGCTTCTCGATTGCACCCAATTTTCCATGTTTCATGTTTAAAGAAGGTTATAGGCGACAAGCTCCCAGTTCAAATAATATTTCCAGAACTTGACGAGGAAGGAAAAATTATATTGGAACCGGAAGCAGTCACAGAAACAAGAACTCGGCAGCTACGAAATCGATCAATTTCAAAGTATCTTATCAAGTGGAAGAACTTATCCACTGAAGATTCCACATGGGAGGATGAGAATTTTATGCAGAAGTATCCAGAACTGCTCAAGCGTTGAGGACAACACTTTTTTTGAAGGAGAGGGGCATGTTGGGTCCCTATAATACTAGTGATTACCCCATTACTATTGTAGTTATACCCCTTATTTATATTGTTGTGCCCCTATTACCCACATATTGTTATTTCTGTGCCCCATAGAATCCCTCTATTATTATTTTTGTGGCTTTATATTATTATTGTTAGGTCGGCTGGATTATATTGTGACTCCTTAGACTCCTATATATAGAAAGGAGGTTTTGTCATTTGTATCATCCAAGAATTGTTCATTTATGTACTGTAAAGGAGGTTTCCCCCTCGAAGAGGCTGAATTCTAAGGCGTTGATCTATCTTTTCTATCTTTTCTTGAGATGGTTTCATAACAAAGTAGTACTAGCTGAAAGGGGGTTTCCCCTGCCTCTTTTCGAGGCTGCCCTAGAGTGGTTTCTAAACACAGTCTTTATATCCTCATAAGGTAGTTGGTAAATATCTCCTCCAACTAGCATGTGAAGGGTATCTAGAAGGTCTTCAGGGACTCCTCGGAGCAAGACCAACTTGAGAGATTCAGGTTCAAGTGTGCACCTGGCCCGTTTATAGCTAAGTTGGAACCTTTCCTCATAATCTTCTAAAGACTCATCATTTCCCATGGTCATCCGAAAGATTTCTCCCTTGGCTTCCTTGGACCTACAGTAGTCCCGATATTTGGTATTGAAAGCTTGCTGCATCTGAGCCCAAGTGGTGATACTGTTTCCAGGTAAGCCCATGAACCAGCGTAATGCTGCATCCTTGAGGGTAGAGGGAAAGAGTTTCAATTTTTGCTCATCTTCTGTATAGTCATAGGTTCGACAAAGGACAGCAAACTCAAACAGGAAGGTATCAGGGTCTTCAGTAGTCAATCCATGGAAGTGAGGTAAAGAGAAGGGGCTTATGTTTTTCATTTTCATGTCTACATTGGTCTCTCGAATGGGAAAGGCACCTTCTATTCTCTCGTCTTCTCTTCTACCGTTTCGGTTTTCAGCCATGGCTTCAGGTGGAGTGTTCTCTAACTCTTCTTCTGTTATAGGATCTTCGTATATCTCAGGAGGCTCGCCTATAGGTTCTTCTAGGTCACTGTCACCAAAGAAGAGAGAAGGGTGACTCAGTGAAGTGGTGGGGGTGTTGGGTAAGAATTTGCCGGTTTTATCTCTGTTCCTACGAGGCATGAAATGGAAAGTCTTTTGATTGCTTTTTTATTTGTTTCTGGAACCTGCAAAACTGAAAAATAGATTGAACTGCAACTAGTTATCTTGCTGAAATGAAAACGCGGAATTGAAATGAAAGTAGGAAAGGACTAAGCTATGTTGCTCAAATGAAATTGCAGGAATGAAATGTTAGTCTACCCTTGCAGAATTGAAATTGCAGAATTGAAATGCTAATCTATGAAAGCAAGAAATATCTATTTTATTTTTGCGGAAATGGAATTGCAGAATGGAAATGAAATAAACTATTTAGCAGAAGGCGAGTGTAGGAAAATAGAAGAAAAGCCACAATCACCAATACTCTGACGCTTCCCCGGCAACGGCGCCAAAAAGATGGTGGGCTCCAGTATTGCAGCAATAATGCTGCAACTCCTAGGACTCCCTTCTTTACTTTTATCAACCCAGTAGTTCGTAACAAACTTGGAAGCGACGGTGTTGTATGCACAAGTACTAGGTCTTGCCGCAGCTGTCACTTGGTCAGCTGGCACAAGACCGCTAGGGGCTTAAGCCAACTTATATGAGCTCTTAGAAGAAGATTTTTAACTAATGGCTGGAAGCTAATTCAAAGGAAACTGATCTACTTGCAGAAAGAAATTGAAAGCCAAAAAGTAACATAAACCCTAGCAAACCCTAATTCTACCAGCTAGTCCTACTGATGCAGAGGAGAGAATGCAAACCATTAAGAGAGATGTCATTACTTCTATGAAGGTAAAATGCACATGTCTAGGCTACCTCTACCTGAAGGAAACATCTTTTTTGCATTTTCAAATAAGTTATCAGAATTATCATGCATGTGTTTTAACTGGCTTTTTACTTGTGCAGGGGTGGATCAAGGAAGAGAAATGCTTGGAAAAAGTTGGGAAGGTTCAGGGAGGGTCTAAGGAGTCCCTAACACCCTTCTGGAGAGTTCCACAAAGTTTGCCTATCCAGCAACCTCATTTGTGAGCTTCTACAGGAAGTTTGCAGGGGTTCTACAGGATGTTTCAGGGATTTCTACAGGATGTTCAGAAATTTCTACAGGATGTTCTAAAATTGGATTTTGGAGGATGGGTGAGTGAGAGAAGATGCATGAATGGATAGGGAGGTAGGGTAGGGGGCCTGAAATGACCCAGTGACTGATGGAGGAAGTGATGCGAGGTTGTGGAAAGCTTACTTGACTTAAAGAAGGCTAAGACAATGGAAGAGTAGGAAGGTAGGGTTACGTGGGCAGAAGAATAGTTGTGAGACGAGGAACCTAACTAGGAGATGGAGTAGTTGGCCTGGACGAAGCTTAGGTGGATGAGAGAGTGATGGAGATGCCCTTCACGGTGTACACTTAACCGAATCAACCAAGTCCTACACACAATCAAAATCTTAGCTAATATATCCTAACTGTCAACGAAACAAATGAAAAGCAGCTTTATTTATAAAGAGAACCATGTACAACACTTAAGAAAAGAAACATCTCAAAAGGTCTGAACACATGACTAACTCCTACAAATGAAGACATTACACCAAATATTGCATGGTCAATCAAACTAGTGTTTTTGTTGGGCAGCACTGTTTCTGCAATTCCAGCCCCTGATCCAATAAGGGAGAGGTGAAATTGAGAGTTTAGACAACCCCTTTTTCTGGAGCTTTATCGATTATTATCCTATCAATCTATCCTACACATCTGAAGTAATTCCATTCCTCAACAACGACCTATTTAACCAACACAACTAAATCTTGATCAACAAAACCACGTTTCAAATGCATAAAAGGAAAATCACAATGCATAAAGAAAAGATAACAATACAAAGAAGGAGGCCCTAGGCTCTCTGGTTGGGCCCAACCCCGAGAGTTATGGCTCCTATAGAAAACTCAGAGCTGATATCAAATCTGATTGCTTCTCATTATCAAAAAATAATCATAAGTCAAGAGTTATGCCAACAATGGCTACAAGAGAACAAAATAGAGCTAGCAGCACTGTAGTGCAAAGTATGCAAGAGTTTTCCCAAAAGTCCCTCACAAAGGTTGAGGCCTTAACATTTATACACCACGAGGCCCTAGCTGGCCTCCTAAATCTATGGGACTTGGCTGCCCAAACTGTGAGTGAACAGCTCCTTCCAAAAAATCTGTTTGGCTGCCTTCTAGATCCGGTTTTGGTGGCCTTTGGAGCTCGGAGTTGGGGGTGAAGATCCCGAGGGAGGCTATTTAATGCCATAGACAACCCTCCTACGAGTCCTCAACCCAAGCTTGGCTATCTCCTAGCCCATGTCTACTCGGTTTTGCTCCAACATGTGTCAAAAAATCCTGAAATGAGCACGTGTTAGCCACCTAGGAAGAGTGACTACCCTTATTCGTACAAATGACATAAACATACGAAAAAATAATGCATAAGTTATGAAAAATGAAGGATTGAACAAGGATAATTAGACCAAATGAGCCCAAAATGTTACCAAATTCGGGGTTCATCAACTCACTTGTATTGTGAGTGGAGCTATTATGGAACTCACACCATTTTCCCGTGTCCTTTTTCGGCTTTGCGGCATTGTTCGCTTGTAGCTTTGGCGGGTTGTCTTGGGCTGCCCCACCTTGGATTTTCCCTTTGTTCTGTGGTTTAGGGGCACCTTTCCCTTGCTTTGGATTCGCAGATCCAAAGTCTCGCTTCTTTTGTTTAAACTTTTGCTCGATCTTGATGGCATATCGGTATGCTATGCCGAGCGATGAGATGTTCAAGAATTCCATTTCTTCCTGGATGTACTTGTGCAGGCAACCGCGGTATTTGAGTATCAAATGCTGCTCCAAATCCTCGATACCCAACTTCGTGCAAAGGGTATGGAAAAGATTGGTGAACTCTGGCACATCTTGATCCCTTCCCTGCCACAGCATGGTCCACTTTATGTATTCGTCCTCATAGCTTCCAACAGGGTAGTATTGCTCCTTAATGGCATCCCGGAATGAATTCCAAGTGGGTGCTGCTGAAAATAGCAAGCCTGTAGCTTCATCCTTCTGCTCGCAGTAGGTTTCCCACTAGTCCTTGACGTGGGGGGTTCCTTTGAGAAGAGCGAAAACAATCTTCTCCCGACTCAAAAATTCATGAACAGAAAAATAACCCTCTAGCAGATTTAACCATTTATCTACGACATCTGCGTCTATCTGACCCTCGAATATGGGGATTTCAAAATTAACTTGTACCTTAAAGGGCGTGGCATTTCCAGAATAGCTGCTGGAAGCCGATGCGTCACTTTTGGGTAGTCGCTGAAGGATTTGGGCAAAGTTGTCCATCATCGCGTTCCGTTGTCGCTCGAGGGCTTCTTCGAGCAAGATTTTGATAGGATCTCCTGCTCCCTCGTCTTTCTTCTCATCCGCCATGGGAGGCCGTCGGGATTTGCGAGGCTGGTCTTGCAAAGGTTCGACCAACTCAAGCCCTAACTCCTCATATCCCGACCTCGTTGGGGACATGCAAAGAAAAACAGAGAAAAAGCATACCATTCTGATACCACTGATCCAGACTTAAACAGGAACGCAACAAATTACAGAGATAACCATATACATAAAGATGCAGCAAAAATACTTATCTCTTAAAATAGATGTGTGGCTACATGCCTCTAAACTGTATTACAATGAGTCTCGAAGGCCTATTTATTATTGAGAAACAATGGAAAACCCTTCACATTCCAAAACCTAACCTTAGAAGATGAAACGCCAAATTGTGGGCCTCGTTTTTGGGTAAGTTGGTACATCAACTTCCCGGGGTCGCGAATTGGTCGCATTATCTCTGTTTGACGCGCATGATAGCCTGTTGGAAAGATCTCTCCGAGGACTACGATGGAAAAGACAATCTTTAGACAAAAAAATTGTTGGGTGGTAGATTTCCAAAAAAACGTCGTTTAGGGCCTCAAAACGGCTTTGGAAGTTTAGGACCCGAAAAACTATTAAAAATAGTAAACTGTGCTATAATTAAGGAAACTAAAAAAACTGAAAGAAGCACTAGAGGGGATCCAAGTGGAATTAGCGGGTGGCCACCAATATCCACCTGGATCATGGTATCTGGAAACAGAGCTCCGCCATGGCACTATGGAGTGGGATGTATTGAAGGAAGGGTTCTTATTGAATTTCACCTTTGAAAATGGCTTTGCAAGCATCGATGAAGCATTGCACGAGATTAAAGCGGTTATCTTCAGAGCACTGAAGGAACCTATGGAATGGACCCAACCGGACTGAAGCACCCAACTGCGCCACACACTAGAATGTTATAATGTGACCGTTGAAGAAAAGGAAGAAGACCCTAGGAACATCAATATTCCAGAGGCAGAAGGGCACCACGAAGTTGAAGGCCCACAAATAGAAAACCCGGACATCTCCGCACCTTTGAAGACGAAGCAAGTAAACAATGGCACTAAAGAAGAATCGAAGTTCGTGAAATTGGGGATTATTGGGACGACGCTATTGTAGATAAAGTTGTTGAATTACTTCATGAATACAAGGATCTTTTCCCCACTAAGTTTTCAGATATAAAGGGCATAATTGGAAATTTGGGCATTATGAAGATCACATTGAATCCAGATGCGAAGCCTGTTAAACAAAGGCCTTATCGCCTTAATCCAAAGTATAATGAAAAGGTTCAAAAAGAGCTGGATAAAATGTTGGAGGCAGGCATCATTGAACCTATTGAAGAATCTGATTGGGTGAACCTGATGGTGGTCCAAGAGAAGAAACAAAAATGTGAAATAAGGATTTGCGTAGATCTGCGGAAGCTTAACAATGCATATGTTCACGATCCATTTCCAATGTCGTTTAGACAATGTGGGAGGGATGCAGGCCTATTCCTTTACTGACAGGTTTTTGGGGTATCATCAAATCAAGATCGCGCCAGAGGATAGGAGAAAAATGACCTTCGCGATGGAGTGGGGTTGTTTTTCAGTACGTTGTTATGCCTTTTGGATTAAAGAATGTGCCTGTGATATTTTCCCGCGTAGTCATAGCGACATTCAAGGAATTCATTCATAAGTTTATGGAAGTATACTTTGATCATTAGACAGTGTTTGGATTAGTGAAGCATCATGTAGCGAGCCTGTGCCTGATGTTGGATAAATGTCGCAGATACTAGATAGCACTCAATTTGAAGAAATGCATATTTTGTGTTCCTTTCGGGATCTTGCTAGGTCATGTTATGTGCAAGCAAGGATTAATGGTAGACCCTGCAAAGATTATGGTAATTGTGAATTTGGAGGACCCTAGGAACATCAAGCAGTTGCGTGCAACATTGGGACATACGGGTTATGATATCAAATCTTATGCTCAGATTACCATGCCCATTGGAGAAATTGCTAGAGAAGGATGCAACATTCTGTTGGGAAGAAGAATGTCAGCGCAACTTAGATGTGTTGAAGGAAAATATGGTAACCGCACCAATCTTGGTATTCCTTGATTGGAAAAAGGAGTTTCATGTACACGTGGATGCTTCTTGCATTGCACTGGGTATAGTGTTAACTCAAGCCGATGAAGGCGAAATGGACCATCCTATTGCTTCACAAGTAGGAAGTTATCGAAGGTTGAGAAAAACTATTCAACGACTGAGTGCGAAGGGTTGGCCATGGTGTACGCGCTACAAAATTTCAGGCATTATCTATTAGGAGGACATTTCAAGATGTATATAGATCATTCCGCCTTAAAATACATGGTCAACAAGCATGTGTTTGGCGGGGCAATCTGCAGATGGCTACTACTATTTCAAGAGTATGACTTTGAAGTCATTGTGAAGCCGAGAAGGTTGAATGCAGGACTTGACCATCTTTTCGCGAATTGAAACAGGCGAAGAACCCAGTAGTTTATAGGATTCAAGGGTTTCCAGATGCGCAACTCTTTGCAGTGCACATAGAGGATGACCATTTTTCCGACATTATTCACTTCTTAACTACAGGGATGGCGCTGGAAGGATATACGAGTCAGCAAAAGAAGGAATTAGTAGTGCGCACAACTGACTTTTTAGTCATTGCGGGACATTTGTATAAAATGGGTGCAGATGAAATATTGTAAAGATATGTTCCAGACTTTGAGCATGATAGCATTCTCGCCGAAGCTCATGGGGGAGCTGCAGAAGGCCATTATGCAGGCAAAGAAACTGTGCAGGACTATGGTGGCTAACTTTGCACAAGGATTCCAAGACATATTGTAAGGCATGCGATGAATATCAAAGAACTAGTAGATAATCGCAAAGGGATGAGTTACCACTACATCCTCAGGTGTCTTTACAGGCATTTGAGAAGTGGGCGATTGATTTTGTTAGGCCAATTCAGCCCCCTGAAAAGAAAATGGGTGTGCGTTATATTATCACTGCGCGGAATATCTAACTAGATGGGAGGAAGCACAGCCTGTCAAGGATTGTACAGGGGCTACGACCGCAAAATTCTTGTTAGAGTATGTCTTAACAAGATTTGGATGCCCGAAAGTGTTGATGAGTGACCGGGGTACACACTTTCTGAATGAAACGATCAGCGCATTGACTAAGGAATTCCAAGTCTACCATCAGAAGAGTACGCCATATCACCCACATGAAAACAAAATTGTTGAAGCCTTTAACAATATTTTGGAGAACGCACTAACAAAGATCTGTAATGCGCAGCAGAATCATTGGGATGTGTGCGTACCTGCAAGGATATGGGCTTATAGGACTACTTGTAAGAATTTGTCAGGACAGACACCATTTAGATTAGTGTATGGGGTCGAAGCCATGATGCCGATGGAATATATTGTGCATAGCCTTTGCATAGCAGCCTTGACGGATATGGAAGATCACGAGGTCTTGGAAGAATGGCTCACGCAGCTGATGGAGCTTGAAGAAGTCCGATTTTGGTAGGATTCCATCAACAAGTGCAGAAGGAACATGAAAAAACATGGCATGATCGCCATATTAGGCTTCGCACATTCAAGATAAACAATCTCGTCCTCCTATATGATAGTAAGTTCACTAAATTTCCAGGTAAATTACAGATGCATTGGTTAGGTCCATATATTGTTAAGTAAATTACAGATGGTGGCGAAGTTCATCTCGTGAAGCTGAATGGGGAGCCCTTCCCAGGAAAAGTGAATGGGAGCATGTTGAAATTGTATACAGGGGATCCTGCCCAATGATTATAGGGAAATAACATAGTCTTAGTGCTCTAGGAAGTTGCAAGGGAGCATGGAATTGTAAACTAAATTGCCCGTGTTGGAAGACAAGGCAGCAACTAGGCTACGTGGAGAGAGACGAAGATGCAACAAATGAAATTGCGCTCAGGAAGCAACACCATTGGAAAAGGTACCGCACAGCCTAGCAGGTATGGTCAGATTTGAATTCAAAAACCCCTATAAATTACACATGCAGTCCAAGAGAGAACACTTTGCCCTCTAAGACTTGTTGGTGAATTTAACTGTCTGTTGCAAATGAGTCGAGCATTCTGGGAGGAATTTTTGTCACGCCCTCCATTTGTGAACTATTCCACATTAGACTGGGAGTTATTCATTAAAAATATGACTTCCACTAACCCCGCCAAAGCCATTAGTTCGGAACCAGCTGTGTCTGATACACTAGGACCGTAAGTGTTCAGTATGGAGGCTACCCCTATTGTGCCCACAATGCCTAGGTCGCTCAGGCTAAAAAAAACTGTGGCGAAAGAAAAATAGCCTTCTATCAAAGAAAAAAAACCAGCCGCAAAGGAAAATTTAAAGAATTCGGTGCCAGTGCGTGCGTCACTGAGGAAGCATACTAAGAGACAGGCGAAGTAGAAAAAGGATAAGCAGCCAGAGAAGGTAGTGGACCTAGAGGAGGAAGAATTCCAAGGAATTGAGGATATTGATGCCGAATGAGTGGAGCCTATGATGATACTGCCTGAGTATGTCCCTTCGCAAAAGGGAAAAGCTAAGGTCATGAAGGACCCTAATATGGGGAAGTTTACAGTGTCAACACCTTTGTTGCCTGAGAAAGTGGTGTTCAAGGGTCCTAGGCTAGCGCGCGTTCCATTATTTAAAATGGAAGATTGGGACCTCGCTGACCACACCAAGTTTCTGCACTTAGAGACACACAAGTACATGCAGAAGACCTACTTTGATGATAGGGGGGTTACAATTTTGGAGCCCATGAAGTGCGTGTGCGGTGTTGAGTAGTCAGGATTGCTCAATCTGTTGTTGGTGCCACATTATCATCGTTCCCCCATTGATACAGTTTGTGTGCGGAAAGTCCTCACACTGGTGCATGGTGGGTGCCTATGGCTAGGTGATCCTATCCCCATCACCGACATGTTGATCCACAGGATCACTAAGTTACCTTACAAAGGCATGAACCCTACCAAAGAATTTCCGGGAAAAACCAGAGAGAAAGCGTTGGCAGATAAAATGAGGAAGCAGTTTGGTCTGATTAAAAAGTCGCGAGGGTACTCTATCACATCCATATCAGACCCGACAATATAGTTGGCTACCTATATTTTAGTAGGGAAAGTAATGAGAAAATTTCGCATGGATGAAGTTTCAATGTCAGTAATATCGCTCACATCGTAGTGCACGAAGGGGGTTCAGTACAACTGAGCCAAGTATCTATGTTAGGAGTTCCTCGCGATCTGTCGTGAGGCCTAGGAGGAGATAAGTCAATTTCACTATGTCTGGCTATTGTTATCAATTGTTTCGGTAGCTTAGAGGATACCAGAGGATAGCTAGATTCCTCTACACAAAGAAGAATTGCTCAAGTCAGTGTGATTTGCCTCGTTATGGGCCTCAAAAGATCTAGAGCGAGTTAAGGAGACAAAGATCTTTTGGATGTTAATGTAGATGGACATGCACATGGCGGTTAACCAATGGCCAAGGTTTTATCCCACCTTGTATGTGCAGCTATCGGCGTATATAAAATTCAAAGCTAACTTTCATAGGATCTCAATCAAAACGCGCAAAGACCCTGAGGAGAAATGGCATGCATTGCCTTATATGGTGACAGATACAGATATCCAGGAGGTTGTGGGACTTTGGCCATGGGAATGGTGCATGCCTACGGAGTTAGATGTAGGGACAATAATAGGCGCAAAAGGATCCATTGCATAGAAGCGAAAGGACACAACTCAACAAGTCATGTACACAATGGCTGAGTAGAGGAAGAAGGAGGCTGCAACGGCAGCTACAGAGAAGGCCCGTATGGAGAAGGAGCGCATTGAGAAAGCACAAGTGGAGTGTGAGTAGAAGGATGTAGAGGACAGTGAAAATTATGCTTCCCACCATACTAATGAGCAAGAGCTATCAAAACAAGGAGGAGGTGTCAGTGAGGAGAAAACCACTCCTTTCATACTAAAGAAGCACACACAGGTGTAGTAGAGTACACAGCGAAAGAAAAATAAGTTTGACAAGAAGACGCATGTGGATCCCATGGTACTGACAAAGAGCAATCTTGATGAGATTGACGACAAAATTAGGGACACAATGACATAGGTACTGCAACAATTCAAGCAGCAATACATGCAAATGCTTGGGGGCATCTAGAAGGATCAACGCGAGCTACAGATCCAGGTGGACAAAATTCAGGTAGATGTAGGGAAGGTGGGCGGCGCCCAAGTCAGCCTGACATAGGGAAGGAGTGTAGTATCAGAGATAGAATGGCCTTAGGACGTCAGAGTCTTTCTTTTGCCTGAAGGGTCAGTCCACACAGAGACTGAGGAGCAACACGCAGTGCTTCACACTGTGAAAGATATGGGGTTGAACCTTAGCGTGCTACCACTTGCGTCTCTGCATGCACTACATCAATGGGTCGTGGAAGAGATCAAAATCAGAGAACAACGCGCTCTCACTCAAAGTAAACAATCAACAACTTTTCGTGGAAAAGACTTAGGCCCTAAAGGAGCAGGAGGAGTTGCGCACACAACGTTAGAATCTGGTCGCAACAATTGAGCAGGCATGCAAATCTGTACTTGAGTTAGGTATACCTAATGATGCAGAGGCCTCAGAAAAGGTAAGGGAGTTGGTTGTTGCAGTGTGCACTTTGAAGGAGAAGGTTGACAAGGTGACTTTTGACTTTCAGATGCAAATAGCTGAGCTGCAGTTGAAGTTGTAGCTGACCACACTGCCAAAGGTGTGGGAACAAAGGAACACAGAAATTAAAGAATCCATGGCTCGGCTAAATGTCTTCATTCAAGGGTGTGATAAGCTCTTCACTCAGGCGATGAGCCTCTAGGATACTTTGCAAGAAGATCCTATGTTGTAGCAGTTGAGCATAGAACTAAGGGAAGCACATCAACAGTACGATGAGCTCAGCACAACAGTGTGAACGTTCGCACCATTTCAGCGCTTCACGCGCATATAGGAAGGTAAATCAAAATTGCTGCAGATATAGGAATTGTAGAAGAAGAAGTATGTGCTCAACACACGACTTGAGCCTTAGACAGAGGAAGCCAGCTAGTTCTCACAAACCATTATTGAGAAGCAAAAGGCTATGCAACAGATGCAGAGGACTACAAAACTGGAAGTAGAGGGACAAACCATATAGAAACGGGTCGAGGAGGTGTAGCAAGCAGCAGAACAAAGTACAGTGAAGCTACAAGCTTTGACTAAAGCATTCAGTGAACTCTACCAGAAATTGGAACAACTAACTAAGTGACTCGAGGGAAAGTCACGATATCTGTGTTAGGGGTCTATTGGGATGGGGTCCCCTATGTCAGTTTGGGGTTAATAAACCCAAATTTTGTATACAATTTTGTAAGAGATGTAAAGTCTCTGTGATTTGTGGATGCGAAGTGCGTAGAGTCAAAGGGGCTTATCCCCTTATTTTAAGTAAAGTTTTGAGTCAGTTTTGAGATTCACCCAAGGTCCGCAAAGCATGGCATTGTATGAAAAAATCTATAAATAGTTGACTCTTAGCGAAAGGAAGAGGTAACTAGAAGAACAGAGATAGAGAGTTGGGTTCATAGAAGAGTCTTGGGCAAGAACTAAGGCAGGAAGGCTCTGCTTCCTGCGCTTATGTATAGAAAGGAAGGCTCCACAAATAAGTGCATGAAGTCATAGGTAGAGTCTTTCGCTGAGTGCCTGTGCCCCTGCAGTTGTGTGCGCATGGTAGTTTGGGTCTGCAATCAGTGAATTGAGACCAAGAAAGACAATTTTCTGAAAAATTACTGAGTATTTATGTTTATATATGTTAATGTTATATGTCGATGATGAATGACATGTTTTATGAAATATTTATTGAATGCTATAATGTACACAAGGAATTCTTAAGCACTTCGGCGAAGATTCTAGTGGTTCCTTTTATGTTTTCTAGACGAATTAAGTAGATCTGCACAAACTCCCATTTAGGATTGCTTTCTGATGCGCATAAGTAGGTAAATCGACTGTTAAAGGTCCGTAAGGACTAATCGTAGACCTTTGCGAAGGTCTGAAGTCCATTTTAATAGAGTTACAGTAACGAGCCCTAGAATTCTATCGATTTCCGCGAAGGCAGATCTAAGGTGCTGGAAGACATCACACTAGTTTCTAGATGCAAAAACTTGGTTCTTGCATCCCCCCATACTACTTTAGGTGAGACTGCAGCCTACACTATACAGGTTGTTGTTGAAAGGGCCAGTAATGTAGGGTTTTGTTGGTTTGTACAACTAACTTTGAACCTGGGTCAGGACCCCCTAAGCCAACATTTCTCGCCATTTTATATTTTCTGTTTTTTTAAGAATTCATTAGCAGGTAATTTCTGGAAAGGGTTAAAACCTATAGTTAAACTAGTTTAGGGTATCCCAGAAGAATAAAAATAGAGGTATGTTGACTTGTTCAAGGAGTATGCTGATATTTTTGGCTGGACCTATGATGCTTTGAAAACCTGTGATACTAGTGTCATTCAACACAAAATTCTTCTAAAATCGGGAATCAAACATCACAAACAAAAGCTTAGAAAAATTAATCTCTTTATTCTCCCCCTGATAGAGAAAGAACTGAAGAAAAAGATTCAAGCTAAGATCATCGTGCCTTTATGATACTCATAATGGGTGGATAATCTAATCCTTGTTAGGAAGAAAAATGGAAAGATCAGATTGTGTGTGGACTTCAGAAACCTGAACAAGGCTTCTCTAAAGGATAATTATCATTTTCCCAAGATGGATTATATTTTTAAAAAAGTTGTAGGGTCATCAAGGTTGTCCATGATTTATGGGTTCTCTAGATATAACCAAATTAATGTGCATCCTTGTGATAAAAAAAAAGAATACCTTCACCACACCTTGTCACACGGAATCAGTCAATGGTGCGGACACAACCGACCTTCCTAGAAGTCTAAGACATTCTAATGACAAACAAAACAAACTAGAGCTATCCTTCTCTAAACATGCATTATGATATGAGAAATCAAGTGTTTCGTTCTTACCTTTGCCCAAACGGTAGAAGTCCAAGCTTTGTTGATCTGGATGAGCTCCTCCCTTTCTCCAAAACCTGCAATCATCAACAGTCAAACAACTAAATAGCACCTGATTATAACATAAAACAAAGCATATTCAACATATAGACCAAGGAGTACATGAAATAACTCATAAACAACCAGTTATTGAGAAGGATGGACCAATTTGCATTAAAGGTAATCAAAAGGAACCATTACAACCTGAGCCTTGGTGTTGTGCAAGCTCCTTCCAAGGTCCACAAGAGTCTTCCTTTACTTTGACAAAGCTCACCCACTTCCAAATAGAATAAGCAAAGATGGCAATCTCTCCTCACAAGCTTCTAAATGGGAGTCCTAATTCCTGCAGCATTTACCCTTAGAAATGTATAGCTTTCAACCTCCCTCCTTTTGGCCCAATGCCTGTATTTATAGTGCTCAAGAGGAAGTTAATCAGGTCCACCATCAATGGGATAATCCCCTCTTTGGTTGGGATAGCTCCCCTATTGATGGGATAAGTTCCTCTTTGGTAGGAGTGCATGAACCATCTGGAGGCGCTCAATACACGTCGAACAACCTTCTAGAATGCTCTAGAAATGACCACAAGTGAATTTTTAAAGATGAAACTTGCGCATTTTAACCTTTTCAGGGGGACGCACCTGCCCCTTTACATACAGAGCGTCCAAAGACGTGGCTTTTGTGAACATTGGGTGCGTCCCCGCAGGTAAGGTTGAGAGAACCTGCGTCCCCAGAGATAGATACATTTAGAAAGACTTTCTCTCTTTTTTGGAGTTTGACATGGAGAGCAGAGGCATAAGACTTGCCTAAGAGGGTAGTATGACTGTTGATAGAGTCATCTTAACTGTAAATAGTCATGGTGACATTTTTTAGTGTAACACACCTTGGGGAACATTCATGTATGCCAGAATTCCTTTTGGCCTCATGAATGCTAGTGCCACTTTTCAAAGGGAAATGGATATAGCTTTTGTTGGGGGGAAGGATAAATTTGTGGTCATTTATATAGATGACATAATGGCCTTCTCAAATCCTGACGAGGAACGCTTGCAGCACCTACAACATACATTTGAAAAATGTACAAAATATGGTTGTCAATGAACTCAGTGAAGTCCCAATTTTCCCTTAGATAAGGTGAATTGTTGGGGCACATAGTATTGAGGCAAGGAGTGAAGATTGACCCCAAAATGGTTGAAGAAATTAGTAGTATCCATTTTCCACGAAACAAAAAGGAGATTTGAATTTTCTTAGGTAGGATAAATTTTTTGAGAATGTTTGTACCCAACTACGTTGAAATTGTGAGGGATATTACAGATATACTGAAGAAAGACAGAGAGGTTAAATGGACTATAGAATAAAGGAAATCATTTTCCAAAATAAAAAAAAGGAGTTTAGAAATGCACTAGTTTTGGCTAGCCTTGATTACCAATCTTTTCTTATCTTTTTCTTTTGCATCTCTAGCACTGCTACAATTGTCTTGTTGTAGAAGAGAAGGAGAATCTAGTTACATTTTTCAGCCAATTATTGAGAGATGCAGAACTAAAATATAATATTTTGGAAAAGCATGCCTATGCTTTGGTCAAAGCCTTGAAGGCTTTTCGGACTTGTATTTTGTAGTCTAGGATAATTGCTTATGTTCCCACAACAACTATAAAAGACATCCTCACGTAGGGAGACAGTGAATGCAAGTGAGGCAAATGGATAGCTAAAATTCAGGAATATGACATGGACATCAAGCCCACCAAGTTGGTAAAAGAGAAGGGATTGACTAAGATTTTTCCATAAGAGAATTGCTAGGAATTCGGTATAAATTTGTTGGCCATGTCTGTGGAAAAAACTGATTTAGGATGCAAAAGACGAGCCTAATTCCTTGACCAAGAGGATGAATCAGTTGGTAGAATGGTCACTCAGAATTTAATCAAGTACCAAGACAAGATGGAGGCCCTGTTTGATAAAAATGCTAAGGAAAAAAATATTTCACCAAGGTGATCTTGTACTCAAATGGGATGTCAGGAGAGAGGACAAAGGTAGACTTGGGAAATTTGATCATTTATGGTTTGGGACCTTCAAAATAGACAAAGTCAAAGGGAACAACACATTTATGTAGGAGAATCTTGATGGCGAGGTGTTTCAGCTGCCTATGAATTGGAAACACCTCAAACGTATTTTCATAACTAAATTCATCTGTCCACTTCGATTGTAAATACCGGTGAGCCATGTTAAGTACCGAAGTGTTTTGTTTTGATTTTTAGTTCTATATATATTGAATCCATGCCCAAATTGAAGTCACTAATCTGCAGGATCTTAGTTTCTTTCTAGGAAGGCACTACCCCTAGTTGGAGTTGATGTTGTATCCTCTCCATTCATCCTTCTATTATTGAAGTTGCAAAGGAGGTTTGTTCATGTACATAGGGAATGTTTGAAGCTTTTGAAAAAAGAGAAAAAGAAATAGAAACAATAAGATGAAAATGGAAATAAAAGTTGTTTTTAGAACAAATTCCCTAAGTTCTAATGAATGCAGACACTTAGAGTAATGGAGTGTGGGCCCTCCCCCGCATTTTATATTGAATGTCTAAATAAAGAGAATATTTCTAGAAGATCATTGTATATTATGAAGCAACCCAATCCCATCGAGGCTCTGACAAAGTAACAAGCGCTTCTATCAAGCCAGCACCATCCCCCCCGAAAGTCAAAGGTCAAAGATGCAGCGCGACATATCTACAACCATGATTAATTTTGAGGTGCTAAGCCATGTTCCCAAAACCATTCATGCATGGTGCCAAAGAGCGGTAAATAGAGATGCCACTTGTCATGCCAGCATGATGGGTACAACAGCAAACTGGGACCACTCGTCAAGCGAACCTGGTAGACGAGCACAAAATTTCAAAATTTAGTCATCCCCCCCCCACTTCTCATCCAATCCAACCATGCCACATGTCACATCCATGTCACCTCCTAGTTTTTCCCACATACAGTCATACATAAATCAATTGTTCTAATTCAAATTTTCCCATTTCTTCTTTCTCGCTTATCTGCAAATGGAATTCACCCAGTCATCAACAAATACAATACTTTTCTCATGCCCACAATGTCTAATAGTCTCCAGTCACCAGGTAACCCATAATCCTTGTGTCCTTGCAGTGTCTCTATCATTCTTAAAACAAAGAAAACTACACCTAATCCACCTAAAACCAAAGAATCAAAACCCATAGGCCACACAGAACCACTCATGGACAACAAAGCAGAGATACATGACCCCTTCTATCCTCTACACCTGACCAATCTTCATTTCAACCTATACAACAATTACCTAAGAAAAGAAGATGATTTTTGAGTTTGCAAGTCGAGGTTGTATTACATCATTTCCCCAACTGTCTACCCATTCCCTAAATTCACATCCTAGCTCATGGCCACATATGTCAAAGAAAATAATTGTTTCATTTCGTCAACTGAGGAGAAAATTCTGAAAGTCACCCTAGAATTGATTCAAAAAATGTTTGTTTACCAAAAATCCCCAAATCTAGAGAAATTCACAGATACCATCCTCTTTTTTAATTATGATAAACTCTCAGTTGAAGAAAAAAATCCATCTTCTAGTAGATTTTATCTCCCAATGCTCAATTACCTCCAAATTCAGAGATGTTCCCCATTTCTCTGTTTTCAGAAACTACATAGACTATCTTGGCCATAATTATGTTGTTTCTAGTTGAGAATGAAACAACAAATATCAACAAAGAAACTTTAGGGTTTTTCTTTTAACGATGAGTCCTGACATTGTTCTAGGCATTCCCTCATTTCTTGTTGAAGATATCAAGTTTCAATTCAACCATTTTCACCTTGCCATATATTACTCCATACTGGTCTACCTATTCTTGTACACTCATGTAGAGGATTTTGACTACCTAGGCTTGAGTATTTATACTGTAATAAGTAGAGAAAATCGGTAGTTGACTGGAATAGTGCTTTGAAGAATAAGTATAATAATGAAGGATTTTCCCAATTCTTGTCTACCTTTTATGTCTACTACTTATAAAATCATTGATAATGTCTCTCCCCCTAGAGTCCCGCCTCACCAGAGAGAGCTTCTTCAGCATAGTAAGGATACCAAGGTAGGTTGTTAGTACGTATTTGAGTATTATACTGAAATCTAAGTGTATGGATATGAGATGCACCCATATTAATTACCTGTATTTATGCCCATAAGGATCTTTACCTTAGAATTTATTAGGCATAGTTTAAATGTTGAGCAAATCCACTTTGTCCCTGCTAAGAAAGGTTACATGTTTAATATTGGAAAAACTATGGGCCCTTTCATTGTGAACACTAGGAAGGCTTTCAAACAGGTAGAAGATTTTCTAAAGGAGCTAAATCTTGAGATAGGAAAAGTTTGGTACT
This sequence comes from Pinus tabuliformis, assembly GCA_031772625.1. Classification (NCBI taxonomy): domain Eukaryota; kingdom Viridiplantae; phylum Streptophyta; class Pinopsida; order Pinales; family Pinaceae; genus Pinus; species Pinus tabuliformis. The sequence goes on from CM062805.1 coordinate 1,027,600,022, forward strand.
ATGATACCCATGGTATTATATCTAAAAGGAGGAAATAAATTAACACTTCTTCTTATGAACATGAATCTAGACCTAAGTTGGAATGGAAATCTAACTTAGATTGTTGGACTATTAGTACAAAAATGGAGGTCAAGACACCAGACACAAAAGAAAAAATGCATAAAAGGAATGTTGATGAGTTTGGAGACACGGTGATGGATGATGTACCATCTACCAAAAATGCCAAACTATAGGAAAAAACGATGATGAAATTGAGGTAAAATTGACGGAGGGAAATCTGGATCAGTCGGGTTTCCAGGTGCTTTTCGAAGACCCTCAACAGGTTTCCACCTCCAGTTCAACTGAGGTAGAAATTCTTGGCTCATTAGGGAGTACACCAGCAATAGTTCCTAAATGGGAGGACCAGCAGATGACAGAGGATAAGAACAATAATATTAGAGATGAAATGTTATCACAACTAACATCTCATTCTATCCCATACCAAACAAAGCTTTTCGCTTTCATCGACATAGAAAGAAATCAAATGAATTTTTCATTATATCATCCTTCATTACTATCCATCCCATCTAGACCACAATTCAGGACAGTAGATTTGTCATTATATATGGCAATTGTTCCATTTCAAGATAATATCAACTTGCATAGGAAATCAATGGAAATGATCTACAACGAATTGAGCAGAGGAGCCTTGACTATTAGCAAGGCCGAGAAATTATTGGAAAAAGATGCTACCAAGATAGAATAGGAGAAGGCTAATTCAAGAGCCTTTCATTTGCAAAATTAGGGCTTCAAGGAGTTGATTGTCAAACTTGGGGTAGACCCAAAAGACAAAGTTGTTCTAGATATCATTATCTAAGGCTCTTAATATGAAATTCAAGCATTGAGGTAGAAGCTTAAGATGTATGCAACAAAGCATGTACAAATAAAGGAATTGGCCTAGGAAGAGAATGAAAATGAAGTTCTGGCCAAAGAGTTGATAGACAGAAATAATGAGGTGGCAGCCAAATAGAAGATTGTAGAGCTTCCGCAAAAAATTGCTTCTCATATTTGGGTTGTAATTGTACCAATCAACCCTCAAAATCCTACAGAACAGTGGACCAAGGCTCTCACTGATTTGCAATTATCATAGAGCGAGCTCAAGAAGATACAAATTGACCTAGACAATACCAAGTACCTGCTTGCAAACAAGGAGAAACATCAGGAGACAACCAAGGAAAGTGTGGAACAAGCCAAAAGTAAATTGCAGGCTGCAAATGATGAAATCAAAGAGTAGAAGAATAAATTGAAAGGAAACATGTTTCTCAATCAAGCCAGACAAATAATATGGGAAGATATTATTTCTAAGGTGAAAAACATATGGGATCATATGAATTTAGTTGTAGAACAAAGAGTTATGGTCAAGAAAACTGAATTTTCCATCTTGTCATCCAAGAATGAGGATGCTAAAAATGTCAGGGCCGCAGAAAAATTAATGAGGTGCCTCACTGGAAAATCATCTAATGACCTGAGAGGAATGGATATCATAGACAAGACATGGGTAATTATTGAGGTTACCAAAATGATTCATAGAAAAGCAGCAAGGGATAGAGCTAAGGATTATTTCCATGATATGGCAGCGTTTGATTCCAATTTCAATTAGAGAACCAGGGAAGGATTGCCTAGTTGTTGGGAATTTCGAGGGAATTTTCTTCCATGGGATCAGTATGAACAAATGTTGGTTGAGGATAAAATAAAAGTGTATTCTTCACATGAAAAGATTGTCACTATCAAGGGTAGAACTATAGTCAATTATTTGCAAAGGGATTTCAAATTCTATGGTTGGTGAAAACCTTGTTTGTTTCCAAGCGTAATTTTACTAAGCTTACAAATTTAAAGGTGGCCTACAACACACTCATTCACACTCCTTCAACGGATCCATCATTATGGCAGAAGTGTGACCAATTTATCAATCCACCACAGGTCTGAATAATGGATCCTGGGTCCACCTCGAGAGATCAAGGGATTTATAAGTGAAGATATTTTGATTTGAGAAATCATGACATATCAATGTCATTTTGCAGTTTTGCAAATATTTTATTTTCAAGAAAGGAATCAAGTTTGTTATGTAATCATTAGGACAGTTAGACTAGATGCATGCTCACACAACTGAGTAGTTTAGGCAGCTATTGCATTTCAATATATCTTTTTAATTGTTCTAGTTTTGATTCTCCCTATGAAAATGGAAGACACTCATTCGTAAGGGTTCAAATTTCTATCACATAGGCTATAATTTTTATGCAAGTTTTGGACTTATGAGATGTGCCATTTTTTAGGATTAATGAAGGAATTTTCCTGGTAATTCCAAGCATTGAGATGTGTATTATGTGTTTCTATCTTTATTTATCACTTCATATGTGTTTTTCTTTTCATAAATTGGGTAATTATCACTATTGGTTTCAATTTTAAGTCGCAGATTTACTTATGTTATGTGATGGCAAACGGTACCTATGATATGTTGAATTAGAAGCCTTAAAAAATGATTTATGCATTTCATTCCTCTGTCTAATTCATAATTATACTGAAATCTAGTGTATATGATTATGTGTTCAACCCTCTGCACTTGGTTTCTTTCCTTGAATTTCCCCCTTTACCTATACTACAATAGTCAATGAAAATACACTCTATGTGTGTAGGCCATTAAATCTGGGCATTAACTCTTTTTTAATGACATATTGTTCATGTACGAATTGAGTCTACCTCTGAGTAGGAAATTGGGCCAAAATTCATCAATTTATATCTAATCCTTGAACATAATGAATTTATCCCTGAAACCCATTAAGATGTCCTAGGTACTGACCTCTCTTCATCCTAAAAATTGTCTTTAAAAATCAAAACATACAATATGACATATACATCACACTATCATATGTACTTAACTTTTTATTATAAACCCTTTACACTTTAATTGTATAAAATTTTTATAACATAGGGCGTATATTTATAACTTGACTCATATTTAAACTCACATAATATAACTTAACTATAAGCCCAAAATAATGTGCATGTCATTTCAAATCCTTTAATAAATGTATGTTTGAAACCTTGTCACAAGATTTTTATGCGTAATGATTTTTTTACCTACTTTTTCCATTTACTTATATAAGCCATCGAAATCATGTCTACCATTCATAACATTTTTGACTAATGGGACCCACTTTACTTTAGATTAAGAAAACATAAGGATATGTTTGCAACAATTTGTAAGCTTCAACAATAGATGATTCATATATGTGGATAAATACGTGATGACTCTACAAGGTAGTGCACTTTTAGTGGGATAGAACTCATGACCTCTGGTCTTAAAATAGTGTGAAATCATGCATGATTGGTCTCGTAGAATACTGAGTATGATTTATTTTTTAATGAAAGAGGCAAAGGCAAAGTCAAATGTCAACAGATCAATGTATGCCAAAGTAACTCCCTCAGGATTGAAGCAAGGGAAGAAAGGATATTAGGAAGGACTTAGTCCATCAAGTTTTGGCAAGATATTACTTTGTTAACAACTACTCACCAAATCATTATTGTGAAAACAAACGGTATTTTCATTTAATTTGATTATTTGTGTTCATGAGTGTCCAATTGAATTAGTAATAAATTTGAACACATGTAAAACCAAAAAGATGGATAGGTCTAAATAAGTCAAAATTCTTAATCAAAGGGAAAATGGCATTCAAATAAAAATAAAACACAAGAAAAATAAAACAATTATAAAATTATAGTTAATTATTTGCATAAACATTTTAATTTTTCTTTTAATTTATTTTTAGTTCAACATAATGTTTCAAATGGTAAATATAAATTATTATTAATAATAGATGTATCTATATAATATTTGAACCATAATTTCTAAAAATTTATGTGCTTTTCTTTATTTGCATGAGAAGACCCTCATAATAAATATTTTTGACTAACCTCAAAGATGGAAGTCTTCACCTTTTTACCATAATATTTCTTAATTGTTTAATCTATGCTTTAAAATCTTTAACATAAGATTATTTTTTCTTCGAAGAGAGCACTAACTCTCTAAGGGATATTTTCAAGTCCCACTAGCACAATCAGTTGAGGATGGGCCTCATTAGCAATGCGACCCAAGATCAAGCCTCACAAGGGGTGGTTGTGCCTTGTGCTAGGGAGAGGATACATGCTAAAAAAAATCTAGTCAGCTTAGGGCTGGTGTGGCCCAAGTCGAGTGCGATCCACGGGTGACTTAGACGGATTAGATGCTCCTAGTCATGGGTCCTCAAACGACAGGTCAAGCCTGGAGGATCACAAACAACTTGATAAACGAAACAAAAAATTCTTTGAGCGATACTTATTGAATTCAATTCTTCAACTTGTAATGTCAACCTTAAAAAAGTGAGCTTAAGCTCAACTAACATAACAACCCATTTCCCATAAACCAATTGAAAAGAGGTAAGACATTTGTTGGTCTTAGTTGCCATGCAATCTACCCATAACAAAAATGTCAAAAGATTGTGCCACTACCAAGGGTTATCATTTTTTTCCGGATTTGTAATTGTGGACTCCTCTTATCCATTTCCCTAAGGACAATAAGTTGAATAAGTGAATTTTTTCACTCTATATTTATTGCAAAATTGAGTTAACTTACCATACATAAAAGTTAGTCATTATCAGATATGATCTCAATTGGTAACCAAATATAGAAAAAATATTTCATTCTAGGAAAGTAATTACATATTTATCCTTGGTATTCCTGAGAGGAATTGTTTTTCCCCACTTAGTAAAGTAGTTGTAGTAGAAACTTCGGGAAGATGAAGATCAGCTTATGTGGGCCCCTGCTAAATCCGGGACATACTCACCTAAGCTGGGATATATCAGGCTTATGGAAGCCAGAAAACCTGCAAACCTGCTAGGCTGGTGGAAAATTGTGTGGAAGCTCCAAGTGCAGCCCAGAAACAAGCTCCTCCTGTGGAACATAATTGCAAACAAATTACCTACAGGGGATGCCCTCAAGAAGCGGGCCATCGCAGGACCATCTTGGTGCGTACTTTGCCAAAGTAATGAAGAATCCGCGAACCACCTTTTCCTCCACTGTGAGACGACTAAAGGAATATGGCAACAGGTCACACAGGTACTGAATATCAGAACGAATTGGCAGGGCGAGGACATACCGACTGCATGGACAAATTGGTGGGCAGCGGTTGCCACAGAAAAGGCCTTAAATCTCCCAGCAGTGATTTCGCGTTTCATATGGCAGAGCAGGAACGCCTTTATTTTTGAGAACTGTAGATTCAACAATCAGCTTCTCTCGGCATCCATCTGTGCTGCATACAATGAAATTCCTTTTGAGAGCACACCCATCCGACCTAGACTTATTCAGCCTGAAATCATAAATAAGGATATGCCTTGGGCATATTTTGACGGGGCAGCTCCGCCACAAGGATGTGGTGGGGGGATTGTTTTTTTCCTATCTGATACTCATTTTTTTCACCTGAGACTGGGACTGGGGTCGGGATCGAATAATTTTGCGGAGCTTATCACTTTGAGACACCTTCTCTATTTTGCCCTCACTAAACATTGCAGACAAATTCAAATTTTTGGGGACTCAAAGATTGTGATTGATTGGACAAACAATAAATCTATCTGTCATGCATATTCTTTGGAACATATCTTGGAAGAAATTGTTTTTCTAAAAACACATTTTGACCAGATCACTGTTTCTCATATCTACAGGGAAAGAAATGCGATTGCTGACCAGCTTTCGAAAGAGGCGGTGGATCGGCCTCTAGGAGACTGGCAGATTGATGAACACACACCAGCTGGGATACACAGGTTCTATCATCGTCCCTACATCGACGGCCTACTGATAGGGGGTTCTCCCCCTCACTAGTTTTTTTGTAGCTGCTACTTGGGAGCTTCTTTTTGTATAGCAGGAATCTTCTTAATCGGGTATATATTGTATGGACATATGGATGTACTATTTCCTGTATGGCCTTGGGGCTTTATTTTTTGAAATTTTGGGGAATCTGTATTACTGGTGATATACAGCTCATGTATTCACCTAGACTCACTCTGGATATTTATATCTAGCTTCTACTTTGTAACGTGGCTCTGGCCACCCTTCAGCATATGCCTCAACATCTACAACATGTAATATCTATTAACAACTTTTTAATAGAAATTACGAACTCTATTTTCCACGGAAAAAAAAAAAAAAAAGTAGTTGTAGTAGTTAAGATAAAAATATGCCTTGAAAATGAAGGTGGATTGATAAGTCCTAATCTAGCCTCCATTTAGAAAAAAGGAAAATCAAGTATAATTGGTTGTAAACCATTGTAGAAAATTTTGTATTTTGACGTTCATTACAAGTTTGTACAAACTTGTATGAAATATTGAAAATCGAATGGTAGTAATAACCAATCCTTAATATTATATGAGCAATAGCTTTCATGAGGAGTTTCTTTGAAATCATCTAAGTTTTTTTTTCATCAACACATCTCAATAAAAACTTATTAGCAAATCTACAAAAGAGAAATATATTTAATATGAGATATTTTGAAGCTTCAATATGAAGCCTCCTTTGGTCATGATGCTCAAGGTTATTAGGACATCTTTCATGCTGCAAATAATAAATGGCATTCTGATATCAAGAATGTTATGCAAAATCTATATTTTCATATTCAATAAAAAATAAAGCAAATAAAGAAATATCACATTTTTTAGAAGCACACTCTAGATTAGCATGTTATGTTGGGTTGTGTTATATTCTTTCCACGACTAGCCTCCCAATTTAACCAGGGGGTTAGAGGGGGGGTGGAGCCCCCCCTTCGTTGCACTAATTGAGCAAGGTGGGGTCCAAACCCCCCCTATATAAGGGGTTTGAGGGGGGGGGTGGGGTTAGCCCCCTCTACTATTGGAATTTGACAACTAATTATGTAAATATGTGTAAAAATTGTATTAGTTACTGCCAAGTTAGTTTTATACCGAAACAACAGTTACATCATGGAGGAGGCTCTTATAAAACTAATGAATTCCCGAACTATTGTAATCATGGAGAATCATTCTTGATCAAATAAAGAATCCAATCCCTTGTACCGTGGATGATTCCTTGACACATTGCTAAGGTTTTACCACGTAAAAATCTTTTGCTTACTTGTGTGATTTATTTTTGGTTTCCATTCAGTTTTCATTTCATTTCTTTCTTGCTTAATCAACTACTCAAACCAACAATCGGTATCATAGCACAGTTCAAAAATCGAGGTGTATTGAGCCACCACCATTGGAGAGGATCGAGATGCCTCAGTTTGAAAGCTAGTGAGCCTGTCTACTATTTGGAAAACCCTGCACGGAGATAGTTTGAAGTCAGACCGTTGGAGAGGGAGGAAATTTGTTGTCAAACGCAGAGACAGTTTGAAATCAAATTCGGTAAAGAAACTACCATTAACACAGAGTGCATAGACCGACGGTTGGTTGTGATTCATCATTTTTTCCTTTCAGAGGCGTGATTATGTGAGTCACAATGGTTAGAAAATAAATCTTGCCACGTTAGAAAGAAACCCTGACGTTGTTGTGTTGAGTAAGAGGAATAATCGAATTGTTGAATTGGTTCTCTCAAGTTAAGGAACGTTTTCCTTTGTTAAGGAATGTTGTCCATCGTTGGAGGAACACACAATAAGCAAGCTACAAATCAGCCTGTTTGCAAATTGAGGAGAAGTTTGTCGTTTTTGCTAAGCAAGGAAGAGGAGGCCACTACTGCTACATAAAGAGGGTTTCTAAAGGAAAAACCAGTATTGTTTCTCATTGAAAAATATGAGTATTTGTGCAAAATTATTCCTTTCTTTTTTGAAAGCAAATATTTTCAGAAATTACTTGTTGTGAGTTCAAAAACCAGTGGAATATTTTTAAGAAGTTAAGAGTAGGGTTTCATTAAGAAAAGGAAAACAATTTTTTCCAGTGAAATTTGTTGAAGGGTATGGTTGAAGGGTGTCTTTCTTTTTTGAAGACCAGAACTATAGAAAGCGAATTTGTGATTTTTTTCCAGAAAAGGGTTTCATTGAAGAACGAAGGTTTTGTCTAGGAAATTGAAATTAAAGGGATTTTTTCAGAAGAATGTTAGATTTTTCAGTAAATTTGAAGATTTTTTTTTGGAAAGGAACAAAATTATGAAGTTTTTAGAAAAAATTAAAAACCCTTGTTGGAAGAAGACAAATCAAATTTTTTAAGAAACCCTAGTTGAAATATTGAAACCCTAAAAGGAATGAAATGACCAAGATGACGAATGCAAAGTTCAAGGTGGAGAAATTCACCAACAAGAACAACTTTTCTCTATGGAAACTGAAAGTTAGTGATTTGTTGGTGCAACAAGGGTTTCATAAAGCATTGGACAGGGTGAGTAAGAAACCTGCTAGCATGACAAATTCGGACTGGGAGGACTTAGATGCCCGAACTCTTAGTACCATCAGTTTATGCCTGGCGAATGAAGTTCTCTCCAATATTGTTGAAGAGAGTACAACTGTAGGTTTATGGGAAAAACTGGAAAAATTATATATGAAAAAATCTTTAACCAATAGAATTTATTTGAAAAGACAATTGTACAGTCTATGGATGGATGGTACAAAAGTTGCAGAACATTTAGATGTTTTTAATACACTTATATGTCAATTATAAAATATGGGAGTTAAAATTCAGGAAGAAGACAAAGCTATAACCTTGTTGTGTTCTCTGCCCGAGTTGTGGGACCACTTCTTAACTTCAATCAGCTTGAGCACTATTGATTCTTTGAAATTTGAATCAGTTGTGGGAGCTCTCTTGTCTGGAGAAGTACGAAGGAAACCTAGTACTAAAATAGTTGCACTAGAAGCCATGATAGCTAGGGGACGATCAAAGGAAAGAGGAGAAAAAACAAGGGGATCTTCCAGATCAAATCAAAGGGAAAGAAGTGTAAGGCAAAATGTTGGTACTGCAATAAAATTAGACACCTCAAGAAAGACTATTAGAAACAAAAGGATTCTAATAATCCAAAGAAGGAAGCAAATCAGGTTGATTCAGGTATGATAGATGAAGTTTAATCTGTTGAAGAATTATGTATGATAGATGAAACTTCACTTTTATGTAATGTCTCTCAGGATTTTGAAAGTTGGTTGTTAGACTCTAGTGCTTCTCATCACATGTGTCCACAAAGAAATTGGTTTATTTCATATGAAGTTGTAGATGGTAGTTATGTGTTTATGGGTAATAATGTATCATGTCAGACTGTTGGGATGGGAAATATTAGGATTAAAATGTATGATAACACAGTTAGAACATTAACTAGTGTTAGACAGGTACCCGAATTGAAGAAAATTTTGATTTCTTTAGGAGTGTTTGATTCGAATAAATATAAGTTTACAGGTCAGAATGGAGTGTTGAAAGTCTCAAAAGGTGCCCTAGTTGTTATGAAAGCAGAAAAGGTCGGAAATATTTATAGACTCAAAGGAAGTACTCAGGTCACTGAAGCAACGATTGTGTCAGAGAAAGAAGAAGAAGGTACTCGCCTATGGCATTAGCGGTTGGGTCACATGAGTGAGAAAGGTCTTTAGGTACTGATAAACCGTAAATTACTTCCTGATTTGAAATCCTTGAAGTTTGATTTTTGTAAACATTGTGTGTATGGAAAACAGTGTAAACAGAGATTTAAAATTGGAATTCTTAATAGTAAAGAAATTTTGGACTATATTCATTTTTATCTGTGGGGACCATCTCTTGTTGTATCGTATGGAGGTGCTTTATATTCTTAACATTTATTGATGATTTCTCTCGAAAATTTTGGGTCTTAATGTTAAAAAAGAAAGTTGATGTATTCAATGTCTTTAAACAATTTAAGCAATGGTAGAAAAAATAATAGGCAAATCACTTAAATGTTTAAGAAATGACAATGGTGGTGAATTTACTTCTCTAGAATTTGAACAATATTGTAAGGATGAAGGAATTGTTAGACACAAAACTGTTGTTTATACTCCTCAACAAAATGGTGTTGTTGAACATATGAATCAAACTCTTATGGAAAGAGCCAAAAGCATGATCCATAATGATAACCTGCAAAAGGAGTTGTGGGCAAAAGCAGTATCCACTACTTGTTATTTAGTTAGTAGATCATTTCAGTAGAAATTAATTGTAAAATTCCTGAAGAAGTTTGGACAGGTAAGTCTTGTGATTATTCACATTTAAGGATATTTGGATGTGATGCCTATGCTCTTATTCCTAAAATTCAGCGTTCAAAATTAGATCCAAAATCGAAATGTTATGTCTTTGGTGGGTATGACTATGTGGTGAAAGGATACAAGTTGTGGGATCCTACTTCGCAGAAGATAGTCATTAGTAGAGATGTAACATTTGATGAATCTTCTATTTTGAAATCAAATGTTGAAAGAATTGAATAGGAATAGGTATCGCCAAATCAACAAATTCAATTGGAGGCTAGACATTTTTTTGAAATTTGGAAGGAAGGAGAGACTTCTAGAGGAAAATGTGGTGAAGATACAAAGGAAACTGTTGAAGTTTCTGAACTAGTTCAACAACCAGTCACTCTAAGAAGGTCTACAAGGGAAAGAAAAACTCCCAAAAGGTATGAAGATTTTGCTTCATCTTTTGCTTTAATTACTGAATATGGGGAACCTTCTTGTTATCAGGAAGCAGTGGAAGATACAGATAGCGAAAAATGGAAAATGGTTATGGAAGAAGAAATGGATTCCTTAGCCAAGAACAATACCTAGGATCTTGTAGAACTTCCTGAAGGGAGAAGTGTTGTTGGATGCAAATGGGTCTTCAAATTGAAACGGAAAGTTGATGGAAGTATCAAAAGGTATAAGGCGAGGCTGGTAGAAAAAGGGTATTCTCAGGTTGAAGGTATTGGATTTCATGAGTTTTTTTCACTAGTTGTAAAACTTGTTTCTATTCATTTTGTGTTGGCACTAACTACATTACTTAACCTTGAGTTAGAAAAGTTAGATGTTAAAGCAACTTTTCTACATGGTGATTTGGATGAAGAGATATATATGGAACAATCAGAAGGTTTTGTATAAGATCATAGCAAAAGATTAGTTTACAAGCTCGGGAATTCAGTGTATGGCCTGAGGCAGTCTCCCAGGAAATGGTACAAGAAGTTTGACTCCTTCATGGTGAGCCAAAACTTTATTAGAAGTGAGTATGATCATTGTGTATACTTCAAGAGTTTCAGTGTCATATTCATTATCTTAGTTTTGTATGTTGACGATATGCTTATTGCAAGAAAAAGCATGGATGAGAGCAACAAGTTAAAGGCTCAGCTCTCTAGGACGTTTGATATGAAGGATCTTGTAGCAAAAAAACATATTTTGAGCATGGAGATAGACAGAGACAGGAAAAACGGTAAGCTTTGGTTATCACAACAGAAGTATGTAGAAAGAGTACTTGAAAAGTTCGGTATGAACAATGTGAAACCTGTTAATGTTCCATTAGCTTCCCATTTTAAGCTTTCTTCGGTTTTGAGTTGTAGAACTAATGAAGAAAAGCAGTATACATCTTGTGTACCATATGAAAACGTTGTAGGCAACTTAATGTATGCGATGGTATCTACAAGACCTTACATTTCACATGCAGTTAGAGTTGTCAGCAGGTTCATGGAAAATCCAGATGAAGAACATTGGCAAGCAGTGAAATGGGTGCTTCGGTATTTAAGAGGCACAAGTGATCATTGCATCATCTTTAATGGTAGTGAAGGATCAGCCTGCGGATATGTGGATGTTGATTATGCAGGTGATTTGGACAAAAGGAGATCTACTACAGGTTATGTTTTTACTCTTGTAGGTGGAGAAATTAGTTGCATGTCAAAGCTTCAAGAAATAGTTGTGTTTTCCACTACTAAAGCAGAATATATGGCCATTTCAGATGCCAATAAAGAAGCAATTTGGTTAAAGGGTCTACTTGATGATATTGCAAGGACACAGGAGAGAGTGAATGTACTCTATGAGTGTCAGAGTGCTATTCACTTGGCTACAAATCCAAATTATCACCGCAAGACCAAGCACATTGATGTAAGGTATCATTTTCTGAGACATGTGATTGATGGAGGAAAAGTAGCTCTCAACAAGGTCCATACACGGGAGAATTGTGAAAACATATTCACGAAGTCAGTTACAGCAGAGAAGTTGCAATGGTGTTTAGCTTCTCTTGGCTTGCAGAAGCAATGATGAATGGGCATGGGCAAGGGATTAGGAAAATTGTTGTCAAGGTGGAGTTTGTTGGAATTTGACAATTAATTATGTAAATATGTGTAAAAATTGTATTAGTTATTTCCAAGTTAGTTTTATAACGAAAAAGCAGTTATGTAATGGAGGAGGCTCTTATAAAACTGATGAATGCCCGAACTATTGTAATCATGGAGAATCATTCTTGATCAAATAAAGAATCCAATCCCTTGCCCCGTGGATATTTCCTTGACACACTGTCAAGGTCTTACCATGTAAAAATATTGTGTTTACTTATGTGATTTATTTTTGGTTTCCATTCAGTTTTCATTTCATTTCTTTCTTACTTAATCAACTACTCAAACCAACATCTACGGGGTCCAGGGCAGCGCCCTAGGGGATTTTTTTTTTTGGACCCTATATTAGGTGGGCAGACCTACCTACAGTTTCGTGCATGGTTTTCGCACATGGTTTTGGGCACAATGGTTTTCAATCCATGGTATTGGATGCTTTGGCATGTATATACATGTATTGTAACATTGAAAGGAACATAATGAAAAATCAAGCTGGTAGTCCCAGTTTTGGGATCCAAGGGAAAATCTCTATGTATACGTGTTTTGTGTGTTATGCTCTAATATTGTTTATTTTCTATTCTTAGAATTCGTATGCAAGTAATGTATGTACGGGGTTAAAACCTATTGAGTAAAGTGTAAAGACAAATATCATCCCTGTATTGTATTAGAAGTTGTGATCATAAAATCATGTTCAAGAATTTTCGAAATCTAATATGGAAGTTTTCCTAATAAAAGTGTTTGTGATAACAAGAATTTAACGCAAGGGACTTATACTTAAATATACTTACCAAGAATGAAATGATGAAAATTTTCAATAGCCTTTACAAGAGTAGAAGTATTCTTTTCAATCAAAGTATACTTCAAATCATCATTAGATAGGCTTTGACTTATATAATATATTGGATGTTCATTATTTTAATCATACTTCATATGAAGAATTATATAGATATCTTCTTTAGTGGCATTAGTAAAAATGATAAAATATTTAAAACAATCAAGCTTCACCACATAGAAGCATAACTACTAGCAATTTTAATGTCTACAAAAGCCTTTGTTGTATTGTCATTCCAAGAAATTAATGATTTTTTTTAACAAATTATGAATGGGTTGAATCATTCTAACAATATCATGAATAAATCTTCTTACAAAATTAATTTTACCCATAAATGATTGGATTTACTTTTTTGAAGTGGGAACTGGAAGATTCTAAATTTCTATTATTCTTTCTAGATTAATACTGATTTTAGAATCTAATATTATATATCCAAGTAATTTTCCTAAAATGAATTTTGTAGGGGCGTCTTCAATTCTGTTGCATTATTTGTATATGAAAACTCAAGTCTATAGGAAAAATTATAGATTTTACCTAAATAGATTATAGTACAATACTAGATCCATTCCCTTCACTTAAGATGCACCATCAAGGTGCATATGTCGAATACCATCATCAAGGTCAAAATATTTTGTAACAAAATTTTCATCTTCTAAAAGTATGAAATATACACCAATATCCTCTTCAATGTGCAGTTTTGGAACGCTTTTAGTATATTGGTGAAATATATCCTTGTTGAAGTACAATAATATTCTTACCAACTTTTGGAAGAGAGATATGGGTTTCATCCAAACATATACGCACTAGTCAAATTCTGAAAATCGCATCCCAACATAGTCGAATAATTATTGATTAATCTATATATTAGAGGTGGTTTGTATTTTAGGATGTGCACATAATAACAAAGTTATGTCCTTAATTTCACCAATGGTAGTTTGTTGTTGATTGTTATAAGCTAACATATTATTAGGATTCTCATTGGTGCATTAAATACCAGTTTCTTCCATTATAATCCTTGACATAGTATTTGGACTAGATTCACCATTGATTAAACAATTGGGCAATTTTTTTCACAATCTTCATTGTAACATAAAAATGAGGGTTTTTAATTTAAATTAGCATTGGTAGAACTCATCATTTATAAAAAATTTAAGATGTTCTTGTTGCTCGGAAACAATAACCATGTTCAATAGTGAAGTATCTATCTTTATGTTAGCCATTTGTTCCAAATTTTTATATTTTTGAAAGTATGAGAAAGATGAAGTTTGAATTACCTAAGGTTATGAAGTAACCTTAACCTTAACTACTTGATCAGCTGAATTGGAAGCATTTCAACAACCATATTTTCTAGAAGATGAACTTTGAGAAAAAGTAGTATTTTGAAGAACCCCCTTGTCCTTATCCTAATAAGATTTATTTCTTGTATCTACCAACATTATGTCATCTTCACAAGCCCAACCTAATGTAGCAACTGTTTAATAATATTTTTTTTCCAAAAATACTTTATCAAGCATTCTTTCTTACTTCACAAGCACTATCATCTTAATTCTCTTCATGGAAATTGCATCGCGATCATGAAAGTATTGTTTTGGGGTGAAAAATATGAGATTGATTTTGTGAAGAAGTTTGTGCAGAAGTATTAGCAGTTAATTGAAAAACCATCTTTTTCTCAAATGAAATCAACCTATTACTCATATATTGAACAAGCAATAAAACAATTGAGATATTATTCTACTTATTTGCATTAGAGGAAATTTTAGCCTAAAATTGCCATGAAATTTTCACGTAATTTCCATGTCATAATATGTAAACCAATCAAAATCCTTTAAATTTAAAAATAGGTACATGTAAATATTTCGGTGTGAAAATAAGAAAAAATACTTTATTAATTGTATTTTTGGCTTATCTCCTTATAGGTTTACTCAAATTTCAAATGTATACACTCCTTGGATGAGGAATTAAATTATGCATCCAACGAGTACCTTCTCAAAAATATGCATGATGGTTACTCATTGGATATGAAATTAAATTCCACATCCAATGAGTGTTTACACTTGAAATTTGAGTAAACCTATAAGGAGATAAGCGAAAAACACAATTATAAAAAGTAGTTTATTTCTTTCCCCTCCCAAATTCAACTCTTATTTTATTATTTTAACTATTATTTTATTATTTTTCCTTAAGAGGCCACTTTTAAGCTGAAATTTCCTCTAATGAATCTTCCACTAGAAAATTGGTTCTCATAAGTTGTTCTTCATTATTTTAGAAAAGTTTGTAGAGTTGGTCCCAAACTATTAACATTTTTCTCTTCTAATATGTAATGATAAGAATAAGGTAATGCATTAGAGAATCTTGGTTTTGAGGTCTAATAACCTCATGAATATGATTTTATAATTTCATGAAACATAAATTAAAATAGTTGATTGTTTCACCTTTTTCATAAACAAAATTATTATATTCTCTCAACAAATCTGTTGGACTTTGTGGTTTTCCATTAGTATATTTAAATCATTAACATTATATATATATATATATATATATATCTATATATATATATATATATATATATATATATATATATATATATATATATATATATAATTCAAAGAAATCGTCAACTTTCCCTTCCAAAAAGTTAACAAATAATCTCATACAAGTATCATTATTATTTTTCCTTGTGTTATGCCATGCATTTGAGAAAGGAAGCAAATGTTCATTATCATAAATAATTCCATTGTCTAAAAATTTGGGCAAGGGATCCTTAAATTTTGAAAGGGGATCGGTTGCTAGAATTTAATTTAAAAGAGAAAGCACAAGCCAAGGAGTGATATTTGCATCTTCCTCAAATTGGAGCAATCTATATTTCTTGATTACTTTTGCAAGAATTATTGTGGATTGAACATGATTGAAATGACTATGCATGCTTCCAATTAATGATTAAGTAGAACCCTGAGATGTTGGGGGCACACTTGAATCGTCAGAAGAAGTCACTATGTCCTTTTTAGAAAAAATGTCTTAAACAAGTTTGTAGCCTCAATTTCAAAATCTATATACAATTGTTGAAGTTTTATTTGTAAAAATTTTAAAATTTTATTTTTCTTCCAGTTTTAACCTATGAATCAAATTCAAGTGACTTGCCTCTCATTCTTAATGAGATAGAAAACTAAGTGGACATAATACAACTTAAGGATGGGCAGGATTATTGCAAACTTGCCTTTCAAGAGCTTCTCTTTGTTATTGAATTTATATATCACTGGCAGTTATATCCCATAAACATTTAAGTTGATCACGAGATATAGAATTTTATAAAATATAATCAAACTAGAAGTGGCACTTCTTTGATCAACAAATTGAATCTTAATATTTAGTTGTTAAGGAATAGGAAAAGTCATTAAGATGCAAAAAATTCAAATATAAACTAGATATTTTGTCCCAAGTGCAGTCGTCAAAAATATGTTAAGGGTGATGTTTTGATGCTTCACACAAAAAATCTCAAATTGTGTCAAGCCAAGTGAGATAGGCAACAATGTCACCCTATGTTTATAGCGGCCCTTAGAACAATACCAAGATTTCAAGATGCAAACGATTTTTGAAATATGAGTTATATTTTGTTACATGTAATTTCTATGTTTACTATTTATAACGACTCAAAGCATAAAATAAATTACATTAAGTATACAACAAACTTTGAACATAAAACTTCAAAATAAATTTTAAAATATTCACAACAAATAATGAAATTGAAACTGCAATATGAATTCAAAGTAATTTTTTAATAAATCAATCAAAGAAAGAATTCAACAATGACTTTATTATAAGACCAACAATCTTTACAAATTCCAATAAGGATCAGGACCAAGGATGTCCTTAGAAGCCTAACCCTAACCTCCTCAAAAGCTACTATTGAAGAACAATATGTGCCATAAATGTGCCATCAACCTCAACAATTGTTGTAGTGTTAGTTTATGTAGCTCGTACATGTGTTCTAGTCTTAAGAGGTGTCAATGAGACTAAGAGCAAAAGAGGATAAATTATCTCCAATCCCATTTTTTTTTCTAAGGGAAAATGTCTTAAGTATATTATTAACTAGTTTTTAATTATTTTATTATGTATAGCTTAGGAAAACAGGTTCATTAATAAGTATTAAATGAGACAAGTTAATTTCTCTATAGTGACTTCTAGAAAAGTGATTTGATGGAGTCAATATGATCTTGTCTATCGATTGGGATTACATCTTGGTTGTTCATTGCTCAATGAGATATTATAAGAGGAAGTCAATAGGAATCTTGGAGAATACAAATAGTGAATGAGCATGGGTACAATGTTAGTGTGGGTTGACATCAACGGGGGCTTCAACAATGATTGAGGAGAAATTTTCCAAAGAGATTTCTTCACAATGATTTCTAGTTTCTGAAAAACAAAAGGAGGTCAAACTATTTTACAGAAGGTTAATTTTCTCCAATGGTACAAATTACCAGAAGGATACCAATTCACTAGAGAGAGCAAGAATTTTCCAAAGAGGTCGATTTGCAAGAGGAAAGTTGAATTTGATAGAGAAAATTGATTTGCTAGTGGAGGCCAAAATAATTCTCCAAGGGTGTGAGTTGCCAGTGGAGGCAGAGTTTTCGCCAGGCCACACATGTGGGCCGAGTTGGTTCCATACAAGAGGAATGGATTGATTCTAAGGAGGTGAATTGCTTATGGGTGGTTGAATTTACTTGCAAAAGTGAAGAAAATAATTTATTGGAGCTTTTCCATTTTACAACAAGCAGTTTATGTAATTTTCAATTACATATTTGTTGAAGATTAATAAAACCCTCATCTGCAAAACTAGTTTTCCCCACTTTGGGTTTTTCCAAGGACAATTTTTCTAAAAATATTGGTGTCTATTTTTTATGTGTGGTTTTCTCAGTTCCTATGGATTTTAATTGGTGAATATTCCAAGTGTTTTATTTCGTATTTGCAGTAAAAACAAATTTTAGGACAAATAATTTGTAAAAATATATGAGAATAATAATTAGATTAATTGCAACAATTTTCCCAATGGCATCAGAGTATATATGAAGCACAAAATATTATTTGAGAAGCTTAGCGCAGGGTATAGGACAAAAGACTGAGGGTTTATAAAACCCAAATCGATTTATTCCATATTTACTTGGAGTTTGTTCATTTTATTCTGAGGGTTTAAAAGAATGGTTTCAATTGGTTTACAGGATTATGACAGATTAGATGGGGCATCTAACTTTGGCATATGGAAATCTAGAATCATGTTAATCTTCGAGGAGAATGGTCTAAAGTAATATTTGACCAATGTTGTAGCCATGTCAGAAGATGTAACACAAATCCCTCATTGCAAGAAGGAAGATGCAAAAACTAGGCACATTATTCTAGATGAGGTCAAGGATCACATCATGCCTCATATAGAAAAACATGATACTTGAAAGAAAATGTGTGATGCAATTTGTAAACTCTATCAAGATTCCAGTGTAAACATGAATTTGATCCTAAGGGAGAAACTTCGAAGCACAAAATAGAACAAGGATAAAACCATTGTGTCTTACCATACCAGGGTGAAACGTGTCAAGGAAGATTTAGCAGGTGTTGGTGAGAAGATTGAGGATGATGAGCTCATCAAGACAACCGTTAATGGGTTTACTAAGGATTGGGATGTCTTTGTACATGTTGTTATAAGAAGACAAGATATTCCATATTGGGAAAGACTATGGTCATATTTTACCCAAGAAGAACTTAGGAGGAGCCTCGTCAGTGGCGCCAATAGCACCAGACATAAGGGTGAGGGAGAATGGGAAAAAGTGGCTCTTGCAGAGAAGAACAAAGTGAACAATATATCCAACAAAGGGTCCAAATCCAAGGGGGATAAGAAGAAGGACCTAGCAAAGGTCAAGTGTTATGGCTATCACAAATTTTTCCACTATGTCAACAATTTCCCACAGAGGAAGAAAGGTGAAAATAAGGGAAAGAAGTAGATGGAAAATTCAGGGAATGCAAATGAGTTTTCTAGTCAGATGAAATAGGAGTTCGCACACATAACTTGCTTGACTAGCTCAATCTCACAGGGCGTTTGGTACATAGATAATGGGGCGGCATTCAATATGACAAGAGTTATGGAGTACTCCTCTAACTACAAGGAGGAGGAAATAAGATTCTAGATTGAGATGGGGAATAATTCTAAGTGCAATCTAGTTGGGAGGGGGGCGATCCTATTTCATAGGGATTCTGGAAAAATAATTCCTATCCATGATGTGTTGCATGTTCTAGGAATGGGGATAAACCTAATTTCCATTTATATTCTTCAGGATAAGGGATATAATGTACCCTTTAGAGGACAAAAGGTGTTGATGAATCACCAGGAGTGGAATTCACCCATAGTAATTGGAGTGATAAGCAACAATCTTTGCAGGTTGCATATGGATGCTCCAAAGGCACTAGTAAGTAGAAGTGATCTGAGAGATTAGTGACAGATTTGACATATGAAGATGCGTCATATCCATCATGTAGCACTAAAGTTTCTCAAGGAGGCAGTGACAAGTGTTCTAGAGGTGATCACAGAGCACAATGATGTGTGGAAGGGATGCTCATTGAGGAAGTTTGCTAAGGCGGATTTTCCAAGGAGTGACACCAAATCCAAAGGTGCATTAGATTTGATTCATTTTGATATAAGTGGTTTGATTTTCACACAATCAGTTAGAGGGTATGAATATTTTGTTACCTTTATTGATGATTTCTCCAAGAAGACCTAGATTTACTTCTTGAAGACCAAGGATGAGGTCTTCAGTTGCTTCCAAAAGTTCAATGCTCTTGTGGAGAATTTGACAAGCATGAAGGTGAAGGTTATTCGGTCAAATAATGGAGGCGAGTATACAGGGAAATCATTCCAAGAGTTCTGCCCTACGGAGGGCATCAAGAGGGAGTGGATGGTTCCTTACGACTCGTAGCAGCATGGGGTTGTTCAGAGAAAGAATCGTTCCATATAAGAGGCACCGCAGGCCATATTGTATGACCAAGATATGTTGAGATACTTGTGGGTATAAGCATGCAGTATTGCAGTATATATTTAGAACAAGGTCCCACATAAGGTTTTGGGATAGATGACGCCAGAGGAATCATTTACAAGGAAGAATCCAGATGTCAACCACTTCAGAATATTTGGCAGCTTGGCTTATTGTCACATTCCAGGGAACATGTTCCAAGTTGGATCAAACTGCAGAGGGGGTATTTTGTTAGGTATTTCCAGGGACCGGGAGGATAATTTTCAAGTGATATGTTTGATTCATGGAGAACAAGGCATATCGAAGGTCTAAAGAATTTCAAGTAGTAGTTGATCATAATTACCATCCAACAGAAGCTCCAAGGGTAGAATAGTAGAAATAGGGAAAAGATAGTATGAGCATTATTGCTAGTACGAGCATAGCCTCAAGTACATGTGTTCCGCAAAATTCATAGAGCATGGAGCAGAAAATGGAACACATATGGGAGATGCATCAAGAGGATGTGGAATTTTAAATTCTACCTTCTACAATTAGCAGGAGGAAGAGGTTCAACAAACACTTAGGGATTCTCAGGAGTTTGTGGGACTCCTAGGATGGGCAAGAGAGAGCAGAAACAACCAAAGAGGCACACTTGCTACATGGAATTGGTGATCCATATTATGGATAGTGAGCCTTCTAGCTATCAAGAGGTTACACAACAGTAAGCGTGGTGGGATGCGATGGTTGAGGAGTACAGCTCAATCACGCAGAACGATGTTTAGGAGGTAGTGCCTAGACTATCAAATAGAGCGGTGTTTTGGATCACACTACATCTATAAGCTTAAGAACTGTGTAAACAATAACATCAAGAAATACAAGGAAAGGTTTGTGGCCAAGGGATTCTCTCATAAGGAGGGAATAGATTACGAGGAGACATTCACAATTATGACTAGGTATACTTATATTAGGGTTGTGATATCACTTACAGCACATATGGGATGGTAGATCCATCAAATGGATGTCAAGATAATGTTCCTTAATGGTGAATTGGAAGAGGAAGTGTACATTGAACAGCCAGATTGATTTGTAGCACACAATAGTGAGACTCATGTGTGTAGACTAAAGAGAGTTTTATATGGGCTCAACCAAGCTCCCAGGGATGATATGAACACATCAATATATACTTACAGGGGATCGACTTCATGAAGAGTGAGGCATATGCAAACCTCTATTATTTGACGATCGGGGTTGACGTACTCATTCTCGTCCTATATAAGGATGACTTTTTTTTTTACAATATCACTGGAGCTTGTAGAATAATGAAAGAGGAAGCTAGCAATAGAGTTCAAGATGAAAGAATTGGGGTTAATGCACTACTTTCTAGGCATGGAAGTGTGGTAGACAAATGGGGAGATTTTTTTTGGACAAGGGAAATACTGCATTGATATCTTGAGGAGATTCGAGATAGAAGATTACAGAGTCATGTCTACACCCATGATAACCAATTGGAGGAAGGTAGACACATATAAGGAGAAGGATGCAGACCCCACATTATATCAGAAATTGATTAGATCTCTTATGTCTTTGGTCAATACCAAGCCAAATATATCCTTTGCGGTAAATTCCCTGAGTTAGTTCATGTTTGAACCGAAGAGGATGCACTAGACAGAAACGAAGCATGAGTCACATTATTTGTGAGGTACAATCAAGTATGGGATTATATATATTCGAGGTTATGGTGTCATATTAATGGGTCATATTGATGTAGACTAGGTAGGAAGTATAATGGATAGGAAGAGAACTTCAAGTTGTTGCTTCAACATGGGATTGGGAGTTGTATCTTGGTACAATAGGAAGAAGTTTGTGGCAATAAACTCTGTGGAAGCGGAGTATATGGCATTGATCATGGTGACATGTGAGGCCATTTAGATTCAGAAGATATTAATAGCCTTGTTTGGTTACAAGGTGGAGACGAAAGTGATAAATTGTGACAATCAGTGTTACATCAGGGTATCTAAGAATCTGGTGTTTCATGATAGGTCTAAGCATATAGACATCACATATCATTTCATTAGGGATTTTTTACATCGCAAGATATTTCAGCTATAGTATCTACCTACTAATCAATAGGTAGGATACATTCTGATGAAGGCCTTGGGAAAGGTCAGTTTCATCTTCTTCATAGATATATTGGGTGTTATGCAGAACACCTTCCTCGCTAAGAGGGAGTGTTAGTTTATGTAGATCGGACATGTTTTCTAGTCTCAGGAGGTGTCAATGAGGCTAAGAGCATAAGAGGATAAATTATCTCTAAGCCCAATTTATTTTTTCTAAGGGAAAATGTCTTAATTAGATTATTAACCAAATTTTTATTATTTTCCTAAGTCTAACTTAGGAAAACAAGTTAATTAATCAGTATTAATTGAGACAAGTCAATTTCTCTCTAGTGACTTATAGAAAAGTGATTTGATGGAGTCAAGATGATCTTAGCCATTGATCAGGATTAGATCTTTGCCATTGGTTGCTCAATGAGAGAGGAATTCGATGGGCATCTTGGAGAAATACAAATAGTGAATGAACAAGGGCACAATGATAACATGGTTTGACACTACTTGCGTGGCTTTAGTCCTGGTTGAGGAGAGATTTGTTGGAGGGATTTATTCACAGTGATTTCTAGTTTCTGAGAGATAGAAGGAAGTTGAATTATTTTACATAGATTCAATTTTCTCCAGTGGCGTAGATTACCATAAGGAGGTCAATTTTCCAGAGAGCACAAAGTTGTTAGGGAAGTCGATTTGTAGGAAGAAAGTCGAATTTTCCAGAGAATATTGATTTTCTAGTGGACATTGAAATAATTCTCCAAGGGTGTGAGTTTCCAATGGAGGTCGATTTTTTTCCAGATCGCACGCGTGGGCCAAGTCAGTGCCATACAAGAGGACCAAATTGATTCTAAGGGGCCAAATTGCTTCTAGGTGGTCGAATTTACTTGTAGAACTGAAGAAAATAATTTGTCGGAGCTTTTCCATTTTATGAAAAACAATTTATGTAATTTTCAATTACATATTTGCTAAGTATTAATACAACCCTCATTTTCAAAGTTGGTTTCCCCACATTGGGGTTTTTCCAGGGACAGATTGTCCAAAAATCTCTGTGTTTATTTTTTATGTGTGTGGTTTTTTGTCATGTCCCTTCGTAAATTATTTTGGAACTAGATTAATTTTTGTATTATGGGGCCAATTTTGGAGTTAGTGGACCCCATTTTATTTTATTAGGAGATTAGACTTAGGAGAAGACGTTTGTCTTGTAGTGTTACACATGGGGGCCACCCTCACTAGGGAATTACACACTCCCTAGTTTGATTTGAATGGAGGGGGTTAACTTTTGCATGATGGTGGTTAAGTGAGGGCCCACGATGGAGGACGAAATGGAGGGAAAAGTGCTTCATGAAAACTATATAAGGAAGACAGCTCTCCTCTTCTCATTCATCATTGGACTATATCGATTTCTCTTTGGTTGCTCGAGCTTCTTAGCCAAATCACTGGTTGTTTAGCATGAGTTCTTCAGGCAAAGAGATCGCCCTTTCTTAGGGGGACTTCGAGTGCCACCCTAGGAAGTTTTTCTTCATTTCTTCAGCTGGAGGATCGCATTGTGAGTTCCAGTTATAGCAATTCCTTCCAGGTGGTGTGTATTATTGGAGGACGCAATGGAGAGGAGGCCAAGTTTTTTGGTGGTGCTTGGTAGTGGATTTTTGATATGAGATTTTTCGGAGAGGAGGCTATGGAGGATTGTCGACATTTGGGATATTTTGAGCGTTGATTGAGATTCTTGCTTGACAGTGTGACTTTCGCACTACCTAGGCCAGCACATAGGCAGTATAGGGATCTCACTTGGTGGGTAGAACATCAGTCCTTGAGGTTAGGCTTTGTCATGGATGTTGGAGGAGATATCTGGAGTGGTGTTTGCTTCCCTTTCAGAGCTTGGAGGAGGACTTTGTGGCCATCTCTTGCAGGCCATATTTCTGGAGTTGTTTGGAGAGCGTGAGTTATAGAGGAGGTCGAATTTGGGAGCTTGGATTCAAGCCAAACCCTTTCTTGGTTTTTGTGGGTTTTGGCCAAGGAGATTGTTGCTAAAGTTTCATCACTTTCTAAGCACCGGAGATGGGGTTTCTTGCATCTCCTTTCCAGCTATCAGTTGTAGTTACTAGGAGACAGTGCAAAGCATTAGAGGAGTAGTTACTTTCTAGCATTGAGATCACTATTTGACACTGGGTTATGTCAAGCTTATCCTTGAGGCAAGCCTAGGTGCATTTTCCACACTATTGTACTTGCTCCATTCCATTAATAAAATGGCTCAGTTAATTCTCATTTCTAATGTGTATTGAGTATTTGTTGATCGTTTAATTTTTCTGTGTATGAGTCGTATTTTCTTTGGTATATCACTGTTTGTTTAAGTTTGGAACATTACATTTTCTCAGTTCTTGTAGATTTTAATTGGTGAATATTACAGTAGTGTTTTATTTAATATTTGCAGTAAATTAATTTGTTGGGACAATAATTTGTAAAAGGCTAGGAGAATAATAACCAAATTAACTATAATAATTTTCACATGTAGGACATTGTGGAGCCATATAACTTATTATTTTCCATATAAACTATCAACCCAATTCCATATTGTTTGCACAATGTTTTAACAATATTCCATATGCCATGTGACCAAACCAATATACCATATAACATATATATAACATTATTATCACATATATTTCATCTTTGTATTTTGAGTCCTTTCCACAAAAATTGTATGCCAAACATTTGATTTATATGCCCAATTTTATAACATATAACATATATTTAGAATTTGATTCATATTAATGCCCAATTTTATAACATATAACATATATTTAGAATTTGATTCATATTCAAACTCACATAGTATAACCATAAGCCCAAAATAATATTTATGCCATTTCAAATCCTTCAATAATTTACGTTTGAAACCTTGTAATGTGATTTTTATGTTAAGACATTTGTTTACGTGCTTATTCCGTATACTTATATAAGCTAGCAAAATCATGTCAACCATTCACAACAATTTTTATTAAGGGGACCCCATCTATTTTAGTTCGAGAAAACATAGGGATATTAGGCTTTGCAACAATTTTCAAGCTTTATTAGCAAGTCATATATATGCATCAAAATGATGTTTTCAAACATAAGAGCATTGAATACCCATATTCTTAGTGCATAATTCATGGTGAAATGTGCCCCATTCTACAATAGTTAGTCATGATGCTCATCTCTCAAGTTACTCCATCCTCTTGTTGTAAGAGAAATTGAAGCACATATAGTAATTTGCACACTTTGAAGAATAACAATAATTAGTGATCTAAAGTAAAAGAAATGGTGTATGTGCATTCCAACTTTCATCTTTTTTATAGGAATTGAGACGAGTGGTAAAAGGGAAAGACAAAGATGTTGGATGTATTTCTTGAAGATATAGGTTTTGTTAAATTGGAAACTAGGGCCAAATTCCACTTTGGATAGCTCATTTGATGGAGATGATTATTGTATTGAATTTCTCTTTTTGATAGGACCAAAATCGACCTAAAGATCATCAAATTTGGATAAGCAGAAATGTGTTTTTGAATGTATGCCTTCACATGTGCAAATTGTCAAGGTCGGACACACCATCATGTAGGCTCATGAAGCCCAAGAGACATGTCACTTCACCTCAACAATTTGTATAAATACGAGAGATCTCCAACGTCATTTGGCATCATCTCGTCTCACACATTCTTCTCTCTTCATCTGATTGGTTCATACAGCTTATTGGGTATCTCTTTTCCTCACATGTGTGGCAGCAAAAGGACTAATTGCAAGACGAATTATAGGGTTGAAATTTCAGGGTCTATTGCAGGTTTGGCCAACATTGACCAGGGGTGTTTTGACCACATTTGAATGTGATTTTTGGGTCAGAATTTCGTTTTTGGTAGGCCACATTTATTGGTATAGGAACTGAGGCATTCTATTGACTTTGACCGCAAACCAATCATAGGGTTGACCACAGGCCTAACTAAAGAGTTTGACCAATTTTGGCCATGGTTTTCATCATTGTTTCGGGCTTATTTTGACCAGCAAAGAACGTTGATTTTGATTGGGTTTAACCGAGCTACAAAAAGGATTGTTTGTTGTTGCGTTCACTATGTTTACTTTCTGGTTAGGGCTAAGTTTGATTGTTTTTTACTACAGACTTGACAGGGTTATTTTGACTGTGATTTGGCAAATCAATATTGATTTTATTGTACTATGTCTCTCTATGTTGAACATTTGATATAACAATAAGAAGAATCGATCAAAGGGTTTCCCCATCTTGGGGTTTTTCCCTGGAATTTTCCAAATCTGGTGTCCTCTTGTCTTGGGTTATCTTCTACATTTTACTGCTCATGTTTTGTCTACAAATATTGTTAATGTAATTTCTATTGGAAAAATAAATTGGAAATTATCATTGGGCTACTAAAAGGACATTGAAGTAATTGTGCTAAGCATAGAAAATACCATCGTTAACTAAAATTAACATGGTATCAAAGTCCAGGTGAAGACAAAGCCCAAGCAAGAGAGAGAAAACCAATCACTAAGAGAGATCTATTAGACAAGTCTCCATGACTTCTACATCCTACTTCAAGACCGAGGACAAGCTCAATGGAAAATATGACTATCATGCATGGAAAATGACTTTGAACTTGACTTTGGAAGATCACGATGCAATGGAATATGTGCAGGGAAAAGTGGTGGAGCCTCCTTCAAATGCATTGGTTGTTGCTAAGATGAAGTATAAGAAAGGTGAGGTGAAAACTAAGAAAATTATCATTGACTCCATTCAAAAGAATTTGGTTGCCTATATTTCTAGTTTGGGAACATTTAAGGAGATGTATGATAAGTTGGTTGGGATGTTCAAAGTGAACAATGCAAATCAAATCCTCTTTCTCAAAAACAAGTTGAAGGAAAGGAAGATGGAGAAGTTATTGCTGATAGGGAGCTCACTCTCGTTGCACTTGGAGGTCTATTTGTCACCATTATTCTAAAAAATGACAATATAACTAGTTTCAATGAATTATTGGTTAGATGCAGTCAAGAGGAGACAGGGATGATGGAGAGAGACAAGCCCTCAAAAGGAAATGAACCTATTTCTTTCTCCGCTCATGCAAATAGGGTGAATAATGTTGGTCCAAGGAGACAGGGCCAAGGATCTAAGAAGGGATTCAAAGGAAGGTCCTACAATTGCCACAAGTTTGACCACTATGCCAGAGAGTTTTCTCACAAGAAGAATTCTCCAAGGGATGATGATAACAGCAACAAAAACAACTTAAAAAGCAATGGAAATCAAAGGAATAATAGGTTCAACAACAAAGGAAATAGGAATGCTCCCACTGCATGAAATGGAAATGTCGACCTCCTAAGAAGACAAGAAATGTCAGGTATGATGAAAGTAATGTTGTAGAAAAAAAGATGAGTTTTATCTTATTTCTTCTCTATCCGCTACCTATCCTCCAGATACGTTGGATCACTAGTTGATTGATAGTGGGTCCTCAAGGCACTTCATTGGATACAAGGAGGCTTGCTCAAATTTGGTTGAAAAGAAGACTAATTTGAAGATCATACTTGGACATAATGCCACATACTTCATGAAAGGGATAGGTATTGTCACTATTCACTTGAATCAAGGTCAAACAATTCATCTTCAAGAAGTATTATATGTGCCCTATTTGAAGAAGAACCCGGTGTCTATTTCTGCGATGGAAGATAAAGGCTTCAAGGTAACATTCATTGATGGAAAGGTACGTATTTGGCAAGGAAACCCTAAAGATGCATTTACTCTTGGATTTAGGATTGATGGTCTCTATCAAGTTGGAGGAAGTCCTTTGGGAGCTTTCGCAAGCAATACTTCTCTTCAATTTGAACTATGGCACTGCAAATTTTCCCACCTACATTACAAAGCCTTACCTGGGGTAAGTAAGATGGTCATAGGTATGCCCAAATTTAATATGAACCATGAAGGTGCTTGTTAAGGTTTTATAGTTGGGAAACATACAAAGGGACCATTCCCTTCTAGTGAAATTAAGACAACCAATATTCTTCAATTGGCACATTCATACCTGTATGGTATGTTTCCCTTAACATTGTTGGGAGGATACTTATATTATGCAATCTTTATGGATGACTACTCTCACTACCTGTATGTATGTTTCCCTTAACATTGTTGGGAGGATACTTATATTATGCAATCTTTATGGATGACTACTCTCACAAAACATGGATCTATTTCTCGAAGAAGAGAGATGAAGTGTTCAAACGGTAATGTTCTTTCAAATAATTGGTGGAAAATAAAACAGGGAAGAAGATCAAGATATTAAGGACTAACAATGGAACTGAATATGAATCAAATGAATTCAATGACTTTTGCAGAGAGGTTGGAATTAAGAGGGATACAATTGTTCCATACACTCCTGAGCAAAATGGATTTGTTGAAAAAAAGAATCGAACAATCATGGAAGCCACCCATGCCATGCTCCATGATCAAGGTATACCAAAGTTCTGATGGGGAGAAGCTGCCAACACAGTCGTATATGTTCAAAATAGGAGCCTACATCAAGCATTGGATTTCAATAAACTCGAGGAATTTTTCACTAGTAAGAAACCCGATGTTTCTCATTTTAGATTTTTTGGCTGTCCCATGTACTTTCACGTGCCTAAAGAGAAAAGAAACAAGTTGGAAGCATCTAGGAAGAAAGGTATACTTGTTGGCTACAGTGAAAATTCAAAGGCATATAGAATCTATGTGTTTGGTCAAAGAGATGTGGAACTTAGTCGTGATGTCACCTTTGATGAAGACACTGACCTTGGGAAATCTAGAGATCTCCCTGTTCCAAGGAAGGGCGATGATGATGTTGTCAAGAAACAAGATGAACCTGTAATGGATTACCTTATGCCCAATGTTGATGGTTCAATGGATCCTATTGATCCACCTCCTGGTGATCCCTCTATCTCAAGAAAACATCCATTATGGATCAAAGATACTCTCGAAGATATTGAAAGACATACTTCTCCAAGGGGGACATTTCATGAAAGTAAGAAACCAAATAGGCATCAAGGGTATTTGGTTGCCATGAGTACTATCATTTGAGCATAACCATGCACATTTGAAGAAGTTTTAAAACACCAAATATGGAAGGATGTGATGTATGAGGAATATGAATTTATCATGAAGAATGATGTCTGGGACATGGTGCCTATATCCAAGGACAAGTTTGTGATCTCCTTAAAATGCCTTTACCAAATTAACCATGGAGTTTATGGGAGTGCAGAAAAATATAAGGCTAGAATCATTGCCTGTGGCTTCTCTTAGAAAAAAGGAGTGGACTATGACGAAATATTTGCATCGGTTATCCGATATACCACTATTCGGTCTATTATTTCTCTCTTTTCCAACCAAGGATGGAGCTTACATCAAATGGACATCAAGATTGCTTTCTTGCATGGCTCACTTAATGAGGAAGTCTACTTGGAGCAACTTCATGGGTTCGAAGTACAAGATCGAAGGACACATGTATGCAGGTTGAAGAAATCTCTCTATGGGTTTAAGCAAGCCCTAGGGCTTGGTATGAAAGGATTAATAGTTATCTTGTGAAGCTGAGATTTACAAGGAGCTATGCTAATCCTAACCTATACTTCAAGGTTAAAAAGGACATGTCTCTCATTTTGGTCATTTATAATGATGATCTCTTTCTGACTGGTGCAAACCTTGGACTTCCGAGTTTGAGATGAAGGACCTAGGAATGATGCACTAATTCTTAGACCTGGAGGTCTTGAAAAAGCCTAGTGAGATTTTCCTTTCTTAAGGAAAATACATTGTGAAGCTGCTAGAGAGATGTGGGATGGTAGATTGCAAGTTTTTGTCTACCCCGATGGAACTCAACTTCAAGAAGCTATGTGGAAGTCCTGTTGGGCCCGAATTGGCAAACCCTTCAGAGTATTGACAACTTGTGGTGGCCCTAATGTTCTTAGTAAACTCCCGACCAAACTTGTACTTTGATGTAAATTCTTTGAGTCAATTTATGGTTGAGCCTCATCACATACATTGGATTGCTGCTAAGAATCTCTTGAGATATCTCTGTGGCATAATCAACTATGGGCTGAGATACAGTGTCGGGAATTTGAGGCATGGATATTCTTATGTTGATAGGGCTGGAAATGTGGTATATAAAAGGAGCAAGTCAGGATGTTGCTTCTCATTAGGGTCTGCTTCAATTTCATGGATGAGAAGAATGCAGAAATTGGTTGCTTCAAGCACTGTCGAGGCCGAATATATTGCTGCTAGTATGGCCTGTTATGAATTTGTTTGGTTGAGGAAACTCTTCAGTGAGCTATTTGAGCACGTGTTGGATACCACCATGATCTGTTGCGACAACTAGAGTGAGATCCGCCTTTCAGAGAATCCTGTGTTCCATGACCACTCCAAGTATATTGACATCAAGTACCTCTTTATCTGGGATATGGTATAATGGGGAGCAATAAGGCTCCAACACATCAGGACTGATGAGCAGATTTTTGACATCCTTACGAAGCCATTGGGGAAGGTCAAATTCTTAGCCTTCCAAGAGAGACTTGGAGTTGTGGACAGACCCTCTCATGAGGGCCCCATTTGAGTTGGACACTAAGCTCTGGAACTCCTGGGGCTTAGAGTACTTCTTGGAGCTATGGGCAACCATAAGGTGAGTGATTCACCTTCCCTTATAGGTGCATTGTGTACGAGGTGAGTGGTTCACCTTCCCTTGTGATACCCCATGATGGTTGACATGTGTGTAGGGTAAGTGGTTCACCTTCCCCTACGATTGATGATATATGCATAGGATCAATGGTTCACCTTCTCCTATTGCATATGAGTAAGATGAGTGGTTCACCTTCTCCTATGGCATATGAGCAAGATGAGTGGTTCACCTTCTCCTGCAGATGCCCCAACATACATCCTATCCATGTAGTTCGGGACTCATGGGAAGTACCTCTCATCTGGCCAATGAGTTGGGAAAAGTGGATAGGGACCATAGCACTACAGATCGATGCATCGTGTACTACCATGGTCCATATGTCGTGTTCAACAATTTGATCATTCAGGATCAAATCTGATTGGGGTTCTACCCCTGGATTGACTTTTATCAGTGGAGAGTGGCAAGGTCTTGTGACTCACTCTCGATCAATTCTTCCTCATTATTACATCATTTTTTAGCAGAGTTGAGATGAGATGCAGAGATGGCACATGATGGCATGATGGATTGACAGGTGGAATTCCCCCTAGTTGAAAGGGAGTGTTAAATTGGCAACTAGAGCCAAATTAAAATTTGGACAACTCATATGATGGAGATGATTATTGCATTAAATTCCTCTTTCCGGGAGGACCAAAATCGACCTAAATATCATTAAATTTGGATAAAAAAAAATGTGTTTTTGAATTTATGCCCTCACATGTGCAAACTGTCAGGGTCAGCGACATCATCAGATAGGCTCATGAAACCCAAGAGACATGACACTTCACCCTCAACGATTTGTATAACTAAGAGAGAACTCCAACCTCATTTGGAAACATCTCATCTCACACATTCTTCTCTCTCTTCATCGGATTTGTTCGTACAATCTATTGGGCATCTCTTTTCCTCACATGTGTGGCAGCAGAAGGGCAAATTACAAGACTAAAATTTCAAAGTATTTTGCAGGTTTGACCAACATTGACTAGGGGTGTTTTGACCACATTTCACTGCAATTTTGGGGTCAGATTTTCGTTTTTGGTAGGCCACATTTGTTGGCATGGGAATCGAGGCACCCTGTTGACTTTGATTGCTAACTAATTGCAGGGTTGACCAAAGAGTTTGACCGTTGTTTTCATGATTTTTTTGGGTTGAATTTGACCAACAAAGAAGGTCGAGTTTGACTGGGTTTGACCGAGATGCATAAAAGATAATTTGTTGTTGTGACCAACGTTAACTTTCTAGTGAGGGTTGCAGATTTGACAGACCTATTTTGATTGTGATTTGGTAAGTCAATATTGACTTGATTGTACTCTCACTCTGTTGAACATTTGATATAACAATACGAATAATTGATCAAAGGGTTTTCCCCATCTTGCGGTTTTTCCCTAGCATTTGCCAAATCTGATGTTCTCATCTTGGCTTGTCTTCTGCATTTTATTACTCATGTTATGTCTACAGCAACTACAACATGATTTATGGTTAATGTGATTGGTATTGGAAAACTAAATTGGAAATTGTCATTGGGTTGTTAAAAGGACATTGAAGTAATTGTGCTAAGCATAGAACATACCATTGTTAACTAAAATTAACAGGTTTGGACTATAATGTTGAGATGGCATTAACCAACTTGAAGTTTAATAAACTAGTGCTAGAGTTGGTTCCTTTTGATAATGATCTTCTTGAGGGTTCATCCTTTATATCAATACATGCAAATCTTAGATTGGATATAGAAGAGGAAGATGGAAAATAGAGTAGTGGCAATGATGGTTAGTTTGATGATTTCGACATGGTAGATGACTAACAAGCTATGATATTCCTCCATCTATGGTTCTAGTATCTATCATATTTTGTGTTTTCCATTGGTATTCCCACTTATAATATCAATGGTTCACTATTTATGTAATATGTCTTTATTTTGATGTCATTCAAGTGACTCAATGAGAAAGAGTGTTTTCAATTTACGGTTCTAACTTATAAATTTTTATTTTACAAGTGTTGAATCTTTTCATTTCTTTGTTTATTTGATCTCATTAATGTAATAACTAGTATCATCAATATCATTATTTAATAAATGTCTTAATTTCTAAAAAAAAGGGACTTTTATATCTATATTTCATCTCTCACTATAATATGTAATATATATAATATTTCATTTTTGTATTTTTAACTATATATATATATATATATATATATATATATACACATTCATTCTTCATCGTGTCTTATTTTTTGAGTCAACTTATCCCATGCCATATATTCATATTCATGTGTCCTACATGTCTCATGTCCCAATGTCATGTGACTTAGACTATACACAGGGGTGTGTGCGTGCACACACATGCGTGTGTAGAATGAAGCTAAAACATCACCAATAAATAGGTCTAGGGCTTACCCGTAACACCCCATGCATCCCACGAATCAAGGAATTAAAGTGAAACTTATTCAATTTCCAAATCCCTATATCAAAGACACATAGTCCCAATAATGATTTCCACATTTGACCCTCAAAGTTTAGTTTACACCTATACTAACATAAAAGTTGATTCACAAACATCATTCAATATTTTCCAATTCACAAACTTCGTAAAGCAAATATTGATTCACAAATATCATTCAATATTTTCCAATTCACAAACTTCATAAAGCAAATATCATAACAATGGTTTATCGATATGTGGATTTGTGCAAATAGCATAACAGTAAGTTCCATACAAGTTTGATAGACTTCAATAATGTTGATAATTTGAAACCAAGGGAATTCACAAACTTCATAAAGCAAATATCATAACAATGGTTTATCGATATGTGGATTTGTGCAAATAGCATAACAGTAAGTTCCATACAAGTTTGATAGACTTCAATAATGTTGATAATTTGAAACCAAGGGAAAGATTGTATTGATTACATTCTACTCTAAAATTATTTTTACAATTTTCACTCATAAAGCTGATGTTTCATAAAACAATGTCAAAGTAAAATTATATGATTACATTCCACTTTAATATTGTTTTCTCAAGTCTTATTAAATGAGAAATGTTTACAATTTATTTTATTAAATTGTTTTATTGTTTTCATAAAGCAATGCCAACGTATTAGATATTTATTGGGATGTTATAAAAAAATAATTGTTGATTAAACATCCATTCAAAATATATATTTTTGCTCAACAAGGTTTTGCCAATTAAGCTATTGTTCCCTTTTTTGGTTTTGGTTCAACTTAGATCCGTTGATCCATTGTAGAAAATCATTTCATTGTCTAACAAAAAAATCAAATATAAATAAATAAATAAGGAAAATGATAAAATAAGTATTGGGTTTTGGTCTTAGATTAAGACCTAAAACTTTTTTTGATTGGCTACAATCTCATTTTCCTCAAATGTCGAGGACACAAGTTGACGACCCAAGATCTAGAGACATCTGGCAGAAGTAAAGCTCTGCCACCTTATAAACCACCAACGGGTTGTTTCAGATGGTGGTGTGTCCTTCAATAATAGTGATGAGTCATCCCACATCCATGGTTAGCAGCCAGTGATGACTGTCCTGACTGCTAGTTGACAACTAAGTTATGATAGTTTTTTGCAACCTTTAGGTGATAATAATAATAGACATAATCTTCCAAAGGTTGAAAGTAAAATTAACACTTAAGAAATAAAGATTTTGAAACCATATGATAACGTCAAAGTTACTGATCTTAAGGCCAATATGATATTCTCGAAATTATCTACTACTCAAAAACAAATAATATGCCATAGCAGAGAATATATCTTTTCGGAACCTCAAATTTCTCAATCTTCAGGTCATATGATATCCTCAATATAATCTTTTCTTCAAAACAAAAACTGTGCTACAGTAGGGAGCATATCTTCAAAATATATGATTATCCATAAAAATGGAGCCATCTTTAAGCCCCTCTTTTATATGCCAACTTGCGGAAGTCTGATAATTAGACCCCGTAGTGAGGCCTAGAACTATAACAATTTGACTTATGGTAAATTTTGAAGCTAGCATGCTGTTTACAGCTATGCAAAAGGAAGTTGACAAGAGAAAAGCAAAAGGAGACAACCAAGAGTAAAAAGGCAGCATTGCATGCAACTTTTCCCTTTGATTAATATAATGGAAAAATATGAACTTGAAAATTTCTGTGAAGAATGTTTCTGAATTTTTCTGTCACTTCCAAGTTCCATGACCTATGTTTATACTATAACCTAAATTTTCCAGATAGAACTTCGGTTATCTTTAGTTTTCACCATTGTTCTATAGTAGTCTCTCTGTTGGTACATGCTATAAGATGGCTTTCATGCATAAAGTATGGATGGACACATACATGTACACGTAACACGACTCTGCTGACGTGATAAATAGTCATTTCATGCTTTTTCCTTCTTCCTCCGACAAAAGTCTTGGTCATACCAGAAAATATAGTTGTATGTTCCCACAATGGAAAAATGAAATCTATATCCAGAAGAAAATATGTACAGAAGCTTTTGAAAGCTAGTTCTTTGGTGACTTCAAGAAAACGTTATCAGCTATAAAGCAATAAATTTTGGAGAGCACACATTAATTTTCACAGCAAATGAATTAGTTTTGGATATAACATTCAAATTCTTCCAATTTTCAGTGTTCCAAATAGAATGCTATTCATAGTCGTTCAAATTGAAAGCTAAGAAATGTATGCATTTTAACAGGCAGTTAAAAGAAGAAAGAGATGGAATTTCATTTCTTCCAAAAGGATCACAAAAAGAAATCAATCCCTAACAAGGCAACTTATCTCCTGATAATCATTAACTGCCACTCCCTCCCTTGATACAATGCACAGAGGCCAGTATAACGCAATAAAGTTTGGAGAGCTTACATTTATTTGCCATGCAAATGAATTACCTTCGCATATAACATTCAAATTCTTCCGAATGGCATGCTATGCATAGTAGTTCGAATTGAAAGCTAAGAAATGGTATGCATTCTAACTAACAGTTAAAAGAAGAAACAGTTTGACTGTGACTTCTTCCAAAAGGACCAAAGAAATCAATGCCTGACAAGGAAAATTGTCTCCTGATAGTCATTGACTGTGACTCTCTCCCTTGATGCAATGCACAGTGGCCAGTCTATAATATGCAGGGACAGTGTTAGGAAAGAACATCTGTCTGACTCCTTCTGCCTGAATAATTGGAAGCATCATATTGGACGCACCCTGCCATAGTCCACAGGGACAAATACATTAGATTAAGTCCACAATATATGAGCAATCACGACTGACAAGAACAATAAAAGAGCATATCAAACTATGAACGCATGCATGTAGAAGGCTACTATGGTAGAAGATAATCATATCACTTCTATAAAAATCTGCTGGAACTGCATCTATAGTAAATGTCTACTGTTTACCTGAAAATTATGCTTATTAGATGTGACCTAAGTCACCTGACACGCGGATTCGGGATTCGTAGGATACGGGGATTAAGTGTCAGATTCAGACACGTTGACCGCCCGGAACAGGTCACGTAGAGTTTGTTATATATTATTTTATTAAGAATATATATATTAAAAGTTAGATATTTCTTACGCAAATTCTCATTAATGATACAAATTCATTGATTTCAAACATAGATCTTCATCTAGATGTTAGTTTTACTGTTTACAAAGTAAGTTAGTAACATTATACCAATTAGCATGCATAGTACATACAAAATTCAAATATCTGCATGAACCCTCACAAACCTCATAAACCCTCATAAACCTCATAAACCCTTCCAAACTTCATAAACCCTCACAAACCCTCATAAACCTCATAAACCCTCACTTTTTTGGACTTCGAATCCCAAAATCGGGACACAATGTGTCCTAGACTCCTAACGGGACACACCGGGATTCAATGGTGTCCCGTTAGGACACGTCGTGTCCCATTTTTGGATTCAAATTCCCATCGAATCGTGTCGGATTCATGGGATTCGGACAGATGGCCTGCTTTGGACAAATCCGGTTTCATAGGATGTGACTTATTCTCTGAAGAGTCAACCTGCAACGTAGGCCATAGGGTTCGAACCCATGGTTCGGGTTCAACAACTATCAAATCCAAATGGAATTCGAAATTGATAAGGGTTAGATGAGGTTCAGATTGTTGAAGGAAATGTAACTAGGTTCAGTCTTCATAAATGTACTTTTGATATTGTATTTAATCAAGAAAAGAAATATTATTTTTATAATATATGTCAATGAGTTTCTTGCTCATTGAAATAGGTCTAGCACTATTTAAAGTGCTATAGATGAGTCAAATAGTCAAAAGAATAAATTGAAGACCTTAAGGGCATCTTATACCTTGTATGTATATGTATTATGGTCAAGAGAATACCTCCCAGCAAAGTCACAAGCATCCTCCAAGCTACGACATCCCTGAAAGAAGAAATCCGAAGCATAAGAGCAGTCCTCAAGTTGGCCTACAATCAGTTGACAAGTCGGCCTACACACAGTTGACAAGTCGGCCTAAATGGAGGGACAGACCTCTATATATAGAGGCTGTCCACTCCTCTATAACGCATTCATTCAAGCTCTGAAATTAGCGAAGAGACAAGCGAAGAAAAGGAAGTGAAAGGGAAGTCTATAGGGTCTTCAAGGGCAGCGAGGAAGAAGTATATAGAACCGAAGTTAAGGAGATCATTTCTGGGGCAGCTACAGCCACACATGCAAAGTTAAGGAAGGCTGCCTGCGGTTATGACAGCAGTCACTAACAGCTCACCATATCTCATTGTTTAGGGTTCAATCCAAGCCTACAAGACCACTCTCTCAAGCGAAGGATCAAGGAGGAAAAGTGAAGGTAAGAGGGCTGTTCTAAGGCCCATTACAGTCACACATGTGAGGGAAAAGGAGGCTGCCTCTGCTGTCATAACAGCCCTCCCATTACAGTTATCCAAGTTAGTTGGTTGGTGAAGAGAAGAAAGGAACCATCATAGGAAAAGGGTCTCATCAAAGGTCTCTTCTCTAGAGCAAGTGCAACAAGGTTTACTAACAAGTTGAAAGATGAATGAAGTGCCGGAAGTAGGAGGACGAAGTGTCAGGGTATATGGTCTAGAAAGGAGTGAAGACTTGACTTGTGCTTGGAGGACTTCTTTGTGTTAAAATTGGCAACTAGGGCCAAACTCCATGTGGGTCATATTATTAATGGAAGCTGAGATTTTTCTTGGATCCCTCTCATCGAGAGGTGTAGGATTGATCTAAAGATAATCCGATTCTGATAAGTATTCATGGAGATATGAATTTATTTGTGTTATGGGACAATTCATCAAGGTCGGCCAACAACCAAATAAACCCCACTTGTGCTCAACATTTTAGTATAAATAGAGGTGGCCTTCAGGTCATTTCAACAAACTTGGGATCTCTTTCCCTCTACTTGTCTTTGGGTTTTAGTAGGAGGAGAGATCCTAAGGGATAACGCTGTCCTAATCCAGAGGGTAGAAGCCAGAACTGTCAGGAATAGCCGGAATTGCTAGAACTGCCGAAACTGCCGAGAAAAGCCAGAACTATTGGAACTACCAGGAAAAGCCAGAACTACCGGAACAGTCGGAATTGCCGAAACTGCCGGAACATCTTGAGCATCTATCTTTGAAGGAGAGCAGTATGCAAGGGACAAGTAACTAACATTGGGACAGTTGTATGGTACTTAGCAACAAATACACCAAGCATACAATGTTACAGCTAGCATACAAGGGACAGTTAGCATACAATAGCAAGCATGCAAAGGACAACAAGCATGCTAGGGACAACAAACAAGCAAGATGCAGCCAATACATAGGTCAGTATGGCAACATCGTGCAGCAATGGAACATAATGCAGTACAGTGATGGGTACAATCATGATTAATGAAGCATGATGAGATGTAGCATAGTGATGATGG
Source organism: Pinus tabuliformis (assembly GCA_031772625.1). Taxonomy (NCBI): domain Eukaryota; kingdom Viridiplantae; phylum Streptophyta; class Pinopsida; order Pinales; family Pinaceae; genus Pinus; species Pinus tabuliformis. The sequence continues at coordinate 1,027,638,803 of CM062805.1, forward strand.
GTGCAGCATGGTGCAGCACGGTGAGGTGCAGCATGATGATGAAATGCAGCACAATGATAGGTGAAGGAATCACCTTGGAGAATCAGTTGAAGCAACATGTCTTCAACTGATCTCATGTATCATCTTCTTAGAGATGATCTATGGTCTTATCTAGGTAAGTCAAAGTGTTGACTTCCGTTGTAAACGTACTATCTCTCTCTCTCTCTCTGCTGAACTATTGAAGAACCTATAAGAAGAATTGATCAAGGGTTTCCCCACACTAGGGTTTGTCTCTGCCTAGCGCCACATCTTGTCTCCTCTTGTCTTGGATTGTCTTCTTGGATTTATGTTTATGTTCTATCTATAGTTTATTTTAATGCTGATGTGATTGCTAATTTGGAAAAGATATTGAGCTAACTATGAAAATTGAAATAAATTGCTCTAAGCATAGAACATACCTAAAATTAACATGGTATCAGAGCTAAGGTGAAGACAATGCCCAAGCAAGAGTGAAAGAGCAATCATTGAAGACAATTGGGAAAGGACAAAAGGATCAGTGGATTCCTCATCCCTCTTCAAATTCACTGAGGGTGAAGTCGAAGCAGAGAATATTATCAAAATAGCGCCATAGAAGTTTCTGATGGCTTACCTAAAAATCACTTCATTGGGAAGTCCGGATCTGAGGGTGGAAGGAAAGGCAGATGCCTTGGTTGCAATAAGTTCGGCCATTATACATCTCTTGATGAAGATAACAATCATTCCAAGGACATCTTCAATGATCAAAGGAATGACAGGTAATGCAGGTCATCAAGGAAATCGCTGACTCTTCAAAGAAAGCAAGGAACCCCAGGTATGAAGAAAAAAATGTTGTTTTTGATAAGATAAAGAAGCGTTATCTTGTATTGGCCCTCTCCTTCAAATTCTTTGGGAATCTGGCTTATTGATTGTAGTGCTTCAAGGCACTTCATCGGATAGAAGGGTGCACTCTCTAATTTGGTAGAGATGGAAACAATCGTGGGATTATAATTGGAGCCGATGCCACCTATCCCGGAAAGGGTGTAGGGAATGTTACCTCTCAATTGAATGAGGGTAACTTGATTCATTTACAGAATCTCTTTTATGTACCTGGTCGCAAGAAGAACCTGGTGTCCATTTCAGCAATAGAAGTCAAAGGTTACGAGGTGGCACTCATCGATGGAAAGTTACATGTTTGAAAATATAATTTTCAAATATGTTTTTGAGTTTAGGGTTGTATCAAGTTGCAAGAAGTCCACTGGGATCATGTCCATTGACACATAGCACCGGAGGTCTGTGAGTCAGATGGTGACAGGGATGCCTGAATTCAAAAAGAGCATGAAAATACATGTCTGAGATGTACTAAAGGAAAATCTTATAAGGGGACCATTCCCCTCATGCAGCGGGTCCACAGGTTTGGAACAACCCGAGGAGTTTGAGATTCATGATCGAAAATATCATGTATACAGGTGGAAGAAAGCCCTCTATGGCTTGAAGCAAAACACCTCAGGCGTAGTATGAGAGGATTGATAGCTATCAGATGAAACTAAGATTCACTAAGAGTGAAGACGATCTAAACCATTGTTTGAAGGTTGTGGATGATAGACCACTCATACCAGCACCTTATGAGGACGACCTATTTCTAACAGGTGCAGACCCTCTCATTTGCAGAAGTAAGAGGGAGTTGGATTCCGGATGAGGAATGATAAACTGCAAGCTTGTGACTACCTCGAGGATCTTAACTTTCAGAAGTTATATGGTATTGATGTCAAACCAGATTTGGGAAATGCCTCTGAGTTTCATAAACTCATTCGCGTTGATGTTCTTCGTGAACTTCCGTCTGAATATATGTTTTGCAGTTAGCATGGTGAGCTCATATTTGGTTGAGCCTCACTGGATTGGTGCCAAGAATCCTCTGAGATATCTTCGAGGCACAATATCTCGTGGATTGAGATACACTGCCGGAAATATGAAACTACATGATTATTCAAATGCTGACTAGGCAGGCAGTGTGGAGGATCACTAGAGCACTTCTCAGTGTTGGTTCTCTTTGGATTCTGCTTCGATATCATGGATGAGTAGGAAGCAGAAGTTGGTTACTATAAGCACCGCCGAGACCGAATACATAGCTACGAGTATGATCTCGTGTAAAGCTACATGGTTGCAAAAGCTCTTAAGTGAGTTGTTTGTACACATGATGAATACCACTATGATTCTCTGTGACAACTAGAGAGAGGATTCGATTATTGAGGAATCCCATATTCGATGATTGCTCCAGCGGATAGACATCAGATACTGCCTTATCTGGGATATGGTAAGTTGATGAGCGAGGAGGCTCTATCGCATTGAGACTAATGTACAGGTCGCAGACCTAAGTTGCACGAAACGGGGAAACGGAAACGAGTTTCCGAAACGGGAAGCGAAACGAAACGCGACCTCCCCAAATTTTGGAAACGGGGAAACGCGAATATATATATATATATATATATATATATTAGGAATTTAAGAAATATGTGCAATCATAAAGCATATATGATACATTCTAATTTATTACATTATGATAAAATTGTTAATTGTCAATGCATAGACTATAAGTATCTAAATTTACATCACATTTACTCATGAATAATCACATAATGAAAATAGAAATATCCAAAATCAGACACGAGAAATTTCTAATTTTTTGTCTCGTGGTTGATTGGGAGTCTCCTCGTACATAGTCGAATGACCTTAGTGCTCTTGATTAAATACAAGTTTCATACCCTAGTACCCTACATTCTCTTGATTATTGGGAGTCTCCCCTACATAGAGGGCTTTGTTCTCTCGATTAAATACAAGTTCCATACCCTAGTACATGATAAAATCCAATGGAAACATTGAAATCCCCCCAATCCTGAAATCCTGAAAAACAGATAAGTCTGCTGGATTTTGACTAAGATCTAAAATTCTACTTTCTCCATATGAAATCGAATGACGGCGAAACCACTCTCAAACATCCTGAGTCATTTCATGGTAATGTTAAAAATTTAAGTAAAAGGATGAAAATGAAAAATAAAGGAGAATATCACTTTTACTTTAAGAATTTAACATTACCATGAACTGCATATCAACACTAGGGCAAACAAATGTAAGAGATCTACATTAGAAAAAAAAAATTAAAAAACAAATGTTTTTTTGGGGGAAACGTGGCCCGTACGGCCTGGAAACGCGTTTCCGGCCGTACGGCCACGTTTCCCGAAACGGAAACGTGGCCGTACGGCCGGAAACGCGTTTCCAGGCCGTACGGTACGGGGAAACGCGTTTCGTTTCGTTTCCCCTGGAGAAACGCCCCCTAGGGCCACGTTTCCTGCAACTTAGTCGCAGACATTTTGTCAAAACCCCGGGGAAAGGTTAAATCTGTGACTTTCCTGAACGACTTGGAGTCGTTGAGAGACCTTCTTATAAGGGTCCTGCATGTTGCATGCATTGACATCTGGGAGCTCTGGGGGGCTTGGGGTACTCACTGGAGCAACATACGACCACAGGGCGACTCACCCTCCCCTGGTGGTGCGCTATGTACAAGATGACAAGTTCAACCTTCCCTTGTGATACCTTGTGGCGACTATGGAACAAGATGATTAGTTCTCCTGTGAGCCGGGATGATTAGTTTTCCCATGGAAACTATGGAACAAGATGATTAGTTCTCCTGTGGGCTAGGATGATTAGTTCTCCCGCGGCAACTGTGGAACAGGATGATTAGTTCTCCTGTGGGCCGGGATGATTAGTTCTCCCATGGCAACTATGGAATAGGATGATTAGTTCTCCTGTGGGCCGGGATGATTAGTTCTCCCATGGCAACTATGGAACAGGATGATTAGATCTCCTGTGGACCAAGATGATTAGTTCTCCCGTGGCGACTGTGGAATAGGATGATTAGTTCTCCCGTGGCAACTATGGAACAGGATGATTAGTTCTCCTGTGGATCGGGATGATTAGTTCTCCGTGGCAATTGTGGAACAGGATGATTAGTTCTCCCGTGGGCTGGGATGATTAGCTCTGTTGTGGCAACTATGGAACAATATGATTGGTTCTCCTGTGGGCCGAGATGATTAGTTCTCTCCTGGCAACTGTGAAACAGGATGATTAGTTCTCCTATGGGTCGGGATGATTAGTTCTCCCGTGGCGACTGTGGGGCAGGATGATTTGTTCACCTGTGGACAGGATGATTAGTTCTCCTATTGAGGCATCCTACCCATGCAATCTGAGACTCATGGGAAGTACCTCTCATCTGATCAATGAGCAGGGAAATGGGGTTAGGGACCATAATAGTACTATCAATGGACGCATTGATGTATCTATTGTACTCCCTTTGCTAGGATGACCTCCATTGATCTGGGATCAATGAAACTGATTTGGGATCAGCATGAGTGGTTTGAGACACTCTCTTGTGATATTGATCTGGGATCAATAAAACTAACTTTGGGCCAGTGAGAGTGATATGACACATTCTCTTCAGATGAAACTAACTTCGGGTCAGTAGAGAATGGTATGAGATATTCTCGATCAATTCTTCTTCATGGTTCAATAGAGCAATGTAGGGCACTGATGGCAGAGATAGTACAGTCAGACATATGGATCAGCGGATGGAGTTCTCCCTAATTGAGAGGGAGTGTTAAAATTGGCAACTAGGGCCAAACTCCATATGGGTCATCTTATTAATGGAAGCTGATATTTTTCTTAGATCCCTCTCATCAAGAGGTGTAGGATTGATCTAAAGATCATCCAATTCTGATAAGTATTCATGGAGATAAGAATTTATTTGTGTTATGGGACAATTCATCAAGGTCAGCCAGCAACCAAATAAACGCCACTTGTGCTCAACGTTTTAGTATAAATAGAGGTGGCCTTCAAGTCATTTCAACACACTTGAGATCTCTTCCTTTCTACTTGTCTTTGGGTTTTAGTAGGAGGAGAGATCCTAAGGGATAACGCTGCCCTAATCCAGATTCCAGAGGGCAAAAGCCGGAACTGTCTGGAATAGCCAGAATTGCTAGAACTGTTGGAAATGCCGAGAACTGCTGAAACTGCCGGGAAAAGCCAGAACTGTCAGAACTGCCGGGGAAAGCCGGAACTGCCAGAACTGCCGGGAACTACCGGAACAGTCAAGAAAAGCCGGAACTAGGGAGAACTGCCGAAACTGCCGGGAAAAGCTGGAACTGACGGGAATAGTCGGAACTGCCACGAACTTCCGGAACTACTGGGAATAGCCAGAATTGTTGGAACTACCGGGAATAGCCGGAACTGTCGGGAACAGCCAAAACTGCCGGGAAAAGCTGGAACTGCCAAAACTGCCGGGAATAGCCAAAATTGCCGGAACTGCCAGGAACAGAGGAAATTGCCGAAACTGCCAGGACAGCGTGAGCATCTATCTCCGAAGGAGAGCCGCATACAACAGACAACTAACTAACATTGGGACAGTTGTATGGTACTTAGCAACAAATACACCAAGCATGCAATGTTACAGCTAGCATGCAAGGGACAACTAGCATACAATAGCAAGCATGCAAAGGACAACAAGCATGCTAGGGACAACAAGCAAGCAATATGTAGCCAACACATAGGTCAGTATGGCAACATGGTGCAACAATGGCACATAATGAAGTATAGTGATGGGTACAATCATGATTAATGAAGCATGATGGGATGCAGCATAGTGATGATGGATGCAGCATGGTGCAGCACGATGACAAAATGCAACACAACGATAAGTGAAGGAGTCACCTTGGAGAATCAGTTGAAGCAGCATGTCTTCAACTGATCTCATGTATCATCTTCTTAGAGATGATCTATGCTCTTATCTAGATAAGTCAAAGTGTTGACTTCCGTTGTAAACGTACTATCTCTCTCTCTCTCTACTGAACTATTGAAGAACATATAAGAAGAATTGATCAAGCGTTTCCCCACATTGGGGTTCGTCCCTGGCTAGCACCACATCTTGTGTCCTCTTGTCTTGGCTTGTCTTCTGCGATTTATGTTTATGTTCTATCTGCAGTTTACTTTAACGCTGATGTGATTCCTAATTTGGAAAAGACACTAAGATAACTGTGAAAATTGAAATAAATTGCTCTAAGCATAGAACATACCTAAAATTAACAGTTTGTCAGGGGTCTAGGGTTTGGCATTGATCAATAGAAACTTCAATAAGAGAAATTCACTAATGGGTTTTCCTCTCAAGAGAAGAGAGCTTTTGGCCCTGGTAGAGAGCCAACATCTTGTGTTCTTGTTTCTATGTTTTGGTAGCAGTTTGATGTACACACACATGTACTTATAAGAAGAAGAAAAATAAGCTAATAAGGAAAAGTAAAAATACTCCACAAATTGTTATCAAGTAACGAAGAATCACACTACACTTACTTGCCCTAGATTCTTCAACATGGTATCAAAGCGTAGGTGACACATCAAGGAAAGGGAAACTCAAGAACACTCATCAAGGGGAAGCATTTACAAAGTTGAAGCATCAAGCCTAGAAGTCTCAAATCACTTCAAGGACAAGAAGGGTATACAATCCGTCATCCATCAAGGATATCTACAAAGCTAGAAGAAGAACCTTACATAAAGGCACCTACAAAGAAGAGCAGATTGGAGCAGGACCTACATCAAACTACAAGTCTTCAAGCAAGTTTCATCATCAAGCAAGTCCACTTGAAGAACATCAAAATCTAAGGAAGACAAGCCATCAAGCCTTCAAGGAGGAAGCAAATCCATTTCATCTCAAAATCTATCACATAAGTACATGTCCCCTTCTGAATTTACATCAATGTCTTTTTGCAAGGAAAGCTATAAATTGGTAGGTACCAATAACTTTCTTGCATGGAAGAAGAGGACTGATCTACTTCTCAAGGAGAATGAACTCCTAGAACATGTCAAAGGGAATATAACTATCCCTGCTAAGGAACAAACTCAAGCCGTAGCCAAGTACAATATGAGACAAGAGCTCAAAGGATTCTGATAGAATCAATCAAAGACTCTCTCATTCCCTGTCTCCAAATTTGAGACATCGAAAGAAATTTATGATAAGCTAGTAGAGCTATTCTCGGTATCCACAACCGAAGAAGCAATATCTCTGAGAAATGAATTGTACAAAATGAAGATAACAAAGGAAGGAATAGCTCCCTACTTCATGAAAATCTCTGAAATGAGAGATCAACTTCAAGAGCTTGGGGAAGTCATGTCTGACAAAGAGATGACAACTGTAGTACTCAATGCTCTACCTGAGGATTGGGGAAACTTCACATCAAGCATATATGCCAAGAAAGAAGCAACCACTCTCAGTCAAATGTGGTCTCTATGCAGAACAAAGGAAACTAGACTTAAGGCAAAAGAAGATGTGGGATCAAAGCAACAAGCATTTGCTACCATCACCAAGAGAAAGGGTAAATTTAGAAAATTTGGTCCACGAAGAACAAACAACAAAGACATGTCCAAAATCCAATGCTTTGGATGCCAAGAATACAGACATTACAAAAGGAATTGTCCTAAGCTTAAGAAGGACAACAACAACAAAAGAAAGTGGGAAGAAGCTCACATAACTCAAGAAGTGAAAGAAGAAGGAAAGAAGCAAAAGAAGAAAGATCCTCCAGATCTCTACTATGACTAGGTCAAACTCTTTACTTCTAGACTTCTTTCAAAGTTTTGAGTAGTATACGAACATGTAGGAATAGAATAAAATTGCATGGCTAGAAACATCCTCTAGAATCTAGAAGCATGATGTACATAGAAGTTCTAGATACTCATGAAGATGTAGCATTTATGATAAGAACAAAAATGCATAGAAATGTCTTCTAGAATATAGGAGCATGGCAGATATAGCTCAAGATAGTCATGTAGAAGAAGCATACCTAGTATAGGACCTCATCCACGATGAAAAGAAAATTGAACATGCTTAAGAATCTTAGAAGACCTACAACATCAAAAAAAGGAAACATTTTCAAGGCAAGGATCTTTAAGATCCTATGATGGAATCTTCAAAAGAAGGTTCATGGACCAAAGCAGATGTCTCATTGGGAATCCCATTCATGGGATTCTAGAAAAGGATAATATGCAAGAAAGCTAAGATGAAGCAAGAAGGGCCACACCAAGGACAACCAAATAAGCTAAGATGATCAAAGGAGAATCAAGATGAGGTATGTATGCATCAAAGTTTAGTCATGTTATCATTTGTATATTATTGAACCATGGGATAGTTCTATAACATGATCAAGCATGAAAGAATCTCTTTCACCAAAAACATGCTCGAAGGCATGTACCACAATGCAATGAAGGTCAACAAAATAATATGCTCACATAAGGAGCATAAGATTGTTGACTAAGAAGCAAGAAGAAACGCTGACAAGTCCAGAAAGCAAGCAATGAAGGAATGCTCTCATGAGAAGCATTAAATATTTGACCTATCTAGCTGAGAAGAAGCAAATAAAGAAAGAGATCAAGCATGTGAAGAACACCATGATCACCGAGAATCACTATCTGACAAAATGCTTTGAAGATATCTCCCGAAAGAAGGCAAGACAACTCTGATAAAGGAAGAAAGGACCCTTGACACCTATGAAGGCCTTGGAGATATAAAAGGTGCAGATAATTGATTCTACTCTACAGAGATGTCATGATGAAGAAGCCATCCAACAAAAGAAAAAGCAACGTTGAAGCAATATCAGGATGAAGTCATGATGGGCTACTAGGTCAAAGCATGTAAACAAGCAAGTACAATGAAGCATCAATATTCTGAAGCATGGACAAGATGACAAAGGAGTAGCGAACATGACAAGAAAACGTGATGAATGACAAGAAAGCCACTTTCCACAAAAGACACATGACATGACAAACCAGGGAGGAAAGTGATCGATGGATGGTGCCCTACCTAGAAGAAGTCCAAACAAAGACTTCATTACATCAAAGAAAAGAAGAAGATCAAGCCGCTGAAGGTGACCCGAAGAAGAAGTTGTTGATGAATGAAAGAGTCCCTAGTTAAGAGGGAGCTCTAAAAGGTCCCTGATCAAGAGGGAGTTTTGGATCACCCATGATTATAAAGGAGTGACAATTGTGTTTTCCATTTCATGGGTCATGCACTAGACTAGGACTAACAACCGTAAGTCTAGATGAAGGCCATGAATGGAAATGTACACACAAGATAGACACAACATTCTTGTCTTCACTTGCAAAGGAAGAATGGGAGGATTAGGTAATCATTTGGCATCCGATACTCTTTGAGGATGTGTAGGGCATCCAAGACAAGAGTAGGCAAGAGGACTGATATTCTTTGGGGGTTGGGAACCCAAGATAAGAATAGTCCTAGGTGGTCGTACTCAATGAACACCTGGGTGGATATGTACCTTGAGAGACAACAATGAAGCTGTCTATAAATCATTGGTCTTGCTAGCATTGTAGCTCATGGTCTCATAGAGAGATGGAGTTGTTAGTCAAGGCCTTGCACTATGACAGTGCTGATGGATATGATGCTATAACAGATGGATTGCTAATCCGGTTTCTCTTATATGAATTCTTCAAGATTGATAATAGCCAAACACCTTGTAATGTTGTATGAATACCTCCCTAGTTAAGAGGGAGTGTTGAAGGAAATGTAACTAGGTTCGGTCTTCATAAATGTAATTTTGATATTTGTATTTAATCAAGAAAAGAAATATTATTTTTATAATATATGTCAATGAGTTTCTTGCTCATTGAAATAGGTCTAACACTATTTAAAGTGCTATAGGAGAGTCAAATAGTCAAAATAATAAGTTGAAGACCTTAAGGGCATGTTATACCTTGTCTGTATATGTATTATGGTCAAGAGAATACCTCCAAGCAAAGTCAGAAGCATCCTCCAAGCTACAACATCCCTGAAAGAAGAAATCTGAAGCATAAGAGCAGTCCTCAAGTCGGCCTACAATCAGTTGACAAGTCGGCCTACATACAATTGACAAGTCGGCCTACATATAGTTGACAAGTCAGCCTAAATGAAGGGACAGACCTCTATATATAGAGGCTGTCCACTCCTCTATAACACATTCATTCAAGCTCTGAAATTAGCGAAGAGACAAGCGAAGAAAAGGAAGTGAAAGGGAAGTCTATAGGGTCTTCAAGGGCAGCGAGGAAGAAGTATATAGAACCAAAGTTAAGGAGATCATTTCTGGGGCAGCTACAGCCACACGTGCGAAGTTAAGGAAGGCTGCCTGCAGTTATGACAGCAGTCACTAACAGCTCACCATCTCATTGTTTAGGGCTCAATCCAAGCCTACAAGACCACTCTCTCAAGTGAAGGATCAAGGAGGAAAAGCGAAGGTAAGAGGGCTGTTCTAAGGCCCATTACAGTCACACGTGCGAGGGAAAAGGAGGTTGCCTCTGCTGTCATAACAACCCTCCCATTACAGTCATCCAAGTTAGTTGATTGGTGAAGAGAAGAAAGGAACCATCATAGGAAAAGGGTCTCATCAAAGTTCTCTTCTCTAGAGCAAGTGCAACAAGGTTTACTAACAAGTTGAAAGAAGAACGAAGTGCCGGAAGTAGGAGGACGAAGTGCCGGGAAACAAAGTGTTGGAAGAAGTGTCGGGGTATATGGTGCAGAAAGGAGTGAAGACTTGACTTGTGCTTGGAGGATCTCTTTGTCAGGGGTCTAGGGTTTGGCATTCATCAATAGAAGCTTCAATAAGAGAAATTCACTAAATGGTTTTCCTCTCAAGAGGAGAGTTTTTGGCCCTAGTAAAGAGCCAACATCTTGTGTTCTTGTTTCTATGTTTTGGTAGCAGTTTGATGAAGTACACACATATGTACTAATAAGAAAAAAAAGAAGAATAAGCTAATAAGGAAAAGTAAAAATACTCCAAAAATTGTAATCAAGTAACGGAGAATCACACTACACTTACTTGCCCTAGATTCTTCAACACGGATATATATATATATATATATATATATATATAAAACTAACAAAAAAGAACAAGAAATGAGCATCGATACACAAAGAAATCAGAAATGAGCATAAATTGAATTTGACTCTAAACTGATTCTAAAATGCAATTCATTAAATCACTCTTGATAAAAAATCATATTATCTTATGCATTATTATGGAACTCCAACTTCATGCCTGTAATAATGAAAATAATAATGAGATCCTCTCAATAAAGTAACGAGAGAAGAGAAAAAAAGTATTGTTCGTACCACCCAATCGTGATGCTATTCTAGACCATCATATAGACTATAGTGAGGGCCAAGGCAGTGGGATCAAGTGTTCTATCTACAACATATGAATCACAATTACAAAGGGAGGATGATAGATGGCAATCAAGACTAGGGGTCGAGTGGGGCTGTGGATAATGAATTGTTGGAAACGCAGAGTAGGAAAGATACAAAATTTCACACAAACAATAACACAAGCTGCGACTCTTCTATTGATCACACAAACTTGATGATTACAATAAACCCGGTGAGGGGTATTTATACTTTTTCGACTAACGACTTACTCAAAATAACTTCAACATGTACACACTCTTAAATTCGACTTTACCCAAAATAAAACTAGACTCGAACTCACTCAACTCAACTCAGTTAACTGACACTCTAAATTTAGACAACTCTGCATGTGGGAGTAATTAGCTATCTTAAACACTCCCCCTTAATTACGACCACTAAACTGAGACATGACTCATGACAAATCAAACATGCTTGCTGGTCTAAGTCTCAGCGAGGCTTACAACACCTAAGTTTCTCCTATGAAGCTCAAATACATCTTTTGCTAATGGCTTAGTGAATATATCAGCCAATTGATCACTCGATATACAAGGCTTCAAGTAGACTTTTCCATTGTTGTAATGTCCCCATTTTTATTTTTCTCCATAGTACAGCCAGGGTGGATTTCCAGGGCAGGGGATGACCAGGTCAGTGGAGTAGGTTTATGTCATCAAGGGTTCTCATGGAGTTTTGAGGAGTTTTTATGGGATTTGATGGCATTCACTTGGCATATTTCATCATCCGCACAATTTGGCTTTCGTTTCGTCACATTCCGACAACTTTAAAAAATTAACATTATTATAGAGCCTAACTTAATTAATTATGCTCGAGGTGGCATTCCGGGAGAATAACTGATGGAACACCTCAATGTAATAGCTCATTGGAACCGGAACGAGAAGATCTACAGAATGGGATGCTGAGAAGTGACTTCCAGAGGCCAAAGAGAGTATGGTGGGCGATTTACCATTTCCTTAGTTAAAAAATGACTTTAAATAGTCATTTAATTAAGGAAAAATAATTAACTGGAGGAAATGGGCCAAAAGTGACTGAAGTGAAATAAAATTAAATTAAAAAGGTCAGTTGATAAAGTCAATGGAGGAGCTTCTAGAATAATAATAAAATATTAAAATAAGATGCTTCTAGAGGCTTGGAGATCTATCCATCAAAGCTATAAAAGAAGAGGAGGAGGGCATTTGGAAACATCTTCGTTTTTATTATTGTTTCTTGTATGAGAGGTTGAAAACCCGGTTCTCTACTCCATTGGTAGCCCCGAGACAAAAACCCTAGTGTGATTTAGAGAGATTGGGCAAGCACCCATCTCACCTTGGTGGATTCTGATAAATCCACAAGTGTAGTGATTGATTTCCTATTTCAATTTGGAGGTCGGTATCAGTGTTATTACATATCTCAGAGGGCCATTCCGAGCTATTGTATGGGCATATATTTCTATAATAACGCTGGATTTTGTTGCTACATTTCTCATTGTTCCTCATGTTGTGATCTTTTAATGAGATTTTTATGCAATTTATGGTTTGGGTTTTACATGGCAATCTAGTGAGTGAAAGTTTTATGTGAGGAGTTTGTTCCATTTTTTTTTCAATTGAGACATTACAGTGGTATCAGAGCTGTGCATCCTGCCAGCGTGAAGGTTTATCGGAGATCAGATTTAAAGAAAAATTGTAAACGAGAGTTTAACCTAAATTGTTGAAGACATCTCCCCGCGAGCCATATAAAATTGTCTCCAATATCCGACAATTTGAAAATAATTAAAAAGCCATGAAGGAGGCGGCCATCAAATTATTAAGAGGGGATCACATCTTCAAGCAGCCGAATCTCAAAAAGGGCCCGCGCATTTTTTTTTTCAAGTGTAGAGGCCGAAGGCAGAATTTTAAGTGAAGAGAACCCATAATTAATTAAAAGGTGGGGGCAGACTTTCTGAATTTTGGTATTAATTCAAATTGTATCGTAAGAATATTTGAAAGAGCCGTCAAAATCATTTTTGAGATCCGTATGTCCTTTTTTTATGGAGGGACGCCAACGGCCAAAGGTAATCCATGGCGGCGTCAATATAATTAAGGGACGGAATTGCATGTGAAGGCCATTTTCAGGAGATCGAACTGTGATTCATCATCTTGGCGGAGGAGAGTTTTGATTAACAATTGCTGAAGAATGTGTGTCGATAATTAAGTTGGCCATGGTGCGATCCGGCAGCCCATTTAAAATGACGGATTCCTATTTACCAAAGACCGGAACTATTTGTAAGTCGGGAGCAGCCGCGTGAGATAAGAGAGCAACAAAACTGGTATCTCTGACAACAGTTACAGTCTCATCAAAGATCATCCGACCAAATTGTAGCGGATCATGGGGCCCCGTTTTTGTTTGCCAGAATCCGCAATTAATGAATATTTCCAAGACATTCAGCCATTTGTATTAAGATTTTGAGTCAAGAGCGGTCAACGTGTTCGCGTGGGGCGTGACTTGGGTTGAAAGCACCCCGACAGTTCGGTGATTTATTGGACGCAATAAACTACCAATTTGCGGATAACAGAATTGTGCCATCAAGTTATGAGATCGTGGCATTAAGTTGAATTTCCAGGAAAGACAAATCGGTTAAATTGTATCTTGAGTTCTACACTGAATCGCGTTCGAGCTAAAGATGGTATCGATTTGTTGAATTCAATCACTGAATTGAAGCACTGTTTCAGCGTTATTCGTCCAGATTGTTGAGTTTACATGGATAGTGGCTCGACTGGGGAGTAAATTCTCTGAGCACAAGTCGATCACGCAGGGTGCGGGTGACCAATGCAATTCGCCAACAACGACCGAGTTGCATAAATTAGAGGTGTTGTCACCAGTACACAGACGCAGTTTGACTGAGCACCAGAAGGCGGTACGTTCATGGCAAGTTGGGACCTGTAGTACGTGGGTCGGCTGTCTGCGCAGAATAAAAACACAGAAGCTGAGTATGTGATGGAGCGATCAGGCCAGCGAGTTTTGGTCTTAGACAGAGCGTGTGCATTAGAACATTATGATAGTCGAATGGAGCTAATGTGAGTTGGATTATTCACAGGTTAAGAAACAGTGTGTATTACTGACTACGTTGAACAACAATCAAGTCGCATGCTAGGATTCAAGATGATGAGACAGATCAGATCAGAGGGTGCGCTCTGAATTTGATAGCCGATTCTGGGCAAAGTGATGATGGTGCCTCGGCAATTAGTGTGTACATTGCATGTATACCCTGTACATGATCGAATTGTTGTAGAACAAAATTGGCAGAGAAGCGTATGGGAAAAGTTCCAAGTGTATTGTCAAAGAGAAGTCTCTTATACAGTGCAGAGTCTGGTCTGAAGTTCGTTTTTCCCTACTCACGGTGGTCTACATATTGCTCATAATATAGGAGAGGTTTGAGTTTCTTGTACACCAACAGTTCCAGGGTTCTATGGTAGTGATTGATACAAGTTGTAGTAGACTGAAATCTGGAGCATATTAACAGGCTACACTAGTACTGAAACTGTGCAACATTTACATCACTTTTGTCTCTGCTCTGTGGAGTGGCCTACATATTGCTCACTGGTATTCTTCAATTGCCTGGTATTTTCATACAAGGTAAGTTTAGAACTAAAAGGTCACCTACAGCATCCCGTACGCAAATTGTTGCTAAAATGCATCAATGACCCATAACACATAATTTTTTGTGAATGTTCCGAGATTGCTTATCTTTACTATCCTCTGCTTATATGCTATGTATTCAGTCAAACACTGTTGTAGTAATGGGCAATAAATGTCCTAAGTGGTGATGGGATTTGGCTGCTAGAGTATGTCATGGTAGAGGGACTGTATGTATTGCCGATAGTGTTTTACATGTTGTTGTAGTAGCCTTGTATTGTCATGTTATTGCTGACTGATGGTCGCTGAGCTACCACTACCATTATTTCCATATATGTTGTTGAACAATGAAGTTTTCACAACACCTCATGAACCGGCAAAGCAACACTTCCATGGGTTGCAATATAGATCAGAAAACGAAACTGGCCAGCAGAACTTTCTCAGAAGAGATCCATGCCATTCTTAACCAAGAGCAACCAAGAGATTTACAGAAGAAGCTGGAGATTTTGACACAAAATCCTTGCACTTGGAACAGGTCTGAAACACGAGGGTCACATGGAAAGTCCTTTTCACACTGGATGAACTGGATGCACTCACTTCCGAAGTGAACCAGTTAGAAGGGAGGAAATTCATTTGGGCTCTAAGACCAGCCACACTTGCTCTCATACAACCCAAGTTCTTGGAAGAACCTTGTGAAGGGGTTAGACTTCCAGTTGCATCTTGTCTCAGTAACATCATGAGACTAACCACCCCTATAGCTCCTTACAATGATGATGTTATGAGGAAATTTTTCAAGTTTATAGTAGATACTTTTCAGGACTTGGACAACAGTGCAGGTTCTACCTTTGAGAAGAAGATTGAGATTTTAGAAGTTATGGCTATGACTAGGACTTATGAAATCATGTTTGATCTAGAATGTGATGGTTTGATCCTACAAATGTTCCAATGCTTCTTCAGCATTGGGAAACATCATCTTGACATAGTCATAGCACACATGCAATCCATCTTGTCATCCTGTATGAGAGATCGTGATGCCATTTGTCAGGAGTTGCAGTCTCGATTGTTGTTTTTTTGGAGGAGATAGTAGTTGGTCTCACCTGTTGCTTATGAGCTAGCCGAAAGGTTGGTTGAGGAGAACATTGGGCTATTCAGGAGATAATTGACCAGGGAGGAGCTACTCAGGTTTGGGGGATCATGCAGCAGGAATGAGCTGAAGAGGAAGGGACTTTGCTTCATCTGCAAGGGCCCTGACCACTCATGCTTGAGCGACACTGAGGAGAGGGCAGAGGAAGAGCAGGAGGAGATTCCTTCTGACTCTCAAGGCGAGGATTCTTCTTTGGATGAGTCCACTG
The DNA here is from genome assembly GCA_031772625.1 of Pinus tabuliformis. NCBI lineage: Eukaryota > Viridiplantae > Streptophyta > Pinopsida > Pinales > Pinaceae > Pinus > Pinus tabuliformis. The sequence goes on from CM062805.1 coordinate 1,027,655,018, forward strand.
GTTCATTCAAGGATGCCTCTGAGGAGCACGAGTCATGTGGAGTTGTTGACACAAGGCCAAATTTATATTCGGGTGTGTATGGTGAGCATTCAGTGGACCCTATGGGAGACATTGAGGATAGTGTGTCACCAGTGATGAGTCAGCATGAGCAGCATATGATGGAGCATGACTCAGATGAGGAGGAAGATGCACACAGTATGCATGATGAGCCCTTTGAGGAGACCCAGTTGGAGGTTCATATTGAACCTGTGATGGAGTATGGGCAACCACCCTTGGGGTCAGCCATTGATGAGAAGCAGAAAGATGTCCAGACAGCTGGCAAGGTGACAGTGTTCGCTGACACTTGCCCTCAAGAGATGCTGGAGTATGACAGGATAGTTTGGCAGGAGTTTGGTGGACTGGAGGAGCGTGGAATTTCCCATTAGGTGAGGGAGATGGCAGTGCATCTATCTTTGGGTCTACCCATTGATGAGGTGCAAACAGATTTAGTGGTAGCCAGCGGAGCTGCAACATTTTCAGGCAACAACCCTCTCCAGGAGTACATAGATAAGGCTTGTAGCACAATTTGCCCACTTTTTCCCATTAGAGGGAGAGAGGCAGGATTTCTTAGACATGTTTTGATTGACCAGGTAGAGCCTCAAGAGTTGAGCGTGGACCAATATCAGCATAGCAGACGTATCCCTTGCACAGGTGTCCATATATTAGATTGGCTGGAGATCATGAATTGGTATCCTTTTGATGGAGTATCAACCTTAGTTCATGACACAGTACAACAGGGGTACTTAGATGAGGGTGTTACTTTATGCTTCAATGAGCAGTGGGATGTGGACCGACAGTTCACCAGTGTTTTAGTAGCACTAGCCCCGCATCAACAAAGTGGGGATGACCTTGGCCTATGCCCGAGGTTGGATTGGAGAGAGGTGATGAGTTGGTATTCGCTTGATGGAGCAACAGCGATAGCTAAAGATAGAGCACACTCTGAGCCAAGGGATGTGAGCAATGATTGCCCATGGTGGCATTGGGATATAGGAGGATTTGTTGATGATAGGTTCAGTCATAGATTGGTTTAGGATCTGGGCATTAAGGGGTCCGTTCATGGTGGGTTGACACCGGAGTAGAGCATCACCCAATGGTTCGTATGGGATCGGGGAATTGAGTCTCTGTTGCATTGGGCCACCAGATTGGTCCACAAATTTGGATCGCTTAAGGGCAAGCAATATTGGCACGGGAGGATTGTAATGTCCCCATTTTTATTTTTCTCCATAGTATAGCCAAGGTGGATTTCCAGCACAAGGGATGGCCAGGTCAGTGGAGCATGTTTATGTCAGCAGGGGTTCCGATGGAGTTTTGAGGAGTTTTTATGGGATCTAATGGCATTCGCGTGGCATATTTTATCATCTGCACAATTTGCCTTTCGTTTTGTCGCATTCCGACAACTTTCAAAAATTAGCATTATTATGGAGCCTAACTTAATTAATTATGTTCGAGGTGGCATTTTGGGGAGATTAATTGATGGAACACCTTAGTGTAATAGCTCGTTGGAACCGGAACGAAAATATCTACAGGATGGGATGTTGAGAAGTGACTTCCAGTGGCCGAAGAGAGTATGGTAGGCGATTTACAATTTTTCTTAGTTAAAAAATGACTTTAATTAGTCATTTAATTAAGGAAAAATAATTCATTGGAGGAAATGGGCCAAAAGTGACTCAAGTAAAATAAAATAAAATTAAAAGGGTCACTTGATAAAGTCAATGGAGGAGCTTCTAGAATAATAATAAAATAATAAAATAAGATGCTTCTAGAGGCTTAGAGATCTATCCATCAAATCTATAAAAGAGGAGGAGGGGGACATTTGGAGACATCTTAGTTTTTGTTATTGTTTTTTGTATGGGAAGTTGAAAACCCGGTCCTCTACTCCATTGGTAGCCCCAGGACGAAAACCCTCGAGTGATTTAGAGAGATTGGGCGAGCACTCATCTCCCCTTGGTGGATTCATTCAGAATCCATAGGTGTAGTGATTGATTTCCTGTTTTAGTTTGGAGGCCAATATCAGTGTTATTACATATATCTAAGGGCCATTCCTAGCTATTGTATTGGCATATATTTTTATAATAAAGCTTAATTTTGTTGCTACATTTCTCATTGTTCCTCATGTTGTGATCTTTTAATGAGATTTTTGTGCAATTTATGGATTTATGGTTTGGGTTTTACATGGCAATCTTCTATTAAGTGAATGAAATTTTTATGTGAGGGGTTTGTTCCAATTTTTTTTCATTTGGGACATTACAATTGCTTACAAGTTCTATAATGAAATGATATATTGTATCAATATACTTGCTCTTTTGATGAAATACATTATGCTTGGATAGTGCAATGGCTAAGGTGTTATCACAATAGATTGTTGTTGATCTTTGTTGTTTCTGCTGAAGTCCATCCAAAACCCTTCGTAACCATACTGCTTAGCATGCTCCTGATGTCGTTGCTACATATTCTGCTTTTGTTGATGAAAGTGTCATAATACATTGCTTCTTAGATGCCCATGATATCACACCTAAACCAAGATGAAATACATAACCAAAAGTGTTTTTCTTATCATCCAAACTTCCTGCAAAATCACTCTCAGTGTATCCAACCAAATATTTCTTCTTTGTACTCTCATACAATATGCCACAATATGTAGTTCATGCTATGCATCTCAGAATCCTTTTGCCTGCTCTCCAATCTGAGTCTTTTGGAGACTCCATAAATCTAGAAATCAAGCTAACTCCTTGCGTAGTATCTAGTCTTGTAGTTGTGAGATATATAAGGTTTCCAACCAATCTTTTGAATAGAGTTGGATTGACATTTGATCCTTCATCATCCTTACCACTTTGTACCTATTGCAACTAGTGTAGGGGCAGGTTTGCAATTTTCCATCCTGAATCTTTTTAGCAAATATTTAGCATACTTATTTTGACAAATGAAAATTCCCTTCTCATATTGCTCAATTTCTATGCCAGGAAAATATTTCATAAGACCAAGATCTGTCATTTCAAATTCTTTCTTCATTGTTGCTTTAAATTCATCCAATTCAAGATTACTAGTATAAATCACATCATCAACATACAAGCAAACAATCAAAATCTGTCCATGTTCATTTACCTTTGTGTACAAGGTAGGTTCTATTGAAGAAAGTGTAACTAGGTTCGGTATTTACAAATGTAATTTTGATCTTTGCACTTGTCAAGAAAAATAAATATTATTTTTGTAAATTACAAGAATGAGTTTCTTTCTCATTCCATAGGTCTAGGAAAGTCAAAGAGTCAAAGACCTGTGTAAAGAGCTCTTCTTGAGCATATATGTAATGTATACAAGTCTATAAAATGGTGTCTAACAACCCTCCAGTAATGACAAGCACAATCCTCTTCACGTCAGCCAACAAATGAATTAAATGTAAGTCATGTCGGGTCACATAAGATGACACATCACTTCGTTGGTTCATGTCGGCCAAATATGGAAACATAACTATAAATACCCCGCTAGGGTATTCGCAAATCGCAGGTGCAAAACTCGAACTTGTTTGAGATTTTTGGATGAGGTTACAGTGTTTTAGGACAATGGATAAGGTACAGGAAACTCGGTTGCCTTTGCACCTTCGTGGATAATCAAAAAAGCAGCATTACAGTGTCAGCGTACTTGCGAAGAGGAAGACAGTGTCTGTCTCGGCCTCCTCATGATCACAATATTCAACGCAGTCATATAACACGCAATCACTGTGTAATATAGTCTCGGCATACCTGTGATGGAGAGATACAATCCCAACACACTTGTAAAGAAAGTTTACATGGCATCTTAGTCAAAGTCTCGGGATAGCTGTAATGAGAAGATTTCAGTGATCAAACAGACACATACTCTGTCTCGACATTTTGAATGTAGTCATAATTGAGCACAATCACAATGAATCTTAGTGATCCCATCTCGGTGTAATTGTGATAAACAAATCTCATGGTAACACACATTGGCACGGTTCGAACGAAGTCATGATCTCAATGAAAACATAGTTACAGAATGCAGAGATGATCTCAATAAAGAAATTGTGAAGATCTCAGTAAGTATGCGACAATGGAGGTGTAGTAATGATCTCGTTGTCATAATGAATATCTTAGTGAAAATGCAGTGATGATGACCTCAATAAAGCAACAGTGATGATAATGATCTCAACAACAACGAAGAAGAGGATTGGTGTCTTGGTCTTGGAGTGGCATAGTATGTCAAGGGTCGTGGTCTTGGTATTCGTCAATTGGAATCTCTATAAGAAGAATTTTGTGCAGGTTTTCCTCTCCAAGAGGGAGAGGTTTTGGCCCTGGCAGAAAGCCAACATTTTGTGTTCTTGTCTCTTTTGTTATGGTAGCTATGTGATGAATTAAAGAAGACACAATAACATTAAAGAATATGCTAATAAGATAAATGCTAAATACCTCACAAATAGTTATCATGCTAAGAATAATCTCATTAACTCCATGCCCTAGATTCTTCAACATGGTATAAGAGCTACGGTTACAGTCAAAGGAAGGGCAGAAAAGAGACATTTCAAGGATCAAGTTTCTAGTAGGACATCAAAGAAAGCTGAAGGGCATCAACATCTGCATTAAAGAAACAAACCTTGATCTTGATCAAACCCTAGCAATCTACGACAGCAGTCTACATCAGCAAGGGTTTTTGCCTATGCTAACAAGGAGACAATCTACAACAAGAACTTGTGTCTCCAGAGTCATTATCAAAAGGCCACCAAGGCCCTCATCAAGATGTCTACAAAACAAGATAGCTCGAAGGATTTCAAAATGAAGATCACATCAGCTTGGAGAAAGTTGAAACCCTAGCAGCAATCTTGATCTACAAAAGAAGGCAAAGCATATTGAAGAAGAAAAACCATTGTCATCATCTTCAAGGTTATAAAAGCAAGGATCATTTCCTTGCCCTCAATGTTGTTAAAAGCGCGATCGGGATTAAATCGGCGCCGGGAATAAAGCGGAAAAAATCGGCAAAAGCGGGAAAAAAACAGAAAAAAGCGGAAAAAAGCGTTTGGCACAAAAATATTCATTTTTTTTCATTTTTTTTCAATTTTTTTAATATCTAAACCACTGTTGATAATATCGGCGATATATCGGCGATATTCGGAAATATCGCGATATTTTCGGCAAAACGATATATCGCCGAGAAAATATCGCGATATTTTCTGTTTTGAAAATATCGGCAAACATCGGCAAATATCGGCAAATATCGGAAAATATCGGCAAAATATCGCGATATTTTGAAAATATCGGCTATATTTAAAAATTTGAAAAAATTATTTTTTATGCTTGCCGATATTTGCCGATATTTTGCCGATATTGCCGATAAGATATTTTCTGGACCCTCGTCGATATTTTCCCGATACCGATATTATCAACACTGATCTAAACCATCTACAACATAAAATAAATACATTGACACATAAATATGATAAAAAAACTAATATATAAGATGTTTAATATCATTTCTAGCGCTAAAATCACACATAACATTGAATCATGTCCTGAATAGTAAGTCCTGAGTCCCAACTCAGCCTCAAAATATCAACAAAAAATATGATAATGTATCTCATCATGTCATAATGTCATATACAATAAAATGAAAGTCTAATCCTATTGATTTCCTCTGCCCCTCTTGCGAGAAAATGGCACAACTTTCTCTTTCCCTCTAGATGTAGAAGCTGGTGCTTGTGCTGGTGGAAATGGCAGTGGAGTCTGACGTGCTCTAGAAGCTGAAGAACTAGTAGTAGCAGCTACAGGAGGCTGAGGTAGACGGAGACCACGTCCTCTACTGGTGGTAGTGGTAGCCCGAGTAGGCGGTGTCACCTCCTCCTCCTGCTCCTCCTCCTCCACCTGCTCCTACTCCTGCTCCTCCTCCCCCTCCTCCTCCCCCTCATCCTGCACTAACCAATCATCAGTGGGATCCATGAGAGGCCTCTCGGTCTCAACCCTCCATTCAGCAATGGTGTCAATCCCATCCAATGAGATGGCTTCCGTATCAGGTGTCCTCTCTAGTTGTCTCACCCACAATCGAAGATTGTAGTAGACATAGACCATGTCATTAAGTCTATGGGACTCCAACCTGTACAAAGTTCATGAAATAATAATTAATAATTAATATTATAAAAAAATATTGTTTAAAACTTTAATGAATTCAAAAATTTATTTGGAAATTTGAAATATTTTAAATGTTTAAGTGTTAACCTATTGCGCTTCTTGTTGTGTATTTTTTCAAATACACTCCAATTGCGCTCACATCCCGAGGAGCTGCATGTTTGGCTGAGGATGCGTACGGCAAGCTTTTGCAAAAGGGGTACTCTGCCACCATACATCTTCCACCATGCGTCTACAACAAAATTACAAATAAAATTTTAAATAAATATAAGAAAAAAGTGGAATTTGAAGAGACAATGAAATTTGAAACAAAGTTACAATGTACAAACTAAAAAATACCTGGCATTTCAATCGTCCTATCAGTGACAGCCATCTCAAAGCCAAATGTGCCACCTGACATCTTATATGTCTCAATTTGTCTAGAGATCTCTATACGTTGTTCTAGAGATCTCACCATCTTCTGGACACAGGTTAATAATCCATCCACGACCTCAGCATCAAAATCAAACCCACATGCATAAGAAAATGCAGGGTTCAGGAAAAGCCCAGCAGCATGAATGGGACGATAGAGTGTGTTGTTCCATCGCTCATCAATGACTTCCCATAGAAGGAGTTGTCTCTGAAACCCATCATCTCCCTTATCATCATAGTAGGACCGAATGGCTTCTTTGGCCCTATCCATGGCTTCATACAAATAGCCCATTGCGGGCTTCTCACCATCAACCAACCGAAGAACCTTTACCAAAGGTTCAGTAACAGCGCACACCTCCTGCACTCCCGCCCAGAAGTCTTCCTGGTATGAAACTAGTCTGCACACGACCTCTCCTTCTGGTTTGCGGCTCATTGACGAAGCACGCCACTCCTCTGAAAGAAACATTCTCTTCAAATCCCACATAGAATTCAAGAGGGATTGAAGAGATATGAAACTCGTCGCAAACCGTGTAATGGCGGGGCGCACCAACTCTTTGTTGTTGGTGCATTTTCTCATCAAGCTAAGCACAGATGTGTGATTGTAAATAAATTTTGTGATGCTTTTTGATGAGTCAACAATCTCTTTGACAAAGGGAGTTTTCCCTATGTCCTCTAACATCAAATCAATACAATGGGCAGCACAAGGTGTCCAAAATAAAGTAGGATGCCTGTCCATAAGCATTCTACCAGCAGCAACATAATTTGCAACATTGTTCGTTATGACTTGGACAACATTTTCTGCACCCACCTCCAAAATAAACACATCCAGCAAATCACATAAAGTTCTTGCATCTTTGATTTGATGAGTTGCATCAATAGATTTGATAAACATAGTCCCCTTGGGACAACTAACCAAGAAGTTTATAAGGGTTCTCCCTTTTTGGTCAGTCCAACCATCTGACATAACAGTGCATCCTGTTTGTGCCCATGATGCCCTAAAATCCTCCAATCTTTGGGTGCAGTCACGCTTTTCCTCTTGAAGAATCCGGCCTCTGAAATCATGAAGAGAAGGGATTTTGTACCCCGGGCCAACACTGGCAATAGCATCAACAGTAGGTTGGAAAAATGGATTATTCCTTACAATGCTGAAAGGAATATCACTCCAGAGGAGAAATTTTGCCATCAACCTATCAGCTTGTTCTTTTTCAGTTCTTTTTAGCATTGAACCGATAGTTGGTTGTGAACCAGGTGTGGTTCGAGGAACAAAAAATGATGATGCAGCTACCGGATTGACTGACGCTGCAGTAGAACCAGTGCCACTTGGCCCACTTCCTTCAGCTGACCTTTTTAGTTGCCTTTTGAGTTCTTCTTTGGCCTCTCTAGTGTGCTCTAATTCTCCCAATGCTCTCATGGCTCTTTGGATAATTTCAGGATTTGTATTTATACAGGGCCCCACATCACGTCCAGGGATTTGTGCAAGGTGGAACTTCAACATGTACACCCCCCCGAATATCTCCTTTCCACACAACTTGCAATTCAAGTTTTGTCTATCATTCGGAGCTTTAGGTTCACCATATTCCCAGAAAGGATCCAATTTCCTTGGCATGTTTGTTTTTGAATTTTGAATTTGCAAACCTATGGAAAAATAAGGATTAGGAAATAGGAATTTAGGATTACAAATTACAATTTAGCATTTACAAAATTACAAGTTACAAATTTACAAAATCCCAAGTTACCCAACCAAATGGCAAATGCCAAAAAACAATGAAAATCAAAAAACATAAACAATGTTTAAAAAAAATGAAAAATAAAATAAAAAATTGGTTCCCATAGTCATACCAAGTTACCCATCTCAAATCAATGAAAAATTACAAAAAAATCTTTAAAAACAATGAACATTGAAAACAAATGGTGCCCATATGAAATTTCTCAACCAAAAACAATGAAAAACAAAGTTTATAACAAGGAAAACAAAAAAAATTTAATCTACATACCGTTTTTATGGACAAATTGGTGATCTTGTCTTGGATTTCTCCTAAAACCACTTGGATTCGCTCCCAAACCCTTCATCTCTCCTCCACAAGGCGTCTCCTCCTCCTCCGCGCGGCGAAAGTCAGAAATGACTAATAAAAAATCGATTTTCATAACTTAAAGCCCGCTGCCCCGCGCCTCGGCGCTTTTTTCAATAAAAATCGCGATTTTTTCGGAAAAAATCGTTATAAAAAAAAGCCCGTGATTTTTTGGGATAAAAATCGCGATTTAAGCGGGATAGTGATAAAATCGCGATTTTTTCAAAAAATCGCGTTTTTATCGCGATTTTAACAACACTGCTTGCCCTAGAAGAAAATCATCGAAGGAAAGTAGCAGAGCATCCTCATAAAAAAGGAGCAACCTTTTCCATTGAAGAAAGGCTTTCCATCAAAGAGAAGATCATCCAAGAGGAAAACTCCAATACATCTTCTCCAACAAGCATCAAAGTGATCAAGTAGAAGAGTTCATCTTCACTTGTCAAGTAAGTATCTTTCATTTTTATAATCAAGTTTGGTTAATTGACTTCATGATTGCAAGGAGATCTATGGGTTGGATAGGTCATCAAAAGTCCTTGCATGAAATTAGGAGGATTGTCATAATCCTCATAGATAAAAGAAGTCAGTGAACATATCAAGAAAAAGGTCTCCTTTGAATTCATGGGAAGGAACTCTTAAGGTCCTCTCATCCCTACGTAGCAAGAAAGGAGACATAAAAGAGATATATGAAATGCAGTGAAGAAGGTCATATCACTTAGACCTGGTTGAAGGTATCAAAGAATGAAGGAATATCTTCATGAGATCTCAATTGAGAGATCTGGGAAAGATGATAAGAAGACAATCATCATTGTTCTAATTGATAAGCAAGACAAAACAGTGTTATGGAAAGATTGTGAAAAGAAGTTCATATTGCCAGAAAGATGGAGGAAGCTAAAGAAAAGGGCCAAGGAAAGAGGGAGCAATAGATCTCCACTATGATTAGATGGCCTCACAAAAAAAAAGGTTCCTATCAAAAGCTTCTAAAGCTTAGATATGACCATGATATTAAGATGCATCATGGCATCATGAGAGCATTAGAAGCAAAAGCTCGTGGCATCACCATGGGGATCATGAAGAATAAAATCCATGACATTCAAACATGAAGGATATAACTCTTGAAAACCTCATTGGACATTGAACGAAAGGAAGAAGTCATCTAGGACATGTCTCATCATACGTCAAGTAAAAAAGGAAACATATGCCAGATGGGGATATGCAAGATCCTCAAGATTCTATGATGGAATCCTTATCGGAGGATTCACTAACCTAGAGAGGAAGTAAGTGTCTCATCAAGAACTTCAACTTATGGAATTCATGGATGATGTTATGATGACATAAGAAAAGAAGCAGATCAAGGGGTTGAAGACACTTCAATCAAGGAAGCTACTAGAAGAAGCCTAGATGACTTAATGGTAAAATGAGGTATGTATGCTTATGTTTAAATTGTATAATGTCATGTCGTATGGTTGCAGGTAACATGGATCAATACTTCTATCTTGAGAAGCATGATCAGGGAAAAAGGATCTCCTCCTCTGAAAGGATGCAGAAAGGCATAAGTCACAATAGATGAAATCAACATAATATGTCCTCATATAAAGTATGAGGTGATTAACTATGATTACAAAACTCTGATTAGAAACCCCTGAGAATGAAATGTGTGAGGAAGGAAGAGATCGTGAGCTATGCAACCATGATGAAGGCAATCAACATCCAAAAGACCAAGAAGAGTTGACTAGGAAATCTCCCTGAAAGATAAGAAGACTCTGATGGAAGTCTGGAAAAGATAGAGACCCTTGACAATGTATATCTTTGGGAAATGTGTCAACATGTATGCAAGATGTTGATACCTACAGAAAGATGTCATGATGAAGAGTCATCTCGAAAGGTACAATTTGATTTAATGTTATGCTTTGATTTCTTGAATAATATCTGGAAGAGTTCATGCAGGGCTACCGAAACAAAAGTTGTAAGTACAAGTACAACCAACATTCATGCAATGGATGGAAACTCCTAAAAGAAGCATGAAGAGAAAAGAAGTAGCCATATGAAGAAGGTTCCAAATATGTACCAAGAAGGTCGCTTTCCATGAAGAGAGAAATGACATGACAAATCAAGAAGGAAAGTGATCGATGAATGTTTCCCTACAAGGAAGAAGCTCAATTGAATTTTATGACATCAAGAAGAGAAGTTGATCAAGCAACTTAAGGACCCACAAAGAAGAAGTTGCTGATGTATGGAAGAATCCCTAGCTAAGAGGGAGCTCTGACAAGTTCCTGATTAAAAGGGAGCTTGGGCAAGTTTCTGATCAGAGGAAACTTGGGCATATCTTCCACAGTTGAGAGAGAGAGATAGACACAACATTCTTGTCTACACATTGGAAGAGAGAATGGAGGATTGGGTAATCATCTGGCATCCGATGCTCTTTGATGATGTGTAGGGCATCCAAGACAAGAGTAGGCAAGAGGACTGATATTCTTTGAGGAAGATAAGAATAGTCCTAGAAGGGCATACTCAGTGAACACCCGGGTGGGGATGTACCCTGAGAGACAATGATGAAGGTGTCTATAGTCATTGGTCTCGCCAACATTGTGCTCTGATCTAATAAGAGATAGAGTTGTCAGTCAAGGCCTTGTTGTGGAAACAATGTTGGTTACTATGATGCTATAACAGAGGTTACCAATCCGATTCTTCTTATGAGAAATTATTCATATTGAGAATGACCAAGTACCATTATAAATACCTCCCCAGTTAAAAGGGAGTGTTGAAGAAAGTGTAACTAGGTTCAATATTTACAAATGTAATTTTTATCTTTGTACTTGTCAAGAAAAAGAGATTATTTTTGTAAATTATAAGAATGATTTGGTTGCTCATTCCATAGGTCTAGAAAAGTTAAAGAGTTAAAGACCTATGTAAAGAGCTCTTCTTGAGCATATATGTAATGTATACAAGTCTATAAAATGGTGTCTAACAACCCTCCAGTAATGACAAGCACAATCCTCTTCACATTGGCCACCAAATGAATTAAATGTAAGTCATGTCGGCTCACATAAGATGACACATCCCTTCGCTGGTTCATGTCGGCCAAATACAAAGACATAACAACTATAAATACCCAGCTAGGGTATCTGCAAATCATAGGTGCAGAACTTGAACTTGTCTGAGATTTTTGGATGAGATTACAGTGTTTGAGGATAGCGGATAAGGTACAAGCAACTTGGTTGCCTCTGCACCTTTGTGGGTAATCACAGAAGAAGCAATACAGTCTCAGTGTACTTGCGAAGAGGAGGACAATCTCTATCTCGGCCTCTTGATGATCACAGTCTTCAACGCAATCATACAACGCGCAGTCACTATGTAATATAGTCTCAACATACATGTGATGGAGAGATATAGTGCCAGCACACTTGTAAAGAAAGTTTACATGAAATCTCAGTCAAAGTCTCAGGATAGCTGTAATGAGAAGATTTCGGTGATCAAACATAGACATACTCTGTCTCGACATTCTGAACATAGTCATAATTGAGCACAGTCACAATGAATCTTAGTGATCCCATCTCGATGTAATTGTGATAAACAGATCTCGCAATAACACACATTGGCACAATTTGAATGAAGTCGTGATCTCAATGAAAACATAGTTACAGAACGTAGAGATGATCTCAATAAAGAACCAGTGAAGATCTCAATAAGTATGTGGCAATGGAGGAGCAGTGATGATCTCGTTGTGATAATGAATATCTCAATGAAAATGTAGTGATGATGACCTCGATGAAGCAGTAGTGATGATGACGATCTCAACAACAACGAAGAAGAGGATTGGTGTCTTGGTCTTGGAGTGGCATAGTATGTCAAGGGTCATGGTCTTGGTATTCGTCAATAGGAATCTCTATAAGAAGAATTTTGTGCAAGTTTTCCTCTCCAAGAGGGAGAGGTTTTGGCCCTGGACTAAAATCCAAGATTTTGTGTTCTTGTCTCTTTATTATGGTAGCTATTTGATGACTTAAAGAAGACACACTAATATTAAAGAATATGCTACTAAGTTGAATGTTAAATACCTCACAAATAGTTATCATGCTAAGAAGAATCTCATTAACTTCATGCCCTAAATTCTTCAATGGGTTGAAGGTTGCTTCTACAGAATCCATTCTTGATCATGTAACTGTCAATTTTGCTATACCAGGCTCTTGGCGCTTCCTTGAGTCCATAGAGCACTTTCTTCAATCTGTAAACTTTATCTTCTTGACCTTCAACTTCATAACCTGTAGGTTGCTGCACATACATTTTTTCTTCAAGAATTCCATTCAAGAATGTTGATTTCACATCCATCTGATACACATTCCACTTGTTCTGAGCCACTGTTGCTAAGACTGCTCTTACAGTATCCAATTTCGCTACTAGAGCAAATGTTTCTCCAAAGTCTATTCCTAGTTGCCGCGAGAACCCTTTTTCTACAAGCATTGCTTTAAATCTGTCAATTTCTCGTTTCTCATTCAACTTTGTCTTGTACACCCATTTCACATCAATGAAATTTTGTCTTTTGGCAAATCAACCAAATCCCAAGTATCATTCTTTTCAATAGCTTCCATTTCTTCATCCATAGTTTGTACACAATTTTCATCTTTGATAGCTTCTTCAAAAGATGAAGGTTGAAATGAAAGTAACGCAAAATTTGAACTAACATCCAAATAATCATAAATATCTTGCAGACTTCTCATTTTTCTCTTACCATTTCTTGATTTATCACCTGATTGATTGTTGGGAGAGTTTCAATCTATTGATCTGCTTGAAGATCCATCTTGTTCAGAATATCTTGGAGTCCTTGCTAGGGTGACTTTGATTGGTGTCTTCTCTTGTAATTCTTGCTGCTCTTTTTCTCCTACATCATCTTCTTCCATGAGTGGTACTCTTACATCCATTGTTTTATCTACACTACCATTCCATGACTCTTGTTCTTTGAACACAACATCTTTTTTTATTATGGTCTTCTAGGTGATAGGGTTATACAATTTATAATATTTTGATTGCTCACTATAACCAGTAAATATGCATTTTTCAATTTTATCATCCAACTTGCCTCTTAGCTCTTTAGGCACATGTGCATAGGCTACACATCCAAACACTCTAAGATGAGATACATTGCAAGGAATCCCTGACCATGCTTCTTATGGCACTCTGTTCATCACACTCTTTGTAGGAGATCCGTTTATCACATAAATAGCACATGCAACTGCTTCTGCCCAATACACATTAGAGAAGTTTCTTCCTTTCAACATGCTCCTTGCCATGTTCATAATTGTTCTATTATTTCTCTCTGCTACACCGTTCTATTGTGGTGTGTATCTAGTTGTAAGTTGCCTTCTAATTCCATGTTTTTTGCAGTAGGCATGGAATGCCTTCAAATCATATTCCCCACCACGATATGATCTCAACACCTTGATTTGACGATCGATTTGGTTCTCTGCTAAGGCTTTGAATTCTTTGAACTTTGCAAAAGTTTCTGACTTTTGCTTTAGGAAGTAAACCCATGTCTTTCTGCTAAAATCATTAATGAAAGTGAAGAAGTAACAACTTCCACCTAAACCCATGTCTTTCTGCTAAAATCATTAATGAAAGTGAGGAAGTAACAACTTCCACCAATTGGCTGTGTCCTCATAGGTCCACACAAGTCTATATGAACAAACTCTAGTGGCTGATTTGCTCTATAGGCAACTCCTTTCGGAAAACTCTCACAGTGTTGCTTTCCCAAGATGCAACACTCACAAGTACTAGAAGGTTCTTTGATGGGAGGCAATCCTCTAACCATCTATTTTTGCTGCAACAATCCTAAACCAAAGAAATGTAAATGTCCAAACTGAAAGTGCCATAACCAGTAACCATTATAACATGCAACTGTAAAAAAACTGACTTGATCTCTATAATTCATGACTAGAGGAAAAAGTTTGTTCCCTGTCATCTGCATCTGGGCTATCAAATGTTTGCTTGGAGGTTTTTCATATATAACACACTCTTGTCCCTCAAAAATAACTTAGTATCCCTTCTGCATCAATTGACCAACACTTATCAGATTATGTTTGACATCAGGGGCATAATATACCTCTGAAATTGTCTTTGGCTCATTCTGCTTGGTCAAAATGTTGACCACTCCTTTGCCATCTACATCCACAATCTTGTCAATGTCCAATTTTACCTCTGTCTTCACAGATTGATCCAGGTTTGCAACTAGGTTCTTGTTGTTTGTCATGTGGTTACTGCAACCACTGTTTAATAGTCAAACATTATTAGAAGATTCACGCATGGGATAGCAAGCTAGGAACATGGAGTCAGTATTTTTGGTAGTTACATTAGCTCTTTGATTTCCTTGATCAGTTATCCTCTTTCTGCAATCACGAGAATAGTGACCAAATATATTGCAACAATAACATATCACCTTTGATTTGTCAACTCTTTGATTGTTGTCGAAGCTTCTCTTGTTGCTTCCACTTTTTTGTTCTTGCTCTTCTCTGCCATCTCTCTTACCACCGAATCTTCTGCCTCGTCCTCCGCCTCTCGATCTACCTCTTCCTTGACCTTTGTCTCTTGAAATAGAAACCTGAACTTTCAAAATGGTCTCTAAGGTGGAATCCTTATTCTTTTCTATCCTTGCCTCATGGGATGGAAGTGATCCCATCAATTCATCAACTATCAGCATTGTCGAATCCTTGGCTTCTTCAATGGTTGCTACTACAACCTCAAACTTGGTAGGCAATGATCTGAGGACCTTCTCAATGACTATTTGATCTTCTTAGTCATCACCATAAATCCTTAACTAGTTTACAATAATCAAAACCCGATTCATGAATGAATCGATATCCTCTGTTTCCTTCAACTGCAGAATCTCTCCTAGTATTCTATAACTTAACAATATTGACTTTGACCATACCTTTATAGCTCATCTCCAAAGTCTCCCACGATGTCTTTGTTGAAGACGTGGTCATAATCTTCAGGAACACTGCTAGGTCCAATCCTCGTTGGATAAGTTGCAACGCTTGTGCATTCTTCTTTTTATCTTTCCTTCACTACTCCCTCTCTGCATTAGTGAGAGTGTGTTCTTTTTCATCCTTAGGTTCTAGAAATCCAAACTTGACATAATCCCAAACATCATGAACCTTTAATGTTGTCTCCATCTTAATGGCCCACACATCATAGTTCTTCCCTGTAAATGGTGGAAATTGTGGCTGGAAACGTGATGAAGCCATCTCTTAAAACCTACGTTGCCAGGAAACGTGGGTTCGGGGATGAGGGCAAGGACAGGTACGTCACTTTTTGAAATAGGGTATGCAGATTCGTCAAGGGTATATATATATATATATATATATATATAGATATAGATATAGATATATTATAATATATATGAATTTGTATATTTTCCAGCTTTAAACTAGAAAAATAAAATATTCATGATTTAAATTTTAAAGATTTAAACATGCACATCATTGAACATTCAACATTCACTTTGAAATTTCAAAAATTCTAGTTTGATGTCAAGTGCAAATTGGAGTTTACATATTAATAAGAATCATGTTATATGTCAATTGTCATACTACATTCAAAATTTGCCTTAAGGCATCTCCAAACATGAACTAGGAAATTTCAAAATAGTGAACAATGGCTTCCTCAAGCCATGTCATCAACATCACAGAGATCTTCAATCAGCGTGCTCTCCAACTACATAGCTACAATAGTAATGACCTTAACATAGCTACAATAATAATGACATTTGGCCTACACAATGAATCTATAGTGGCCATCTCTAGGTCGAAACTGCAGAAAGAAAAGTAAAAAGGCCGAGCTTGAAAAAAATTATAACAAAATCAGTAAAAAAATTGACCCTAATGTTCCCGATTTTGGGGTTTCACGCACCTATTGTAGGGGTTTGGCGCACCCAATTAAACAAAAGAACCCAAATTTTGGTTGTGAAGAACTCAGTGCTCACTTGGAGAACCCGGTTCTTTTGGGTGTGTTTTAGAATAACCCTTACCCGATACTAGGGGACGAGAACCCGGGACAGGTTCAAGAACCCCACCCTCAGGTTTGCAAAACCATGCAACATAGCTTAAAACACTTCTCTTCAAATAATAATAAGGACTCCCTTTTTTTAAATAAAAAAAAAACTTTTGAAATTCTTTAACAAAGCCCTTTTCAAACACCCCTTTCGAAAAAACTTTAATAAACCCCCCTTTTTTCTATAAAAAAAGTAGTCTATAAAAAAAACTTTTTGAAAGCCTTTATAAACTCCCTTGGCCTTTTATACAACTTTATAGTACCTCTCAAAAAAGGAGCCCATGTGACCTTTTAATAATAAAAAATTCAAACCTATGTGAATTAACAAAACCTTGGAACCAAAAATCCTTTGGATGCATGGCCTTTTTAAATAAGCCTTGATTAATGCACCTTTCGAGAGAGGGGTGTTGCGATGAATTAAAAAATCATCGCACCTTTTGAGAGAGGGGAGTTGCACTGAACTGCAAAATGGTAAGTTGGACTTAAAACAT
Organism: Pinus tabuliformis; assembly: GCA_031772625.1. NCBI lineage: Eukaryota > Viridiplantae > Streptophyta > Pinopsida > Pinales > Pinaceae > Pinus > Pinus tabuliformis. The sequence continues at coordinate 1,027,672,190 of CM062805.1, forward strand.
CCTTTTACACTTCACAACCTGCGATGGTTCTACCTTAAAATCGTGTCTTCTTCCTTCTGCTGGCTCCTCGGATCTTCTAATATGTCCTCGGCTCTGATACTAAGTTGTTGTAAAGGCAGAGGAGGAAGGGCAAAATATTCAACACACAAACAATAACACGAGTTGCAACTCTTCTATTGATCACACAAACTTGACGATTACAATGAACCCCGTGAGGAGTATGTATACTTTTTCGACTAGCGAGTTACTCAAAATAACTTCAACATGCACACACACTCTAAATCCGACTTTACCCAAAATAAGTCTGGATTCGAACTCACTTAGCATGACTCAGTTAACTGACACTCTAAATTTAGACAACTCTGCATGTGAGAGTAATTAGCTATCATTAACATGCATGTGTCACGCGTAGGGATTTATCACAATGCTAAGTCCTGAGTGCAACGACTCATGAGATATAGTGCACAAGGGTATAGGTTCGAGGGTTACAAAGTTCAGAGTGAGGTAAGCGGAGCTATGGAGGGAATCACGATGGAGAAATGTCGTGGAGCAATCATGTTGGACTAGCTATTTGTGCCATTAACGGGATCATTTTTTTGGAAAAATTCAAACCCTAGTTCACTTCAGCGAAACCATGTTTTTTCCATTAAATTCAATTTCCAATTCAAGTTCGACATTGGGTTCGATATGATTTGGTTTGGTTCGGCAGTGGTCCCAGTTGATTCGGTTTGATTTTGAGGTTCATTGAACCTCAACGAACTTCAATTTTTTTTTCTGAGTTCGTCAAATTCCGAATCTAAAGGTTTAGGTTTAGTGAACAGGGAAAATTTTAGGGCCAAAATTTCACTAATTGTCTATTTTTTTGACATTTTCTGAAAACAATATTCGCCCATTTAGTTAAAAACTCGCCTATTTTTACATATATATGACTACATGGATAATATTCGCCAAAAAAATAATCAAAGTTATTAGCAAATTATATGGTTTTTTGTTGAATATTCGACTACATTATATATGTATGAATTTTCAAACCAAAATAGTCTCCTATATACTATAAATAGGAATAATATTTGAACCCTTAGAAAATATGTTGGAATTTCTAATTCTAACTATTAGAAATCCTTCCCGTACTTTCTAATTTATTTCTTCCTACTTGTTCTGTTGATTAACAAATTATTTACCATGTAAATACTTAAAATAAATACAAGTACAGTCTCAACACATACAGATCATCAACTGAAGGAAAAAAACAAACACACAAGTGACACCGTTATTTTTGGACTAATGTCCCCGGAAAAACCCAATGCGAGAAAACCGGTGCAACTATCTGAGGGTTTTATTATTAAGCAATTTCAGAATACAACCTAGATGCCAAAAATGGCTCACCCAACAAAGAATACCCTCGGCAGTAGTACCTCTCAGTCGGAGATAGATATCAACCCCAATCTACCCCACGAAATCTCCCAACATGCGTCAGCCTCTCTGGCCCAGCGTCAGCCTCTCTGGCCTCTGTGTCAGCCTTTGCGTCTCCCACGCTAGCCCTTCTCGAGCTCTGCGCAGCTCCTCGCTGCCTCTGCGTGGCCTCTGACTGCCTCTGCGTGGCCTCTAGATGCTTCTGCGTGGCCTTTAGCTGGCTCTACGTCAACCCTCTCCCGGCTTCTGCGCTGATGCTCCAGGTACTATCTTTGCGTCTCTGCTACTGGATTCATTGTCCCTCAGTTGCAACTCTGATTACTCCTTCGATTTCCTCAGCAAGCCCTGCGCCAGAAAATCGAACTCTTGATCAACTCGGTGTGTTCTCCAAGTGACCCTCAAGCCTCCTCTTATACTTTTCTCGTTGACAATTCAACGGCCAAGATTAAGTCCCTAAACAACAGCTAAGATTAGATCTAGCTTGATCCATGACTTTTGGACCATTCTAACTTAGTTTTATATTAATTCACATTAATATTTTATTTTCCCTAAGTTTAGACTTAGGGACTCCATTAAAAATATTGATTATTTTAATATCTCCCAAACTGGTTAGATTCTGCCCAAACCATTTCTGGGTATTGGAGATCTCATGTGCTTTAGCCTCTCCACCAATTTTCGTGGCTAGAGCACATCTAATGCTACCGCAAATCAACAAAATACCCTGTCAGTGAACCTTATGACTTATCATGCAATTCCATGGTTCTAGGAGTGATGCAAATGGGAAGGATACTAATTGGTGATAAATTCCATACTAATTTCTCCACGGATGACAAATTCATTGAACCTGTTCATTTGAAAACATTGGGAAAAAATGCCCTAAACATGACTATTACCCACCAAAAGTGGGTAACCCATAGGAGAAATTTTTTCTCCTCAATTGATAGCCAGCTAGCCAGCAACCCCATGAATATAAACACATAACACTATGCCAAAATTCTCCACCTATCGCTCCAATCACATCTTGCTCCCATTCAGTATTGCTTCTTGAAGGAAGGTGTATCATCTATTGACAGGTATTCTAATTATTCTTGCAATCATTTGCATGCATTTAATGTTATGGGTTTATTAATATGGATTACGAGGAAAACTGGATGATGGACCAATCTTGATTGTATTCTTGTTCCCACACTTCACGTGGCAGGTTAGTCTTTGACTCTAGTCCAGTGGGACCTCCTTTAAGACCTTATGATTTAGGAGGGGCATGTGTGTCCAAGATAATCCATTCTTACCACTTTCCATTCCTCTCAGTTATGCACCTCCATTATTTGGGTTGGTAGTCACTCGTCATCGGGATCGGGACCCTTTATCCACATCCTTGAGTCAAGGCCCAGAAACTTGTCCACGTAGGTTGATGTAGTTGTAAGAAAGATAAAAGCATGTAAAGCCACATGGAATAAAAAGTAAAATGCAAATTATCGTTGGGACTATATTTAGCACATGGGAAAAAACCTAGCATGAGAACTGCCCCCCTCATTAGCCATCAAGTTGTTCCTCAAGCATTTAATGCTTTATCTAAAGAAAGGAACTCTTGAAAGTCCCAACCCTGATGAGCGAGAAATCGCTGCATCTTAAAGGGGCACTGGAAAATATAAAAGAAAGCTTGGGATATTATGCTATTCACCAAATAAAGTTAAATGATGTAAAAGGAGCACTAGAGGGGTGGAAAAAGCAAGCCAAGGAAAAGGGTAACTCATGCTGAGTTACCTCCACTATTGCTCCATCCTTACATCTATACACTCAAGATGTTGAACCCCCATTAGCTGGTTTCATGGTTATGGCACCTGTCTTGAATTCTTTCCCACTCTATTACCACCATTATCACACACACCTATTGATTGATGGAGTTACATGGGAAATGTCATTCCCCTTAGGTGATGGAAACACCTAATAGGGTTGTTGACCAATCATCTCTAACATAAGTGAGGCAACTTGTTTACAGGTCCTAATATAGTTGGAAATTTGAAGGTGAGTTTTGTGTGAAATATTCTTGTGGCCTTAACATTAGATATGGTCCACTATGATGCTTTAATGGGTTTTCTCCCTAATGATGGTTGATATCACTTGACCTTGAGAGGTTTATGTTAGGTGGTGTTATCACAGAAGCTAAAATCCCTTGAGGTATGGGCTAGACCTCTTTAGCACCACTCCATGGTTCGTTGTGCCCTATTCCGAGAACAGTTCTAACCTTCATGATGCAGAGTTGCCCCTCCAAATATGACATTGGGATGTGAGATGATTCCAAATGGTACTTGACCCCATTATGTACCTCTAGATGCTAAAACGCAAATCCAATGGGCTTAGGCATTGGACTACTTGATGATGTGCCCAGATGGACCCAAGATGCCATTGGGTTGGCCTTGACACTATTTGATGGGCATTGCTAGTTTTAGGTCCCATATGATGGTTGGTCATCGTTGAAATGGCTTGGGAGGGCTTACATATCACTCTTGGACCCCAACACTCACACCTAGTATGATGCCACGACAGTCCTCTTAACCCTTGAAGGGTGATGTAGGACATATAATAGATGGTGTCATGGTTTAGGAGGCAATTTATGGAGATATACACATGCACTTTGAGCATTTCTTGGAGTGAGGAGCACTCATGATCCATTTTGTCCCTTGTTTGATGCTCCTTGAGCACTTATGGAGGTAGATGTCATGGTGGAGATCCTTATTTCTCACATGTGTGGGCTATTTTTGTCATTTATGTTATGTTTTTTAGCTATCCTAAGGTCAGCTTGTGACCTTAGACTTGTTGAACACTTAAAAAACTTGTCTTGGAGATTTGCTTGTAAAATTATGGAAATAAGGCATGTTAGAATTCATATAAATAGAGGAGGTTGTATTTCATTTTATCATCATCATTCACTCATCACACTCTCCTCTTTGGGAGTGAACATTAGTCCTTCGGTCTCTATATGACCTAAATGTGATCCTTTGTCGTGCGAAATGCTCTTGGATATGATGTCTTGATTGAGGATGGTTCCCTATGATTGATTGAAAAAAATCTATATTTTTTGCATTTTGAATTTGTGTAGTAGGGTCTCTACTTGTGCCATGATATAAATTGTTGAATTTATCTTGAAATCTTGTTCCTTTATAATATGTTAAAAAAAATCCTAGAAACCTTTCAAAAAAATCAAAGAGTGTGTCTCAAAAGCTCTGCTCACTACTAGATCTTCTCACCACTGCCTTCACCAAGTTTGTTTGTTGCTTCTACCATCACCAAGCCTGCTTCTCCCAAAACCTCTTGTTTTTGTCCTCTTCCCAAGAACAAACTTGTACAACATGCCACATATCCAATTTTGCAAATCTGATTATGAAATTTTTACTTGAGGCACTTTTGTATGTCTCCACATATCTCTAAAAATTTCAGTCTAAAAGTCCAAAAAAAGAAGTTACAGTGAAAATGTCAAGCTGACCTATTTGAAATTGATTTCAAGACCATTCAGAAACCCTAACTTCCACAAGGAATATCTCCAGATTGTAGCGAATTAAACTTTGAAATTTTTACCTAAGGCACTGTATGTCTCCACATGTCTCTAAAAATTTCAAAATCTAAAACATCTCATAAAATAAGTTATAGCGAAAATGCCAAACTAACCTGTTTGAAGTTAATTTCAGGACTACTCAAAAACCTTAACTTTCATAGGGCATATCTCCATCATTATAGCGAACCAAGGTTTGAAATGTTTACCACATGTACCTAGATATCTCACCTCTATCTCCTTAAGATTTCGTAGTCTGAAACACCTCAAAAAATAAGTTATAGATAAAATTCCAAAGTCACCTATTTGAACCAAATTTAATAAGCATTTTGAAATCCTGCCTCCTGCAAAGCATATCTCTAAAAGCATAGCAAACCAATGCCTGAAATTTTTACCACATGTCCATGAAGATATTGCCTCTATCTCCTCAAAATTTCACAGTCTAAATTATCCCAGACAAAAGTTTACAGCGAAAATGGCAGGATGATGCATTCACTCCACAAAACACATTTTCCCTTCAATAAGAGAAACATTTTTGCTCCATCATAAGTTGTTTCCTTGTGTAGTGGATTTAGATAGACCCTATCCACATACAAACTTACAGATTTAGCTACCAAATGAGGGTTTTTATAAGGCACAAAACCTTGGCTGTTTATAGCCCATATTATTTCTTTAAGCACCCTTGAAAATGACATGCATGACCCCACAACCCAAGCAAATATGACACTTTTTCATCCACCACCCGAAAACTCAAACTCAATTTCTATCTTTTCTTCGTGTTATTGTTGCTAAGCTCTCCTTTTCTCCCCTTCATACTACATGAATTCAACTTAGTTAACCTTAGGGAAGCCCCCGTTAACTTAGGTCCAACCCTAGTCTAAGGTAAAAAAAGGCATGGCCACTGAGGTGACAATAAGTACCATACCTAAGTTTTCCTTGGGGTCTCACACTTGTGATTAGGACTTTTGTAGCATGTGAAACTTTGGGAGGTAACAAGCACACAAGACATCCTTTCACCTCTTTGGTTATGTCTGGTGCCAAGGAAGTTGTCATGAAAAAGGTATAGGCATAATGCCTCCTTCCTTCTCCATCTATGACTATGTAAATCTTTCTTCCAGGCATGTTGGGATATTAGACATCAGGAAGTTGCTTAAGACCAACTTAGTCTAAAGTAATAACTAAGTGTGATAATTTCCTTGTGTGCTTTTGTGCTTTCATATTTGACGTTAGCATTCTATCTTGAGCATAATGATTCAAAGTCCTCTTATTCTTGGTATTCATGACACATTATCGATGACTTTTCACCTCATTGATTTGTGATATCTATTTAAACATCACAAAGCGTCATTTGTCATCAATGGCCATATGTCAATTTAATGCCACAAGGCAAAATAAAGTATTGTATTGTATGCAGTTTTTCCTCCTTGAGAAATGATTCAACTTTTTTATTCCTCCATGGATGTTTCCTTATTCAAGATTTTACTATATAAATATCATTGTCTCTATCATTGGTTTGGGCGGATTATTTTTCTGTGTTCATTCCTTTAGTTGCCCATTTGTTGATTTCAACACAAGGTTGGTCTTGGTATTATGTGTTAGATACAATGTTACATTTATTGTTATCGGAAATTTATCACTAGGGTCCAAAATTTAAATTCTCAACAATATCGGGGAAAATATCAGAAATTATCAGGAAACTTAAAAATATACAAATATAATCATTTTTTCAATTTTTTAACTTGTGAAGCAACATCAACATAAAATAAACACATTGCCACATAGATATGAAAATAAAATTGATATATAAGATGTATAAGCGAAGAAACCAGATTCGCTCCCCTGGCCCCACGTGTCCCGAATTGGACACAATTCGGTGGGACACGTGTCCTCTGGATCGTGTCCTGATTCCAGAGCATGTGTCATGCATTTATGCCCTCCGCGCGCCTTTAAAAGTGTGATTTGGCCATCCATTTCTTCACCAAAGTCATTGTGGGTGTGTGAGTGCTAAGAGCAAAGGGCGTGGGAGAATTTTGGAGGCGATTCAAGCAACAGGTAAGTGCATTTTATCTCTATTTTTTTGCATTTTTATTACAGCAGTTTGCATGTGCATTTGTTTTACGAATTGTGCATTTTTTCTTTATTTTTTTACAGCATTCATGTCTCAATCAAGGGTAGCAGGGAAGAGGCAAGGAAGGGGAAGAATGTCCCCATTGGAGAATGTCCCTCCTCTTCCAATTTCATCAGGGTCTGCAAGTGTTCCCTATATTACAAGTGGGGCTGCAACAACAACTTCAAATGTTGAGGGAAGACAACAACCTCAAGATAACAAATATCCCTTGTGGAAATATGTCACAAGAGAGCAAGGGTCAAACAACAAGATGAAGGGAGGAGGAAATGTTGCTTGGAAATGCAACTATTGCAAAAATCATTTCATGAGCACATATTTCCGTGTGAAAGCTCATTTGTTGGCTTTACCAAGTTGTGGAGTTGCAACATGTACACAGGTGTCTTTAACTAAGAGGAAGGAAGTGGAAAAAATAGGCCAACCTTGGTATGGCAAAGGTGGCTGCAACATCTATAAAAAAAAAGAATGAAGACCCCCTTCCATTATTGAGGAAAAGCAACAACAAATTTCCATTTGAGAGTTCTGGTGGGGGGCAAGTAGCAAAAAGGAAGGCAGTGGCACTTGGTCCAATGGACAAGATTGTTTAGAAACAGAAATGGGAAGAGCTTGATCTTGCCATTGCATTTTTTTTCTATCAGAACTTCATATCCTTTAATGTTGCACGCTCAACTTTATTTATTGAGATATGTCGAGCTCTAACTCAAGGGGCTCCATCAAGGTATGTGCCTCCTAGGTCAAAGAAGCTAAGAACCACATTGGTGACGAAGGAAAAGAAAGAGGTGGACAAAATGCTTGAGCCTATTAAATCAGCATGGCCAATATCTGGGGTTAGCATTGTTTCTGATGGATGGATAGATCTAGCACGACACCCACTCATCAACTTCATGGTGTCTTCCTTGAATGGTCTAGTTTTCTTGAAATCAGCGGATGCACTTGCACAATACAAGGATGCACAATATATGGGTGACTTGTTTATTAATGTTATTGCAGATGTAGGTGTTGATTCTTATGTGCAAATCATTACAAATAATGCACCTATTTGCAAGGTCGTTGGCATGATTGTGGAAGCTAAATATCCACAAGTATTTTGGACACCTTGCATTGTCCATTCTTTGAATTTAGCACTTAAATCTATTGCTTCTGATATGCTTTGGATTGCAATAATTATTGAGGATGCACTCCATATCCACAACTTTGTATAAAATCATACAAATGCCCTCACTATCTACAAGGAGTACGCCAATCTATCATTGTTGAAGATTGTGGATACACAATTTTCCTCTTCATTCATCATGTTGAAGAGGTTGAGGGCGTTCAAGACTGCTCTTGGGGCGATGGTTATTTCATATTTTTGGTCTTTTTGGAGAAAGACAGATCAAGCAGCCTCAAAAGGAGTGAAGGACATAGTGTTAGATGATGCTTGGTGAGAGAGGGCAGATCTACTTATTCAGATCATGGACACTATCATTTCTTAGCTTCAATTTGCATATACAGACCAACCCATCCTCGGAGAGGTTTATGAGGGATGGGATTCCATGATTGAGTCTGTGAAGAGCATTATTCTATAGAGTGAGTGCCCCGAGTATGAAACATCATCAGAGGCCTTCTTCACCACCACACAAGATATTCTTGTCAACAGATGGAACAAGAAATGCACACCTTTGCATTGTTTGGCTCACTCATTGAACCCAAAATACTACAGCCATGAGTGGTTAAATGGTGGACCTTCTTGCAGATTCCCTCCTCACATGAATGGGGAAATTTCACAGGGGAGGAAATTTGCATCGAGGTAGATTTTTCAAGATAGAGCATCCCTTGATGAGGTGGAGGATGCCTTTGCAGAGCTTTCCATTAGCACTGGTCGATTTGCAAGATATGATGTGATTAGAGACAGGGGGGCTAAAAAGCCCTATTCTTGGTGGGCAACTCATGGGGAAACAAGCCCTCCTCTACAGTAATTAGTCATGAAGCTCCTTTCTCAGGTGACTTCATCCTCTTGTTGCGAGAGGAATTGAAGCACATATGGGAATTTGTATAGTGTCAAGAAGAGCAGGTTTGAGAAGCCCAAGGCAAAGACAATGGTGTATGTGCACACCAACCTTCGTCTTATTTATAGACAAAGGGATGAGTGGTTGAAGGGAAAGACAAAGAAGTGGGATGTCTTTCTTGATGATATGGGTTTGGACAGCAGTGTTGAGTCGACTTTGGCCAACATGGATCTTAATGACCCAATGTTAGAGCCTATCACTTTTGATGATGGTGATATTGTAGAGGGGTCATCCTCCACACCAACAGATGCAAAGATTACATTGGATACTGAGGAGGAGGATGCAGCAGAGGAGAGCAGTGGTGACCATGATGATAAGTACAGTGATGTTGATTTTGATTATGAGGATTTATGACTCATGAGCTACCTACTACCTTCAAGCTTGTAGTTGTTTTGTATTTTCTATTTCTATTTGCCATTGGCATAGCTACTACCTATGTAACATTGTACGCGTTTTGATTTTGATGACTTAATGAGAAAACTATAGTATCTTGTCTTTCTCCTATTGGATCATTGATGAATATGTATTATGATTTATCATTTATGTCACAATTGTATTGTAAGCATAATGTTACTTTGTAAAACTTACATCTAGATGAAGATCTTTGTTTGAATCAACAAATTTGTATCAAGAATGAGAATTTGTGTAAGAAATATCTAATTTTTAATATATATTGATAAAATAATATATAACGTGTCCTATTCCAGGGGGTAAATGTGTCCATGTCTGACACTCGAATCCCCGAGTCCTTCGTGTCCTGTGTCTCGTGGCAGGTGACTTAATGTATAAGATGTAGTACATCATATATCAACATTGAGATATGATATTTGTCCCAAGTCATAAGATCTAACAAAATTATACAAAATCATATCAAAACAAAAATAAATGTATCTCATGAGATGAATAATGGAAATGAAAACAATGGATCTCCCCTTGTTTGCTTGATGGAAAATGGTCACAACATCATCTTCAATAATGTTATCAAAATTGGACCAAAATATTGGTCAACCAAAAAATACATAAAATATTCAAATTTTGAAAAGAACATATAATTCATTTGCATCCATATGAATCCAAATTATTGACACAAATATGCAAATTTCCTCATGTATATAGAAAGGGTGCATATAACCAGAATAACACTGAGTGCAACCCATCTTTGAATCAAAATAGATCAACAAAGAGGCTCTAAATGGCCTCTAGAGTCCAAAAAAATCATGCTCGAACAATTAGCCAAATAACACCAAAATCATTGCCTATATTGGGATACTCCTCATCAAGAACACCCTTTAACATTTAAAATAAGATAGAAAAAGCATAACATGCCTAATCAATGATTGTGCTTGAGTGAAGTGTACATTCTTACTAGGGTCATGAAGGAGGAGTTCAATAGTCAATGCCACCAACATTGAGGTACATAGAGGGCTTGGTGCTTTTGATTAAATGTCAGTTCCATACCCTCATACATCGTAGAATCCAGTAGAAACTTTGGAATCCTATCAATCATGAAATCTTGAAAAACTATTAACATTGTTGAATTTTGAATGGGATCTAAAATTCTACTTTCTCCGTATGAAATCCAATGAGTTTGGAAACACTCTCAAACATCCTAAAACAATTAACAATAATGTTAAAAACTATGTTGCCAAGAAACGTGGGTTCGGGGACACGGACGACATTTTTTGAAACAAGGTGCGTGAGTTCTTAGGGTAATATAATAATATTAAATTTTATAAATTATAGATTTATAAATTATAATTAATAATATATATGAAATTTGAATTTGTACATTTTTCAACTTTAAACAAAAAAACTTTAATCATTTAAATATGCACTTCATTGAATATTCAACATTCACATTAAAATTTCAAAATTTATCACCAAAAAATTGTTCAGTGTTTACATATTAATAAGAATCATGAATCATGATATATGTCCATTTTCATACTACATTCAAAATTTTCCTTGAGGTATCTCCAAACATGAACTAGGAAATTTTAAAATGCTAAAATAAAAATAGCTAAAGCCTAATGAAAAATGGCTTCCTCAAGCCATGTCATCAACATCGATGTCACCAACATCACTTAGATCTTCGGCTAGCATGCTCTCCAAGTAGGAATCACTCTCATCTTGAGGCTCTTGCTCATCCATAGCAATTGGAGGTAGCTCAATAAGGCCATTTGGTTGTATCTCCTCTTCCACACACATATCATCATCTATGTGTTGGTCCCATCTTTTGAAAGGACCCTCCTTGTACGCCGGGTCTTGTCGAGATATGAGACGAAGTGTGCTATGAATGTACACTAAGTTCTCTACCTTCTTTGAACCCAACCTATTTCTCTTTACTAAATGAATAAAGGCATAAGTACTCCAATTCTTCTCACAAGATGAAGAACTAGCTACCTGAAATATTGGGGGAAGCCTATTAAATTAATTAAAAATTGAAGATTAGAAACTAAAACTAAAATGAAAATTTAAAATTTAAAAATAAAAATTAATTTCCTATATTTAATTGAGAATTTTTCAAATTTTGAATAAGATGAGAAACTCCAAACTAGCTACCTATCCAAGTAACCGTATGGAAAATTGTTGCAACTCAGGAGCATCAACACCATGAAGCCACCCCCAATCAATTGGATCCTTCTTGTGTCTTTCTACCAAAGATGCATGTGAACCAAAGACACCTCGGCCACGTGAAATGGGTAAATCGGAACAGTTCAACCAAAACTAAAAATGAAATTCAATCGTTGTGGGTTAGTAAAGAGTTTAGGTTTACATTTTAAGTTTTTGACATTTGTTAATAATAAATATCATATTATTAATTTTTAAATTTCAATAAAAAAAATTTACTTGAAAATTAAATTTTTAATATAATTTTTTTTCTGAAGAACCCAAAGAACTCAAACCAAAGAACCTGTTGACCACTGGAGTGGCACCTAATGATTATATGAAGACTCCATGCCCAAGGATAATCCAGAGGACACTTGTACCATCAGATATCATCAATCAACAGAGTTTTTTAACTCTACTTCTATCTTCTCATCATCTTTCTTGTACCCAGATTCCACACCCTACGGAGAATTGTAATAAGTCATACTAGTAATAATGAGTTTTGAGTCTATAACAGGTCTAGGATGTTGAGACTCGATCAGCAAACGAGTACACCTTGGAGTGTTTTTTTTATCTGGTTAATTATCCCTTCTTTTTCAAAGGCAAATAATTTTCTAGGTTTTTTCACTCACATTTTACCCCAAAGCCGGGGTGACGGTTTGAAGGTTGAGCCCTTGACAAATCTTAGTGTCTAGAGTCGATGTATATTACCATACTAGATCACACAAAAAAAATTGTGGAATTTGGTTAGGTCTAGGTAGTCATTTTTTTATTTTTTTAGATTTCTCGTAGATTAAAAATTGCAAATAAAATTGTATTTAAATTGTAATAAGTGTAGTCTAGAGAAGTTATATGGGGTATGACTAATCAAAATTACACCTCTCACCCTCAAATTTCTACTATAACACACTTTGAGGGGTTAATAATGTGTTTTGGACCCTCAAAACCCATTTTTCCTAAGTTTAGTGGAAAATTTGGCAATTAATTAAGCTAGAAATTAAATAAATGGAGAAAAATAAATATCCACTCATGTTAAATGTTGTGGAAATGAGGTGGAAAATTATGGGGGAGTTAAATTACAGTCCCAAGGTGATGTGAACTCCTAAAATCAAGGAAAGGACATGTGCTCAAATAAAATCGAATTTCTGGCATTAAATGAAAAAACTGCTTGGAAATTCGAATTTGTGATGTTAATGCACAATTGGGAGGATTTGAAAGAATATTTGGTGGATATTTTTGTGAGAAATTGTCCCCACATAGGTTACCACCCATATACACTTGTCATTCCACCATAAAATTCGAATTTGGCACCTAAAGGAAGAAGAAAATGATGTCCACTTGCCAGAATTCGATTTTTACACTTGGCATTAGAGCTCCATTCAACAAATTCAAATTTCTTTTTGGGATTGTCATCTCATGCCACTTGTTTAATCACTTCTACATTGGGATTGGCTCCAATGTCATTTGTCATTGTCATTATTCATTGGGATTTGCTCCCAACTCTTTATATAATAGAGCCATGGGCTCTCACATTGTAAGAATATTGTTACTAGCTATTGTGCTTACGGAAGCGTTGTTGCCTTGTACACTTTTAGAAATACCAATAAGGACTTTGGGGTTTCATTCATGAGGTGTTCCTCATTTTCGAGTGTGATGAATTGTTGAGCATTGGTATAATTCCTTTTACTCATGCTTTGATCTAGTTTGCTTCCATATGCTCTTGTAGATTTGTTAATATAAAGCTATCTTGCATTAACATTTGATTTAGAAGTATGCTCTAGGTATAGAATGCTCTAGTTGGTTTTAAATAAATCTCTAGAGTTTCTTATCATTGTTTATTGCTAAATCTATATGGAACTAATTCTTGTTGGGATTACAGAATCAAGCGTGAGGGGAAGTCTTTGGAAAGACCAACCCACTCTTGATACATTCTTAAAGAAGCTCTCATTTGTTCTTTGAACCTTTATAGTCTTATCTTACAAAGTGGTTTTGCAGGCATTTCGGCACATAACTTGTGCACAAGCCGAAAAATTCTAAATTTAAATCTCTTTTGAAAAAAACATTGTACTTCATTTCTTTCATTTGCTATCTAAGAACTTGAAGATGGCTAAGCAAAGACGAGAGTTTACTCACTCTCGAGCTTAGACTTTTGTAAATTATAATTGTACATGTACATTTTATCTTGTTGACTTTTCCATTAATACTTTACTTATTTTGCAGCCATTGTTTGGATTGTTTTCTAACTCTTGTGTGGCAGATTTTGAAGAGCAACTTCCCGCAACATCTAACAAGTGTTTGCAGGACGTTTGGCAAGTGTTGGGGGTTTGATTTCCAAGGATGACATGAACCCTTTTGAGGCTTATTTTGGCCAAGTCGAGTTCACTAGAGGGCTGCCCATTTTCCTCTTTAAGCCGTGGGCATCTGGAGGAAACTCACACCTTGTTTCCCTTGCATAATTTTTGTGATATCTTGTCATTACTTTCTCAATAAAAGAAGTCTAGTGTCCAAGTTTCAAGCAATTATTGTGAGGACTCTCCTTGAAGTATAGTTGAGAACTTTGAAGGGCCCTCTTCCCATTGTAATATTAATAAAATATCTAACTTGCTTGTGGGAGCTTGGGATTTCTCCCATGGTATCCTATCTCCCCATTTAGAGGGAGGCTTCTCTTAAGTGGATTGACATTTGCATGGTTTAAGCTTTCATACTTCATTCACTTACATGCATGTTTTAATTGGGAATTAACACAACTTCACTATCACATTTCATTAAGTTAAAGTTTGTTACAATTTTATTTGAGCTTTGCATTTTCTTTCTCATTGTTACATGGAGCTACAAACTTACACTTTACTTTGGGCAATTCATCATTTACATGTAAGCATTTTATATTCTTAACAAACTTTGATTCGTTTCCATTTACCTTGTAAATTGTTTCATGACACTTGAATACATGCTTCAATTTTATGCTACATTGTTATCTTTAATATTGGAGCAATTTATTGTCATTCTCTATTTGAAACAAATTTTACTTTCAAGCAAATTACTTGTATCATTTTAATTCATTGATGAAACACATGCAACACTTGTAAGCTAATTTTATTCCTCCAATTGAAATTATAATTGCAACTTATGTTGAACACTATTTCATTTTCAAGCATTGCAAATCAATCTCTTTGAAGCATTTGCATGTATCATTATTTTAATTTGGGGAATTAACACAATTTTCATTTCATCTAAGCATTTTAGTGTAGGAAGGCCGCAAGCCTCATTAAAATTTTACGTCCAACATAAGTTGATTGAAATAGACATCTTAGGGATCCTCTACTCCTCTATTGACTCCTCACTGTGAGATCCATATCATTGGGCGAGGATGAGGACTGAGGATTGAAGAGTTAAATTGTAATCTTGTTGTAGAGCTACTTAATAAAATTAACCAAGAGCACTTTCCATTACATTTACTTTACTTGTCTCTTGATGGTTTGAGTTTTCATTTGCAAAGTCTATTCCAAAAGCAAGTATTGTAATCATTTCAAACAAGTGTTTTCTTTTCATGTTTCAAGTCTAATTGCATATTGATGTCTTGGTTTAGCACTTCCTTTCTTTCACATTTCCAAGTTAATTACTAATTTTTGGGTTTTGGCAAAATATGTTTCACATGTTTTCATTTATAAAGTTGATTATCTCAAAAGCATTTTGTATCTTACATATCTTGTGCTAACAATTCTTATTTACATTTCAGGGTTACTTTGTTTTCTCTTTTGAGAGCATTGCATTTTACTTTGAGCAAATTCATTATAAAGCATTGGTTTTATGGTTTTTAATCATATTAGATTGCCATTTTTATTTCAAGTTGCTCACTTCATATTTGCCCATAAATCCTTAAAAGTAATCCATTTTCACTATAACACTCTCCTAGAAACTCACATCTTTTAACATAACTTTTCATTAGGGACCACCCCCCCGTTAGCTAACCTAGGAGATTGCTCAAACAGAGAGAGTCAGGATTAGTGTGACAGCTCCTTCTCTGAGTTCCCTGCCACCAACCGCACCTTGTGGGGTTGAAAGTTTTTTCTCACTGACTTGTAGGTAAGTGTAGATGGCAGGGTCAACAAGACCCAAAGAACCCAATTTTTTTTTTTGGAGAACCTGGTTCTCCATAGAAGAACCCGATTCTTATGGGTTCTTCTGAGAAGAACCCGTACCCGAATCTGGTACTTAGGGACGAGAACTCGGGATAGGTTCGAGAACCCCACCCCTGGGTTCGGGAACCCATGCAACATAGGTTAAAAATTTAAGAATTCAATATTTACCATTATCTACCAAGGTATGTATCTCATGAGATGAATCATGGGAAATGAAAACAATAGGTTTCCCTTTGTTTGTTTGATGGAAAATAGTCACATTATCCTCACTGCTCAATCTCCTAACTTAGTTTTAAAAAATGAGGGTTAAAAAAGCAAAAAATTGGTTATAAGGTGAAATTGACATAGACAGGGTGACAATGTCCAAATTATCACAATAATTACCTAAATTTTCGTGATAATTACTGCCGATTTTATTGCCGAGGCTGACTTTGGCTATATTATCGCAATAACTCTGATATTGTCATGATAAGTGCAACACTGGTTAAATCTCTGTGTCCAGTCTAGGATTCAGGAAGTTGTGTCTTGAGTCAAATGGGAGTCAAGTTGAATCAAACCAAATTATAAGGTCATATTGAAATTGACTGATTTGAATCTATTATTTGTTCCTAAGTTGTGGTTTTCAAGTTTTTCATCACTGTGATTTTAATTTATTAGCTTTTTCTAATACATTAAGTTAACCCGCGCATTCACATTTGAGTTCATGATTTCACTCAGAAGAGTTTTGCCCAGAAAAAGGTTGACATTGAGAGGAAAAGCCAGTAATAAGGACTTTACTTCTAGCAGGTGGCATACTTGGCCAAGTTTTGAGGGTCAACATCTTGTTTGGTGAGCTAAAAAAAGAATATTCAAAGGATTGAACGAATATAAGAACCAATGTTATAATGCTGAATAACCGTACAGCGTTTCTGAATCCTTTTCAGTTTGAGATATGGTATTAGTTCCTCACCCCTCTCGAAGATGATTTGAAATGGAAGTTGATATATGTGGGATCTGCATCTTCAGAGAGTCAACGCTCAATTCTTTTGCAAAGAAGTTCAAACTTAAGCCAAGTGCAAAGAGTTTTACTCCATGACAAAGTGGTCTATGAATATCACTTCTGGGAGGAAAAGCAACAGACACGTCTTCAGAGGTTTGACACAGAAATGATCTTTAGTTCCCATTAACTGATGAAGATGTTGACTAATTATTACAAAGAGGGTGTAGCATGTCTCTCTTATGATAAAGGTAGCAGTCCTTGAAGAAACCAGAGATGCCAGATTTCTATTGTGGAAAACATTGGTTTTCCTTGATTTCTGTAAAGCAGCTTGGAAAAAAGTCTCAAAAGAAGATTCATGATCTTATTGTGTTCCATTTATATTTGGTAGAAAATCAATCAAATTTGAAGAATTTGAACCAATAAATATTGGCAAATGCATGCTTCAACACATCAACACTAATATATTAACAGCAAACCAACAAAAGGGTCTGTTGACTTACTGCAATTAGACGAGCACAAAGCCAAATTCGTTTTGGTGAAGGGAAAGGATACAAGAGTCGACCAACACCATATGCAGCCACTGCCAAGAAATGCAGAAACAAACTCAATGGCTGTGGATTCAAACCAGACAGCAGTGCCACAGGTCCACTGGAAAACACACCTCCTAATCTCAAATACTCAAATAAAGCATGGCGCATCTCTTTCATCGGCTGATCAGATGAAGCACAAAAAACTTTATACAAAGAATCTGCCAAAGTATTTATCGTTGATGCAAGAGGCTGCATATAATAAATAAAGCCAGCCTTGATTAGTATCAAGTATTTGAAGAACAAAATATTAACACCACAAATTAAACTGAAACATCATAGAAACTTCTGAGTAGCTCAGAGTCTGACAAAAAACTACAAACTGTCATGTTCACAAGATGAACTGGTAGTGATTCCATTTGGCCAAATTTTTCCACTTATTCCTTGTATAAGAAAAATTCGATTATGCACAAGTATACATACCTTACGCAGTGTGTAGAAGGCTTCCATATATTCACAAAGGGAAGATGCATCATGAAGGTTATGGAGAGGTTTAAGAAGCCTCTCAAGAACAGCAATGTCAGACAATGCAACAGTCATTCCACCACCAGTTAATGGATGCCGCATATTAAAGGCATCCCCTAAAAGCAGAGCTCCAGGACTAGGCAACGGTGAGGCAGGCATACTCTTGTTTGGCATGGTCCGCATATTTCCCTTTTCAACAGCAGCTAAAAAGGGTACTTGTAGCTGCTTTGGAAGCTGATACATTCCAGAAAAGAATGAGATGATATTCATATTATCCCTACTACAGTACATATCTTCCTTAAAACACTTATTATTGACTCGTCTAATCACCTTTAAGATGGAAATACAAATAGATTGGTTTAACTACCAGCCAGGTGTGATTTGATTGTTTTCTATATTACCTGAGGGGCCACCACAGTTTGTAAATATTTTGCCATGTCTCCAGTGGCCAGGGATGGAACCTTTTTACCAGGTATATCAACTAAGCAACGCACCTCAGTGCTGCCAATTGGATAGAATAGGATAGGAGAGGGATCTGCTAATATAACATGCCCGTAATTAGGGTATGGAAGGTCGCAGTTTTCCAGCACAAGACCTACAAAATATGAAGTCACATCCACCTGCATAACAATGGAAGGATTAGTAATGATTATTTCACAGTCCTAGTTTGTTAATAACAAAACAAGATTCTGAAAATTATCTTTTATGACAAGCATTAGTTCCAATGTAAAATAAGCCATGAAGTTGTTTGTGCCTATACATGCTGCATCAAAATAACATGACAATGTTGCATGATACCAGTACAATATTTTGGTTGGTTCTGATATCCTAAGCAAAATTTCACTAACTAAAATGAATACTGTGACCTGGAAATAGCAACTACTATCACTGCTGAGGGGACTGCACGATAAGAAAAAAAAACTTTTGTATTTTGATTCCCATTTTCCTCTATTACTTGCAAGATGACTTCTATGTTATCGTTCATCAATGTAACCTGAGACTCTCTTCCTTCATGTGCCAATTCTATTTGTCAGTCTCCCTTTAGCCATACTATCTACATCGGTGAGAGAAAAGTACAGATATTCGTGTTCTTCACGTCAAAATGGAATTTTAGTGTTCTGAGGTTCTACAAGGCATAAATGCATCTATGCAAAAAAACAGCAAATTAAACATTAAAGAAAATATGCAACTCACATCCCTATAACCATCAAAAACAAAGATCTTCCATTTCATATATCTTATTGCAGTGCATCAAAGTCACACTTGGGAAAGACTCAGCAAACTGAAGAGTAAGAGTCTAATTCAAACTTGGGAAATACTCTGCTAAAACATGGCATAAAACTTGGGAAACAAAAACATAAATTTACAAATCTTTAAAATTCAGAACAGAAACCTGACTGAGTGTTATAAGTCAAAGTTTCAAACAAGGGCTGTGCATATGGGAATTTCAATAATTAAGCTACCACACTGCAACATGTAAATTTCTTGCACTGACTTGTTCATATTCATGATGATCACATCCCAAGTTCAAAGCTAGTGAGAACATCCTTAACAGGTGGCATTTGTTACAGACAAAATAGATTACACTGTCTTTGAAGAAAATGGAACTGCTTTGCCTGTATGTTAAACACATTGGAATTCATCACTTCTGTATGAAAAAACTGGTGGAAGTATCAATCAAAAGTCCAGTGCTCTAGAATTTCCCTGGTGGAGGGCAACTAACCCAGTCTTAATCCTATTATCAATTCAAAGAGAATACGCTACAATTGGCTCTAGAGCAATTTTTGGTGTTCCATTCATTGGTAATACAACCCAGGAAACTAACCATCCTACTGCCCTAAAGTGACAACACTCTTTTAAACGTGTTTTTCAGTCTACAACTTGCTACCTAAGTGGATAGTGTTGCACTTCAGGAAACCCCATAGAAACACACTTAGTTGATGTGACTTGTCGCAGCTTGGACAAGATTATCTTATAAAGTTTGACCTGCTATTCTCCATTCATCAGTTACATTCCTTTGCTCATAAGTCATTCACAGTGGTGTATCATTTCCTCATGCCCCTGACTTCAAATGTGCTGAATGATATTTCATGCTGCTTCGATTAGTGGTTGGTATGGTTTCATTAGCTAACCTCCTCATCTGAAAATGATGTTAACGTTTCATCTTGTTGTGTAGATGTCAGCATTAGATGGATTCATTATCACATTCAGCTTAGTAAGGATGTTACCAGGTTACTACTTCTAACCACCAGGACATAATTACTTTTGGATAAGAGTATCATTAAGCTAGGCCACTAGGTACTACTTGGGATTTAGGTTGGGTAGCTTGAACATATCCCTTCCATACTTAACACTTTCCATTAAACATTTTTCACTTTCTATCCCATTCATAGGAGACATAATCCCCCTAACCTATAGCTAACTTGCCAAAGATCATTCAAAATAGGGTCGTCAAGGAAGAAAAAAAAAGAAAATGCAAGCCTCAAAAAGTCTGTCAAGCCAAATAAAAGGCTAAAGAGGAGAAGAGCAAAATAAACTCAAGAAAAAAAATACTATTTCATCATGCCCTCCCCCCTCAAAAGTCCTAAAGGGCAGAATGCCTATCCAAAGAAAGAGGACGTAGAAAAAACAAAATAAAAAGTAAGGGGAAGTCTGTGTAGGCTGAAGTAGTAAAAGCTCCCTCTCACAAGACTTTTGTAATATTCCAAATGCGAAAAGTTGGAGTTTTCTTGAAATTTTTAACTCAGAAATATTTCAGATAAAATTTCCATTCATAAACAGGACATTGCCATGTAAAATTCAACAAAAGAGAACTGCAAATAACAATGATGGGCAGAAGGAAATCTCAACTTTTATTATAATAAGCAACAGGGGTTTACATGCTGATACAAAAAAATAGCTGAGATGGAAACTGGCCTCAAGAATCTGCTCTGATGTTGTGTTGGCCCTCCAAAACTAAACTGAAATGTCACTGTTGAGCTCTCCTATGAATTATGTATAAATTCACCAAATGGAGATGGGTACTCACCCAATCTCACTGAATTACCCGAGGGTTTCCATCTTGGGGCTACCAATGAAATAGAGAATCGGGTTCTCAACCTCTTATACAAGAAGCAATATCAAATCCAAGATGTCCTTCCAATGGCCTCCTTTTTATAAATCTGATGAACCCCTCTAGAACCTCCTATTTTATTATTATTATAATCATTGAGCTCATTTCCCTCTTGTTTCAATTAAAATATTCTTTTTAATGTGGGAAAATGGTAAATTGGCCATCATGCCTCCTAAAGCCACTGAAAATCCCCGCTAACCATCTCATTATGTAGATCTCGTTCCGATTCCAACGAGTTATTACATTAAGGTGTTCCGTCAAGTATTCCTCTCGGACAACCACCTTAAGCGTAATTAAATGAGTTATGTACAATAATAACCCCATTTTACGAGAATTATCAGAATGCAATGGAATGAGGAGTGAGCTATGCAGAATCAATCCTAATGATGGAGAATGGAAAGTGAACTCCTCCAGAGTCCAAACGCCCCTAGAACATCTCCAAAAGCCCCTAGGCCCACTAATGAGGTAAACATGCACCTGTGACCTATCTGCCTCCAACCCTGAAAGTCCATCATAAACATGCCATAAGGAACACCAGAAAAAGGAACATCACAAATCCTCCCACCCCAAGATTGCTTGCCCTCAGCAATCTAAACCTGTGGACCAATCTAGTGGCCCTTTGCAACTGAGACCCAATGCTCGGATCCCACACAAACCACTGAATGATGTGATGCCTTTGTGTCAACCCACCGTGAATGGGCCCCTCAATGCTCAGATCCCAGACCAACTTTTGACCATCATCAACAAATCCTCCCGGATCCCAATGACACCAAGAACAAGTATCAATGTTGCATGGCTCCTGTTGTGGTATAGCTACGTCCGTGAATGTTGCTCCACCAACCGCATACCAACTCATCACCTCTCTCCAATCTAACCTCTGGAGTAGACCAAGGTCAACCCTACTATGCTGATGTTGTGATGGAATGTTGATGGATGACCAACCTATGCTCTGTTGCCAACTGGCCCATGTAGTGTCACCTATCTCTAAGGGCCTATGTTGTACCACACTCTTGACTAAGAATGACACTCCATCAGTAGGATACCAACTCATGATCTCCTGCCAATCTATCCCGAATGTGTAGGCACTTGTATATGGAACAAGTCCCCTATGTTCCACCATGCCCATCTCACACAACTCTGTCTGGCCAATTAACAATATCCATCGGTAAAATCTTGTCTCTCCCTATAATGGGTACACATGGCCAAACTGTATTGCACGCCCTATCTATGTACTCCTTGAGAGGGCTAATCCCTGAGAGTACTACAGCTCTGCCAGCTACTTGTTCATCTGTCTAAACCTCACCAGTGGGTTGGCCCAAAGATGGATGAACCACCATCTCCAAAAGATCCTCCCTCATCTGACTAAAAATTCCATGCCCCTCTCTACCAACCCCCTACCAAACTAACCTGTCAGTCTCCAACACCTCCAAACGACAAGTGTCTGCAAGTACTACAACCCTGATGGTTATCTGTGCATCTGTTTGCTCCTCATCAATCGTTAGTCCAAAAGATGGCTTCTCATCCTCCTCTATCATGGGCTCAACATGAACCCCTAACTGGCTCTCCACATTATGCATATCGTCCCCCTCAGCTGACTCCTGCTCCTCTATGTGCTCTCCATGCTGAATCATCAGTCGCTCACCTGGCAAGTCTGCTCCCTAGACAATATGTTGCTCATCGCACTCCATCTCACATGAATGCATACCTAGGCCGCTTCCAACATACCCACATGACTGATCATGCTCCTCAAGGGTATCCTCATATGAACTCATGGACTCAACCATAAAAGCATAATCATCACCCTGAAAGTTAGAAGGGATCTACTCTTGCCCTACCCCTATCATCTCCGCATCACTCAAGCATGAGTGGTCAGGTCCCCAAGGTTCCTTGCAAATGAAGCAAAGACCCTTCCTCCTCAGCTCATTCCTGCTACATTGTTGGTCACCATAAATCCATTGCAACTCCTCCGGGTTCAACCGTTTCCTGAACAATCCAATGTTCTGTTCAACTAACCCTTTGGCTAGTTCATAAGTAGCAAGTGAAACCAACTGTTCCTCCCTCCAAATGGCAGCAACTTAGACTGCAACCTCCTGCAAATGGCATCATGGCCTCCCATACATGAGGACAAAATGGACTGCATATGTGTTACGACTGTATCAGGAGGATGTTTCCTAATGTTGAAGAAGCATTGGAACATCTGTAGGATCAAATCTTCACACTCTAGGTCAAACATGAGGTTATAAGATCTAACCAAGGTCATGCATTCTAGAATCTCTAACCTCTTCCCAAAGGTAGGGCCCCCATTGTGATCCAAAGCCTGAATGGTCTCCACAATCAGCCTAAAGACTCTCCTCATAATGTCATCACTATAAGGAGGTATAGGTGCGGTCAGCATCATGATATTACTGAGACGAGACAACTGGAAGTTTGACCCCAACATAAGGATGCTCCAAATACTTATGTTGTACCAAGGGAAACATGGATGGTTTTAAAGCCCAAATCAAGCTCTTCCCATCTAACTGATGCACCTTGGAGAGGAGTGAAGCAATTTCTTCTAGTTTGAGAAGGGCTTTGGGTGTAACCCCATGCATCTCAAATCTGTCCCAAGTGTAAATATTTTGTATCCCAACTCATGTTCTTTCTATGGTTTCTCTTACTGTAGCATAGAAAGTATTCCCTTGGAAAGGGATCTGTTGATTGCTACTGCTAGTTTATTAAGGGAATTTATGAAGGGTTCATCCATGTTTGAGTTTACAACACAATGACACTTTAATCTTTGGGTCTAGTTGTTTGTTTCTCGGTGAGACATTTTTTTTTCAGATAGTTAAAGTGCACACTGATGTAGGAAAAATTGTTCTTGGTTCAATTATAATGTTGTCAGCCATTCACTAATCCACTTAAAAGAGAAATAACAGTGACACTATGAAATAGATGAACCTGGTAAATGTCTTCAGCAATAACTCCAATAATTCTTGAATAGCCCAGCTCCAGAGTTACAATCTTCAGAACATAGTCTTCAGCAAGATATTCTGGTTAATGGATTTGGTTATCGGTGGATCACTTTCGACCTGTAGGAGAACTGATCTCAAGGAACTAGAATCTTCAGCAAGTAACATCTAGAAAACGATAAACTATCGATTGTACTTGGCACAACAACTCTGCTCCAAGAAGGAATTAAATGATATTTTGGTTTTCTACAGGTGATACCAACAACTCTGACTCACTATTCCACGATTGACCCAATATCGTCTGAAAATTTGGTTCCTGTTTTTCACTGACTCAACCAATCAACAATATACTGCATGACAAAGCAATGTTATACATGACAGTTGATAAAGGTTATGTGGTAGCAGTAACTCGATGTTTTTGACTAATAATGAACAATGCCCAGAATTCATACGATAATGGCATAAGTCTGCAAACTCTTTATGGATAACGTGACCACATACAGATGGACCTCTACAAATCTTATCTCTGCAATAAACACCATTCTTTGTTTCCAACAATCGTTCCAGGTGTCTAATACTCCACGCAACTCAAGAATAAAGGCCGTGGGGATTGATAGGTTGTACAACAAAGGAAAATTCCAGTCGCAGGTTTGAATTAGCTAGGAAAACCCCTTCATCTTCCAGACTTGCCTCAACTACTTAATCTCAACCTTCATGTACTGGTGATTCGACCCCTTATTCTAAACTGATAAGAATCATCGTCCGGAGAATGAATTGATCTTTCTAATGAAGAATTAATTATGGTTGCTCAGTTGTTGGTACTAGATTGTTCTGAATGTTCCAAGAGAATTCATGCCCGCCACTTTTTTTACTGCTCTCCCTTTGCCCAGCAATGCGACTCAATGATCCATTGTGGTTCCAGACAATGTGATCCCTGATTTGATACACAATTCAACCAGGTCATTTGCTTGGATCGCACCTCAATTCGATGCTTCGCGGCCCAAATCAGCGCCAATCCAACCGGCGAGATATTATTCCCTATACGAAAATTTAGTCCTACAGTTTAACTTAGTCAACAACATGCATTGGTTACGTTGTTTGTTTCGATTGAGTTCATCACTCACATCTACGCACTTAATTCACATATGCATCTAACTATTCAGCGTCCCAACTTTTTGATATCCACTCACGTCGACCTTAGGATCATTTCCATGCAGTGGTAACAAATGTTTGAGGATGTGCTCTCGGTTGATTTCATCAAGCTTATACGTAATCGCAGAACATCTCACATCAACAAAATATGAAACAAAAGGATCTTTGCTAGGATGTCTGAGCTCACTTCTGTTAGTCGAAATTCTTTGAGACCAATGAATGGACGAAGAATGTGTGCAACATGGCGCCTTCACTATGATAACATGATTCAACTCCCACTACATGCTCAGATCTCCTTCGTGACTTGGCTCTCTGTCTGTCATCAGCGAGTCTCTATGGCTCTTCCAAGTTCCTCGTGCAATCCACCAGGTTTCCACGTTGAGGCTTGCAACAACTGTCACAGGACTTTTAGCTAACTCGCAGTTCGATCACAACCTTTGACTCAAAGCGGGCATCTCTCTTAAAGGCGACTCAATCCCATAATAGTCGGCCTGTAAAGATGAAGCTCTTGGCTTTGCAAATATATCACTGTCTACAAATAATACCACTGTTACCAAAAGGAGATATGCCCCTCCAACATTCGTCCAACCACACTGTCACTGAATCGTCCAATGCGCAACAGACAATTCCATGCTATCATTTACACTACAGGATAATAAATTCTAGTGCACCAATAGAGGAATGAAGAAAAATTGGCCTCTATTATATTTACGGCCTTGTAATACATATTTTCTTTCCACCTTCTAAAATTTGGCCAATGTTTTCCCTTTACATATAATTTAGCTTATGGCTCCACTCAAAATTTGATTCGGCCCTTTAAAATTCACCCTCATTGAGGAATAATAGCCATTTTGTCATTTTCTTAATGGAGACGCGACAATTTTGGCTCCTTCGACAAAATTAAACCCTTGGACAACCCGTAGTTGGAATTAAAACCCTCAAGCTAGCAAGAAAACTAGCTCTGATACCACTACAATATTCCAAATGCAAAAATTTGGAGTTTTCTTGAAATTTTTAACTCAAAAATATTTCAAATAAAATTTCCATTCATGAACAGAAGATTGCCATGTAAATTTTAACAACATAGAACTGCAAATAACAATAATGAGCAGAAGGAAATCCTAGCTTTTATTATAATAAGCAACTGGGGTTTACATGTTGATACAACAAAATAGCTAAGATGAAAACTGGCCTCAAGACTCTATGCCAATATTGTGTTGGCCCACCAAAACTGAACTGAAATGTCACTGTTGAGCTCTCTTGTGAATTCTGGATGAATTCACCAAGGGAAGATGGGTACTAGCCCAATCTCACTGAATCACCTGAGGGTTTCCGTCCTGAGGCTACCAAAAGGTAGAGAACCGGGTTCTCAACCTCTCATACAAGAAGCAATATCAAATCCAAGATGTCCTTCCAATGGCCTCCTCCTTTTTATAAATCTGATGGAACCCTCTAGAACCTCATATTTTATTATTATTTCAATCATTGAGCTCATTTCCATCTTTTGTTTCAATTACAATATTCTTTTTAATGTGGGAAAATGGTAAATTGGCCATCATACCTCCTCAGGCCACTGAAAATCCCCGCTAACGATCACATCCTACAAATCTTCTCGTTCCGGTTCCAACGAGCTATTACTGTAAGGTGTTATGTCAAGTATTCCTCTCGAAAAGGCACCTTTAGCATAATTAAATGAGGTATGCACAATAATAACCCCGTTTTAGGGGAATTATCATAATGTAATGGAACGAGGAGCGAGTTGTGCAAAATCAATCTTGATGATGGAGAATGGCAAGTGAATTGCTCCACACCCCCTAAAACATCTTCAAAAGCCCCTGGGCCTGTTGATGAGGTAAAAATACACCTGTGATACAATCAGACTCCTGTGGAGATGACTCCTTGCCCGCATGGGCTTCCCCTAATCTTATCCTACTGACCATCCCTCCATGCTGGTGAAGTCCCCCTCACCAACATGAATCAGTAAAATCCAATGGAAGGTTGGAATGATCTCCCCTTGTTGAACCCAACTCAACTCTAAGGGTAGCTGGACTGTCAAGTATTGTGATGCTAGGGTCCCATGTCCATCGCGGAAAGAAATTGTCCTGTTGACCCTATGACACTCTGGTTATGATTGACTGCCTAACATGCTCGTACCAGAGATTCCGCTCCCGTAACTCTTGGCCATATTATATGTGATGATCGAGGCTAGTCCCAACCTACCAAAGCGACTCAATAATGCCAACACCTATTACTCCATGGTTGGCCCCAATCCTGAGCAACAATCTTCCTCGCCATACAATGGAGATGTCAATGATCCCCAATGTGTTAGCCTGAGAATGAACTAGATCGCTTGTTATCCTAACTATGCTTACTAAGAAGTACATTGTCCCACAAATCCACTGGATCCCATAGTCATATTGGAGGCCCACAACTCCCAATCCTCACTGCATCCTGTTGTGATATGCTGCTAACTGTTGGGACCCCTTTGTGGCTCGTCTCTGACTCATGTATGTATCCAATAATTGGGCACCGAGCATCAAGAATTTGTCGTGTGAATGACCAACTTCTTTGCTCCTGCCAAATCACACAACAAGATATGTTATCCCAGCTCTTGATGATGTGCCCGAGTACTACCGGGAACCTAGGCATCCTCCTGCCAAAAACGACTACCATCCCCTATACCTCATGCTCACCTAATGCCTCGAGCTGTCCTACTGGAAGTGCACCATGCAGTTCCCTCTCAATCACCTCTCTAAGTGTGAACTCAAGGGTGGACCATATGCTACCTTTGCAGCCAACCACACTCTACTCAAGCCTGTATCTGTTAGCTCGTGCCCTGACCAAATGCCGCCGCTGAAAAGTCTCTCTCCGGATACTTTGTGTCCCAACTAACTATCTCGAGTGAGCCTCCCGCATCCTGCTGCTCACAATGAAGGCAACAAGGGACAACATCCAACTCCTTTGTGCCTGCAAACAATGCGGAAGTAAGGCAGGTGCTCGAGTCCCCATGGATATCATCAAATGATGTTCATCTGCCTCCTCATCAATCATGGGTGAACAACACCCAATGATAACGCCTCAACATCCCCATGGGCAGCATCACACATCACTACATATGGCCAAGCACCCCTGCGCTCCCCTGCATACAAACATGTATCTTTGTGCCCCTCAACACACGGCTACACCTAGTTGTACCCCTTTGTGCATAGCTGGATACCACCACCTACTGTCGCACCGTCCTACCTCATAAGGCATCCCACCCATGCTAATATATCTACCACTCTGCTAATGTACCCACCATGATGGATGACAAATCTCCTCACCTATCCTAGTAGACCTGAGTGGCCTAACTAGTGCTACAAGCCCCATCTATGTATGGCTAAAGAGGGTTGTTGTGGCACTCCAACATACAACCCTCTAGCTGCATCATTAGAGACATCAATCATTCCCCGACATGAGTCAACTTGGCCACTGACTTGGCACAGACCGCTCTCATCCCCTCCAGCTCCTCATTCTACTGCAGAATGGCCTCTCGGATTGATGAGACCATCTTTTTCAATGTTAGAAGGTCGGCCTGGAGCTATTGAAACTGTTGTGGACGATTATCATCTGTAAACTCGGTCACAACTCTAGATACCTTTGTGTCTCCAGGCACCTCATCAACCTGCTATAAGCGGTCATTATCTGGAAACTCTGTCACAGCTCTAAGTGCCTCATCAACAGATACCTCCTTAACAGATGGCCCTACATGTGTATGCTCAACTATCTCCACCAAGGTGTCAATCGGAGCTATCAAAGGAATCTCTGACAAGGGTGACTCCTGCATCACTCTAGGTATATCTACGTGCTCCTCCTGCATGACATTAGCCTCATGCTCCACCTCCTCTTCATGATCCTGATATCTAAAGCCAGGTCTCCACCAGCAGAAGCACCTCCTAGTCTCACCATTTAACTTCCCTCCTCTATATGATGATCCAGTCCCTGATCTATGCTCCTCAAACGAGGGAGCCCTACTGACCCTAGGGTCTAACGCCTCATACTCATCAATCCTATCCACGAAGGACCTCATCAAATCTGCAAAGGTGTCTAGTTTCCTCTCCTTTTTTGGTTCATCCAGAAAATGAGGCATGGTAGATCGGCTAGGCTGGCCATGGGTATTGTTCAATTGGACTCTGCACACATGTGTGTGGCTTCTTTGTTGGTTATGTATCAACATTCCCATCATTTGTTGCATCTCCTTTAGGACTCGTTGGTTTTTCCTCACCAACTCCTCCATGATCCCCTATGTACCCTTCCCCTTTTGAGCCATTGGAGTGTCCATAAAGTCACCAATCACTATGCATATGTTAAATTGGCAACTAGGGCCAAACTCCATGTGGGTCAGCTTATTTATGGCAGCTGATATTTTTATTGGATCCCTCTCGTCCAGAGGTGTAGGATCGATCCAAACATCATCCGATTCCGAAAAGTATTTATGGAGATATGAATTTATTTCGGTTATGTAATTATTATCAAGCCGACCAGGTCTTACATAGGCTCAAGAAGCCCAAACGTCATGTCTATTCAACCTGTACATTTTAGTATAAATATAAGAGGATTTGATGTCATTTAGAAACACTCTCAAGGTGATCTCCTCTCCACGTCTTGGGTTTTTGGAGAAGGAGAATCACCAAGAATACGCTAGTCCAGAAGAAGCCCTAGCAGCAAATGATGCCCTAATTCTACGCATGAAGATGATTCGTTGTTCATCTCTATACGCTGTTCAGGAAATGATACATGGTGAAACCCTAGCATAGCAAGGAAATAATGCAGTCATGGAAATGCATATATATGTTGTTATGAATAACGCAGCTATGGCAATGGAGATACGCTATATGGATCGCAGTCATATATATTATGGGACGCAATGATGTATGGAATGCTCATGGTATATACGCTAGGCAGTGATATGCTGACTATGTATATGAAGGACATGAAGGCCGCAGTCAAAGGGTGAAGGCAACAGTGAAGGTGAAAGCGTGGTTTAAGAGATAGGGTGGGCATCAACGTAGTCAGGTAGTGTGGTTTAAAAGATACATGGAACGCATCAACAGATAATGTGGTTTAAAGAAATACGTGGAACGCATCAACGTTGGCCATACGCATAGCCGTACGCAGGCTATGATACAACTCTGCAATATATTTATATATGCAAGCAAACAACGTAGAGATATATATATATATATATATACGATGGCATCATATATATACACAGCACTAGAGAAGATACTTACACGCTCAACTTTCACAATCTAGCAACATATATACATACACACAGTCAATATATATACACGTAGTCAATTTATATACATGCACAATACACAGATATTCGTGGGCAGTAGGGAATCAAAACTACAGGCATGTTGCTTTGATACTCTGTCTACATAACTACAGTCAAGATCTGGTGAGAACAAATCCCGATGGATCTATAGATATCACTAAGTCATGATCTCTTATAAAGAGGTCTGAAATGAAAATGGATTACTGTAGATGACAGCATGATTGTGTAGTTTGAGACTGCATGGAGGATTTTGGAACTATAGCCTAGCTGCTTTGCTAGGCTGCAAGCCATAGCAAGCAGCTAAGGCTGATATCAACAAAAGCAAATTGTTGCAGCATGATGAAGCAACGAGAAGGCAAAGGCAGCAGCATGCTGGGCAGCACTATGAGATCATGTGCATGGGCAGCACAATGATACATGGAGCAGAGGCAGCAGCATGATGATTATGCACAATAGTTTGAGCAGCACGATGATGGATAAGATCATGGACATGGGCGGCATGATGATAATCATGATTAGTACAGCATGGTGCAGTATGCAGTGGTGCAACTAATGGACCAGACGCAGCACAATGATAGGTGAAGTCGTCACCTTGGAGAATTAGTTGAAGCAGAATGTCTTCAATTGATCTCATGTATCATTGTTATAGGAGATGATCTATGCTCTGATCTAGATAAGTCAAAGGGTTGACTTCTGTTATAAATGTACTATCTCTCTCTCTCTCTTTTTCTGCTGAACTTTGAAGAACATAAAAGAAGAATTGATCAAGGGTTTCCCCACACATTGTGGGGTTTGTCCCTTGCTAGCGCCACATCTTGTGTCCTCTTGTCTTGGCATGTCTTCTGCGATTTATACTTATGTTCTATTTGCAGTTTACTTTAATGCTGATGTGATTGCTAACTATGAAAATTTAAATAAATTGCTCTAGCATGGAACATACCTAAAATTAACATGGTATCAGAGCTGAGGTGAAGACAATGCCCAAGCAAGAGTGAAAGAACAATCACCAAAGACAGTTGGGACAAGACAAAAGGATCAATGGGTTCCTCATAATTCACCCACGGTGAAGTCAAAGCAGAGAATGGCGCAGCGGAAGTTTCTAATGGCCCATCTAAAGATCACTTCATTGGGAAGTTTGGATCTAAGGGTGGATGGAAAGGTAGATGCCTTGGTTATGAGTTCGGCCCTTATGCGAAAGAGTGTCCGAATGATAGAGATGCAGGTCATCAAAGACATGGTTGACTCTTCAAGGAAGCAAGGAACCCCAGGTAAGAAGAATCAAATATTGTTTCTAATAAAGAAGTGTTATCTTGTATTGGCCCTCTCCTTCAGATTCTTTGGGAATCTGGCATATTGATTGTAGTGCTTCAAGGTACTTCATAAGATAGAAGGGTGCACTCTCTAATTTGGTAGAGATGGAAACAATCGTGGGATTACACTTGGAGCCGATGCCACCTATCCCGAAAAGGGAATGGAAGTCAAAGGTTTTATGGTGGCATTCGTTGATGGAAAGGTACGTGTTTGAAAATAGAATTTTCTAAAGATGCTTTTGAGTTCAGGGTTGTATTAAGTTACAGGAAGTCCACGAGTAGGACCATGTCCATTGACACATAGCACCGGAGGTCTGTGAGTCAGATGGTGATAGGGAAGCCTGAATTCAAAAAGAGCATGAAACTACATGTTTGAGATGTACCGAAGGAAAATCTTACAAGGGGACCATTCCCCTCAAGTAGTAGGTCCACAAGTTTGAAACAACTCATGGAGTTTTAAATGGGTATCTCATGTAGACAGGTGGAAGAAAGCCCTCTATGGCTTGAAGCAAATCACCCCAGGCATAGTATGAGAGAATCAACAACTATCTGATGAAGTTGAGATTCACTAGGAAAGAAATCGATCCAAACCATTACTCGAAGGTTGTGGATGATAGACCTCTCATATTGGCACCTATGTCTGATAGGTGCAAACCCTCTCATTTGTAGGAGACAGAGGGAGTTGGATTCCGTATGTGTAATGATAAACTGCAAGCCTGTGACTACCTCAAGGATATTAACTTTCAGAAGCTATATGGTAGTGATGTCAGACCAAATTTGGGAAATGCCTCTGAGTTTCATGAACTCAATCACGTTGATGTTCTTGGTGAACTTCCGTCTGGACATATGTTTTGCAGTTAGCATGGTGAGCTCATATTTGGTTGAGCCTCACTGGATTGGTGCCAAGAATCCTCTGAGATATCTTTGGGGCACAATCTGGATTGAGATACACTGTCGGAAATATGAAAACTGCATGATTATTCGAATGCTGACTGGGAAAGCATTGTGGAGGATCACTAGAGCACTTCTCAGTGTTGGTTCTCTTTGGATTCTACTTCGATATCATGGATGAGCAAGAAGCAGAAATCGGTTGTTATAAATACCGTCGATATCGGATACATAACTACGAGTATGACCTCGTATGAAGTTGCTTGGTTGTCGAAACACTTCAGTGAGTACACATGATGAATACCACTGTGATTCTCTGTGACAACCAGAGGTGGGACTCGATTAATAAGGAATCCCATATTCAATGATTTCTCTAGCAGATAGACATCAAATACTGCCTTATCTAGGATATGGTAAGTCGATGAGAAAGGAGGCTCCATTGCACTGAGATGATGTACAGGTCAGAGCCCCGGGGAAAGATCAAATTTGTGATTTTCCCGAACGCCTTGGAGTCATCGAGAGACCTTTGTAAAAGGGTCCTGCATGTTGCATACATTGAACTCTGGGAGCTCTGGGGGGCTTGCGGTTCTTACTGGAGCAATATACGACCACAGGGTGACTCACCCTCCACTGGTAGTGCGCACTGGAACAAGATGATTCGCTCTCTTGTGGAACAGGATGATTCGCTCTCTTGTGTAGCAGGATGATTAGTTCTCCTGTGAGGCTTGGATTGATGTGTTCTCCATGGCGATTGTAGCAAGATTGATGTGTTCTCCTGTGAGGCCTGGATTGATGTGTTCTCCATGGCAATTGTAGCAGGATTGATGTGTTCTCCTGTGAGGCCTGGATTGATGTGTTCTCCATGGCAATTGTAGCAGGATTGATGTGTTCTCCTGTGAGGCCTGGATTGATGTGTTCTCCATGGCAATTGTAGCAGGATTGATGTGTTCTCCTGTGAGGCCTGGATCGATGGCGATTGTAGCAGGATTGATGTCTTCTCCTGTGAGCACAGGATTGATTAGTTCTCCTGTCGAGGCATCCTACCCATGCAGTCTGGGACTCATGGGAAGCACCTCTCATCTGATCAATGAGCAGGGAAATGAAGTTAGGGACCATAGTAGTACCGATGGACACATCGTTGTATCTACCATACTCCCTACGCTAGGATGACCTCCATTGATCTGGGATCAATGATACTGGTCTGGGACCAGTGGTAGGAGTTGTACCATACTATGACGGTGACTTCGGGTCGGTTGAAACTTGAGACTGGTCTGGGACCAATGGTACATACTCTGAGACTGACTTCGTGTCAATGTAGGACTGGTCTGGGACCAGTGAAAGTGGTACATACTATGACGTTGACTTCAGGTTGGTTGAGACTGGTCTAGGACCAGTGGTACACTCTCTGAGCCTGCGATACTGGTCTGAGACCAGTGCTAGGAGTAGTACCCACTATGACGCTGACTTCGGGTCGGTTGAGACTGATCTGGGACCAATGGTACATACTCTGAAACTGACTTCGTGTCAGTGTAGGACTGGTCTGGGACCAATGAGAGTGGTACATACTATGATGCTGACTTTGGGTCAATTGAGACTGGTCTGGGACCAATGGTACACTCTCTGAGCCTACGATACTGGTCTGGGACTAGTGGTAGGAGTAGTACCCACTATGACGCTGACTTCGGGTCGGTTGAGACTGGTCTGGGACAGTGGTACATACTCTGAGACTGACTTCGTGTCAGTGTAGGACTGGTCTGGGACCAGTGGTACATACACTGAGACTGACTTCGTGTCAATGTAGGACTGGTCTGGGACCAGTGAGAGTGGTACATACTATGACGCTGACATTGGGTCGGTTGAGACTGGTCTGGGACCAGTGGTACTCACTTTGAGACTGACTTCAGGTCAGTGGAGACATTCTCAATCAATTCTTCTTCTTCATAGTTCAGCAGAGCTGAGCAGAGCAAAGCAAAGACAACAGAGCTGAGTAGAGCAGAGCAGAGCTAGCAGATCCAGTAGAGCTGAGCAGAGCATAGCAGAGACAACAGAGCTTAGCAAAGTTGGGCAGAGCAGTGCAGGGCACTGATGGCAGAGATATTACAGTCGAACTTATGGATCACCGGATGGAGTTCTCCCTAGTTGAGAGAGAGCGTTAAATTGGCAACTAGGGCCAAACTCCATGTGGGTCAGCTTATTTATGGCAGTTGATATTTTATTGGATCCCTCTCGTCGAGAGGTGTAGGATCGATCCAAACATCATCCGATTCCGATAAGTATTTATGGAGATATGAATTTATTTTGGTTATGTAATTATTATCAAGTCGACCAGCTCTTACGTAGGCTTGAGAAGCCCAAACGTCATGTCTATTCAACCTGTACGTTTTAGTATAAATATAAGAGGATTTGATGTCATTTAGAAACACTCTCAAGGTGATCTCCTCTCCACGTCTTGGGTTTTTGGAGAAGGAGAATCACCAAGAATACGCTGGTCTAGAAGCAGCCCTAGCAGCAAATGATGCCCTAATTCTACGCAGGAAGATGATTCGTTGTTCATCTCTATACGCTGTTCAGGAAATGATACATGGTGAAACCCTAGCACAGCAAGGAAATAACGCAGTCATGGAAATGCATATATATGCTGTTATGAATAACGCAGCTATGGCAATGGAGATACGCTATATGGATCGCAGTCATATATATTATGGGACGCAATGATGTATGGAACGCTCATGGTATATATGTTGGGCAGTCATACGTTGACTATGTATACGCAGGACATGAAGGCCACAGTCAAAGGGTGAAGGCAGCAGTCAAGGTGAAAGCGTGGTTTAAGAGATAGCGTGGGCATCAACGCAGTCAGGGAGCGTGGTTTAAAAGATACGTGGAACGCATCAACATATAGCATAGTTTAAAGAAATACGTGGAACGCATCAATGTTGGCCATACACATAGCTGTACACAGTGTATGATACAACGCTGCAATATATTTATATATGTAGGCAAACAAGCAGAGATATATATATACGATGGCATCATATATATACACAGCACTAGAGAAGATATTTACACGCTCAGCCTTCACACTCAGGCAACATATATACATACACGCAGTCAATATATATACACGTAGTCAATTTATATACATGCACAATACGCAGATATTTGTGGGCAGTAGGGAATCAAAACCGCAGCCATGTTGCTTTGATACTCTGTCTACATAAATACAGTTAAGATCTGGTGAGAAAAAATCCCGATGGATCTATAGATATCACTAAGTCATGATCTCTTATAAAGAGGTCTGAAATGAAAATGGATTGTTGTAGATGACAGCATGATTGTGTAGTTTGAGACTGCAGGGAGGATTTTGGAACTATAGCCTAGCTGCTTTGCTAGGCTGCAAGCCATAGAAAGCAGCTAAGGTTGATATCAACAAAAGCAAATTGTTGCAGCATGATGAAGCAACGAGAAGGCAAAGGCAGCAGCATGATGGGCAGCACTATGAGATCATGTGCATGGGCAGCACAATGATACATGGAGCAAAGGCAGCAGCATGATGATGATGCACATTAGTTTGAGCAACATGATGATGGATAAGATCATGGACATGGGTAGCATGATGATAATCATGATTAGTACAGCATGGTGCAGTATGTTGTGGTGCAACTAAAGGACTAGATGCAGCACGATGATAGGTGAAGTCGTCGCCTTGGGGAATCAGTTGAAGCAGAATGTCTTCAACTGATCTCATGTATCATTGTTATAGGAGATGATCTATGCTCTGATCTAGATAAGTCAAAGGGTTGACTTCTGTTGTAAATGTACTATCCCTCTCTTTCTTTCTCTGCTGAACTTTGAAGAACATAAAAGAAGAATTGATCAAGGGTTTCCCCACACATTGTGGGGTTTGTCCCTGGCTAGCGCCACATCTTGTGTCCTCTTGTCTTGGCATGTCTTCTGCGATTTATACTTATGTTCTATCTGCAGTTTACTTTAATGCTAATGTGATTGCTAACTATGAAAATTTAAATAAATTGCTCTAGCATAGAACATACCTAAAATTAACAGCATACATGTCTAAAACCTCCATGATCTTGCTAGCTTCCCCATAGCTGGCCAAGATCATGCTCTGATACCACTATAATGTTCCAAATAGAAAAATACAGCAAATAATAGAAGCAAGGAACTAGCTACAACTATAGAATTCAAAAATGTGCAACCATACACATTAAACACTGAAATATGAGCAAAAATTTTGAGCCATTATATTAATATGGTTAAATTTGAGTACAAAAAATGAGAGTAGAGGAACCTGGGCTTGCTACTGCAAGCTATGAAAAGAACCCAAGTGTGAGTACAATGCTCAAATGCTAGGAAGATTCCCCAGCAAGACTGTGCATGCCCAGGAAGAACTACTAGCTATTGTCAAAAGGAAACTAGAGATACTGCTCTGTAAATGCTCGGAATGAGATGAAACAGGGTGAGTGGCCTCCTTGCAAGAACCCCCAAAAAAATTCGCAAATATCACACAAACCCAAGTGGTGGAAATGATCCTAGAGTGAACTGTGCCCTTTTCCAATAATTTCTGCTACTGGCTATTGGATGGAACTAGGAATTTTTCCCTCATAAGTGCTCAGAAAATTATGCAAAATTAATCCTAGCCTCCTTTCACCAAACCCACAAAAACTCATAAAGGGTTTGGGCTAAATCCACTGAACCACGGTGACCTCCAACAAGTGTGAATTGCTCAATTTGGCCAGAAAATGCGCCACAATTATGATATTGTTGAATTAGGCCCAAATTCACCGCTGAAAATTTCCTCATGCTCTTCTACAAGTTTATCTTTGGAAGCCCAATGTTTTTCCAACCCCTTGCTCTAAGAATCAACTCTCTCAAATACTACATAGGTTGTGTCTAGGAGACTTTGCGAACTGCCAAAATTAACAAATTCGACACACAAAATAATGTTGATCCCATCCCTACAAATCCACTACAAAATTGTCGGCGTCAATAGAGGAAAC
Source organism: Pinus tabuliformis (assembly GCA_031772625.1). Classification (NCBI taxonomy): domain Eukaryota; kingdom Viridiplantae; phylum Streptophyta; class Pinopsida; order Pinales; family Pinaceae; genus Pinus; species Pinus tabuliformis. The sequence continues at coordinate 1,027,709,854 of CM062805.1, forward strand.
CCTATGCAAAATAGTCAGAACTCCAACCCATAATAGTTGATCCTCCAATAAGCAACCCGAACTACCTCTGCGCCCCAAGAGTGTGCAAAACTAAGTGAATACCAGCAGTAAAGCTCTATGGAAATCCTGAATTCGACTCCCCAAATTGTCTTACTAGGGAGACATTCGAAGTTCTTCAGAATGAGGGTGGGATTTCTGCTCAGAAATTGCTTGTGCTAAACAGCACAAATTGTCTTGGTTAAGCAGCTCAAGACAACTAATTGTTGAATTATCAAATGACCAAAGATATCAAATGGAGGCTTCCAAGCTCTATTTATAATTGTTGGCCCTCTCTCCCTTGGTGGTCCCCACCTTCCACTAATTCGCACCCCTTCCTCTCTCTCTCTCTCTCTTCTCACTAGTGCGAATTGCCTCGAGTCGAATTTTCTCTCCTTGTGGCCCCCACTCTCCACTAAGGCTGTGATTTTCCTCTTTCTTCCTAAGTCCCAATGCTAGAAATGTCTCCCTTTTTCCAAAATTATCTTTAATGCGGAAAATAAAAAATGGGGTGTAATGTCCCAAATCAAAATTTTTGGAACAGACACTTCATATAAAACTATCATGCATTTTCCAGAAGATTGCCATGTAAAACCCAAATCATAAATCTATAAATTCCACAAAATCTCATTAAAAATCAAAACATGAGGAACAATGAGAAATGCAGCAACCAAAATCCAACTTTATTATACATAGATGTATGCCAATACAATCTCTGGAAATGACCCTCTGGTCTCCAAACTAAAACAGAAAAACAATCACTACACCTGTGGATTCTGAATGAATCCACCAAGGGGAGACGGGTGCTCGCCCAATCTCTCTAAATCATCCGAGGGTTTTCGTCCTAGGGCTACCAATGGAGTAGAGAACCAGGTTCTCAACCTCTCATACAAGAAACAATACTCAATCCAAGATGTCCTCCAATGGCCTCCTCCTCCTCTTTTATAGATATAATGGCCCCCTCTAGAATCTCCTATTTTATTATTATTTTAATCATGGAGCATTTTTCCCTCTTTTATTTTAATTAAAATATTCTTTTTAATGCGGGAAAAGGGTAAATTGGCCACCATGTCTCCTCAAGTCACTGAAACTCCCATCCAAAAGTCCCATCATGTAGATCTTCTCGTTCCGGTTCCAACAAGCTATTACACTGAGGTGTTCCATCAATTAATCTCCCCAGAATGCCACCTCAAGCATAATTAATTAAGTTATGCCCAATAATAATGTTGATTTTTGAAAGTTGTTGGAATGCAACGGAACGAAAGGCAAACTGTGTTGATGATGGAATATGCCAAGAGAATGCCGTCAAATCCCATAAAAACTCCTCAAAACTCCATCGGGACCCTTGATGACATAAACCTACTCCACTGACCTGGCCATCCCCTGTCTTGGAAATCCACCCTGGTTGTACTATGAAGAAGAATAAAAATGGGGACATGACAGTCCTCCCGTCGCAAGATTGCTTGCCCTCAAGCAATCCATATCTGTGGACCAATCTGGTGGCCCAACGCAACTGAGACCCAATGCTAGGATCCCATACGAACCACTTGGTGATGCTCTGCTCCTGTGTCAACCCACCATGGACGGACTCCTCGATGCCCAGATCCCAGACCAATCTCCGACAGAACCTGTCATCAACAAATCCTCCTTGATCCCAATGCCACCAAGAAGGAGCATCAATGCTCCACGGCTCATGATGTGTTATAACTCTGGCTGTGAATGTTGCTCCATCCACCGCATACCAACTCATCGCCTCTCTCCAGTCCAACCCTTGCCATAGACCAAGGTCATCCCCACTCTGCTGATGCAAGGCTAATGTTATCGAAATACTGGTGAACTGTCAGTCCACCTCCCACTACTCACTGAAACATATAGTAACCTCCTCATCTAAGTGTCCCTGTTATACTGAGCCCTGAACTAAGGTTGATACTCCATCAAAAGGATACCAACTCATGATCTCCCACCAATCTAATGTACGGACACCTGTGCAAGGGATATGTCTGCTATGCTGAAACTAGTCCATGCTCAACTCCTGAGGCTCTACTTGGTTAATCGAAATATGTCTAAGAAAATTTGCCTTCACCCCTCTAATGGGAAGAAGTGGGCGCACTGTGTTGCAAGCCCTATATCTATATACTCCTGGAGAGGGCTTCTCCCTGAAAGTCCTGTAGCTCTGCCATTTGCATGTGCATCTACCCGCACCTCATCAGTGGGTCAGCGCAAATATGGATGTACCACCATCTCCAACAGCTCCTGTCGTCTACTAGCCTCCTACAAGACTACCCTGTCAATCTCCAACATCTCCTAAGGACAAGTGTCTACAAATACTACCTCCCTGGAGGCTGCCTACACATATTTCTGCTCCACAATGGTTGGCCCCACGGATGTCTTCTCATCCTCCATCATGGGCTCAACATGAGCCACTAGCTAACTCTCCAACATTGGCCCATCCCGCACACTGTGTGTGTCATCTGTCTCATGCTCCTCTATGTGCTCCCTATGTTGAATCATCAATCACTCATCTACTCCTGGATCTCCTTCCCTCATGGGAACAATCAGCTGCTCGTCATACTCCTCTACCACACATGGATGCACATCTGGGCTACTAACATCAACTCCACATGACTGCTCGTGCTCCTCAGAGGTATCATCGTATGAACCCATGGACTCGTCCAAAGAAGAGTCCTCACCCTGAAAGTCAGAAGGAATCTCCTCTTGCTCTACCTCTGTCATCTCCCCAGCGTCACTCAAGCATGAGTGGTTAGGTCCCCAAGCTCGCTTGCAAACAAGGAAAAGTCCCTTCCTCCTCATCTCATTCCTTCTACATGATCCCCCAATCCTGAGTTGCTCATCCCTAGTCAACTTCCCCTTGAACAACCCAATGTTCTGCTCTACCAACCTTTCAGCTAATTCATAAGAAGCAGGTGAGACCAACTGTTCTCTCCTCCAAACGGACAACAATCGAGACTGCAATGTCTGGAAAATGGCATCATGGCCTCTCATACATGATGACAGGATGGACTACATGTGTGTTATGACTGTGTCAGGATGATGTTTCCTAATTTTGAAGAAGCATTGGAACATCTGCAAGATCAAACCATCACAGTCTAGATCTAACATGATTTCATATGTCCTAGTCATGGACATAATTTTCAGAATTTGAAGCTTCTTCCCAAATGTAGGACTTGCACTACTGTCTAAGTCCTGAAAAGTCTCTACTATCAGCTTGGAAACTCTCCTCATAATATCATCATTGTAAGGAGCTATAAGGGTGGTGAGTCTCATGATGTTACTAAGACAAGATGTCGCTGGAAGTCTAACCCCTTCACAAGGTTCCTCGAAGAACTTGTGTTGTATGAGAGGAAGCATGGTTGGTTTTAAAGCCCAAATTAGTTTCTTCCCTTCTAACTGGCTCACTTTGGAAAGGAGTGTATCTAGGTCATCAAGTTTAAAAATAATTTTCCATGCGACCCTCATGTGCTTCAAATTTGTCCCAAGTGCAAAGATTTTGTGTCCTATTTCCTGCCCCTTCTGCACATATTTTGGCTGCTCTCTCTAAAGAATGGCATAGACCCCCTTTGAGAAGGGTCTATTGTTTGCTGCTGATAAGTTATCAAGGGAGTTTAGCAAGGCTTGATCCATGTTTTGGCTCAATGAGGACAAGAACATCAAACTGACTTATACAAGACTTGCTGGCAGTACGACAGAGGTACATAATAACAACATATGACTAAACCTCTCACCTACAACAAACATCAACTAAGATGGACACTTTGTTCAAATACAAAATATGTCAGGACAACAATAGAAGCAACTATTCTAATTTCTGATTTCTGCAATACACAATATAGACGTTGCAACAAGGTAAGACTCAACAATTAACACTTCGTTTTCTGCAACCACATTTTCAGTATGAGAACCCTTTGATTTGATAGGAATAATGTAAGCGGCCAATCAAGATTATGACTTCAATGCACCAATTTTAGCAGCATATAAACCCTTGCATTTAGCTAAAAAGATACACAGATATATCTACTGCTGGAGCAAGGTATATACTGACAGTAATACAAAACTCTGTCAATACCATGGACAATAGCATACATACTATACTCAAACCTTCTTAAAAAACTATTCTCATCAAGGCACTGATATAGACACTACAGAACAAGATCATTGTTCACCAAAGGACTCAACCATAAACATGACATTTATAAACTCCACCACATATGCTCTGTCAAACAATTGCCTCCAATCCTAGTAATAACATTATTCAACAGCTACAATGTCATCCCTTGTTACAATTAAATTGCACTTACCAGTCCACACTACCCGAAGCCATGGATCTTTGCAACAACGCACTAGCAGCCACCATATCACTTTCCAGGACTGCCCCAGACTCTACCTTAGCGTGCCAGACGTACTGTGTCAATGATTGGGCTCAGTTTGCCCATGACAATAGTATGGGATTTAACACACATCAACTTACAACATTCCCTCAATTGGACCCCACACAGCTATAGGTGCTATGTAGAATTCGCACATCAGTGCAGAACATTCCATATTTCGACCACGATCTTCCTACTGATACGACGACTCAATCCTCTATCTCATTTAATCTTTGCACTCAATGCTTTGTTCAAACTTTCGTATGCCCATGACTACAACGCTCACAATTGGTTGAATCGTCGTCAACGAACAAGAACTCAGCAAATGAGGCCCTATGTTGTCCGTCTGTCTCCCCTTATATTTAGCAGCACGCAGTCAAATGTCCTCGGACAACTAGCTTCTCTGTTGACCCGACCTGTCGATTTGATTACACGTTAAACTTTCACATTGCAAATTAAAAAATTTGGCGGAATCTAATTATCTTGAACTTGGTTTAAGCGTGACTTGGTTTAAGTACGCAAGTGTTCAGCACTTTGGCTTTAGAATCCCGGTGACCACCATTATTCTTGTTGCACATGCGGACGTCGATCTAATCCACTTATACCCATTGACATCAAGAATGATAATCCAGCCCAGTCATTATCTGATGCAAACTTGCATCTGACTTGAGCCACAGTACAATGACCATACGAGTACGAGTGTTGCGGCCTTCGATCTTCATCCAGTGACATGCTCCATTTAATTACCTTGACCGCCTTCGATATTCACTCACCCAGCCACTGATTCACCAAAGATTTTCTTCTTAGAAATGCAGAACGCACAAGTTGGTAATATGATTCGGCCCCCGTTCCAACAACGAAACCTCTTACAACAATTGGATCTACAGCTTCTACTCTGGGCCTTCCTCACCACATTCTGCAAGCAAATTCAAGGAATATGGGTTCTTTAAAATGCTTGTGGCACCACGACTCTTCAAAATTCGATAAACATTCTGGTCACACACTGAATCTCGATCCAGGTATTGGAGGCTCGATCGCCATGCTACGCCTAATATTAATTTGGCTGATAGATTATTTGTTTCACGCACAGGAAATGCACTCTACGGGGAAATATGCACCGGTATACTTAACTCATGCACTACAGTTCTCTGCCTCCTTGATCTTTGGCATACGCATTACTCTACATACAGCAGATAAAAAGTGTTTTTCCACAACAAACAGACCACAGACTTTTGTCTATGCATGCTCTATCAAGAACCAGCATAGAGATCTGCATCCAACAATATCAATTCGATCAACTCCCCAAATCGCTTACTTTAATATTCTTCAGCATGCATCCTTACGCACAAGCATAACTCGTCCTTTGTCAAAGATGTGCATTGCTTCTTACACACTGAATTGCCCATCATAATGTTACGTAATCAACGTGTTTCAAATCGGTCACAGGTATAGACATTGCAAAGCTCATGCAGATTGACCCATAATTATTCTTCCAGTGACTGATAATCTGGCAATCCTAGCCGAGCGGCCATTGTGCATATATCGGCTTCAAATCTGCCACTGATATGTCCTCGCCGGAACGGTCCCTCGTTCTGTGAGATGGGCCCTCAGCTCCTTCGATTCCATATGCCGCTTGAGGTTTTGATACAACCGCTCTTCAACGACTTGTAACATTGGGCAATTTTGTTGGATTCTTATCATGCATCCAACAATTTCTCAAAAATTTTGTCACATAGTGAGAAAAATTGTCGAGCTCTTTGAATAAGCTTTTATTCTGCAACAAAAACTAGGTCTTTGACTTCTCTCGCAAAACCCTCCGACAATAATCGTTGCAACTGGAAATTGAATACCCGCACGATGAGTCGAGATCAAGGCTCTGATACCACTGTAATGTCCCACATCAAAAATTTTGGAACAAACACTTCATATAAAACTATCATGCATTTTCCAGAAGATTGCCATGTAAAACCCAAATCATAAATCTATAGATTCCACAATTTCTCATTAAAAATCACAACATGAGGAATAGTGAGAAATGCAGCAACCAAAATCCAACTTTATTATATATAGATGTATGCCAATACAATAGCTGGGAATGACTCTTTGGTCTCCAAACTGAAACAGAAAAACAATCACTACACCTGTGGATTCTGAATGAATCCACCAAGGGGAGATGGGTGCTCGCCCAATCTCTCTAAATCACCCAAGGGTTTTCGTCCTAGGGTTACCAATGTAGTAGAGAACCAAGTTCTCAACCTCTCATGCAAGAAACAACACTCAATCCAAGATGTCCTCCAATGGCCTCCTCCTCCCCTTTTATAGATTTGATGGCCCCCTCTAGAACCTCCTATTTTATTATTATTTTAATCATGGAGGACTTTTCCCTCTCTTATTTTAATTAAAATATTCTTTTTAATGCAGGAAAAGGGTAAATTGGCCACCATGTCTCCTTAGGTCACTGAAACTCCCATCCAAAAGTCACATCATGTAGATCTTCTTGTTCTGGTTCCAACGACTATTACACTGAGGTGTTCCATCAATTAATCTCCCCGAAATGCCACCTTGAGCATAATTAATTAAGTTATGCCCAATAATAATATTGATTTTTGAAAGTTGTCAGAATGCAATGGAACGAAAGGTAAACTGTGCTGATGACGGAATGTTGTCAAGCGAATGCCATCAAATCCCATAAAAACTCCTCAAAACTCACTCGGAACCCCTGATGACATAAACCTGTTTCACTGACCTAGCCATCCCCTGTCCTAGAAATCCACCCGGGCTGTACTATGAAGAAGAATAAAAATGGGGACATGACATGGGGATATTACATAAGTTAAGTTTTGTATTTTTCACTTGTAAAGTAGTTTTCAATATTGCATTTCGTTTAATTGAAATTGTCATCAAACATGCTGTAATTTTTTTTTATATAAGATAAATCATCGACAAGTTCTTTCAAAATCTCTTATTGTTATTGAGATCTTGCGAAGCATTTAGATTGTATCTCAGTTTCTAGAGAATATCTCAATATTTTTTCAAAAAGACTATTATTTCTGCCTTTTTGAAAGGCACAAGAACAGGAAATTTTATAACTTTGAAAGTAGAAGTGACAAGTTATTTTGTCAGCTTAATAGATACTTAAAGCAGTTTTTCTAGAGCATAGGGAGGTAAGGATGCTAAAAAGTAGCAAATGAGGTAGCTGAGGAGCACGATATCATTTCTGGAATTAGATAGAAATGAGAACAAGCCAAATAAGTGGCACTGAAACATTCAATAGAGTAGTGCAAAGAATGGCATCCACTACCAACAAAAACCTGTATGAAATCTACATATTCAGAAGCAGAAACCATGACCCTTGAATACATACTAGGAAATCCCGCACCGAAGTTGATAGCATGTTGATATTATGTTAAGAGATATGAACTACTATCCCAAAGCCAATATTCTCTTAAGCAAATGTTTCTCTTATTTGTGGTTAAGCACTAAAAATGTAACACATTAATCGGTTAGAAGTTACATGTTTGCAAGCTTGAAAAGTGTAATGAAAAAAAAAACATATTTTTTTAAGCGAAATACTCCCTTGTAAATGTAACAAACACTTATGCTTTGCATAGCCAACATTAATACAATTCTTCTTTTGACTCATGCCACTTGTATTATGCACCAGAAAGGCTACCAGCTTATTAAATTAATCTTCAAGGAGCAGCAAACAATCTTTGTGGCAAATAATAGGGATAAGCACCTTTGCATTGCAAAGTGAGCGCCTCAGATTTGAAAAGGATCCATCACAAACAACAGTAAGAGGAGCAAATGCTTCAAGTTCCTTTCCAGCTGCAGACTTGTACTTTACACCCTTAACAACCCCATCCTTTTCAACCAAAGAAAGTACAGTTCCTTGCTCCAGACAAACCCTGCAATCACATGAACTTTGATTCAAATTAGCTTCTAGTTGATGTTGTTCATACAAGAACGCAATATACATGAATGGAACAAGGCCATTGAACATATTAAATTTCATATTTATGCAAATAGACATAACTTCATGGCTCCTAGTTTATACACACTAACTTCAAGTCTTCAATGCCAACCACCAGGAATCAAGTGAAGCTGGAAAGAGGACTTGAGCTTTGGATTAGTGTAAGTTTTATAACAATAACATGAACACATAAAGAAAACCAAGATTCCATTAATAATGAGAAAGTGAAATCTTTCTTATAAAGAATTACAAGCTAGTCAAGAAAAGTCAATTTATGAATTTCGGATAAACCAAGAAAAACACTAGAAATAAAGCATAAACACATAATAAAATAAAGTCAAAGTGACTTTATTAATACCTAAGTCTAATATCTAATTGACCATTATAATCCGATATTTACTTAACACTCTCCCTTAATGGTCAATCTACTAACTACATCAAGCTTATCCCAACATTTTACATATTTTTCGGGACCCAAAGACTTCGTGAAAATGTTTGTAGTTTGGTCCTTTGTGCGACAAAACGAAAACTCAATAGATCCATCCTCTACAAGCTATCTGATGAAGTGGAAATGTATTTTAGCATGCTTGGTATATTCATGGAAGACTGGATTCTTGGCATGTTTAAGAAGTCCTTGTGTTGTATATGTTTCTCGAAGGCAGTTCTTGGTTGCGAAACTGCACCAAGAAACCAACTCAACCAACTTTAGGTTCAAGCTGGCCCTCAAACCAGAGGGGACTCCCTCAAGTGTTACAAGGCTTTATTATAGTTCATTGTAACTGAACAACAGCCTATGAAGCACAGTGGTCAGATCTAGGGGTTGCTGTATAGGGTGGATGCTTCAAGTTTCCAATATCTGCTTAACAAATAAAGCCCTCTGTTGCAGAGGCCTTATCAAAGTATCAGCGTTCAGCTATGATAGAATAACATAGCTTGAAAGGGTTTGATAGAGGAATAGAAGAGAATTTAGATAATCAAGTATCCTCCCTGAATACCTAATCATCTAACAAGAGCAGAAACATATAGAAGAACCTTTATAGTGAACACAAATATGTTCAAGTATACCATAAAAGCAACAATTTAATGATTTTTGGGTGATCTGGTCGAACACATTGTTCAATTAATTACTTGATATAGAAAATAACATTGCATTAGGGAGGTCAGGGACATTAATACTCAGCCTAGCCCTTTCCAATGTCCCACACTACCTCAAATATATGCAAAAAATATTATGTAATTACAAGAAAATACATACATAAGAAACAAATTCTGTCATTATCTGGAGCTAGAAGCCCTTGATTAAAAACTCTGTAATAGCATACTTCAAAAAAAATCTCAGGGTTTTGGCATCAAGGGCCAACAACCCTTGTTTATTACAATTCAAAGTTATCACTAGCTTTCTAGAAATAAATCAAATAAAAAATAAAACTAAATCTAAAAATAATTAATTGCAAAAGAATTTTGAAATATTGGAGCTGTTGATGACAAATGTGCTTTCAATCTGGAATTAGCCCTTTGACTTGTTGATCATCTTCCTGAAGATCTAAATCTGTTCTCTTAAAATCTGCTAGCTGTCCAACAATCAAGGCAATGAACCTTTGACGGTTGATTCTGTGCCTGGGAAATTCTGCCACTTGTGTCCACAAGATCCCCTATTCTTGAGCTAAACCTCGAACGCTATAGTTGCCAAATGCCCTGCCACCAAAACTGGGATATATTGTTATCTGATAAAATGCCTTTAAATTTGCAATTTAATTCTCTTTCTATTGGTGCTCTGCCTTCGATTCTCCTTTAACTGTTGATTCCAAGTCTAAAAATCTGGAATTGGTGATGTTGAAATTTTCTGGATTCGTCATCAAGCCTTTAACTGCTAATTGATTCATCTCTGTTCCAAGATTGGGGAATCTAATTACCACCTGTTTGATGAACTTGAAATGATGCCAATTGTGCTTGATATTCTCGAATTTGAAGCCTGTAAATGTTGGATGCATCCCTGTAATGCTTTCTTGTCGCTCAAAATGTCAAAATACCCAAAGTTCAGACCTTCTTCCCTTAAGTTCTACTCTCTTCTGCATCTCTAGCATGATATCTGATCCTCCAATAAATTCGACTTTTATGTACAATTGTGGAAAGCTAGATCAGTTAGAATATACTTTAAGGCCTTCACGCATTTCTTTATCTGTCAGAATATTGAAGCTACTGAATTCCTGTCCTTCCATTCTCAGGATTTCAACAGCTTTCACACTAAAACCACATCGAAGTTCTTCAGGAGTGCCCTTCAAAATCCTTCACAAGATTCTGAAACCAATCAGATTGAGTCAAATTCTAACTCGAACAAGAACCTGTTTCATTTGCCTCATGCCAGCATGTAGGATGTCCTCCTTGTAGACTGAATTGAAATCTGTGAGTTTATCAACTTTGAACATAGGCAGAGGAGGGTGAAAGAAAAATACTAATAAATGAACGATCTATACTTTTTCTTTTTTTGCTGCAATGAAAAATTCTTGTAGTAATTGCTCTGGCCATGTATTGGACCAATTCAACACATAGATGAACAGGCTCATCTATTGGTCACAGAACTCAGTGAAGCTTTCACTGAAGAATCTGGTTCCTTTGCTGAGAACTTCATCCTTAAGGTAGAAATGCCCTTTCTCAAGCCCTGAAAGCAGCCCTCCTAGAGCATCAAAAATAAGTGTTCACATACACATTAACAGAGCCATAGCTTCCTTTCTTAACACAACAGAGCCTCTTCAAACAATTTTTAAAAGCTATATCATCTGTTTGGAAACCTGTAATTTCAGTTAACTATAGTATTTATTCTATGGAAGATTAGCGTTTGTTGTGGAAAATGCACTGCTCGTATGAGTGGTGAGCAAAGCCAGGATGAGCTGATAGTGGTGACCAATATTTTCTCCACTCTTTGTTTGAAATATCATGTCGCTCAATAATGGCAAATCATCAGAAACTGTGTCACGACAGTGATCTCCTAGGTGTATCAAGAACTTCCTGAGCAACTTGCATTTTTTGTTGTAGTTGAGTTGAATATATCTACAATGTCCTCCTTCAGAGACCAATGCAATCAATTTTCTGCTCATGCTAGTGTCACTTATGGCTATGGTCATCTCATCCCTAAATTTTTCCAGCCCATTGCTTGTTGCAGACTTAAGAATCTCCCTATAAAATTCCAATCCCTTCAATCATCACAAATTCTTGCATCAAACACAATTACAACCCTTCTTTCGAATCATGTATTTTTCACTTCAGCCTGTCTCTTTACCAAAACTGTCCAGTCATGCTTTCTACACATAAAAAGACACCTGCTGTGAAACTAGCAACGAAATAGCCACAGACTAAACTTAGGGCCACTCGTCTTCTCTGGCAAATTAAAACCATGTACTATCACTGAAACCAGAAGTGGATTGCGGGGCCGGGGGGTGGGGGGCACCTGTGGTAAGCAGTTTTGATGCAGGGGGGTCCACAATTTTCAAAATGCTGCCATGTCAACAAAATTTGTTTGGAGCAATGTTATTAAAAAGGACCAGTCATCTAAACCTCCCAGACTGGGAACCAGTTAGAACCGGACTGGAACCGGTAAAAAAACCGGACCAAAAAACTGGCCAACCAAAAACACATATTGTAATTAAATTTTAATGAAAACCACATATATTCATGTGCATCCATGTTAATCCAAACCATTTATACACAAATAAGCAAACGTTCTCATTTATAAAGCATATAAGAGTGCACATAACCAAAATAAAACCGAGTGCAATCCATCTTTGAACTGAAAATACATCAAAAAACAAGACCTATATGGCCTCTAGCATCCAAAAAATATCTTGCTACAACAAATGCCTACATATCATCAAAATATTTGCCTATGTTGGGATCTTCATCATCAATATCACCCTCTAAGCATTAAAATAAGATAAAAAAATGCTTACAATGTAAATTCAAGATTTTGTTTGAGTGAAGGGTACATTTTTAGTAGGATCATGATAGAGGAGTTCAACAATAAATGTTAGTTTGATACCCTCATACATGATATAATCCAATGGAAACATTGCAATCTCCCCAATCCTGAAAAATTGTTAAGTCTACTGGATTTTGAGTGAGATCTAAAAATCTAATTTCTCCATATGAAATCCAATGAGTTCAAACCCTCTCTCAAACATCCTGAGTCATTTCATGGCAATATTAGAAATTTAAGTAAAAGTAAAGATAATGGAGAATGTCACTTTTACTTTTTTAACATTACCTTGAATTGCATACCAATAGTAGGGCCATATGCTTGAATATTGGGCACCTACACTCGGCTAGTGCCCAACTAAGACAAAACTTAAAAGAAAAAAAGCAAAACAGGCCCCACTTGTTGCATTTTACGTGGCTTTACTGTACCAAACCGACCAAAAATGGTTCAAGTCACTAGTTTGAACTGGTTTTGCCACAAAATAGTCTGCCAGTCTGAACCAATTGGTCCGGTCTGTTCCTGATAACACTGGTTTGGAGAAACAATTAATTGCATACCCCCTCCCTTTGTTAAAGCTCAAATAGCCAAGGGGTTCCACAATCAAATTACCACCATTGATCTTCTTTTGTGTTGGAGAGTATGACACCGAACTTTATCTGTGTGTTCACTGCTTTACCAGATGTTTATTATCGCCCTCAGGAACCATCTATTGAGCTTCTTCAATGGAAATTAATATGGCTGCTTGATCCATTGACTTAGTTTACAAATAATTGTCTCAACGCTAAGAACTGCAAATTTCTCATCTGGGGAATAGGTAATCATGTACGAGAAATAACCAAACTCCAAAACCAATTCTATCTGCAACAAAACGATGTTCCAAAATTCTCATTTGCACATAATGACTTTTGGCAATGGTAATGGTCTTAACATCTGAAACTTAGGAATCGTCTTAAATTGGTGTTTGTCTTGACAATTGGTCGTATACCTTGACAGGTGGACTTTAATAATGTTTTCTGGTGTTTCCTTAGCGGTGTATATGACCCATGTTACTACAAATGTAACAACGATGCATGAGTTTTAACAAACCTTTGAAAATTTCTCAAAATGTTCCCACAAGCAATAACTTTTGTCATGCAGAAAAATTTAACAAACTAACCTTCACGTACTTAAACTTCCACAATGGTTATGATCATCGTTGATTCTTCTTAACATATGAGCTCCTACATTTCAACATCCAGTTGGCTATTCTCGTGCTTTTCCTTTTGTTTCCCAAATATGGGATATATCCCACATGCGGCAATAGAAAGGATATAAAGCGCTTTATATGTTTGAGTTCCCCTAGGATAACTTGATGTGTTGAGCATATAATTCCCTTTGTGGCTCCTCCACTCAGTGCCTTGTGTTGTTATTTGATATGTTGAGTGATGCCTCGATTTAAGTCTGACTAAGTCGCTTGATGAACACCTTGTGTTGTTATTTGATATGTTGAGTGATGCCTCGATTTAAGTCTGACTTAGTCGCTTGATGAACATCGATGACTTGGTGGATAGTGGATTTCAGTGGCATATGTAACATGACTTGAATTTGGAGATTGGGACATATACCTAATATTTTTAATAATCTGGATAGTGGATTTCAGTGGCATATGCAACATGACTTGAATTTGGAGATTGGGACATAAACCTAATATTTTTAATAATCTCCTAATATGAATCATAAGAGGCTGAGACCATGCATAGACTTGTTCTAAGCCCAAAAGGCCCAAAAATCACACTTTGACCCAATTTTGCCATTAAGCTCGAGAGTATAAAAAAATGGTTTTTAATAATCTGGATAGTGGATTTCAGTGGCATATGCAACATGACTTGAATTTGGAGATTGGGACATAAACCTAATATTTTTAATAATCTCCTAATATGAATCATAAGAGGCTGAGACCATGCATAGACTTGTTCTAAGCCCAAATGGCCCAAAAATCACACTTTGACCCAATTTTGCCATTAAGCTCGAGAGTATAAAAAAATGGTTAAAAGAAATTAAATTTTTTAGCTCAAACCCCCAAATTTTTACAAGATTTATAAAAAAAATTGTCACATTTTAAAGGGGTCAAAAGATGTTACAACATCGGCTCCAACTGACAACTGCTTCCCCTGTGGGATGCAGCGAACTAGTAGACCTGTTCCTTTCTGTTGCGTAATGGAGTCATTCCTGCAACCTGTGATCTGAAACGTGCAAACTACAAACTTAAGCCTATAACCTGTTCTAAAACCATAACATGTTTTGTAACCTTTAGGCATACACAAATTTGATTCTGCAAATTTACTTTGAGTATTGTACATGAGGAATGCTCTTTAATCAAAGGAAAGACATGCTAACACAGTTTTCACTGGGATACCAAGCATCATCTTTATCTGACCTACCTGTCTGTTAAAATTGGCAACTAGGGCCAAACTCCATGTGTGTCTACCTATTTATGGCAGCTGATATTTTCTTGGATTCCTCTCGTCGAGAGGTGTAGGATTGATCTAAAGATCATTCGATTCCGACATGTATACATGGAGATATGAATTTATTTGTGTTATGTGACAATTCGTCAAGGTCGGCCAACATCCAAACTACCCCCGCTTGTCCTCAATGTTTCACCATAAATAGAAGAGGTCTTCAAGTCATTTCACACAATCATCTCTTGTGATCTCTCGTAGGTTTTGGTGGTAGGAGAGATCTAAATGGGATACGTTGCCCTAGAGGGTTTGCCCTAGCTCTAGACGTTGTTTGAAGAGATCTATACGCTGCCCTAAATTACAGTCATGGAGCATAAGTATCACGTTGAAGAAGAGGCACCTATGCTGCCCTAAAGGAGGCTCTCCTACGCAGTCCAAGAAGAGGACTTAACGCTGGTATGGAGAAGCCCCAACCACTGCTAAATGATGCCCTAATAGGTTGTCCTAGACCGCAGTCATTAGGGGTGTGTATGCAGCAAGAGGAGGCACTTAACGCAGTCATGATGGTGGCTTCCATTCACTGTCAAAGGGAGCCTCTATATGCAGCTAAAGGAAGCTCCATAAAATCCCTAGCCGTTGTCCTCTACACATAGCTACACAGTCAAAGGGAACCTGAATGAACTCCTAATCCGCAGTAAGAAAGAGACTCATACACAGTTCTAAAGGATGTAATTTAGGTGTTGTTCAAGCAAGGAGAACTAGCGAAAGGAAGCTCCAAACCGCAGCATTTAAATGTGCCATAGGATGCAGTCAATAAGGCTTTAATCCGTAGCTAAAGGGAGCTCTAGTCTCTGTCCTAACCGTAGTAAAGGAGGCCTAAGAAGAGGCTCCTATCTTCTGTCCTAAACCGCAGATCAAGAGGTGACCCCATCCGCAGTTAAGGGTGATTGTCCATAGCTACAGGAGGATGGTCACAAGCAGCCTTACACAGTGACCTAGCCACCGGGATTATGCCTCATTACTGTAGGTGACAACATGGCCATTTGTTTGGGTATGATATGCTGGGCAAAAGTATCCAATAGGGTGGTTACATAAAGTCTGATTGGGTCACTGTGTGAAGGGACAAGCAAAATGAATATGCTGCCTGTAGACTGTGTTAGGCCGCAGGCCATAACACCACAGTCAATTTCGTATGGATATTTGAGGACTCATATCATTAGCATTATGTATGGAGTTGTTGTATATAACACTGATGAGATCTCCAGCTATTAGGGGGTTGTATGATGTTGTTGCAATATGGGGTTGACAGAGTTATTGTCATAGTGGTGGATGCAGCATGGATGCAGCATGGTTGGATGCAGCATGCAGACAGTGTCTTTAAAACCGGAACCAGCGACCGGACCGGTCCACCTAATGAACCGGTTTACCGACCGGAACCGGTCTAACCGGGACTGGTTTGGTCTAAACGAACCGGTTTTAGAAAAATACATTAAATAATTATTTTTTAATGAAAAAAACTATTTTTAAGATTTAAAAGCATGATTCCAAGCCAATAGAGACAAAATATGCAAAGATTGCTCATTTATATACCATGTAAAGGTGAATATATCAAAATGGCACCGAGTGCAATACATATCATCGACAAAATACATAAGCAATGAGGCTCTAAACCACTAAGAAGATACTAATATCACAAGTAAATTTCATCTAAGGAAAATGTTAGGTTTAATATGTTGCCCTAACCATTTTCCAACATGGTATCAAAGCTATGGTTTGTATCCTTGGTAGCTGGAAATATCACTATTTCATCTATAGCTTGATCATTTGGAGATCAAGTATAACAAGACTAGCAAGAAGCTTATACAAAAGAAGAGAACCAAATGACAGACAAAAAGTCTGCCCCTAAATTAAACTAGGTCTGCATAGAGGTCCAAAGTCTGAGGTGTTTCAGAGACACGAGAATCATAGAGGTTCAAAGTCTGGTGTATTTCAGAGACCCAAGAATCACAAAGATCCAAAGTCCGGAGTATTACAGAAACCCAAGAATCACAGTAACTTCGTATAGAAGTCCGAAGATTGTAGGCCTAAGAGGTACAAAATCTTCCTTGGTTAATAGAGGTCCAAAACTATAATGATACTAAAGAAGGTCTGAAGATTTCAGTGGATTACAAAGGTCTGAATTACAATGGTATTTCAATTTTCCCGAATTGCAGTGATATTTTAAGAACTTAGAAAATTGTAGTAAGGTTTGAGAGATGAAGTATCTAGAACATGTATCATTCCTATTGATAAAGTCATGAAAATCATAACCCCTAAACCACTAAACCACTAAACAACTGCGTTTTTTGTCATGTTTCAGTGGGCTGTCCATAAACCGGCCGGTTTAGGACGGAACCGGCCGGTTTGATACAAACCGGCCGGTTCCGTCCTAAACCGGCCGGTTTTGACCGGTTAGGGCCATATTTTGGGCACAGGACAGAGCTGACCGGGTTTATTAGGCCGGTTCGGACCGCCAGCTATCTAACCGGCCGGTTTGACCGGTAACCGGTTTTTGTGGCCGGTTTTTAAAACTATGCATGCAGATGGAATCACCTTGGAGAATCAGTTGAAGCAATATGCCTTAACCTGAGTTCAGATCTGCAATCCTTGTCATCAGATCTACAACCTCTTGTGTCATCTTCATAGAGAAGATCTTTGATGTCTGATCTTCTATCTTGGCAATTCAAAGTGTTGACTTCTGATGTATATGTACTATCTCTCTCTCTGCTGAACCATTGAAGAATATAAGAAGAATTGATCAAGGGTTTCCCCACATTGGGGTTTGTCCCTGGCTAGCGCCACATCTTGTGTCCTCTTGTCTTGGCTTGTTTTCTGCGATTTATGTTTATGTTTTATCTGCACTTTACTATCATGCTGATGTGATTGCTAATCTAAATATTGTCATTGGGCTAATATGAAAACAAATTGAAGTAAATCGCGCTAAGCATAGAACATACCTAAAATTAACATGATATCAGAGCTGAGGCGAGGACAAAGCCCAAGCAAGAGCGAAAGAGAAATCAACGAAGACAGTTGGTCAAATGGTTCCTCATACCTCTTCCGGGCTGAAGTCAAGCTCCGTAAAAAGGCTATCATGGATGGAAGATGTCTCTGAATCTGACATTGGAAGAGCAAGAAGTACTGGATTACTTGAAGGGTAAAATCCCTGAGCCTCCATCAAATACACTAGATGCTACAAAGAACAAGTACACTAAGGGTGGAAAGAAACGCAGATGCCTTGCTTGCAATGAGTTTGGCCATTATGCGAAGGAGTGTCTGAATAGAAGGGACACATCACTTGATGATAATAACAATCATTCCAAGGGCATCTTCAATGATCAAAGGAATGATAGGTAAATGGCTAAGGGAAAAAGGAATGCAGGTCATCAAGGAAATGGCCGACTCTTCAAGCAAAGCAAGGAACTCCAAGTATGAAGCATCAAATGTTGTTTCTGATAAGAAAAAGGAGTATTATCTTATATCGGCCCTCTCCACCACCTCTCATCCGGAATCCTTGGGAAATTGGCTTATTGATAGTGGTCCTTCAAAGCACTTCACCGGATACATGGAAGCTCTCTCTAATTTGATAGAGAAGGAGACAATCATGAAGATTACCCTATCCCATAAAGGATGTAGGGAAGGTTACCCTTCAATTGAATGAGGGTAACATGATTCATTTACAAGAAGTCATGATCTCAAGAAGGACTTGGTGTCCATTTCGGCAATGAAAGTCAAAGGTTTCAACGTGGCATTCATCGATGGAAAGGTACGTGTTTGAAAAAGGAATTTTCAAGATGCTTTTTGGTTCAGGGTTGGCAATTTGTATCAAGTTGCAAGAAGTCCATTGGGGACCATGTGATGTGACACTTCTCTTCTATGGCACCGGAGGTCTGCCCATTGTAAGACCCTACCCAATGTGAGACAGATGGTGACAGGGATGCCTGAATTCAAGGAAGAGTATTAAGGTGCATGTCTGTGATGTACTGAAGGAAATCTTACAAAGGGACTATTCCATCCCATAAAGATTACCCTATCCCATAAAGGATGTAGGGAAGGTTACCCTTCAATTGAATGAGGGTAACATGATTCATTTACAAGAAGTCATGATCTCAAGAAGGACCTGGTGTCCATTTCGGCAATGGAAGTCAAAGGTTTCAACGTGGCATTCATCGATGGAAAGGTACGTGTTTGAAAAAGGAATTTTCAAGATGCTTTTTGGTTCAGGGTTGGCAATTTGTATCAAGTTGCAAGAAGTCCATTGGGGACCATGTGATGTGACACTTCTCTTCTATGGCACCGGAGGTCTGCCCATTGTAAGACCCTACCCGATGTGAGACAGATGGTGACAGGGATGCCTGAATTCAAGGAAGAGTATTAAGGTGCATGTCCGTGATGTACTGAAGGAAATCTTACAAAGGGACTATTCCCCTCATGTAATAGCAAGACCTCAAATGTGGAACAAACCAAGGGGTTTGAGATTCATGATTGGGAATCTCATGTATGCAGGTGGAAGAAAGCTCTCTATGATTTAAAGCAAGCACCCAAGGCTTGGTATGAAAGGATTAACAAGCTATCTGATGAAGCTGAGATTCACTAGGAGTGAAGCCGATCCAAACCATTGCTTTAAGGTTGTGGATGATAGACCTCTCATTTTGATACCTTATGAGGACAACCTCTTTCTGACAGGTGCAGACCCTCTCATTTGCAAAAGTAAGAGGGAGTTGGATTCCAGACTTGGAATGGTGAACTGCAAGCTCGTGACTACCCCAATGGAGCTTAACTTTAAGAAGTTATGCGGTAGCGTTGTCGGAACTGACTTGGGAAATGCCTCTGAGTTCCATCAACTCATAATAGCATTGATGTTCTTGGTGAACTCGCGTGGAGATATATGTTTTGCAGTCAGCATGTTGAGCCATCATATGGTTGAGCCTCATTGGATTGGTGCCAAGAATCTTCGAGATATCTTCGAGACACAATCTCTCATGGGCTGAGATACACTGCTGGAGTTGTGAGGCCGCATCCAATGCTGATCGGACAAGCAGTGTCAAGGACCACAAGAGCACTTATGGGTGTTGGTTCTGCTTCGATATCCTGGATGAGTAGGAAGCAAAAGTCGGTTGTTTTGAGCACCGATGAAGCCATATACATAGCTGTGAGTATGGCCTCCTGTAAAGCTGTCTAGTTGTGGAAGCTCTTATGTGAGTTGTTTGGATACGTGTTGGATACCATCGTGATCTTCTGTGACAACCAGAGGGGGATTCGATTGTTGAGGAATCCCATGTTCTATGATCGCTCCAAGCATACAAACATCAGGTACCATTTTATCTGGGATATGGTACAGCGGGGAGCAAGGCTCCATCACTCTAGGACTGATGTGTAGGTCGCCAATATTCAGATGGAGCCCCTGGGAAAGGTCAAATTCTTGACTTTCCGAGAACGACTAGGAGTCGTGGAGAGACTCTCTCTTGAAGGTCCAGTATAATATGGACATTGAGCTCTGGGAGCTCCATGGGCTTGGGAGTACTCTTCTTGGAGCGATGAGCAACCATAGGGTGAGTGGTTCAGCCTTCCCCTAGTGGTTTGCTATGTAGGCAGGATGAGTGATTCACCCTACTCTTGCCGAGATACAATCATAGGGTGAGTGGTTCAACCTTCCCCTAGTGATTTGTTGTGTACAGGGTGAGTGGTTCATCCTTCCCCTGGGATACCCCATGGCGACATGTAGGCAAGATGAGTGGTTCATCTTTCTCCTGCAGCCTGAGACATCCTACCCATGCAGTCTAGGACTCATGGGAAGTACCTCTCATCTGGCCAATGCATAGGGAAATGAGGATAGGGACCATAGTAGTACCGATGGACGCATCGTGTTACTACCGTACTCCCTAGGCTAGGATGATATTGATTTGGAATCAATTGGAACTGACTTCGGGTTAGTAAGAGTGATATAACTCTCTCTTTTGGAACTGACTTCGGGTCAGTAAGAGTGATATAACTCTCTCTTTTGGAACTGACTTCGGGTCGGTAAGAGTGCTATGAGACACTCTCTTTATTTGGAACTGATTTCGGATCAATAAGAGTGGTATGAGACACTCTTTATTTGGAACTGATTTCGGATCAGTAAGAGTGGTATGAGACACTCTCTTTATTTGGAACTTATTTCGGATCAGTAAGGGTGGTATGAGATACTCTCTTTATTTGGAACTAATTTCGGATCAGTAAGAGTGGTATGAAACACTCTCTTTATATGGGACTAACTTCGGGTTAGTAGAGGATCGTATGATACATTCTCGACCACTTCTTCTTCTTCATAGTTCAGCAGAGTAGTGCAGGGCATTGTGTTGATGGCAGAGATAGTACGGACTGGAAGATGGATTAGCAGATGCAGTTCTCCCTAGTTGAGAGGAAGTGTTAAAATTGGAAACTAGGGCCAAACTCCATGTGGGTCTACTTATTTATGGTAGCTGATATTTTTCTTGGATTCCTCTCATCGAGAATTGTAGGATTGATCTAAAGATCATCCAATTCTAACATGTATTCATGGAGATATGAATTTATTTGTGTTATGTGACAATTCGTCAAGGACGGCCAACATCCAAACTACCCCCACTTGTCCTCAATGTTTCACCATAAATAGAAGAGGTCTTCAAGACATTTCACACAATCATATCTTGTGATCTCTCTCCACTTGTCTTTGGGTTTTGGTGCTAGGAAAGATCTAAAGGGAATACGCTACCCTAGAGGGTTGCCCTAGCTCTAGACGTTGTTTGAAGAGATCTATACGCTGCCCTAAATTACAGTCATGGAGCATGAGTATCACGTTGAAGAAGACGCACCTACACTACCCTAAAGGAGGCTCTCCTACGCAGTCCAAGAAGAGGCCTTAACGCTGGTATGGAGAAGCCCTAACCACTACTAAATGATGCCCTAATATGTTGTCCTAGACCACAGTCATTAGGAGTGTGTATGCAACAAGAGGAGGCACTTAATGCAGTCATGATGGAGGCTTCCATCCACTATCAAAGGGAGCCTCTATACGCAGCTAAAGGAAGCTCCATAAAAACCCTAGCCGTTGTCCTCTATACACAGCTACACACTATCAAAGGGAACCTGAATGAACTCCTAATCCGCAGTAAGAAAGAGACTCATACACAGTTCTAAAGGATGTAATTTAGGTGTTGTTCAAGCAAGGAGAACTAGCACATCTTAGCTACAGTCAAGGAGGGTTCTATAGGCAATTAAAGGAGACTCCAAACCGCAGCATTTAAATGTGCCCTAGGATGCAATCAATAAGGCTTTAATCCGCAGCTAAAGGGAGCTCTAGTCCCTGTCCTAACCGTAGTAAAGGAGACCTAAGAAGAGGCTCCTCTCTGCTGTCCTAAACCGCAGATCATGAGGTGACCCCATCTGCAGTTAAAGGTGACTGTCCATAGCTACAGGAGGATGGTCACAGGTAGCCTTACACAGTGACCTAGCTGCTGGGATTATGCCACATTACTATAGGTGACACCATGGCCATTTGTTTGGGTATGATATGCTGGGCAGAAGTATCCAATAGGGTTGTTGCATAAAGTCTAATTGGGTCACTGTGTGAAGGGGCAAGTAAAATGAATATGTTGCCTGTAGATTGTGTGTTAGGCTGCAGGCCATAACATCACAGCCAATTTCGCACGGATATTTGAGGACTCATATCATTAGCATTATGTATGGAGCTACAGTATATAATATTGATGAGATCTCAAGCTATTAGAGGGTTGTATGATGCTGTTGCAATATGAGGTTGACAGAGCTATTGTCAAAGTGATGGATGCAACATGGTTGGATGCAAGATGGATGCAGCATAGTGTTGGATGCAGCATGGAGATGGAATCACCTTAGAGAATCAGTTGAAGTAGTATGCCTTCACCTGAGTTCAGATCTGCAATCCTTGTCATCAGATCTACAACCTCTTGTGTCATCTTTCATAGAGAAGATCTTTGATGTCTGATCTTCTATCTTGGCAATTCAAAGTGTTGACTTCTGATGTATATGTACTATCTCTCTCTGCTGAACTATTGAAGAATATAAGAATAATTGAGCAAGGGTTTCCCCACATTGGTGTTTGTCCCTGGCTGGCGCCACATCTTGTGCCCTCTTGTCTTGGCTTGTTTTCTGTGATTTATGTTTATGTTCTATCTGCACTTTACTATCATGCTGATGTGATTGCTAATCTGATGATTGTCATTGGGCTAATATGAAAAAAAAATGAAGTAAATTGCGCTAAGCATAGAACATACCTAAAATTAACACTGTCACATGAGGATTTTGCATATTAATAAAAATTTCTAATTTGTTGCCCTCCGTGTTAAACTGGTTCATGATTGTCCCACACTGATCCATCAAATTCATGAAATTTCAGCTCAAAATCTGCATATTCTAAATACTAAGTCCCTTTTCGAGCTTAGTGATTTCCCTTTGTGCTTTTAAAATGAATGTAGTTCCTCTCGTTGTTGGAATTCAAGCTCTATAGTTCAAGCTCTATAATTCATAGCAATAATGAGTGTCAGCTGAGCATGAAAACATGTACGAAAAAATTTCTAATGATGTAGAAGGCTATCCTTATCAACTTGAAAACTTGAGATGGTATTCCAATTTTTTTCTACCAGGTTTAGGATTTGGATAGCGAAGTATATTTTAAAAAAAAATTGAATGGTGAAAATTTTGAAACGATCAAAGGAACAAATGAAAGTGATATTTTGAAACCATGGTATGGATTCCTCCAGCCACGGAGTCACCAATAAAATTTTCCAAACTATTCAACTCTAAATCTTCATATTCCTATCAAACCCAAAACTAAAAACTGCTAAAGACCAATTGATCTATTTGCACACCAACTGCTCAAAATGATTTTATTCAAACACACTATAAATTGAAACTCTATAAACTACACACCGAAATCAACTGATCTACTGCACACACACCTATTTTACTGGACTGGAACTCTGCACTGTTAGGAGTAGTCATACTTCCAGTGTAACCAATTGAGGATTGGGTTAACTGATAGATCACCTTGCATGCAGTTGATAACACAAAAAGTATATACAATATGAACATTAAATTACATGAGCAACTAATACTTACAACCAAATTCTGACGAGTGCATCCTCTATTGATGTCTAAGACTTTTTATCACCGCCAAGAGGAAGAATATGTACTGTTGAAAGCAATTAATATAAGATCTTGAGCGAACACATTAGTGAATACAACTGACATATCAAACCAATGGAATCACCATATAGACAAAGTGGAGCCGCCAAGTGAAAGAAATGCAACCAGTATCAATTATTTAATCCTTGTTCACTAGCAAAGAATAGATCTAATCAAGCATCATTCTCCCAAGGAAAAATATCTTCGTTACTCTGTTCCCCGGCAATGACGCGAAATGTTGTAAACTTGTATATGTTTCTTGAAGGTAGTTCTTGGCTGCGAAATTGCGCGGAGAAACAAACTCAACCAACTTTAGGTTCAAGTTGACCCTCAAAACAGAGGGGGCTCCCTCAAGTGTTACGAGGCTTTAATGTTGTTCACCATCACTGAACAACAAAATATGAAGCACAATGGCCAGATCTAAGCATTGTTGTATAGGCTGGTTGCTTTAGGTTTCCAATCCCTACTTAACAAATAAAGCCCTGAGGCTTTATCAAAGCGTTAGCGTTCAACTATGACAGAATAACATAGCTTGAAAGGTTTTGATAGAGGAATAGAACAGAAATTAGATAATCAAGTATCCTCCCTGAATACCTAATCATCTAACAAGAGCAAAAACATATAGAAGAACCTCTATAATGAACACAAACATTCAAGTATAGCATAGAAGCAATAATTTAATAATTTCTAGGTAATTTGATCAAACACATTGTTCAATTAATTACTCAAGGTAGAAAATAACATTGCATTAGGGACATCAGGAAGATTGATACTCAGCCGAGCCTTTCCCAATGCCCTACACTACCTCAAATATATGCAGAAAGGATCATGTAATTACAAGAAAAGACATACATAAAAAACAAATTTTGTCATTAACTAGAGCCAAAAGTGTAGTGACCTAATTTCTAATTTATAGTAACCAGATAAACACTCAGATGAAGTTTGAAAACAGTAATGCATAAAATCGTAATCTGCACCTACCTGAGCTGCAGGCTGACTTCCGATTCCGCTGCTGAACTGGAAATCCTAAACTGCTGACTGATTTGATTCAGAGGTTTCCATGTTCTTTGTAGAGATGTTGCAATGCAAGACATAAATTTCCAAGACATGTAACAATAACCAATACTTTCTAATAATAATCGGAGATCAAGTAATTGACATAATATGCAAGTACTTCACAAAATAGAAGATTTCTGTTAGTGTTCACTTTGCAACTTCTAGGCCCGTAAATAGATGGAAAAGATAGAACAATATGGAATCATATCAAGTAATTGACTCACTACGTGAGCACTTCACAATTTTTGCTTGGTATTCATTTTGCAACTTGTCGAACCTATAGTAAGAGCTACCTGTTAAAATGAAATATCTCACTTAAGCTGTATCTCTAAAAGATAGAATTTATGAGAACCAATATACTCGATGGGTTCTACAACAGTTTGCAGGTGGACATCCTTAATTTTAAGTAGTTCACATAAACGATAAACTGTTTTTATATTGCACTCCAATTAACAGAATCTACAGATTCTGTAGGTCTTGACAGACGGAAGTGACATTTTCTTATTATAACATGTTGTAAGTCTTGACAAACTGAACAATATATGTGATAATGCTTGTTTCGTTAATAAGAATTTGACATGTTTAAAATTTCTTTCCAGTCAATTCCTTAGCAGTTGAGTGTGGGACCACGAGAGGAAAGCTAGGGTTCTACAGTTGTACAGAAATATAGGTAGGTAGATAGATAAAGAGCACCACATAATTAGTAAGGTGCACATTGACTCGGAAATATAGAGGTCCAAATACTAGGAAATACTAATAAGCTTTGGCATCATCTAGAAGCTCAGCCATGATAAAAATTTTGCTAGCTGAGGCACAACATACATAGAATATGTTTCTGATATCAAAGAGCATTTTAAAACCTCATTCATATCCACGTCAATTGGGAGCAAAATTTATTTATATATATATATATATTTTCAGACGCTCCGAGATTGTCAATGCCAATGTTGCCAATATCGCAAGAATATAGTCAATATCATGATATCTCACCTGGTTCCATAGCAGTTGACCTTTAGTCGGGAAATTTACCATAGACATGTCACGATTAAAATCTAGAAGAGATACAGTTCAGTAGTATAAAATGTAGATTGGGGTTAAACGAAGAAAATAAATTAGGATAAAAGGTGATTATGATTGTTAGAACCAGTTTTGTTTAAGAATGACCCCGTCAAAGCATACAATTAGTACAATTTTGTTCTCTGAAGGATGCTTTGAAAAGTAGCTTTTATAGATTGCACATAACACTTTAATGGTTGATGCAAATTGACTGCAATTGGATTCATAGAAAATTTTGTACTATCATAAGTTCAAATTTCACAATATTTGGCAGAAAACTTGCGTAGATATTATCTGGGAAAGTTTAGTGTGTAGACTGGGCCCCAAAGAAGGTTAAGAACACACAAGTCAACTAAATTTGGCATAAAATTCGACTGGTATCCATATAAGGTGATTAAAAGATTTTATTTTTTTTTTATAAGAGAGCATAAGCAAGAATAATCTATGAGAAATTTGGACCATTTCATTTGGTGGTTGAAGAAATATCTAGTTTTAAAGGTCCTGGAAAATACTGGCTTGCGGAGTTTAATCGTTATTGTAGAACCTTCATAAATTTCAGTATGGAACTTAGTTTTGAGGAATTTATTGAAGCAGTATTGATGATAACAAGTATGGATTTAAACTTTTTACTAGACACTTCTAAAGATTGCACAGATGTTGCAAATTTCATGATGATGGAGCAATTAATCCAAGAAAGTGGTTGACCTCTTTCCAAATCTTTGCACTATTTTAAACTGATAATGCTGCCTTTTCTCGATTCCTAATTAAAGGAATTGATGCAATAGCAAGGTCTTGATGATTTCCTTATGGTTACAAAAGTGCCCATTGCAATAAATTACTATTGTTTTTATATTTATAGAAACAGGCCAAAATGGCCACTTAGTTGCTTGCTTCTTGCGGGCAACAGTAATGGAAGGTGTGAAGAGCAGCCTTCAGACTGACTATATTCTCAAGGTAATGAATTTGGAGGCAAACCAATCTGTAATTCAAAGCTTAAATAAATATTATAGGTAGCAGACACTGCGGATAAACTACCGGTTTCTGGGAAAAACTCTACTAAGTCTAAGAAACAATCTAATACACAGTAGACAAACACACTCACTCATCACTGAATTCTTGTTAAGAACCGTGATAATCCCCTGGACTCAACCAATGATCCAAATCACATAGCCTATTAAAGATAGAAAGAGTAGCATGGTATGGCTGTGATAATGAGAATAATTCTTCTTCAACTACTAAAACAGGTAAAAACATTCGTTATCTACTTTAACTACAACAAATCAAACTTCCAAGAAAAGCTTTCGTTGTATCCAAGCTTCTATTGTGTTTAATAATTCATTAATTCCTATGCAGCAGAAAACAATTTTTTTTTTTTATTTTTTTTTTTTTTTTTTAATATTTTAACCATTTTTGCTATTAAGTGAATGACCCTAGAAATGAAATGCATGTCTAGGTTGTCATCTGATTCTGAGAAACTGATTAGGATATGCTCTAGGCACTCCTTTTTGTTTGCTGGCAACCATTGTTCGTCCAATTCCCATTGACTTATTTCGGTCATTTGTGGCAATGATATAATTTCATTTCATTTCTCAAAAAGAGTTGATGATAATCTCAATGAAGCTCGTAAGAAATGGGTAAAGTAGCTAGACATCCTAAAAATGATAACAATTTTAATTTACCCTTGAAAGCAGAAAATGCAAATTCTACCATGTCTTACTCTTTAATGGCAAGGAGCTCCCAAAATCACATCCTTTTTATAGAAATTTGTTGAACTAAAAACCTGAGAAAACCAAGGATCCAATCCCATTTGAATAGGTTGATGTATATATACACTGAGCTAAATGTCATTCAACCCAAGACCCATTTCATAGTACCATCTAGATGCATGCAAGTTGTAACTACGAATATTTTATGACCATCTATTGACGTACTATAAGATGAATTATATTTGTCATCAAGAAAATGTAACCCAATTTATTCAAGTGTCACGTACCAAAGGGTTATTCCATTAGTGTTTGTACCCTTAATGGATTAGAGCATATATATAATTGTATCAGTTATTTCTTTTTTTGTAATTCATTATTCAAAAGTTTGTCGAACTGAATTAGGTAAATAAAGGAAATCCGAGGAATTACTATGATAAAAGAAAAGCTCACTCTACATGGCGAACTGTAACACTCAAGATCTGTCGAATACTTTTAACAGAAGGTGAAACTAAATGATTTCATTAGTAACTTAAGTTTGTCTACAAGTGATTCTCTCTCTGTATTCCCATTTATCCCAACATCACTCTGGCAAGGGACACAGGAAACCTGAAGCCTGATAAATTGCTTCTAATCAGATTGTGAGCGAGGAACCTGAACCCTGACAATTTTCTGTCATCTGCTTCTGCTTCACTCTTTATTTCTTGAATTTTACTTCTTACTTGACTGGTCAACTCCTAAGAATGTGACTCAGTTGAGAGAATTTTAATATGCAATTTATATAGGAAGTTTTGTTTTTGGAAGCATCATGGCACACCTCACATATCTTACCAATAAGGATTAATTTAAATGGATGGAGGCTGCAGGGGTACCTTCTGACAAATGAAAAAGGCCCAGCCATATTTCTCAGACTTTTGAAGTGAAATACGATGCTTTGGGAACTGGCATGAATATAGTGGTCATGCAATTCAGCAGCCTATTGTGACTGACAAGGAAAAGTTATTATGCATCTATGATTAGGAAATGTTGACCCTCCATATTTATTGGGACAGCACCTCAAAAAGGGCATGAGACTTTATTTATTTTCACAGTGGAATTTTAGTGAAGTAGGAAAGTAAACTACAAGGTTTTTACTTTGAAAATCAATATAAGAAAGGCATAAATAATGTTTTCAGTCGATTTCTTATCTATGCTATCTGAGCTGAGTACCATCGGAGAAAAAGAAAAAAGAACATTATCAACTGAATATGCTAAAGATGAGAGGTCTGCTCATGCTACAAAACTCAAGAAGGGCCCAAGACTATGGTAATGGGTATATATATTTTCAAGCAATCTGATTTTTTTTTTTTTTTTTTTTTTTTTTTTTAATAAGAATTGCAGATATATAATACCGAATTCTATATTTTAAGAAGGCAGTGGTAGAAGAATGTCATTCTCCATTTGTTATTGTACATTGAGAATTAGTTCATTCTAAATTAATAATGATGTGTCAGCCTACCATCCCAGTTATTTGGTGCACAGTAGATGATCATCTCGATAAAAGCTCCTCACTATTGGCATTCTTCCCTATAGCTGATATTTACCTTAATCGGTAGATACTGTCAGTACAGTTTCAACATTTACAGCAAAACCACCTATCGAACATATTTCTCACTTTTGTACAATGCAAATGAGCTTTCTGAAGAAAATGCTAAAAAAATTGACACTAGCATTCACAGGTGAGAGAAACCATAAAGTAAAAAGGTAAATTACATACAGATTAAAACTAGTCAACGGAACATTTGCATCCAAAAGTAGAAAAGAAAACGGAAATAGTGCAGATAGAAATAATATTTCAAAAATCAAGATAAGGTAAACGCTACAGACATGATGTAGGGTGTAATGTTCTTGCACCCCATCCCGAAATACCCCACGGATTTAATGTCTTTAAAAGACCTATGCAAAAATAAAATCAGTATTTACAGTAAAATCTAAATAAATAAATAATTAATTAATTTAAGTGAAACAACAAAGGATTAAGAACATAGAAATCGCCTCACGGTTATTTTAAAGCCAATATACTCTGTATATTGCCGTATTGCAAAATAATGTTACGCGGCAGCGGATGAACACAAAGTAAATTCAATTTTTTTTTTTTCACAGATATGCATGGGCAGGCAAGATCGGATATACCATATACTATAAAAAAAAGATGGATTCACATAGCTAGATTCAGAGTTGAAGTGTGCTCTGTAAAAATAATGAGGAATCAATCGATCAATTGTTAGTACACTGTCAATTCACAAGGGTAGTGTGGTATGAGATTCTGAAAATAAATACCAGATAGGGGATGCAGCAATGAATGGAGGAGCAGAGCAATATATGCAAAATCACGTGCACAGTACTCTTTACATTGTATATTCAGTGGAATTTCTCACAGTACGATTGAGTATTCATCGGATGGACTCTAGGATGTGGGCTGACATCAAAGCAGAGGATTCGCCAGAAGCACGTCTTAAATTCTACCCTCGTTAGTGACTGAGGCACTCTTGCAGTAGTCATTGGTCCTACTGGATACTGTTTTCATCACACATTCCAGAACCTGGTGATCAATAAATCTCAACTTCATAGCGATAAGTCCGCCAGGCACAACACGATATTAGCAGTCTGTGATCGCGGAAAGTTCAGTATCTTATATCCAAACACCAAATTGCACGTGTATTTGTGTATGTAAATGTGCCCTAAGGGATATTTAAGATATTTTTTTTTTTTTTTTTTCATGCAGGTGGGTAGACCACGTATGTTTTGATGAGCATGTACATCAACAAAACACTTGAAATTTTAGCCACATTTTCGATTTGTATTTCTGTATGTAAATGTGCCATAAGAGATAATTAATGCGACTTTCATCTTGCAGGTGATACATGCATATTTTCTGAGGATGTATGTGGATATAAAACGTAAAATTTACGATTTTGTGACAATTTATAAAGAACATTTAAAATTTTCAAAACATTCTGGCCGTTCATTTGTATATGTACATGTGCACTCAGGTGTATTCAAAGTGATTTTCTTCTTGCAGGAGGTTCGACCACGCGACGCTTTGATCCATGCATTTTATGAGCATGTATATGAAGAGGGAAACAAGAAATTTAAGATTCGTCACAATCAACCAATCTTTTAAAATTTAAAACAACTTTTGGTCATGTATGTGTATATATATGTGCCCTATTTTGTATTTAGAGCCATTTTCCAGGAGGTTCCACCGCCCGACGTTTTGGTACACCTTCGAATGAATCAACTTTTGCGAGGAAGGATTTTCTAGTTTTTTCTCGTTTTCTTTAAATAAGTAAATTTGATTTTTGTGCCAGAAATAAACTCGCAACAGATTCTGAAGATTTTGAACCGGATTTGAGTTCCACCACAGACGAGGAAACCGCTGGTGCGGAAATCCCGACAGAAGACAAAACGAGTAACACAATCCAAGGGATCAGTCGCTCGGAAGCCGAATACAGAAGAAAAGGGCATCTGTATGTAAAAGATCCGTTCGAAAAAAGAAAAAAAGAATACTGCATCGCAGAAATTTGCCAGCAAACGAAGGAAAACAACAGCAGCGTCACATATCTGTCAGAAACGTGGACCGTTCTGACTCTGTTTCAGATGCATATTCCGCAAAACCACCCAAACGTGCCAGGTCTCAAAGAGAATTTTCCAGAAATGAAGAGTCGGAGTGGAGTGTTTACGACCAAGACTACGAATCCTTAAGCATATACGGGTTTGTGAGGACCGTGATGAGAAATTGCAAGGATTTGAGATTTCAGGAGCGTGTTTTTTTTTTTTTCAGGTGTAGGCCAATAAGGTGCCGCAGAGTTTAAAACTGCGCTCTGATACCATGTGTAGTGACCTAATTTCTAATTTACAGTAACCAGATAAACACTCAGATGAAGTTTGAAAACAGTAATGCATAAAATCGTAATCTGCACCTACCTGAGCTGCTGGCTGACTTCCGATTCCGCTGCTGAACTGGAAATCCTGAACTGCTGACTGATTTGATTCAATTTCGGGATGGCCAATACCACCCTACCAGACAGAACAACCTGGTTGCTCAATCCAGAGAAGCTCTCCACAGAGGCTCTCTGTCCCTTCGTGCCCAGAACTCAGATCACTCAAGACTCTTCCACTGCAAAGTTACTTCTCCTGGTTTCCTCCTGATGAATCCATAATTCTCTCGTTTTTTCCCCCCTACTACAGGTTCGGGCCTTGCTATTTAATCACAGGTCTGGCGGTGGCCGCCCTCCCACTTGCAGCCACCGCCTTCCACGCATTGAAGGCTCTGGGATATTTCTTCACTGACTTCTGCGTTCAGCAATAAGTGTTCAGTTGGTTCGGGTGCGTCTTTATTATTGGACTGTGATGGCTCATAGGTAGGTTATTGCATATAATCCTTCTTATAAATGAAACCTTTCGTATAATCCGTAAGGTTTTAATGTATATACTTTATAACGTTCCTATATATATAAAGTTTCATTTACACTTTATGACATCATATATAAGGTTTCATTTATAATTTATAACATTACATATAAAGTTTCATTTTATACCTTATAACATTTTACTTTATACAAAGTTATATATATATATATACTTTATAAAATTCAATTACATGTTTTGTAATATTAATATATATATATTATAAGGTTAAATTATATATTTTATAAAATTTAAACTTATATATGTTTTTAAATTTAAATTATATATATGATCTTAACATACTTATAGTTTAAATTTCCACACAATTGGTTTTATTATAAAGTTTAAAACTTAATAAAATGGATTAATTTAGCAGGGTTGTTACAAAAAGCCCTTGATTAAAAACTCTGTAATAGCAGACTTCACGAAAATCTCAAGGTTTTGGCGTCAAAAGCCATCCCTTGTCTATTACAATTCATCAAATATATAGAGATTACAATTCAAAGCTATCATTAGCTTTCTAGAAATAAAATCAATAAAAAATAAAACTAAATCTAAAAATAATTGCAAAAGAATTTTGAAATATTTAGTTGTTGATGTTAAATGCTCTTTCAATTTGGAATTAGCCCCTTGACTTGTTGATCTTCTGCCTAAAGATCTGAATCTGTTCTCTTAAAATCTGCTGAATGTCCAACAATCAAGGCAATGAACCTTTGACCACTGATTTTTTGCCTCGGAAATTTTGCAACCTATGTCCACAAGATATCATATTCTTGAACTAAGCCGCGAATGCTATAGTTGCCAAATACCCTACCACCAAATCTGGGATATATTGTTATTTGAAAAAATGCCTTGAAATTTGAAATTTAATCCTCTTTCTATTGGTGCTATGCGTTCGATTCTCCTTTGACTGTTGTTTCCAAGTCTAAAAATCTGGAATTGGTGATGTTGAAATTTTCCGAATTTGTCATCAAGCCTTTAACTACTAATTGATTCATCTTTGTTCCAAGATTGGGGAATCTAATTACTTGTTTGTTACCACCTGTTTGATGAACTTGAAATTGTTGAGAACTCTATAGGGCTATAGATAGGATGATTTCTCTTAAACTTGATAACTGCTTGTGACGTCTTTTTACTTTTTCTTACTTATTAGCTTCTCTTATTATTATGTTATTCTTTTCATCAAACAACGACCAAAATAAGAAGATCAACAGTACACAGGAACACAGCATATAGGCTATACAAGCCAAGCCAAAACCTCTCCACTTGAGAGGAAAACCCACAAATCTCTTCTCTTCTTATAGATTCTTCAAATGGCGAATTCCAAGACCTCTAGACCAAGACCAAGTTCGGCCTTCTTGATGATGTGCTTCCTTTGTCCAAGTCAAACCCAGTCAAATCTCTTCCAACTGCACAACTTCGACCATCAACTACAGAATTTCGGCCTCTACTGCAGGTCTAAAATTTTCGACCCCTGCAACAGTTGTTGCCTCCACACGTGTGAGCAAATCTAGGACTTCCAAGGCTTTCTTTGACCTTCGCTTGAGATTCTCCTTCTAGGGCTTGAGGATGACCTAATAGACCTTCCTTCGAGTTTCTTTCTGCAATTTCTCCAAGTTCGATCTTGCAGCAACGAAACCCCAACCTCCTTCCTTCGCACGTGTGAAAAGAGAGAGAGAAATAACCCAAACACTTTTCCTTCGTCCTTCTTCCTTCTTCATTGGCCTTCTTCTTATCCTTTGCTTGAATAATGAGATAATGAATGATGTCAATAGGAGGTCGAGTTCCCTCTTATATATAGGCTTCCAAGGTGGACGGAATACCCTAATTGAGGTTGACTTCTTAGCTACCAGGCCGACTTGGTCTTGGAGGGTATTTTGACTCTTTTAAATACAAGAATAATTCTTTTTACAAGTTACAATGTGCCCGATGGGGTCTTCTTAATATGACAATGACTCTTTTGACTTCTTGACCCTAGGAAAAACCCTAGAAGTACTCAATGGGTGCTTGACCTCTAAAATAAAAGATCTTGAGCATGAAACCCATGCTTCAAAAATAAATATAATCATCTTTCTCTGTTCCCTAATGATGGATCCCATTTGGGATTCGAAACGTTGGTGTATAAATTCTTCAACTGTGGATTCTCCGGTCAAAAATACAAAAATCACAAACCACAGATCTCTGAAATCCAATAAATATAATATTGAACCAACGTTTCAAATCCCAAATGGGATCCATCTTCAGGATGAGAGAATGATGATGACAGAAGAGCAGCGGAGGAATAATAAATAGTGATGAGGATAAAACATTTTGGAATAACAAACTTGTCGGCTGAATTAATAATTTTTAATTATTTTTAATTAATTTTTATTTTTATTTTTTATATAATTTAATATTAATTTGTTTATTAAATTTTAATATATTAATTTGTTTTATTAATATTATATATATAATATTAATATGATTTTTAAAATTTTTATTTTGTTTTAATATATAATATTAATATGTTTTAAAAAAAATTATTTTGTTTTGATAAATAATATTAATTCTAATAAGAAATTAATTCCTAAATAATTAATTAAATTAGTAATAATATTAATTATATTAATTACATTATTAATATTAATTAAATTGATTATATTAATATTAATATTATTATATTAATTATATTAATAATATTGATTATTATTATTAATTAATTATATTAAATATTTATATCAATTATTTTTATTTTATTGTTATTGATCATATTATTAATCCTAAATATATTAATTAAATTATTATTAATATATTATTAATATTAATTATTAATTATAATAATTACATATTATTATTATTAATATATTAATTAATATTAATAATATTAATCATATTATTATTAATTATAATACTATTAATACTACTTATATTAATTATATTGTTAATATTAAATATATTATTAATAATTTGTTTTAGAATATAATATTAATTTTAATGTGAAATTAATTTAATTTTATACCTAGGGAAGTATTAATTCTAATAAGAAATTGATTTTTAACCTAGGGAATATTAATACTAATAGGAAAATAATTAATATCTAGGGTTAATATATTCTAGAATTTAACCAAAATTCTATATCTAGATCTAAATGAAAACAAAGACTAAAGACACAAGAAAGGAGAGGGATAACTTACCTGCTGAGGCCTTTACCTATTACCAGGGGCTGCGCTTGCGATTTTTATTTCCTTGATCAAGGGAAGCCAGCTCCCGCTAATCTCCACGCCATTATCTCTGTTCAGATTATGAGGATGCTTGATAATTTCAAGCGCTTCTCTGATCTTTCGTCTCTGATGTTGCTCTTCCCTAGCAATAATTGATGCGCTTTCCAGATAGATATGGTGTTTAGTTTTTAAGGAGTGCTCTGCCAGGGCTGAAGTACGAGATCTTTCGTTCTTAATATCCACGCCATGTTCCTTGAGTCTTGTCTGGAAGGAGCGACCTGTTTCACCAATGTAGCATTTTCCACAGGAACACTCTATTTTATAAACACCTTTAAGCTGCTGCTTGTCGATATCATCTTTAACAGACCTCAAACTTTGTCTGATAGTACCTGGGGCTGAGAAATGAGTGATAATGTTTTTCTTTTTTAGGATTTTGGCGATTTTGTCCGTAACCCCATGGATATACGGTAGAAAAACAATACCACAGTTAGGCTGGTCTTGAGCCTTAGGCTCATGGGACAACAACTTCCTTTCAGATTTCTCTATGGCTTTTTTAATTTCCTGCTCCTTGTAGCCTATACTTTTAAAAGTTAAGATTAGATGCTCCTTCTCTTCCTCCAGGTGTTCTGAGTCGGAAATTCGAAGGGCTCTGATGGCCAGCGTGTTTAGAACACCAACCTTCTGCGCAGGGTGATGGTGGGAATCGGCATGGAGGTAACTCTCTGTGTGGGTTGATTTCCTGAAAACCTTATGGCCCAAAGAGCCATCCTCTTTTCTGATGATTAGGACGTCTAAAAACGGAATGCTCTTGTTTTCTTCAAGTTCCATTGTAAACTTTATATCTGGAGAGATCGAATTTAAGTGAGTGAAAAACTTTTCGAGTTCTGCTTTACCATGAGTCCATTTTATATTGGTGTCATCGACAAATCGCTTCCACCAGGCTGGTTTCAAAGGATATGAATTCAGGGCCTTCTTTTCAAAGTATTCCATGTAAAGGTTGGCCACTATTGGCGAAAGGGGGGACCCCATTGCCACACCGGATGTCTGTTCATAAAATACTCCTTGGAAGGTGAACACAGTCGACCTTAGGCAGATCTCAGCCAGCTTTGCAGTCCCTGGATCAGCAACTTCTTTTATAACCTGAATGGCTTCATCAAGAGGGATCTTAGTGAATAAGGATACCACGTCGAAGCTTACAAGGATATCATCATGTTCCAATTTTTCATTCTTAATAAGATTCACAAAGTCTTGGGAGTCCTTGATGAAGGAATCAGTGTTTCCAACAAGGGGCTTGAGAATTTTTGCAACATATTTCGCAAGCTCATAAGTTGGGGAACCAATAGTATTAACTATTGGTCTAAGGGGGACCCCTTCCTTATGGATTTTGGGTAATCCATAGATTCTGGGAACAGCTTCACAAGATGGGATCAGCTTCTTCTTTAACTTTTCGTCGAGGTTTGAACTAGAGATAATTTTCTTTACATCCTTCACGATTTTGGGGATGGGATTGCTACTTAGCTTCTTATAACTACCACAGTTTAGGTGATCATTCATCTTACAAACATAATCTTCTTTGTCCAGAATGACCGAAGCTCCTCCTTTGTCTGCTTTAAGAACCACGACCTTGTCATTGCTATGCAAGGAATTGAAGGCTTTTTGTTCCTCTTTAGTCAGGTTGCTTTTGGGGATTTTGTTTTTCCTCATGATTAGAGAGCATTCTTGCCTCAATGTTTCTTTATCCTCCACAGTAAGGTTACTAATCCCTTCCTCTATGTTACAAATCATCTTTTCAAGGGGAAGGTTTTTAGGTGTCACTGCAAACCCCAAACCTTTGCTGAGAATATTAGTGACTACAGGATCCAGTTCCAGAGAGGACAGGTTAACTACTTTTCTTTTTGATTTATCATTCTGCTTTCCACTGCCCATCTTTATTAATGTGTCACTGCTCTGTGAGTTGGCAAAGTTTTCTGATTTCTGAGGAATCCTTGGAGTCATTAATGCGGACAACCCCTTGCCATCTGCGATGTGACTGTCTTTTGCATGGGAATTCAACGGATTGGCTCCATTATTCTGATCCCTAACCTGAATGCTTTCATCAATAAAACTCTTATCCCATCTGCTATTTACTCCATCGTTATTATTATTACCTGCATTGAAACCTCCAGTGCTGACCTCACAGCTATTGATATTCATCAGGGTCTCTGCGCAGTCTCTACTCACTGCGTGGCCACCATCTGCTGCGATAATGTCACAATCTGCTGTGTTAATGTCACCATCTGCTGCGTTAATGTCATCTGCTGCGTTAATGTCTCCATTTGCTGCTTTAATGACACCATCTGCTGCGTTGACCTTGATTGACTCATGTGCTACGTTATCTGCTGCATTAATGTTACCATCTCCTGTGTTAATGTAACTGCTGCCACATCCTACGTATTCTGCAGCGTTAATGTCTCCATTTGCTGCTTTAATGACACCATCTGCTGCGATGACCTTGATTGACTCATGTGCTACGTTATCTGCTGCGTTAATGTTACCATCTCCTGAGTTAATGTAACTGCTGCCACATCCTGCGTATTCTGCGTAGTCCACCCTTCGTTTATCTTCAATTCCTGCGTCTTCAATACTACGTTTTAAACACTTCTTAATACCTGCGCAGATAGGTTTAATACCTGTGTGTTTACCTGGACAGGTATTGATTTCTGCGCAGTCTTTATGATTACTTCTGCAGATAGGTTTTATACTCATTTTAATACCTACAGCGTTCACACTTGGACAAGCATTCATTCCTGCGTAGCTGCCTTCTTCCGAATTGCTGGTCCCTGAGCAATTGACTTTCTGGGTTATAGTGGCTGGGTTCAGGGATCCAAATTCCTCAGATTTATTTAATAGTCTAGTCAATTTCTTGTGCTGCCTTACCAAAGCAATCTGTCTTTCATTATCCGCTTTGAGAGCAGTCCTTGCATCAATAATAGCCCACATATTCTTATTGATGCTGTTAGCAAGTTTAAGGTGGGAGGAGAGAGCTAAACGGCCCAGGTTTTCCAGAGCAGCTCTAACCCTTCTGATTTCTGACCGAACTAGAGAGAAGCTTAGTTGAAGAAACGCTTTATTATTATATTTGTTCTGAAGTTTATGCTTAACCTGAGCGAATGGAGGAATGATCTTGTTATCCCGACAGTTTTTGAGAAAATGTAAATCTGCTGCTCTTCTTGCTATCCTCACTCTCGATTTTTCGAGTAAAAGGATATCACTCCAAGTATCCCCTCCGTACTGGGACAAGATTATGGACAAAATAAAAAAAAATAAAAAAACATGTTAATATTATATATTAAAACAAAATAAAAATTTTAAAAATCATATTAATATTATATATATAATATTAATAAAACAAATTAATATATTAAAATTTAATAAACAAATTAATATTAAATTATATAAAAAATAAAAATAAAAATTAATTAAAAATAATTAAAAATTATTAATTCAGCCGACAAGTTTGTTATTCCAAAATGTTTTATCCTCATCACTATTTATTATTCCTCCGCTGCTCTTCTGTCATCATCATTCTCTCATCCTGAAGATGGATCCCATTTGGGATTTGAAACGTTGGTTCAAAAATGATAAAACTGTGGATTCTCCGGTCAATGATTCAAAAGATTCAAGCCACAGATCCCTAAAATCCATAAATATAATAGTTTTCCATTTACTTTACAATATACAAGAATCAAAAGTACATTTCATAGTTATGAAGACCGAACCTAGTTACACATTTTTCAACACTCCCTCTTAACTAGGGAGGTATTCATAAATGATACATGGACATTCTCAAACTGAAGAGATCTCATAAGAAGAGTCAGATTCGTAAGTCATCCCTTTGCATCATGTCAACCAGCATTGTCACATAGCAAGACCTTGACTAACAACTCTATCTCTCCACAAGATCAGAGCACAATGATGGAAAGACCAATGACTGATAGACACCATCATCATTGTCTCTCAAGGCACATACCCCACCTGGGTGTTCACAAGGTGTGTCCTTCTAGGACAATTACTACCTTGGAATACCACATCCTCAAAGAATTTCCTCTACGACTACTCTTATCTTGGATGCCCTACCTCATCCTCAAAGAGTATCAGATGCTAGATGCTCACCCAATCCTCCATTCTTTCTTCACAGAGTGAAGGCAAGAATGATTTGTCTATCTCTCCCTCTCAACCAGAGAGGATATATCAACCAATCCAAGTTTGTCTCTCAAATACACAAGCTTTTAAGAAGAGATTTTGTCAAGATGTCAGCTACATGTTCATTAGTGGAGATATATCGTAGTTACAACACTCCATCCTGCACCAGTTTTCAAATGTAGTGATACTTGTTATTTATGTGCTTTGTCTTTCCATGAAACGCTAGGTCTTTAGACAATCTTATACAACTGGTGTTGTCACAATGTATCACCATAGGGTCCATTGGTCCTTCAAAGTTCAAACAAGTCTGACAACAGCGTCCTCAACCAAACAGCGTCTCTTCTTACTTCACAGGCTGCAATATATTCAGCCTGAGCACTATTCAAAGCAATAGATTCTTGCTTTTTGCTCATATAGGAGATCATGGAGGATCCCAAACTAAAACATCCTCCAGTAGTGTTTCTCCCATCCATCTCACT
This sequence comes from Pinus tabuliformis, assembly GCA_031772625.1. Taxonomy (NCBI): domain Eukaryota; kingdom Viridiplantae; phylum Streptophyta; class Pinopsida; order Pinales; family Pinaceae; genus Pinus; species Pinus tabuliformis. The sequence continues at coordinate 1,027,750,006 of CM062805.1, forward strand.
ACCTCCCCAGTCAGAATCTATACATCCAATCAAGTGGACATCATTCCCCTTATCATACTTTAGGCAATAGTGGATTGTTCCTTGCAGATATCTCAGTATATGCTTGGCTGTTGTCCAATGATCATGCTTGGGATCTACCTAGAACTGACTGAGAACTGCAAAACAAATGTCTGGTCGAGTATTTACAAATACATCAATGAGCCAATCAATTGTCTATACCTTGTCGAATCCAGTGGGCTTGATTTAGAACTTCTTAGACTCTTCAAGTTTGTGACCATAGGGGTTGTCATAGGTTTGCAATCCATCATGTCAAAATTCCTCAACATCTCGATCACATAATTTCCTTGACCTAGATAAATCTCATCAAGTCCTTGTGAAACTTCCAAACCCAAATAGTAGTGCATCAACCCTAGATCCTTCATATCAAATTCTTGCACTCTTGAATACGGCCTTCTACACCTGTCATGAGAATATCATCCACATATAGAATAATGATTACAGGCTCATCCTTCACAACATTGATGTAGAGGTTTGGATCAGCAGAACTCTTTGAAAAGCCCAATCTTTGTAAGTATACATCCATCTTTGCATACGATGTCCTTGATGCCTACTTAAGGTCATACAATACCTTTTCAACCTGCAGACATAAGTCTCTCTATCTTTTACTTCAAATCCCAAGGGTTGTTCTATATAAACTTCATTGATAGTGCCATTTAGGAAAGTTGCCTTGACATTCATTTGATGGATGTTCCATCCCATCGATTTTTCCAAACAAACCAACAAATTTATACTTGTATACCTTATTGTAGGTGCGAATGTCTCTGAATAATCAATGCCTTCCTGTTGAGAGAAGCCCCTAGCCACAAATCTTGCCTTATATTTTTCAATACTTCCATCTGCTGCATGTTTAATTTTGTAGAGCCACTTGGAAGTTACCACAGATTTGTCTTCAAGCCTAGGTACGATCTCCCAGACTCCATTTTTCATTATTGATTGATACTCTTCATTCATGGTATCTTTCCACGCTTGATGTTTGACATCCTCTTCAAAGGTGGATGGTTCAGCTTCTATTAGCTTCATCATGTAAGCTGCATAACCTGAATATCTTTTGGGCTTCTTACTTTCTCTGAATGTGCCTTTGGCAACTTGGCTGCTCCATGTCCTTCTGCATCTAAAAGGGTAGACTTCAACCAATTAGGTCCCTTTCTACTTTCAAGGATGATCACAAGTTGCACTGGTTCATTCGGACCTTCATCTTCATGATTTGAGTCTTCTTCCCCCCTAATACATTCTTCTTCAAATATTGGAATTTCTTCATCATCAAAGTCCATCGGGAGGTCTTTTGATTTCTTGAATGCAATACTTTCATCAAAGATCACATCTCGACTTACTTCTATTCGGTGTCCTTCCTTTATGTAGATCCTATACGCCTTTGAAGTACTACTCTAGCCAACAAATATTCCTTCATGCTTGTAGGATCCAACTTCTTTCTCTTATCCTTTGGAATGTGAATATAGACAGCACAACCAAATATTCGGAGATGGTCCACATTTGGGTTCCTCCCAATGATTGCTTCTTCAGGAGTCATGTTGTCTAGTGATCTGTGAGGACTTTGATTTTGAATAAAAACAACAGCCTTTGTTGCTTCTCCGCACAAAAATTTCGGCAAGTCTTGATCATGTAACATGGCTCTAACACTTTCTTCAGTAGATCGATTCTTTCATTCAACATCTCCATTTTGTTCGGGATTATATGGGACTATCAACTCCCTCTTAGCCCCAGCCTCCTTACAGAAAGCTATGAGCTCCTTTGACATGTATTCTCCTCCATTATCGAATCTTAGAATCTTTATTCTCCTTTCTGTAAGGTTCTCTACTTCAGCTTTGAATTCTTGAAATTTGTTGAATACTTTATTCTCGGATTTCAGCAAATAGGCCCAAGTTTTCCTTGAGTGGTCATCAATGAACGTTACATAATATAGATGACCTCCAAGAGACTTTGTAGACATAAGACCATAGACATCAGAATGAATGAGATCCAAGATTTCTTTTGATCTTGAAGCACTACTTCCAAAAAGTCTCTTGACAATTTTACCTAATGCACACCCCTTGCATACTCCTCCATGATGCTCCTTGAGTTATGGGATGCCATTCACCATTGGATTTAGAGTTGGTATGATTTTGTATTGAAGGTGACCAAGCCTTCTATGCCAAAGTTCACATGGACTTACTTCAATGTGAACCAAAGCTTGAGAGAGAGGAGTCACCAGTCTGTAGAGTCTTCCTTCACAAGTCCCAATGATCTTTGCATTTTCGATGCTAGAGTTCTTATCCCATACTACAACCTTTCAATCTATGAAAGCGACTCTATCTCCCTTTTCTCCTAGACATGAAACAGAAAGTGGATTCTTTTGCAAACCAGGAACAAATAGGATGTTGTTGAGATGAAATTTCCTCCATCCTCTAGCTCCAGTGAGGTTGATCCAATTCCCCTTACAATATAGCTCTTCTTGTCACCAAGTTCAATTGAGTAAGAAGATTTTCCTCTTGATAAGGTCTTTAGTTGCTTGTGTTCACTTGCCATATTTCTTGATGTTCCACTGTTGATTTGTAATGTTCCCAATTTTTGTGAGTGCAAAATTCACTAAGGACTTTTGCCAATTTTTGGTGATATTAAATAAAAAGGAGAAAATATTATTTTGTGGGACAAAATTGGAAATTATTATTTTAATGAAGAATGGCGGCAAAGTAATATTTTATTAGTGGAAGGTGGGGACCACCAAGGGAGAGGACTAGCAATTATAATAGAGCTTAGAGGCCTCCATTTGGCATCTTTGATCATTTGACAATTCAACATTAGTTCTCTCGCGTTGCTTAGCCAAGACAACTGTGTTGTTCAACACAAGGAATTTTCGAGCGGGAATTCCACCCTCATTTCAGAGAACTTGGAGTGTCTCCCTAGTGAGGCAATTTGGGGAGCTCAATTTAGATTTTCCATTGGGCATATTTGCAAGTTATTTCAGCTGGGTTGAGTTGAGAGAATTCTTGGGGCCGAATTCTACATTTTTGGTAGTGCACAGGGGTTGGAGGAATAGAGGTTGAGGAGAGATAAAGGTCAGAGATTGAACGTATTCCTCAGGGGAGAATTTAGCCAAAGTTGGGAGAGATTTCCAGTGGTGGATTTGGGCTTAATTCAACAGTATTAGTTTTGTGGGGCGTTTTCTGGCCAAATTGGGCAATTTGCACTTATTGGGGGTCACCGGGGATTGGTGGATTCAACCAAAACCCTTTCTGGGTTTTTGTGGGTTTATTGAGAGGAGTCTATAGATAATTTTACAGAATTTTTCGGGCGATATTCAAACCTGAAATCCTAATTCTTATAGCAGGGCGAATTGCTAGTTAGCTGGGGAATTTGCACCATTTTGTGGGTTCGACTTTGGCTTGGAGATAGGCCAAACCCTTTCTAGGTTTTTCTGGGTTTTGGGCAAGGAGCACTCTCCTAATTTTATAGAATTTTTTGGGCACTCTAGAGTGGGAAAATCAAGGGGCGAAGTCAAGCAGCAGTGCAGTTTTGGAGCAGCAACGCAGTTTTCTAGAGGAGCTTGCTATTATAGTTGTTGAGATTTCTTGTATTCATCACCTGGTGCTTGTAGTTTGCCTTGTGCAAGGCAAGTGCATTTTCTCCAACTCATTTGTACCACAACACTATTATTAATAAAATCTTGGTTAGTTTGTGGCTTTGAAGATATTTCTAGTTTATGTGTATGCATTTTTGAAAAATTTTGTGTTATTATCTTTGCATGACTTTGTTATCATTGTAAAATTTCCATTAGAAATATTACACGATTACCAAAATATTCTCATCTTCAAATGTGCCAGTAAGTGCTAAGAATAACCCTTCATGCTTTGTAGAAGTCTTGGTCATACTATTCTTGATGGATAAAAGGAGATTCCACAATGCCTTGATACCTTCCTTGAGATGACTTGCTACCATAGAACAATTCTTTAAGGACTTCTTCATGGATGTAGTGATCTTCATCATGCCCTTTGCCAACCTTAGCTTTGATACCATGTTGAAAAATCTATAGGGCTATAGATAGGATGATTTCTCTTAAACTTGATAACTACTTGTGATGTCTTTTTACTTTTTCTTACTTATTAGCTTCTTCTCTTATTATTATGTTATTCTTATCATCAAACAGCTACCAAAACAAGAATATCAACAGTGCACAGGAACACAGGATATAGACTACAAACCAGGGCCAAAACCTCTCCACTTGATAGGAAAACCCACAAATCTCTTTTCTTGTAGGTTCTTCAGATGACGAATTCCAAGACCTCTAGACCAAAACCAATACCCTTCCAAGACCAAGTATGACCTTCTTGATGATGTGCTTCCTTTGTCCAAGTCAAACCCAGTCAAATCTCTTCCAGCTACACAACTTTGACCCCCAGCTACAAAATTTCGGCCTCTACTGCAGGTCTGAAATTTTCAACCCCTACAACAACTGATGCATCCACACGTGTGAGCAAATCTAAGGCTTCCTTTGACCTTTGCTTGAGATTCTCCTTTCTCTAAGGCTTGAGGATGACCTAATAGACCTTCCTTCAACCTTCTTTCTACAATTTCTCCAAGTTTGATCTTGCAGCAGCAAAACCCTAGCCTCCTTCCTTTGCACATGTGAAAAGAGAGAGAGAAATAACCCAAACACTTGTCCTTCTTCCTTCTTCGTTGGCCTTCTTTTTCTTCTCCTTCACTTGAATGATGAGAGAAAGAATGATGTCGTTAGGAGGTCGAGATCCCTCCTATATATAGGCTTCCAAGGTGGATGAAATTCCCTAATTGAGGCCTACTTCTTAGCTGCCATGCTGACTTGGTCTTGGAGGGTATTTTGACTCTTTTAAATACAAGAATAATTCTTTTTACAAGTTACAATGTGTCAAATGGGGTCTTCTTAATATGACAATGACTCTTTTGACTTCTTGACCCTATGACAAACCCTAGAAGCACTCAATGGGTGCTTGACCTCTAAAATAAAATAGTAAAATACCTTGAGCATGAAACCCATGCTTCAAAAATAACAATAATAATTTTCCTTGTATTTTACAATATACAAGAATCAAAAGTAAATTTCAAATTTATGAAGACCCAAACTAGTTACACATTTTTCAACAAAAATGATGCCACTTGTGTTTCATATGCTCGAATTTGATGCCTAGAAATGTTGGATGCATCCTTGTAATACTTTCTCGTCACTCAAAATGTCAAAATAGTAAAATACCCTAAGTTCAGACCTTCTTCCCTTAAGTTCTACTCTCTTCTGCATCTCTAGCATGATTATGATCCTCCAATTAAGTTGACTTTATGTACAATTGTGGAAAGCTAGACCAGTTAGAATATGTTTTTTAAGGCCTTCACACATTTCTTTATCTGTCGGAATATTGAAGCTTCCAAATTCTAGTCCTTCCTTACTCGGGATTTCAACAATTTTCACACTAAAACCACATTGAAGTTCTTCAGAAGGAGTACCCTTCAAAGACCTCCACAAGATTCTGAAACCAATCAGATTGAGTCAAATTCAAACTCGAACAGGAACCTGTTCTGTTTGCCTCATGCCAACAAGTAGGATGTCCTCCATGTAGACTGAATCAAAATTTGTGAGCTTATCAACTTTTAATATAAGCAGGGGAGGGTGAGAAAAATATTAATAAATGAACGATATGTACCTTTTTTTGTTGCAATGAAAAATTATTGCAGTAATTTCTTTGGCCATGTATTGGTCCAATTCAACACATACATGAATAGGCTCATCTTTTTGTCACATAACTCACTAAAGCGTTCACTGAAGAATTTGGTTCCTTTGTTGAGAACTTCGTCCCTAGGGTAGAAATTCCCTTTTTCAAACCCCGAAAGCAGTCCTCCTAGAGCATCAAAAATAAGTGTCCACATACTGGTCAGAGGCTTCGATTTTTCCAGTGCAGGTGGCAAGAAAAATTTGCAGAGCCCAGTAGCAGTTCAGCAGGCAGTAGTATATAAGCAATTTCGGTGGAGCAGATCAATATTTTCACTGAGCAAATTCCTTGATTGGGCACAAAATGTTTTTGCAACAATTTTGCTAGAGCAAAATCATCATCGTGTGGAAGAGAAAGTGCACACGCAGTGGGAGATTTCTTATAGAGGGTTTCTAGCTTAGAAATCCAAATTTCCAGTTGCAGTTGGCAATAGTTGCAAGTAGATTTTCTCACTCCAGAAGCGAGTGCGAATAGCATAATCAACAACCGAGCAGGAGAAAGAGGGAGATTCCAATTCTAGTTTCAATTTTTTGCAGAGATGGCCACAGTTGGGCTTAGAGATCAGGATAAGTTGGAGGGAGCCTCCAACTAAGTCATCTAGAAGGCTAGGATGTTATTCCTGCTAGATGAATTTGGCCTAAAGACCCCTATGCAGAAAACGTTGTGGCAGTGTTAGTTTTTGTAGCATCGGAGGTGTTCTAGTCTCAAAACTTTATGGAGAGGTTAAAACACATGAGCTCTCCATAACCAAGAAATTGTTTCTGAAAATTCCACCTAGAGTATCTCAATTAGATTATTAACCTATTTTTTAATATTTCCTAAGTCTAAACTTAGGAAATTTGGTTAATTGATCAGTATTAATTGAGATAAGGTGTGAATCATCTAGAAACTCACACGGATCGACTGTGAATTAATATTAGCCATCGATTAAGGTTTAATCTTGGTAATTGGAGTCCCAACAGAAGATTATAAGAATAAGTCAATGGGTAGATGGAGAAATCACTTGTGAGAACCACAGAGAGTTCGATTTCCTCATAGAGTTCGATTTTCCAGAGAGCCAGCAGTGCTGGAAGAGTTCGAGCTTCAATAGGGAAGCAGAGACATAGGGGCAGAGGCAGTGAGGTCGAACGAAGCTTTCCAGATCCGGTGAAGTGCATTGCAGAGAAAGGCCAGAATTTCTCCAGGAAGCTGCGTAGAGGTAGTGCAGGGGCTTCATTGAGCAGTTTGGTTTGCTAAGGAAGTCATTTTCAGTTCCAGAGGTCGGGTTGAGGTTCCAGAGTGCCAAATAAGTGTTTTCCAGTCAGCAGTAGGCAGGACAGCATGATTAGCAGACAATTCACACAACATGTGTGGCAGACAGCAGAGCCTGCGCAGGCCCAGTTGGACGGCTTGCTTTTCAGTGACATTCAAGTGTCAAGATTGCTCGAAGTGAGGGTAACTTCCCTTTAGATATTTTTGCCAGTATTCGGCATCCAGATTGTACTCAAAATTTCTCATTGCTACATAATAATAAAAACCCTCAACTGCTACACCGGTTTTCCCAAGTTAAGTTTTTTCGGGGATATTTGTCCAAAAATAACTGTGCTTATTTTTATGTGTGTGTGCTAGTACATTTCTCAATTTCCAATGCTATTTTCTTCCGCAATTTATTTGTGAAGGTTGCAGTGAGAATTATTTGATGTTTGTCGTAGCAGATAAATTGTTAAATTAAATTAACAATTAGAAGAATAGTTTCCAGTTGCTGCAATAGGATTTCAGACTTGAAATTTTAATAGGCAGAACCTTCTGATGTGGATCAGTTGAAGGAATTCAGGAAGGAGATGGCCAAGACAAAGTAGATGATCTTGGATGGAGTCCAGGACCATATAGTCTCACATATATCGGCGAAGGAGATGTGCGATGCTCTCACACAACTATACCAAAATCCTTCCAAGCAGCAGAAGATGTTCTTGAAAGAGAAGCTGAGGAACATCAGGATGTATAAGAGTGAAGGCATTGATCTCTTTCTCACAAGAATTTGGGAAATATGGGATCAGATTGTAGTCGTTTGGGAAGTGACTCAAGATACACAGCTAGTGCATTTGGCACTAAATAGTGTCTTAGAGGATTGGGAAATATTCATCAAAGGCCTCTTGGGACGAGATACTCTACCTAGGTGGGATAGGATGTGATCATACCTACAGCAGGAGGAGATGAGGCAAGCACTTGTGAAGACCTCCATCAGCGGAAGCAACAGCAAGGGATTGAAAGGTGAGAAGGAGGAAGATAATGTGGCCCTTGCATCAAAGGGTCCCAATCAGGGACAGGATTCACAGGAGGAGAAGAAAAAGGACCTATTTAAGGTCAAGTGCTGCAGGTGTGGCGATTTTGGCAACTACAATACTCAGTGTCCTCAAAGGAAGAAGGAAAAGCAAGAGGAGCTGGATTAGGCAACAACATCCGCAGAGATAAAAAAGTTGTCCTCCAGGCTAGAGGATGATTTTGCCATGTTTGCAATGATAACTACAGAAGTGAGGTGGGGCGATATGGAGTTATAGTCCCAGAGTTGTGCAGAGATTTGGTTAGGGTCCATTGAGGTGAGCATCAGTTGGTGTTTCCTCATGGATCATTACCTTGTTACAGGGGCCCACAGTGTTCAGTAGCAGGAGGATCAGTGTTAGTTGATGTAGTCAGATTCCAAAGTGACAGTGGTAGACTAGTTACAATCAGATGTTGAGGAGCACAGAGCACTGTTGACAGTAGAGCAGGAGGCTCAATAGCACAGTCAGCAACAAAGCAAATTCCCAATGGACAATGCAAAGGCTAGTAGCAGTCAGATGCTTAGGAGACAGATGCAGCACAAAGGCACAATTCATTCAGTGTTTTGGATGCTTCTCAATTGCAGTAGCAGTAGCAATAGTTGAGAGGGAGATGCAGTGCAGATGCAGAGTTGGCAGCAGTATAGCAGTGTCAACAGCAGCACAAATGCAACAACAGAGTTGCACAGTGGTTGGTGGGTAGTGGCAGGCACTCACAGTGGCCAAACATCAGCAGCGTGTATGGAGGATGATGCAGAGACAGGATGTCGTAGTAGTTCAGCATTAGAACACCTTCTTCGCTAAGAGGGAGTGTTAGTTTTTGTAGCATCGGATGGTGTTCTAGTCTTGACAATTGTCAAAAAGACTAAGAAACGCTAAAACTCTAGAACCTAGAAAATGTTTCAGGAAAATCCACCTATAAATGCCTTAATTAAGTTAATTAATCGGAAATTAAATTTTTCCTAAGTCTAACTTAGGGAAAATGATTAATTAACAATAATTAATTGAGGAAGGTGAGGTTTCTCTAGGAACTCACACGGATCGACTAGGAAATGATCTCAGTCATTGATTAAATTTTAATCTTGGTCATTTGAGTCCCAACTGGAGATTATAAGAAGAGGTCGATGGGTAGATAGAGGAAGAAACTTGAGATTGATTTCCTTGGGCAGTTTGATTTTCCAGAGAGCATCACCATTCTGCCAGAAGAGTTCGAGCTAGAGAGGGGACATAGAGACACAGAGAGGCAGAGACAGTGAGTCCGAAGGAATTTTTCTAGTTCCAGAGAGTCAGAAAGAGGAGGCCGAAAATATTCTCCAGGAACCTGCTGAGAGGCAACGCATAGCCTCAAGTGAGAAGTTTGATTGAGCTGAAGGGGAGGACATCTTCAATTCCAAAGGCCAGGGATATTTTCCACAGGGCCACAGAAGCATTTTCCCAATCAGCAGCAGGTAAGATGACTAGATTGGTAATTGATTTAGGCAGAGCATTTGGCAAGTTGTGCAAGGTTGACGCAGAGCCTGTGTAGGCCAGTTTGGACGGCTAGCTTTTCAGAGGTCAAACAAAGTCGAGATTGCTCAGAGAGGGTAAAATCCCTCAGTATATTTTTGCCAATATTTCTCTTGGGTAGATTTGCCAATTTGGCAACATATATTGTACTTAGAATTTCTCATTACTGCTTAATAATAAAAACAATCAATTGTTGCATCGGTTTTCCCACATTGGGTTTTTCGGGGACTTTTGTCCAAAAATAACAGTGTTATATTTTTGTGTATGTGTGCCAATATTTTCTCAATTTCCAGTTTATCTGCTGCAATATTTTATTTTGGTGAAAATTGCAGTTGTGAATTATTCATTATTTGTCATAGCAAAATAAACTGCTAATTAATTTACAGTGAGAAGAATAATTTCCAGTTGTTGAAATACTTATGAATTTTACACCAGGATCATCCATCATTTAAGGAGTGTCCCTCAAATCCACCTCAAATCATTCTCAGGGTTCCCAGATCTAACTGGGGTATCACTACGTCATCTCCATGGGTCTCCAATGGTCAACACAAAGCCTCCTCTCTCTAGTGTTAGGGCTCCATCAAGGTCAACAAGCCCTCCCTATTCATCTCATGGAAGGCCATCCTCATCTGGGCTTTGAATCATGGCCTACCCATTAGGTAGTGTCAAGGCCAACCTAGGGGCATGTTGGGTCCAATGGTGCAATCATCAATAAGATCAGCATCCTGAGTCCCGGGGGTGGTCTAGGACATGCGTCATCTACTCAAGTCATCATAATGCCCAACGCTTTGATATAAGTGGACAATGTTGCATCTGCTTAGTCATTGGTTTCTCTAAAAGGCCTAGGTACCTGTGGAGTGGGTGCGCTTAAGGCCTAAGTTGTTGTGGACCACCTGACAAAAACCAACTTAAAATACAGTGAAAGCAATCATTCATCAAAGACTAAGATCACATCAGCATCTAAGTGGACCAAACTTGCATGTTAAGGGCATATTAATACTCTAAACTTGGATCACCTTCTGATATCTAACTACACCAAGTCTTGTAAAGGTGTTCCCTACCTTGATAGAGGTGGTTAATGGTCAACCCTATTAGGTGCTTCTAGCTCCTAAGGGGAGGTGGCGTTTCCAAGGTCAACCCCTCAATCAACAGGTGTTAGTGTAATGAGTGGTAATGAAAGGGAAAAGGCTTCATAGCCAAGTGCCATGGTCTAAGGGACCAACTGATGGGGAGTCCACATCCTGAGTGTATAGATGTAAATGGAGGGAGAAATCATGGATACATGAGTTACACTGTTTAGCTTGTTTTTCCCACCCCACTAGTGCTCCTTTTACTTCTTCTTGATAATGCTTTGTATTATAGTGCATGGCTCAAGGGTTATAGCTCGCTCTTTATGATGTAACATTTAATTTTACCCCTTAAGATGAGGCAATTTATCACTCATTAGGGTTGGGACATGCAAGGGTTCCTTTTGATGTAATGGAGCATCAAGTGCTCAGGAACCAAGTGATGGTTAATGAGGAGGGTAGAGTTCATGCTAGGCTTTTTCCCATGCGCTAACTTATGTCCTAGCCATTCTTTGCATTTTGAATTTCTTTTTTTTCTTTGATTGTGGCCATTATATGATTTTTCATTCTTTTAGTTGCATCAACCCCCAGGGAAATGTTTCCTATCCCTACTCAAGAATGTGGATAAGAGGGTGCCAAATCCCAATGAACCAATGACAAGTTAGACTCAAAGAACGGAGGTGGTATAAGGGGTTTCTAATTTGAGATGGGAAGTGTCAAGTATGGTGTAAGGGAAAAGTGAATGTGCTATATCAATCTGGGTTTTCCAAGTAGTGCCCCGCCTATGACCCTAGGGTCTTAAGGGAGGTCACATTGGACTAGAGCTAAAGATTAACCCCCTGGAAAGGTGAGAGAATAGATTTACAGTCACAATAGATCAATCTTCCAAATCACCCGTTTATCCATACTAAATGCCCAAAACAAACAAATATAACTCAATTGCAAAATGATTAAAGTAACTTTTGAAAAGAAGCCCACCCTCATCCAAGAGGTAATGTCGAATGGCAAGAGGTATGTGGATGATGCAGACGACGAAGGCACATGGCATATCATCACTAATAAGTGAATATCAGGGGTTGTTGGTTGGCTGGCTATCCAATGTAGAAGAAAAGTTTTCTCCTAAAGGGTTACCAATTTTGGTGTGTAACAGTCTTTGTTACCGCTTAAACTAGCAGGGGTCCTATAGGGAAACTACTAGGTCAAGGGAAACAATGGAGCGATAGCCCACTATCACCTCAGCTAAGGCTCCCTGCTCTTTATGGACAGTAAATCCCAAATTGGGCAATTTAACTAGAGAACTTATTCTAAAATCCGTAACTGTTTAATTTCACCCAAACATATAAAGCCCTAATTTTGAAACTTTAACTAGACAGTAACTAAAAAATTTTAAAGAAGAATTTAAATTTCAGGAGAATACCTGGTAATCAGTTGAAGGTGTTGTGGTTCCCGCTACTATAGTTACCAAACCACCCTTTGGGGTCTACCTGTATGGTCCCCAGATCCAAAAGACAATTCTTCTGGCCCCGTGCCCAAAACCCCAAGAACAATGGAGCTTAATCTAAATCTTTGTCTGTGATTCCTTCTTTGTCTCTGTAAGATTTCAAACAATTCTCTTTCCTTCCTCCTCTTCCCAGGGCAAAATTCCACCATCCTTATACCTTCCAAGGCCACCGTCTCCCAGCAGTTTGTTCGCTCTGTGATTTTGGCCTTCTGACACGTGGAATTCCAAGATTGTCGAATATCCTCCTTTTGAGGTGGGCATTCCTTATTATGCGTTGAGTTTACATAATTGGTTACAAATTTTACTTGATTTCTTTTATGTCATGCGTACTAGGGATTTTACTTAATTTGTTTGCTTGGTTGATATAATATATCCCTTTTTAGTTCATTACCTTTAGTCTCTTTATATAAAATATACAATTATTATTAATACAATTAACAATTAATAGTAATAATTTATAGTTCTTTTTTTATTTGGTTAATATATTGTGTATGTATTTTATAATTTCCCCCATTTTTTTGTATAAAAATATATTACAATTCCCATTAGTCTTATATGATATATAAATTATAGCGCCTTGCATTTACTTTTTATTGGGTATAATATGTTATAGTTTAAGATGGTGGTACACATATTAAGTACACAAAGTGGTCGATATATTCCCTCTGAGTTAGGTATTTACTTCGTATTTTCAATAATTGTTTTACTTGGATATTTTCATCTCCGGTTAGTAAGTATACTAGTGCAGTACATGCGATGCATGCATACGTAGCTATCATCTGCATGTCTCGCATGCATGCCAGTAATCATATTCTATGTTTATTTCGAAATGGGTCATTACACGGACTTTCACCAATGGGAAGAGACTCGGTATATTGAGGATCACAAAGATGAATGGATCAATGATAGGGTGAAAGGTGATCCTAGAAGCCTATTCACAAGAGAGGCTCAAATATATGACTAGCTTGCTTGGAAAGCAAGATGAAAGGCTCTCTACGAAGGGCTTGGGAGAATCCCAAGGGCTAGGGTTTGAGTATATGACTTATCAAGGAGATTCCTAGAGCCTAAGATCCTTGTGGAAACTTGGATACCAGGTGGTCTTTTGTGGAATTATCTACAAAAGGTTGTGGGACCACATGGGACCAAGTGCACCCAGAATTAGGTCAAGGGGATGGAATTTATCAACCAAGGGTGCGCTTGACCTAATTGGAGGGGCAGGGGCGGCAGGGGGGGTGCGCAGAAAGGGATTAAAGGAGAAATTTTCTTTGAATTTGATGCAATATTCACAATGAGGTCACTAGCCAAGGGAAACCTAGAGCAACACAAGGTCCTCGAGCTAGGGATTTCAATATCTCGAGATCCCATTGCTGAATTTGCTTCAAATTTGGAGGGCCTCTAGAGCAAACTACGACAGAGTTGTGGACCAAAAATCAAAGTATTTGGATGGCTCGAATGTGAGATATGTGATGCCCTAGGTGACCTATGTAGGCTAGGCATAGAAAGAAAGAGACAAGGTGCAAAAAATATGCTTTAAGGTGATCACCTATGGAGGATCAGTGCCTAATCCTTTGGGAAAGATGGAGTCATGTAGGATCAAGAGTTTGGATTTATTTCCACTTGTCAAGGAGGCCTAAAAAGCAACTTCGTTGGGCATTAGGGCTTAATGGAAGGAGCTTCAAGATATTTATACTTCATTCAACAATATTTGGTGACGTAACAAGACAAAATGTCTCTAGGAACATTCATTCATTCAAACATGGCCCATACATGATATATCACTATTTAAATTTCAGAGATTCAATTTCCACAATTTCGTTCTGAGAAAAGCAACAAATTAACCCTAAAATAGCGAAATCCCAATATCATGAATGCAACAACGTAAAGAATCAAAATAGCATTAACATGGCACTTACATGTAAGAAGAATATATCCAATCACCAAGATATGCCAATCATAGAAGATCTAAGACAAAGAAGATTAACCAAACATCGAAATTCATCTAGTGATCCCAAAAATCTCATCCTCAAAAGATAGCGAAAATCTCACAAGTAGATATGATCCAATCCAAGTGATGATACTAAAATGAATTCACAACACTTGTATTTATACACTTCTAATGAGTTTGATTTAGCTAATTAGGCCTACATTAGCCCCTAGAATAAAATAATGTGCAAAATAACTAACTTTTGGTGACAACCCCACCAAATTAGCTCATAAAGAAAAGAATAAGCCTCTCAAGAGGTCGAATAATCAATAGTACGTGTCGTTGGGCCTTCTAAGAAGTCTGATGAGGTCCATAGGTGCCATAATGAGAAATAGGACTCCCAAAAGTAGTGGACAAGGGGTTGGCCCCTTGTTCTCCAAATAATAAACATGTGGTGCTTCCAATGGGTGTGGGGGCACACAAGTAACCTCATGGGTATCCAAGTAGATCGAAGATGTTTGTAGATCATCTGCAAGGGCTCAGATTATGATGTAAGTGATGCCACATCATCATATAGGTCCTGGGTCATCTGCCAAGTGCATGGTACAACTGTGGGGTCGATTGGACATGGCAAACCAGGTGCATCTTTCTAGCAATCTCTGAGCGTCTCTAGGGATCCATCGAGTGTGGTCTACTGTTGTGGAGGCCCATGGCTCTCTACACACACCCTACATGTGCCAATGTAGCCCTCTGGAGGGTTAGGACACTATATAGGGAGATCAAACCCAAAATGGAGACCATCTGCAATCCTGCATAAGATCCAATGCGTCCCCTAGCCTTCCAATACAACAAGTCATTTAAAGAAATCAAGTTATAAAGCTTACAAACCATGGATAATATGTGGGCACTTCATAATGGCATGGCCTTCCATAGTGAGCTTTGGCATGTGCTAATGTCTCCAAGCTCCAAAGGGGTTAACCAAGTACCCTATTACTAATTAGGTGGTTTCTACCTTTAGAGGGGATAGTATGTCCAAGGTACATCCCTCAAATGGTGGTGACATGTGATAAAGAGATGAATGGGGTAGGGAATGAAAGGGGCAATCTTGGGCCACATGTTAGGGTACATGGGTAGCTAACAAAGGGAAGCCCACACTTGGGTATATAATGTATAGGAGGGAGCAGTCGTGGTGCATGAGATACCACGACCTTGATTTTTCCGCCCTTCTTTGTATGCCTTCTTCCTTTTATGATTTTTCTTTGGTTAACTGCTCGGGACTCAAAGGAATGAGAGCATGATGTGTAAAGTATAGCAGTGGATACACCCTTTAAGGTGGGGCAGTTCATCGCCCACCAGAGGTTGGGACAATCATGGGTTCCTGAATGATAAAGGAGGCTCATCTAGAGCCTAGAGGAACCAAGGTGATGGCCATGGAAGGGGGTAGAGCTCATGTATTGGCTTTTGCCCACGTGCTAAATGTGTTTGTCCCCGCCATCTTTTGCATTTTGTGGTACAATTTCTGTTGAATGTGGCCAATTATGCCTTTACTTTTCTTTTTATCTGCATCAACCTTCGGGGCATTGTTCCATGCCTGACCCAAGGTGTGAGTAAGGGGAAGGGAAGGCTAACCCTATGTGGACCCAATGAAGGAATGTGGACCCAGGTGAGAAAAATGATGAAATGGGGTTATAATGAATGGAGGGGGAATGATATATGTGGATGAGGGAGCACGACCACGCAACCAAAATCAAGATTTCCCATGAAGTACCATCCCTAGAACCCAAAGGTCAGTAAAAGAGATCCCACAAGACTAAGGTCCAAGGGTAACATCCAAAAGAGGCCTAGGGGACAAGAGCATAGACCTAGCCCACTCTTTCCGTCAAATCCCCCCATCAATTCATGCCCAAAACTTTCTATGATAAGTAAACTACAATACTCAATTACCAAATGACAAGGCATACCTTTAGGTTTGAGAGGCCCACCTTCAAACATATAATCATGACAGATGGGTGAGTGACCACATGGCTGGCTCAGGTGGCATAGAAGTAGCACAACGAGCTAGTTGGTGGCTGCAAGGGGCTGTCGGCTGAGGACCATCTTGGAGAAAATTTTCTCCTAAGGATATCACCCACAAAATGGTGGGTAACATCTGGCTCCAACTAGGACGTGATCCCTCAAAAAGTGGGCAAAGCTACTCAAACGGGGGTCACAAGTGTTAGTGTCAGTCTTTCCAGCCTTCCTCCAGTGATCAAATATGCTCTTACAAAGTGATTTTGAAGTGTCAAGGTCAAATTTTGTCATTTCAGTGAGTCTTCAAGCAAAATTTGGTCACTAGGCATTAGGTCTAGGGTTTGCTTTCACACTTTTCAAAGTTGTCCAAATGTCAGTCCATGTCATCATTCAGCTGAGCCTATCATCATTCAGAGGGTTGCTATCATCATATTAGGTTCCATTGGGTCATGTTACACCTTATTCATGCTTCAGTTGTGCCTAGGCAAGGTCATTTCCCTCTCCTAGGGTTTTGAAGGCAATTTCTCTTGAATGGTCAAATCACCGGCAAAACTTGTTTTCTGATGTTCATACACCTTCCCCTATCCTTAAAGTACCTTATCAAACACTTCCCATCCCTTAGATCCACCAAATTCCTCATTTTTGCACAAACCCTAGTTTCTAGCTACAACCTGGCAATTTTCTAGGTTTGGCCTGTGTTTTGCCCTTTTGGACCCCTTCCCCTCGCTCAATCTCTGAGATTCTACTTTCCCCTGCTTCCTAACATCCCTCCCCACTCCCAAAAATTTCCCCAAGAATTTAGAAGCCCCCTATCCCCTTCATTTCGCTCCATTTCGACAAATTTCCTTGTTTCACACATCGGGACAAGTCGCACTCAAATGATGTTCCAGAGCAATAAAAGATGAATTTTGGAAAACTGAGAGAGGTTTTTGTCCATAACATGCCAAAGAAGAAAAACCTCCTTCACGTTTTGCACAGGTGTCATGGTTTTAGAGAAATATCAAAATTTCAATCGCCAGATCCAAGGAGGTTGGCCAAGGCACAAAAAGGGAGAAAGAGGCCCGATCCCCTCCATATCTTGGTTGAGGCCTCACTGAAGGATCAAGGCACTAAATAGCCTAGCCACAGCACAAATCCCAAGAAATTTTGAGAATTTTGGGTGAATTTTGGCATTTTCAGGCAATTTGCAGGTTTTTCCCATTAACGGGTCTCACCCCCCGCGCGACCCTTCATCATGGCAACTCCATTTGGAAAAAACTCAGCATTTCCAGATTTGTCATGCAAAGTTACACATGCTCATGGATGGACTTGAGATTTGGTGAAGTTTTGGGCCTCCAGAAAGTCAAAAAACTAGCAAAAAATGACTTTCTGCCACTTTTTTGAATTGCAAAAAGCAGTCTTGGGAGATTTGATTTTTGACAGGGCAAATGAACTCCAAATTCAAAAATTTCAGTTGGGTTGGAAAGTAGACTCACAGACCTTTCCAACAAGCCTACTCTTGCCCAATTTGGACACCTGCAAGTGCCCCAAAAGTGGCTCCAAAGGTGCGCGACCCGTCAGGCAGATTTTTTCCAAAATGCACTGTACAGCTCAGAAAAACGCAGTTTGACCCAATTTGACTTTTTGGGGTGAATTATGATTCTCTTTGATGTAATTATTGTACTTTTAAGACACGTTTACTCTTATGTAACACTTCTAGAAGATTCATTCATGAAAAGGGTAAATATTAAATGAATGAATTGGTTTCCTAGCTTATAGAGGCAAGTTGTTTTCACTGCCTAGTTTGTAGTGCTTAGTTTAGAAGTAGTTGAAACAGCTCCTAGGATAGTGAGCTCGACCCATGGAGGCAGGGAAAGAGGTTAGATCATCTATATTATGTACTTTCTTGCTCATTTTCATGGTTGGACTCTTGAGGGAGAAGCTATCATTGTATTATTCACTGTATCTCTGCAATTTTTGGCTAAGGAAGACCAGGGTTTTGCAGTCCTCTTTGGGATTCTTGTGGACTCATGTGTTGATGGTGTGTTTCTCAATGTACTTGTAAGCTTGTTATGTGACTCATTTCCTTTTTTTTACTTCTGCACATTAAACAAATGAAGTGTTAAAGTAAGAATTCATGCCTGCCATGCTCTGCTTTTAAGTTTGTTTAATTTCAATGTTTTCTACTGTCTAAAGAGAATTCAAAGTTATTGTTTGCTCTCTTTAGCTCCTCACCTTTCATTCCTGACCATTCACCTCAATCAAAGGCATCAATATTGTCTCCTACCTCGCCCCAAAGAACCCCCTGCAGAAACTATGTCCAATCCCCGCACCCAAAATTGCCCTCTCCTCAATTTGCCACCAAAAACCCCAAATCAACCTTTTGATCAGTGTACTAGCCTAAAATCAGTGTTACCCTATTGGTCATCTCACCCATTGAAGATTTCACCGAGATAGACCGGAGAGAGCCCTCTCCAGCCCCGTAGGGCTAGCTACGAGGCTAAGTGGTTTGATGTTGCCTTGAGGTTTACCTTTCTCAGCCTGAGGTGAAATTTCAAGCGCTAACAACAAGAACACCAACAACCTCTTAGTACACCGTAGACCTGTTATGTACACATATCATAGATAAAAAACACGAGGCAGCATGCTTTCGCAACGTCTTATGATCGCAAATGCTTGGATTAGACCCATAAAATCAATCATAAAAATAAATTCTTCAGATGCGAATTTTGAATCTAAATGCAACTAATCTACCATGAGAAATATCATATGTTATTAGTTCTAATGCAAAAATCAGCATGCAATGCATCCTAACCTAACATGCATATAATAATGCTAATGCTAAGTATAATCATAAAGCTAGTGTAACAAACATATCATCATATCAATATACATATACCTGCCAGTATGACTACCCATGTAGCAAATCCCGAAGTGAATGCCAAAACACTTGTATGGAGGATGAAGCGGGTGGGAGGTGGGAAAATAAGATCTCCATTCAAGGTAAAAGGAATCCCTAGGAAAAGGAGACTAAGCTAATATAGAAGTGCAGGGCTTTCCCTCTAACTATGCAATGGTAGAATGAAAGATCACTCTCAACAACTCCCTATCACAATCATTTTTTATAATATCATGCTTTGTAGATGCCACAAGGTCGTGATGAGAGAGGAACGAAGGGCGAGGGAAGGAAGGGGTGCAATAAATAGGTTGCTCAAGGTGATGGTTACATTGGAGAGGGGAGGTCATGGAGTGGTCAAAACCTTGAGGGTGTGTCTAAGGAGGGAAAGTATAATCAATGAGGGGCTATTCCTCAACACTATACTCGGAAGGGGGAAAGGGCTCATCGTCACTTGAGATCATATGACAAGGGGTGAGGGAATCACTTGATGAAGACGCAAGATGATGAACAATAGGAAAGGGAAAAGGGGAAGGTGAAGTTTCAACGGGACTCTTTTCCTGAAAATCCAACTCTAGAGGCTCAAGTGATTTGAATATATTCCCAGAATCATAAGGAAGGTAGGTATGAGCAAGGGCTTTATCAATCCTATCATTGTTGATATCAAAGATAGGGTCTTCCAAAAAAGGAGAATCAATCATCTCCAATTGCTCCTTTTCATGCAAGGGAAAATGATAATTCTCCTTCCCAAGGGTATCGATGGATATGTCCTCATAAATAATGCCCGGGAGAAAGGGAGGACCACTCTCAACCCCATCCTCCTTGTCGATGTCATAAATGGGAGCACAATCAAATTGAGAACCAACAATTTCTCATTTCTCTTTTCCAAAATGGAATAATCTCCAATATCATCTTCTAAGGGGCTAATGGGATCAACTTCCTCAAGGTTCTCAAAAGGAGAATCATCGGGAGTACTATCCTTGAGAAAGGTAAGGTTAGTCTCAATTTCACTTTCCATAGACTCATTCTTCCCAATATGTGTGTCCTCAAAATCATCCTTTTCATCATGTGGACCCAAGGAGGACTTATCTTCCTGCTCATTACTTAGATTCTCAATGTCTTGATGATGCTCGATAAAGGCTTTTTTCTTGGATGCTTAATGCAGTGTGTACTTGAAAATGTCTAAAAAAGCCATCAACGAACTCTTCAATAGATGAGATGCTCCTAGGTTTGTGATTATGCAACCATGAGTTATGACCATAGAGAGATCTCATGAACAACAACATGAGGACATCCTGGTGAACCACTTTCTCTTTCGAAGTATGTGCATTAAATAATTCTACATGGTCAATTGCGGAGAGTGAATCACCATCAAACACGAGCAAAAAAGTACATAGGGTGGTGACCCACCCTTTAGAATACATGCCAATAAGCAACCAACAAGGAAGTCAGACACCAACGGAGAGCTAGACAAAGACACCAACAAGGAAGTCAAACACCAACAGAGAGCTAGACAAAGACACCAACAAGGCATGGTGTTCCTGGGTTTGACGCCATCTCAGGAATGAAATTGACCATATTCGTATGCGGCTCACTCTGTGCAGGCAATATTGAGCTTGAAGCAACATTGAGCCATAAGCCATTGGGTGCAAATAATAGTACGTCACACCTTTAAAAAGGGCCTCAACACCCCTATGCCTTGTCATGGAATCACTAAGGCACTGAGTCGATGTGGGGCTATCATTAATTAGGGTCCTCTACCCTAGCTCATCGTGAATACAGTGGGCTAGGTGCCCGGGTTAGCCAAACAGGGCTTTGTGCCTTAGCCAAATCTAGAAAATGAAGGCAAGACAACCAACATAAAGTCAGACACCAAAATAAAACTAGACAAACAACAAGTCAGATACCAACATAGAGCTAGACAAGTCAGTGGCACAGGATGGTAGGCCAGATAGATAGGCAGGATGGATAAATAGATGATCGGCAAAGGGACAACCACTACCAACACTAGGAGGCTGGGAGGTCATGCCTGGTAGCCCTGTAGGCCCACTACAGCCAGTGGTAACCTATTGCTCCAGTAAGCTGCCTTGCTCCCTAACCAAATGATGGACAGCCTCTAATGCAGCAGTGAGGTTGAGAGTCATGTCTGCCCCTCAGGTCCACACGGTTGTAACCCCCGTGTGGTAAACCTCCCATTTAGGCAAGCAGAGCATTAACCTTGGCTCCCTAACGTCATCCGTGAATCTGTTGGGTATCCTACGCCTTGATGGACAGCCTCCATCCTGGAGAGCAGGAAGTCACACCCAATACATGGGAAAATTGGTGTACCCACCCAACGCTCTTTTTGTGTTAAGTCAAGGAGAGAAGGTTTAAGGTGTCAGAATCAGGGAGAGCAGGAAGTCACACCCAATATATGGGATAACTGTGATAAAATTGGTGTACCCACCCAACGCTCTTTTTGTGTTAAGTCAAGGAGAGAAGGTTTAAGGTGTCAGAATCAGGGAGAGCAGGAAGTCACACCCAATATATGGGATAACTGTGCGGGAGTTGAAATGAAGGAGTAAGGATTTGGAAGGAAAATATTTGAGTCAAGGAGGTAGTGTGAGAGTTGGAGGTGTTGAATTCTTCATCTTAGAAAAGATAAAGGTTCTTGGAGGGCTTTGAGGGATGTTGTTTGGTTGACATACCATCCTTCCTATGACATGATTACGGTGCCCAGGGACGCTAGCGATGTCCAAAGCAGGAAAATCATCAAAGAAAGACACCCTACTTCGGGTATACATGTAAATTTTGTAGGAGTCGCCAGGGTGAATTTAAAGATGCCTAGAAAAATGTTTGCTTCACCCTACAAGCATCGACCATAAAGTTCAATGAAAAACTAGGGCTTTGTTCTTCCAATGGAGTTGCCAATAATGATATGTCAATATGTCGTATGGGGAACAAAACACGCGTCCCGTGTCCCCGACAACAGCGCCAGAAATGTTACCGCTCAAAGTAGCATGGATCCTAAGAGGGGGATCTATAGGGCAACTACTAGGTCAAAGGCAACAATGTAATGATAGCCCACTGTCATCTCAGCTAAGGCTCCCTGCTCTTTATAGACTTTCACCAATGGGAGAGACCCAGTAAAATGAGGATCATGAAGATGAATGGATCAATGATAGGGTGAAAGATGATCCTAGAAGCCTAATCACAAGAGAGGCTCAAATATATGGCTAGCTTGCCTGGAAAGCAAGATGAAAGGCTCTCTAGGGAGGACCTGGGAGAATCCCAAGGGCTAGGGTTTGAGTAAATGACTTATCAAGGAGATTCCTAGACCCTAAGATCGTTGTGGAAACTCACATACCAAGTGGGCTTTGGGAAATTATCTTCAAAAGGTTGTGGGACCACACAGGACCAAGTGGACCCAGAATTAGGTCAAGGGGATGGAACTTATCAACCAAGGGTGTGCTTGACCTAATTGAAGGGAGGGAGAAAGGAATTAAAGGAGAAATTTTCTTTGAATTTGATGCAATAATCTCAATGAGGTCACTAGCCAAGGGAAACCTAGGGTAAGAAACAGTGCTCAAGCTAGGGCTTGCAATATCTCGAGATCCCACGATCAGATTTGCTTCAAATTTGTAGGGCCTCTAGAGCAAACTCCAACACTGTTGTGGACCGAAAATCGAAGTATTTGGATGGATATATTGTGAGATAAGTGATGCCCTAGGTGACCTATGTAGGCTAGGCCTAGAAAGAAAGAGAGAAGGTGCAAAAAATATGCTTTAAGGTGATCACCTATGGAGGACCAGTGCCTAATCCTTTGGGAGAGATGGAGTCATGGAAGATCAAGAGTTTGGATTTATTTCCACTTGTCAAGGAGGCCTAAAAAGCAACTTCGTTGGGCATTAGGGCTTAATGGAAGGAGCTTCAAGGTCTTTATACTTCGTTCAACAATATTTGGTGACTTATCAAGACAAAATGTCTCTAGGAACATTCATTCATTCAAACATGGCCCATACATGATATATCACTATTTAGAGATTCAATTTCCACAATTTCGTTCTAAGAAATGTAGCAAATTAACCCTAAAATAGCGAAAATCCCAATATCGTGAATGCAGCAACATAAGAATCAAAATAACATTTGGTACTTACATGTAAGAAGAATATATCCAATCACCAAGATATGCCAATCATTGAAGATCCAAGACAAAGAAGATTAACCAAACATCGAAATTCATCTATTCATCCCAAAAATCTCATCCTCAAAAGATAGCGAAAATCCCACAAGTAGATATGATCCAATCCAAGTGATGATGCCAAAATGAATTCACGTCACTTGTATTTATACACTTCTAATGAGTTTGATTTAGCTAATTAGGCCTACATTAGCCCCTAGAATAAAATAATGTGCAAAATAACTAACTTTTAGTGACAAGCCCACCAAACTAGCTCATAAACAAAAGAATAAGCCTCTCAAGAGGTCAAATAATTAATATCACATGTCGTTGGGCCTTCTTAGAAGCCTAATGAGGTCCATAGGTACCATAATGAGAAACAAGACTCCCAAAAATAGTTGACAACGAGTTGGCCCCTTGTTCTCCAAATAATAAACATGTGGTGTTCCCAATGGGTGTGGGGGCACACAAGTAATCTCATGGGTCTCCAAGTAGATCGAAGATGCCTGTAGATCATATGCAAGGGCTCGGATTATGATGTAAGTGATGCCACATCATCATATAGGTCCTGGGTCATCTGCCAAGAGCATGGTACAACTGTGGGGCCGACTGGGCATGGTGAACCAAGTGCATCTTCCTCATCAAATAGGTGGATCTCTGGCAAGCTTTGAGTGTCTCTAGGGATCCATCGAATGTTGTCTACTGTTGTGGAGGCCCATGGCTCTCTACACACACCCTACATGTGCCAATGTAGCTCTCTGGAGGGTTAGGACCCCATATAGGGAGACCAAACACAAAATGGAGACCATTTGCAATCTTGCATAAGATCCAATATATCCTCTAGCCTTCCAATACAACAAGTCATTTAAAGAAATCGAGTTATAGAGCTTACAAACCATGGATAAGAGGTGGGCACTTCATAATGGTATGCCCTTCCATAGTGGACTTTGGCATGTGCTAATGTCTCCAAGCTCCAAAGGGGTTAACCAAATACCTATTAGGTGATTTCTACCTTTAGAAGGGATAGTATGTCCAAGGTACATCCTTCAAATGGTGGTGACATGTGATAAAGAGATAAATGGAGTAGGGAATGAAAGGGGCAATCCTGGGCCACATGTCGGGGTACAAGGGTAGTTAATAAAGGAAAGCCCGCACTTGGGTATATAATGTATAGGAGGGAGCAATTGTAGTGCATGAGATACCTCGACCTTGAGTTTTCCACCCTTCTTTGTATGCCTTCTTCCTTTTATGATTTTTCTTTGGTTAATTGCTCGAGGCTTAAAATAATGATAGCATGATGTGTAAAGTATAGCAGTGGATACCCCCTTTAAGGTGGGGCAATTCATCGCCCACCCGGGGTTGGGATAACCATGGGTTCCTGAATGATAGAGGAGGCTCATCTAGGGCCTAAAGGAACCAGGGTGGTGGCCATGGAAGGGGGTAGAGCTCATGTATTGGCTTTTGCCCACGTGCTAAATGTGTTTATCTCGACCATCTTTTGCATTTTGTGGTACAATTCATGTTGAGTGTGGCCAATTATGCCTTTACTTTTCTTTTTAACTACATCAACCTCCGGGGCATTATTCCATGCTTGACCCAAGGTGTGGGCAATGGGAAGGGAAGGCTAAACCTATGTGGACCCAATGAAGGAATGTGGACCCAGATGGGAAGAACGATGAAATGGGGTTATAATGAATGGAGGGGGAGTGATATATGTGGATGAGGGAGCGCGACCACGCAACCAAAATCAAGGTTTCCCATGAAGTACCATCCCTAGAACCCAAAGGCCAGTAAAAGAGATCCCATGGGACTAAGGTCCAAGGGTAACATCCAAAAGAGGTTTAGGGGACAAGAGCCAGACCTAGCCCACTCTTTCTGCCAAATCCCCCCATCAATTCATGCCAAAAAGTTTCAATGATAAGTAAAGTACAATACTCAATTACCAAATGACAAGGTATACCTTTAGGTTTGGGAGACCCACCTTCAAACATACGATCATGACAGATGGATGAGGGACCACATGGTTGGCTCAGGTGGCAGAGAAGTGGCACAACGAGCTAGTTGGTGGTTGCAAGGGGCTACTGGCTATCGGTTGAGGACCATCTTGGAGAAATTTTTCTCCTAGGGACATCACCCACAAAATGGTGGGTAACAGTCTCCAAGCCAACAAACCTCCTCAAACTATTCTAATGGCTATATCCATGGAAGACGAGGTCAAACCACATCAATTAATGTGCAAGCATCTATTAAGAATCAACCCATATGCCATGAAGAAGGGGTGGCTTTGACCATTAGCAATAAAATATTATAAGAAATAGGTGAGTGCCTCAACATGTGTGCAAAAGGGGAGCACTCCACCTAGTAATCACTGCAACATCATAATAACCCATATCTAGTGTGAAATCCAACATTATAAGTAAGGGTGTTGATACTGCCTCTAAATAAAATAAAGTTGAAATAGCCATTAAATTACCATAATCAACCTCAACATATGTGCCCAAGGGAAGCACTCTAAAAAACATAGTCCTCAAAATCTACAAGATAAAACCATGTACCCTAATCAATCTGGATTTTGTGAAGGGTGTGAATGTTTGAATCAGAAGGGAAATTTTCAGATCTTTATTAAGGACATTAATGGGAAATCCTTCCTTTTTTGGGTTTCGGATTTGGATTATGTGACAATCTCATGCAACAGATAAAGAAATGGTTGTGATATCCTGTAGATACACAGTGTCCCCTTCATGAAGGGAAGTAGCTACAGAATCATTTTCAACTATAGGGTTACAACATCTCAAGAAATTCCACCACTAGCTTGAATCTAGAGCTCCGAGGGGGTGCTTCGGGAGCCAGAATCCCAGGAGGCTTTGTTTGATACAAGGATACGACGCGAGGCAAAGGCTCAAATCCATCAGATCTTCCACAATACAATCTTGGACCTTACATTGTTGAACAGCAGCAACAAGTGCCATTCATGGAGATAAATCTAACAGAGGTAAATCAACCTTTTTTTGTCCTTCAATCAAGGGCAGTGATTTGTAGATTCAATGGCTTTTGGCCCAGATCCAATGCTTTGCATTACTGGGTTTTCACAACCTAGACCAAAAAGCTGCGACATATACCTTTGCTCAAAAGGTTTCTTTCTTGTTCAATTTGATATCGAGGAAGATGTGACAAGAGCATTGAAAGAAGGGCCCTAGTTTTGGGGAAATGCAAGGCTCTTCATTACCCCTTGGTTCCCATATTTTGATGCCACAAAAATGGTGGTCTCAACAATGCTAGTATGGGTGAGACTACCAAATCTTCCCCTTCCTTTTTGGCACCACAAGGTTCTAGAGGAAATTGGGAACACCCTAGGATCATTCAAAGAGATGGGCCTCGAAAGAATGGAGAAAATATTATTTATGTTCACCAAAATCTGTGTAGAAATAGACCTAAGTAAAGGTCTAACTGATCGCATTCAACTGAAACCTAAAAATTTCGAGTGGACCCAGCTTTTGGATTATCAAAATACAACATTCAAATGTCGATCATGTTACCAAACAAGACACTTGCAGAACACATCCTTGTAGGCAAAAAAGAACCAAAAAAACAAAGTGACAGGCTCGCAAAACAAAAGGATTGCAGCCTTTTGATTTTCACCTCATGGAGGAAGAAGAAGAAGAAATCACGGAGAACCCTCCAAACCAAGAAGAACGGGATTCTTCGGTCCATAATGGCAATGCAGCCCACAAGCAGAATGGTACGAAATCAGAAGAGATCCATGAACCAAAACAACAAAAAAATGTGGCACACAAAGAGAATGGGACGGTGGGCACAAAGAGAGTTCAAGTTTTTGAAAGTTCAAATTCAGACAAAGAACTCCCATTGAAGATAACCATACGCAATTTTGCAATGGTTTGAGTCAACCCCAATTTAGGGGGATGGCAGAAGGTCCAGAAAGAGAAGTTAAGTGATTACTACCAAACTAACTTCACAAGTTTCTATTATTTTTCATATTTTTCTTATGCACATAAGCTGAGAGATTGCTCTTACTAAATGCAATTAGCATCTACAAAATGTAATTTTGTTCCTTTTTTAACGCTGAATAAAATTAAGGGATTTTTCCCTTTTGAAAAAAATAAAAGGAATAAAGTGCACATATATCCGAAATAGCTTTGCATGGCTAGCCCCAAGGGATAGCTCAATTGATCGAGTTCTCATTGCTAAGTACCTTGCCAATTGGGAGGTCACAAGGTCAAATCTCCTCAACGCCCTTGGGGTTAGGCCAGACCAGGGAAGCCAGTAGGTAGATCCCTTCGGGTGGATCTGCCCGGATTATTAGCCGTGGATGTAGCAGTCACTCAGTGACTGTGAACCACATATATATATATATATATATATATATATATATATATCCAAAATAGCCTAGGGCGCTCATACATAAGGTCTAAACCCACATCAAACATAGGAATGAACCACCATCTGGAGCCATATAAAAAATGTGATGATCATCATAGCATAGAAAGGGGACAATATGATATGTACCCTCCTAATCAGTGATGAATAAAACCATCATAATAATGCTGAATCCAAAGGAACTCAACATAACATCAATACACAAGGACATGAAACAGTCACTTTGCACTAGACACTTTTCTCTAAACATCACACACCCAACTGCTGACCAGTTAGTCAATTTGAGAGAACCACAAGGATAATGCTAGAAAAAGCATATGCTTCCATCACATGTCCCTTGATAACATCAATCAACTGTTGGGAACACCAATAAGTATATACCACATATAGCAAAGTGACCATAATCATGCTCATGCATCGTACTAAGTAACACCTTCAAGAATGCCAAATGAACCGTGCATTTTCAGGCAGAAACAGGTTTGCATCTCTTGATGTAATATTTCAATTTAGGGTTTATGTTGGATTAGCGTTTGCGTAAGTGTTCACCATAGAGTCATGATCTCTTTATTATTTCAACATACAAAATAGACAACAACCCTAAATGGAGATCCATTAAATCCAACATAGAGGCAAGATGCATGGTGTAGAATGCATTTTGATGAGACAACAAAAGGAAATCAAGGAAGAACCATAGTAGGAGAGCTCATTACTAACTCAACAGGCAAAGCCAAATCAAATTTTTTTGTGGAGCCTAGGGTCAAAACTAACTATGTAATGGAAGTTCAGGCAATTCAGAAACACATAAATGTAGAACTTCACAATAACATCACAGATCTACCTTGTTATGACAACTCTGGATTTGAAATCAACATTTTGATAGGAAATGTGACAACCCAAGAGCATTCCATTTAGAAAGATTACATTTTTAGTGTACAACTTTAATTCCCTCGTATTCACTCATGCCATCCACCAGTTAAACTCACTGGCCAATAATCTAGTAAATCAAGCAATTGATCTCGCTCTAGGCATGATTAAACCTTGGAGAATTAATCAGTGATGCCAACCCTACTGATTCATAACTGCCCCACACTGCTCATCTGAGGTGAAGTGCATGTGAAAATACCACAGGATCATGAAGAAGAGGAGGAACAATCATCATGAAACTCCTAAAAAGATTGAAAAAGCCCACCAAAAATGAGAAGTCCAAATGTCTCAAGTTTATTCCTTGTCTACCTCCTTCCAAATACTTCAACATCTACTGGAAAATGGCCCCGAGGAAAAGGAAAACCTAGATGATTATCCTGATTAAGTACCACTACCAAAGGAAAAGATGGAAAAAATAATGGATAAAGTAACAGATGTGCGACATTAGCAGAAAACAGAGTTTAAAAAGCAACTTCAATTAGCACAGAATTGGAAAAGCTCAGACAAAATTCAGGGAGAACAACAGAAAAAAGGAGAATGAAAGCAAAAATTGACAGCCTCAGATAAAAAGGAGAACATTCGACGCAGTGTAGGTGATACAGATGCTTATTACAGATCAAGTGGAACCTGCAGGCACTCCAAGCAGGAGTCCAACACCCTCCAAGCCAGCTCAAAAGAAAAGGAAGTAGACATGGATACAAGTGGCAATCATAAACTGTAAGGAGTCACGACAAGAAAGACTGAAGGCCCCATCAATGACCTTAAAATGATCATACATCAGTCAATGTCTGACAGCCATGCCTTAAGGCTTAAACACAGAAATGATAAGTCTTCTAGTGTTTTTGGCATTATATGTAGAATTTCAGATACTCAGCTTGTCAGCAATTCTGGAAATGTAATACATAAGAAAAGGAGAAGTATTATCAGTGTCATTACTGTCAGGATGGTAGATGAATACCCACATTTTGAAATCATATCAGGTCTGTCTGTAACAGCTCATGTTGGAAAGAATTGGGAATATGAACTATGTAGCTGCCTTTTGGGTATAGCCAAGGCATTGTAACTTAATATGAAGTAATAAATATTAAAAACTCCTTTGTTTCTGTTAAAGAATTGTTAGTTCTTGGAATGGTCACTTGGTTAAGTAGCTTAATGCCAGAATATATTAATCCTTTTGTGTTTATGAGGTATGTACTTAAGCTAGTCAATACCTCTGTTTAAACTAGTCAACAGCTCTGTTGGGAGCATGACAGATATATGAAACATGCACACATTATTATACATATATATACACAGCAATATTTTTACCTTAGAAAATCCATAGCATAAAAGGAATCAGTCGAGATAATTTAAGAAACCATGTAATCATATTCTCTATATACTACTCAGACTCTCTTCGCCATATGTCACAATACATATGGCTCCCTCGATATAAAATCTATATAAAACAATTAGAAAACATGATGGTAGAAGGAGAAAACAATTACCAACATAGTCATCAATATACAATGGGATTGAATCCTTGACGCATATTATGCAAACTACAGCAAATTTTAAAAATTTCTTTTGATCAAATAATTTAAAAAATGCAACTGTGTTTTCTTCATAATAAACAAAATAGACAGAAAGCACGAAGTGTACGTGGGCAGTGAAGCAGCCTTTTCCCGCATGCGCTGGATGAAACGCCCGTTGTGGAAACTCCTTCCCGCTACATCTGCATGGTGGTTATCTAATGGATATGCCACTTTGGTGTCTTTTCCTTCCTTGAATAAAGCATACCCTATTATATGCTGAGCATCAATTCCTTCCACACAATCTGTATATGAGCGATACATATATGTTAAGAGTATATAGGAAATGCCAGTCAAAGCCCTCTTATTCCTAATCAATACAGCTCAAATAGAAAGTTTTGAATTAACAAAAGCTTTAGAAACTTCTAATCACTGGAAAATAATAAATACATGCTGTGTGGCAAAGAACATTTTATACAGACATAAACACAATCTTGTTCAATTTCCTTTTGTTCATGCAGAATTAATTCCCTTGTAATATTTTTTCTTCAAGAATGCCCAATCTGTTAGAAAGTGACTTAAAAGAGAAGACAAAAGGATCCTCTTGCACAGACAATGAACTGTATCCCAAATAAAAAGGTTGAGTAATCATACATTATATCAAGTATGCAACCAAAACACTTACCTTGAAGTCCCAGTTCAATCAATTTCAAGTATCCACCTGGCTGTAACAGTTCCCCTACAATCCTATCAGGCTCACTCAGGTCTCTCTCAATTACATGAATACGTCTTCCATCCTGCATTGATTGGTAGAAAAACAAGAAAAGTAACTTAGGATTCAATAATGCGCCTCCTCAACTGATTCTCCCCTCCCATGCATGAAAGTTTATTTTGACATTTTCCTTTACTAGAGACAAGTGAATTTTGCATCTTCTCACATTCCCAAATTTATTTTTATTTAATATAAAGTGTGCATACAATGCATAAGCAAATCCTTTCCCTAGGGCCTGAATACACTATCAACATTGAAACAACTCCTGGGTGTAAAAGTTGGCCGGATGCTGAAAATATATTTATCAGAAAAGGCATGCTCACTGCATCCATATTTTTTTCACAAATAGAATTTTTGTGTCTGTATATATTATTTATTGCAATTTTTTTCTTCAAGGATCCCGTAATTGATGTTCTAACTTCTAAGAAAGGTTAACATAACATCAATTAACGCAAGACCCCAGTTGATATTATGTGATATTATCTCTTCTCCCCAGTGTTTCAGGTTTCAGGCTCACTCACCTTCCACGGTATTTTGTCAGCTTGGATGGCTGTTGCAGGTCTGGTCCATTGGCATTGGTAGGGCAGTAGGGAAGGTTAGGATCTAGCCTGTTCTCCTATTTGGAGAGTTCAAGGTTCTTTTGTTGCAAAGATGCCTTGTTTTCAAATTCACAAGCAAGAAGGGCATTTCTCTTGGGATGATATGAAGGATTCTTCTACTTGCTCCTAAAAGGATTCACATGTTTTCACTCAGGAGGATGGCCTTGTTCCCCTGATCATACTTACATTATGGAGTTGAGGGTACTTATTCCAGACTGTGGGTTATTAAAAATGAATATTGGGATGCTTGGATGATTTTGGTGGGATTCGAGGTGGAGCTTTGGGTGAACGATCTTCCCGTATGATTCTTGTCATCTGTATTTACTATTTAGTGCTTCATCAAAGATATTCTTTATCACTAGTCATCAGTGAAGGTGGGTCCCCACTAATTTAAAGCACAAATAAGTACACCAGCCTAGATCCATCTGAACTCTCGATCTACCAAGTGCCGAGAGGGATCAAATCCCTTGAGATGAAAATTTTCACTCTAAACGAGCTTTTCATCTCAAGGGATTTGATCCCTCTCGGCACTTGGTAGATTGAAAGTTAAGATGGATCTAGGCTGGTATTATATAAATTTCACGTCTTTATATATAAAAGTATTTTCATTTTTCATTTTATTAAAACCTTGATTGTATCTCTATGTAAATATTCACAGAATATTTTTAGCAGTAGTGAGAGTAGAGGGTTTAGATACATCTCAAAAGTATAACATTTTTTTCTTTTAGATTTAATTAAAAAAATGTTATAAAATTAAATTAAAATAAAATATTTATAAAATGTTTTGATTGTAAAATGAGTTATGATTTTGGGCATGTGGTATTGTTAAGCCATGATATTGGCCCACCGTATTGTAACAAAGCCTATTTACAAGTTAATAATATCCATGGTAAAGAGAGGGTGGATATCCATGGTTAAAAATATTGTTATATTGTAAATTTATTGCAAGTATAAGTTTTTATGTGCTTATTAATTAACTTTAAATATGGTTACAAAATCATTATTAATCTCTGCCAAGGCAGAGCCAGTTGACCATTATTAGTTTAGCATTGACCAATGCAACTTATAATGTTTAACTTTGAAAAATAAATATTATTTAAAAAGCTATTTTTCAAACATTTGATTGGACCATAACTTAAAAGTCTTATTGTAGCATTTGCATAGAATAATGTCATGTGGATAATTGCATTGTTGATTTTAGGTAGCATCAAATGTGCTCTAGCCATAAAATTTGGTGGAGAGGCTAAGGCAAATGAGATCTCCAAGACCCAGAAACGTTTGGAGAAATTCCACCCAGATGAAGAGATATTAAAATAATTAATATTTTTAATGGATTCTTAAGTCTAAACTTAAGAAAATAAAAATATTAATGTGCATTAATATAAAATGGGTGAGAAAGTTTTAAGTGACGAGAATCAAGTCAGTCATAATCTTAGTCGTTGATTAGGGACTTAATTTGAGTCGTTCAATCGTCAACTGGAAAACTATAAGAGGAGGCTTGAGGGTCAATTGGAGACACACCAAGTGAGATCAGCCAATTTGATTTTCTGGGGTGAGGTTTGCTAAGGAAATCGAGTTAGTGATCAGAGTTGCAGCGAGGGGCAGTTTAGCAAGGGATTTTCATCCAAGGTTGAAGAATACATAGCATAGAGGCAACGCAGTGCCGGAGAAACAGCGCAGGCCCTAGAAGTGTTGATGCAGAGGCATCAGGAGCTGACGCAGAGGACGCATAAGGTCGGAGAGGATAACGCAAAAGTCTTAGAGGCTGACGCAAGCAGTGTAGAGGGCCATAGAGGCTAACGCTAGGCTTCAGAGGCAGCACTGGGTGACGCAGTTCTAGAGCAGTGCTTGGAGCAACTTTCCCTATCCAGCACAAGGAACAATTAAATTCGTTGTGGGGTTTGATCATCCGGTTGCTGATTTGCCAGAATATCTGTCTCCGGATAGAGGTACCACTGTCGAGGATATTCTTTGTTGGGTGAGCCATTTCTGGCACCCTAGTTGTATTCACGAATCTGCTTAATAATAAAACCCTCATATCTGCTGCACCGATTTTCCCACATCGGATTTTTCCGGGGACAGCTGTCCAAAAATAACGGTGTCCCTTGTGTTATTGTCTCAGTTTATTTCAGTGCATAATTTGTATATTTGTGAAGGTTGCAATAGTGTTTACTTCAATGTTTATGCAATTAAATAACTTGTTAATGTAAAAAACAAGTAGGAGATTGTAAACCAGTAATTGCAGTAGGGGTTTCTGATGTGTTAGATTCAGAAATTTTCACATGGTATCAAAGCGATTGCAGATCAAAGGCGACTGAAGACACCAGCCGAGAAA
Organism: Pinus tabuliformis; assembly: GCA_031772625.1. NCBI lineage: Eukaryota > Viridiplantae > Streptophyta > Pinopsida > Pinales > Pinaceae > Pinus > Pinus tabuliformis. The sequence continues at coordinate 1,027,783,673 of CM062805.1, forward strand.
TCTGGGAATTTGCAGCAAAGAAGCAGTTGTCCTGAGAGACAGCGTTGTTCCAAAGCTGAAGAGGAAAGAGGAGTGATGTAGCGCAGAGAGTGTGACGCAGAGGCTCACGCAGTGCCTGCATCAGCATTCTGAGACGAGAGAGGAAGACGCAGTAGCTAGGAGGAGCCCACGTAGTAGCTACTTCAGCCATCAGGGCCACAGCAGATGCAAAGAAGGGAAGATCAGGCGCACGCAAAGCCACGTCATCTTTCTGAGCCAAGAAGGATTGACGCAATTGGTCGAGAGGAGCAAATTCAGCCCTCGCAGAGATTGCACAGAGCCTGAAGAGCTCAGATTCTTCGAGTTGTCAGGGCTAAGGGAGTTGTGCAGATTTTGATTTGTGGAGTTGGTGGGACGTTGTTTCGATGAATACAAAATAGTGTCTAAGGAAACTGAACCAAGGTAGAGGGAAGAACTACCTCGACAGATTTCTAGCCAAGAAATCTAGATCCGGGTTGCAGCAGCAAAGGAGGATTGGATAGGAGTGATTCAACAGTTGGTCGAAGGATTTCCGAGAGGGAAATCAGGGCTCAGGGGGACTCTAGAGAAGAGGAGCAGAGATGGCAGTGAACGGATTGAGAGATAGGACAGATTGGACAGGGCTTCCAATTTTTTCATCTGGAAGGCTAGGATCCCGGAAATCCTGGTTAAACATAGCATCAAGGACTATGCCTTGAAAACAGTTGTTGTCCCAGTTGACCCTAATGTAAATGAGAAGTATGAGGAGGCCGAGGCGAAGGTGAAATGCATGATTCTAGATGAGGTCAAGGATCATGTCATACCACATATTGCTAAGAAAAACATAGCAAGGGAGATGTGGCAGACGCTGACCACCTTATACCAGGGCTCTTCCGTGCAGCGGAAGATGTTATTAAAGAATCAACTGAGGTCATATCAAATGCAGAAAGGAGAGGAGATAGATCCGTTCCTTCTCAAGTTGCAAGGAATTCGTGACTAGCTTACTTTCATGGGGTCTACACCAGATCCAGAGTTCATGGTCAGGACTGCCCTAAATGCAGTCTTCGAGGAGTGGGAGACATTTGTCCAAAGCATTTTGGGCAGCGCAACTCTCCCCAGTTGGGAGGAGATGTGGGCAACTCTTCGATAAAAAGAGCTCAGGGGATTGACTAAGGCAGGGAGTAACGGTAAGGGATTTCGAATCAAGAAAGAGGAGGAGGAGGATGCAGCTCTCGCATCAGCAGGACAGCAGAGAGTTCAGAAGAGGAAGAAGAAAGACATCTCCAAGGTCAAGTGGGCAGCTCTTCGACAGGAAGAGCTCAGGAGATTGACTAAGGCAGGGAGTAACGGTAAGGGATTTCGAATCAAGAAAGAGGAGGAGGAGGATGCAGCTCTCGCATCAGCAGGACAACAAGGAGTTCAGAAGAGGAAGAAGAAAGACATCTCCAAGGTCAAGTGCTTCAACTGTGGGGAGCTAGGCAATTATGCCTCTCAATGCCCTAGGAAGAAAGGCAAGGGAGAAGCTTCCAACTCAAAGGTTTCTCCAACAAAGGCGGAGAAGGATGTTGAGATTGATGATGATTGTGCCATGAGTGCTCATGCACCTCTAGAGAAGAGGTGGGGAGGCATAGAGTTGTAGTCGAGAGGACTACATGCAGGGGCAGGATCCTTGAGGTGCCCAAACTCTTGGATCACATACGGCTACAAGAGCCCTTAACGACAGTAGCATGATGACAAGTGTCGAGTGGAGCAAGGTGTGATGGAGCAACAGTGGCAGAGCTAGAGTACCGAAATCTGAGGCATCACAGCGGAAGTTGCAGCGATGCGAGAGGCACAGAGGTGGTTGCAGCAGCGCAGTGGCAGCAGAAAGAGCACAAGATAGCAGCAGAGTTAGCTTCAGCATCACGAAGCTTCCAGACTTACTAGGATGTCTCAATTACTTACTTCTCGGTAACTAAGTTGCAGTGCAATAGTTAGCAGTGGCAGTGTTATGGGCAGCATGATGCAGCATGTTGAGAGGGAGATGCAGTACAGATGTAGCAGTGGCAGTGGAAGTGTCATGGGCAGCAATACAGGAAGCAACAATGCAGTAGATGTGGGGAAGTAGGTCAAGCATCAGCACAGAGGATCGATGCAGAGGATCAATATGATGCTTCTATGGTGAGGCATTACTAGAGCACATTCCTCGCTAAGAGGGAGTGTTGATTTTGGGTAGCATCGGATGTGCTCTAGCCATAAAATTTGGTGGAGAGGCTAAGGCACATGAGATCTTTAAGACCTAGAAATCGTTTGGATAAATTCCACCCAGATGAGGAGATATTAAAATAATTAATATTTTTAATGGGTTCCTAAGTCTAAACTTAGGAAAATAAAAATATCAATGTGTATTAATATAAAATGCGTGAGAAAGTTCTAAGTGACGAGGATCAAGCCATTTCTAATCTTAAGCGTTGATTAGGGACTTAATCTCGACCGTTGAATCGTCAACAAGAAATGTATAAGAGGAGGCTTGAGGGTCAGTTGGAGACACACCAAGTGAGATCAGTCAATTCGATTTTCTGGGACGAGGTTTGCTGAGGAAATCGAGTTAGCGATCAGAGTTGCAGTGAGGGGCAGTTCAACAAGGGATTTTCATCTGAGGTTGAAGAATACATAGCAAAGGGGCAACGCAGTGTCGGAGATACAACGCAAGCCCTGGAAGGGCTGACGCAGAGGACGCAGAAGGCCGTAGAGGCTAACGCAGAAGCCGTAGAGGCTGACATAGAAGCCATAGAGGCTGACGCAGGCAGTGCAAAGGGTCGTAGAGGCTAACACTGGGTAGATTCTGTGGGACAGACTGAAAGCAGATTAGCCAGAAGAGGGTGACGCAGTTCCTAAAGAGTGACACAGTTCCAGAGCAGTGCTTGGAGTAGCTTTCGCTATCCAGCACAAGGAACAGTCAGAGTCACTGTGGGGTTTGATCATCTTGTTGCTGATTTGCCGAAATATCTATCTCCGAATAGAGGTACTACTTCCGAGGATATTCTCTGTTGGGTGAGCCATTTCTGGCACGCTAGTTGTATTCACGAATCTGCTTAATAATAAAACCCTCATATTTGCTACACTGGTTTTCCCACATTGGGTTTTTCTGAGGACGATTGTCCAAAAATAACGGTGTCCCTTGTGTTATTGTCTCAGTTTATTTTAGTGCATGATTTGTATATTTGTGAAGGCTACAATAGTGTTTATTTCGATGTTTATGCAATTAAATAATTTGTTAATATAAAGAACAAGCAGGAGATTGTAATCCAATCATTGCAGTAGGGGTTTCTAATGTGTTAGATTTAGGAATTTTCACATGCATCACATATTTTATGCCATAATTTATGGATATGGTTCCAATATTCATGCATGATTTATAGACTTTTATGAAGTGATTCTTTAATTCAAAAATAAAATTCTTGAAAATAACTCATATTCAAGTAAATAACATATTTACCATCAATTACTTCCCACCATAATTTAAGTATTTACATAAAAAATGGATAGAAATAACATATACATAAATATAAATTCAAAATATTGAGGAAACATTTGAAAATGTTGCCATACATGCGTACTTACTTACACTACAGCTACACATCTCCCCTATACTGGGTTGTAGAGCACCTATTGGCGCAATAAGATGATTTTATTAATGTCCAACGAATGACCACAAAAGTAGCTCAATGGGACTGAAATGTTAAAATTTTGATGTTCTATGTTGTAACAATCACTTATTACAAAACTTATTTATGTTGCAATATTAAATAAGCAATTGTAGATAGAACATAAATCAAATGCACAATAGAAGACAACTAAGAATACAATAAAACACCGAGAATTTAGGTCTAATGACCAGGGCAAAACTCACAAGGGGAAAACCCAACCAGATTCTTCTTTTATTAGAAATCAATCGTTCGGCAAAGATACAGAGTACAGCAAGAGATCAAAAGAATGAGTAAGTTCACCCAAATTTGAACAAGTTGTAGCATGAAGATCACTAGTAGCAACAGTAGATGCGCACACTGAATCAACCTTCCCTTTAACTGAATCAACACCGAAACATTGAAGCACCGAATCAACCTTGGCTCACCAAGTTTTGATCTTACTCTCAAAGTCTCTCTCTCTCTCAATCTTCTTCAACTCTCTCCAACTCTTTCTCAAGTTCGAATGCTTCTTTCATAACGCACGATTAGTGAGGGGAGAAAGAATGAGGCACATATATATAGGAGGAGCAATGAATTCATGCCATGAAGGAGGAGTAACTCACATGCCAAGAGGAGTGTAACTCATGCCCATTTAGAAAATGTAACACATGCCATTAAGGAGGTACGCATGCCTTTATAACTTACGCTCTTAAGAGAGAGTATAACATATGCATTGAAGAGTGCGTAAGAGGAATCTTATATGACATGCTTTTATTGGGTGTAAGAGATTGTAAGAGAATCTTTTATGATGTGCTTTAATGAGAGTTTAAGAGGAATATGCCAGGTCAATAATGAGAGTGTAAGAGAACATTATTAAGAGTCATGATTGAGTGACTTGAATTTCCTTTTAATAATAATATAATAGTATCACAAGAATAATAATGATAATATTGATGATTAAGTCGAAATTGAACTATTAGGATTGATTGATAATCAGAAGGGATTTTCCATTAACAATGCTTGATTCCAATTTATGCAAGTTGATTTACCATCTTGAGACTTTATATTTTTTTATTTTTTATTTTTAGACTTTCTATTTTTAGAATTCATTTTTTAGACTTTCTAATTTTAGACTTCCTAATTTTAGATATTCTATTTTTAGACTTTCTATTTTTAGAAATTCATCCCTGAGCTGCCAAATTTTCAACACTCCCTCTCAACTAGGGAGGAATTTCTTGCTGCAATAAAAGATCTTTGCTTTCTTTGCTCATCTTTGTTCATCTCTGCTTTGTATCATCTGGAACAATGATGTCTCAAGCTAATGAAGAAGGATTATCATAGGGGAGCTCCGGCTACCACCCTATATCCATAGACAATAGGGGAGATTAATCTATCACCCTATATTCACTTGGGGGGATTGCCACTTGCCAACATATGAGAAGGATCTCGCACAACCAAGTCTCATCTTTGCTGGGGGGGATAACCCACTTGACAAGGATATCACACAACCAAGTCTCATCTCTGCTTGGGGGGGTAACCCACTTGTCAAGGATCTCGTACAACAAAGTCACATCTATGCTTGGGGGAATAACCCACTTTTTAAGGATCTTGCACAACGAAGTCACATCCTTGCTTTGGGGGATAACCCACCTTTCAAGGATCTTGCACAACCAAGTCACATCCCTGCTTTGGGGGATAACCCACTTGACAAGGATCTCACACAACCAAGTCTCATCTCTGCTTGGGGGGGTCCATTTGTCAACACATGACAAGAATCTCGCACAACCAAGTCTCATCTTTGCCTGGGGGATCCACTTGTTAACACACGACAAGGATCTCGCACAACCAAGGTTCATCATGCATGACCACCCTCTCTAGGAAGGGTCACATCCATCAGTCCAAGCTGCTCTCTGAAAACCAAGAACTTCCCTTTTGGCAAAGGCTTGGTAAATACGTCAGTTATTTGATCATCAATCACAATATGGTGGAGCCTCACTACTCCTCTCTGCACCATATCCCGAATATAGTGATATTTGATCTCAATGTGCTTGGACTTGTCATAGAACATGGAATTTTTTGCAAATTGAATCCCACCTTATTGTCATATTATATTACTCTCATATCTAGCACATGCCCAAACAACTCTCCAAAGAGCTTTCTCAGCCATACTGCCTCACAACTAGCCATGCTAGTAGCAATGTACTCGGATTCAGTCGTGCTAAGGCCTACAGAGCTATAGCACCTTAATGACACTGCCACGGCACTAAGGGAGGTTTTCCTGTCAGGTCTCTTCGAGAGGATCCGGAGGGGAGGTCCACTCATCTAAGGTTATGGAGGTGTGGTAGTAGAGATGGAAACCCTGATAGGATGCAAGATGATGCCTATGGACTCAGTCTTAGACCTTGGTATCCAAGGGTGTATAGGGGCATGCAGCAGTGTGCAAATGAGCACAGAGGTGTGCAGGGTTGCACCATGGTGTAGGAGGAGAGGTTCACATCACAGTGCATTTCCTCATAAAGTGACAAACACATCGTTACAGGAGGGATACCAGTTGATTCGAGAATGATTTGTCTTATTTGGGTGCATAATATAGGAGCCCAAGCTTGCATTTATATTTTTCCAATACCCCTTTAAGATGTAGCAGTTTCTCGCTCATCGAGGTTGGGACTTTCAAGAGTTCTTCTCTTTAGATGAAGCATTTAATGCTTGAGGAACTGGGTGATGGTTAATGAGGGGGGTAGAGCTCATGTTAGGCTTTTACCCCGCACTAAACAATGTCCCAACCATCTTTTGAATTTTGCATTTTCTTTCAATGTGGACTTATATTCTTTTAACTTTCTTTTAGTTGCATCAACCTCTGGTGACAATTTTTCAGACCCTGACTCAAGGATGTGGATGAAGGATGCCAATCCTAAAAACCAATGATTAATCCCCCAAAGAATGGAAATGGATAACAAGGAGACATGGAAAGTGGTAAGCATGGATTACCTTGGACACACTATATCAATTAGTGCTTCCCTAATAGTGCCCCTCCTAAACCCTAAGGTCTCAGAGAAGGTCTCACTGGGGTAGAATGAAAGACTAACCTCCTAGGTGATGTGTGGGAATAAGAAGATAATCGATCTTGGTCAATCATCCAGTTTGCCCCGCAACCCATATTAGTATCCCCATAACATTAAATGAAAGCACATGATTGCAAGAATGTTTAAAGTACCTACCGATAAATGACCCACCTTGTTTTAAGAAGAAATGCTAGATGGGAGAGAGATCTGACTGGAGCAATAAGTGGAGAAATCTGGCATAGTTTTATGTGTTGATCATCATAGGGTTGCTAGATGGCTAGCAATCCAAAGAGGATAAAAATCTTCTCCTAGGGGTTACCCACTTTTTGGTATGTAATAGGAACTTACAAGAAGAACTGTATAGAGAGAAGCCTAAACGATTTGCAATTGAAGGAAAAGAAAATTTAGTATGTAAGTTGGTGAAGGCCTTGTATAGATTAAAACAAGCTCCTCCAACATGGTATGGAAATATTATTGTCTTAAATAAATAAAAAATCAAGATAAGTGACCCTAATCCTAAATTGAATATTAAAGAACAAGGTGAAGAAAGTATCATTATTGTTGTACATGTTGATGACTTAATAATTATAGGTAGGAGTGATGACTTTATTCAGAAATAAAACAAAACAAAAGACTGATTCTTTGCAAATCATTTGATATCACTGACTTAGGATTTGTTGCATTATTGTTCAGGCATTGAAATTTTGCCACAGCCATACAAGATTTTCATCTTACAAGAATTGTTGGAAAAGTTTAGAATGGAAGATTGTAATTCCATCAAAATACCAATGGAGGTAAACTTAAATATTTTTAAAGATGATGAATGTATAGTAGTGAATAAATTGCTTTATTGTTAACTCGTAGGGGGTTAATTTATCTTACCACAACTAGACCATACTTAACTTTTGTAGTTGGAATGTTATCAAAGCTTTTAAATAGTCATGGGGAGACATATTGGAATGCAGCAAAGAGTGTACTTAGATATATCAGAGGTAGCTCACAAATTGGTATTGTACTGGAGAAAAATGATAACTTCGTGTCGAAATATTTTTTAGATTCAAACTAGGAAGGTGATTTAGATGAAAGGAAATACACAAAAGGTTATGTGTTTACCCTTAATAGTCAAGTGATTTCATGGGCATGTAAAAATGATAACTTCATGTAAAAATATTTTTTAGATGCAGACTGGGAAGGTGATTTAGATGAAAGGAAATCCACAAAAGGTTATGCGTTTACCCTTAATAGTAGAGTGATTTCATGGCCATGTAAAAGCAACCTTTGATAGCACTTTTAACCAGTGTTGATAATATCGGTATCGGGAAAATATCGGCGAGGGTCCAGAAAATATCTTATCGGCAATATCGGCAAAAATATCGGCAAAATATCGGCAAATATCGGCAAGCATAAAAAATAATTTTTTCAAATTTTTAAATATAGCCGATATTTTGCCGATATTTTCAAAATATCGCGATATTTTGCCGATATTTTCCGATATTTGCCGATTTTTGCCGATATTTGCCGATATTTGCCGATATTTTCAAAACAGAAAATATCGCGATATTTTCTCGGCGATATATCGTTTTGCCGAAAATATCGCGATATTTCCGAATATCGCCGATATATCGCCGATATTATCAACAGTGCTTTTAACAACAGAAGCAGAATACAAAGTAGTTGTTGGAGCAACTTGTGAAGCATTGTGGTTACATAGAACAACTTTACACTATGAAAATGAAAGTGAAATCAAGATGGCGAAGAGTCCAATTTATCATTCAAAAACAGAACATGTTGAAATTTGACATCATTATATCAAAGAACAAGTATAGAACAAAGAGTTAGATTTGATTTATTGCAGGCCCGAAAATCAAGTGGCATACATCTTCACCAAAGTGATCAATAGGAAGAAGTTTAAAAAATGACTCCATTACACCAACAACCACTAGCTGAGAGTCTTTTACTGCTTTGATTTCTTGTAAATAGAAATCATAAAAACCAAGTTATTGCTATGGAAACTGTTACTATAACAACAACTCAAGTTGATATAAAACTAGGTGATAAACCCAAGATGGAATCTAAGTATCAATCAAGTAATGATATTGTTGAGCACACAATTATACCAAAGATGGCTAATAATGATAAACAAGATATAAAAATTGAATGATTATGCCATGGACTCTTCAGTCAATACAAACAAAGGAAATTCTACACAAATGGCACAAGGCCTAAAAAAAATTAGTTTGGCTATGGTCAATGAGACCCAAGAGCATAAGAAACCAAAAAAAACTCTTATGAAAGAATACCTTTTATAGATTAGATTTAGACTCTTTTGGCAAGCTGGAATTACTAGATCTTCAAGAGCCAATAAGTATCCCTCAATACCTGCTAAAAAATTGAGAGCTAGATTCGACAATTGGCAGAAGGATTTCCAAGAGGGAAATCGAGACTTAGAGGGAGTCTAGGAGAGGATTTCCAGGAGGAAAATCGAGACTCAGAGGGAGTCTAGAATAGAACTTCCAGGAGGGAAGTAGAGACTCAGAGGGAGTTGAAGAGAAGAGTGCAGATGGCAATGAACGGATTGAGGGATCAGGGCAGGTTGGACAGGGCGTCCAACTTTGTCATCTGGAAGGCCAGGATCCTGTCTGTTTTGGATAGACATCGCATCAAGGCCTTTGCCTTGAGAACCGTGGCTATCCCAATCGACCCAGCCGATAACGAAAGGTATGAGGATGCAATGGCCAAGGCAAAGTGCATAATCCTTTATGGGGTCAAGGATCATGTAGTCAGCATATTGCTGAGAAGAACATGGCAAAGGAGATGTGGGATACCTTGACGACATTGTATCAGGGCACTTCCGTGCAGAGGAATATGCTACTGGAGAATCAGCCGCGGTCGTATCAGATGCAAAAGGGGGAGCAGATAGATCACTTCCTCAGCAGGTTGCAGGAGATTCGGGACCAACTTACTTCCACAGGGGCCACGCCGAATCAGGAGTTAATGGTGAGGACCGCCCTGAACGCAATCTCCAAGTGGGAGATATTCGTCCAAAGCATTTTGGGCAGAGTGAATCTTCCAGATTGAGAAGAATTGTGGGCAACACTTTGCCAAGAAAAGATCAGACGGCTGACCAAGGCGGGAAGTAGCAACAAAGGGGGCCGAATCAAGAAAGAGGAGGAAGAGGATGTGGCTCTGGCATCTACGGGACAGCAAGGGAAGAGGAAGAAGAAGGACATCTCCAAGATAAAGTGATTCCATTGTGGGGAGCTAGGCCATTATGCAACCCAATGTCCCAGAAGAAGAATAAGGGAGAGGCTTCTAACTCCAAGGCAGCGCCCACTAAGGCAGAGAAAGAAGTGGAGACTGATTACGACTGTGCCATGAGTGCTCATATACCTCTAGAGAAGAGGTGGGGAGACATCGAGTTGTAGTCAGGAGGACTATAGAAGATGTGGTGCAGGATCCTTGAGGTACCCAAACTCTTGGATCATATCCGTCTATGGGAGCCCTAAGAGACAATAGCAGGATGACAGATGTCGGTAGAAGCAAGATGCGGATGGAGCGGCAGAACAGTGCATGCAGGGATCTGTAGCAGCGCAGTGAGTGTTGCAGCAATGTGAGAGGCACAGAGGAGGTTGCAGAAGTGCAAGAAGGCACAGAGGTGCTTGCAGCAATGTGAGAGGCACAAAGTTGTTGCAACAGCGTAGAGAGAGCACAGGGAGCACAGGATAGCAATAGAGAGAGCTTCAACATCAGGAGGGCTTCTAGCCTGACAAAGATGTCAGTAGTTGGGTAGATCAGTTACTTACTTCTCAGTAACTGAGTTGCAGTGCAGCAATTAGCAGTGGTAGTGCTATGGGCAGCATGATGCAGCATGATGAGAGAGAGCTGCAGTGCAGATGCAGTGTTGGGAGGAAGGACCAACAGCAACACAGATGCAAAGGGAGTTGTCGTATAGATGTAGCAGTGGCAGTGGCAGAGCCATGGGCAGCAGTACAGGATGCAATAATGCAGAGGATGTTGGGCAGCAGGCCAAACATCACCACAGGTACCGGTGTCAGATGATCAAAGTGATGTTCAATGGTGGAGCGTTACTAGAGCACATTCCACGCTAAGAGGGAGTGTTGATTTGGGGTAGCATCGGATGTGCTCTAGCCATGAAAATTGTTGGAGAGACTAAAGCACATGAGATCTCCAAGACCCAGAAATGGTTTGGGGAAATTCCACCCGGTTAGAGAGATATTAAAATAATTAATATTTTTAACGGGTTCCTAAGTCTAAACTTAGGAAAATAGAAATATTAATGTGTATTAATATAAAACTGGGTGAGAAGGTTCTAAATGACATGGGTCAAGCCAAATCTAATCTTGACGTTGATTAGAGATTTAATCTCAGCCATTGAAGACTCAACAGAAAAAGTATAAGAGGCTTGAGGGTCAGTGGGAGAAACACCAAGTTGATTAGTCAGTTCGATTTTCTGGAGCGGGGTTTGCTGAGAGAAATCGAACCAGTGATCAAAGTTGCAGTGAAGGGTAGTGAGTGCATAGAAGAGAGGCAGAGATAGTGTCGGAAGACCAACACAGAGGGAGAGAAGGCTATGCAGAGCCAGCAGGAGCCACGCAAAGGGCTAGAGTGACTGTGCAGAGGGCTAGAGGGCCTGCGTGAGTGACGCAGAGGGCCAGAGTGCCAGCGCAGAGCATCTGTAGGCTAACGCAAAGGGTTTTAGGCTGGTGCAGAGACCAGGAGGGCTGACGCAAAGTTTCACAAAGGTGTTAAAGAGATTTTCGTGGAGCAAACTTGCCCAAAATCTGCTTCCGAAGAGAGGTATTACTGCCAGATTGATTTCTCTGTCGAGTGAGCTAGTTTGGCACCCATTTGTACTCAATAAAAGCTACTTAATAATAAAACCCTCAGTACTGCTGGACCGGTTTTCCCAGGTTGGATTTTTTCGGGACGATTGTCCAAAAATAACGGTGCCCCTTGTGTGTCTGTCTATTTCTTTCAGTTGATGATCTATAGATGGTTGAGACTGCATTTGTGTTTATTTCAGTATTTATATGGTTAAATAACTTGTTCAGTAATTAAACAAGTACGTGAAATAAACCAGATAATGCAGTAGGGATTTTTAATGGGTAACATTTAGAAATATCAACAAGTGTGAATTGCCCAATCTACCCTGAAAACGTCCCACAATTTTGATGATACTGAATTATGCCCAAATCTACCACGGGAAATTTCTCCCAACTCCAACTAAATTCTCCGCAGGGAAATACCTCTTATCTCCAGTCCTTATCTCTCTTGACTCCACTTCTCTAAACCCTTGCGCAGCACTTGGTCAATAGATTTTGCGCCCTTGCCAAAAAAACAGAAAAATTTACCCAAGTAATAACCTCCAATCCAACTCAGCAAATCATTGTCCAAACTTTGATCTCACAATAATAAAATTGCCCGCAAAATCTCGAAGCGTCTAACCCACACTTGCTCCCACAATGTGCTCCACAAAATACCTCTGCGCCCAAGAAAAACGCAATACTGAATAAACTCCTGCAATGATGTCCAATGGAAGCTCTGAATTGAGCTCCCCAAATTCCCTCACTAGGGAGACACTCGAAGTTTACCGAAATAAGGGTAGAATTCTGCTTGGAGTTCCTAGTGCTAAACAACACTCTGGCCCTTGTGCCAAACAACTCCAAGAGAAGATGAGATATGAAGTGTAATAGCCAAAAGATAATCCACAAAATGAGTCCATCTTCCTTTTATAATTTCTCCTCATGCCTCTAGAGCCCTTTTTCAATATTATTTTATTAGTGGGGGTCATTTTCACTAAGTTACTTTTGCCGCCATTTAATAAAATAATAATTTGTCACTATGCTCCAATAACATAATACTAGCCACCTTTCTCTAGTGATATTCACCCCTTTTTAATAAATATTACTAAAATTGGGCAAAATTCCTTAGTGACTATCATACTCACAAAATTGGGGATATTACACACATGAATGTTGAAGTTGCATTCTTTTCTTTTTTACCCACCATATTCAGAAACACAATCTATGATTCTATTGTCAGCCCAAAAATTATATTATGAACAACAAATCAAAACACTAAAAATGCATGTAGTAATGTTACTAACCATTATAGAATTCCAAACTATTTTGTAAGATGTAAAATATCTTGCATTGAGAATGAGCCATATGTAAATATTTTCAATGTTGTTGAAACTTGAAATTGAATATGGCATATCACAAGGCATACAGCCTTGCAGTATATTAGAAGCAAATAATGATCATCTCATAAGCCACAGCAAGACACACATGCAAAATTATGTGCTATCTTCAACTTTGACTACTTTTGAATGGTATAAAAATGAATTTGATACATTATTGAATAGATGGCCCAGGCTCATTGATTTCATATAGAAAGTTGTGCATCTTCACAGGCAACTCAATTAGACTATGTTGCAGGTTAATCAAGCAATACAATCTACACCTATGACAAAGGAAACTACGGGGTTGCTTTAAGAACTTAAATTCCAATACGCTTACAAGAAAAAGCAACAATAGGAGAAGCAAATGTTGATTTTGGGTAGCATCGGATGTGCTCTAGCCTTGAAAATTGGCGAAAAGGCTAAGGCACATGAGATCTCCAAGACCCAGAAATTGTTTGGAGAAATTCCACCCGGATGAAGAGTTATTAAAATAATTAATATTTTTAATGGGTTCCTAAGTCTAAACTTAGGAAAATAAAAATATTAATGTGTATTAATAAAATATGAGTGAGAAATTTATAAATGACAAGGATCAAGCTAGTTCTAATCTTAGCCGTTGATTAGGGACTTAATCTCGTCGTTGATTTGTCAACAGGAAAAGTATAAGAGGAGGTTTGAGGGTCAATTGGAGATACACCAAGTGATCAAAGAATTCGATTTTCTGGGGTGAGGTTTGCTAAGGAAATCAAGTTAGTGATCAGAGTTGTAGTGAGGGGTAGCTCAGCAAGGAATTTTGAGGCTGAATAATACATAGCAGAGAGGTAGCGCAATGTCGAGAGAGACAACGCAAGCCCTAGAAGGGTTCACGCAGAGGCCAAAGAGTTGACGCAGAGGACGCAAAAGGCTAACGCAGGTGACACAGAAGCCATAGAGGCTGACGTTGGGCCTCAAAGGCAGCACTGGGGAGATTTTGTGGGGCAGATTGAGAGCTGTTGATTTGGGGTAGCATCGGATGTGCTCTAGCCACGAAATTTAGTGGAGAGGTTAGGGCACATGAGATCTCCAATACCCAGAAAGGGTTTGGGCAGATTCTAAACAGCTTGGGAGATATTAAAATAATTAATATTTTTAATAGAGTCCCTAAGTCTAAACTTAGGGTAATTAAAATATTAATGTGAATTAATATAAAATTGTGTTAGAATGGACCAAGACATGGATCAAACCAGATCTGATCTTAGCTGTCGATTAGGGACTTAATCTCGGTCGTTGATATGTCAACGAGAAAAGTATAAGAGGAGGCTTGAGGGTCACTTGGAGAACACACCAGAGTGATCAGTCCTTCTATTCTCTAGAGCGGGGTTCGCTAAGAGAGATAGAATCAATGATCAGTTGCAGCGAGGGCAGTGAGTACGAGGCAGAAAGGCAGGGACAGTGCCGAGAGACCATCTCAGAAGTAGAGAGAGGCAGGACACAGAGCCAGAGGGAGCCACGCAGAGGCAGCAGAGACTGCGCAGAGCCAGAAGGGGCCTGCGTCATCCACGTAGAGGCTGCAAGAGTGACGCAAAGAGCCAGAGAGGCTGTGCAGAGCCTCAACAGGCTGACACAGAGGGTTTCAGGCTGACGCTAAGCTTCAGATTGTGTTGGAGAGGGATTTTGTGGAGCAGGCTTTCTGAATCCCTGCTTCTGAAGAGAGGTATTGCTGCCAGATTTTTTATCTCTGTCAGGTTAGCCAGTTTGGCACCCAGTGTACTCAGAAAAGAGCTGCTTAATAATAAAACCCTCAGATAGCTGCACCGGTTTTCCCACAATGGGTTTTTTTGGGGACACTAGTCCAAAAATAACAGTGTCATTTGTGTGCTTGTTTCTGTTTCCTTCAGTTGATGATCTGTAATGTGTTGAGCATGCACTTGTATTTATTTTCAATATTTACATAGTAAATAACTCGTTAATTAATAGAACAAGTAGGCAGGAATAAATCAGTAAAGTACATGAAGGGTTTCTAACAGTTAGGCTTAGAAATTCCAACATGGTATCAGAGCGTGGTTGCAGATCACAGGAGAACTAACGACATCAGCAGAGCAGAGCAGCAGCAGCAGAAAATAGTTGTCCCGAGTGACAGAAGCTATTCCTAGCAGTAAAGTAGCAACGAAGGGGTGACGCAGTGCCTGCGTCATCTAGTTCGAGCCAAGAAGAGGTTGCGCAGAGGCTGAAGGAGGAAAAGACAAGCTCACGCAGAGCCACGCAAAGGCCAGGAGGGCTGACGCAATTGGCTGAGGGAGCTTGTTTGCCGATGTCGAGACTGCGCAAAGCCTAGGAGCACTCACCTTCAGGTTGTTGGGGTTTTGGAGGCTGTGGGTAAGTTGCAAAGTGGAGCTGGTGGGGTGTTGTAGTCAAAACAATACCTAACAGGGCAAGGCCACGGAGGAGGGAGTTCCTACCGAGGGTTTCTAGCCGAGAAATCCAGATCAGTGGTGCAGTTGCACGGATGATCAGAGTAGGAGGCATCTCGATATCGACAGAAAGGTTTCTAAGAGGGAAATCAAGGCTCAGAGGGAGTCATATCGAGAAATTCCAGGAGGGAAGTAGAAGAGTAGCATGGCAATACACGGAGTAAGAGACCAGGACAGACTGGACGAAGCCTCAAACTTCGCAACGTGGAAGGCCAGAATCTTATCCGTACTCGACAGAAATCGTGTCAAGTACTTCGCCTTGAGGACGATAGCGATCCCAGTTGACCCAACTGATAACGAGAAGTACGAGGAGGCAAATGGCGAGGGCCAAGAGCATCATCCTTGACAGGGTCAAGGACCATGTAGTACCACACATTGCCGAGAAGGAAATGGCAAATGAGATGTGGAAAGCCCTAAAGAAATTGTACCAACATACTTCTGTGCAAAGAAGGATGTTACTAGAAAATTAGTTTGTGGTCATACCAGATGAAGAAGGGAGAACTAATCAACACCTTCTTTGGTCGACTGAATGAGATCTGGGATCAGCTGACTTCCATAGGGGCCACGCCTGATCAGGAATTGATGGTGAGAACAACCCTGAACGCAGTCTCAGAAAACTAGGAGGTATTTGTCCAGAGTATACTGGGCACAGCGACCCTTCCACATTGGGAGGAATTGTGGGCGGCTCTTTGCCAAGAAGAGATCAAAAGAGGCTAAGCAAGGCGGGAAGCAGCGGCAAGGGGATCAAAGTCAAGAAGGAGGAGGATGTTGCCCTAGCATCTGAGGGAAAGCAAGAAAAACGGAAGAAGAAGGACCTCTCCAAGGTCAAATGCTTCCACTGTGGGGAGCTAGGTCATTATGCGACCTAGTGTCCAAGGAAGAAGAGTAAGGGAGAGATCTTTGAGACCAAGGCAGCACTAGCAAGGGCAGAGAAGGAAGTGGAGACAGACGATGACTGTGCCATGACTGCACACACGCCAGTTGAGCGGAAGTGGGGAGACATCTAGTTGTAGTCAGACAGACTACAGGCGATGAGGGGCAGGATCCTCGAGGTACCCAGCCTCTTGGATTAGACCATGCTACGGGAGCCCAGAAGAGGAGTAGAAGGACTGGCGGATGTGGGTAGAGATGGATGCGGATGAAGCGGCACAGAGAGCTACAGTGCAGAATTCCCAGGACAGCGCGAGGCTAACAGGCTGTAACAGTGCGAGAGGCATGGGAGTGTTGCACCAGTGCAAGATGGCACAGAAAGGTGTGCAATGGTATGATATGTAGGGAGTTGTTGTAGCAACGCAAAGGTCAGAGAGGGAGCACTTGTCAGCGACAAAGGGAGCTTCAGCATCATAAGTACTCTAGCCTGACAGAGAGGTCAGAGTTGGGAAATCAATTACTTACTTCTCAGTAACTGAGTTGCACTGCAGCAGTTAGCAGTGGTAGTGCTATGGGCAGCACGATGCAGCATGATGAGAGGAGATGCGGTGCAGACGCAGCAGTGGCAGTCGCAGGGCCATGGGCAACAGCACGGATGTAGAGGGAGCTATTGTACAGATGCAGCAATGGCAGTGGCAGAGCTATGGGCAGTAGTACAGGATGTAGTAGTGCAGAGGACGTTGGGCTTCAGGCCTAGCATCATCACAAGGACCGATGCCGGATGATCAGGGTAATACTCAGTGAGGAGTATTACTATAGTTCAGTCCTTGCTAAGAGGGAGTGTTGATTTGGGGTAGCATAGGATGTGCTCTAGCCACGAAATTTGGTGGAAAGGTTAGGGCACATGAGATCTCCAATACCCAGAAAGGGTTTGGGCAGATTCTAAAAGGTTTGGGAGATATTAAAATAATTAATATTTTTAATAGAGTCCCTAAGTTTATTAATGTGAATTAATATAAAATTGTGTTAGAATGGTCCAAAAGATATGGATCAAGCTAGATCTAATCTTAGCCATCGATTAGGGACTTAATCTCAACCATTGATATGTCAACGAGAAAAGTATAAGAAGAGGCTTGAGGGTCACTTGGAGAACACACCAAAGTGATCCGTCATTCTATTTTCTAGAGCGGGGTTTGCTAAGAGAGATAGAATCAGTGATCAGTTGCAGTGAGGGGCAGTGAGTACGAGGCAGAGAGGCAGGGACAGTGCCGAGAGACCAACGTAGAAGCAGGGAGATGCAGATGCAGAGCCAAAGGGAGTCACGCAGAGGCATCAGAGACTGCGTAGAGCCAGAAGGGGCCTGCATCATCCATGAAAAGGCTGCAGGAGCGACGCAAAGAGCCAGAGAGGCTGCGCTGAGCCTCAATAGGCTGACGCAGAGGGTTTCAGGCTGACATTGAACTTCAAATTGTGTTGGAGAGGGATTTCGTGGAGCAGGCTTTTCGAATACCTGCTTCCGAAGAGAGGTATTGCTGCCAGATTTTCTATGTCTGTCGGGTTAGCCAGTTTGGCACCCAGTGTACTCAAAAAAGAGTTGATTAATAATAAAACCCTCAGATCGTTGCACTGGTTTTCCCGCATTGGGTTTTTCCGAGTAGCCCAAAAATAACGGTGTCATTTGTGTGCTTGTTTCTGTTTCCTTCAGTTGATGATCTGTAATGTGTTGAGCATGCGCTTGTATTTATTTTCAATATTTACATGGTAAATAACTTGTTATTAAAAGAACAAGTAGGCAAGAATAAATCAGTAAAGTACATGAAGGGTTTCTAACAGTTAGGCTTAGAAATTCCAACAAGAGCAGATCAGCAGATTCTGAGCCAGGGAGGGTGACGCAGATCTTGGAGGAGTGATGGAGTTCCAGAGCAGTGCTTGGAGCAGATTTCGCTATCCAGCATAGGAAACAGTCGAAGTCGCTGTGCGATTTGATCATCCGCTTACTGATTTGCCAGAATACCTGTCTCTGGATAGAGGTACTACTTCCAAGGAAATTCTCTGTTGGGTGAGCCATTTCTAGCACCCTAGTTGTATTCATGAAATCTGCTTAATAATGTTGAAAAGTGTGCAACAAGAAATGTTTGTTGAGAGTGCAACAAGATGATGAAGCTTAGTGAAAAGAGTCACCTTCACTAAGTGGGCCCGCAGGCTATTTTTGGTGCAAGTCTATTTTTAGACATATGGATCATGTCTATGGATTGCAGGTTGTTGTTTATGGATGATTGGTCAAGTTGGGAAAAATAGATGGACTTCTATTTTTGATCAAAATGTGAGTGATCACAGTGTGAGTGATCAAAGTCTATTTTTAGACTGGCTGTCAAAAATAGAAAAGTCAAATATTATTGTCTCATAATAATATTTGGACTATAAACTTGATCTTATTCTCTTGGAGCACTTCAGTTTGAGCTACAGAGGTGGCACATGCAGCTGTCAGAAGGAAATACGCTTTTCTTATGAGTCAGTTGAGTTGTTGCATGCATGACTTCAGTTAGAACTCAAGTGAGTTGAGTTTAGTGGACTGGAGGTACAGTTGATGGAGTTGTGTTCAGTTTAGCTTTGTTAAACTAGTTGTATTTAGTCTAACTGATCAATAGACTAGAGATGAGTTGGGTGAATTAGTTATTAATTAATTCACAAGTTATTAACTCATAATGCAACTATAGAATACATCAGTTAACTCAGTTACATGTCAGTGCATGTTCAGTTCAACAGGGACAGGTGGTAGAGAATCAGATTGCTATCAGTTGTGACTATAGTTGTGCACCAGATCTTGCACAATCAAGGGATTGAGTATGCCAATGAGTTTGCTCACGTATTTGCCCAATATTGTAGCCTTTGCTCACGTCCAACAAAGTGTGAGTGATTATTTTGAGGTGAAATACGAGTTTGGGAAGCCATTCTCATCAGTTCTTGTGCAGGTATTGAGCAGTGGAGGCAGGCAAGCAGTGGAATAGATTTGGAGATCAGATCTGAGCTGTATTGTGTGTAACAGGTGGAGCTGGTACTGGATTGCTTGCGATAAGCATTGTACTTTGTAATGTTACATGATTCAATCAATATAATATACAGATAGTTGGGGTTTTTAGCGAGATGCTTTCCTCGGGATACATACTGTGTTTATGAGTTTGAATGATGCTTCTATGTGTGCCTGTCAATGTTTCTGCTTCTGTAAATTGATGATCAACGTAGAGGAGATTATGTATCATACATGTTCCGCTTATAATTGTATGATCAAGATAATCTCTGTGAATATGTGTTAAATTATTCAAAATTTCTACATGGTATCAAAGCTAGATTTGTAGAGAATTTGCAGGAAATTCCTACATGGTATCAGAGCTGCTTGATTTGTAGAAGAGATTTTTACAGGATATCAAGCGAGGATTGATCATCGGATCTATTATTCAGAAAGTGTTTACATTTTATTTCTTCAGGCAGAGTCTGTGATCGGGCCAGGTAGCCTCTGGATTCATCCTTCTTTTGGAAGGTGAGATATCTGGTGAATGCCCATACAGTCGATCTCTGTACAAGAAATACTTTGTTCTCACGAATTTTAGATCAGAGGCGGTTGAGTTTTGAGCTGGTGGAATTCGAATTTAATTCCAAAGCAAGAGTGAAACTCAGAAACATTCAGTGTGAGAATGGAGACAGTATGCCCCAGTATCTCACGAAGTTCACCCAATGCCGGGATGAGCTGGGAAGTGTGGGGGTGACTGTCGGATGATGATGGTGAGTCTAGGACTCCTTGACCTTCCTAAGAGTTGGCATAGCTACCAGGACTCGGTGAATAGAAGGGAGAAACTGCCAGGATGGGAGAGACTTTGGTCGGATCTTGTGCAGGAGGAGATTAGACGTAGCACCAGAGACGGTTCTTCATCCATGCAGGATGAGGAGAACTGTGCCTTAGCGAGTAAGGCGAGGAAGGGGAAGGAGAAGGTTTCTCTTTCCGAATCCAGTTCTTCCAGTGGTGGGAAGAAGGTTGACAAGTCGAAGGTGAGATGCTTTCGTTGTCATGAGGAGGGTTCACGGGTCAAGAACCTGTATGCTCTTGAGGTTCAAGATGCATGCAAAGCCTTGAGCAGCGAGGCAATTGATGGAGACTTGGTGGTTGAGAGGGAAGGTATGTTACCTTTCAACATGCAGAGCCAGAAGAAGTCTCAGACGATTGTGGAGGAGCCACGATTGGTGCAGCAGCTTCAGGAGGTTGTGGAGGAGCCACAACAAGGGAAGCTGAGAGGAGATCGAGTAGAGACATCTACTCATGCAGAGACCTCCAATAGGGGGAAACTTCGAGCCAGGTGGGCTGAGGGATCGCATGCAGCCATACCTCCAGGTAGGAGGTGGGGTGATGTGGATTGATTGTCCCAAGGAGGAGGGGCAAGATCCTTGAGGTACCCAACCTCTTGGATGAGACCTTGCTACGGGAGCCCCAGATGTGTAGTAGCAGGAACTGAGTGATTGGGTAGAGACAGATGCGGATGGAGCGGCAGAGAGAGTGATAGTGCAGGGAATCCCAGGACAGCACATAGCTAGTAGGCTGTAGCAATGCGAGAGGCACAAGTGTTTTGCACAGTGCTAGGTGGCACAAAGAGGTGTGCAATGGTGCGAGATGCATGGAGATGTTGCAGTAGCGCAGATGTCAGAGAGGGAGCACTTGTCAGCAGCAGGTAGAGCTTCAGCATCAGAGGGTGTTTCTAGCCCAACAAGGTGGTCAGTTGGGAGGTGCAGTGCGGATGCAATGCTGGGAGATAGAACCAGCAGCAGCATGGATGCAGTCAGAGATCAAAGTGACAGAGGCGAGAGCAGTCAGATACTGAAGAGCACAGAGATGCAGAGTCTTCAGTCGACAGAGGCAATAGCAATCAGAGACTTTGATGACGGAGCAAGTGGACCAGCTGGATGTGTTGCATGGAGAACATTCCAGAGTTACAGGATCGGATTTGAGAGGAAGCCTTTCTTGTTGAGAGGGAGTGTTGAAAAGTGTGCAACAAGAAATGCTTGTTGAGAGTGCAACAAGATGATGAAGCTTAGTGAAAAGAGTCGCCTTCACTAAGTGGGCCCACAGGCTATTTTTGGTGCAAGTCTATTTTTAGACTATGTCTATTTTTAGACTATGTCTATTTTTAGACATATGGATCATGTATATGGATTGCAGAGTGTTGTTTATGGATGATTGGTCAAGTTGGGAAAAATAGATGGACTTCTATTTTTTATCGAAGTGTGAGTGATCACAGTGTGAGTGATCAAACTCTATTTTTAGACTGGCTGTCAAAAATAGAAAAGTCAAATATTATTGTCTCATAATAATATTTGGACTATAAACTTGATCTTATTCTCTTGGAGCACTTCAGTTTGAGCTACAGAGGTGGCACATGCAGCTGTCAGAAGGAAATACGCTTTTCTTATGAGTCAGTTGAGTTGTTGCATGCATGACTTCAGTTAGAACTCAAGTGAGTTGAGTTTAGTGGACTGGAGGTACAGTTGATGGAGTTGTGTTCAGTTTAGCTTTGTTAAACTAGTTGTATTTAGTCTAACTGATCAATAGACTAGAGATGAGTTGGGTGAATTAGTTATTAATTAATTCACAAGTTATTAACTCATAATGCAACTATAGAATACATCAGTTAACTCAGTTGCATGTCAGTGCATGTTCAGTTCAACAGGGACAGGTGGTAGAGAATCAGATTGCTATCAGTTGTGACTATAGTTGTGCACCAGATCTTGCACAATCAAGGGATTGAGTATGCCAATGAGTTTGCTCACGTATTTGCCCAATATTGTAGCCTTTGCTCACGTCCAACAAAGTGTGAGTGATTATTTTGAGGTGAAATACGAGTTTGGGAAGCCATTCTCATCAGTTCTTGAGCAGGTATTGAGCAGTGGAGGCAGGCAAGCAGTGGAATAGATTTGGAGATCAGATCTGAGCTGTATTGTGTGTAACAGGTGGAGCTGGTACTGGATTGCTTGCGATAAGCATTGTACTTTGTAATGTTACATGATTCAATCAATATAATATACAGATAGTTGGGGTTTTTGGCAAGATGCTTTCCCCGGGATACATACTGTGTTTATGAGTTTGAATGATGCTTCTATGTGTGCCTGTCAATGTTTCTGCTTCTGTAAATTGATGATCAACGTAGAGGAGATTATGTATCATACATGTTCCGCTTATAATTGTATGATCAAGATAATCTCTGTGAATATGTGTTAAATTATTCAAAATTTCTACAAATAATACAAACCCTCTATATTCTGCACTGGTTTTCCCGAATTGGGCTTTTTTGGGGATGAGTGTCCAAAAATAACGATGTCCCTTGTGTTATTGTCTCAGTTTATTTCAATGCATGATCTGTATATTTGTGAAGGCTGCCATAGTGTTTACTTCAATGTTTATGAAATTAAATAACTTGTTAATGTAAAGAACAAGTAGGAGATTGTAAACCAATAATTGCAGTAGGGGTTTCTAATGTGTTAGATTCAGGAATTTTCACATGGTATCAGAGTGATTGCAAATGAGAGGCGACTGAAGACACCGGCCGAGAAATCTGAGAATTTGCAACAAAGAAGTAGTGATCCCGAGAGACAGCGTTGTTCCAAAGCTGAAGAGGCAAGAGGAGGAGTGACGCAGTGCAGAGAGTGTGACGCAGAGGCTCACGCAATGCCTGCATCAGCATTCTGAGCCGGGAGAGGAAGACGCAGTAGCTGGGAGGAGCCCACGCAGTAGCTGCGTCAGCCATCAGGACCAATGTAGAGGCAAAGGAGGGCAGAGCAAGCTCACACAGAGCCACGTCAAACTTCTGAGCCAGGAAGGATTGACGCAGTTGGCCGAGAGGAGCAGATTCAGCCCACGCAGAGATTGCGCAGAGCTTGAAGGGCTCAGATTCTTCGAGTTGTCGGGGCTAAGGGAGTTGTGTAGATTTTGATTTGTGGAGCTGGTGGGACGTTGTTTCTATGAGTGCAGAACAGTGTCTAAGGAGACTGAACCAAGGTAGAGGGAAGCACTACCTCGACAGATTTCTAGCCAAGAAATCTAGATCTAGGTTGTAGCGGCAAAGGAGGATTGGAGAGGACTGATTCGACAGTTGGCCGGAGGATTTTCAAGAGAGAAATGAGGACTCAGAGGGAGTTTAGAGAAGAGGAGCAGAGATGGAAGCGAACGGATTGAGGGATCAGGACAGATTGGACGGGGCTTACAATTTTGTCATCTTGAAGGCTAGGATCGTGGCAATCCTGGATAAACATCGCATCAAGGACTGTGCCTTGAAAACAATAGATGTCCCAGTTGACCTTGATGCAAATGAGGAGTATGAGAAGGCCCAAGCGAAGGCGAAATGCATGATCCTAGACGGAGACAAGGATCATGTAATACCACATATTGGTGAGAAGACAACAGCAAGGGAGATGTGGGAGACCTTGACCGGCTGTTCCGCGCAACGGAAGAGGTTATTGGAGAATCAGCTGAGGTTGTCCCAGATGCAGAAAGGGGAGGAGATAGATCCCTTCCTTTTCAAGTTGCAAGGGATTCGCGACTAGCTTACTTCTGTGGGGTCTACACTGGATCCAAAGTTCATGGGCAGGACTTCCCTGAATGCAGTCTCCGAGGAGTGGGAGACATTTGTCCAAACTTCAAAGCATTTTGGGCAAAGAGACTCTCCCCAGTTGGGACGAGATGTGGGCAGCTCTTCGACAAGAAGAGCTCAGGAGATTGACCAAGGCAGGGAGTAGCGGTAAGGGAGTTCAAAGCAAGAAGGAGGAGGAGGAGGATGCAGCTCTCCCATCAGCGAGACAGCAGGGGGTACAAAAGAAGAAGAAGAAAGACATCTCCAAGGTCAAGTGCTTCAACTATGGGGAGCTAGGACATTATGCCTCTCAGTACCCTGGGAAGAAAGGCAAGGGATAAGCTTCTAACTCAAAGGTTGCTCCAGCAAAGGTGGAGAAGGATGTCAAGACTGATGACGATTGTGCCATGAGTGCTCATGCACCTCTAGAGAAGAGGTGGAGAGACATGGAGTTGTAGTCAAGAGGACTACAGAAAGAGGCAAGATCCTTGAGGTACCCAAACTCTTGGATCACATCCGGCTACGGGAACCCTTAAAGACAGTAGCATGATGACAAGTGTTGGGTGGAGCAAGGTGTGTTGGAGTGGAAAGTCAGTTCTAGAGTGCAGAAGTCTGTAGCAGCGTAGTGGAGGTTGCAGCAGTGCGAGAGGCACAGAAGAGGTTGCAACAGCGTAGTGGCAGCAGAGGGAGCACAAGATAGCAGCAGAGGTAGCTTCAACATCACGAGGCTTCCAAACTGACCAGGATGTCAGTGTTTGGGTGAAGTCAGTTACTTACTTCTCGGTAACTGAGTTGCAGTGCAACAGTTAGCAGTGGCAGTGCTATGGGCAGCATGATGCAGCATGTTGAGAGGGAGCTGCAGTACAGATGTAACAGTGGCAGTGGCAGTGGCAGTGTCATGGGCAGCAGTACAAGAAGCAACAATGCAATGGATGTGGGGCAGCATGCCAAGCATCAGCACAGAGGACTGATGCGAAGGATCAGTGTGATGCTTCTATGGTGAAGCATTGCTAGAGCACATTCCTCGCTAAGAGGGAGTGTTGATTTTGGGTAGCATCGGATGTGCTCTAGCCTTGAAAATTGGTGGAGAGGCTAAGGCACATGAGATATCCAAGACCCAGAAATCGTTTGGAAAAATTCCACCCAGATGAGGAGTTATTTAAATAATTAATATTTTTAACGGGTTCCTAAGTTTAAACTTAGAAAAATAAAAATATTAATGTATATTAATAAAATATGGGTGACAAAGTTCTAAGTGACGAGGATCAAGCGAGTTCTAAACTTAGTCATTGATTAGGGACTTAATCTCAACCGTTGATTCATCAACAGGAAAAGTATAAGAGGGGGCTTGAGGGACAGTTGGAGATACACCAAGTGATCAAAGAATTCAATTTTCTGGGGCAAGGTTTGCTGAGGAAATCGAGTTAGTGATCAGAGTTGCAGTGAGGGGTAGTTCAGCAAGGGATTTTCATCTGAGGCTGAAGAACACCTAGCAGAGAGGCAGCGCAGTGCCAGGAGAGATAGCGCAAGCCCTAGAAGGGCTAATGTAGAGGCCGAAGAGTTGACCCAGAGGACACAGAAGGTTGTCGCAGGTGACACAGAAACCGTAGAGGCTGACGCTGGGCCTTAGAGGCAGCGATGGGGACTTAATCTCATTGTGTGCGGCAGAATGAGAGTAGATCAGCAAATTTTGAGCTGGGGAGGGTGAAATAGATCCTAGAGGAGTGACGCAATTCCAGAGCAGTGCTTGAAGCAGTTTTCATTGTCCAGCATAGGAAACAGCCGAAGTCGCTGTGGGGTTTGATCATAAGCTTGCTAATTTGCCAGAATATTCGTCTCTGGATAGAGGTACTACTGCCGAGGAAATTCTCTGTTGGGTGAGCCATTACTTGCTCCCTAGTTGTATTCACGAAATCTGCTTAATAATACAAACCCTCTATATGCTGCACCGGTTTTCCCGAATTGGGTTTTCCCGGGGATGATTGTGCAAAAATAACGGTGTCCCTTGTGTTATTGTCTCAGTTTATTTCAGTGTGTGATCTGTATATTTGTGAAGGCTGCAATAGTGTTTACTTCAATGTATATGAAGTTAAATAACTTGTTAATGTAAAGAACAAGTAGGAGATTGTAAACCGATAATTGCAATAGGGGTTTCCGATGTGTTAGATTCAGGAATTTTCACAGTAAACTCAGATATCTTCCACTTCAGAACAACCGATGACATGACCAACACTTAAAACAGCTCCTTCAGTCTAAGGATGGCCAAGACACCATCCTACCTTTAAGGTCAGATGGATGTTGACATCATATTTTCCATGATGGATAATTCTATCATGAACTTTGATATGTCTAAATCGTTATGTAGTTTTGGATAGCATTGAATATGCACTGATTACTTTCATCATTGTTTATGATGTTTGAAAGCAGTTCCACCTATTTTTGATAATGGCTTGGTGGGTAGTTAGCTGTTAATTAGCTAGTAATTAGTATGATGTACAGTTTATATATAGGAGAAGTTAGTATGAAAATCTCTCTCAAATAGCCTTCTGCTTTAGCATTCCGAATATGAGAGCAGTTGGAACATGAGTTCGGCGATTACCTTCTTGTTGTCATTGCTGAGTTGAGTGGAGTTGAATAGATGGTACCTTATAGATGTCTTTCTAAGGCTCTGTAGAATGGCTCTATTGTGTATGCAGATGCTGGTATCTATTTCTTAAAGAAGATGTTCCTTATTATTATGCAATATTTTCTTACCTTTTTCTGCTGATGTATCCTTTCAATTCTGATTTAGCTCCTGAATGCAGTTAATTCTCTTTTGATTACTGCCAACACTTTGATCTTATCTGTTAAAGAAAGGGTTCTATTGCTTGGCTCATACTTAGAGCAGCCAAACGCATGGAAATCGTTCGCCCTGGTTGTAAGATCCATCTACCTCCCTCTACCCCCAAAATGCCAACACTACATTTCAGGCTTCATCCATAACCACCTTAGGGTCCCATTCTCTTCCACCCACAAGAAATCTACCTATTCCAATTTACATCTAAATCAACCCCTTTTACAATTAGTTTCCTCCCCTCAGAAGAGACCAATCCAAGACTCCATGTAGCGCCACCCTTCCCCTTAAACCAATCTCATTCCATCCTTCAATACATTACCTACTCTGAGACTCTCCAAATTCCTCATTGATTCTACTGAAACTACTCATTTTTCTTCGATCATTAATATTCAATAAGCAGATCAGACAAAAGTATTATAGAGTGTCTTAGTTTTTGGGGGTTTACTTAAAATCGCCATTACAAATGACAAAAGGCTTTATAGTTTTCATTGACTGAATTTTTAGGGCATGCAAATTCCATATTAATGAAAATATCATGAAACCCAACCCTCGCTCAAAATCCAAAAAGACCTGAAATTTACAGTAAATAAAAAGAAAGATGACTTGCAAATAAAAAGGAACATAACTTGCCTTGCCAAGCGTGTTAGCGAGGAGAACCGAACCCGCGACACCTGTCCCACAATAATTGAACCGATCGCTGCTTCAGCCGCTCCGTGATTGTCAGCGCCATAATTTCCTTCTGATTTCTCGGAGCGTAGTCTAAACGTCGGATTTCTTTCCCCTTTTTGGTAAATTTTCCGACAATTTTGCTCGGAATTCCGTCAAAAATTGTAAATGTGAGTCGTTTTATTTTTACAGTCCAAGTGCTTCGTGGTTTTGGTAGATTTTCCGACAATTTTGCTCGGAATTCCGTCAAAAATTGTAAATGCGAGTGGTTTTACTTTTACAATCCAAGTTCTTCATGGTTTTTTCAATACGCTGAAGCTATTTAAAATGCAATTTAAGTGATGAAAATCACTATCACACCAAAAATCGTATTACACATTTGGTGAAAACCCCAAAAAGAAATCGAACGTTTAGACTTCGCCATTTCTCAGAACTCTTGCTCTGCACTCCCCTTGGTTCTGTTATTCCACCTGCTTATTATGGTATAATAAAACATTAATACGGAAAAAAAAGCCAGTGGCCACTGCAATCAGCATAGTCTGATGCTCCATTGCAGATGTGATCGTCAATTAATCAGTAATGGGTTCTCTTCTTCTTATGTGTTTATGTGAATAAAGATTTGATTGGTAGAAATACGCTAGGATACTGGCCATCACGAGAGTCGTTCGCACAGTGTCGTTGTTGCCAGCACACTTCGAGAAGCGGGACGGGGCGAACGTTAAATAACTGGTTTCTCGGTCGAGTATCAAACGAAGTGATGTTTTTGATAAATAAAAATTCAGAAATACATTCAGTTTACGCCCACTAATTTCCCACATTTGCTTAGTAGACGATACAAAAATAAAATCAGAGAGCCTTGTTGGGTTTAACCGCTAAAACAATTTAAACAGACTGGGAAACTCTTGAGCAAGGAATTTTTACCTAATCAAGGATAACTAGGAGATGCACATGCAGCGGTGCATTCACAAGGATATTTTAAGTTTTTTTACAAAATATTATAAAATAATAATGGTAAATTTTTAATAATAACTTTTATTTTATATAGTTTTTTCTAAGGAGTTTATTTAGTAAGTTTGTAATATGTAAAGAGTGACGAAGATAGAGGTTATAATTATAGTTGTTGGAATTGATCCCATGTGATGTTTAGTTATCAATTTCTCTAATGAAAACAATTTATTTCACACAAATTCATTATTTTGTAATCTAGTGGAAATGTTATAACCTTTTTTGTATGTATGTTGTTGCTTTTGGGAAAACTATGGAATGAATGTGATTTCACAAAAATTCATCATTGTGTAATCTAGTGGAAATGCTTTATAGTATGTTGTTGCTTCTTGAAAAACTATGGAATGAATGTGAACCATAGGAATTCAAAAAATTTCATGTGCACACACTCTCATTTTATAAGTCTATCAATCCTAAAGTCCTAAATATTGTGAAATTCTACTTTCTCCATACAAAAGTCCAATGAGGTTGAAACAATTCTCAAACATCCTAAAACAATTAATGGTAATGTTAAAAATCTAAGTAAAATGATAGAAATATAAGATCAAGGAGAAGGTTAACTTTTATATTAAGATTCAATATTACCATTGATTACCAAAGTTATTGGATAAAAAATTGATTCCCTTTTTGGGATGCCCCTTTTTGAGAAACATGTCCCTCGCACTAAGGAAACATTTATACGTGCATTTCCGCAAGTTTCCCCAAAATGGGGATGTGCAAAAACATTTCCCTAGAGTCCCTCCCACCTTCCAAATGTGGGAAGCATGGGAAGCATGTCCCCACCCTAGGATAAGTGTACCCATGGAACATTAGAAATTTATGGTTTTCATGAGTGTAAATCTAATCAATCACCTTGATTCTTATTGTTATTTTAAGTTGTCATCTATAGTCTAGGTTTTGGCTCTTTCTTGAACATTTTTTAAACCAATTTTGCTCAAAATCTTGCAAGGATTTGTTGGAATCATAAGTTTGAATTGTGAAATTTACATAATAAAAACTTATTCCAAAAGTTTTTTTATAACACTGAATCTATTTATACATTTAAAAATACATTCTAGATAATAAAAAGACACAATCATAAAAAAAAAATTATATAATCAAATTCCAAAAATTAAAAAACAAAAAACAAAATATAAAAAGTTAAACCAAACCACGTTTAATAAGTTAAGAAACACTTATAATAATTTAAAACTAAACCACGTTTAATAAGTTAAGTTATTACTTATTTTAAGTAATATTTTTTTACACATTAACATGATTGTAAAATCAGATTTTGAAATTATATGACTATAAACAAAACTAAATTCTGGGAAAGATGTCAACACAAAAGATGGGCAGAGAAACCTATTGAGTAGTTGCACCACGCAACAAAGAGTTTGCAACGCTAGTACATGACTTTTTATGTTTAGCTAATGTCGTAGTTGCACCACGCAACAGAGTATGTATAAAGAGTTTGCAAAGCTAGTACATGACTTTTTATGTTTAGCTAAACGTGGTTTCACGATGACGGTTAGATGTGATATCATGATGAGAGTAGGGTTCTTTGTGCTTATAATGGTTAGCACGAAATCAATGTGGAGGAATCAACGAAACCAACCAATGGGTAAGAACCGGCAAATTTTGATGGGCAGAGATCTCTAATTTTCAATAAATTTTTATTAAAATTGTTTTGAGTTAAGAAATATAAAAAAGAATTGTTTTTAGTGCGATTATTTTGTACTTTTTGGTGTCAGAATTTGGTAGAAAAATTTGAGGTGAAATCTTGATTTGTGTTATTTAAATTAGTTTTTTCACTGTATATATGGATTCAGCACCCTCGAAAACCTCTAGAGTACTTCGATTGCATAGGATTACCCATCAAGCTTGTGATTTCAATAAATTCCTACGGGATTTTAGAGAAATTAGACCAAAAAACCTATCGTAAAAGCTTCCAAAAAATCGCACTAAAAACAACTTCAATCTAAAAATACATGTTTGAATTTTTTGGAGAGGGCTTTATAAAAAATATTATAAATTTGTTTTAAAATTAATAAATTAAAAATATATTTTTATAAAAATAATATTATAATTTTTATGGTAAATAAAATAATATTTTATTATAAAATTAAGAAAAAAAATAATATTTTAATTTGAATAGTTTTTAAGTGTTACTTTTTGGAAAGTTTTTCCAATTTATTTTCTGATCTAATTTGTCTAGAATCTTGGATGGATTCATTGAAATTATAAGTTTGAAAGGTGAACTCTTCACAGTCTAAGTTCCTCTAGGGTTTTTTAGGGTGTTGAATTTATTTATGAAGTCAAAAACACTTTAAACAACACAAATCAAAATTTTGACACAATTTTTTGTTAGATTCCAACCAAAAATCCATTAGAAAATCCAAAAAATCACACTTAAAAATTACTCCATTTTAATTTTAAAAACCATTTAAGTTAATTTTTAGAATTAAATGATAAAATTAATTTTATAAATAAATGTAATATATAAAAATTATATTGTAATTAAATTTTATTGATAAGTGTTAATTATATTGATAAAAGTTTAAGATGATATTTATGATAATTAAAGTATTTAAGTGAAGAGAATATTAATGATTTTTCTCCACTATTCAAGATAAATTAAATTAATAAAGATAAAACTCAATTATTAATAAGAAGAAATAAAATTATTTTTTCACGTCATTGTCGATATGTGGTTTTTTAAAAAGTTTTATGGTTTATTTTAATATTATAAATTTAAAAAATAAATGAATATTATGAATTAATGTGTATTCAATTTGAATATTTTGATGTATTTTACTGTTTGTAAGTGTACTTGTAAAAAAAATTACTAAATTTTTAAATATATTTTTTCATATATATATGAAAAAATACATTTAAAAATTTGGTAGTTTATTTTTACAAATACATTTACAATCCAATTAAATATTAAATATATTATTTTAAATCAAAATAATACACATGAATGTGTTTGCAAAGAAAAAAAAAAAAAAAAAAAATATATATATATATATATATATATATATATATATAATTTTAAATTCAAATAATACATCAATAATATTTATAAGTAGAACTTCCGCGTAAATCACATAACCAACCAGTGTGGTTCATCGTCATGACAAGTTGAAGAAACAGATCCAGCTTTGCATGCTAAATAGTTTGAGCAGAGCCTCTAACGGCTATCTTGACCAACGGCTAATTTTGACTTGGGGACTTCAGTCAAAAAGTCAAAATAATAATATAATGGGAGTTAGTTATCATACCTTAGATTATATAAAAGAAATAATTATAAATGTTGATTACGTTATTAGTTTATTAAAAAACTTTGACTTATATGAGAATTAGTTAGATCTAGGACCTAACTTATATATATATATAAATAAATGTAAGGTAATTTTAGGATGATAGTTAGTTATAATAACTATATATTACTAGAAAGTTAAAATTAAATAGATAAATATATATATAAGTTAGTTGAAAGGTATAATTTAAAGTATTTAAGTTTCTAGTAATTATAACTAACTAACCTACCTTATATATATTTTTATATCTCGGGAATTTAAGTTTCTAGTAATTATAACTAACTAACCTACCTTATATATATTTTTATATCTCGGAAATTAGTTATACCTTTCAACTAACTTCTATTATATATATATATATATATATATATATATATATATATATATATAATTTTAACTTTCTAGTAATATATAGTTATTATAACTAACTATCATCCTAAAATTACCTTACATTTTATATATATATATATATATATATAAAAGTTAGGTCCTTGATCGAACTAATTCTCATATAAGTAAAAAAAATTAATAAACTAATAACGTAATCAACATCTATAATTATTTCTTTTATATAATATAAGGTATGATAACTAACTCTCATTATATTATCATTTTGACTTTTTGACTGCAGTACCTAAGTCAAAATTAGCCGTTGGAGGCTTTGCTCAGACTATTTAGCATGCAAAGCTGTTTCTTCAACTTGTCCTGACACTGGTTGGTTCGAAATGCGTCGACAAATGTCTCTCTTTATGTGATTTACACCGAAGTTCTACTTATAACTATTATGGATCACAGAAGCCTCAATTCAACAATCAATAATATTATTCACGTATTGTAACTTGCATATTTATAATAATAAAAATAATAATCGAATAATATTAATTAATTATATTTAATTATACAAAACATTAAATTTTAATATATTTTGTTTTAATTTATATTTATTTTAAAAACATATCTTTTATTATATTATTTTAATATTTAAAAATAATCATTAAAGATATGAGTAAAAACTTCACCCCTCTCATACATACATATATATATATATATATATATATATATAATTTTAAAAATTTATTTTTAATATAAATAAAAATTAAAACAAAATATATTAAAATTTAATGTTATGTATAATTAAATATAATTAATTAATATTATTCGATTATTGTTTTTATCAATATAAATACGTAATTTCAATGCATAAATAATATTATTGGTGTATATATATTTTAAATTACTATAAATTAAAAATAAATATATTTTTTTGGCAAACTTCAAGCATTTTAAAATGAACAAATTACCTATTTTCTTTTTTTCCATTATTTTCAAAAACATAAATATCATGAATTTTAAATTACTACGTTTATGTTTAATAAAGCTTATTAGTGTTTTATGTTAGATTACAATTCACTAATATCTAAACTCACATTAAAATTTTAATTACTTATATACTAAAATGTGTTAACCATAGTTCTATTCTGAATTACTTAGGTGTGACTTAGAGTTATCAACATATTTGATTGCAATTATTAATATTTTGATTTAAGTTCAAAAAAAATATGTGTATACTAAAATATGTGTTAAACATATTTCACTGCGAGTATTCACATGGGAATTTAGAGTTAAGCATATTTCACTACAAAGTATTCACATGGGAACTTAGAGTTAAGCATATTTCACTACAAAGTATTCACATGGAACCTTAGAGCTACAAGCATGTGTTAATTTTTTTAGTGGATACATGGATTCATGTATACATCTCTTATGCAAGCGTATGTGATATATCTTGAGAGTAAAATTTAAACTCAAAATATTGAATTCTAATTTTATATAGAGAGATGGAAGTAATCCCTACCATGTATTGTTGTAATACAATAGATCCACCCTATATTATTGTAATATAAAAGATCTCATAACCTATTTTATACTTATGATCTGGATCATAAAGATCTATCTAGTGATCAGCAATCAATTGATTTTCATCAAAATCAATTGCTTCCACTGTTTGCACTGGCCGTTTTGCTAAAAGAACCATTAGATTTATTATTTGTTGGGTTAAGTTAAGGGGATTGTCTTTACATCTAGATACTCTAACCAAGTTAATCAAGTTTCCAATCTAGGTGAAGCTCCAATATTAATTATCAAACTCTTTCTAATACAGAATATCCACCATTAGATTTATTATTTGTTGGGTTAAGTTAAGGGGATTGTCTTTACATCTAGATACTCTAACCAAGTTAATCAAGTTTCCAATCTAGGTGAAGCTCCAATATTAATTATCAAACTCTTTCTAATACAGAATATCCAGCATTAAACCTAGGTCAATAACGCAACATGAAACCTTTAATGAATATATATCTATATCTATATCTATATATATATATATATATATATATATATATATATATAATAAATTAATATCTATTAGCATATATATTAATATAAAAATATAAAGATATATTAACACTTTAATGCATATCACCTCTCAATCATGTTGTTTTTATCTTCTTGAGGTTGTGTGTTTCCCACAGTCAAATCCTTTATCCGAGAATAGATGTATCAATATTACTTTCTTTGAGTAATTTGTTAATATGAGACGGTTATTGGAAATTTTGGGTATTCTTTTTAATTTTACTCTTTACTTATAGAATATTTGATTAAAGATATTTAGATATAATAATTTTTATTAAGATTTATTTTTAAGATAGATGTATTTGAATTTGTGTATGGTATGTATAATGAACTTTATTAAAATATATTTTTACTAATAAAGTTATAATAAAGTTATAATATATTGTAGGTATAAAAAAGTATATAATAAAAATAAAGATTTATTTTTATTTAACGAGTTATATTAAAAAGGGATTAATAAAAAAAATAAATTCATTAACATATAATGAAATTAGATTTTTTTTTGTAGTAGTCCATAAATATTATTATTAGTTCAGAAGTTAGTGAAAAGCTAATAATATACCAGGTTTAGTATTTAAAAAAATAATTTTAGAATGTTTATCATTCTTTGAATATGATTATTTTTGCAATGTCTACTTCAAAAAAAATTAAAAATGAAAAGAATATTAAACTCCTTAAAAAAACCTTCCTAAAATATGAATTGAAGATTTGTTTAGTAAAAATGAATTAGAAACACTAGTGAAGGATTTTACTCACAAAACTATTCAAAGGAGGTCTTTGCTTCCTATCAACCTTTTTGGGATTAGCAACAAGGAGGTTGAATTAAATTAATGTGAGAAAATGAAAGATAAAACAAAAATGTCTCCATTAAACATACTTATAAAAATAAAAATAAAAATATCATTTTTAATTGGACCATGTGGTTCTAGTTTTACAAAAACTATCAATAACATCAGAAGAACAAAATTTATTTAACAATTTGGAAAGAAACTCCTCCAGCAAAGAAATGAGAAAAAAAATGAAACCAATATAAAACAAACAAAATATAAGAAAATTGTAATCTTGTAAACTTGTTTTTATAACTTTTTCAACTTAAATATATTATTCCTTCTCCAACTTAAATATATTATTCCTTCTCTTATAGTAATGAATTTAAAACATAATTAACTTTGTTTTAAATTATAAAATGTGTATTTTTAGGCCTATAGGCCTATCAACACTTTTACCTTGCTCCATTGGATAAGGTGAGACACTTTCAACCATTGATTTGAAGTATGGCTGCTTTTTCCAACTATTGGTTGAGTTGTCTTACTGCTTTTTCCCATTCTTTTATGTCACTCTTGAAGATATTTTTACTGTCTTTTCTCTGCGAGTGGTTGAGGCTGTTCTTCTTCCCTGACTTTTGGCAAGCACTGTTCTTCCCTGGCTTTTGGCAAGCAATGATTAGTATTAAGCATCTCACAGAGCGCGTTATCACTTTCATCTCATCATTTTCTTCAATCCTCTCCATTGCATTGGCTTGCCTTGTTTCTTGTTCAAGTTTATTTTCTTTGTTGCATGGCCATGCATTTTGGATTTTACAGTGTTTTATTTTCGTTGTGTTTTTTTTCTGTTTTAAATCTAATTTATG
Source organism: Pinus tabuliformis (assembly GCA_031772625.1). Classification (NCBI taxonomy): domain Eukaryota; kingdom Viridiplantae; phylum Streptophyta; class Pinopsida; order Pinales; family Pinaceae; genus Pinus; species Pinus tabuliformis. The sequence continues at coordinate 1,027,819,383 of CM062805.1, forward strand.
ATTTTTTTAAAAGAGTGTTTGCATGGTTTATCGTGGCAGTTCTATTTTGTTGCCTTTATGTTGAGCAGAAGAATCGATCGAGATGAAATTCTTGATCTTGTTGTTGTTATGTTGAGCAGAAAAATCAATAGAGATGAAATTCTTGATCCATGGGACTGAAATTCCCGAATTTTTTATGGATAGAAGCAGATATGTTTTTGGTTTTCAATATCTATGGGTTTTACTAATAAATTTGTACAGAAAAAAACAGCGTGGTAGATAATGGTTATGTATGGAATCCAATTTTTTCAACAATTTCAATCCATTATTTCTTTATTACGGTAAAACCATGAAAAAATCGCAAAGGCTTTAACCTTAGAGATAGTGCTTTTATTTTATAAGGTGAGGGTGTCGGAGCCGGGGAAGGAGCCACGGCGAAGAGCTCTTTGGGCTTCAGCAACTTATCAACCGTAAAGATCGCAAGTGGCTGGTCGTCCAGTAGGGTATCGCTGATCGTGGCCTTGCCAATGCGATTATTGAGCATCACCATGTTGCTGGAGGACGATGCCGTCACTACGTACTTTCCGGCGCCGGTGGTCGCCATCGTGCTGATGGGGCCATTGGTTGTCTTGAGGGTGCCAAGTGGGCTGTATACGGGCAGCTCGTGGAACTCTAGCAGGGATTCTTTGTCATCGTTGGACATCTTGCTCAGCAGCTTGCTGGTGGCACCCGTAAAGGCGGCGTCCGCAGGAGCGAATACAGTCAGCCCACCCTGGGGACAGCGTCCTTAAAGGTCTCGACGAACCCTGTGGCGGAGATCATGCCGGCGAAGATCTTGCACCCACCCTTTATCAGAACGGCCGTGATGTTCACGTCAGCGGGGGGACGGAGCAGGCGCCTCCGCCACGCTGGTCGTGATCGGCTGGCTCACCTCCACAACTGACAGATTGTAGCCCTCCTGTTTGACGGACTTGACATACTTGGCGTCCAGCTTGGACCCATGTGTCGCTAGGTCGAAGCCCTATATGAAATTGCATAATCTCATATATAATGAATTACTGAAAGAACTTAGCGGTCGGGCGGTCCCACTGATCGAAGGGTGGACTTCCCATGACCAGGAGAAGCAACCTTGCGACCCTTGAGATCGGTGATGTTAATGAAGCCAGCGTTGCCAGGGGCGGTGGTTGGGTAGAGTGTGGCGCTGAGTGTGGTGTCATTGGTGATTTGGTGGAGTTTTTTGGCTTCGAATATGTTTGGTTATCTATAGAGGTTTCTTGATTTTAGGTAATTAATTTAACTTCTTGATTTTGGGTAATTAACTTACTCTAAAATGAAATAAGACATTCAATGTGTTCCCTGTAATATAGATATAAACAAAATATCTAAAGAAAAGTAATTGCACAAAGACCCAGTGCAAGAAAACAAGGTTTTCCGCAAACCAATTAACTCTTCTAGAAAAATTCAACACTTCCAATTTAATAATCCCATCGGCCTCTCTCTATTACTAGTATATATTAAGTTTAAGTGTAACTTAGTCAACAACAAGATATATTATTAAAATGTATCTTGTATAAAAGTCATGATAGTGATAGCGTCACCATATATTTATATATGTATTTATATAAAAGAAGTTGTATATTAATTATTTTAAGTAATTAGTTAAATTTATTGTACACAGAGTGAGTATATATATATATATATATAGTTTAATTGATTGTCATTTTGCTATTGAATATTTTCTTAATTCTACTCAGTAGCACTTATAATGGTAATAACATTTAATAATGGTTATAATTTAAAAGATTACTTTAATTAGTTGTTATTGATATTAGTAAAGAATCATCTCGGTTATTGATTAGTTGTTATTGATATTAGTAAAGAATCATCTCGGAAAAAAATCAAATATTTTTTAGTTATTTAATTTTTATTTTAAATTATTAACCTTATTTAAATTTAAAAAAATTTAATTTTTATATAAATTTTTCTTTTTATATATATATATAAAATTAAAATATTCCATTTTTAAAAAATAAATTAATCTATATTAATTATAGAAGTAAAAATATTTTATAAATATAATTAATTAATAAAATTTATTATTAAACCCCATATACAGATATATAGCATCGAAACTTATAATTAATATTAATAACGAACATACATATAATTATCATGTATTCCACCCAATTGTTATCAAATTTTATCCATAATCTAATGTCATTTAAATTGAAAAATAATGTAAAATTCAAGTAACCATAGTAAACCAACTATTCACTTAGTGATTAATATTTACACTTATTTAAAGAGAATCCTAGATTGATAAATTCTCTTCGGTCCGGCTTCTTCGTACTATACAAATAAACGTTCTGCAAGACAAGTCAACTTCAGTGTTGGATAAATTTTTAATTAGAACCTAAACAGTGGACGGGTCCATCTATTCCTTCAGCCTTTGGAGTCTGGACTGCTATGGCTTTTCATTCAAGCCAGCGATGGTGGCTGCAATATAACTTAAGCTGGATTCGTTTCTATGCTGCCCTTTCTGCGATTATTAGATAGAATTATTATCCAGCTACCTAATTTTGAAGGGATTACTTAAATTCTTCCTCAGTACTTTACAAATTCCATGGGCTGAATTCTCTATATATGCAATTAGAATACATAAGAGAGATGATGGAACCCAACCCTGAGCAAAAAAAGCAAGCAGAGAACAGAAATTCATTTAAATAAAATGAAAAAGAAAAGATGGTTAAAAACTTATGGAAGAAATTTGTGTATGAAGTTTAGTTAGTTCTACCCTCCTTATTTTGATGGTTGATTTGCTGAATATTTGGCAATCAGATGAACATGGGCGTCGTTAATTATTTGACACAGTGCTTATGTCTTTCTGATTGCTTAATATTATGAGAATCCGGAAATTTGTGTATGAAGTTTAACTAGTTCTACACTCCTTATTTTGATGGTTGATTTGCTGAATATTCGGCAATCAGATGGACATGGCCATAATTAATTATTTGACACAGGGCTTATGTCTTTCTGATTGCTTAATATTATGAGAATCAGGAAATTTGTGTATGAAGTTTAGCTAGTTCTACACTCCTTATTTTGATGGTTGATTTGCTGAATTTGACAATCAGATAGGCGTCGTTAATTATTTGACACAGCGCCTATGTCTTTCTGATTGCTTAATATCATGAGAATCAGCAATTGAGATAAAAATACAAGTTTTTTCTTTAAATTTTTAGCCAAATGTTCCTAATTTCTTAACCATATGAACAAGTATGAAAATCTATCTACAAATGTTCCGAATTTTTTAACCATATGAACAAGTATGAAAATCTAACTACATTCTCTAAGATAACAATACTTGCCTTGCCAAGAGTGTAACCTAAAGCCGAACCAGCTACCCCGGCTCCCACAACTATAATATCCGTGGCTACTTCAAGATCTCTGCCATTGTTCTCTGCTGATTTCTCCAAACTCTTGGTAAGCGAACTCAGTAACTCCTTGGATCTTTTGTTAAACTTGCTGAAGACTACATAGCAATACATAAATGCAGAAGCAAAGCTAGCGACGAATACAATCACCAGCATATGATGCTCCATTCTTCCAGATATTGAGATCGTCACTCAGTCGTTGTGCTACTTCACACGTTTGCTCGTTCTTCCATGGATGGCTGAACAAGTATTTATATCATATTACAGGCCTTCACAGCCAATATCGTTAAAGTGCATGGCCTGCATAGTCAAGGGAAGTGGGACTGGCCGATCTTTATCACGAGCCGAAAGTTCCATCGAGTGAGTACCTGCTCTGTGTGAAAATGTTAGAAGTTTCGGGCTCGTGAATGAACGAAGTCCAATGCTTCTGGCATAAAATAATGGTGACAAGATGTAGGAACACACTCACAATTAGTCACTGTTAATATAAAATTAGTATCTCACGGGAAGTCGGTAAGTCGAAAGCTCAATCTTTCTACCTTGTATTTTGGACGGTTATATGAATATTTAAGTGGTAATAATGAGGTATTACATCATACTATATTTTGAGATTATTGATGTTTCATTGAAACACGGGTTCATTGTATTAATTTGGTATTAGTTATGTCTACTAATAATATGTTAGTATGAGGAATTAAGGTAAATAATTCAACCAATAAGATGGAGAGTGAAGGGACCAACATTAGAACCAAAATTCCAAACTAGTCGAAGCTACAAAGTGAAGAAAACACAAGAACTTTCCCTAGGAATCCATGATTGGAGGATCTAACAAAATAAGGAAGTTGAAGAGTGATATAAAGAACAACAAAGGCTCAGGAACTTGTGTAGATGAGCTACAAGAAGAAGGCAAACCATTGATCCTCCAACAAGGTGAAAAAAGAGAAATGTTACTAAACAAAGACAGAAAAAACCCGAGAACATACCTTGGAACAATCCGCCAAAGTAGAGAGCTCCCACCTAATACAAAGAAACTAGCTCAGCGGATAGAGAGTGATGAAGAGATTTAGGTTTAGAGGACATGGACTTGACATGAAAAGAGCACGCTGACACAGCCAAATGCCTTATCTAACTGTGCATATCCTATATTACCCTAATTCTTTAAGAAAACCTAGACTTGTCTCATTGTGAATAAACACTACCAAATGTTCCTTGGACATGTGTGAGTAATGGATGTAGGTTATAGTTTTGACAAGGAGTGTGGCAACCCTGTCCTGTGTATATAAGGCACCAAAAGGTCACGATGCCACCACCATCTCACTTGTCGTTGATTCGGCCATTATGCCCACCCCCATCGGGGAATTCCTGTCATGAATTGCCGAATCTTCCCACTGTGGTTCTCATTCCTTGTAGTTAATATCTAGCCAAGGAGAGGCAAAGAAAAGAATGGGCTTGGAGCATCCAATGTTGCCTAGCATGTCAAATATTTTGATGCATATGTGTCTCACATGTGATGGGATTATGACTTCAATTAAATCTAGTGGTTTACTGATCCAGGAAATATAGTTTTCTAATATCTAGCTTTTACTGATTCTATCCACAAGGGCACCTTGAATAAGTTGGTGAAGGGTGTTAATTGTTAGGTGTGAATCTCCTTTTACCATTATTTTAGTGTATCTATTTATGATGGCTATGTGGAGGCCAATTTTCGTAGCGGCTAGTTCTATTGCATTAATAATATTAGTTCACATGTAACCAACGAAATTTAATTGAATCTTGCTTGAGTCTTCTTGAAAGACACCTTGAATCTGGTTATCCTCACGTTATCTTTGGATGCTCCATCAAATCTTAGTTTGATAAAATCAGCGGAAAAGGGTGAAGCAACCAAAAGATTATACTTTTGAAGGAGGGGAAGAAGTATTAGGAAGAGAGGATTAGGGAGAGAGGCATAAGGCAAGCAAGAATAATTTCTTTGAATGATCCATTTCCGAATATAAGGCTTGCCAAGGAAAAATCAGGACTGGTTCCCTGACATTATGGAGAGTTTTTACCCAAACTGCTTCCTCGAAGGAGAAAGAACCATGAAAAATCTGAGAGATTTTCTCTTTCCATGTTAGCCACATGACAGACCCTAGGAAGATAGTCTAGGCCCTATTAATGATTGGGATTTTAAAAGGCATGACGTCCCAATTGATAATAGTGTCAATGATGTTATAATTCGGGCTATAATAAAAAATCCCACAGGTCTGAGAAACACAATCCCTCAGGAGCCTCATGTAAGGACAAACATTTAGAATGTGTTCCATGTCCTCCAACTCTGCCTTGCATAGTAGATAAATCGATGGTCCTTCAAATAATTTTTCGTAAATTCTATCCCAAGGGAGGCCACTTCCCCTCATGACTAGCCATAGGAATAACGATATCTTTGGCCAGAAATTGGTCCCCCAAATCTAGCACCAATTTTTTTTCTTGGTAAGATCCTTATTCCCCATTAGAAGAGAGTAGGCTTCCTATGTGGAGAAGTCTCCTTCATGCTTATGTCGCTCTATAAGCTTGTATGATCCATCTATTATGGGGATTTTCCTATTTTGAAGCTTAAGGACTAGATCTAGCTAACTTTCGTGAGCTTGAAGGAAGGGCCATTCCTATGTTATTTTCCATTCCCTCCATTGTCTGCTCAACTCTATGTGTTTCCAATAGTATTTTATCAAACAATAGTATTTTATCAATACCGTGTTACAATTGTGCGTTAGATCCACTAGTCTTGTCATTCTCTCGTTATTGGCTAGTTGCAGGAGTTGCTACCATGCATTTCCAAACAAAAAAAACTTTGTTGTTTTCCATGATCTCCTTGAAACTATGCTGCTCAATCATGAATTTGTTTTCTTTTGCTAGATTCCAAATGAATGATCCCATGGCGAATTCTTGTCCATATAGTATATCTTGTTAGGGAGCTAGGGGGCTATATTTATGGTTCCATACCAAACGCCATAGCTCTGCCCTATCTTGCAGCGATTTCCACCAAAGATTTGCTCTCATTATTTTATTGAGCTATTCCAGGCCCCTTAGGGTTGAGACCTCCCCCTGTTTTTGGAAGGCATAGCTTTTCCAAGGAAAGTAATGACCATTTTTTCCTTCTTTGTGCCATCCTATAAGAAATATCGATACATGCTTTAAATTTTTTTTAGCACATTTTTTGGAGTCGCCAATACCAATATTTGGTAGATTGGAAGAGCTTGTAGAATGCATTTTAGAAGGACTAATTGACCGACTAGATTCGATGATTAAAGAAATCCATTTATCTAGTTTTGAAGAGATTTGTTGGAAAAAGTCTTGTCAATGATTGGATCTTAGAGAGTTGTTGACTAAAGGGGCTCCCATGTACCTCTTCTATAAATCATTTCTATTGAATCCCTATAGGTGGACCATATGGGCATGCACTTCCAGATTAGTGTTAAAAAAGTAGACCTATTATTTAGAAAATTAATGTACATACTTGAGGCTACTGTGAAATCACTTAGAACTTGTATGATGGCATGTGCTTCTCATGCACAAGGGATGTCCATGAGCATAGTATCATCAACAAATTGTTGGTGGGTGAGAGGAAGATCATATCCATAGAGGCAAAGGCCTTTGATTGTATCATTGGTGATCATGGCTTTGATCGAGTGACCAAGTCCTTTTGCTACTAATATAAAGAGAAAGGACGGAAATGGGTCCCCTTGTCTGATACCTCATGAAGACTTAAAAGGATGGGTAGGTGAACCATTGACAATAATAGAAAAAAGAGGAGTGAAAATTAACTCACCAATGTATTCTATGTAGTCTTCCCAAAATCCAAAGGCTCTTAAGACAACAAAGAGATAGGACCAACTAAGTTTTTCAAAGGCTTTAGAAATATTTGTCTTGATGAGCATTCCTCTTTTTTTCATAATCTTGAGAAAGTGACTACCTTCATGAGCTGTGATGATGCCATATAGATTTTGATGACCCTCAACATACCCCGATCGTTCAGGAGAGATGAGAGCGACCAGGAGGGGATGTAATCAATTGGCCAAGATATTGGAGAGAAATTTATAAATGAAATTACATAATGCAATCATAAAGAAATTTTCGGCCAACCTAACATGCGCCTTGGGGACAAAGGTGAGCAATGTCACATTTATAGCAAGTTGAAGTGATCCTTATATCTTATATTCTTTGATCAATTTTTGAATCTCATAGCCTAAAATAGGCAAGCTACTTGGAAGTAATTCGTTGTGAAACCATTTAGTTCTGGGGCCTTATTCTTTATCCTAAATTTTACTGCTTATTCAACCTCCTCGAAAGTGATTTCCCTCATAAGTGCCTTGTTTTGGTCTTGATTAACTAGAGCAGGAATATGTGCCCTCATTTTATTAATGTGTTGCGACCTATTTAAATAGGGCTCAATAAGGAGGGATTTGTAGTAATTGTTAGGGTAGCTCTCCAACTCTTCATGACTTGACATTTTATTTCCTTCCTCATCTGATAGCAAGTAGATTCAATTGTGGTGCTTGAGCATTATCATATAACTTATGAAAGAATTTCATATCTCGTTCCCCTGCCTGAAGTAAATTTATGCAAGAATTTTGCTTCCGTAGAATTTTCTTATGTTTTCTTCTATCTTTGATCTTTGTCAGATTTCACCTTCCATATGTGTTAGGTCCTTTATTATTCCTTCCAAAATGTTCCTTTGTTGTATCTCTTACATATTCGCCTCAAATCTGTGCTTTTCCTCTCATATATTGCTAAATCCTTCCTTGTTCCAAGTTTTGAGTGTAGTCTTGAGGTTTTTGAGCTTCAATTGGAATGTTTTCATCCATGTTCCCCCTAGATTGGCGTTACTTTCCACCAACTCTTAATGTTGTCGAGAAAGGTCACATCCTACAACCAGAACCCCTTGAACTTGAAGGTCAATTGTGAGGGGTTCCTTTGAAATCAAGCTAAAGAATGATCAGCCAATGGTTCAATCCATTGCAAGGTCGAATAGTTTCTTCTATACATATATTTTTCTATTATTTTTTTAGAAAGAAAAAACCTGTCTAACTTAGATGTCGCATTTGGTTCTTTCCTCCTCTCTTGTTATTCTAGATATGAATGTCATTTAGGGTGTTTATGTTTCACAAGCTAAATGGTGTATTTGAACATTATATCTACCTTATCTAGTCTTCTTAATAATATCCCCGACTTTACTTGTAATGGATTTATCATGTTGAAATCCCCTCCTATGATCCATATCTCTACCTAGCTTAGGACATTTATTGATCCAAGGCCTTAAATTTTTTTTATTTTTTTTATTTTTTTTTTTATTTTTTTATTTTTTTATTTTTTATTTTTTTATTTATTTATTTTATTTTTTTGCGGTGATGGGTGGTCCATACAAAATGGTTAGCAACCCTTCCTCTTTCGATCCTAGATATTGAAACTAGCCAGATAAAATTTCTTGTGTTTGAAATTAGTCAGAGAGTACCACCTCCTAAGGGTTCCATAAAATAGCAAGTCCTCTAGTTGTGCCTACAACATCCAAGACAATCACCCCATAATTCCAGCATTTTTATATCATTGAGGTGGGCTTTTCCTCATAGATATTTGCTTTTTGAAGAATAACTATGGTGAGCTTTTCCTTCCTGATTCTTTCTTTCAAAACATTGTACTTTCCCTTCTTGTTCAAGCGTGTGAATATTATATTTTTAATTTAAATTCTACGTTTAATTTAAAATATTTGATTTTTATGCTCGGTTATGAAGGTTATATGTTTAATTCATAATACAAGTAGATTTCTTGACATGTCTAATATTTTTTATAAATTTTTTTTTTATGTTCAAAAATTAATAAGAGAACCCTTGCAAGATTATCATAGTTTTGATGACTTAAGAGGATAATATCGTAACAAATATTTTGAAATTGAATTATAATTTAGGTGTATGCAAGGTACTCTAAGAGAAAATGTCTTTCATTTCAACCCTCTATGTGTCACAAAAATGACAAAGTCTTGCAACACTTGGTGTTTTGGAATTATCTAAAGCCTAGCTGTAGCTTGTGGGAGTTGGTTGGTATTTTAGAAATGTTGATTTCCTTCTTTGTGTTACATAAAGCTAAAAGATACTTTTGATCTTCTTGATTAGGATTGGCCATCTCCTCGTATTATCTTAGCTTCCTTTTGTTTTCTAACTTTTTATATTGCACCACAGATTCTCTTTAAATTTATATGTAATAATGTTGTTAATATTGTTGGTATCCTACTTAGTGACATCTTCATGCATTCCCTAATGTTTTAGCCAAGGCTTGGCATGCAATCCTCATTTAAGTTCTTGTTGGTTATGGCAAAAATGGAAGCAATATTCAAGAGCCTCTTCTCATCCATACCATTTATCTTGTTTTTGTACATTAAGTACCTAACCATGGCCATGCACTCAATGGGGGAGAGACTCACTTGTATGCGAACAAAAAGATATGGTGTATTGCTTGTTATATTAAGATTATAAGTTATAAAAATCTTTTGGATTCACTCTATCCTTCTCCAATGTTTTCTAGATATACTGAATACCCAAAATTCACATTTATAAAAGATAACATGAGTAACAAGAGTATCAAATAGGAGCTTTTTCTTATTTCACAACCAAAGATCTTCTGTTTTAGACTTGTTTTCAAGCCCATAATAAGCTTTTTGTCGTCCATTTATTCTTATTTCAACATTATAGTTCCAATTGATCATATGATGAATACCAATTCCAAGATATTTGTATGAATACAATTCTTCCAAACTATAATTTTTATATATGAAAATTTCATATATGAAGTTTGATTATCATAACCATTGTTTTTTTGTTCACAACCATACCCATAATAGAGCAAAAGTCTTTACAAATTGATAGATGATTATTAAGGCCATAGGGATTCCATGTCATAGGAACAATATCATCAACATAAAAAAGAAGGATGATGAAGTTATATAGTGAGAGTTGGTAAATACAACCAACTTCTTCCAACCGACATTCTAGCTTATCAATGTAAATGTCAGAGAAGAACATTGGACAAGAGACAACCTTGCTTGACTCCTATATTACAATAAATTTCTTTTGACCACCCCTCATTGTTCCTAACCTTGGAAATGATACTTTCATAGTCTCAAAGCAATAACTCTCAACTCACAAGTGACTTTTAGTCGTTGTAACCTATTCCAAAGATAAGTCTTGGGTAGAGTCTAAAATCAACAAAACAACAAAGGAGTTTGGTTTATTATTACGACACTCTTTCACAATAATCCTAAATGTAATAAGATGTTCCATAGTAAAGAATATCCCTTAAAGTCTTTCTTTAATTTCTGTAAATTCTCATTTAAGAATTTTTATCTTTATTAATTTTTAATGTTTTGTTTGTGTGGTTGTGAAGAAGAATCCTCAACATTATTTTTTTCCCAGGAAAATTTGTAATTTCATTAATGAAAACAAAATTTCATGTTGCATATGCACTATGGTGCATTAAAAAAAACAAAACCCCATTAAGAGTCCATCACAAATCATCATAAATTTTATTTATGGGAAAAATTATAAAAATCTTCCAATTCCCTCTTTTTCCCCTTCTTCCTTTTTACTTCCTTCCATACCCTAAAGGTTGGTTGGATGATAGCTAAAGTCGACTCCTTAGGAGTTCCACAGAAGTTCTCATTTTCTAATTCAAAGCTCTTAAAGACATGTGATCTTTTAGTTCCTTGAATCCCTTCATTGTTTGTTGCTACTATTTCATTGTATGTCGATAGTGTTGTTTCATTTGCTTCTTCTTTTCTTTACCTAGTGGGTTCTTTAGATATACCTCTTCCTCCACATCAAGAGGAGGGGGCTCATATATTTGCTAACGCCTTGATCGAGGCTTTTGCCCTTTCCTCTTATTTGCTGATTTTTTATCCAAGGGAAGCTATCATGTAGATGCCCTGTTTGGTTGCATATATGACATCTAAAGGTCGTGTTTTCATAACCTAAGCTATGTGTCCATCAAAATTGTCCATTGATTAGTTGAATATGACCTGACAACCCCTTACTTAGGTCATTCTGCACACAAATGTGAGCATATGTAAAGAGCCCTTTGTTATCCTCTCATTATCTATTTTTATAAAATCTCCCAGAGCATTCCCAATGTCTTCGAGAACTTGATGATGCCAAAAAGAAAGTGGGAGATTGGGCAGCCTAACCCAGGCAGGCATTCTTGTTACCTCCATTGTTGATGCATCAAATTTTGAGAACCAGAGCGTGATGAATAACATTTCTTTGTACCAGAACCACAATCTTTCCTCGAATATTTTTTTATAATCTTTTTTTGAGGTAGGATGTGGAATAAAAAAATCCCTTCGAGCATAAGTAAATATCACATTCAATAGTCCAATTTGAATAGATCTATTGGTATAATGTTTTCATGTAGAGACAATTATATCCTCAACATTATTTTAACTTAACCATATATTTATTATTTTAGTAAATGAATTAAATATTCAAATTCCTATATAAAAAATAAAAATAATATTAAACTCAAATTTCTTCATAAAATAATAATTATATCAAAGTATCATAATTTTTTTGAAATTATCTTTCAGATTAATCACATCATTAGTTGTTAATTAATGTAGTTCATCCTCATAATTTTCGCGTAGTCTAACAAGGCGGAGGAGTTGCCTGGAAAGTTATGCAAATTCCGGTCATATTTAGAGAAAATGTGGTAAGGATTTTTGAAAATCCAAGTTATAGTTGTTAAACTTCAAAATTTCAGGTGTCGTGGACGTTTTTGATGGTGCTAAATCCATTTCCACTATAAAAAACACGATTCAAACAGTGTCTCTACAAGATTTTTTGAAAATTTTATACCCGAATTCTAACCACTTTTGGCCATCCAAGTAATTCCTCTGTCTCATTAGACGACTCCCATAATTTTTTATCTATATAATAATAAAATCAAATTTCAACATTGTTTTCATAAATTTTTAATAAACTCTAAGAGACTTCAACTCCATTATCATATCAATGATAATTTAAATAATAGTCAAATTTCTACATTGTTTCACCTAATTTTTTTATTATCATTTTTTAAATTAAAAAATTTCAAAAAATAATCTCTAAGGGACTTTGACCCCATTAAAGTCAATTATCCATATAAATGGTAGGTCCATCCTCGTGATGAAATGTCTTTTCACACTTGACCTCACTCCTCGTACTAAAAAGTATTTTGTGAGAGAAGCTCGTGAAACCATCGTAGTGATATGTACGCCCCTGATAAGTTGATGGTCTCTTTCACTTTAAATGAATGACGGTGATGACAAACTAAGGTCAAATCATCCAAAGATTTTAGAGCCCAAAGTTTAGAAAAAAACTGCAAATGCAAGGCACCACAAGAAAATCATTATTAGACTACAAGGGTCCACATGGTGGTTGCATTGCAAAATTCCCATGCATTTAAATGCGACTCACGACAAGAAAATCATTATTAAATCACAGAGGTCTACATAGTGGTTGCGTTGTATAATTGCCATGCATATCCTAGTCCTTTAAATATGACAGCCACATTATCCAATCATTTAAGCTATGGAGTTGGTACCTATAAAATATCTAATTGTTTAGAATATGGAGTTGGTAATCCATATAATATCAATAAAAATACCAATTTTATTGTTTGACTAAATGATAATAATAATATAAATAATAATTATAATTATAAAATGGACATGTGATTCATAATTATTATATTAAAATGTATTATTCTTAAATATTTTATGTTTTATTAAAAATATAATTAGTTTAAATGCATCAAATGTCAAAAGAGATCAAAATATACAACATAATATCTAATTATTTAAGATAAGGAGTTGATATCTATAAAATATCTAATTATTTAAGATAGGGAGTTAGTAATTGATAGAAAAACAATTTTAGGGTTGAATTAAATAATAATTGTAATAATAAAATATAAATAATAATTATAATTATAAAATAGAAATATAATTCATAATTATTAAATTTAAATGTATTATTTTTAAATATTTTATGTTTTATTAAAAATATAATTAGTTTAGATGGGTCAAGTGTTAAGAGAGATCAAATTTAGAGTGAAAAGAGATTTGATTTTTTTGGACACTTGGTAGATCTAGAATTAAGATGGATCTAGGTTGGTTTAATTCCCCACTTTAAATAGGCTATATTCCACATGAATATCATGAATCAATACCATGAGTGAATACCATGAAGTTATTTTTATTTTAACATTATTTATTATTATTATTTTTATTAATTCCCCACTTTAAATAGGCTATATTCCACATGAATATCATGAATCAATACCATGAGTGAATACCATGAAGTTATTTTTATTTTAACATTATTTTATTATTATTTTTATTAAATTTTGACAAGTAAAAGTGTATTCGAGTAGGGTTATTTTTATTTTTATTTTATTAAAAAAAAGATATTATATTAAAGAATATAATATTATTTTTTAAAATAAAATATTACATTTTAAAATATTATATTCAAAATACGAGTACAAAAATTATTGATGGTAAATTGATTATTTTACTTTAATCTTATTTTAATTTATAATTTTATTCTATTTTTTATTTTTATTTTTATGTAATTTGACTAAGTCAGAATGTTAAACAGGATAGAACATTACAACATCTCCACCATACTAGACTAGAGAGCGCCTCATGGTGCAATTAATTTTGATATTTTTTATAAAGTTATATCTATAATATTTATAAATATAAATGAAAAGACAATGTGTGTGTGTGTCTATATATATATATATATATATATATATACATACATATATATACACACACACACTTTTTTTTCTTATACATTTATTCAATCATTTACATCTTTTTAATTGTGTTTATATATTTCTTTCTTTATATGTTATTTTGAAAATTCATGGCTTTAAGATCCTTCTTAGTAAATAATTAAATTATATAAATATTAAATTTGTTTTATCAAAGAGAGTATGTTGCAACTTCAAACAATTTTATTTAGGAAAAGTATAGTAGTTTCTTATAAAAAAAGTTGAATGGATTAGTATAAAAATTACTAAACAATTTTACTCAAGGAAGATCCACCCAAAGGGATCACTCACTCCTTGTCGGCTTAACCACGTAGCAGACCCCGAGAGTGTCGAGAGAATTCAACATGTGACCTCTCAATAGCAAAGGTGCTTTAACAACCAGGACTCGACCAACTGAGCTAACCCTCAAGGCTCTTATTTATCAATATAAAAAAGCCAACATGCAACCATTGCTAACTTTATGCATGGGAGACGATATGATTTAAATTATTTCAAAAAAAAAAAGTGAAATATAATATTTTTTTTTTTGTAATATCAGGTTATTTATATTATTGTAAAAAAGATACACTTAAACAATTATCATTAGCTATTAGTCTGTCACTCGAGAAACCAAATTAGTAGTATAAGTTCAAAATTTTGTGATCACTAATGCAATATGTTATCTTTTTTCTTTCAAAATGTAAAAAAAAAAACTAGAAAAGAAACTAAACCATAAATTGATAGACATATCAATGGTAGTGTCATTCCAAAAATATTGCTTGAAATATTTGGCTCTCTTGATTATCATTTAGTTGGAGAGTCCACATGGATCGATGATTATGGTTCATTGTCATTATCTGAGGAAGAGAAGTTAAGGTTTTTCAAATTCTTTGCTAGAGATGAGACTTTCTTGTTAAGCATGTCCACTTCATCCATTAATTCTACGATACAAATTATCACTTATTTTTGAGTGTCAGCTCTATCAATAAGAACCCTACCCATGAGAGTTTTAATATGCCAGTACAGATTGATAATTTGCATATAGGAGGAGGATCAAGTTCAGGAAGATTTTCCCACATCAAGAATCCAGTCCTTAGTATCCAAGTCAACCAACCTATCAGGAATGTACCTTATTGCTTGTCTTACTTTCCCTTCAACATAAAAAATCATCCTTTGGATTGTTACAAGGATGACATCCCTATATCTAGCTATAGCTAGCAGCTGCATGAGCCTAGGTTTGACTAGCATAGGAAGGGGAAGGCTTGGAGGAAACAATAGGACCTGGACTACCTCTCCTACCTCCCCGATGAGATGTAGAGAGACGACATCTGGCCATTAAACTAGAGGCACAAGGAGGGAGAGAACGGAGGTTGAGGACATAGAGAGGGGGTGAGATGTTAAAATCAGAGAGTAAGTTAAGCATATAGGTGAAGTAGAAACCACGGGAGTCCTCAAGCCATGAAAAACAAGGATGAAAGGTAAATGAAGATAAGAGAGGTTGAGCCACCTCAGTATTAAAAAAGATAGACATATAGCAATCTACACGATAAGGGGAGAGATATATAGGCAATGTACCCACGGGGGACAATAAAAACAACCCTCCCAAAATTATCATCCTAAGGGAGGTGATGAAAAACAAAAAAAATAACAAGCCCAAGTCTCTTAACCAATGTTGAAAACAAGGAATTTAGACATAGTTCCAAACATACATAACAATTATGTCGAACCTAAGTTTCCTTAGCCAAGCTCTCAACGAATTGATGGTGGTACTCCTTTTGTTGGTTAATTTCCTATTGATGACCACTACTAGCCCCACATGCACTAGAAGCTCCATTGCAAATATAAAATTGAGTTTCTCTCCTTTTTCCCAGATTCACTCCTAGAATAGAAACCCCAAAAAATGTCGTCATGACCCATATAGAGTGGGTGTTTGTAATGTTGAAGGTAGTAGGGAGGGAATCTATAACCTTCTTCCCTCATCCTGTGTGTAATACCCCCTTGTGCTAGCTTAGGCTATTGAAGGTGTTACTTATTGTTAACCCGATCCCCAATGTTTGTTATGAAGATGGGGTTGGAAAAAAACCTTAGTTTTTGCAAGTCTATTGAATTAAATTTTGATATCACCCTTATGTTTAGCTCATTAAGAGCTTCCATACGATACTAATTTTACGTTAATCCAATCCCCAAATCAAAAGTTACACTTGATTAAATCTTGGTTTAATAAAGCAGACTCTATTATCATGCTGACCATGTGGCGCCTAAGTGAGCTCCACGAAGCCTTGGAAAATCATCTTGGTGGGTCCTACCTTTAAGCCCACATCATACCGTTATGGGTTATCATCACCTATAACATTCTACATCAACTAAGGAGAAGGTGATGGTTGGTGATGAGTAGTGGCGAGGTTCCATGATGGAATCACACCTTAGGTTAGCTAACCTTTGCTGGCGCACCCACATGATTTGCATTGTGACTCAATCACAGCGGGGAGCAATGAACGGTGAGTAGTAACAGATTTCTGACACTCCAAGTCATGCCTGAACCCCACCCTTAAAACTCTTTCCCACTATCAAAAAATGTTTGTCCAGGTGTATCATCCCCTACCTGGTCCTTAAGATTGATCACTACGGCTGATGATTGATGTTTGTACACACAATGCAGTTCCATTGGCATGTGGTTCCACCATTGCCTGCTCGATGTCAACCTATTAGCATTCACATGAGTCTAAATTCTATCGCTCGCCAGTGTCAATGAGATACCATACTTTACAAGAAATGGGAGTCCCAGGTATGTTTATGAACGACAACTTACAATGTTAACATAATTCATAGCTCAATGGAATGAGACCCAAACTATCCAACTCAATGATTGTTTTGAACATAGGGGTGGCCCAATCATCCCACTACGAGGGCTATGGCCCAAAGCCTAAAGCCCCACCTCTCAATTCAAATAGAATAACCAGTGCAAGAATAGTATATATATATATATATATATATATATATATATATATATATATATATATATATATATATATATATATTCATTTACATGTTGTTAGAGTGCATCTGAGTATACGTAAATACATAATCTCATGTTTATCATGAACATAGTAATAGGCAATGTCGTTTCAAACAAACATTGAACCCATAAGTTCACAGGATAAAAATATAATCATGAACATAATAGTGAACTTCATAGCTCAAAAAATTATTTATATTTAACACACACAAGATATTCCATCATTCACACATGACAAAATTTCATCACACTCCATAAGACAATATATTCACAAGTAATTTTACACTTACCTGTGTGTTTGAAGATATTTGGAAATTGAAGGAAGGACTTCAACTCTCCAACAAACTATAGGCTAGCCACAATGTAGTCTTTCTTGCAACTAACCACCCTTAATCCAAATCCAAAGTAGGAGGGGATCCATGTTCAAGGAATTTCACACCCAAAGTAAAATCACATAACCAAGAGAAGGATTCCACTTTCCAAGTGGTTTATCAACTATTCTCTAATAGTAAGCACCATAGTGACTCAATTTCTTTTAAATTAGGTTAAATCATAGGGCTCCACCCAAGATCAAATGGATTATATCTAGTTTCAGGTGGTGAAATCAATTGCTTTTGGTGGTTTATCAGTTGCATATCCATGGAAAGTACTGCAGGCGTCCACAATCCACTGTTTAAGTGGTTTATCAACCTCATAATAAGCACCACAATGACTCATAATTACCCTGTCTTGGTGGTTTATTAGCCAAGAAACAAGCATCATGTGGTTTATTAGCCTCATGGAAAGCACCATAATTATCCAATTCCTCCACTGAGTTCCCACTTGTCCTCTAGGCTTAAATACATGGTTCAGTGACCTTCAAGCAATCACGGGGAATACTTTCTTGATTCACATAGCACATGGTTCATTCATGCCCAACTTTGTAGCTACTACCTTCTCACTAGAAACTTGATAAAGAGTTCCTTTCTAGTGTCTTGCCCCAGTTCTCCGTTGTTCCACCATTTTTGGCGCTCTGCACACTCTTTGCTAAGCAAGCTTTTGTGCCAATAATTTTATGCTTCCTCCACATAATTTGACCATTCTCTCTCTAATCGCACACACATGTTTCTTCATCTGATCATATTTTGTTTTCCTTCGAGATTGTCATTCTGTCTCATCCACATTCTACCAGGAAGGGGGACAGTATGGGCAGTGTCTTTTGCCCAATCTACCCACTCTAACTTCACTACTTGTGAGTGAAGGCTAGTCCTTGCTTCATGTGATATTCAACGTAATTTATTGAGTTTGGTATGGCCTACCCATGACAATTCATAAGAAACCAAAAAGCATACAAACATGAACTTCATCGGGTATGCAACCACCTTTTGCAGGCGTTCCCCTCAAAGCTTTGGATCCGTATGCCCCTCCCTTTAGCTATTCGTTAGTTTATTTTCACATAATTTACATATCTTCTAGATTTATATAGTCGTGTTCACATACACAGGGTACAATGAAAAATGATTGTTATACACCCCAACCCCTTATGGGAACATCATCCTTAGTGTTCTATAAATATAACACAAAATTAACCACTGAGATTTCTATTGACAACTCTTACATTCATTTACATTATAAACAAAATTGGGTAAAATACCCTCATTTGATCTACCATTTCCTAAGTGCCTTCATCTGGTCCAAAGTGCTTCCATTGCACCTTAACCTTCTCTATTTCTCAATTCGGGAGCACAATCTTCCTTCAGTCCAGGATGCACATTGGTTTGAGTTGGAGCTCACCCTTAGGTTCCACGTGTATCATAGACTAATCAACAATATGATTAGTATCATGTACATACTTCTTAAGTAAAGAGATATGAAAAACATCATGCGCTTTTACTATGAATGGTATGGCTAATCTATAAGACACTAGCCCCACTCTTTCCAAAATATGAAAGGGTCCACAACATTTCAACGCCAATTTAATGCAAGATCCCACTTTTAGTGAGCTCTTCCTTGGTCTAATTCATAAATACACATGCTCTCCCACTTGAAATTCCTTGTGAATTATTTGTTGATCTACATAAATATTTTTTTTAATCCTAAGTTGTCTTCAATTTTTTCCTCATGTGGAGCACTTCCTACTCCATTTCCTTCAACATGTCTAGCCTAAGGACCACCCTATTCAGTAGGTCATCCTAGCTAATAGGAGTGTTACACTTATTTTTTTACAAATCCTTGAAAGGGTTCATCTTTAGAGACTCTTGATACCTGTTGTCGTAAGATGATGCATGACATGCATCCTCAACATGTCCTCTAAAATTATGTTCACTCAGTTTCATTAGTTTGAGGATAATATGACATACTAAAAGCTAGATGGGTTCCAAAACCAACAAGAAATGCCTTCCAAAATTGGAAGTAAACTTGGCATCATGATCTGAAATGATCTTCTTAGGCACGCTGCACAATTTGAATATCTCCTTCTTGAAAATATGAACTCTGTCAATTTCCTTGTGACTGGAATTAATAATTATGAAGTGGGTTGCCTTACTCAACTTATCCAACACCACCATAATGACATCATGCTACTTAGATGTCCTTGGCAATCCTATATTGAATTCCATAGATATGACTTCCCACTTCAACTCAAGAATGAGGATTGATTGTAGCAATCTCACTGGTTGTCTGCCTTCCACTTTGTCTTGTTAACATTCCAGGCACCCAACCATGTATTCGATAACTTCCCTTTTCATACTCAACTAGTAATATATTTTCCTTATGGATATTATCATTTTCTGATAACTAGGATGTCCTGAGTAAGGTATTTTGTGAAACTCATCCAATATGAGCTTCTTTAAGTCGCCCATATAAGGTATATACCATCTATCCTTTAATTTCAACATTCCATCGTCTATGAGCATATTGTTCATACTCAACAACCCTTCCATCTACTGCTGCAAGTGATATTTCACATGTTGAAAGTGCTCTCTTGTATCTATGCTTCTATTGGACCACCAAAATCACATATTTTTGATAGTTTGTTACCTTCTCTTTTACTTATTTTCCACTTATGTTTATACCACTACACCACCATTTCGAAATATAAAGCCATCAAAGCCACAAAGATAAGTAATAAGGTAAATGTCCAAATGTGCTCTCAATTATATACATTTTTCTTTTCAATTTGATTCAATATGCATGAGTTACAAAATTCCACACTTTATGTAGCTTCACTAACATTCCACAATTGAATCCAAGGTTCGAATAGGTCCCATGGGAGATAGATCAACCAGAGAACATCAAAATATGACAAACATTACCTATATGGATTTCTACCTATTGGGTGCAAACAAAAGAATCCTAGTTGGTTACAATCTCAAATTCAAACTCATGGTAAAATAGTGACATGGTGCACCAAGAATCAGAACAGGGTATCAAGCGAGTGAAATCACAAAGAATTTGAAGAAAGTTGATGTGTTTCTCACATGATTCACTTCACAGATATCAAATAATGTGAGTAAGAGTCTCAATATAATTTGAAGTCTAAGATGTTGATCTGTAGAAGTTATCCTTTAGAACTAAGTTTCTTAGAAGTAATTATTTTAAAACTCTATAAAATGCTTCTCTTAGAAGTGAACCAGAAGTGTTAAATGTTGAATGTTGAAGGTTGCTTGTATGTGGATGTCATCATTATTTTTTAATATTGTTAAAGTTCACACGTTGTTCAGTTAATACAATCCTTTGATATAGTTATTCCTTTATGATGAGATTTGGCGTTTGATTAATAATTTCCTGAATTTTTCTATCTTTTTTGTGCTTCAGGAGGGCCCATTGATGAGCACGAGTGTATTTTAATTTTCATTATGATTCATTTCTGCAAGATAGTCTAGTTTCTTTTATATTTATTTTCTACAAGGTTTATTTCAAGTCTTTTGATTAGATGTTATGTTTTATGTGCATTGTATTTAGATGCTCCTTTATGCTCATTTCATTCCTATTCTTTTGTAGATCAAGCGCTTGAATAAAATATGAAAACAACAAAAACATTTATTTAGTTGCTTCTTGATTTAATTATTTTTCCTCTTCATTGAAATAGTCTTAGATTTATAGATAAAATGCAAACCTGAATGAATCTAAACTCTAAACACACACACCACTTATCTCGATTTCCTTTTATTTCATAGTCAGATGTGATTTCAATTCAATAAGAATAAACATCAGTTCATTTTCATAGAATAAGTTGTCTCTACTTTCTCTTAGCTTAGAATTCATTTTCTTCTTTAGACACGGAGTTATAATGGTTTCTAGAATAGAGTTTTCATTTGAGATTTCATAGAATAGATTTATTTTCATGTTCAATTGAATAGAGTTTAAAGAGTTTTCAGAGAACAGACTTAAGAAGAGATTCTAAAAGATTTCATAATACACAAACTTTAAAATATTTTCATAGTATAATAATTTAGCATAGGAAGTTTTCTGCTTTCATAGTATAGAATCGATTTCATAGAATGTGATCACGTTTATTACTCATAAAGTAGAATCACATTCACATTTCAAATATATTAAAATTTCATTGCTTTCTATTTTAGAAGTTTACTGCTTTCATAATCTTGCAATATTATTTCAATAGATTAGATTTCCATATAAAATTTAAAGTCAATTTCCTAGCATATATTTTGCAAGTGTGCTTCACAAGTGTACAAACCCAGATTGATAATCTAATGCTAAGTATTCATAATTAAATTTCCCAACATATTTTCTTCATTTCTAGGGAAGTGTACACATGCATTTACTTTCAATTTATAATGTCTTTTTATATATACAACTATGTTTAGGAGGAACGGTAAGATAAGAGGTAAGAATCTGTGCATCAGTGGGGTTCTTCCTAACTAGAGTTGTTGCAATTACATCTCATTTTAGTTGCATTCATTTTTAGATGCGTAGTTAAAATTCATGTTAAAAATAATTTAGGATTTATGTATAAGGAAAGAGATTCTAGGGGTATATTTGTTATAGGACATACTTCAATACCATCATCACCAACAACCCCCACTAGACCACGTGGTGTTGTAAGAGCGACATCACCTTCCATATCACGCATTCCATCTTTTGTTGGTATATCAATACATCCTAATGTACAAAGACATAAATTATACCTAGAGAATAGCCAAATTCATCTACAAAGGTAGTGGTAGAAGAACCTACATCTACAACCAAAGAGGTCATGTTCCTTTCTTCAACAAGTGAACAACTTATTAGACAAGAATTAGAAGTACCTAGTGAAGAAGAAGAATAAGAGGAAGAAAAAGAAAATTTTCTTGAAGAATCGTTGATAGAGGAACCCAAGGAAGACAATCCAATTAAGGAACCTTATATAAGCTCTAAAGAATCAACAATGGCAGAAGGTGAAGGAGGGGTACATGCTGAACACATAGGTGGAGGAGAAGAAAGATCACCATTTAGTAGTCGTAGAAGAAGTGGAAGGCCTCCTCTTGGAGGTGGTAGAGGTGGTAGATTTGGAAGAGGAGGAAGAGGAAATGATGGAGAAAAACAATGAATAAGAATATCCTTTCAAATTTCCTATTCAAGACATTGACACTACTGTTATTATGAAAAAAATTCTCCATCCATTCTTCCTAACTTCCATGGTCTAAGGAAAAAGGATCCAAAAACATTTCTCTTTGAATTTAAGGTATTATTTAGATCTTATGATTATTTACTTAATGCTAAAAAATTGAATTGTTTCTAGCCACATTGAAAGATGGGGCTCTCAACTGGTTTATGGGTTTAGGAACTAATTCTATAAGGACATGGGATGACATGAAAATATTATTCTTAGAGAAATATAAGGATTATTGTATACATCATGACCTTAGAGAAGGAGTTTTTAAAACGACTCAAAATGAAGACGAAAGCCTTGAGGATTTAGTAGAAAGATTTTCATATAATGTTAAAAGAGCCAAATTGCATAATTTAGGACTTGATATATTAAAAACACTCTTACTTAGAGATATAAGGGATGAATGGATTGATCTTCTTAACCCGATGGGTAAAGGAGATGTGTCTCAACTATCATTTGAAGATATTTGTGCACTGTGCAAACATATCTCAAGAGGAAAGACAAAATATGGTAGGAGTCTTAGAGATCCAATTATGACAAGGATAAGTAAATCTGCATTGGGAACGGTAAGTCAAGCAGTACTTGGTAATTTTCTTGATAACTTTAAAACTGGTATTCTTGGTAATATTAGTGAGCAAATTGATATGATAAGAATGAAAAACAAGCAAAAAACAAAAAAAGTTGCTTTGTCTATATTTTGTCCTAGACATAGACATAAACATGCATTAGAAAAATGTCCTCTTGACAATATTGAAATTTGTGTTATTTGTGTAGAGAATCATGCTACAAAGTATTTCCCTTCAATACCAAGATTAAAGGTTGTTTACCAAGAGGAAGCTAAAACAAATCAAACTGCAGAACAACTTTGTTATGTTGCTCCTAGAAGACCTTGGCGGCATCACCAACCAGGTATGGAACAAGATCCTAATGAAAAATTTCAATCTTATGCACTAAATAATTGGAACACACCCTTACCTTGGGAAAATTGGCCACCCCAAACTAAAAATTCATCTTGGTCACAAGGATGGAAAGGTTCCTACAGTAGAAATCCACAATAGCCTTAATATTTTCAATAATATCCTTAATATCAAACTCAATATAATTCTCCACCTCAATATCCACAACCTTCTCAATCTCAACTCCATCCTCAGTGGACTACAATTCAACCCCTCCCATTACCACGTACTTCATTTCTCAAATTCCAAATCATTCACCTGCACAATCACTCCCATATCCCAACAGTAAAGCACCTCAACAACCCATTTATAGTGTCGCAATCCAAAATTTTCAAAACTACATGATAATTCCTCTAGATTTAAATGATGTTCATCTTAGCTATGGGATTGTTTTACAAAATAAAACACCTCCTATTGTCATTTAAGAATATAAAGAGGATAAAACTCTTGAAAAGGAGGAGACTCCTCAAAAGGAAGAAATTCCTAAACAAAAAAATGACAATGCAATAAGACCAACTCCCACAACTCCTCTAGCTGAGCAACCCTCTATATCCTTACGGAGTCCTCCTTTTTCCGGAGAGACTACAAATTGATTAAGGTGTAGAGAAGAAAATTATTTTTCTAGATTATAATATGTTCGATGTATTGAAAAATGTTTGCATTAAAATCCATTTGCTTCAAGCAATAAGGGAAATTCCTTTTTTTTGAAAAAACAATAAAGGAGTTGTTTATTAAGAAACTTGGAAGAAAAAGAAAAGAAATACAAAAAGTGCAACTTATAGGAAAAGTGGCCGAAATTATGATGGGAAAGTCTACAATTCAAAAATACTTAGATCCAGGAAGTCCCATTGTGAAGATTCACATCAATAATGTTGAAATCCTGAATACGTTGATTGACTTAGGTGCATCTATAAACGTCATGACAAAGAGTACTATGGATGAATTAAAATTAACTAATCTTCAATATACTCCTACTATATTGCAATTAGCAGACATGTATGTTATTAAATGAGAGAGTATATTAGAGGATGCATTAGTATCCCTAGATTAATGGGAGTATCCAGTAGATTTCATCATTCTAACTCAAAGGAATAATATATGAGGTCATCCATTGATACTTGGTAGGTGATGGTTAGTCATGACTAATGCATTTATTATTTATAGGTCTAGTGACATGTTTATTTTTATGGCAATTCAACTAAAAAGTTCACATTATATCCACCAACAACAACAATAAATGAAATGAAGAATGAAGAATGGATTGAAGATGACGATTATGATTATGAAAATATTCAACCAATTTTAACTATCCCACAAAGTGATGAGGAAAATTAGTTAAAGAATCTAATGAATAATCATGATTTTTCTCCATATTGTCAACAAAATTAGTGTGTGCATATGTTAGATCAAAGTTTTCAAGAAAATTGTAATATTGAATACTTTTCATCTCAACAATCCAAACTATAATTAAATTCAATGGAAAATTTTGGTAATTATCTTATAGATATTAATCCAAGAAAATATTAAATATCAATAAAAACCTGGAGGAATTTCAAAAAGAATGACTTATTAAGATGTTCCAAAAACATTCCTCTGCATTTGCATTGGAATATATAGTCATGAAAGGAATAAATCCAAATACATGCATACATCACATCTATATACAAGATAATGTCAAACTTGTAAGACAACCTCAGAGAAGGATGAATCCTAGTCTGGGCGAGATTGTTAAAGAAGAGTTGCAGAAATTGCTCAACCTGAATTTTATTTACCCAATTTCAGATAGCCAATGGGTTTCAACCTTGGTTATTGTGCCAAAGAAAAATGGAAAGTGGAGAGTGTGCATAAATTATAGGGAATTTAATAAAGAAAATCTAAAATATCATTGCCCATTACCATTCATTGATCAAGTTTTAGATACCCTAGTAGGGAAGATTTTTTTCTCTTTTCTTGATGGTTTCAGTGGATACAATCAGATTCAAATTGCATGTGAAGATCAAGATAAGGCAACTTTTACATGTCCATGGGGTATGTATGCTTATAGGGTACTTCCCTTTGGTTTTTCTAATGCACCTACTACATTTCATGGAGTAGTATTAGGTATCTTTTTTGAATTGATACATGATTGTGTAGAAGTGTATATGGATGATTTTATTGTTTATGGGAATACTTTTCAATAAGCTTTGGAAAAACTGGAAAAACTCCTTGTTAGGTGTAAAGAAGCTAATCTTTACTTAAGTAATGAAAAATGATTCATGATGTTTAATGAAGGAATTGTTTTGGGTCATCATATTTCAGGAATCAAAGTAGATTCATCAAAGTTTGAAATCATCTCCAAAATTTCAGTGCCGACATGTCAAAAGGATGTTCAAAGTTTTCTTGGATTTATAAATAGAAGGTTTATAGAAAAAATTCACAAAGCTTGCTTCACCACTATTAAAATTTCTCACCAAATATTGTGAATTTTGTGGGGATTATGATTGTTAGAAAGATTTTGAATTGGTGAAACATAATACCTTTGAGGGACCTATTCTAAGAGGGCCAAATTGGTCCCTTCAACTTCATATTTCTATTGATGCCTCACATATAACTTTAGGGGTTGTGTTAGGAAAAAAATAATTAACCCCTTATGCTATGTATTACACAAGTAAAGTTGAATTATACGGTCACAAAAAATGA
Source organism: Pinus tabuliformis (assembly GCA_031772625.1). NCBI lineage: Eukaryota > Viridiplantae > Streptophyta > Pinopsida > Pinales > Pinaceae > Pinus > Pinus tabuliformis. The sequence goes on from CM062805.1 coordinate 1,027,845,858, forward strand.
GTCCTTGGCAGTTGTTCATGTTGTCAACAAGTTTAGACACTACATCACTGAGTATGAACATTTTATTCGTATAGATCATTCTACCATTAGATTCCCTATAAGAAAACCAATAACTAATGGTAAGATTACTAGATGGATTTTACTACAGCAGGAATTTAATAGTAGCATTTCAAATAGGCCAGGAAAACAAAGCACAATTGTTGATTTCCTTTCCAGGATGCAAAATGATAGCACTAATATTCTTGTGGTAGATAAATTTCCAAATGAATATCCTTTTGCAATATCTACTAAAACTCCTTGGTGTGCAGATATTTCTAATTATTTGGCTACAAGAAAGTTTCCTCCTTAGTTATCAACAAAACAAAGACAAGGAGTCATCAAATCCAGTGCACCTTATTGTTGTGGGAAAAAATGCCTATTTAGGACGATCCTATCCACCTAAGGTGTGACAGCGCCTTAGCAACAAACGAATACAGCTATCATGATTTCTTCCTTTATGAAATATGAAAGAGAGGAGATCAGCAGACTTACTGTTGTCTTCCGGTTGTCCCTCGAACTAGATCCTCTTCTCCTTGTGTGTCCACAGCTACTTGTCTCCTCACTTGATCAAGAGAATAGCTACTCGAATCCCGCGAGGTCACAAGAGAACAGCTACCTGTGACAAGAGAACAGCTACTTGCAACAAGAGAAGAACACAATACAAAGACAAATATACATATTCATAAATGATTCAGGATTAGAAGTAAATCAAATATACCAATGCAATCATACAAAATACACCAGCATATAGGAAAGAATCAAGATAGCTTTATTGAAAGTAACAGGATTCAGGAAGAGATACAACCCATAGGGCTCCAACCCAGCATCTCCTTCCCAGCAGAATGGAATTCCTTCTTCAGCTCCTTTCAAAGCATAACACACCCAATGTTTCTAGCCACAAACCAACATCAATTCTTTGAAAATACCAAATTCCAGCCTCCTCAGACCTCATGAGAGAGATCTATATATAGGAGTTTTGGAGAGAGGATGAGTCAGCTTGAGGCTGGCATGAAGCTGAGTAGTGTCCTCTCCCACTTCAGTTCTTGAGTCCACTTGGAGGTTCTTGCTTCCACTTGGAGATTTGGAACCTCTTACTCATCACCAGTCGAATTCCCTGATCCAAGTGTCATTTTGGAAGCTTCCTGGGCATTGACACCTTGAGGAATGCCTCTGCCACTTGTCCAAACTCGCTCAGCGCAGGTAGCCTTCTTTGCAGTTGACATTCAACGTAGGTAGACAGTGGGGCAGTTGACTTCAGCGCAGATGCTCAGTGGAGCAGTTGACATGATCCAGAATTGCCTTGTTTTGAGTGTTTTCAGGTGGAGAACTTTTGTTAAGTGCTGTGGTTTGCTGGCCTTGTTCCTCTAGGGGTAGGAACAACATGTTTAGGGACTTTGGATCCCTTGATTATTGACATTTCATGCTCAGTGATGCAAGGCACAAAAATTTCTATAACAGTTGCCCCCTAAAGTATGAGGTCGTTTATCGGGTGAAATGCTTTATCCAGGAGGGTCCGAAGTTCATCCATCTGTTGGGAGGAGAGCTGTAATAAAATACAATACAATACATTATGATCCATACTGCTTTCATGATCTAGCTGAGGCGGGCATTCCCATGCTCAGCTTTATAAATTCATTTTTGTACATGGAACAGACGATCGTCTGATGATAGACTGATAATTTTGGTGAAATTATCATCCTTTGAATAGGATGATCATCTGTTGTAATGATGTACATGTCAAATGTCTTTATTTTTCCTGAATATATATCGTAGCCCGGATGGATGAAACTAGATCTGGGGTCTTCAAACTCGTTCGATCTTCACTCTAAGTACAAGTCGATCCATGTGAGAATTGTGCTGAAGTCGAACATGGAAAGACATCGCTTGATTACCGGTCAATGATGTAAACCGTTAACAAGCGCGAGAGGAATCACCGATAATGATAATGACCCTCAAGGTACTGCAATACAATTCACGTGGTGTGAATAAAGGACTTGGCGTCGAACACCACGCAAAATCTTCTGGTCGAAGGTCATTGATGTATACCTGTCGCCGGAAGTGAGAAACTTGCCATTGAGGCATGCAAGCTTCAAAGTACTGAAAGGGGGTGTTCCTAGATCAACTCCTTGGATAATGAGCTGATGTCGACAAGGAGCGATCCGTCAAAGGAGGGCCTTAATGAATCCCACATCAGTGACACGGAACGGAGCTAATGATTTTAATGGAGGTGAAAACAATTTGTGACATATGATTCAGGGTGGCGGTCATGAATGGATGAAGGATAATGTATGGCAGTGGATGGGACCCGGTTGACTCTTTCTGAATGACTTCTCTTGAACATATGGCGACACTGATGCGATGGATTGGTAGAATTACCCCAAATATGGATGGTATGGCGAGACCATGGTGACGTGACCGGTGAATGAAACAACCCAACCCGAATGTGATACGGAGGAAAAGTGTCATGTTCAAGAGCGACCTGCTACCATCAAAGTTTTCTTGATTTTTCCCAATTTTTCCCCAGTCATTACTGACCAGTACCTCTTTATTTTTGTCAAGCTTGAGGAGGATAACATATGCTTGTTCTATAACCTGCCCTTCGAGCAAGCCCATCGCTATGTTTTAACGAGCCTAGCGATAGGGAAACTCGTTCTCGTCTAAAGACAAGTTTGTCGCTATTCAATCATTTTAACGAGTCTAACGACAAGGATAACTCGGTCCTTTTCATTTTTAGAGAGTCTGAAAAGGTACATAAAGTCAACTCCAAAATTCCTTTTTCGTCATCTAATCCCTTAAGTCCGAAAAAGTATAAAACAATACAGAAGGGATGAGTTTTCGATAACTTTAACGAGCCAAATAAAACAAGCGCTCGACCTTTTTGTGCAATAATCCCTCAGGTCAAAAAAGATTAAAATCTAGAGGAGGGATAGCTCTTCCTGTCCTTTTAACGAGCTGGAAGGCCAAAACTCGGAAATCTTTTCATATTTTACGAGTCAGTTGAAAAGAGCTTAAAGAAGACTCGTCTTTTGAGGAACGAGTGATAAACAGGGATAGCAACTGATTCCAGGTACAGGTTGGAATTTTCCAATCACGGAAGTGTCACAAGGACGGCTAGGTGAAATCACTCTTCGCAGCTGTTCCTCAAAATGGGTAAACAATCATATGGAGGTGAACGATCGGCCAAATGAAAGTGGAGGTGGCAGGTGCAAACACGACCAAGGCTTTTTATGGCTGATAAATTTACGATCACAGTGGTTATTTACCGGGATAGGTTCATTTTTTAGTTAAAAATGAGCTTAAACTCTGGAGGAAACATTGCTTACTGCTTATATTTATTTTTTAACGAGCATGAAGACCGCGTTAAAACTGCTCGGATCTTGCGTTTATTTTTTAACGAGCATGAACTTTATGCTAAAACTGCTCGATTACCCAGTCTTTTGATAAGAGTGTCTCATGAAAGATCCCATTTTTTATAGAGCTTGCGCCTTACCAAAGCTATGCTCACTCTCCTTTCTTTATGCAAGTTTGGAAACGGCTAATCCTACGAGTTTAAAGGGTTAGACCTACAGGTTTAAAGGGAGGACCTAAAATTTTTAAAAATAAATAGTCGCCCCTTGCTTGCACTCCAAAAGGTTTGCATGCCCCCAGGTATAAGACAGAGTTTCAAGGTTACCTCTACTTCAATTCCATCGAAACTTTCGTTTCACCGGGAGAGGCTTACCTCTTTCAGGTTACCCGAAGATTGTCTCGTTAATCTTTCAAACAAAACACTTCCTCGGCAATGTCTACCGAAATAAACAAAGGTGAGTGACGACCCCCGCCCTCTCACATAACTTTGACAAGAGAATCTTATTCCAGAACAACCCCTCTTCCAACCACGGACGGGGTACGGACTAGTCATATTCTCCTGCAGAAACCTACCCTATACCCAAAGTTCCCTTGCCGAAGCAGGCCAGGATGCATGCTCCCTGGGTTCCAGTCATATCCTCCTGGATTACTCGCACTCATCAAGAGGACAGATCGTGGGTTGAGACACTTCTTGCATGAATAGACCATTTAGGGATGGCACATGACTATTTGCGATGTGTGATCCGGGAAACGAAAGTTGGTCCACGAGCTTGACCATTCTTCCTTCATGCGGAAAACACATTACTCTAAAGAGTGAGGAGACTACAGCTCCCATGCAATATATATAGTCTCGTCCAAGGAGTAGGTTATAATCCAAGGGTCCTTGAACGACCATCACGTTCATTTGAACGGCCTTCCCTTTCAATGTTATAGGCACATTTGGGAGGATCCCTAAAGGTCGACTGGTTCCTTTATCAAAACCTGATAGATTTCTCTTCTCAGGTAAGAGTGCTGGCGAACCAAGCGCTCTCCAAGCAATAGAGGAAAGGATACTCACAGATGCCCCCTCATCAATGATAGTGCCAGCCATTACCATTCTGTATATTTGACAAATAATTCTGAATGGCACACTGGCTGGCAACCGGGGTCTGCCTAGTTGGTTCCAATCAAAGGACACAACCAGGTTGCTTGGTGGTGGGACCGAATATACGGCTGGATAGCGCTCTGATGAAATTCCTTCCTGCGATAAAGGAATGGTGGCATTTCCCCCTTGATCATCAGAGTCAGTGTTGATGAAGAGAATCTGGACGGTGTCGTCTTGATTCTCCTCTGTGACAGTGTCATTCAAAGATGGAGCCTCTGAAGGCAAAACCGGGTCAACTGCCATATTAACCTTTTGACTTTCGTCAGGCATGGATCCAGACGGTTCTTCTTCAATGACAGGTGCTTCGGCTGACCATCTAAGTGGCTCAGCTGGATTCTCAACTAGTGAAGGACTTGGCAGGAGTTTTTGATATCCAGGAGGAAGATTCGCTCGTAAAATCGGGCGATCTTCCAGAACTCTTTTTGCCTCGTCTAAGAAGGGACAACGGTGGATGGCGTGATCGCCTTCACACAGTCTGCAGGGAAATTTAACTTTCCCATTCTGTCCTGGAGCTTCACTCCCACTAGTTGACGGTGAGCAGTCGACATGGCTATCAGAGGTCGATGCTCCCGAATTGTGCAAACGGGGGGACCAGTCTCTTAGTATTTGTGGGATACAGGGACAATCTCTATGGAAGTGGTCTCCCTTGCATATGATGCATGGCGATTTAGGCCTTACAAGTGCGGTGTGTGGATTTTTGTTAGACGACATTTGTTTGCCCCTAGTCGCCTTAGGTTCCTTCTTCTTCTTTTCTTTCTTCTTCTTCTTTTCTTTCTTCTTCTTCTCCTTCTTCTCCTTAGGAACCCGATTTTTTGATCGACCAGTTCCGTCAAGCGAAGAGGAAGGAGGGGAGGAAGATGAAGTGGAAGGCTGGGAGGCAACTCTTGTCTGGTCTAACTATTGACTCGACTGTTCAGGAGTGGTGGTATTCTGAATGACATTGGTTGAAAAGAGCCAAACTGGTAGGCTGATTGTCAGTCCTGGAAGTGACAATGTGGCCATGTGGGGTGCACCAACATCTCCCCAAGAGGAGAAGGGACTAGGATTTCCACCCAAGGGAATTCCTTGGTTGGTGTGCTCCATCTTTTCAACCTAAAGATCAACGCAGGATTAAAGGGTGATTGTTCTGTTTAAAATAAATTGTGAACGACGCTTTAGACACAACTTGCTTTTTCAGTTATAAAGAGTCGAGAAAAAGCTAAAGATGACTCTAGTCTCCTTCGATGTTTTAACGAGTCCGAAGTGACAAATGCTCGGATGGAATTTTTCTGTTATAGAGTCTGAAAAAGGCCAAAAGAAACTGCTCTGGAGATCTAGGCAGAGGGTGTGCCAAACTTTTCGCAAAACCACAGAATACGTTTTACGGTACGGGTGGTCGATCTTCGTGAATGCTGTGTTCACTGCATTGCGATCAGTAGGGCGGCCGACACGGCTTCCTAAGGATAAAAGATATATGCCTATAGGGGTCTCCCAATATATACGTGACGGTACGTGGGAGCACAATCCGTATTAGCGCCACCGACTCTCAGGAGGAATCACCCACCTTCTTCGAGATCGACAGTCACTATGTTTAACGACGCCGAAACACGTCTCTAGCCTAGACCTCTATGTTGTGCGTTATGTTACAAAGCGTTGTTAGATTCATTCAATTTATTTTAGGTTGATCTTTTTAAAGTTTGCCTTTCAAGGTTCACCACGAGATGTATGATACAAATTGCTAAATGCAGTCTAAGATGATAAGCAAGCTTTACAATCTTTCAACTTTGAAAATCCTAGCTACTAAGGGAAAAGAGAGAGACTATCTTTTCTCAAAGAGCAATCAGCACACTCTAATGCACTTTCCCTAAATCCAACATGCAAACTTATCAAATGCACAATGCAGGTGTTTGTTTTCACTTTCTTAGTATAAATGCCTACAAAGAAAGCTTTTTGCACAACTTTGAATTTGTTTTTACAATGATCAAAATAAACAAGTTCACTTTCTTCGAAATCAACAAGGGTAGAAGAGATTACAATCACTTTGCGATTTTCGAAATAAAGACTCGTTTTGATACTTTGAAAAGAACAAATTCAAACCAACAAGCAAAAGTAAAACTATAATCAATCTGAACAAACAGCCATTGAACTCTCTTCTAAGATCTCTTTCAATCAGATCTGAATCAAAGGCTACAGAAAGACTACTTTACTCATGCAAAGGAAGACTGTAAATGACGCCACAAACACATAAAAAAATTCACAATCTTTTTATACAAAAATGGGGCGGAATTCAGGCAAAGAAAAGGGTTATCAGGCTAGTACCTATGCTGGTCAAAGGTTGCAAAAACAGAGATCAAAACAGGGCAAAAAAAGGACAAAGAACCCCAGCTGCACAAGGCCACACTGGTTCAGCGCAGGTACAACACTGTCAGTTTGAAATTCAGCGCAGGTAGCCCCTTCGGGACCTGCATTGAAATGCAGACTGCCTTCACAGTGCCTGCGATGAAGAGAGAAACTCTCGTTTCTCTTGGTTTCTGGGTCACAAAATGCTCAAAAATCAACTGTTTCAGGCCAAATCAGAAACACAAGCAAGGTATAAACAGAGGGATGCTTTGATAGGGTACTAAAGACTATCACAAGGATCAATCAAATCATTTGTGGATCTAGTTTAGATCATAGACAAGTCCAACATACTGGATCAAAGCAGCAACTTTTACTTTTCATCCGGGAAAGATGCAGTTCAAGGATTGCTGTCAAGTCTATGAAGTAAACAAATGACGGAAACACAAATGAAATGAATAAACAAGTTCTTCCCCAACGGAGTCGCCAATTTGTTGTGGGGAAAAATGCCTATTTAGGACGATCCTATCCACCTAAGGTGTGACAGCGCCTTAGCAACAAACAAATACAACTATCATGATTTCTTCCTTTATGAAATATGAAAGAGAGGAGATCGGCAGACTTACCGTTGTCTTCCGGTTGTCCCTCGAACTAGATCCTCTTCTCCTTGTGTGTCCACAACTACTTGTCTCCTCGCTTGATCAAGAGAACAACTACTCGAATCCCGCGAGGTCACAAGAGAACAGCTACCTGTGCAAGAGAACAGCTACTTGCAACAAGAGAAGAACACAATACAAAGACAAATATACATATTCATAAATGATTCAGGATTAGAAGTAAATCAAATATACCAATGCAATCATACAAAATACACCAGCATATAGGAAAGAATCAAGATAGCTTTATTGAAAGTAACAGGATTCAGGAAGAGATACAACCCATAGGGCTCCAACCCAGCATCTCCTTCCCAGCAGAATGGAATTCCTTCTTCAGCTCCTTTCAAAGCATAACACACCCAATGTTTCTAGCCACAAACCAACATCAATTCTTTGCAAATACCAAATTCCAGCCTCCTCAGACCTCATGAGAGAGATCTATATATAGGAGTTTTGGAGAGAGGATGAGTCAGCTTGAGGCTGGCATGAAGCTGACTAGTGTCCTCTCCCACTTCAGTTCTTGAGTCCACTTGGAGGTTCTTGCTTCCACTTGGAGATTTGGAACCTCTTACTCATCACCAGTCGAATTCCTTGATCCAAGTGTCATTTTGGAAGCTTCCTGGGCATTGACACCTTGAAGAATGACTCTGCCACTTGTCCAAACTCGCTCAGCGCAGGTAGCCTTCTTTGAAGTTGACATTAAACGTAGGTAGACAGTGGGGCAGTTGACATTCAGCGCAGATGCTCAGTGGAGCAGTTGACATGATCCAGAATTGCCTTGTTTTGAGTGTTTTCAGGTGGAGAACTTTTGTTAAGTGCTGTGGTTTGCTGGCCTTGTTCCTCTAGGGGTAGGAACAACATGTTTAGGGACTTTGGATCCCTTGATTATTAACATTTCATGCTCAGTGATGCAAGGCACAAAAATGTCTATAACACTTATTCTTGGATATAAGGAGAACTACACTAAATAGGAATTGATTTGATCATTAAAAGACGTGTTCGAGAATATGAGGTACTTGAGATACTTAAAGCATATCATGATGAACGTTGTGGAGGTCATTATGCTGACAAATGAATTGCATACAAAGTACTTCTTTTGGGATATTATTGGCCTTCTCTTTTCAAGGATGCCAAAGAATATATCAAGAGATGTGATAATTGTCAAAGGATGGGGAAACCTATCCAATCTGATGAGATGTCTCTATAACCACAAGTACTAATAGATCCTTTTGAGAAATGGGCACTAGATTTTGTTGAGCCATAAATCTTCCATCCAAGAAAAAGATGTACATACTTGTTTGCACTGATTGTGTTACTAAATGGGTAGAGGCTAAGCCACTAAATTTTGTTACTGAAAATGTTGTTACATTTCTTTTTTAGGAAATTTTCACTCGTTTTGGTATACCAAGAGAATTTGTGACAAATTAGGGTGTGCAATTTACATCCAAGCTAGTTAAAAATGTCATGTACTAATACAATATCAGACATCACAAATCCACTCCATATCATCCACAGTCTAATGAAAAAGTGGAATCCAAAAATAAATTTCTTGAAGCCATACTGACCAAGATTGTGCATCGACATAGAGAAAATTGAGAAGATAGACTTCTAGAAGCACTATGGGCATATCAGACCATATGGAATAATACCAATAAACATATTCCTTATTATCTTGTTTATGGAAAGCAAGTTCTTCTTCCTATTGAATTCCAAGTGGATACATACAAGACAAAAACAAAATTGAGGCTAGATCGCTTTGAAGCTCAAAAGAAAAGATTGGCACATATAAATGAATTGGACGAGATTAGACAAGATGTCATTCAAATAACAAGCATAATTTAACAACAAAGGAAAAGATGGCACGACAAGTTTATCAAGGTCAAAAAGTTCAAACCAGGTGATTGGGACCTTCTCTTTGATTCCAAGTTTAAATATTTTCAGGGGAAAGTCCAAACACATTGGTTAGGCCCTTATGAGATATAAATTGTTTTTTACAACGGAGCAATAAATATTAATACCATTAATGAAGAAGGAATCACTTTTCTTATTAATGGGCATATATTAAAACTCCGTCACAAGCCCTTAACAAGAGAAGAATTTGTTCAAAATCTACAAGAAAGTTTTGATTTGAAATTGGTAGAAAAATGGGATTATTCTCCTCTACTACCAAAAGATGTTTGATTTCTTTTCTAAAAATAAAATGAAAATTTATAGTTATGAAAACCAACATTGCTGGCATAATGCAAGAAATCCTAGTTGAAAACCAAGACTCTTGACAACTTGGATTTCCCCTTGCAAATAATTTTTTTTTAGGTCAAACTAATCAATTTGATGATTTTGTTTATTTTTTAATGAAATCTCATCAACATCATCAACATCATTGAAATCAACAACAATAGGTATCCTGGAACAATTTGAAACAAATCTTTAAGACCGATAACATTTCGTAGCTGATTCATCTTAAGGAGCGGAAAATCAATTTCAAAGGAAAAAAAGTGAGGTAATCTAAAAGGTAATATCATGCATAATTGGTTAATTTACTAAAGTTTAACTATAGGGTTTGAGATGCATACATGGATAAATTTACCATTATTTTCAATAAAAGCTTAATCTAGGCTTATGAGAAGCTTCAAATCCTAATGATGGCTTAAATAATTCCATATTTCACCCTCCACTCTATAATATCCAAGACTAACTCCTTATCCTATTTGGATAATACCAAAACACAAGCCTATTGCACAAATCAAGAGATTTATTAAGCGATCAATAGGTAATTATTACATGAATAAGCGAGTCATAATTCACTACCACTACATTGTTTCATTATAACTCTTTCTCGATTACTATTTGTCATCCTCCTCGTTCATTTCACCAAACCATTTCATCCATCTCTCACCATCCTTTATAACAATTATTAAAGTGTGACCCTGAGGCAAAGCTTTCCTTACAACTATGGGAGTCATAATCTATTATGAACTTGAGGGAGTAAAATTCTTGGATTCTTATCCAAAGGGAAGGAAACAATCGCAGAAAGTTGGATGGTTGAAGTTCTTTGAGAAGTTTGAAGGTTATGAGATAGAGGTGACAAGAGCATTTGCAAGGGAATTTTATGGACTTGAGGCTGAAATTGGAGACATGAGGCTGAAAGTGACAAAATATTCCCTAGTAGAAGCTATAAAGCTCCCAATGGGTGGTGAAAACTAGTTCAAATGCCATAAATTAAAAGGAAAATCATGGAAATGTTTTTAGCAAAATATAGAAATGTACGTCTCAACATTTAAAAAAGGTATTCCAAGTTTTGCATTCAAAAGAAAATGGTGTAACTTTTTATTTGTTTTGCAAAATTTTCTCACATGTGAAGGTAGATATGGGTTCATTTTGTTTTATCATGCTCAATTGTTGATGCATTTCATAAAAGGAAAAGAGTTAAATCTGCTATATTTTATGCTGAGTAGTTTAAGGAAGATGGCCTTTAATATCCAAAGAAACTCGAGAAATGTCGATAGAGCTCTTTATCACAATGGATTGGTAAAGATTATTGTAGAAGCATAATTGAAGGCCCGAAGTGACATTTAGAGAGACTTTTTAGTAAGAAACCACTTTGCTTAAATCTTAGATGAAGAAACAATCCCAAAAATAAGGAAAAGAAGAAGTAGTGTTCCTCCAAACCTTATCCCTCAAGAATAAAATGCAAGGAATAAAGAAACTCTAGTACAAGAGATTGAAAATGAATAAGTAGAAACAAGGGACATCCATACTAAAGGAGCACAGTGGTTCGATGCACTAGAAAGTCCATGAAAAGAGAGTCTAGATACAATTGAGCTGGAAAAGGGTTCAAATTTCAAAATTTCCAGACATTCCAGTGAAGCCAATAAGAGGGAGACCTAAGAAGAAGCATAGAATTAAAAAACAAAATAAATAAGTGTCAAAACTAGCCATAGCAATGAAAGAACAAAAGTTGAAGACCATTATTCCACCCAAGCTAGAAAGGCGAAATACTAAGAGGTAAAATATTTATGAGCCAGAGCATGGAAGGAAGAGTTGAAGAATCATAAGAAATATGTTAAAGCAAGATAAAATATCTTCATAAAAAATTGTAGACCTTCAGGACTCAGAATCACCAATGCCACGAACCCCAAAAGCAAAAATTATAGAAATAGATGTTAATCAATACTAGGCGTATGATTATTTTGAATCATTGGAGAAAGGAACACACCAGGAAAATGTAAATACTTCTTTTCAGTAAAACTATAATGATGATATTCCAGTATACATTAGTCCTATAGAAGATGATAACATTCCTTTTCATATGGAGCAAGAAATTATTAAGTCATTAAAAGAGGAGATAATTGAACTTGAACTGTCAGAAATTAATGTGAAGGGATAAAAGCAATTTCTCAAGGAGAAGAATGATAAAATGCTCAAACAAATGTAGCATTGGTATCAAAAGAATTTGAAACTCAAGAAGGCTAACAAGTTTATCCAATAGAAAGTGAAATCATTGAAGGCCAAAATGTTGGTGAAGAAACTTAGATGGGTAGTTGCCATGCAGAAGAAGGGAGTTCAAAGTAACTCAGACATCTTAATCCAAGCCTCTAAAATAGTTCTTTGAAGATCAATGCTACTACAATTTTGAAGTTTTGCTACCAAGAAGTGGATGTAGACATGCAAGTCCCTAAGCGTGGGGGAATGTTGGGCCACAAGAATTTCATACTTTTTTTTATAGTTTGTTAACTTCCACTTTACTTAATTTCCAATTATATTTATACCACTACACCACCATTTTGAAACACAAATCTAGCAAAGCCACATAAATAAGGTAAAGGTCCAAATATGATCTCAATTCTATATTATTTTCTTTGTAATTTGATTCAACATGCATGAGTTATGGAATTTGACACTTTTTGTAGCCTCAATAACATTATGCAGTTAGATCCAAGGTTCAAATAGGTCGCATGGGAGATAGATCAACCAGAGCACATGGAAATATGACAAATATTACCTATATGGATTTCCACCTACTGGGCACAGACAAAAGAATCATAGTTGGCTACGATATCAAAGTCAAGCTCACAATAAAATAGTGACATGGCGCACCATGCATCAAAACGGGGTATCAAATAAGACTGAATCCTTATCAAGAGAGCAAGATCACAAATAATTTGAAGAAAGTTGATGTGTTTCTCACATGATTCACCTCGCAGATAACGAATCTTGCGAGTAAGAGTCTCAATAGATTTTGAAGTCTAAGATGTTGACCTGTAGAAGTTATCCTTTAACATTAATTTTCTCATCAGTAATTGTTTAAAAACTCTATAAAATGCTTCTCTGAGAAGTGAATTAGAAGTGTTAAGTGTTGAATCTTGAAGGTTGCTCATATGCCAGATGTTATCATTGCATTGTTAAAGTTCATACATTGTTCAATTAATAAAATCCTGTGATATGATTATGCCTTTATGATGAGATCTAGTGTTTGATTAATAGTTTCCTAAGTTTTCCCTCGCTCACATGTTTCAGGAGGTCCCCCTTATGAGTACAAGTGTATTCTAATATTCATTATGTTTCATTTTTGCAAGATAGTCTAGTTTCTTCTATATTTATTTTCTGCAAGGTTTATTTCAAGTATTTTGATTAGATGCTTTTTTTATGCACATTGTATTCAGATGCTCCTTTATGATAGTTTCATTCTTGTTCTTTTGCCGATCAAGCGCTTGAATAAAATATGAAAGAAACAAACACATTTATTTAGTTACTTCTTGATGGTGTATTTATATGTTATTTATTTTAATTGGAATTTGAGATACACTATGCATTTTATTTTGTCAAACCATGGCCAGTAAGCTTGCAAGGCACTTTATGCAGTATACACAAGAAAGATGATCTTCACCAAATTTCTGAATGACCTATGTTGCAAAAAAAAGGAAACCCTAGTAGTAAAACACACTTGCATAGAAGAAACACACTTGGATGAAATCAAAAGTAAATTAATCTAGGAAAACAAGAAACTATGATTCTTTTGATTCAACACTAAGTGCGAAGCTAAGACATAGTTAGGGCCTTTTCCACCAAGAGAGAGTGGATGACACTCCCGGTCCTTTATTTAGCTTATCAATCAACTTGTATTCAAAAGCAACAACTATTCTATGATAATATGTTCATGAAAAACACACACAAGTACAAAAAATAATATGCAAAAAGTAAAATTACATAAAAGAAAGTATGCAATGGAATAAAATGCTACCATGAACCATTTCTCTTGAGAAAAAAGTAACAAGCTATCCCATGATACTAAACTAAAGCACTCTACATCTAAACTAGAGAATGAAAATATGAGAAAAGAAACTTGATATTATTCCATCATAAGTTGGACAATTTCTCTAAGAGTCTCTCTTTTGTAGTGGAGGAGGCACTCTCTTTTATACAAAAACTTTCTTGAACTAAAAACCCACTTGAGGATAAGATATTCACAAGTGGGTGCAACAATCCCCTAAACATACACATGGTCATTCTAAATATGAAATTTTGTTATAACATATATGGCATATGGTTAAAACATATATCAACGACGTTTGAAATATAGTTAATAATAGGCTTGCTGAATAACAACCCATGCCATATACATAAACGAAAGCCCACGCCAGTTTGTTTGTTCCGTAATTTTGGGCGGAGGTTATGTGGTGGAATAATATGATGCCATCATAAACCAATATGATGATATTCAAACTGCTTGGCCCACATGTTATAATATGTTGCCACATACGATCATTCGTTGGGCGGATCTCCAAATATAATGAAGTTGTTAATGTGTTTGGTGGAACATATAATACATATCCAATTTTGCAGCAAGTTGTTACTGATTTCGCAATAGACTACTACAGTTATGATTTTGTAGCAGAGTTCTAATTTTGTAGCAATTGTTATAGGTCTGATTTTGCAGCAACTGTTTTAAACACATGAGAACCCTGTAGTTGTAGTAACCAACAAAATGACTTCAATCTATGGCAAACGATGTGCAATGACCATGATTTATGGCGAACATTTTTTTGAAGCATGTGAAGCAAAACCATATAACTTATCCACACATGAGTTGTCACTTCAAAAGTAAATACATAATATATTAATTCCTTCTATTGTTAACCAGAAATCACATGAATACTAATAAATGTGTTGAAAAACATCTTGAGCCTAAGTCTTACATGTGAGCATAAAAAAGAGATAATACTTGGTTAAAAGTAAATGAAAAATGGATAAAAGGAAGGAAAGAAAGGTGTAACAGCCCTGGTAAAAAATACATGTAATAAAAGTTAATATAGGAAAAATAATAACCATGGTCACGGGACACATATTCCAAGCTGACTGTTGGGAAAAACATCCTAATGTGGATGTTCATTTGGTTTATTATGGCTATGGAAATTGGCAAAGGCAATGACATTTATTTATGAAAATACTGGAAATTAGGAGAAAAGGAAGGTGAAAGGTCACATGTTGCATGTGAGAAGGAAAATGAAGGAAAATAATGGAAAATTGAAGAAAATAGAGGCCTCATTAATAAAAAGGCTTATGAGGATAAGTTCATGGCTTTTGATCAATTCAGTTTTGGCTCTCTCATTTTTCTCTCTCTCTCATACTCTTGGACACTTAGAGTTTTCTTGGAGCACTCTTGGAGTGTGGCATACTTGGTATTTGGAGCAAGAAGGCAAAGGAAATGCAGTAAAGTGCAAGAGGACATCAGGATCAACGACTACAACGGATTTTTCTTGTCGGTACCAAGTTGCATGTATGATTTCCTTACTAGCTTTGGCATGCATGGCATATGCATGTTGTTTCTTGGTCATGATCTATCATTGACATGGAGGATCACTTGGATTGACAGTGGTTTTTCCTAGCCTTGCCATTCCCAGGATAGCCATGGTGTTGTGGGATTATTTCCCTTTTGTTTTCTAGTTGGTTCTCATGTTCCTTTGGCTGTGGGTTAAGTTATTAGTTCCTAGAGCCTTGGTTAGACAAACACTCTAGAGCCTTGTAATAGTTTTAGTTGAGTTATTAGTATTGGAGCCTTGCTTGGACAAACACTCTGAAGACCTTGGTGGGTTGAGTTACTAGTCTTGGTGCCTTGGTTGGACAAATCCTTTGGAGCCCGACAACAACTGTGGGTTGAGTTACTAGTCTTGGAGCCTTGGTTGGAACAAACGCTCTAAAGCTCTGGACAACTTGGGTGGAGAACAATATGGTGATTGACAGTGATGTCCAACTGTGAGGTGGAATCACTGGTCGAGGGTTGAGGCGGTCTGTCGTCTGGAAGCCCTGGCTTTATTTTGATCAATTTGTTCTATGAGATCCCACATTCATGCTTGGAATATGGCAAGGGGGTGATTGGCTGAAAAGAGATTTGGCTGAACCAATCTATGGTCAGGTGGAACATGGAAGTCACAAACCTGGTTGGCCTTCCATTCATCAATAAGAGCTCTCTTTCTTCCTAGTATTTTATGGGTAAATATACTTGTTTATATTTGGCTTATATGGATGTTATATTCTTGATATTTTTGTTGGTTATATTTTGGTTATGAATGAGTTTTATGACAGGGAAAATGTATGGCTCACATCATATTTGGGTTAATCATTGAATGTAAAATGAATATATGGCTTAATAGATGGTAATGCAGTTATTGTGATGGGGCATCAATGTTTCTCAGTGATTCTTAGATAAGTATGAGACCCCTATGCTTAGATCTGTTGTTTAAACCCGTAGAATGCATATTTGTGACATGTTTGATGAAATGCCAATCATGGCTAGTAGGGGTCCAGTCAAGTCCTTGTTCAAGTATTTGCATTTGTATCATTGCTTTGATGTTACTTTTTATTTCTGGAAGTTTCATGGAGTTTTGGGTAGCGACCTAAGTCCTGGCCTTGAAAAAGTGGCACAGAATCCAGAGTCACTAGCACAGAATTACCTGGAAAAATCCCCAGTCACATGCCTGCCTTGCTGTGGGAGTGACTGGAGGGTCCTAGTCGCATGCGTGCCCATGTCAAGGGAGTGAATGAGGCTTTAATGCAGTGAAAAGTCAGTTTGTCTCAAGGGTTGGTCACCTGGATGGGTGGGTGGCTCATGGGAGTTCTATTGCAAGTGTAGAAGGTCACATTATCTATGCTCTATCAGTTCCACTTCCTTAACTAATACATAGGGATTTGAATCATATCATAGTAACCCTTCGTCACATGTTTACCCCAGTTGGTCAGTTACATGGGTAGATGTTGGAAGAGGGTGTTATAGAGTGGTATCAGAGCATGGTTCCATTCTCCTTGGGTGATGTTTGGTTTTCATTCCCCTTGGATGAAGGTGTTGTCATATGTACATGTCAGTTGCATATGTGCTCCTTATGCTTGTGGTCTATGTGCTTGTTGCATATGCATGGTGTTGGTCATGATTGCAATAGTGTCGACATATGAAAGTTAACGGTGTTGTGGTTGTATGTGGTTGCCAAGAGTGTATGTCAGTTATGCATTGGTTATGCATTCCAGTGATCTAGGTGGATATTGGTGGTCACCCGCCTATTCCACTTGGATCCCAACACTGTCTCTTTCAGTTTTTCATTTTCCTTAATTGTAGCACACTTTATTATTTTTGGTAGTTTTTCGGGTCCTGAACTTTCGAAGCCGTTTTGAGGCCCTAAACGATGTTTTTAGGGAAAATGGAGGGACCTAAAACGTCCAAAACCAAATTTTTCATTTTTTTTTTCAGCTTGCTCTTTAAGATCTTTGAAATGAGGTATTATGATAGCGAAACGGAGAACGTATGCCAAAGTTATGACCCCGGGAAGTTGATGTACCAATTTACCCAAACTGGGCCCATAGTTTTGGCTCTTCATCTCCTAGGGTTAGGTTTTTGGATGTTTAGGGTTTTCCATTGTTTCTCAATAATAAATAGGCCTTTGAGCCTCATTGTAACATATTTCAAAGGTATGTAGTCGCCACATCTCTTCTCAGAGATAAGCTACCATCGCCCGAGCTAGCCTTATTTCCATTCTATTTGTAAGCATATTTCAGCGTTGATATTAATGAAACGAGGTGTTATTTCTGCTACATCTTTGTATTTATGGTTATATCTGTATTTTGTTGCGTTCCTATTTAGATCTGGATCAATGGTATCATAGCGGTCTGCTCTTTCTCTATTTTTATTTGCATGTCCCTAACAAAGTCGGGATATAAGGAGGTAGAGCTTGATCTGGTTGAACCTTTGCAAGATCAGCCTCGCAAATCTCGACGACCTCCCATGGTGGATGAAAAGAAAGACGAGGGGGCAGGAAATCCTATCAAAATCTTGCTCGAAGAAGCCCTCGAGCGACAAAGGAATGCGATGATGGACAACTTTTCCCATATCTTTCAACGGCTACCCAGGAGCGACACATTGACTTCCAACAGCTACTCTGGAAGCGCCACACCCTTTAAGGTACAAGTTAATTTTGACATTCCCATATTTGAGGATCAGATAAATGCGGATGTCGTAGATAAATGGTTAAATCTGCTAGAAGGATATTTTTATGTTCATGACTTTTCCAGCTGGGTAAAGATCACTTTTGCAATTCTCAAAGCCGTCCCCCACGACGAGGGCTGGTGCGAAACCTACTGCAAGTAGAAGGATGAAAG
Source organism: Pinus tabuliformis (assembly GCA_031772625.1). NCBI lineage: Eukaryota > Viridiplantae > Streptophyta > Pinopsida > Pinales > Pinaceae > Pinus > Pinus tabuliformis. The sequence continues at coordinate 1,027,864,005 of CM062805.1, forward strand.
TGTAGCCTCACTATTTTCAGCCACACCCACTTGGAATTCATTCCGGGATTCCATTAAGGAGCAGTAATACCATGTCGGAAGCTATGAGGATAAATACATAAAGTGGACCACACTGTGGGAGGGAAGGGACCAAGACGTGCCTGAGTTTACCAATATTTTTGATACCCTTCGCACAAAGTTGGGTATCAAGGATTTGGAGTGGCATTTGGCACTCAAATATCGTGGCTGCCTACATAGGTATATACAGGACAAGATGGAGTTCCTGGACATCTCCTAGCTTGGCACGAAATACTGATACACTATCAATATTGAGCAGAAGTTTAAACAAAAGAAGCGAGACTTTGGATCTGCAAATCCGACAAACAAAGGACAAAGCCAAGGCGGGGTGACCAAAGACAACTCGTCGAAGCTACAAGAAAATAACACCACCATGAAGTTAAAGAAGGACACAAGAAAGTGGTGTGAGTTTCATAAGAGCCCCAGTCACAACACAAGTGAGTGTTAGACCATGTAGTCGCTGGTGGTCGAGTTGAAGGCTTCAGAATCAGATGCATATTCCGACCTTGAGTCAGAACCTGACAAGAGGAATGACAAAGGGAAGCAGATTATTGATGCGGAGCCCAACACCACTCTTGCCACCGCCAAGATCCAAAAGAATGAGCCCAATGATCTAGAGGAGGGGGAGCGTATTTTCCACTCACAAAGCGGGTTAAGGGTTCATTGCTGCAATTCATTGTCGATAGTGGCAGCCAAAAGAACCTCATTTCAGTAGGGGTCATGAAGTAGCTGGGCCTACTGACAATACCACACCCACAACTGTATAACATTGGGTGGCTTCACCAAGGATGAGATCTCCGAGTTAGCCAATAGTTTTTCCTTCCCTACGACATCAGACCCTTCACAGATGAGGTATTGTGCGATTTTGCTCCTCTTGACGTTTGTGATGTATTATTAGGACAACCGTACTTGTGGAAGCGACATACTGTATATGAGTCTAGGCCCCGCTCTGTGATTATTTCTTTGGGTAATACGTTATACAGGATACTAGAGGTAGACCCACCTACTGCCACCTCTTTAATCTCTGCCAACAAATGTAGTAAGATCATCTCCCAAACCAGGAAATTTATTTTCTTTCTGGTTCGCTCTCAAAGTAAGGGGAAGATCGTAGCCACATCCATGTCCCCCAGGAAGGGTTCCTCCATGCAGTAGAAGCAGGTGGATACGATCATGAAAGAATACAGGGACATCTTCTCCTTACCTACAGGGGTACCATTGTAATGTCAGGTCAAGCATTTGTTCGATCTGACTCCTGGAGAACCTCTACCCAACGGGTCAATATATTGTCGCTCCATTGTGGAAAATGAAAAGTACAAGCAACGGCATCATCAACATCGAGTTCCACACAAGTTTTAAGTGGGCGACAAAGTCTGGTTGCATCTGCAGAAAGAACGCCTTACAATAGCCCATCAGAAACTTAGACCACTCCAATATGTTCCTTACACCATTACCAAGGTTGTGGGAAACAATGCTTGGAGCACATCATTACTCCATTCCTTCTCTTGCACCGCCCTCGACCATACTTCCTACCATTACTGGACACATCAAAGATTGCAGAACATCTCACCAGGGACTAGGTTCAACAGAGATTTCCTCATCTCATGGAGGCACTCAATGTAATGGGGATCATTGCTTCCTAGGGGGGGGGAATGATCCAGGTGGATATTGGTGGCCACCCGCCTATTCCATTTGGACCCCCAACACTATCTCTTTCAAATTTTCAGTTTCCTTAATTGTAGCACAGTTTACTATTATTGGCAGTTTTTTAGGTCTTAAACTTTCGGAGTCATTTTGAGGCCCTAAATGACATTTTAGGGAAAATGGAGGGACTGAAAACTTCCCAACTTGGCTTGCCAATTTGTTTTTAGCCTTCTCTTTGAGATCTTCGAAACAAGGTATTATGATAGCCAAACGGAGATCATATGCGAAAGTTACGACCCCAGGAAGTTGATGTACCAATTTATCCAAACAAGGCCCACAATTTTGGCACTTCATCTCCTAGGGTTATGTTTTTGGATGTTTAGGGTTTTCCATTGTTTCTCAATAATAAATAGGCCTTTGAGCCTCGTTGTAACACAATTCAGAGGCATGTATCCTTCACATCTCTTCTTAGAGATAAGCTACCATCGCCTGAGCTAACCTTATTTCCATTCTATTTGTAAGCATATTTCAGTGCTTGATATGAATGAAATGAAGTGTTATTTCTGTTACATCTCTGTATTTATGGTTATATCTATATTTTGTTGCATTCCTGTTTAAATCCGGATCAACCAGTGCTTCTATATCGTTATGCATACATTGATGTGGTTGTAGTTTCCATGCATGAGTTCATAATATGTGGTTGGTATGGTCATGCATTGAGATTGATCTCCTTAAGAATATTCAGGATAAGAATGAGTGCACCACACCCGTGGTAGCGGAAGCATGCAGAACTATTCCGAAGCTGCATATCCCAGGAGATGCGCCAGTCGACGCCAAAATTCAAAAGCTTACTGTAGGTGTGCGTGATGCAAAGACAGAGTTGGTTAAGGTTCAACTTGAGCTGAAGCTTAAAATTAGAGAGCTTGAGTTGAAGGCCCAGCCTTCAGCTCCACCAGAAGTCAAAGGGAAGCGCGAGGCCACTATCAAGGATGTAGTTGCAACAATAGATGTTGCAATGAAGGATTGCACTGTGCTCTTTGAGCAGTCACTCAAAGTATTTACTAGTCTATAGGAAGATCAAAAATTGCAGAGATTAGAGACTAAGGCGAGGAAATTGCAACAAATATATGACGAGGTCAGAGCAACAGCGCACACCATCACCATCTCACAAAGGTTGGCAAAGTTGTACGAAGCAAAGGCACTGAAGGAAAAGGTGGATGCAACACATCGCAGGGAGGCAGTACTGAAGGCCAGATTGGGGCCTTGGCTAGATGAAGCTTATGTGCTCACGACCACCATTGAAGGAAAGCCGACGAACCTGTAGGAAACACAACAAGAAATCACGATAGATATCACAAGACTAGCAACATAGCAGCTGGTGGAACATGTCAAGAAGGCGGTGACGTAGTGTGCCGCTAAAGTTGTAGTGATACAAGTGGAGCTGGGGGGTCTTAGCGATAAGATCTCCGCACCAAAAAAGTGACTCGGGGGCGAGTCACCATATCTGTGTTGGGGGCTTATTGGGAACGTGTCCCCTAGGGTTAATTTTGGGGTTAAAAGCCCAAGTTTTGGGGTAGAAAGCCTAAGTTTTGTATAAGAAATGTAAAGTCTCCACATTTTGTGGCCACGAAGCACAAATATGTAAAGAGTCATCAAGGGCTTTCACCCTTATCTTATGTAACTTGTGTCGGATTTAAGAGATCCATCCATGGTCCACGAACAATGGGATTTTATAAAAATGAGAGCCTTAGAAGAGTCTAAGGCGGTTCAGTCTTGATATGTTTTGAGTCATTGATGAATGTAATGGGTCTGTGAGAGATAAAAGTGAAGAGTCTTAGCATAGGAAAGAGGCTTTTCTATTGTGTGCGCAGATGCCTAGGGTAGAAGTCCACAACTAAGTGTGCGGACCCCTGCAGTTGTGTGCACAGGGTTGTTAAAGTCTGTAAATAAGATTTGAAGCATAAATAAAGAGAATTATTCTGGGATTATCTGAGTATGATCTATTTTACTTCTATTATAAATTCATATGATTAAATTATGATGAATTTTGGGTTTATGTTTTAATGTTGTATTGATGCGTGAATCCATATTCTTTGCTTTGTTATATGAACATGTAAGAATATATGTTTACGTGAAGATCCTCTTAATGCATGCTGAGGTTATCAGATACTTAATATAATCTAGGTAAATACATAAGTAAGAGTAATTATAGAAGAGCGTAAGTGTCTGTTCCGCCTATCTAGGGTATGCAGAGGATGATCGTAGACCTTCACGAAGGTCTAGAGGAAAACTAAGAAGAGTATATTGATAAGCCCTAAAATGATTATCGACCTGCGTAAAGGAAGTTTTAGGGTATTAAACGACACCACTACCATCTCTGGGTGCGGAAACTTGGTTCCCGCATCCCCCCATACTGCTTCAGGTGAGACTTCAGTCCACGCTCTGCGGATTGATGTCGAAAGGGCCAGTAGTGTAGGGATTTTCTTGGCTAATTAACGTTGAACCTGGGTGAGGACCCATCAAGCCAACAAGGTCACAGTCAGGTTATTTTCTGTAACTTTGGGAAACCAGGGCATTACGCGTTGGAGTGTCAGAATCAGACAAACTCGTCATGTCAATACTGCATCTAGTTTGACCACACTATAGAAGAATTCCATGTGTTGATCACTAAGATGCAGGAGGAGAAGTGCAGAATCAACAACCTACGTAGAACTTACAAATGATGAGATTTGAGCCCCGCAAGGAAGATCTGAATGTGAATATCATGCTGAGAAGTGAAGTAACAACTGGGGATGATAAGGGAAAACAACCTGTAGAAGATTGATGGGTTTGCAAGGCCCCAGGGAAGGAAGTTGGTTTTGATCTGGTGCACATGAAGCAAACATTTATTGCGGCCAAGAAAATTTTCGATGAGGCATCTACTTTAGGAAGTCAGAACAAAGTGTTGGAGATAAGTGCACCTATAGAGGTTGATCCCTCTATACTTACCACATTCTTGGAAACCTATATGAAACTTCTGTGTGATAGCAAGGATGTGAAATGCCTGCAGGAATTGAGGCTCACCATGCAAATAGGAGATTATGAGATGGATCGGGTTATTCTGGATCTGGGGTCTGACGTGAACATTTTTCCTAAACAGACATGGGAGAGAATGGGGAGACCTGCGCTGCAATGGTCTCTGATCCAACTGAGGATGGAAAACCAACAGAAGATCATCACTATGGGACGACTACATGGAGTCACCATAAATATAGAAGCCACGAGTGTGCTGGCTGATTTTGAAGTAATAGAAATTGTGGATGAAAACAATCCATACCTCGCACTCCTTGGAATTGACTGGGCCATTGATATGAATGGAGTCATCAACTTGAAGAAAAGAATAATGTCGCTCCAAAGGAAATCACTCTGGGTCGTAGTATCATTGGACCCCGCGGAAGGGTCTCGCTATACTGAATCGTCCGTGACTATGGAGAGAGTAATGGTGACTTGGATCAAATTTACAAAATAACTACGCAAGATCATGACTGGATTAATCCAACAACTGGTGGATAGATTGCATGGGACTGGGAAAATTCTTGTACCTTGGATTCAGATGAAGAGCTAGAGCATTGGCAGAATAGGCTGCATGAAGTATCCACGTTGCGCTGCAACATGATTACTAAATCACTACCGTGTGTCATCGGAGGTAATAAATTTACCCTATTATGATGGTTTAACTGACGTAGATAAGTTTTTGGATGCCTTTGAACAAGAGGCCCCTGAGGATCATTGCTTCCAAGCATTGAATTTAGTGTTGCACACTATGCCTGCACGGTGGTGGGGTATACACAAGGATAACTTCAATGAATGGCGAGATTACAAGAGGATGATGAGTTTGCAATTTGGTTTTCCTAAAATTTGATTGACCGAAAAGTACCATGGGAGAAATGATCTACGCAATCATTTAACGAAGTGGACTAAATTTTTTGGAATAGAGCCACAGCCAGAGTGGGTGCACTTATTCTATCATACTTTGGATACAATCCCTATTAATTGGTTCCTGGAAACAGAGCTCCACCATGGCACTGCGGAGTGGGATATATTAAGGGACAGATTCTTAATGACCTTCAATTTTGAAGATGGGTTCAAATTCATTGATGAAGTTCTGTAGGCGGTTAAGGCAACGATTTTCAGAATTCTGCAAGATCCTTTGAAGTTGGTTCAACCAGATTGGAGCACCCAGCTGAGCAATGCAATGGAATGCTATAATGTGACTGCTAAAGGGGAGGATGGCGATCCAAGGAACATCAATATTCCAGAGGCAGAAGGCCACCACGAAGTTGAAGGTCTGTAGATAGAGAACCCGGACATCACTGCGCCATTGGAAACCAAGCAAGTAAACATTGGTACTGAAGCAAAGCCGAAATTTGTGAAGATTAGGGACTACTGGGATGATGCCACAGTGGATAAAGTTGCTTAGTTACTCCGTGAGTACTAGGATATTTTTCCTACCAAGTTTTCAGACCTAAAAGGCATCATAGGTGACTTGGGTGTGATGAAAATTACTTTGAAACCAGACGTGAAGCCTATTAAGCAGAGGTTGTATCACCTTAATCCCAAGTACAAGGAAAAGGTCCACTTGGAGTTGGATAAGATGCTTGAGGCATGCATTATCGAACCTATGGAGGAATCTGATTGGGTGAGCTCGATGGTGGTTCAAGAAAAGAAACAAAAGGGAGAAATAAGGATTTGCGTAGATCTCAGGAAACTTAATGATGCTTGCATCCATGATCCTTTTCCGACACCATTTATTGATTAGGTATAGGATAACATTGGAGGGTAGGATTCCTACTCATTCACTGATGGATTTTTGAGGTACCATCAGATCAAGATCGCGCTAGAGGATACGAGAAAAATAACCTTTGCGACTAAATGGGGTTGTTTTTAGTATACTGTGTTGTCGTTTGGACTCAAGAAAGCGCCCACAATATTCTCCCGCGTAGCTATAGCATCATTTAAGGAGTTCATCCATAAGTTCTTGGAAGTGTATTTTGATGACTAGACAGTGTTCAGCTTAGTGAAGCGCCATGTAGCAAGTCTGCGCCTGATGCTAGATACATGCTGCAGGTATTAGATCATGCTGAACTTGAAGAAGTGTATATTCTATTTCCCCTTTGGGATCCCGCTAGGTCACATGGTGTGCAAGCAAGGGTTTATGGTGGACCCTGCCAAGATTTCGGTGATCGTAAATTTGGAGGCCCCGAGAAGTGTCAGACAGATGTGCGCAATGCTTGGGCATACATGATATTACAAAAAGTTCATCAAAGCTTATGCTTAGACTACTGCGCCCATGGAGAAATTGCTGAAGAAGGACGCTACATTCTGTTGGAATGAAGAATGTCAGCGCAGTTTGGATATATTGAAGGAGAAGATGGTCACCACATTGATTTTGGTCTTCCCAGATTGGAAAAAGGAATTTAATGTACATGCTGATGCCTCGTGCACTGCATTGGGAGCAATGCTAGCACAGGCCAGTGAAGGAGAGATGGACAACCCTATAGCCTTCGCAAGTAGGGATTTATCAAAGGTTGAGAAGAATTACTCAATGACAGAGCACGGAGGATTGGCCATGGTGTATGCGCTTAAAAAATTCAGGCACTACTTGTTGTGTGGACATTTCAAAATGTACACAGATCATTCTGCCTTGAAATACCTGGTGAATAAGTATGTGTTGGGGGGGAATATCTGCCGATGGTTGCTTCTATTCCAAGAGTATGACTTTGAGGTAATTTTAAAGCTAGGAAGGTTGAATGTAGGACCCGACCATCTCTCATGGATTGAGACAGGTAAGGAGCCTACTAATCTGGATGAAGGGTTAACTGATGAGCATCTCTTCGCGGTGTGTGTAGCTGATAACCACTTTGCTGATATTATCCACTTTTTGACCACAGGAACGACACCGTAAGGATACACTAGTTAGCAAGAGAAAGAGTTAGTAGTGTGCGCGACGAATTTCTCAGTAATTGCAGGACATTTATATAAGATGGGGGCAGATGAGATCTTGCGATGATATGTGCCATATTTTGAGCAAAATAGCATCCTCGCTGAAGCTCATGGAGGGGTTACTGGAGGACATTATGCAAGAAAGGCAACAACCCAAAATATTTTGCGTGTAGGGTTATGGTGGCCTACGCTGTATAAAGATTCTAAAGCATATTGCAGGGCATGTGATGCATATCAATGAATGGACAAACCATCATAGAGGGATGAGTTGCCATTGAATCCTCAAGTATCATTGCAACCATTTGAAAATTGGAAATTGATTTTGTTGGGCCCATTCAGCCCCCAAGAAAAAAGATAGGTACGTGCTATATCATCACTGCGATGGAGTATCTAACCAGATGGGCGGAGGCACAGCCGGTGAAAGATTGTACAGGGGCTACAACAACAAAGTTCTTGTTTGAGTATGTGTTAATCAGATTTGACTGCCCAAAAGTATTAATGAGTGATCAGGGTACGAACTTTCTAAACTAAATGATCAGCGTGCTAGCTGAAGAGTTCCAGGTTTATCATTAGAAGAGCACACTATATCATCCTCAGGCTAATGGGATAGTTGAGGCTTTTAATAAGATATTGGATAATGCACTGATGAAGATTTGTAATGTGCATCAGAATGACTGGGATGTTCGCGTAGCTTCCATGTTATGGGTGTACAGGACTACTTGCAAAAAGTTGACAAGTTGGACACATTTTATATTGGTCTATGGCATAGAAGTTGTGATGCCTATGGAGTATATTGTGCCTAGTCTACACATAACAGCTTTCACGGCTATGGCAGATCACTAAGCCTTAGAAGATCGGCTCATGTAGTTGATGGAGCTTGAAGAGGACATATTATTGGTTGGATTCCAACAGCAAGTATAGAAGGAGCGCAAAAAAGCATGGCACGATTGACACATCAAGTTGCGCACATTCAAGGTAAATGATTTGGTCTTATTGTATGATAGCAAGTTCACTAAGTTTCCATGGAAATTTCAGATGCATGGCTAGGCCCATATTTTATCAAATAGATTACAAATGGAGGTGTTATTCAGCTCACGAAGATGAATGGAGAACCTTTTCCAAGAAGGGTGAATGGCAGCTGATTGAAGTCACACATAGGGGATTCGACTCAATGACTATATGATGGCCGAATAGTCTTAGTGCTCCAGGCAGTTGCAAGGGAGCACGGGACTATAAACTACAGTGCTCGGGTTGGAGGATTACACGGCAGGCGGGCTGTGTTTAAAATGTTGAAGTCATAGGCTAAGACTCTGTGTGAAGGGAGCTGTGCTCCAAAGGAAGGTACCACGCAACATAGCAGGAAAATGACCGTTGAAGTCACTATTCATGAATTGACAACCAGGATATGGTTAAGAGGAGGGGGTTGGCAGCATTTAAGGCCAGAATCTTTGAATATTTGCCGCCAAAACAACATTAATGATCAAGTTTTGGGGGGAATGGTCAGATTTGAATTCAAAAACCCCTATAAATTACTCATGCTGGTCCAACAGAGAACACTTTGTAAACTTAGAGTTTTTGAGCTATGTTTTCTATTGCTTATGAACCACTCATTCTTTCAGGATTTTCTTGTGAGCCCGACATTTTCCAATTTACCAAAATTTAACTAGAAGTTTATCCTTGGCACCATGTTAGGTCCAAGCCCTGCTGAGAATATGAGCACTGGGGGAGATGTCGCATCAGAAGGAGCTGCTCTAGAGGTTGTGAGTGTGGAAGCTCTGATGCTTGTGCCTACGGCACCGAGGTCACCGAGGCTGAAGCCTACACCTGTTAGAGAAACCCAGAAGTCGAAGAAGGATAAGTAGAAGAAGCCGGTTCCAGTGCGCGAGTCACCCAAAAAAACATTATGCCACAAAAAAGTAGAAGAAGGACAAGCAGCCTGAGAGGGTTGTCGATTTGAAGGCTAAGGAGGGACAGGGCACCGAAGACATAAAGGTCAAGAGAGTAGAGCCCTTTACCAAGTTACTTGATTACATCCCTCCACAAAAAGGGAAGGCAAAGGTCACTACGCCCCTGCTACCAGACCAACTCCCCTTTGAAGGTGCACGCCTCGCATGGACACCCCTACTTATGATGGAAGACTGGGACCTAGCAGACCATGAGAGGTTCTGACACCTAGCAACCACAAATTTCATGAAGTGTGTTTACTACCCAAATTCAGGTGTCACTGAGTTGGAGACGGTGGAATGGAACCGTGGAGTGGAGAATTCTGGGCTGTTGAATCTGTTATGAGTGCCCCACTATAAACGCACTACTATTAATACCACATGTGTGTGGAAATTACTTACTGTCATGCATGATGGGTGCTTATGGCTAGGAGTGCCTATACCCATCACAGACATGCTCATCCACAGGATCACGCACCTGCCACATGACAGCTTGAACTTGGCCAAGGAGTTTGGTGGAAAGGCAGGAGAAAAAGATTTGGTAGATAGAATGAAAAAGGAGTTTGAGATTGTGAAAAAGCGGCACGACTATTCAATCATGTCTATCAACGATCCCGCGGTGTAGATTTCCACCCAAATACTGGTCAGAAAGGTTATGAGGAAGTGTCGTGCAGATGAGGTTATGAAAACTGTGCTATTGTTAGCTGCACAATGAACGAAGGGCGTGCAATTTAACTGGTCAAGGTACTTATGCAACGAATTCCTCGCGAATTGCTGCGAGGTCCTGGATGAGAGAAAGCCCTTCCACTATGAATGGCTGCAGCTCTCCATCGTGCTAGTCACATGGGAGCTACCAGAGGACAGCTAGTTTCCTTCGTTAAAGGAAGGATTGCCAGAGGCCGCACAGTTCACCTCTCTCTAGGCCATGGCGGATCCCGCGCGGGTCACAGAAACAAAGATCTTTTGGGTCTTGATGGAAATGAGTTTCCGCATGGCCATCAATCAGTGGCCAAGGTTTTCCCCAACCTTGTATGAGCATTTGTCAGCATATGCTGCGTTTAAAGATGATTTCCACCTCATCTACATTCAGGTGCGCAAGGTCCCGTAACAGAAATGGTATGATTTACCATACTTGGTCACAGACCATGACATTCAGGGGGTGATCAGGCACTAGCTGACAGAGTGGTGCGCCCCTTCGCGTGCGATAGAGGAGGAAGAACAATTTGAACAGGGAGGCAGAGGAGATGAGGGGCAGAGCACCCCATTTTGGCTAAGGAAGCACAATAAAGAGCAGCAGGAGTGTTCCCGCAAAAAATAGAAGTCAGATAAAACGCATTGGATCCCATGACCTTGACAGAGGGTGACCTCGATGAGATCGACGAAAATGTCAGAGATACTACAACTGAGTTGCTGCAACAGTTCGAGCAGCAGTATGTGCCAATGCTGGGGAGAATCTAGAAGGATCTGTGTGGAATTCAGATCCAAAATAGTAGGATACAAGTGGGCGCAGGTCAAGCGAGTGCAACACAAATGGGCCTGGCACCGAGGATAGGTCAGGCTGTAGTACTGGTAAGGAAACTGGACCTTTGAACAGTTGCTCTATTGAAAGGGTCCCTATGCATGGAGTCAGATGATGATCGAGTCATACTAAGTACCCTTAAGGACATCGTGCTGAACATTGCAGCGCTCCCCATTGAATTTCTTCATGCACTGTAGGCAGGGTAATGGAGGAACTGCGAGCTCAAGAGAAATGCGCTCTCAACCTGATAAGCGAGTACAGGGTGAAGAATGAACAAATGTTCATTGAGAAAATGCAGGATTTGAAGGAGAAGGAGACTATCCAGGTGCAGAGTTCTACGCTGGAGGCCGCGATTGCAAAGGCATGCATAATAGTGTCAGAGTTGCACATCCCAGAGGATGCACAGCCAGAGGCTAAGATCCAAAAATTAGTTGCAGGCATGCGTGAGGCCAAGGCGGAAGTTGGGCGAGTTCAATTCAAACTCAATATGAAGATCACAATAGCTGCATCTTAAATTACAACCCGCAACTCTGCCCGAATTCAGAGAGCAGCATGGAGCTGCCATCAAGGAAGGGATGACCACTTTAGATGGTGCAATCGTTGACTACACAACCTTGTTTGAATAGGCGATGGAGTTGGTAACGAATTTGTAGGAAGACCCAAACCTGTAGATCTTGAATATAGAGATTCACAAGATCCAAAAGAAGTATGACGATTTTAGGGCGACGACGTTCTCAATTGCTACAACGCAGTGCCTCGCTAAGTTGCAGGAGGGGAAGCAGCTCCTCACATAGGTGGAAGCCACGCAGAAGAAGGAGGCAATACTTATGGCTAGGTTGGGACCTTGGTTAGAAGAAGCTTACCAAGTATCAACCAACATTCAGGAGAAGCTGACGGGCTTGCAGCAAACACAACAAAAGATCAAATTGGTCGTAGACGGGACAACTATAGAGCATCTCGTCAAAGAAGTCAAGTAGGCGACTACGCAGAGCATTGTTGAGGTTACAGTTATGCAGGTGGAACTGGGAGATCTTCGCAGCAAGATCACCGTGCCAGTTGAGTGATTTGAGTGTGAGTCATGACCTTTTTGTTGGGTGCTTGTTGGAGTGGGGTCCCGTGGGTCAGTTTTGGGGTTAAAAACCCAAAGTTTTGATGTAAATGTTGGTAAAAAGATGTAAAGTCTCCGCAATTTGTGGATTCAAAGCACATAGATAGTTATAAGTCAGAAGGGATTTTCATCCCTTGGTTATGAAAATTTGAGTCCGCTTTGAGATCCACCCATGGTCTGTGAACCATGGGATTATATGTAAAATGCTATAAATAGGTGTGTCTTAGAGAGTCTAAGGCAGATAGATAGATAGCAATGGATGCTTATGTCTATGTTTGAGGAAAGGGGCAAGTCGCAATGGATATATAGAAGGGAAAATCCTCCGTAGCTGAGTGTGTGGAGGCCTAGAGTAGAGTCTGTAGTTGAGTGTGCAAGATAGTTTTGAGTCTGTAACATCATATTGAATATCAATAAAGAAGATTTCTAGAGAAATTCATGTGTTTATCTGTTTACTTCTGCTATTTATGTTTGCGATATGTGTTATGATGGAATAAATGTCTTTATGAATTATTGATGTATTGATGCGTGACTCTGTTGGATAAGTCTTGCTAACTGTACGCAATGTCTGTTAATTCTTTACGCGAATATTATAATAAATTTAGTGGTGTTTATTGAATACTTAAGTAGATCCGTGTGAATTCAGATCTAGAGTTTCTTTATGGTGTGTGTAAGTGGATTTTTCACTTGTTAAGGATCCACAAAACCCTATCGTAGACCTTCACAAAGGTCTAAGGGTCGTTTAAGTTAAGTTGCAGTACCAAGCCTTAGGGACTTATAGGTCTGCACGAAGGCAGATCTAGGGTAATAAAAGAAATCACACTGATCTCTAGATACGAAACCTTGGTTCCAACATCCCGCCATACTACTTCGAGTGAGACTTCACCTTGCGCTACATGGGTTGATACTAAATGGGCTAGTAGTGTAGGGTTTTGTTTGGCGTAATTAACTCTGAAGCTGGGTTAGGACCCACTAAGCCAACATTAGCACTTTATCTTGCTTGAGGGTTTAGGGATATGGAAAACTCATAAGTGATCTCATCATCATATCCTTTTATAATATCAAAGAAACCTAACCAACGATGCCTCCTGAAGATGTCTACTATAGGGGGATGAAGGCGAATTCTCCTTGTATTTGTAGGCTACCTCCTATTGAATCCCCCTCCCATCTTCTTCTTTGTTTTTAAATAGGTGTAGGAGGTTCTTTCTGGGATAGCTTCAATATGAATTAAAAGCATCTAAGAGGTGGAACTCTAGTTTATGATTGTAATTACTAAGAATTTTTATAGCCACAAAACTCTTTACTTTTATAGCTCAAAAATGTTTTTAATTCACAGGATGATTGTAATTCCTAAGGGAGTTTAGAGTGCACCAACATCCAGATCATGGATAAAGAGAGAGAGACCACTTAATTCATGGATAAAGAGAGAGAGACCCTTGTAGGCTTCTTGTAGCAATTCATGTGCCTCCTATAACTTCTTGTAGCCTCTTGGACTTCTTGTAGCTATTTCTTGTAGCTGCCTCCTGTAGGATTAATAGATTAGGGGTTGACTCGCTCGATAGCTTCCCAAACCTATCCTTACCTTATTAATTTTGAAATGAGCGAAAAATTAAGGAAATTTTGGGTTTTATGCTATTTGTGGTTAGAGTTTGGAGCATTGTGCTGGCTATCGATAATGCCCTCTTAACTAATTTTGACTGTTGTGACACTTTTACGTGGCATGTTGATTGATAGATTACTTTTTGTTCACGAGCTGAGGGTGGCCAAGTTAACTGGCCACCTCCAGCATATTAAAAAAACCTTTCCTGGACATGTACACATTTTTCATTATTTCATACCTAAGGAGGAGCTTAGAAGTTACCATACCTGTGCCTACCTAGTGCTTGATCAGTGCATGCTGGAGTGCTAGACTTTTGTGCTGCTGCTCAGGGAAGTACTTGTCTTTTTCCTGTGTACATTCTTTTTTCTCCTGTATAGTTGATTGTTTGTTTATGCTCATGTGTGCAGGTGCTTGACAAATATATCAGGTGATTCTGTTGTTATTGGTGAGTCTTGCTTGGAAGAGCAAGGTGCCCATGGATGATGGTATAATCTCCTCACTCTCGATGGGAAGAAAAACTAGGCTTCAGGTTTATGGTATAGGGGCACAGGGTGTTACAGGAGATCCTATAGCAACCCATTTTTCTTCCTTTTAAAGGGTCTTTTTTACAGTGGAGTGATGTGAAGTAGTGTAAGGGTTGGAGGATGATTTAAGAGGATGATGGGTGAGGATGAGGATGGTGGAAATGGAGGACATGTCCTCTGTGTTGTTGTTGTTTTTTTTTTCTCTCTCTCTTGTTTGAATGAGATAGAGCTTAGGGTTGGTATGGGGAGATGTTGATTTTTTTTTTTTATAACAGGGATGCATGGATGATGAGTGAGTGGCTGGATCAAGTGAACAGGCCCTAACCAACCTAGGACATGCCATGCATGATGTTTTCCTATCGAATTCCTTCCCTTGTATAATTCCAGGACATCCTGTAGCGCTACAGGAGCTTCCCATAGCAGTTATAGGACATCCTATAGCAAACGAGAGAGTGCCTAAAAATGGGTTTTTGTGTCTCAAGGATGGATGAGAGTGGTAGGAACTTGGTAGACATGGATGGTATGGAGTGGATGGATGTATAAATTGAATAGAACTTAAGCATGATTCCCCTATAGTGCTACATTTTCCACTATCTTCAAAACCTACAAAATCACATAATTATTAATGGATAGGTTGTAACTTCCCTTGTCATGGTATTCTCTTTTTTTCTTTTTGTTTTTTTTTTTCTTCTTCTCAATTTTTTTGAGGAACACACAGGCTACCTCAAAAGAGGTTTTCAACCTACCTGTCTACCATGGGCACCTCAAGGGAAGTTTTCACCCAGCGATCTTTTTTTTTTCACTCTTGGGCTACCTCAAGGAGGTTTTCAACCCAAGAGTTGGCCTTAGATGCCTCATGGAGGTTTTCATCTAGGCCTATGATTATTTTTTTCTTTTATTTTATCACAAATAAAAACAATATTTAAGAATGATGTGACTTGGAAGTTAGGACACTTCCAATCACATTCACCTCCTTGCTAATGGTGCTGATGAACTCTTCCATGGACAAAGGTTTTCTGCAAGCCTTCAATCAAGGGGATACCTTCCTCATCAATGGTCCTGATTTGAACAACTCCGTTGTCATGGAATTTCTCTTTCAAGTATGGGCCTAACCACCTTGCCATCAATTTTCCTTTTAAGTCCTTGAACCTGGACTCATATAGCATAGCCCAATCCCCTTCTTGAAAAACCTTGTCCTTGATGTTTTTTGTCATGCCAAACCTTCCTCTGTACTTCGATAACTTTAGTGTGTAGGAGGATCTGCATTTTGAATTCATCTAGACGATTCAGCTAGAGCAACCTCTCCCACTGTGCCTTTGTAACATCCAAATCCACTTGTGTTGCCATCCTTAAGGTATTATATTCAAACTCAATGGAGAATAGAGCCTTCTTTCCACATACCAAGTCATAAGGAGTGAAACCAGTAGTTGTCTTCCAAGTTTTATTATAGGCCCAAGTGGGCTCCACTAATATTTTTGCCCAATCCTTTCTAATTCTTCTCACAACCTTGGTGAGAATGCCTTCTACTTCTCTATTGGTGACCTCTACTTGTCCATTGATCTGAGGATGACAAGCAATATATTTTCTCTGCTTTATCCCATGCCGCATTAACAAATTTTTGATCAAATGTGATGTGAATTTAACTCCTTGATCAATGATTAGCTCTCTAGGGTACCCAAATTTGTAAAACAAAATTTCCCTCAAGAACTCAACCACTTTCTCTGTTGTTTCTACCTTGACATCCTTGGTCTCAGCCCACTTTATCAAATAATCAGTGCATAAAATTATGTTCTTTTTCTACCCTGATGGTGGATCAATTGGCCAATAAAATCCATGCCCCACTTATCAAATGGCTCTAAACACACTTCAGGTTGCAAGGGAATTTCATCCTTAGGAGTAGGTTTCCTCATCCTTTGACATTGATCACATCAACTGGTGTATCTTTTGGAATCTTGGTGAAGAGTGGGCTAGTAGTAGTCAACTTGTAGAACCTTGAAAGTTGTCCTCTTGGTAGCAAAGTGACCTCCATAAGACCCATCATGGCAGGCTCAGAGGATGTCAAAGATTTACTCTTCCCTGACACATATCCTCAAAATTTGATTTGGTCCAAGTTTGAAGAGATTCCTCCCAATCCAAGTGAAAGGGGAACTCTTCCTCACAATTTTGCTTTTCTCTCTGGATGACAGATTTGGAGGGAATTTTGCAGCAACTTGGTAGTTGGCTATATCAGAAAACCATGGAGAGAGAACTGAAATAGAAAATAGGTGTTCATATGGCAGTTTCTCATCAACCATCCCTTCTTCACTTGTAGGCAAAACAAGTCTAGACAAAAAATTTGCAACTACATTTTCTTTACCTAGCTTGTCAATGATAGTTAGATCAAACTGCTGCAACAAAAGCAACCATATAATAATTATAGCATTTACATCAAGCTTGTTCATTAAGTACTTGATAGAAGCATGGTAAATATGCACAAAGGTTTGATAAATAGTGATGTAGTGTCTGAATTTGTTCAAGGAATGGACAAAAACTAGAAGTTACTTTTCAATCATAGTGTAATTCAATTCAACCTTAGACAATTTTTTGCTAATGAAGTAAATGGCATAAGGAAAATTGTCATCTATCTATCCTAGAGTTTCTCCTACATATTTTTTAGATGCATCAGCATGGATGTGGAAAGGAAAATCCAATTTGGGCCTCCAAGTATGGGTGGAGTATTCAATTTGTCCTTCAATATTTCTAGGGCCTCTTGGAAACTATTTGACCAACAAAATTTAGAGTCCTTGGCCAACAATCCAAACAATGGTGAGGATACTTTGTTGAAGTCTTTGATAAACCTCCTATAATATCCAGCTAAGCCCAAGAAACTCCTAACATCCCTCTTCTTTTGAGGAGTAGGGACCATTTTTATGATGACAATTTTATTTGGGTCGACTTGTATTCCCTTCTGAGATATTGAATGCCCTAGGACAGTCCCTACATTCATAAAGAATTCACACTTCTCAGGACTAAGCGAGAGGTTCATTTCAATGCACTTCCTTATGACCTTCCCCAATTTGGAGAGAGCCTCCAGGAAGTCACACCCATAGGGAGTGAAATCATCCATGTAAATATTTACAAAGTCATGAACTAGCTCACTAAAGATGCTCAGAACTGCCCTTTGAAAAGTGGCAGGGGAATTACATAATAAAAAAGGAAGGAATCTATAAGAAAAGGTAACCCAAGGGGAGGTAAATGTAGTTTTAGTTTTATCTTGATCCTCTGGGCTGATCTGGATCTAATTATAACCACTGAATCCATCCAGAAAAGAGAAGAATTTCTTCCCTGCAAGACCATCCATGACTTGATCAATGAAAGGTAAAGGGAAATGGTCCTTTTTAGTGGGTTTGTTAAGCTCTTTGTAATCCACAAATCCTCAATTTTCCATTCTTCTTTGGGACCGAAACAATAGGGGACACCCACTCACTATCTGAGATGGGGTAAACGAACCCTGCATCCAACAATTTCTGCAATTCTTCCTTTACTCTGTCTTTGAGGGATGGGTTCATTCTCCTCTGAGGTTGGTGCACTGGTTGGCATCCTTCCTTAATGTATATGTGGTGAGTACACACAAAAGGATGCACTACCTTCATTTCGTTATAGCTCCAAGCAAAGGCATCTAAGTGTTCTCTTAGCATGTTACACAACTTATCTTCTTAGCTGGCTGAGAGAGAGGGTTGATCTTCAAAGTTCTAGATGGACCAAATTCTACCATTTTGACATGAGTAGGACTTAGGTGCACTAGGAATAACTCAGTCCAAGGATTACCCTTAGATTCCTTCACAAGATCATCAAGGGTTATGGTGTTGGGGGGCTGGTTCCGGAGGATTTGGTCAATGAGGTCATCTTCATCAGGTTGCCCCCCTCCTATGACATTATCTAGGGTACATATTGGATGGAATGTAGCATGATACACTTCACCTTTTTCCTCCTCTTCCAATGATAGGGGAAACTCATGCTCAAGGGATGGATGAGTAGGAGGGTATAATACTAATTTTTTGGAAAAATGCCCATTCTTAATGGTCATGTTCCCAACTCTGCAACTTATGTAGGAATCAGTAGTGGCTAGCCATGGTCTTCCAAGGATGAGAGGGTAGCCATTGAATTTGGTCTTGGGCTGGAGAACTAGGAAGTTAGTAGGATACTCCCAGGAATCAACAGAGACCATTACATCCTCAACAACTCCCTCAGGAGCCACTATGGACCTGGCTACAAGTTGCAACACTGTTGTGGTCTTTCTCAAATATCCTTGGAGGTTTATTTTGAGCATGGTTTCCTTAGTCATCACATTGATTTCAACCCCAAGATCAATTAAGGTATGGGGGACAATGATTCCATCAATGTGCACATCTACCACAGGACTTCTAGGATCTAGATACATTGGGCAAATCACTCTCCCCAACATCAAATCAGACCATTGACCAATGGCATTGATGGTAAGGGTTTATTTCTTTCTGCTCCCAAGATTTTTGAAGAATTCCTCTTTTATAAGCTTATTGTAGATGGGAACATCCTTTATATATTGGAGGAGTTGGATTTTCAGACACAAGTTTTTCAATTCTCCCAAAAGTTCAGTCTCTTCTAGGGTATGCTAGTTAGGATGGATCACTCTTTCAGGAAAAAAAGGTGGATTGGATTTAGGAACACTCTCTTCCTTTTCCTCTTCAATTTCCTTAGGTGGAGATGGAGGTTGGTTATATGGTAGCAATCTTCTATACCTGAGGTTAATTTCTTGAATCTCCACAACATAGGTAGGGTAAGATGTCTCTCCACTATAAACATGTTGTGCCTACTTATTGTTTGGGTTCATATTTGGTTGAGCAGGCATCCGAGGTTTCTTGGGTGGAATGGGATGAATGAGTCGCGGTTGAGATGGAGGTGGAGGTAGTAAAGTAGGAGGTTGGTTGAATTGAGGTCTCCAACCTTGTGATGGGGTATTTAACTGAGGATGTTGAGAAGCATATGGATGAAATGGTTGATTGACAGGTTGGGCAGGATACTGAGGTGCATAAGACCAAGGAGAAGGTGTGGACAATGCAAGGTTGTTATATACATTTTTGGGCATTGCAACCCCAATCAAACATGTCCATAAACCAAGGGCTCTTAAGTCCCTAAAAGTGTTGTTCAATACCCTAAAAGAACAAGGTCAGTTGATTACATCATCTCCCAGAAGTTCTCCATGAAAAGTTGCTCAGAATTGGTCAAAACTGGACCATCTCACCTGCTCCATGGTCAAAGTGCGATGCATCCCACCTAATGCACATAGGAGGTGTGATGCATACTGAAAAGCCCTTCTATGGGGTGCGACGAGAGTGGAAAAATGGCAGAGACAGTTTGCGAGGTGGATGATCATGTAATCTTCCAGAAACTTCTCCTGTGACACTTGCCTCTTTGAATTCGCCCAGGGATGAGTAAGAGATCATCAATCTCCAAGTGGAATCAAGAACTATCAGAGAGAGGACACTAATCAGAATCCCAAGAGCTGACTCACCCCCTTGCAATCATCTATATATGGATCCCTCTCCCAGAGATTTGGAGGCTGGAATTTTGTATCTTGTAAGGAAGTGTTGTTGGTTTCTTGTTGGAATATCATAGTGTTGGGTGATCTAAGCTTTTCATGAGGTGAAATAAGGGCTTTCATGTTGGGGGATGATGCCGGGTCAGAACAATTGGTTGTAATCCTCTTTGCTATTCTTGATTATTAATAAAGCTATTCAAGTTTTCCTCCACATTCTTGTATGTTTGATGATATATGCATTTGTGTGGTCAATATATATATGGTCCTATATTGTTTATGATTGTAGATCTCTGTTCTTCGATAATATTATGCTGCTTTGATTCCATAGGTGCTCTTTGAAGTTGGGTAGACGAAAGAGAAGTGGCAAAGATCTGTCAGAAGGGAGAGGAACTGAGCAAGGAACCAAGCACAAGACTAAGGTTGGTGTCCTTCATTCCCCTCTTATCTATTTCTCATAAAGGAAAATGAAAGTGGTTTTAGTTTGTTTGTTTCTAAGATAGCTACCAGTCTTAGTGGGACTAGCAGATCCGAGTGGACACTAGATTTCCCGATAATAAGGGTGAGTAGGATAACTCCATGGGGGAAGGATGCATTCTGTTTGGGATGGTAATAGGAATAGGATGCACCCTGCATGCCTTGTTGGTATGGCCTAGGCCCTTGAGGCCTCCTTTGATTGATATAACAAAGTTGTTCAACTCCACCTTCATCCCCTTGGTATACAACTTTCAATCCAAGAAAATAAGGACACATATATGTGGAATGGTTCTCCTCAAAGACCGAGTAGACCTCTATAAAATTCAATTGACATTCATTTCTAGGGTGCCTCCTAGTGTATTTAGGGAAAAATATAGCTAAGGCTCTCTCTGCTTCCTCTTGTTTCCTCTTGATCAAAATGGTGTCCATTTTCTAAGAAATGGTGTGAAATATTTCACTTTTAAAGTCCTCCAACATGTTTCCAATTTCACTCTTGAAAGATGTGGTGGAGGAAGAGGAACTGGCCAAAGCTTGACTAGCCCTACCCTTCTTTCTAGCAGCCCTAGAATGGTTTTTGAATACATTCTTGATATTGTTATAGAGTATTTGATAAATGTCCCCTCTAGACATCATGCTTATGGTTTCTAGTATTTCCTCCCTGACTCCTATAAGAAGGAATAACTTGAGTGAATCAAGATCAAGGGTGCATTTGACCCTTTTGTAACTGAGTTAGAACCTTTCCTCATAATCTTCCTGGGATTCATCAGGTCCCAGGGTCATTCTAAAGATTCCCTCTTCGGTGTCCTTGGACCTAAAATAGTCCCTGTACTTATTGTTAAAGGATTTCTGCATTTGAGCCCAAGTAGTGATGCTATCCCTAGGTATAGCCATGAACCAGCGCAAGGTTGCATCCTTAAGGGTGGATGGGAACAACTTCAACTTCTGGTCATCATAGGTATAGTCATAAATTATGCATATGACAACAAACTCAAACAAGAAGGTATCAAGGTCCTTTGAGGTTAAGCCATGGAAGTGAGGAAGGGTAGAGGGGCTTATATTTTTCATCCTAGTATCTCTATTAGTCTCTCTAATGGGAAAAGTACCCTAATTTCTATTTTCAACCTCATTTGTATTTTCAGCCATGGTGTTAGTGTGTCAAATGGTCTCTTATTCCTCTTCCCTAATAGGCTCTTCAAAGATCTTAGGTTGATCACCTAAGGGGTCCTCTAACTCTCCTGTAGTCAGAGAGGGAAGTTGACAGTCACTGAAGAAGAGGGAAGGTTGATTGTTTGATGGTGTGGGGGTATTTGGAAAGGATTTCCCTAAAGTGTCTCTACTCCTATGAGGCATGAAATAAAATCAAGTGTAACATCTATCTAGTAAATGAAAAAGATAAGAAAAATCATAAATTACATCTACCTAGACACCTCCCCAGAAACGATGCCAAAAAATGACGAACCCCAGTATTATAGCAAGGATGCTGCAACTCCCAAAGCCACCAACTTTAATTTATCAACCCAGGGTTTCGTACAAACTTAGAGGTGAGAGTGCTATATACACATCAGATGCATCATTCTACTAATGTCACTCTCAACTAGGACACTTGACCATTAGGGTTCCATACCATTCCTCTATTGAACTAAAAGGAGTCTGACTCCTAAAAGCATAATGTAAAGTCTAGTTCTAGTGTAGAAGGTAAATGCTTGTTAATACAGGAAATGAAAGCTACCAACTTGTAAATGTTATGAAATGACACAAATCATATAGCTATGAAATGACACAAATCTCTCGCAGAAAGGAAACTATGATAATCTTGCACTTGATCACCTAGCTACCAAGTTTGCTTCAAAAAAGAATATTACTCTACCATTTCATAATTCAAACATGCATTCATTAACTATCTCATTCACACTTGCAGAATAGATAAAGTTATAATTCCTAGATTTAGAATTAAAAGGGCTAATGCTATTTGATCTTGTAGGAGGGAAAGGAGTGAAAGGAATGGTCTAGGTAGCACTTCTGGTCATAGAGTCCAACCTTAGGGGTTAAACTACTCCTAAACTGGGCTAGGCTATCATTGTAGTTCAAAATAGGGTCAAAATAGGTTGCTACAGGTTCGCTACAGGATGTTGCTACAAGATGTCCTGAACTGCTACATGATACCCTGAATAGCTACAGGAAGTTGGTCGAGAGGTTCTTGAGTGAAAGAATGGTGTGATGAAGTGTTGGAAGGGTGTATGATAGTGTGAAAGGTGTGGGGAAGGGGAACACCACCTAAGGCCAAACCCAACATTCCAAGAAGGCCAGATTCAACTAAGACAACTTGCTCACAGTGGCTGAAAGACAAAGGTTCAGAATATGGGTTGACATGCATCAACAAAAGGTGTAGAAGACCTAGATGGATTTGGATGGAGGAGTACCTTCCTGTATATCAACAACCTTGCAATTACACCTATTCCTCTTTTCATTTGCAAATAATACATGTCAATGTGGAAAAGATGAATTGAATTTGGAAAATATGATCTAACTATTGCTAAGAACTGAATCTATGAAAGGAAATACTTTCTAAACTACAACAATCTTAAGAAGTAGAATAACAACTGTAAATATTTCCAAGAAATCATAAACAACTAAGATTGAAACTTAATCTATGCAATGGACAAAAAATTTCAAACTGTGTTTTGGGGCTATGAGAGTGGGGTCCTCTAATCATGGTCCCACGAGGGACATGAGATAGGGGTCACTGTCACAAGGTTTTTGATATATTTTACTCTATTTCACTGGAACAACTCATTTATCCTTTAAGCTAATGGAAGCATGAATAAACCAACAACTTGATCAATATTTTAAGCTCAAAGAGACATGAATAAACTATAGCAACTAATAAAGATTCTAGCCTAAGAATATAGATACAAGAGAGGAAATTCTGATGCTAGGGTTGGGCCCTAACCTAAGAGCTTCATCCCCCTGATTCAACCTAGTGCTAGATCAAAAAAAAAAATCTCATTATCGTAAAAAGTGTCAAATACATCATAACATGACAGTCAAAATGTGTTTCATCTAAAATGGCCTCTTTGGCTATCAAAACTTTGAATCCTATTGAGTCCCATAGCTTTCTTATTTATACAAAAATGAAACTACCAACAAATCCCTAGAAAATGGGGATACTTGGTTCCTTAACTTGAGTATAGGTGGGTTTAACTCTTCCTTCAGTAGCACTGGCTTGGCTACCAATGAACTCGGCATGCTTAGCTACAAGTGAACCCGAGCTAATGAGATAAAGTGGGAGATCTTCGATTGTTTGGAGGAGTTAAGGAGGGAGACCACCTCCTAAAATCTCTCTTTCTTGTCTACTTTGAGTTCCTTCACCCAAATCAATTCAAAATTGCTCCAATTCCTACATTTAAAACACATTAGGACACACAAGATAGTAACACATCTTTACTCCTCACATTAAGTATAATATAACAAAATCTATGGACAAATGTGAGAAAATACAATTTAATAAGTTGGAGAATGGAATTGTGACCCATATAGTTTTCCTATTGTGAGCCTCATCACTATATATTTTGTGCTTTCTCCCTAGCCATCTCCTCCATGCGGGTTGCATAAATTTGGAACCCTTTTCTGAAAGTCTTCTTCAACTGAATAACTAATATTTCCCTAATAGAAATTGACCTTTGTATTCCTTGCGCTTGTCTTTGTTTCCCTTCTTCATCAAGGAAAATAAATGTTTTAACGTAACAATATAGTATTGTGTGATGCTTTTATATACAATCCATGCCAATTATGAAATCATATGATCCCAATGGTATTATGTCTAAATCTATGTTTGTATCTAGTCCATTCATATTAATGGGGCATTCCTTCACTAGTTTAGTTATTCTTCTTAAAGGTCTTGTGACTAACCGACCTAACCAAGCCTTGCCATGTTTGGTTTTCTTCCAATTAAATATTTCGACCAACTTAGGATCAAGATAACTATGACTAGCTCTATAATCAATTAAAATAGCAATAGGTTGATTATTTAACTTACCTTCCACTTCGACCATGTGTGCTTGATGTTTAGCCCGCCTATTATCCAATTCTGCTTAAATTTTGGCCATGCTTCTACCCACATCTTACACTGTATCAACTCCTTGGATGTGACGTACAATCCTCGTTTTTCCTTCTTTGTGTGGGAAATCCATATACATGTTCTCTCCATCACAACCCCAACACCTAATGGGCTAAAAAATTTGTTTCTTACTTAATGAATCAACCCCCTTTAGTTCACTATAAGCTGGTTGTGTTTTCTGTGTTTCCTTAGAATCATTTATGAAATATGAGGGTTTGGAATCTTTCTTCCTTTCTTCCATCTTGCTTATTTTATTGTCATCCCATGCTCTTTGGAGAACTAATTTATTTTTAACCTTCTTATAGAAGTACTCAACCTTCCTCATAGCTTCATCCAAAGTCTTTGGTTCATCAAATCTAATCTTGTCACCATAGAATGGTGGTAATCCAATCACATATCTTTGTATCTTTAGCTTTTCATCTCTAATAAAGCCCACATACCTCATCAACTTAGTGAATTTTTTTCCATATTCTTCCATTGTCACGTTTCCTAATTTGAGTTTGAAGAACTCCTATATTTTTCTTTCACAGTAATGTTCAAACAAGTACTTTCTTTGGAAGTACTTTTTGAATTTATTCCACAAAATCTTCTTCTCATCCAGGGTGTTTTACTTCCTTGAGCTACTCCCACCATAAATTTACTTCCCCCTTCAAGTGATATATGGAAATTTGTGCCTCTAAATTGGAAGAATAATCATGTAACTAAAGGTACTTTCTCATTTCTAAAAGTCAAGCTTTAGCCTCTTCTCCCTTCATATGCTCAACATTAAATATAGGCGACTTTATTTTTCTAAGTTCCCTTTGTAAACTATGCAAGTCTAATTTCCTTCATGGCGACCTTACTGGTGACATGCTTGAACTACTTACTGATATTGCAAAAGAATGGGCTCCCTTAGTGGATTTCCTTGATGCATGACGAGGTTTTTGAGGAAGACACCTAGATTTTATTGAACCTCCAACATCTCTCCTTTTAGATTATAAGTCATGTTCCTCTGATTTTCTAGAGTTAGACCCCTAATCTTTCCTTTGTAGAATTTCCTATAGATTCACAAGCTCATGCAATTTACTAAAGCAAAAGACAAGAATCTACTTCTACTCTTTATAGTAGAATCCCATAAATATCGATGAAAATAAAAATCGACAAGAGGAAGATAAATCAATGGCACATAACACAATAAATATCCGGGGAAAGCCATAGCTCAAAACCCCACTATCTCTATTGCATTAATAAAAAATCCAAGATGATAATACAATGCTTGTTCTCACAAGAACAATCCCAACACTTAGTAAAATCAATCTCCAACTCACAAGCAAGCTCAAGCCAAATCTAGGGCTCTTCTCTGTCCTCCAAGCCTCCTATTTCCTTGCGCAATTCCTATGACTTGTTAGCCCATCCTAAAGGGAAACCAATGCATCCAAATGTTAGAAAATTATATATTATAGAGCAATGGAACACATAAAATATTGCAGAAATATAAACATAGAAAACACATAAAACAAGAGAGACATAGATATACGTGGTTCACCCAGTTTGGGTTACGTTCACGGAGAAACAACTAGTCCTTCCTTTTATATTATCTAGCAAACTGAAGAGATACAACCTACATCAGATCCACTGTAATTCTCTCTTCACTCTCAATCTCCTCTCTCTTATTCACTTAGAATACATATCTACATAGACGCAATGCAATTCCCTCATATATAGCGAGGGGTTGCCTTCTAGGGCAAAAAACCCTAAATTAAACATAACTTCTACCATCAGATCTCTGCCTAATGAACGACCCAGATTGACTACGAAATTACAACATTTTACAAGGCAATTTTACATCTATTTTTTGCCTCAGGGGCGCTGCCCCCGATCCCCACCAGGGGGGGACTCCCAAAGGTCGCAACCAGCCCCCTTAGACCCCCCTACAACGAATGTTTTACAGGTGGAGAACGAGCAGTTACGAACTGGGGTCCAATGTGGCGATACCTTTGAATATAGAAGATAATCAGGCTCCACACAGAACACCAAAAATAGGTTATCCCTTCTAGGTTTAGTTCCTGATTACATGCACCATTTGTACAACTCAGAAAATTATACAACAAATAGTACATTGTCCCTGCACTCTAGTCTCAACTAGGTATTTCTCTGAATCGACATGCATAAGTTTCTAACAAGCGAATCTTTAGTTAACTGGAGTAGCACTAGTTAATGCACTAGTGCACCAACTGACTGTTAACTCACTATTAGTTCCTCAAATAGTTTGGAACTAATTTAACTGGACTTAACTCAGTAAACTAAGTTAGCTAATTACAACTCATACTTAACTCATCCTGGACCCCTATAATATAGGGAGAACATATACATGACTTCATAAATATTTCCAACTCGAAATTCCTAAGTTAACTAAGTCAACTCACTCTAGTTAACTATTACAAGTTGCTATGAGAAGAGTATTCGATTTTAATTATCAGTTTAATTCAAGGACAAATTAAAATGGAATTTCTGGATTCTATTAATATCATTTCTTGTTGTTATTTTCAACATCCTCATCTACAATTTATTCTGTCTTTGTAAAATTTGAGTATTGATTTGTTATTGTTCTCTCATCAATCTCTCATTATCATCTTTATAGTTGAGTAGCTCCATTTAGAGGTTCCTCATGGTTTCTTCCAAACCTGTATCTTCTAGCCTATCCCTTCGGTGACCATTTGGCTTTGTCTTAGCATTAACTGTGCTAATGTTCATGGCTATGGCCTCCTCTTCATTGTTGTGGGACCCCTGAGTATCCCCCATTCTCTTGGTTCTTATTTTTCCTTGCCTTATAGGCCACTTGTAGCCTTATTTTGAAAATATTAGGAAATCCCTATCTCAATTGAATTTTTAGGTTAGTAGGAGTATTCTCCTTCTTGATAGCTTTCTATTTACTATTTTCTTTCCCAAATCTGAGTCTTGAGCGGAAATTTATGGCCTTTGAAAGTTTTGGCATGTTTACCTCAATTTTCCCTGTTTTGTCACAACACACTATTTTCAATTTTCTGAGCAATCATGTATTTAAATTTCAAATATAACACCATTTTCAGATTTTACAAGCCCACAAATTTTCATTGACTACTTTGGAATCCCAATTGGAGCTCTGGTTGCTAAATTACACCCTTTTGAAGTGACTGCTTACCTTATTTTTTTCTTCATACTGTTTTAGTCATAAATCCTTCATATTAACTCTATTTTGCAATTGTAGTATATCATTAGAAAGTTATCTCCTATCTCTTTTATTTACATTGCATTGTAAAATTTTACTACTTGATAACGTCATTTATGATCTTGAAACTTCCTTGCAAGTGGATGACTTGTAAATTTAGCAAAATTTTGGACTATATTGCTAACAATTCTTGCTGATTTTCTCCCTTGAACCATCCGAATTCACTTATAACTATGTTTTCTAATTGTATTAGACACACTAACTCCTTTTTATGCCTTCTGATTCCCTCAAAAAATAACCAACTCTTGTAGTTTTGTGTTTTCCCTAGTTGTCATTGGCTCGAATTGCCATGTGTCACTCCTTGACAGGGGACATGCATGCGACCTTCCATTTTACATTCATCAAGGATCTTTTTCCATTTTGGGCACAATTCCCAAAATCCCCAACAATTCCTTTCATTGGGTTATGTCACTATTGAGGTCATTGTGATGTCACAATAATCTAGAATGCCACCTCAGTTGTCCATGCTAGCCACTTGTCCCCTTATGGGCCACATAATTGTGGAAAACTGCCCCAACTGAAATTGACGATACTGCAGACTTCCCTTAATGGTGGTTTTGATGTTATATAATAATAATAATAACAACAACAACAACAACAATAACAATAAAGCAATAGATTAATAAAAAGACACGTTTTTGAATAAAAAGACGTAACTCTGGAAGAAAAAGAAAAGAACATGCCTAGTATATAAACATGGATCTCATTTGTTACATCTCATTATCTCATTCATATTCAATACCTTTTTATATATTTTTATTCTGCAGGGATATGTTAATATTCTAGATATTTTAATAACTTTTCATGAGTAACCACTTTGTCGTTAGATTTGGTGAGCCGGTCTGATCTGACTATTGATCTCAACTTTTTATCTAGAATTGTGGAAAACTGCCCCGACTGAAATTGACGATACTGCAGACTTCCCTTAATGGTGGTTTTGATGTTATATAATAACAACAACAACAACAACAACAACAACAACAACAATAACAATAAAGCAATAGATTAATAAAAAGACATGTTTCTGAATAAAAAGACGTAACTCTGGAAGAAAAAGAAAAAAAACATACCTAGTATATAAACATGGATCTCATTTGTTACATCTCATTATTTCATTCATATTCAATACTTTTTATATATTTTTTATTCTGCAGGGATATGTTAATATTCTAGATATTTTAATAACTTTTCATGAGTAACCACTTTGTCGTTAGATTTGGTGAGCCGGTCTGATCTGACTATTGATCTCAACTTTTTAAGAAGGTTTTTAGCCGCATAAAAGAGAAAATATTGAGGGTTGCTTGATTATGGTCTTTTGGTGACAAAAAAAAAGTTTTGAAATCCTATAAAGAAGAATTATTCACCCCAAATAAAGGAAAATCATTTAAAAAAACAGTATGCTCACAGTTCAAAAAAATATAATAATAAAAAAAAATATTGACGGAATTTGGAGTTAATACGACCCTACAGTCTTCATTATTAATTTTGACAACTCATTTCAGCCCCCTAGTTTGCAAATAATAAAATTCAAGGACAGTACACCATTGAATTATTTGAGACATACAACCAACTTTTATACATATGGGAAAATTTGCAACTCACGATAGGAATTAACTACAGAGAAATAATTACTTGTCATTGATTTCATCGTAATCTGTACGTTTTCTGGTAGTGAAATTAAAATCACAATCCGTACACTTTGTTGCACATCTACATTGGCAAGCATCCTCTATTAGTGGTGGTGGAATACAAAATGAACGGTATAGTATTGCCGTTGTTTAGAATTTGACACTTTCATACGATACTAGTTGTAGAACCATAACTCAATTTTTTTTTGAAGTGGTCACCTTCTAATTAACGCTTTGATAATTGAATATATTAAATAAAGTTTTAAGCACACCCGATATCAAAATTTCCTTTTTGTTCATAGGGATATCTTAATTGTCGAAAAAAGATATGGAGTTTTATGGAGGGATACAACAAATAATAGTGACACTTGAGTGTCAAAACGTAGATTTTAAGAAAGAACACGTGGCTTAAGAATTGAAGAAAACATAATCTAACTTGAAATTTGAACACCCAACATTGCTCCTACAAGATGATGTAATCTAGTGTACCGAGAAACTGTAGTTGGAAGATCAAGAGAATTTGAATATTAGAAATTTAGAAGAAAAATAGCCAAACTTCAACAAAATAAGAAGGCATTATGACAAAGTATAAACATATTGAGGATATGCATTATAAAAAAGTAATAAAATACGACGAGAAATTTCTTGCCTCAGGGACCACACTGAAAAATTACTCGTACAAGTCAAGAAGGCTAAGCTCACAAAGAAAGAACTCAAGAAGCACCTATGAGAACAAGAAGAGGAAAATTTACGCTTAAAGAATATTAAGAAAAAGTTTTTAGAACAAATCAAAAATTTAAAAGAAGAGGAGATGGACACTAAGAATAAATTCAACAATCTAGATAGAAAATAATGTCTAAAGTATCATAATCAAAACCTACTTATGCAAGTAAAGAATCTTAAGAGTATATGAAGTCGCTAAAAGACAGGTTAGATAAACTTATTCAAGAAGAAACATTGAAGGCTTCAAGTGAAAGAATCCAAGTTGGAAAATAAGGAACAAATACAGATCTAGGTAATATCACAATTCAAGACGATCCTAGTCCCGTTGAAGTAAAAACATTTTCCAATATTGGAGTACAAACAATGGAAATTTCCATTTTATTTACTAATAAAACTTGAACAAATAGCAATTCAACATAAACACATGAAGAAAACAAAACTCCAAAAATAAATCAAGAAATCACAAGTACAATAAGAGAAAGTCATGCTACAATGACACTTTATCAACACCCTAAATATAAGAGTAGATAGATTAACTAATCCGGGCTCCCACAAGTAGCACGACATGACCCACTTGAATGCATTTCGATGGGTGCATGACCCAAACGAAGGCATGATGGAGCTTCTGGAAAACGTGCGACACAAACGAGCACAAGGCACATGGGAAATCACAACTTAGCATTTTTGGCGCGCCCTCGTGTGCCCAGGCACCCACAAGTAACACGACATAAAACGCGTGCACGGGTTTCCATGGGCACATGAACTGAATGAAGGAATTAGGGAGTGCATCGAAAATGGGCCACACAAATGAGCACAAGGCACAAGGGCGATGACAACTAATGATTTTCGGCACGACCTTGTGTGCCCGAGCACCCACATGGAGCACAACATGACCCGCAGAAAGGAAACCATTAACGTACCTTTTGAAGAATATTCATACCAATATCATTACATCTCATAATAACAATTCATATCAAGTATCATATAAGCACAAGGTTCCACAGAGGATCAGATTGGGATGGTTAGATAATTTTTCAGTTCGACAATTCTGCTCAACACTTAGAAGTTCATATCATCTTGTATTGTCAACCATGATATCATCAAGAACAGATAATTAGTCAAAGACATTACAAGCAAGATTAAAAAATGTAAAGCCCCTCAATAATACTCTAGCAACACATTTCTAAGGGGAAGGCAATGTTATGAGCATAAATACATATAATAAATATAATTAAATAATAATAATAATAACTAGGAAAGAAAATAATGAAATTATGTCTCTCAATAAAGGTAACTGACCCTTGAAGAAAGGGCACACTGACTAGTATATAAATGGGGCCCTCATTTGTAACATCTCATTATTTGATTCATATTTAATACATTCTTAAATATTTTTATTCTACATGATTATATTAATATTCTAGATATTTTAATAATTGTTCATGAGTAATGACTTTGTTGTTACATTCAAATTTGGGGAAGGGAAGCCTTTGATAAACCCCACCATCAATCTCGAATGAAATTTTAGGTAAAAATTCCAATTACGCACCCCCTCATGTTAAACATCGACAATGAGGGGAGTCCCCTCAGTCAATCTCGACCGTCAATTTGCGACAATTGGTCATCAATCTATATCGATCAGAAGTGTACATATTTCCTCTGCACCCCCCTTGGTTAAACTAAGACCACGAGGGGGACTCCACGGTTGATTCTTGGCCATTGGATCTGGTGCTACCATAGGTAAAGGGATACACACCACTCCAACGTTCACCTTGCCCCCTATTTACCATATTTACATAAGTTTTCCAAAAATGTTTAGAAATTTGTTTTTTTTTTTTTCCTAAATTCCTCCATGGCATTTTGTCAAACAGTTGGTATGAAAAATCCATATGTCCACATCTTACATGCACGTCATTAAACACATTTCTAACCATGATATCCTTATCAAACCCATTTCAAATAGTATCATTATGAAATCCTCCTTACAAACTTTACTTTGAGAATATCCCAAAATCATGGCAATCCAAGATGCCACATCTTGTCCTGAGATTTTGTCAAATACATGTCGTGCATCTACCACTCTTCTGCACTTAACATACATATACTTATAATACTATTCTCCATAAGAAATTCAACCTGTTATTTTGTGTGTATATGGTGATTAGCACGATCCCCATTTCAATAATTTATTGTGGAATTTCATTAAACATTCTATTTGCAACCCTCATACACCTTTGTTTTCACTTGGTCCATGCAAGCCTAATGTTGCAACTATGGATATGATACCAAATGTAACATACGATGACCACATACAACTCACTCCTACCTCTCTTGAGGCCCAATTTCTGTACTAGATTTTCCCTCGACAAACTATGCTTTGAAATTTTTTCCTTTCCTGGGAATTACCAACATATTGTAATGCATATCTAAATGCACACTCATATTCACAACACAAATATAAACACATTCTAACATAACTAATCTAGTTAACATGCAGATACATTTCACAAGCATAAGGAAGGAAACACACACACACACACACACATGTATGTATGTATAAACATTGCAACGGAAAATACAATAAAACATATAAGATAATTGGTTATCTTTTAAATGGAGAACTAGTTGCAAGCCTTCGATGTTCCACCCAACCATAGACCACACTGTTCATTTATTTCAACATTGGGTCAACCCTAAGTGAGGTCTTTGACTCCATGGCATCAAAAATACTTTTCGTGAAAAACTAGTACATACCCAATACCAGCAACTACTGGCCAAGGTACCAAGCCTGAGAAGAGCCAACCAATAGTCCTATGGATTCCAAGAGTTTGACTTCCCTCACAGACCTTCCAGGTACCCTTCCAAGCTTCACACAACCAAGGTACCAAGCCCAACGACCTCCAACTAGTATCCATGTGGCTTCTATGAATTCCACTACCCTCAAAAGCATTCCAAGTACCCTTCCAAGTCTCCATTTCTACCACAAACTCCATGCTTCCATTGTTTTCCTTCCAGAACATTTCACTGGATTCATCTGTAGTCCTACAGAACACAGGAATCAATCATATAGATACCATGCACAGGGCTAACACACTCATTTTTATATGCATGCCATCCTTTTTCCACTCAGAATTCACCCAAGATCTTCCTGGAATTTTTTTATTATATGCATTAGCACTTTTTATAATTATTAAATCATATAATCCCCTTTAACTCACCCATCCATGGAGTCTCAATCCCCCATTCCGACTTAAATCTTTTCGGTCCGCATCTAGTTTATTTTTATTAATATGTGCAAAAATTACATTACTATGCCTTCTTGCCTCAAAATATACAACATGTGTACATGGGAATACCAACCCCAAAACATAGCACATACCTACTTGGGTACATTCTAACTCACCAACCAAATTCAAAATTTACTTGTTATTTACATTCTAGGGGTCATGCAAGGGTGTTATAGGTATGGAATGCCCATGATACTCCATAAGAAGCCAACAAGAATACAAAAAAAAATTCATTAGGCACATAACCACCTTCCATAAACCTTCCCCTCAAATATTTGTGTTTGTATGTCCCTCCCTTCAACCAATAATCATTTTATTTTCACATAATTTACATATGTTCCAGATTTACACAGTCATGTTCACATACACGGGGTACAATGTGTTGTTTGATATAGCTCATACATGAGTTCTAGCCTTAGGTGGTGTCAATAAGGCTAAGAACACAAGAGCATAAATATCTCAAGCCCAAGTTATTCTTTTGAATGGAAATATCTTCATTAAATAATTAATCATTTTTTAATTATTTTCCTAAGTTTCAACTTAGGGAAATAGATTAATTAATTAGTAATAATTGAGACATGGTCCATCTTCCTTTGTAGAATTCTAAAAAAGTTTCTAAATGATCTTAGGCATCGATTAAATCATTTAAGATCTAGATCTTGGCCATTGATTTCTCAATGAGAGATTATAAAGGAAATCAATGGGCAACCTTGGAGATCATGATCATGGTTGTTGGGGTTTGAAACCTACGAGGGTTTCAACAAAAATTGAAGAAATGAATATTTTCTAGGGTTTCTTTCATCAATATTGTTCCAGGTTCTAAGATCCAGAGGAGAAATTCTCCTAGAGTTCTTCTACAGATAGGGAGGTCAAGTTATTTAGGCCATGAGGGTTTTACGAGGGTTGTGTTTTCTCTGAGAGAGGTCGAGATTCCTTGTGGAGGCTGTATTTTCTAGGATGAGGCCATATGAGATTGCTAGGAGGGATGTACGAGTTTCCAGATGGGTAGAGAGGTTGATTCTTTCTAGGTCGTGAGCATCATAAGGTCTAGAAACCATGAATGTGGGGTTGTAACAGATGTGTTTTCCAGGGTGAGGCCATGTTAGGTTGTAGAGGTAGTCCATGAGCCTTCCATGTGTTAGGTCAACTTGTGGAGGTGAAGAAATATTTTGTTGGAGTTTGGCAAATAGTATTTTAATATTTATCGATTGCAAAAATTGTTGAAGATTAATAAAACCCTCAGATCTGAAGAACTAGTTTTCCCTTCGGGGTTTTCCAAGGGACATTTTGTCCAAAAATATTAGTGTCCATTTGTGATTGGTTTTTCTCAGAGTTTTCACAATTTATTTTGGTGAATATTAAAATCATGTTTTTATTCAATATTTGTAGTAAAACAATTTTTGCTCAGAATTAAATACATTGGATAATTACTGGTTGATTACAATAAGGCATACTTTTATCGATTTTCCACATGGTATCATAATATATCTAAAGTGTAGAGGTTTACAAGAGTATATCGGTGTAGAGGTTTGAAAGAGAAAGCCAAGGGTTTAACACCTAGATCACTTTATTTAGTTTGTTCTAAATTTCCTCGGAGGAACTTTTCCAGTGTTATTTTCTGAAGGAGAGGCTGAGATTTTTAGTTAGGCGATGAGAGTTTTTGAAGGGCCGTGTTTCCTATATTTAGCTGCACGTGTGGGGTGTTGAGGGCCGAAATACTCCAGGAGGGATGAGAAGGTGTTGTGTCACTCAACAACCCCCCATTATAATTAGATAAGTTAACTTAGCCATAATGGGGACCCATTAATTTTTTTAGTATAGAGCCTTTTAAAAATTAAATAAAACAAGATTCCTAAAAACCCAAAAAATATCCTATCCACACTTAGGCTTTAAACCTATTTGGAATTCAAATAACTAAAGCAAAAAGTTAATAGGACCCTTTACATATCGCATATCGATAATCACATAGGTTAAAGCAAAGTAAGCTTTTAAGAAAAAGCATGATGTGACTTGCCTAAAGATTAATAAATTTACGATAGGTCATATATAGATTTAATAAATAAAAATCCTCTAAGCGCTCAAAGGTCAGAAGCGGTCCCACCAGCAAGCCACCTCATTATTGAAAAAAGAACAAAGCATAAGTTATATCGACATTTTACATTTATTACCCTAACTCTGACTTCCCGATAAGACTTTCTTTGATATTGCGAGAAGTACTCCATAAAATTTTCCTCATCACAATAATCATATCACATCGCAAAACTCAAAATGAGTCTTGCCAAGGTAACTTCTGATGCGATAATTCCTGCCATAAGACTTTTGCCGCATATATAAAAGATTAATCCATCGCATATCGACAAGAGGATGATTTCATGGTTTAGATAATATGCACGCCAAAGAAACCTGCGATGTGAAAGAAAACAACAGGGTGTTGACCAATACAAAGAGCATATGAACCCATGTTTCTTCATTTATGATTAGTTATTATGGTATTGATTGTTCTCGGTAATGTAAATGATTTGATGGATCACATTTAGTGTTTTGAGATTTTGTTTTAATGCCTATTTTCATGCTATTTCATCATTCTCGCTTTAAGTTTCTAATTCTAAGTTTTTCTCCTTATTCTCTACATTCTCTCTATTGTAGGCTAGTCCCAATAAACAGAACAGGTGAAATGTCAAGAGCCGCTAAGAAGAATAAGAAACCAATGGTGCCATCACAATCGACTCCACCTACTGCATAGGTTACTGAGATGCCTCCATTGTTCTCTGATACGACATGCACTACAGAATCCGGGCGTTCTTCTTGGGAAGCAATATATATGCTATTTGAAGAAGAAGAACCCAAAGTAGTTACGAGACAAGTCATAATGCGAGTTGATACTACATCAACTTCAGGAACCACCTGGGCAGACGTCGGCAATTCCTATCTCCATGGAATTGCGACTCAGACAAACATGCCATACACTGATTTGGTCAAATGGATTATTGACCATGTTAACAACGCAGATAGAACCTTTATAACTATTGCGATGGGGTCCCCTGGGTTAGTTTTGGGGTTAAAAACCCATGTTTTGATGTAAATTTTGGTAAAAAGATGTAAAGCCTCCACAAATTGTGGGTGCAAAGGGCGTAGATAGTTAGAAGTAAAAGGGGTTTAGCCTCTTGTTTATGTAAAGTCAAGTCGGTTTTGAGATCTACCCATGGTTCGTGGACCATGAGATTGTATGAAGAAAAGCTATAAATAGGTGTGTCTTAGAGAGTCTAAGGCAGTAATCAATAATTTGATATGATGGATGTAATGGGTCAATAGAAGATAGCGCTAATAGGTGAGTCATATAGGAGGAAAAGGCTCTACAACTCAGTGCGCAAAGTCCTAGAGTCAAGTTTGTAGCTGAGTGCGCATACCCTGCAGCTGAGTGCGCATACCCCTGCAGCTGAGTGCGCAGGGAAGTTTGAGTCTGTAACCTCATATTGAAGATCAATAAAGAAGACTGTTGAAGAAATTCATGTGTTTTATCTTCTTACTATTTTTATTTATGTTTATGATATATGTTGTGAGGGAATAATGTAGTTATGAAATATTGATGTATTGATGTGCAATTTTAATGGATAAGTCTTATTAACTAAACACAATGCATGTTAAGTATTTATGCGAAGATTATAATATGCTCTGTTATGGTTATTAAGCACTTAGGTAGATCTGTGGGATCATAGATCTTGGGTTAATTTGCGGTGCGCTTAAGTAGCTGATTCAACAGTTAAGGGTTCGTAAATACCTATCTTAAACCTTCACGAAGGTCTGGAAGCTATTAAGAGGGAATCGAGCCCTAGGGGCTTATAGATCTACGTAAGGGTAGATCTAGGGCAAGAAAAGACATCACACTGATCTATGGATGCGAAAAATTGGTTCCAACATCCCCCCATGCTGCTTCAGGTGAGACTTCAGCCTGCGCTACGCAGGTTGATGCTGAAAGGGCCAATAGTGTAGGGTTTTTTGGCACAATTAACTCTAAAGCTTCTAGACACTTCGTGAAGGAATCACTGGATCTGACCAAGAAGGAAATGGAGAAGTGGTTGAATAGGAAGATCCACAAATTTGTGATACAAAAGAACAGGAATCTGTGCCTATCGAAGGAGCAGTGGTTGGACATATATTTGTATACAAAAATACACAAAATTTTCTTATGCACCTTCCTGATTGAACTATATGGGTGGATAGCTAAATTTGCAGACAACCAAGGAAGGTGGAGGCTTGACGGTCCAATAGTGTGGACTCATGAGCTAGTGCGAAGGCTGGAAGCCTTTGAAGACAAGATCGCGCACGTTGTTGACCACTGACTCGATCGAATTATAGGAGGATTTGTTACAGATTTCGCGGTTGATACCTCAGTCAGCTACAACGAAGCAGAGTGACATTTCTTCAAGGGGCAACGAGGTAAGTATCTGAGATATTTGAATACTTGGATTAAGATTATCTTGTGTGAGAAACAAGTTATGCCATTGCCTTGATGTTTGGATCTACGTGAAGTGAACGGATCTTTAGAAATCAAGAGAAAGTATGTCCTGAATATAGCCCATCGATTGGACCTCCTTCGAGTGACGACGAGCGAGCAGTACAGGCCTCACCACGGAGTGCTATCTAGCCGAAAAGGTGGGGTTTTCCACGGATACATCATCCATCCACTCCACCTCCACCTTCGCCTCCACAACATACACCTTCCCCCACACCGCCACCACCACAATCATCATTCAACATGTCAAACTCAATAAAGTTTTCGATTTTCAAGGGTATAGGGAGCGAAGATACAAATCAGTTCTAGTTTGTTGTGAATTCTGTGTGGACCATGCAGAAGACCACTAATGAAAACATAAATCAGGTGCACTTAGTTACCGCTTTGTAGGATCGTGCGTTGACATGGTATATTAAGTACTGTGTTGAGCATCCTTTAGAAATGTTAGAAGATACTAAAGATGCTTTAAACAAGGAATTTAGTAAGCCTAAGTCTGACTCACAATTAGTGGTTGGATTTAAGTAAATCAAGAGGAGGGCAGTGAGACACCTTGGGAGTTAGATCAAACATTGAAATGTGTGATCCGCGAAGCTAATATGCAACTCACAAGCGGTCAGCACCGCGAATGGTTTATAGCCTCGCTTCTGCCCCACTTGAGGATTGCTTTGTCACAACAGAAGATAGGAACTCAAGCAGAATCCCTGGAAATTGACATGAGATTGAATGAGACACCTATTCAAGACACAACTTTGGGAGTCAAATAGATTCACTCACAGTTGTAGAACCTCTGCTTGGAATTACAAAACTTGAAAAAAGAGAAAGCGATTAGGCCAGAGGTGCATGAGGAAGTTTGGTGCCTCAAGTGTAAGAGTCAGGGGTATGATAAAGACCACTTCCCTATCTTTGCAAATTATATTATAGGAGGGGGTCCAATTCCCCTGAGGTAGGAAGCTCCAACATGACCGAGTGTGGGGCCCGCGCTATGGTGCGCTATTTGTCAGGTGGATAGAAAACACGTAATGGATAATTGTCAGTTGCTACAAAGTTCATTCAAATGCCACAACAGTTGTTTTGCAATTTCTGCAAATCAGTGGGCCATGATGAGCACCATTGTCGTAGCTACGAGTTAATGATGGAAAGAACACCTACCTATCGAATGCAAGTAGAAACTCGACCTCCGGATCAGAGCATTGGGGGAGCGCATGAGGGATATCAGGGGCAAGGATGAGGCCAAGGAGGAGGAGGACCTGGTAGAGGTCACAGACAGGTATTTGTTAGAACCGTGGGACACCAAGGACACTACATGTGGGAGTTTCAGAATCAGACACACCCGTCCTGTCAATACTGTAGCCAGTTTGACCACACTATAGAAGAATGCCCTGTGCTGATAGCTAAGATGTAGGAGAAGAAGCCACAACCTCAAAAACCTACATAGAACATATAAATGATGAGAGTCGAGCCCCACGAGGAAGATACAAATGTGAATATCATGTTGAGAAGTAGAGTAACAACTGGGGATGATAAGGGAAAACAACCTGAAGAAGACTGATGGGTTCACAAGGCCCCAAAGAAAGAAGTTGGTTTTGATCTGGCGCATGTGAGGGAAACATTTATGGAATCCAGTAAAAGCTTCGCCGAGGCATCTACTTTAGGAAGTCAGAACAAAGCACCAGAAACTAGCGCGCCTACAGAGGTTGACCCCTATGTACTTACCACGTTCCTGGAAACTGACATGAAACTTCTGCGCGATAGCAAGGCTGTGAAAGGCCTGTAGGAATTAATAAAAAAGTGTGTTGGAAAAGAAAACACTCCTGATGTACACCACAAAGTATGAAAAATAGGTAAACATAAGGCAAGAACAGGGCATGAGATGAGGCTCACCGCGCAAATAGGAGATTATGGGATGGATCAGGTTATTTTGGATTTGGGGTCTGACACGAATGTTTTGCCTAAACATACATGGGAGAGAATGGGGAGACTTGCGCTGTAGTGGTCTCTAATCCAGTTGAGGGTGGTCTCTAATCCAATTGAGGATGACAAACCAACAGAAAATCATCCCTACGAGATGACTACATGAAGTCACTGTAGATATAGAAGGCACGAGAATGCTGGATGATTTTGAAGTAATAGAAATTATGGGCAACAACAATCCATACCTTGCGCTCCTTGGAATTAACTGGGCCATTGATATGAATGGGGTCATCAACTTGAAGAAAAGAACAATGTCGTTCAAGAGGAAATCACTTCGGGTTGTAGTACCATCAGACCTCGCGGAAGGAATGCACTATACTGAACCAGTCTGTGACTATGAAAAAAGTGATGATGACTTGGATCATATTTATAAAATAACTGCACAAGATCAAGACTAGATTAATCCAACAGCTGATGGACAGATTGCATGGGACCGGGAAAGTTCCTATACCTTAGATTTAGATGAAGAACTGAAGCATTGGCAGAATAGGCAACATGAAGTATCTATGTTGCGCTACAACATGATGACTAAATCGTTGCGTTGTGTGTCATCGGAGGTAAGGAATTTACCCTATTATGATGGTTTAACTAACGTAGATAAATTTTTGAATGCCTTTGAACAAGAAGTCCCTAAGGATCATTGCTTCCAAGCACTGGATTTGGCATTGCATGCTACACCCTCACGATGGTGGGGTACGCACAAGGGCGGCTTCGATGAATGGAAATATTACAAAAGGATGATGAGGTTGCGATTTGGTTGTCCTAAAATTCGACTGACTGAGAAGTACGATGGGAGAAATGATCCGCGCGACCATTTAGTGAAGTGGACTAAAGTTTATGGAACAAAGACGCAGTTGGAGTGGGTGCACTTATTCTGTCATACTTTATATACAATCCATATGAATTGGTACCTAGAAATGGAGCTTCGCCATGGCACTACAGAGTGGGATATATTAAGGGAGGGATTCTTAATGACCTTTAGTTTTGAAAATGGGTTCAAATGCATTAATGGAGCTCTTCAGGTGTTTAAGGCAGCCATCTTCATAATTCCACAAGATCCTTTGGAGTTAGTGTGGCTTGATTAGAGCACTCAGCTGCACCATGCCTTGGAATACTATAACGTGACCACTGAGGGGGAGGATGAAGATCCAATAAATATCAATATTCCAGAGGCAGAAGGCCATGCGAAGTTGTAGGTTCACATATAGAGAACCTGGAAATCACTGCGCCATTGAAAACTAAGCAAGTAAACATTGGTATTGAAGAAAAGCCAAATTTTGCGAAGATTGGGGACTACTGGGATGATGCCATAGTGGGTAAAGTTGTTGAGTTACTCCACGAGTACCAAGATATTTTTCCTACGAAGTTTTCGAACCTGGAGAGCATCATAGGCGACTTGGGTGTGATGAAAATCACTTTGAAATTGGATGTGAATCCTATTAAGTAGAGGTCATATCACCTTAATCCCAAGTACAAGGAAAAGGTACACTTGGATTTGGATAAGATGCTTGAGGCAGGAATTATCGAACCTATGGAGGAATCTGATTAGGTGAGCCCGATGGTGGTTCAAGAAAAGAAACATAAAGGAGAAATAAGGATTTGCATAGATCTCAGGAAAATTAATGATGCTTGTGTCCATGATCCTCTTCCGACACCATTTACTGATGAGGTATTGGATAACGTTGGAGGACAGGAGGCCTACTCCTTCACTAATGGAGTTTTTGGGATACGGTCAGATCAAGATCGCACCTGAGGATAGGAGAAAAACAACCTTCACGACTGGATGGGGTTGTTTTCAGTCTATTGTCATGTCATTTGGACTCAAGAATGCATCTGTGATATTCTCTCGCATAGTTATAACAAAATTTAAAGAGTTCATCCATAAGTTCTTGGAAGTGTATTTTTATGACTGGACGGTGTTTGGCTTAGTGAACCGCCATGTAGCAAGTCTGCACCTGATGCTGGATACGTGCCATAGATACTAGATCGTGCTAAACCTAAAGAATTTTCTATTTTGTTTCCCCTTTGGGATCTTTCTGGGTCATGTGGTGTGCAAGAAAGGGCTGATGATGGACCCTACCAAGATCGCGGTGATCGTAAATTTGGAGGCCCCGAGAAGTGTCAAACAGTTGCACGCAATGCTTGGGCATATAGGATATTACAGGAAGTTCATCAAGGCTTATGCTCAGATTACTGCGCCCATGGAGAAATTGTTGAAGAAGGATGCCACATTTTGTTGGGATGAAGAACGTCAGCGCAGTATGGATGTATTGAAGGAGAAGATGGTCACTGCACAAATTTTGGTCTTCTCAGATTGGAAAAATGAATTTCATGTACATGTCGATTCCTCATGCATTGCGTTGGGAGTAGTGCTAACACAGGCTGGTGAAGGAGAGATGGACCACCCTATAGCCTTCGCGAGAAGGAATGATCAAAGGTCGAGAAGAAACACTCAATAACAAAGCGTGAAGGATTGGGTATGGTGTACGCGCTTCAAAATTTCAGGCACTACTTGTTGGGCAAGCATTTCAAAATGTACACAGATCATTCTGCCTTGAAATACCTGGTCAATAAGCCTATGTTGGGGGGGGGATCTGCCGATGGCTGATTCTATTTCAGGAATATGACATTGAGGTGATTGTGAAGCCAAGAAGGTTGAATGTAGGTCCTGACCATATATCGTAGATTGAGACAGGAGAGGAGACTACTAGTTTGGAGGAAGGGTTGTCTGATGCACAACTCTTCACGGTGCACATAGTAGATAACCACTTTACAGATATTATCCACTTTTTGACTACAGGAACAGCACCAGAAGGATACACCAATCAAGAAAAGAAGGATTTAGTAGTGCGCGCGGTGGATTTCTTGGTGATTGTAGGACATTTACATAAGATGGGTGCAGAAGAGATATTACGACGATATGTTGCAGGTTTCAAACAGAACAACATCCTCGCTGAAGCTCATGGAGGGGTTGCAGGAGGACATTATGCAGGAAAAACGACAACGCAGAAGATTTTGCGCGCAGGACTGTGGTGGTCTACGCTGCATAAAGATGCTAAAGCATATTGTAGGGCATGTGATGCTTGTCAGAGAACATGTATACCATCATGAAGGGACGAGCTACCACTAAATCCTCAGGTATCATTGTAGCCATTTGAAAAATGGGCAATTGACTTTGTTGGGCCCATTCAGCCCCCAGAAAAGAAGATAGTTGCATGCTATATCATCACTGCGACATAGTATCTAACCAGATGGACAGAGGCACATCCAGTGAAGGATTGTATAGGGGCTACAACAACAAAGTTCTTGTTTGCGTATGTGTTGAAAAAATTTGGCTGCCCAAAAGTGTTGATGATTGATTGGGGTACACACTTCCTAAACGAAACAATCAGCGCATTGACTAAAGGGTTCCAAGTTTATCATCAGAAGAGCACACCGTATCATCCTTAGGATAATGGAATAGTTGAAGCCTTTAATAAGATATTAGAGAATGCGCTAACAAGATTTGAAACGTGCAGCAGAATGATTGGGATGTGCACGTACCTGCAGTACTATGGCCGTACAGGACTACTTGCAAAAAGCTAACAGGTCAGACACCTTTTCGATTGGTCTATGGCATAGAAGCTGTGATGCCTATGGAATATATCATGCCTAGTCTACGCATAGAAACTTTCACAGGTATGACAGATTGAGAAGCCTTGGAAGAATGGCTCGCGCAACTAATGGAGCTTGAAGAAGACAGATTCTTGGTCGGATTCCAACAACAAGTACAGAAGGAGCGCGAAAAAGCATGGCATGATCGACACTTCAAGTTGTACACGTTCAAGGTAAATGACTTGTTCTTATTGTATGATAGCAAGTTCACTAAGTTTCCGGGGAAATTTCAGATTCACTAGCTTGGACCCCATGTTATCAAAGAGATTACAAATGGAGGCGCAGTTCAACTCACGAAGCTGAATGGAGAACCCTTTCTGAGAAGGGTGAATGGTAGTCGATTGAAGCCATATACAGGGGATCTGACTCAATGACTATATGACGACAGGAAAATCTTATTGATCTAGGAAATTGCAAGGGAGAGCAGGACTATAAACTACATTGCTTGGGCTGAAGGACTATGCGGCGGGTGGCCTGTGTGGAAAATGTTGAAGTCACAGGCTAAGACTCTGCGCGAAGGGAGATGCGCTCCAAAGGAAGGTACCACGTGGCACAACAGGAAAGTGACCATTGGCATCATTGTTCATGATTTGACAACCAGGAGAGGGTTAAGAGGAGCGGGTTGGTGGCATTTAAGGCCAAAATCTTTGAAAATCTGTCGCGAAAATAACATTAATGATCGAATTTTGGGGGAAATGGTCAGATTTGAATTCAAAAACCCCTATAAATTACGGGTGCCAGTCCAACATAGAACACTTTGCACACTTAGAGTTTTCAAGCCGAGTAGTCTATTTCTTATGAGCCGCTCATTCTTTGAGGATTTGGTTGTGAGCCCTGTGTTTTCCAATTTACCAGAGCTAAACAAGAAGTTTATCCTTGAAGCCATGTTAGGACCAAGCCCTGTTGAGACTATGAGCACTGGGGGAGATGGGAGACTACGACGCCGAGATAACCGAGGTCAAAGCCTACACCTATTAAAGAAACCCAGAAGCTGAAGAAGGATAAGAAGAAGAAGCTAGTGCCGATGTGTGAGTCACCCAGAAAACATTCTGCCCCTCAAAAGCAGAAGAAGGACAAGCAGCTTGAGAAGGTTGTCGATTTGGAGGCTGAGGAGGGATATGGAACCGAAGACATAGATGCC
Organism: Pinus tabuliformis; assembly: GCA_031772625.1. Taxonomy (NCBI): domain Eukaryota; kingdom Viridiplantae; phylum Streptophyta; class Pinopsida; order Pinales; family Pinaceae; genus Pinus; species Pinus tabuliformis. The sequence goes on from CM062805.1 coordinate 1,027,908,688, forward strand.
GAGGGAGTAGATCTCTTCACCAATTTACCTGAATACATTCCTCTACACAAAGGGAAGACAAAGGTCACCAAGGACCAGGATTTTGACAAGTTCGTCATCTCTATGCCCATGCTTTCAGAGCAGGTTCCCTTTGAAGGTCTGCACCTCGTGCGGATTCCCTGCTGAAGATGGAGGATTGGGACTTGGTAGACCATGAAAGGTTCCCAAACCTAGAAACTGCAAATTACATGAGGGGTGTTTACTACTAGGATTCAGGTGTCACCGAGTTGGAGATGGTGGAATGGATCTGCGGAGTGGAAAATTTTGAGTTATTGAACCTATTGTGGGTGCCCCACTATCACCACACTACGATTAATACCACTTGTGTGCAGAAATTACTTACCATCATGCACAATGGGTGCTTATAGTTAGGAGTGCCCATACCCATCACGTACATGCTCATCCATAGGATCACGCACCTGTCGCATGAAGGGTTGAATCTGGCCAAGGAGTTTGGTGAAAAGGCAGGAGAAAAAGATTTAGCGAATAAAATGAAAAAAGAGTTTGAACTTGTGAAAAAGTCGCGTGGCTATTCCATCACGTCTATCAACGATCCTGCGGTGTAGATTTCCACCCAAATACTAGTTGGAAATGTTATGAGGAAGTGCCGCATGGACAAGGTTTCGACGCCTGTGGTATTGTTAGCTGCACAATGCGTGAAGGGCGTGCCATTTAACTAGTCAAGGTGCCTATGCAGTGAATTCCTCGCGAATTTCCGTGAGGTACAGGATGAGATAAAGCTCTTCCACTATACATGGCTTCTCTCCATCGTGCTTGTTGCATGGGAGCTACCAAAGGACAACCAGTTTCCTCCTTTATAGGAAGGCATGCCGAAGGCCACACAGTTCGCCTCCCTCTGGGCCACGAAGGACCCCGTGTGAGTCACAAAAACAAAGATCTTTTGGGTCTTGATGGAAATGAGTTTCTGCATGGCCATCAATCATCGGCCAAGGTTGTCCCTGACCTTATACAAGCAGTTGTTGTGCATGCCGCATTCAAATCTGACTTCCACCACATCTTCATTCAAGCGTGGAAGGACCCGCAACAGATATGGTATGATTTACCATACTTGGTTACAAATCATGACATACAAGAGGATATCAAGCACTAGCCAGCAGATTGGCGTGCCCCATAAAACTTGGATGCAAGAACCAACAAGGGTGCGGGAAGATCGACTAAGAAGAAGAGGAAGGATGCAACAAAACAGGTTGTGCACAAGTTGGCTGCACAATGGAAAAAGGAATCCATAGAAAAGGCTCAGATGGAGAAGGAGTGCACTACAAAAGAGCAGGCTAAGAAAGAGCAACGCAAATCACAGAGAAGCGGTAAGTCCCCTTCGCGTACAACAGAGGAGGAAGAATAATCTAAATAGGGTAGTGGAGGAGATGAGGGGCAGAGCACCCCATTTCGGATAAAGAAGTGCAAAGAACAACAACAGGAGGGTTCTCGCAAGACGCAAAAGTTAGATAAAATGCAGGTGGACCCCATGATGTTGACAGAGGGAGATCTCGATGAGATTGGCGACAAAGTCTGGGATACTACAACTAAGCTACTGCAACAATTTGAGCAACAATAGATGAAGACACTAGGGAGCATCCAGAAGGATCTGCGCAAATTGAAAATCCAAACTAGCAGGATATAGGTGGGCGCAGGTCAAGCGAGTGCAGCACAAACGAGCCTGGCACCAGAGACAAGTCAGGCTATAGAACTGGTAAGGACATTGGACCTTTGCATGGTTTCCCTACCAAAAGGCTCCCTATGAGCAGAACCGGTCAATGATCGAGTTATTTTGAGCACCCTTAAGGATGTCATGCTAAACATTGCAGTGCTCCCCAACGAATTTCTTCATGCGCTATAGACAAGAGTAACATAGGAATTGAGAGCTCGATTGTAGCGCACTCTCAATTTAATCAGCGAGTATCAGGTAAACAATGGAAAAATTTTCGCCGAGAAGACACAAGCCTTGAAGGAGAGAGATACTATCCAGGCATAAAATTCGAAGTTGGCAGTTGTGGTAGTAGTAGGGTGAAGAACAGTGTCAAAATTTCACATACCCGAAGATGCACAGCAGGAGGCCAAGATCTGAAAATTAGACGCTGGTGTCTGCGAGGAAAGGGAAGAGTTTGGGAGAGTTCAATTTGAACTCAACATGAAAAATCATGTAGCTCCAGTTGATCTCACAACCTTCGACTCCGCCCGAGGTCAGGGAGTAGCGCAGAGCCGCTATAAAAGAAGGAATAACCACTTTGGATGCCGCAACCACTGACTGATCGGTATTATTTGAACAAGAGATTGAATTAATGATGACTCTATAGGAAGAACCAACCCTACAGATGTTGAACACAAAATTTCACAAGTTGCAAAAACAGTATGATGAGGTCCAGGTGATGGCGCGCTCAATTGCTCCAGCACAACGCCTCACCAAATTCCGCGCTCAATTGCTCCCAACAGAAGGAGGTCGTGCTTAAGGCTAGGTTGGGACCTTGGTTAGACAAAGCTTACCAAGTAACAACAAACATTTAGGAGAAGCTGAAAAACTTGCAACAAACACAACAAAAGATCAAGCTGGTTGTTGGCCCTCAGTTTTGGTCTATTTTTGCTTAGGGAAACCTACTTAATCCTTATATTTTCCATCCATTTTCCATCACATCCATCTCATTTTGATGTATTTTATGCATATTCAGGTGTTTAATTTTAATTTTGCAATTTCTAGAAGTTTTTATGAAAATTGAGTTTCAAGTGCAATTTTGGACTGAATCAGAAATTCCCGTAATAGCTATGTGGATGACCTATTTGCAGGACACTTGGGCTCGAGTTTGATGCATGGATGGACAGCTTGGGAACTAGGACTAAGCTAACTCCACTTGGTTCGGCCAGAACAAGCTTTATTAGGCCCGGTCAAGGCTGGTCAAACATGACTAGTCACCAGAAAATCCCTAGGAAATAGGGCAGTTTTGAGATTTTATGGGATTGACCATATTTCTTGGGATGGATTGGATGAGTTCGACTTAGATAGGTGGATATGAGTAGATATGAGTGTTAGAGATAATATAGATCAGTTTGTTTCATTAAACCTCTATTTAAAGCCAAGACTTTGATGGCTTTTGTAATGGAATTTGTATGTAACTGTTGTATAATTTGAGTTGGGAGCTAATTTGAAGAACTTGTTTCATTCCAATTTGTTGTTCATGCTTGGTTGATCTACTGAAGTTGTTGTAGCTGATATTTCTTCAAGTGTGCAAGGCAAGGGTGGAGGGCCCCCACACCAAGCTAAGTACACTTCTTGGTTTAATTTTCATAGTTTTCATAGACTAGTTTTTGTTTCAAATGTATTTAGATGTGTGATGATTGCTGAATGAATATTGGTTTAATTCTAATCTACATATGAAGGGACACACAAGAATTTAAGTTAAATTCTCCTTCTATTTGATCTTGAACTAAAACTGAATTTCATTCTCCTTTTCTTATTTGAAGTTATTTATGCATTTCTGGTTTGAAGCAATGGTGATTGTGATATAGTAGGATTGTGAAGAAGGACAATATGGACCTCCTTAGTTAGGAGCATCTTCTTCTACATCTTCTGCATCATAAACCATTGTTAATTAGTGCTCTTAGATTTATCTTCATGAATGTAGTATTGTAGGGAAGAACAACCTGGTTTTCCTAAGTTAGGAGCCTCTTCCCTCATATATTACATAAGTGAATTAGAAATTGTTAAAATAGGTTTATATTTGTAATATGTACTTCTTTAAATCTTCAAATTTTATCTTCTAAACTTGATTATATCTGATGTCCATATACAGTGGATTTGCCTCCAAGTTTTACAAACCCGGATTGATAATTAAATACTTGTGTTAATTTAGTCAATAAATTAGCCCAACATTTTGGCGCCGTTGTCGGGGAGGTAATTATCAGCATAGTCAAATAGAAGATAAACAAAAACACTAAAAATCTAGTTAGTATGCATTTCTCTTAGTTATGTTTCTTTATGCTTAGAAATAGAGATCCTAGAAGTAGATTTCCCAAAATAAACCCCCCAACAAAAACAAAAAAAAAAAAAAAAAAAAAAAAAAAAACTACAAAATCCATTTGCAAGGCAAGATCTAAAGAATGATGTTAAAGAAATCATTTAGAGAAGGAGGGTATGCTACCACAAAACTATTTTCAAGTCCTTGTCCTCAATTTAGAATGCTCACTAGGGTTGAATCTTTATGTCAAAGGATAGAAGAGCAGCAAGACATCCATGAAGATGAACCACGAGAAGAGAACCTAGAACTTTCTTCTAGCTATCTTTGTGAGGAGGTGAATGAATCATGGATCACAGGCAATGAAGATCAAACATTAGAGCCAGAAATTGAAGAATTTCTAGCAAGTATATCACACGATCCCTTGTGCATACAAGATTTTGAACAAGTACCACAAGAAGAGTTTTGTGCTATGACAATTAATGAGAACCAAGCAGACAAAGATCATCTTAAAACTTGGTTTCAACTAGTCATTAGCTCACAACACTACTCCATTATTCAACATTCTTTCTCATCAAATCTTGATCAAATAAATCTTCATGTCCAAAATTTCATTAAAGTATATTTTTCAAATTTGGATATGAGTTTACATATGATCTTGTTACGAAAATGGATGCACTGGAAATTCTCTTATACTTGAGAGAATGAATTATTTTTCTAAAATAGAATAGGATAGAATAAAATAAATCAATAAGTAGAATAAATTCGCAATAAGACTTCCATAATAAATTTGTTTCAAACAATTTCTTCAAATCATTGTTCAATATTCATTCGAAAGGACTACATGGCAAAATGCAGTAAGAGCAAGCCTATTTTGGGTAACCATATAGGATCATTTTGAAATCATGGTTTATTTTACATATCTCTTGAAATCTAGTTTTGGAATCCATTTTGAAGTTTTCAATTTATATCACAATAAAAATGTGATCAAAATCAAAACTAGGTCTCCAAGTGAAATGTTGAAAACAGAGTTAGTACAGCCTATATTTGAAGTGCCTAATGGAAACATTTTTATCTGAAATTGATAGGGAAGATAGCCCTTGGAATCTAGTTTCCAAATCAATTTGAATCACTTCAATCAGGTATCATATGAAAAAGTTATTCTTTAAATACTAACTGCTTGTTGAAAAATCTGCAAGGTGACAATTCTAGGTCTTGACTGTTCATTGGCATATTTGAAATACTAAATCATATTATTTTCAAAACCTGTTTATATGGGAGATATATATTCAAGTCTAGTTTAAGAAACAATTTGAATCATCCCATTTGGAGGTGAAATGAAAAAGTTATGCCACATTTAGTGACTGAATGTCTTCAAACCAGTATAGCAAAACTCTGCCTCCTAGGTCTGTTCATCACCAATTTTGTGATATCAAGCCTAAGAATTTTTAAAACCTGTTTCTACTGGAAATACAAAAATGAATTTAATTTAATCTCCAAGTGGAATCACATTGATCTGATCTTTATCGAAAAAGTTACACTTCAAATAGTGACTGTTGGTCTAGTTACAAATTCACAAGCAGCTCTATCAAACATGGCACTCCTTATAATTTTTACCATATCATTTTAAATCATTTTAAAAACCTGTTTATACTGGAGGTAGCCATATGAATTCACTTCAACTTGGCTTTGGAATCACTCTAATTCGATATAAAACAAATATTTTGTAAACAAAATACCGCTAGGAGGTCTAGGCTGGCCACCATTCCTCAAAGGGGTAAATAAATGCATTATGTTTGTCTATCATCTTTGGACTTGTTTTCTAAGCAATGCTTGTAATGATTTACATATATATTGGAAGAAGAGAGATTGTACACCTCTCTTCCTCCATCATCTAATGTTGTACTGCAGGCAAGTGCTATGTTTTTGCAGGTCATAGGAAGAATGAAGGAGTGAACTCCATGGATGAAGTAATTTTCCAAATCAAATTCATATTTCAGAATATGAATACAAATGTTCAAGTCAAAGAAAAGTGAAGATACACCTGATGTTGAGTTCATTCAATGAAACTCAAACTCTTGAAGCTTGCTCTTCAATGTTGACCAATAACATCCACAAACTCTACAACATGATCGAGATCAAGGCAAAAAGACATGAAGATAATCATTAGAAGAAGCAGTCAAGTTCAGTACTATGTCAAGTCACATCAATCTTCAAAGAAGCCTTTCATATTGAATTCATATTGTTCATGATTTGAATTCATATTGTTCATCATCCATACTGTATGTTAAGCTCCACGACCATGCATGTTGAAGTCCAGATTTACTACTATATCATGACTTCGATATAACCTATTTCCATAAGCTTTTCATACTTCCCTACTCCATTACACCCCATATCCATTCAGAAAAGAAAAAATAAAAAATAGAAAAAGATAAAAAATAATAAAGGAGTTTGGTTGTGAAAATCCACGAAAGTGGCACAATACAAACTCGAATTCATATCGGAAAACCAACTTGTTTGGCCAATATGAATTCTCTATTTTGTTTTACCATTTCTTCAGTTTGAGTTTGCACGAATCATCCTCCAAAACAAAGAAGACTTGAGGACAAGTCTTCCCATCAGCAAGGGGGAAGGTTCACAAAAAGAAACTTAGTTATGCAGCTGCATTGACGACGAAACTTGTATTGTTGGCAGTTGGGACCTGAAATATTTTTCAAATCAATTACAGAGGGACCTGAAATGTTAGCAAAAACATGTATATATTGCATAAAAATGTACATGACAGAAGGGACCTGAGTTATTAAGAATCAATTGCAGAGGGACCTGAACGACATCAACAATCAATGGACCAGAATCAATGAAGGATCCTAGAACAGAAGGCATAAATAAGCTCTATCTATCTATGATATTTGATCAAGAGAACTTCATCCAATATTGTTAAAGAACAACAACATTCATCCAATACTACAGGGAAGTACAAGAACAGTAAGTACAAAATTTTGCTCTTGCAAATTTACATTTTTGTAGAAATTTTTAGACTTTGTTAAAATTGAGTTAATACCTGAATGCATATTTTATATTCATTACATTTACCTTCATCCTATATCCATTCTTTTATGCCCATTATCCTATATTCTACATTTACATTTACCCTAGACCTAATCCAATGTACATATGTACATATTTTTCATTCCATAACCCTAATATGCCATTATCCTTATATTCTACATTCCCTTCATATATTCTATATTCATTTCATAACCCTAACCCTAAGTAGTTTTCCATAAAGCAAAATGGATCAAAGTGAGGATTTAAAAAAAAAGAGTTGAAACCTGCACATACAATTCAAATATTAGATATGGAAATAATTTTAAATATGACCAAGGTGGTCATTTTAAAATTATAAGTATTTCAAAAGACCATACATGTGAATCTAAATGTGCATATAAATTTATATCTAATGCAATATGGAAATACTTGCATATAACTTTATATGATGCGCAATATGGAAATACTTTTAATACATATGCAAAATGGAAAGTGCAATATGGAAAGACAATAAGGGAAGCATACGAAACTACATGAAAAAGGCAATATCTTATGAGGCAAAAGTTTGAAACGTATTATAAAGAATTGCATGCTAATATCGTATAGTCCATGGAAGGCACATCATTTAACATGGATTTGCATGATGAAACAAGGAGGCATAAGGTAGGCAGGTTTACATGATGGAACAGAAAGGTAAAGGTAGGTGGGTTTGTAGTTATATACGCCATCTCATCACATCATACGACAACCTCATGCAACATAATAACATGGTAAGGCAGTATAGTTGGAGGAAGGTGGAGGTTATAATTTAAATGAACATCTAGCCAAGCACACAAGTCCAAACCAAACGCATGAATTACACAGGTCTTCAAATGCGTACGTGGTTTGAGCAACGTTGCATGAAGGTACATGTAAACCGTCAAACGTTTGCATGATAGGTGCACTGTAAGCTGCAAGGCAAAGACAGCCACAACCAACATGAAAACAAACCTGTGATTAAATGATGCAAGCAACTGTAGGTGAAAAACAAAATCATGATTTATGCAGCCAATGTGGAAATACAATATAAACAGCAATCACGACATAATAGGTTGGTATGCAGCAGTTCGATTGATATGTGCACGGCATTCCGGTCAGAGCACAACAAATCAAATAGCAAAAACGTCAAACGTATTTTAAAAACAACAGTGAAAAGCCTGTGCATTTAACAAGTGAGAGCTCCGCCATTTTTGAAACAACAGACCTCAGAACCTTGAATTTTCTCTGCCATCACAGCTGTTTGAAGCTCAGGAAAGATGTTACATGCGTTTGGCAAGCAGTTGAGAGAAGCAAAACGTTTTGACAACGGAGGAGAGGATGCAACCATGGCAGCTACAGATACGCAGGACAAAAGATGACTTGAAGAGGTAAAAAAGTCAAACTACATTGTTTAAAAAAAAAAAAAAAAAACTCTATAATGTTATTGATCCTTTCACCGTGAGAAAAGAAGCTGGAGCCATAAAAAAAAAAACGCAGAATAAATAAGCAAGCTGTGAGAAGAATAATGCATTGGTTCAAAGACATAGGAGAGCGTAATTCTCTCAACATTAGCAGCGCTCCACCAGACTCCAGAAATCCCGTGAAAGAAGGTAAGAGATCGCCTCCAACTGTTAGTGGATTTCAAGGAAAAATACTCGTGTTAAGCATTGCATTGTGAGCTAAAACTTCAGTTAAACAACCTGAGCGATTGCCACATATTTGCCATTAATTTAATGAACGAATCCTTGCAAATATCGAAGGCAATTTTATTTAATTAAATTAGCGCTGGAGATAAAGCTGAGTGGAAAAATCATAATTGCCAGGGAATAATGTGGTCATGGATTTAAAAATATCTGGAGCATATCTCATTAATTACACCGGCAAATTCTGAAATTGAGCTGTAAGTTACAAATTCCCTAAATCACGGTGCTTGAGCTTAATTGGGAATGCAGATAAATTAGTTTTTAAAACAACTGTCAGTGTAGATATCAGATCGAAGTGGAGGTGGGTTGTTGGCAATTCAAACTCGAAGTCTGGGACTTCAAGTTAATGCCAGAAGATTGAAAATCTCGTTCTAGAAGCGGAAGTGCAAAACACAAAGCCTTCTTTTCATTTTTAAAAAGTGACAACCTAGAATTCAATATTTGGCACCGAGAATTTGATAGTAGACCAGAAAATCGATTTTCCAGAATTCGATTTCTGAAAAGGTATTCACTAGTGGCTCAAAGAAAACGTTGCATTAGTTTTGGTCTGGTAAAATTCAATGAAGTTTAAAAAACGATTGTCAGCATAGATAAGAGGTTTATTGTTACTTCAGCTTTTGGAATTGTGTTTGGATTTTTTTTATTATTGGTGCTTCCTCACTAAGTATTGGCATTTTAAAGATCAGCATTTCATCTTTGCTTTCCACAATTAAATGCAGAATTATCATAAAGAAAATCCACCCAGCAGCTCTCACAATGGAGGAATAAGGTTTAAAAAAATGGAACTTTTCAGAGCATGTTTTGATAGAGAAATTTCGTTGATGAAGAAAATTCTGTTTGTCCATATCTTCAAAACAGTTCAGATATTTATCATTGCTGGCATTTCTGTGAGTGATTTCTTCCTTACCAATATGCATCACAAAATTTTGTCTAATGGAAGCAAGCCTCAAAATTACAAGAGCAAGGGTGTGCATAGGGTTAATTTTGAACAGAATGTAGACTTTGAACTTTCAGAATGGGGAGAGTTGAACAGTAGAAAAATAGAAGCAAAAGATTCTACAAATTCATTTCCAGAAATCAAATTCGATTTTTGAGGGACAAAGAGGAGTGTTTCATTCAAACTCAAAATTCGAAATTGTTAAGAAACTACTATTTTTCATTACTTTTTCTGGGCAAATGAAAATGAAATTTGAAAAATGAAAACATGGGTTTTCTTCAGAACGAGCCTAATTAGACTCCATATGGGCAATTTTCTCAAATTCATTTCTGTTTGGGATATTTTTATGGTTCTTCCAACCCATATTTTGCAGAATGCATGGGTAAATCAGTGTCTAAATTGAGAGTGAATGCCTAGACATCAAAAATTGCTTCTTTTAATAAGATGCAAGGGAAACTAGATATTGGATGCTTTGAGTAAAATTGTTGATTTGAGAGGGACATGAATCCTGTGTCGGAATATATTGCCAAATTCAAGTTTTATTTGTCGTCTGAAGCTGCGCATCCAGAATGATATATTGGTAAAGGAAGTCATCCACAAGAAAAGAGTAGAAGTACATGAAAGCATAGATATATTTTTACAGGTAGCTCAAGGGAAAGCTTCATCTTCAAGGGACAAAGCCATAGGTACATCAACAGATCAGTCAGCATACAGAGGCAGAAGATCAATGAGACAAAGACAAGCATGAGGACATGCTTGAAGATCAGCAAGGGGGAGATGTTGGCCCTCAGTTTTGGTCTATTTTTGCTTAGGGAAACCTACTTAATCCTTATATTTTCCATCCATTTTCCATCACATCCATCTCATTTTGATGTATTTTATGCATATTCAGGTGTTTAATTTTAATTTTGCAATTTCTAGAAGTTTTTATGAAAATTGAGTTTCAAGTGCAATTTTGGACTGAATCAGAAATTCCCGTAATAGTTATGTGGATGACCTATTTGCAGGACATTTGGGCTCGAGTTTGATGCATGGATGGAAAGCTTGGGAACTAGGACTAAGCTAACTCCACTTGGTTCGGCCATAACAAGCTTTATTAGGCCCGGTCAAGGCTGGTCAAACATGACTAGTCACCAGAAAATCCCTAGGAAATAGGGCAGTTTTGAGATTTTATGGGATTGACCATATTTCTTGGGATGGATTGGATGAGTTTGACTTAGGTAGGTGGATATGAGTAGATATGAGTGTTAGATATAATATAGATCAGTTTGTTTCATTAAACCTTTATTTAAAGCCAAAACTTTGATGGCTTTTGTAATGGAATTTGTATGTAACTGTTGTATAATTTGAGTTGGGAGCTAATTTGAAGAACTTGTTTCATTCCAATTTGTTGTTCATGCTTGGTTGATCTACTGAAGTTGTTGTAGCTGATATTTCTTCAAGTGTGCAAGGCAAGGGTGGAGGGCCCCCACACCAAGCTAAGTACACTTCTTGGTTTAATTTTCATAGTTTTCATAGACTAGTTTTTGTTTCAAATGTATTTAGATGTGTGATGATTGCTGAATGAATATTGGTTTAATTCTAATCTACATATGAAGGGACACACAAGAATTTAAGTTAAATTCTCCTTCTATTTGATCTTGAACTAAAACTGAATTTCATTCTCCTTTTCTTATTTGAAGTTATTTATGCATTTCTGGTTTGAAGCAATGGTGATTGTGATATAGTAGGATTGTGAAGAAGGACAATATGGACCTCCTTAGTTAGGAGCATCTTCTTCTACATCTTCTGCATCATAAACCATTGTTAATTAGTGCTCTTAGATTTATCTTCATGAATGTAGTATTGTAGAGAAGAACAACCTGGTTTTCCTAAGTTAGGAGCCTCTTCCCTCATATATTACATAAGTGAATTAGAAATTGTTAAAATAGGTTTATATTTGTAATATGTACTTCTTTAAATCTTCAAATTTTATCTTCTAAACTTGATTATATCTGATGTCCATATACAGTGGATTTGCCTCCAAGTTTTACAAACCCGGATTGATAATTAAATACTTGTGTTAATTTAGTCAATAAATTAGCCCAACACTGGTCGCGGAAGGTCTAGCTACTGAATAACTTGTCGAAGAGGTTAAGCAGGTAGCCCTGCAGAGTGGTGCCGATGTTGTAGTTGTACATGTGGAATAGGGAAATCTTCATAGCAAGATCACCGTGTCAGCCGAGTGACTCGAGGGCGAGCCACGACCTTTGTGTTGGGGGCCTATTGGGATGCGGTCCCCTGGGTCAGTTTTGGGGTTAAAAACCCAAGTTTTAATGTAAATTTTGGTAAAAAGATGTAAAGCCTCCGCAAATTGTGCGTGCGGAGCACGTAGATAGTTAGAAGTAAAAAGGGGTTTAGCCTCTTGTTTATGTACATTCAAGTCGGTTTTGAGATCTACCCATGGTCTGCGGACCATGGGATTGTATGAAGAAAAGCTATAAATAGGTGTGTCTTAGAGAGTCTAAGGTAGTAATCAATAATCTGATATGATGGATGTAATGGGTCAATAGGAGATAGCATTAAGAGGTGAGTCGTAGAGGAGGAAAAGGCTCTGCAGCTGAGTTCATAGAGGCCTAGAGTAGAGTCTGCAGTTGAGTGCACAGACCCTTACAGCTGAGTGCATAGGGAAGTTTGAGTATGTAACCTCATATTGAAGATCAATAAAGAAGACTTTTGAAGAAATTCATGTGTTTTATCTGCTTACTACTGTTATTTATGTTTATGATATATGCTGTGATGGAATAATGTCATTACGAAATATTGATGTATTGATGCACGATTCTATTAGATAAGTCTTATTAACTAAACACAATGAATGTTAAGTATTTATGTGAAGATTATAACATGCTATGTTATGGCTATTAAGCACTTAAGTGGATCTGTGTGAAAACAGATCTAGGGTTAATTTGTGGTGCGCATAAGTAGCTAATTTAGTTGTTAAGGGTCTGTAAAGAACTATTGTAAACCTTTGTGAAGGTCTGGAAGATCTTAAGAGGGAATTACAATGCCAAGCCCTAGGGGCTTATAGATCTGCGCGAAGGCAGATCTAGGGAAATAAAAGACATCACACTAATCTCTGGATGCAAAAACTTTGTTGTAGCATCCCCCCATATTGCGTCGGGTGGGACTTCAACCTGCGCTATGCGGGTTGATGTCGAAAGGGCCAATAGTGTAGGGTTTTGTTTGGCACAATTAATTCTGAACCAGGGTTAGCACCCACTAAGCCAACAATAACCCTGAGGACACAGACACTAATTGGGTCATTTAAAGCTAAAGATTTAAGAAGGATGTATTATCCGCTAGAGTCACAAAAAAAATATAATGCATAGTTTCTTCAAAATTTTGCTGCAGAAAATGAAGTTCAGTTGGACCCGATAAAGAAGTGGAGGCATGAGTTGAGCAAGAAAAAACATGAAGACAAGGGTATGTAGTCTCTAGCCTCCCTTTTCGTCCTCATTGTCACATTGCTGCTATGATGTGTAGATTGTTCAGGAAACCTAATACAAAAAAATTCACAATAGAATGGGTCTCCCTAATGGAGGCTTCCTCTAAAGCCTATATTATAGATTGGGTCACTAGCTTATCCAACAATCTAGTCTTCTAGATCCTAGCCTACCGAAGCAAGCACAATATTACCACCAGGACCATGCCCCATTTCTACATGAGTGCTTATATTATGGATGCAGTGTGTTTCACCTCCGACTTTCCATATATGGGATGGAAATGGACCCTTGAAGACCCTACCCCAATCCATATTTACCATAAAATCCTCTGGGATTCTAATTATGAGCCCCATTTTATAAAATTTGCGATGGAATGATGTTACCCTTGTACCAAGTCATCTTTTATGAAAGACCTCCTAGGTTTTCAAGAGAAGCTCTAAATGACCTTACAACTATAGGAAAATTGTTTGGAAATGAATTATTCACCTATGTTAGGATTTATGGAATCCTAGCTACCCCTCATGTCCTCCCTCTCTACGTACTTGACAAGCTCCTAGCCCGAGAATTTGCCTATAAAACTATGGGCAATGGATTAACCAAATCCCTTAAGGAAGCCAAAAAATATATCTGACCATCTTTTGCTATTCGTTGTGGAGTTTTTACTTTAGAGAATTTCAGGCATGAAATGATTGAAATTACTAATATATTGTATATGAAATTTCCCACTGTTCAGCCCAGGTAGTATGATCTAGCCAAGGTAGCCCAGAATTTCATAGCTTGGGTCAAAGTTCGGCAATTTCAGCACAAGCCTGATGATTTCGATAACCCGTTGGAAACAATCAGAGACTATCACCAGGTAGAAATGTTAGCCAAAGCTCTCATGAACCCCAAAGAGCTAATCAAGTTCAAAGAGTACAAGATTTCAAGGTTAGAGAATCCCCCCTTGATATATTAGGAATTTCACAATAATTTTCACAACAGGAACATGTTTCAAAAGACCCCGAATTCAATTAGGGAAATAAATAAAGTGCAGCACCGACACAACAGATTGAGGAGTCAATGTCTACCAACAAGCCAGACAAGGTATGGGAACAATTTGATAAAATTGTTAATACAACATCACAGGAAGCACATATCTCATCACAAAAAGAAACTCTTAAGACTCATGAGATTATAAAAAAGGCCCCAATCAGTATTGGGTCTTTAGATAAAGTGGTCAATACTAATGACCTGGAATCATTTTGACCCACCCTACATCTGAAGTTGTGCTTAAAATAGAATAAATCCCTCCCCTAGATGTATTTTATAGTCCAAAGCATAGGGCTGTCATGAGCAGACAGAGGAAGAGGAAAATAACTAAATAGTCCTAGGCGTTAGTTCCAGGAAATATACCATTGGATATTGTTTGGAAGGATCCACAAACTAACCCCGCCAATGGTCTAACAAGGCTATCATAGTTTGCAAGAGAGTATGATACAACTACCGTGGATAAAGACTTAGAAGTACAACAGTTGATTAAGGAGAAGGATGACAAGATACTTCAATTAGAAAAGACATTACTTAATGTAAAACCGAGTATTGACGAGGGATGGCAGGCACATGTAAACCAACTACAAAAAAGATTTGATGAGATGAAGCTTCAGCATGAAGCTGACATCAAAAGAAAGAATGACCAATTGCAACAACTCCAACTTAGGATTGATCAGTTCAAAGCTAATCCTAAATTTGAAGATTTCAAGAAAGATACAGGGGAGATTAACACTCTCCTTGCTCCACAACAAGTTGTTTTCTGCCAAAAGTTAGCAGCAATTAATGGTCTGTGTAAAACAAGGAAGTCACTGATGAATCAATTGTCCGATCTGAGGACATACTTTGATGACATTGAAGAAAATATTTTTGACTACCTTTCCTGGTAGGATAGTGCATATGGCATAACAACCGATAAGGATTCAGGATTCACAGAAGGAAATCGTTTTTCAGGATTGGGATATGAAAACGAAACAGGTAGAGGAAACCATCTTTAGTGCAAGGGACGTCGCAAATAACCTCACCAAAACCATTCGCGAGAATATTTTCAATACTATTTTGATTCAAGAATTCCCTATAGATACATTGTTCGATGTCAAAACACTAATGAAACATTGGTAGGATTGGTCCAAGATGAAGGCAGATAACATCAAAAAGTTATCTAAGATAACTTTTAAACATTATTGGAAACACTTGGTCAAACGGTGAAGCCAATGGCTTACGTTATGGTTCTTAACCAATACAACTACTCATATGCTCCCAACACTCTCCGATGCAGTTTATGTGAGATAGATGTGATTAAATCCAAGTCATCATTCAAAATTATAGCCCATGATAGATATCTATGAACTCATGCAGCAAATGAAAGGACAATAGGCTTCTCATTCTGGATGAATTGTTCCAATAGACTCTTTTTTTATCTTTTAGCTTCATTTTAAGGGTGGTTTGTTTGAACCTCCTCAACATTTCAAGTATTTTCTATTTTTATAGTTGATCCTTTAATTATAAATACCCTTTCATGTCTTTTAGAAAGGGGTTCTGAATTTTTGTAAGAAGACTTAAGAGAGTTGCACTATTGTACCTTTTGAATCATCTTAATAGGAAAGTTGAACCAACATTGTTTTTCTTATGAGCAGAGCACTGATATATCAGGTACTATTATCTTTGTGTTATTGCTGTGTTTATATATGATTAATAGTTACACCTTTTCTTTACTATTTTTCTATGTATGATCTTATATGCAGTTGAATACTTATTCACTATTGAAGAGTATGAAGTTGTTATTTTTGAATGCATTGTGAAAACAACAAAATCTTATATGCGATATTTATAAACAATTAATTTCATAACTATTTAATCAAATTAATTATGTTTCTTGCACTTACTTCTTGAATCACTAAATGATATATATTGTTTAGCATATTAGAGAATCTTTCAATCGCACATATAAAGATAAGTTAAATCCCAGGAAATAGATAGCTAGTATATATATATATATATATATATATATATATATATATATATATATTGAAAATAATAGTGGGGGGGAGCTAGGGTTTCTTGTCGACTCTGGTTCTGCTGCTTGTGCCTGCGGAGGCTGGGCTTGCCCCAGGTGGGGCTTCGCTTGGTGACTCACCTCTGCTGCGGGTTGCTGCGTCTGGGGGGCTTTGCTGTTAACGAATCCGGTCGCCGGTGGTGCGGACAATTTTCGGCCTTTCGCTCAGGCGGTTCTCTTCTCCACTTCGCGGCTCTAACCTTTGTCTGTTGTCCCCGGGTTGGTGTGTCTGCAGCAGAGCTCCAGCTTCGTGTTTTGTTTTTGGGCGGCGGCGGAGATTTTCTTTCTTTCTCTACTGGGCTTCGGCGGTTTTCGGCTCTCTCCAGTCTCTCGGTTTGAAGGACCCTACTAGTCTGTGCTGAACCTTGGTGCGGGGGCGGGGGCTTGCTTGGCCTAGTGGGGGCGAGGTGGCTGCCCCAGCCGCCTCTGCCCCCAACCAGAAACGCCTCTGCTCTAGTTGGGCCCTGATGGGCTTCCTTGCTGAGCTGTGGGTTTCTTTTTTTGGTTTTTCGATGGCTTACCTGGACAGTTATTGGAAGCGTTGAGGGATCTGTGGTGTGGAGTCTGTCTCTGCACCGATTCGTGCCGTCTCTTCAATGGCTGCACCTGGTTGGTTTTTCTTATGGCTTTTTTGGAATATGGGCGGTATCTTCCTCTGGCTTCTTCACAGCAGGAGAGTTGAGGGGGTGGGGGGTCTGGCTACCTTGGCTGCCCCTTCCCATTTCGTGCCTCTCCTCTTTGTCTTGGCGGTCATTTCGAACTTTCTGCACTTTCTCCAGAGGCCATTGTTATTTTTCTATTTAGTTTGGCTTGAGATGGGTTGGGGTATCCTCCTGTTGGGGTTTACGATCCATTCTTCTTGCTGCCCTGTTTGAGGGTTTTTGAACTATCGTCTATTTACTGTTTTTATTAGCTTGTTAGTCTTGGAGATTATTCCTGTTGGGGTTTACATACCCTGTTTCTGGATGCCCTGTCTGAGGGCTTTTTCTGCATACTTCCCTGAAGTATTGGTTATTGTAAGTGGTATTTTTGCCACACTACTGCATATGCCTTGGCATCAACAACATGTAATCTCTATTTTCTTTCTAATAGAAATTACGCGCTCTATCTTCCCCGGAAAATATAAATATATATATATATATATATATATATATATATATATATATATATTTGTTTCACCCACATTATAATTCAAATTCCATTATATACTTTTAAAGGGAAACTGGTCCCAATATCCCTAGTCAGAGCCACTATTCCAAACAGAAAAGGAGCAGTTTTCAAGTTCCTGACTGGATGGTTATCCTTGATGTTGAGGCAACGACATTTCGAGCCTTCAACATTTTTGGTTCTAGAAGCAAGGCCCCAACTATGAATGAAAAAATGTTTGATCCCACATCGAAAGGCCATCTAAAGAGTCACTCTCCTTCAAGATCTCCCCCAAATTCCAGATCTCATTCCAAATCACCTACTCCTAGACTAAAAATTATGAAAAAAACCACAAAAGTCTCCTAGCACACTACCTAAGTCATCTGATCAACCTACTTCTCAGGAGATACTCGATGTTCAAACTTTAATTCAGAAATTAGAAGAAATTTCTATTTCGGAAGAAAATCCACAACAATCTAAGTTTCCTGAAAGTAGTGTTTCCTCATATTTTCAATCTATTTGTATTTTAACTTGTTCACAAAGTGAGAAACTTGGGGTTCCTCCATTTGAGTTTCCCTTTCCTTCCCATCGAAGAAAGACGAAAAAATCTGAAACTTAATCATTCACTAGTGAGATTTTATCATCTACTCCACCTCAAACACATTCATTTTATACATCATCGCCATTTTTCTCTCCTTCGCTCAATCCTCCCTTTTACACTCCCCCTTCTCAATCAACTGGTGCTGATTCAACCATCACTAGCACATGGGCTACTTCTTCTTCCACACAATCAACCTCTTCTTCTATTACAATTCCTTCTACTCAAGTTCCCATAATGGCAGGTAAACAACAAAATCCACCAACGGTTAGACCATGGACTAGTCCTGGAGCTGTTCAAATGGAAGCCCCTCTCCATCCTCTACCTAAGCATCCTAAAAGATGGTTACCAAAGTTTAATCCTCACGATGGACTCCCTACTGAAGAACATCTCCATAATTTTATGCTGGCCATTAATCTCAATGGAGTGGTAGAAGAATATTGTGTGGTAAGATTATTTCTCTACACCCTTAAAGGATTTGCAAGTTCGTGGTACTTCTCATTAGCACCAGCATCTATCACTAGTTGGGATATATTTGAAGAAATTTTTTTGACTAAGTTTGGTGATGATTTCACATCTGCTACTTTAATCATTGATCTCTCCAATATTAAAGCCAATCCCGATGAGAAAATCAAGGATTTCAATTCTAGGTTTAATAGATTGTTAAACAAAATTCAGATACCTCTAAACCTGGTGTTGATGTTCAAATCAAGTGGTATAGTTTTTCTCTTCCTTCCAATATCTAAATTTTTGTAGATAGGGCTAATAGAGCCACTTTAGTAGACAACATGAAAGATTCAATATTTGTAGAAAATAGGATTCTTGACTTAGAAAAGAAAACTGCTTAAGAAGAAAGAAAAAATAAGAAGGTTACCTTCAAAGAGGAACCAAAGAAAAAAAAATCCAAAAGATACTTTTGGTCTAGAAGGATTAGAAAAGGTCCTTAAATCGATGTTGAATGAAATGGTAGAAATAAAAAAACAAGTAGTTGAGTCTTCTAAAAAACCTTTCAGATATTTTAGGAGAACCCAAACATCAAACCCTTAGCTTCCTAATGTCGTATCAAATGTTTAATCTGATCTAGAGGAGGATGAAGAAGAAACAACATTATCTGTCGAGGAATCTCAAGATGAAGAAACAATCGAACTTCAGGTATTATGGGCTTTATTATTCCTACTTTAGATAATGATGAAGAACATGAATCTTTTCCAGTTAGTACATGAAGTACGAGTCTTGCCGATTAATCGTAATCAACCCAAAAGAAAAAATATCCTACTCCTAGTACTAAGGACAAAGCTGCACTTAAGAAATACTCTTCTACGTCTTCCAATTCAATTCCATCTTCTTCCAATTCTCCATCTACATCTAAAAATTTGGTTGTTCCTGACACCATAGAATATAATATAGTTGAGGATATGAAGAAGGTCAAGGCTAACATTTCCTTCTATGAAGTTGCTAACGTAAAGCAACAACAACAAATTTTTACTTCAATAATTAAATGTAGTCCCTGCATCCCCTTTTCCTATTGTTGTTACTTATAAAGCTTCTAAAGGAATAGAAAAGCCCCCCATTTATCTTTTAGATAAGATTGATTCCACTGATGTCATCCTAATTGGAGATAGGTCAAACTCTCATACTCCTCCTTTCCTTTTGAGCTTTGAAATATTCAATAAGAATGTGCATAATTTCTTAGTAGACTTTGGGGCATCTTCAAATGTATTGCCTTATCTAGTTTGTCTTAAACTGAATGTTGAACCCCAGAAGTCTGCTCTACATATTGTTCAACTCGATAGAACCAAAGTCAAAGGGTTAGGGGAAATCAATTCTATTCTCATTAGACTTTCTTGTAATGCTAAAGTTTTTCAAATCATTGATGTATTAGTTGCTGATATTCTTGACTTTTATGGTTTAATTCTAAGTAGAGATTGGTCAATGAAGCTACATGGTTATTTAGCTACTCACTCTTCTCATATGTGGCTTCCTTATAATGGTAAGCCTTATCAAATTTGCATTGACAGAGAAAATCACATTAAATATTCAGTAACTGACTTGGATGAGGGAAATGAACCAATGGTCTTCACCAATACCATTCTTGGGTAGTTTCAATGCACAGGAATCTCCTTTCAAGATTTATTTTGTCACCTCTCAAGTTGAAACTTTTTCACAGACAAACTCATCCAGATGTGTAAATATTGTAGATAAACCAGTAGTTAAATCTTTGTTTTAGACTTTATATTTTAATGGTTCTTGATCCAATGATGATGCTGGAGAAAGATGTATTACAATAAATCCTGAAGGAGAGAAAACAATGATAACATGTAGATTAGAATTTGAATGCACCAATAACATTTTTGAATATGAAGTTCTGGTTCAGGGTTTGTACAAAGCAATACGTCTTAATGTTAAATACCTTCAAGTGTTTGGAGACTCTGAAATTGTTATTAAACAGGTGAGAAACACCATACATTGTGTCTCGAGCCACTTGAAACATTATCAATTGCTTGTTCAAACTCTTACTTCTCATTTTATTTCATTTAATATTTATCCTATCCCAATAATTCAAAATGCTAGTGCTAATCTACTAGCTAATGTCGCATCCAAACTGATCCCACCATAGGATTATAGTCCAGGTAGATTTTCCACTAAATTGATTTTTCGTCCTTCAATTCCAGACAATCTCACTAATTGTTGTGTGTTTAATGATGACAAGGACATTGTAAGTTTCTTAACATCACAAGGGTCATATACTAATAAGGTAATAGATGAAGGCGAACATGACAAACATATGAAGCAATCAATTGAGGAAAATTCCTTACCAAAGTTTGTAGTCAAGCTTGAAGATTTATATGACTTAAAGGATAGATTTAAAAAGGCCACTAACTGCAAACTACAAAGTTCAACTTTGAGGTTTGAATTGATAAACCTTGGATCTGATATGAAACCTCAAAACATTAATTTAGGACTATGACTTTCATCAGATGAGAGATTGGCCTTTATTCATTTGTTAAAGAAATACACTTTTTCTTTCTTTCTTGGAATTGTGATGATTTAAAAACTCACAATTCCTCTATCATTCAACATACTATCCCAATGGTACCTGATGTTAAGCTTGTTTAGAAAAAGCTAAGGAAAATTCATGCCAATATTGAAAATAAAATCAAGAGCAAACTGAACAAACTCCTAAAGGACAAAATCATTTTTCCAGTTAGGCACTCTAAGCGGGTTTCAAATTTGGTACATGTTATGAAGAAGAACAATGATATTCACATTTGCATCAACTTTAGAAATTTAAATAAAGCTTGTGAGAAAGACAACTTTCCACTTCCACCCCTGGAACAAATCTTGAAGTTTGTAGCAGGTTTTGAACTGATGTCTTTTCTAGACGATTTCTCAAGGTATAACCAAATCCTGGTTCATCCACATGACATATTAAAGAATACTTTCAAGACTAAATGGCTAACTTATGCATATCAAAAAATTCCTTTTGGATGAATAAATGCAGGAGCAACCTTCCAATGAGCTACAAATATTGCCTTTAGAGGTCTGATCAATAAAATTGTTGTTGTTTACTTGGATGATATTACTTCCTAGAAAAGGAATAATCATTATCATGATTTAAAATAGATTCTTGAAAGGTGTATTACATATGGGATTTCATTAAACCCAAGTAAGTCATACTTTGTACTTAGTGAAGGGAAACCTCTAGGATTTATTGTATCCAAGGAAGAGATTTACATAGATCCTGACAGAATTAAGGCAATTTCTAATATTCCTTTTCCTCATAATAAGAAATCAATACAATCTTTCCTAGGACAGATTAATTTTTTGAAAATATTTGTTCCAAATTTTTCTCAAATTGTTTTGCCTCTACAAGTTATGATCAAGAAAAACTCTGTTTTTAAATGAGGACGTAATAAAAGAGAATCATTTGAGTGAATAAAGAAAGCTATCGTTGATGCTCCCTCTTTAATAACTCCCAACTTTTTTGATCAATTCATTTTGTATACATTTTCTTATGAGTTGTCCTAAGTTTGAGTTCTAACACAAATCAAAGATAAAAAAAAATAGAGGCACCTATCTCGTTCTTCAACTCCAACTTACAAGGAGAAGAGCTCAACTATTCAGAAGTGGAGAAACAAGGCTTTGCATTTTTTAAGTCCGTCAAATACTTTAGGCCTTTTCTTTTGAAAACTCGTACTAAACTAATTGTCCCATTCCTAGTAATAAGACAATTGCTTGTTCAAAAATAATTGGGAGAAAAGAGAACAAATTGGGTCACTGCTATGCAAGAATATGACATTGAATTTAAACCTGCTAAAATTGTAAGAGGTCAAGGTTTTTGCAAACTGATTACTAGAGCTTCTAATATATCATCTGGCAAGGAATCAGGTAACACTATCCAAATATCTGAGGTATGCCTTACTAATACTGAATCTCAATACACTGATCTCATTTTTTATTTAAAGAATGGTTATGCTCCACCCAAACTCAATTACAAAAGTAAAAGGGCTTTAAGGATGAAATCCAATCAATATGAACTCATTGATGATGTGTTATTTAGAAAAAAATATTATTCAATTTTGTTAAGGTGCTTAGAAAAATATGAAGCACAAAGGGTTTTGCAGGAATTACATGATGGACCAGCTGGTGGACACTTTGGAGGAGACACCACCGCTCACAAAATCCTGCATGTTGGATACTACTGGCCAACTCTTTTTAAGGATACACATGCCTATGTTAGAAAGTGTAAAATTTTTGAAATTGTTGTAGGAAGATAGAGAAAACCAACCTTAGCTCTTCAACTAGTCAACATTGAACATCCCTTTGAACAATGGGGATTGGATATTATTGGTAAGATTCTTCGTCACTCTTCCAAGTAGCATAGGTTTATCCTTAATACTACACATTATTTCACAAAATGGGTTGAAGTGATACCGCTTAAAGCAACCAATTCTAACAATATCATTGAATTCATTGATCAATACATTATTACCAGGTTTGGTCTACCTAATGCACTCATTTTTTATGATGCATCTTACTTTTTAGGAAACCATATGACTGGGTTTGCTTTAAAAAGAGGATTTAAACTTAAATACTCTGCTAATTATTATCCCCAGGGAAATGGTTTAGCAGAATCAAATAATAAAAACCTCATTAGGATTATTAAGCAAACTGTTGATTAAAGCCAAAATAATTGGCATAAATATCTGATGTTTTCTCTATGGGATGATAGAATAACTGAGAAGGCCTCCATAGGTACTTTTCTCTTTAATATAGTGTATGGGAAGGAGGCTATTCTCCCTCCTAATCTAGTCCTTCCCTCATCAGCTCTAGTACAATTTATCGAAGAAACACATTCTTCCTCTCTGAGATTAAGGATATCGAATATACTTAAATTAGAAGAAGAAAGGGACAAATCCAAATAAACACATGCTCACCATAAAAAACTAGTAAAATATTCCTTTGATACAAGCTCAGTTGATAAGAAATTTTTTTGAATTGGAGACTTAGTCCTAAAATGGGACAGGGCACATGAAGACAAAGGAAAACACACTAAATTTCAAAAATTGTGGCTTGGACCATTTCAAATTGTTGAGCAATTAGGCCCATCAACTTTTATTTTGCAAGATTTACAAGGAAAGAGGGATGCTCTTCTTGTTAATGGCCTAATTCTAAAAAATATATATTTTCTTGAAGGAACATGAGTTCTAATGTAAATATGTAAATATTCACATATACATACTAGTGTTTTTGGTATAAATAATTTTAAGTAACATACAAATGGATTTTTATCATTATCTCTAATCATTCTATGATTTTTGACTTCTCAAAGTATAAAATTTTTAGGAAATAATTAGGAACCTTAAGAAATGGGTGATTATTATAAAACTCTGAAATATTTTTCCATCGAAGTTGACACCTATTTCTCCCTAAAGAGACTTATAAAATCTTCGATCTAGTTATCAGTCAGGAAAAGTTTTCTTTTAAAAAGTAAATACTATTTGGAGTTTCAACACCTTAAACTTCAATTGTCATCCAACACTCTTAAGGAGTGAATGAACCTCCCCATTCAATAGTCATACATTTTTAGAGTGTAATTAAAAAATACAACAAATTTAAAAGATCAAAGGTCTCATCAAGAGCCTACTTACCATGATCATGGGAAAATAATAGGTTGACATTGTCACTACTGGCCACCAAACTAGGATAATGGCTTTTGGCTATATAATCATAAGACAAGGAGTCTCATCATGAGCTAGCTTGTTCAACTTTATTACAACCTGTGAATGACATTGTCATTATCTGGCTACCAAACCAAGACTGTGAATTTTAAAAATATCTTCTATATATATATATATATATATTGCCTCTAAAGATTACAACTAAAGTGGATGGGATCCTGGTTCATTATCAGTTAAAAGGTAACCCTATCGAGGCTATGGATGCTTGTTGGTAGTAGTGGCTCTACGTGTGACAAAGCAAGTTCATACTAAAATCTAAGCTTCAATAGCCACCTACCTTATCTTTACAACTGATAAATGACTGATGCAAATAGTGAAGATTTTCATCTATAAAAGGTTGCAAGAAAGTTACAACCAAAGTGAGTTTTTTTATTCATAGGAATCTTATATACCTAATATTTCAAAATAAATTTTCTTTCCCAAATCTTTTTTCTTCTCATTAAGTTTAAATTTCACTATATATACATTTCTGAGAGATAATTGGTTCTTACAATGAATCACCAATTTTTTGGTCGCTCAACAATCCCCCATTATAATTATATAAGTTAACTTAGCCATAATGGGGACCCTTTAAAATTTTCAGTATAGAGCATTTTAAAAATTAAATAAAAGAAGATTCCTAAAAAACCCAAAAATTATGTTATCTACACCTAGGATTTAAACCTATTTGGAATTCAAATAACTAAAGCAAAAAGTTAATAGGACCCTTCACATATCACCTATCTGCAATCACATAGGTTAGAGAAAAGTAAGATTTTAAGAAAAAGCGCGATGCAACTTGCCTAAGGCTTAGTAAATTTACGATAGGTCATATATAGCTTTAATAAAGAAAAACCCTCTACACACGTAAAGGTCAGAATTAGTCTCGCTAGCAAGTCACCTCATTATTGAAAAAATAATAACACATAAGTTATATCAGAATTTTACATTTGTTACCACAACCTTGAACTCCCGATAAGACTTTCTCCGATATCACGAGAAGTACTCCATCACAGTTTCCTCGTCACAATACTCATATCACATCGCAAAACTCAAAACGAGTCTTGACAAGGGAACTTTCAATGTGAAAATTCCTGCTACAAGCCTTTTGTTGCATATCTAAAAGGTTAATCCATCACATATTGGAAAGAGGAGGATTTCATGAATTAGATAATATGCACGCCAATGAAACTTGTGATGCAAAATAAACCAGCAGGGCGCTTACCTGTACAAAGAGCATATGAACCCACATTTATTCATTTATGATTAGTTATAAAGGCATTGCTTGTTCTTGGTAATGTAAATGATTTGATGGATCACATATAGTTTTTTGAATTTTGTGTTAAATGCCTGTTTTCATTCTATTTCGTCGTTCTCGCCTTAAGTTTCTAATTCTAAGTTTTGCTCCTTATTCTTTGTGTTATCTCTGTTTCAGGCTAGTCTCGCTAAACAGAACTCAGGTGAAATTTCAAGAGCCGCTAAGAAGAACAAGAAACCAATGGTGACACCACAGTCGGCTCCAACCTACTACAGAGCTTACTGAGATGCCTCCATTGTTCTCTGATACAACATGTACTACAGACTCTAGGTGTTCTTATTAGGAAGAAATATATAAACTCTTTGAAGAAGAAGAACGCAAAGTAGTTATGAGACAAGTCACAATGCCAAATGACACTATATCGACTTCAGAAACCACCTGGGCATACGTCTCCATTTCCTATCTCCATCAAATTGTGGCTTGAACAAACATTATGCCATACACTGATTTGGTCAAATGGATTATTGACGATGTGAACATCGCAGATATAACCTTCATAATCCTAAGGACACAGACACTAATTGGATCATTTAAAGCTGAAGATTTAAGAAGGATTTATCATCTGCCAGAGTCACAGAAAATCTATAATGCACATTTTATTCAAAAGTTTGATGCAGAAAATGAAGTTCAGTCGGACCCAATAAGGCGATGGAGGCGCAAGCTGAGAAAGCACAAACATGAAGAGAAGGGTATGTATTCTCTAGCCTCCCTTGCTGGTTGTCATTGTCACATTGCGGCTATGATATGTAGATTGTTCAAGCAACCTAATAGACATAAATTCATAATAGAATGGATTCCCCTAATGGAGGATTCCTATGAAGCCTATTTTATGGATTGGGCCACTATCCTATCCAACAATCTAGTCTCCCAAATCCTATCCCACCGATGATCCGGGTTCCTTCAACTACCAGACTCATCCAATATCTTTTACTTATGTGATGTTGTTAGAATTTAATTTAAAAGAGCATAAAATAACATGTATGCATGCTTAAGAAAGAGGAAACATAACAAGGATCAGCAAGTCAAAACACGAGACATTTGATAACGGAGTTCATCGAGTGTGGACTATGTCTCTGGGCCCATGTCAAGATGGTTGAGGCTACTTCATATGATGCTATAAATGATGATGATGTACATGGAATAATCTTTGTCATATCAAGGAAACACACCCTCAACCAAGAGTGGCTTGTCTCTCCACAATACATTCCGCTTACATGAATTCTCACCCATGAAGGCTTCCTCTCAGCATGAAAACTTCACATGATCTCACACAATGTGGTAATGAGTATCCCTTCAACATAGTTACACAGGGATCTCAACAACAATACATAGCATGAAAAGCTAAATACATCTCACATAATGTGGCAAAATAGATCCCACAATTTAACATCAAACAGGAATCTCAAAACATAATACATCATCCAACAATTATGAATGAAAACATGACATGATTGATTCATGTACCTGCACCTCTGAAGTTGGCCAAAAAAATGGAAGGCTCAACTGCAAAACTAATGACTTCATCACTAAATTTCTGTCATCAAGAGGTGTAAAATTGACTATCCATTTGTCGGATTCTGACACTGTCAAAATCTGGGATTGTAGGAATCTTTTAGATTCATCATGATTCTCCAAACATTTTGTCCTCTAGGCTGACTGGATATATGCTGCTCAAATCACTAATCTGATCTTGCCGTCATGATCCTAGTGATATTCTAAGACCTTGAGTATAAAGTTGGTTGCATTTTAAATCTGGAGAATTTCAGCCTCCAAGGAATCTGGAAGATTCCCTCAAGATTCTTCAAACAATCTGCTTTGCTGGGAATCTGCAAATATGCTGCTCAGATGGTGATTCTAATTTCACCATCATGTTCCCTATGAAATTCCGATTAAAATGACTATAACTTCATATAATTATGATAAAATTAAAATTTACCTCCCCATGGAATCTTTTAGGGAACAAGAAATATTCTCTGCAAAAGATTCTTTGTCTCAAAAAATGTGCCATCATGGTTCCACCTCCTGGAACTGAAAATCATGGTTCCACCTGGCATAGTTCCACATAGGCTCGTGGTTCCACCTGCAACTTCGTTGGCCTCGCTGTCTAATCGCTGGTATCCCTGTGCATCTGCGGAACTCGAGCTTATATGAAAAATTTCGACAGAATATTCAAGGAAAAGGTCGGTGGCGCATTGGTAGCACCACCTGGTAGAAGGTGCGCATGAGATTTGGGAAGGGTCAGGTTTGAATCCCTGCACACTCCCTTTTCAGTGACCTGTTATACTTGTTTCATGTAATTAGGCAGGTGTGAACAACGATTTGGTAATGGTTATATTTTTTTTTGGGGACCGCTCGCTTGGGGCCCAACCACGTGGTCCAGGCGGGTTCGACCCCCGCCGGTCCCATAACTCTATGGCTCCATAACGAGAATGGTATGTAGGCCATGGGGCGGAGTTCCTGGCCAACTAGACCCCGACCCCATATATATATATATATATATATATATATATATATATATATATATATATATATATATATATATATATATATATATATATATATATATATATAAGTTGTTTTCACATGGACCAGGGGTGGCAGGGTTGACAGCCTGTCGCCCCATTTAATTTTTTGATTTATACATATATATTCAGATAGTTAAGATTTGAGGTGGTGGGGTTGGTGGCCCGCCACCTATTTATATATATTTTTTGTTTTTCCCAACCTCTTAGTGAATTTAGAAAACTTCTCGAACCAGGGAGGTTATTGGGAAAATTAACGATACCACAAATTTCCTGGAAGTTTACCAGATTCTCGTGTCGGATTTCGACTAATTTGCTGCCTCTTTAGTCAGCCACTTGTACAAGTCAACCCTGAACTTTGACTAGCCCTATCTCCTCCATACGAGCTTGGATTTGAGTGTCGTTCACATCGTTGGAATTAGGGTGACAAGCACTTAGATATGAGGTTCAGTTTGTTGCAATTTGACCACTTTGAATTTTGACCATTTTTGAACCCTCTTGGACTTCTGCATGTGTCTAGAGCCACCTGGATCAACCAAAGCAAGCACAATATTACTACCAAGACCATGCCCCCTTTCTACATGAGTGCTTATATTATGGACACAGTGTGTTTCACCTCTGATTTTCCATCTATGGGATGAAAATGGACCCTTGAAGACCCTACCTCGATCCATATGTACCATAAAATTCTCTGGGAGTCCAATTACCCTTATACCTAGTCATTTTTTATGAAAGACCTCCTAGGTTTTCAAGAGAAGCTCTAGATGACCTTACAACTATAGGCAAATGGTTTGGAGAGGAATTATTCACCTATGTTAGGATTTATAGAAGCCTAGTTTCCCCTCATGTCCTCCCTCTCTATGTACCTAACAAGCTCCTAGCCCAAGAAGTTGCCTATCAAACTGTGGGCAATGGCTTAACCAAATCCCTTAAGGAAGCCAAAAATTCTATCTGGCCATCTTTTCCTATTCACTGTGGAGTTTTTACTTTAGAGAATTTCAGGCATGCAACACTTGAAATTGATAACACACTGTGTATGGAATTTCCCATTGTTCGGCCCAAACAATATGATCCAGCTAAGGTAGCCCAAAATTTCATAGATCAGGTCAAAGTTCGGTAATTTCAGCATGAGTCTGATGATTTTGATGACATGTTTGAAACAACTTGAGACTATCAACAAGTAGAAATGTTAGCCAAAGTTTACCCCGAAGAGTTAATGAAGTTCAGAGAGTACATGAGTTCAAGGTTAGAGAATCTTCCCCTTGATATATTATGGATTTTGCAATCAATTTCACAACAAGAACATGTTTCAAAAGACCCCGGATTCAATCAGGGAAATAAATAAAATGCAACATCAACACAACAAACTGAGGAGTCACCATCTACCAGCAAGTTAGACAAGGTATGGGAACAATTTGATAAAATTGTTAATACAACATCATAGGAAGCACATACCTTATTGAAAAATGAAACTCTTAAGACTCATGAGATTACAAAGAAGCCCCCAATCACTATTGAGTCTTCAGATAAATTGGTCAATACTAATGAATTGGAAATCATTCTAGTTGATCACCCTACATCCAAGGTTGTGCTCAAAATAAAAGAAATCCCTCCCCTAGATGTGTTTTATAGTCCAATGCATAGGGTTTTCATGAGAAAACAGAGGAAGAGGAAAAGAACTGAACAGTCCTAGGTGTTAGTTTTGGGAAATATACCATTGGATATGGTTTGGAAGGATCCACAAACTGACCCTACCAATGATCTAACAAGGCTATCGTAGTTCGCAGGAGCGTATGCTACAACTACCGTGGATAAAAACTTTGAAGTACAACAATTGATTAAGGAGAAGGATGAGAAGATCCTTCAATTAGAGAAATCATTACTTAATGCAAAATAGAGTATTGATAAGGGATGGTAGGCACATGTAACCAGGCTACATAAAATATTTGATGAGATGAAGCTTCAGCATGAAACTGACATCAAAAGAAAGAATGACCAATTGCAACAACTCCAACTTAGGATTGATCAATTCAAAGATAATCCTAAGCTTGAATATTTCAAGAAAGAATCAAGGGAGATTAACACTCTCCTTGTCCGATCCAAGGACATACTTTGATGACATTGAAGAAAATATTTCTGACTATATTTCCTATCAGGACAATGCAGATGGCATAGCAGTTAATCCTCCAAGGATTAAGTATTCATAGAAGGAAATCCTTTTTTGGGATTAGAATATGAAAACGAAACAGGAAGAGGCAACCATATTTAGTGCAAGGGACGTCACAAATAACCTGACCGAAACTATTCGCAAGAATCTTTTCAATGCTAATTGATTCAAGAATTACCTATAGATACATTGCCTAATGCCAATAAACTAATGAAACATTGGCAAGATTGGTCCAAGATGAAGGTGGATAACATCAAAAATTTATCTAAGCTAACTTTTGAACATTATTGGCAAAACTTTCTCAAACCGCATAGCCAATGGCTTATGTTATGGTGCTTAGCCAATACAACTACTCATATGCTCCCAACACTCTTTGATGCAGTTTATGTGGTACAAATGCGATTAAATCCTACTCATCCTCCAGAATTAAAGCACATGATAGATATCTATGAACTTAGGTAGAAAATGAAAGGACAACAGGCTTCTCATTCTAGATGAATTGTTCCAACATACTCTATTTTATCTTTTAGCTTCATTTTAAGGGTGGTTTGTTTGAACCTCCTCAACATTTCAAGTTTGTTCTATTTTTATAGTTGATCCTTTAATTATAAATACCCTTTTATGTCTTTTAGAAATGGGTTTTGATTTTTTGTAAGAAGACTTAAGAGAGTTTCACTATTGTACCTTTTGAATCATCTTAATAGGAAAGATGAACCAACACTATTTTTCTTATGAGCAGGGCACTGATATATCAAGTACTATTATCATTGTGTTATTGTTGTGTTTATATCTAATTAATAGTTACACCTTTTCTTTATTATTTTTCTATATATGATCTTATATGCAGTTGAATACTTATTCCCTATTGAAGAATATGGAGTTGTTATTTTTGAGTGCATTGTGAAAACAACAAAATCTTATATGTGATATGTATAAACAAGATTAATTGATTTACTATTTAATCAAATTAATTATCTTTCTTTCACTTATTTCTTGAATCGCTAGATGATCTATATTGTTTAGCAACTTAGAGAACCTTTCAATAGCACATATAAAGATAAGTTAAATACTGCAAACTAGATAGCTAGTAATATATATATATATATATATATATATATATATATATATATATATATATATATATATATATATGTTTGTACTCCTATATTTCTATTCATTGCATCCATTTCACCCACATTATACTTCAAATTCCATTATATACTTTTAAAGGGAAACTGGTCCCAATATCCCAACTCGGAGCCACTATTCCAAATAGAAAAGGAACGGTTTTCAAGTTCTTGACCAGGTGGTTATCCCTGATGTTGAGGTAGCAAAATTTCGAGACTTCAATAGAAGGTGAGACCAAGTCTTTTTGAGACAACAAGACTTCCAGAGACTAGGCCTTAAGGGTAGTTTTCTAATAAGATGCCACACATGAGGGCCATATTATTTTCCAGTAAAGTAAAAAATTCTCAAAGAAGCCCGGTCACTTGTAGAGGGAAACTGTGAGGTTTTCCAGGTTCCTTTTTTAGTTGGTAGAAGAGATATTTATTTTTTATTTTCTCTCTATTGGACATTAGATAAACCAATGTTCCTTGTGTGTTTCATGACATGGACTAACCGCCTCTTGTGGATCCTTATCTCTGATGATGTGATCATTGCTTAACACATGTGGGTTTTGGTTTAACAACAATCGTGATTCCCAACAAGTGGTATCAGAGCGTAGGTCATGAGTTTGATACACCCACGACTCGTGTTGGGGGGGGAGATTATTGGACATTGGATAAACCAATGCTCCCCATGTGTTTTGTGACATGGACTAATGCCTCTTGTGGATCCTTATCTATGACGATGTGATTGTTGACTAACACCTATGGGTTTTGGTTTAATGACAATCATGATTCCCAACACTCTCGATGGATTCAGTAATGGCTTTAGTAAGATTGAGGGATCAAGATAGGTTGGATGGCACATCTAACTTTGGTGTCTAGAAAATATAGTGCCTTCTTATTTTGGAAGAGCATGGGATGAAGGAGTTTTCTACAACACCTATTTTTGTATTAACATATCCTATCATGTTGCATGAGTGCTAGAAATGTGATGCCAAGGCTAGGCATATTATTCTAGATGGGGTCAAGGACCACATTGTACCATATTTGGCAGAAGAAAATACAACCAAGAAGATGTGGGATGCTATAAAAAAAAAAAATCCAAGATAAAAATATGAATCAGAAAATGATCCTAAGAGAGAAGCTCATAAGCATGAGAAAAAATAAGGGAGAGAATGTTCTCAATTATCTCACCCACATCAGGAAAATTAGAGATGAGCTAGCATCCATTGGAGAGAAGGTCGATGACAAAGAGCTTGTGAGAACAACCTTGAATGGGTTTCAAAAGAAATGGGATGTTTTCATGCAAGTGGTTAGTTTAAGATCTGATTTTCCTACTTAGGAAAACTTGTTGAATGACTTCACATGGGAGGAGCTTCGACTGAGCCTTATGAAAGGAAACAATGGTACTAGCAACAATTATGAGTAGAAGGGAGAGGACAATGAGAATGTTTCCCTTGTGAGGAAGGGAAAATCGAATAAGGGATCCAGTAAAGGGTCCAACTCTAACAAGGAAAGTAATAATACATGTTGAAGATCAATTGCTATGGCTCTCATGAGTTTGTCCATCACTGCAACAATTTCCTGCACGAGAAGAAAGGTGACAATAAGGGCAAGAAGAATACAACGACAACCACAAATGAGATTTCTAGATGGATGGAGCATGATTTTTCACTCATCACTTGCAACAACAGTCCAGGATAGTTGTGGCATAATGGAATGGGCCATAGGGTACTCAAGGTGACAATTTTTCCAGATGCGAGCACAAATCGCGATGGTGTACAATGTAGAACACCTTTCTCGCTAAAAGGGGTTGTTGGTAGATATATCCTAGAAACGTGTTCTAGACCTGGGTGATATTACTAAGGCTAGGAACGCAAGAGAAAAAATATCTCCAAGCCCAAGTTATTCTTTTGAATGGAAATGTCATAATTAAATTAGTTAATCATCTTTTTATAATTTTCCTAAGTTTTAACTTAGGGAAATAAATTAATTAACTAGTAATAATTTAGACATGGTCTATCTTCCTCTAGAGACATCTAGAAAAGTTTCTAAGTGGTGTTAGCCATTGATTAGATCATTTCAGATCTATATCTTGGTTGTCGATTTATCAAAGAGGTATTATAAAGGAAATCGATGGGAAACCTTGGATATCATGATCATGGTTATTGGGATTTGAAAACAACAAGGGTTTCAAAAATAGTTGAAGCAATGAATATGTTCTAAGGTTTTGTTTGATCAGCATTCTTCCAGTTTCTAAGATTCAAAGGAGGATTTTTTCCATAGTTATTCTACAGACAAGGAGGCTGAGTTATTGAGGCTATGAGGGTCCTAGGAGGGCTTCTTTTTCTCTAAGAGAGGCTGAGATTCCTTTTGGAGGCCATATTTTCCAGGAGGAGGCCTTACGATATTTCCAAGAGTGTCGTACGAGTTTCCAAAAGGGATAAGAGGCTATTTCCATCCAGACCGTGAGCATTAGACGGTCCAAGATCCGCACATGTGGTGTCATTTAGGCCATATTTTCTAGGGTGAGATTTTGGGCCTTCCAGGTGTAATATTTATAAATTGCATAATTTGCTAAAGATTAATAAAACTCTCAGATCTAAAGATCTGGGTTTCTCTTCGGGTATTTTTCAGGGATGTTTTGTCCAAAAATATTAGTGTGCATTTTGTGATTTTTTTCTTAGAGTTTCCATAGTTTATTTTGGTGAATACTACAATGATGTTTTTATTCAATATTTAGAGTAAAATAATTTTGTTCAAGATTAAATACATTGGATAATTACCGCTTGATTACAATAAGAAATATTTTTATTGATTTTTCACACAACGAAAAAGGGTTGTTACACAATGTAATAATACACATACAATCATCCATTAATTCTCATGATTTCTTCTGATATGTTACTACAAAATGGATACAGGATGGATCATTCTTCACCAGACTCCCACATGATCAAAACCATCATATCAATAACCTCCCACGAGTTGAACAACATTCCTTTCTAATTAAGTTGAACCTTGTTGCATGTATTTGGAGGGCACCCAACCACCCTCCTTTATTTTCCTAACACTCATATCAATCCTCGAAGGAAATCCCTCCATGCTGTTGAAAACTGGGGCAACTATGGGACAAATTTCCCCTTAGGAACCCAAAGGCCCTAAAGGAAGCCCAAATGCCCCAAAGATAATTCAAGTGGAAGAAAGAAACATTATTATTTAATATGGCACAAAATTGGTTGGGCAAGCAATCGTTAAAGATGTGGAAAATATATTTAATATTATTGGGAGAAAATTTGAATTCAAGTAATTCACTCCAAAATTAACAAGAAGGGCCTCATTAGGAATCCCATTGATTAGTATAAATATAGATATATTGGAACTCATTGAACATGTATGCAACGAATGAAAAAGATCACAACCTAATCTAAAATGGATCGCATTTTATTTTTAGTGGTTCACAAATATTTGTCACTTGCTTTTACTATCGTTTGAATCTACTGCGGTGGCTTGTAGTTGTTACTTTAAGGTTCACATTCACTATACTCTGGCTTTCCCATTCTATAGGTCTCACATTACACAGTGGTAGTGATTTCTCTTATGGCATCATTACATAGTGGCAATGACATCACTTTTTTATTGGCTTGCATACTTGGATCGATATCTCAGTGGTATCACTTTTCTATTTGCTCGTTATTAAAGTGGAATCACTTTTTTATTGGCTCACATACTCTTTTAAAAAACATCACTAACATAACTCTGTGGCTCAACATCGCTATCATTACTTTGATCTAAGGCTTGAAATTATCTACAACGGTATTGTTGTTACTCTATTATAACATCACATTGTACAATGGCTCTGTGGAATTTCAAGTGATTGTTACCGTGGTTCTTATCTGTGTGTGGTTTGCATTTGGTTCACATAAATCATAATGTGGCACACTATACTTCCTGTGGCTCACAATTTGGCATGCTATACTTCCCGTGGCTTGTAGTGGCACAAAATATCTCCTATAGCTTGCATTTATGGGTATATTGACATGTAATACTCACTATGGATCATAGTCTATGTAACAATGGCTCGCTTATATACATACAATTATATCTGTGTGTGTGTGCATGGTTTGATTATATCCCAAAGCTTGCATTCTTTATGGATCTAATTTCATTCTTTGAGGTTTGATTATATTCCTATGGTTTTCATTCGACAGTTCTATCTATGTTATATATTCTTGTGGAAACCCTCATAGTGCCTCTGCAAGGAAATGATATATGACACTTATGGAAACCCTCATGATAGTAGGATATTTGGAAAAATATCTTTCAATAATAACAATATGCGATAACTTGATGTATATGTGGATGGAAATGATCTTGACATGGTAGTGTCACTCAAATGTATGGCTCCTTAAGGATGATATGGTAGTAATCATCTATGACAATGAACATTGATTTAGAAGTAACCTTATATATATAATAGTGCTCTTGATATGTGGCAATGATCTACATGGCATTAGATGTATGGTAGTGACCTTGATGATAACATACTCTTAATGACAATGATAAATGATGGATGCCAGATGTGACAATGTATCTATGGAAAATGTGATATTGTATATGATAGTGATATGATGACAACTCTCTTGAACTTGTTTTGTTCAGTTCAGAAACAAAGTTGTGAACTAACTTGGGTCGACCTTAGGAGGCATGATGTGATTTTCATATCTCATTATTATTGTACTCTGTATATTAGCTGAACAATTGATGAATCTCTAATATAAGAAGAATTTGGTTGAGTTTCCCCCCTTGTGAGGTTTTCCCCTAGTCTCTGACCTAAATCCTGGTGTCTCTATTGTGCATGCTTTTCTTTTACTATTCCTTTATTGTTCTATTGCATTGTTGATGTTATTGTTCTCTCTACATAATTTCTAATGATGTTATGATGTTATGGAGTGAATGTAATATGTAAATGATGATTTTTTTTGAAAATTCAATTATCTAGAGCAGAGAACAATCCAGCCCTAAAAATTAACACATGCAAGCACACACTGTGGGGAAAGTGAAATATAACATTAAAACGAAAAGGAAATATATAATCATAAAGAACCAGGTTCTATATATTAAATAATGGTGAATCATGCTAGCTACCTTAGAGAAGAGCTGTGCGTTATGCTTATTAAAAAAAAGTCAATGGTAAAAGGCAAGAACTAGGTTTTACAATTCCAAAACCATAAGGGGAAAAACCATAACCCTAACATGAAGTTAGGGCCAAGTATGTGTATTAGGCTTGATTGAACTAAGTTTTGTAAAAAGCGAGAGATTTATCAACACCATAAGTTCTCACTTGGTGCTTCATTCTATGTCTTCTTTGGTTTGATGGAAAGACAATTCACACATTGATTTGCATGATTTTTCATTCGGAATAAAAAGCTCAACAATTGCATGGATAGGCCTTAAAAAAATGTATAAAAACTTCAAGATGCAAAAAGTCCCATTACTAGGATTATTTTCATGGAGTAGTGAAAACAAATCCTGGTACTATTCTTCAAAATAGAATCATATCCTACCATCATAGCCATTTCTAGTTCAAGCTTTACTCTACCATATGCATATGTAAAGGGATCATCAATGTCCAACATCTTTGACATTATAAAAAACTACAATCGAACCCTTTATGTGTGAGATGGATCACCAACATTAAAATGTGTAGTTTCAAGAGTTTTCCTTGCCAAAATAAGTGTTTTGTTGGTATCATGCACAATAATAGGAACTTTTAAATACTTGAGCAAATAAATGAAATCTAAAAGAGTACAAGCTCTATTAACATCTTCATCAATATGAGTATCATTAGACATAATATCAACAACACATAAACTCAAAGTAACATGATTTTCAATGAATCAAGTGGTGTAGAAATTTATGAAATTGAACATATATATGAATAATAACATCCTAATCAGATCGGTCAGACAACTTGTGTGAATTAGAGCCCTAATTATTACCAACAAAGATGCATTTGTGTGGCTTGTGTAGGAATTTACAGGGTAAGTTCCTCAGAAAGAATACCAAAAGGACACCGCTCACAAACAGATCACAGATCAATACACCAGTATTTTTGACGTGGTTAAAACCCTCAAAGAGGGAAACAGTCCACGGCCTGTCCCAACGTGGGTACTACAGGCAATTTATTAATCAAAGAATGAAAATTTACATAAGCTTCTCTCATGCACGGATTACCCGAACAATGACCCTCCATGCGCTTTAAATAGA
The DNA here is from genome assembly GCA_031772625.1 of Pinus tabuliformis. Lineage (NCBI taxonomy): Eukaryota > Viridiplantae > Streptophyta > Pinopsida > Pinales > Pinaceae > Pinus > Pinus tabuliformis. Next base: position 1,027,946,319 of record CM062805.1, read on the forward strand.
ACTCATGGACCAATCGGGTGTCAAGCCACGGATCAAGTGTCGGTAATACTGAGGAGAGAATGAACCGTCGGATCACTACATATCGTGATCGTCAGATTGTAAGTTACAAAATGTACAACGGTAAAGAAACACACTTTACCTAACTCTATACTAGACCAAGTTGAACTTAACTATTTCCTATGTGTCGGAATATCCTAACATCCCCCCTTAAGAACAACTTGGGATAGGATTGAAGGATTTACAAATATGACACAATAGGAGAAGGAAGGAGGTACTAGAGCCTATCCCCCCTTAGTGACAACTTCCTGAACTTCAAGCATATATTGAATTTTAGTGAACTTCGCCTCTGTGAGAGCCTTCATGAAGATGTCTGCAACCTGATCATCTGTTGAACAATATTGCACTTCAAGAACATGGTCATGAATGAGCTTTCTGATGAAGTGCATGTGTAGTTCAATGTGTTTGCTGCGCTGATGCTGGACTGGATCTTTGCATAGCTGAATGGCACTTTGATTATCACACCAAAGTGTGGTTGGATGCTGCTGCTCAAAGCCAAACTCTGATAGGATCTGACGAAGCCACAAGGCTTCCTTACTAGCTTCCACGACACCACGATACTCTGATTCTGCTTACGAAAGAGAAATGGCCGCCTGTTTCTTACAAGCCCATGTAATAGGTCCTGAACCAAGAGTGAAGACATAACCGGCAGTAGACTTCCGATCATTAGGGTCACCAGCCCAATCAGAATCAGTGAAACCAACTAACAGAGGAGCTGCTTTGGCACTGTAATGAATCCCAAACTGTACTGTACCTCGAAAATAACTAAGTATTCTTTTAGCTGCTTTCTAATGACTTTCACGGGGGTTTTGCATAAAACGAGCAACAAGGCCAACAACAAAGGAAAGATCAGGACGAGTATGGGTTAAATACAAGAGTTTTCCTACAAGTTGACGGTATAAGGTAGCATCAACTTCAGGAGAAGTACAAGAGACTGAAAGTTTGACTCCAGACTGAAAGGGAGAAGGGGCTGGCTTACAGTCTTCCATGTGAAAATGACGAAGAATATCACAAGAATATTTGGACTGGGAAAGGAAAATACCCTCCTTGGATTGCAAGACTTGAAGACCGAGAAAATAGTGTAAGTGTCCTAAGTCTGTCATTTCAAATTTCTTTTTAAGGCTGGACTTCACATGGTTTATAAGGTTGGGATCACTACCAGTAAGAATAAGATCATCAACATAAAGAACAAGGATGATAAGAGAGTTTCCTACTTTCTTGGTGTAGACAGTATTGTCAGAATGACACCTAGAAAAGCCAGATTCTAAAAGAAAGCTATCCATTTTGGCATACCAAACCCAAGGAGCTTGCTTGAGGCCATAAAGGGATTTCTTAAGTCGATAAACAAGGCTGGAGTCTGTTTGTATGAAGCCAATGGGTTGTTCCATATAGATTTCTTCCTGCAAGTCCCCATGCAAGAAGGCAGATTTAACATCCATTTGATGGACTTCCCATTTTAAAGAGGCAGCAAGGGAAAGAACAAGGCGGATAGAGTTCATTTTGGCAACAGGGGAGAAGGTTTCAGTGTAGTCAATGCCTTCAACCTGTGAAAATCCCTTAGCAACGAGACGAGCTTTATGTTTATCAACTTTCCCATCTGGTCCATACTTGGTTCTGTAAACCCATTTACATCTAACACTTTGGTAGAGGAACAAGATCCCATGTATCATTTGTCATCAATGAATGATATTCTTCATTCATAGCTGCTTCCCAATGTGGATGGCTTGAATCTTCTGCAAAAGTGTCAGGATCATGATTTACTGGAGCTTGAGCCAGTAAAGAAGAGGCTCTTTCAAACTGAGAACGTGTACGTCGCTGATCTGTAGGATCACCGGCAAGATCACCTGCTGCATCCCGAGTAGCACGGACCCATCTTGGAAGTTGAGGATCCTGAGAAGGTGGGGGAGGATTATCATCCTCGCTTTCATCATCTGAAGAAGAAATGTTTTCAAAAGTAGAAGAGATAGGAAGAGGTGGCACATCCGCCGGACTAGGCTCGCAGGCCGATTTATTTTCATCAAATTTTACATCTCTTCTAATGATAACATTTTTGGACTTAAATGGAATAAGTCTATAACCTTTTACATCTTCAGAATATCCAACAAAAGTACATTTCTCACTCTTAGGTTCTAAAGCTTTATGCTTTTCATCTGGAATATGGGCCCATGCTTCACTTCCAAACACACGGAAGTGACTTACATCTGGTTTAATGGAACTCCAAGCTTCTTCTGGAGTGATATTCTCTAGAACCTTAGTAGGAGTGTGATTGATTATATAATTTGCACAATTAATTGCTTCGGCCCAAAAACTAAGACTGAGTCCTTTAGATTGCAGCATACAATTAGCCATTTCCTTTAAGGTGCGATTTTTCCTTTCAGCTACACCATTTTGTTGTGGAGTGTATGGAATAGTATGTTGCATTTGAATTCCATTTTCGGTGCAAAAGTTGATGAATGTGTTTTTAACATATTCTCCACCATTATCAGTTCTTAGCTTAAGAATTTGATGTCCAGATTGTTTTTCAACAAAGGATTTGAAGGGAAAAAATGTGTTAAATACTTCGCTCTTGAGTTTTAAGAAGTATACCCAAGTGTATCTGGAGAAATCATCAATGAAAGTTAAGAAGTACTTGCAGCCAGAGAATGAAGCAACAGGAAGAGGACCACATAAATCACTGTGCACAAGCTGTAAAGGGGCTGAGGCGTGCCAAGAGGCACGTTTGTCAAAACTGTCCCGATGATGTTTTCCGAGTACACATCCGGAACAAACACCATCTCTGCAAGATACCATAGGAAGACCTGTCACCATATTTTCTTTACATAGATGCTGAAGGGAGCGATAGTTTAAGTGACCAAATCGCTCATGCCAAAGTTTGCTCACTTCATCATTATGAGCAACAAATACTGAGGGAAGATTTGATGACCCAAAGTTGTGAAACTTATACAACCTTGTGGAATCATCAGCAAGACCAGTAGCTAGAATCTATTTAGGATCTTTTAGATCCTTGATTACAACATCATGAGGTGAAAATTCAACAATTTTACCTTCACCTGAATGAGTTATCTGATAGACAGATAGAAGGTTGCAGGATAAGGTTGGAACACATAATACATCATTAAACTGACCATTGTCTAGATGAACAGTTCCAGTCCCTACAACATTAAGAGATCTATCATCACCAACATATATATTTTTGGTGTTACAATCATTTAAAGAAGAAAACATGGCTTGGTTTTTGGCCATGTGATAAGAGGCTCCAGAATCAATGAGCCACTCATGAGAATGAGAAGAAGAAGAAGATACATTTAATGCATAACCAGATTGAGATGATTGACAACGACATGCAGAAAGTGCCATTCCGGAAGTTGAAGTTGAAGTAGGCTCGACATGGATGTTATGTTTCTTCATTGTGGCTTCCAAGGCTTCCATCTTCTTAAAGCATTTAGATTCTAAGTGGCCATCTCGATTACAAAAGTTACAATGTCTATCAGTCTTCTTCCATTTGTTTTTATTGGTCTTATCATTTTGCTAAAATGATCTTTCATTTTGAGGCTGAGTTGGTTTAGGACCATTCTTTTGAGGATATGACTTCTTAGGATTCTTTGAATTTGGTTGCTACTGGGCGGCTAACGCTTTCGTGGAAGAGTTTCCAAGATTAAGAAGACCAAGGGGTAAGAGTTTTTCTTGTTCTCTTATTAAGGAATCACAAAAGGAGTCAAAGGAAGGGGCCTTGTAGTCTTTTCCTTGACAAATGAAAGCTTCCCTTGTAGAATGGAAAGTGGAAACAAATACAGAGTAGGCTGGTCCCAACTTAGTAAGGATGGAATAAATAAGGTTACCATCTTCTTTCTTAACTTTAACACCTTCCAAGAGATATCTAAGGGTCTTGAATTTGGACAAGAAATCTTCAATGCAAGAACAATTATTAGGATCCAAAGTAAGCAACTCATTTTCAAGTTGATGGGCTCTAATTTCATTTTTAATCCCAAAAACTTTAGCGAGTTTTTCTAATGCTTCACGAGGAGTCTCAAGTTCTGCAATGTGGAATCTAAGATTAGGAGAAATAGACATCCCTATCAAACCACGTGCTTGATCTTGTCTATTTTCCCATTTTGCAGCCTTGTCTTCATCTTTTGGTTTCTTCTCTTGGTCTGTGGCTATTCTGAAGAGACCTTTACTTCTAAGTAAATCTTCCATGTAGGCTACCCATTGGAAGTAGTTAGTGCTGTCAAGAATGACTTGGCATGGACTTTCCATTTAAAAAAAAAAAATTGAAGCTGAAGATGCTGAAAGTAAGTGTTCCAATGGATAGATCTCGAAAAAATAGGCGGTTTAAAAAAAAACGGCTCTGAAAAAGGCTTCCGGATGAAGAAGTTATGGCTTTTTGAAAAAAAAATTGTTGACGTTGCCGGCAAAGTGCGCGAATGTGCGGGAATGAAAAAATCTGCCCCCACAAAATGGAGACTTGAACCCAAGACCTCTATTCTCTTAAAATAGCTTTGAACCAATTGATCTATACAAAAAATTTGAGAGAGAGAGAGAGAGAGAGAGGGGGGGGGGGGGGGGGCCTTGGTTTGCGTGCTTGCCTTGAGAAAGCTCTTTTTCCCTACAAAACACAAAACACAAAACCCAACACGAATATGCAAAGAAAAACGAACCTTGCGGCTCGAAGTTAGCTTTAGCCAAAAAACTAGAAATTAAAAAAAAAAAATCTCAAAGTTAGCTTTAGCCGAAAAACTAAATATTTTTCTCAATGTTTCTGATTTTCCGAGATCACACTAAGGTGCAGGGAAAAGAGCATATGCATGAGAAAAATCCTTCCTTTCTGTTTCTGATTTGCCCATATCTCACAGAGTCGCAGGGCAAAGAGCATACGCAGAGATGAAAGGTATAGATCCGGTTAAAAAAAAGGCTAAATAAACCGAAACCGAAATAAGCAGAGAGAAAATAACAGTAAACTGCAAAAAACACTGTATACCTCCCGATCTGAAAAATGACGCAGCTAGGGCTATCGGAAACCTTTTCGTGTGAAATGAAAGGGGTTCCTCACTGGAACAGATGCTCCGAACACAACAGAGCAGTCCTCTCGGCCCGAAAGCGGTTAGAAACAACAGATCTAGGAAACGACAACCGCATGCAGTTCTACCGGCTTCAGATTTGGATCACCAATGGACGCGGCCCTCAAATAGCTCTGATACCATGTAGGAATTTACAGGGTAAGTTCCTCAGAAAGAATACCAAAAGGACACCGCTCACAACCAGATCACAGATCAATACACCAGTATTTTTGACGTGGTTAAAACCCTCAAAGAGGGAAACAGTCCACGACCTGTCCCAACGTGGGTACTACAGGCAATTTATTAATCAAAGAATGAAAATTTACATAAGCTTCTCTCATGCACGGATTACCCGAACAATGACCCTCCATGCGCTTTAAATAGAACTCATGGACCAATCGGGTGTCAAGCCACGGATCAAGTGTCGGTAATACCGAGGAGAGAATGAACCGTCGGATCACTACATATCGTGACCGTCGGATTGTAAGTTACAAAATGTACAACGGTAAAGAAACACAATTTACCTAACTCTATACTAGACCAAGTTGAACTTAACTATTTCCTATGTGTCGGAATATCCTAACAGCTTGTGCTTTAATGTTTTCCTTTTATTACTAGGCATATGATTCTAACACTCACATCCTGAAGCTTTGAATTGTTATATGTGGTTTTCTATATTCCTCTTCGATTTGGGATTAATTTGCAAAACTACCCAAGTTGGAAGGCCATTTAGAATTTAAATTGGATCACATACTAACTCTTACCAAAATATAGCCCCCCTAGAGTATAATATAGACTTAGCCATTTCAATTTTATTTTATTTGGTAGCCCCAATTTCTTAGGGTCTGTGTAGAACATTTATTTGATGTTAATATGCCATGCATAGATAAATATATTGATAATTCATACTTTTTGTAGTCCCTGTGAAGGACCTTAATGTTGTTCAAGTATTACTTTTCAACTAGGCTTTAAATTCTTGAAATGCAACAACTGATTCACTTTTATATTTTATGAAATAAATCCATGTTTCCCTACTATGATTATCATTAAATGTGATATTTAACTAGACTACACTTGACAAGGAGGGATCCTCAAGTGGGCCACATATATTAGCATCAACCAATTTCAATTATTTTTAGCACATCAAGCTTGGTTCATTTCAATGTGATGCTAGCCTAGGACACATCTTTCACAAGCACCCTTAGTAGAATAAATTGAAGGTAACACTACAAAGAAAACACCACCTAGTAGAGATTTTTGTGAAGTGTTTTAGTGTTACAAGATTGGATAAAATTATTAATAAAACCTTGGTGGAAACCCTAATATTTGGAGTGGACTTTTTGGTAAGGTTTTATGGATTCTCACTATCCCTAAATATTTTGGGCAGTTGGAGATTCTAGTGGAGATTTTTTTTTGTTAGTGTGCTTCAATCAATAGTGCACACTACTGTGCTGAGATCTATATGATGCACATTGATATGCTAATAATCAATACACATTGCGACATTAATATATAAGATATGCATCAATGAATATTTTTTAATTTTGAATCGCTAGTGTATATCTTAAATACTTAAAGCACAAGGGTGCTTCTACCAATATTACACATCAAACGCATATATTACCTTGCACATTGTAATGTCTTGTAATGATTACAAAAATAGCAACACAAACAATAATAATATCATTGAAGGGAACAATGCTTTGTCATCATTAGGAACATCAATGGTTTTATGACAAGTATTTGCATCAATGTGTGATAGTCGTTAAAATTCACTAATGCATAAAGATATATAAATTGCATCATTACATTCAAGAATACAATGCATTGATTGTTTCGATGTCAAATTTTTCTATGTTGTGGGTGTGTAACTACTAATTCTTTTTTATTTTTTTTAATTAATTATGATATGATCAAATATATATAATAGAGCTAAAAACACATATATTTCATATTATGGATAAACTAAAAAATACAACTAGGTTATTGGCGTGTAACTACCTCAAGGGAAACCAATTTCCCCACCAACCTAATTTTTGTCATCTTATTCATTTCCACGTTAAATTGCCAATTAAATTTTGAGAAAAGATTTGAAAAAAATATATTTGGTTATGTCTACATGGAGTTGCTGATAAACATTTTAAAAGAAAAATTAGCAGTTCCCAAACCATGAAATCAAATAGAGGAGGTTTAAATTTACTCCTTAACTTTCCCATTATTAGTGATCCTTGTGGTATTTTCCTACTCCTATATTGGTGTTGAGGTTTGTATTTTCCCTCAAGAATGATAGGGTTGGATTGGGTGTCATCTTCAATTTCATCCTATAGCTGAGCCACCTCTCCCTCTATTAATGGTACAACTGATAAAGCTATTCTAAATTCCCTTCCCCCTTACACATTGTTTCAAACTTGCCCACAAAAATTTGAATTTTATGCAAAGTTTCTTCTTGGGTTGCTTGAGTCCTCTCCAAGGTTTGAGATATTATGGTCCTTACCAGCTAATATGTTTAAGCAATATTGAAGAACTATTTTTCTTCTGTGAATGAATAAACTAGATGAAATACCTATCCCGGACCTCCTTAAGAATTTGATCCTTTGTCATGTTCTTCATTCCAACCTCCACCTACTCCTACAACTCCTTCACCTCCCTTTTGGATCTCTCTGACCACATACTATGGTAAGTTTCTCTACCTCCTAGGTACTACCAACAACTTTAGAGGGATGATTTGAGTAGGTGGAGGAGGCCATATAGGCCCCTATATTGCTTTTCCTCTTCCTCCCTCCTCTCGCTTGTTTAGCACCCCACACTATTTGTCCTTGCTAAAACATATACCTCACTAGGAAAATTACCCAACATGACTCACATTACAGGTGAAAGCATGAAGATGGGTTATACTTTTGGGTCAAATGTGGCGATGAAATTTTAAGTTTTTCCTCTTTTATCAAATTGAATCCCTAAAAATTCATATAAGCACTATAAATTTGGATTCAGACTAAAAGGATAAATTGTGGAGAATTATGTTTTTGTATTAATGATACTTTTACAAAAATATTTAGTGTCATATAATATGTCCATTTTACATTAAATGAAATGCTTGTCCTTACAATTTTTCACACATCTTAAGAGATATGTGCGTGTTCACGTAGCATAACTTAGTATAAAATGTGTAATTTTTAAAAACTATATATATGAGTATGATCTACATAGAGAGCTAAGTTTTTCATATTAAAAAATTATTTTTTATGCAAAAGTATATATTTTTTTATTATTTTTCAAAGTTGGAAAAGTAATATTTCAATTGCATTTTGAAGACATGTGTTCACATAATGTTTTTTTCAACTTTTTAAATAAATTGAAAAACCAAGAGTACCATTTTGAAGAGGACTCGTAAACGAAACCAAACTAGGACAGTGGATTTTAAAAATATCTTCAAAAAGAAATACATACATACATACATACATACATACATACATACATATATATATATATATATATATATATCCTATAAAGATTACAACTAAAGTGGATGGGATCTTGGTTCATTATCGGTTAAAAGGTAACCCTGTCGAGGCTATGGATGCCTACTGGCAGTAGTGGCTCTATATATGATAAAGCAAGTTCATCTTAAAAGCTTAGCTTCAATAGCCCCCTACTTTATCTTTACAACTGATAAATGACTGATGCAAATAGTGAATATTTTCACCTATAAAAGGTTGCAAAAGTTACAATAGAAATAAGTTTTTTTATTCACAATAATCTTATATACCTAAAATTTAAAAATAGTTTTTCTTTCTAAAATCTTTTTTCTTCTGATTAAGTTTAAATTTCATTATATATACATTTCTCAGAGATAACTGGTTCTTCTAGTGAATCGCCAATTGTTGTGTCACTCAACATTCCCCCATTATAATTATATAAGTTAACTTATTCGTAATGGGGACCCTTTAAAAAATTTAGTATAAAGCCTTTTAAAAATTAAATAAAACAAGATTCCTAAAAAACCCAAAAATTATGTTATCTGCACTTAGGCTTTAAAACTAATTGGAATTCAAATAACTAAAGAAAAAAGTTAATAGGACCCTTCACATATCACATATCAACAATTGCATAGGTTAGAGAAAAGTAATCTTTTAAGCAAAAGCGCGATGCGACTTGCCTAAGGCTCAGTAAATTTATGATAGGTCTTATATAGCTTTAATAAAGAAAAACCCTCTACACGTGAAAAGGTCAGAATCGGTCCCACCAACAAGCCACCTCATTATCATAAAAAGAACATCACATAAGTTATATCGGAATTTTACATTTGATACCACAACTTTGACCTCCCGATAATACTTTCTTCGATATCTCGAGAAGTACGCCATTGCAGTTTCCTTGTCATAACACTCATATCACATCGCAAAACTCAAAACGAGTCTTTCCAAGGGAACTTCTGATGTGATAACTCCTGCTACAAGCCTTTTTCTGCATATCTAAAATGTTAATCCATCGCATATCAGAAAGAAGAGTATTTCGTGAATTAGATAGTATGCACGCTAAAGAAACTTGCGATGCGAAATAAGCCAGTAGGGCGTTGAATTGTACAAAGAGCATATGAACCCACGTTTCTTCATTTATGATTAGTTATAAAGGTATTGATTATTCTGGATAATGTAAATGATTTGATGGATCACATTTAGTGTTTCACGATTTTGCGTTAAATGCCTATTTTCATGATATTTCATCATTCTCACCTTAAGTTTACAATTCTAAGTTTTGCTCCTTATTCTCTGCGTTCTCTCTGTTGCAGGCTAGTCCCGATAAATGGAACTCAGGCAAAATGTTAAGAGCTGCTAAGAAGAATAAGAAACCAATGGTGCCACCACAGTCGACTCCACCTACTGCAGAGGTTACTAAGATTCCTCCATTGTTCTCTAATACGACATGTACTATAGACTCCAGGTGTTCTTCTTAGGAAAAAATATATTTATTATTTGAAGAAGAAGAACCCAGAGTAGTTACAAGACAAGTGACAATGCCAGATGACACTACATCAACTTTAGAAACCACCTTGGAATACGTTGCCAATTCTTATCTCCATCGAATTGCGACTCAACCAAACATTATGCCATACACTGATTTGGTCAAGTGGATTATTGACGATGTGAACATCGCAGATAGAACCTTCATAACTCTAAGGACATAGATGGTAATTGGTTCATTTAAAGTTGAAGATTTAAGAAGGATGTATCATCTGCCAAAGTCACTGAAAATCTATAATGCACAGTTTCTTCAAAAATTTGCCGCAAAAAATGAAGTTCAATCAGACCCAATAAGGAAGAGGAGGCGCGAGCTGAGCAAGCACAAACATGAAGAAAAGGGTATGTATTCTCTAGCCTCCCTTACTGGTCCTCATTTTCACATTTCTGCTATGATGTGTAGATTGTTCGGGCAACCTAATACACATACATTCACAATAGAATGGGTTCCCCTAATGGAGGCTTCCTATGAAAGCCTATATTATGGATTGGGCCACTATCTTATCCAACAATCTAGTCTCCCAGATCCTAGCCTACCGATGATCCGGGTTCCTTCAGCTACCAGAATCATCCAAGATATTTTACTTATGTGATGTTGTTAGAATTGCATTTAAAAGAGCATAAAAGAACGTGTATGCATGCTTAAGCAAGAGGAATCATGACAATGATCAACAAGTCAAAAAAACAAAACCTCTCAATACTTGTTTATAAGTGAATTATAAAATCTATTTATTCCACAAAATAATTTTTATAAATATTCAAATATATTCCAAACTCTAATTTTCCTTTATTATAAATCCAATTTTTATTTTATTTTACCAAGAAAATAATTATAAGAATATATAAATAACTTTCTATAAAAGATTTTAACTTTTTTTTTTCAATTTTGAAATTCTTAAAAATGATAATTTGTTTATTGTTTTGATTTTAAATATAACATATTTTTATACTTAATCATTTTATAAATTTTTATGTAGAAATTTTCAATAAAAATAAATCAAATTATAATAAATAAAAAACAACAAACTAAACCAAACTCAATTTAATAATATTATTAGTTTAAATATAATTTCATACGTACATTTAAATCTAGAGTACTCAAATTCAAATCAATCAAATAATGTTTTAAATTTATGATTTCCTTATGTTTTTATTATTTTAAAAATATATATTGCAAACCTAAGTAGGAGTAAAAAATTCTATATATACTTTGCTCTTGTGCAGACTAAGGATTATGATCGAGGGAATCATGTTTACTAACTCTTTAGTGAATTTTATTAAATATAAATTTCTAGCAACATTAAATTCACATTCTTGAGTTAAATTTATTCATATAAAAATTATAATATTTATTAAATCAAATTGATAAAGTTTCTTATGTTTAATCAATATATTATTTGAATTATATTTATAGTAAATTTATTATTCAAATTATAAAATTTAAAATTTAAATCATATTAAAAACTATTTTTAAGTTACCAAATTATAAATATAAGAATATTACAATTTCAATTGCAAGTGGGATATAATCCTTTTTCAAGTTTATATATCAAAATGCTAGAAACGATATCCCAAAAAAAGATATCTAATATAATGCACTGCGTAAACCCCTAATACTTAAATTCAAAAAGAGTGAAGGGATCTCTACTTGAATGGTTCACGAGGCACAATACTTGCTAAGGTTTTGCAAATGGGGTAGCAAGCTAAGTGGGCTTGATTGTGGGGAAAACTCCATAGTTAAGCGCGCTTGAGCCAGAGGAGATCTGGGAAGGGTGACCTCCCGGGAAGTCCTGGTTACCAGGTGCAAGCCCTGGAAGTGACGATTGATGCTATGTGATTCATTTCACTAGTTTCAATCCCACTTCTTCACCCCTGTGAGCATCACCCGATGCAATGAGTGCTAAGTGAACAATTCAAAAATCATGAGAAATTAGTCAGTTATGACTAATTCTCATGGAAATGGTCATACGTTAATGACTTACTTAACGCAGTTGAATCCCAAAAAAAGATATCTAATATAATGCACTGCGTAAACCCCTAATACTTAAATTCAAAAAGAGTGAAGGGATCTCTACTTGAATGGTTCACGAGGCACAATACTTGCTAAGGTTTTGCAAATGGGGTAGCAAGCTAAGTGGGCTTGATTGTGGGGAAAACTCCATAGTTAAGCGCGCTTGAGCCAGAGGAGATCTGGGAAGGGTGACCTCCCGGGTAGTCCTGGTTACCAGGTGCAAGCCCTGGAAGTGACGATTGATGCTATGTGATTCATTTCACTAGTTTCAATCCCACTTCTTCACCCCTGTGAGCATCACCCGATGCAATGAGTGCTAAGTGAACAATTCAAAAATCATGAGAAATTAGTCAGTTATGACTACTTCTCATGGAAATGGTCATACGTTAATGACTTACTTAACGCAGTTGAATCCCAAAAAAAGATATCTAATATAATGCACTGTGTAAACCCCTAATACTTAAATTCAAAAAGAGTGAAGGGATCTCTACTTGAATGGTTCACGAGGCACAATACTTGCTAAGGTTTTGCAAATGGGGTAGCAAGCTAAGTGGGCTTGATTGTGGGGAAAACTCCATATTTAAGCACGCTTGAGCCAGAGGAGATCTGGGAAGGGTGACCTCCCGGGAAGTCCTAGTTACCAGGTGCAAGCCCTGGAAGTGACGATTGATGCTATGTGATTCATTTCACTAGTTTCAATCCCACTTCTTCACCCCTGTGAGCATCACCCGATGCAATGAGTGCTAAGTGAACAATTCAAAAATCATGAGAAATTAGTCAGTTATGACTACTTCTCGTGGAAATGGTCATACGTTAATGACTTACTTAACGCAGTTGAATCCCAAAAAAAGATATCTAATTAAACTTATTTTTTTTTGTCCATGGGGTCTTGGATAGATAATGATCAGGTGCTTTGTTAAGGAACTCCTTGATGTGAAGTCACAGGTTCAATTCCCCGCCCTGATCGAGGTGCTATATTGGATATGATGAAGATGTAGTCCTTCCAACCTTACAATTTTTTTTTAACTATCAAATACTTTCAATTTTAAAGTTTGCATATCATTATTGATATTTACATAAATTAAAAAATTTCCAGCTGTAAGGGTTGATGGAGCTTTAAGGCTTGATCGAGCTTTAAAGCTAAATCAAGCTCATAACCTAGTGTTACATAGGAATTGAGAGTTAGTTTCAATGCTCGATCAAGCTAAGTTTTTAGCACTTGAGGAGCTCAATTGATTTCTTAAAAATTCTCGATAGAGAACTTAAATGGCTCCATCGAGCCAACATTTTTCCACCCAAACACACCCTCTCTCACCAAAAACTGTAACCCAGTTCCATGCTTTCATCCTTACACCAAAATGAAAATAAGGCAAAGTGACCAAGAAATGAATGGTCACTTCAACATCCTTCGTCTAAACTTGACAGTAACCCTTGCTAAAGAATTTACTTTACCATGTTGGACCTCTATCCCACCTCTTAGGACTGGAAAGACTAGAAAAACCACAGATAATGTAATAGGAATACTAGAAAACTAACAAAAAAAGGAAGGGGTGATTTCCCTCAAAATCTAACCAACCAACCCAGGAGAAAGATGCTGCTATGTCCTCTAAAGAAGCCATACCAACCAATTGAAAAATACCCCTCATCAATTCATGGTGTTTGTATTAAAATACATCCATTACCCAACTTGAAATCTAATGATGCAAGTGTCTCATTACCAGGTGCTCCTAAGACCATGATTTAGAACTTTCGCTTGATAGAATGGAGCTAAACTATGTTGAATAATGTAACTAATGTCGGTCTTAGTATGTATTTGAGTCATAATGTAATGTATTTGTCAAAAGAAAGAAGAAATAAATTAATTGTAAAATAAATTGACTTATTAAAGCATGGGTTTCATGATTGCGTCAATGATTTTTAAGTCAAAACCTCCATTCTAGTTCTACGGCTTATGTCAAGAGTCCTTGTCATTGTCATCATGTAAAAGACCATTCTTGGGATTTATCTATCACAGAAGAAATTTATTTTTATGTAAATTAGGTCATTTGGGCCTCCTCCACCAAGTCGGCCTCAACCTAGATAGGTCGACCTAATTGAGAGGTAGAATCCATTATATAAAGGCAACAACTCAACCTCATTTATAGCACTTCTCAAGAAATTTCGATCGACAATAGTTGGAGGAAGAAAATAGAGCAAAATTTGTAAAAATAAAAGGAAAACCCAATGAAGGAGAAGGAAGTATTTTTCAAGAAAAAGAAGTCGAATTTTATCTCTCTTTGTCTCACATGTGCAAAATTATGAATATGTCGGGGAAGCCATAATTTCATATTTGCAGAAGGGCTGAAATTCTGGAAGCTAGGGGCCAACATTCTGGACTGTTGCTTGGTTGGAGTTGCTAGACAAGAGGATACTACTGAAGTTTGTAGAATCATCTTGGAAGGCTGACTTGGTGGAGGAGGAAGGTCTTTTGGTCAGGTCTTATGTCTTGGTCTATCTCAATTTGATTTACTAGTGAAAGAATTTGACTAGGTTTTTCCCTATAGAGGGGTTTTAGCCCTGGTTAAGTGCCTATATATTGTTTCGTTGATCTTCATGTTTTGATTTGATGACTTATTGATGAAAATAATATAGAAGAAGAACATAAAGAGAAGATAATAATACTACAAGAATATCACAAGTAATCATCAATATAAGATAATATTTTTGCCTTTCCTATTTTCTCACATGGTTTCATAGCTAACGTGAAGGAGGAAATAAAAAGGCAGCTTGAAGGTCTATTAAAAGGAGGGTTAAGAAGGAAGGAACAAAATAATATCATTAAGGAAAAGATCATCTATATCAAGTGAAGGATCTATTATAAACTTTTTGACAACCTAAATGAAGGAAGAAATAAGCTAGAAAAAGCCTCCAACTATAGGGCATGGAACAAGAGGATAGAACTTATTCTTTCTAAGCATAAAGTTTTGGATTTTGTTCAAGGAAAAGTCAAGGAACCAAAGATGATGCAGGAAAATAAAAGGAAACTAACATCTTGGCCATATATTTGATGTAGATGGAGTGAAGGAAAATATAATCCCATATATATATATATATATATAATATAGAATCTGCAAGAGAGATGTATGCAACCCTCTCCAAGTTGTTCACCATCAAGACAATTGGTCAAATAACCAGTCTCAAGAATGAATTAAGAACAATAAATATGGAGAAAGATGACATTGTATCATAATATTTTGTAAGGATATCTTGAATAATAGATGAATTCCAAGTTATTGATGAATTTGTACCAAAAAAAGAACTCGTAATTTCTACCCTACTAGGTCTACCAAAATCATGGAGCTCTTTTGCATTAGGAATTAACAGTTGGAAAGATACACCAACCTTTGAACAAATGTAGAATGAATGTAGTCAAGAAGAATCCCACATCTCATTAGTAAGTGACAAGAAGGAGGAGGAACAAAACAACACTTCAAATTCCTACTCTACTCATCACAAGAAGAAGGGAGTGTACAAGACGTTTAAAGGAACAAATAAGAAGGTTAATCTATCAAATAATGAATGCTACAATTGTCATAAGATGGGACATCGCAAGTGTTAATTTCTTGAAAATATAAGGTATAAAAAGAGAGAAAGAGAACATGCAAATGTTGTTGATGAAGCCCCACCAAAGAATAACAAGACTAAAGAATCCAAAGTCTAAGGATTATTTGTTAAAGTCTCTTCGGGATACTACCCCTTGCATATCCTTCTATTTCAAGTTTTTTTAAAGTTTTCTTTTATGTTTTGATTTTTAGAATTCATAATATGCCTTGTTAGAAATTCTTGATTTTTCTTGATAAGTTGTAGATATCCCTCAAAAAGATTGGATTAAGATGGATCCTTCACCATTTAACTAAAACATAATTATATTGTTCTTTTTCACCTTTCATGTTTGGTTTCCTCCTCACATCGAGATTTGTTTGTATGGTATACTCATAACCTTTTATGTTATATTTTCCTTGGTATAAAAGCTTGTAGAATACACAAAGGATATGGAGTAAACTTCAAAGAAAATAATTAAGTCATGAAAGAATCTTTGTTGCAAAGGAAGTTCTTCAGAATGATACTCTACGAGGTTTGTTAAATAAAAACTCAAGGTATGTCTCAGACTACAAGTTCGGTTGCAAGATTTTTCTTCATACAAAAAGGTATGATAATTCTTCTTTCGAATTTTTTTTTACATTACTAACATCTTTATGTATATGGCTTTGAATCATAGAGATTCTTGTTAGGGTGATTAATCATTATATTGAATCTACCCTTGTCACATTATCTCTTTTAATTTGTTTATTAAACCCTAACCTATAAGGTTCACTGTAAAAACCTAGCCTCTTGATGCTAAGGGTACGTCAATGTTGATTATGAAGCCCTTGTCCTCTTAGGGTTTGTTGATAAAGTCTAGAACATATGACAAAATCCTATTCTGTTGAATTTTAGGGTTTTGGTAATGTTGCGGTAAAACCCTAGTTCTTTAGGGTTTTTTGTTAATGTGTAGGTTATATAATGAAACCCTAGATTTTTAGGGTTTGGTGAATTAGGTTTATGAACAAAACCCTTGTAACAGTTATAGTAAGATCCTAGGAATCAAAACCTAGGTGTATATTCTTTCATATGATTGAAACACTAGTTTGGTCAAAATTGTTATCTAATTTTGGAATTTTATGTTTGCATCTAGGGTTTACAACATAGAAAGAAATTGATATAAGGAAATAACAATGAAATCCTAGATATGAAATGCTAGTATGCTAATTTGATTGTTTGGCTTTATTGATGAAATCTAGGGTTTGCAACAACCCTAATATAGTTTGACATGTAATTTTAAGACCATATTGTTGAAACTTTGATTGAGTTGTTGATATCTAAAGCTTTATGTCTCAAATATGGAGCCTAGGATTTATTGAAAACCCTAGCAAGATGTTGAAGTTTAGTATATAAAAGATGTGACCCTTTCTAAATATGAACCTAACTAGGTTTAGGTATTTGATATCTAAAGCTTGAATGTTTTGATGCTTTCATTGTAATAACATGATTTTGACTTCATGCTTATGTATATTTGTATTTGGTTGTACTTGCTATTAAAGTTTTGCAGGTACATTATCTTCAAGATGTTGAAGATGATAATAATGATGAGCATGGTGAAGGAAACTATAAGAATGATGATGATAAATATGACCTTGATGCCATAAGGAAGAAATAAATATTTGAAAGATTGAAGTCTCTCCAATGTTATAAATGAAGGAAGTTGCTGAGTTGAGAGGGAGCTTGGATATAAGAAACGGTATATCTCCCCAATTAAGAGGGAGGGCATATTATGATAGCCATAGTGAATACCTTGAAGAAAGAATGAAACTGAACACTGAATGAAAGTACTATTAGACTTTCAAATAAAAGACTTGAGAAGTACCAAGGTTGTATTTGGTGCTACTGATGAAGTGAAAGAAGAATAAAGCTTCTGACAAGTTGTATTTGGATAACTTGATGATGATATAAGTAACATCAGAATGATTGAGGACCCTAAAGGTTTATGTTTACTTGTATATATATTTGAATTTTTGTTACTGGTTTGGGTTGTGATTGTGTAGGATCTCTCCATAAAAGGGTTGAATGTTTGAAGCATGCTTGGATTGGTGGATATATATGATTTAGTTGATTTGGAGAGATAAAGAATCTTGGGGTGACAAGATTCTTGAGAGGACATCTGGCCAACCTATGTGTTGATGTCTCGATCCCGAAGTATGAAGGGTGGTGTTGGTCTTGGAGCTTTGAACTTGGATACAAACCTAGATCCCTGGGTTGGTGTTAGAGCTTAAAATCCCAATGGCACCTAGAGTGTTTAAAGCTTGAGTACACTTTAGTACCACCTGATGAGAGTACCATGTTCAAGTATCTAATTTTTAACATTGTGTGTGCTGTGCCTCTTCATATAGCATATCATTTTGAGATCTTCCATGTACCTCTGTAAATATGTAATTATGAATAACTCAATAGTTAAGAGGGAGTGTGTTATGAAACCAGCTCAAGAAAAGATAGAAAAGATAGATCGATGCCATATAATTTAGCCTCTTCGAGGGGGAAACCTCCTTTACATTACATAAATGAACAATTCTTGGATGATTCAAATGACAAAACCTCCTTTCTATATATAGGAGTCTAAGGAGTCACAATATAACCCAGCCGACCTAACAATAATAATATAAAGCCACAAATATAACAATAGAGGGATTCTATGGGGCACAGTAATAACAATATGGGGATAATAGGGGCACAACAATATTAATAAGGGATGCAACTACAATAGTAATGGGGTAATTACTAGTATTATAGGGACCCAACATGCCCCTCTCCTTCAAAAAAAGTGTTGTCCTCAAGACTTGAGTAGTTCTGGATGCTTCTGTATAAAATCCTCATCCTCCCATGTGGAATCTTCAGCGGATAAGTTCTTCCACTTGATAAGATACTCTGAAATTGATCGATTTCGTAGCTGTCGAGTTCTTGTTTCTGTGACTGCTTCCGGTTCCAATATAATTTTTCCTTCCTCGTCAAGTTCTGGCAATATTGTTTGAACTGGGAGCTTGTCGCCTATAACCTTCTTTAAACATGAAACATTGAAAACTGGGTGCAATCGAGAAGCTGCAGGAAGCTCCAATTTTTATGCCATAGTACCAATCTCTTGCAACACCTTGTACGGACCATAATACTTTGGTGATAATTTATTATCCTTCTTAGCTTTCTTGAGGGAAATTTGCTTATATGGTTGTAGCCGTAAGAATACCCAATCACATACATCAAAACTTCTTTCGCTGCGATGCTGATTTTCCTGTTGTTTCATTCTATTATGTGCCAACACGAGGTTATCCTTTAAGAGTTGGAGTACTTGTTGTTGATGTTCGATGTGATGTTCCACTGCTTGAACCTTAGAATTTTCTCTTAAATATGATGTGAGGGATGGTGGCTGATATCCATAAAGTGCCATAAATGGGGTCATTTTTGTTGCTGTATGGAAGGAAGTACTATACCACCATTTAGCCAGAGGCAACCATTTGCCCCATTGTGTCTGTTTATCAGATACAAAGCAACGAAGATATCCTTCCAAACATTTGTTTACTATCTCAGTTTTCCCATCAGATTGAGGATGATAAGATGAGCTATGAGCTAACTGAGTACCAAGACAAGAAAATAATTATGTCCAAAAATTTCCAGTGAAAATGGGATCTCTGTCACTTACAATAATCTTTGGGTTTCCATGTAGCTTTTGAATTGTTTCCATAAATGCAGTAGAAAACGTACTAGCTTTAAATGGATGTGATAATGAACAAAAGTGTGCATACTTGGCAAGTCTGTCAACTACCACCATGATGACACTCTTTCCCTTAGACTTGGGTAAACCTGTGACAATATCCATTGAAACCTCGTCCCAACGTTGGCTTGGAATGGATAAAGGTTGTAATAGACACGGTGTCTTAATTGTTTCAACTTTATTTTGCTGGAAAACCAAACATTCCGCCACAAATTTTTGAATATCCGATTTAAGGACATCCCAAAAAAATTCCTTCTTAACCCTATGGTAGGTTTTTAAAAATCTCGAGTGCCCTCCTAAGGGAGAAGTGTGCAATTCCATAAGAATCTTTTGTTTTAGTTGGGAATTCTTACAGAGGTATAAGCGATCTTTGTACCATAAAGAATCATTTTTCCAGCTAAATGTATCAGATGTACTGGAATCTTGTTGTAACTTTCGAATAAGTGCCCATATTTCTTCTTCATTCTTCCATTCCTCCCCTTCTTCGTTTATCCAATTTGGTTGGATAATAGAAATGGCGCACAACAATGCTTCCACATCCTCATCCTTTCTTGAGAGCGCATCTGCCACCACATTTTGCTTCCATTTTTTTTAGATTATTTCAAAGTCATAACCCAACATCTTTGTGACCCACTTTTGTTGCTCTTCAGAGGATAATCTTTGTTCTAAAAAGTATTTAAGGCTATCATGATCCGTTTTTACCTTGCAGTGTCTTCCCATTAGGTAGGGTTGCTGCAGTGCCCACTCTAGTCTCCTGACCTTAATATGACATTATCTTAGATACTCACGTTGAGGATCCATAAACATGTCTCTATTATTAGTGAATGTAATGGTTATGCATGTTGTCTATTGATATTATGATGACTGTGGCATAAATGGTTACGTTTGTTATCTATTTGATGTTATGATAATGATAGCCATGATGGATGTGTCCCCTATGTTACCTACTTGCATTAGTTCTGGTTCACAATGAACAATGATGTGAATGACCAGGTGATGGTAATAATCTATTATGACAATGAATAACATTGAGAAACCTTGTGACTGATTATTATTGAGTATGGCAGGAAACCACCAGAGGCACTCGCACATAACGAGTTGACGACACCTGGTTTGATGAGAATTTATATTATTTTATCTTTGAAATTCTAATCGATTTTGAAACCTGCTATACATGTTTATCTATATTCTGATGATATGTTAATGGTTGCAGGCACAAACTAGTTGCTTGGCCGAATGACTCACATATGGGTGATGGGGTTGTACAAGTGGATGGAACTACATGGGAGGGGTGGGACAGTGTCCCTGATCTCACCCATTAGCACTCCCACCGTGACTTGGGCTGGAAGGGTTGAAACACCTTTGCCTTGAAGATCACGATACCATGAGGGCAGGTCCCCAAGTTGGGTCACTCATGAGGATTTTACCGGGGGGCGCGCATCAAGGCGGATTCCTTGATCTCTGACACCATTAGTCTCACTATAGCAGGCAACATAAGAGATGATATCGGTCTATGACGTTGCACCTATACTTTCCCCTAGTAGTCACTGGATGCTTGAAGGGCAAGTGGCATGGCACCCTTGGAACTTCAAGGGAATTTATTGAAGGGCACGACCAACTTGGAACCCTTGGCATCACAAATGAAATGTTAGGTATGGCACCCTTCGAACTTCAAGGGAATTTCTTGAAGGGCACGACCAACTTTACACCCTTGGCATCACAAATAGATTGTTAGGCGTGACACCCTTGGAGCTTCAAGGGAAGTTCTTGAAGGGCACGACCCAAACTTGGCACCTTGGAATCATTAAAAATAAATAAATTAATAAATATAATCAAGAAATGAAAACTAGGTAAATTTACATCAAGGGTAAATGATGTTAGAAACCGAGGTAATTAAATCAAGAATAAAACTTGGGTTAAGAGGACCATAGGAAGAAATAAAATATTTTATCTTAAAAACTCTACCCTTCCAATGTTGGAAAATATTAGGTAGATTGTGTAGTTTAATTAGGTAAAAGGGGAAAGAGGGACATAATTGTAAGGATAAAGATTAATCTTAAATTAATTAAGCCTAATTAAGAGTAGAGGAAGGTGAATTAAAATAAGAATAATAAATTAAATTTAGAGAAATGTAGAGAACCTCCATGTGGCAACAACCAACATAAGAATATCCATCTAAGAGATAACTTTGAGTTAAATTAGGGGGGTAGATGGGGGATCAAATCTTGACTCATTAATTGACTTTAGTAATGAACCAAAATTATGGAATAAAAAGGGGGATAAAGAGGCAACTAGGAGAAGAAATAAGAATCTTGTTGAGGTGAGGAAAATATTAGTTTTAAATTAAAATTTAAGTAAATAATTTTGGGAGACCCTTGATGAGAGAGTGACACTTGGGTGCGTGAATAATCAAGCTATTGAATTATAAAAAAATAACTAATTATGCATGACATGCCAAGTGTCACCTATGAGGACTCTTATAAAAGAAGGGGCAAGCCATGAGAGAAGGGACTTTTGAACCCTATTGTTGGATGGAGGATATGATGTCAGAGCAGTGACTACGAAGCTATAGTGACTTTGGTGAGGTAGAGGATTTTTAGAGAGGGGACTCTTGAGCCAAGGTGTGCTCTCCTCTACTAGCTATGGCAATTCTCCATTGTACAACCCCATTGCAGCTCGGGGGTCTGCGGGGAAGAAGAGTACCCAAGGAGTAGGCTGGGAGGTTAACCAGTGGGTCTTCGCATTCAGATCAAGTGCGTCATCATTCACTCGCAGAAGTGACTGGCAACAAGGGAATACTAGTAACAACAGAGCAAGCGGAGTCTCACCTTCTGGTGAACGGTACATTTGTATTTCATTACTAATTGATCTTAGTTAAAAGTATGTAAATGTTATGTTATGTTTCCTAAAATGAGTGTCAGCAATGTGTGTGTTGAATAAATTTGAAACCTCAATGTGTTTCTTTTCTGGTCATATTACTGTTAAAAAAAAAGAAGTATATAGTCATATTCAGGTCCCTACACTTGGTATCAGAGCTTAGTTGAACCTTTGAGACCTATGGGCCATGCATGCATAACTAGTTGTTAAATATCTACTATAGTCTACCCTGAAATTTTGTATAGTGACCTTTCAAGGCTCTCAGCTAATAAGTTGCAAATTATTTTTGGTGAAAAGATCGAATCAATTATAGTCTTTCATTATTCATCACCCTACGCTGAAATAAACTAGCTAAACAACCTGCTCGCACAAATGTTTTATAAAGTTTAATGAATATTCCCTTAAATTGGAACCTCATTTATCTATCGTTGATTTACATATATTACTGAGATCTGAGAAGAAATCGAAAGATTATAAATGTACTGTTATGGTAATTCGATTTCACTCTACAGAAATATCATCAACTGCTCTTCATCTCATGATCATGGTCTGTCCAGTTTTTAGAGGCAATACAAAACTAAACTATTTTTCTCCGATAGCAAAACATGTATGCAGATCTTACTTTTTCTCAGAAAACTGCCTTCAAACAGATTTTCACCGAGGCCCAATGTTGTGGAGCTACTAAAGATACAAAATTATTATCTTACATGAAGTTACAGTATACTCTGCGACGTTGTTGGCCATCAGAAATAGATATAGACACGATTAAATAACCAAAACAGATATAGACACTGGGCGTTATAGGAGCGCAAAAACGAAGACAAAGGAAACTACAAGTGATGACGCTGTGTTGTGAAAGATGACCGTTGTGTTACTGCTCTTTATGAATGCAAGAAAGCAATGGGAACGGGCTACCTTTCAACCTTTCCCTCTGACGTCTTTGATCGTTTTGAAACCATCCAATTCATTTGGGCACCATATTATACTATTCACAAGATCATGGCAAGATTGCTAGAGCAATTTGAGTTCATTGGAAATGCTCAAGCGTTTATTATTACAGAGCTCCTAGACTGCTCAACGCGCTGCTTCAAAGCTTAAAATACAATAAAGTTTTGGAAAGCTCATAGATTGTGCTGCATTTTAGGTGAAATTAAACATCAAAACAAAATTAAATGCGTCTTTAAATAAGAAATAGATCTCAGCTTCAAATTTTCCTGATAGTCTCCTCCAATATGGCGCCTCGCGCAATCTAAGCATTGTTCTGGATCAGTAACTGAAAAAAAACTACAAATGCATCCATATTGTGCCGCAATTCAGGAAAAACAAGCCATAAAAATAAAATATAATGTGCCTTCAAAAAGGAAACACAAGATCCACAAATTAATATTTTTCATTTTGTGCAGCCGTCACACTATTCTGGAGAATGCCGCAGGCGATTTTGCTTCGTCGCTATGGTTGTGAAAGGACAACAAATGCACTTAAAAAAAAAATTAAAAAAAAAATCAAAAAAAAAATCCAAAACAACAAAAATTTTAATAGCAGACATCAAATTTGTTTGCAGATCTACCGAGAGGGTTTCTGAATTTTTCTCAAGAAAGTTTAGTTGGGTCTCATTTGAGGTTTGGCACTTTTCTTTTTCAGATCTTATCCCTTCTAGTAGCCGCATATGTTGGAATCTTGTTCAAAAAAAATTATGGCAGGGTTTTGATGGAATTCGGGTAGCTCGAAATTATTTTGAAGGGTTTAATTTGGAGGGTTGCTAGCATTTATAATTTCTTTCAAGCCTTTATTTGACTTTGATTTTAAATACTAACCCTTCTGCTTTTTCAAAGATTCTCGATTGTTGGGTTAAGTTTAAGCCTTTAACATTAAGAGACTCATCGTTAAAATTTCTGAATCAATTTATAAGTTTAACTTTGAGCTGGCCGTAAGCATCAGAGAGTTTATTTCCTGATTTTAAAATTGAAATTTCTCAGGGGTTTATCACTTGTTTTGGCATTGGAACCATCATAAATTTACTGCAATTAATTTCAGGCCTTAACCCGTTTTGAAGAATTTTATCATTTTGTTTGTGAGGTCTGGTCACGCAAGTGTCTCTTGGTGCTCTTGTTTGACCGATGGATTGGAGCAATCATGATCTGAACAGTAGAGGACTGCGTGGCTGAATGCAATAATAGTAGAAATAATCTCTGCAGAGTGCAACTCCTTGGATGAAAATCAAGGTTTCCAATGTCCCCGGAAAGAAGCCCCCGCTCGTATAAATCATTTCAAAACCCCATTGAAAACTGACCTTTTCGCTGGATCTAAGAGCCCATGGTCAAACGTTGAAATCGCTACAGAAAGAACAAAATGCAAACCTTGGGTTTCTAAAAAATAAACGAACCCTAACATATTTTAAATCGGCATTTCACATTAAATTTTGGACATGTGAGAACTGAATTTAATGAATTCTTTGCAACGAAAAGAGAAAATCCTGAACAAAATTCGAAAACGATAAAGATTTTGGCAAAAGTACCTAAGGATCATGGTTTGAATGACTTAAGCGGACTTAAACATATAGTTTGAAAAAAAAAAAAATCTGCCCGAGAAATATTCACCTATAGCCGGTTGTTCTAAATGGGTAAAGACCAGGTAGTTATTGGGTGGAAGCATCTAAAAATGTTATGTTAAAAAAAAAAAAATCATTGGGAATTCCGGATGCACTTCCCTAGCCTTCGACTAAAAAGGTGAGCCTCCAATTCCATTTCAGATTGTCTTCCTTCTGTTCTTGTTGAATCTACTTCTCGATCCCTTCTTATTCTTTTGATCATCTAAAGACTGTCCAAAATCTTCTATTTTCATGGTCCTGAGGGATTTGTTGCGTACTGCCCACGGAATATGATCATTAGCTTACAAGTTGTCAGACCCAAGCAATGGAGCTAGCGGGATGTGGTCGTAGCTAACAGGATAGAGTGCGATTTGGAGACTTTCAAAATATTTATGTTAAACTCAAGTTTAATTATGACCATTTAATCCTTTTGAACTCATTCACAAATGTACTTGTGTATCATTTTTTCCAAGTGGAATCATTTTATTAACAAATGGCATCTTTAATTGTTGTAAACTCTCAATATCTATCTCTGAGCTCTTATCTTTCTGTAAATTTTGGCGCAGTCGAACTTAGAGTAATTAATAGACTTCATCTCAAAAATTACACGTGGCTCGATCAAATCGTGGTAGTTGACATTTTTCATTTGGAAATTACTCTTGGCAGGGTGGAAACGGATTTACTTGATAAACTCCAACTTAGATTGACATTTGGTACAATTGATCTTGTTAAGTGATATTATCATTGTGATGGACAACGACTGCGATGACTTTGTTTAGAAATTTCTCTGATATGAAATGAGGCGCATGGAGAAGTTGTGGGATAAGTTGCCTCATGAATTGCAGGTTCAAATTGTAACGAGGCTTTCTGCAGAGAATATATGCAAATTGCAATTGACACGCAAGTAATTTTATTCCTTATTCTCAAATCCCTCCATTTCTATTGAGTATGACCGCGCCGCTCACCCTAACTACCTTGTTCGTTCCTTGAGCTGGGTGAGATGCGGGGGCAGTGGCCTCGTTTTCAGTCACGATATTGTTTTATGTGTACAACATGAGGATGCCATGTCGAGGTCCGCTACTGGACCCAATTTTCTACATAGATTCTCTAATGTGCCAAAGATCAGAGATGCCCATCTGTTGACTTCTGGTGATGGGTTCTTGTGTTTGAGGCAAGTTCTGATCTGTGGTGGGTGGTGAACCCTATTTTTCCAGGGAAACATTGTTCATTGAATATGCACTATTCTAATTCCCACACATGGTTGCGAGGAATAGCCTTCGATTCGAAACATAGCGTTTGCAAGCTCGTACTGTTTTCTTCATCGTCATCTACATATGTTTGCAAATTTAAAGAGAATATGTGGAAAATAATGGAAATAGCTCCAAACTGGAAGAGATTCTGTCATAAGAAGTACAAAAACTACCCTATAATTGTGAATGAATGTTCTGTGTGTTGGAAAGTGAGCAATAATGTGGATCCAGCAATGGTACACGAAACAGCGGTAGTGGTGTTTGATGTGGAGAATGATTCATGGTAGGAGTTAATCTCTATAGACAAAGAATTATTTAAGGCAATGTGTATTACAGAACGTAACAAAGAATTGTGTGCCATAAGCCAAATAAAAGGGGAGAAGGGTGTGATAATATTACAGCGAGGTGGCAATAATCACCGAGTGTTACATTGTTTTCCATGGATCCTGCGAATAGTTATATATATTCTGCTAAGGCCAACACAACACTACCATGCATGCACTGAGATGCGATATTAGTCAACTTAGCTTTGACCCGCAAAGAGATTTTTGTTGTCTTTTAGAATGTACTGCAAGTGATGCAGATGGTGACTTTCAATCCATGTACATTAATTTTTCTTTTTGATCAAATTTATTAATTGATTGAATAACAACCAGTCAATATTCCGAGGAGAAAACAGTAGTCTCGTATCATATTTGATGAGGGACATATAAGAAGGTCTGTTGATATTAACATTATTTTTTTATGAAATAAGATAAGAATCCACAAGGCGTTTAATCTCCAACTCCAGTATCTTACTCTTCGGTATTTTCTTAATACCGATGACCTCCTTGAAGAGTCAGGAAACGGTTTCGCTCTGCACTCTTTCAGACTCTCTTTGAGATAAAATTTCAACCTGTAAACCATGTTTGAAACCATTGCATTCAACTATTTCATTTATTTCAAAATAGATTAAATATTACATCCTTAAAGTTTAATTCGGAAGTGAGCGGCTATAAGCTCGAAACCCATAGAGTATCAATAGTAAGTATATATATATATATATATATATATAAAAAAAAAACAAAACTGAAATGATGTCCAACAATTTCCGGTTAAAAAATAAATAAAAAAAATCACGGCAACTCTCCTTATCTTTGTCATTGTATTTTAGAATTAAAGTTAGCCAAAATTTAAAAAGGGCTTTGTTTAAAAATCATCAACATTGACTTTGTTAAATGTATAAAGCTTTGATCATTTTCAACATAAGTTTATTCATATTTTACAAGCGCAGTTTTAGTTTAAAGAGATCAAAGGCATTGATTTTCACTTTGGTTTGAATACATGACATTGGTTGGGTTTGGGTAATCTTACGATTAAAAAAAAAACTATAATAGTTGCTTC
Source organism: Pinus tabuliformis (assembly GCA_031772625.1). Lineage (NCBI taxonomy): Eukaryota > Viridiplantae > Streptophyta > Pinopsida > Pinales > Pinaceae > Pinus > Pinus tabuliformis. The sequence continues at coordinate 1,027,973,895 of CM062805.1, forward strand.
TAGCATAATGTTTAGATATTGTAAACAATGTTATAAGAAAATCTATGATAGTTGATTTTGGTATAGAGTTTAAATATTGTAAACAATGTCATTTATAACATAGATTGCACCGTTTATAACGTTTGTTGCCACTCCGAGCATTGGATCTTGGCCTTGATAATGAGGAGTGATTCTAGATCTTGTTCACCATTATGTACACCAATTGAATATTGGTCGCAAAGATATTTTGACACCAGATTGGTACAATCAAATCTCACTGTAAGACAACATTATTTGTTAATTAAAAGAATTATATATATATATATATATATATATATATATATATAGATATAGATATATATATAGATATAGATATTATGGTTGCTATGTGAAGAGCACAAAGTCATCCACAAACCTTGGTTGCCCATAGTTACATCAACTTTATTGACGTTAATTAAGATATGCCAAAATGGTTCATGATCAACACTACTATAATTTGAAAACTATTCCAAGAGTGAGAATCTTTCTAGATAAACATTACAACTTTAATTCTATAAAAGTATTTGATTTTTGCAAAATCATTTATTAAAAGTCACTTAAATTTGGACCAATTCTATGAAGACACTAAATATCACTGGCAAGTACCAATGGAATCCTTTCAATGAATTTAACCAATTAAGAAAGAAGCTTTATTTATGAATTAATGGATTATGGAATTTATTTTACAATTTCTAATACACATATTGAATTGCTAAATTTAAAGAATCAGAGACTTTGCTTAGGGTGGTAATGAAAGATATAGTTGAGAAGCACTCATCCTTAAAATGAACTGGTTAATGCACATGTTTTATGAGAGCTAAGGATGTGCGAGTGCTTAATATATTTATAATAATTTAATGATTAACCATCACCAGAAAATAATAACAATAAAATAAAACATACAAATAAGTTTGACTAATGAAACTAGTTCCATCTCATTTCAATAAGTTGTCTTTTTCATCATATAATACCAAAAACTTAATCTTGACCTCGTCATATGTTAATTTTCTTGGTTTAGGCTTTGAAATCAGATGAGTGGTTGGATGTGAAGCATTTTTAATGCTCTAACACTAATCAAGCCATTCTTTTAAAAATTAATGACAAGTTATAAGTGCCACATTATAGATTGACATATGGAAATTATGTCTTGTGTAGTAATGTCTTGGTTAATAAATTTAACATTTACATCAATTGTATAGAATTTTTATATAATGATAGGTGAGGTGTGGTAGGTGTTATAACCAATTTGATTCCTCTCGATAGTTTTGACTCCTTGGATTGGGAAGTATGTTTTTGAATGGTTGGCATAATTTCCTTATTTAGAGTATTCTTCTTTATGCCCAGTTCAATGCTTGATATATTATCAACTGCATGTTTAGATTCTTCCATTTGTTAGGTCATGTGCCACATCATCTCTAACTAGTTGAGACACTAACATCATTGCTTACTAGGATATTATCTATAATTAAGTAATGTGGTGATGTTTCAAAGAGTTTCTTGGTTGGATGAACTCCTAGGAACTATTCATTGAACACTACATCTTGACGCACAATCACTTGCTTTGTAATTTATCTAATTATTTATTTATTTACAATTGCTAATAAGAATGTTTTAATTTTTAGCACTTTTTCCTTCATCTTTTTGCTAGCTCGTAAGCTTAAGTTCGCCATTTGAATTTCTTATTCTTACTTGTCCACCTCTTTCGACATTTTTCCGCCTATGGCCTAAATGCGATGCTACAATTATACTGACAAGGGTCCAAAATGACACTTATTGAGATATTAGGGAAATATTGCAAAATTATCAGAAGTGATAACTTAGAATTTAAGACTTATGAAAATATCAAAAGTATGGACAACTTTTGAAAAATTTATGCAATCTTTTCTTCTACGACAATATTATTGCAACATCTATGACAGTGAACTCTACCATATGCAATGATGATTATACAAATCACTTTGTGTTACATATTTTCCCTGATATTGTCACTTATAGGGTCTTGTAGACGTAGTTTGAAATGAACAACTAATTAGAGGCTACAAGAGTACAGTATGTCGACGACTTTACTTGGTTGAAAACATCATATATTAATTGTACCATGAGATGAATATTGATTATGATTATCCTGCCCTTGTTTTGTTGTTGCTTAGTCCTAAAAAAAATAAAAAATAAAAAGTGGGCTGCAATGTTCCCCAGATATAGTCCTTCAGTTATAACGGAATTCGTGGTATAGGTACCTTGGGAAAATTTTAACCTGCCCACCAGAAGGTTGGCAAGAGTTTCAGGAAGGGTTCCTAAGATTATGTGTCGTCGTTTCTCCTTTATGTTCTAAGGACTTCAGGACGAAGTCCATTGTTAAGAGGGTGTGTATGTAGTGCCCACTCTAGTTTCCTGACCTTAATATGACATTATCTTAGATACTCAGGTTGAGGATCCATAAACATGTCTCTATTATTAGTGAATGTAATGGTTATGCATGTTCTCTATTGATATTATGATGATTGTGGCATAAATGGTTATGTTTGTTATCTATTTGATGTTATGATAATGATAGCCATGATGGATGTGTCCCCTATGTTACCTACTTGCATTAGTTTTGGTTCACAATGAACAATGATGTGAATGACCAGGTGATGGTAATAATGCTATTATGACAATGAATAACATTGAGAAACCTTGTGACTGATTATTATTGAGTATGGCAAGAAACCACCGGAGGCACTCGCACATGACGAGTTGACGACACCTGGTTTGATGAGAATTTATATTATTTTATCTTTGAAATTCTAATCGATTTTGAAACCTGCTATATATGTTTATCTATATTCTGATGATATGTTAATGGTTGCAGGCACAGTCTAGTTGCTTGGCCGAATGACTCACATATGGGTGATGGGGTTGTACAAGTGGATGGAACTACATGGGAGGGGTGGGACAGTGTCCCTGATCTCACCCATTAGCACTCCCGCCGTGACTTGGGCTGGAAGGGTTGAAACACCTTTGCCTTGAAGATCACGATGCCATGAGGGCAGGTCCCCAAGTTGGGTCGCTCATGAAGATTTTACCGGGGGGCGCGCATCAAGGCGGATTCCTTGATCCCCAACACCATTAGTCTCACTATAGCAGGCAACATAAGAGATGATATTGGTCTATGACGTTGCACCTATACTTTCCCCTCGTAGTCACTGGATGCTTGAAGGGCAAGTGGCGTGGCACCCTTGGAACTTCAAGGGAATTTCTTGAAGGGCACGACCAACTTGGAACCCTTGGCATCACAAATGAAATGTTAGGCGTGGCACCCTTGGAACTTCAAGGGAATTTCTTGAAGGGCACGACCAACTTTACACCCTTGGCATCACAAATAAATTGTTAGGCGTGGCACCCTTGGAGCTTCAAGGGAAGTTCTTGAAGGGCACGACCCAAACTTGGCACCTTGGAATCATTAAAAATAAATAAATTAATAAATATAATCAAGAAATGAAAACTAGGTAAATTTACATCAAGGGTAAATGATGTTAGAAACCGAGGTAATTAAATCAAGAATAAAACTTGGGTTAAGAGGATCATAGGAAGAAATAAAATATTTTATCTTAAAAACTCTACCCTCCCCATGTTGGAAAATATTAGGTAGATTATGTAGTTTAATTAGGTAAAAGGGGAAAGAGGGACATAATTGTAAGGATAAAGATTAATCTTAAACTAATTAAGCCTAATTAAGAGAAGAGGAAGGTGAATTAAAATAAGAATAATAAATTAAATTTAGAGAAATGTAGAGAACCTCCATGTGGCAACAACCAACATAAGAATATCCATCTAAGAGATAACTTGAGTTAAATTAGGGGGGTAGATGGGGGATCAAATCTTGACTCATTAATTGACTTTAGTAATGAACCCAAATTAAGGAATAAAAAGGGGGATAAAGAGGCAACTAGGAGAAGAAATAGGAATCTTGTTGAGGTGAGGAAAATATTAGTTTTAAATTAAAATTTAAGTAAATAATTTTGGGAGACCCTTGATGAGAGAGTGACACTTGGGTGGGTGAATAATCAAGCTATTGAATTATAAAAAAATAACTAATTATGCATGACATGCCAAGTGTCACCTATGAGGACTCCTATAAAAGAAGGGGCAAGCCATGAGAGAAGGGACTTTTGAACCTTATTGTTGGATGGAGGATATGATGTCAGAGCAGTGACTACGAAGCTATAGTGAGTTTGGTGAGGTAGAGGACTTTTAGAGAGGGGACTCTTGAGCCAAGGTGTGCTCTCCTCTACCAGCTATGGCAATTCTCCATTGTACAACCCCATTGCAGCTCGGGGGTCCGCGGGGAAGAAGAGTACCCAAGGAGTAGGCTGGGAGGTTAACCGGTGGGTCTTCGCATTCAGATCAAGTGTGTCATCATTCTCTCGCAGAAGTGACCGACAACAAGGGAATACCAGTAACAACAGAGCAAGCGGAGTCTCACCTTCTGGTGAACGGTACATTTGTATTTCATTACTAATTGATATTAGTTAAAAGTATGTAAATGTTATGTTATGTTTCCTAAAATGAGTGTCAACAATGTGTGTGTTGAATAAATTTGAAACCTCAATGCGTTTCTTTTCTAGTCGTATTGCTGTTAAAAAAAAATGTATATAGTCATAATCAGGTCCCTACAATTGCCATTTCTTAAGTGCATGGAGTATTGCCAACATTTCCTTCTCATAAATAGCCTTGTGTAAAAACTTTCCCTTGATTGGATGACTTTCAAAAGCAATGGGTCTTTCATCTTGCATTAAAACAACACCAATTCCATTTCCTGAAGCATCGCATTCCACAATAAAGGTTTTTGTGAAGTCCGGTGTAGCTAAGATCGGTGCTTGGCACATTGCCTCTTTAAGATGTTCGAAGGCCTTTGTTGCTTCTGGAGTTCATGAAAATGCATCTTTCTTTAATAATGTTGTTAGAGGTGCTGTTATTCTCCCATAATTCTTAACAAACTTGCGATAATACCCTGTCAACCCAAGAAATCCTAGCAGATGCTTTATGGATGTGGGGATTTTCCATTCATTAATGGCTTTAATTTTTCTAGGGTCTACCTTAACTCCTTCATGAGATACAATATGACCCAGATATTCCACCTCTTGTACTCCAAAGAAACATTTGGATCTTTTTGCATATAATTGTTTCTCCTCCAATAGTTGTAGCACCCTGTCAACATGTTCAACATGATCCTTCCAAGACTTGTTGTAGATTAGTATATCATCAAAAAATACTAACACAAATTTTCTAAGGAATGGTTTGAAAATGGAATTAATCAAACCTTGAAATGTTGAAGGTGCATTGGTAAGGCCAAAAGGCATGACCAAAAATTCATAATGACCCTCATGAGTTCTAAATGTTGTTTTCGGAATGTCTTCAGTCTTCATTCTGATTTGATGATATCCTGAACGAAGATCCAACTTGGTGAAGTAAATTGATCCATGCAATTAATCCAGTAATTCATCAATAACGGGGATGGGAAACTTATCTTTAATAGTGAGCTTGTTGAGCTCCCTATAATCCGGACACATGCGCCATGATCCATCCTTCTTGTGCACTAATACTACTGGAGCAGAGAAAGAACTTTGACTCGGTTGAATTATACCAGCCTCTAGCATTTCTGCAACCATACATTCAATTTCACTCTTTTGGGCATAGGGATATTTGTACGGCCTGATGTTTGGAGGAACACTTCCTGGAATCAAATGAATAGCATGATCATGATCACGAATAGGTGGAGACCTTTGGGAGTCTCAAATACCTTGGAATGATTGTCCAAGACTTTTTGGAGATCTAGAGAAATAGATGATTGCAATGTGGAAACATCTAGCGAACATAATTGTGCAATTACACCCCTTTGTTCCTTTTTTAGAAGCTTTGTCATACCATTAGAGCTAATTATCTTTCTTGGTTTCCCTGCAATACCCCTTAATTCAACTTACTTTCCTTCCATAGAAAAGTTCTTGAAAATTGAAAGCTATTGTACCCAAGGATTGTAGCCATTGTACTCCTAGTACAACATCAGCACCTCCCATTGGAATGGAAAGCATTGGGCTAGTCAATACATATTATCCCATCAATAGCTTGATATTATGGCACTTTCCATAGCAATTTATTGTTCCTCCATTTGCAACCATCACTTGACACTCTGGTGCTGGGTATAAGAAGCAATTCAATTCTTTTGCTACCTTAAAATGAATAAAATTGTGGGTACTTCCTGAATCAATCAACACTAGTATCTTTTTCTTCTTGATTTGTCCTTCTATCTTGATGGTTTGAGGAGTGGTAATTCCCGTCAATGCTTTACAAGATATGGTCGGATTCATTTCTTCTTTATCTAGGCTTTGTTCCTGGAGTATATCCTCTTCTTTTGACCTTTCTTGCTCCTTTTCTTCTTCCTCTTCACAATTTATGTAGAATAATTTCTTCTCAGCACACTTATGACCTTTAGTGTATTTTCTATCACAATTGTAACAAAGCCCTTTTGCTCTTTTTTCTTCCAATTGTTGTGGTGTCAACCTTATAGGTTGTGGAAGACTAGGAGCAACCACACTTCTGTCTTAATAGTTGTGAGTGGTATGCTTCCTGGTTGCCATAATTTTCCTTTCCATTTTTCTTGATAACCTGAATGCCTTCTCTAATGAATCAGGTTCCCAAAGGCGAACATCATGTTGGATATTATCCTTTAAAGTCCCTATGAACACATCAATCCTATGCTCCTCTGGAATATCTTTTACCCTTATGTTCAATTTTTGGAACTCCTCAATGTGCTCCATTATTGAACCCTTTCGTTTGAGACTTATCAATTGGCTAAAAAAAGTGTTGCTTTTTGTATCCTCATAATGTGCTATCAATTCTTCCGTAAAAACTGCCCAAGTGATAATTTGTTTACGAGAGCAAAGCCATTGATACCATACAAACTGATTTGGTTCCAAATATAAAGTTGCTATACGTACCTTTTGAGTGTTTTGCACATTATTGAGATCGAAAAATTGCTCCATTTGTAATATCCATGTTGCGGGATCCTTGCCATCAAACTTCCTCATATCGATTTTTGGAATATGGTGGGTTTTCGATCCCACATTAGATTCTAAGAAATCATGATTAACATTTCTTTTGTTCACATCATGAGTTTTCTTTACTACCTTTTCACCATTGGTAAGTATTTCTTGTAGAAAATTTGTCAAATCTGTCTTCAAATCTGCCATGCCTGTCTTCAAATTTGTGTTCAAATCTATCTTCAAGTTGTCCATCTTAGCTTCCATGCCATTCATCTTAGCTTCCACGCCATTTATCTTAGCTTCTGTTAGCTTTTGTGACAGTGACATTTGTTGCACTTGTTCTTGTAATTTTGATATATCATGTAACATTCCTTCCTCTTCTTCATGAATCATGCTAGAGCTTTCAGGTTCCTTACTAGGTGTTTGCATTTTCTTTCCTCGGGGCATCAGTTACCAATAATAATGCTCTACTATGCCCTTTGAATTCCTTCAAAATAAATTTTCAAACCAAGCTTAAGAAAAAATTTAAGAAAATCTAAACACCTTTTTTCACTTTGCAGGAGCTCGATATTGCCCCTGATGTATCTCTGTACTTTCCAATCATCTAGTTCTGAATTTGTGACCTACAGTATCCATCTGTGTCCTCTTTCCAATTCCACAAATCTGACCCAAATTGGATTCTCCGAGGAAGAGTTATGCGAAATCTCCCACAGTGACTTGATTATAGACTGGTTCAGTAGAGCGAACTTGTACGATGTGCCACGAGTCACTGTTTTGACCTTTGGATCTGAAAAATGCATACAAGAAACTACAGTCCGTCCTCTTTTTTTACCTTCTTACGAAATTTCAATCTGATCCCCAGAGAGAAAGTTATGACGATTTTCCCCAGGTCACCTATTTGGAATGTAATTCAGGAGTCTGCAAAAAGACCAACTTCCTCAGCTCATATCTCCACAAATATAGCGCAAAAAGCTCTGAAATTCGGACCCGAGGTTCAGCGCGATTTCTTCTCAAATGGTTTTTTTTTTTGCAACTTCTGAAACGTCGCAGAAAAAAAGTTATAGCAAAAATGCCACGATGACCTGTTTGGAGCAGCGAAACCCTAGAATCCAAAGCTCTGATACCAAATGTTATGAAACCAGCTCAAGAAAAGATAGAAAAGATAGATCAATGCCTTAGAATTTAGCCTCTTCGAGGGGGAAACCTCCTTTACATTACATAAATGAACAATTCTTGAATGATTCAAATGAAAAAAAACTCCTTTCTATATATAGGAGTCTAAGGAGTCACAATATAACCCAGCCGACCTAACAATAATAATATAAAGCCACAAAGATAACAATAGAGGGATTATATGGGGCACAGTAATAACAATATGGGGATAATAGGGGCATAACAATATTAATAAGGGATGCAACTACAATAGTAATGGGGTAATTACTAGTATTATAGGGACCCAACAGAGTGTTGAAAAATGTAACTAGTGTCGGTCTTCATAATTGTATTTGAGTCATAATGTAATGTATTTGTCAAAAGAAAGAAAAATAATTTTTTTTTGTAAAATAAATTGACTTATTAAAGCATGGGTTTCATGATCGGGTCAATGATTTTTAGGTCAAATCCTCCATTGTAGGTTTATAGGGTTTATGTCAAGATTCCTTGTCCTTTTCATCATGTAAAAGACCCTTCTTGGGCTTTATCTATCAAAGAAGAATTTTATTTTTATGTAAACTAGGTCTTTTAGGCCTCCTCCTCCAAGTCGGCCTCAACCTGGACAAGTCAGCCTTATTGAGAGGCTGAATCCACTATATAAATGTAACAACCCGACCTCATTTGGAGCACATCTCAAGCAAGTTCGATCTGCAGTATTTGGAGGAAGAAAAGAGGGCGAAATCCCTAAAAAGGAAGAGGAAAACCTAGTGAAGGAGAAGGAAGTATTTTTCAAGAAAAAAAAAGTCAATTTTTCTCTCTCTTTGACTCACACGCGTGAAATTCTAAAGCTGTTGGGGAGGCCGAAATTTCAAAGTTACAGTAGGGCCAAAATTCTGGAAGCTAGGGCCCGAAATTATGGACTGTTGTTGGGATGAAGTTGCTAGACAAGTGGAGACTACTGAAGTTTACAAAATCATCTTGGAAGGCTGACTTTGTGGAGGAGGAATGTCTTTTTGCTTAGGTCTAAGGTCTTGGTCTATCTCTATTTGATTTACTAGAGAAAGAGTTTGACTAGGTTTTCCCCTATATATGGATTTTAGCCCTAGATGAGTGCATATATCTTATGTCATTGATTTTCATGTTTTGATTTTATGATTTCTTGATGAAAATAAGATAAAAGAAGAACATAAAGAGAAGATAATAAAACTATAAGAATATCACGAATAACTATTAATATAAGAAAATATTTTCTCCTTTCTTATTTTCTAACAAACTAGACTATGAGGAGCTTGCACTTCCCCACATAATTTACCCTCCCATTTCCATGAGATACCATAACCTCCTCCTACCTTGGAATGAGGGGCGTATGATGGAATGTGGAGTGGTAGACCCAACACGCAAGAGTGATTGCATCCCCATCCGTGGACACCCATCCACGTATCAAATATTGTTTATGATAATTTATTTTTATATTTTAATTTTTATTATGTTTGGATATAATCATTGCTTTTATGTGTTGTATCGTTTAAACAAATATATCAACTAATCACACTTATATTTATTTTAATAATGTAAATTATTGGTATATTTAATTAATAGCATAACGTTTTATGCCAATGGAAAAAAATGCAATAAATAACAATTTTATTATGTATGAATAAGAGACCATTCATCCTATAAAAATAGACAACATAAAGGTCCATGATAATCAAATTGTCAATAAATAATTGTTACAATTATTGGCAACATGTTATTTAATTGGCACTATGTGTTCACATTAAACAAAATGTATAATTTTCATAAACAAACATTCCAAAATATACAACTTGTAACATTCAATTTTGTTGATCATCATTCATTCCCTAAAGTACTCATGTTGCTTGGGTTGTTTGCATGCCTAATTTCTTTATCACTTGCCAAAGTTGTTATTCTTGGGTTGTTTATAATACTTTGTGGATTGGCTTAATTTTCATCCCACTTCCTTCTGTTCCATTTATAACCAAAAATAAAGTGTAATGAATATATCTATATTTATAGTATAATATACATGATTATGTAAATAAAAAATCAAATCATAACAATGAATGATTCATAAACAATACCCATCCATATCTTAATATAGATTATGTTGGATCCAATGCATATTTTGTTTCTTGCAAGTTTTATATGCCATGACAAAACATAGATACAAATAAATGTTTCTTAATGTTATATTAATTGTAAAATAAGGGAAGTAAAATGACATAGCTACTTACAAATTGTTCAAATAACAGTTAACACCCCAATCTATAGTCACTACCCATTCTTAGTCCAATGTCAAAGAATTTTTTGGATGACTCTTGTGTATTTTCACCTATTATAAAACATCAATGGATGATTCTAAACTAATTAAAATATATAAAGCATAATGACTATGAAATCTTAATTAAGAAAAATGCAATTACTCACAAATTTTGTGATAAACCCTTTTCTATATTTTCATGTCATCTTATGTGTTAAACGAGTTGTATTTTTGTTTTTTATGCAATGACAAAATAATTGAAAATTAGTGTTTCATGTAATAACCATTTTTTTTGTATATAAATAAAATGAATAAGTACATACATTTGATTCATGTTGTTGTGATAGTTCCTCCTATGATGCATTTATGGTAATTTCTCTGACCATCTTCTTGTGTAGTCTTTTGAACATCTCTTCCAGTATGTTTTACATATCACCCCATTCATCCTTTGCAATTTCATCAATATTCTTGAGAACTAAAAAGCACAATTAACAAATGGAATAATATATAAATGAACATCAATATCTAATATTATTTTGGTATTTTTTGGACTAATATATGTATATTGTGAAACATATTTTTTCTGTTTTTTTATTTTTTGTTATTTAGTTATTTTTAATAACTTGACTAATTAATTCTATATTTTTATTATTGCAAGTTTCACATGTCTCATTGACTATTGCTTTGAAAATTCTTGCTATAATTTTTATATAACTTGATTATTGGAGTCATTAGATTGATTTTTGTTTTCAAAGATAAAATAAAATCTATACGTTCTCTCCACTGCATTCCTCATAGTTTTATCAAATCATTCCCCCCTCTCACTAACTTCCAACACCATTCTAGCTGAACTAAGAACCAATGCATCATCATTTAGATCATTCATAATTTTTTATCTTCTTTAGATGGTCTTCAATGCGTCGCTATTGGTGCCTATACAACATTCTAAAAATACAAAATCGAATGTTTAAAACATGTTAATAATGAATATTAAGAAGTTCATTATTAATAAAAGTCAAAGAAAAACTTCATATGCATCATTTTTATCCACCTAATTCCCCTTGTTGCAACATTCCCATAAAGCTTTTCTGTTATTTTCCACTTATATTCTAAACAATTGTATAGAGTTTCTTCAAATTTGTTCGTTATAGGATATGCATTATTAAATTCACATTATTTAACTTATGAATAATTTAAATACATTAATTTTATATTAAAATTTAAAATAACTTGCCATATTCTTTCCTTGGGATGTGCTTGCCTTGCCTTGATGTGCTAGAATTTTTCTTTCTTGATTGTTTTACTAAGCATCTTCTTTTAATTAAATCCCTAGACAATGAAATATACAAATTATGAATTATGTTTTACAAATGAAGTAAATAACTTTAGGCCAAGGCTATTTTCAAGTCATATGTTTGTGTGTGTGTGTGCACTAGGTTCCCCATTTAATTTGAGAAGACCTTCAAAACTCTATATGAAACTGTTAGACCAAGGAATGACTCCAAAATTATGTGTTTGAATTAATGTAAACATGATTATATAACAAGAGGAGATGTGTTTCCTTTGGGATTCATATTCTAAGGCCTATTCCTATTCTAACTCTTCTATTTTCCCTAATCTAGATATTTACAAGTTTCTAACCCAGTCCCTAAGGATTAGGTGTCCAACATTCCCCTCCTTACTCTGTGGGGGTGTTTTTGTGTCCAAGCATCATTTTGAATCTTTCAAACTTTTCTCTTATAAGTTCTTTGGTGAATATGTTTACAATTTTCTCATTTGTAAAACATTATTGTAGATGAATAATATTAGCCCCTACATGACATCGAATCAAATGATATTTTATGTTGATATGTTTAGTTCGATCATGTAAATTTGGATTCTTAGCCAACTTAATTGAAAAAGTATTGTTGATCAAAAGGGGAGTATAGTTCACTTGTTTATCTTGCAAGCCTTCTAGAGTTTTCTTAAGCCACGAAATCTCCTTGGTTGCTTCTGCAACTACCACATATTTTGCCTATGTTGTGGAATATGTTGGAACTAATTGTTTGTGTGATCTCCATGATACAACTCCTAATATTTTTCATAACATAGCCTAAAGTAGACACTCCATTCTCCCTATCTCCATCAAAGTCAAAATCAGAATATCCAATCAAGTTGAAGTCATCCACATGTGAATATTTGAGTCCAAAGTCTTGAGTTCCTTTCAAGTACCTTAGAACTCTTTTTGTAGTAGAGAAAATTCCTTCAAAAGGATTTTACATAAACCTGGAAAGAATTCCAACATCAAATGAAATGTTTGGTCTAATAGTGGTGAGGTAGATAAGACTTCCCACAAGTTGTCTATACTTAGTTGCATCCTTAAATTCACTTCCATCTCTAGATGTAAGCTTCAAATTTTGTTACATTGGAGTAGGCAAAGGATTGCATTCATCCATGCCAAACTTGTTCAATAATTCTCCAATGTACTTATTTTGAGAGAGGAATATATAACTGGGATGTTGGGTCATTCAATACCCAAGTAGTATTAAATGTGTCCCAAATTTGTCATCTCAAATCCTTTCTTCAACTCTTTCATTATGGATGCAATATATTTTTCATTGCTTCTTGTTATCAATAGATCACATACATGTACTATAAGATAGACAATAATTTCCAAATTTTCTTGAAAAATAAAATTGCATCATCAAGATTAAAGTGTTTTAAATTTAGTTTTAGAAGATTCTCAGTCTATTTTTCTTACGAGGCTCACGGTGCTTGTTTTAGGCCATATAAGGATTTGATGAGTTTTCATACTTTTTGTTCACATCCCTTCACAAAAAAATCCTTTTGGTTGAGACATGAAGACATTTTCTTTCATCAATAAAGAAGTCTTCACATCCATCTAATGGACTTTCCATCCATTCTAAGCTTCCAAGGAAAAGAGAGTTCGAATGGTGGTCCACTCTGTTGTGGGGGCAAAGATATCTTCATAATCTACACCTTATTTCTATGAAAATCCTTTTTCCACGAGCCTTTCTTTTTGCTTGTCAAGTGAGCCATTTGATTTATACTTATTCTTGTAGACCTACTTGCAATCAATTGGTTTGGTTCTGAATGGAGGGTCCACCAACCTCCATGTTCCATACTTTATGAGAGCATCTTACTCCTTTTACATTCCTTCTTTCCATTTATTGTGAGGAGCAACATGTTTAAAGGAAGTTGGTTTAAAATTAAAAGAAAAATTCAATTCACAATCATATGAAACATCTATATCTTCAACTGAATTAGAATCATCTACATCACCTCCATTTTGTCTGGTGGAACTTCTAGTTCTTGTCTTTTCGACCTCATTAAGGTTAACACTTTCAAGTGTTTTGGTGATCCATTTTGGGGGACCTTTTTGAGATTATATAGGTTTCTTTGTTGATTGATATGGGGTTGCACAAAGATTTAGCCTTGATTAAGATTTGAAGGAGTGGTCGAAACTTCATGAAGGGGAGACAATGCTTCAAAAGGAGATTCCAAAGATTGATCCAAGATAGGGATCCCCCCTTCAAGATGTGGAATATCATTATGAAATTTATGATAAGTTTTTTCATGACTGGATTTATCAAAACGATTAAGTTGTTTCTCAACAATATTGTTAGCCTTGGAAGATGTTATGAAACCAACTCACAAAAAGATAGAAAAGATAGATCAACGACTTATAAATAAGCCTCTTCAAGGGATAAGCCTCCTTTACATTACACAAATGAACAATTCTTGGATGATTCAAATGACACAACCTCCTTTTTATATATAGGAGTGTAAGGGGTCACAATATAATCAGAGTCGACATAACAAAAATAATGTAAGGGAACCACAATAACAATAGTGGGCTTCTATGGGGCACAATAATAACAATAAGGGGGCTACACTAATAACAATGAGGGAATAGTGGGCTTCTATGGGGCACAACAATAACAATAAGGGGGCTACACTAATAACAATGTGGGAATACACTAGTATTATAGGGACCTAACATGCCCCTCTCCTTTAAAAAAAGTGTTTTCCTCAATGCTTGAGCAGTTCTAGATTATTTTGTATAAAATTCTCATCCTCCCACGTGGAATTTTTTGTGGGTAAGTTCTTCCACATGATGAGATACTCCAAAATTGATCGATTTCGTAAGTGTCGAGTTCTTGTTTCCATGACTTCTTTAGGTTCCAATATGATTTTTCCTTCCTTGTCAAGTTCTGGAAATAATGTTTGAACTGGAAGCTTATCACCTATAACCTTCTTTAAGTATGAAACATAGAAAACTGGGTGCACTCTGGAAGATGTAGGAAGCTCCAATTTGTATGCCATAGTACCAATTTTTTGCAACACCTTGTAAAGACCATAATACTTTGGTGATAATTTATTATCCTTCTTAGCTTTCTTTAGGGACATTTGTTTGTATGGTTGTAGCCATAAAAATACTCAGTCTCCTACATAAAAAATTCTTTCGCTGCGATGTTGATCCACCTATTATTTCATTCTATTCTGCACCAAAGTGAGGTTATCCTTTAAGAGTTGGAGATTCAACTTGTTGTTTATTCTCTATGTGATCTTCCACTTCTTGAAGCTTAGAATTTTCTATTAAATATGATGTGATGGATGGTGGATGATATCCATAAAGTGCCATAAATGGGGTCATTTTTGCTGCAGTATGGAAGGAAGTGTTATACCACCATTCAACCAGAGATAACCATTTGATCCATTGTGTTTGTTTATCAGATACAAAGCAATGAAGCTATCCTTCCAAACATTTGTTTACTATCTCATTTTTCCCATCTAATTGAGGATGATAAGATGATCTATGAGCTAATTGAGTACCTAGACAAGAAAATAATTCCGTCCAAAAATTTCCAGTGAAAATAGGGTCTTTGTTGCTTACAATAATCTTTGGGTTTCTATGTAGCTTTTGAATTGTTTCTATAAAATGCAGTAGAAACTGTATTGGATTTAAATGGATGAGATAATGCACAAAAATGTGCATACTTGGTAAGTCTATCAACTACCGCCATGATGACACTCTTTCCTTCAGACTTGGGTAAACTTGTGATAAAATCCATTAAAACCTCCTCCCAATGTTGACTTGGAATGGATAAAGGTTGTAACAGAATAGGGGTCTTAATTGTCTCAACTTTATTTTGTTGGCAAACCAAGCATTCCACCACAAACTTTTGAATATCGGGTTTAAGGCCATCCCAAAAAAAATCCTTCTTAATCATGTGGTGAGTTTTTAAAAATCATGAGTTCCCTCCTAAGGGAGAGGTGTGCAATTCCAGATTGAATCTTTTGTTTGAGTTGGGAATTCTTACAAAGGTATAAGAGATCTTTGTATCATAATGCATCATTTTTCCAACTAAATGTATCATATGTACTAGGATCTTGTTGAAACTTTTGAATGAGTGCCCACACTTCTTTGTCATTCTTCCATTCATCCCTCACTTTGGTTATCCAATCTGGTTGGATAATAGAAATGGCACAAAGAAATTCTTCCACATTCTCATCATTTCTTGAGAGTTCATCTGCAACAACATTTTGCTTCCCTTTTTTGTAGATGATTTCAAAGTCATAACCCAACATCTTTGTGACCCATTTTTGTTGTTCCTTTGACGATCATCTTTGTTCTAAAAATTATTTAAGACTATCATGATATGTTTTTACCTTGAAGTGCCTTCCCATTAGGTAAGGTTGCCATTTCTTAAGTGCATGTATTATTGCCAACATTTCCTTCTCATAAATAGCTTTGTGTGAATACTTTCCTTTGATTGGATGAATTTCAAAAGCAGTGAGTCTTCCTTGTTGCATTAAAACAAAACCAATTCCATTTCCTGAGGCATCACATTCCACAATAAATGTTTGCAAAGACCGGTGCTTGGCACATTGCCTCTTTAAGATGCTCAAAGGCCTTAGTTGCTTCTAGAGTCCAAGAAAATGCATATTTCTTCATTAATGTTGTTAGAGGTGCTACTATTCTCCCATAATTATTAACAAACTTGCGATAATACCCTGTCAACCCGAGAAATCCTCGCATATGCTTTATGGATTTGGGGATTTTCCATTCCTTAGTGATCTTAATTTTGTTGGGGTCTACCTTAACACCCTCATGAGATACAATATGACCCAGATATTCCACTTCTTGTACTCCAAATAAATATTTGGAGGTTTTTTCATATAATTGTTTCTCCTCTAATAGCTTGAGCACCCTGTCAACATGTTGAACATGATCCTTCCAAGACTTGTTGTAGATTAGTATATCATCAAAAAATACTAACACATATTTTATAAGGAAGGGTTTGAAAATGGAATTCATGAAACCTTGAAATGTAGAAGGTGCATTGGTAAGGCCAAAAGGCATGAACAAAAATTCATAATGACCTTCATGAGCTCTAAATTTTTGTTTTTGGAACGTCTTCAGTCTTCATTCTTATTTGATGATATCCTGAACGAAGATCCAACTTGGTGAAGTAAATTGCTACATGTAATTCATCCAATAATTCATCAATGATAGGAATCAGAAATTTATCTTTAATAGTGAGCTTTTTGAGCTCCCTATAATTCGGACACATGCACCATGATCCATCCTTCTTGTGTACCAATACTACTGGAGTAGAGAAATAACTTTGACTAGGTTGAATTATACTTGCCTCTAGCATTTCTGCAACCATATGTTCAATTTCGCTCTTTTGGGCATAGGGATATCTGTAAGGCCTGATGTTTGGAGGAATACTTCTTGGAATCAAATAAATAGCATGATCATGATCACGAATAGGTGGGAGGCCTTTGGGGGTCTCAAATGCCTTTGAATGATTGTCCAAGAATTTTTGGAGGTCTGGAGAAATAGATGATTTCGATGTTTGAACCTCTAGAGAACATAATTGTGTAATTACGTCCCATTGTTATTTCTTTAGAAGCTTTGCCATGCTATTAGAGATTATTATCTTTCCTTGTTTCCCTCTGATACCCCTTAATTCAACTTCCTTTCCTTCCCAAAAAAAATTCAAGAAAAGTTCTTGAAAAGTAAAAGTTATCGTACCCAAAGATTTTAACCATTGGATTCCTAGTATAACATGAGCACCACCCATTGGAATGGAAATCATTGGACTATTCAATACATATTCTCCCATGGATAGCTTGATATTATGGCACTTTCCAGAGAAATGTATGGTTCCTCCATTTGCAACCATCACTTGACACTCTAGTGCTGGATATAAGAAGCAATTTAATTCCTTTGCTATCTTACAATGAATAAAATTATGGGTACCACCCGAATCAATCAACACTATCACCTTTTTCTTCTTGATATGTCCTTCTATCTTGAGATTTTTAGGAGTGGTAATTCCTACCAATGCATTAAAAGATATGGTCGGATTCATTTCTTCTTTCTCTAGGGTTGATTCCTGGTGTATATCCTCATATTTTGATGTTTCTTGTTCCTTTTCTTCCTCCTCTTCACAATCTATGTAGAATAATTTCTTCTCAGCACACTTATGACCTTTAGTGTATTTTCTATCACAACTATAACAAAGCCATTTTTCTCTTTTTTCCTCCAATTGTTGTGGTGTCAACCTTGTAGGTTGTGGAAGACTAGGACCAGTAACACTTCCATATTTATAGTTATGATTGGTAGACTTCCTTGTTGCCATAATTTTTCTTTCAACTTTTCTTTCCACCCTAAATGCCTTCTCCAAGGAATCGTGTTCCCAAAGGTGAACCTCGTGTTGGATGTTATCTTTTAAAGTCCCTATGAAGACATCAATCCTATGCTGCTCTAGAATATTGGTTACCCTAATATTCAATTTTTGGAAGTCTTCAATGTGCTCCGCCATTGAACCCTTTTGTTTGAGATTTATCAATTGGCTAAAGAAGGTGTTGCTCTTTGTATCTTCATAATGTGCTATCATTTCTTCCATAAAAATGACCAGGTGACAAGTGGTTTACGAGAACAAAGCCATCTATACCATACAAACTGATTAGGTTCTAAATATAAAGATGCAATACGTACCTTTTGTGAGGGTTTCACATCTTGTAGATCAAAATATTGCTCCATCTGTATTATCCAAGTTACCGGATCCTTGACATCAAACTTCCTCATCTCTATCTTTGGAATGTGGTGGTTCTTAAACTCCACATGGGATTCTCTAAAATACTGATTGATATTTCTTTTGTCTTCACCATGATTTTCATGGATTGCTGTATCACCAATGCGACGCCTTTCTTCTAGCAAATTTGCTAAACTTTCTTTCAATCCTTCTATCTTGACATTCATCATTGCTTCCATGTTTGATTTTAAACCATCGTTCAAAACTACTATGTCCCTTTTTATACCATCTATCTTAACATTCATCATGGCTTCCAATTCATTTTTTGTTACTTTTTGCGAGAGCGAAACTTGTTGGATTTGGTCTTGCAATTTTGATATATCATGTTGCATTTCTTCCTCTTCTTCATGTGTCATAGTGGAGCTTGCAGGTTGCTTTCTAGGTGTTTCCATTTTCTTTCTTCGAGGCATCAATTAATGAAAATTATGCTTCACTATGCCCTTTTGAAACACTTCAAACTAATTTTTCAAACCAAACTTATGCAAAAAAAAAATTAAAGTCTACACACCTTTTTTTTGCTTCATAGGAGCTCGATATTGAATCTGTTGTATCTATGAAATTTTGGATATCCAAGGTCTACAATTTCATCCTATTGTATCCCTCTAAAACCTCTTTCTAACCCCATAGGTCTGATCAATATTGGAGTCTTCAAGAAAGAGTTAGGCCAAATCTCCCACACTGACCTGATTATAGACTTCTTCAGTAGAGCAGAATTGTACGAAGTTCCACGTATCACTGTTTCCACCTTCGGACTTGAAACTTCTACATAAAAAACTAAAGTCTGTCATATTTTTGTAACTTCTTACTAAATTTCAATTTGATACTCATAGCGAACGTTATGATGATTTTCCCAAGGTCACATGTTTGGGATGTAATTCAGGATCCTCCAAAAACCCTAACTTCCTTGGATCATAGATTTGAAAATATGGCAAGATAAGATCTTAAATTCGGATCCGAGCTTCAATAATATTTCGGGTCAAATGCGTTTTAATTTCAGAGTTTGAACCTTCATAGAAAAAACTTATAGCGAAAATTAAACAATGATCTGTTTGAGATGGAATTTCGGAGCTTGCAAAAACCTTAACTTCCTCAGATCATATGTCTGAAAATATAGCGATCCAAGATCTGAAATTCAGACCTAAGGTTCAGAGTGATTTCGGCTCAAATGGGTTTTTATTTAGCTTCTGAAATTTTGTAGAGAAAACATTGTAGTGAAAATTCCACGATGACCTATTTGGAGCAGAAAACCTAGAATCCAAAGCTCTGATACCAAATGTTATGAAACCAACTCACAAAAAGATAGATCAACGACTTAGAAATAAGCCTCTTCGAGGGGGAAACCTCCTTTAAATTACACAAATGAACAATTCTTGGATGATTCAAATGACACAACCTCCTTTCTATATATAGGATTCTAAGGGGTCACAATATAATCAGAGTTGACATAACAATAATAATGTAAGGGCACAACAATAACAATAGTGGGCTTCTATGGGGCACAATAATAACAATAATGGGGCTACACTAATAATAATTAGGGAATAGTGGGCTTCTATGGGGCACAACAATAACAATAAGGGGGCTACACTAATAACAATGTAGGAATACACTAGTATTATAGGGACCTAACAGAAGATTCAAGAAAAATCACATCTCTAGGAAATATAAAATTCTTATTTACCTCATCCTAGAGACAATATACTTTTGTGGTATCTAAATAACCCAAGAAGATGCACTTTCGACTCCTTTCATCAAGCTTGCTTCTTTATTCCTTAAGAATCAAGGCATAACAGGTGGAACCAAAAACCTTGAGATGCTCTACCAAAGTAATGTGGCCATACCACATTTCATAATGAGTCTCGTTTTTTAGAACATGGGATGCAAATTTGTTTTTGATATATACTGCACATAGAACTACATCAACCCAAAACATTATCTTTACATTTTTGAAGAACATCATTAAGCAGGACCATATTTAAGATAATCCCATTCATTCTTTTAGCTACACCATTTTATTGAGGATTGTAAGGGACAATAGTTTGATTTTGAATGCCATGTTGGAAAAGATAGTTTTAAAATTCATTAGAAGTATATTCTTTTCCATTATTAGTACAAAGAGAGCTAAGATGTGATTGTGCATCATTTTCAATCCATGCAAAAATATTATGAAAGTTTCAAAATCTTTTGATTTACTTTTCAACAAATATACCCAACACATCCCAATGTAATCATCAATGAAATTCATCATATATTTATTTCCATTTGCAAAAGGAACATACATAGGGCTACACAAATCAAAATGAATCAGTGTAATATTTATGCATGCTCTAGAAGAAAAATCATGAAATGGTTGTTTGTTATGTTTTCCTAGGATACAAGCATCACATTGCTTCAATTTCCTTGGAATAGTTGGAAAACTGGAAACACCATTTCTTTTCAATAAACGAATACTGTCTTAACTAAGATGCCAAAATCTTGTATACCACAGAATATTGGATGGAAATGTACCTTCATTGTACTGAGAACTGTATGCAAAGTTATGTGCACGAGCAAATAATGCTTGCAGCTTCAACAAAATTTCCTCTATTTCAATCATGACAACTATGTTGTCTAATGCTTTTCTTGTCTCAACTTTTACCTCAAACATATGAATGGAGTGTCCTTGCTGGAAAATGTGAACAAGAGAAAACAAGTTTCTTTCCAGTTCTGGAAGGTAGAGTACATCATGTAGAATAAATTTAGGAAGTCTAGGCAGTTTAAGCCTGGTGATCCCAAGTCCAGATGGCTTGAGACTTGACTTGAAAGCAAAGTAAATTACTCCATATGCATTGTCATTAGGGTATTCAAAGAAGTCTTTTTGAAAGGTCATATGGCAGGTTACACCTGTATCAAGTAGCCATGCATCTTTCCAAGAAGAAAATGAAGTGTGAAACAAATATTTAGTTACTCTAATATTGCAGTGGGAAAAAATGTAATGAGTAGATTTAGGTGCTTTACCTTTTGTTGGATCTGATGTTTTACCAATGTCTTGTTTGTGTTCTTACTTGATTCTTTCCCAAGGGATTCTACATGTGGATGCATTATTTACATTTATATCATACCAAATATAGCGGAGATCAACCCTTTCTCTCTGATGGTGTTTACCCCCCTTCCTTTGTGATTCTTTCTTCCATGTCTTCTTCTTCCACCTCTTCCTTTAGGAGATTCTTGTGACTGATTATTCTCTTTTAGTGCAAGGCATACTGCTTTCAGGGGACTGAGAAGCCATATTCCTCTTCCCAAAATCCTTCTCTCATCCTGCAGTCTTCTTCACAAGAGTGTCAAAAGAAATGTCCTTGAGTTGGGCACTCACTTGTAAGGATTCAATATAATGAGAGTATGTAGGATAGAGGGCCTTGAAAAAATATGTGAGAGGAATGTCCATTTTAAATCCAATTGCTTCTACATCATGCATGATGGCTCTAATCTCTGAGGCTAGGGCCAAGGGGTTATCATTCTTCAACTCTAGGTTTAAAAGCTTAATAATCAACTAAACTACTTCCAATTATGAGTATCAATCATATCATTCTTTTAGTTTCTTCAATGCTTTATAATAATTTTCTAATTGGAATAATATGATGACTCACCTCTTCACATATAGAAGAAAAAATTAAGGATTAGGCCTTATTGTCCTTGTTCTCTCAAATGGCCAAATCCTTATCTAATGTGGGCTTGACAAGTGCATTATCATCATATCCTTCATAGATGCCTTTCCATAAGGCATTAAAGATGAGGTGTGCCTAATATTTCTAGACCATCCTTGATAGTTCTCCTTGCTAGAGAGTACTACACCAATGATGGAGATGAGGGAATGCATTTTTGAGATGAACATTGCAATAATAATCTGTATTTGAAAAAAAACACCAAATGTTGTCGCAATATAACTTTGTTCACATTCTTAATGAGTTAAATGAAAATTTTGAACAAAGGATAAACTAGTAGAGTACTTTGAGCCCATACTAGAGGAGGAGCTACTTGAAATTAAATTATAATTATGCAAACATTATATGAGAAATATCAAGATGTTTCCCTCACTTTTATTATACTTTGTAGCCTCAAGGTAGATAGATATAGTGGTCAATCAAGTAACTAAGTAAAAATACTTGTAATCATTATCTAACGAATCACGAGATGATTTCCTTTGCTTTCCTTATACTTCATAGAATATTGGCAAGTAGAAAAATACAAAGGTAGCAAATTCACAGGGTTGGGTACATGGAAAATTCATGTGGTTGTGGTACCAACGCGGGTATAAATTAAAATAGACTCAATAATGGAGTTGAGGGAGAACCAACAATGGGTACAAGGTTATCTTAATTATAAGATCATGGGAAGTACGGGGCATAGGATAGTAGACATTACTGGGTCATAATCACTCATGAAAGACATGTGGTTGAATTAGCTATTTTTCTGGTGAGATATGAAATTGCAAATAATTTGAAGTATTCTATCAATTACAAGTATTTCTAGAAAGAGAATAAATATTCTAGATGCATCATGAAAGACAAATGGAAGAGATGCTACTAGGGTTTCCCAAGAGTATGAATGTGATAAATGAATAGAATTTCCGATATGATGCATCATATAACCATTTGATAACTATCATTGCCAAACCAATACTCAACTCTAGGAGGAAACCAATGATTTGACATATTTTTGTTGGATAAATGAAAGGCCTTCATATCAAAATATATGTGAGGTGCACGTAATGAAACAAAGAGGTGTGTAATGAAATAGTCAAGAAAGAGGGAATCCAAGAGAGAACCTATCAAGGGAAGCAATTACGACGAGCATACAAAATATGGAAATAGTTATGGTGAGCATATAAGGTATGCCAATAATTCTAACGAGTAGAGGACATATGGAAAATGATTTATGTTGGCAAAACTATCCAAAATTGGCTTTGATACAATGTCATGCCAAGGAATAGCTATTGATTTGTGTGTTTGCATAATTGTAAACATGATTATATAACAAGAGGAGGTGAGACCTTTTGGATTCATATTCCAAGGTCTCTTCTTATTCTAACTCTTCTAATTTCCCTAATTTACATATTTATAAATTTCTCACCCAATCGTCGAGGATTAGGTGTCCAACACAAACTATAATTTTACATGCACACCAAGACTTTGTTTTAAGATTGTAGAAACATGAATTATTGTTCTCCACATGATACATATTGACTATCTGTAAGTTCTTTGGATGGAACATTGATATAGTAATGTTCCTATCAATATCTATTCCATAAGAATTATTTCATTGCATGAACAAACTAAACTTAAATGATATAATTGTTTAATAAAAGTACATATGTATATTCTCATTTGAAATTTGCATACCACTTGAGTGTGAAAGGTATCATTTGAAATTATACATCTAATACTTAAATTGCTATAGTGAATGGAAAATGTCTCATTTAAAATTGTATAAATGATGCTTAAACTTGCATTATCTATTTTTTTGTTCAAAAGTTTATTTGAAACTATAATATTACATCATTCATGTACTTCCTTTTATGATTGTAGATACATATTGATTATGGTTTTGACTTAAATGCAGGGGAGAAAATGGTGAAAGTATCAAATGGCCAAATCTTCATATTACATAACATTCAAATTTCATTAAGTTCTCTCTTATCGTTCATAGTAAATCCATATTTTATTTATATTTTGATTTCCTAATTGAATTTATACTACTTTGCACATGCATTTTTATAATTGTGCATTGAAGTTTACAAGATTCTAATTCAATATTGAGTTTAGATGTGCAAGATATTTTACTAGTTAAAAAATTCCAGAAGCTCTTATCTAAAGAAAGATATTTCATGGTAGAGAAAAATGGAGAACCATTTTGCCCCACCAATTGTAGCATGCAATCTTCAAGCAAGCATCTTAGGATAACGATACTTCACGATGAAATAAATATATTATATGGCACCCCAATAGTATGTGTCCATTCAAAATGTAATGGGCTGAAGTTGAATCCTTGATGTGTTGCACTATACCATCAATAATTACCAATTACCCAAATTTCATGGTTTAAAATCTTTGGCTACTATCAAGGATATAATAGGTGATATATAAAATACATGTGGGAACCTTCTATAGAGTCAATCAATAGTTCTAGTGAGCCAAAGTATGATATAAATGCTGCCAAAAACATCTCTATTATAAGATCCAAAAATTTGACAAGCTAGAGAATTAGTTTTCCAAGTACACGCTAAGGTTAATTAGTTCAATTGTGAAAGGGTAGCGATGACTTTTCTCTTCTTGTCCATTTACAAAGTAAATACCAAACATCACTACACCTTGTATAATTCTTGGCCATTTTCCCTATCTATGCTCAATGTTGGGACCAATTCTCCTTTTCTGGTAATAATACATAATTGTTGAATTTTAAATAAATATTATAAATGTTGGATCATTTTTACTTTCACATATCTTTGTTTCTCCCAAATAGTCAATAGAACTTATGCCATTTTGTGGTCATGTTCATGGTTTATTCTATTACTTGAATGTTGTTCAATAGAAACACAACATTCAATGTATAGTGTGTGCATGAACCATTATGCTTCTAAAAACTTTAATAGGAAGAACTAGTTCTATTGATATTTTCCCTCATACTCATGGGAACATTGCAAGGTTCATAAATAACTATAGGTTCTCATTGTTTAAAGAAAATTTTCATTTGAAGAACACTCCAATTACAACTAATTCTTCATGAAAATGAAAGCATCCAAATGTTTTGTCATGCATGTACTACATGGCATGTTTCTTTATGACAAGTTGTTAATAAACAATAAATTTTTTGGACCACCAATTGCATTTGTACTATATGAAAAACAATTATACTTCAAATAGATGTTGGTATAATATTTTAACATTCCAATTGCATTGTGTTTACTACTATCGTCAATTTAATGTTCAATATTTTCTCAATCATTATTCTAACAACAAGTGATTTGTCTACCATCTACCATTGCGCCCCACTACAATGTCAAACTGAGAGAAGTCTACTAAACGATCACATCTCCAAGAGGAAGCATACCAAGCATAGTTGATTAAACCACCTATTCAAGTGCCACTACATCTTGAGTCACCAATTCCAAACATCTATAGTAATATTATTTCTTAAAATATTAGGGAAGAATATAATAATATAGTGACTAGCATGGACGGTTTTTGATGGACTACCCATGCCATGGAGGAAATGTTGTTATATACATTTTAACAAGATGAGATAGGGTATATTTCTCATATTTATGATACCTTCTTCAAAAGCATAAAATAAGCTTCCACTATCCCTCTCTTTTGACATGGGATAAGGTATACCCAACTAGGGATAAAAAGGCAACTATATATCTTTGAAACAATATATGATATCACATATATGTGTTTCAAAATCTACTAAGGTAACTAACCATTAAGTACCATATATTTTAATAAATTTACAACCAATAATGAAAAGGAATTTCATCTATGGTATATGACATTGTGCATTTCTAATTCCCATTAATTGTAGATTAATCAAAGATATTGAATTTCCTAGTCATAGTCCTCGTTGACAACTATGAATGAGCAAATCAATTGCCGAAAAAGGTTGGATGTTGAGTACACATCGTATCACATTTGTTCAAATGATTTCATCTCATATAGAGTTGAATATGTATCAAAAAAGCTATGTCCAAACTGTGGGCATGATGAGTACACAAAATTTAAAAACAAGGGTAAGTTGTGTGGCCTTCTTCATAATATATTGAGACATATGCCTATAATCCCAAGGTTAGAGACTCTTTTTTGCAAATAATTAGTTATGTTGTAGGGGTGGCATGCCTCACACAGAAGTGAACTAGGAGTTATGTATATATGAGTGGATTTAATAGTCATGAAGCATATGGAGGATACATGGTCCTATAAGTTTAAGAATGAAGTATGAAGCCTTCAACTAAGCATATATATGGATGGATTAGCCCATGTTACCTCAAACACACTAAATATTATGTTTGGAAAGTAGTAATGATCAGTAACCATACTCCCCCATGAATTTCAATGAAGAATGAACATCTTTTGTTGGATCTTATAGCATTTAGTAAAAGAAAAGTGAAAAGAATGGATATTTATCTCCAACCATTAATCAATGATTGGAGCAATTATGGGATGGGACACATGTATACAATGTATCCATACCCATCTTCACAAAGAAAACTTCTATGGTGTATGGGAAATGTGCTTACACCATGCATGATTATCTGGACTAAGGTTTGATTAGGTATGCACGCTATCTTATTTGTTTATATCTATAATTTTATTTTACATAATTAATTTGGTGGAATTGTCTTCTTTTGCACTAATGTGTTTCATTTAATAACATTGCAATTCTTATAACGAAATGATATCGTGGATGTAAATGTTGTGGAAATTCTATAAAGGTTAGGTGATCTGCCATATGAAAGTAGTGTACAATTGCTTAATGGTATTCCTCTTTAAAGACTACCCTCATAGAAGTGTAACATTTACTTTCAATGGCAAACAAAAGAGAACTTAGATACCTAGAATATTAATGACAATACACTGGATTAATATATATGACACAAAGAAGAAAAAGGAAATCAAAAAATTTCTCAATTCAAATGGGGAATCTATATCGACAATATTGAATTTTTTTACACCTATGTTGATAAAATACCCAATGGGATGAAAAGAAAATCTATATTTTATGAGCTTCCATATTTAGAGATCTTAAGGTTGCCCATTTACTTGATCCCATGATTCATAAATTTTTTATTTTCTTTATGGAGGCACGTTCATCAAATAAAAGGTGACACATTAGGTATTAGGAATATCTTATTTCTTTAAATACTAAAAATAAACATTGACCAAGAAAAAAAATTAGAGGAAAGGACAATCCCTCTTGGTCTTTTAAAGAAGGTGATAACCAATGGATTTTGAAGAAAGATGATTCTTTTTTGGTGAAGGATGTTATATTGGGTGTGAAGGAATCTTCTTTATACATGTCAACTCTGCAATGTTTCTTCCTTAAATAGGAACATTTACTATGGTTAAAATCACATGACGATCCAAATCTTCCAAGGGTATGTTTGTTGATTACATGCTTCTTTTATGCATCACATGTTACATTCGTAGTTTTACATCAACTAATTTTATGTGTTTATTTTCTAGTCTTATTATCCTTTATTCATGCATGGTTGTGTGAACTATTCCTACCACTAGGACCTATGATGTGCCATATCTAAATTATCTATATTTGTGCATTTGATTACATCAAACGAGATTCACGTGGTTATCAATCCTTAATGGCATTAAATTGTAGTTGATATTGTTTGTATGATTAAGAAGGGACTATCCATGAGTTTTTTTCAACTATGGTTCATGGTCATTGAGTGGCTGCTACATCTGTAGGAAATAATCCGGGCAGATCCACCCGAAGGGATCTAACCGTTGGCCTAATATGTCAGGCATAACCCCAAGGGCATCAAGGAGATTTGACCCCATGACCTCCCAAATGGAAAGGTACTTAGCAACAAGAACTTGAACAACTGAGTTATCCCTTGGGGTATTACTATTCATGAGTTGTATGTACTTTCAATTCCATATTTTGATTCACATAGTGAAAAATGGTCTTATGTCATTGGATTTCTCCTCAGAAGCACGTGAAAAAGTTGGAGTATGTTCAACAAAATCCAAAACCCAAGTGGTATTTGATAAAGGGGTACATAAAATATGAGCCATTTTATTATGCTAGTGAGTACATAAAGAAAATTAACAACACACTAGGTGAAGTGGTTTGGAATGATAAATGGGTTGAGGACAAAGGAAAGGGAAGCTACTTCAAATGAATGAAAAAAATTCATGATAAAGAGTGAGTCACTTATCTTTCGTAAAAAAATTATATAATACATGTTTACACTAAACTTGCTAATATATTTGATCTCATACTATTCATTTTGATTTCATGAATATAATAGTGAATTCATAAATTGATTCCATCAATAAATTCATTATTTACAACACAAAGGCAATGAAACCATGGGTGACATCATCTGAAGAAAAGATAAGGAAATGGGGCAATGAAAGGAACTAATTTATATGGTTGAATGGCATATGCATGCCATCCCAATCATTTAAAAGGAAACATGATAATCATCTATCCCAATAGTTGAGTGGATGACCAAATCATAGAGAACTATGGCATGTCTAGATGTTACCCTTGTGGTAAAGAGGATGCACTAAAGATAGGGATTGAGTGAAATAGCAACTCTACAATAATTTATCTATGTACATTATTCACTTCATAACGCATGTTACAATTATAACTTGTATTATGTTTTTATTAATGCTTAGGTTACTAGACATATTACACTATCCTTTATTCACATTAGGTGCATTTTTCCATCTATGTGGGCATACAGACATCATTTTTACATTAAGTATGTTGATGACGAAATTATCAAACTACATTGTGGAGTGGAGATCAAGTCCAACTAATCTAATTGTACTAACTCGATGGAGGCAAAGTTCAAATAATGTGTACAAGTATCTTTGTTTTTCTACGATAACACTTAAAAGAGCAACAAGCATATTATATGTAGCATGACCATATAAAATAATTAGGATGTGTTTGATACATAACAAGATACACAAAAAAAAAAATTTGTGTAAAAATGTTTTATTCTAAAAAAGGTTAAGTGCACTCTACAACACAATATGGGTGAAATGTATACATTAAATAGTAATAAATATATCAATTAATTGAATAAAATATTAAAGTCAACAACAACAGTAAAATTGTTGAAGATCTTACAATTTTTTCACAAATATCTTGAACCCCAAACTAGATCATTCACAAAATTGGTCCAACCAACAATCTACATCAAATCATCATTATGTTGAATACATATATTGTGAACAATATCCATTTTTAGTAAATGGTCGTAAATTGATGTACAAGACCATTTATAAGGAAATGAAATTTATGCTCATCATTTTTTTTTGTTAAATGTAACTTATTCCTTTAATTGGTTAGTTGTTACCTATATCAAATTCATCCCAAGATACCCCTCAAGGCTCTTAGTGATGTGTCTCCTATAATTATTAACAACCAAGATTAAATACCAAGAATTAAGATTATTTTATTAAATATATTTTAAATATTTAATTCAAATTTTATCATCACACCAAACAAGAACTCTTTCCCTAAAATTATTTTTTTTCATCAAATATAACAAAATCATGGCTCTTAGAATAGTTTTTTTTCTCTGAAATTATGGCCTTAACACCCAATACTATTGTCGACCATGACCTTAAAATCAACCCTCAAATAAAAAAATGGCACCCCACAATCACTAATTTCTGTTTTAGGACTTGTGTGGAATAATGAGCTTAATAATTGATACCATTGTCACCAAAAAAAATTAATACCCAAAAATTAATTTCAATTTTTTTTATAAATTAAAAAAGAAAATAGAAAATCAAACTTTTAAGTTGTAATTTAAGTGTTCTATATATTTTTGCTTTTCTTGAGTATATTATTTGGTTAATTATTATTAGTTTTTTGGTGACTAGCGAAATCGGTAACGCGCTGACTCTCTTACTTGCATGACACGAGGTCGATTCTTGACGACTGCCACTATAACCTCTAGGTGTAATTGCATCGCTCCCAAGCACAACACATGGGTAAAACGAGGTTTGAACATGTGACCTACACAACAGCACGAACGCCTTAACAGTGCGTTCATTGGCCAACAAGTGCACCCCTGGGGCCTATATTATTTGTTAATTTTGTCATAAATATTTGTTGAAATTGTAAGTTTGAGCTATATAGATAACACAATTCAAATGTCTTTAAGTTTTTTCGGGCGTTGAATCCATTTACATATTCAAAATTATAATTTAAACAATAATAAATAACAAACTCTCCAAAACTTACATCACCAAATTCTAACAATCTCTCAAAAACTTATACTTATATCACCAAATTCTAACAATCTCTCCAAAACGTATATCACCAAATTATAAATTTAAAAATAAAAACATAAAAAATTAAATTAAGTTCTCTATTTAAGCCTTTGTCATGGTCTGCCTCTTCATCTGGTCCTCATGATAAACTACACTTGTTGGTTCAAAAGGCATAGGCCAAAAATTTCTCTTATGTGATTTCTAGCAAAAAACTTTACTTAAAAAAATACTTTTATAACAAAAGAAAAAAATCTAACTTTTATTTATTAAAAAAAATACCTTTATAACAAAAAGAAAAAAAATCCTAACATTTATTTATTTTAAGTTTTGAAATATATATAGTTAAAAAAATTATAAATGAAACATTAAAAGATAAAAACAAAATATAAAAAATAATAAAAAAAAAATATAAAAATATTGGAAACCCAAAAAATCAACCAAATAGCCTAAGAGGGCAATGTATTTAAAATATTTAAAAAGTAAAATTAAAATATTTCGAAAAAAAATTAAAATATTTCGAAAAAAAATTAAAATATTTAAAAAGTAAAATTAAAATATTTCGAAAAAAATTGAAAGCAAAAAAACCAAATCAGCACATAAAGCTTAAAAAACCATATTTTTTTTGTTTGGATCAAGGTATGTGGGTGAGTAATCATCCTCTCATTTATCTCCCATCCTACGTGTCTGCTCTATATTTCTATCCGTAACATCCACTTACCCCTTCCATAGCACCTTACGATTAGGTATCACCCATTCAAGTGGTGGGTAGGGAGTGGGTGATATGAATATGAATGAAAATATAGATAATTGTGTGGAGGGGTGTTTTTTAGTTTAGTGTGGAAGAGATTTTTAGTTTAATATAGAAGAGATCTTGTAATTTTTGTTCTACTAATATTTTGACTCATAAATTATAAAAATTTAATAATTATTAATTATAATTATTAATTAATATATTTTGATTTAGTGAAATTATATAAAAATAAAAATAAAAGTAAAAAACAATAATTATAATTATTAATAATTAATCGAGCTTAGATCTATTTTAATTCCGGATCTATTAAGTGTTGAGAGAGATCAAATCTCTTGAGGTGCAAACCTCTTTTAGAGCGAAAAAAGATTTGATCCATCTCTGTCTGAAGTTAAGATGTATCTAAGCAAGTTTCTGCAAGAGTGGGGGTAAAGGAAGGGAAATGATATTGGGAATGCCACCCACCACATATATTGTCTTTCAAGCTTATTTATTTAATTTTAAATTTTTTGTTTTATTTTTATGAATAACTTGTTGTGTGTGTGTTTTTTTGTAAGCTTCGCAGGACTACATTTTCATCATGTCCAATGTGGGGAATTGAATGAGTGACTTCACATCAAATAATGTCTTAACCTCGATCACTGTCTATCCAAAACGCCATGGAGTTTTTTGTGTTTATATATTTATCTATCTATTATATATATATATATATATATATATATATATATATAATTTAATATATTTTAAAAAATTATAAAAAAATAAATACAAACATTTTTTAAATATTTTTTTATTTTTTTAATATTTCATATATTTTAATTTAAAAAGGTTAAATTGTATTTTTATTCATTTTTCTTATAATAAAAGGGTAATATTGGTAACACCATTTTTTGATTTGAGAGTTAATTAAGTTGTAATTTTAATCTTGAGACAAACAAAAGTGGTAATTTTGAGAGTACTAAATTTTGAATCATGGGTAAAAATAGCCCATAAATGCATCTTTTCAAAAGTAATAACTATGCAAAGGTTTTTGTTAAGTTGATAACTTTGTTTATACTAGATGTCATGAAACAAAATATATACAATATTGCATTATATCATAGATGTCATGAAACAAAATGGATGTATATTTAAGACCATTAATATCAATCAATGGATATTATAATTCCTATTATAAAATTGTTATTTATAATGGCTATATTAATTGTTAATTTGTATAAAATTAAATTAATTTATAAAATAATTATTCTTAATTAATTATGTATATTTATGTTTTTCTAAAGAAGATTAATTATTTTAAATTCCTAGATATAAATGAAAAGATATTTTTATTATTATCCCTTTTAAACGAGTCTAATTTTTTTTTTTAAAGTTATTACTAATATTTAATGCTTATATTACTAATATGTAATATTCTTTAAAAAAAATTGTTGGATTGTTAGAAAAGGGTAATTGATTTATGTCACTCAATCTACATTAATCCCCTTATATGTGGTGTGAGTGTTTTTCACCCTCTACTTCTTTATTATAGGATATGTCAGATTTTGGAAGTCTGTAATGATAAAGAATGAAATATGTAATGTTTGACATCTTAGAATGGTTTTAATGATTTTTTTTCTAAGAGAAAATGTTATTATATATCGAAAAAAATATATGTTTCTTTTTGTATGGGTAAGCAAAACTATTTCGGATTGTTATTATGGTAACTTATAAGTTCATTCATGCATAAAAATCTACCTAAGTTTGATTACAACAAAAGTAAAAACAAAAATTTATTTGGCTATTCACTAATACATATAAAGAAAGGAAATCATATCCTTCTTTCAACATTTCAAATGAAATATATTGTAAAAGACTCTATACCCTCCTATTCATTGCTTTTGTGGCAATGCCATCAAAAGTTTCCCATATACTAAAAGTATCGGCTGAGAAATCTAGTGCTTCCCTAGATAGTTTATCTAAGCATTTAGCTCTTTGAAAATGTGCTTGAACGAGAGCCTTTGAAGAACTAAAAGGATTCAAGAATTATCTAGAGAATACCACTAACAATTTGATTGTTTGTCCATTTGATTACCATCTGTGAACCATCAAAGATCTGAAGCTTTTTGATACCTTTTTTCTTAGTTACCTCTAACATAGACCATAAACCCAAAACTTTTGCTTTGTTGTTAGTTCCATTACCATGAGAAAATCTAAATTGAACAAAATAATTTTTGCTTATGAAAAGAACTACACCAATACCATAAATGGGAGGATCGCCTTAGCACACCTCATCAAATAACCCCAAGGAATAGAAAAGTCAATATATGGGTTGATTAGGAGTCTCGACATTTAGCTTTCAACTTGACCTCGAATTCCTTGATCATTATGGAAATCACAACAATAGATATTTCTAGAGGAATATCGATATTCCTAAATAGACATAAATACTAGCCCACTAGATATGATAAATAAGGATGCAAAGGGAACCTTTGAAAACAACCATAGATTTGTCTACAGGCCAGTACTAAAGACAACTTGAAAGATAATTTTTTTCCATCTACATTGAAGATTCATATTATGTTGAAAAAACATAATAACCTATTTGGAATATTGGCACTCAAGGAATATATATGATACTGACTTGGAATTGGATTTGTAGAGAGGATAATAATAGTTTTAATGACTTGAGAATATAATTTTTCTAATATTCTTGTGTTGAATAATAAATATTCTAATAGAGATATTTTATGGCATTTTTAGTATCATCATGAAAGTCAACTTGGTATTGAAGAAATTAGACATACAATTAAAGATTATGGAGAACATAATAACATCAAATGACATAATAAAACAAGGATAATAGTTGCAACACAACATAGTCCCTGCCTCTACCGCTAATTAAGGCAATGTGGGGGCCACATTTTTTCATTTTTCAAGAATGGTCCATTTTCGCAGTTGTCTGAATAATCTGTCGTTATTTTTGCCTCTGCACGTACTTCCTCCACACATCTACACTATGCACAATGAAAACCACCTCTGCATATCTCTCGCCTCCACACACGCTTTCTCCACACATTTGCACACCGCACAATGAAAGAACCTTCCTTCATCTTTCTCTATTCCCACCTACGCACATTAACGAAAACCAAAAAAGAAAATGCAAATGATGGTTATGTGTGATGATGGAGCAAGAATTTGATACAATGTGAAATATGTACATACACATGTTCCCACACAATTTTCCCATTTCATACTACTAAAATGCAAATGGCATGCCATAACATTGCAAAGTACATTGTGGAGTGTGGAGAGTTTTCATTGAGTAGAGTTTTCTCCGCACTACGCACAATGATAAAACTTCCACACAATTCATACACACTCTTTTTGTTCTTGTTGTAGCATTGATTTCTCAATGTTGTAGTTATCAAGAGTAATTTGATTGATGAAAAGACTATTTGGAGTCCCACACATATGCATTTGTGTTAATTTTGGAAATATATGTTAATATTAATATTTTAGTGCTTTGAAATTTATGCTTTTAGTTTTGATATTTTAATGCTTTGAAATAATGCCATATTGTGTAATAATGCTTCTTAATTTTGATGCAATGCCAATTTTAATTGAAAAATTAATATATGGTTTAGTTGAAATTTTAAATATATATCAAAATTAATATATAAGATAATTAGATTTAATTTTGATAAGTTAATTTAAATTTTAATGCTTTCAAATAATGTCTTTCTTTGGATATTTTAATTGTAATGTGTTTTACCTCTTTTGGAGTTAGTGCACGTGCAACTTAACCCGCCTAATTTATTAATATGGTTATCTCTGTGTAATTAGACACACTTCATTTTAATAAATTGTGTGGAGTGCATATGCCCGCATAATGAAAACTTGAAAAATTGCTCTGCAATCCCTCACAAGACAAGTGGTTATTTGATTATTAATAGATGAGTACAAAAGTCTATACAATGAAAGCTTGAAAGCTTCCTTCACAGTTCCATAGTGCCATTGACACCCTTTTATTAAATAAACATTTAGTGTTAGTGATTATAAATATTGTGATCTCTAAGTTTGACAGAATATTAGAAGTCGTTGGATCTATAATACTCGAGATCCAAATCTGTCTGTGGCTAAGCTAGTTGAGTAGGAGGTCCACTGAGTGATATGAGGAGATTGTATAGTTCGTGGAGAAAGTGACCAAAGGCGTGGAGGTAGAGGAGCTCATAGTGGAGGAGCGCAAATTTCTATCTGTTGCTTACAAGAATGTGATCAGTGCCTGTGGGGTCTCCTGGAGGACCATCTCCTCCGTTAAGCAGGGGCAATGATGAGCATGTAGTCACCATTAGGGAGTACAGGTCCAAAGTGGAAGCGAAGCCTTCCAAGATCAGTGAGAAAATTCTCCACCTCCTCGATTCCCATGTCATCCCTTCTTCCACCACAATGAAGTCCAAGGTATTCTATCTCAAGATGAAGGACGATTACCATTGATACCTTGCGGAGTTTAAGACAGGCGCCGAGAGGAAGGAGGGTGCTGAGAACACTTTTCTTGCTTACAACTCTGTGCAGGATATTGTTGTAGCAGAGCTAGCTCCAATGCATCCTATTAGGCTAGGGCTGGATTTTAAATTCTCTTTATTTTACTATGAGATTTTGAATTCGCTAGACAAATCTTGTAATCTAGTAAAACAAGCATTTGATGAAGCAATTGCTGAGTTAGATAGCTTGGGTGAATATTCTTACAAGGACAACGCTCTCATCATGCAACTCCTTCGTGAAAATCCGACATTGTGGACCTGAGGCATGCAGGAGGATCTGTGGAAGAGATCAAAGATTAATTTATTCAAAAAAGTTTCCACCATTGTTGAGAGCAGGAGAATAAAACATCATCGAGGGTAGGAGAAGAAAATAGAAGAGGGATGGGAATATTTGTGTATGGTGGACGCTCCCATTGCATGGAATTCATGACTGTATGTAACTGTTGTGAGGGGGCCTCTCGAGCACCAAGGAACTCCACAGACAAACTCTCCAGGCTCGAGGACTTCACATGTTGCAGCACACTGTCGTTAAGAATAACACATTCATAGTCAGAGGTATGATTAATCGGGTGGGTCCTTCAATCACTTACACCATGCCATTTTTTTAATCTGTTAGTGAAACACCCTTTGTTTACACAGAGAAATTATGAAACTTTATATCATGTACACCAACAACTTAAATGTGTTCTCTTTTTTGCTTTAGATACGACAACAGTTTAATTGTGTTCTCTTTTTTCCTTTTACATGCTGGAAAATTTGGGAATAAAATCATATGAAGTGTATATATATTAGAAAAATAGAGAATAAAATGCACTTTTTTCAGACGAGGCATTGATCTATTCCAACTAGCCAAATCCAACCCAAATTACCAGAAAATCAGTTTAAATGTATGTTGCGGATGCCACAAATAAATCCCAGGGCATTCAAAACCATGCAATATCAACAACTAGATTTCATCATTACATCAATAAAAAACCCAATTCTTGTTTTTAAATTGTTTCTTTATTTTATTATTACACGTGAAAGATGTTGATATATTTGTGATAAAATTTAATAAAAAAGAAGTGATGAGATGTTTGTACTTTTAAATTTATTAACATATTTTTTTAGCTTCATATTTTTGAAAAAGATTTCAATGTCCTCAACCAAATCTAGATTAAATTGGATGTTCAATTCTGATTATGTGAGAAAAAGTCTTATAACCCAAGTAAGTCTCAAAATGACATGAAAAACAAAAGGTAGAAATCAAAAGTGCTTACCTTGATACAGAAGAACAACACTTGGTCATTTAAGTTCTTGGGACACATTTATTATATAATATAGATTCATGATAGATGGTTTAAGGACAATGGTTAGAATAAATTTGATTAAAAATGAAATGTAAAAATAATATATTGTTGAAATTTTTTTTTAAGCTTTTCATTATAGAAGACTTGGATGAATATATACCCTTCTAATTGAAATTACAACCAACCCTTCAAATTGAAATTATTGTTTATTATTTTTTCAACTTGTAGAAAAAGATTGAAATGTTTATATTTATTAATTAAACCACTTACTGTAATAACTTGTGGAGCATTGTATACTTATACGAGTCATGTTTATTGTTTATATTTTTAGCAACTTGCAGAAAAGGATTAGTCGACCATGTGTGTGGGATTGTACATATAGATAAAATATGTCATAAATATGAAATATGATGTATATATTTAACTTCAATATAAAAAGTATAATGATAAAACCAAGCATAGCAGCTATTGCGCTCAGAGTTATCCCAAGCACATTACATTGTTTCCTTTTGCGATATCAATAAGAAACCCAAATTAACGTGCCATTATATTAAAGATTTGACTGCGACAATTCAATAAAATATTTGCAAGCAAAAATCCAAGGATAAACTTGTTGTGACTGAAGAGTGAATATGTGCGAAGTTTACATTTATAATGGAATTCAGAAATGTTAATAAATTGTGCAGAGTGTAGAGGAGCTTTAAGAGTGAGTGTTTTTTTTCACTTTCGTGTTTTTTTTCACTTTCGCACTCTAGTACAATGTGTTAACATTATGCCTTTCTCCTTTGCTTAAGTAAGGGAGATGGAACTCTATCAGTTATGGCATCATTGGGTAGAGAAGTAACAATGTGAAGCATAACAATGTCAGTGACAAAGATCTTACTAACGAAATCACCACTCAGAAAATTATTTTTTGTTATTTTCAAATTATTTGTCACACACTAAAAATAAAATGCCCTCGCCAGGACCTCACTCAACCAATTGAAAATTAGAAATAAGATTTCCAAAAAATAAAATAATTTTTTTGTAATTATAGGAAAATAGAAATATTCAATATTTTCTTAAAATTTTGATTAAAATTGCAAAAACACACTGAAATAATACAAAATAAATGCGCTTTCACCGTGATACAAATGTTAGTCCCTGACTAAACAAGAACTAACAATGTTAAAAATTAGAATCCAAAAAAAATATCATTTATAACTTTCAAAAAAGGTTGCACCACCATATGTA
Source organism: Pinus tabuliformis (assembly GCA_031772625.1). Lineage (NCBI taxonomy): Eukaryota > Viridiplantae > Streptophyta > Pinopsida > Pinales > Pinaceae > Pinus > Pinus tabuliformis. The sequence goes on from CM062805.1 coordinate 1,028,012,286, forward strand.
AAAGTGGATTGTTAATATACATGTACCTAACATGAAATATCATTTTGATTTTCAATACCAAAGCATGATAATCAAGCTTGCAAGTATTATTCTATGGAAATTTGAAAAATAGTTGAGATTCAAAGTGAAAGAATGAAATAATTATTTATAATAATATTAATATATTGTAAATTAGTAAAAATTATAAAATTAAAATATTTTTTCTTATATTTAAATTGGGAGTTAAATGAACCTTCATCAATTTATTTAAAAAAAAATCGCTAATAAAAAATAATAATGATATTTCTTTCATTTTTATAATCTTATGATATAGATATAATGCCATATTTTAAGATTTGGAGATTTATTATTTTAATTGATAGTGCGAGGTCATCGTGAAGATGTTTATTTTTATGTAATATTGTTAATAATATAGATAATTTATTAATTTATTAAAAATATCAATTTAGTTTATTTATATCATTTATTAGTGATTAAATTGATAAATATTTTTTCTTTTGGTGTGAAGTTCAACATTATATCATTTTGAAAAAATAGTACAATCAACGTTATTTGGTGATCGAGGTTGTCCTATGTTGGGAAACCAATCCATGACCACCAATTTAGAGTCTTTAAATTACACATATTGTGTTTGATCAGAGTGTCTTTTAGGACCAAAGACAAGACTGAACATAGTTTTCGAAAGATTACAAAATGGCTATAACAGGCCCTCGACCACAAAACTAGCATAGACTAAGAAAATCATAACAGAACTAATTGATAGAGAGATGTTTAGAAAGAACGGCGAGCTTGTCGAAGGATAGAAGACCTTCCATTGTCCATAGGTCATGACCAATGTTACGAGGGTTCTCAGCTGATAGAGAGCTACAGATGTAGACTCTGCCAAGACCCCAAGTCACAGTCATGAGCTATGCTTTGACCATAATTTGCACCCAATCCATGTTGTTGATGATGGTCATACTGCAACCATAAGCCCTGCTACATCCACCAATCACGAGCCACATTATGTACATAAGTTGTAAGCCCTGAGTCGCGTTGAATGCTTCGACTGTGAAATTTTCCTACCTTTCTAACTTCTTCCACATGTTGCACACACCTTGTAGACCACAAATAAAACTCACAAACACCTTCAGACCATAAATAACCTTGCAATTTTGGTCAATACTCAATCCAAATGACATGGTAGTGAAGTGAATTCACCCCGAGGCTATCGACATTACAAACTTTGATTCTGAGACACCCAGAAATCCTGACACCTGTTTGCAGAGAGTGACAAACCAAAATAGGGTGATAGCCAATTTCAAGAATTGTGAACAGGCTTGAACCTTTGACAAAGATGCAAGAGTTTGGCGCAGAACAATATTTAAAGAGTGTAGAATGCCAAACTTAAGTGCCAAGAGGATGGATAGGGAGTTTTCCTTAAAACTTAACAAATTTGCCCAATTGTAATTACACTCGCCATCAGCTAGAGACTCTAGACATGAAACTAAAGTATGATTGCAGGGTTTGTCTCCCACGGTGACCAAAGTAAGTTGGTTGGTCTCAGAGTACCCCATGGCCAATGGACAATGAATCCAATCCTCCAGGCGGGAGAGAAAATCAATATTCCCAACATTGGCATTGAGGTTGATTGCCAAAGGATGACAACTATTATTGGCATAGCTATAGATGCTTACCATTCCCTTAAGAGACTAAAACCCTTTGATGATCTCCATGTGGATGACGGATTGTAAATCCTTCCCACACACGCCAACATTAAACCACCATGAATTAATATGAGTTAGGCCAATCAAATAATAATAGCAACCCATGATGAACCATATACTAATGTTCTCATCGACAAGAGTGAGGAGAGCTTGAGGCATGAGTGTATTAGTACTTGTGTACACTAGGGATGGGGATGACACATGTCATTCCAACTGGTGCCTTATACCGCTTGAAGTGGTCTTTTCATTGAGACTCCCTTGCATTTGCAGTTGTAGTGGGGGTAATGTCCTGCCTGGCAATGTCTTCGCATGCAGATCTCAACTACAAAGGAATTCACTGGGACCAATTCATTTCCAAGGAAATACAATGAGAATCCAGTGCAAGATTTTCCATGAGATCAATGAGTTTATTTCCTGTGCGACAAACATGGGATAAAATGGGAGCTTTAATCCTCCTAATGATCTCTATTACCTTCTAAAGATGAGATTCAAGCCACCAACTTGATGAAGCCTTGGATAGAGTGTTTTGGGAAGTTTTAGTGTCTATGAATAAATGCTTAAACCCTAGACTAGTAGCTAAGTCTAGAACAACATTGCAAAGCGTTCTCTACCTTTTTTATAACCAATAGATTAAATAAGACAGTAAATAAGCCTACCTATAGCTTTCGCTTACTCCTTATCTCCCTTGACCAATTCTGTTGCTTCTTTCCGTACTTAATCTGCTTGAAAAGTACCTGCACACAGACAAAAGACAAAAACCGATCAAAGCATATGATAATGATCTATTGATTAAACATATAATGGAATCAAGTTCATAAAACACATATGAAAGCATCAATGAGCAATACAAACATATTGAAAAAGATTTAAACACTTTATTAGTAAAAGGAAGAGTTACAACCCAATTTGCTTGATTCAGTGCCACTCCTCCAGTTCAATCCCATCCTCTCCTCATAACAAGCAAGACATTTTGACATCATTACAATACTTGAAACCAACTCAAGTCTCATACTAACAGCCTCTTCCTATAATTCAATGATTTCCAGCCCCTGATCACTTAGATGAGTTGTCTTTTTATAGGTGAATGAAGGAAGTTATGACATAAATGGTGATAATGAATGCCCTCCCAAACTTAGAATTTAGCTCCATGGAGGAAGGGATAAAGGGATTGATGTTCTTTAACTCCCTAATTCATCCAATTTCGAGCTCAAAGGAGTGGATAGCCTTGGGAAACTTCCAGAAGCATCCTATGGATAAGAATATTCCAAACCCCAATGCATATTTCGCTCAAATTCACCCAGCACAGGCCAAAGAGGGCTCAAGTGCATTGTAATGCACCCTGGAACTGTACTGGACTGCACTACAGTGCACCTTGATAAAGCCCTGCTTGTGTTGATCTTCTTAGAGGCAGTTTTTGGATGATTTCAGTCATGGAATCTGTTGGGAAGGAGGCATTTTGATGGTTGACTTCATTTAGGGCATGTAAAACTGAATTAGGGTTTGATGGGCCCTAATATTATTGATCTATAAGTTGGGGTTGATGTGCCCAAATGGATCTGTAACATTTTCCTCCTAAAGCATGAAGTCGTAAATATGTATGTCGAGTGAAATGATTTACTATGTGCAGAGGAGATTTCGAAGCAGAAGGTGACCTGCATCAATTACAATACATATATCATGATAATTTGATTTTTTCTCATGAACTTGCTGAGGGAAGGCATACCCATGCTCAGCTTATAAACTTTCATTATATGTACAATTATAGTCATCTACAGATATAGACCCATGAATGTAAGACCATTGTACATTTGATTTAGTACTCCTAGAAATATTGCAGCCCATATGGATGAAACTAGATCCGGGGTCTTCAATCTCGTTCAATCTTTCGCTCAAGTACAAATCTAACCATGTGAATAGATGATCTGAAGGCGAACATGGGAACACACATCTGATTACCAGCGAATGATGTAAGTTGTTAACAGACGCGAGAGAAATCACTGATAATGATGATGACCCTCAAGGTACTACAGTACATTTCGCATGGTGTGAATAAATGATTTGATGTTAAACACCATACAAAGTCTTTGGGTCGAAGGACAGTGATGTCAACCTATCGTCGGAAGCGAGAAACCTACCATTGATGTATGGAAGCCTCAAGGTACTGAAGGGGTGTTTTTAAGTCAACTTCTTTGATAATGTGTTGATGTCGACAAGAAGCGACTTGTCACAGGAGGGCCTTGATGTATCCCACATCAATGACACGAAACGAGGTAAATGATTTTGGAGATGAAAATCGACTAACAACAGAAGGTTCAGGAATGGCGGTCATGAAAATGAAGGTTTACAGTATTGCAAAGGATGAAGTTTGAACTGAATGACTTCTCTTGAACATGTCGGCGACACTAAAATGAATTGGTAGCATTGACCCAAAACAAAGTAATGGATGGTATGATAGACCAACGGTGTGATAACCATCAAGCTAAATGACCCAACCCACATAGTCACGGTGATGAGGTGAAAGTGTCATGTTCAAGAATGACTTGCTACCATAAAGTGTTTTCCCCTTTTTCCAACTTTCCCCAGTGATTGCTGACCAGTACCTCTTTATTTTTATTAAGCTTGAGGAGAATAACATATGTTTGTTGTATAATTTCACCCTTCGAGTGAATCCATTGCTATTTTATGCTTTAACGAGTCTAGTGAGGTGAAACTCGGTCTTGTCTAGATAGACAGGTTTGTTGCTATTTGATGTTTTTTAACGAGTTTAACGACAAAGATAACTCAGTCATTTTCATGTTTAGAGAGTTTGAAAAGGTACAAAAAGAAAACTCCACAAATTCTTTTTCGTAAGTTAATCTCTCAAGTCCGAAAAAGCGTAAAATAATACAAGAGAGATATCGTTTCCAATCCATTAATGAGTTGGAAAGGACAAGCGGTTGGCAATCTTTTCATATTTAGAGAGTCTAAAAAGAGCTTAAATAGGACTCCATTTTGAGGAACGAGTTGTGTCTAAGATAGCAACTAGTTCCGGTGATGTTGGAACTTCTCAAAACATGTTGATTTATGTGAAGAGGTTGGCTAATAAGGCCACTCATTGCAACTATTCCTCAAAAAGGGTAAAGCAACCAAGTGAAAGCGTATGATCGGCCAAAGGGATGGTGGCGATGGGATGAAAACAACCAAGGCTCATCAGAAGGAAGAGTTTGATAAAATGGCAATCACGAGGGTTAAAAAATGGAAAAAGCTTATTCTGTACTTAATCTGCTTGAAAAATACCTGCACACAGACAGAAGAAAAAAATGATCAAAGCATATGATAATGATTTATTGATTAAACATAGAATGCAATCAAGTTCATAATACACATATGAATGCATCAATGGACAATACAAACATATGGAAAAAGCTTTGAACACTTTATTCATAAAAGGAAGAGTTACAACCCAATTTGCTTTATTCAGTGCCACTCCTCTAGTTCAATCCCTAGTGGAGTCGCCAATTTGTTTTGGGAAGTTTTAGTGTCTACTGATAAACGCTTAAACCCCTAGACTAGTAGCTAAGTCTAGAACAACAGTGCAAAGCATTCTCTACCTTTTCTATAACCAATAGATTAAATAAGACAGTAAAGAAGCCTACCTGTAGCTTTCGCTTACTCCTTATCTCCCTTAACCAATTCTGTCGCTCCTTTCCATACTTAATCCACTTGAAAAGTACCTGCACATAGACAAAAGACAAAAACCGATCAAAGCATATGATAATGATCTATTGATTAAACATAGAATGGAATCAAGTTCATAATACACATATGAAAGCATCAATGAACAATGCAAACATATGGAAAAAGCTTTGAACACTTTATTAGTAAAAGGAAGAGTTACAACCCAATTTGCTTGATTCAGTGCCACTCCTCCAGTTCAATCCCCAGTGGAGTCGCCAATTTGTTTTGGAAGTTTTAGTGTCTACGAATAAACACTTAAACCCCTAGACTAGTAGGTAATTCTAGAACAACAGTACAAAGCATTCTCTACCTTTTCTATAACCAATAGATTAAATAAGACAGTAAAGAAGCCTACTTGTAGCTTTGCTTACTCCTTATCTCCCTTGACCAATTCTATCACTCCTTTCCGTACTTAATTCGCTTGAAAAGCACCTGCACATAGAGAGAAGACAAAAACCGATCAAAGCATATAATAATGATCTATTGATTAAACATAGAATGGAAATGGGTTCATTTTTACACAAGCTTAAACCATAGGGAATTATGCTTGGGTTCAGTTTCATGTTTACACAAGCTTGAAACGAAAAACTATGCTTGAATTCAGTTTCATTTTACACAAGCTTGAAACGAAGAACTATGCTTGAGATTGGTTTACATGCCCCCAGCATGATGAAAGGGAGTCCCTGTAACTAGATGGAAGTCGCTGCGCTGAAGTAGAATGGTTATCCAACACCATTTTGGCTTCGTCCAAATAGGGAAAAAGGTGAATGGGGTGATTCCCTTCACATAACCTACAAGGAAACTTAACTTTACCATTAGGTGCATGCCCCCCAAGCTTCATTACATTCACCTAAGTAGACTACTCGTGGCTATCAGGTGGATGGAATGAAGGTTCATTTACGAGATCAAGTGAAAGACTCGACTGGGATTTTACGAGATCTACTCAAGGACTCGACTTGGAACTTGGGACCTTGTTTCGTTTTTTAATGAGCTTGACACAAGACAAGGAACTCTACTCATATTCGTTGGTTTCATTTTTTAATGAGGTTGACACAAGACCAGGAACTATCCTCATGGGGTCTGTTTCATTTTTTTAATGAGGTTGACACAGTAAAAGAACTATCCTCATATTCCTTGTTTCATTTTTTAACGAGGTCGACACAAGACCAGGAACTATCCTCATGTGGCCTCTTTCATTTTTTAATGAGGTTGACACAGTAAAAGAACTACCCTCATATTCCTTGTTTCATTTTTTAACGAGGTTGACGCAGGACTAGGAAGTATCCTCATAGGAACTGTTTCATTTTTTACCGAAGTTGACACAGTTAAAGAACCATCCTCATCCTTGTATCACAACTCATAAGGGGTCATGAAGGATAGATATAGTTCCAATGCCCCCAGTACATGATGTACAACATCATTGAATTGATCGTCAATTAATGTAGGTATGGAACGGGTTGCCACATAATTAACTCGTGGCGGGGATGATACCATTGGTACAAAAGGACCACTTAGGGAAGATGGTTGACTGGAAGCCATATTTGGACTAGGAAATGAAAGCTGGTCAACGGTGACAATTTTTCCTTCATGCGGGAAACAAATCACTCGAAAGAGTGTTGAAACAATAGCTCCCATGTCATAAACATAGTTGCGCCCTAGAAGTAAATTGTAATCTAAACAGCCTGAAACTACCATCACATCCAGATAAACGATTTTTCCTCCCAAAGTAATAGGCAACTGAGGAAGAATCCCTAATGGTCGACTGGCTTCTCTGTTAAAAGCCAACAGATTATTGGTAACTGGCACAAGTGGCAACGAACCGAGCACTTGATAAGCAGTTGAGAAAATGATACTCACAAATGCACCTTCATCTATAATAGTGCCAAATACAATCATATTACAAACCTGTACTATGATTTGGAAAGGCACATAAGAAAGAAGACTGAATCCTGCCAGTCGATTCTGATCAAAGGAAGTGACTAGACTACTTGGAGGAGGTACCGTAGAAATGGGAGAATTAACCCCTTGAGCTACGAGAATTGGAGGATTTTCCTCTTGTCTTGATGGAGCAGGAGGACTGCCCCCAAGCTCATTAGAATCCGAAGAAACAAAAAGAACTTGAGTGTTATCATATTCACTCTCTTCGGGAAAGGTACGATTTACTGAAGGTGAAATCGGGTCAACTGTTACCTCACTTGCTGATTTGGGTTGGGTATAGACTCATAGGATTCACTTTCAGAGAGAGTGGGTTTGACCAACGGTTGATTTTGGTCAGTCAATTCATCAACTAATGAAGGATTTAGGGAGAGTTTCCTGTAACCAGATGGAAGTTGCTGCAGTGAGGCAGGATGGTTATCCAACACTCTTTTGGCTTCATCCAGATAGGGACAAAGGTGAATGGGGTGATTCCTTTCACATAACCTACATGGAAACTTAACTTTACCCTTATTTCCATGAACTTTATTATCACTAGTTGATGGTGTGTTACCAACATGATCTCCAGAACTTGATGACACAGGATGATGTGAACGAGAAGACCATTCTTATAAGATCTGAGGAATATCAGGACAATTTCAAAGAAGATGGTCTCCCGCACAAAGTTTGCATGGATATCGAACTTTGTGAGGCTTGATGGATGATTTTTCATCTAATGTTGCATTCAAAGAAATGGTTGCTTGGTTGCCCCTCTGCTGAATTTTCTTATTCTTCTTCTTCTTCCCTTTCTTCTTCTTCTTAGCCACCTAATTACTAGTACCAATACTTTCACCGTGCGAAGAGGAAGTAGGGGAGGAAGAAACAACTGAGGAAGAAGGCGAAGGGTCAACTTTAGGATTAACTGGAGGTTGATTTTGTCCAGTTGGAGGAGTACTCAATTGCGGAGAAATCACGACATTTGAACCAAGGAGGTTGAAAACAACCATATTGGCAAGCCAATGGTAAATCCTAGAAGGGACAATGTAGCCATATAAGAAGCACCAATATTTCCAAAAGGATGAAAAGGACTAGGATTACCATCAAAAGGAATTCCTTGATCGGTGGACTCCAAATTTGTCACCATATGTTTCAACCTAAGATCAACTAAGGAGTGAGCGTGGAGATGTTATCTGCGGTCAATTAATTTTATTTTAATCATAGTAACATAACAAAAAAAAAGAGGGATAATCTAGGCAAAAGGTTACCAAGCAACTGTGAACTGCAAAATACCTCTTGGCGAACCCAAAAGTACGGGAAGGCAATCTCCCTGAATGTTGTGTTGGGTGTATCACAGTGTACAAGTCGACTTGGTTACCTAAGGATGGATATCAACCTAGTGTTTTCCTCCCATATATACCCGAAATTACATGGAGGCCTAATCGGTATAAGCGTTGTCTAATACAAAACCGCATAGTGAGAGCATTCCCATATACTTTACGTACTGTAACACCGCCCTATATACCCGAAGGTACGTGGACGAGCTACGATATACTCACATACGTGGAATGAGGTATCACACTCGGGATGTATTACAGACAAGTTAGCGATAGCTGCTTTGTTTTACGATGCTGAAACACGTCTCTAGCCTAGACCTCTAAATGTTTTTCGTTGTGACAATGCTCCATTAGTTAAATTCAGATAAATTTTAAGTTGATCTTCTTTAGAATTTTCCTTTCAAGGTTCACCACGTGAAGTATGTTTGCAATTCCTAAAATGAAATTAATATGATAAGTATTATTTCCATTCAATTTAACAATGAAAATCCTTAGCTAGTAGGGATAGAGCAATCAAATTATTGACAAAGAGAAAAGAGCACATCTAATGGAATTTCCCTAGCTATTCCGTTCAATCATTCACAAACTTTTTCAATGCAACATGCATGTATTTCTTTTCGATTTCCCTTAATGTAAATGAAAAAAAAGAAAAACTAATGCACAATCGATCAATAAACTCTTTTCATAAAAATGACGATTTTGCGACCATTTCTTTTCAAGGAAAGGAAGACTTTACAACACTGTCGTTTTCAAAGAAATGAGGAATTACGACACTTTCAACGAAAAGACTAATCATATGCACACATCAATCAATCGATCTTTCATGAATGAAGACTTTATGACAATCAATTTTCGAAGGAAAAGATGATTTTACGACACTTTCTTTCAACAAAGATTAATCAACCAAAACACTAACTTTCGACTATAGATTGAAAATGACAAAGTAAATACATAAGAAACATTTATCAATCCTAGTCTAAGTAGGGCTAGCTAAGGAGATGAAAACCTATTTTCTGAGACATGACATCCATTTACAATCAGCAAACAAGCAATCAGAAGAATTTTGGCAAAAAATTTAATTCCAAGGGTGGGAATCTGACCCTAGGAAGATCAGCGCAGGCCAAAGAGGGAGTAATTGCACTGCAGTGCACTGTCTCTAACTGGAGGGTGCATTGCAGCGCATTGTCTCTAAGGCTAGCCTGCGCTGATTCCTGTGAGGCCACTCAAGAGTCATCTAACCTCAAATTTTGACCAAAATTCAATGCAAAAGGTTGAATTACAACAAGTAAAGTATGTCAAGGTGTCTAAGGAGGTGGATTAGCTACTAGGATGGATAATTGTTCCCCAGCGGAGTCGCCAATTTGTTTTGGGAAGTTTTAGTGTCTACGGATAAACGCTTAAACCCCTAGACTAGTAGCTAAGTCTAGAACAACAGTGCAAAGCATTCTCTACCTTTTCTATAACCAATAGATTAAATAAGATAGTAAAGAAGCCTACCTGTAGCTTTCGCTTACTCCTTATCTCCCTTGACCAATTATGTCGCTCCTTTCCGTACTTAATCCGCTTGAAAAGTACCTGCACACAGACATAAGACAAAAACCGATAAAAGCATATGATAATGATCTATTGATTAAACATAGAATGGAATCAAGTTCATAATACACATATGAAAGCATCAATGAACAATACAAACATATGGAAAAAGCTTTGAACACTTTATTAGTAAAAGGAAGAGTTACAACTCAATTTGCTTCATTTAGTGCCACTTCTCCGATTCAATCCCATCCTCTCTTCATAACAAGCAAGACATTTTGACATCATTACAATATTTGAAACCAACTCAAGTCTCATACTAACAACATCTCCCTGTAATTCAATGATTTCCAACCCCTGATCACTTAGATGAGTGGTCTTTTTATAGGTGAATGAAGGACGTTATGCCATAAATGGTGATAATGAATGCCCTCCCAAACTTAGAATTTAGTTCCATGGAGGAAGGGATAAAGGGATTGATGTTCCTTAACTCCCTACCTCATCCAATTTCGAGCTCAAAGGAGTGGATAGCCTTGGGAAACTTCCAGAAGCATCCAATGGATAAGAATATTCCAAACCCCAATGCTTATTTCGCTCAAATTTGCCCAGTGTAGGCCAAAGAGGGCTCAAGTGTGCTGTAATGCACCCTGGCAGTGTACTGGACTGCACTGTAGTGCACCCTGATAAAGGCCTGCCTGCGTTGATCTTCTTAGAGGCAGTTTTTGGATGATTTCAGTCATGGAATCTCTTGGGAAGGAGGCATTCTGATGGTTGACTTCATTTAGGGCATGTAACAACTGAATTAGGGTTTGATGGGCTCTAATAGTACTGATCTGTAAGTCGGGGCTGATGTGCCCAAATGGATCTGTAACATAGAGGTGTATCGTTCTAAACCTTTTTAAGGATAGAGATGAGCAGTAAAGAGTCTCCCTAAACAATGAGTTGATGGTGATTCAACTTGAGGGAAACTATAAAGCCATGTTCCAGACCTGAAAGTTTTGCGTCATTGTTGGTTAGAGTACCTAATGAGCATGCAAAAATAAGAATAATTTGGCCTTCACTATTATAGAGAGCACCACCATAGCCTGAAGGGTCGAGGTTTTCTCTTGATGCCCCATCGAAGTTGAGTTTTAAAAAACCATATGGGGGAGGGGACCAGGTTGAAGGGGTGGAAACCAAGGGACAGGGAATAATGCTAGAGGAAATAGGAGTTTGTTGATGGATGTTCAAAGAACGTAGAATGATTTTTTCTCTGGGAGGACAATTCGAGTCTTGAGAGTTCTAATGTACAAAAGTGATTGTTTCTCCAAGTTGAGCGGTAATTAGGTTCAAGGCTCTATCAATCGATGGGGCTTGATTTTTGAAGACTTGAGCATTATGTTCTTTCCAAAGGATCCAAAGAGTGAAACCAAGAGTAAGCTGCTAGATTCTATTAAGGATGGGACTACTATAAGGTAGGGTATTCCATCTTTCAATGTTGATGGGGATAGACTAAGGGTGAAGGTATGATCCTTGAAAGGCTCAAAGAAAAGGATCCCATATATTCGTGCCAAAGGTACATTCAAGAAAGAGGTGCTTTAAATTCTCTTCCAGACAGCTGCAAAGAGGACACACTGAAGGGCTTATAAAACCTTTCTTTTGTAGATTCCCCATGTTAGCGTTTTCTTTTTGTTAAGTAACCAAAGAAAGAGAGTAACTTTCGACCAATGTTTTAATTTCCAAAAATGTGTAATGTTCCAAACTAGGAAAAATGGTGTTATGCAAAGCAAACAATAAAAACAACACCATAAAATTGAAACATTCAGTGCACACCCATAAAAAGTTCAGGAGTAACCAACAACTGAGCCATTTTATTATAATTTGGGAGAAAAGTACAATAATTTGGAAGTGGTGCACCTGGGCTTGCCTCAATGGCAAGCGTGATCAAGCCCAAGTGGTAATATTTCAAGCCCAGATGGCACAAATAATTGATGCAATGATGCCCTGCACTGCCTTTGTGACATTGTGTTGTCTACTGCAAAGATATCGCTGGAAACCCCACCTTCAGTGCTAAAAAAATGTTGCAAAATTAACCCCAAGCTCCTTGACCAAAACCCACAAAAACCCAAAAAGGGTTTGGTCTGATTCCAAGCCAAAGTCGAACCCACAAAATGGTGCAAATTCCTCAGTTAACTAGCAATTCGCCATGTTATAAGAATTAGGATTTCAAGCCCGAATATCATCTGGAAAATTCTGAAATTTTAACCACAACTCCTCTCAGAAAACCCAGAAAAACCCAGAAATGGTTTGTCCATATTTTGAACTCCCAAAATCGACCCCCAAGAGGCCCTACGCCCTCCAAACTGCTGAAGCACACAACCTGCAAAGATGCCAACAAAATCCTCCTCCAAGGCTCTGGAAAAGTAGCAATCTCCTCCACAGATGTTTCCCTTGTCTCTCCCGACAAGGATCAACCACAAAAGCTGAGTCTCCACCTCCCACGTGTGCACAATATTCTCCCTTTGTGTTGGCCTGGAAGTACAAAACTCACACTGAATAGAAGCTCTCTCCTCCAGCTCCAAAACTCACCCAAATGGCAGTCAAACACCCAAGCCTCCTTTCCGGAATTTCTCCCAGCCAAAGCTCCTTTGAAAGATGTCACAATCACAACTCGACCTCTCGTCATTGCATCCTCCAGAAATACGAACCATCTGAAGACGATAGACGCAAATGCTAGAATCACAATGAAAACCTCCACCAAAATAATGTAGATGAACCTCTCTAAGGTGGCACTCAAAGTTCCCCGAAGAAAGAGTGATCTCTCTACTTTAAGAACTCTTGCTAAATAACAAGTGACTTGGCTAAGCAACTCGAGCAAACAAAGAGAAATTTGATATGCCAAAAGATGATGAAATGAGGAGAGTTGTCTTCCTTATATAGATTTTGTGGGTCCCTCACTTAACCATCGATTTCCCCTCCATGCAAATTGAACTAGGGAATGCATATTCTCCTAGTGTGGGTGACCCCCACGTATAACTTAACCACATCAAAATAACTTCTACTAAGTCTAGCCTCCTAATAAAATCGAATGGGCCCTGTCACCTCCAAAATTGGCCCCAAAATGTAGAAATTAATCTTGTTCCAAAATAATTTAGGAAGGGACATTACAAAATGCTTCCACACTGGATCAACTTCCATATGACAGGTAGAGATCAATTTCTTGTATGCCTCTTTTATATTATAGTTCCCAGATGTTCCAGATCCCCATCTTAAAATATCAGGGCTATCATATACAACTATGTTATGGTTAACCAAGATCTTTTCCAGAAGTTGATGTTCATCATCTCGGCCCTGCTGGTGAACAAGCGGGAGAATTTTCCAAGAGCGCCATTGAGATTTTGAAGAAAAATGATCCTCCCAAAATTGAGCCACAACAGAATGACCTGAGAAGAATTGAATTTTATGATATGGAGAGTGAGGAACAAAGGAGAGATGAAGCCACTGGTTCAAAGAGTCTTCCCAAAAAAGAGTCATTTTACCATACTTAACTTCCCAAAAACAATGGCCTTGAATTAAAGATTTGTTGTTGCAAGAAACTTGCTAGAGGTGGGATCCTTGAGGATACTTAGCCATTCGAACACGCTGCAAGTCTGGTACACCAGGAGAGTATTTGTTTGTCCACATATTACCCCATAGAGTTGTAGGGTTCTTAAGACATCGCCACCAAACTTTTGCACTTAAAGATTTACTAAGAAGTTGAGGGTCCCGTAGGCCAAGTTCTCCTTGAGTTTTGGGTAGGCAAAGAGTGTTGTAGGCCACTAGGGCCCATTTTTTTTGAAGTGAGGCTCCTCCCTAGAGAAATGAACGTGGGATGCTTTTGATTTTTTTGAGAATGGATTTTGGAGCAGCTAGGGCAGAAAGTAGGTATATGTGCATAGATTGCAGAACATATTTTAAAAGAGTGAAGTAAACTGCAATGTTTAAGGACTGAGAGGTCCAATTAGATAATCTAGACTCGAACTTCAAAAGAAAGTCTTCCCAGAATGAGCATCTTAGGGGATTGAGGGTAATAGGGGTGCCCAGGGATTTGGCTAGAAGGGAGCTCCTTTGGAAACAGAAGAAGTGAGAAATGTTTATCTCAACCACAAGAGGGGTATTGAAGAGGAAGATTTGGGATTTTCCTTTGTTGCTTTCTGTACTAGACACAGAGAAGAAGGTGTCCAAAATTTCTTTGAAAGCTTTAGTTTCATTTATAGAGGAGTGCCCATTAATAGCGTGTCATACACAATTGTTCATGGGCAGTGCTTTGATCTTGAGAGCCTAAGGAGAGGCCTTTGATCTGATCAGAGGAGAGGGCATGAGTGATGGCATGGCTAAGGCCTTCAGCAACAAGGAGGACGATATAAGGAGAGAGATGGTCCCCTTACCTAATTCCTCTGGAAGAAGTGAAGGTGAGAGATGGAGAACCATTAATAAGAATGGAAAATAAGGCTTTCGAAATGAGGGCCATAACCTAAGTAATCTGACACAGGGATTCAGGATTCATAGGATACAGGGATTCGAGGGTCGGATTCAGACATGTTGACCTCCTCAAACATGGCACGTTAGGATACGTTATATATATATATATATATATATATATATATATATATATATATATATATATTAAAAGTTAGATATTTCTTACATAAATTCTCATTAAAGATACAAATTCATTGATTTCAAACATAGATCTTCATCTAGATGTAAGTTTTATTGTTTACAAAGTAAGTTAGTAACATTATGGCATGCATAGTACATAAAAAATTCAAATACATGTCACATAAATGATAAATCAATGAATCATAAATTATAAATTCATAAGGGATAAATCATAATACATATTCAATTCGTCAACGATCCAATAGGAGAAAGACAAAATAGTAAGATAAAGACACTGATAGCTGTAGTTTTTTCATTAAGTCATCAAAATCAAAATGTGTTACATAAGTAGTGCAATGGCAATGGCAAATAGAAATAGAAAATACAAAACAACTACAGGTATACAAGCCTCAAGGCAATAGGTAGCCCATGACTCATGAGTCATCAATCCTCATAGTCATCATCAGAATCAGCATCACTGTCTTCATCATCATGGTCACCACTGCTCTCCTCTACATCCTCCTCCTCCCCTGTATCCATAATCGCCTCTGCATCTGCTGGTGTGGAGGATGACCCCTCTATAGTATCATCATCATCATCAAATCTAACAAGCTCTAGCACTAGATCATTGAGATCCATGTTGGGCAGTGCCAACTCAACACTATTTTCCAGACCCATATCATCAGGAAAGACATCCCACATCTTTGTCTTTCCCTTCAACCACTCTTCCCTCTGCCTGTAAATAAGACAAAGGTTGGTGTGCACATACACCATTGTCTTTGCCCTGGAGTGCTCAAGCCTGATCTTCTTAACACTATACAAATTCTCATACGTGCTCCAATTCCTCTCGCAACAAGAGAATGAATTCACCTTAGAGAGGAGCCTCATGGTTAACTGTTGAAGAGAAGGGCTTTTTGCCCCATGATTTTCACACCAAGAATAAGGTTTCCTAGCCCCCTATCTCTAATCACATCATATCTGCAAATTGACCAGTGCCAGTGGAAAACTCTGCAAAGGCATCCTCCACCTCATCAAGCAATGCTCTATCCTGAAAAACCCGCCTGAATGCATATTTCATCCCCTGTGAGATTTCACCATCGATGTGAGGAGGGAATCTGTGGGAAGGTCCACCATTCAACCACTCATGGCCGTAGTATTTTGGGTTCAATGAATGAGCCAAACAATGTAAAGGTGTGCAACTCTTGTCTCATCTGCTGACAAAAATATCCAGTATAGTACCACATAAAGCCTCTGGTGATGTCTCATACTTGGGGCACTCACTCTGTAGAATAATGCTCCTCACAGATTCAATCATGGAATCCCATCCCTCATAAACCTCTCCTAGGATGGGTTTGTCTATAACTGCAAATCGAAGCAAAGAAATGATAGGGTCCATGATCTGAATAATTAGGTCTACCCTCTCCCACTAAGCATCATCTAGCATTGTGTCATTCACTCTTTTAGAGGCTAGTTGATCTCTCTTTCTCCAAAAAGACCAAAACTCAGAAATAACCATGGCCCCAAGAGCGGTCTTGACCTCCCTCAACCTCTTCAACATGATGAATGAAGAGGCAAACCGTGTATCAACAATCTTCAACAATGATAGATTTTTGTACCCCTTGTAGATAGTGAGGGCATTTGTATGATTTTGCACAAAGTTACGGATATGTCGTGCATCCTCAATAATGTTACCAATCCAAAGCACATTAGAAGCAATGGATTTCAGTGCTATGTTCAATGAATGGAAAATGCAAGGTGCCCAAAACACTAGTGGGTATTTAGCTTCCACAATCATGCCAACAACCTTACAAACAGGTGCATTATCTGTAATGATTTGCACACAAGAATCAACGCCTACATCTTCAATAACTTTAATAAACGACTCACCCATAAATTGTGCATCCTTGTATTTTCCAAGTGTATCCACTACTTTCAAGAAAACTGGACCATTCAAGGAAGACACCATGAAGTTGATGAGTGGGTGTCATGCTAGATCTGTCCATCCATCAGAAACAATGCTAACCCCAAATGTTGGCCATGATGCTTTAATAAGCTCCAACATTTTTTGCACCTCTTTTTTTGCGTTCATCAACAATGTGGTTCTAAGATTCTTTGAACCAGGAGCACATACCATGATGGAGACCCGTGAGTTAGAGCTCGACACATCTCAATAAATAGAGGTGAGTGTGCAACATTAAAGGATATGACGTTTTGATATAAAATTAAAAAAAAGGCAATGGTGAGATCAAGCTTGTCCCATTTCTCTTTTTGAAAAATCTTGTCCATTGGACCAAGTGAAATTGTCTTTCTTTTTGTTGCTTGTCTCCCAATAGAACTCTCAAATGGAAATTTGGTGGTATCTTTCCTAAAAAATGGAAGGGGGTCATCATTTTTTGTTTTTTAATTTTATTTTGCAGCCACATTTGCCATACCAACAGTGAACTCTTTTTCCATTTCTTTCCTCATTTGTAAAAGAATTTATGTACAAGCTCCAACTCTACAACCTGCTAAAGCCAACAAGTGGTCTTTCACACGAAAATATGTGCTTGTGAAATTACTGTGGCAAAAGTTGCATCTCCAATTCACGTTGCCTCCTCCCTTCCCCTTGCTGCTTGGCCCATCCTCTCTTGTGACATATTTCCACAAGGGATATCTCTTAATGTTACCTTTAGGAGGAAGTCTTCCCTCAACATTACTTGCAGCAGACTCTGATGATATTGGGGGAGGAGGGGCATCTCCAATGGGAACATTTTTCCTCTTTGTTTGCCTCCTACCTGCTGCCCTTGATTGAGCCATTAATACTGTAAAAAAAATAAACAAAACATGCACAAATTTGTAAAAGAAATGCATATACAAACTGCTACAATACAAATACAAAAAAATAGAGAGGAAATGCACTTCCCTGTTGCTTGAATCTCCTTGAAAGCACTCCACTTGGCTCCTTGCTCCAGACTTCAAACAGCAAACCCACTACTTACTTCTTGCAAAAGAAATGACACAAAATGATAAAGAAAATCAAAAAGTGCGCCCTTTTATTGGCCTACGGGTTCCTTTTTGCTAGATTTGTGTCCGGATTTTGTGACACAATGTGTCCAAATGGAACACGATCACGATGTGTCCAAATGGGACACGATCTGGATTCAATCGTGTCCCATTCGGACACAATGTGTCATAAAATTCGGACACAATTTAGGCGAAACGAATCCGATTCACATGATTCGGACACTTGGCAAAAAATCAACGAATCCAGTTTCACTGGCCATAACCCATGAGGTCCACATTTCGTGAGACATGTATTGCCAACTAATTTTATCAAAGGTTTTCGACATGTCAAGTTTGAGAATCATACTTAGATTTTTAGTTGAACGGAGGGAGTGAAATTACTCTTGGATGAAGATGATGTTATCCATAATTTGTTTTCCTTTAACATACCCTGTTTTCTCTAGGGAGATGATGCTCGGGAGAAAATGCTTGAGTCAATTGGCTACTGTTTTGCAGGTAATATTTTAAATCACATTGCATAAAGCAATGGGACGCAAGTTCGAAGGAGTTGAGGCTTTTTTGGATCTGGGCATGAGCAAGATGAAAGTAGCATCAAAGGTAGAAATAAGAGAAGTAGATGTTTTTGACTCTTCAAGAGAGCATTAGATATCATTACCTAGGATAGACCAACATGCTTGACAGAATTCCGCTATAAATCCATCTGGACCGCGAGCTTTATTCCTTGGCATGCGAGCTTTATTCCTTGGCATGCTCATCGCGAGCTTTATTCCTTGGCATGCTCATGACTACCGCTTCCACTTCCCACATGGAAATGGGTTTTAAGAGGGCGGCATTTTTTTGGGAATATTTTGTGTAATTTTCCTAATTGCAAGGGTTCTGTCACGAATGGGCGCTGATAAGAGGTTGTTGAAGTGCCCAGATAGGAGACCGGTCATTTCGTTGTGATCCTCCACCCACTGATTGTTGTGCCCTTGAAGCGAATGAATTTTATTTTGATGCCTGTAGTTGATCATAGATCTGTGAAAAAACTTAGTATTTTGTTCTCCCTCTTTTAAGCATTTGATTCTCGTTTTTTGCTTGTAAAGAGTCTCTTCTTGTGCCAATCTATTTTTGTAATTGATGTAGAAGGTTGCTTTCCTGTTCCTTTAATTGGGAGGTGTCGCCTTGTGATATTATACTTTGCTGGACTTTTTCCATTTGAGACTCGAGTGAAGGCTTTTCCTGAAATATGTTACCAAAGTATTGCTTATTTCATTTTTTTATCTTTTGATTAATAAATTTCAGCCTCTGCTGGAATCGATACATGACTTTTCTTGATATTGAGGCTGAATCAGACCACCAAGATGTCATATTGATGAGGAAATTGGGATGTCGTAGCTAAAAT
Organism: Pinus tabuliformis; assembly: GCA_031772625.1. Taxonomy (NCBI): domain Eukaryota; kingdom Viridiplantae; phylum Streptophyta; class Pinopsida; order Pinales; family Pinaceae; genus Pinus; species Pinus tabuliformis. The sequence goes on from CM062805.1 coordinate 1,028,031,497, forward strand.
GCCTCAAAGCAAAACAACTTGTTTCTTGGGCATGTCGCCAGTCTAACTGCAAAGTGATGGGCCAGTGATCGAAGCCATAATTTGGGAGAATATAAGCATGAAGCTTGAGACCAGATAATAAAAGTTCCTAAGAGGTTAGGAATCGATCTAGTAATAAAGCGACTCGGTGTGTTCCTCCTCGCCTGTTATTTCAGATGTAGGTGCCATTTGTAGTTTGGACATCTACCAATTTGCATGTGTCAATAGAGTTGAAAGAACTTGCGGCCTCCTCCAATTTCCTGATCCCACCCCTCTTCTCCTGTAGGGATCTAATTAGATTGAATACCCAGCCAAAATCCAACGTATAGGAGAAACCATTCGATAGACCGAATAAAGGTTGAAATCGACCCGTAGACATTTGAGACAAAACTACATTGAGAAGAGCCAATTGGCTGGAAAACAACTGTGAAAATTCTAGGGAAAGAGAATGAATCTCGGTTAGAAACCGTGGCCGGATTCCAAAGAATGGCTAGGCCTCCAGAAGTTCCCGAGCCTGCACATTGGGACAAGAAGTCAAAGTTTTTCCAGATGGAAGGGATGATCTGAGAGAGGGATTGATAACATTTGGTTTCTTGCAATAAGAGAATGTCAGGCTGATTCATGATGATTTGATTTTTGAGGATCCGACGTTTGGGTTTGCCGTTTAATCCTTTCATATTCCATGAAATGATCTTGAAGAGGGTTGTCACTGGGGCAACTCGTCCCAAATTAACTAGAAATTCTACAAGATCTTGCAAGAGTTGGATATTGGATTTGCAACCCTTTTTCTTGGGTTCTTTGAGATTTGAGGGAAATTCCTGAGTGGAATTTCATTTTATTCTTTGCATTGAAAAGGATGATGATGGGGAGGTAAAAATACCTAAATTATTGGCCTGTTGAAGAAGCACATCTTGGTGCCGTAGGAAGGCTCTGGCTACTAGTTGGATTTGGTCCTCTGGGATTGATGCCGGATATTTGTGTTGCCAGTCTTCTGCATATTTATGCAGATCCATTGCTTGCAGCTTTGGATCCTACAAATCTTCTTCCTCCATTGGGGACAGAGGCTCTTCATTAAGGCCTTGAGCACTTTGAGGCGGATTTGATGGTGCCGAAATTTCTTTTGCCTTCTGAGATGGAGAGTTGGCTGTGTCATTCTTGTTGGGTCAACGGTGGGTTCCTCTGCTTCATCAAATTGCAGAACAAATAATTTGTTGTCATTCTGAGCGCTGGAAGGGTATGAAGATTCACGCTTCTTTTTGGCAGTTTGTTTCTGACCTGAGACCGTTTTGAAGCATTCTTCTACAGGCTGGGCAGTTGCATTGGTGCGATCTTCTTCCGACCACGTGGGTTTCTTGGGGTAGTCCTTGAGGAGATGGACATAGGCATGGCAATGTCGACACATGAATGGTATTTTATCATAATCAATTGCTTTCTCCCAAACCACATTTTCGCAACTGGGATGAATGCTGGATAGGAGCGGTTTTGTGAGATCCATGTCGACACACAATTGGGCACAGGAGGTATAACACCCTGTCTTCATGATATCTGATAGCATCACGAACTTATCCAATTTTTCACCAATGTGTGTTAAAATTTATGGATCCCAATACTCATGCAGTAAGGAATATAATCAGATCAAAACCGGAACACAGGAGAAATCCTCTTTCTCAGGGTCGAATCTCGGGACCCATGGCCTCATAAAGAGACCGCGAAGTTCATGAAATAAGGCCCTCCTTGCAAAATATTGTCCGTCTTCAATATTGTTGAAAATAACTATAAAGAAACCCCTTGAGCCTTATTTGAATTCTGCTTCGCCCTTAATGGCCCAGTTTTTCCTTAACCAATTGAGCAGAGTCTTTTCAAAGGGCCAAGGGCCAATAAATTTGCAGATCAATGCTTGCTCCTTTATTCGTTCGATGGTGGATCCAAGTCTTTCCGCGAAGATCTTAATAAGAGGAATTTATTGAGCTTGAGGACGACACATACCAGTGTTTTGCGTTGTCTTGGCAGGTTGTTCCTGAGCAGATCCATTGACTGGTTTGTGACTGGATCTAGCCTGCGCCATAAAGCCTGTCTGCGGAGGAGAGGAGTGAGTAGCAACGATTCGAGGAGATGGTTGTGTTGAACAGTTGGCTACAACCGGTTTGAATGAGGGGCCTCCATTGGCCCCCAAGGGTGGTGCCATCCGGGTTGCGGCAGGAACTGCAGAACCCTCCAAAACCAGTTAGATCAGATCAAACCCTACAATTCATTACCTAATCAGCTGGGGAAGTTAAACTAATTTGATAAATAAAACATAAAAAAGAAGCGCTTTAAAATATTTTAAAAGAGGAAAAGGAGTACATTATGGTTTTAGAGAAAAATGCCTAAAGATGAAATGCATATAAATAAGGTTAAACCAATTAGAAGAAGCCATGTAGGACAGAGAGGAAGAAATTTTAAAGTCAATTATCAAGTTCAGAGAAGCATTAATTAAGCATTGGAATACATCTGTGTTCAACTTAAAGGTACATATTGAAGATCGACAAAGAGAATATGGTATCTCTATCTATAACCCCTAATCTTTTCCAAATGCTAGGTGTTAAAGGATAACATTTTGAAGGAAGTCAACCATTCCTAACTGTAGATTCCTTGTATAATATCTTGGCATAGGAATTAACATGAAAGGTCTCTTTTGTTAATATTCATATTAGCAACTATTATAGTAACTTATATTTAATTTTATGATTTAATACAATATTTAACCAAGCAAATTGTTTTTTCAAATTATTTTAAATATGTTTTACAACTTTTTATAATTTAATATATACGCAAGATGTTATCATTATTTGAAATATTAATATTAACAATTTTTATTGTTATTTATTAATAAAGGGAGATCCACACATGTGAGATTTATTGTCGATGTTTTAGAGCCATCAATCAAGTCCATTGTTAAGAAATGAGAAACATGAAAAGTAAAGGAATAGAAATTAATAGTAGATAGGCCATGAAGAATGGCATGGTGAGGAAATGCTAAGGCCAACAAGAGATAATAAATATAACTTTTATCGTCGAGATAGGTTAAGCTAAATGTATGTGTGTTTGTATTTAATATAAATGTTTAGAATTATTTTCATGATTTGATAGAATACTTAATCAAGCATTTTGATGCAAAGAAATAATATAATATGATTTAAAATTCTTTTCATGATTCAATATGCATGATGTTTTTGTTTTTATGTTGTTGTTGTTGTTGTTGTTTTTTTCTAAATCGGAAAGTGTACTTTTATTACATAAAATTGTGTCTGGATTGTGGCAAATACATCAAGAGTTAAATATCAATTTCTTCAAAATTTCCACCATTTTTCTCTTATCTAAGAGATATACTAAACTTTCATGAGGAGCATACTACTAAGCGACAAAAATGGAGTTTTTGTAGGTGTATACCTTACAAAATTGCCTTGATATAACACAACAATTACAAAACATAAAACTATTGATTGTTAATAATGTCCTTGATGGCTATAAAAATGATCTGATGAGTTGATTTTCAAAGGGTTAAATTATTTTTTGAGTTATTAGACTCCATTAAGGAATAATTGATGGCCTAATTTAGTCATTGATGCACAATTCTTCTACTTTCAATTTGCATCCATCATTACTAACCTTGTTTGCTTCATTGTTATAGTAATGTAATGCATGTGTATGTTATTGATGGAATATCTTTTCCCATTTTATGTGCTTTTTTCATGATATTTTCCAGATATTTTTCCTTCAGCATTGAACGTTTAACTAAATGTTGGAAAATAAGGAGGGAGTCTCCTATAATTGTGAGCTCTTTCACCTTCTTTTCTTTGGCAATCAAGAGACCCTAATAAAGAAGATGAATCTTTGCTTAATTATTTGTCATACAGTTGAGTACATGAACACTTTGTCATCCTCATGGCCATAAAGAACCCCTCCCCCTCCTGCCACTCTTGGATTTTGTTTGGATGCCCCATCAAAATAGAGAATTTGTCTTTGTCTACTATTCTTCCAAGTTCTGAATTCTACATATGTTATTCTAAGCTCCCAACATTCCCCCATCTTTTGCTTATGGCAATCCATAATTTGCGGGTTGTTATCCATACCTATTAATTTATTGACCCATACTTACTCTGATTGATCCAACTCTTTCATAGGGGAGCTATGATCTTGCTTTTGAGGTTCAATTTCGACACACAAAGATAATGATTTAATTGTAGTGCTTTGGGGAGGAGTAAGCTTGTTATTAAAGATTGCATTATTCTTAGCAAGCCAAAATTTCCAACATATAAACTTGGGAATGGCTTACCAATACATTTTTAGAAGAGGTTTCCATATAAGCCTGCCTTTGTAATTTTTTCTCTAGAGGAGACAAATCCTTGAAGAGTAGAGGGCCAATTGAACCTGCTATGGAGAGGTGATGTTGCCTCCATCATACCTTTTTTGGACACTCACATTCCAAAAAAATATGAGATATATCTTCCACTTTATTCTTGCATAGAAAGAATATTGAGGGTCCGCATCTAAGGTTCTCAATTGTAAATATTTTCTTATGTGTGAGGAGTCAACTGAAGGAATTCTCCTTTGGATTATAATTAGTCTTCCATATTGTTTTCCAAATGTTGAGCTTTGGAGGCAGACTTGACTGAAAGAGTAAATCTGCATAGCCTTCCTTGACTGAATAATCTAAAGCATTCCAACTGATTTCATCTTCATCCTTCTTTCCCCAAGGTGCATAACCTATCAGCTGTTCACAAAGCTTGGCAACCAAGCGCTGGAGATTTGGTGAAACATTACTTAATTTCCAATTCAATGAATTTCCATCTTCATCCTAATTGAAGATGTCAACCAATGCAAATTTCCTTTTAGCACACAAATATTATCAAAAGCGAATAAATTTAGGAAATATCAAGAGGTTGCTCGTCCATAATCTTATCAGTCCATAGATTAATATTGTTACCATTTCCTGACTTTCAATACAACCCTGAGTAGATGAGTGGGGATGCTAAAACAAATACCTTCCAGATCGAGGAACACCCTTTCATTATCTAGATGGATTCTAGGCATCAAGCTCTTTCTCCTTGAACATATTTTTTCTTCAATATTGCTTTTCATTGGTCTTCTTCTTGGGTGAAAAATCTCTAAACTTGTTTTTCTCTTATTTCCTTATTCATAGAAATGGATCCTATATTCCCAAACCCCCATGATTTTTGGGGCCTTCAACGAATCCCATTTAAGAAAATGAATTTTTTTGGAGCTTTCCTTACCACCTTCCCATAAGAATTTGCAGGTTTCTTTTGCTAAAGTCAAAAGGATGCTTTATGAAGCGAGGAGAGATGAGAATTGGTATAAAAGCAGAGAAGAGAGAATTGCCTTGATAAGAATAATGCACCCAACAAGGTTGAGCCATCGAGGTCCCCAAGAGGCAAATTTCCCTTTAATTTTTTCTAGGACTCCTTCCCATGTTTGAGATGAATGTGGTATCAGGAAAATTTGAATTCCTTTATATTTGAATTCTTTCCACTATTCAATTGTTTGAAAACCCAAAATTCTTCAAATTTTTCTTTGCTTCCTTAATGATACATTCCATGTATAAATCTAATATTTCCTTGAGTTTGTTTGGCCTCTAGAGCCTTCAAGAATGGAATCCATTTTTTTTTAACCTTTTAGCTAGTGTGTCATTAGCAAATTGAGAGTGATTGATGCTTTTGATAGTTATGGAAAATATAATCCCCGAAAGGCTCGCACATCTTCTTTCATATTCTAGCCTGCTACTAAGGGAGTTTGCCATGATAATATATAAGAAAGGAGATCCATGGCACTTTGATATATAAAGAAACCCATCGAGTAAATTTAGCATCAAAGCTGAATTTTTCCATTCCTTTGAAGAGGAATTCATGACTCACCCTGTCAAAGGAATTTTCCATATCTAGTTTGATGATTATGTTTTGTCTTCTTGATTTTGGTTCGAGTTGATTGCCTCTTGAAACATGATGATATTATCAAATCTATATCTCTTATGCATGAATCCTCCCTAATTTTTAGAGATAATTATGGGTAGAATAATCTTAAGCCTTTTGGCCAAAATCTTTGAGATCAATTTATAAGAGACATAAAAGAGTGATATCGATTGGAATCTTGAAAAGGAATAAGGATTTAGATCTTTTGGGATCAGGGATAAAAAGGAAGAATGTATTCCTCCACCCACATAATTATTTTTTAAAGTATAACTCACCATTCTACAAAAATTGAATTTTATTACCTCCCAAAACGTGTTGGTAAAAATGAGCAAAGAATCCATCATGTCTTGGTGCTTTGTCCAGATTGAAGGAAAAGATAGCTTGACATATTTATTCTTCAATGGGTTCTTTTGTTAGCGAATCATTGCATTCCTATGAAATAGACTTAGGAATATGTTCCAACATGATTGTTCTGCTTCAAGGCTACCAGGGCCTATGGCACTATACAAATCGTTGAAGTGATGGATCACCTCCTCTTTGAGTGATGCAAAATATGAAATTTTTATACCTCTTGCAACAATATCTTTAATATTATTTTTCAAAACTTGATTTTTGGTTGCTTGTGAAAAAAAAATTGTGTTCATATCTCCAACCTTTAACCAAATGCTTTGGGATTTTAAATACCAAATATCTTCTTCCTCTTTGAGAGATTTATGATAGGCTACAAATTATTCTCTTTCTCCTTGCAACATATCATGTGTCACTAATACATTCTCCATCTTGTCCCATAAACTTTACATTATTTTTTCATGTACATGTATCTTTCCATAATTTTTTGGTTGTTGGTCTCAATCCTACTATTTTAATGCAAGATTCAAGCACTTGATCTTTTTCTCCCATATTGTAACTAGGATTTCCATTACCCATTTGCTCCAAACCTTCTTCACCAGATCATTGAAGTTTGGCAAGTTTTCCCAAATCGAACAATAGCAAAAGGGTAGTGGCCCAAAGTCAATGTCTTTTGATATATAAAGAGAAATTGGCCTATGATCTAAGATGATCCAAGGAATGATTCTAGAATTGACCAATATTTTTTGGGATAAAAATGAATATGAAATTAAAAATTTATCTAACGCGGGAGCAATATGGCCTAGTCTAGTTCAATTATTGCTCCAAGTGAATTTGTTAGTGGAAGGCTTATTATCTAAAAAATTTAATTTATGGATAAGGTCTTCTAGACATTATCGTAACTAATATCAAACATGTGATCTCCCTTTTTTCTCCCACTAATGCAGGGTTGTATTGAAGTCACCACCCAATATGCATTCTGATCTAAAAATTATGTCCACAAGGGCCACTAAGGAATTTCAACAATCATGCTTTTCTTTGAATTAAACAAGCATGTGAATATTGACAATGGAGCGTACTTGATTTGAAGGAATATGTAGAAAATGATTAGTCAACTAGTGAGATGTCAAACTAGATTCTAGTAATTTGAGTGAATATTGAGACCACATGTGGAGATCCCACTTAAAGCTCCTCTTGCACTAACATAAATAATCCCACTACCATTTCAAATGTTGTGCTGATTTTGGAGGACCTCTTGATGCCCCTTTTTTGTCTCCTAGAGTAGGAGAAGTAAGGGTTTCTCTTTCTTGATCAAATATTGCACTTCCTCCATCCTTTTTTCCAACCCAATCCCTTGAAATTCCAGGGGAGGACCCTTATTACTTGTTGTATGAGTAGCCCCTTGTTGAGGGGTTGTGTTGCCTCCTTTTCTGGTGTTTCTATACCCCTTTAATTTTGTATATAGTATTTCATATGTTCCCATTTCCTTATCCTAATATGTTTTTTTTGTGCCATACCTCTCTATTGGTCCACCTACCAACATTCTATTGGATCCTTTCTGATTATTTTTCATTATCTGCCTCCAAATTCTCATCAACTGAACTTAGAAAGGAAGACGCTAATTTGGATATTTTAGGGGAGAGGATTTTTTCCTCTTTCAAGGAATATTCCACTATTTATTGCTCTTGTATTGGATCATTTTCTAATGCCGACATGGATTCATCATTTTTCCCTAATTCACGCCTTGGTCTTGCATTTTGTACCTATTCTTATACATTGGTTTAGATAATTTCCCCTTGCTCAGTCATCAAATTGAGAGCCTTAAATTTATTATTTTTCTCATTTTGACCTTTATTAGATCCTTCCCCTCCCCCCGAACTGGATCGTTTAGGGGAAGCTATTCCTTTTCCTTTATTCCCATTATGATATGTCTGCTTTGATGGATTGTTCAGTTGTTTAGATAGGTCTCTTCTCCTATTTTGTTCTCGCCATTGTTCTCCTTCAATCCCTTGTTTTTTCGCTCCTCTTGCCTCATTTTGCAGCTTCTTGCAAAGTGGCCATATTCATGTCAAACTTTACATTTAAAAGGAAGTTGATCACATTCAACCTCCTGAATATGGGTCCAAATATCCAAATTTAGGGTTATTATTGTTTGGAGCCACTTATATAGATCTACCTTCACACATATCCTTTCACAGGAGAAGAGCCCCTCTCGTGGCTCGAATCGATCAATGTATTTCCCAAGCACATTGCTAGTATTTTTGAAAGTATTATTATTCCAATAATGCAGGGGAAAAAAAGGAAGCTTTACCTAAACAGGGACGATATATGGGACTGTTGAAAAATGTGTAACTAGGTTCGATCTTCATAAATATGAAATGTACTTTTGATTCTTGTATGTTGTAAAATGAAAGAAAAAATATTATTGCTATTTTTGTAGCATGGGTTTCATGCTCATGGTATTTTATTTAGAGGTCAAGAAATTATTGAGTGCTTCTATGGTTTGTCCTAGGGTCAAGAAGTCAAAAGAGTCATTATCATATGAAGAAGACCCCACCAGGCACATTGTAACTTGTAAAAATAATTATTTTTGTATTTAAAAGTGTTAAAATACCCTCCAAGACCAAGTTAGGCTGACAGCTAAGAATTTGGCCTCAATTGAGGCTTTTCGTCCACCTTGGAAGCCCTATATATAGGAGGGAACTTGACCTTCTATGGACATCAATCATTCTATCATCATTCAAGCAAAGGAGAAGAAGAAGAAGGAATAAGGACGAAGGACAAGTGTTTGGTTTATTTCTCTCTCTCTTTTCACACGTGCAAAGGAAGGAGGCTAGAGTTTTGTTGCTGCAAGATCGAAATTGGAGAAATTGCAGAAAGAAGGTTGAAGGAATGTCTATTAGATCATCCTTAAGCCCTAGAAGAAAGAGAAACTCAAGCGAAGGTCGAAGTGTAGAAATTCTCACTATAGATCACCGATAATGCAATGTAAATAAAGCAAAATACTTGATCTACTTCTACTATCAAACTTGCAGAAGCTTAATCGATTTTGAGCAAGATCAAATAGAACACATATAACAAAGAAGAAGATTCAATCACACATGAAACATAGAAGAATACTATGGGGAAAGCCTTAGCTAAAAACCCCGCTATCTGTATTATCCTACAAGGTGGAAATACATCAAAATTATACAAAGCCTTAGCTCTCACAGCTAGCTAGCTCTCAGTACAATCCTCCTGGATGCTCACAGAAAATCAAGGCTTCTCACAAACCTTCTCCTCTTCCCTCCAAGCCTACCATTTCCTTGCGCTATTTCTCCTGGGTGATCCTTCTGTTACCAAGTGTAACACTGATCACTCACATTGATCTCACACCCTGTAAAACTGCGAAATAACCTTGTTCCTTCTACATGGATGAGTTTCCTTTATAGGAAAACTCATGTAACTGATAGTACAATGTCCCCGTATTTAATCTCAACTGGGTCTTTCTCTGAATAGACATGCATGAGTTATTTATGAGAGAATCTTCAGTTATCTGGAGTACACTAGTTTGATGCATGCATGCATTAACTGACTGAACTCATAATTAGTTCCACAAACTGTTTGGAACTAATTTAATTGGAATTAACTCAGTTAACTGAGCTAACTAATTACAACTCAAATACAACTCATCCTTATCTCCTTAATTAAGGGATAACTTCCTCAATCAAAGGGATAATTGTTGCATGTCTTCACAAAGACTTCATGTTTGAACTTCTCCAACCAATTAACTCAAGATGAATTAATTAATTATTTTTCAAACAGCTTCTGGGACTAAATTCGAATTTTAGTTATCAATTTTAATTCAAGGACTAATTAAAATTGGAATATATCCTGAAATGCTATCTATAGAAATGCTATTTTTAACATTTCTTGTTGCTATTTTCAACACTCCCTCTCAACAAGAAAGGGATTATCTGTCACCCCGATCTTGTCTCTCTGGAACTCGAATTTACACTTTGACAATGCCTTAGTCAAAATGTCAGCATCTTGGTCCTCAGTCGAAATATACTGCAACAACATGATCCTCCTCCCACACAGTCTCTGAGATGATGATACCAAATGTCGATATGCTTGGACCTGTCATGAAATACTAGATTCTCAAAGAGTTTTATACAACTCTGATTATCATAATAGATCACGGTTGGATCCATCCTTTGATCAAACTAACCAACTAGAATTTTCAGCATCCAAATGGCCTCACATACTGCCTGACTTGCAACCATGTATTTAGCCTCTGTTGAGCTAATTGCAACTGACCTCTGTTTCCTGTTGTACCAAGAAATTGCAACTGAACCAAGGTTGAAAATTCCTCCTGATGTGCTCTTCCGATTTGATGGACTCCCTGCCCAATCTGCATTTGTGAAGCCCTGTAGCTTCACTCTCTCTGACCATCTGTACCATAATCCAAACTGAGATGTGCCTCTGAGGTATCTCAAAACATGTTTCACTGCCTTCCAAAACAGCTTGGTCAGTTGAACCATAGCTTGACTTAGTTGGTTTACTGCAAAGCACAAATCTAGTTGTGTGTTCACAAAATACATCAATGAACCCACAAGCTACTGATACACAGTAGCCTCTACTACCTCACCTGAAGTAGCATCCTCCTTCCTCCAGTTACCTGTTAGAGGAGTCTGCACGGGCTTGCACTTCTCCATGTGGAATCTCCTGAGTATCTCATTGGCATACTTGCCTTGAGACACAAACACTTTCCCATCCTTCTGCCACACTTCCATGCCTAGAAAGTAGTGCATGAGACCCATGTCTTTCATCTCGAACTCTCTTGCAAGGTCCTCCTTGCAAGACATGATCAACTGATCATCACTTGTCAATATCAGATCATCAACATAAAGAACTTCTTACCTTCCACCATGATGTGGTACAAGTTCGCATCCACTTCACTCTTTGTGTAGCCCAACCTGGTGAAGTAGTTGTCGATCCTGGTGTACCAAGCACGAGGTGCTTGCTTCAACCTGTACAAAGCTCTCTTGAGTCGTCACACATGCGACTCACGATCGAAGGTCTCAAATCCTTCTGGCTGCTCTATGTACACCTCTTCCTCAATCTTGCCATTGAGGAATGATGTCTTCACATCCATCTCATGGATCTTCCAACCCATCTGTGTTGATAGTGCCAACATCAATCTGATAGATGAGTACCTTGCTACAGGATAAAAATTCTCATCATAGTCAATCCCCTCGACCTGTGAGAAACCACGAGCAACAAACCTTGCCTTATGTTTCTCCACACTACCATCAGCAGCATGCTTTACCTTGTAAAGCCAATGGGAACTCACAACTGACTTGTTCTCCGGTCTTGGAACAACATCCCAAAAACTGTTCTGAACTATGGAGTCATACTCCTCCACCATAACATCAACCCAAATTGGTTGCTACACTACTTCCTCAAGGAAGATGGTTCGGTCTCTACACATTCCCCAACAAGGGCCATGTAACTAGTGTACCGCTCAGGTGACCTCCTCTGTCTGCGCTGAGAAGATGGTTCTCCCACATTCTCTCTCGCATTCGACAACAATCTGTCAGCTTCTCTCGTGCGCTTCCGCCCATCTCTGGAAGACTCTGCATGAGTGGATGTCTCCACTCCTGGAACCTCTATATGCGGCTACTCTGCATTTGTCTGAGGCTCCTCCTCCTTAGGAACCAAAAGTTCCTCCTCTGCCTGCATCTTGAGCTCCCTCTCAAGGGAAACTCACATGGCCTTCAACTCATCAAACTTAAGATCTTTGCGAACCACTGTCCTCTGACTGGTAGGAAAATACACCCGATAGTTGTTGGGAGTATCAGTGTACCCCACAAGTATCCCCAACTCTGCTGTCGGCTCTAGCTTCTTCCGGGCATCCTTTGTCACATGGCAATAAACCGATGAGCCAAAAATCTTGAAGTGACTCACATCTGGTCTCTTCCCGGAGAAAGCTTCCTCTGGTGTCTTCATCCCAAATATGCGATGTAGGCTTCTATTCTGCAAGTAAACTATTGTGTTGCATGCCTCAGCCCACAAATGATGTGGTAGGCCTTGGTCATGCAGCATCACCCGAGCTGCTCCCATAATCGTTCTGTTCTTCCTTTCGGGCACCCCATTCTGCGGTGGGTTATGAGGTGCCGCGAACTCTCATTTAATTCCTTCTGCTGCACAAAAGTCCTTAAAATATTGAGAGACATACTCTCCACCATTGTCACTTAGCAAGGCTCTGATCTTCTTTCCTGATTCTTTCTCAACCAAGGCTTTGAACTCACAAAACCTTGAGAAGGTTTGATCCTTCTTTTGCATGAAATAGATCCAGCATCTACGATAAAAATCATCAATGAAAATAACATAGTACCCTTGTTTAGCAGTGGAGGCTGTCGAGAATCGTCCACACACATCTGTATGAACTCACTCCAAAATTGCTTCAACTTGACTATCTCGATCCTGAAAGGAAGATTTTGCATACTTACCTAAGGTACAACCTTTGCATGTGTCCACTTGCTCAAGTTTACCTTTGGGAAGTCCGGTAGAAATCTGTTGCATTATCTTCAAGGCCCCATGATGCAAGTGGCCCAACCTTTTATGCCATAACTCGCCAATATCTTGGCTTTGCACCAATTCTTCTTTGAAACTTAATGCAGCATAGTCATCTACCTCCAGCTTGTAGAGATTCTTCACTCGAATAACAATCTTCTTGGTCTAACCCATGGCTATGTGTCTCAGGAATGCCTTTCCTTTACTGAAGACTACATCATAACGTTTGTCTTCGAACACCGCGACTGATACCAAGTTTTTCTTCAGTCCAAGCACATACTTTACATCAATCAGGGTGAGAGGAGTTCCATGCTCCCTCTGAAACACAACTGTACCTTCACCTAAAACATGGTACTTTCCATCATCGCCCATCTCTATGCGCATTTGGAGGTCCTCCTCCTCCAAGGTACTGAATAAATTCTTATTGCCGGTCATGTGGAATGAGGCTCCATTGTCCAGGTACCAAACACAACCCACCATCGATGAAACCATGCATGTGATGATTGTAAAATCCAATTCGAACTGTGAGGCCAGTGCCTCACCATCTGATCCTTTTGAAGATCCCTTTGTGGATTTCTTCAATGGACAATTTGTTGCATAATGGCCCACCTCATGACAATTAAAGCATCACACTTTAGATTTGTCAATCTTCTTCCCACCATGGGAAGAACTCGATTTGGAATGGGAAGCCTTCCCTTTCCCTTTCCACGCCTTACTTGCTAAGGCTAGATTTTCTTCATCATCATGCTTTGATGAAGAACCATCTTTAGTGCTTCTCCTGATCTCCTCCTGCATCAGATCTGACCACAGTCGTTCCCAATCTGGCAGTTTTTCTCTTCCATTCACTGAGTCCTAGTAGCTATGCTAGCTCTTAAGAAGACCGAGGAGAGAAAGACTCACCATGTCATCATCGGCTGTTGTGATTCCTACACTTCCAATCTCATCTCTGCATGTGGTGAGCTTGTTCGGATATGTAAAGATCATGTTGCCCTTTTCACACTTGATTTTCCGAATCTTGTCCTTCAGCGCCAGCTTCCTCTGGTCGCTGTTGTTTCGATATAGATCCTTCAATGTCTTCCACATTGAAAACATAGTCTCCTTCCCATGGAGACTTGAGACAATATGGTCTCGAAATCCCTCCAAAAGAATCCTCCTCACTCTCGCCACACATTTATTCCATTCTGCCAATTCTTGGGCATTAGCTGTTGCTGGCTTGGGGACCTCTTGATCAATGAAGTCCTTCAAACTGTTGTCTTCTAATAAATCTTCCATGCTATGTAATTTGAGCTGCCATCCAGGGCATACTCGAGTCTCAAGCCATTGAATGCCATTGGTGAACTTTGATATCTGATAAGAAATCGATTTTTTACCTACAATCAAGAAATTCAAACTTCAAACTTCTCCCTTTTTCGTATATTGTTCTTCGCTTTGATAACTTGGCTCTGATACCATGTAGAAATTCTCACTGTAGATCACCTGATAATGCAATGTAACTCAAGCAAAATACTTGATCTACTTCTACCATCAAACTTTCGGAAGCTTAATTGATGTTGAGCAAGATCAAACAGAACACATATAACAGGGAAGAAGATTCAATCACACATGAAACATAGAAGAATACTCTGGGGAAAGCCTCAGCTAAAAACCCCGCTATCTGTATTATCATACAAGGTGGAAATATATCAGAATTATACAAAGCCTTAGCTCTCACAGCTAGCCATCTCTAGGTACAATCCTCCTAGATGTTCACAAGAAATCAAGGCTTCTCACAAACCTTCTCCTTCGCCCTCTAAGCCTCCTATTTCCTTGCGGTATTTCTCCTGGGTGATCCTACTGTTACCAAGTGTAACACTGATCACTCACATTGATCTCACACCCTATAAAACTGCGCAATCCTCAAGGAACTTTGTTCCTTCTGCATGGATGAGTTTCCTTTATAGGAAAACTCATGCAACTGATAGTACAATGTCCCTGTTTTTAATCTCAACTGGGTCTTTCTCTTAATAGACATGCATGAGTTATTTATGAGAGAATCTTCAGTTATTTGGAGTGCACTATTTTGATGCATGCATGCATTAACTGACTGAACTCACAATTAGTTCCACAAATTGTTTGGAACTAATTTAACTGGACTTAACTTAGTTGATTGAGCTAACTAATTACAACTCAAATACAACTCATCCTTATCTCCTTAATTAAGGGATAACTTCCTCAATCAAAGGGATAATTGTTACATGTCTTCAAAAAGACTTCATGTTTGAATTTCTCCAACTAATTAACTCAAGATGAATTAATTAATTATTTTGCAAACAGTTGCTGAGACTAAATTTGAATTTGAATTCTCAATTTTAATTTAGGGACTAATTAAAATTGGAATATATCCTGAAATTCTATCTATAGCAATGCTATTTTTAGCATTTCTTGTTGTTATTTTCAACACGAAGGAAGCCTTAGAAGCCCTAGATTCACATTTGTTGAGTCAACAACTATTGCAGGGGCCAAAAATTTTAGACCTGCAGTAGAGGCTAAAATTCTGTAGCCGAGGGTCAAAGTTGTTCAATTGGAAGAGATTTGACTGGGTTTGAATTGGACAAAGGAAGTGCATTATCAAGAAGGTCAAACTTAGTCTTGGAAGGGTATTGGTCTTGGTCTAGAAGTATTGGAATTTTTCATTTGAATAATATATAAGAAGAGAAGAGACTTGTGGGTTTTCCTCTCAAGTGGAGAGGTTTTGGCCTTGACTTGCAGCCTATACTGTGTGTTCCTGTGTATATTGATATTCTTGTTTTGTTAGTTGTTTGATGATAAGAATAACACAATAATAAGAGAAAAATCTAATAATTAAGGAAAATTAAAAATACATCACAAGAAGTTATCAAGTTTAAGATAAATCATCCTAACTATAGCCTTATAGATTTCTCAACATGGTAACAAAGCTAAGGTTGGCTAATGAAATGATGAAGATAACTACATCCTCAAATAAGTCTTTGAAGTAGTGTTTCGTGGTAACAATTCATCTCAAGAAAGGAATCAAGGCATTATGGAACCTCCTATTATCCATCAAGAAAAGTATGACCAAGACTTCTACAAAGGACAAAGGGTCATTCTCAACACTTACTGGCACATTTGAAGATGAGAATATTTGGGTAATCGACAGTGGAGCATCAAGAGATATGACATGTGAGCACAAGCAACTAAAGACATTATCAAGAGGAAAATCTTCCTACTCTGTTGAGCTTGGTGACAAGAAGATCTATCATGTAAGAGGAATTGAATCAACCTTGTCAAAGTTAGAGAATGGAGGAAATATTCATCTCAACAACATCCTATTTGTTCTATGTTTGCAAAAGAATCTACTTTCTATTTCATGTTTAGAAGATAAGGGAGATAGAGTTGTTTCTATAGATGGAAAGGATGTAGTATGAGATAAAAACTCTAGCATCCAAAATGCAAAGATCATTAGGATTCGTGAAGGAAGACTCCACAGATTTCTAACTCCTCTCTCTCAAGATTTGATTCACATTGAAGTAAGTCCATGTGAACTTTGGCATAGAAGTTTTGGTCACCTTCACTACAAAATCTTACCAACTTTAAATTCAATGGTGAATGGCATCCCTGAACTGAAGGAGGATCATGAAGGAGTATGCAAGGGATGTGAATTAGGTAAAAATGTTAAGATACCATTTGGAAGTAGTGCTTCAAGGTCAAAATAAATCCTCGATCTCATTCATTCTAATGTTTGTGGTCCTATTCCTACAAAGTATCTTGGAGGTCATCTATATTATGTAACATTCATTGATGACCACTCAAGGAAAACTTGGATATATTTTCTGAAATCCAAGGATGAAGTATTCGTAAAAATTCAAGAATTCAAAGATGAAGTAGATAACCTTACAAAAATGAGAATAAAGATACTAAGGTTTGACAATGGAGGAAAATACTCTTCAAAGTAACTGATAGCTTTCTGTAAGGAGGTTGGGATTAAGAGGGAGCTAATAGTCCCATATAATCCTGAACAATATGGAGTTGCTAAATGAAAGAATTGATCTATTGAAGAAAGTGTAAGAGCCATGTTACATGATCAAGACTTGCCAAAATTTATGTGGGGTGAAGCACAAATATTGTTGCGTATGTTCAAAATCGAAGTCCTCACAGATCACTAGACAACATGAATCTTGAAGAAGCATTCACTGGGAAGAAACCAAGAGTGGACCATCTCCAAATATTCATATTCTGAAGGATAAGAGAAAGAAGTTGGATCCTAAAAGCATGAAGGGAATATTTCTTGGCTATAGTAATACTTCAAAGGAATATAGGATCTACATAAAGGAAGGACATCAAATAGAAGTAAGCCTAGATGTGATCTTTGATGAAAGTATTGCATTCAAAGAATCAAAGGACATACTGATGGATTCTGATGATGAAGAAATTCTAATATTTGAAGAAGAATGCACCAGGAAAGAAAACTCAAATCATGAAGATGAAGGTCCAAGTGAACTTGTGTAACTTGTTATCGTCCTTGAAAGCAAAAAGAGACCTCATTTTCTGAAATCTACTCTTCTAGATGTAGAAGGACATGGAGAACCCAAAGGAACATTTAGGGGAAATAATAAGCCCAAAATATATTCAGGGTATGAAGCCTATATGATAAAATTAATTGAATCAAAACCATCTATCATTGAAGAGGTTGTCAAACATCAAGAAAGGAAAGATGCCATGAATTAAGAGTATCAATCAATAATGAAAAATGGAGTTTGGGAGAATGTAATTAGACCTAAAGATAAATTTGTGGTAACTTCCAAGTGGCTCTACAAGATTAAACATGCAACAAATGGAAGTATTGATAAATATAAGGCAAGATTTGTGGCTAGGGGCTTCTCTCATCAGGAAGGCATCAATTATGAAGAGACATTTGCACCTAAAACAAGATATACAACTATATGTTCGTTTGTCTCTTTGGCGACATCGATGGGATGGAACATCCATCAAATGGATGTCAAGGCAACATTCCTAAATGACACTATTGATGAAGATGTCTATATAGAACAACCCTTGGGATTTGAAGTAAAAGATAGAGATATTTATGTCTGCAGGTTGAAGAAGGCATTGTATGGCCTTAAGCAAGCACCAAGGGAATGGTTTGCAAGGATGGATGCATACCTACAAATATTGGGCTTCTCGAAGAGTTCTGCTTATTTGAATCTCTATATCAAGGTTGTGAAGGATTAGCCCATAATCATTCTTCTATATGTGGATGATATTCCCATGATAGGTGTATAAGGTTGTATTCAAGAGTGCAAGAAGCAATTGAAAATAGAATTTGATATGAAGGATCTAAGGTTGATGCACTATTATCTAGGGTTGGAAGTTTGGTAAGGACCTGATGAGATTTATCTAGGTCAAGGAAAGTATGTGATCGTGATGTTGAAAAGGTTTGACATGATGGATTGCAAACCTATGACAACCCCTAGTATCACAAACTTGAACAGGCTAAGAAGTTTTGAATCAAGCCCTATGGATCCTACAAGGTGTATACAATTGATTGGCTCACTGATGTATTTGGTAAATACTCGACTAGACATTTGTTTTGCAGTGATTGTTCTCAGTCAGTTATAGGTAGATCCCAAGCATGATCATTGGAGAAGACAAGTATATAATGAGATATCTGCAAGGAATAATCCACTACTACCTGAAGTATGATAAGAGGAATGATGTCCACTTGATTGGATATACAAATCTGATTAGGGATACAATGATATGGATGGGAGAAGCACTACTAGACAAGGAAAATTTTAAGGATGAAAATTTGTCTTAAAGTTTAGAAACCTTGGCGAATCTTACTAGTTGATAATATGCAAATTGTAAAATGTTTGAAAATATTTTTGTAAAAATATTTATATTTATAATGATTTTATATTAGCCTATATAAAATTTTGGCCAATTTTTAAAGTAAAATAATTTTATACTATAAAATGTGGGCGAATCAGTTTTAGAAAAAAATGGAAATTGGCGAATCTTTTTTTGGAAAAAACATGAAAAATTAGCCCACCTGCAAATATTAGCTCCTAAAATTTTCATTACTACTAGAGGATGTTTTAGTTTGGAATCCTCCATGATATCTTGGATGAGTAGAAAGAATGAGTCAGTTGCTTTGAGTAGTGTTGAGTCTAAATATATTGCAACCTGTAAAGTAGGTAGGGAAGATGTCTGGTTGAGGAAGTTGTTGTATGACTTGTTTGAAGGACTGATGGACTCTATGATGATATATTGTGACAATAACAACTATATAAGGTTGTTTGAAGACCCAGTGTTTCATGGAATGACAAAGCATATAAATAACAAGTATCACTACATTCGAAATCTAGTGCAAGATTGAGTGTTGCAACTACAATATATCTCCATTGATGAATAGGTAGCTGACATCTTGACAAAATCCCTTCCTAATAAGAAGATTGTGTATTTAGGAGAAAATATTGTGCTGGTTGATATATCCTCCCTAGTTGAGACGGAGAGATTGACACATAATTCTTGTTTTCACTTCCTGAAGAAAGAATGGAGGATTAGGTAAGCATCTGGCTTCCAATACTCTTTAAGGATGAGATAGGGAATCTAAGATAAGAGTAGTTGAAGAGGAAATTCCTTGAGGATGTGTTATTCCAAGATAGAAATTGTCCTAAAAAGACATACTTTGTGAACACCCGGGTGGAATATGTGCTTTGAGAGACAATGATGATGGTGTTTATCATTCATTGGTCTCGCCAATATTGTGCTCTGATCTTGTGGAGAGGTATAGTTGTTAGTCAAGGCCTTGTTATGTGAAAATGTTGGTTGGTATGATGCAAAGAGATGGCTTACCAATCCAACTCTTCTTATGAGATCTATTCAGTTTGAGAATGTCCATGTACCATTTATGAATACCTCCCTAGTTAAGAGGGAGCGTTGAAAAATGTGTAACTAGGTTCGGTCTTCATAAATATGAAATGTACTTTTGATTATTGTATATTGTATATGAAAGAAAAATTATTATTGTTATTTTTGTAGCATGGGTTTCATGCTCAAGGTATTTTATTTAGAGGTCAAGCACCCATTAAGTGCTTCTATGGTTTGTCCTAGGGTCAAGAAGTCAAAAGAGACATTTTCATATGAAGACGACCCCATCAGGCACATTGTAACTTTCAAAAAGAATTATTTTTGTATTTAAAATTGTCAAAATACCCTCCAAGATCAAGTCGACCTAACATCTAAGAAGTCAACCTCAATCAAGTCATTTTGTCCACCTTGTAAGCCTATATATAGGAGGGAACTAAACCTCCTATGGACATCAATCATTCTCTCGCCATTCAAGAAATTAATAATAAGAAGAAGATTATCGAAGAAGGACCAAGGATGAAGGACAAGTGTTTTGGGTTATTTCTCTCTCTCTTTTCACATGTACGAAGGAAGGAGGCTAGTATTTTTCTTTTGCAAGATCGAACTTGGAGAAATTACAGAAATAAGGTCGAAGGAACGTCTATTAGGTAATCCTCAAGCACTAGAAGAAAGAGAAACTCAAGAAAAGTTCAAATGAAGCCTTGTAAGCCCTATATTTTCTCACATGTGTGGAGACAACATCTATTGTAGGGGATGAAAATTTTAGACCTACAATAGAGGAAACAATTTTGTAGCTAGGGGTTGAAGTTGTGCAAATGGAAGAGATTTGACTGGGTTTTACTTGGAAAAATGAAGCGCATCATCAAGAAGTTCAGAATTGGTATTTGAAGGGTATTGGTCTTGGTCTAGAGGTCTTGGAATTTTTCATTTGAAGAATCTATAATAAGAGAAGAGATTTGTGGGTTTTCCTCTCAAGTGGAGAGATTTTGTCCCTAGTTTGTAGCCTATATCCTGTGTTCCTATGTAATGTTGATATTATTGTTTTGGTAGCTATTTGATGATAAGAATAACATAATAATAAAAGAAGAAGATAATAAGTAATAAAAATTTAAAATACATCACAAGTAGTTAATCAAGATTAAGAAAAATCATCCTAACTATAGCCTTATGGATTTCTCAACAGGGACATAGCCTTGAGGGTTACAATATAAATTCCATAAATCTAGGTATAACCCTTGGGCCCCCATGAAGTAAGGACCGCTCCAGAAGATCGGGTCTTGATAGTCCTTGTTCTCGAAAAAGAAGGTAAAAAATCCTTTTTCGTGAATTTAGCCAAAGTGGAAGAATCCTTGAACACAGGTTTCAATTTCTTTTCAACCCACAACCTCAGTGAATGTGAGGAGGGCCAAATCCCCATGAATTGGCCTACCAAGCCACATTGAACTAGTTTTGAGGCATGTTCTCTTAACTGTGGCACAAAAACCTCTACCTTTGGAATTTCTTACAACTTCTTGACAAAATAAGAAGGCTTTGCTTTCTCGTACCATGACCCATTTGCGACCAATGAGTTAAAAGAAAAAATATTTGGAGCATGGGGTGGGAGAAAGGTAGAGATCTACCTAGTCTAGCCATCTCACCATACAAAAAGCATTGTATCCAGTAAAACTCTCAAAGTTGCAGAGGAAACCCTAGATGCAAGCTTTTGTTTGTTGTTGTTTTTCGATTCAATGTGCATGATGTTCTAAAAAATTGGAGGAACAATTATTTTGTTAGATTTATTATGATCATTTAATTTTGTCACAATTAATGAAATGTTAAATCAAAATATTTATTAAAAAATTAATTGAAAAGAAATTAATTTAAAATATTGATCAAATTGAAAATAATAATTGAGTCATTTAATCAAGTTTATAAACATGTTTAATAAACATGTTGTATTTTCTTAGCACAACAAAGAGTTCATCTTGAAAATGGATAAAAATTATATAACGATATTAAATAAGAACAAATAGAGTTAAAAATTATATGGAACCTCAAATTTAAATGAGTGATACATCTCAATTTCATTTTAAAAATAGAGAAATCATTTAAAATGTTAATATTAATATACATAATACATTTTGTATCCTCATAATTCTTAATATCCATAACTTCTATGTTTTCAAAGCACGTCAGATGTGGATGAAAATATTTTTTGTACGTCAGTGCAGAAGGAGGTGAATATGAGTAGCCTTCATGAACATGAAGAGAAAGAAATGGCCAAACTCTTCCACATAAAGATATAGGTCAAGAATACAAATATTGATGCTCTGTTTGATTTAATATCACTAGTGAATCTAATTGTAGCAGAGTTTGTCAACAAATTGGTATTGGAATTTCATGATCATCTGAGTTCCCATCCATTGGGATGGTGTTGTAGTGGCTACAACCACCCTCCAAAATTTTTCCTATGCTTCAATTTGGAGCCTCCCTCCTAAACCATAACATCTCATCTCGCACCGACCTAGGTACTTGTGCTTTGATGGAGCTTTATCTTTTTCATTATGGCTTGTGTTTTCTTACTTCCTTTATTGTCTAACCCACTAGTCGATACCTTGACTTTGTTTACACCTAGTTCTGGGCTTTCCTTAGAGAATTACGCAATCCTCAAGGGAAACCAACCTTGCTCTCGAAAATTGCATTGTTCAAGATGACAGTAAGCCTTCAGCTCCAAAATTGCACAAAGCCAACTGATAGCCAGCTGACATCCAACCTTCACTGGGAAATTGCACAGAACATGAGAGTCAACCTAGAGCCACTCAACCCAAAAATTGTGTATGACCTCACTGTGCTCAGAAAATGCATAGTGCATGAGCCAGAGAGCTGCGCAATCCTTCCTAGAACTATGCAATATTTATGGGCAATGCATGGCAGTTTCCCCCCAAAAAAGAAAGAAAACTAAAGGGAAAGAATCATACCTAGGAAGAAGGATCTATTATTAGTTTCCCGAAGGTGGCACATTGCTATCTTTAGAAGCTTTCACTAAGTGTCGCCTTTGTCCTTGATCTCAGGCATATGCGTCATAAATTCCAATTGGCTCAATTCTATGTAAGGGAAGACTCTACAGATCATTTGTACATTCTATCATCAAGCTCTAACATTCCCGAGGAGATCAAGGAACCTTCAGAGCATTGTCGTCGCTTTTCTGGGTGAGTTTTTCTTTTATTGTCTTTTGCCGCTTTTTCTGTCGCTTTTGTTGTTTAGCTTGTGAGAGTGTTGTTTCACTTGTTTCTTTGAATGAATGCTAGAATTTTATATTTTTTTAGCATGTACAAGTGTTGTTTCAAGTTATATATTTCCTTTCTCAAGTGTCGCATGAGTTTTCTTGTTTTTGCACCAACGGTCGCTATTGTGGCGACTCTCTTCACATGCTTCATTGTCCTTCAATTTAATCAATTGCTGCATTTGTTTCACATGCATGCATCAACACTTAGTCATATATGCACCCAACATCACATCATCCTTTAGATCTGCTTGATTTTCACACTCCCCATGGGAAGATCTAGGCTCCCCTTGCTCGGATCTCACACTTCACTACATGCACTACGCAATCTGGGAGCTCAAGGCCTCTGCCTTGGCTTATGGAATTGTGTAGAGCCTGTCCTGGGCTAGCTCCAACTGTGCACTGTGCAGTTCTAGGAGCCAGTCTCCCAGCTTGGCCACTGAGATTGTGCAATGCGCAATCTCTCCCAGGCCTTGGCCCAGACTGAACTACACATTGCGCGGTTCCAGTCATCAAGCTTCCACACTAACTGTTGGGAATGTGCAGTGTGTAGTTCCAACATTCTGTGACCCCTATCAGTCAAAATTGCGCAATCCATCTCATCAAATGCCCTGATTGCTGCTTGATCATGCTGTGAAGTTAGATTTGTAAGATCTAATGTTTGCTTTCCATGGGTGTCCTTTCTGTCCCACATGTACCAAACTTGTGAAGCACTTCTCTCTAGCAGTCATTGTACCATGGCACAAAAAGAGAACTGCTTCAAGAGAGACCACTGCAATCAGTATTGGGGAATTAGTTGAGAAAGCGCCAGTTAACTTGCCAATATATGCGGAAACTCAACTATTCATAGAAAAGGAGTCAACAATAACATGGCAGCAAGACCAACAGTAGTAGAAGAAGGCAACAATTTAGTACAAGATCAAGGAAAGAGGAAGTTGCTGACATAATAGTGGGAGAACAAAGCTGCAGAGTGGAAGCAGATTCAATCTTCATGCAAGCAACTTTGGTAGTAGAAGAAAAAGGAAGAAGAGGACACATACAACAGAGAAGCAGAAGAGATAAAAGCAAAGCTTGCAGGTAGCAAAATTGAGATCGAAGTAAGAAGAGAAAGAATCGAAGGAAGGATTGGAGTTGAGGAGGAAAGAACAAGAGAGAAGCAGAAGTAGGAATAATAACAAAGGCAAGGTGCAATGACAAAGAAAACAATGCCAATACAGGTTGATGAGCCGAAACAACCAACAGTTGAGGAAGAAATTGAACAGATGCAGGTCCCCTCACCAATACTAAACAAAAGAACCAAGTCCGGCTAGAGGTCGATGAGTACGTGGAGAAACGAAGACAAGAGGCCACCAGAGAAGACTTGGAGATGAACACACACAACATGCAAAAGTACACAAGTGGTCCTGTCAAGGTCAACACCATGCTTCTCATGCTTCATACTGAGTTGGATATAGGTTCCAAGACCATACACCCAAATTTCATGGAGGCAAGAGCTCGCCTTCAGGAAGACAACATCTGGCAGTACCAATCTTGGCATGTGACCGAGAAGCACCAAGTGGAGGTTGTTGAGTTGGTATTTTTCCAACCTTTGGATTCATAGTGTTTTGTCTTGTTAGGATGTCTCTAACTTATTTTGTCTTACATGGGTACATGTGGAAAATGTAATATTATTTGTAAATATGTTGTAAGTGAAATTCCAAGTGTCATTAGTGGAATGTGAAAGGTCATCATGTTATGTAATGAGTTACTTGTAAGGAAGTTGAAGAGTCATGAAGGTAGTCAAAGAGTCACAAAGGGGAATGTCAAGGGTCACCCCACCCTTTGTTATAAATAAAACCTCATAACTCATAGAGCAGGCTTTTGAGAGACAAGATTTTGGCTAGGCTTAGGCTTAGATAAGGCTTGGGAGTATTGTGACGAGCCTTAGATTCTCCAAACGTAGATTGAGTATACTTCTATGGAGGAGCAGGTGTTTTTGTATGTAATGTTCCACTATTGGGGCTAGTGGTTTTCAATGGTGTATGTATGGATGGAACTTTAACTTATAATACTAGTAACTGAGCCAACACGCTTTCATGCGCATGTTGTTAATATATTTGGACTATTCTGGTTACTTTAGCAATGTATGTTGTTTAATTTACACATTTTCGTATGAACTAATTTGTATGCAATTGTATGAATTTTGTTGAATGCACGTTGTTGGATTAACCTGTCACTTTGTTTTGTGGACAATTCCACATTTCAACTTGTGATGTCATTCCGCTCTTGTGTTCCTTCCAGGATGTGTAATATTACAGGATTCTAAGGGACACACTTACTTTTCCCGTCCATGTGTTAGAATCCCCATGCATCTCACTTGACTCACTACAAGGTCACAAACTTGCATCAACCCAAAGTTATCATACTTATCTTTGCGTGTTACCGCAGTCAAGGCATTACACTACCACCCACTGTTGGGACTCCTACTTCAAACGATCTGAGGTCTAGTTGGGACTTCTTACTGGGGAGATCCCCTAAATTTTGGTGGGTCTAGCACCTTCAACAGATGGGTAAATAAGGATGCAGGTTGAAGGTAAAAAAATAGTGCAAAACTAGATTTTCCATTAGTGCCAATTTTATTGATGAAGCATAACTAGATGTAGTTCCCCTTGATGCATGTGGAATTGTGTTTCGAAGTCCCTATATGTACATGCAAGAAGCAATATTCATGTGGAGAGCCAAATGATACTAATTTGTCAAGGATGGAAATTTTTTCACCATCAATGCGCACATAGGCAAGTCAAAATTTTTGCTGGTAACTGCCAACTAAGCCAAGAAATTGATCAGTTCCAACAAGAAGTATTTTTATTATTTTTAAGGTAAAATCAGCCTATAGAAGAGTCTATAAGAGGAAAGGCATCCCTAGAGGGGTGTACTAAGAAAAAAAAACAACTGAAAGAGTTGCTACAAGAATATAAGGATGTGTTATGGGAGCCTAAAGGGTTGCCACCCAAGAGGGAAGTGGATCACGAGATCTAGTTATTGCTGGAATCCCCATTGCCAAACATTGAGTTGTACAAGAAGTCTATTATAGAAGAAAGTGAGGTGAATAAAAAGTTGCAATAGCTACTGGAACATGGTGTCATTTGACCGAGTACATCACTATGTGGGTCACCCATCATCATTGTGTCAAATAAAGACAAGACTTGGTAGATGTGTATTGATTACATGGCATTGAAAAAAATCACACTCAAGAATAGGTACCCAATACTTAGGATAAATGTTCTACTGGATCAGTGGCAACAAGAAAAATACTTCACCAAGCTAGACTTAAAGTCTATATACCACTTGCTTTGATTCAAAGAAGAAGATACCTAGAAAATTGGCTTCAAAACCATGCAAGGTTTGTATGAGTGGTTAGTCATGCCATTCAACCTATGTAATGCACCAACTACTTTTATGAGGTTAATGTATGATATATTGTACCATTTTATAGGTTCATTTATTATTGTCTATTTTTATGATATAATGGTATATAATGCTACCTGGGAGGAGAAAATATCACATTTGGTGCAAGTTTTGAAGACATTAAAGAAGCACTGACTCTAGCAAATATCAAGAAGTGTGAGTTTGTGCAATAATATTTGGCTTATATAGGGTATGTGATAGGTGGAGGAGAGTTGAATATAGATCTTGTCAAGATGGAGACCACCATGAAATGGCCAGTGCCTACTAATGTTTTTGAGGTTAGGAGTTTCGTTAGGGAAACATAATACTTGAGGAAGTTCATAGACTCATTTTCAGTGGCAGCAGCACCACTCCATGCCATAGAAACACATGGCAAGAGTTTCTAGGGGGGAAAGGGTCAATAGAGGGCATTTTAGGAGCTAAAGAAGATGATTAGTCAAACACATGTTCTTGCATTACCAAACTTGCAACAACTCTTTAAAGTAGAGATAGATGTGAGTGGGTATGCTATGTGAGTAGTCTTGATGTAGGGAGGACGACCTGTATGCTACCATTCTAAAGTATTTGATGGGGAAATTCTTAAGTGCCCTAGCTATGACAAGGAGCTAGATCCCTTGGTGCAATCTATGAAGAAGTGGAAGCACTATTTGATGGGAAATGAGACAATGATCCACATAGATCATCGACCACTATAGTACCTACAAACCTAGTGTAATCTACAACATACCGGGAATTACAATTGGATGGGGTTTCTACAACGGTTTCATTAATTAAGTATAATAAGTGAAACACAAACAAGTTGGTTGACATGTTTTCAAGGCCACCTACATTAGATATCACAACTTTGGGAACTCTGATGCACATGGATCCATTCATCTATGATGCATACATAAAGGCATATTCATAGGATGAGGAGTTCAAGGAGGTGTTTCAACAATTGTAGAGCCAAAGTGATGTGCATAATGGAGACAACACCATTGATTACCATCTCCAAGATGGGTTACTCTACAGGCTTGATAAGCTATGTGTGTTTAAAGGTGAGCGATTGTAGCTAATTAGATAGACTCACACCTCCATGGTTGTAGGTAACTTTGGTGTAGGGAAGAAAATGGCCAACTTGCAGAGGTATGTGTATTGGCCCAAGATGCAAGAACTTGTAGCTATTTTCATAAGATGCATGCTTTGTTGTACTAGTAATCCTAGCAACAAGAAACTTGGTATATATCATCCCTTACCTATACCCACTCATCCTTGGGAAGTCATTTCCATGGAATTTGTGGGAGGTTTACCACCAATGAGGAAGAAACATGAGTATCTATTTGTGGTAGTTGACATGTTCAACAAACTTGTTCTTCAAAAATTATGGGTGCACTTTGGGACACCAAGGAACAACATTTCAAACAAAGACAATATTTCTCAGTGCATTTTGGGCTACATTATGGGAGAAGATGTACACCAAGTTGAAGAGGCATACAACAGTCCATCGTGACAGACACATGGGCAGACGAAAGTAGTCAAGAAGACTTTGGTGTAGCTTTTGAGGGGTTATAATCAGAAGCATTTGAATATCTAGGACAAAAATCTGGTATATATACATCACTCTTATAACAAATCAGTCCACACTTCTACTGGTAAGTCCCCATTTAAAACTTGTTTTGGATATTTTATGCCTTCGCCTTTTATTATTGCATATGGAAAAAAAGGAGGAGTGAGGGTGGATCTTACAGGGGACGCCTTGAGGGTTGAAAAAATTGTAGAGAAGATAAGGGATATCCATATACAAGTACAAGATATAATGCAGAAGTCATAGGAAAAATATAAGGCTAGACATGATCAATATAGAACAAACAAATCATTCAAGGTGGGAAATAGAGTATGGCTACAATTGAACAAGGAGAGGCCAAAAGGTCCTAGTAAGGAAATCAAGGTTCTGTGGTATGGTCCTTTCGAGATAATGGAAAGGGTGGGTGATAATGCTTATCAACTTAGTATACCACCATACATGCACATTTCCTCAATTGTGAATGTGGATAATTTGAAACTCTATGAGCCTTCCATGCTAGATTAGGAAGAGGAAAATGTCCTACCTTCTATGGAGGAGTTGGCACCAGATTCTCAGGCAGAGTTGACAAAAGATATAGCTTTGCACAATAGGTCCATAGCTAGGAGAAAGGGGTAGCATGACCCTTGGAATATTGAGTTCAAAGGATAACTTCCAGTTAAAACTAAATGGTACACCTGAGAGAAGGTGAAGGAAAAATTTTCTCACCTCATTCAATAACAGCTTTTGGGGACCAAAAGCTTCCAAAAATGGGGAGGTGAGGTCCATATTATATCATTATATTATTTTTCATCCATATCGATGCCTTCAAATTGGGAAAAGTGTAGGAATCAACTCACATGACCATTTTTACTGGTGGGATTCAATTTGGAAAATTAGGGTCTAAAACCTTCAAGCAACATTTTGAAGCATTAAATGACATTTTTGGGGGTAAAAATTTGCCACTAAAATGAAAAATCATTTTTTTTTTCATATTATAGACAAAGAGACCTTTTGAACAATGCAAGAGTCGTGTCAATCATTGTTCGTATGCAAAATTTATGTCACTTAGAAGTTGACCTTCCTGTTTTCACCACTATAAATTGAGAGGATGCCATGTCAACCCCCATTATTTATGGAAAAGGGGCTAGCCACATGATTATGATGAATAATACTCTATAAGAGTCCATATTTTAACTCTAGTTAAGAGTTGAGGTAGTCAAAACTAACCACTAATAGGCTATCAGGTTGTGTTATAATGAGCCACTAGGAGGAAAATGGGTTCCATTCTTTTGAGTGCATTTGTTCCATATATGAGAAAAAAATAACCGAGAGGGCTATGAGATAGAGCATATAGATGGGCCACATGGAATACTTATTTGTACTTGCAACCATTTTCTATTCATAGAAAGAGAGCAAAGAAGGCTCACCTTCTAGCCGAGTTTCTATTGAAAGGGTTTCCTAGGTCATATCCTGTGTCAATCATGGTTTGTGAGTTTTTATTTCATTTTTCTCTATTTCTGCATAAATTTTATTTGTATTCATAGGAAATTAACCATAATCTACATATATAGAAATCTGAAGAAAAATAAAACCCTAATAATGTAGATTTTTGGATTTTTAAATATAGCTTTATCGGTTTTGTTGTGACGAACTACCCAATGGGATATCCATGATGATTTAAGGATCAATATTAAAAGGTATATTATATATGAATGACAACATCAAAATCAATATATACGTCAAATATACATCTCAAGTCAAATATAAAATATTCATCATCATCATCATCATCATCATATATATATATATATATATATATATATATATATATATATATATATATATATGTATATATATTAATCTAGGTCCACCAGCAGAGCCAACAACATCAATATCTCCTCTAGATAATAATGTAGGATGGAGCACTTGAAGAGAAGATGGTGGTTGGTCTAAAACTAAAGGCGATAGTCATTGGTATACTATTGGAAGAGATGGTGGTTAGTCTAATGTTGGAGGAGAAGATGGTG
This sequence comes from Pinus tabuliformis, assembly GCA_031772625.1. Taxonomy (NCBI): domain Eukaryota; kingdom Viridiplantae; phylum Streptophyta; class Pinopsida; order Pinales; family Pinaceae; genus Pinus; species Pinus tabuliformis. Next base: position 1,028,061,536 of record CM062805.1, read on the forward strand.
GTCAATTTGTTGTTAAAGGAGGATACAATGTTTGCTTTGTTGTTGGAGGAGGACATGGTGGTTGTTTTGCTAGAGGAGGAGATGATGGAGGTGGAAAAGTACCATCCTTAGTGGAAAAATCCAAATAAAAATATTGAATAGTATTTAACCTCTCGAGTGTATTTATGGAACTAGAAACATGATGAATTGATTATTTCATATCACCGGGAGGGGTTGTCCATATAGGTGCAAGCTCAAGGTCCAAAATGATCTCCCAAGCTCCATTGATACCTTTTCATGTTTCAATCTTTGTATTTTATTCTTTCTTCAAGAAGATGCAGAGAGAACTATTAGTTTATTCCCAATTCATTATTCATTGCATTTTGTGCATATATCATGACACTCTTGTGCATTGTTTAATAGAAAAATTACACACTTACCCAAGACTTAGTAATTTTCTTGAGCTTCCTTTTACACCATGTGGAGAACCTTGTTTTCAGTTCATGTTCACCATCCCACATTTAGTTTATTCTTCACATTTCGCATAAAGGACCCTAAAAACCTTATATTTCATTATACCATATCATCCAAGCAATTAGTTTATTTTCAATTATCTCTCATGCGAAGAATCATCATAAACCATTTATCCACATAAACATTTTCTTAGCATTAACCTTTTCCTCGCATGATTTTTCTCCACATAACTTCTACTTCCACATCATCCCTAATTGACCATCCCATACTTAACACTTTACCACTATGTAACCTTTCATTGTTTTTATACTTGAGGTTATTTATGATACATTTATGATGGTCTGATACATGGGATAAATATGGTTGTTAGAAGTAAATGAAGCTTAACTATGATACTTTCCCATAAACCTTGTTCTCTCAAATGATAATCATTATTAATAATTCACATGCATTTTAGAATAAAGTGCACATAACAAAGGGATGGTTCACAAAGAAATATTAATTATTTTAGCCATCTATCAAATAAACGCGCAATATTTATATCAATAATTCCCACACAAATCAAATTTTATTGAAAGTGAGGAGGGTGAACATAACAAATAAAGAACCATTCTATGGAGATACTATCAATTATTTACACTCACTAGAATAAAGACTCTCATTGGTTTACAACTTATAAGCTTTATTTTGATCTCTCTCTGAAGAAAAAGCTTGCCAACAAAATATGTATGACTGGTATAGCTAAATATAGTTACATTCCCTAAGTGTTTGATTTAAGAGAACTTGTCTCCTGGTGCTAAAGTAGGTTTGGTGCTAAAAATATGATTCAATTTGTGATAGATAGAAGAACTCATGTTTTCTTAACTATCAGATTTAGAAAGATGTTGCAGTTGTTGACTCTAAATAAAATCCTTAAGGTTTTGGACATATATTCCTTCCCTTATTGGACCTAAGGTGGTGGAATGAACCTACTAAAATATTTCCTGGTTCAATCCTATGCCATGCCAATTAATCTCACAAATATCAATATATGCTTGTTGTCCAAGCCTTATCATGATTGTTCTTGGTTTTTCTTACAACTCATTGGACAATATGCTACATCTTATATTCCCATGTACGTTCTATATATACTCTATGTTAAGTTATGGTATGTTCTATTCTTAGAGCAGTTTACTTCTTTTTATTATTATTATCCACAGATTAGCAATCACATGTATAGTAAGTAAAGTGCAGATAGAACATTAAACGATTGATAGAAAATAAGCCAACACAAGAGACACAAGATGTGGCGGCTAGCCAGGGACAAACCCCAATATGGGGAAACCCTTTAATCAAATCTTCCTTTATCTTCAATAATTCAACAGAGAGAAATAATACAGAAATTTGATTTAGATTAGTAGCAGCAAACCCTAGATCAACGACATCAGTTAATATCTGTCAGATCACCTATATCAGCGGCATTAGTCAATATCTGTCAGATCACCTACATCAGCGGCATCAGCATCATTGACATCACCAGCATCATCGGTGTCACCGACATTAGCATCATCGACATCAGTATCATCGGCATCACCGGCATCACTGGCGTCAGCATCATCGGCATCACCGGCATCATCATCATCAACATCACTGGTATCAGCATCATCGGCATCATCAACATCACCGACATCAACATCATCGGCATCACTGACATCAGTATCATCGGCATCACTGACATCAGCATCATCGACATCACCGACATCACTAGCATCGGCATCAACGACATCAGTATCATCGGCATCACCGGCATCACCGGCATCAACATCACCGGCATCAGCATCATCGACATCACCGGCAACACTAGCATCAACATCAACGTCATCACTGGCATCACTGGCATCACCGGCATCAGCCAGATTTCCAAGGAGATTCAACTTCACCTACTATGCAGTTCTGAGAGAGATTCTGATGGTCAATGTTGGTCAAACCTTCGATCTGCAGTTGTAACCCTAAATTCTGTGTCCTTCCTTCCACCCGTGTGAGAAAAGAGTCCCTTTCTGTGCAGTAGGAGAAGAGCCTCTTTTCTGCACATGAGACAGAGAGAGATGTGATGAGATGTGTGTGTACAAAAGAGGAAAAGACCTCTTGTATTTATATACAAATGTTGATGATGAATAGATGCATCTGTTGGGCTTCTGAGCCTACATGAGTTGCTAGTCGGCTTGATAATTATTCCATAATCAAAATAAATTCATATCTCCATAAATACTTATTGGAATCGGATGATCTTTAGATCAATCCTACACCTCTTGACGAGAGGAATCTAGGAAAAATATTATTAGCCATGAATAAAGTGACCCACATGGAGTTTTGACCTAGTTGCCAATTTTAACACTCCCTATCAACTAGGGAGAACTCCATCTGCAATTTGTCTGACCATCGCTATTATTCATCCATCAAATGCACTGCCCTAAACAAATTGACCCCTGCTCTTCTATGCCTTGCTATGCTCTGCTCTGCCTTTCTATGCTCTGCTTTTCTTTGCTATGTTCTGCTCTGATCAAATTATGAAGAAGAAGAAGAAGTGATCAAGGATGTATCATACCATCCTCCACTGACTCAAAGTCAGTCTGAGAGTGTGCACCATTGGTCCCAGACTAGTCCTCAACTGACCTGAGGTCATTGTCATAGTGGGTACAACTCCTACCACTAGTTCCAGACCAGTATCATTGATCCCAGATCAATGAAGGTCATCCTAGCATAGGGAGTATGGTAGATACAACGATGTGTCCATCGGTACTACTACGGTCTCTATCCTCATCTCCCTGCTCATTGATCAGATGAGAGGTACTTCCCATGAGTCCCAGACTGCATGAGTAGGATGCCTCAACAAGAGAACTAATCATCCTATCCAAAGGAGAGCGAATCATCCTGTCTAGTGGATGCCACGAAGAACTAATCATCTTGGCCCACAAGAGATCGAATCATCCTGTTCCACAATCGCCATGGAGAACACATCATCCAGGCCTCACAGGAGAACTAATTATCCTGCTACACAATCGTCATGGAGAATACATCATCCAGACCTCACAAGAGAACTAATCATCTTGCTACACAATCATCATGGAGAACACATCATCCAGACCTCACAGGAGAACTAATCATCCTGCTACAAAATCGTCATGGAGAACACATCATCCAGACCTCACAGGAGAAATAATCATCCTGCTACATAGTCGTCATGGAGAACAAATCATTCGGACCTCACAGGAGAACTAATCATCCTGCTACACAATCGTCATGGAGAACACATCATCCAGACCTCACAGGGAAACTAATCATCCTGCTACACAATCGTCATGGAGAACACATCATCCATGTTGGCATTATGACACAGGTGTTGTCCTTGATGGCAACTCACATAGACGACAGATCATAGTGCAACAGGTCAGAAGCAAAGAATTGATGATCATACTACAAAGAATGAAGAAAAAAAAGTATATACGCAGGTTCACTATATACCAAGTCGCGTACATATGCAGGTTCACTATATACCAGTCGTGTACACACGCAGGTTTACTATATACCAAGTTGCGTATATACGTAGGTTCGCTATATACCAAGTAGTGTATACACACAGTTTCACTATATACAAAGGCGCGTATATCGTACACACACATTTTCACGCAAGGAAAGGCGCGTACATGTCAGAAAACTAAGTTTTGGGTCCGTGGTATTTGAACCTATGGTTTTGGACCTTGGTATCACGTCCGAAGTATTGAACCCAGCTATTGGGTCCCTAGTATTGGTTCTAAATGGTTTTGGACCATGGTATTGAGTAAGGCCTAAGAATATAATAGGGGAAGGAGATCATTTGGCAAAAGCATTGACTCAAACATTGAATATCTGATGAAGAGCAAGATCTAGAATACTAGCCATTGGCTAATTGTGCATAGCTGGATCTGAATCAAGGAGGACCCTGAGCGCTAGAAGAAGGATAAGTTCTATTGATGGGTCAAGATCTTAAGGCTTGAACAGGGAAAATTTTAAGAACCCCCCCCCAAATTTATAAATATAATAATTGGGCGAATCTCCATGGTTTATAGGAAAAATGGAAGGCGATTTTATCAATAATATAATATGTATATATAATTTTCTGGCGAATATCTCACCAGGCATGGCGAATATTTTACTCAATTATAAAATCTTGTAAGAACTTGGCAAGTCTTTCACTAAATAATAAAACTTTGTAAAGTCCTAGTGAATTTTAGCATTGTGAACTCTTAGAGAATTTTTTGAAGAAGTATAAAACCATATATGATAAGAACCACATGGTGGCAATATCACTATTTTTTTTCACATTTCCACGACATGGAACTTGTCTATAAAATTATAAAAAAACCAACCAAGTCCCTTATAATATGTAGGTAAGCTTATAACAGAGTCTGATACCTCTATTATGCTTGTCTTCATTCAAGTGTCATAGCTGCTATACTTAACACTGTGAATCACAACTCTCTCAGAACTCAACTCTATAGTGTACTTAAAACCTTTAGAAATTGAATCTGACAACTCTATAAAAAGGATTAGTGAAATAGAAGCTTTTGTGAATGAGCCCACTAACTATCACTGCTAAACAACCAATCTAGACTATGAAGTCTTCCATCTTGATCACAATCGTGCTCACGATCAAGGGAGTGCGATCACCTGGCCTGACATAATGGCCATCATAGCTTCCCTGCCAATACACAAGTATGTTCCTGTTTGCAGTTAGAAAAATTACCCAAATTACAATCTATTTACTCCAGCCTATGTTGGAAAGTTATAGAAGGATGACTAGTGCAATCAATCCATTCCTTTTAGCCCTGGATTTGTTTCAGTTTAAAACAGAAGTATACAAATATACTTGTCCAATGTCTACTACTACTGAGCATTAGTTAATTCATAAGAAAGTACGTAAACACACAAACATAAATTCACACTCATGAATATCCCAACTTTCTATCAAGTTCTATGACTAGTGATGGAAATCACAATTATTTTCAAAATCCTGGAATCATGCCTAAGCATCCTCTATGAATGACCCAATGCCTTCCTGGTTAGCTGTCTACATTAAAGTTGCAACAAACAATATGACATTAGGCATGGCTTGAAAGTAACAAACCGCTACAGAACTCAGGCATAGATGGCAAGTGCAGACCGCGTTTTCAAGATATCGGTTAGAAAATCCATAGCATATAATAGCACAAATTGAGAAACTCATAATGTCCTGTCTGTTGAATATTGTAGCCAATTTTCTCACAGATTATACTGCAGAGCATAAAACTGCTGATAAATTAACATAACACACAAGCTTCATATTCCTTGTATATGGCTTCATATTCTTTGTTTTTCTTCAAGTTTGTTGCTTTACAAGACTTAAATTATTCCTTCTGAATTTGTTTTACAAGACTTAAATTATTAAGGATAATAACAAATCTTCCCAACCATTCAAGATAAATCTGATTTAACTTGAATGCACATATTCTTTATTTCCATTATCTAAATGTTTTACTGTCATGAAAAATATATATTTCCATCTCAACATGAGCTAGCAAGAGTGCCTGTATGTAACATGATATAGTGGATGAAGGAGCCAACAATGAACCACAAAAGGAGCATATTGTTGCATCTGAAAAAGCTTATGGGGTAATGCTATTTCCTTGTAGTATTTAGTCATTTATTTCTAAATCTAGGGTATTGAATCTAGCAAAACATGATTTGAATTATAGTTGTTATCTTAGGATAAAATAGGGGCTACTTGTTACTTGAAGAGGATAGCATTTCTCTCTATCCGTATAAAAAAAATTCTACTCATGATATCATTTTATGTTAATTGGATATTGATAGTTTGTATTTAGTTTATTTCAGCGTTTTATTCTAGTCATTCATATATAATCTCTTATGTTATTGGTCATACATATATTATTGTTAACCTATTACTATTTATGTAGTTCAATCATAATTGATTCTTCAATATGTAAGAGGATGGCACATAGATATAGGCATCGAATCTTCTGTACATTCATTCTGAAAATCTTAATATAATTCTCCTATTCTCTCTCCTACTTTCTTTGTGAGGCCAGTGTATGTACATTTTTAGAATATCTCTTCATCATCTCATCTCACCTATTTGAATCTTTGTTAAGTTGGCAAGTTCATATTCGGCAGATTGTGCTATGAATGTTTAATGCTTTCTTTGTTCAACACGTTTCATTGGAAACTAGACTTCTATTAATGTTGAAACATTATGCTGCCTCTCTATTTTTCTATTAAAATGTATGACTGAAGTCTGAGACTGCCAAACCTCAAGCTTTGTTGCCAACAAAATGCCTCACTAGGCAGAGTAATTAACCCCTTAAACTACATGTTCCACAATCTGGGTAGACTACGGTATGAGGGACTACAAAGCCCTTAACAAAAAAAGGAGGATACCTGCATGTTTATTGTTTGATCCAAACACTTTAACATAAAACAAAGGATATAAAAACTTCTGCATGCATTCCTTCAATGGACAGAGTTAACATGGCAGTGATTCAGGAAAAATTGGAAAAGGCGCTTGTTTAGTCAATTTAATGTCTTAAATTGCTCTACATAAATTATCAATCCGGGTATCGTAAACTGATGAAGTGTGGTGCACTATATGTGCTTAGTTAACCTTTCTCTTACTTCGTTGTTTTATAGTTTATGTTCAACTCTTCCTAAAACTCTGCTTCAAACACATGTGCTGTGTAAAGCACGATTAAGAAGTAGTCAGAAATAACTTGAAATGAAACTGAAAGCAAAGAACTTGAAATGACTTGAAAGTAAATGACCACTTCCAATGGCACTAGACACCATTCATGCTGCTGCAAATAAAAGAAAAGAAAGTCACTTTTAAAACCAAAGATAAAGATTATCTCTCTCTAACTCGATGCTTCTAAGCACATGTACTGTGTAAAGCACGGAAAGAAAGTAGCTTAAGTGGAATTATAAAAGTGAGAAAAATATGCTTGAAAGACTAATGATAATAATTTGCTATTTCTAATTCTCTACTTCAGCCATATGTACTATGGAAAGCATGATTAGAAAGTAGTGAGGAAATAGTCTAGGAAGCACTTTAAAATCAAAACTTCTACTTTAAAGACTAGTGGTAATGATTTACTCTTTCTAACTCGATACTTCAAAGCACATGTACTGTGTAAAGTACGGAAAGAAAGTAGCTTAAGAACAGTCCAAAAAGCACCCAAACAAGCTGCAAGTTAGTGATATTTTGATCTTAAAGGATAACAGTTTATGATGAAGATCATTTATGTGTTAGCAGCTCTTTGAGAAATAAAATTAAAAATCAGCTATAAAAACAAAGGCAGCAGCTTGAACCTGTCAACTTCAAATACCATTAGTTTGTAAAGCAAATACATAAACATAAAAACAAATCCCGGGAGAAAATAAAATGCAATAATTCAAACTGTACAAGGCAGGGGCCCCCTTCTACCTATGAAATCAAAGCATACTTAAAATTGCATGAATGAAAATCTAATCTACCTTACATTCTACAAAGCAATATTTACAAAATGAAATCTAATCTACTTACATCCTAATATGCTCCATGACATCTACTTCACATCTCCTTCCATGTTGAGAACATCAAAGCTTTATTCAATTTCTTCAAAAGTGCAAAGTACAACAAAGCTCTCCAAAGAGAGACTAAAAAGAGACTAAAAAGACTCCAAAAAGACTAACTAATGAAGGAGAGAGACCTCCTATTTATACAAAAAGATGAGAGCCTTCTCATTAATGATAATCCATGAATCTCTCCCTCTACCTCTAGAGTCCTAATCAAAATAGGAACTGATAAGACACATGTCTTTTGAGAGTTACAATACAATTAGGAGATGTGACACATATCCTCATGATCCCATGATTCTTTCCAACCAAATTCGAATTTGGCCTTAGAGTGCCACATAAGGGTCTTCTAGAAGTCTCCTTTCAACCTACACATGTCAACAAACTCAACCCATTTGTTAGGTATAAGCATATGCACATTATTTTCTAATGTTTAACCACAAATTCACTTAAAAGGCTTAGAAATAATAAATATTGGAAAAACATAAAGGTAGCCCAATGATAATGAAAGTGGGATGAATGTGGTGACATAGTAGTGAAATGGAGGTGATATAATGGACATAATAGTGAAAGTGTAATGCAAATGAATGACATTTTCAAGACTCAACATACCCCCCAACTGAAGCTATTGCATGTCCTCATGCAACATATATTACATTGACTCTTTTGATCCTTGAGTTTTGGCTTAACTTTGCATGATATCATTTGATAACTTCATATTTCTGCAAAGTGTTTTACTTGAATTGCAACATGGTTGGTTCTTGTGTTACAACCAATTTTATTTTTTTTATTGTTGCCTTCTATTTTGATCTTTGAACTTTGCATAATGATATTTTGATTATTGTTGCAAAGTATATCTTTATTGGATTGCATGATGGTTGGTTCTTGTGTGACAACCATGATTTTGTTTGTATCCAATTTATCCTTTAAGAACTTTTTCAAAAGCCATTGTATGCTCATAATAGCAATGTAATAATTAATATATATTGGAAGTATGTGAGTTCTTGAATATGTTATGAACATGGAAAGATATGAATATGAATGTATTCCCCCCCCAACTGATGGTATTGGCAATTTTATGAAATGAGGAAGAGAAATGTTTTTCCAACAAGTATCATTCTAGCTTTTTATGGAATTCTATGGTTAAAAGTTAGAAAATGCCGTACCTTCACTTACCCTTTGGAATGGATGAGTTGTATGTATGTGGTGGCTGAAAACTTCTGATCATATTCTTCTTCAAGTGGCTGAACAAGAGGAGTCATGGATAGAGAGATAAGATGGCTTTTTATTGCTTCTACTAAAACTTGCTGAATCTGCTCCAAAATGCTGAAAATAATAGTCTTCATGTCTTCAAAACTCATTGGCACAATTCCTACTATGTGAAAAGATGTTCTGATGTCGAACATAGTAGAAAATTGTTGGCTTAGTGGCCATTAATGGATGCCACTAGTCAACACGAGTACTCTCACCATTGATGTCAATGAGAGTCAAGATGCCCAAACACATCTTGCTAGGTACGAATGAATTTGCTGATGTCGAGTCACCTAGAAGATCTAACGAACAAGGGACATTAATGTATTCCCATTGTTTGTCAGCATGAGGACTTGCCATTAAGGCATGCAAGTCTCAAGGTGTTTTTACAAAGAACTTAGACTCAAAGGACTATGGACTCAATAATTTGCATTGAAGCAGGGCTTATTTGCGGAATGAAAATGACAAGGAATGGAAAGTGAAAATGGAAAATGGCAATGGAGAACAGAAATGACAATGGGCAATAAGCATGTGAATGAGCCTTTTGCTTTTATTGGTGGGTTATGAATGGACAAAAAGAGATGGAAAGTGTATGTGAATGAAAATGGAAAATATGGAGTGGAATGAGGTGAATGGTTTATTATGGAGTATGGATGTGATGGATGGATGTGATGGAGACAATAGTATCTGAAAGTTTTTCAAGTATTTGGATCTGATTTTGCATCAGCATATTTCCTCTTTGTTGCGGATCAACCTCTTATGAAACAAATTGGTCTCTTAGAGAGACATCATTCCCTTGTAGTCATTTGTCCTTCCTCCTGGAACCTGCAAAAAAAACTAATACTTCTTCTGCAATGGAATGTAAGATTATCAAAGGAGAGAGGTGATCAATCTCTCTAGTTATGATATTTACACACAAAACTAAGAATTTGTATTAATGAAACAAGTTCTCAAAGGAAAAATCAAAAGAATTTATACCTGCTTTGGAATTAGTGCCTCAAGTTGATGTTGCTTCTTTTCAGCAATTTATTTCATTATTTGCCATTTCAAACTCTAATGATATATTTCTCATTGTATAGATCTTGTTGAGATCTTTCCAATGGTACTTAAATCATCAAAATCTGATTTTGTATGAGAAAGATAGGCTGATTTGAACAATGAGGTTTTTCTGGCTGCGGAATTGAGGAACAGCTCTGTAGCTAAAAATCTTAAATAAAAAGTTAGCCATTCAATTTTCATTATCAGTCCAAAATTAATCAATACCTTCAGAAAAGTGAGAAAATAACTTGTTCATTTCATTGATTCAAAATTATTGTTTTTTTTCTTGACATGCAGCGACTTAGTGTGGCGACTCAGTGTGGCGACTTTGTTATAACACCCAATTTGACTTCCCTTTGACCGGGGTCTTTTTCAACAAATTTGACCGAATGGATAGGACACCATCCATGTACTGAAATTTCCCTAGCTACCCATGTGGCTTGTTTTGCCTGATGACACCTACAACCTAGAGTTTAACAAAACAGCTGCGGGATCACTAAACGGCTGCGGGATTGCAGAGTGTAAAAAAAAAATACTGTGAAATGGAGTGGCTGTGTGCGAACAAACTAAGCAATTTCTCCATCTCAAACTTCAGCTGAAAAATGGAATTATGGAGTTTAAAACACAGCTGCGGGGTTTAATAACCTCCACCTCCACTCGACTCTACGGCTCTGTTCTAAAACACTACTTCAATGGTGGCTTAGCAGTCATAATACAACCGTAACATACGTTCACTGGTTATATGTATTCACTGTTTCTCAGAATTAGCAGTGATATAGAACCCATACAGTAGTAGAAGGGCCATTAATAACATACTCAGTCCTTGTGCTCTACAAACCAGAATTGGCAGCACTACTAGCCCAACTTATTAATTTTGATAGTCGCCACTGCCATTATGATACTAGTTGTTTTGACAAATAAATGTGGCAATCTCTCCTCCTTCTTGCACACCGAATGTCTTTGCGGGTACCTTCAAGAACTAAAATATCAAATAAAGCCAAAGACTCCGCGGTGGATTTTGCTGAATTCTAGGGTTCACGTGAGTTTTTCTACCCATCAAAACATAAAGAAAACAACACTATTTTGCAATAAGAAAATGATTTTGTAACATCATACTTGCCATGGTGTACGCAATTCTAAATCCATTGTGAGCTATTGCTGCTTAATTTTCTTGGCATTGACATTGGATTGAAGGGTTCAAAATTCCTCTTTATGAATACAAGGTGTTTGGCATTGCGTACAAAACAAAAAGATGAGAGAAATATCCGGAAAAAAAAAACAGAGGAAATTGTTTTCTTCTTCATTAAATTTCTGAACACAGAAGAGCCTGAGTAGGTGAACCCTGATGCACATTGATTATATGATCTTGCCAGATCCTCCAACTATGGGAAATGATTAATGACCGAGAGTCTTGTTTGATTAAAACACGTCTCTAGACAGGCGCGCCAGCATGTAATTGATTCCCATTAGAACTCCTCAGGCACGCACATTAAATTGCTGCTGTTGATTTTAATTAAAACTCTGTTTTTTTCACGCGGCACTCAAAAATACCCTCCAAAGAACCGAACATTTCTCCCTAACCGCCACGAATCTTCTCAAAATTTTTCTGGGTTTTCTAATTAACCCACCTGGCAACAAAACCCATGTTTTATTTTTCTGAAATTCGTCTCTGTTTTGGAGAATCGAACGTTTAAAGTTTGACGTTTTTCAGGTCTTGCGTTTTTTCTCTGAGTTAATTTTTTCTCTGTTCTGCCCTTTTTGCATTCGGTTTTTTAAGAATTTGCATTCTCATTGTGTTTCCTGTGGCTTATGGTATGGATTATCAAGACATTCATTAATGACCTTTAGGTCTTCGTGGAACTTTCGTTGTCGAGGAACTAACCATCTTGCCAGTGGAAATTTCCAGTATGGTATGTAAAAGGTTGATCTATGCTCAGCTTCAAACAATGTACCATAGACTGCTGCAGTTTTTTTTTTAATACATTCATAAGTTGGATTTCTTTGGGCAAGTACCGTGTCGACTTCAGCTTGAGCCTTTACCAATTTGTCTGGATTTTGTGCAAGCATAAACACAGCCCATGTAAGTACTGCTGCTGTAGTTTCATGCCCAGCAATTAACATTGTCATTAGATCATCTCTAAGCTGTCTATTGTCAACATCTTCACCCTTCATATCAACTAGAAATCTGAGCAAACTTGCATCTTTCACTTTAGAGTAATCTCTTCCTCATTGTTACCTAATCATTTTAACATTCGATTCCCTCTTTTTTTTCTCACATATACAGTGCATTTTTTTTATGTTGCAGGCTTATTTCAGGTTAAAGCTTGATCAAGGAGGCAGATTTTTTTTTTTTTTTTTTTTTTTTTTTTTATTGAAGCCACAATGAAAACTAAGAATGGAGATAGCCCTAGATTGTTTTTCTCTTTTTTTTTTTTTTCTCTGAAATTGTAAAACTTTATAAAAAGTATTAATGATTTTCAATTTCAGGCAGCCAAGACTTCAAGAAAAACATGCTAAAACCAAGACTTTGACTGAGGTCCTAAGCTAGTTTTTCATCGATCTGAGCTGGGTGACTAGGATAGGATCCATGTCGGGACAATTCTGGAGATGCCCATGTGGTCGGTTTTTTCATTAGATGCTTGTAACCTGTTAAACCTTGAAACAGCTGCGGGATTGTTAAACAGCTGCGGGATCAGGGCAGTTTCTGCAACTAAGTTGCAAAACCTTATTTGAACAAGATACAGTGTTTTGAAGACCACTACAAAGCATAACCAGACAATTTTGGACAATTTGAACCTATCAAAGCACTTGAGTTTTATTTTTTCATTTTTTTTTTTTTTTTTATTGAATCAATTGAAGTGATGAAGTTTATTTTGTCTCCTATTTTTTTTTTGTAACAATTCTTTTTCTGATCCTCCAGATCACACAAAGTGCAGGAGGAGAGCATACTCAAGAATTATTGTTTTGTCTTTTTTACTTAACAATCATTTTTCTGATCCTCCAGATCACACAAAGTGCAAGAGGAGAGCATACTCAAGGATTATTAATTTTTTTCCAGATGTAAGAAATAAGGTCTCCTAATTACACTTCCCCGGCAACGGCGCCAAAATGTTTAGTCAATTTAATGTCTTAAATTGCTCTACATAAATTATCAATCCGGGTATCGTAAACTGATGAAGTGTGGTGCACTATATGTGCTTAGTTAACCTTTCTCTTACTTCGTTGTTTTATAGTTTATGTTCAACTCTTCCTAAAACTCTGCTTCAAACACATGTGCTGTGTAAAGCACGATTAAGAAGTAGTCAGAAATAACTTGAAATGAAACTGAAAGCAAAGAACTTGAAATGACTTGAAAGTAAATGACCACTTCCAATGGCACTAGACACCATTCATGCTGCTGCAAATAAAAGAAAAGAAAGTCACTTTTAAAACCAAAGATAAAGATTATCTCTCTCTAACTCGATGCTTCTAAGCACATGTACTGTGTAAAGCACGGAAAGAAAGTAGCTTAAGTGGAATTATAAAAGTGAGAAAAATATGCTTGAAAGACTAATGATAATAATTTGCTATTTCTAATTCTCTACTTCAGCCATATGTACTATGGAAAGCATGATTAGAAAGTAGTGAGGAAATAGTCTAGGAAGCACTTTAAAATCAAAACTTCTACTTTAAAGACTAGTGGTAATGATTTACTCTTTCTAACTCGATACTTCAAAGCACATGTACTGTGTAAAGTACGGAAAGAAAGTAGCTTAAGAACAGTCCAAAAAGCACCCAAACAAGCTGCAAGTTAGTGATATTTTGATCTTAAAGGATAACAGTTTATGATGAAGATCATTTATGTGTTAGCAGCTCTTTGAGAAATAAAATTAAAAATCAGCTATAAAAACAAAGGCAACAGCTTGAACCTGTCAACTTCAAATACCATTAGTTTGTAAAGCAAATACATAAACATAAAAACAAATCCCGGGAGAAAATAAAATGCAATAATTCAAACTGTACAAGGCAGGGGCCCCCTTCTACCTATGAAATCAAAGCATACTTAAAATTGCATGAATGAAAATCTAATCTACCTTACATTCTACAAAGCAATATTTACAAAATGAAATCTAATCTACTTACATCCTAATATGCTCCATGACATCTACTTCACATCTCCTTCCATGTTGAGAACATCAAAGCTTTATTCAATTTCTTCAAAAGTGCAAAGTACAACAAAGCTCTCCAAAGAGAGACTAAAAAGAGACTAAAAAGACTCCAAAAAGACTAACTAATGAAGGAGAGAGACCTCCTATTTATACAAAAAGATGAGAGCCTTCTCATTAATGATAATCCATGAATCTCTCCCTCTACCTCTAGAGTCCTAATCAAAATAGGAACTGATAAGACACATGTCTTTTGAGAGTTACAATACAATTAGGAGATGTGACACATATCCTCATGATCCCATGATTCTTTCCAACCAAATTCGAATTTGGCCTTAGAGTGCCACATAAGGGTCTTCTAGAAGTCTCCTTTCAACCTACACATGTCAACAAACTCAACCCATTTGTTAGGTATAAGCATATGCACATTATTTTCTAATGTTTAACCACAAATTCACTTAAAAGGCTTAGAAATAATAAATATTGGAAAAACATAAAGGTAGCCCAATGATAATGAAAGTGGGATGAATGTGGTGACATAGTAGTGAAATGGAGGTGAAATGGAGGTGATATAATGGACATAATAGTGAAAGTGTAATGCAAATGAATGACATTTTCAAGACTCAACAGCGCTTTACACAGTTGAGTGCTAGTAAGGGTAGCTCTACTTGTCAGGAATATCAAGAACCAAGTAGCTCACTGTAAGAAAATGGTTAATGCTAAGGATGGTCCACCAATAGTGTTGTTCAACTAAATGAAGAGTTGAACTATAGGCCGCTGCTTACAAGTTTGGAGGACCTTGGAAATGGTGTTCTTCCCAAGAGTTGAATCTCGAACAAGTGGCACCAGCCTACATGGTCCTTGACTTCAATCTGTGCATAATGTCTGGCACTTTGATCTACAGAAATGGCATAGAGGTGGTATATAATGTAATTGTGTCCTTCAGAACATAGATTGGTTGTCATCAATGTGCCACCGCAATGGCCAACTGGTCAGGAAGAATACACAACCCCTCTTCTATTGCAGAAACCTTGTTACGGGTTAACAAGAAGAAAGAAAAAACCAAAAAAAGAAGATCAAATATCCAACTTTAGCCTGAACAAAAATGTGGCCATGCAAAATAAAGAGGGCCTAGTGCAATACTTGCACCACTCTGAGAAATGAATTGGATCTTTTTAAAGGTAATTGCTGGTTTAGCCATTACCTTTAAAAACTAACCAAGGGAAAACATTTACAGAAGTTCTAATATTGTAAGCCTTACCATTTCCTTTTCATTTGTCAAGTTTAAATTCCACATTTTTTATTTCAATGAAACATTAAAGGCTGCAAACTTTGTGGTTATGATCCAACTGGTAGAATAAGGATGACTTTCTATGAAGCTCAAACCACTCACAGGACCCTTTAATACCACGGGGTCTACAAAACCACAAGACTGACATAATAGATTTCATGCTTCAAGAAAACAGAAATACTTCAAGCTTGACTTCCATTACATTTTTTTACACGCACTATATGGTCTACCCTGTCCTCTGAGATGGACAGAGGTTCTTTGTGAAGACACACCAAATACAACCGAGTGATTTATGGCACAATGATTAAATAATGATAAGCCAACAAAATATGTACTATTAAACATAAGATATGCTCACTCAAGGGAAAGATTACTAGCCGAGGATTTATACTCCAAACACCTAATTGGAAGTTGGTTTATGTGGCCTCAAACCAAATGCACTTGGACTCATATTTTTTCCTTGACTAACCAGGGGAATGCCTGAATGCTTTTCCCCTCTGTGAGGGCTATGTGTCTGTCTGATCTCACTTATACGGGGGCTATATATTTGTTTAGCTTCTGCAACTTGGGGACTTAATGCAGACTCAGATCCATGAATTGGTGTGCAATCACTCAAGCTAGTTATCCATGGACTATATGTGTGTTTGACCTCACCGCGACTTCATGTAATCATCTCATCCAAAACTTCGCCATCATTTGCACATGTTCCCATGCTTCCTAGTCCGAACCCCTGAATTCCAGCTTCCTGCAATCAATATATGTTACAGTTCAATTTATTATTGTTCATGTTGCAGGGCTTATGAAATAGAATTGAGTAATATTTTTAAAATTTGTTTGATATGTGTCTTGCACTCACTGTTATATTGCATGGCATTCCAGGGGATTCTTCATACTCTGCTGCATCCAATTCTTGAAGATGTGCTCCTTTGAAAAACTTGGGAAGGATATACTGCCTCGCTGGGACTAACAAGTTACAACATGATTAGTAGTGGGAAGAGAACACCATCTATAGGCACCCATGTGATACCAAAACATGCCAACAAATAACATGTCTGGAAAATGGTGAAAGTGGCAATTGTCTTGAAAGGCACCGTTTCAAGAAATGTAGCATGATACTCCTAAAGTTCTCTGTAACCATCAGTTCAACATTGATCAGCTTTGAAAACTATATTACAAGCATTAAATTCAATCACATTATAGTTTGAATAAAGTTCATACTTGTATCTACGGCTTGGAGCAGTGAAAAGAAACAATAGCCTTTCCCAAAATTGATTTCCTGGCAAACTCTCTATGGCCATGAAGGCAAAGTAACCCCAAAGCACAGAAGTTGGGATCTTTCTAATGATGGGCATTACTGCAAGGCAACCAACCACCATCAGAGATTGCAACAAATTACTCAATTGCTGTTCTTTCACCTCAACAAGAAGCAGGTCATCCACGTCCTTGTCAACATTAAAAATTGATTCATCAACTGGGGCATCCATATTCCCAGTACTTGCGGCCAACTGAATTGTGGACTCTTTCAATTCCTTAAGTGCCTGCATAAATGGTTGGGACATGACAAGACAAATAAATAAAGGGAGAGGAAAATTAGATAAAATGAAACACCCAAACTCAAAAATAAGACCATTACCAAGGCAGGTGGAGGCTGATAAACCATTGGGGTCTGCATTTGCTCATAGGCTTCTTGCATGTTTCTGTATAATTGCCCTAAGGTTGAATTTTTCTGCATACTTTTCCAGATTGTTGTCACTAACTTGCTAAGCACCAACTGTAACAAAAGTACTTGTAAGTTACTCGTCTATAAAATGTCTGAATTGTGTCTTTTCCCTGAGAAGCTGCAATTGATAATTCCAATATATTAGTACCTGATGTTTGAGGGTAGCTAAGCCTTTCATGTGCATTGGAGATTCAGGAATAACACCATTTGAAGGAGGTATGCCAACAATACCACATAAAATAGTCTGTCACAATAAAAGGAAAATTTATGAATCCACTAGAGATTTTTTATGGAGGTGAAAACAAAGAATGAAGAGTTAGATCAAGATGTCTTCAGGAGAGCAAAAGCTCTTCCAGAATAGGGTAGCCAGTGATAGTTGAACCTAAACATGAACCCTGACAAAAAATACAACATAGTTCTAAATAATATATATTTACTGTGGTAATGGGCCTTGACACAATCTCTGCAATAATGGCCCTGCTTGATACAACATCATTTTTCAAGGGTTTTTTGTGAAGTTTCCTTTAAACTTTTCTATGCAGACTTCTTCCCTTTCTTCTTAATGATTTCAGTGTAAGTGCTCGGTATACACTCTTTTAAGTGAATCTGTTCCAGCAATGTTCTTTCTGCAGTAACATTCCACCAAGAAAGTTAGCCACTTTATCAGTGGCATTCACACTGGTCACAAATGGCTGAAACATTTTTTTCAACCATTGGAACAGTGGCACTACGAACTTTAGGATCAATTCTATCATCAACTGCTCCAAATTGATCTTGCACATCCTAAATACGTATCGTATAAACAGTGATATACACAACCAATCATTTAAAGTGCATACAGTCATTTCCTAGAATAGAGAATCCTTGTTCTGTTAGAGAATCCTAGTCCAAATCTTACAAGAACTAATCAAACTTCTAATTTGAGGACCAATATGATCTGCAATAGTAAAACTTATAATGTACTGCACATCTTCATTTTGCGCCAAAAGCTTTACTAATTCTTTAGCAACAGTGCAATTTGTCTTCTTACCCTCCACAAGTCTTAACAATCAATTCTTCAATTATATGTTTAGCACCCTTCACTTGAAGATAGGATAATTCTTCCCATCAAGCTTAACGTTGGGTAGAGGGATGCTTTAAAATTAAGATGAAGCTATCCTCCCCCTTGCTCAACAATTCTCTACAGATCTCAGAACAGAACCAAAGGTAATCTCAGGAACATCGTACTATACTACTATGACAAAGAACCACAATTCTGAAAGAAACATTAGTTTGGTTAGGATCTTCAAACAGCTACCAAGGAATCAAGCAAATGCTGCTCTGCAATTCCAAGACTTCAAGTATCCAGATGCATTGCATTGCTCTATGGCACATCAATGCAATTAATTAAGCATAGAAATAACATCTCTATGTAGCGGCACTTAAAATATTACAAAAGGTGATCATTCACTGAGGTACATTCCAAAAAATATATAATTATTGTTGCCACATCATCCAAATTTAGAATAATAATCTATTGGAATGGACACATTGATAAAAATTCCATTGTTGAGTTTGGGTTTGAGTTATTTCTTCCTCTAACTGCTCTCCAAAGCTAACTATTCAAACCAAGTCACCCTTCAATGACATACAACTCACAAGGTTCTCAAAGGCAGAAAAATCAAAAGCGTATAACAGTTAATATGTCCTTTACTGCTCCATTTTCAGGTGAAAGATTCTCAGTAATATAAACAGATCTTCCAATAGTCAACATGTAACAACAACCAAGAAAATATAGGAATCCACCAATAAACTATAATGCAAGGTCTTTTTTCTCTTTTCGAAAGGTTTCCATGAAAAACTTGTTCAAATTCATTTGTAGAGTAAGCACATAAAACGTTACTGTAATTAACCTTGAGCATGGAACATAATTCTTCTTAATCTCCATGATATTCAAGAATCAAACTCCAATGGCAGCATTGGCTTCAACACGTCTTCCTTTTATCCCTTCAAAGCTGCCATGGGTCATGATGGCTTGATCAATGATCGCATGCTCTTAAGACCAACAGTTTATACATAATTAGACTACAGTCTATACAACAGTCTATACAGACACTGTGTTCAATCCAGATTTTGATTACAAACACCATTGAGGCCATACGGTATCTCCAATTTTTCACATCATTGAGGTCATCAGTATCTCCAGTTTCAAACAGCATTCAGGCCACATTTGCTTCAAAGTGCTTACAAGTATTGTCAAACGGCAGTACATTCTAAATTTACTCGTATTACACTTGAGAACTAGAACACATACCGCTTGAGAAGAGAGCTGCTGCCGCTTCAAGTACCTCAAGTGTAATATGAGTAAAGTTAGGCCTAAGCACCTTTATTATTGAGATTGAGTGCTTTCAAATACCAGGAGACAGGTGTGTGTGTTGACTTCAAGTTTGGCCTGGGAGAATTATTACACACTTTAAGCAGATTCTGTGAGGTTTCAAGGCACAGTGGGAACAAATCTTCAACTAAGGAGGTTGAGAACTGTCTAGTGACCTAGAACAACTAAGTGGGTTATGCGAAGATATTTATTAAGGGTGGTTGTGTTGAAGGTAGTAGGGAGGTTTAGAACGCAAGACAGGGGCGAGTATAGTCACTGTGAGAAAGAACTTGCGGAAAATCTGGGAAAATCAAGATTGTTTGTTATGTCAAAGGTCAAAGGAATAGAGCAATTGACTAGTGGGTCATAACGTAAGGTTCCACAGTTAAGGCTGCTAGAAAAAGGGACCGGAAGAGCCAAAAATGGGAAGGTGAATGAATGAGATGGACTACGTTGAATGATGGAAATATGAGAGTAGCCAAAAGGTATGCATTAAGTGGTACTAGAGCAATATTGATGCTCTTGGGGATTGACAAGTGATTGAGGAGGTTTCTGCAGTGAACCAAAAAGATTTATAAGATTGCTCGTGAAGAAGAGACATCAAAGTTGAGACAAAGAAACCAAGAAAATTTTGGGCAAGAGGAACCTAAGAAAAAAAGTGAGGAGAGAAAGAGATTGAGAACGGAATACAGGATTGGAGCATATTAAAGAAGTACCAACCAAGTGTAGAGCTAGGAAGAACTGAGATATTGAGACCTCAGAGGTTAAGGAACTAGTAGGTAACTGGTTTGTATTTTTTTTTAAATGTATACAAGGAGTTAATCCTTACAGTGGTAATAGTAGAAGGAGTGGTAACAGAGGACCAATAAAGTTCTTAAAGTGTATGGCAAGAAACTTACGACAAATAGGCTACAAAACAAAACATAGAAGGTTTCTAGCTGAGGTCCTCAAAGAGAAGAGAACAAGTGGAGTTCTCAAAAGGTGAGAAAAGTGTAGAATCCATAGAAGACCAGAGCATGCTCAAGTGGGTTCCAGAGGAGGGAACCAGAGGAATACCAAAAGCCTAGGTTGAGGTGAAGTGGGTGAGATATTGGGTAACAAGTGATGGAGAAGAATTGTTAAAGGGGCTTGAGTGTAGCTCACAATGAGCAAGAGAAAGCTCACAAGAAAGGAGGAAAGAAGATGGCTACTGATGGACATAATTCAAAGAGAGGCCATAACAAAAGGGAGAAGCATGCCAAGGAAAATGGCATGAGTAAAGAAGAAATTGAAAAGGAGATTTATGAGTTGAAGGAGAGATTCAACATAGTCAAAATGAGGCTTGAAAGAGAATACCAAAGGTAGAGATGGGACCTAAGGAAGAAGGCCAAATTACTTGTCAGAAAAAAGATTTTAAGAGGAAGCCCCCTAAAGCTAGAAAGCTAGGGAGGAAGATGAAGCACCTGTTGAGCCTAAAGTTGAATTAGTTCACTATTTTGAACCAGAGCAGGGAATAGTCCTTGATGATGAGGAAGATGTTGAAGAGAGACTATCAGAGAGTCTCATGGACTGCATAAAGAGTTCAAATCAACATATGGATTTGTTGATAGAAGATATGGTGGAAAAAGCATCATAACAGTAGAGGGAGCTACACAAAGAGGATGTCGATGAGACAATAAATGAAAGTCTCATGGGAGGTTAGCTAGAAGTGCTCGTAACATATATACCATATGGGGCTAAAGGGCTTGGTGATTATGATACTGATGCTATGTGTATAGATGCAGATGATAAGGATTTTCAAGAGGGACAATCATTCATAGTTGTCATAAAAATAGAAGAAAGAGAAAGAGTACCTTCCTAAAGCATGGAAGGAAGACAAAATTTGATGTTGGAGGCATCAGAAGAGGCCAGGTAACCTTTTATTTTTAAAATTGGTGAATTTTATGTGAATGCATGCTTTGCATGTGAGGAGAATGGACAACTGGTCCAAAAGGAGAACGAGAGCACTAAATTGATCCAAGAAATCCAAATTGAGGTAGTAGATGCTAGACAATCCTCAAGGAAGGATGAGTTTCCAAAAGGAAAAAACAATGCATAATGAAGCCAAGATAACCTTGCAAGCAATTTTCAGAAGTGACCATGGATCCTAGCAGCCATGTGAAAGATGGATAACAAAACCAAGTTTATGTTAAGACAAGGAAGGAGGCAAAATTATCCCTCAAATGTCATTAAGGAGGAGGCCTTGAACAATCAAAGAATGCATCTATAAGAGAGAAATTGTAGAAGAGGGGATGAACAACATCATGATGCAATGTTCTTTAGAGATCGGTTGATCAATCCAAGGTTTAAGGATTGGCTTGAGTAACATTGTTCAAAGAATGCAATCAATAAGACAAAGGTGTCAAGCTTATTGCTGCAACTGGAGAGCTTGGTTCAACAACAAGAATTATGAATGTTGGCACCCAAGGTATAGTACAATTAACCACAAAGAGAGACTCATTTGTCATGTGAAGTCCTTGAGATGAAGACTACAATTATGGAGGAGATTGTATTCTAGTATGATGGCAAAGGATAACCAAATGAAGAGGAGAAGGGAGAAGGATTATCTCTCATCGGGCAACGATGGTGGAGGTAGCCAAGTTTTTTGAACACATTAGAGTTGTTGTTGGATGATGAAATGACAACTAAGGTAGTACATTCTAAATTTACTCATATTACACTTGAGAACTAGAACACATACCGCTTGAGAAGAGAGCTGCTGCCGCTTCAAGTACCTCTTATGAAAAATTTTCAAAAGGTCTATACAAAACTTGAACTACAGTCTATACAGACACTGTGTTCAATCCAGATTTTGATTACAAACACCATTGAGGCCATACGGTATCTCCAATTTTTCACATCATTGAGGTCATCAATATCTCCAGTTTCAAACAACATTCAGGCCACATTTGCTTCAAAGTGCTTACAAGTATTGTCAAACGGCAGTACATTCTAAATTTACTCATATTACACTTGAGAACTAGAACACATACCGCTTGAGAAGAGAGTTGCTGCCGCTTCAAGTACCTCAAGCTCAAACTAGTCTGTTGTTCTTTCTTGCATCAAAAGAACTGAGTACAATAAGAAACAAGTTCCATGAGTATAAAATCAACAAATACAAATGAATATTACATTTTTTATCATCACCCAACGAACAAGAACCAAACAAAACTCAAGTCTAAGGGAAGGTTTATCAACTTGATGTCGAAAGAAGTACCATGAACAGGTATACCCCATCTTCCGGAAAGCAATTGCAATCCCTGAGAAAAGAAATCATCTTATTGTCTACCACAGTACAGACTATCGACATCTGAGACAAAAATTCATTCCCAAGCAGTCCAAAGCACCTCATAGTAGTTTCTCTATTACAAATCAGACAATATTAATACAACAGATTTCTTGCCTCGAAAACTTTTCAAAAGGTCTATACAAAACTTGAACTACAGTCTATACAGACACTGTGTTCAATCCAGATTTTGATTACAAACACCATTGAGGCCATACGGTATCTCCAATTTTTCACATCGTTGAGGTCATCAGTATCTCCAGTTTCAAACAACATTCAGGCCACATTTGATATAAATAGTGCTAACTGACCCATGACTCAGGCAAGAAAACACCCAATTCCCCCACTCAACCCTATGAACCAGCCCATACTTGGCAACATGACTATAACGCTCCCTCTCACCATAAAAGACATTTGAGACAATTGTACCGAGATCAAGCTGAATGAAAAATATGAACAATACAACAATCATTACCTAGATCTTTCCAACACGAACAATACATGGGAATCAAAAGCAGGAAGTTGCCTTCTCCATCACAATATTCATCTTGGGATATTGGCAGACTGCAAACATCCAAATGCTGTAATATTTAGGGTAAGTACTGATAACTTTCCAGCTCAACAACACAACAAAAGGGAGGACACAGACAATCATAAAAAGAGTAAGCAGATCACGGCTACTTATCCCATGCTTGAATATCAGCAGAGTTAATATACCTTTTACACGAACATGAGAATAAAGGGGCCTAATTTCTCGCGCTCAGCCAGCAATTCGGTCAAGTACCGACTGTTGTTGTTGTTGCTGCAGTGGCATGAGCCGTTCAAATCCAAGAAACAATGGATACCGAAACCAGAGAAGAATAAGCGGATTGAAATCTGAAAATGCAAGAATATCCCACCGAAACCGCTGCTGCTAGATTTGTGAACTAGGATGAAAAAACCTATTTCAAAACCATTTTTATACAGGGACCCAGGGAGCCATATACACCAAAACAGCGGGCTGAATCCGTCAAAACAGGGAGCCGCCCTCGCTCCGCCCTCCATTTCAAAATAAATCTAACATCCCATGACCAAATCGACCCTCCATGACCAAATCGACCCTCACAAACCACTCCCGGGACCAAATCGACCCTCACAAACCACTCCCAGACCAGAAAATCCAAACTGTAAATCAAAATGGGGGCGATTTTGATCAAATACGATTCCGCAAATATCAAAATGGGGCGATTTTGATCAAATACGATTCGGTTAGTTTATCCGCCCTGGGCTAAAATAAAAAAATAAATTAATTTTTAAATAAAATATGGGCTAATTATATAAAAAAAAAATTATTATTTTAATTAAAAATTCGCCCCATTAAAATATAAAAAGCCTTAAATTTCGCCTTTGGGCTATTATTCGCCCCTAAAATTAACCTTGGGCTTGAATAGTAGTATCTTTGTGTTATTTTGATCTGTTATATTTGGCACATGACTTGATCTATAAATCTGATAATTTGGGTTTAACTGATGTCTAAATGAGTGAAAAGGGTAAATTATCTTTTATAGATCTATACGCAGGTTCAGCACAGCAGAGGCGCGTATACACGCAGGTTCATTAATTCAAAATAGCATATACACAGGTTGGCCTTAATACATCAACGTATGCACGCAGGTTCTGCATATTGAAGTAGTGTACGTCTCATGAAATATGTTTTAGCTACTTTTGTTTATTATTGCAGTGTTCTGGGTTCAGGATTGGTTCTGGTTACTGTCACTGTATTCTGGTTACAGCTTTCTGAGAAGTGATTGGTTGATTCAGTATTGGTTTGTACAAAGGAGATTGGTTGATGCAGATATAATTGATGTTTGATTGATGTTATTCATGGATCCAGTCTGAAAATTTATGAAATGTGGTCCCTGGAAGAAAAGAGAAGGTTGTAGCCTTCTGTAGGTCAGCACCTACGTACTAGTACCTCAGCTAGTACAAGAGCTAAGGGGGTTGTAGCTCCCTTCCAGGAGAAGTTGGAGAACGAGAGAAGGTTGTAGCCTTCTGCAGGTAGCAACCCGTGTACTAGTATAAGAATGCACCAATACAGAAACATTGTAAAAAGAAGTTTCTTATTAAAAGAAGATAGATACGAATTGCAGTAGGTGGTTTTCACCCACATTGGGTTTCCACCTTATATCTTGTGTTCTTATGTGTGACTGCCTATTCTGTTTTACTGTTCTTGGTTACTGTTTATATGGTTTGATGCACAGATTAATGATCAACATCTGAAGAATAATTTAAATTACAAGTCTGTTGGTTATACGCTGGTTTCCTTAACTGTAGTTGCGTACATACGCGATTTTCACTAACTGAAGTAGCATATACAAATCTGATTGTGAAATGAAAAATAATTGACCTGATAATACTGATTCACCCCCCTCTCAGTATTATTTCCAACAATTGGTATCAGAGCAGGTCCTTCAGAAGAATCTTGATCGCTTGAAGGATGATCTATCATCATGAGTAACTACGAAAAAGAGGCATCTATTAGGCCACCAATTTTTGATGGGAGCAACTTCATCTATTGGAAGGTAAGAATCATAGCCTATCTTCAAACTCTTGGTACAGAATTTTGGGATATCGTGGAAACAAGATACACATTTCCATCAGCAACTCCTACAGATACGGCTGGTAAGAAGCAGTATGAAACAAATGCAAAGGCTGTAAATACTCTATTAGGGAGTTTATCTCAATTAGAATTCGTCAAGGTTATGTAGCTCAAAACTATGAAAGAAATATGGGACAAGATCGTTCTGAGCTATGAAGGAGATGATCAGGTAAAACGGGCAAAACTACAAACTCTCAGAATTCAGTATGAAAATCTCAGAATGCACAATGATGAAAATGTGGCTAATTTTTACTTACGTATAGATGAGATTGTCAATTGTATGAAAAACTTGGGTGAAGAAATAAAAGAAGTTACTTTGGTTGAAAACGTTCTAAGATCTTTGTCTTTTAAGTTTGAATCAAAAGTTTCTACCATAGAAGAAAAGCAGAATCTACAGAGCATTACCATGTCACAGTTGCACGGAATCCTAACTGCTTTCGAAATGAGAAAAGGGGGACCATCAGATAGGAGAGAAGCCACATTCAAAGCCTCAGGAAAAGGAGATTACAATGAGTCAGGACATATGTCAGAAGGAGAGGAAGAATCAAACTTTGTCAAGAACCTTCAACGGGGTTCTGGAAGATTTAGAGGTAAGCTACCTTTCAAATGTTTTGCTTGTGGAAGAGTCGGTCACTATGCTGCCAAGTGTCCTCATAAAGATAAGCTTGACAAAGGTAAGGAACCAGTTAGATGGAACATAAAACAGAATGTAAGTAAATAGAGCTATTATACACATGAAGACAGTGATGGATTTTCAAATAGTGATGAAGATGAACAATGTAATGATTATAGACTTTTGATGGCTTTTGAAGATGATGATTTCTTGGATGCTATATATGAAGAAGGTCTTTATGAAGAAATTTCTAAACTCAAAATTTGTTTAGAAGAAAAAAATATGATTATAGATACTTTGACATTCCAACTTACTGAAAGGGAAAAACACAATGAAAAGTTAGAATGTGAAATTGTGGGACTCAGAAAAGATATTGAGAAATCAAAAGCTCTTAATCTTAGATTTGCTAAAGGATCTGAAACTTTAGATGAGATTATCAAAGTGCAGCATTCTCCTCTAATCAAGACAGGTCTTGGATATACTGAAGAAGCATCTCAAGCACATAAGCCATCCACCTCCAAAAGTTATCTTGATGCAGCAAGGAGAAGTGAACAGGTTGACAATCGACCAAAAAAACATAATGCAGATCACCAGGTAAATCAGGGACAATTTACTTAAAGAATGAACAAAGATAACCAAGTAAATCGAGGGAAATCTACTTGAAGGATGAACATAAGCTACAACCAATGCAAGTAAATCATTCTCAATTTGCCTCAAGAATGGATGTCAATAGAAACTACAATCATTTGGTCGGTAGGTTTGATAATTGCAGGAATTTCTTTAATGGCCAATGTTTCTCTTGTCATAACTTTGGACACAAAGCTGCTCAATGTGTTGCCTACAAGACCATCATGACTAGAGAAGCACAAAAACAAAGGAGTATGATCGGGATCATGAAAAGGACCTACAATAACTTTTCAGCTCTTGAAAATGAAATAGAATGTTCTATTTGTAACAACTTCGGTCATGAAGATTTTGAATGTAGGAGTAGGTTTCGACAAACATCTTAGAAGGAGCAAGCTTCATTGAGTCCCAAAACATGGAGAAAGAAAGAACCGCAACCATAAAGATGTGGTATAGCCTTATATGCAGAAGGGCAGGAAAATCAGTGGTACATCGATAATTGATGCTCGAAACATATGAGAGGTGATAAAGAAAAACTTCAATCATATAGTGCCTTAGAAAAGGAAAGGAAGGTCTCATTTGGAAATGACACCCCTGCATTCATAAAAGGTAAAGGTTTTGTTCTTTTGAAAGAAAAGGTCAAAGCTGGAAATGTTATGTATGTTGATGGCTTAAAGCATAATCTATTGAGTGTCAGTCAAATGTGTGATAAAGGAAATGAGGTAATATTTCGATCAAATGGATGGATTGTTCGTGAGCTTGATACAGGAGAAACAATGATCAAAGGCATAAGAACTCCCAATAATTTATACATACTCAAGGGAGGACAACAACAATGCTATCTAAGCAAGAATGATGAACATTGGCTATGGCACAGAAGATTGGGGCATCTAAGCTTCTCTCAGATAAGGAAAGCATGCAAATATCAAGCGGTTCGTGATCTCCCTGACATCAAAATTCCAGACAATACAATATGCAAATCATGTCAGTTTGGTAAGCAAACTAGAACTAATTTCCCTGAGAAGGAAGGATCAGCTAGTAGGCCACTTGAACTTGTCCATACTGATGTATGTGGTCCATCTAGGAAGAGGTCACCTCGAGGAGAAGAATACTTCATATTGTTCATTGACGATTTTTACAGGATGTGCTGGATAGGACTTCTGAAGCATAAAGACAAAGCTTTCGAAAATTTCAAAGCATTCAAAGCCTTGGTTGAAAACGAATCAGATCACAGAATCAAATGCCTCAGGTTTGATCGAGGAGGGGAATTTACCTCGGATGAATTTTTTGACTTTTGTGAAGAACATGGAATAAGAAGGGAATTCTCTACAACAAGGACTCCTCAGCAAAATGGAGTAGTGGAAAGGATGAACAAAACGATTCAACAAATGGCTCATGCTATGCTTGATGAGTCTAGAACTCCCGCAATCTTCTGGGGTGAAGCTGCATTTTCTGCAGTTACTATTCTCAACAAGACAAACGTTCGGGTGAACAACACTCAAACTCCTCATGAACTTTGGTATGGTAAGACTCCCACGGTAAAATACTTCAAAATTTTTGGAAGCAAATGTTACATCAAATAGACTGATGAAAACCTTGGCAAGTTTGAACCTAGAGCAGATGAAGGCATTCTCCTTGGTTACTCTCCATAGCAAAGGATATAAGTGTTACAATAAAAGACTTGGAAAAATTGTTGAAAGTATTGATGTAGTGGTTGATGAAGAAGGAAACATTCCTAGGCAGGTAAAATCCAAAGATTTCGAAGATGATGAGGACTATCCTTCAACATCAAATCAGACTTATGATGAAGAAGAAATCCATGAGGCTCCAGAAGAACAAATAAGGTTAGAAGAAAAGACTCCTTCTAGGTACGTTTAGAAGAATCATCCAGAAACTCAAATTTTTGGGTAGAAAGAGGCAGGTTTACAAACAAGAAGAACTATTTCAGAAGCTTCAAGCTATCTAGCATTGCTCTCATCCACTAAACCAAAAAATGTAAGTGAAGCATGCAAAGATGAATGTTGGGTCAAGGCCATGAATGAAGAACTTGTGTAGATTGAAACGAATAACACTTGGGAGTTGGTTCCTAGACCAAAAGATAAGAATGTCATAGGGACAAAATGGATATTCAAAAACAAGCTGAATGAAAATGGAGATGTTATTAGAAACAAGGCCAGACTTGTTTGTAAAGGGTATGCTCAACAAGAAGGTATAGACTTTGAAGAAACTTTTGCACTGGTTGCTAGAATTGAAGCCATAAGAATATTTCTTGCTCTTTCTAGCTTTCAGAAGTTCAAAGTATTTCAAATGGATGTGAAATCAACCTTTTTAAATGGACACTTAGAAGAAGAAGTGTATATTGAGCACCCAGATGGATTCATCCTTGGAAATGATCCAAAACTTGTATGCAAACTTAAGAGGGCACTCTATGGTCTTCAACAGGCTCCAAGGGATTGGTATTATCATCTGGAAAAATACCTCCATCAACAATTTTTTTCAAAAGGATCAGCAGATAGCAATCTATATATGAAAATTGATAATGATAAATTGGTAATTCTTGTTGTGTATGTTGATGATATCATCTTTGGTAGCAACGAAGAAGCCATGATTCAAAACTTTGCCTTGGTAATGCAGAAAGAATTTGAAATGTCCTTGCTTGGTGAGCTGACATATTTTCTTGGCTTACAAATCCAACAAAATAAATATGGTATCCTTTTATCTCAAACCAAGTACCTCAAGCATATCTTGAAGAAATATGGCATGGAAGATTCGAAACCAGTATGTACCCCTATGGTAACAGGATGCAGCCTCAGCGCAAATGATGAATCAGCAGCAGTACATCAACCAACCTATAGATCCATGATTGGTAGTCTGCTCTATCTGACGGGTACCTGACCAGACATCATGCATGCAGTGGGAATAATTGGAAGATTCCAGGCAAATCCAAAAGAAGCACATCTTCAGGCAGTTAAAAGGATTTTCAAATATCTTCAAGGAACACAAAACTATGGCTTATGGTATCCTAGAGATACAGATCTCACACTTCATGCATATACAGATGCAGATTGGGAAGGAAGCGTGGATGACAGAAAAAGCACTAGTGGTGGTGCATTCTTTATGGGTTCCAGACTAGTATCTTGGTTTAGCAAGAAACAAAGTTCAATTGCTTTATCTACAACTGATGCAGAATATGTGGCTGCTGCTTCTTGCTGCACACAACTTCTTTGGATGATGCAAACATTGCAAGACATTCATCACTTGTACTCCACCTATCTCCATTTTTTGTGATAATACAAGTGCAATCAATATTTCAAAGAATCTAATCATGCATTCGAAGACCAAGCACATATCTATCAAATATCATTTTCTCCGGGAACAAGTGCTTGAACCAAAGGTAAAATTGGAGTATGTCCCCTCCAAAGAACAAGTTGCTGATATACTCACCAAACCATTGCCCAGGGAGACATTTGAATACCTTAGATAGAAGCTGGGAGTAGTTGATGCATCGTCTTGCTGTTGAAATTATTTGTTTCAGAGAATAGTGGTTGTACGCGAGTTTAATGAAGCGTATCCGTGTATATACGCTGATTTCTATGGATACAGTCACGTATATGTTGGTTTCAAGAAAAACACTGGGAACATACTCAGGTTGAAAAGACTCTGATATGGGTCTGACGGAGACCATCTGGCACAGGTTCAGGGGGAGCATATACGTCTAATAATGCATTGTTGGCATTATCTTAGAAGATCTTGGTTCAATTTCACAGCTGTTTTTTGTTCAGGTGGAACATGTGCAGAAGAAGATCATGGTTGCCAGTCTAAATGATAGATGTTGCTGATGTTAGTTGATGATCTTAGATATTTTTGTCTCTATGTCATGTATTTCCTTTATTATTAAGGTCATGTAACGGCCTATGTTGGTTTCCCCACTATGCCTGGGATGGATGATGTAATTTTCTTGTTTATCTTATGTAAACTTTTGGTGTATCCCCACTTGGTGGGGTGGATGAGTCAATATTGGTATATCCCCACTTGGTTGGGAAATGGTTGTATGTATGAGTCTTTGGTGATAGGAAGGTCATGTATGATGTATAAAGTGATGTTTCTTCTTGTAGAACATCATTTTGCAGACCTTGCCTACTGTCAGGGGGAGCATGGACAGCACAACAGAGCAGAGATTTTAGCATGTACTCAGGGGGAGCATAACCCTTTGCCCTTAATGAGAAAGGGGGAGAATGACTTTGGGGAACTTGGGGTTGCCATCAAGTCCAAAGGGGGAGATTGTTGGCATTATGACATAGGTTTGGCGCTATGACACAGGTGTTGTCCTTGATGGCAACTCACACAAATGACAGATCATAGTGCAGTAGGTCAGAAGCAAAGAATTGATGATCAGACTACAAAGAATGAAGAAAGAAAAGTATATACGCAGGTTCACTATATACCAAGTCGCGTACATACACAGGTTCACTATATACCAAGTCGTGTACACACGCAGGTTCACTATATACCAAGTCGCGTATATACGCAGGTTCGCTATATACCAAGTAGTGTATACACGCAGTTTCACTATATACAAAGGCGTGTATATCGTACACACGCATTTTCATGCAAGGAAAGGCGCGTACATGTCGGAAAACTAAGTTTTGGGTCCGTGGTATTTGGACCTATGGTTTTGGACCTTGGTATTGCGTCCGAAGTATTGAACCCAGGTATTGGGTCCCTAGTATTGGTTCTAAATGGTTTTGGACCATGGTATTGAGTAAGGCATAAGACTATAAAAGGGGAAGGATATCATTGGGCAAAAGCATTGAATATTTGATGAAGAGCAAGATTTAGAATACTAGTCATTGGGTAATTGTGCATAGTTGGATCTGAATCAAGGAGGAACCTGAGCGCTAGGAAGAAGGATAAGTTCTATTGATGGGTCAAGATCTTAAGGCTTGAATAGTAGTATCTTTGTGTTATTTTGATCTGTTATATTTTGCACATGACTTGATTTATAAATCTGATAATTTTGGTTTAACTGATGTCTGAATAAGTGAAAAGGGTAGATTATCTTTTATAGAACTGTACGCAGGTTCGACACAGCAGAGGTGCATATACACACAGGTTCATTAATTCAAAACAACGTATACGCAGGTTGGCCTTAATACATCAACGTATGCACGTAGGTTCTACATATTGAAGTAGCGTATGTCTCATGAAATATGTTTTAGCTACTTCTGTTTATTGTTGCAGTGTTCTGGGTTTATGATTGGTTATGGTTACTGTCACTGTATTTTGGTTACAACTTTCTGAGAAGTGATTGGTTGATTCAGTATTGGTTTATACAAAGGAGATTGGTTGATGCAGATATAATTGATGTTTGATTGATGTTATTCTTGGATCCAATCTGAAAATTTATGAAACGTGGTTCCTGGAAGAAAATAGAAGGTTGTAGCCTTCTGTAGGTCAGCACCTACGTACTAGTACCTCAGCTAGTACAAGAGCTAAGGGGGTTGTAGCTCCCTTCCAGGAGAAGCTGGAGAACGAGAGAAGGTTGTAGCCTTCTGCAGGTAGCAGCCCGCGTACTGGTATAAGACTGCACCAGTACAGAAACATTGTAAAAAGAAGTTTCTAATTAAAAGAAGATAGAGACGAATTGCAGTAGGTGGTTTTCACCCACATTAGGTTTCCACCTTATATCTTGTGTTCTTATGTGTGACTGCTTGTTTTGGTTTACTGTTCTTGGTTACTGTTTATATGGTTTGATGCATAGATTAATGATCAACATCTGAAGAATAATTTAAATTACAAGTCTACTGGTTATACGCTGGTTTCCTTAACTGTAGTTGCGTACATTTGCGGTTTTGACTAACTGAAGTAGCGTATACAAATTTGATTGTGAAATGAAAAATAATTGACCTGATAATACTGATTCACCCCCCCCCTCTCAGTATTATTTCCAACAATTGGTATCAGAGCAGGTCCTTCAGAAGAAGCTTGATCGCTTGAGGGAAGATCTATCATCATGAGCAACTACGAAAAAGAGGCATCTCTCAGGCTACCAATTTTTGATGGGAGCAACTTCATCTATTGGAAGGTAAGAATCACAGCCTATCTTCAATCTCTTGGTATAGAAGTTTGGGATATCGTGGAAACAGGATACACATTTCCATCAACAACTCCTACAGATATGGCTGGTAAGAAGTAGTATCAAACAAATGCAAAGGCTGTCAATACTCTATTAGGGAGTTTATCTCAATTAGAATTCATCAAGGTTACACAGCTCAAAACCGCGAAAGAAATATGGGACAAGATCATTCTGAGATATGAAGGAGATTATCAGGTAAAACGGGAAAAACTACAAACTCTCAAAATTCAGTATGAAAATATCAGAATGCACAACGATGAAAGTGTGGCTAACTATTTCTTACGTATAGATGAGATTTTCAATTGTATGAAAAACTTAGGTGAAGAAATAAAAGAAGTTACTTTGGTTGAAAAGGTTCTAAGATCTTTGTCTTCTAAGTTTGAATCAAAAGTTTCTGCCATAGAAGAAAAGCAGAATCTACAGAGCATTATCATGTCACAGCTGCACGGAATCCTAACTGCTTTCGAAATGAGAAAAGGGGGACCATCAGACAGGAGAGAAGCCGCATCCAAAGCCTCAAGAAAAGGAGATTACAATGAGTCAGGACATATGTCAGAAGGAGAGGAAGAATCAAACTTTGTCAAGAACCTTCAACGGGGTTCTGGAAGATTCAGAGGTAAGCTACCTTTCAAATGTTTTGCTTGTGGAAGATTCGGTCACTATGATACCAAGTATCCTCATAAAGATAAGTTTGACAAAGGTAAGGAACCAGTTAGATGGAACAGAAAACAGAATGTAAGTAAGAAGAGCTATTATACACATGAAGGCAGTGATGGATTTTCAAATAGTGATGAAGATGAACAATGTAATGATTATAGAATTTTGATGGCTTTTGAAGATGATGATTTCTTGGATGCTATAGATGAAGAAGGTCTTTATGAAGAAATTTCTAAACTCAAAATTTGTTTAGAAGAAAAGAATATGATTATAGATACTCTGACATTCCAACTTGCTGAAAGGGAAAAACACAATGAAAAGTTAGAATGTGAAATTGTGGGACTTAGAAAAGATATTAAGAAATCAAAAGCTCTTAATCTTAGATTTGCTAAAGGATCTGAAACTTTAGATGAGATTATCAAAGTGCAATGTTCTCCTCTAATCAAGACAGGTCTTGGATATACTGAAGAAGCATCTCAAGCACAGAAGCCATCCACCTCCAAAAGTTATCTTGATGTAGCAAGGAGAAGTGAACAGGTTGACAATCGACAGCAAAGGCATAATGCAGATCACCAGGTAAATCAGGGACAATTTACTTCAAGAATGAACAGATATCACCAAGTAAATCGGGAGCAATCTACTTCAAGGATGAACATAAGCTACAACCAACCGCAGGTAAATCATTCTCAATTTGCCTCAAGAATGGATGTCAATAAAAACTACAATCATTTGGTCAGTAGGTTTGATAATCGTAGAAATTTCTTTAATGGCCAATGTTTCTCTTGTCATAACTTTGGACACAAAGCTGCTCAATGTGTTGCCTACAAGACCATCATGACTAGAGAAGCACAAAACAAAGGAGTATGACTGGGATCATGAAAAGGACCTACAATAACTTTTCAGCTCTTGAAAATGAAATAGAATGTTCTATTTGTAACAACTTCGGTCATGAAGATTCTGAATGCAGGAGTAGGTTTTGGCAAACATCTCAAAAGGAGCAAGCTTAATTGAGTCCCAAAACATGGAGAAAGAAAGAACCGCAACCAGAAAGATGTGGTATAGCCTTATATGCAGAAGGGTAGGAAAATCAGTGGTACATCGACAGTGGATGCTCGAAACATATGACGGGTGATAAAGAAAAACTTCAATCATATAGTGCCTTAGAAAAGGAAAGGTAAGTCTCATTTGGAAATGACACCCTTGCACTTATAACAGGTAAAGGTTCTATTCTTTTGAAAGAAAAGGTCAAAGCTATGTTGATGGCTTAAAGCATAATCTATTGAGTGTCAGTCAAATGTGTGATAAAGGAAATGAGGTAATATTTCGATCAAATGGATGTATTGTTCGTGAGCTTGATACAGGAGAAACAGTGATCAAAGGCATAAGAACTCCCAATAATTTATAAATACTCAAGGGAGGACAACATCAATGCTATCTAAGCAAGAATGATGAACACTGGCTATGGCATAGAAGATTGGGGCATTTAAGCTTCTCTCAGATAAGGAAAGCATGCAAATATTAGGCGGTTCGTGATCTCCCTGACATCAGAATTCCAGACAATACAATATGCAAATCATGTTAGTTTGGTAAGAAAACCAGAACTAATTTCCCTGAGAAGGAAGGATTAGCTAGTAGGGCACTTGAACTTGTCCATACTGATGTATGTGGTCCATCTAGGAAGAGGTCACCTCGAGGAGAAGAATAATTCATATTGTTCATTGACGATTTTTACAGGATGTGTTGGATAGGACTTCTGAAGCATAAAGACGAAGCTTTCGAAAAGTTCAAAGCGTTCAAAGCCTTGGGTGAAAATGAATCAGATCATAGAATCAAATGCCTCAGGTCTGATCGAGGAGGGGAATTTACCTCGGATGAATTTTTTGACTTTTGTGAAGAACATGGAATAAGAAGGGAATTCTCTACAGCAAGGACTCCTCAACAAAATGGAGTAGTGGAAAGGATGAACAGAACGGTTCAACAAATGGCTCGTGCTATGCTTGATGAGTCTAGAACTCCCGCAACCTTCTGGGGTGAAGCTGCATTTTCTGCAGTTACTATTCTCATCAAGACAAACGTCCAGGTGAACAACACTCAAACTCCTCATGAACTTTGGTATGGTAAGACTCCCACGGTAAAATACTTCAAAATTTTTGGAAGCAAATGTTACATCAAACAGACTGATGAAAACCTTGGCAAGTTTGAACCTAGATGAAGGCATTCTCCTTGGTTACTCTCCCCATAGCAAAGGATATAAGTGTTACAATAAAATACTTGGAAAAATTGTTGAAAGTATTGATGTAGTGGTTGATGAAGAAGGAAACATTCCTAGGCAGGTAAAATCCAAATATTTCGAAGATGATGAGGACTATTCTTCAACATCAAATCAGACTTATGATGAAGAAGAAACCCATGAGGCTCTAGAAGAACAGATAAGGTTAGAAGAAAAGACTCCTTCCTGGTACGTTCAGAAGAATCATCCAGAAACTCAAATTTTGGGGCAGAAAGAGGCAAGTGTACAAACAAGAAGTACTATTTCAGAAGCTTCAAGCTATCTAGCATTGCTCTCATCCACTGAATGACAAAGTGTAAGTGAAGCATGCAAAGATGAATGCTGGGTCAAGGCCATGAATGAAAAACTTGAGCAAATTGAAAAGAATAACACTTGGGAGTTGGTTCCTAGACCAAATGATAAGAATGTCATAGGGACAAAATGGATATTCAAAAACAAGCTGAATGAAAATGGAGATGTTATTAGAAACAAGGCCAGACTTGTTTGTAAAGGGTATGCTCAACAAGAAGGTATAGACTTTGAAGAAACTTTTGCACTGGTTGCTAGATTTGAA
This sequence comes from Pinus tabuliformis, assembly GCA_031772625.1. Taxonomy (NCBI): domain Eukaryota; kingdom Viridiplantae; phylum Streptophyta; class Pinopsida; order Pinales; family Pinaceae; genus Pinus; species Pinus tabuliformis. The sequence goes on from CM062805.1 coordinate 1,028,098,225, forward strand.
GCCATAAGAATATTTCTTGCTCTTTCTAGCTTTTAGAAGTTCAAAGTATTTCAAATGGATGTGAAATCAGCCTTTTTAAATGGAGACTTAGAAGAAGAAGTGTATATTGAGTAACCAGATGGATTCATCCTTGGAAATGATCCAAAACTTGTATGCAGACTTAAGAAGGCACTCTATGGTCTTAAATAGGCTCCAAGGGCTTGGTATTATCATCTGGACAAATACCTTCATCAACAAAGTTTTCAAAAGGATCAGCAAATAACAATCTATATATGAAAATTGATAATGATAAATTGGTAATTCTTGTTGTGTATGTTGATGATATCATCTTTGGTAGCAATGAAGAAGCCATGAGTCAAAACTTTGGCTTGGTAATGCAAAAAGAATTCGAAATGTCCTTGCTTGGTGAGCTGACATATTTTCTTGGCTTACATGTCCAACAAAATAAAGACGGTATCCTTTTATCTCAAGCCAAGTACCTCAAGCAGATCTTGAAGAAATATGGCATGGAAGATTTGAAACCAGTATGTACCCCTATGGTAACAGGATGCAACCTCAGCGCAAATGATGAATCAGCAGCAGTACATCAACCAACCTATAGATCCATGATTGGTAGTCTTCTCTATCTGATGGGTACCCGACCAGACATCATGCATGCAGTGGGAATAGTTGGAAGATTACAGGCAAATCCAAAAGAAGCACATCTTCAGGCGGTTAAAAGGATTTTCAAATATCTTCAAGGAACAAAAAACTATGGCTTATGGTATCCTAGAGATACAGATCTCACACTTCATGCATATACAGATGCAGATTGGGCAGGAAGCGTGGACGAAAGAAAAAGCACTAGTGGTGGTGCATTCTTTATGGGTTCCAGACTAGTATCTTGGTTCAATACGAAACAAACTTCAATTGCTTTATCTACAGCTGAAGCAGAATATGTGGCCATTGCTTCTTGCTACACACAACATCTTTGGATGATGCAAACATTGCAAGACATTCAAATCACTTGTACTCCGCCTATCTCCATTTTTTGTGATAATATAAGTGAAATCAGTATTTCAAAGAATCCAGCATGCATTCGAAGACCAAGCACATACCTATCAAATATCATTTTCTTCGGGAACAAGTGCTTGAACCAAAGGTAAAATTGGAGTATGTCCCCTCCAAAGAACAAGTTGCTGATATACTCACCAAACCACTGCCGAGGGAGACATTTGAATACCTCAAACAGAAGTTGGGAGTAGTTGATGCATCATATTACTGTTGAAATTATCTATTTCAGAGAACAGTGGTTGTATGCGAGTTTAATGAAGTGTATCCGCGTATATACGCTGATTTCTGTGGATACAGTCACATATATGTTGGTTTGAAGAAAAATAGTGGGAACAGACTCAAGATGAAAAGAGTCTGATATGGGTCTGACAGAGACCATCTGGCACAGGTTCAGGGGGAGCATATATGTCTAATAATTCATTGTTGGCATTATCTTAGAATATCTTGGTTCAATTTCACAGCTGTTTTTTGTTCAGGTGGAATAGGTGCAGAAGAATATCATGGTTGCCGGTCTAAATGACAGATGCTGCTGATGTTAGTTGATGATCTTAGATATTTTTGTCTCTATGTCATGTATTTCCTTTATTATTAAGGTCATGTAATGGCCTATGTTGGTTTCCCCACTATGCCTGGGATGGATGATGTAATGTTCTTGTTTATATTATGTAAACTTTTGGTGTATCCCCATTTGGTGGGGTGGATGAGTCAATATTGGTATATCCCCACTTGGTTGGGAAATGGTTGTATGTATGAGTCTTTGGTGATAGGAAGGTCATGTATGATGTATAAAGTCATGTTTCTTCTTGTAGAACATCTTTTTGCAGACCTTGCCTACTGTGAGGGGGAGCATGGACAACACAACAGAGCAGAGATTTCAGCATGTACTCAGGGGGAGCATAACCCTTTACCCTTGATGAAAAAGGGAGAGAATGACTTTGAGGAACTTGGGGTTGACATCAAGTCCAAAAGGGGGAGATTGTTGGAATTATGACACAGGTTTGGCACTATGACACAGGTGTTGTCCTTGATGGAAAATCACACAGATGACAGATCATAGTGCAGCAGGTCAGAAGCAAAGAATTGATGATCAAACTACAAAGAATGAAGAAAGAAAAGTATATATGCAGGTTCACTATATACCAAGTCACGTACATATGCAGGTTCACTATATACCAAGTCATGTACACACACAGGTTCACTCTATACCAAGTCGCGTATATACACAGGTTCGTTATATACCAAGTAGTGTATACACATAGTTTCACTATATACAAAGGTGCGTATATCGTACACACGCATTTTCACGCAAGGAAAGGCACGTACATGTCGGAAAATTAAGTTTTGGGTCTGTGGTATTTGGAACTATGGTTTTGGACCTTGGTATTGCGTCCGAAGTATTGAACCCAGGTATTGGGTCCCTAGTATTGGTTTTAAATGGTTTTGGACCATGGTATTGAGTAAGGCCTAAGACTATAAAAGGGGAAGGAGATCATTGGGTAAAAGCATTGAATATCTGATGAAGAGCAAGATCTAGAATACTAGTCATTGGGTAATTGTGCATAGCTAGATCTGAATCAAGGAGGAACCTGAGCGCTAGAAGAAGTATAAGTTCTATTGATGGGTCAAGATCTTAAGGCTTGAATAGTAGTATCTTTGTGTTATTTTGATCTGTTATATTTGGTGCATGACTTGATCTATAAATCTGATAATTTGGGTTTAACTGATGTTTGAATAAGTGAAAAGGGTAAATTATCTTTTATAGATCTGTACGCAGGTTCGGCATAACAGAGGCGCGTATACACGCAAGTTCATTAATTCAAAATAGTGTATACGCAGGTTGGACTTAATACATTAGCGTATGCACGTAGGTTCTGCATATTGAAGTAGCGTACATCTTATGAAATATGTTTTAGCTACTTATGTTTATTGTTGCAGTGTTCTGGTTTCAAGATTAGTTCTGGTTACTGTCACTGTATTCTGGTTACAGTTTTCTGAGAAGTGATTGGTTGATTCAGTATTGGTTTGTACAAATGAGATTGGTTGATGTATATATAATTGATGTTATTCATGGATCCAGTCTGAAAATTTATGAAACGTGGTTCCTGGAAGAAAAGAGAAGGTTGTAGCCTTCTGTAGGTCAGCACCTACGTACTAGTACCTCAGCTGGTACAAGAGCTAAGGGGGTTGTAGCTCCTTTCCAGGAGAAGCTGGAGAACGAGAGAAGGTTGTAGCCTTCTGCAGGTAGCAGCCTGCGTACTGGTATAAGATTGCACCAGTACAAAAACATTGTAAAAGGAAGTTTCTAATTAAAAGAAGATAGAGACGAATTGCAGCAGGTGGTTTTTACCCACATTGGGTTTCCACCTTATATCTTGTGTTCTTATGTGTGACTGCCTGTTCTGTTTTACTATTCCTGGTTACTGTTTATATGGTTTGATGCATAGATTAATGATCAACATCTGAAGAATAATTTAAATTACAAGTCTGTTGGTTATACACTGGTTTCCTTAACTGTAGTTGTGTACATACATGGTTTTCACTAACTGAAGTAGCGTATACAAATCTGATTGTGAAATGAATAATAATTGAGCTAATAATACTGATTCACCCCCCCCCTCTTAGTATTATTTCCAACAATCTAGACCTCACAGGAGAACTAATCATACTGTTACACAATCTTCATGGAGAACACATCATCCAGACCTCACAATAGAACTAATCATCCTGCTACACAATCGTCATGGAGAACGCATCATCTAGACCTCACAGGAGAAATAATCATCCTGATACATAGTCGTCATGGAGAACAAATCATCCAGACCTCACAGGAGAACTAATCATCCTAATACATAATCGTCATGGAGAACACATAATCCATACCTCACAGGAGAACTAATCATCCTACTACACAATCGTCATGGAGAACACATCATCCAGACCTCACAGGAGAACTAATCATCCTGCTACACAATCATCATGGAGAACACATCATCCAAACCTCACAGGAGAACTAATCATTCTGCTACATAGTTGTCATGGAGAGCACATTATCCAGACCTCACAGGAGAACTAATCATCTTGCTACATAGTCGTCACGGGGTGTCACAAGGAAATTTTTGATATATATATATATATATATATACCGTGTACACGTACACCACCAGGGGATGGTGAGTCACCCTGTGGTCATATGTCGCTCCAAGAAGTACCCTGCACCCCCCGGAGCTCCAAGAGCTCCATACATCATACAGGACCCTCATCAGAGGGTTTCTAAATGACACCAAGTTGTTCTTGGAACGTCAAAAATTTGACCTTTCATAGGGGCTTTGTTAGAATATCGGCGACCTGTTCATCTGTACTGATATGTTGGAGCCTTATAGCTCCCCACTGCATCATATCTCGAATATAGTGGTGCCTGATATCGATATGCTTGGAGCGATCATGAAATACGGGATTCTTTGATAAATGAATCCCGCGCTGGTTATCACACAGGATCACAGTGGTATCCAATGTAAATCCAAACATCTCACTGAAGAGCTTTCGTAACCAGACTGCCTCACAGGTGGCCATGCTAGTAGCAATATACTTTGCCTTGGCGGTGCTCAAAGCCACCGACTTCTACTTCCTGCTCATCTAGGATATCGAAGCATATCCTAAGGAGAAACAACACCTGGAAGTGCTCTTACGATCCACCACTCTGCTTGCCCAATCAACATCAGTGTATCCAAGTAGTCTCACATCTCCAGCAGTGTATCTTAACCCATAAGTAATTGTGCCATGAAGATATCTCAATAGATTCTTGGCACCAATCTAAAGTATGTGGTGAGGTTCAACCATATGTTGACTCAACGTGTTGACTGCGAAGCATATATCTGGACGGGAGTTCACTAAGAACATTAATGCTCCGACGAGTTAACGATACTCGGTGGCATTTCGTAAAACAGGTCCAGCAATGCTACTGCTTAACTTCTTAAAGTCAAGCTCCATCGGGGTAGTTACAGGCTTGCAGTCCACCATACCAAACCTTTCCAATATCTTCACCACATATTTTCCTTGAGATAGGAAAATTTCCCTTGGCTTTTTCCGGACTTTAAGTCCTAGGAAATAGTGCATCAGTCCTAGGTCCTTCATTTCAAATTCAAAAGCCAACTCCCTCTTACATTTGTGAATGAGAGGGTCTACACTTGTTAGAAAGAGGTCATCCACATACAACACCAGTATGAGAGGTTTGTCATCTTCAACCTTGAGTAAAGGTTAGGATCGAATTCTCTCCTAGTGAATCCCAACTTCATTAAGTAGTTATTGATGCTCTCGTACTATGCTCGGGGTGCTTGCTTCAGCCCATAGAGAGCCTTCTTCAACCTGCATACATGAGATTTTCGATCATAAATCTAAAATTCTTTGGGTTGCTCCATGTAGACCTCTTCTTTGATTGAACCATGCAAGAACCCGATCTTGACATCCATCTGATGTAGGTTCCATCCTTGTGAAGCCGCAAGGGCTATGATCGAGCAAATGGTGGTATATCTGGCAACAGGTGCAAATATCTCGTCATACTCTTTTTCTCTTAGTTCCCTGGTGTCAGATTCTTGATAGCTCTTCACTATAAGAAGATTGTTCACCTGGCTGAGAGCCATATCTCTGTCAAAGGTGACATCATGACTAATCATGACTTCCCTTTGATTGGCTACATAGATTTTATAGCCCTTAGTATTTTCACTATAGCCCACAAAGATTCCTTTCTTTCCAGATGCACCCAATTTATTCCTTTTCTCTTTCAGCACATGAAAATATACAGGGCTTCCAAAAATTCTAAAATGAGCTATATCAGGTTTCTTATCAGTGAACGTTTCTTCAGGAGTCTTGGAACCTAATGCTTGATGAGGGCATCGGTTTTGTACATATATGGCGGTGTTTGCAGCTACGGCCCATAGAAACTTCAGAAGTCTTTGATCATGGAGCATGGCACGGACAACTTCCACAATCTTACGGTCCTTTATTTCCACCACACCATTCTGTTCATGAGTATATGGTGTAGTAGTCTCCCTCTTAATGCCAGCCTCTTTACAAAAGTCATGAACCTCGTTAGATTCATATTCAGTCCCATTATTAGTCCTTAAGATCTTGATCTTATTTTCGGTTTGATTCTCGATTGGTTTTCCATTTGTTCCAGCAGCAGCGGGTGCATTTGATGGAGGCTCAACAATATTGCCTCTCACATGGTCCAACGCTCCTTGATCTTCTAAGGTTAGATCGAGAGACATATTCCATCCATGATAGTCGGAGTTTTCACGGAGCTTGTCTTCGGTAGGGAAGAGTGTTGAGGACCCCATCGTTCTTTTAGGATAGCCTTGCCAATCTTCTCTTTGGTGATTGCTCTTGCTCTTGCTCGAGCTTTGTCTTCACCTCAGCTCCGATTCCATGTTAAGTTATGGTATGTTCCATGCTCAGAGTAGTTTACTTCTTTTTATTATTATTATCCACAGATTAGCAATCACATGTATAGTAAGTAAAGTGCAGATAGAACATTAAACGCTCATCAGAAAACAAGCCAAGACAAGAGACACAAGATATGGCGTCTAGCTAGGGACAAACCCCAATATGGGGAACCCTTTGATCAAATATTCCTTTATCTTCAATAATTCAGTAGAGAGAAATAGTACAGAAATCTGATTTAGATTAGTAGCAACAAACCCTAGATCAACGACATCAGTCAATATCTATCAGATCACCTAGATCAACGACATCATTCAATATCTGTTAGATCACCTAGATCAGCAGCACCAATGGCATCAACATCATCGACATCACCGGCATCATCGACATCACCGGCATCAGCATCATCGACATCACTGCATTAGTATCATCGACATCACCGGCATCACCGACATCAGCATCATCGGCATCACCGGCATCAACATCAGTGGCATCATCGACATCACCGGAATCAGCATCATCGACATCACCAACATCAGTATCATCAGCATCACTAGCGTCAGCATCATCAGCATCACCGACATCACCAACATCACTAGCATCAACATCATTGGCATCACTGGCATCAGTATCATCAGCATCATCGGCATCAGCATCATCAGCATCACCGGCATCACTGGCATCACCGGCATTAGTTGGATTTCCAAGGAGAGTCAGCTTCACTTACTGCACAATTCTGAGAGAGATTCTGATGGTCAATTCTGGTCAAACTTCCGATCTGCAGTTGCAGCCCTAAATTCTGCATCCTTCCTTCCACGCGTGTGAGAGAAGAGTCCCTTTCTGCACAATAGGAGAAGAGCCTCTTTTCTGCGCAGGAGAGAGAGAGAGAGATGTGATGAGATGTGTGTGTACAAATGAGGAAAAGACCTCCTGTATTTATATACAAATGTTGATAATGAATAGATGCGTCTGTTGGGCTTCTGAGCCTACATGAGTTTTTGGTCGACTTGATAATTATTCCATAATCAAAATAAATTCATATCTCCATAAATACTTATCGGAATTGGATGATCTTTAGATCTATCCTACACCTCTCGACGAGAGGAATCTAGGAAAAATATTATTAGCCGTGAATAAAGTGGCCCACATAGAGTTTGGTCCTAGTTGCCAATTTTAACACTCTACTTCTCCATTCATATGAGAATAATTTTTTATTGGACTGAGATTATTTCCAACAAAATTTCCCATCGACTTTCTAATTTTATTAAGAGAACGACATTATTTATGACCTTGTATTTGATTTTTTCTCTAGTATATTGTAATGTATTTGAATGTTTTCTCCTAAGGGGTAATTTTGATCTTGATAAAATGGTTTATTTCAATTTTTGTACCCCATATTATTGAGACATAAGGCACCCATTTCATTTCTAGCAAGTGCAAGATGAGCTTGTTAAAAAAATCAAACATATGATTATTGGAACATGACCTAAAAGATTCATAGAGGCAATTCTATTTTGTTTTTATGAAAAAAATTATCATATATGAAGAATAATTCACTCACATCATACTCTTTGAGTTTGAGGGAAAACCTTTCTTCCTTCCCCACTTTGTTTGCAATAGATATTTTGTGGTAGAATTTTGTAGACAACATAAAGCTTGGTCTTCTTTGACAAGAAAAGGAAGGGCCAAATTATCAAATTTCATTTTCAATTTGAAAATATCTCAATCAAAATTTTTACCACATTTATTTGAAATGTTATAGTTATTAAATCCATTTCCCTTAAAAGAACATGAATCCTACAAAATCTTTGATCTAAAGTGAAATTTCTCGGCCCACCTGCTTTCAATTAGTTATGGTACTTCTTTTATAAGAATAAAAGACATCATAGAAGGATATAATGAAAATGATCCCACCTATAGAAATTTTATTTATAATAAGAAGCAAGTCTACAATGATGACTTAGTTACACAAATTAGTTCAAACACACATACAAATAAAACTAGAAAGAAAAGAGAGTCATCAATATAAACATAGACAAAGGGGTAAAATTGCAACTGATGCTAGTTCTACCCACCTTCCCCATAAGAGTTCCTCTTCTACTCATAAGACCTAAGAACCTATTGTAGAAATAAGAGAGAATAATGAAGTATCCATGGGAGATGGTGATGATATTGGCCCCCTTCATCTTCACATGGAAAATCACACACTATTACACCTATGAAAATAAAAAGAATCACTATCACTCTATTAACAGTGCTAGACCTGCCAACATTCAGGGTATCTCCCCAATGTGAAGTACCAATTAGACCTCACACCATTTGGTGTAGGATTCCCATCCAACATAAAGGCCTCGTTGCCGAATTCTTAAATATTTTCCTTAGCTCTAACTGTCAGCAAGAGAGAGGGATGTAATGGTGTCTTCGAAAAGAAAGGGGGTGTGCCTGGTGAGTGTTCAGTTGCAACTGTGTCGAGGTTCTTCTACTACAGAGAGGGGAGAAAAGTGAGCCTCTAAGTGAGAGGTAATAGTACCACCCAGGAAGAGACACACATGAACCATAAGGGTCTGTCTAACATCTAGCAGAATAGTCCACAATGGATGCGATGGTCATTACAACCAATAAATGAAGAAATATATGTCTAATATCCCACGGAATAGTCCACAAGGATGGGACAACAATAACAACCATTACAACACATTTTCAATAAGATAAGTATTAAAATAACCGAAATAGTTCAACTATCTTAGCACATGTGAAAGCAAACATGAAATACAAACATCTGCATAATAGTCTTACAAACATTCATAGTCCATGCATGAAGAATGTGTTGGCCTTGAAGGCTTCTGTTATTAAGTAAAAGTTCCAAGACACATGTTTACAATTTAAATCACTAGCCCCAGTAGTGGAGCATTGGAGCCACTCCTTACGCCTCAAAGAACTAGCTTATCTCTCTAACGCGTTGCGGGAGGAGCCAAGATGAAAATTCCTTTGCTCATAAAGTGAAGGAGTATATATAACCAAGGGTGACTCTTGACAACCCTCATGACTGTTTGACTTCCTATGGCTTTCAACTTACATGACTCTTTACATTCGATGTGTGTCCTTTGGACTTCCACTTTACAATACATTTTGAATACAATATACATGATCCACAATAGTGATGTGGAATATGACCATGACATGACACTACTGTAATAAATTACCTAATGATGTGGCAATGTCAAGTCAATGTTTCTGCTAAGTGTTGGATGTCTTCTTGAAGATACTTTCTCTTCACCTTTTCATGGCTTGGTGATGCAAAATCTTCATCGGTCTTTAGCCTTGGATAGTGGTCGCAAACTTGTGTTCCTTCGCTTTTTCTTGATTGATCAACTTGTTAGTTCAGCTACAAGAGAGTATTTAGGCATGCTTCCTTCTTCTTCTTCTCTATCATCTTGCCATGACATGATAGGGTACCTATTTCTACAATTCACTCATGACGAGATGACATCAATCCGAAATCCCCCTTGTCTAAGATGATGCATTCTGATCCACCAAATGAACCCAAGACAAGTACCAAGATGGGAGGAGGGACTTAGTGACTATGCAGTGCATAGTTTTAGTAGTCAGGGGAAGATCTTCAGCTTTGAGACTGCATAGTGCACAACTCAAGGAGGCCTGAAGGATAAGACTGTGCACTTTATGGAGTTAGTGGGGTCAGGTAGATGGAATGGATACTAGGAGATCCAACTACATAGTTTTGGAAGTCAAGGAAGGTTGGGCTTTTGCGCAACTGCATAATTAAATCACTCAAGGGATGAGCTTGAGACTTGAATATGTGAAGTGCATAGTTCAAGCCAGGCTAGAGGACATAATTGCACAATTTTGGGGGTCAAGGTTGGGACTTGGGCATAGGAACTGTGCAGTGCAACATCCCTGGGAGATAGGGACTACGCATTGCGTAGTATCAAGAAAAAAGGTCACAACTTAGAGGGATGATACTGCACAATGCATAGTTCAGTTGGGGCCCAATGAATCTAAGTTGCTTGATCGTGAAGTTTTTCCTAAAATGGCTGTGTGGGATAGGTGATGAACTGTGATGAACCTTTACTATGATCACACACTTAAAATACTTTGATGAAACAACAATGCAGATCATTTGAACACATGAACAAAGCATTTCCCTCCGTGTGAATGCCTTAAGAAAAAATATGACAAGTGTGACACTTAATATAGACTTTGGGAAAATCGTGACGACACTTGTGTGATAGTGTTCAAGACTTGGTGTATGGGTGTGACAAATGCTTACATAGTTAGAACTACTCATATATGCAAAGAAAGACCTTTGAAACCATTAGAATGTGTTAGACTTAACAATGCGCAACAGAAATTAAACTAAACAAAACATACACAACACATGAACAAATCACAAAACCATAACACACTGATTTAACGTGGTTCACCCAACCAATCTGGGCTACGTCCACCAGAACAGAGGCATCAACAATCTTATTATTCAAAGGAGACTACAACAATTCTAATTCTTCACACATACTCTTAGCTCTCCCTATTTTCTCTACACACTTTACACACACACTCAATCCTCTACGGGATTACATTTCTATATAGCTGGAGCATAAAACTGAATCATAAATTCCCTCACAACAAATATAGGATGCATTAACTCCTCAAAAAATACTGGAGCTAATATAGCAACTAATCCTATTGTTGTTACATACATGAGATTTTTCCCAAATTTAATAAAACATAAAATCTTAACAATCTCCACCTTGACAACAATTAGCCTGATGCCCTGTTCATTTATTATTTTTATCTTTTCCGCAAGCCAAGAGAAGCCAACCACCAACGTAGCTTCTCTAACAAAACTGGTTTCGTGAACATGTCTGCACAGTTTTCCTTTGTATGCACCTTTTCAAGAGAAACACCCCTTTCAGTGATAACATGTCTTACAAAATGGTATTTGATAGGTATATGCTTGATTTACTATGATAGGTTGGATTCTTAGCCAAATGAATTGCACTTTGACTATCACAAAATAAATTGATGTTGTCCTGTAGCCTACCAAACTCACCAAACAAACCTTTCAACCAAACTGCTTCTTTGCAAGCATGCGAAGGAGCTATGTATTCTGCTTCAGTAGTGGATAAAGCAACAATATTCTGTAGCTTTGACATCCAGCTAATAGCTCCACCTACAAGAGTAAAGACATACCCTGAAGTTGACCTTCTCTTATCCAAATCACCTGCAAAATCAGAATCAACATAACCGCAAACAAATTCACTACTTCTGTTATAAGTGATACAATAATCACTTGTGCCTCTCAAATACCGAAGCACCCATTTCACTGCTGACCAGTGTTCTTTTCCTGGATTTGCCATATACCTGCTGACAACCCCAACTGCATGTGAAATATCTGGTCGAGTACAAACCATCGCATACATTAAACAACCTACTACATTGGCATATGGAATTCGAGACATATATTCCTTTTCTTCATTTGTATTAGGACATAAACTTGAAGAAAGCTTAAAATGGGAAACTAAAGGGACTGAAACAGGCTTCACATTATTCATACCAAACCTCAAGAGTATTTTCTCAATACACTTCTGTTGTGATAGCCACAGCTTACCATTGCTCCTGTCTCTGAAAATCTCCATGCCCAAAATTTGTCTTGCTGCTCCTAGATCTTTCATATCAAATGTCCTAGCCATCTGAGCTTTTAACATGTTGGTCTTTGTTATGCTTTTGCTTGCTTAAAGCATATCGTCAACATATAACACTAAGATAATGAACATGCTATCACTTAATTTCTTAAAGTAAACACAATGATCATATTCACTTCTTATATAATTTTGACTCAACATGAAAGAATCAAACTTCTAGTACCATTGTCGAGGTGACTGCTTCAGACCATACAATGATTTCTTGAGCCTGCAAACACATTTATTGTTGCGATCTTGAACAAACCCTTCCGGTTGTTCCATGTAAATTTCCTCATCTAAATCTCCATGTAAAAATGTAGTTTTAACATCTAGTTGCTATAATCTAAATCAAGTAAGGCAACTAATGCTAATACAATTCGAATTGAAACAATTTTTACAACTGGTGAAAATATCTCATGAAAATCAATGCCTGCTTTCTGAGAAAAACCTTTCGCGACCAACCTTGCTTTGTACCTGTCCTTTGAACCATCAACACCCCTTTTCAATTTGTACACCCATTTACATCCCACAGTTTTTCTGTCTTTAGGAAGTTCTACCAGATCCCATGTGTCATTCTTGTGTAATGCCATCATCTCGTCCTTCATAGCTTCTTTCCACTTTTCACTTTTAGAACCTTCTACAGCTTCCTCATAGCACAAAGGTTCATCATCGTTAGCGGTTAAAGCAACTGAAGTAACATAATCATCATACCTTCTAGGAGGACGTTTAATTCTCGTGGACCTCCTTAAAGATGTTTCTGGTACTTCCACAATTGGCTGATTAGTATCTGTAGGAATTTCTTCATGATCAGCATCTGAATCATGTTCATGATCTACATCTGAAACTTGTTCATGATCTGCATCTGAAACTTGTTCATGACTTACATCTGAATTATGTTCATCTTGATCATCATCAATATTTGGACTGGTTTCAAATTGAATGTGTTGAAGCTTAGATACATTATCCTGTTTCACTTTATCATCTACATCTGAATTTTCAAGTGAGGATTCATTAAATTTAACATCTCTGTTAATGATGATCTTGTGAGTAGTAGGATCCCACAATCTGTATCCCTTAGTCCCATCACCATATCCAACAAAGATATATCTTTTTGATTTAGGATCTAATTTAGAACGCTGATGTTTTGGAACTAGAGCATATGCATCACACCCAAAAACTTTCAGTTTAGAATAATCACAAGGATGACCTTTCCATACCTCTTGAGGAATTTTGCATCCTATCGCAGTTGATGGTGATCGATTTATCAAATAGCAAGCTGTAGCAACCGCTTTTGTCCACAATTCCTTCTGCAAATTAGCGTTACTCAGCATACTTCTTGCTTCTCTAACAGAGTCCTGTTCATGCGTTCAACAACTCCATTTTGCTGAGGAGTATACACAGTGGTTTTATGTCTTTCAATCCCAGCTTCCTTGCAATAATTATCAAATTCCTTTGAAGTAAACTCACCATAATTGTCAGTTCTTAAACATTTAATAGTTCTTCCAGTGATGTTTTCAACTAATGCTCTAAACTGTTTGAAAACTGTAAACACATCAGACTTCTTCTTTAACATGTAGGCCCACACTTTCCTAGAGAAATCATCAATAAAAGATACAAAATATGACGAACCTCCATATTGTTGTAGGAGATGGACCCCAAACATCAGAATGGATATAATCAAGGATTCCCTTACTAGTATGTTTTCCAGTTTGAAACTTCTACTTGCTTTGTTTCCCAAACAGACAATGTTTGCAGAAATCTAGCTTAACAGACTTTAGACTAGGAAGTAACTTACAATCAGATAAAATCTTTAAACCTATTTCGCTCATATGGCCCAACCTTTGATGCCATAAACGAATAGAACTACTGTCATTTTCAGACACTAAAGAAACATAATCTGACTCTGTTCTTCCTTCTAACTGAAAAAGATTTCCAACCTTCTTTGCTTTCATTACTAGTAAAATTCCTTTATAAATTTTCATTACTCCACCTTGAATAAAGGTTTTATATCCATTTGTGTCTAGTACTCCTATGGAAATGAGATTTTTCCTGAGTTCAGGTACATGTCGTACATCAGTTAAAATTTTATTTGTCCCATCAAACATTTTAAGCTGAACAGTTCCAATTCCCACAATGTTGCATGTGACATCATTTCCCATGTAAACTACTCCATCATTGATTGGTTTATAAGTTTTAAACCATTCCCTATGAATAAACATGTGATTTGATGCACCACAATCTAACAGCCAATGTTGATCATGACTTGACAAATCAACTGATAACACTTCATCACTCATACCTGTCTTGGATGCCGAACCTGTATCTGTCGTGTTTGCTTCTTTCTTCTCTGTTGAAGATTCTTCTTTGGATGCTTGCTGTCTCTTCCAACAGTCCTTCTTCAAATGTCCCGATTTGCCACAAAACTAGCACTTTACCTTACTCTTCTTCCCTTTCGATTTTGAACGCGAGTCGTTGTGCTTACCGGAGCGTCTTTCTCTAGAACGACCTCTAGCCATCATTGCTTCTGATGTAGAGGTTTTTGAGTTTGACCTCTTCCTTGTCTCTTCGGAAAACAAAGCTCCAACAACATCATTAAATTCAATGGTTTCTGATGAACTAAGACTTATAGAAGTAACAAAATGATCCCATGACTCGGGCAACGAGCACAATAAAGTTATAGCTTTATCTTCTGATTCAAATTTTACTTCTATACTTTCTAATTGCACCAGGAGAGTATTAAAGACATTCAAATGATCAGTAATAGATGTACCTTCCTTCATGCGCAAACTGTACAATTGTCGCTTCAGCAGAATCCTATTGGTTAAGGATTTTGTCATGTACAACTTCTTCAGCTTTGTCCACAAACCAACAGCAGTTTTTTCTGACACGATGTTAAACAAAACATCATCCGCCAAACACAGTGGAATACCGCTTAGAGCTCTTCCATCCAATTCATTCCATTCATCATCTGTCATGGGGTAAGGCTATTTGGATTTTCCCAACAACGCCTTCGCCACGCCTTGTTGCACAAGCAGATCATGCATCTTCACTTTCCAAATCTCGAAGTTATTTTTGCCATTGAACTTCTCGATCTCAAAATGAGCACTTTGAGTTTTTTCCATGTTGTATCAAACAAAATCTCCAATTCCAAATTAAAAAATGCCTCTGTCATACCGTGTAATCACAATTTTAAAAGAAAAACAAAAAATTGCAGCTTTACCAGAAAAAAAAAAAACTGCCGGGCGCTCCTTGACAGCGAAAAACCCGCACCTAAAACACAATCCATTGCCTGGTGCTCCTTTGACAGCAGATGCTCGCGTCAGAGAAAAATCCGTATAAGTGACAAAAAATTGGCGTGCTTAAACCCATCGATTCTGTGCTAATCATGATAATGGAGCTCTGGCGTGAGTATTAAACTCGGATCCGCGCCAATTGGCGCGTCTGTTCCAAAATAAAATGCACCAAACCGTTCACTGTCAGAAATTGGCGTGACTGTCTCTGCTGAAACTGCGCCAATCGCCAAAAACTCCACCTTCAGCAGCTCTGTCACACGCACTAGCTCCACAACCAGAGACATGTAGGTTATGGGCCCTCCACGCTTCCGCTGCGCCGCTCTGATACCAATTGTTAGACTTAACAATGCGCAACAGAAATTAAACTAAACAAAACATGCACAGCACATGAACAAATCACAAAACCATAACACACTGATTTAACATGGTTCAGCCAACCAATCTGGGCTACGTCCACCAGAACAGAGGCATCAGCAATCTTATTATTCAAAGGAGATTACAACAATTTTAATTCTTCAAACATACTCTCAGCTCTCCCTATTTTCTCTTCACACTTTACACACGCACTCAATCCTCTACGGGATTACATTTCTATATAGCTGGAGCATAAAACTGAATCATAAATTCCCTCACAACAAATATAGGATGCATTAACTCCTCCTCAAAAAATACTGGAGCTAATATAGCAACTAATCCTATTGTTGTCACATACATGATATTTTTCCCAAATTTAATAAAACAGAAAATGTCAACAAAATGGGCTTTCAAACATTTCACGACAACCAACCATGCTAAAAGACGACAATTAACTCATCATGAAAAATGGAAAAAACCACTACAAGAAAGATCATGAAATAAGCTCTAGTGTTTGCAACAACAATTAATGTACAAGACCATGGAAGGCTTCGAAATTGAGTGAGCCAAAATTTTTGAGGGTGTTGCAACAACTACAACACACTCAAAGTTCTTAGAATTTTGGAAAATAGGAGAATGATATTGTAGATGTGGAGGTTGATAACACCATTGAAGTGCCTAGATGGGTAGTGATTTAAATGGATAAAATATAACAAATTATTGAGGAGTTGGCTCGAGAAGGGATAACTATTTTTTAAGAGCTATCTTTGGCATTGCATCATAGAAGATATAATAAAGAGACCAAAAATTACAAATAAAAGAATTAATGTTAAAAACAAGAAGGCCACATTAAAGTGGAGCCCAAGATTAATTTCTCAAGGGTAAAACCTTATAGAAATATTGAACTACATTAAACCATTGGTGATACCATTTCCCATTCAATTATAGAATGGGAATTGGAAAATGATAAATTAAAGAAGAGGATAAGCAAGCTAGAGGATGCTCTGAGTTCTAGGTCATTATTTGTAGAATCTTATATATTATTTTATTGGATCCAATTCTTGAAGGAACACTAATCTAGATTCAAACATTATTTAGTTTTCATCTTTCTTGATACTTTTAGAGTGGAAAAATTGGAGGAATTAGCTTGCAAGGTCATTTTACTGACAAGTCCTAATTTGGAAAATAGGGGTTTGAAATCTTCCAAAGTCATTTTGAGGCATCAAGATACATTATTTGGTGTCAAAATATTTCTTACTTTGGCTACAACCATTCAATCACTTGGCATTAATCTACATGCAAAGATCTTTCCAAAGATGGTGCAAGAATTGTGTCAATAATAACTTTTATGCAAAAGTTATGCCTCACGTAAGTTGACCTACCTTGTTGACCACCATGGTACAATAAGATGCCATGTTAGCCCCATTACTCACATATATTGGTCTAGCAACGTATGGAATTTCAAGAATATTCTAGAAGGTTCAAAACCATAGATCTAGTTGAGGGTTGAGGAAGTCAAACCTTACCCCTATATGGCTATTGGTCAATCTTAAATACTAGGTTGCTAGGAGAAGAAAAGGTTCAATTCTATGTTATTGTATTTTTTCCATAGAACCAAGTAGAATAGCTAGGAGTGGAAGTTAGAAAGAGGAATATAGGGGTTTAAGATTTTTTAGTCGCCTTATAAGTCATAGGTCTTAGGTAACTCCATAGAGAATACCTCTTTCTTTATGTTTGCATATTTCCATACTAGAGAAAAGAGAGAAAATCAATCTTGTTGTCTAGCCGGGTTTTCTTCTATAAGGGTTTCTCAAGGAAAAATATTGTGTTTATTTATGGATGGCGTGTGTGTGTTTTTCTGTTCTCTATTTTTTCACATTTTTGTTTATGATAGTTACATGTTGGACTCATATGTAGCGATGCAAGGGGCCCTAGAATTGAAGAGGAGTTTCCCAATGGTTCCTAGTTATAATAGTTGTCTATATAGTAGAGAGACTACAAAGAATGATTAAGGAGTCAAGATTTGCAATAAGTAGTCACCTAGTAAATATAAGTCACAATACACCTTGTATACATGCACCTTCCTATCCAACTAGTGGCTTTTGCAACTACGTTACATATGCATACTAGTACGCATGGTTGATGTACAATAAAGATACTTTTGCAAGAGTAGAGGTCTAAGACATTGTTGCACCCTTGTTTGGGAAGAGAAAGGCATTGAGGGTGGGGGAAATGTTTAAGGGGCCTCTTAGGCCTATAATGTAAGTCATCATACATAATAGACTAAGTAAATGTGAGTAACAAATGATAAATGTATGAGGTAAAATGAATGATTGGTTCGAGCAACTACAACCTTCTCAACTACATCTCTTATGTATAAATACATATCAAGACTGAATACAAACTTAATTGGAATTTCTTCGCGATATTGAATTCTTCTTGTGTAATATGTGTGCTTGCTCTTCTTTCATTATGTAACTTGTTCTTGTCTATGTGTTGAAGTTGAGCCTTCAACAATACCCCTTAAGGTACTTAGTGATGGTGTCTCCTATAAATATTAACAACCAACATTAAATACTAACAACTAAGATTATTTTAGTTAATATATTTTCAATATTTAAGTTATATTTTTTCTTTAGAAAAATATTTAATTATAATTTGATTGTTTAAGTAAAATATTTTCAATTCAAAATTAAATTAAATTATATGTATAAGTTGACCAACTTAGATGGATTGTAGGTTAAAGTGAACTTTATCAGCCCCTCCAAAAAAATTATTATACAAACCTAATTATGAAGTTGGAGAAGTGTGACCTCAAAACAAGGACTCTAACCCTAAAATAGATTATTATACAAACCTAATTATGAAGTTGGAGAAGTGTGACCTCAAAACAAGGACTCTAACCCTAAAATAGATATTTTATTTTTGCATCAAATATGGAAAAATCAAGCCCATAATTAAAAAGTACAGCTCCTAGAATCACTACTCTTTTCTATTTTTGATTGAGGGCTAAAATTAGAACCTATTTGAAATTATGGCCTTGATACCCAATACCATTGCAAACCATAACTTTAAAATCAACACTCGAGTCAAAAAGTGGTATCCCCATAATCACCCATTTCCATTTTAGGGTTAAAATTATGACGGGTTGAAATAATAGGCTTAGTAATTGATACCATGGTCGCAAAATCCTTAAAAACAATCCTCAAATGGAAGCAAAAAAGGACAAAAAAAAATTTCATGACTTAAAAATAATTTAAAGAGAAATTTAAATAAACAAATATGCCATCCACATTTTTTTTAACAATCCATAAATTAATTAAAAAAATACAAATAAACTATAAATCAAAGCAAACCATAATAGAAGAAAAAACTCTTAAATTATCATACAAGTATTCCATATTTTAAAGCCTTTCTTGGCATATTATTTTATTTATTTTTCCCAAAACTTGACAAGGATTTGTTAGAATTGTAACTTGAAGTTATGTAAGCTATATAATTTGAGTTCCTCTAGATTTGTTTGTATTGAATTTATTTACACATTTAAAACTACAATTTAAATATCAAAAAACAACAATCTCCCCAAAATTTATAATGCTATATTTTGAATGTTTAAAATAAATAAATTAAAATTATATCTATATATATAAATAATTAATATTAATCCGAACATTAAAATAAATAAAATAAAAAAATCAATTAAAAAAACTTAAAAACACCCTATAAGACAATATTTTTATTTTTTATTTTTTTTAAATGAGATATGTGGATGAGTAAATGTAATTTGTGAAATCATTCTCTGCTTTACCTTTGATAGGGAATCTACACCTACTTCACTTCATATATTGTCTTTTGAACTTTATTATTTGAACTTTATTATTTACATTTGATAGGGAATCTACACCCACTTCCTATATTGTATTTTGCACTTTATTATTGCTTTTTATTTTTGTTATATATATATATATATATATATTTTTTTTTTTTAATTATTATTACTTTAATTTTTTTAATCATTATTATTTTTTTATTATTTTTTTGTTTTACATATAATGCTTTTTAATTATTAATTTTCATTTTTATTTTGGTTCATTTTTTATTTTTTTTATTTATATATATATATAAATTATTAAAATAAAAATAATATTTTTTAATAAAAATAAATTTATTAATTTTTCTTAATAGTTTTCAATATTCATATATTTTAATTTTAAAATATTTAAATTGTTTTTTTTAAAGTGGTTCTCATTATTTAAAGTGGTTCTCTCTCACACACATATATATATATATTAAGGTTTTTGGTTACAATGGTGTTGATTGTCAATCCTATGATTTTGATAGCATCACTTTTTTCTTTCAGAATTAAATTTTCATTCTTAGTTTCAACAATATGAAGTGTCAAGGCTATAATTTCAAATAAGTAGTAATTTTAACTTTGAGAAAAAATGATAATCTAACCACTAAAGCAACCTTAAAAAACTAATAACTCTGGAGAGCTTTTTTGTTAGGTTGGTAAATTTGTTTACGCTCGATGTCATGAAAATAAAGTTTGTGGAATATTACACAACATCATAATCACATCAATGAATGTATAATTAACACCATCAATACACTATAATCCATATTGTAATCATGGATATAAATTTGTTGCTTGTATGGCTAATTAGATGTAATTTATAATAATGAATTAGTACTTTAAATTTCAAGAAAGATATAAATGATTTTTTTTAAATAACATTTATAAATGAATATAATTATTTTTCTTCTTTTAAAAGTAATAAAGTCTATGGAATATTAGACAACATCATAATCACATTAATGAATGTATAATTAATATCATCAATACACTATAATCTATATTGTAATCATGGATATAAATTTGTTGTTTATATGGCTAATTAGATGTAATTTATAATAATTAATTAATACTTTAAATTTCAAGAAAGATATTAAGATATTATAAGGAGGTCATCAACCTCACCCTAGAAGATCAAAAGTATCTCTCTGTTTTAACTAGCTCAAAGAATAAAATTAATATAGCCAAGATTAGAACGAACTCTCATGAGATCCATAGTGAAACAGGTCGTTGGGTAGTTCCTAAAACACCATGGATGGAAAGGTTTTGCCATCTATGTGAGAATACGAACATCGAGGATGAAAATCACTTACTCTTAGAGTGCCCCGTGTACAACCACATTAGATCTCAGTTTCAAAATCTTTGTTGCAATATTGATGATGAAAATCACTTCCTCTTAGAGTGCCCCCCATACAACCACATTATATCTCAGTTTCAAAATCTTTGTTGCAATACTGACCTTCCTAGCCTTTTACGTTGTCAAAATTACAGTGAGCTCGGGAGGCTTCTCTCCAAAATTTTTGAGCATATGAATAAAATCTTAAATCAAACTAAATAATTCATTTCTTTAGATCTGATAGACCAAAAATTGGTCTCAGTGGACGTTAACCATCATCATCATCATCAAATGATTTTTTTTAAATAACATCTATAAATGAATATAGTTATTTTTCTTCTTTTAAAAGTTATTGTGGGCTCTACAATCTAATATAGAGTAGATGTAGGCTTTAGATGTTAGATAATAGGTGTAACATGTTTGATTTAAATATTTTTTAAATTCAATTTTTTTAATTGTTATTTTGTTTTATTAATAAAATTACGAACAATTTTTTAGATAAAAGAAAATCATAATATACATATCACATTAAAATATATAACATATAAATAGTAGTTACAAATTAACATCCATTTTACCAAGTAAATTAAAGTAATGATTCGTAAACATATTTAAATTTAATTAATAAACACATAAAATTTTACTATTTAAAATATAACAAGATTCTTAACCATGATTATTCACCCCATAGCTTCTAAACAAACTTTTTTACGATATCATGGACCAATACAATGAATTATCAATACCACATACCAAAAAGTATATATATATATATATATATATATATATATATATATATATATATATATATATATATATATCATTTTAATTTAATTTTATAACATTTTTAAAATTAAAACTTAATACTTACGATAAACATACAATCACAAGATTCTTAACCATGGATATTCACCCCATTTTATCATGGATATTATTAAATTATAAATAGACTTTGTTTCAATACCATGGGCCAATGTCATGGCTTATCAATGCCACTTGCCAAAAAACCATAAATAATTTCATATCAAAATTTTTTATAGATATTTTATCTAAAAGAAAAAAGCCACGAGAGATGTAGTGCTTTAAATGTTTGTAATCATTTACATGTGGGTTCAATTAAACAATAATAAAAGGTTAAAAGTAATTGTCAAGAGAGACCCTCTCCAATTTAGTATGTGTCATATCCCCAGATTATTGTAAATATTTTATTTATCTCAGTAAAAACAAGAAAATTATCTATTGTATAACTTATATTTTTTTTTGGTAAATGGAAATTAAAAATGACAGGAATATCATGTAACACCGGTGGAGGAAAGTTAAGACATGGATAAAAAAACAGTTGCAAACCCTAACCACCCTTTCCCCCAACCGTGGAATGGTTTCTAGGAAAAGGAGGGGGAAGAGGGAAAGAGGGGGTTGTGTTGTAGATGACAGACAGTAGGAAAAGGTTATGGGACTTACCATGTTTGGTGAGGATCAGATGGTAAGGGCACAGAGCGCGTGCAACCAGCAAAGACGGTAGTCTTTGAGTAAGCTAGGGGGGAGACTGGTCTCGAAAGATAGTCTCAAGGTCGGGTGGATTGACTAGCTGCTGGAAGCAGTAGTGGCCTTAACCAGGAAACAGAAAGAGGAGGAGTACTTACAGAAGGCGACCCAGGTATGTGGATCTATCTTGAATTAAAATAGAAAAAGATTATTTCTATAGATTGCAGTTCTGTTTACTTGTAGTGCGAAATGGAACCAGAGGGAAGAAAGTTGGGAGGACAGTAGCTTCATCTTTTATTTATTTAAAATCTTTTCTAGATAATAGAGGTAGTAGGTAATCTGGAAGAAAGTTAACCCAGAACCTCATAGTTAGCTAGTGCTGTATAAATAGTCCTCTTTTCTCAGTTTTACAACTAAAGTATGCTGGTGATTGGGGTGTTGATGGTATTAGGTAAGGCTGTCAAAATGGTTTTGCCATGAGGAGTTTTACCTCATGTAATAATCAGTGTCCAAGAAACAGAGTGTAAAAAGTAATTGAATACCCAAGAAAGACAGTAGGAAACGTGGACAGTCGCTCAAGGGTACGATAATAAACCAAAGGAGAGGAAAACAAACGATGTACCCGAATTATAGAAGAGGGTAGAGCTTTGAACTAAGACCAGTATCATTTCCTGTGGTTTGAAACTTCGGGATCTAGGATAGAAAGATAGGTACACAAGAGGGAAAAATAGATTCTTGATACTGGTGTCATTTCGTGGTGATTTTCAAAACTGCGAGGTTAATACAGAAAAAAAAGAATAGTTTGACTTTTAAATTTGCATTATAGTATGCCAAATAACCTCCTTCTAAACAAACATCAAAGATTATATGTATGGCAAGAAAATCTCGAGGAAAAATCTTGTACTCGGTAGATAACCAGACAGACCACGCAAGCAGGGTTTTGAATTGTTTATGAGTCTTGAAGCCCCAGAGAAGAGGGTGCTCGGAAGCCGAAACCCGTAGGTCGTAAACTACCTCGAGAGAGAGGAACCCCCCCCGATAACAAAACCCCTGGGACTGAGCGACAGAGAGACAGTTTTCATGTAAGGTTTTAGGAAAATTGTGGAAAACAATTTATATAGCCTCTGTGTAATAACCCGTATGATCAGCAGAAAACACGCATACAGTAAGAATTAGCCCAGAACTCTAATGCAGATAAAGGGAAATTCTATATTAAAACTTTCAAACTATAGCTAATGAACAGAGTCCGGAGAAGGCCAGAGCCACAACTCAAACTGAAAGGAAATCGCAGCCATTTTCAACACAAATTTTCCTTAACTCAAAACTATTATTACTCATACCCATTTAAACGAGGAATCAAGATTTACTATAATATAGTTATTATTTCCGCAGACTATCAAATGTCCAAAATATCCAGGAAAAGAAAGTAGATTATGAACAACAGAATAACCGGACAATTGAAGTGAACTGTGACCACTATCTCGTGCTAGAATAACCATACAAATAGCAAAGCTACAGCCAGTGCTAGATCTGGAGAAATCCTCAATTGACACATAACAAAAACAGTAAGAGAACTCTTCAGTTCGAGAGCAGAAGTGAGCTCAGAAAGATTTACCAATTGAGGCCACATCGTGCCATAATTATTACAACTGGGTAAAACCCTCAAAACCCTAACCTCTTCTATAACGAGAAGCTGAATAAGAGGAAAAACATCATATAGCTGTGGAGAACCTCATACACGCCTCAGGCTTTCATACCCAACCAAGGTAAGCTCTTACCCGTGACAGGCGCTATTCCAAGCTAGTCATGCTAAGCCGAACCAAACAACCTGTGTAGTAAGTTCATTCCACAAGAGTACTGATTAGATTACTTGATAGGACAGAAAATCTCCAGTTGCAAGAAATAAGGAAATCAAAACAAAATAATGGGGAGCGAGCCGACAAAAAAAAAAAAATATAGAACAGTATACCTGTAACAATCTGGACCTCTGCCAGACCACGAAGATGGCCTCGAGTAGGCATCATCCAAGGAAATTCCAGCAAATTCTAAGAGCAGAGCTGTGAAATGCAATGGCTGCCTCAGAGCAGATTTCGCGGGAGGGCTGCAAAGCCAAATGAGGACAGTCCCGTAGCAAGTCATGCTTGAGGAGAACCCCGAGACAGGCGCCACCGTCGGATCGCTGGAGATAAGCAGCATCGTCGATCTGGGTGGGGTTCCCGAGTGGAGCAGGTGAGGCCGGACGGTCCACCCAAGCCATGTACAGGACAACGCAGACAATATTAACAACAAACCAATTCAACATGGCTTGCCACGTGACGGAAGCAGTGCGATATCAGATAAAAATTAATTGCAATAGTATGGATCACTCAATTAATCAAACCATGGATATTTACCGAAAAGGCGCATGTATAAAGTCCTTAGTAGCTGTATGTATGGTAGTTCTAGAGCCACGTAAAATCAAATACCAAGGTACGGGAGGCCAGCGCCACAAAACACATTAACTCCTTGCATGCGGATATAGCTTTAATATAATAAAAAAAAATTAACGGTGGTGACATTACAAGTGGTATCAGAGCCCAGGTTGCAAAACTATGGCCTCTGGGCACTGGGAAAAAAAAAACATCAACAAACTGTATATTTACTATTTATTTCCTCTCTAATGAGTAAAAGAAACAGTTACTGTGATAGCCATCTATTGTTGCTTGTTTTGTGGTAAGCACAAGGAAATGGAGGATTGACAACATGAGAAGAACAGAAAGTGCGTCACACAGGTTTGTGGCGGGTCAGGGACCTACAACGGGTCCTGGCAGTTATCCTGAATAATGGGTACAGCTGGGTGAGGAAGCCCACAATACCAATCAGGAAATTTTGGTGACGATACAAGAGTTGAAAAATGAAATGGCTCGATTACGGGAAGATAATGCAAGGTTAACTATGGAACAAGAGAGGATTATAAAAAGCCTATCTGACAGACAAAACCAGCAGCCACCGAATCCCAGCACTGAGCAACAAAGAATGTCAGGAGAACAGAATCACCCCACAGAACCCGAGGAGTCAGAAGGAAGGGAGGAGGAACGCTCAGATAATGCCTCCGAACAACAGACATCCAAAAGGCAGCGGATCGAGTTGCAAGGGGAGTTTCGTAAAATCAAGCCACCACACTTCGATGGAGAACAGGAGGAAGCAGCTGAAGCCTGGTTGATTAATATGAACAAATACTTCCAGCTGTACGAATATGATCACAACCTCAAGGCATGATTGGCCATTTTCCAATTACAGGGGAAGGCCACCTTGTGGTGGGAGGAAGTTAAGATGGTAAAGGGGGTAAGCGAACAGAATGTCACTTGGGAGAAATTTCAAAGATACTTTAAGGAAAGGTACCTGACTGAGCGCTTCTATGATGAGAAGGCGAGGGAATTTCATGACCTGCAGTTGGGGCAGCAAACTATGGATGAATTTATTACTCGTTTTACTTCCCTACTCCGCTATGTGCCCTATATCCGGGAAGAGAAAGCTAAAGTACAGAGGTTTGTTAGCAGCCTACCCGTAAGTATGAGGGAACGGATTGAATTTGATAACCCAAAGACGATGGATGAGGCTATACGCAAAGCCTGAATTTGCTACTAGCAGAGCAAGCAAAAGGGAGAGCTTCTAGGTAAGAAATGGGGCGATAAGAGAAGCAGCAAGCTGGCTAGTGGTACTAAAGGTAACCGTGGTGGAAGTAACAAAGGATTCGCTAAAGGGAAAATCAGCAGAAACTCTCAAAAGAATTCGCTCCGATTAAAGCCCCTCAACGAGTCCAGAACTAATGATCAATCTGGAAAAACAGACAACGAAGGGACAACAAGGCCCCCAGTGCAATGTTGGGGCTGTGGTGGCCCTCATTATGTGAAAAATTGTCCTCAGCGTAAGGGAGCCAAACAGGTTTCCCAGGTTTATGAAGCTTCTACAGTTGGCGATGTAGGAAGGAGTCTACCAAAGATTAATGCCGCTCTGGAAGATCGCCAGGCAGAGTACCAGCCGACCATGGTGGAATTCGAAGGTAAACTCTTAGACCTTGTTGTAACTGTTTTAATTGACCCTGGTGCAACATTAAGTTATATTAGTCCTAGAATTGTGGAACACTGTAAGTTGCAACTTGTTAAGTTTAAGGACCCCTGGTTAGTTCAGTTGGCAACAGGGGCAAAAAGGCGGGTAGTGGCTAAGGTCAAAAACTGCCCTTTAAAAATAGCAGGATAGTTAGTGACAACAGATTTAAATGTGCTTCCCCTTGGCTCGTACGACATATTGATTGGTATGGATTGGTTAGAAAAAAAATGGTCCATAATTAATTGTAAAACCAAGACTATCAGCTATAAGGATGAGCTTGGAATAAAACAAGAGATGCAGGGGATTAAGTGGCCAGTGCAGATTTGGCCCATAACTGCCTCACAGTTAGCCAAATGCATCAGAAAAGGATGTCAGATTTATGCCATCCAAGTGGAGTACGCTGATTCAAAAAATAAAACAGCCACATTGGAAAATATTCCTGTGGTACAAGAATTTACTGATGTGTTCTCGGAAGAGATTCCCAGGCTGCCACCCAAAAGGGGCATAGATTTTACCATTGAATTGGTGCCAGGAGTAGCCCCAGTCTCTCGAGCACCCTACAGAATGAGCGTACTAGAATTGACAGAGCTGAAGATGCAATTACATGAGCTGTTAGACAAAAAATACATTTTCTCTAGTGTGTCCCCTTGGGGAGCCCTGGTATTATTCGTTAAGAAAAAGGATGGGACTCTCCGCATGTGTATGGATTACCGTCAGTTAAACAAATTGACAATTAAAAATAAGTACCCCCTACCCTGCATTGATGAACTGTTTGACCAAGTGAGAGGGGCAACAATTTTCTCAAAGATTGATTTGCGGTCAGGATATCACCAGATCCGTATTAGAGAGGAAGACATAGCTAAGATAGCTTTTAGAACTCGGTATGGCCACTATGAGTTTGTGGTGTTACCCTTCGGGTTGACCAATGCCCCCGCCACCTTTATGTGCCTGATGAACAACGTGTTTCATCGGTATTTGGATAAATTTGTGCTGATCTTTATTGACGATATATTGATATACTCTCGGACTATGGAGGAGCATCAGGAGCATCTCAGGTTAGTATTGCAAACCCTCCGAGAGCACCAATTGTACGCTAAGTTCAGTAAATGTGAATTTTTCAAGGAGTAGATACAGTACTTGGGCCATATCATCACTAAGGATGGAATTTCCGTGGATCCTGAAAAGATAAGGACCATTATGGAATGGCCAGTACCCAAAGATGTGGCAGACATCCGATCTTTCATGGGATTGGTGGGCTATTATAGACGGTTTGTAGAGGGATTTTCGAAAGTGGCTTACCCAATCACATCCTTGCAGAAAAAGGGAAGAACTTTCAGGTGGACCCCTGAATGTCAAAAAATCTTTGAACAACTCAAGTATTTACTCACCACAACTCCTGTTCTAAGTATAGCCAATCCCAACAAAGATTACGTAGTGTGTACTGACGCAAGCAAAGAAGGATTGGGAGGTGTGCTAATGCAAGAAGGAAAAGTGATAGCATACGAATCAAGGAAGTTAAAAGAGCATGAGCAGAAATATTCTGCTTACGATCTAGAATTGGCAGTTGTAATTCACGCCCTGAAAATGTGGCGACATTATCTTGTGGGAAGGAAATTTCTGTTATTGACAGACCATCACAGCCTAACCAATTATTTTAGCCAGCCCACACTAAATGCAAGGCAAGCACGGTGGGTGGATTTCTTAAGTAGCTTTGATTTTGAGATCAAGCATATAAAAGGGAAGGAGAACCGGGTGGCGGACGCTTTGAGTCGAAATTTGCAATGTTTGTACGAGATTTCTTGCAGTGAAAGGAAAAGCCCCTTCGGGGAAATGATCAAAAGGGCAACCGAACAAGATGTTGTATATCAGCAAATAAAATAGTAAGTACAGCTACCAAATAGCAAGGAAAAACAGCCGGATTATGCTCTGGATGTTGTTGGGATATTGTATTATAAAGGAAGGCTGTATGTACCCAATCAGAACAATATTAAAAATTTGATATTGGACGAGTATCATAGGAGTCATTATGCCAGACACCCAGGATATCAAAAGATGATCACCGCACTCCGAAAAGAATATTATTGGCAGGGTATGAAGAAAGATGTGGCTGGGTACTTGGCTCGATGTCTTGAATGTCAGCAAATTAAAGCAGAACACCAGCATCCTGCGGGCTTATTACAACCGTTACCCATCCCAGAATGGAAGTGGGAAACCATCTCTATGGACTTTATAACAGGCTTGCCTAAGTCAAAGAAGAACAATGATTTCATCATGGTGGTTGTGGACAAACTAAGCAAGTCATCGCATTTTATACCGGTGCAATCTACATACAGAGCGGTGCAGATTGCCCATGTGTTCATGCAGAACATATTTAAACTGCATGGGTTACCAAAGACAATACTTTCAGACTGGGATGTAAAATTTACATCGGCCTTTTGTAAAACATTGTTTGAAGAATTGGGAACTCAGCTGAACTTTAGTACGGCATATCACCCTCAAACTGACGGGCAAACTGAACGGGTGAATCAGGTGGTGGAAGATATGTTAAGGGTGTATGTGATGCAACAACCAACCAAGTGGGAGGACTATCTTCACTTGGTTGAATTTGCATACAATAATGGCTACCACACATCATTGCAGATGAGCCCTTTTGAGGTGCTGTATGGGCAGAAGTGCCGCACCCCCTCGAGCTGGAGTGGACCAGAAGACAGATTGATGTTAGGTCCTGAAATGCTCAAGGAGATGGAGGAATTGGTTAAAAAAGTGCGTTCTAATCTGAAGGCAGCTCAGGATAGGCAAAAGAACTTCGCTGACTGGAAAAGGAGGTTTAAGGAGTATCAGGTCGGTGACCATGTGTATGTGAGAATTCGAGCAAAAAAGAGCACTTTACAGTGGAGTGGGTGCGCTAAGTTGGCACCTCGATATTGTGGACCCTTCCAGATCTTAGCAAGGGTTGGGCCGGTGGCTTACCAGCTCGCTCTGCCTAGTCACATACGAGTCCACAATGTCTTTCATGTTTCCGTGTTAAAGAAATATGTTTATGATCCTAAACATGTGATTAATTGGCAGGATATTCAGGTGAGAATTTTCTCGGTAAATCAATCAAAATGTTTTCTCTTAAAGGAAAACTGACTCAGGGTGTTGCATATTGCAGGTAGAACCGGAAGGAGAAATCCGAGTCGAACCGCTGAGCATTCTAGACCGGAGAGAAGTCACGTTGCGGAAGCGGGATATTACCCAAGTTAAAGTGCAGTGGCAGCACTTTGGGCCTGATGAGGCCACTTGGGAAGATGAAGAACTCATGAAACAGGCTTACCCAGGGCTGTTTATAACTGAAAGACATCGGGACGATGTCTAATTTCAGGAGGGGGAGATGTCATATCCCCAGATTATTGTAAATATTTTATTTATCTCAGTAAAAACAAGAACATTATCTGTTGTATAACTTATATTTTTTTTTGGTAAATGGAAATTAAAAATGACAGGAATATCATGTAACTCCTATGGAGGGAAGTTAAGACATGGATAAAAAAAAACAGTTGCAAACCCTAACCGCCCTTTCCCCCAACTGTGGAATGGTTTCCAGGAAAAGGAGGGGGAAGAGGGAAAAAGGGGTTTGTGCTGTAGATGACAGACAATAGGAAAAGGTGATGGGACTTACCATGTCTAGTGAGGATCAGATGGTAAGGGCGCAGAGCGCATACAACCAGCAAAGATGGTAGTCTTTTAGTAAGCTATGGGGGAGACTGGTCTTGAAAGACAGTCTCAAGGTTGGGTGGATTAACTAGCTGTTGGAAGCAGTAGTGGCCTTAACCAGGAAACGACAAGAGGAGGAGTACTTACAAAAGGTGACCCAGGTATGTGGATCTATCTTGAATTAAAATAGAAAAAGATTATTTCTATAGATTGCAGTTCTGTTTACTTGTAGTGCGAAATGGAACCAGAAGGAAGAAAGTTGGGAGGACAGTAGTTTCATCTTTTATTTATTTAAAATATTTTTTGGATAATAGAGGCAGTAGGTAATCTGGAAGAGAGTTAACCCAAAACCCCACAGTTAGCTAGTGTTGTATAAATAGTCCTCTTCTCTCAGTTTTACAACTAGAATATGCTGGTAATTTGGGTGTTGATAGTATTAGGTAAGGCTGTCAAAATGGTTTTTCCATGAGGAGTTTTACCTCATGTAATAATTAGTTTCCAAGAAACAGAGTGTAAAAAGGAATTGAAAACCCAAGAAAGACAGTAGAAAACGTGGACAGTCACTCAAGGGTACGATAGTAAACCAAATGGGAGGAAAACAAACGTTGAACCCGAATTATAGAAGAGGGTAGAGCCTTGAATTAAGACCAGTATCATTTCCAGTGGTTTGAAAACCTCGGGATCTAGGATAGAAAGATAGGTCCACGAGAAGGAAAAACAGATTCTTGATACCGGTGTCATTTCGTGGTGATTTTCAAAACTGTGAGGTTAATACAGAAAAAAAAAGAATAGTTTGACTTTTAAATTTGCATTACAGTATGCCAAATAACCTCCTTCTAAACAAACATCAAAGATTATATGTATTGCAAGAAAAGCTCGAGGAAAAATCCTGTACTCGGTAGATAACCAGACAGGCCACGCAAGGAGGGTTTTGAATTGTTTATGAGTCTTGAAGCCCGGAGAAGAGGGGGCTCGAAATCCGAAACTCGAAGGTCATAAACTACCTCGAGAGAGAGGAACACCCCCCTGGTAACAAAACCCCTCGGACTGAGCGACAGAGAGACAGTTTTCAGGTAAGGTTTTAGGAAAAATTGCGGAAAACAATTTATATAGCCTCTGTGTAATAACCCGTATGATCAGCAGAAAACATGCATACAGTAAGAATTAGCCTAGAACTCTAATGCAGATAAAGGGAAATTCTATATTAAAACTTTCAAACTATAGCTAATGAACAGAGTCCGGAGAAGGCCAGAGCCACAACTCAAACTGAAAGGAAATCGTAGCCATTTTCAACACAAATTTTCCTTAACTCAAAACTGTTACTGCTCATACCCATTTAAACGAGGAATCAAGATTTACTATAATATAGTTATTAATTCCGCGGACTATCAAATGTCCAAAATATCCAGGAAAAGAAAGTAGATTATGAACAGCAGAATAACCGGACAATTCAAGTGAACTATGACCACTATCTCATGCTAGAATAACCATACAAATAGCAGAGCTACAGCCAGTGCTAGATCTGGAGAAATCCTCAATTGACACATAACAAAAACAATAAGAGAACTCTTCGGTTCGAGAGCAGAAGTGAGCTCGGAAAGATTTACCAATTGAGGCCACAGCGTGCCATAATTATTACAACTGGGTAAAACCCTCAAAACCCTAACCTTTTCTATAACGAGAAGTTGAATAAGAGGCAAAACATCATATAGCTATGTAGAACCTCATACATGCCTCAGGCGTTCATACCCACCAAGGTAAGCTCTTACCCGTGACAGGTGTTGTTCCAAGCCAATCGAGCTAAGCCAAACCCAACAACCTACGCAGTAAGTTAATTCCACAAGAGCACTAATTAGATTACTTGATAGGATAGAAAATCTCC
The DNA here is from genome assembly GCA_031772625.1 of Pinus tabuliformis. NCBI lineage: Eukaryota > Viridiplantae > Streptophyta > Pinopsida > Pinales > Pinaceae > Pinus > Pinus tabuliformis. The sequence goes on from CM062805.1 coordinate 1,028,130,407, forward strand.
AGCTGCAAGAAATAAGGAAATCAAAACAAAAGAATGGGGAGCGAGCCGGAAAAAAAAAAAAAAAAATATAGAACAGTATACTTGTAACAATCTGGACCTCTGCCAGACCATGAAGATGGCCTCGAGCAGGCATCATCCAAGGAAATTCCAGCAAATTCTAAGAGCAGAGCTGTGAAATGCAACGGCCGCCTCAGAGCAGATTTCGCTGGAGGGCTGCAAAGCCAAATGAGGACAATCCTGTAGCAAGTCATGCTTGAGGAGAACCCCGAGACAGGCGCCATCGTCAAATCGCTGGAGATAAGCAGCATCGTCAATCTAGGTGGGGTTCCCGAGTGGAGCAGGTGAGGCTGGACGGTCCACCCAAGCCATGTACAGGACAGCGTAGACAGTATTAACAACAAACCAATCCGGCATGGCTTGCCACGTGACGGAGGCAGCGCGATATCAGATAAAAATTAATTGCAACAATATGGATCACTCAATTAATCAAACCATGGACATTTACCGAAAAGCCGCATGTATAAAGTCCTTAGTAGCTGTATGTATGGTAGTTCTAGAGCCGCGTAAAATCAAATACCAGGGTATGGGAGGCCAGCTCCACAAAACACATTAACTCCATGCATGCGGATATAGATTTAATATAATAATTTTTTTTTTTAACGGTGGTGACATTACAGTATGTAGAGATGATGTGTTATGTAAAACATTTTGACTCTCCAATGTAGTATGTAGAGATGTTATGTCCTGTAAACATTTTGACTCGGGAAAAATAAAATAAAATAAACTAAACTAATAATGACAGGTCAAATTATATAAAACCAAAAATAAAAATTAAAAATAAAACATAAAATTAATATATTCAATTATAATTAATTATAAAAGCAACCTAGTTCAATCTTAACCATGGATCTTAAAGTGAAACGAAATTGATCTTGTTGTGCCCAGAGGTTCTCTACAACCCATTATAGGATAGATGTCTAGGTGTTAGATGTAAATATTTTTTATTTTTTTTTTACTAGTAAAATTACCAATAATTTTTTAGATAAAAGAAAATCATAATATACATATCACATTAAAAAAGTAGTTATAAATTAACATCCATTTTACCATATAAATTAAAATAATGATTGGTAAACATATTTGAATTTAATTAATAAATACATAAAAATTTAATATTTACTACAAGATTCTTAACAATGAATATCCACCCCTATTTTACAATGGATATTATTAACTTCTAACTAGATTTTCTAGATTTTCTTACCAAATACCGCAGATTATCAATATCACACACAAAAAACATTATATATATATATATATATATATATATATATTTATATATATATATTTCATTTTAATTTAATTTTATAACATTTTTCAAAGTAAAACTTAATACTTACAATAATACAATATCACAAGATTCTTAACCATGAATATTCACGCTCATTTTACCATGGATATTATTAACTTGTAAATAAACTTTGTTACGATACCATGAGCCAATACCATGGCTTATCAATACCTGTTGCCCAAAAACCATAACTCATTTCAAATCAAAATATTTTATAAATATTTAATCTAAAAGCAAAAAGCGAGTGGTGTAAATTTTTGTAATCATTTACACGTGAGTGAATTAAAAAATAATAAAAAGTTAAAAGTAATTGCCTAGAGAAATACTCTCTGACCCAATATATAGAGATGTTGTAACTTACATTAAACATTTTGATTCAAGAAAAATAAAATAAAAATAAAAAATGATAATGATAATTATCAATAAGACATTTTGACTTGGTCAAATTATAGAAAACTAAAACTAAAAATAAAATATAATATAAAATATAAAATACAAAATTAATAATTATAATTATAATTATAATTAAATATAAAACCAGCCTAGATCAACCTTAACTCTAGATCTACCAAGTGCCTAGAGGGATTAAATCTCTTGAGATGCAAGCCTTTTTAAAGTGAAAGGAGACTTGATCCCTCTCGGTGCTTGGTAGATCCTGAGTTGGATCTATGCCTCTTTATGGCTCTTTAGACTCTTGATTTCAATCCAAATTCTGAGATTAGTGTCATGTAGCTAGACCATTATCTCTATAAATCAAACCAAAAAGAGGTCAATTTTCTTATGCCTGCATCTGTTTGAGGTAAACCTTAAGGAAGGTTTACTAGAGGACCTAGAGATAAATCTGGGAGAATGGAGCTATATCCAGGAATTGGACTATGAGAAAATTCTTTTTAAATGTATCCATTGCCATACTCATGGGCACTTTGCCAAAAATTGCCTCCAACTAAAAAAAGATGGGCAGGCCCAAGCCCCTATTTCTAAAGAGATGAGTTTCCGACCAGCACAAAAGCGAAGAAGGAATCATCAAAATAAGGTTGCAGCTCGAAATAAATTTGTTGAAGTGGATCCAATCCCAGAACCTTCTTTCAACAAAAACTCTTTTGAGGCTCTTCAAGATCCATAACAAGGAGAAAATACCCCTATGGATTAACCCAATTGAGGATCAGGGAATTACAAAAGTGCCCATGGAAAATGACGAAAAATCCCCTTCACTGGTCAATCAGGGAATTACAAAAGTGACTAAAAATCCCCTTCACTGGTCAATCCTCGTGGTCCATACTCATATTTTGAGAAAAAAGCATGGGAATTAACACCCTCTGCTCTTGCGAAGATGAAGTGTTTTACCCCAAAGTTTTACAAGGAAGTTATGTCAATTATAACAACTCATGCAAAATCATGCAAGGGAGATAACATTGAAAAATACTTCTCCTCTAATGCAGTGGAACCACCTCTCACAAGAGGCAGGAAATCCAATAAAGAAAAGCCACATGGATTCTCTGCTCCAAAAGAATTCCAAATAACTCAATGTATTGTTTTTTCATTCTCTTTTACTTCCAATATGTAAGAATCTACTCTTGTAAACATTTAGAAGGACTCAATTGTAGTACCTGCACAAAATATTGGGATCTGTCTCCCATGAATATAGTTATTATCTCAATGGAAGATCCCTTAGAAAAATGACAATGTATTGAATTTACCATGTATTTGTTATGGCCGAGTGCAAATTTAATAAAGTTACTAATCATTTGTGTAAAAAAATAATATTAATAACGAACCTAGATCCATCATAACTACACATCTACCAAGATCAAGTCTCCTTTCACTTTAAAAAAGGTTTGCATATCAAGAGATTTGACCCCTCTGAGCCATTGTTAGATCCAGAGTTAAATGGATCTAGGATGATTTTATAACTATTTATAGTTATAATTATTAATTTTATTAATTTTTAGTTTTAGTTTATATAATTTGACCAAGTCAAAATGTTTTATTAATAATTATCATTATTAGTTTTTATTTTTTATTTTTTTAATTTTATTTTTCCCGAGTCAAAACATTCAACATCACTACATACTAGGTTGGAGAGCATCTCTTTTGGCAATTACTTTTAACCTTTTATTAATTTTTAATTGAACCTACATGTAAATTATTACAAACATTTACATCACTACAACATCTCCCCATGACTTTTTGCATTTAGATTAAATATTTATAAATATTTTGATTTGAAATAAGTTATGGTTTTTGGGCAAGTGGTATTGATAAGCCATGGTATTGGCCCATGGTATTGTGACAAAGCTTATTTACAAGTTAATAACATGCATGGTAAAATGGGGGTGAATATCGATGGTTAAAAATCTTGTGATATTGTATGTTTCTTGTAAGTATTAAGTTTTAATTTAAAAAATGTTATAAATTTAAATTAAAATGAATATATATATATATATATATATATATATATATATATATATATATATATATATATATATATATATATATATATATATATATATATAATGAATTATGGTTTTTGGTATGTGGTATTGATAATCCATGGTAGCGACCCATGGTATTGTAAGAAAGCCTATTTAGAAGTTAATAATATCCATGGTAAAAAGGGGGTGAATATTCATAATTAAATGAATCAACAGAATAAGGTTCACCCCAAAATAAGTATCAAGCTCCAAGATCAAATCTCCTTTCACTTTAAAAAAGGCTTGCATCTCAAGAGATTATAGTTTAATCTCTTGAGATGCAAGCCCTTTTTAAATTGAAAGGAGATTTGATCCCTCTTGGTGCTTGATTCCATATTCTAGGGTGAACCTTATTTTGTTGATTCCTTTACCATGAATATTCACCCCCATTTACCATGGATATTATTAACTTCTAAATAGGCTTTCCTACAATACCATGGCCCAATACCATGGATTATCAATACCACATACCACATACCAAAATCCACAATTCATTTCATATATGGGGGTAAAATTGGGGTGAACCTTATTCTATTGATTCCTTCTTTGCTTTTGTGTTGGTTGGAAACTCGTCTCTTTAGAAGTAGGGGTTTGGACATGCTCATATTTTTTTTCGCTGGGGGAGTTTTTGGTAAATTGCTAGTGAGTATGAAAGTTGATGCATTTAAAATGAATCTATGCATAGTCCAATCCTTGGATATACCTCCATTCTCCAAGATTTATCTTTAGGGTGTTAGGTAAACCTTTGTTGAGGTTTACCTTAACACAGATGTAGACACAAGAAAATTGACCTCCTTTTGGTTATGCTTTATACATGTAATGGCCCAGCTTGTTTCTAATGTATTTTAGTGCATCAGGACCCCAAAGATGAAGAGGGAGGTGTGATAAATGAACCCATGCTAGTATGACAATGATCTCAAAATCTAGATTGCAATCAAGAAGCCATGGAGTGATAAAAAGGCCTTTGGACCCCATGAAATATGGCCTGATATGAAAATCAAATCTATTTCTGTTTTATTGAGAAAAAAAAGACATAGAAGCCCCTTCCAACTGCAAGGAAAGTTACCTTTCCTTGAAGCTCGGGGGCCCATTGTTCTGTGATCCAAGTTTCAACAGATTTTGGATTCAGCCACAAGCCCATAAACTTGACAACCAACACTTTTTCTGAGAGAGATAAGGCTCTCTTGCATAGATCTAAAGGAGAGATTTCCACCAGAGGGATTTCAACTAATTTATTCATAATTGTTTGGGGGGGCGGCGGGGGGAGGGGCGAAGAAGTCCCCCAAGGTTTATGAGCTCACAACAAGGATCTGAATATTACCTCCTCCTCCATGCCACTGTGAACAGAACACTAGCAAAGAGCATACAAAAATGACCATGGAAATGAGTGAAGCTACGAGTTTGAAGGCACACCCAACTCAATGATCTAAGCAGCAAATGGGCTCGAGCTTGCTCTATACCTACAAGAAAATATTCGGTGGCTAGGGAAACCCTAACCGCTTGATGACGTAATCCATAGAGAAAATTTTCTCCACGATTTTCTTTTTTTAATATAGAAGTTATTATTAATAATTAATGTGTATAATATTTAAAAAAAATATTGTTGGACTAGTGCTAGAGGTATCTTAATTGGTGATCAAAGTAATGCAAGTCTTGAGAAAATTGAGAGATCCAATGTTAAAATCTCCCTAGTTGTGACTTGGTTTATGGAGAGGAGGACAGGTCATAGACCTCCAAAGGTTTACTAGTAGCTACATGTCAGACGAGCAATTGGGTTCCTCTAGGATACAAAAAAAAAATGTTGGACTAGTTACAAAAGGGAAATATATTTTTGTTACTCAACATAAATTAATCCCCTTATGCAACGTGTGTGTGCTTTTCATCCTCTACCTCCTCAGTATAGGACATGTTGATCATGGAAGTGTATGGAACAATAAAAAACCAAATACATAATGTTTTACATCTTAGAATAGTTTTAGTTACTTTTTTTTCAAAAAGAAAATGCCATTATCTTTTGGAAAAAAATATACATGTTTCCACTTGTAGACGGTTGAGAAAAGAAATTTAGTTACTTTTTTTCAAAAAGAAAATGTGATTATGTTTCAGGAAAAAATATACATGTTTCCACTTGTATATGGTTGAGAAAATAAATTTATGATTGCTACTATGGTAACTATAAATTCACTTGTACATAAAAATCTGCGTAAATCTAAGTACAACAGAAGCAAAAACAAAAATCGGTTTGGTTATCCACTAATACATATAGAGATAGGAAATCATATCCTTCTTTCAATATTGCAAATGAAATATCTTACAAAATACTCTATACCTTGATGTACATTGCTTTAGTGACAATGCCATCAAAACTTGCTTTTATACTAAAAGTACTAGTTGATAGCTTAAGTGCTTAGATAGATTATTTTCCTGGGCATTAGCTCTACAAAAAAAACTACACCAATATCGTAAAAGGGAGGATCACCTTGGCATGGCCCATCAAAATAACCCCAATGAATAAAATAGTCAATACATGGGATGATTATGATTAAGAGTGTGGGATTTTTAGCTTTCAATTTGATTTTGAATTTCTTGATCATTTTGCAAATACCAACAACAAATACTTTTGGAGGAATATCAGTATCCTTGAATTGGCATAAATTCTAGCCCACCAAATATGATTAATGAGGATGCAAGGGAAACCTTCGAAAATGGCTACATGTTTGTCTATAAGCCGGTCTTGAAGACAGTCCGAAAGAGAATCCTTTTCCCATTGTTAAATTGGCAACTAGGGCCAAACTCCATGTAGGTCGGCTTATTTATGGCAGCTGATATTTTTATTGGATCCCTCTCATCGAGAGGTGTAGGATTGATCCAAAGATCATCCGATTCCGATAAGTATTTATGGAGATATGAATTTATTTTGTTTATGTAATTATAGTCAAGCCGACCAGCACATATGTAGGCTCTAGAAGCTCAACCGACGTGTCTATTCAACCTCTACATATTTAGTATAAATCAGAGAGGATTTTGGAGTCATTAGCACAACACATTCTCCAGGTGAATTCCTCCTCTCCACGTCTTGGGTTTTTGGAGAGGGAGAAGACACATAAAGAGAATACGTTGAATGGACTAGCTACAGATATAGCTGTAATAGAATGAGCCGCAGTCCATACGCTATGATGAGGGCACATCCACGCAGCAGATGAGGTCTTAGCTACGTTGGCAAATGAAGATCTATCTACGCATACGCAGCAATGGAAGACTTCTACACTCGGTCAATGTAAGGCCATATACGCCGTTCATGAAACGTGATGAATCTCCCTACGTGCAGTTCATGACAATGTGATGCCCTCAGTCAACGTAAGGATGATATACACTGTTGTCAAAGAAGAGTTCACGCAGACAATTACACACAAATCATACAGCTAATGTGATGCCCTAAACTCTGGACAGAGATCAATATAGACGCAGCTAAATCTATGAAGCCGCAGTACATTGCAGTCATGGTCCTGGAGATACTTACACGTAGACAACTACACGCAAATTATATAGCTAATGTGATTCCCTAAACTCTGGACAGAGATCAATATAGACACAGCTAAATCTATGAAGCCGCAGTACATTGCAGTCATGGTCCTGGAGATACTTACACGCAGACAATTACACGCAAATCATACAGCTAATGTGATGCCCTAAACTCTGGACAGAGATCAATATAGACGCAGCTAAATCTATGAAGCCGCAGTACATCGCAGTCATGGTCCTGGAGATACTTACACGCAGATAATACACATTTATATAGTGTTCATGATTACGTTCATATGCTGGGTATAGACTAAGCTGCGGTTAGAAGAAGCACTGTCACCGTTATATGCATGACACAGAAACAGTTCAAGAAGACTTGTTATCCGCAGTGAATACACTGTACAAAGAAGGGAAAATGAGGAACCCTAATCTGCCAAGATACACAGTCAAAAGAACGTTGCCTGTAGAAGCCTAATCAGAGTGCTCTAACGCAGTTAATGAACCTGTTCACGCAATCAAGGATGGAAGAATCGCAGTCATTATAGCAGTGACTTAATCGCAGTCATAGTTGTTGTAGATGCAGATTGTACATGAAGGAGCCAACATAACTGTAGAAGTATGTGATCTGGGCACATCTATCTTGGATAGTTGAAGCATACTTCGGATAAGGATACAGTGAATGAAACACCTCCAGTCTTGATGTGAGATGATTGCAACAACCATCTCGGCTTCGGTTGGATGAAGAACCTTAGTATATGGATCTTAGTGACTTACATCTTGTACAACAGTGACTTAATATATGCAGTCACATATCAAAGATCATAGGCAGCAGTGTAAACGCTGGACAATCATGTATATATGCTGCAGTCATGGTTAGTAATCACAAGTATGGGTTGTATGATGAAATCATGAAGCAGCACGACACATGGGCAACATGAAGTATGAGGTCATGGACAACTCAATGTATGGGCAGCACAATGATCATGAGCAACATGAAGATGCATGATGCAGCATGATGGCGCTATACGGTAAGGTGTGACAGATGAACGAAATGGATAGGTAACGTCGTCACTTGGGAGATTCAGTTGAAGCAGAATGTCTTCAACTGATCTCATTGTTATAGAAGATGATCTATGCTTAGATCTAGACAAGTCAAAGTGTTGACTTCTATTGTAATTGTTTTCTCTCTCTCTCTCTCTCTCTCTCTCTCTTTCTTTGCTAAACTTTGAAGATAAAAGAAGATTTGATCAAAGGGTTTCCCCACACATTGTGGGGTTTGTCCCTGGCTCGCGCCACATCTTGTGTCCTCTTGTCTTGGCTTGTCTTCTGCGTTTTATATTTATGTTCTATCTACAGTTTATCTTAATGCTGATGTGATAGCTAACTGTGAAAATTTAAATAAATTGCTCTAGCATAGAACATACCTAAACTTAACATGGTATCAGAGCTGAGGTGAAGACAATGCCCAAGCAAGAGTGAAAGAGCAATCACCGAAGACAGTTGGGACGAGACAGAAGGATCAATGGGTTCCTCATAATTCACCTAGAGTGAAGTCGAAGCAGAGCATATTATCAGAATGGTGCAGCTGAACTTCTGATGGCATGCCTAAAGATCACTTCATTGGGAAGTTCAGATCTAAGGGTGGAAGGAAAGGTAGATGTCTTACTTATGAGTTCGGCCCTTATGCGAAGGAGTGTTCGAATGACAGAGATGCAGGTCATCAAAGACACGGTCGACTCTTCAAGGCACTTCATTGGATAGAAGGGTGCACTCTCTAATTTGGTAGAGATGGAAACAATCGTGGGATTACACTTGGAGCCGATGTCACCTATCCCGAAAAGGGAATGGAAGTCAAAGGTTTTATGGTGGCATTCGTCAATGGAAAGGTACGTGTTTGAAAATTTAATTTTTAAAGATGTTTTTGAGTTCAGGGTTATATCAAGTTGCAGGAAGTCCACTGGGGACCATGTCCATTGTCTCAGCACCGGAGGTCTGTGAGACAGATGGTGACTAGGATGCCTGAATTCAAAAAGAAGCATGAAGGTACATGTCTGAAATGTACCGAAGGAAAATATTATAAGGGGACCATTCCCCTCATGCAGCAGGTTCATAGGTTTGGAACAACCCGAGGAGTTTGAGAATCATGATCAAGGAATCTCATGTATACAGGTGGAAGAAAGCCCTCTATGGCTTGAAGAAAAACACCTCAGGTATAGTATGAGAGGATTGATAGCTGTCTAATGTGTTAACACCCAGGTTGTTCCCTTTGACTCCCAAGAGAATACGGCCGGGGTAACCACTAACCAACCTTTGGATTACAGCTTCTAGCCAGGCTGTAATCAGAGAGGGCTCTCTCTTTAAGGTTTTAACTCTGTTTGTGTATAAATTTTAGGCTAGTTATGATTTTTTAAGATTTGTTTTTGTATTTGGTTGGATAATGTTCAGTCAGGATATATATGTGCTCACACTAGAATGTTATAGGTCATTGGGCATGGAGTCAGTGGTCCTTTAGATGTTTGGTGTGCTATGTTGATATGATAGTGATGCTGCAGAGCTGGATAACTTATCTGGGAAACAACGCTTTGGAATTTTGGTTAAGTGTGATGTATTCAGTTTATGAAAGGCAGTTAAGAATCTTTCAATAAAAGGATGTGTGAAGAAGTGAGAATATCATTTAGAAGCAACTAAGAATTTCTAGATAAACATCCACAGTTATTGAATTAACGCAAACATGAGCACTCAAGATTTCATGTCCATGGTTAATTCAGAAGAAAACATTTACAGCAATAAAAGATTGAGCACAGAGTGTTATGAATCATGTCCTGTACTATTCCTTTTCTCTATTGCTAGATTTGATGAAAACATGAGTATGCAAATAACATAAGAAGATAAATAGAGATTTAAGAAAACTTATTATTCCACCAGACAGCACAAGAATTCTGCAACAGCACGCAGCCTCGCAGGTCATCAGCAAGACATCAAAACTTCAGGAAATCACTGAGCTAGTCTAGCCCTTTGTATTAGATGATTCTGAAAGTGTACAATATATTTTCCTCAGAGTAAAATTTCCAACCCTTAATGCCTTGCTAAGGGGGGTATATATACAAAATTTACATAAGAAAATATCAAGAAAAAGGAGTTAATGGCTCATAAGTGTTATGCCAACTCCTGGAGCTTTGTAGTCGAGAAAGTAAAAGCTGCAGTAACTGTTTATTGCTTTAGATGTCAAAAATAGTCAGAAATTGATGACTTGGTGGGTGTTGAAGTCGGCTGAGGCTAAGCTGTCCAAAATTATCATATTCTCTTATCCTTTGGGCTAGCTGTCGTTGTGCATGTGCTGAGTCATTTTTCAGCTGCTTTAAATGCTAACCTTTTTCTGCTGTTTGTCTTCTAGTGAGCTGGAGAGGGCAGTGACCGAGCAACTGAGGCTACCGTGGCAAGATTTGAAGCATTGCTTGCCACCAATCCTCCTTAGGCATTTGATGTCTCTGAATTTTTATCAAAGTCTCATCGGCCTCTGTATATCTATAAAAGTTAGGAGGAGTTTCAAAAACATGATTTACCTCATTCTCAATAAAGAACAGGCCTTCAAGTTTATCATATAAGCTCTGTCCTGTGGGAGGCACTGTTTGCTCAGATGTACTGCCAGATGCAGTAATCTGATTTTCAATATAGGTTGCCATTCTGTTGGCAAATTGATCTCGGGAGATCAGTCTTCCTGCACCGCTTAGGAGGCTGGGCAGTCCCTTTGCTTGCAGCACTGCCATCTTGACTTTATATTCCTCCACATCAGCTTGTATCTCATAGCACTTCCTCTCCATAGTTTGTAGATAGTTCCTGAGAGTTAGTACCTTCTTGGCAGTGAGGACAGCCTCTGTTATGTTGGCAATGCCTATGGCTGCTAGTTCCTCCTTTTCCTGCCTGTTCAGGAAGTCTATCATTCTGTTGGACTGTTCAGGTCTGTCTCCCAGTAATGTTTTGGCCTTATGAATTTTGCTTGTGCTTGGCCCATTAAGTCCATCTGCTCATGTATTGTTTTGATTGACCTCCATTGTTGAGTGATGGATTGGCCAATTTTGGCCCATAGAATCCTTCTTATATCAGCCATGGCAGTCTCTAGATTCAGCTCTTTCTCTAAGGCCTTTATCTTGTATTTTAGGGCCTTTATTTCTCTGCCCTGCTTTGCTACAGTTACTTTTGATTTGTCATACTTGGCATCCAGTTCTGCCAATTTTTCCTTGGCCATCTTTATCTCATTTGCCTGGAGCTCCATTTCCTTGATGGCCTTAGTCAATTCTTCTACACTTGTGCTGGCATCTGGAGCTGTTGTTGTACCTGCTATTTCTGTTGTGGGGGCCACTGCTGCCCCTGTAGTTGTTGCTGTTGTTGAAGTAGTTGGAGGAGCTTGGGATGTGGATTCCCCCTGTTTGTCTTGTAATGCTCCTTCCAGCTCTTTCTCCAAATCCAGGACCTTCTGGTTTAGCCGCATTATCAGGTCCAGTTGGTCATCAACCTGCTTTTCCTTTTGTAGCTCTGCTGTTTGAGGATGCTCTGTGGGCAGCAGCTTCAATCTCTTCTTTAATGCGTTTAGGTCATCTTCTTTCTTCTTTAGAAGGGCCTTTACACCCTTTGGATCACTAGGATCATGTCCTAGATCAATAATGATGTCCTCAAGTGATTTTATTCTATTGTCTTTGGCCAGGGAGGACATTCTCTCAAAATCCAACTCTGTGTTGGTATTTTTCAGGGACTCCTTTAGCTCATGGGCCATGGTTGCCCTCTCCACCAAGGTTGCATAAACCATCTCTCCAGCTTGCTTGTGGAGTTCAATTTGGTCCATGGGATGGATGTCTTTGGCCATGACCTCCACCCTTGTATTCACAAAATCTGCAGCTGACTTAGGCTGCGGTATTGTAGGCTTAAAGTGACTGAGGATGATTTTTTCCTCTCTAATGTCATTAACAGACATTAGCCTTTCTTGCTGGGCTGGTGTTGCATCTAGAAATTGTTTGTACACCTCTACCCTTAGCAAGTCATTCTGTGCCTTTATTTGCTTGAAAGAAGCCTTAGTGCTTTTAGGCTTCTTGCTCTGCTGAGAGGAGGAAGACACCTCCAAACCAAGTTGCAATCCTTGCTCCTGCTGAAAGGAGCTTGTCCCTGTGTGCTGGCTGCCCTCCCTGTCTTTCCTTGCACTGTCAAAGACATCTTCAGTGACCTCTGGGGAGTCTACCCTTTGCCTTTTGGCTCCTGGTTGTTGGGAGGATCCACTAATAGGAGTGGACTCTTCTCTATCTCTTTTCATACCCCTTTCCTCATGTGCCGGGGTCTGCAAAATTGGAGCAGTCAATGGCTCAGTTTGTGGAGGTGGAGTTTGCATTGCCGGAGCTGCTGGTAGCTCCATTTGTGGAGGGGCAGTCTGCTCTTGTTGCTGTTCTGGTTGCTGCCCTTGCTGCTGCTCATTTGAAGGGGCAGGCTTTTCTTTCACTGTTTCTTCTTCTGCACCCATTATTCCTTTGCCTTTGTCAGTACCTGGTGTTGCTATATAGGGTACCCGTGTAGTTGGTGCAGCTGTTGTGGCCGAGGTCCCTTCTCCTGCTGAATAAGGCCGTTTGAAAGGTACCTGCTGCACAGAGTCTAGGTCAATAGTTTTTTCAAGCTCCTTTACATTCTTTAGCATTGTCTCTTCTTCAGTTAGTTTTTCAACTAGAGTAGCCTGCTGCCATTCTTGCTGGTTGGCATATCTTTCAATGTGTGGGTATTGACAATGCCTATAACCTAGAAGCCTGTACTTGGTTCTTCTAGCAGTGATGAAGCCTTGAGGGTCATAAGGGACCCACCGAAAACTATATGAGAGCTTGTATTTATCTTTGAGGATTAGGTCGGCATCTTCCCATCCTTATTTCTTATTCATGATGAAGGGGCCCAACTGGTGTTTGAACTTGAGGTGGGCCTTCTTTTTGGAGCTGTGGAAGTGGGTGAGGTCGGACTGAATCAACTGCCTATAATACTCCAGGGCAAATATCCTCATAGGCACATATTTTGGGAGCCTGTATGGACAGAGCTCACAGCCATAGACTCTGATGACTGTATGATTCTCATATAGGTACCAATCACCTATTTTGTATTTTTTGGAAAGCTGCAGAGCTTTCTATATCTCAGTTGATATTCTGGGAGGAGGGGACCTCATCAATAGGCAAGAGACTGGGTATACAAATTGGTCAACAAATTCACAATAGGAATAGGGTGAATTTGAGACTTTGTGATAGACAGAGGTCCAGAAGGTAACAGATCTTCTTTCCCCTCTATAATCCAGCTTTTTGATGTAGCATGGAAAAGCCTCAGACTGATAGTACATGAAAAAGTGATAGAGATAGGCCGAGTACTTGAAGACACCCTGTCTGTCCACTTTGCTCAACTGATCATGAATCTTGTTAGCTATGAACTTGGCAAATTTATATTTGCGGGCAGGGGGTTGGCCTGGGCTGTAAGCAGCTAGCAATACCAGCATTGTTTTATCCACATGCTCGCTAGTTCTGTATCCCAGCACATAAGCAATCATGTCCAGTAATAGTCTGCCTACTTCAGTAAAATAGACATCCAGATAAGGAGGTGGCCCTGTAGGCTGGCACTCAGGTCTCATGAATGTCTTGGTGACCTTTTGAATCTCCTCACTGGTCATCTTGGCACCAGTGTCCAGCAGATAATTCATGGAAAATGGGAACAGCAGCTCTGTCTGATCAAAATGGAGCATTTTATTGATGGATTCAGGATTAATGTAAAAGAGGATCCTCCCAGATGGAGAGCTAATAGCTCTGTGCTGCACATCATAGTTTTCTGCACATAGGCGAATGATCTCAGGAAAGACATTGACAGAGGGGAGACAATAGTATGGCAGGTTTGACTCCCATATCCCATATGTATCATGACCATTCAGGTAGTCCTCTCTCAATTGCCTGAAGGTCTGCAGAAAGTCCCTGTTACCCACAAAGTCTTCAATGAGGTAGTCCTTGTCAGCAAAGGGCAAGGCCTCCAGGTCTTTATTTGGTGGATTTAATGGAGCTACACTGAGGGCTGAGGGTGCAGGGGCAGCCATTGTATAATCTGATTTTGAACAAGGTGAGTGCAATGGATTGCAAGGTTCCTCAGAGCTTAAGTGATAGACTCACTGTAGACAATGTTTGAAATGTTTTTCACAGTGGAAAAGGCAGGCTGGTTTCTGCAGTTTTTGGTAAATTCACAGGGATTGTGAATTGCTAGGGGTAAATTGCAGAGGGTATGTGTGATTTACTTTGGTAAGAAGCTGCAGCTGGTTCACACCCGACAAAAGGGAACAATGCCGGGCACCTCGAGGACAAATTCACAGTTTTGGTCCGCGGATCGACTGTTTCAATGTCGAATTATAGTGCTGGGGCAATGCAGGTTACTTTAGCTCTCATTTAAGTAGCAGACAATGCTTAATTGTGGAACTTGACAGGTGTTTTAATGGTGAATTTGCAGAGAAATGGTATGCATGGGCGAAATGGGAGAATTATGGTGAATACCTGGACAAATCGCTTAGAAAGCCTGCGGGCCGAACGGTGAAGGCTGAATGTAGTTGAGTTGATGAGTTGGCACGATTGCAAATTTGAATTTGGAGGTCCGGAGGTGATTTGGCAGTGAACCAGCGGCAACGACTATGTCTTCTTCGCTTGAAAATGACATAAAATGGCCCAAACCGTGACTTTTAACGACGAATTTGGAAAAAATGAGTAATTGGCGCCTTTCCGCCGATGACGTCATGGCAGGCTCGGGTACGGAGGGTGACGTGGCTGCTGAGGTGTAGGCCAGCGTGGCCGGACACGGTGGCGGGTGGATACGGTGGCAGGGCTACGTGGAGGGCCACGCGGCGCGGGGGCGGGAGATGGTGCTACGTCATGATGACGCATGGATGACATTAGGGAGAGGTGGTAACGGGGAAGGTGGTAAGCGGTTTCCCTGCACCACCTTTGGGCAAAGGCGGTATCGGGGAGGGGGGCTCCGAACAACCCCGCCTCCTGCCACGCGTCCCATGTACAGGGCGGAAAACCACCGTTCCTCGGACGCTAAAGGTCGGCAGATCCAGATCTGAAAATACCTGCCCACTGTTGGATCGGGGGTGGCAGATGATGGACGGCTGGCGGGCCTCCCGACGGATCGTGCATGTTGGGGGGGTCCCGCCGGCATATTAAAATATTCAAATTAATACTTTGGGCAGAGAACTTTAGGTTTAAGGGTTTTTTGTGGGTTTTTCGGGGCAAGGGTTAATCTGAAGGGGGAGGAAGGGTTAAAAAGTGGGTTTTAAGCAGAGGGAAGGGGTTTTTGTGGAATTCTTGAGCAGAGGTGAGGTGAGGGCTTAGAGGGAGGTTATCACTCCAACCAGAGGTTAGAGCAATCCCATGACAGGTTGACCATAGTCCCTGGTGGACTAATGTCCCCCTTTAGACAAACTTTATTTAGCTATAGTGCCTAAAAGGGAGGATATTTATACAAAGCTAGGGATTTATACACCATGGTGTTATAATAGTAGGGAAAAGGTAACATAGGGGATTTAGATAATAGAAGTCAGGGGTTAATATGGATGGAAAAGGTAAATGAGGAGTGAAATCACTAAGTTTATGTGCAGATAACTTAGCTTAGGGAGTAGATCAAAATAAAAAGATTTTTAGACAAGAAATGTGGCTTTTAAAGGAATAAGAACCACCATAAAACCTCAAATTCTTCCCTGAATCTCAACTGATGAAGGGATGTTAGTAATGAATGTGAAAGGGGAAAATGTGAAGTTAGACATGCTCCTCTGCTTTGCTACAACATGATGGAGAAGAAGGCCTTCTCAATCCATTGATTTTCCTTTGTGAATAGGTTAGCACACATTCAACTGTAAGGAATGACATTTCTGCAACCCCATCTGCCTACCCATCTATTTGCCTAGAATTTTTTTTTGTTTCTTCTTGGAGGGTGCACTTAGACTTGCAGACCCTTATTTGCCTTTTCTTTTCTCTTGGCTTTTTCTTTTGATTTTCTATCTAGAATTACCCTTATTGCTTCCAAGGTCCCAGATTAAGCAGTTGGGAACCTTAATTCTCTACCTAAGCTACTGGTCTGCCAAGATTAAACAATTTGGACAGACTTCTTTCTCTATTCTACAACAAAAAATTGAAACATGGCATGGTCCAGATTAGGCTATTGGACCATCCATCAAAATTGAGTCAACATAAAACTATATACACACATTGTTTTCTCATGGAAATATGGGATCTTTGTATCACCAAAGCAGAGCATATTTGGAACTTTCTTTGCCAATCATGAAATATGAAACCTATTGATATAGGTAGCTAACAGTGGCTCCACATGGGGATGGCTTTTCCATTTGAAAGGCCAAGAACAGCAGGTCAGAATGCCTTGGGCCCTTGACTGCTTTTACCAAAGTTTGAAGTATGCTGCTTTGAAATGCCAAACTTGTGCTCTTCCCATCTTGGTAAATCTCTGAACTCATTTGCCTTTTGCTGATAACTAATGAAACTTGAGAAACTACATTTTTACATTTTAACAGAAAGTAATATATACAGCTGAATATGTACAAGGGAAACTCAGGCTGCACTTATGGGTAGTAGTCAAAATAGTGCTTCAACATCCTGCCATTCACAGGACCTTCATCCAAATCAGTTTCATCAAGACTTTTAAGGAAGTAACTATTGTTTCCTTGTACTGCTTGAACAACAAATGGTCCTTTCCAAAGGGAATCAAACTTTCCATGTTTTCCTTTGTCTTCCCTTCTTGAATCCCATTTGAGGACTTTGTCACCAACGTTGAAATCTTCTGCCTTGGTCCTTCTGTCAAAGGCTTTCTTTAACTTTTCTTGTAAAACTTGAACTCTGTCATAAACTTGGTCTCTAGTTTCCTGTAAACATATTATTTGATTAATTCTTCTTTGTATATCATTTGGTTCAGCTTGACTTTCTTGCAGTAGTTTCATAACAGGAATCCCTAGTGATGAAGGGAATTTGGCCTCTAATCCATAGACTAGCTCATATGGGCTGACCCCAATTGATCTCTTGGTTGTTAGTCTATCTGCCCATAAGGCATTCACAAGCTTCTTATGCCAATTCTTTTTATTTTCTTCCAGCACCCTTTTTATGATGTTCACCAGGATTTTATTTGATGATTCAGCAAGGCCATTTCCTTGAGGATAGTATGCAGTAGAATGGCCCAAGGTGATGTGGAATTTGTGACAGAAATTCACCATCTTCTTGGATCTGAAGGCAGCAGCATTGTCTGTTATTATTTTATCAGGACAACCAAATCTAGCAAGAATATTGGTCTCAAGGAACTGAATGATAGTGGAATCATTTGCTTGTCTGCATGGAACCGCTTCAATCCATTTAGTAAAGTAGTCTGTAGCTGTTAGAATCCATCTATGTTGGCCTGAAGATGAAGGATGAATTTCCCCAATGAAATCCAGGCCCCATTGTTGAAAAGGTCTCTCTATTGCAATAGGCCTTAAAGGGAGTGGCAATAACTTTCTATTTCCCTCAAACACTTGACATTTATGACATGAGGTGGTGAATTTCTTGACATCAGAGAAAATGGTGGGCCAATAGTAACCAGCCCTCAGTATCTTATCCACAGTGGACTTCCAATACAAGTGTCCACCACAGTCACCTGCATGAAATTCTTTGGTGACATTGTTAGTCTCATTCTCAATCAAGCAGTTTAACAGTATGCCTTCATGGTTTTTCCAAAGCAAATTGCCATTTATAACACAAAATTTAGAAGCTTTCATTTTTAGGAACCTACACTTAGTTATGGACAATCCTGGGGGAGCACACAGGTTTTGTAACACATAACAGATATCAGAATACCAGGGGGATTGTTCAAAGGCTACATTGATCTTTGGAGTCGCCAGCTCCGGTTCATTGTCCAGCTGGTTGATGTCCAAGGCTTGGAAATTTGTTTCAGACATTAATTTAGCCAGACCTTGTCCTTTTATCAGTTTTGTAGGTTTTATTTCAATGTCAAATTCTAAAATATTTGCAATCCATTTTCCTCTTCTGCCCTCTAAGTTCTCTTGAGTAAGCATGTCTTTCACAATTGGGCTTGGTACATAGGCTATTACATGGGAGTATAGGATGTAGATCCTAAAGTCTTTAATAGCTTTGACCAAGGCATATGCTTGCTTTTCCATAATCTGGTATTTCAGGGGTGTATCTCTAAGAGCTTTACTAAAGAAAGCAATGGGTTTCTCATTTCCTTGGTCATCTTTCTGTAATAAGACAGCAGCAATTGTGTGTTGGGAAGCAAAGGAAAATATGATAAATTCCCTATCAAATTGTGGATTTGTTAGAACTGGAGTTTGGGTGAGGGCCAATTTTATTCCTTCAAAGGCTTGACTTGCTTCTACCGTCCATTTTACCTTTGAATCCTTTTTTAACATGTTATTTAGTAACCTGCTCAATTCGGCCAGATTTGGGATAAATCTCCTCAGGAAGTTGATTTTACCCAAAAAGGCTTGTAATTCCTTTACATTTCTTGGATGAGGCATTTGTAAGATGGCCTGGACTCTGTCTGGGTCGATCCTAATACCATCCTTTGAAATGATGTGACCCAACAGTTTACCTTCTTCCAAACCAAACAGGGATTTCTTGGGATTTAAGGAAATTCCATATTTCCTACAGGTTATGAATATCTGCCTTAGATGTTTCAAATGTTCTTGGTCAGATTTGGAGAAAGGTGTGAGGTCATCCAAATAAATGACAAGAAAGTCATGAACCTCTTTGGCAAAAGCAATATCCATTGCTCTTTGGAATGTAGCCCCTGCATTCTTCAACCCAAAAGGCATTTTAACATATTTGAAGGTTCCCCATGGGGTTGTAAATGCTGTTTTGTCCTGATCATTAGGATGAACTAAGATCTGGTTGAAACCTGAGAATCCATCAAGTAGAGAAATTCTTGAGGCCCCCACTACTCTCTGCAAGATGTGATCCATCTTGGGTAAGGGGTAATTATCTTTCAAGGATACTTGATTCAAGTTCCTTAGGTCAACACATAGCCTTATTTCACCGGTTTTCTTTCTTGTAGGGACTAAGTTTGAAATCCAATCAGAG
The DNA here is from genome assembly GCA_031772625.1 of Pinus tabuliformis. Lineage (NCBI taxonomy): Eukaryota > Viridiplantae > Streptophyta > Pinopsida > Pinales > Pinaceae > Pinus > Pinus tabuliformis. The sequence goes on from CM062805.1 coordinate 1,028,149,870, forward strand.
AATCTGATTGGTGCTATGATGCCTGCCTTAAACATTTTCTGTACCTCTTGTTCCATTGCTGGGAGAAGCATAGGATTGATTCTCCTCAATTTTTGTTTAAAGGGTTTTTGATCTGGCTTGAGAGGGATAGTGTGTTGAATTACAGAGGTGTCATAGGATTTTAAATCCTCATAACTCCATGCAAAGACATCCTGGAACTCTTTAAAAAGGTCAATGTATTTAGGCTTTTGGTCAGGAGGTAAGGAAGCAGACAATTTTATTATTTTGGGTTGACAATGTTCAGCAGTCCCAATGTTACATTCTTCTATGGCAGTGTTGAGTGGCTGCATTTTTGGTTTGTTGGGAACATCATTGGAGTCGAAAATGTCTTCTAAAGGAGCTAAGCTTGTTGGAAGAAAATTGTCCTTCAATTGTATCACTTCAGCTTCATCTTCGGCTGTCTCCTCACAACTAATTTGTTGGATTTCTTGTATGTTGTCTTTGTTGAAAATTGTAGGATGTAGCATTTGGTTAGCTGTTTTGGGTGATATTACTTTGTTATTCTGTTTACTCTGTATTTGTGATTGACTTGCTCTTTCAGGTATTTGTGATTGACTTGCACTTTCAGGTATTTGTGATTGACTTGCTCTTTCAGGTATTTGTGATTGACTTGCTCTTTCAGTGTCAATGTTTAGTCCTGAAAATTCTTGCTGTAAAGTCAAGAAATTGTTTATTTGTGTATCATCATCAAACACTTGCCAATCCTTGACATTGTTTGGGACAGATGGCCTGTATTTTATCTCGGCTGAAAAACAGTGGTGGGGCTCAAAAGGTAGCTTGCAGGTACTTGCAAATGTGGCTAAGCTATGGGCATGCAGATTATGGGTTCTAGGAATTTTGGTAATCTGGAATTCAGTGAAGGACTGTAGTAGTTCAGCAGCAGCAGACCTATAAGATCTCAGTCTTTTATCATTAGTAACAAAATTTCCCTTTACTTGTTGGATGATCAAGTCTGAATCTCCCATAATTGAAACTTTTATGGCTTGTAAGGATTTTACTAGCTTAAGGCCTAGCAAGAGAGCTTCATACTCAGCCATATTGTTGGTGCACCTGAAGTTTAACCTATAGGCTCTGCCCTCTGCATGACTGTTTTGTTTGTTATGTATCCAAACCCCTGCTCCTGCCCCCAACTTGTTGACTGACCCATCAAATTCAAGAAACCAGAGGACTTCTTGGTTAAGGGAAGGTTTGTCAACTGTTATGGGAGTTGGCATCAACAACTTGAGATCTTGGTTTACCTTTGATTTTTCTTTTGGAACATTTTTGTTAATTGATTTCTCAACCTGCATTTCTTGAACAGTAGTCTCTTCATTTGTCTGCTGGTCTTTTTTGAGTGCGTGGAATTCCTCATCACCTGTGGGGTTTGTTTTGTCATTGAAGAGAATGTAGGAGTCAATGTCAGAATGGACAACATATATGGGGAAGTTTTGAGGTTTTTCTTCACTGCTGACCATGTATTTCATAAGTGTTTCTCTGTATAGTCTTTTTGGTTGCCCAAAGACAGAGATGGTTGCATATGACATGTCTAGTTGTAGGGAACCTTGGAGTTTAGCCCCCCATGATCTTGATAACAGCATCCCATATTTAGGTGGGATGTCAACAACCACCACATCCATGAGAATTGTTTTATTTGGGTACTGAACAAGGGACACACATAAGTCTTTTATCAAGCCTAAACACTTAACTTGGCTGGAGTCAAATGAGAATAGGTCCTTATATGGTCTTGTAATATCTAGATTCAACCATTCCATGACTGATTTCGGCATCAGGTTATGAGAGGCACCTGAGTCAAACATTGCATTGTGTAGTATCTTATCATGAACATGTAAACTGACATAAAAAGGTAAGATCCCTGTGACTACTGTCTTTCCATCAACCTCTGGACCGAACAGCAATTCTGGGGTATCATCCAACACATTGACATTGTCTTTATTACGAGTAAGTTGGAGGGAATTCTTGATTTGTTGTTTGTAGATGTCATGCTTGGCTAGTTCTAAGAGAGGGATGGCTACCTTCAGTTTGCCAATTTCAGCTTCCAAGTCAAAGGGTCTTTCATATTGAACCTTAGTGTTGTGGGTGACAACCTTTTCTTTGTTTAGTAAGTTTCCTTCTTGATCCTTGTCTTGATCTTGAAGCTTGTCCTTGTTACTGACCTCTTGAGGAATGTTAGTTGGGTTGGGCTGTAAGGGTGATGACTCTACTGGTTGCTGTTTTGAGGGAGAAGTTACAGCTATTTCCTCAACTGTTACCTCATCTGTAATTGGACCAGTTTTGTCACTTGGGTCTGTGATAATAGCTTTCTTAGGCTGTGTTGTGCCCTTTGTCTTGTCAGGCTGTGTCACATTTATAGTTCTGCTTCTTAGCTTATATTGTTTATGAACTTCATAAACAGCTGTGTCATATCCTTGTTTAAAGTCAAATGACTCACCTGACCTGGTTTGGAATTGCTGAATGTCGTCATCTTTATGATCCTCTTGACTTAGAAAAACTTGCTGCTCATCATTCAGGCCCATCAGGTTAATGTGGGTGTCATCTGTTTGTTCATCCGAAGTGGATGCCTCAGTATAGTTTTCCTGGAAAGGAGGTCTTATGTCTGGGTCAGAACTGGTCTTGCCAACATTTGGGTTTTGATTTCTCCTAAAGTTTGGATTCCTGTTAGGGTTATTTTGTGGTGCATCCCATGATGGCTTTCTCTCAACTGATTCTACTCTGTCCCCCAATCTCTTCATGCCAGTGAGTATTGCATCCAGTTTTTTATCAAAGGCTGAAGGTTCTTCTTTGATGGTGGTCCTCTTTTCTAATCTTGCCCTGTTTCTCTTAGCAATCAGGTTTACTTCCACTGTGACAGCAACCTTTTGGGCATCTTGGAGAGTTTCAGGTGCTCTTTCCTTTAACTGATATGCCATGTCAGGGTCAAATCCATCAGGGAATTTGTACAAGGCTAAATCAGGAGGAGGTCTTAAGTTTTGTGGTATGGCGTTGTATACGTTGTTAAATCTGGCACAATATTCCAGAACGGTCTCTTGAGGACCTCTCTTGATTGTGTCATATTCCCCAAGTATGTGCAAGGGATCTTTCTTTTTCTCCCATCTGTTAGTAAAGGCTTGATAAAGCTCATCAGGGGTTGTGATGGTATTTGCAGCTAGTGATCTAAACCAAGTTCTTACATCCCCTGTGAGGCTCTGAACAAAGATTCTCATTCTCACACTGTCATAATCTATTTCATAGTTTTCAAAGTGGTCTTGCATCCTTCTGGCATGCTGACTTGCTGAGAAAGGGCCAGTGGAGTCAAAATATGAGATTTTGGTTTGGTAATCCTGAGGTAAAGCTGCAGGATTAGCAGGTAATTGCAAAGGTGCATATCTGTTAGCCATATTCACAAGGTTTGGGGGATTGACAAGGGCAACTGGGACGAAAGGAACGATGGGTACCACAGGGGTGACAGGTGTAGCAGCACCTAGAGTGTTGGTCAAGGGGATATGGGCAGTGGATGAAGAAGTGAGAGGAGTGCTTTGAGATGTGGATGGTGAACTAGGGGAATTGGGGGTAGACCGAAAAAGAACCTTGATTGGGGTAGAAACAGGGTTAGGATGAACTGTCTCTGGACTCAAATCAGCAAGATTTTCCTGCTCTTGCTGCTTCCTAATGATTCTAGGGATGGTGTTAGGATTTTCAAAAACAGGGGGTGGATTTGGGTCAGGATTTGACCTAGTGTACCGTGGATTCTTCTTGGGAGCCAGCTTCTAACTAGTTTTTGAATATTTTTTAGGAAAATTTTTTATATCTGCAAGGACTGGATAAGATTTTGGAATGGCTATATAGATCTCAAAGCTAGTATGAAGATTGACTGAAGCAGCTCTTCCCTAAAGCTGTTAATGTAAAACAGAAACAGTTTTGAAGGTTTCCTGGCTGATATTCAGGCTTCATCTGTAGCTTTAGGAGATATATAGTAATTAGAAAATCCTAAAGAGTTCCCCAGTGGAGTCGCCAATTATGTTAACACCCAGGTTGTTCCCTTTGACTCCCAAGGGAATACGGCCGGGGTAACCACTAACCAATCTTTGGATTACAGCTTCTAGCCAGGCTGTAATCAGAGAGGGCTCTCTCTTTAAGGTTTTAACTCTGTTTGTGTATAAATTTTAGGCTAGTTATGATTTTCAAGATTTGTTTTTGTATTTGGTTGGAGAATGTTCAGTCAGGATATATATGTGCTCACACTAGAATGTTATAGGTCATTGGGCATGGAGTCAGTGGTCCTTTAGATGTTTGGTGTGCTATGTTGATATGATAGTGATGCTGCAGAGCTGGATAACTTATCTGGGAAACAACGCTTTGGAATTTTGGTTAAGTGTGATGTATTCAGTTTATGAAAGGCAGTTAAGAATCTTTCAATAAAAGGATGTGTGAAGAAGTGAGAATATCATTTAGAAGCAACTAAGAATTTCTAGATAAACATCCACAGTTATTGAATTAACGCAAACATGAGCACTCAAGATTTCATGTCCATGGTTAATTCAGAAGAAAACATTTACAGCAATAAAAGATTGAGCACAGAGTGTTATGAATCATGTCCTGTACTATTCCTTTTCTCTATTGCTAGATTTGATGAAAACATGAGTATGCAAATAACATAAGAAGATAAACAGAGATTTAAGAAAACTTATTATTCCACCAGACAGCACAAGAATTCTGCAACAGCACGCAGGTCATCAGCAAGACATCAAAACTTCAGGAAATCACTGAGCTAGTCCAGCCCTTTGTATTAGATGATTCTGAAAGTGTACAATATATTTTCCTCAGAGTAAAATTTCCAACCCTTAATGCCTTGCTAAGGGGGGTATATATACAAAATTTACATAAGAAAATATCAAGAAAAGGAGTTAATGGCTCATAAGTGTTATGCCAACTCCTGGAGCTTTGTAGTCGAGAAAGTAAAAGCTGCAGTAACTCTTTATTGCTTTAGCTGTCAAAAATAGTCAGAAATTGATGACTTGGTGGGTGTTGAAGTCGGCTGAGGCTAAGCTGTCCAAAATTCTCGTATTCTCTTATCCTTTGGGCTAGCTGTCGTTGTGCATGTGCTGAGTCATTTTTCAGCTGCTTTAAATGCTAACCTTTTTCTGCTGTTTGTCTTCTAGTGAGCTGGAGAGGGCAGTGACCGAGCAACTGAGGCTACCGTGGCAAGATTTGAAGCATTGCTTGCCACCAATCCTCCTTAGGCATTTGATGTCTCCGAATTTTTATCAAAGTCTCATCGGCCTCTGTATATCTATAAAAGTTAGGAGGAGTTTCAAAAAGATGATTTACCTCATTCTCAATAAAGAACAGGCCTTCAAGTTTATCATATAAGCTCTGTCCTGTGGGAGGCACTGTTTGCTCAGATGTACTGCCAGATGCAGTAATTTGATTTTCAATATAGGTTGCCATTCTGTTGGCAAATTGATCTCCGGAGATCAGTCTTCCTGCACCGCTTAGGAGGCTGGGCAGTCCCTTTGCTTGCAGCACTGCCATCTTGACTTTATATTCCTCCACATCAGCTTGTATCTCATAGCACTTCCTCTCCACAGTTTGTACATAGTTCCTGAGAGTTAGTACCTTCTTGGTAGTGAGGACAACCTCTGTTCTGTTGGCAATGCCTATGGCTGCCAGTTCCTCCTTTTCCTGCCTGTTCAGGAAGTCTATCATTCTGTTGGCCTGTTCAGGTCTGTCTCCCAGTAATGTTTTGGCCTTATGAATTTCTGCTTGTGCTTGGCCCATTAAGTCCATCTGCTAATGTATTGTTTTGATTGACCTCCATTGTTGAGTGATGGATTGGCCAATTTTGGCCCATAGAATCCTTCTTATATCGGCCATGGCAGTCTCTAGATTCAGCTCTTTCTCTAAGGCCTTTATCTTGTCTTTTAGGGCCTTTATTTCTCTGCCCTGCTCTGCTACAGTTACTTTTGATTTGTCATACTTGGCATCCAGTTCTGCCAATTTTTCCTTGGCCTTCTTTATCTCATTTGCCTGGAGCTCCATTTCCTTGATGGCCTTAGTCAATTCTTCTACACTTGTGCTGGCATCTGGAGCTGTTGTTGTACCTATTGTTTCTGTTGTGGGGGCCACTGCTGCCCCTGTAGTTGTTGCTGTTGTTGAAGTAGTTGGAGGAGCTTGGGATGTGGATTCCCCCTGTTTGTCTTGTAATGCTCCTTCCAGCTCTTTCTCCAAATCCAGGACCTTCTGGTTTAGCTGCATTATCAGGTCCAGTTGGTCATCAACCTGCTTTTCCTTTTGTAGCTCTGCTGTTTGAGGATGCTCTGTGGGCAGCAGCTTCAATCTCTTCTTTAATGCGTTTAGGTCATCTTCTTTCTTCTTTAGAAGGGCCTTTACACCCTTTGGATCACTAGGATCATGTCCTAGATCAATAATGATGTCCTCAAGTGATTTTATTCTATTGTCTTTGGCCAGGGAGGACATTCTCTCAAAATCGAACTGTGTGTTGGTATTTTTTAGGGACTCCTTTAGCTCATGGGCCATGTTTGCCCTCTCCACCAAGGTTGCATAAACCATCTCTCCAGCTTGCTTGTGGAGTTCAATTTGGTCCATGGGATGGATGTCTTTGGCCATGACCTCCACCCTTGTCTTCACAAAATCTGCAGCTGACTTAGGCTGCGGTATTGTAGGCTTAAAGTGACTGAGGATGATTTTTTCCTCTTTGATGTCATATACAGACATTAGCCTTTCTTGCTGGGCTGGTGTTGCATCTAGAAATTGTTTGTACAGCTCTACCCTTAGCAAGTCATTCTGTGCCTTTATTTGCTTGAAAGAAGCCTTAGTGCTTTTAGGCTTCTTGCTCTGCTGAGAGGAGGAAGACACCTCCAAACCAAGTTGCAATCCTTGCTCCTGCTGAAAGGAGCTTGTCCCTGTGTGCTGGCTGCCCTCCCTGTCTTTCCTTGCACTGTCGAAGACATCTTCAGTGATGTCTTCTACCTCTGGGGAGTCTACCCTTTGCCTTTTGGCTCCTGGTTGTTGGGAGGATCCACTAATAGGAGTGGACTCTTCTCTATCTATTTTCATACCCCTTTCCTCATGTGCCGGGGTCTGCAAAGTTGGAGCAGTCAATGGCTCAGTTTGTGGAGGTGGAGTTTGCATTGCCGGAGCTGCTGGTAGCTCCGTTTGTGGAGGGGCAGTCTGCTCTTGTTGCTGTTCTGGTTGCTGCCCTTGCTGCTGCTCATTTGAAGGGGCAGGCTTTTCTTTCACTGTTTCTTCTTCTGCACCCATTATTCCTTTGCCTTTGTCAGTACCTGGTGTTGCTGTAGAGGGTACCTGTGTAGTTGGTGCAGCTGTTGTGGCCGAGGTCCCTTCTCCTGCTGAATAAGGCCGTTTGAAAGGTACCTGCTGCACAGAGTCTAGGTCAATAGTTTTTTCAAGCTCCTTTACATTCTTTAGCATTGTCTCTTCTTCAGTTAGTTTTTCAACTAGAGTACCCTGCTGCCATTCTTGCTGGTTGGCATATCTTTCAATGTGTGGGTATTGACAATGCCTATAACCTAGAAGCCTGTACTTGGTTCTTCTAGCAGTGATGAAGCCTTGAGGGTCATAAGGGACCCACCGAAAACTATATGAGAGCTTGTATTTATCTTTGAGGATTAGGTCGGCATCTTCCCATCCTTCTTTCTTATTCATGATGAAGGGGCCCAACTGGTGTTTGAACTTGAGGTGGGCCTTCTTTTTGGAGCTGTGGAAGTGGGTGAGGTCGGACTGAATCAACTGCCTATAATACTCCAGGGCAAATATCCTCATAGGCACATATTTTGGGAGCCTGTATGGACAGAGCTCACAGCCATAGACTCTGATGACTGTATGATTCTCATATAGGTACCAATCACCTATTTTGTATTTTTTGGAAAGCTGCAGAGCTTTCTGTATCTCAGTTGATATTCTGGGAGGAGGGGACCTCATCAATAGGCAAGAGACTGGGTATACAAATTGGTCAACAAATTCACAATAGGAATAGGGTGAATTTGAGACTTTGTGATAGACAGAGGTCCAGAAGATAACAGATCTTCTTTCCCCTCTATAATCCAGCTTTTTGATGTAGCATGGAAAAGCCTCAGACTGATAGTACATGAAAAAGTGATAGAGATAGGCCGAGTACTTGAAGACACCCTGTCTGTCCACTTTGCTCAACTGATCATGAATCTTGTTAGCTATGAACTTGGCAAAGTTATATTTGCGGGCAGGGGGTTGGCCTGGGCTGTAAGCAGCTAGCAATACCAGCATTGTTTTATCCACATGCTCGCTGGTTCTGTATCCCAGCACATAAGCAATCATGTCCAGTAATAGTCTGCCTACTTCAGTAAAATAGACATCCAGATAAGGAGGTGGCCCTGTAGGCTGGCACTCAGGTCTCATGAATGTCCTGGTGACCTTTTGAATCTCCTCACTGGTCATCTTGGCACCAGTGTCCAGCAGATAATTCATGGAAAATGGGAACAACAGCTCTATCTGATCAAAATGGAGCATTTTATTGATGGATTCAGGATTAATGTAAAAGAGGATCCTCCCAGATGGAGAGCTAATAGCTCTGTGCTGCACATCATAGTTTTCTGCACATAGGCGAATGATCTCAGGAAAGACATTGACAGAGGGGAGACAATAGTATGGCAGGTTTGACTCCCATATCCCATATGTATCATGACCATTCAGGTAGTCCTCTCTCAATTGCCTGAAGGTCTGCAGAAAGTCCCTGTTACCCACAAAGTCTTCAATGAGGTAGTCCTTGTCAGCAAAGGGCAAGGCCTCCAGGTCTTTATTTGGTGGATTTAATGGAGCTACACTGAGGGCTGAGGGTGCAGGGGCAGCCATTGTATAATCTGATTTTGAACAAGGTGAGTGTAATGGATTGCAAGGTTCCTCAGAGCTTAAGTGACAGACTCACTGTAGACAATGTTTGAAATGTTTTTCACAGTGGAAAAGGCAGGCTGGTTTCTGCAGTTTTTGGTAAATTCACAGGGATTGTGAATTGCTAGGGGTAAATTGCAGAGGGTATGTGTAATTTACTTTGGTAAGAAGCTGCAGCTGGTTCACACCCGACAAAAGGGAACAATGCCGGGCACCTCGAGGACAAATTCACAGTTTTGGTCCGCGGATCGACTGTTTCAATGTCGAAGTATAGTGCTGGGGCAATGCAGGTTACTTTAGCTCTCATTTAAGTAGCAGACAATGCTTAATTGTGGAACTTGACAGGTGTTTTAATGGTGAATTTGCAGAGAAATGGTATGCATGGGCGAAATGGGAGAATTATGGTGAATACCTGGACAAATCGCTTAGAAAGCCTGCGGGCCGAACGGTGAAGGCTGAATGTAGCTGAGTTGATGAGTTGGCACGGTTGCAAATTTGAATTTGGAGGTCCGGAGGCGATTTGGCAGTGAACCAGCGGCAACGGCTATGTCTTCTTCGCTTGAAAATGACATAAAACGGCCCAAACCGTGACTTTTAACGACGAATTTGGAAAAAATGAGTAATTGTGATGTCAGCATGACGTCATGGCGGGCCCGGGTACGGAGGGTGACGTGGCTGCTGAGGTGTAGGCCAGCGTGGCCGGACACGGTGGCGGGCGGATACGGTGGCAGGGCTACGTGGAGGGCCACGCAGCGCGGGGGCAGGAGATGGTGCTACGTCATGATGACGCATGGATGACATTAGGGAGAGGTGGTAACGGGGAAGGTGGTAAGCGGTTTCCCCGCACCACCTTTGGGCAAAGGCAGTATCGGGGAGGGGGGCTCCGAACAACCCCGCCGCCTGCCACGCGTCCCATGTACGGGGCGGAAAACCACCGTTCCCCGGACGCTAAAGGTCGGCAGATCCAGATCTGAAAATACCCGCCCACCGTTGGATCGGGGGTGGCAGACGATGGACGGCTGGCGGGCCTCCCGACGGATCGTGCATGTTGGGGTGGTCCCGCTGGCATATTAAAATATTCAAATTAATACTTTGGGCGGAGAACTTTAGGTTTAAGGGTTTTTTGTGGGTTTTTCGGGTCAAGGATTAATCTGAAGGGGGAGGAAGGGTTAAAAAGTGGGTTTTAAGCAGAGGGAAGGGGTTTTTGTGGAATTCTTGAGCAGAGGTGAGGTGAGGGCTTAGAGGGAGGTTATCACTCCAACCAGAGGTTAGAGCAATCCCATGACAGGGTTGACCATAGTCCCTGGTGGACTAATGTCCCCCTTTAGACAAACTTTATTTAGCTATAGTGCCTAAAAGGGAGGATATTTATACAAAGCTAGGGATTTATACACCATGGTGTTATAATAGTAGGGAAAAGGTAACATAGGGGATTTAGATAATAGAAGTCATGGGTTAATATGGATGGAAAAGGTAAATGAGGAGTGAAATCACTAAGTTTATGTGCAGATAACTTAGCTTAGGGAGTAGATCAAAATAAAAAGATTTTTAGACAAGAAATGTGGCTTTTAAAGGAATAAGAACCACCATAAAACCTCAAATTCTTCCCTGAATCTCAACTGATGAAGGGATGTTAGTAATGAATGTGAAAGGGGAAAATGTGAAGTTAGACATGCTCCTCTGCTTTGCTGCAACATGATGGAGAAGAAGGCCTTCTCAATCCATTGATTTTCCTTTGTGAATAGGTTAGCACACATTCAATTGTAAGGAATGACATTTCTGCAACCCCATCTGCCTACCCATCTATTTGCCTAGCATTTTTTTGTTTCTTCTTGGAGGGTGCACTTAGACTTGCAGACCCTTATTTGCCTTTTCTTTTCTCTTGGCTTTTTCTTTTGATTTTCTATCTAGAATTACCCTTATTGCTTCCAAGGTCCCAGATTACGCAGTTGGGAACCTTAATTCTCTACCTAAGCTACTGGTCTGCCAAGATTAAACAGTTTGGACAGACTTCTTTCTCTATTCTACAACAGAAAATTGAAACATGGCATGGTCCAGATTAGGCTATTGGACCATCCATCAAAATTGAGTCAACATAAAACTATATACACACATTGTTTTCTCATGGAAATATGGGATCTTTGTATCACCAAAGCAGAGCATATTTGGAACTTTCTTTGCCAATCATGAAATATGAAACCTATTGATATAGGTAGCTAACATAATGCAGCTCAGATTCACTAGGAGTGAAACCGATCCAAACCTATGTCTGACAGGTGCAAACCCTCTCATTTATAGAAGACAAAGGGAGTTGGATTCGGAATGTGGGAAGATAAGCTGCAAGCTTGTGACTGCCTCGAGGATCTTAACTTTCAGAAGTTATATGGTAATGATGTCGGACCAGATTTGGGAAATGCCTTTGAGTTTCATAAACTCATTCGCGTTGATGTTCTCGGAGAACCTCCATTCGAACATATGTGTGCAGCTCATATTTGGTTGAGCCTCATTGGATTGGTACCAAGAATCTTCTAAGATATCTTCAGGGCACAATCTCTCATGAATTGAGATACACTGCCGGAAATATGAAACCACATGATTATTCGAATGATGAATGGGCAGGAAGTATGGAGGATCACTAGAGCACTTCTCAGTGCTGTTTGGAATCTGCCTTGATATCCTAGATGAGTAGGAAGTAGAAGTCGGTGACTCTAAGCACCACGAAGGCAGAATACATTGCTGATAGTATGGCCTTCTGTGAGGCAGTTTGGTTGCTGAAGCTCTTCAATGAGCTGTTTGTACACATGATGAATACCACTGTGAATCTTTGTGACAACCAGAGATGGGATTCGATTATTGAGGAATCCTGTATTTGACAATTGCTCCAGCAGATAGACATCAATTACTGCCTTATCTAGAATATGGTAAGTCGATGATCAAGGTGGCTCCATCACACTGAGATGATGTACAGGACAGAGCCCTGAGGAAAGATTAAATTTGTGATTTTCCTGAACGACTTGGAGTCGTCGAGAGACCTTTGTAAAAGGGTCCTGCATGCTGCATACATTAAGCTCTAGGAGCTTTGGGGGGCTTGCAGTTCTATTGGAGCAACATACGACCACAGGGTGACTCACCCTCTCCTGGTGGTGTGCACTGAAACAAGATGATTCACTCTCTTATGGGACAAGATGATTCACTCTCTTGTGGGACAAGATGATTCGCTCTCTTGTGTAGTAGGATGATTAGTTCTCCTGTGAGGCCTGGATTGATGTGTTCTCCATGGCGATTGTAGCAGGATTGATGTGTTATCCTGTGAGACCGGGATTGATGTGTTCTCCATGGCGATTGTAGCAGGATTGATGTGTTCTCCTGTGAGGCCTGGATTGATGTGTTCTCCATGGCGATTGTAGCAGGATTGATGTGTTCTCCTATGAGGCCTGGATTGATGTGTTCTCCATGGCAGCCTGGATTGATGTGTTCTCCATGGCGATTGTAGCAGGATTGATGTGTTCTCCTGTGAGGACAGGATTGATTAAGTTCTCCTGTCGAGGCATCCTACCCATGCAGTCTGGGACTCATGGGAAGTACCTCTCATCTGATCAATGAGCAGGGAAATGAAGTTAGGGACCATAGTAGTACCGATGGACGCATCGTTGTATCTACCGTACTCCCTACGCTAGGATGTCCTCCATTGATCTGGGATCAATGATACTGGTCTGGGACCAGTGGTAGGAGTTGTACATGCTATGACGCTGACTTCGGGTCGGCTGAGACTGGTCTGGGACCAGTGGTACATACTCCGAGATTGACTTCGTGTCAGTGTAGTACTGGTCTGGGACCAGTGAGAGTGGTACATACTATGACGCTGACTTCGGGTCGGTTGAGACTGGTCTGGGACCAGTGGTACACTCTCTGAGACTGCGACAGTGGTAGGAGTGGTACTTACTATGAAGCTGACTTCGGGTCAGTTGAGACTGGTCTGGGACTAGTGGTATGCACTCTGAGACTGAATTCAGGTCAGTAGAGAATGATATGACTCATTCTCGATCAATTCTTCTTCTTCATAGTTCAGCAGAGATGAGCAGAGCAGAGCAGAGCCAGCAGAGCAAAGCTAGCAGAGCTGAGCTGAGCAGAGCAGAGCCAGTAGGGCTGAGCAGAGCAAATCTGAGCCAGCAGAGCTGAGCAGAGCAGAGCAAAGCCAACAGAGTTGAGTAGAGCCAGCAGAGTTGGGCAGAATAGTGCAGGGCACTGATGGCAGAGATAGTACAGTCGGACTTATGGATCAAAGGATGGAGTTCTCCCTAGTTGAGAGGGAGTGTTAAATTGGAAACTAGGGCCAAACTCCATGTAGGTCGTCTTATTTATGGCGGCTGATATTTTTATTGGATCCCTCTCATCGAGAGGTGTAGGATTGATCCAAAGATCATCCGATTCCAATAAGTATTTATGGAGATATGAATTTATTTTGTTTATGTAATTATAATCAAGCCGACCAGCACATATGTAGGCTCTAGAAGCCCAACCGATGTGTCTATTCAACCTCTACATCTTTAGTATAAATCAGAGAGGATTTTGGAGTCATTAGCACAACACATTCTCTAGGTGAATTCCTCCTCTCCACGTCTTGGGTTTTTGGAGAGGGAGAAGACACATAAAGAGAATACGTTGAATGGACTAGCTACAGATATAGCTGTAATAGAATGAGCCGCAGTCCATACGCTATGATGAGGGCACATCCACGCAGCAGATGAGGTCTTAGCTACGTTGGCAAATGAAGATCTATATACGCATACGCAACAATGGAAGACTTCTACACTCGGTCAATGTAAGGCCATATACGCCGTTCATGAAACGTGATGAATCTCCCTACGTGCAGTTCATGACAACGTGATGCCCTCAGTCAACGTAAGGATGATATACACTGTTGTCAAAGCAGAGTTCACGCAGACAATTACACGCAAATCATACAACTAATGTGATGCCCTAAACTCTAGACAGAGATCAATATAGACGCAACTAAATCTATGAAGCCACAATACATTGCAGTCATGGTCCTGGAGATACTTACACGTAGACAATTACACGCAAATCATATAGCTAATGTGATGCCCTAAACTCTGGACAGAGATCAATATAGACACAGCTAAATCTATGAAGCCGCAGTACATTGCAGTCATGGTCCTGGAGATACTTACACGCAAATCATACAGCTAATGTGATGCCCTAAACTCTGGACAGAGATCAATATAGACGCAGCTAAATCTATGAAGCCGCAGTACATCGCAGTCATGGTCCTGGAGATACTTACACGCAGATAATACACATTTATATAGTGTTCATGATTACGTTCATATGTTGGGTATAGACTAAGCTGCAGTTAGAAGAAGCACTGTCACCGTTATATGCGTGACACAAAAACAGTTCAAGAAGACTTGTTATCCGCAGTGAATACGCTGTACAAAGAAGGGAAAATGAGGAACCCTAATCTACCAAGATACACAGTCAAAAGAACGTTGCCTGTAGAAGCCTAATCAGAGTGTTGTAACACAGTTAATGAACCTGTTCACGCAATCAAGGATGGAAGAATCGCAATCATTATAACAGTGACTTAATCGCAGTCATAGTTGTTGTAGATGCAGATTGTACATGAAGGAGCCAACATAACTGTAGAAGTATGTGATCTGGGCACATCTATCTTGGATAGTTGAAGCATACTTCGGATAAGGATACAGTGAATGAAACACCTCCAGTCTTGATGTGAGATGATTGCAACAACCATCTCGGCTTCGATTGGATAAAGAACCTTAGTATATGGATCTTAGTGACTTACATCTTGTACAACAGTGACTTAATATATGCAGTCACATATCAAAGATCATAGGCAGCAGTGTAAACGTTGGACAATCATGTATATATGCTGTAGTCATGGTTAGTAATCACAAGTATGGGTTGTATGATGAATCATGAAGCAACAAGACACATGGGAAACATGAAGTATGAGGTCATGGACAACTCAATGTATGGGCAACACAATGATCATGAGCAACATGAAGATGCATGATGCAACATGATGGCACTATACGGTAAGGTGTGACAGATGAACGAAATGGATAGGTAACGTCGTCACTTGGGAGATTCAGTTGAAGCAGAATGTCTTCAACTGATCTCATTGTTATAGAAGATGATCTATGCTTAGATCTAGACAAGTCAAAGTGTTGACTTTTGTTGTAATTGTTCTCTCTCTCTCTCTCTCTTTCTCTGCTGAACTTTGAAGATAAAAGAAGATTTGATCAAAGGGTTTCCCCACACATTGTGGGGTTTGTCCCTGGCTCGCACCACATCTTGTTTCCTCTTGTCTTGGCTTGTCTTCTGCGTTTTATATTTATGTTCTATCTGCAGTTTATCTTAATGTTGATGTGATAGCTAACTGTGAAAATTTAAATAAATTGCTCTAGCATAGAACACACCTAAAGTTAACACCCATCTATGTCAAAGATTTAGCTTCTATTGAAGAGACATAATGACGTGTTTGGAAGACTTAATGAACAAATGTTATACCAATTTGGCATTGTATTTACAGAGAGGATGAGAATAGTTTTAATGACTTAAGAATAGTTTTAAGGACTTAAGAATATACTTTTGATAATAAACTTGTGTTCAACAATAAACATTCTAATAGAGATGTTTTATAGACATTTTTAATATCATGGAGGCAACATGGTAGTGAAGAAATTAGACATGCAATTAAGGGTAATGGAAAACATAATAACATCATAATAGGATTTTTCCTACAACATCTTTTACAAATTTCAAGGGAAAGGTTCCACCACTATATGTAAGGGTGGATTGTTAAATATACATGTACCTAACATGAAATATCAATTTGATTCTCAATACCAAAGCATGATAATCAACATTACAATTATTACTCTATAGTAAATTGAAAGATATTTGGGATTCAAGGTTAAAGAATGAAAATAACTTATTGTAAAAATATCAATATATGGTAAACTAGGAAATTTTTTTTATTACTATAAAAATTACAAAATTGAAATATTTTTTCCTATATTTAATTGTGGAGGTAAAATAATATTCCTTGGGATAGTTTAAAAAAAAATATTAAGAAAAAAATAATGATGAAGATCATTTTGTCATTTTGATAATCTTATGACGCAAATATAATGTCATATATGAAGATTTTGAGATTTTATTTTAATTGTGATATGCCATTTTATATTAAAACAACTTTTGTTTTCAATGGTACTAGTAAGGATGTTTCTATTAATAAATGTTGGGAATGGGCCCGGAATTCTTACATTTGTTTTTTGAGACAAAAAACAATTGTTGAAACAAAGAGTTTACTACCTTTTAGGCTAGCTAACCAGTTCAGACAAAAAAAGGCGACCATTGTATACTTTGCAAAAAGACCCAAGGAGGAAACTGCATTTACAAAATAACATAACTGATAGGGAGAATTAATGATAACTAGCTAAAGAACAAAAGAAATTCTCCAAGGCACGTAGTAGAGATCACCATGAACCACGTTAACCTGCTTCAAATCCTCTAGAGTGGCGATTCCTCTTACAATCAGCAAGAGCCCTAGGGCTAGGACCTCCAAGAGTCGCCCTTCTAGCAGAAGAGGAGGAGACTTCCAATGCTACCACCCGATAACTAAGCAAGTGAATTTCCTCCCTCAACCCATCCAAATAACTTTCCATTTCAACATGCTGAGATAACAACTTGGCCTCCAAAAAGAGGAGGCAGGGGCACCTTTGCCTCTTGACCATGTCTGCGAGTTTTTGAATTGAGGTAAGTAGGGCCTAGGTTCCATTTAGTAGTCTATCGATCACATTCGATGCATTGATGTTCTCCTGAGGGTTGGAATTTCAAGCCATTCTAAAACTCGAAGCTCTGCAACCCGAAAATGAAGAATTCACACCAAAAATTCCCACTCAATGAAACAATTGAAAGGGAGGAGGAGCCAATACCCAACAACTAGAAGCAGAGGAAACAATTATAGAAACCAAGGAAGGCCAAGATGGATCCTATTAGACAACTAATCCTTGTGATTATATATTGGGTTAGTTTGAGTAGTTATTGGAGTCAAAGAAGACCCATAAACTAATTCAATTGTTTCCTATATGTATTTATATGTACACATTGTACATCATTGATTGAGATCAATTAATATACATATGATTTTGGTTTCCAATTTGTGTGTTTTATAGTGGTATCAGAGCGGGTAGTTCATTCACCTTGTTGATTGAAGTAAGCCACTAATTTTGTGGGAAGCCAGAGGGAGTTTGCATAGATGGCAAGGAGATGAGATGTTTTCACAAATTTTCTTTTTCAAGAAATTCTATGAGTTGAAGGAGGAGGATCAATTGTTATAGAAGTTTGTATTGGAGAAATGATGCAGTAGTTCAGCTTGCATGAGACCCTTGCACCCACTCAGAGGATTCACACAGTTTCTTTTCAGGTTCACATAATCAACAAGTTCGATGATCAATGGTTTCAGATATGGAAACATCAATCTTGCATAGACTTGCTATGGCATTACAGCTCAGACGAATTGAAATAAGATTGAGATATGATGTAAAGACTTTAAAGGACCTGTAGACAGTAATAAGTTGTATTGAAGTTGGCAACCCAAATTTTATCGATTGTTTTCAATTGATATGTGCATGTGACTGTGCTGAGCACCCCTTCCCTTTCCTGGCTGAATATATTCGGGGAATTCTAGTGATTTTTCATAATGCTGCAGTGTTAATGAAGTCTGGCAGGGTCTCCATTCATATATCACACAAATTATCATTTTTGCATTAGGTTGTTCACGTTCAAGAGCTTGATAAAATCCATCAACGTGTATGGTGTCCGGTGGACAAGAAATTTTGAAATTTAACATGTCATTGCCAATATTATCAAGAATGGATTACCTGCACAAGACTCTAGCGAGTACCTCCCAAAACTCCGTGTGTTATCCGATATGTTGACAAGAGTTTCAATACGTGTTAATTCCAATCGAGTTTTTGTTGTGCGAAAGGTCCACCAAGAAATATTTTCAGTTAGCAAAGAAAATGAAGCAGCTTGAAGTCCTTCTGTATCCAATTCCACCACCCTCTTTCTCTCTTGATTTGGCATACACGACTGCACTTTGAACGTGTGAGGACCAACAAGACCTTTTAATATTGGACATCATAATTTGTTGTACAAGTGGAAAACCCATGAATGTAAAATTACGAGCCACAATCATGTGGGATTCCACAACTTGGTTAGCTTAGCTTCCTATACCACAAATAAGCATCTCAAAAAAATTTGTCTATGTCATAAATTTGCTATTGATTTGGATGCTTCAATTTTTTTATAGTGGCTCTAAAAAAAGGAGCAATGAGGGGGTAATTTCAAAGTAACAGTTTCAAACTATGATTTTATCTTTACATTCGGGGGTTTTACAAGTGATCGAGATCCTCACAAGCATGGTTTTGTTCTAGCTCAATTATCTGGAAATTCTGTCTATACAAATTTATTTTTTCTAAAGAAATACATGCTAAGCTTAGCCAACATATTTCACATGTCATCATTGATGTGTTTTCAATGTTTTCACAAGCTTCCAAGCTCTTGAAGACATCATAGGAAGGATAATTCAAAGGAAGGATAATTGCGTTGAAGTATTTGAAGAAAAACCAAACTTGATAATAAATCAAGTCAAAGGATGTTTGCAAACATGGATTAACGCTGTCAGGAGTATCATATTGCAATTTGACTGTTGCCGCAATCCAAAGGTAGCTACAAGAAATTGACATTAGTTTTTTATTAAGCTTTAAAGTTTAATTTTGGTTTAAAAAACAAGAAAAACAAAGGGCATTGTGAATATAAAAGTTTATATAGTTATTTGGTATACTAAAGGTCACAAGTTCAAATCTTTGGAGACAATTTTGGAAGTTGTTAAGAGGACATAATTTTTGCAATAGTTTCACTTTTATTAGAACATTGTTGATCTTATGTTGTAAGTTTATTGGGTGCATTTCTGGTGGTAGCTGACACCATTTTTCAAATTTGATTGTTGGAGAAAATGGCCAAAATCAATGATTTGTTACAATTATTATGCAATTTAATGTCATCTAATGTTCATAATAGTGTCCAAGTTAGCAATGAAATGCTCTTTGACATACAAACATGTTTACAAAATGCTAAAAACAAAATTGAATTCTTGGATCTAGAGTCTCGGTTTCATCGAGATGAACTACATGAATTACAAAAGAAGAATTATGAACATGTTCTTGTTCAGAACAACAGTTTGTTTGAACCTGATCATTAGTCAGAGAATGATCAGAGTAATGAAGTAATTTCAGGAGAAAATTTGCATGCAGTTAGAAGTTATAATGAAACCTGTTATAAGACCATGGGAAGAGATTACACATAATAAACACAAAATTGGTTTGGGTTATAACAAGGATATCCTGGATGTATCTTTTCACATTCTAGGTTTTGCTAAACCTATACAATTCCGAAGTGTTGGATTTCTAGATGGTGTTGTTCTGCAACAAGTTGATAGATGCCAACAGTGTAAAAGAGTTGAACATGTGAAATATCAATGTTTTGATCTTCACCCATATGATCATTGTGGAAAGCGCAATCACCATACAAGTAGATGTTCTAGAAATAAGACTACTGCAAGAGATCAACTAAATTTTGGAAGGTTTTATTCTTGGGATTGGTGAAGAAAGGATTCTTTAAAAAAATAGGTCATTTCAAATCTCGTAAGACGTAATGCCATATGTTAGTTCAATTCGTGTAAGCCGTAATGCCAAGCCAAGTCTATGAAAGATTGATGTTTCCATATCTGAAACCATCGATCATCGAACTTGTTAAGTTTGTGAATCTGAAAAAAAACTGCGTGAATCCTCTGAGTGCATGCAAGAGTCTCATGTAGTCTGAACTACCACATCAAATCTCCAATACAGACTTCTACAACAATTGATCCTCCTCCTTCAACGCATAGACTTTCTTGAGGAATAAAAAAAGAGACTTTTGAGAAGCCAATGGAAAAGAGATTTTAAGGAGATATCATAGTAAAAGTTGAGTTCTTTTGCTTCAGAATTTGTCTACCATTTCGATGTTACAATATTTTGATAGTGTATACCACCTTTTATATTTATATGTACATCTCTATGTCAATTGCCAATGCGTGTAATAGCCTAAGATTCGAGGAAGACTTGCTTATAACTGAGATAACACATCGTACCATGTAGATTGAGAAGTCATGTAAAGAATTTAAAGGATATGTAGAAAATAATAAGGTGTATTGAAGTTGGAAACCTGAATTTTTTTTATTGTTTTCAATTGATATGTGCATGTGGCTGTGCTGAGTGCGTCTTCCCTTTCCTGGCCAAATATATTCAGGGAATTCCAGTGATTGTTCATAATGCGGCAGTGTTAATGAAGTTTGGCGGGGTCTTCATTTCTTTTGGGATTGAAGCAAGACATCAAATGAAGTTGTAGAATCTGATTCAGAAGAACGTTGATGACCCAGAGACCATTCATATATCACACAAATTACCACTTCTGCATTAGGTCGTTGACGTTCAAGAGAAGGAGAAAATCCCTCAACGTGTATGGTGTTTGGTAAATGAGAAATTTTGAAATTTAGCATGTCATTACAGCTATTATCAAGAATGGATTACTTGGACAAGACACTAGCGAGTACCTCCCAAAACTCTGCGTGTTATCCGACATGTTGAAAAGAGTTGCAGTGGATTGAGTGTGTTGATTCCAGTCGAGTTTTTGTTGTTGTTCGAAAGGTCAACCAAGAAAGATTTCCGGCCAACAAAGAAAATGAAGCAGCTTGAGGTCCTTCTGCATCCAATTCTAGACGTCGCTCTCTTGATTTGGCATACAAGATTGGACTTTTATCATGTGAGTACCAGTAGGACCTGTCAAGATTGGACATCATAATTCATTGTACGAGTGGACAACCCATGAATGTAAGATTAGAAGCCATAATCACCCCAGATTCCACAACTCGATTAACTTAGCTACCTCTACCACAAATCAACATCTCAAAATTTTCTGTTGACGTCATAAATTTGTTGTTGATTTAGATACTTAATTTTTTTTATAGTGGCTCTAAAAAAAAAGGAGCGATGATGCAGTAATTTCAAAATGACAGTTTCAAACTCTAATTTTATATTTGCATTCATGGGTTTTACAAGTGATCCAGATCCTTGCAAGCATTGTTGTGTTCTAGGTCTCAACTATCTGGAAATTTTGTCTATACAGATTTATTTTTTTCCTAAAGAAATACATGCCAAACTTAGCCAATATATTTAACATTTCATCATTGATGTTAGTAGTGCCAGGTCACTGTGTTTTCGATGGTTTCCACAAGATGTTGAGATCTTGAATACATCAGAGGAAGGATAATTGCGTTGAAGTATTTGAATAAAAGCTAGACTTGATAATAAATCAAGTCAAAGGATGTTTGCAAACATGGATTAATGTTAGTTGGAGTATCATATTGCTAGATAATTAATTAGAAGATATTCTTCTCAAACCAAAAATTTGATTGTTGTTGCAATCCAAAGGTAGCTACAAGAATTTGGTATCATTTTTTGATTGAGCTTTAAAGTTTGCTTTGGTTAAAAAAACAAGAAAAACAAAGGACATTGTGAATAGTAAAGTTTATATAGTTATTTGGTATACTGAAGGTCATAAGTTCAAATCTTTGGAGATAATTTTGGAAGTTGTTAAGAGGACGTAATTTTTGCAATAGTTTCACTTTTATCAAAACATTGTTGATCTTACATTGTAAGTTTATTGGGTGCATTTTCAATGGGAGCTGACACCCTTTTTCAAAGTTGATTGCTGGAGAAAATGGCCAAACTCGATGATTTGTTATAGTTATTATATAGTTTAATGTCATCTATTGTTCATAGCAGTGTCCAAGTCAGCAAGGACATACTCTTTGACATCCAAACATGTTTACAAAATGCTAAAATAAAATTTGAATTCTTGGAGCTAGAGTCCCAATTTTAGCGAGATGAACTACATGAATTACAAAAGAAGAATTCTGAACTTGTTCTTGTTCTAAACAACAGTTTGTTTGAATTTGATCATCAATCAGAGAATGATTAGAGTAATGAAGTTATTTCAGGAGAAAATTTGGATGCAATTAGAACTGATGATGTGAAACATGTTCTAAGACCATGGGAAGAGATTACACATAATAAACATAGAACTAGTTTGGGCTATAACAAGGATATCCTGGATGTATCTTTTCACATTCCATATTTTTCTAAACCTATACAATTTTGAAGTGCTGGATTTCTCGATGGTGTTGTTCCAGAACAAGTTGATATATGCCAAGAGTGTAATGGAGTTGGACATGTGAAAAATCGATGTTTTTATCTTCACCCACATGAACATTGTGGAAAGAGAAATCACCATACAAATAGATGTTCTAGAAAGAAGGCTATTGCAAGAGAGAAGCTAAATTGGATCGATTTCTTCTTAGGATTGGAGAAAAACATCCAAGAATATTTATAGGTCATATCAAAGGATATGTTCAAGAATGATGACTAGCCTTGCAGTGATGAATAATACTTCTCACCCTCCATCCAACAAGAGGGGAATTGTTGATTATCTGCTACAGGTTCAAGTTCGAGATGTCAAATGAGTCTGAGTCAGAGATCTACAATTTATCCTAAGCCACAACCTGTACCAGTTAGAGCCAAAGTTGTGAGACTTAATTTTTTGTTGATTGAGTTGTTTGTGAACGAGCACTTCCATATTTAGAATTCTTCTATGAACTACATTGAGTGTTCTAGAGTTTTTGGTCACCTTAAAACCAAATTTTTTGTTGTTCTGAGAAATTCTATGAAGGTTCTGGAGTTGGTGTTAGTTGAGACCTTGAGTTCTCCCATATTGGTTTATGGTCATCCTTAAAAACAATTTCTTGAGAGACATTCAACTATTGGTTGAGATGAATTTTTTCATTTTGAGCTCTTATTTTTGGACTTTGGTACATCCCTTCGGATTATGGAGGGAATGTTAGATAGTTAATCCTCGAGGTTAAAGATTGGGCTAGTTGGTATTATGGTGAGTAGTTATTGGAGTCCAAGAAGACTCAGAAACTGATTCAATTGTTTCTTGTATGTATTAATATGCACATATTGTACATCCTTCATTGCAATAAATATTTAATATAGTTGATTTTGTTTTCCAATTTGTGTGTCTTACAATGGTATTAGAGTAGAGGTTTATCTGTTTTGTTCATTTTTTTGAGCCACTTGTTTTGTGGCCTTCCTGGGCACCCCTCTTTTCACATACTTTGAAATCATTTAGAGCAGTCCATGTATAGCATTCTGAAAAATCTAGATGATTGAGAACATATGGAGAGCTTGGTGCATATTTGAATTAAAAGGAGAAAAAGGCACATGGAATATATGTTGAAAAGCTAGATGAATGAGAACATGTGGAGAGCTTGGTGCATCTTTGAATTAAAAGGAGGAAAAGGAATGTGGAATCTATGTTGAAGCAAGAAGAACCAGTTACCTGAAGAAGTTTGTAATAGAGAAATAGTGTTGTAGCATAAAGAAAAGGTATGAAATATTATTTTAATTGAATGAAATTTTTTATTAACCTTAAACTAAAAAGGAAGAGATCCATAGAGGCATGGTGATAAAAAAAATGCATTCGAAGAGTGGGAAAGAAGAATTTTTTTAAATAAAATGTTTTGGACATTGGAGGATAAAAGGATATTTTAAATATATTTTTCATGCTAGAATTGGTGAGTAAAATGCAGCAAAGATTTATCAAAGGGTAAAAGCGGTAAAAAAAAAAATCACCAAATTTTAAATTTTATACGAGGTATTTTCAAGAATATTAGATCAAGGAATATATTTCTTTGATTTTTATTATTACTTCAAGGTTCAACAAAATTCAAACTTGATGGATATACATAGAGCATGGAGGTATGAAAATTAAAGAATTAAATATAATATAATATTGTTGTTGTGTTATCATTGAAAATAAACAACGATGGAGGAAGTCAATCACTCAAGGTGAATAAATTTCCTATATATTTTATATTACTTCAAGAATCAACATCTTTCTGTGGAAGTAGGTAGAGTCAGAAAGGTGAAAGTGTATAGAGAAAGAGGTAGAGCCAAAAAGGTGAAAGTGAATAGAAAAAGAAGCAGAGCCAGAATTTGTGGTCACCTTAAAACCACATTTTTGGTTGTTCTGAGAACTGCTATGAAGGTTCCAGTATCGGTTTGTCATCCTTAAAAACCATTTCATTCAACTCTTGGCTGAGATACATTTTTGCATTTTGAGCTCTTATTCTTGGACTTTGATACATCCCTTCGGATTAAGGGGGGAATGTTAGACAACTAATCCTCATGATTAAATATTGGGTTATTTTGAGTAGTTATTGGAGTCCAAGAAGACCCGAAAACTAATTCAATTGTTTCTTGTATGTATTAATATGTACACATTGTACATTAGTGATTGAGATCAATTAATATACATTTGATTTTGATTTCCATTTTGTTTGTTTTATAGTGCCAAGATGAGAATAGAAGGCCTGTGAGGATTGATATATAGATAAAGCTTGACCTCTGGCACAAGCCATCCTGCAATAAGAAGACCCAAGTCTCCGCAAAAAAATTGCTTGGACAACGAAAAGACATCATAAGAGCATAACAGGATAAGAGAATTAACTTCATATTCAAGTGTATTTCCCTAAACACCACAACTGAGGAAATCTGCAATAGCTCATACCTAAGGAAACATAAATAAACATGACTTGAGAGAGGGAGAGGTGCCAAAAATGTATGCCACTTGTGTACCATTGTTTGACACTTGGGATGATCCATGAAAATCCAAGACTAGAGATGGTGAAGAGTCGATCAAAGAGAAATATGAAGCTATACCTAGTGATCCACTATGAAATACAATTGATTTCTCCTCGAAATTCTCATCAAATTTGAAGGGAGGAGAGAGGAATGAGAAGCTCTCTCTCAAAATATAATATAGTAATTTAGAGTACCCAACATTGTTAAGGGATTGGAGAGAAATCCAATTGCTAATTCAGATCAATTTCACTGTGATTCATGTTGGGTCCCTTAGAAATCTAGTTAGCTACTGAGATAAATTATCTAAAAACATGATAAAAATCCACCTATTCGAGCTATGAGATTATGTCAAGTATTTGAAGTTGATGGCCCTATTATATTTAGTAATATGATGTATGATGAGCATAGAGTCCTCGAAAACATTTCTATTCTAAGTCTACCCCAAGCGAATCGAGAGAATATTTTTTCATCGGGGCCAAAGATGACCCCTCCTGCTCCAACCTCCCCTAGATTACCTCGAGACACCCCATTAAAGAATAGGAAAAGTGGGACATTCCTTTTCTCCACTTTTTGAATTTTTTTATCCATTATTATACACGACCTCCTATTGACTTCTAGACGAAGCTGAAACCTAACCGAAGGATTTGGGAGAAAACCGGATTTGATCCATTCTCGTTCTCGCTGATTTAAATCACCAACCTTGTTGGGATTATAGGCACGAGCTAATAGAACCTCAAGGATCATGGAAAATGGTTTAGTTGCTTCTTTTATAGGGGATGGATTTTCATTTTTAAAATTACCTTATTTCGAGAAATCCAAATTTTCCAGCATAGGAATTTTGGGATATTTACCCAACATCGAATCGGCAGGGAGGAAGATTTCTTGTTCTACAGATAATTCCTTTTCTAATTTTCAAAAATTTCCTCCCATGAATCAGGGATAGATGCAATGGGAGAGACATGACCATAGGAAATTCTCCAAGCCTCCAAACTGAAAGGACATAGGCCGATCCTTGCAACATAATGCACACCTTGATGGATCGATGACATTTCTCTTCCTAATATTCTCAGTGGTTAGTATTTTCCCATTATCTAGGGGCTGACAGATGGTGTTAACCTTTTTGATGCTATCTTTACTCCAAATTTTGGACCACAACTGACTCAAAGGGGGTGTGGAAGATGCTTTATGAGAAGGGGGTATATCAACTAGACAACGTATTTTTGTAAAGGTATTTTAGCACATATGTGGTGATCCTTCAAATTATTTGAGACAAGAGCCATGCCCTTTAAATGATGAATCATTCTGATCCATTGGGAAGCCAAATGAGGAGGGAGGTCAAGCATTAACCAGCATTTCCAAAGACCTTGAACGTCCCAATTAGAGATATCTTTCAATTTTCTATAATGATTTCCTTACATCCATTACATCAGGTCTCTGAGATATTCTAACCTTTCAAGCAGTCCCAAAGAAGAGACATTGTTAGAACGAATGTTAATTCGAGCTCCATTCCCAATGCACCAACTTAAATGATCAACTATTAAAGAGGCAACTTCCTTGCAAAGAGCCCACATTAGAGGAAATTTTATGCTAAAAGTTCCCATGAATTTTTCACGTAATTTCCATGTCATAAAACGTAAACCAATAAAAATCCTTTAAATTTAAAAAGAGGCATATGTAAATATTTTGGAGGGAAAAGAAGAAAAACTACCTTTTTTTTTAAATGTATTTTTGGCTTATCTTCTTATAGCTTTACTCAAATTTCAAGTGTATACACCTGTTGGATGCAAAATTTAATTATGCATCCAACGAGTATCCATCATGTATACTTTTGAGAAGACCCACTTTGATAAAAATTAAAGATACATGAAAAAAGTGTGTTCCCCCCTCAAGAATATGGGGGGAGAAATTCCATCCATACAACTGCATTTTATTTTTGTTGATGAGGCCTTCAAAAATATCTAGGTACTTATCAAGGATCCATTTGAATCAAACCATAATTTTCTTAGAGGCACCTCCCATAAGGAGAGTGTTGTTTGTGAATTTTGAATGATTTACATCTTTGGTATTGTTAGCAATGCATAAAACTTTAAGCCTTCCTTTAGCCCTAGCGATTTCTAGGATTTTGTTAAGACTTTCAATTGCCAGGATGTAGAGGAGGTGGAGAGAGGGCATCATTGACGGAGGTTTCTTGAGATAGGGAATAAATGATAAGAGTAGCCATTATCAAGAGGGGCGATCCAGGGTCTTCTAATGCATGCCTTGATCCAATTGATGAAATCTACACAGAAACCAAACTTTTTCAAGATCTAGAAAAGGAAGGAGTGGAAGGCATGGTCAAAAGCATTTTCCATGTCTAGCTTTATGACCATACCCGGTTCACCACTTTGATGACTAGACTAGATGGCCTCTTGAACAAGAATGACACTATCCTTGATTTTCCTATGCTTTAAAAACCCCCCTTGATTTTCAAAGATTATTATAGGGATGAGGACCCTAAGCTTGTTGTCTAAATCTTGAGAAAGAGGAAGGTTGCGTTTCTTTAGGAATACGGGAAAGGAAGGAGGAATTTGTGTTCCCTCCCAACTTCCCTTTTCTTCTTAAGGAATTCAACATTCTCATAAGGTATTTTTTTAATGAGGGCCCAACAGGATCGAAAAAGGAAATAGGGAAACAAGATCGTAAAAAGGAAATAGGAAAAATGTCTGGTTTAGGGGCTTTATCTCGGTCGAGAGACCATATGGTCTCAATGACTCCATCCTCTTCAATGAACTTCATAAGATGGATATTTTCAAATTCAAAGACAATGGAGGGGAAAAAAGAGATGAATGAGGCCACCTATAAGGTGTTGTTTTCTTTATCTTAAGAATATAAATTTTAGAAGAACGTGAAAGATTCTTGCTCGATTTTAGGAAATGAGGATATTTTTGGCTTACCTTTAGGGATGATTTCCTTGATATGATTTCTAGTTTCTTGAGCCTTGGCATGTTTTTGGAAGAAAGATGTGTTACGATTTCCTACCTTTAACTAGAGGCTCCATGTCTTCAAGCGCCAATAATCTTCCTCCTACCTATTGAGAGTATATAAGTGGCTACTTATTTGTTTTTCCTTTTCAAAGTGCTCTTCAATATTCGAGCTTGACTCAATATAAGATTTATGAACCTCCAACTGTTTTAATAACTTGGCTTTTTTGTTCCCTGGAGGTTTGAAATTGTGCTTAGCCCATGAATGAAGAACTTGCTTAACAAATTTCAACTTAGTCTCGAAATAAATTTTGGAGAACCCTTAAATGGGAAGGCCCATACTTGTTTGATTAATCTATGACCCCCTCTTTCTAAATCCACCCAGGGTTGAAATGAAAAGGAATAGGCCCCAAGTCTTCTGGAGGGTCAAATTTTATCTCTATTGGCCAGTGGTCAGATTCTCCTCTTTCCAAGGTTGAGGAGAAACATTCGATACCTTTGACAATCCAATTATTGTGTATAAGGAAGCGGTTGAGTTTGGCTGCTATATGTCATGGTCTACTTCTCCTATTAGACCACGTGAATTTCCCTTTTTTCAGGACAATGTCCATCAGGTTCCTATCACTTATGAAGTATTCCATTATTTCATAGAAAGGGTCCTCGACAACAAAGCCTCCTTGCTTCTCAGAGGAGAGAAGATATGTGCTTAATTCCCCACAGGTGATACAATATTTGTGCCACTACTCTTCCTTTAACCTTATTAAGAATTCCCAAAATTCTCCTTTTTCACTATAGTTGGTATGGGTGTAAACATTAATGAGAGAGAAGACTTCTTTGGAGTTAATATACTCTAAACTAGCTGCAATCTAGAACTTGGATGTTGCATTATGAATTAGCCTGAGGCTGAAGATCGACCAAAGGATGCATAGGCCACCAGAGGCACCATAGGATCTTTGGGAAACCTCGACACTATTGTTCCAAAATGATCTCCACTAAGCTAAAGTCTCTTCTTCAACCATCTTGGTCTCTTGTAAGTAGAACACATGTGGCTTTTCCATTCTAATTAAATCCTTTAATACCTGGGACTTAATGGGGTTTCCTATACCCCTTATGTTCTAAGAAATTAATTTCATTTAGATTTTGAAGTGGATGACTTATCTCCTCTAGATGTGCTATTCCCATTCTCTCTATTACTCATGTTCTCTAAGATATTGGTGATTTGAGACTAATTCCCCAAATTGATATTTTGCTTTGTTTCAACCTTCCTTACATCTTTGTTTGAGGGCCTTCCTTTTGCATTGAGGTTTTCCATTTCCAAACTACAAGAGTCACTGGGCCATTTCAATTTTTTATTTTTATTTTATGCTTCTCGCGAGGCCCTGACTATTCTCTTATTTTGTTCGTTGGTGTTCATTTATCTTGCACTCTGATATTTTCCCTTTTCCATCAAAAATGATAAGTGACATTTTTTTAGGAGGAGCCTGAGTAGGGTTATCCAAAACATGCTCAATGACTTGAGTGTCCAATTTTTGGTGTTCTCTTGTTTCTTCCTCCATGATAGGTTCTTCGTTTTATATTATTGGCACCATAGGTTTAGGATTTCCTTGGAATTAAACATCAAAGGGGTTTGCAGAAGAGGAAGCTCTATTTTGAATTGAACCATTGGAATTTTCGAAACCTCATTTCCATTTATTAGCTCCTCTTTTCTAAGTGTGCCACCGATTCTCTTGGGAGGGAGTAAAGCCAACTCCATTTTGGGCCTTTTTCTTCTTGTAATCCCAATAAAAATGCCTATAGTCATGATAAATTTTACATTTGAATGGAATTTTGTCGTAGCCTAAAGATTGGACAAAGCTCCATTCTCCCTGAATAAGGATGATCTTCGAAGGCAAACCATTTTCTAAGTCAACTTGTACACAAATATTTGCGTAGGAGAACTGTTGACCTTTTGGTTATGCCCTATTAAGATACCAACCAATGCCATTCCCAATGGCTTTTAGGCATTTGTCACTCATCCAGGACAGTGGCAGACGTGGGAGTTTGACCCACACAGGAATGATCTTAGGAACATCTTCCTCAAGGTTAAAGTTGAGAGATCAAACATTCAATTGCATGCCTCTAGAATTGAAAAAATACAAGCCATTGTGAAATACCATGTCATGGTCTTACTTGAACTCAAAAAGAAGAGTGAAAACACCATTTTCCACTGCATAGACAACCAAGTTTGCTTTCATCATTTGTTTCGATGATATGTCATCCCACTGTTCCACTGTTTTAGGAGACAAGCACATACTAATGAATTTTTCAACCAACGCTCTATCAGTGAAAGTTAGAGAGATCTTCTGGAAGCTCTAGGGAAGAACACCAGAAAAAATATTCACAACATTTTTAATGAATCTTTGCTGCACCTCCAGCGAATATGAACATGTATTTGTAGTATTTTGAACATCTCATCTAATCTGAGGGTTGGAGCAAAGGAGGAGTAGTGGTGTGTGGCCCATTCTCGTGAGAGAGGTGATGTGAGCGTGCGGAGGCTCTGTTGTTAGTTATGTGGAGATTATGCAGAACAAATGATGAGAGCCATAGTGTTGATTCATTTGCTTATGTGAATATTTTAAAAATTGATAGCAACATTCTTCAAGTGAGCCTATTGTGAGACTTGACTGCCAAAATATTGAATGCAACCTAGCTATCCCATAATTCATTGTGTGAAGCTTGTCAGAGCTGCCATCTGCAAGTTGGTTTTGAAGGAGATGGGTCTGCATTGGGAGACTTCTGGTTGGAGACCATGTGTGTGGTTTTCATTCCCTTAAAAATTTTATCCAACATTGCAACTGTGGTGATCGATGAGAATGGGTCGTATGCCAAGGATTGGCTTGCCTAGAAGGAAATGTTTATGTTAGTTGATGTGATATGTTGTTGCAGTGGTGCTGGTTATGCTGGTTGCCATGGGTCGTGTCTGGTGCGGTGAGTGTGGATATGTTAGTTGACATGCTCTATTATTGTGTTGTCATATTCCCCATTCACTGGTGTATAAGGAGGCCATGGTGGTGCAACGTTATGGGGAATTTTTGTTTATTGGAATCAATGACTAGATGCTCATCTCACTGGCTTGACGCAAATATGAGGGAGAATGCCGCTACCATTATTAACCAGAACTTGTCGCAGAGTTGTTGGCCATGGGCATGGAATATTTTTTGGAAAGTGCTAGAGTCCGTCAAACGTGTGGATGACGTGGAGCTATTTTGTGCAGCCATGGATTTTTATGGTGGGGTCCAACATCATTGACGGGGCTTTCGTCATCTGAGATTCATCCATGGTTAAGTGTTGAAGCTGTGAATGTAAGTCAAAATGGTATTGTTAACCGTCGAGTATGTTATATGAAGTTAATTGATTTTTGATATTACAGTTGTGTGAAAGTTGACATTTCTGGACCACGGTTGTACTCCACAAATTTGATCTTGATTATAGTTAATTCTATTCAAAGTCAAGTTGTTAGAGTTTATCAAGTCCTGTGAAATGTATTGCTATAAGTCTAGTTGAAAGAACGAGATTCTTATTGTTGTGGAATTTAGTTTGTACAACTATTGTCACAATTTTAAGTCTATGTCGGAATTGGCCGTTCTGACAATATCTTGTTCGCAGGAATTATTGACTACCAGATATGATGAAGTCATGACAATGAGAATGACATCAACAAATAGTGGTTGGAAAAATATTGGAGATTAAAGGATGATGGACATCTAAGTAAAAGTTAGTGTGAGTTAGTGTGAGTTTGTGGGATAGACTCACTAGCATGTTGTATTATGAGTCACACATCTTAACTGTAAGCAAGCCTAGGATGTTATGTAGTGGTCTTTGTAAAGTATGTACCTGGTAACTCCAAGAGTTGTAGTGTGTAATGTAATCCTAATGAGGCATGTGTATCCCCATGAATTTCGTGGTAATATTAAATCCAATTTGTGATTTTAGGTTTGTGGTAAGCCATAAATCACTATGTAAGTGTAAGTTTTTGGTAAGCCGGAAACCACCTTTTTTGTGTAGGTTTTTGGTAAGCCATAAACCACTTGTGAGAATGAAGTGGACAGGGATTCCTGTAGACATGGTTTAGGGTTAGTCGAAAAAACCCTGGGCATGGTTTAGGGTGAGTTGAGAAAACCTTGGGCATGGTTGAGGGTAATCCAATAAAACCTAGAGCATGGTTATGGTTAATCTGAGAAAACCCATGATGACGATGATGGAGGGGGATTTGTAGGTACATGTACAAGTATGCAATTATAATGGTTGAAATAACCATGTATGCGAAGGGCATCCTAGTAGACTTGTGGTTGTAGTAGTTGGGAACCCATGCATTCTCGTAGATGGTTGTTGCTTCATATGGACGCCAACATATTCTTTTTTATCATGCTTGTAAACAACAGGACCACAACTAGACTTTGCATATTGAGATTGAACAAGTAACCATTAAGGGTGTGACGTGGAAATATAATTCCTACTTGTCTCATTTGTGGCTCTTTTTACATAAAGGAGTCTGTTCCCATTCCTTAGGAGTTGTTAAGATTTTAATGTTTCCTAGATTAGCGTGTGGTTGAGATATTCTCTCAACCAAGTGATTGTGTGTCCAATTTAGTTTACCTATCTTGAGACAACACTTCATATATATATGTAATCTAATCAATGTAAGTTGTAATTGCATTATTCATTTTTAAGTCATCTTTGCTAGGGATAGTGACATAGTTAGCTTACCTGAAGAAGGGAACTACATCTCCTCAAACAAGGGATATGATGGAAAATATAGGAATGAGACAACTTGAACAGAGCACCTCGGTAGTATCTCCTCAAGTAGTGGTGACGACTGCTAACCCTCTTCCCCAAAACCCTTTTGGTCTTGAAATTAGTCATTTGTCACCCCCCTACAACAACTATACATTTGGGAAGCCCCCCCTCTTGCTTCCCCTAGTTTTTCTCATGATGGGTCGGGTCCTCCACTTTCACCAGACTATTTTTTGAGTCGACAAGCCTCTAGTCTGCCCTCCATTTTTCTTAGTAGCATATTATCACCAAAGATTTTTAGTGATGGAAGTTAAAATCCCCAATCACTGACTCACACATCTCCACAAAAAAACCCTAATTTTCAGTGGAAATGCATTAAGCGAAATGCCAAGGAGTCATCCTTGGTGTTAGGAAAAGACATGATATAGCTGAATGAAATCATGAATATGGAAAATGAAGTAGTGGTTGGATGGTTTGTAAGTAGAATAATGTTAATGGTGATTCTCAAGCATTGGATGAAGTTGAATTCCCCTCCCCGCCTTATAGGACACACACCCCCCCACCCAAATGCATAATTTTGTCTAAGGGATGGATGAGATGGCTTACATAGGAGTAGAAAGATGCCAACAAATTTGTTATGAACCAGCTCACAAAAATATATAAAAGATATATCAATGAATTCAAAATCAGCCTCTTCAAGGGGGCAACGTCATTTACATTACGCAAATGAACAATTCTTGGATGATACAAATGACTAAACCTCCTTTCTATATATAGGAGAGTCTAAGGGATCATAATATAATCAAAGCCGACATAACAATAATAATATAATGGCACAAAAATAACAATAGTAGGCTTCTATGGGGCACACTAATAACAATATGGGGACAATAGGGGCACAATAATAACAATAAGGGATACAATGACAATAGTAATGTGAGAATCACTAGTATTATAGGGACCTAACATGCCCCTCTCCTTCAAAAACGTGTTGTCCTCAACGCTTGAGTAGTTCTGGATGCTTCTATATAAAATTCTCATCCTCCCATGTGGAATCTTCAGTGAGTAAGTTCTTCCACTTAATGAGATACTCTGAAATTAATTGACTTCGTAGCTGCCAATTTATTGTTTCTGTGACTGATTTAGGTTCCAATATGATTTTTCCTTCCTCATCAAGTTCTGGAAATATTGTTTGAATTGTGAGCTTTTCACATATAACTTTCTTTAAACATGAAACATGGAAAACTGGGTGCACTCGGGACGCTGCAGGAAGCTCCAATTTGTATGCCATAGTACCAATCTTTTGCAACACCTTGTATGGACCATAATACTTTGGGGATAATTTATTATCCTTCTTAGCTTTCTTGAGGGACATTTGTTTATATGGTTTTAGCCGTAGAAATACCCAGTCACCTACAACAAAACTTCTTTTGCTACGATGTTGATATGCCTGTTGTTTCATTCTATTCTGCGCCAAAGTGAGGTTATCCTTTAAGAGTTGGAGAACTTGTTGTTGATGCTCGATGTGATGTTCCACTAATTGAACGTTAGAATTTCCTCTTAATATGATGTGATGGATGGTGGATGATATCCATAAAGTGCCATAAATGGGGTCATTTTTGCTACAATATGGGAGGAATTGCTATACCACCATTCAACTAGAGGCAACCATTTGACCCATTGTGTTTGTTTATCAAAGACAAAGCAACGAAGATATCCTTCAAAACATTTTTACTATCTCAGTTTGCCCATCAGATTGAGGATGATAAGATGAGCTATGAGCTAACTGAGTACCGAGACAAGAAAATAATTTTGTCCAAAAATTTCCAGTGAAAATAAGATCTCTGTCGCTTACAATAATCTTTGGGTTTCCATGTAGCTTTTGAATTGTTTCCATAAATGCAGTAGAAACTGTACTGGCTTTAAATGGATGAGATAATGCACAAAAGTGTGCATACTTGGTAAGTCTATCAACTACCACCATGATAACACTCTTTCCTTCGGACTTGGGTAAACTTGTGATAAAATCCATTGAAACTTCCTCCCAACGCTGGCTTGGAATGGATAAAGGTTGTAATAGACTTGGGGTCTTAATTGTTTCAACTTTATTTTGTTGGAAAACCAAAAATTCCTCCACAAACTTTTGAATATTCGATTTAAGGCCATCCCAAAGAAATTCCTTCTTAACCCTGTGTTAAGTTTTTACAAATCCTGAGTGCCCTCCTAAGGGAGAAGTGGGCAATTCCATAAGAACTTTTGTTTGAGTTGGGAATTCTTACATAGGTATAAGCGATCTTTGTACCATAATGAATCATTTTTCTAGCTAAATGTATCAGATGTACTAGGATGTTGTTGTAACTTTTGAATGAGTGCCTACCCTTCTTCATCATTCTTCCATTCATCCCTTGCTTCGTTTATCCAATTTGGTTGGATAATAGAAATGGCATAAAGAAATGCTTCCACATCCTCATCCTTTCTTGAGAGTGCATCTGCCACAACATTTTGCTTCCCTTTTTTGTAAATGATTTCAAAGTCATAGCCCAACATTTTTGTGACCCATTTGCTACTCTTCTAAAGATAGTCTTTGTTATAAAAATTATTTAAGACTATCATGATCCATTTTTACCTTGAAGTGTCTTCCCATTAGGTAGGGTCACCATTTCTTAAGTGCATGTAGTATTGCCAACATTTCCTTCTCATAAATAGTTTTGTGTGAATACTTTCCTTTGATTGGACGACTTTTAAAAGAAATCGGTCTTTCTTCTTGCATTAAAACAACACCAATTCCATTTCCTGAAGCATCACATTCCACAATAAAGGTTTTTGTGAAGTCTGACGTAGCTAAGGCCGTGCTTGGCACATTGCCTCATTAATATGTTCAAAGGCCTTTGTTGCTTCCGGAGTCCATGAAAATGCATCTTTCTTAAATAATGTTGTTAGAGGTGCTACTATTCTCCCATAATTCTTAGCAAACTTGCGATAATACCCTGTCAACCCGAGAAATCCTCGCAGATGCTTTATGAATGTGGGGATTTTCCATTCCTTAATGGCTTTAATTTTTCTAGATTCTACCTTAACACCTTCATGAGATACACTATGACCCATATATTCCACCTCTTGTACTCCAAAGAAACATTTGGAGCTTTTTGCATATAATTGTTTCTCCTCCAATAGTTTGAACACCCTATCAACATGTTGAACATGATCCTTCCAATACTTGTTGTAGATTAGTATATCATCAAAAAATACTAACACAAATTTTCTAAGGAAGGGTTTGAAAATGGAATTCATCAAACCTTGAAATGTAGAAGGTGCATTGGTAAGGCCAAAAGGCATGACAAAAAACTCATAATGACCCTCATGAGTTCTAAATGTTGTTTTCGGAATGTCTTCAATCTTCATTTTGATTTGATGATATCCTGAACAAAGATCCAACTTGGTGAAGTAAATTGATCCATGCAATTGATCCAATAATTTATCGCTGACAAGAATGGGAAATATATCTTTAATAGTGAGCTTGTTGAGCTTCCTATAATCCATACACATGCACCATGATCCATCCTTCTTGTGCACCAATACTACTGGAGCAGAGAAAAAACTTTGACTAGGTTGAATTATACCAGCCTCTAGCATTTCTGCAACCATACGTTCAATTTCACTCTTTTGGTCATAGGGATATATATAAGGCCTGATGTTTGGAGGAACACTTCCTGGAATCAAATGAATAGCATGATCATGATCACGAATAGGTGGGAGGCCTTTAGGAGTCTCAAATACCTTGGAATGCGTGTTCAAGGCTTTTTGGAGATATGGAGAAATAGATGATTTCGATGTGGAAACCTATAGAGAACATAATTGTGCAATTATGCCTTGTTGTTCTTTCTTTAGAAGCTTCGTCATTTCATTAGAGCTGATTATCTTTCCCAGTTTCCCTGTGATACCCCTTAATTCAACTTCCTTTCCTTTCGAACAAAATTTCATGAAAAGTTCTTGAAAATTAAAAGCTATTGTACCCAAGGATTGTAGCCATTGGACTCCTAGTACAACATCAACACCACCCATTGGAATGGAAATCATTGGGCTATTCAATACATATTCTCCCATGGATAGCTTGATATTATGGCACTTTCCAGAGAAATTTATGGTTCCTCCACTTGCAACCATCACTTGACACTCTGGTGCTAGATATAGGAAGAAATTCAATTCCTTGGCTATCTTACAATGAACAAAATTATGGGTACTTCCCAAATCAATCAACACTATTACCTTTTTCTTCTTGATATGTCCTTTTATCTTGATAGTTTGAGGAGCGGTAATTCTAGCCAATGCATTACAAGATATGGTCGGATTCATTTTTTCTTTCTTTAGGGTTTGTTACTGGTGTATATCCTCTTCTTTTGATGTTTCTTGTTCCTTTTCTTCCTCCTCTTCACAATCTATGTAAAATAATTTCTTCTGCACACACTTATGAAATTTAGTGTATTTGCTATCACAACTGTAACAAAGACCTTTTGCTCTTTTTTCTTCCACTTGTTTTGGTGTAAACCTTGTAGGTTGTGGAAATATAGGGGAAAAAACTTCCATATTTATAGTTGTGAGTGGTAGGATTCCTGGTTTCCATAATTTTGTTTTCCATTTTTCTTGCCAACTTGAATGCCTTCTCCAATGAATCAAGTTCCCAAAGGTGAACCTCATGTTGGATGTTATCCTTTAAAGTCCCTATGAACACATCAATCCTATGCTCCTCTAGAATATCTTTTACCCTTATATATTCAATTTTTGGAAGATCTCAATGTGCTCCATCATTGAACCATTTTGTTTGAGATTTATCAATTGGCTAAAAAAAGTGTTGCTTTTTGTATCCTCATAATGTGCTGTCATTTCTTCCGTAAACATTTCCCAAGTGACAATTTGTTTATGAGAGAAAAGTCATCGATACCATACAAACTGATTTGGTTCCAAATATAAAGTTGCAATGCATACCTTTTGTGTGTTTTGTACATTATGGAGATCAAAATATTGCTCCGTATGTAGTATCCATGTTATGGGATCTTTGCCATCAAACTTCCTCATATCGATATTTGGAACATAGTGGGTCTTCAATCCAACGTTAGAGTCTATGAAATCATGATTAACATTTTTTTTACTCATCATGAGTTTCCTTTACTACTCTTTCACCATTAGTAAACATTTCTTGTAGCAACTTTGTCAAATCTGTCTTCAAACCTTCCATTTTCCCTTCCATCTTAGCCTCCACATAATTTGTCTTAGCTTCCATGCCTTTCTTTAAACCATCCATATTAGCTTCCACATAATTCATCTTAGCTTCCATGCCTTTCTTTAAACCATCCATCTTATCTTGCATGCCATCCATCTTAGCTTCCATGCATTTCTTTAAACCATCCATCTTAGCTTTTGTTACTTTTTATGAGAGTGAATTTTGTTGCAATTGGTCTTGTAATTTTGATATATCATGTTGTATTTCTTCCTCTTCTTCATAAGTCATGCTAGATATTTCAGGTTTCTTACTAGGTGTTTCCATTTTCTTTCTTCGGGGCATCAATTAATGATAATTATGCTTCACTATGCCCTTTGAATTCCTTCAAACTATTTTTTTAAATCAAACTTATGCAAAATTTAAAAAAAACTACACACATTTTTTCACTTTTTAGGAGATCAATATTGAATCTGATGTATCTCTGAAATTTGGGATCTCCAAGGTCTAAAATTGTGAACTCTGGTAGCCCTCTGAGTCCTCTTTCCAATGCCACCAGTCTGATTGAAATTGGATTCTCCAAAAAAGAGTTATGCCCAGTCTCCCAAGATGACCTGATTATATACTTTTTCAGTAGAGAGAAATTGTATGAAGTGCCATGTGTCATTGTTTCAACCTTCGGACATGAAAATGATGCACATAAAAATACAGTTCGTCCTCTTTCTGTAACATCTGACGAAATTTTAATCTGATACTCAGAGAGAAAGTTATGATTATTTTCCCAAGGTCACCTGTTTGGGATGTGATTCAGGAGCCTGCAAAAACCCTAACTTCCTTAGATCATATCTCCGAAAATATAGCAAGACAAGATCTTGAATTTGGATGCGAGGATCCTCAAGATTGCGGCTCAAATGGTTTTTTTTAGCTTCTGAAATGTTGCAAAAAAAATTATAGCAAAAATGCCATGATGACCTGTTTGGAGTAGCAAAACCCTATAATCCAAACCTTTGATATCAAATGTTATGAACCACCTCAAAAAAAGATAGAAAATATAGATCAATGACTTCAAAATCAACCTCTTCAAGGGGGAAACCTCCTTTACATTACACAAATGAACAATTCTTAGATGATACAAATGACTAAACCTCCTTTCTATATATAGGAGTCTAAGGGGTCACAATATAATCAAAGACGACATAACAATAATAATATAAGGGAACAACAATAACAATATTGGACTTCTACGGGGCACACTAATAAAAATATGGGCACAATAGGGGCACAAATAATAATAAGGGCTACAATGAAAATAGTAATGGGGGAATCACTAGTATTATATGGACCTAACACAATTTATGGAGGGTCATTGGTTTCGGCACTCACAAGCCCTCTTCCTGAAAACCTGGCCTGTGTACTTCAATGCTAGGTCAGAAAAGCTAGCTATAATGCCTATTTGGGTTAAGTTCCAGAGCCTCCCTCTTATCTTCTAGTCAACTAATGTCTTCAAAGAGATAGGAAATTCCCTAAGGGTTTTCTACAATGTGGATTATTCATACCATACTTCAAGGTACATAGGGATTGAAATAATCTTAGTGGGTCTGAATCTAACAAAGGGGTTATCAACCTCTTTCTCCATTAGTTCAAGTTCTCTCAAACACCAATAGAACCTAGATTATGAAGGGGTGCCCTACAAATGTGCTTGATGCCATGTATATGGTCACATAAGGAAGGATTGTGATATGGGAAAAAGCACAAAGAAATGGGTCAAGAAGAATAGTGCTTCTTTGACTCTCAACCTAGGATGAAATTATCGAACATCACAACTTTTGATCCTCTAGCACACAACTTGTAGATTAAGAAGGATGCAAACAAGAAAATTCTCTTTGGCTGTGTCCAAAGCCCTTTGGACCCATCAGGTATGGATACTATATAATGTGAAGCTATTGTTAGATTTCCAAGGGAGGGCCAAACCTCTGATGGTATAGTTCTGGTTCTATAAAACACCTTGGTTAATGGTTTAAATTCTTTTTTTGGGACCATATCCCCCTACTCCCTTCCTTTAGCTCATTATGATGGTTAGTCCCTTGGTTCCCTCTCAAACCATATTCCTCCTATCACCTACCCACAACCCCCTGCTTCTTCCTTTACTAAGTCTTTTCCTTCCACTTCCCCCCTCCCTTTCCCCTGACTCCCTCTCTATCCCCATCAATATAATATCTGCTCCTTGGTATGCCCCCTCCCCTTCACATTCTCTTATTCTTTTTAAGAATTTTGTCCTAAACATAGTGGAGATATTGGGTCATACCCTAGTGCTAAAAAATTCTTGGGAATATGCAGGAAATCCTCACTTTCTAAAGCTCAAATTACAACACCTTCAAAAATTAAATTAGGAAAGCAAAAATTGATGATTTGGGTTATTAGAGATATTTTCCCTACTCCTCTCCCCAATCGAAAATTATATCTCTCTAAATTGTAAAGGTCTACCCAGTTCTTCCAAAAAATTGTCCTTACAATGTTTGGTTAGTCTCCACTCCTTGTAGGTTATCATTTTACATGAAATTATGTTGAAAGGCACCAAATAAATTTCCTCTCTCAAAT
The DNA here is from genome assembly GCA_031772625.1 of Pinus tabuliformis. NCBI lineage: Eukaryota > Viridiplantae > Streptophyta > Pinopsida > Pinales > Pinaceae > Pinus > Pinus tabuliformis. The sequence continues at coordinate 1,028,190,189 of CM062805.1, forward strand.
ATTTCCTCCCTAACTGGGACTTTCTTGGCATTGGCTCTTTAGGTATAATAGGGGGTCTTCTCATGGGATGGAATACAAATTGGGTCCATTTTAGTTCCCCCTGGTCTTTCAAATCTAGACTAGCCATAGTTATGTACTCTGTAGAACTTGATATATCTTTACTCTGTATAAATGTTAATGGACCCTTTATATATCATATGACTTACTGGAACAATTTCTAAAAAATTCCTCTTCTAGACTTTGGAAGGGTCATTCTTGGAGGCCAGGGGGGATCTAAAATTCTCGTTGGGAACATCTATATTTGGGGAAATATGGCAAGAACAAACCCTCAGACTCATTTATTTGTAAACCTTTTTGAAATCCTGGGGATGTTGGACATTTGACCTAGATGGACAAATAACAGAATAGGCCTAGACCATATAGCCAAAATACTTGATCATTTTCTAATCCCTAATGCTTGGATTGATTTGGGATATAATATATTTCAATGACTATATTTTTGTGGAGCCTATGATCATTGTGGAGCCTTTGATCATTCCCCTATTTTGTTAAGCATTGATCCCTTTCCCCCGAAACCCTCGACCCCTTTCAAACTTAATCTAGCCTAGCTGGAGTCCTCTTCCTTGATAAATGCCATTAAATCCTCCCGAATTCCCTTCCCCTATCCACTTCCTACTCTGAGTCCCCCCTATCCAATTCCACCAAAACCTAAAAATGGGCAAGGACCTAATCATAAAGTGGGTAAAGAACAAGAAAATAGAGGAATCAAAACTATTGTTAGAGGTAGAGATAAATATCAATTTATTCTATGGGAAATGGTACATCTATCTTGGTCACTCTTGGAAGGAAAATGGAGATAAAATCATTAGAGTAAAAAAGGAAAAACTTTCTGCTAGATAGAGAAAAGGAATCGAGAATTAAGAGTTAGACTACATGGTTCAAAGAGGTGATGAGAATACATTTTTTTTTCATAGAATTGCAAACCATAGAAAATAAATCAACACTATTTGGGAGATCAAAAATCTTGATAGTGCTTCTACAACTTGTTTTAAGGATATATCTGAGGATGGATGTAGATACTTCAAAAACATTTACTCCTCCCCAAACATGCCTCTATACAATAGATCCTCAAAATGGATACTTTATATCCTCAGTTTCTTGATGATGATGGAAAATTGTCCTTAATGGCAGAGGTGTCAAAATAAGAACTCTCAAAGGTCATTCACAACTTCCAAAAAGGGAAGAGCATTGGCCTAGATGGTTTTCCAATTAAATATTATATTTAATGTTTTGATTTCATTATGGAAGACCTCCTTGCTGTTGTGGAATATTCTAGAACCTCAGGCCAAATTCTTGCCCCTTCAACTCCATGTTCATTCTCCTTATCCTAAAATCAAGCTCCCCTTACTCTTTTGATCTCTTTCACCTCATTTCATTGGTGTAATTCCATATACAAATTTATTTCAAATCTTATTGATCTAAGACTAAAAGAGATGCTATTAGACAATATATCGAATGAGAAATTTGGGTTTCTTAAGAACTGCCAATTTCATGAAGCAATTAGTCTTGCTAAGAGGGATTATACCCCATTCACAGGATAAAGAAAAGAGAAATTTTATATAAAGTGGACCTATCGAAATAGTTTGATAGAGTAGTTGGCTTTATCTTCACCTCTTATTGATTCATTTGAGCTTTTATCATGGATTTGTAATATGGATCATAAATTGCATCAATACCTCCTCTTTTTCTATTCTTATAAATGGAGCAACAACACCCTTTTTTCATGTTGAAAGAGGATTAAGACAAGGCTTCGAGCTATCCCCCCTCATCTTTCTTCTATTTTCAGAAGGATTAAGTAGGCTTACTTCTGATGTAAAGAAAAGAAGAAGTTTAAGAGGAGTCCAAATATTCCATGGATGTTTTCTCTCGCACCTTCTTTTCATGGATGATATATTAATTTTCTATGAAGGGAATTTCCTCCAACCTTTTTGATCTAAAGGATTTCCTTTATCTATTTTTAAAGGCTACTAGAATGACCATAAGCATAGGAAAATGTAATTTATTTGGATGGAGAGTTCCAGATGGCCTCAGGCCTGTTAGAAAATCAGAAAGGTAGAAATATTTTCTTATTCTTGATAATTACTTGTGATGTTTCTTTGTTATTATGATTCTTTATATCTTCTTTCTTTTATTTCATCAAGCAATTACCAAAGCAGCAACACATAAAACATTAGACCCTAGATGTAGGCACTATGCCAGGGAAAAACCCCCCTCGAGCGGAAAACCCAGTCAAAAAATTATTCTTTTCAATAGTATTCTTTGAGACTCTTCACCCTAGACTAGGACAAAACCTTCCCTCCACACCAACTTGGCCTCCTATATCTTCGACCCCTTCTAGTAACTTCGACTAGGCAACAACTTTCGACAAAAAGTAGCTTCTAGAAACAATGAAAACTTAGGAGACTTTAATTTCCCAATCCAAACCATGAAATAGAGAGAGAGAGGCACCAAAAGTTTGATTTTCTTCCTCTTTTTAGACTTCCCCAAACTCACACGTCTTTGAACCTATTGACAACAAACTTCACACTTCTCCATTTCTTGTTGAGATATCGAACTAGCTTGAGAGATGATGCTCCAAATGACTTCGACTTGCTTTTATTTATTGGTTTCTTGTGGGTCGAATTAAGGTCCTTTAGGCCAACTTGATCTTCTTCTAGGATGACACCGTGTGGAGGATACATAAATCATATTTGACTCAATACTTAACCTTTTTACATGATTCGAAAGCCCAAGAAGGGTCTCTTTAAAAGTGCAATGACTCTATTGACCCTAAATAAATCCTAGAAGTCCTCAATGGGGACTTTGACCTAAAACATGGTGACCCAAGCATGAAAACCATGCTTTCATAAGTCATAATAGTAATAATAATAATTATTTTCTTTATTCTTTTGACAAGTACATTACATGATGACTCAAGTACATTAATGAAGACTGAAAATAGTTACATTTTCCAACACTCCCTCTTAACTAGGGAGGTATTCATAATGTAAAAATGCAATGGAAGATCTCAAACTATATGAACCATAAATAACTTTAGGCACCTCAATGCAATGGACTAGATTCTTGACCAGGGAACTCTATCCAAGTGGTCTCTCAACAATTTAGGCACCATAATTCCACAAACTAGATTCCTGACCAGGTCAATCTATCCATGTGGGAATAAGATGGAATCAAGTTTTCAACCCCTCTAGGTACCATTGGGCTTACTTGATAACCACTAACCCAAAAATCCAGGTGTGTATCCAAAACAAAGCTTAATAACCAACAACACCTTTCCAACTTCGGGACCCATACATCAACACAAAGTGTTTGCCAGATGTGTTCCCAGGCAATGCTTCACTCAAAAAGCCTCAACGACACTTGATCCAACATATCGAGGATGACCAATCTCTCCCAATCAGATTGATTGGTAACCAACATGCTACCAAAACCTTCAAGAGATTTACCTGTACAAACACAACCCCAATCAGTAATATACTTTCACATGTACATAATCACAAACAAACCTCCAGGGTTGTTCTAGATGTTGCTCCTCAAATTAGTAGGACTATCAACCGAATCTTTGACATAATATTCCTTAATTATATATTTCCCTTTCCTACTTCTTAATTATATATTTCCTCTGAAATTTCATTAATCAAAACCAAACTATGCCCTCCCTCTCAACCAGGAAGCATCGCTTCATTCAGACTCCCTCTTAATCTTAGGGAATGTTGGGCGTGGAGCTTGATTATCTTCTGTATTCAAAGGTATCATCGCATTGGACCCTAGTTCATAATGGGGCGGCAATGCCACTTGTAAAATATTCGTTGTAGGGGGGTCCAAGGGGGGGTGGCTGCGACCTTTGGGAGCCCCCCCTGGCAGGGGGATTGAGGGCAGCGCCCCCGAAGCTAAGAATAGATGTAAAATTTCCTTGTAAAATGTTGTAATTTCGTAGTCAATCTGGGCCATTCATTAGGCAGAGATCTGACGGTAGAAGTTATGTTTAATTTAGGGTTTTTTGCCCTAGAAGGCAACCCCTCGCTATATATGAGGGAATTGTATTGTGTCTATGTATATCTGTATTCTGAGTGAGGAAGAGAGAGGAGATTGAGAGCGAAGAGGGAATTACAACGGATCTACTGTAGGTTGTATCTCTTCAGTTTGATGGATAATATAAAAAGAAGGACTGGTTGTTTCTCTGTGGACGTAGCCCAAACTAGGTGAACCACGTATATCTGTGTCTCTCTTGTTTTATGCGTTTTTTGTGTTTATATTTCTGCAATATTTTATGTATTCCATTTCTCTGTAATATATAATTCTCTAACAACTAGTATCAGAGACGAAGGTCTTTTTTGGCTGATAAACTCGCTGGAGAGAAGGGTTCCTATTTCGAGTGGGAGCAATGGCGGAAGATGGCAGGTTTAGGGTTGAAAAATTTAACGGCCAAAACTACCAACTGTGGAAGATGCAAATGGAAGATTACTTGTACCAGAGAGATTTGTACCAACCATTGAGCAGAAAGACAAAGAAGCCGACGAGTATGAAAGACACAGAATGGGATATTCTCAACAGAAAAGCACTTGGAACATACGGCTGTGCCTAGCGGCGTTGGTAGTGTTTAATATTTCAAAGAAAACACAATAGAGGGTTTAATGTCGACATTGGCCAAACTATATGAAAAACCCTCGGCCTCAAATAAGGTATTTCTTATGAAGAATTTATTTAATATGAAGATGTCAGAAGGTGGATCTGTTGCTGATCATTTAAATGAGTTTAATACAATTACCAGTCAGTTAAGTTCTGAAGGGGTAACTTTTGATGATGAAGTTAGGGCTTTGTTATTTTTGTGCTCATTGCTAGAAAGTTGGAATGGTTTAGTTATGGCTATTAGTAATTCTGTCTCGAGATCTAGTACTTTAAAGTTTGATGATGTTGTCGGTGCAATCCTTAGCGAGGAAATACGACGGAAAAGCTCCAGTGAGACATCAGGAAATGCTTTGACTGCAAAGACGAGGGGAAGAAAAATGGAAAGAGGAAAGAGCCTTGGATATCACAGTAAGTCAAGAAGAGGCAGATCCAAGTCCAGATCGGGGATAGTGTGCTGGAAATGCTGGAAGAAAGGACACTTGAAGAAAGACTGCAAGTCTCAAAAGGGAAAAGAAGGAGACGCGCAACAAGAAAATCATGAAGCAAATATAACAGGTGATGTGTTGCAAGATGCTTTAATTCTTTCATTAGAAAATATTATTGATGCCTAGGTGGTAGATTCAGGGGCCTCATTCCATGCCACACCTGATAGGAAACTTTTTTATGATTTTGTTCAAGGAGATTTTGGACAGGTTTGATTGGGTGATGATAAACCCTGTAAAATCATTGGAATGGGTACAGTTTTCATAAAACAAGAAAATGGAAATCAGTGGCTATTGAAGGAGGTAAGGCATGTTACAGATCTAAAGAAAAATCTAATTTCAATAGGGCAATTGGGAGGTGAAGGTTGCATAACTTCTTTCATAGATAAAACCTGGAAGGTCACTAAAGGATCCCTGGTAATAGTGGAAGGGGGAAAGGTTGGTACATTGTATTTATGCAATGGTATTTCTAATTCTGTTAATGCTTTAACTTCTACAGGAGAAGATACGACATTGTGGCATCATAGGCTCAGGAACATGAGTGAGAAGGGGATGCATATTCTTCACTCAAGAAATTTGTTGCCAGGTTTGAAGCATGTTGATTTAAAATTCTGTGAGAATTGTGTTTATGGAAAACAGAAGAGAGTCAGATTCCTTAGAGTTGGGAAGGAAAAGAAGAGCGAAAAATTAGAGCTTGTGCATACAAACGTATGGGGACCTATTTAGGTATCATCTCTTGGTGGCTCTCATTATTATGTTACTTTTATTAATGATGCAACCAGAAAAACTTGGATTTATTATACTCGAAATAAATCTGATGTATTTGATACTTTCAAGAAATGGAAATCTTTGGTTGAAAATGAGATAGGAAAAAGGTTGAAGTGTCTCAGATCAAACAATGGAGGTGAATATTGTAGCAAAGATTTTGATAGGTACTATTCAGAGAATGGAATTCGTAGAGAGAAGACAATTCCAGGAACACCACAAGAAAATGGTGTGTCAGAAAGGATGAACAAGACAATCATGGAGCATGCAAGGTGCATGAGATTGCATGCAGGATTGCCTTTACAATTTTGGGCAGATGCTGTAGATACTGTTGTTTATCTAATAAATAGAGGGCCTTCAAGTTCCTTGGATGGTGGTATTCTAGAGGAGGCATGGACAAGTAAAAAGGTAAACTACTCTTTTTTAAAGACTTTTGGTTGTGAAGCCTTTGTCCACATTAATAAAGAAAATAGAACAAAGCTTGAGGCAAAATCAAAGAAATGTACCTTTATTGGATATGGTGTTAATGATTTTGGTTATCACTTTTATGATTATGAAAAACACAAAATCATTAGGAGCAGAGATGTCATATTCAATGAAAAGGTTTTGTATAAGGATCAGCTGTAGGAAAAGAAACAGGAAAAAGAAAACATAGAATACACAGTGCTTGATGAGATCACAGGAAAAGTGATGGTGCCTGAAAATCATAATGATCAATAGCCATAACAACAACCACAACAACAACAAGCACCTCAAACACTTGAAAGTGGTGTTAGAAGATCTACCAGGATAAGTAGACCCCCTGAATGATACTCTCCTTCATTATATTATGTATTGTTGACTGATTCTGGTGAACCAGAATGTTATGAAGAAGCAATGCAGGTAGAAACCAGGAAGAAGTGGGAGCAAGCCATGAAAGAAGAGATGGACTCCTTAGCACATAACCAGACTTGGGACTTAGTCAGGTTTCCTGCAGGTATAACAACATTGCAGAATAAATGGGTTTACAAGTTGAAGGAAGAATATGGAGGTAAAAAAAGGTATAAAGCTAGACTTGTGGTGAAAGGGTTTGCATAGAAAAAGGGTATAGACTTTGATGAGATATTTTCTCCTGTTGTTAAAATGACTTGAATCAGAACTATTTTAAGTCTAGTAGTAGCTGAAGATTTGCATCTTGAGCAGTTAGATGTAAAGACAGCCTTTCTCCATGGGGATTTGGAGGAAGAGATATATATGCAGTAGCCACAAGGATATGAGGTAAAAGGGAAAGAAAAACTAGTGTGCAAGTTGAAGAAGAGCTTGTATGGCTTAAAATAGCCTCCAAGGCAGTGGTATCTAAAATTTGATAGGTTTATGTATGAACAAGGTTATACTAGATGTCACTTTGATCATTGTGTTTATCTCAAAAGGAAAAATGATGGCAGCTATATTATATTGTTATTGTATGTAGATGACATGCTTGTTGCAGGTTCTAACATGCACGAAATAAATGCGCTCAAAATAAAATTGGCAAACTCATTTGCAATGAAGGATTTGGGTGTTGCAAAACAAATCCCTGGTATGAGAATAACTAGAGACAGGAAGAATCACAAATTAACATTGTCTCAAAGTGAGTACATAGAAAAGGTGTTGAAAAGGTTTAATATGCAAAATGAAAAACCAGTTAGTATACCTTTGGCTAGCCATTTCAAATTAAGTAAGGAGGAGTGTCCCAAGACTCAGGAAGAAATGGCTCATATATCTAAAGTTCCATATGCATCAGTAGTTGGAAGCTTAATGTATGCGATGGTCTGCACAAGGCCTGATATTGCACATGCAGTGGGAGTTGTAGGTAGGTACATGAACAATCTAGGAAAAGAACATTGGATGGCAGTGAAGTGGATTCTCAGGTATTTGAGAGGTACTACAAATCAAGCATTATGCTTTGGTGGTTCAAACATTTCTCTACAGGGATATGTTGATGCAGATATGGCAGGTGATAGAGATAATAGGAGAAGCACAACAGGGTATGTGTTTACTGTAGGTGGAACAGCTACCAGTTAGGTCTCAAAACTGCAAAGTGTTGTTGCACTCTCAACAACAGAAGCAAAGTATGTTGCTGCTAGAGAGGCTAGTAAAGAAATGATTTGGTTACAAAGGTTTCTAGATGAATTGGGTAAGAAGCAGGAGTTGGGCAAATTATACAGTGACAACCAAAGTGCCATACATCTTGCAAAGAACTCTTCATTTCATTCCAAGACTAAACATATATATCTCAAGTACCATTTCGTATGGTCAGCGTTGGAATATGGACAATTAAAGCTGGAAAAGATACACACTAGCCAGAATCTTGCAGATATGTTAACAAAAGTTGTAACCAGGGAGAAACTGAGAATTTGCTCAGTTTCAATTGGTCTTCAAGTATGATGAAGAAGATGAGAAACAACTAGGTCCAAAGTGGAGTCATTGTCCAACAAATGAAGCAGCGGTGGAGTTGCTATAATCAGTTTCCAAGTGGGAGATTGTTGGGTGTGGAGCCTGATTATCTTCTGTATTCAAAGGTATCACCGAATTGGACCCCAGTTCGTAATGGGGCGACAACGCCGCCTGTAAAATATTCGCTGCAAGGGGGTCCGGGGGGGGGGGTGCCTACGACCTTTGGAAGACCCCCCCAGCCGGGGGATCGGGGGCAGTTCCCCTGAAGCTAAGAAGATGTAAAATTGCCTTGTAAAATGTTGTAATTTCGTAGTCAATCTAGGCCGTTCATTAGGCGGAGATCTGACGGTAGAAGTTATGTTTAATTTAGGGTTTTTTTTGCCCTAGAAGGAAACCCCTCATTATATATGAGGGAATTGTATTGCATCTATGTATATCTGTATTCTGAGTGAGGAAGAGAGAGGAGATTAAGAGTGAAGAGGGAATTACAGTGGATCTGCTGTAGGTTGTATCTTTTCAGTTTGTTGGATATATAAAAAGAAGGACTGGCTGTTTCTCCATGGACATAGCCCAAACTAGGTGAACCACATATATCTGTGTCTCTCTTGTTTTATGTGTTTATATTTCTGCAATATTTTATGTATTCCATTTCTCTGTAATATATAATTCTCTAACAAGGAGATCTCTTCTATTCATGCTTCCTCAGGGAGATCATCTTCTTCTTTTCGTCATCAGAGTGGCTTCCAACCATTTCATCAAAGTTATTATCATCCTCATCATGCTTATCAATGAGCATCTTGAACATAATGAAGATTGTGTACCTGCACAACTTAGATAGTAAGTACAATCGAGTCTATAGAAGCATGAATTTAGCCACATCTGAATCATATAAGAATTTTAAATTTATACATATCAGATACCCAGACTTAATTACAAACAAGAGACATATACTCTTCAACATCTTGCTAGGGACTTTGTCATAAACCCTAGGCTATTTCACAAAAATGTTCATTTTATCTAGGGTTTCAATATTTCTTCCCAAGGTATGATATACCTTACTTCAACATATAGAAAACCCTAGAAACAATTCAAACAAATATAAAGCATCTAACGACCTTTCAAAATTCATAGGTTAGACTTCTCACTAGGGTTTCATACAAATCCTAGAATTCATACAAAAGAATCAATCAAAGTTAGTCACAACTTAGTCATTAACATGACCAACTTTCACTAGGGTTAGTTGCAAACCCTATATTTTCAATCAACCATAAAATCCAACCAAAACTTAGATTTCAACAATATTACACAAATCTCAAATTACCATATTGTCATAATTGATCAGAGGTTTCTTTTACTTCGACTAAGGTTCAACTCCAAACCCTAGAATTCCATTTTCACAATCTCAACAATCATTAAATAGATAGATCTTAGATTTTTATATCACACATACTAGAGAATTTTACTTCCTACTAGGGTTTAGCTGCAAAACCCTGGATTTCCAAATATCATCATCTTAGAATCTCAAACAAGGATTTCCATTAAATCCGAAAACTTATGACCATCAATAACCAATTCAACACACATATCTAGGAATTCATAAGAATATCATATGTCTAACAACATTAATAGATATGACCTAGACCAGACTAGGGTTTCAACCAAAAGGACATATCTATACATGCCTAGATTTCATCATCATGTGAATACATTTCATATCATGTGTTAGTCAAACTTAACTTCACAAAATATCAAATAAGAGTCAGACATACAAATTTGATTAGAATAGGATTTGGTCAGACAAACACACCCATACTAATAAAATCATTTCTAAGAAATTGAAAGGGTCTTTCTCACACATTCCATCAAACCCTAATGAGTTAGGGTTTCAATGTAGAAACATAAAAAACCCAACATTACCAAAACTTTAAAGGTTTGAGATTTCAGACCTTATCATTTAACCCTAACAAGTTACATTTTCTTGATCATACCAAAAACCCAAACATGACATCTTCAAACAACATTTCACAATATCCCTAAGCAACTTAGGGTTTCAGATATTCACATGAACATACCCTTCGGTTAGGGTTTTCCAGAACCTATCTAGGGTTATACAAAATTAATTAAGAATATGAGAGGGGTGGGTTTATTTGTCAAGAGATGAAGGACCCAAAAAAAGAATCATTATGATTCAATATAGCTAGACATAACAATGTTAGTACTAGATTGTCAAATGAATAATCCTTTCAATATAAAGAAAACAATGTATTTAAGACATACCTTTATTCCTTGACCAACCTTGTCTTAAGAGGTCCTCCTTCATACTTCTTGTAGATGTTTTACCTAATCAAGACAATATAGGGAGAATGGTGATTAATATTTAATATAATCAAGACTAAATGAATACAAGAAACCAAAAACTAAAAAGAAATGAGATACTTATCTTAGGGAGTTTTTAGGGGCTCCCTCCAAAGCTTGAGGGATACCTACAAACTTATAAAAACAATAAAAATGTCTTTTCAAAAATATGTTAAAAACCTATAAATTATAAAACAAGATATCTAAAGCTACAAGCAAAGGACTTAGTATTACAAGTACCTATTGTCATATTCTTTGGTCTTGGATTTCTTTGAGTCTCCTTTCTTAGAAAATTTAGCATGATCTCTATCTCTCTTCTTATTCTTTGGATTGCCGGTACAGTCACTCTTGTAGTGACCCTTCTTATGGCATTGATATCATTCTATCTTGGACATGTCAAGTTTCTTCCTTGGTCCTTTCGATTTATTTCCTTTATGATGAGCAATATAGGCAGTTGATACTCTTTCAGAATTGGAAACTAATGATATCCTTAATTATTCCTAACTGCATGCATTCCATAGTTCTTCAAAGGTGGGATCTTCCTTCCAACTATTATGACATGCAACAAATGCACCCCAAGATGATGGCAATCCTAATAGAGTAGTGATCATGAGTTATTTGTCTAGAACTATTTCATCAATGGCCAAGAGATCATCCCATATTCTAGATATCTTCACAAAGAAGGATGCCACAATGTATTCTTTATTCATCTTTGTGGTCCTTATCTCATTCTTCAAACTTGCTACTTGACCCATGTTCTTAATAGTAAATAACATTGACAAGAATTCATACATTTCTTGAGCATGATCGATGTTAGTGATGAATGGGAAAAGGTTGCCCTTTATTCCTTCTACCATCATAGTCATGGCCACCAATTCTAATTCCTTGTATTTCACTTTGTCAACATTACTGGAATCCTTTGTAGGCTTATTTACTTTTCCTTTGACCAAGTCTAATACCTTGTTATTTTCAAGGATTAGGTCAATCCTCTTCTTCCAGGACTTGTAGTTAGAGGCCCCTTTAAGTTTTTTATCTCCCTTGATTGTGTTAGACATATTCCTTGAGTATAGTACATTCCTTCCCTAAGATCATCCTTTTGAATGGTTCCTTTATCAAGTGCTTGAGACTACCTTTTACTTCCTTCTTCACCAAAGCTCTGATACCATGTTAGAAAATCAGAAAGCCAGAAAGCTTTTCTTATTCTTGATAATTACTTGTGATGTTTATTTGTTATTACGATTATTTATATCTTCTTTATTTTAGTTCATCAAGCAATTACCAAAACAACACATGAAACAATAGACACCAGATATAGGCACTATGCCAAGGAAAAACCCCCCTCAAGGGGAAAACCCAGTCAAGAAACTCTTCCTTTCAATAATATTCTTTGAGACTCTACACCCTAGATCAAGACATGACTTTCCCTCCACACTAAGTCAGGCTCCTAGATATTTGACCTCTTCTAGCAAGTTCCACTAGACAGTAGCTTCCAGCAACAATGAAAACTTAGGAGACTTTTATTTCCCAATCCAAACCACGAAATGGAGAGAGAGAGGCACCAAAATTTCGCTTTTCTTCCTCTTTCTAGACTTCCCCAAACTCGCACTTCTTTCGACCTCCCGAAAATAGACTTCGCACTTCTCCAGTTCTTCTTGAGATATCGAACTAGCTTGAGAGATGATGCTCCAAATGACTTTGACTAGCTTGTATTTATAGGCTTCTTGTGGTTCGAATTAGGGTCCTTTAGGCTGACTCTATATTCTTCTAGGCTGACATGGTGTGGAGGATACATAAATCATATTTGACTCAACACTTAAATATTTTACATGATTCAAAAGCCCAAGAAGGGTCTCTTTAAAATTACAATGACTCTATTGACTCATAATAAATCCTAGACGCCCTCAACGAGGACTTTTACCTCAAACATGGTGACCCAAGAATGAAACCCATGCTTTAATAAGTCACAATAATAATAATAATAATAATACAAATTCTTTTCTTTATTCTTTTGATAAGTACATTACACGATGACTCAAGTACATTAATGAAGACCGAACATAGTTACCTTTTCCAACAAGGCCCACTATAAAGAACATGTTCTCCACCCCTTTTTTCTCTCTAACAGTAGGTCTAAAATATATGGGCTTCCTAATGAGGCTTGTCATTTACCTAAAATCTTATTGGAAGTAACTGTTGGAAAAGATTGAAAGAAAAAAAATTCAAATATGGGGTAATCGATGGATTTTGAGAGTAGGTTGTCTAGTTCTATGTAAAGAAGTCTTAGAAGCCATTCTAGTTTTTTGGGCACCTTTATCTTGGATCCCAGTTAGTATCCTCCAGAAGATTAATAAAATAATCATACATTTTCTTTAGACTGGATGATAGGATAAACAATCATTTTCTCTTAGATCATGGAATTCAATTTCCTCTCCAAAATATCAAAGGGGTTGAGGAATAATAAATATCTAATTGTTCTCAAAAGCTCTAGATGCTAAAGGATTTTGGAATATTATACATGGGGAAGGATTATGAGCACATATTATATGTTACAAATATATTATCTCTATATAAATTTAGGACCGGATTAAGATCTTGCAAATATCCCTAAGGAATTGGTCAACCATATGGAAATCAATCTGAAAACATACAACATTATTAGTGAAAACATTCATTGGAAATTTGGGAACAAAAGAAGGTCATTTTGGGCAAGGACCCTTGGATAGGTAGCATTAACAATCATATACTTCCAGATCACTTAGTAAATGCGCTCAATGAAGTGGGGTGGTATAATTTAAACCAAGTTATTAGGGGACCATATCACTGGGGCTCCCAGTAATGGGCCTCAACAAAGGATCTTCTCCTCGATGGGGACTACGTGGAAGCCTAGTCAACCAACACACAACGCAGGGAAAATTTTAAGGATGGAAATTTATTTTAAAGTTTAGAAACCTTGGCGAATCTCACTAGTACATAATATGTAATTTGTAAAATGTTTGGTAGTTTTTTTGTAAAATCATTCAAATTTCTAATAATTTTATATAGTCTCTATATAAAATTTTGGTGATTTTTAAGGTAAAACCATTTTATACTATAAAATTTGGGCGAACAATTTTTAGAAAAAATGGAAATTAACAAATCTTTTCTTTTGAAAAAAGCATGGAAAATTATCCCACTTGCAAATATTAGCTCCTAAAATTTTCCCTACACATAAGCCTTAAAAGAATCCATTTTTTCTATTTTTGATCAAGAAGAAAACCTATTATGGTCCCCCATCCAAAATGACATCTATTCTTCAAAGAATGAATAACTTCATCTGTCAGGATCTTTGGCTTCCAATGACCTCCCATGGTGGGGGAGAAATATTTGGAAGTTGAACTGTCCCCCCAAATCTATCTTGTTTATGTGGCTACTTCTAAAAAACAAGCCTCCCTCGCATTGTATGTTATATTGAAACAACCTTTCCATGGGTTGGGAATATGCTTATTATGAAAATATGAAACTAAAACAATCTCACGTTTATTTTCTCAATGCTCCTTTTAGAAAATAGTCTTGAAGGAAATCAATGCAATAGAAAGTCAAAATTTCACCTAGGAAGCACATTCGGTAGAGGACAATATAAAAATCCCACTGCAATCTTTGGTCCCTCGTAAATATAAGACACTTCCACTATTAGTGGTATGGGGCATTTGGCTAGAAAAGAACCACTCCATATTTGAGGATAAAATCCCCTAGCCAATCAAAATTGCTATAAATAGCCATGGCATTATAAATTTATCAAAGACTCCTCAAAGGAATTATTATCACACATCTCATACTGAAACCAACTTTGACACCTCTAGTCTATGGGATTTTTTCGATGGAGCTAACCAAGGATCTATATCAGTGGGAAAGGCAAGGGGAGTCCTGCACTTGGATTCTTAAATGTCTCATCACATCATTGTAAACATTGGCTAGGCTACAAATAATTATGCTAAGTTATTTTCTTTAAAACTAATTATGAAGTTGGAAAGATAACTTGAAATAAACTTTTTTTCGTGTTTATGGGGACTCCACAACTATTATCAATTGTATGAATGGGTCTACTAAGCTACACAACTATACTCTTCTTCCTTTGTACCAAAAAGTATGTTTTTAAAATCTACGTTCTCTGATATCTCATTATCATGTCAATCGCCACAAGAACACTAAAGCAAACGGTCTCTAAAAGGATGGAATAGATATAGACGAAATTTCATGTAAAGTCACAAGAAAAGAAGCATGCTAGAACCAAGAATACCTACTTGACCGTTGGGCATAGTGGAACAAAATAAAATATTATTTTATGATGCTTTTATTCAATGTTTCTTCCAAGTATATATAGATCATGCTATAAACTATTTTAATTCCTTGAGATAGACAATTTGGTGTTTTCTTCCTGACACATTTAAAAATAAAAATAAAAAATAGGTAAAATATTTATGGAATCTCATGGCATTCAAGGAAGCAACTTCTACTGGTTATTGTTGGACCAATGAGGTATATATTCCAGGGCTACATCAGCCATATGAATGTGAATTGACATATACATTTGTAATTTTGTTGAAATATTTTTATTGTAGATTTTTCTTCCACGAATACAAATATTATAAACAACTTTCTCACTTTTATATATATATAAATTATATATCTATAACTAAATTTAATAAATAAAAATTGAAAAAATATATAAAGAAAAATAAAATGGAAGTACTTTAAAAGATTTTAAAAGAGGAAAGTGAGTACTTTATGGTTTTAGAAAAAGATGCCCAGACAAGATATACATATAAATACGGTTAAACCGATTAGGACAAGCCATATAAGAGAGAGATGGAGAACTTTTAAATTAAATTCTTAGGTCTAGAGAAGGTTCAACTTAAGGGTATAGATTGAAGATTGACAAAGGGAATACGGTCTTTCTATCAATAAGCCCTAATTTTTCCAAATGCTAGGAGTCAAGGGAGAACATTTTGGAGGAATTCAACCATTCAAAACATTATATTTCTTGTCTAGTATCTTAGCAACAAAAAAATGTCAATTTTTATAAGATTTATGTTAGCAATGATTACAATAATTTACATTATTTTCTTGATTTAATATAATATTTAGACAAACAAATTGATTTTTAAAATTATTTAAATGTGTTTTACGTCTTTTTATGATTTAAGATGTACGGAAGTTGTTATCATTATTTAAAGATCAATATTAATAACCTTAATTGTCAAGATTAGTTAAGCTAATTGTGTGTAATATAATTGTTTAGAATTATTTTTATGATTTAATAGAATATTTTGATTGAAAAATATTATAATTTAATTTAAAATTATTTTTATTATTTAATATTTCTAGGAATAATTATTTTGTTACATTTTGAATAATTTAATTTTATCATAATTAATGAAACGTTCAATCAAAATATTTAAAAAAATTAATCCAAAAAAATGAATTTAAAATATTGATTAAATTGATGATAATTGATTGAGTAATTTAATCAAGTTTTTAAACATGTCTAACCAACATGTTGTATTTTCTTAGCAAAATAAATAATTTATCTTGAAAAATGGCTAAATTTTGGGCATTGGGTATCGCCCGAGGAAGAAAGTCGGCCTCCTTCTCACCTCGAAGACAAGAGAGAGGTTGCCAGTACTAGGCTAACCCTCGCTACAGATTCACTTAAGAGCACAACATAGTTACTCTATTCTAAAGCATAAACATGACAACTTGCTACGCTTGAACTCAGGTGGGAAGGATAACAACTATTTTGTCCAACCATCAAAACTAAACTCCATTGACATCTTGAAAAATGGCTAAATATTCTATAATGAAATTAAATACTTACAACTAGATTTAAACATTATATGGGATCTCAAATTTAAGTGAGTGTTACATTTCAAATTCATTTTATAAATAGATAAATAATTAAGGATGCTAATTATTAATATTCATAATACATTTTGTAAATCAAATAACATCAATATAATATAAACATACATAATGTACATGAACAATAATATCAAAATAAATATATATGTTGAATATACGTATCAAACATGGCATCTCAAATTTAAATGAGTAATACATTTCAAAATTTAATTTGAAAACATAGAAATCATAGATAACGAGTATTATGATTATACACATAATGCATTTTATAAATAAATAATCTTAGCATCAATATGGTATGAAAATGTATAGTATATATGAATAACAACATCAAAATCAATATGTATGTCAAATATACGTCTCAAATTAAATATAAAATATCAATCATACAACTAAAATATATATATGTCAATAATTGCTATAAGCTAGGTCTACCACCAGAGCTAAATGCATCAATATATCCTCTAGATAATAATGCAGGATGTAGCACTTGAGGAGAAGGTGGTGGTTGGTAAACAACTAAAGGAGATAGCAATTGGTATACTATTGGAAGATATGGTGGTTAGTTTATTGTTGGAGGAGAAGATGGTGGTTGATTTGTTTAGGAGGAAGAGATGATGTCTGATTTGCTACTAAAGGAGGAGATGGTGGTCAATCTATTATTAGAGGAGGAGACAATGTTTGGTTTGTTGTTGGTGTAGGAGATGTTAGTTTGGTAGAGGAAGAGATGATGGTGGTGGAAAAGCACCATCCTTAGTGGACAAATCCAAAGAAAGATCCCAAATAGTCCTTAACCTCTTGAGTGGGTTGATGTCACTAGCAACATGATGAATTAATGATGTCATATCATAGGGAAGGTTTTCTCATATAGGTGCAAGCTTAATGTTCTAAATGATCTCCTAAGCTTTGTTGATACCTTTTCATGTTTCAGTCTTTGTAGTTTATCCTTTCTTCAAGAAAACATAAAGGGAACTATTATTTTCTTCCAATTTCATTTTTTTTTTTTTATAGATTCCACGTATATATCATTCCACTTTTCCACATTGTTTTATAAAACAGTTATACAATTACCAAAGACTTAGTCTTCTCCTTGAGCTTCCTTTTACACCATGTGGGGAACTTTTCTTTGATTTCATGCTCCCCACCCCACATTGAGTCTATTCTTCACATTTTGCATAAAGGACCCCAAAAACGTTATTCTTACATTATACCACATCAGCCAAATAATTAGTTTATTTTTCATTACCTCCCATACAAAGAATCAACATAAACCATTTCTCCACATAAACCTTTTCTTAGAATTAAACTTTTCCTCACATGATTTTTCTCCACATAACTTCTGCTTCTACATCATCCCTAATTGACTATCCCATACTATCCCATACTTAGCGCTTTTCCACTATGCAACCTTTCATGGTTTTTATTGCCGAGGTGATTTGTGATACATTTATGATGATCCAATCCATGAGATAAATATAGTTTGTCAGATGTAAATGAGATTTATTTGTCACACTTTCCCACAAACCCTCTTCTCACGAATGATAATTAATATTAGTAATTAATATGAATTTTAGAATAAAGTGTACATATCAAAGGGATGTTTCACAAAAAAAAGGACGTGATTTATATCGATAATTCCCCCACAAATATCAAATTTTATTTAAAAGTGAGGATGGTGAACATAACAAAGAAAGAATCATTGTTTGGATATACTATCAATTCTTTACACTCACCAAAATAGAGATTTTCATTATTCTACAAATTATAAGTTGTATTTTGATCTCTCTCGAAAGCAAAAGCTCGTCAACACAATCTAGACAACTAGCATAACTATAGATAGTTACATTCCATATGTGTTTTGATTTTAGAGTGTTGGAAATATTGTTGTCATTGATGTGAAATATAGGGGGAGACTACTCATTTCCAAAATAAAGATTTAAAATGAAGATTGTTGGAATGTTGTTTTTGGATGTTTGATGCCCCATTTAGATACACTATATTTGAAGGCATTTTTACTCCCATCACCTAGCTCAAATGAGATCATAGGATATATTGAATTAGAGGGAGATTCATATACAATTGGATGAGTCTTGAAATAATATTTTCATCGAGATGACCTAAACAAAGTACAAGTAGGCCAACCCAACCATTTTTATAAGTCAAACCCATAAGTGAAAGGGAAAAAACTATAAAAGGACATATGCATGAATTTAATTACCAATTCATTGATGAACATATCTAAGGTTGCAAAAGGAGTTGAAGAATAATTTTTAGGATAATTCTTGGAGTCTAAAGGTGGAAGAAAAAATGTAATTTATGGGGTGAGCGATCCATCTTGGATTTTTTGTTATTTTTTTTTGTAATGTTTCAGATTGTGAAGGCTCTGGAGGATATAGATAGAATGTCATCATGCACCTATGGTTCACATTTCAGATCTTGGTTCACTATAATTTTAGAGATATGCTTTAATGAAGTTAGGCTTCCTAAATGCTCTTGAAATCTTCTTCAAATAGATTTTCTTAGTATTTTCACTATATATTTCTTCTTGTGATATTTTAGAATCTAAAATATGGAGGAGACATAGAAGAGATTAATGAGCACCAGTATTGCAGTAAGAATGTTGCAACTCTTGGGGCTACCAACTTTACTTTATCAACCCAGGGTTCATACAAACTTGGAGGTGACAGTGTTGTATACACAAGTAGATGCAATGGGTCCGCTCTTTGTCACTGCTAAGCTGGTGATAGACCACTATGGTTTCTCAAACTAGCCTTCTATTGATTCAGAAGAAGCTTGATTACCAATGAGGAAAAGGGAAATTTACACTAAATGAAATCTTGTCTACTGTAGTAAGGAAAAGACTGAAATCAAATGCTTAAACACACCATTCATATAACTAACTGCTAAGGGGATTTTCTTCAAAAGAATGTTAAGTTAACATGTGTGTAATCCTACTATCCTATACATGCAATTTGAAACATCCAAACATTCTACTGTTGTCCATGTAAATGAACACAATGACTCTTTTTCCTTTTTGTCTTTTTTGTGTGAAAATGTGAATGCTAACTTCTCTTGGTGATGTGGCAGGTGGATTAAGGATGATGGCGAATGGTCAGATGGATTGGGAGGCAAGTAGGGGTATTCTCCTATCTTCCTAGGTGCTTTGTCACAATTCAACCTCGAAATACGCCACTACAGGTCAACCTATAGGATGTACTAATGCCTCCTACAGGATGTCCTAATGCTCCTACATGATCCCTTGTATTTCTACAGGATCCGCTCGAGAGCAAGAGGAGGGATTTGGAAGGTGGTTTAGGGCTTAGGAATTGTGAATGGTGAGAGAAATGAGGCAAGGGAGTGGCTAGGACTCCTTCAGAGCTCAAAGCAGAGTTTGTGAGATGGTTGGATTTGCTCAACAAGCTTGGAGAAGTATTCTTATGGAATGATGAATTTGGTGAGGGACTTAGTGGAAAAAGTGATAACCAAGGATGGATGAGGTTAGGATGGGGTTGTTGGTCATGAAATATCTTTGTACTGCTGAAACTTCTGCACTGCATCAATCACTAACATTTAGCCATAAATCATGTTAAAAAAGAAATATTTTCAATTAACTAAAGTAAACATAATTTCATGAGCTAGTTGCCTATTTCATGCATGGGAAAACTTGTAGAATAATGAAATATTTATGAGATCTAATGCAAGGCTGAAGACATCAGAAATGAAAATTAAATCCTATTCTTGAAAACTAGTAAAATGTTGGCCTAAGTAACAAAAAACCCTAAATTCCATGAGAAATCAGAATTCTGTTTTTTTTTTATGCATAGGATTCTTTCCTCAAACCATGGTCCCTGAAGGGAGGAGTGAGGCCAAACCCACCTACTAATGTCTTTTGGATATTCCTTTATCTTCCTAAGCTACTGCTAAAGAAATGCAAAAATGGAAGCAAACTAATCAAATCCACAACTACTTGCAATGAAATAATGCTAAAGACAATTCAACCATTAATCTATGAAATCCACTAAGCATACAAATACAAGAAGAGGAGCCTTTGCTGCTAGGGTCAGGTCCTAACCCAAGAGCTTCAGCCCTCTGAGTCAACTCAGTGTTGGATAAAGGAAATGCTCATTCTCATTATCATATCAGACAATTACATAACAATGTCTTCCACAAGTCTTGAACTCGAAAAATGCTTAATGCTTTTACATAAAAAAAATCAAATCCTAATGAGGCTCTAGGCCTCCTTATTTATACAACTGAAGTCTCCAATGACTTCCTTAAATCTAGGGAGGCTCAGCTCCCAAACTCAAGATGAACCAAATCTTTAACTGCCACTGGCTCGGTTGCTTGCAACTCTGAGCTAGTGTGATTTGATGGAGGAATATTCGAATGAGTGAGGAGTAAATGAGGAGGATCTATCTCCTACAATCTCTCCTCCTTGTCTCATTTGAGTTTCTGCCCTTAATTAGCCAAAATTTCCATGATTTTCTCTCAAAAACCTGCAATCAATGCACATTAGTCCACTAGGCATAACATCTCACTTTTACTCATCTCATTAAGCAAAATATAATCAAAATATGTAAGGAATTATGAGAAGAGTTGATTTAAATAAGCTTGGAGGTGTATTAAGGTCCATATAGTTACCCAACGATGAGGCTCATCATCACCCCCTACTGAAAGTGTTGCTCATCCTTTCAGCAACTCAATCTATATCCATGTCTTTCACTGCTTAGCTCTTATCATGAGGGGTTCCATTTCTTCTCTTGCCCTTAATTTCTTCATCTCTGTAGCTCTTGCCTCCTCATGATTCATCAATGATGCCAAAGCCATCAATTGCAAGTCCCCTTGTTTTGAATTAGGGTCCCACAGATGCAGATCTATCAAGGCCAAGTTGTGTAGGTAAAACTCAAATACTTTAGCTCTATCCTCCAAGGTTATTTGATCACAAAGATCAATGAATTTTCTATAATCTTGGAAAGTCATAATGCCTCTCTGTGCTAAAGTCTTAATTTGGAACTGTATCCAATGTTCCTTAAGATATAATGCATAAGACTTTGCTGGCATCCTGCACTGGATTGCCTCTAAGGATAAATTGGCCATGGATGCCAATTGACTTTCTCTCTCTTGTAACTGTCCCCTTAGCCATGCATTCTCTACTTCCAATTGAGCTTTCATCATTGCCTCTTTGTCCCTTATGCTGCTTAGTTCTCTGCCCATCTCCTTTACTTTCTCCTCCATGTGGCCTATATCCTCCACTCCTTTAGATTTGGAAATTTGCATCCACCTATGTGTTCTTGCCCTTTCTTTTTCAAGCTCAAAGAATAAGGGGATGGAAAATTTTTGTGGAATGACCCTACCCCCTTCAATGAACCTGTAGTAAGAGTCAAGGTTGGGTTGAGGACTAGGTTCCCTCAGTTCTAGATCTTCCTTCTTTGTTTCTTGCTGAATGATCCCTTCTTGGTCCATTTTCTGATTTTCCTGTAGGTTTAGCATAGTTTCATGTAGGATGGCTTTTGCTTCCTATAGGAGACCTTTTCCTTGGGATGAGGTAGATTTGGTGACATGCCTCTTAACATAAGTGATGGGAGATTTGGTAGAGGTATGTCCTGATGATCCTTCTCCCTGTTTTTTCACAAGAGGAGCTATCATTTCTTGCTTCTTCGGTGAGTCTACAATGACAATAGGAACTTTGGTGGTCGTTTGAGGTTTTCCTTGCCTGATCCTTGTACTTTTTCTTGTCCTAAAGTAGAATGGGGTTTGTCTCTGTCTCTTCCCTTTTTGGTTGATAGGTGTACTTAGGGCAGTGAGGACAGCTGTTGCCTCTTTCTTAGTGGGTTCTGGAGATACCCTTGGTAATTCCTCCCCTTCTTTGCCTTGAATTGTAGACCTCTGTTCTTCCTTGCCTTTTGTTTCCTCTTTTCCATTTTCCTTCTCATCCTTGTATTTCTCTTCTTCTTCTCCCTCTAGTTCCTCGCTATGTTCATTAGTTTCTTCTTTTGCATCTTCTTATTTCTCTTCATCACTTTCCTCCTTTTTTCCTTTTCTTCCTCCTCTGTTTCCTCTTCATCCCTCTCACTAGCAGTGGGGATTTTGTCATATTCAAGAGCTTTTATTTCTCCCTCTGTCTGCATGTCTCTAAAAGTTGTCCATGTAATAGGGAGTCTTAGGTTTTGGAGGGTATCTTTTAGGATAAGTTTTATTAATCCATGATGGGCTAGTTGTTGATGTTTTCCTTCCTGCACCCTGATGCTCATATCTATCACCGACTGAAGAAGAAAGTAGGGTATTCTTAGTCTGTTTTGAGGAGGTGTGTCTACTCCAAACCTCAGTTCTTGGAGAAGCCTGAAACGGTATCCATATACCACACTGTATCTCCCCTCACATGATATATATTTATGTTGGCATTATGACACAGGTTTGGAACATGTTTGGCTATATGACATAAGTGTTGTCCTTGATGGCAACCCACTCAAATGGTAGATCACAGTTCAGGCTCTCAGAATGAAAGAAAATGAGGTATACACAGGTTCCTCGTAACAAAGTCGCGTATACACACGGGTGTACCGATCAGAAGGCGCATATACATATGCATGCACTTTCATGCAAAGAAAAGCGCGTACATGTGGGAAAACTTATGGTTGGTCCATGGTATTTAGTCCGAAATATTTGAACCTATAGTTTTGGTCCTTGGTATTGCATTTAAAGTGTTGAACCCAAGTATTGGGTCCCTAGTATTAGTTCTCAATGGTTTTGGACCATGGTTTGAGTAAGGCCTAAGACTATAAAAAGGGAAGGAGATCATTTGGAAAAGGTATGGACTTATGTGCTGAATATCTTGAGAGGAGCAAGATTTGGAATACTGGTGATTGGTTGGTGAGTTACAGCTAGATCTGAATCAAGGAGGAACTTGAGCAGTACACGATGGTTAAGATCTATTGATGAGTCAAGATCTCAAGGCTTGAATAGTAGTATCATTGTGTGATTTCGATCTATTATATTTGGCGCATGATTAGATCTATAAATTTGATAATCTAGGTATAACTGATGTCTGATTAAGTTAAAGGATAAATTATCTTTTATAGATCTGTACGCAGGTTCGACACAACAGAGGCGCATATACATGCAGGTTAAGCAAGTGAAGACTGCGGATACACTGTTTGTATTTGACATAGCTGCGTCTGTATGCAGGTTTCTATTGATGAAGTAGCGTACATCTCTTGAACTATGTTTTAGTTGTTTCTGTTTATTGTTGCAGTGTTCTGGGTTTAGAATTGGTGTCTGGTTACTGGTACTGTTTTCTAGTTACAACATTCTGAGAAGTTATTGGTTGATTCAATATTTGTACAAAGGAGATTGGTTGTTACAGATATACTTGATGTTTGATTGATATTCGTGGATCCAGTCTGAAAATTTATGAAACGTGGTCCCTGGAAGAAAAGAGAAGGTTGTATCCTTCTGTAGGTCAGCACCTACGTACTAGTATCTCAGCTAGTACAAGAGCAAAGGGGGTTGTAGCTCCCTTCTAGAATAATCTGGAGAACGAGAGAAGGTTGTAGCCTTCTACAGGTTGAAGCCTGCGTGCTGGTATAAGAATGCACTAGTACAGAATCATTGTAAAAAGAAGTTTCTAATTGAAATAAGATAGATACATATTGCAGCAGGTGGTTTTCCACCTTATATCTTGTGTTCTTTTGTGTGACTGTCTACTCTACTTTTCCGTTCCTGGTTACTGTTATATGGTTCTGACACACAGATTAATGATCAACATCCGAAGAATAAATTAAATTATAAGTCTGGAAGTTATACGCGAGTTTCATTAGTCAGAGTTGCGTATACACACTGTTTCCATTAACTAAAGTAGCGTATACAAATATTTGTATAAATTGAAAAAGAATTTGAATTAATAATACTGATTCACGCCCCCCTCTCAGTATTATTTTCAACAATTTGAATCAGAGCAGGTCCTTCAGGAGAAGCTTGATCGCTTGAAGGAAGATCTATCATCATGAGTAACTATGAAAAGGAAGCACCAATCAAGCCACCAATTTTTGATGGGAGCAACTTCGTCTATTAGAAGGTAAGAATCACTGCCTATCTTCAATCTCTTGGTACAGAAGTTTGGGATATTGTGGAAACAGGATACACATTTCTTTCAGCAACTCCTACAGATACGACTGGTAAGAAGCAGTGTGAAACAAATGCAAAGGTTGTCAATACTCTATTAGGGAGTCTATCTCAATCAGAATCCGTTAAGGTTATGCAGCTCAAAACCGCAAAAGAAATATGCGACAAGATTGTTCTGAGCTATGAAGGAGATGATCAGGTAAAACGAGCAAAAATTCAAACTCTCAGAATTCAGTATGAAAATTTCAGAATGTACAATGATGAAAGCATGGCTAAATAATTCCTTCATATAGATGAGATTGTTAATTGTATGAAAAACTTGGGTGAAGAAATAAAAGAAGTTGTTTTGGTTGAAAAGGTTCTAAGATCTTTGTCTCCTAAGTTTGATTCAAAAGTTTCTGCCATAGAAGAAAAGCATAATCTACAGAGCCTTACCATGTCACAGCTGCATGGAATCCTAACTTCTTACAAAATGAGAAAAGGTGGACCATCAGACAGAAGAGAAGCTGCATTCAAAGCCTCAGGAAAAGGAGATTACAATGAGTCAAAACATATGTTAGAAGAAGAGGAAGAATCTAATTTTGTCAAGAACCTTCAACGGGGAACTGGAAGATTCAGAGGTAAGCTGCCTTTCAAATGCTTTTCTTGTGGGATAGTTGGTCATTATGTTGCCAAATGTCCTCATAAAGATAAACTTGACAAAGGTAAGGAACCAGTTAGATGGAATAGAAAACATAATGTAAGTAAGAAGAGCTATTATATACATGAAGACAGTGATGGATATTCAATTAGTGATGAGATGAACAACGTAATGATTATAGACTTTTGATGGCTTTTGAAGATGATGATTTCTTAGATGCTATAGATGAAGAAGGTCTCTATGAAGAAATTTCTAGACTCAAAATTTGTTTAGAGGAAAAGAATATGATTATAGATACTCTGACATTCCAACTTGTTGAAAGAGAAAAACACAATGAAAAGTTAGAATGTGAAATTGTGGGACTCAGAAAAGATATTGAGAAAACAAAAGCTCTTAGTCTTAAATTTGCTATAGGATCTGAAAATTTAGATGAGATTATCAAAGTGCAGCATTCTCCTCTAATCAAGACAGGTCTTGGATATACTGAAGAAGCATCTCAAGCACAGAAGCAAGCACAAAAGCCATCCACCTCCAAAAGTTATCTTGATGCAGCAAGGAGAAGTGAACAAGTTGACAATCCTCAACAAAAGCATAATGCAGATCACCAGGTAAATCAGGGACAATTTACCTCAAGAATGAACAAAGACTACCAGGTAAATCGGGGGCAATCTACTTCAAGGATGAACAGAAGCTACAACCAACCACAGGTAAATCATTCTCAATTTGCCTCAAGAATGGATGTCAATAGAAACTACAATCATTTGGTTGGTAGATTTGATAATTGCAGAGGTTTCTTCAATGGCCAATGTTTCTCTTGTCATAACTTTGGTCACAAAGCAGCTCAATGTGTTGCCTACAAGACAATCATGACTAGAGAAGCTCAAAAACAAAGGAGTATGACTGGGATCATGAAAAGGACCTACAATAAATTTTCTACTCTTGAGAATGAAGTAGAATGTTATATTTGTAACAACTTCGGTCATGAAGATTCTGAATGCAGGAGCAGGTTTCGGCAAACAACTCAGAAGGAGCAAGTTTCATTGAATCCCAAAACATGGAAAAAGAAAGAATCGCAACTAGAAAGATGTGGGATAGCCTTATATGCAGAAGGACAGGAAAATCAGTGGTACATCGATAGTGGATGCTCAAAACATATGACAGGTGATAAAGATAAACTTCAGTCATATAGTACCTTAGAAAAGGAAAAGAAGGTCTCATTTGGAAATGACACCCCTGCACTCATAAAAGGTAAAGGTTCTGTTCTTTTGAAAGAAAAGGTCAAGGCTAGAAATGTTATGTATGTTGATGGCTTAAAGCATAATTTATTAAGTGTCAGTCAAATGTGTGATCAAGGAAATGAAGTAATATTCGATCAAATGGATGCATTGTTCGTGAGCTTGATACAGGAGAAACCGTAATCAAAGTCATAAGAACTCCAAATAATTTATATATACTCAAGGGAGGACAACAACAATGATATCTAAGCAAGAATGATGAACACTGGCTATGGCACAAAAGATTGGGGCATCTAAGCTTCTCAAAGATAAGGAAAGCATGCAAATATCAGGTGGTTCGTTATCTACCTGACATTAGAATTCTAGACAATACAATATGCAAATCATGTCAATTTGGTAAGCAAACCAGAACTAATTTCCTTGAGAAGGAAGGATCAACTAGTAGGCCACTTGAACTTGTCCATATTGATGTATGTGGTCCATCTAGGAAAAGGTCACTGTTGAAAATGCAACAAGATGATGGAGCTTAGTGGAAAGGAATCGCCTTCACTAAGTTGGTCCACAGGCTATTTTTGGCGCAAAGTCTATTTTTAGACATATTGATCATGGTCTATGAGTTGCAGGATGTTGTTTATGGATGATTGGTCATGTTGGGAAAAATAGATGGACTTCTATTTTTGGTTCACAGTGGAGTGATCAGAGTCTATTTTTAGACTGCTAGGCTAAAAATAGAAACAGTCAAATATTATTAGCCCTTAGTAATATTTGGACTCTAAACATTATCTTATTCTCTTGGAGCACTTCAGTTCAAGCTACGGATGTGGCACATGCAACTGACAAAAGGAATCACGTGGTTTCTTATGTGTTAGTTGAGCTATTGCATGGAGGACTTCAGTTAGAACTCATGCATGTGAGTTTGTGGAGTTGGATGTGGAGTTGATGGAGTTGTGTTCAGTTTGACTTAGTTGAACTAGTTGTATTTTAGTCTAACTAAAGAATACACTAGTGATGAGTTGTGTGAATTAAATATTAATTAATTCACTAATTATTAACTCATAACGAAACTAAAGAATACATTAGTTAACTCAGTGCATGGACAGTTCAACAGAGACAAGTGTTAGAGGTAAGTGAAAGGGTGAGTTGTGACTATTAGTTGTGCATGAGATTTTGCACATGCATGGGATTGAGTTATGCCAATGAGGATTGCGCAGTGTGGGCCAATATCAAGGCAATTGTAGCTTGTGCTCATGTGATTCTCTTGCAGGATTGTGCAGTGGAGGCAGGAAAAGCAGCGGAGGAGATTTGAACCTGTGACTTGTTCGTATCTGAGCTAGTTTTGTGTGTAACAGTTGGAGATAGTACTGAGTACTTGTGAGGAGTATTGTACTATGTATTGTTACATGTTCTCAATCATTATAATATACAGATAGTGTGGGGTTTTCAGCTGTATGCTTTCCCCGGGTTACATACTGTGTTAATGTGCGCATGCAATTGATGTTTCATTGTTTTTAATGCTGCTAAATTGATGATCAACGTAGAGGAGATTATGTATTGTGCATGTAGTCCGCAATAGTGTATAATCGGGATAATCTTTGTGAATAAGTGTTTATTATTCAAAATTTCTACATGGTATTGGAGCAGAGTTGATCATCAAATCTATTATTCAGATAGTGTTTACATTTTATTTCTTCAGGCAGAGTCTGTAATCGGGCCAGGTAGCCTTTGGATTCATCCTTCTTTTGGAAGGTGAGATATCCGGTGAATTCCCATACAGTCGATCTCTGTACAAGAAATACTTTGTTCTCACGAATTTTAGATCAGAAGTGGTTGAGTTTTGAGCTGGTGGAATGGCGCTCAAGGATAAACTCAGAAACATCTAAGTGTGAGAATGGAGACAATATGCCCCAGTATCTCACGAAGTTCACCCAATGCCGGGATGAGCTGGGAAGTGTGGGGGTGACTGTCGATGATGAGGACTTGGTGAGCTTGGCTCTCCTTGGTCTTCCGAAGAGTTGGCATTCCTATCAGGACTCTGTCAATGGTCGGGAGAAATTGCCAGGATAGGAGAGACTTTGGTCAGATCTTGTGCAAGAGGAGATCAAACGGAGCACCAGAGATAGTTCTTCATCCATGCATGATGAGTAGAATTGTGCCTTAGCGAGTAAGGTGAAGAAGGGGAAGGAGAAGGGTTCTCTTTCTGAATCCAGTTCTTCCAATGATGGGAAGAAGGTTGACAAGTCAAAGGTGAGATGCTTTCGTTGTCATGAGTTGGGCCATTATGCTACTAATTGCCCAAAGAAGAAGTCCAAGAAGGGATCCAGGGAAGGATCTGAAGGTGAGGCACTTGCTTCACAGTTTGAGTTGGATTTCACACTCTTCACATGCATGGTTTCATCCATGGTGGGAAGTGGTTGGTTTCTTGACAGTGGGGCTTCTTTCCATATGACCGGTGACAAAAGTTTGTTCAGTACTTTGGAGGAGAAAGATCTCTAGATACTCATAGGGATGGGTAATGATGAGAAGTATAGTGTCTCAGGTGTAGGCACGATTATTTTTCAAAGGGAGCATGGAGCTCGCCTTAACTTGACCGATGTCAAGTATGTACCAGGACTAAAGGGAAACTTGGTGTCGATCGCGATGCTGGAAGATGGAGGCTATGATGTAGTCTTTAGTAAGGGAAAGGTTTTCCTTAGACACATCATCACTAGACAGGTGAAGCAGATTGGTTCACGGGTCAAGAATCTGTATGCTCTTGAGGTTCAAGATGCATGCAAAGCCTTGAGCAGCAAGGCAATAGATGGAGAATTGGTGGTTGAGAGGGAGCGTATATTATCTCTCAACATGCAGAGCCAGAAGAAGTCTAAGACGATTGTGGAGGAGCACGATTGGTGCAGCAGCTTCATGAGGTTGTGGAGCAACCACAACAAGGGAAGCTGAGAGGAGATTGAGTAGAGACATCTACTCATGCAGAGACCTCCAGTAGTGGGAAACTTCGAGCCAGGTGGGCTGAGGGATCACATGCAGCCATACCTCCGGGAAGGAGGTGGGGTGATGTGGATTGATCGTCCCAAGGAGGAGGGGCAAGATCCTTGAGGTACCCAACCTCTTGGATGAGTCCTTGCTACGGGAGCCCCGATGTGGAGTAGCAGGAATTGATTGATTGGGTAGAGCTAGATGTGGATGGAGCGGCAGAGAGAGCAACAGTGTAGGGAATCCCAGGACTGCGCATAGCTAGTAGGCTGCAGCAATGCGAGAGGCACAAGTGTGTTGCACAGTGCTAGGTGGCACAGAGAAGTGTGCAATGGTGCGAGATGCATGGAGATGCTGCAGCAGTGCAGATGTCAGAGAGGGAGCACTTGTCAGTAGCAGGTAGAGCTTCAGCATCAAAGTATGTTCCTAGCCCAACAGAGTGGTCAGTTGGGAGTGTTTTTGTTCCAAGTGTTGTTGGAGCAAATGGACCAGGAAAATGTGTTGCATGCGGAACATTCTAGAGTTGCAGGATAGGGGTTGCTGATAATCCATATCTTGTTGAGAGGGAGTGTTGAAAATGCAACAAGATGATGGAGCTTAGTGGAAAGGAGTTGCCTTGACTAAGTTGGTCCGCAGGCTATTTTTGGCGCAAAGTCTATTTTTAGACTATGTCTATTTTTAGACATATGGATCATGGTCTATGAGTTGCAGGATGTTGTTTATGGATGATTGGTCATGTTGGGAAAAATAGATGGACTTCTATTTTTGGTTCACAGCAGAGTGATCAGAGTCTATTTTTAGACTGCCAGGCTAAAAATAGAAACAATCAAATATTATTAGCCCTTAGTAATATTTGGACTCTAAACATTATCTTATTCTCTTGGAGCACTTCAGTTCGAGCTACGGATGTGGCACATGCAGCTGACAAAAGGAATCACGTGGTTTCTTATGTGTTAGTTGAGCTATTGCATGGAGGACTTCAATTAGAACTCATGCATGTGAGTTCTGTGGAGTTGGATGTGGAGTTGATGGAGTTGTGTTCAGTTTGACTTAGTTGAACTAGTTGTATTTTAGTCTAACTAAAGAATACACTAGTGATGAGTTGTGTGAATTAAATATTAATTAATTCACTAATTATTAACTCATAAAGAAACTAAAGAATACATTAGTTAACTCAGTGCATGGACAGTTCAATAGAGACAGGTGTTAGAGGTAAGTGAAAGGGTGAGTTGTGACTATCAGTTGTGCATGAGATTTTGCACATGCATGGGATTGAGTTATGCCAATGAGGATTGTGCAGTGTGGGCCAATATCAAGGCAATTGTAGCTTGTGCTCACGTGATTCTCTTGTAGGATTGTGCAGTGGAGGCAGGAAAAGTAGCGGAGGAGATTTGAACCTGTGACTTGTTTGGATCTGAGCCAGTTTTGTGTGTAACAGGTGGAGATAGTACTGAGTACTTGTGAGGAGTATTGTACTGTATTGTTACATGTTCTCAATCATTATAATATATAGATAGTGTGGGGTTTTCAGCTGTATGCTTTCCCTGGGTTACATACTATGTTAATGTGCGCATGCGATTGATGTTTCATTGTTTTTAATGCTGCTAAATTGATGATCAACGTAGAGGAGATTATGTATTGTGCATGTATTCCGCAATAGTGTATAATCGGGATAATCTCTGTGAATAAGTGTTTATTATTCAAAATTTCTACAGTCACCTCGAGGAGAAGAATACTTTATATTGTTCATTGACGACTTTTCTAGGATGTGTTGGATAGGACTTATGAAGCATAAATATGAAGATTTCGAAAAATTCAAATCATTCAAAGCCTTGGTGGAGAACGAATCAGATCGCAGAATCAAATGCCTCAAGTCTGATCGAGGAGGAGAATTTACCTCGGATGAATTTTTCGATTTTTGTGAAGAACATGGAATAAGAAGGGAATTCTCTACTGCAAGGACTCCTCAGCAAAATGGAGTAGTGGAAAGGATGAACAGAATAGTTTAGCAAATTGCTCGTGCTATGCTTGATGAGTCTAGAAGTCCCGCAACCTTCTGGGGTGAAGCCACATTTGCTGCAGTTACTATTCTCAACAAGACAAATATCCGGGTAAACAACACTCAAACTCCTCATGAACTTTGGTATGGTAAGACTCCCACGGTAAAATACTTCAAAATTTTTGGAAGCAAATGCTACATCAAGAAGACTGATGAAAATCTTGG
Organism: Pinus tabuliformis; assembly: GCA_031772625.1. NCBI lineage: Eukaryota > Viridiplantae > Streptophyta > Pinopsida > Pinales > Pinaceae > Pinus > Pinus tabuliformis. The sequence goes on from CM062805.1 coordinate 1,028,221,983, forward strand.
CAAGTTTGAACCTAGAGTAGATGAAGGCATTCTCCTTGGTTACTCTCCCCACAAAAAAGCATACAAGTGTTACAATAAAAGACTTGGAAAAATTGTTGAAAGTATTGATGTAGTGGTTGATGAAGAAGGAAACACTCCTAGGCAAGTAAAATCTGAAGATTTCGAAGATGATGAGGACTATCCATCAACATCAAATCAGATTCATGATGAAGAAGAAACCCATGAGGCACCAGAAGAATAGATAAGGATAGAAGAAAAGACTCCATCCAGGTACGTTCAGAAGAATCATCCAGAATCTCAAATTTTGGGGCAGAAAGAGGCAGGTGTACAGACAAGAAGAACCATTTCAGAAGCTTCAAGCTATCTAGCATTGCTCTCCTCCACTGAACCACAAAATGTAAGAGAGGCATGCAAAGATGAATGCTGGGTCAAGGCCATGGAGGAAGAACTTGAGCAGATTGAAAAGAATAACACTTGGGAGTTGGTTCCTAGACCAAAAGATAAAAATGTCATAGGAACAAAATGGATATTCAAAAACAAGTTGAATGAAAATGGAGATGTTATTAGAAACAAGGCTAGACTTGTTTGTAAAGGATATGCTCAACAAGAAGGCATAGACTTTGAAGAAAATTTTGCACCAGTTGCTAGACTGGAGGCCATAAGAATGTTCCTTGCTCTTTCTAGCTTTCAGAAGTTCAAAGTATTTCAAATGGACGTGAAATCTGCCTTTCTAAATGGAGACTTGGATGAAGAAGTGTATATTGAGCAACCAGATGGGTTTATTCTTGGAAATGATCCAAAACTTGTATGCAGACTCAAAAAGGCTCTCTATGGCCTTAAACAGGCTCCAAGGGCTTGGTATTATCAGTTGGATAAGTATCTCCATCAACAAGGTTTTATAAAAGGATCAACAGATAGCAATCTATATATAAAAATTGACAATGATAAGTTGCTAATACTTGTTGTGTATGTTGATGATATCATCTTTGGTAGCAATGAAGAAGACATGAGTAAAAATTTTGCCTTGATAATGCAGAAGGAGTTTGAAATGTCCATGCTTGGTGAGCTCACATATTTTCTCAGTTTACAAGTCCAACAAAAAAAAGACGACATTTTTCTATCACAAACCAAGTATCTCAAGTAGATCTTGAAGAAATATGGGATGGAGGATTCGAAACCAATATGTACCCCTATGGTAACAGGATGCAGCCTCAGCGCAAATGATGAATTAACCAACCTATAGATCCATGATTGGTAGTCTACTCTATCTAACAGGTACCCGACCAGACATTATGCATGCAGTGGGAATAGTTGGAAGGTTTCAGGCAAATCCAAAGGAAACTCATCTTCAGGCAGTTAAGAGAATTTTCAAGTATCTTAAAGGAACTCAAAACTATGGCTTATGGTATCCTAGAGGCACAGATCTCACACTTCATGCATATACAGATGCGGATTGGGTAGGAAGCGTGGATGACAGAAAAAGCACTAGTGGTGGTGCATTCTTCATGGGTTCTAGATTAGTATCTTGGTTCAACAAGAAACAAAGTTCTATTGCATTATCTACAGCTGAAGCAGAATATGTAGCTGTTGCATCTTGCTGCACACAACTCCTTTGGATGATGCAAACATTGCAAGACCTTCAAATCACTTGTACTCCACCTATCTCCATTTTTTGTGATAATACAAGTGCAATCAATATTTCAAAGAATCCTGTCATGCATTCAAAGACTAAGCACATACCAATCAAGTATCATTTTCTCCGGGAACAAGTGCTTGAACAAAAGGTCAAATTGGAGTATGTTCCCTCTAAGGAACAAGTTGCTGATATCCTCACCAAACCACTACCCAGGGAGACATTTGAATACCTTAGACAGAAGCTGGGGTAGTTGATGCATCATCTTGTTGTTGAATCTTGTCTGTTTCAAGAAAAGTGGTTGTACACGAGTTGAATGAGGAGGATCCGTGTACATACGCCGTTTCATGAAGAAACACTCGCGTATATGTTGAAGAAAATCAGTGGGGCCAGGCTCAGGATGAAAAGAGTCTGATATGGGTCTGACAGAGACCATTTGGCACAGGTTCAGGGGGAGCATATATTCTTCTAATATTGCATTGTTGGCATTATCTTAGAAGATCTTGGTTCAAATTCAGAGTTGATTTGATTTTAGGTAGAACAGGTGCAGAAGGAGAACATGGGTGCTGGTCTGAATAATGATTGACAAATGCTGCTGATGTTAGTTGTTGATAACTGTCAAAGTCTTGTTGTAGATATTTTGTCTCCATGTCTTATATTTCTTTTATCAAGGTCATGTAACGGCCTATTTTGGTTTCCCCACTATGCCTGGGATGAATGATGTAATGTTCTTATCATGTGTCCCCACTTGGTTGGGTGGATGAGTCAATACTGGTATAGTCCCATTTGGATGGGAGATGGATGTATGTATGAATCTTTGGTGAGAGGAAGGTCATTTATGATGTATAAAGTCTTTTTCTTTTATAGAACATCTTCTTGCAGACCTTGCCTACAAGTCAGGGGGAGCTTGGACAACACAACAGAGTAGAGATTTTAGCATGGACTCAGGGGGAGCATAACCCTTTGCCCTTGATATCAAAGGGGGAGAATGACTTTGAGTGACTTTGGGTTGCCATCAAGTCCAAAGAGGGAGATTGTTGGCATTATGACACAGGTTTGGCTCTATGACATAAGTGTTGTCCTTGATGGCAACTCACTCAAATGGAAGATCACAGTTCAGGCTCTCAGAATGAAAGAAAATGAGGTATACGCAGGTTCCCGTAACAAAGTCGTGTATACACGGGGGTGTACCGATCAGAAGGCGCGTATACGTATGCACACACTTTCATGCAAAGAAAAGCACGTACATGTGGGAAAAATTATGGTTGGTCCATGGTATTTAGTCTGACATATTTGAACCTATGGCTTTGGTCCTTGGTATTGCATTTAAAGTGTTGAACCCAAGTATTGGGTCCCAATATTAGTTCTCAATGGTTTTGGACCATCGTTTGAGTAAGGCCTAAGACTATAAAAAGGGAAGGATATCATTTGGCAAAGGTATGGACTTATGTGTTGAATATCTTGAGAGGAGCAAGATCTGGAATATTGGTGATTGGTTGGTGAGTTACAACTGGATCTGAATCAAGGAGGAACCTGAGCAGTACACGATGGTTAAGATCTATTGATGGGTCGAGATCTCAAGGCTTGAAAAGTAGTATCATTGTGTGATTTTGATTTATTATATTTGGTGCATGACTAGATCTATAAACTTGATAATCTGGGTATAACTGATGTCTGATTAAGTAAAAGGATAAATTATCTTTTATAGATCTGTACGCAGGTTCGACACAGCGGAGGCACGTATACATGCAGGTTAAGCAAGTGAAGACTGCGGATAAGCTGTTTGTATTTGACATAGCTGCGTATGTACGCAGGTTTCTATTGATGAAGTAGCGTACATCTCTTGAATTATGTTTTAGCTGTTTCTGTTTATTGTTGCAGTGTTCTAGGTTCAGAATTGGTGTCTGGTTACTGGTATTGTTTTCTGGTTACAACATTCTGAGAAGTTATTGGTTGATTCAGTATTTTTACAAAGGAGATTGGTTGTTACAGATCTACTTGATGTTTGATTGATATTCATGGATCTAGTCTGAAAATTTATGAAACGTGGTCCCTGGAAGAAAAGAGAAGGTTGTAGCCTTCTGTAGGTCAGCACCTACATACTAGTACCTCAGCTAGTACAAGAGAAAAGGGGGTTGTAGCTCCCTTCCAGAAGAATCTGGAAAACGAGAGAAGGTTGTAGCCTTCTGCAGGTTGAAGCCTACATGCTGATATAAGACTGCACCAGTACAGAATCATTGTAAAAAGAAGTTTCTAATTGAAAGAAGATAGAGACATATTGCAGCAGGTGGTTTTCACCCACATTGGGTTTCCACCTTATATCTTGTGTTCTTTTGTGTGACTGTCTGCTCTACTTTTTGTTCCTGGTTGCTGTTATATGGTTTTGACACACAGATTAATGATCAACATCTGAAGAATAAATTAAATTATAAGTCTGGAAGTTATATGCGAGTTTCATTAGTCAGAGTTGCGTATACACACTGTTTCCATTAACTAAAGTAGCGTATACAATTCTTTGTACAAATTGAAAAAGAATTTGACTTAATAATACTGATTCACCCCCCCCCCCTCTCAGTATTATTTTCAACAATTTAATGTGGTGGTAAGCTAATTTCATTCCAAGGGTATGGCAGGATTTCTCTTTTGACCCCGTTTTTGTCTTCCATTGCCTCCTCTCCTTCCAAAAATAATTTCTTCTTTGCAAGTTAGCTGTTACCCTTATCTTCCTTTCTCCAAGGCAACCCTAAAGGAAGTGTGGTGATTCTACCTATGACTTCAGGGGTGATTTCTATTGAGAGGCCTTTCACCACAGTAGTGGCATGGGTCCTAGTTAGTGGTATGAGTGAGAGAGCAATGTATCTAGCCACCTCATCATCGTATCCCCTCATTTTTTCAAAGAAACTCATCCAATTGTGCCTTGTGAAGATCTCTACTACAGGAGGGTGCTGATGAATTCTCAATGTGTTTGTGGGTTTCCTCTCGTTAAATCCCCTGTCATTTTTGCCCTGATGATTGTGGAAGCTTGTAGGGGTCTAATTCCAAATTCTAATGGGTGAGAGATTTTAAATGAAAATTCTGTATACAATTCCCCTAGACTGCAATATCCTTAACAAAATAGAAGGTTTTTCTATATTTTTTTAACTTGGAAAGTGTGGGAAGGTATAGCTCCTATCTCCTGGTTACTGCCTGATGAAGCCAACCTTTGATTTTTCCTTTCTAAATGCCCATTTCCAAGCCTGTAGATGATTGATCTGTATCTTGTAGGTTATGCTGTAGGATCCTATAGGTGCTCTTGCGTTGAAAAACTACTCATTGTCTTTCCTATAGACACTGTTTCAAGAGCCAAGAGAAACCTTGCTTTCGATGTATCCTTGAGATTACGAATGCCTCCCATGCATGGGAATCAATGATTGATTTCCTCATATGGGTGGTTGTGTGGGATGGTGTGCTGGCAACCAAAGTACAAGCACCCCCTTTGGACCGTCTACCACTTCATCATTCCTCCTTACCTTGTAATCATCTCCCACTTCAGTCATCCATAACTTAACCACTTTTGGCCTCATATTCTCTTTCTCTTGATTTGACTGCTGCCATGTTTGTAGTGAACTAACTGTATTATCCTCATTGAATGGCCGAAGGTGGCCAAGTTAACTGGCCACCTTTGCTTATAAAACCAACTCTTACACAATCCTACATTTTTGATCATGTTATGCTAAAAAGAGAGCTTAAGCGAGATGACATGCTTGTGGTAAGATGCCTTGATGGTGTTGCTTGTTGGAGAATGATGTCCTTGTTGTGTATTTGTTGCATATTTTTTTTTTTTTTTTTTTTTTTTTATTGGCCTCCTTTGATGTGCAGGTACTAGAGGGTGATGCTAGCGATCCTGTTGTTGTTGCTGAGCTCTAGAGGAGCTTCCTTGACATTGGGATCTCCATGCTGAAGATGACTACAACCTGTGAAATTTTGTTTTGTGGGATAGGTTGCTACAGGATTTCCTATAAGATGTCATGTAACTGCCTCTACCTTAAAAAAATTTTATTCATTCCTTCACTTTTGGAGCATGAGGATTGTTGTCATGGGTAGAGAAGGGGTCTAGTGATCGGTAGGTGAGAGGTATAGCCTTCATGTGTTGTGCCCTTATCCTCTTTTTATTTATTTATTTTATTTTATTTTATTTATCTATTTATTTATTTTATTTATTTATTTTGTATTTTGTATTTTATATTTATTTATTTATTTATTTATTTCATTTTTATTATTATTTTTTTTCTTAAAACTGTACTCTTTTTTGAAACTGACTTATTAGAGGAATGCAGGGGTAATCATTGTGGAGAGAGGCATGGTGATGAGGTGGTGAAGTAAAATTTTATTTTTTTGACACAAGCAGGTCATCCCCTTGCTCTAGGGTCACTTTCCTTGGGATTCCCAAGCCACTGTAATTCCTACAGGATCATCCTGTAGGTTTTCAGGGAATCCTGTAGGTTTACAAGGAATCCTATAGAAAACACAGAACCCATGCAAACTGAGCTAGATGAGTTCACAAATGGAGGGAATGATAGGATGATGAAGAATATGGAATGGAGGAATGAAAACATGAACTGTATAGGTCCTTTTTCTCCTGTCTTATTGATCTGATCCTCCTCCTGCTGACTTGCAAACAATATTTTCAAAGTTTTTATTTTTTATTTTTTTATATCTTTTTTATTTTTTATTTTTTTTTAAAACAGTTAGTCTGCCTCCAAGAGGTTTTCATCCTAGTTGCTTTCCCTAGGTGACTCAAAAGAGGTTTTCACCCAGAGATATTTTTATCTCTTTTTTCTTTTTCTGACACCATTGGGCCGCCTCAAGAGGTTTTCAACCCAACAGTGGGACTCAGGTACCTCATGGAGGTTTTCACCTGAGTCTCTTTATTTTTTCTCTTTTTTCCTTTCTTTTTTCAGTGACTTGATGGGGTAGAAGTTGAGACTTGCTCCACTACCATCACTGTCTTGCTGATGCCATTAATGAATTCTTTCTTTGACAAGGGCTTCTTGTAGACCTTCAATCTGTGCCCATTGACAGGTAAAGGAATAGCCTCTGCATCAATGGTTCTCATCTGCACTGAACCATTATCATGGCATTTTTCTATGACATAAGGCCCTAACCATCTAGTCCTTAACTTGCCTTTAAAATCCTTGTATCTGGAATCATACAACAAAGACCAATCCTCTTCTTTAAATTGTTTGTCAATTATGTTCTTGTCATGCCAGATCTTCCTTTGAACTTGAGTCACCTCTGTGTGCAGGAGGGCCTGCATTCTAAACTCATCTATACCCATTCAGCTAGAGCAATCTCTCTTGTTGTGCCTTGGTGAGATATAGATCTGGTTGTGCTGTCATTCTTAATGTGTTGTACTCAAATTAAATGGACAACAGGGCCTTCTTCCCATAGACCAACTCATAAGGAGTGAACCCAGTGGTGGTCTTCTAGGTGGTATTATAGGCCCAAGTAGCCTCAACTAATATATCTGCCCAGTCCTTTCTACTGCAGCTAATCACTTTTGTTAGAATGCCCTCCAGCGCTCTGTTAGTCACCTCCACTTGCCCATTAGCTTGTGGGTGGTAAGGAGTGGATGTTCTATGCTTGATCTTGTGCTGGCTTAACAAATTTTCAATCATGTGAGATGTATACTGGCCGCCTTGATCAATGACCAGTTCTCTAGGGTACCAAAACTTATAAAATACATTTTCCCCTAAGAACTCAACCACTTTCTCCCATGTTGCTACCTTGATGGCCTTTGCTTCAGCCCACTTGGTTAAATAGTCAGTGCACACAATGATGTACTTATTTTGCCTAGATGGAGGGTCAATGTGTCTAATGAAATCCATGCACCACTTGTCAAATGGCTCGAAATTCACTTGAGGTTGCAAAGGCATTTCATCCCTTGGGGTAGGTTTTCCCATCCTTTGGCACCGATCACACTGACTAGTATACCTCCTCACATCTTGGTGAAGAGTGGGCCAATAATAACCAAATTGTAGCACCTTGAATGTTGTCCTCTTGGCTACAAAGTGACCTCCACAAGGCCCATCATGACAGGTCAGAAGGATGTCAAAGACTTCCTCCTCCTTGACACATCTTCTCAGAATTTGATCCGGGCCTAGTTTGAAGAGGTTGCCCCCAATCCAAGTGAATGGGGCACTCTTCCTCACAACCTTGCTTTTCTCTTTGGAGGACAAGTTCAGTGGAAACTGTGCATACACCAAGTAGTTTTTATGTTAGCAAACCATGGAGAGAGAACTGAAATGGTGAATAAGTGTTCATCCGATAACTGATTGATGAGCCCCAAAAATAGGTAATTTATTGGGCTCATTTTGCCTATTATTCTTGATTAATCCACCATTCTTCATAGTTTATGCATGCTTTTGAGTATATTTATTTTAATTGAATGAATGAGAATAGTCACTTGACCATGAAGTCTAATACGTGCTTATTGCAGATTTTTGGACATCTTTTGGACTAAGGTCAAGCATTTATGAGCCAGTTGACAGCCAAATACAAGGGAAAAAGGCTGAGGATTAGTAGGAAGTGTGTCTCCTACACTAAATGGCCCCTTCCTCGAGTTCTCCACCATCAGCTCGGAGTTCAACAACCCACCGAAGATTATTTCCAAGGGCAGCTGAGCAGCTTTTGTGAAGTGGTTGATTACTTGCAGTTTTGAGCAGACAAGCCCCTCAAGTTAAGGAGGGTGTTGGAGGTCCTTGTGGTGCATAAGTAGGAAGGCTTCAAGCCTTGGTAGTTTAGCTCTTGAACAATTGTTTTTCGCACTTTGGTGCTGCTCTGCCTTTCAGCTCATTTTCAAGCTTTTGCTGTAAACATTTTTGTGACATGGTTATTTTTTGAGTAATGGAGATAAATTTCAATTTGCACCAGCTCTGAGCTTTTCTTAGGAGGCTGTAGCTCTTGGGGTTGGCCCAACCCAAGTGCCAGTACCTCCTTTGTGTACTATTATGTGTTTTCTTTGCATTCATAGAATAATTTCTGCTATTTAGGTTAAGATCTTGCTTTGTTACTTAGGTTGATTTTGATGATTAAAATAGCTTTTCATGCTTTAGGTTGATTTGACAGTTTGATAACAGAAAAGATCTACAAAAAGGCCACCAAGCAATCCCTGATCTCATCTCTCCCTCCTTGGGACCATGAGCTGAGACCAAGGCATACTTGCTGCCACAAAAACATTGTTTTTGCCTCTTCATGCAATTGCTAGTGTTAGATTTTTAGTTAGGAAAGTTGATACTAGTTGTACTTGCATGTTTAGAATCTATTCTTGCTTAGTTTCCATAGTTATCTTGCATGATTTCCTGTTCATAACTTGTTGTTCATCATGTTTCTGGTTTTTAGGTCAGATTAGGTCAAAGTAGATAGATCTCTGATTTTTCTAGTCTTTATTTGATTAGTTTTGAGAGATAGTGTGCAAATCACCTGTAATACATCCATGCCTATCCTTCCTTCATCACAAACCTTCTCCAACCCCAAATTCCGGATTCCTTCCCTTCATTTGCCACACTTTTCCAATTTGACCTAATTTCTACATTTTTGTGCAACATTGCTCCCTCCATCCTTGAACAAATCCAACCATCTTCATCACTCCTTAGCCTCATTTACCAGGTCCTAGACCTCTTCACATCCTCATCCATCCTCCATTTCCACTTTCCCACCATTTTTCCTCCATCAACCCTCAAAATCCTCTCTCGGCTCTTTCTATAGAACATCTTGGAGAACCCATGCAAAATTCCTATAGAAGAGCATGTGAGCAGTTTCTCGAGATATGATCACTGTGAAACTCTCTGGAAGGGTGCTAGGGACCCCTTAGGCCCTCTTCTCACCTTCCAACCTCCTGCAAATGCCCACTCCATTTCCTTTCGCTAATAAACCCCTGCACAGTTAAAAATAGTTAAAGCACATGCATAATAATTCTGAAAAATTACTCAAAAATACAAAAAGATGTGTTTTCCATATTTTCCTTCAGAAGTAGCTTAGTCACATGCATTTAACCTTTCCAAGAGTCAATCGCATCCATTTTTGCAACTTGCATCTCTTTGCTTGCACCAGTAGGGTTAGTCGGTAAAACTAGGTTTGCATTTCCTTTCAGCTTTTAGTTTCTTTCTGCATGTAGATTAACCTCCTTTGAGTTAGCTTTCATCCATCACAGTTAAAAGCTTCTTCTAAGAGCTCATAGAGGTTGGCTTAAGCTCCTAGCGGACTTGTGCCAGCTGATCAAGTGACAGCCTACGCAAGAGATAGTACTTGTGCATATAACACCGTCGCTTCCAAGTTTGTTACAAACTACCGAGTTGATAAAAGTAAAGAAGGGAGTCCCAGGAGTTGTAGCAGCATTGCTGCAATATTGGAGCCCACCATCTTTTTGGCGCCATTGCCGGGGAAGTGTCAGAGTATTTGTGATTGCTGCTTTTCTTCTATTTTCTACTGCAACCTTCTGCTAAGTAGTTTATTTCGTAGAGTAGTTGTTTCATTTCCATTCTGCAATTTCATTTCCGCAAAAGTAGATTAGACATTTCCTGCTTTCATTTCATTTCAGCAAGCGTAGATTAGCATTTCTTGCTTTCATAGATTAGCATTTCAATTCCGCAATTTCAATTCTGCAAGCGTAGATTAGCATTTCAATTTTGAAATTTCCATTCTGCAAATGTAGCTTAGCATTTCATTCCTGTAATTTCATTTCAGCAACGTAGATTAGCCCTTTCCTGCTTTCATTTCAATTCTGCATTTTCATTTCAGCAAGATAGATTTTAGTTAGTTGCAGTTCAATCTATTTCAGTTTTGCAGGTACAAGCAGAAAAAAATAAAAATAAAAAAAATAAATAAATAAATAAAATCAACCAAAAATATTTCCTTTCATGCCTCGTAGGAACAGAGACAATACAAGAAAATTCTTACCCAACACCCCCACCACATCACTGAATCACCCTTCTCTCTTCTTCAGTGGTAGTGATCCAAAAGAACCTATAGGTGAACCTCCAGAGATATACAAAGATCTTATAACAGAAGAAGAGCAAGAAAACGTTCCTCCTGAGACCATGGTTGAACACAAGAACGGTATAGGGAATGAGGAGAGAATAGAAGGTGACTTTCCCATCCGAGAGACAAATGGAGACACAAAAATGAAAAACATAAGTCCCTTAGCCTTACCCCACTTCCATGGATTAACCACTGAAGACCCTAATACCTTCTTGTTTGAGTTTTCTGTCCTTTGTCGAACTTATGACTATGCAGAAGAAGAACAAAAGTTGAAACTCTTTCCCTCTACCCTCAAGGATGCAGCACTACGTTGGTTCATGAGGTTACCTGGAAATAGTATCACAACTTGGGCTCAAATGCAGCGAGCCTTTAACAACAAATACTAGGATTATGTAGGTCAAAGGAGACGAAGGGAGAAATATTTCGAATGACCATGGGAAGTGATGAGTCTTTGGAAGACTATGAAGAAAGGTTCCAACTCAGTTATAAAAGGGCCAGGTGCACACTTGACCCCGAATCTCTGAAGCCGGTTCTGCTTCGAGGAGTCCCTGAAGACCTTCTAGATACCCTCCATTTATCGCTGGAGGGCATCTACAACTACCTTATGATGACATATTACTATAAAGATTGTGTTTAGAAACCATTCTAGGGCAGCCTGGAAAAGAGGTAGGGAGAATCCACTTTCAGCTAGTGCCACCTTCTCCAAACATGAGTTTACAAATCAGATGGAAGACCTTAAAAGTGAGGTGAGATAGACCATTGCCATGCAACTGGATACTTTCCGAATCCAACAGAAGAAAGAGGAAGCTGAGAGGGCTTTGGCCATCTTTTGTCCCAGATGCACAAGGAAGCATCCTAAGAACGAGTGTCCATTGCACTCAGTAGAGGTATGTTTCGTTTGTGAGGAAGACCACCCTACAAACCAGTGCCCAACCTTACCCGGACTTAAAGCTGTGTACCAAGGGGCTAAAGGAGCCACTGAACCACTCTACTTCCTCAACCAAAGGAGGCCACATGGATCCAGACCTTACCAACAGGGGATGCAAGGGACATCCCAAACTTATTACAACCCCAACCAATCCACTCACATACCTTCTTGGGTCCCCCTGCTCATCCTTCCTGGTCTGCACCCCCTCCTTGGTCATATCCATCTCAATACCATACTCAACCTGCTACTCATTCGTTTCATTCTCATGTTCAGCCGTAACCTCAGTGGAATGCACCGCAACAGGGGTGGAGGCCCCAATACAACTCTCCTCTCGCCATTTTGCCTCCACCACCTGCTCAACCACAACCATTACCTCCTGCTCCTCCAAGACAACCCCAGATGCCTGCTCAACCGAACCCAAACCCCAATAACAGACAGGCCCAGCAGGTATATACTAGAGAGACAACATGCCCTACCTATGTTGTGGAGATTCAAGAGATCAACCTACGATCTGGGAAGGTCCTCCCAGATAGCCAACCTCCTCCTAAGGAGGATGAAGTAGAGGAACAGGAAAGTGAACCCAAAGCCATTCCACCCTTTCCTAAGAGACTAACTGGAAACACGCAACCAAACCCAGAAGAGACTGAACTTCTGGGAGAACTTAAACAGTTGTGTGTAAAAATACCACTTCTCCAGGCCATCAAAGATGTACCAATCTACAAAAAATTGATCAAAGAGAAGTGTTTCAAGCACCCAGGCAGGCGCAAGAGAGATGCCCCAACTATCAATGTCATAGGACAACTGTCCGACCTAATGTTGGGACAAGTAATCTATCCAAAATATTTGGACCCTGGGAGTCCTATAGTGGATGTCCACATCAATGGCACCATAATCCCCCACACCCTGATTGATCTAGGGGCTGCCATTAATGTGATGACCAGGGAAACTATGCTCAAACTTAACCTTCAGGGTTCCCTAAGAAAGACCTCGACAGTACTGCAGTTAGCAAGAACGTTCCACCGTGACTCCTGAAGGGATTATGGAAGATGTCTGGTCTCTGTTGATTCTTGGGAGTACCTGCGGACTTTTTGGTCCTTCAGCCAAAGGCAAAACTCACTGGATACCCCCTCATTTTGGGAAGGCCTTGGTTAGCTACTGCAGATGCTTACATCAGTTGTTGAGCTGGGAGCATGACCATTAAGAATGGGCCAATGTCCAAACAACTAGTCCTATATCCTCCTGCCCAGCCTTTGCTCGAACATGACTTACCTCTCTGGTTGGAGGAGGAAGATGAGGATGAAGTCTACTCTGCACCAGTGTGCACTGTGGAAGCCACCAGGGGAGGTCCTCAAACTGAGGATGACCTTATTGAGAATTTAATTCAAAATCCACCTCCCAGTGTGCTGCCATTAGAAGAGTTGGCAGGAGACAACCAAGCCAGTGCTTTAGTGGATCTCTGTGTGGCTGATTCAACCTCTTCCTGAGTTAAGAATGTGGAATTTGGCCCTGAAAGAACCTTGAAGATCAACTCATCCCTATCTCCCTCTCAAGAGAAGGAGCTGTGTAGCCTATTGAACCGCCATTTGGATGCTTTTGCTTGGAGCTATAAGGAGATGAAAGGAGTCCACCCTTCAGTCTGTACCCATCACATTTACATTAAAGAGGATTGTAAACCAGTCAGACAACCTTAGAAGAGAATGAATCCAGCCCTTAAGGACATTGTCAAAGAAGAATTGCAAAAGTTGTTGGATGCAGGATTCATCTACCCCATCTCTGATAGCGAGTGGGTTTCTCCTCTGGTGCTTGTGCCCAAGAAAAATGGGAAGTGGAGAATCTGTGTAGATTATCGAGAACTTAACAAAGCTACCAAGAAGGACCATTTCCCTTTGCCTTTCATAGATCAAGTGTTAGATGGCCTGGCAGGGAAGAAGTTCTTTTCCTTCCTAGATGGGTTTAGTGGGTATAATCAGATCCAAATCAGCCCGGAAGACCAAGATAAGACCACTTTCACTTGTCCATGGGGTACCTTTGCCTACTGGGTCCTTCCCTTTGGGTTATGCAACGCTCCTGCCACTTTCTAGAGAGCAGTACTGAGCATATTTGCTGAGTTGGTTCATGATTTGGTGGAAATCTATATGGATGACTTTACTCCTTATGGGTCCAACTTCCAAGAAGCAGTGACTAACCTGGGAAAAGTTTTAACCAAATGTGTTGAAATGAACCTGTCCCTCAGTCTTGAAAAATGTGAATTCCTAATGACTGAAGGGACCGTGCTAGGTCATACAATTTCTCAGCAAGGATTACAGGTGGATCCCAACAAGATTGCTATCATCCAAAGGGTTCCACCTCCTCAAAAGGTAAGAGATGTTCAGAGTTTTTTAGGCTTAGCAGGATATTATAGAAGGTTCATTAAAGATTTTAGTAAGCTAGCCTCTCCATTGTTTGGTCTTTTGGGGAAAGATGTCGAGTTTATATGGACTGATAACTGTCAAGAGGCTCTGGATGTGTTGAAAGATAAGTTGGTAACTGCCCCAATCTTGAGAGGTCCAAACTGGGCCCTACCTTTCCACATCCACACAGATGCCTCGAATAAAGCCATAGGGGCAGCCTTAGGACAAGTTGAAGAGAAGCTACCGTATGCCATATATTTTGTTAGTAAAAACCTGTCCAAGGCAGAATTAAACTATACTGTAACCGAGAAAGAGCTCCTAGCTGTAGTCCATTCCCTAAACAAGTTCAGGCACTACATCACTGGTTATCAAACATTCGTACACACTGATCATGCTGCAATTAGGTATTTGATGAATAAACCTGATGTAAATGCTCATATCATTAGATGGTTACTTTTATTGCAACAATTTGATTTGACCATTGTTGATAAGCCAGGTAAGGAAAATGTTGTTGCTAATTTTCTGTCTAGACTAGATTTTCCTGCAAGTGAAGAAGGGGTGGTGGATGATCAACTGCCAGATGAACACCTGTTTTCTATTTCAGTACTCTCTCCATGGTTTGCTGATATAGCAAATTACTTGGTTTCAGCACAATTCCCGCCACACCTATCCTCAAAAGAGAAGAGCAAGATCGTGAGGAAAAGCGCCCCATTCACTTGGATTGGGGGCAACCTGTTCAAACTTGGCCCAGATCAGATTTTGAGGCATTGTGTCAGGGAGGAGGAAGTTTTTGACATCCTCCTAACCTGTCATGATGGACCCTGTGGAGGCCACTTTGCAGCAAAAAGAACCGCTTTCAAAATTCTACAGGCAGGCTACTATTGGCCCACTCTTCATCAAGATGTCAGAAGATACATCAGCCAATGTGACCGATGTCAAAGGATGGGGAAACCGACTCCAAGGGATGAAATGCCTCTCCAACCTCAGGTGACTTTTGAGCCATTTGAGAAGTGGGGCATGGACTTTGTGGGTCCTATCAACCCTCCTTCAAAACAAAAGTCTTACATCATTGTGTGCACGGACTATCTAACAAAGTGGGCAGAAACAAAGGCAATCAAGGCGGCAACAGAAGAAAAAGTGGCTGAGTTTTTGAGGGAAAATATCTTCTATAAGTTTGGCTACCCAAGAGAATTAGTCACAGATCAAGAAAGCCAGTTTACCTCTAACCTGATTGAATACCTGCTTGCTCATCACAAGATTAAGCACAGAACTTCCACCCCTTATCATCCACAAGCAAACAGGTAGGTGGAAGTCACTAACAGGGCTTTGGAAGAGATTTTGACTAAAGTGGTGAGCAGCAACAGAAAAGATTGGGCAGATCGCTTGGTTGAGGCCACCTGGGCCTACAACACTACTTGGAAAACTACAACAGGTTTCACACCTTATGAGCTGGTCTACGGGAAGAAGGCTTTGTTGTCCATAGAATTTGAATACAACACATTGAGGTTGGCAGCTCAGCTAGACCTAGACCTCAGCCATGCACAACAGGAAAGACTACTTCAGCTGAATGGACTAGATGAACAAAGAATGCAGGCCCTCCTCCACTCAGAGGTGGTCCAACTCCAAAGAAAATATGGCATGACCGGCACCTTAAAGAGAAGCAATTTCATCCAGGAGATTTGGCGCTGTTATATGATTCAAGATACAAGGATTTCAAAGGGAAGTTGAGGACAAGATGGCTGGGACCATATACAGTGGAGAAATGTAACGACAATGGTTCAGTCCTTATCAGGACCATTGATGAAAAAGCCATCCCCATGCTCGTCAATAGGCATCGATTGAAGATCTACAGGAAGCCCCTTTCCAAGAAGGAGTTCACTGAAACTCTAGATAAATCAGTGCTGGTAGTGGACAGGCCCCTGTCTCCACCCCACCCACATTTTGAGCACTGAAAAAAAAAAAAAAAAAAAAAAAAAAAAAAATAAAAATGATCCATGGGTGAAAACCTCTTGGAGGTGCCCACGGCAGGCAGTGAGGGTGAAAACCTCCTGGAGATGCCTCGATTGTCTCAAAAAAGAAGAAGAAGAAGAAGAAGAAAAAAAACACAGAAAAATAAACCTGACTTCTGTTGAACAAATTGCAGGTTGCAGGAAGGACATTGCAGGTTAGGAGGATCGCAAAAAACAAGGACATAGGTCAGCACCAGGCTGCAAGCATCCCTCACAATCAATTCCTCCATGACCACTACCCTTTCCTAAGATTTGATCTCATCCGGGTTAAGATTTCACCTTCTACAGGAAGTTTCTGTGTTCTACAGGAAGATCCTGTAGAACCTACAGACAAGCCTGAATTGATCTCGGAAGAGAATCCGAAGGGTGGGAATCTGCCTATGAGACCTGCAAACATCCTTGTTTCTGTCCATCACCATATGTCACCCTCTTCCATCTCTTTACACCTCCATTACACCCATTTTTTTTATTTGTTCCTGCACAGTCACACACAGAAAACCCTGTTTTCTTCATACTACCAGCAAAAACTTTTATTGACAAATCATGCAGTAGTTTCTCACTCACCATACATGTCAATCTCCATCTTAACTCCTCATCAGCCGAAATCCTCGTCAGCAGTATAGCCCTGCTCATTCTAGCTTGCATTCCAGGAGAAGAAGCAGTTACAGGACATCCTACAGGAATCCTGTAGCAGCTGACCCCTCTGGAAGAAATACTCTGGAGACAGGGACAACTAAGAGTGGTAAAAGAGAGATGCAAAGAGCACTTCATGAACGTAAGAATATCAGCAGCAGTTGAAGCCAAGCATGAAGTGTGCATGCAACAACAACAAACGAAGGATTGGGTTCCAAAACCCGTGCATGCAGCAACAACAAACGAAGGAATGGGTTCCAAAACCCGAAATCTACATAACATGGCCATGACCACGCAGGTAAGTGCCTAAAATCATTCGTCAATTGCATAAATCATATTTTAAAAGCTGCATGCCTATGGGAATGGTTTGGATTGAGTGGAATCGGTGGCCAGTCAACTAGCCACCCTCGGCCAGTTACATATCCTCGTGGGATCCAAACGAGCCTCGTTATATTCAAAATTGCTGACGAGATGTGCAGCCAGCACGTGTGGAGTGTCCATTCAGGGAGAAATCGCCGGGACTGGTAGTGGTGGCGGCAGATAATGGTAGAGAGGAGGTGATGGCGGTCAGAAACACGCAGAAACATTATCATTGTGATGTCGAACCAATGGTCCAGTCCAGCCACCTCATCCCCTCAACACGAATCACGCTACAGTCAAAAGATGCCCGACTGAAACATGCACCACCTTCTGTTCACTCTGCATTCACAATGTCCCCAACTGGAGTACGTGTCCACCGCTTCCAAAAATAGTTAACCAGTCATCCTCCACCAGTTTTTTTTCCTGTGTTCGAAAATCTCCCGTGTTTTGGGCTCGCTCAAAAGCACAGTGTCATTCTACAGGAACCGGGGGCCTTCTACAGGAAGGGTTCTACACGAAAGGCAAAATAGCTTTACAGAGCAGGAAAACCTAGGATTTT